>CM052959.1:9305889-14305889 GCA_028554685.1 Agrotis ipsilon | reverse complement strand
CATAGTTTCGGATATTGTCATCCTTGTCCAGTTAAAAAAAATCATCCTGTATATTACACAGGTCGATTGTTAAGCTATACTTGTCGAGGTGAGATTACTGACGTGTTTCAGTCGCCTCTGTACTTTGGAAAGTACTTTAGGTTTTCGGACTCTTGAAAGTGTGAAGATCTTAACAGACGGCTTCCTATCGCTAAGTTACAAAGTTAAGACGGTCAGATAAGCAATCGCATTATGAAAATACAGTAAGATGGGAGGTGAAATATCTACGCCCAAAGGAACGATAAATTCAGAGCATGAATGTAGAAACCCTGACCTTCTGACCAGTGTCAACATTTTCGTCGAATCTAGAATTGTTTTACTAAGACAAAATGCTTTGAAATCCGCACCCAAATAAGGGGATACATAATTAATTAAGAAGTTTATTTGTTGCCCTTTCATGCAAAACCTACTGAACAGATTTGAATGAATTTTTGGCTCTTCAGCATAATCATCCATAGCCCGTCTTCACCCACTGCTGATGGGTATAGGCATCTCTTTGCTATTTAATCTAATTTATAATTTGGACTATCACTAAAGAAAGAAAATTGTGATTATTGTAGAGGCCATTTTCGCATTAACAGTAAATCTTTAAATGCGAAAAGGGCCTCAGCACAGCACATTATGCTGTGCCAGGTGGCAGCACAAAGTTCAGCCCCTGATGCTGATTTTGAGCTGCAACCCACGAGCCCCACGATCGAAACGTAAATTCTTAAATAAATACAAAGTAAAGTATAAAACAAGAAAAAATGCTGATGTCCTGGAACAATAACAAGAGTCCCGGGCATTAGCCATAGAAAAATAAAACTAGCCAGAAATGAACACTGTGGTCTAATCTCAAAGTTTTATCGCTCCGTGTGGCCTTAGAACTAAATGTATAAAAGTTTCAAGACAATATCTAACACGGAAGCGATATAACCACTTGTTTAAATGGCTTATAAGGTTCTTATCGCTGTAAAGTAGCTATTAACTAATTGCGTTATAGGATTGCGTTAGCATTTTTGTGGTTATTATTGTCTTTGGCGTGAATGTTCAACTCGTTTGACACACGTGTCTCTTTGATCGGCCGGGGCTTTACAAAATGGATCTATTCCGTGACTTTCTTACATATCGGGCGGTAGAAGGTTAGTAGGCAAAGTTTATCGTTTTCTTTTGTTTTTCCGTATTGCTGTAGGTACATACGTTATTACGTATTTGTTATTGATGTGTAAGTAAGAAATTAGAAACGGAAATGTGTGTAATCCGTCATTGTAAACAATTCTTAGTGTGAAACCTAACTAAACCGAACCTCTGACGTCTATTTTCAAAGGCACCAACAATTCTTGGGCACCCCGGGGTTCAGTATGGTTAGGTTCTATTAAACCTTGCATGCGGAAACAGGACCACCGCAGCGGGGCTTCGTCTTGTCCTAAGCTTCGAAATAGGCTGTTGTACTCTCACTCACTTACTAAAAATTAATGAGTCAGAAAGATTTAGAAGCTTATTTATTGGATTTAGACTTTTTTCCGGGGTCACGGTAATAAAATAAGCCCCGCGACCCCGGCAGGCTTTGGCCCTCTGAGAGGATTGGATTTGGACTTTTTAGAAGCTTTGTAGCTTTTTTTTGAAAAAATACGTGTCAATTGTTTTTTCATATTGTATGTGACGGTCGTGAAGGACTAATTAGATTTTTTCAGTCAAATACAATAATTATTAACTATCTACTACCGTTTTAACGAATAACAATAACTTAATCTCTTTAAAGTAAAGTATTAGTTACCTTTGTGCTACAGAAAACTGGACTTTTGCGAGGATAGTTTTAAAACACGAGTCGTAGACAACAGTGTAACTTTATAGTGCGGTTTTACTTCTTTTACAGCGAAGTTTCAGGTGGTAGATGTTACCGCACAAGTTAATACAAAGAGCCTTTTAATGCCGATTGAATCGCCGTCTAAGTTCCACAAAGGAGATTCGATTATAAAATTAGATGTCTTGATAACTTTTCGTTAGATAACATAAATGGAAAATACGCCCGAGGCGGAGTTTGAAGGATTAATATATTGTACTAGCTGATTCCACCAGTATAATAAACGGTTTTCTATGTGTCTTTATAAACTGTTACCTACCTGTGAACATTTAATCAGGATCCGTTCAACTGTTCTTACGTAATGTGTGTAAAATATTCATCCATCCAAACACGTACGTGTACGTGCGTTACGATAGTCCATACAAGTTAAAATACGAACGTAGTAAAATATAATAATACCTAATTCACATTCAACATTTTCATCATTATGAACAGCCTGTAAATATTCCCACTATTGGGACACAGACGGTCCAGTGCGGATTGGTAGATGTCTCATGTCTTCACTGCAGTGATGAAATAAATTACACAAAAAATAATGCACCTTGGTTCGAAAACACGCCGGCGACGTACTCTTAAGTTGGGATCAATACCACTGGGCCACCACCACTAAAATTATATTATTAAAATATTACTTTTATTTTAGAAAACTGGGTAAAACAAAGAACTTTTAATATTTTTGCTCTCTTATTCGTTTTACTGGAATTGCGGGTTGGCTATTACGAAGATTTATTTGATTATAACAGACCCAAGTTTGAACTATTCTCACATATAGATATATAGTATATTTCCAAAACGAACACTTCAAAGATAAAGGCTGCCTTCTAACGGAAAAAGTTAAGGCGAAAAGTCCGAAAGTGGAACGAAGATAGCACGAAGAAATAAAAACCTAAAACACAGGCCGCACATAGAATCGGGATCTTAACCCTTAAGCCTGGACTACAAATACATACTATCTACGAAGCTATACATTACTTGAAAGTAAAAGCACCATCTTTATTCGCTCCACTCCCAAAGGCCCTTATGAATCTGTAGCTCCCAAAAATACTACCTGATTACATAATTAATTTACCTCATTTTAATTACATCCTACAAGTTTACAAGCTACCTTTTCCATCGCAAAGTAAACAAGGTTAATTATGATAACCATTTGTTATAATGAAGACGAGAAAAGTAAAATATTTAATTTAGAGAAATTCGTACAAGGTTTCAACCCCTTCAATCATTTCGAGTTGCTTCATTAAAAACGGACAGTTTCAGCCGACGAGAAGACAGGAAAATTAAAAAGCGTAAAATAACCGAGTAAGAGAGAGAGTATCATGTATTTACACGAACAAAATGCATTGGTGGCGCAATTCATGTGAAGCATGAAGAATAAACGTTGGCATATCATCTCGTTAGGAAATATGGGACACGGTGCGACGCGCTCCGCAAAATGTGTTCCATTGCTCTTTGTGGCGCATCCTTTTGTTCAGTGATCTACCCGCCTACCCACATGCCCAGCAACGTGTTGTGTTGTTTTTCAATAACTCGCTGCATAACGCTGCTAATTAAAGGGTTGTTATAACAGCCCACTGCCACTATGAGAGCAGGTTACTTTCAGAACAGTACTCTTTCTCTATGGCCTCTCATTCTGTGAGCTTTAAACGGGATGTGACCTGTTTTTTAGGGAAGTGTGACATACATAGTGTCGTCGTGTTCACGTTCATGTACGTCCATTATTTATAATTGTTTGTTACGTAGCTAATTTAATGTGACAACGCTAATTTCTCACTGACACTTAGTGTTTACAGAAATGCCGTTTATTAGTCGTTATACGTTGTCATTTAAGTATTAAGAGAATATGTGCCGTGTTTTTGTTGTTTTTATTTCTTATTGATTCTTTAGTTGGCAATTTTAAATGTACATCGAACTATAGCTAGAACAGCTGATCAGTGAACGCAACGGTACATTTTATAAATTAATGACGTTTAAACTCAACTGTTAAATGATTGACAAACTTTAATAATTTGTCACTTTTTATGTTGATTCATCTCTTGACTTAAACGTTTGTGAATAAACCCTGTAATTGATAAATTTGAACTCGTTTCCCAAAATTCATATTATAATGCGTGACAGTTGTCAGTTAAATGAAATTAACTTTTTAGCTACTAACACTCACTATTTTAATGTCAAATAGTGCCCAAAAGCTTAGTATTACACAATTAATTAATAAACGGACAACAACGATTCAAAATTAATGAATTTTAAATTAAACTAGATCCAGTTTAAACTTTCATATATTGCCTAGTTTACAAACCACAACTGTTGTTAAGTCAATTAAGGATGTAAAACATAATGAAATTATTAAATTGTTATTACGATTAACAAACGTATTGCGAACGTGCACAGCCTGTATCAACGCGTGTTATACAGGGTGTGTAGAGTTACAAAGCCTTCAATTAGTGAGGGATTCTCTTTTCTCGCCATTTCTGTCGATTAATGAGGCACTCGTACACATCTACTAATGTCTCGCTATATAGGCGATGTTTTCACTTTAACTTGGTGCCTACTCAAAGTAGTATGTACTTGAAAAAGAATAATGGCAGTATTGTCAATCAATGTAGCAAAGCTGCCAGCCTGTTGAATGCTTTCTGATACAAACGTTTTTTTTAATGAGCTGTCCATAATATTATGTATTTAACTCACATCGCACTCAAACACATAATGTCAATTGAACATTACACATGTTCACTTGACATTATGTGTTTGAGTGCGATTTTGTCATCATAAGACATAATTCAATATGTATACCTAGGAGAAAAAACCTAAAAGATTTCGGCGAATAACTCCGAAAGTCTTTAGGACATTATGTCCAGTATATTTCTTGGTTGCCTAAGTGTCAACTATCTAAATATATAACTTTGGTGGTGCATCGCGATTTTGATAAAGAATCAAAATGTCGGATGACCGATAGGGCGGTGGCCCTATCGGTAAATCGGTATCCATAATTATAAAAATCTTTCCTCATTCCTTTAGGCATGTTAATGTTCCCACTGTTGAGAAACAAACCTGTGTTTCTTTATAATTTTGAAGACCATCTAAATTACTATAGCCCTTTTCCTTTTGTCAATTTTAGTACCAAAAAAATGCCAGCGTCTGCTCAAACTCACAATAAAATAAATAGCTTTTTACTTAAGTAAGGTTTAAAACTTTAAGATGAAACGCTGTTTATATAAGCGAATCGGAGAACTCTTCATTTGGAAGTTTTAAACAATTAAAAGACTTTGTTATATTTGAAATAGTATTATATAGATAAGGGAAGTAAAGGGAATAAGGATAAAGTTTCAGAAGAACAAAGTCGCAAGAGAAATGTATATTTCATTTATGTTGGAGTTTTAATAGAAATTAAGTGTAGAAATCTTGAAGTAGATAACAAACCTGTTTTTTAAGATTATGATAGAACTAAATCCTCATTAGGTATATCACTAGAGATGACATTTCCCCTTCATTCTTCTGCCCAACGACGATATATTACTAGACCAATAACTGGCGACCGATGTCTGTCAACACATTAGGCAAAAAAGTCTTATATCTGTCTTATTTCGACCACTCCTTTGAGCCATAAACATACCTTGAGACAGAACAGACCTTGAGTTAGCCAATCACAACGCAGTACCCCGTCCCCCTCGCTTACGTAGTACCTCAGCGAGTTGACAGAATAGTTTTTGTTCCTTAGATCGTGCATGCAGAGTCTAGTAATATATCGTCGTTGCTTCTGCCATTATCCCAATTCATTTGGCGTTACTGTCAAGCATATCTTCTTCTCCCACTCTTTATTATTACGTGTCAATACAGCAGTCTATGACGGCACGGTTAGCGCAGTGACGGAGCGATTGGATTGCTGCTCTGCGTGTCGCGGGTTCGATTCCCGCACAGAGCATATTATTTGTATGATTTACAAGTAGTTTTTCCGGGTCTGGGCGTTTATGTATCTGAGTTTATACTCACGCACGACACAGGATAAAATCTTAGTAAGGGGCAATGTTTTCATGTTTAATAAAAAAAGGAATATCCTAATTCATTTGGGTCACTATCAAGCGTATCTTCTTCTCCCACTCTTCTTTATTAATCGTCTATACAGCAGTCTCTCTTTTTCAGTCATTTGATTCTTGACACATCGTAATACATTTGAGACATTTTTCTTGTGGGGCATTTACACTGGTAGACTTGAAGGTCGTGTGTGTTAGGGCGATATGCGTATATTTTTTTGTCAACAGATACCTTCACCTAAGTTAAAAACTGCATAGTTCGAGACATAGGAATAAAATAAGTGATAGGCCACATAAAAAAACCGATCAACATAAATATCCTATTTTGGGGTCGGCTTCAAGTCGAACCAGATGCGTTTAACTTTTTGTAGTATTACGGAAAATGTATAACAACCCAAAAAAAAATAATTTTCGACAAAACAATCATTCGCCAAAAATTTACCCATTCAGAGAAAGCATTGGCTACGTAAAACTTGCCAATTACCTGAAGCGTTGTTTCAATATTGAATTTATTCAGTTTGGAAGTATATTTTCCAGTTATGCGTTATTTTGTAGCCAATACTTTTATAAAATTTCGTTTTTATAGAATAATCAAAACACATAATAAGCATTTCAGAGTATCACAATTTCAATAAATTTACAAATATTTGTTTTTTAATTAACAAACCATATTTAATTTTCGTAAAACATTATTCTCTAATGAGGATATATACATATACTACATTTAAAAACTAAACTTAAAGGTAAAACATTTACAAAAATGATTGAAATAAAAAGTTACAGGGCGTCGAAAAATTCATCCACATCGTTGTCAATGGGGAAAGTGCCCAGAACGCTGGCAGCATTGCCTCGTTGGATTGCAATGCTGATCCTTTGACCAAGATATAGGCCAGCCCTCTGGTCACGCGAGGCGTCGACTATACGCTTGGCGATGTCTTTGTAAAGTTGGTGGGCGCTCGGACCCCATGGCCCTAGTGTTTCAACCCCAAACGGCTCAAACACATAGCTACTAGTCAAGCCATTGTATTTGCGCTGTTTGAGGTTTTCGGCACTTGCAGCAGCTGCACCAGCACAGCATGCAGTACCAGGAAGATGGGATGGCGCAAGGGTGTCGACACATGTTGCGTCCCACACCAAAGGTCTACCCAACTTCCATGGCATTACAGTCATCCCATCTGGTCTCTTCCCATCGTCGCGTGCCAAGCCACTGGGTTCTAAAACGGCTGGCACCCCGGCGGTGACAAGAGCACGACGGATAATGTCATTTAAACTAGCGTGCCGTGCTAGCCGACCTGCACTCTTGCTGCAGGAAAGACCATGGTGCCCGAGGCAGTCGACGCCTTCGCCACACTGACAACGATGTGGAGCCCCGCAAGGAGCGCCCAGACGCAGGCATGTAGCGATCCGAAAAAAAACAAACCATTAAAAAAAAATGAAAGTCAGTAGAAGTATTTTTAACGACTATTATTTGTTCGATGTTTTCAATGGTATTTTATTTCAACAAAAATGTAAAAAAAAATCTTTCTGCTAGCCCGGTCGACGGAGCCCCACGAAGCTGGAGGTTACTACTATTTCTGGGTGGTTTTTAAAATAATAACCAAGCTATCCTCTTACATTCCATTAGGTTTGATTTTAACGAACATAAGTAAAAAATCTGGATTTTTTCAAAACTCGAGATACATGTTCAAATTGTGGACAAAAAAATATTTTTCAAATCCTTTTATCTGTTATATGCATAACATTGGAAATAAATTCATAGATTTAACTCCAACGGTGCTCCATTTTTTTCTGAAGGTAGGCACATTACTAAACGCGGTAACTCATTTTCAAAATTCGTCTTGAGAGCTTGATATTGAAAAGGGCAACCCAATAGAAGGATTAAACGTTCCGTCTGTGTCAATATGATAAGAACTGAGAAAGGCTCGGCTCTCGAACCCGAAATAAATGTAAAGTTGAAACAGAGGACAAAGAACCAGCAGCGAGATTGGTCAGAGGGGATGGGTAGCAGATGTGTTTCATGTCGCCTCACTCATCCTTTATGTCCCAGCTGTCGTGGCACCCTTCAGACTTTCCACAGCTACAAACTTGGGACCAACGAAACGTATCTCATTAACATTTCATCAAACAAACGCCAAGCCATGTGTTATTACATTACTTTTCAATTTGTTCATTCCACAAACAATATAAAATTTATTAACACAACAATTTGTGTATTAAAACAACAATATTTGCTTTACTAAATTGCCTTTGTTATTGCCAGAACAATACATTTTTACGTAAGAAAAAAAATAATCAAAACAGTTACAGAACTTGTTACAAGTTTCAGGAGAAAAACTTGAATTGCGGACACAAGTTGTTCCGTCGCAATATTTGAGTCGTACATAAAACACGCCGACGATCTCGATGGGAATGTATTTGGATAAAATCTAACAAGCTTTTTGGAATGGCGCGTAAATTAAGGCTTTGAGTTTGCAAAATTAATCAAATTAGAGCCGTAATTTGTCACAATAATATGAACAAGGGTATTTCACTCGGGTTACATAGTATATCATAATTATTAAAGTTCTACACAATTTATTTAATATTCATTTAAATATTCTTGTCTAGATATTAATATAATTCAACAATTTGAATTCAAACAAATCATCGGAAAAAGTCGTAAAAGTTCTCTGAAACGTTAATCTATTTGTGCGATCTCTGTTTTTATTTGTACGCAAATCAGGCGTCTAATATCACGTTCAAAAATCCTCATGATAGGCATTGTGAGCGCATTTTGAGCGAGTTACGAAATAAGCTTATTTTTTCAGGTTCAGTGGAAAATGGGATTGACAAAAAATGTGTGTGATTGTGCGGAGAACTAACACCCGTAATATTATGTGCTAAAAGAGTGACTTTTATTTGTACTGTGTGAACTGAGGAGTGTGTTAGTGGTATGTGCTTCGGGTACCGGATATCAAGTGGTATGGAGGTCGTACCTTCGAGTGGAAGCCGCATCCTTGTGGCGTTCTTTGCCACTGTCTTCTGGGGAATGGGTGAGTACTTTAATGTAATCTAATAACTTACAGTCAACAACACATTGTTACTGAGCTCTTTATCAATAGTTAACTCATGAGAATAGAATAGAATAGAATACACTTTATTATGCACACCATACAAATTATTGGTATTTTGTACATAGGGTGACTCAGTAGGCGGTGTTATCGCTAAAAGCGATCATTTCAAGACAACCTTTAGTTTAGTTTTATAAGAGAGATAAATTGGCTTGGCTAGAAAAAGATGCCCGAGAAACAGACATCCAGCTCATTCAATTCAGGGCCAATGTAGAAATGTAGATCACAGGTCGTTTGTTCCCCATCTATGTTTTCTATTCTGCCACGATCCCTTCAGGCTGTGTTAGAGCTCCACGCAGTGGCTATTTTGGCTTACCGGTAGACATGGCCAGTCGAATCCTGTTTCATTTCGTTCATTCCCGTCCAGCAACGACCTTTAGTGTCATACTGTTACTGGTTGGGAGAAATATTCGTCATCGAGTAACAGTGTGGCTAGTTGGAGTAGCTTAATTGACATCGGGTAACACTATTACTCGATGAAACATTTTATTACCAGCCAGAAACACTAGTTAGTTGTTTTACCATTTTTTCGTCACATCAGTAGTGTGAGTTTTGTGACCCAGTTAGTTTTATAAATACATGGTATTGCCTATACTATGGTATTTAGGTAATACTTGAGATTAAAACTGTAATTAAATAAAATATACTTCAACTAAGATTAATGTCGGGTTTTGTTAAAGTTTGTACGACAAAACTCTTAAATTGCATCTTCATCGAGTATAAAATTTTTAAACCACGCTTAGTAAAGTTCATGCATGTAAATATCCGCATCTAATGGGACACAGCGAAGACTCTCTTTATCCTCAACCTCGCATCAATGTTATTTTAAGTATTTTCTTCGTGCATCTACTTTTAGGGTTAAATGTCAAATAAGTAAGTTTGGTTGAGTGGGTGCCGTGAAACAGTATCCTTTAGGTACTGAAACCATACGCTACATGTACTTAGATACTACTTGAAAGGTCAATAGAAACTTAATAAAGTTTGTCATGGATACTTAGTGTGATTTTAAAGTAGCTTTCTTGTGAAATAACGAAGAATTTTGACTTTGAGATTAGACCCTAATAAACGATCATTGTAAGGGAACAGTATATAAGCCAGGGACGCGGGGTATGATGGAAAATCACACACTTAAGGCAAACCACAATACTAACGTAGCACAAGCGCCAACAGGACGACATTTGTTAATGGTCGCTTGCAAATAGCGTCCTGATGGCGCTTGCGCTACGTTGTTTTGTTACGTGGTAAAATCCTCAAATGAGTCCTCGCACCCCGGGTAGGGCAGAAGAGACTGTCAGACTTGTACTGATAAAATCCACGGCGTCCTTCACTATGTTAGTGCTGTGTTAAGTATGTCTTAAGACTGTATGTCAGCATTATACCTCGCGTCCCCGTCGTATCTATACACTGTTCTATGGGTAAAGTGTTAGTTTCATTTTAGGATTATAAATTCAGTGAATAATTAAGGAGATTCTGAATTCAGCTTAGAGGTCGTCAAAACGTCAATCTGTCAAATCTATTTTAGCAATCGTCAAAACTAGTTTGGCAAATTACACTCGCGAGCAAAAGTATGGAATCACTTACTCCGACTCCGCGTGATCTTGGGTACTTCATAACTAGTTATGAATAATAAAATCAGTACAATTTAAAAGGTTTAACTGTGACCCAGCAGTGAGAAAGTGGATGATGAATCAAACACCTGTATTTTGTATGGTGTACACATTAAAGAGATTTTACCTATCTACTTTTCGGAACTATACAACGTGTAACGTTAATAGCGCAAAACCTCTCGTGGGGTAACAGCACAGGTTACTGAACAATGTTTGTTCTAAGACTTTTGAAAATTCGGAAATAAAATGATTTTTCATACTGATGGGCCCGATCAATTTCTCATCTTGTATGAAACACCAAAATATTTTTTTGCGAATTTCTAAAAGTCTTGGAACAAAAATTGTTCAGTGACATGGTCTGAGTTACCCCACGAGAGGTTTTGCGCTTTTAACGTTGCCCGTTGTATAAATAAAAAAGTCATCTTTCAGCTCTATACTAACGCGGAAGCTTCATGTAATATCATTAGACAAGCAGTATTAGTTCCTAATAACATTGTGCAATGTATCTCTAATCATGCAATGTTGTTGATTAGGTGTTAATCAAGCTACAGTTTGAGTTAAATTCGATTATGTTAAAGTGCTTTTGAATAAGATATTAATTACGAGGACGTCGAGTCGGAACTGAATTATTTAGAGCACACCCCACTTAAACACATACATGTCTATATATCGTGTGATTGACGTTCGTATATAATTATTATGATCAGTCTATAACGTTCTCGTTGTTGAGTACACAGACCTCCTCTCTTTGAGAGGGAGTGTGTTATAATGCTTATAATCCACCGCGTGATTCAACAGCGGTTTTGAGGATATCAGATGTCTTTGATTTTCGGTTTGACGATTAAATCCCCCTGTTATAGAATACGAGCTTATTGTCATGATTCGGGCACAATTCCGAGAAATTCTTAATAGGTAAATTCAATAACAACACTTTCTCCGACTAGGAAATCGAACCAAGTACCTCTTGGTCAGAACCTGCGATTGTGACAATATGATTTAAGCAGTGGTATCGAAATTGTTTTATTTATTTATTGTTTGCGTTGGATAGTTAAAATTCATTTATTATTAAAATACATCAAAATCAAGTTGCAATTAAAAGTAAAATCACTTTCAATTACATAGATTTACGATTATTAATAACCCCCGACACAAAAACCAATTTAAAAAGTAAAAATAACAAAAATACGTCGCGTTGGGGGACTGCTCCAAATTATTTTTCATCTCCTGTTTTTTTGCAGTCCCCCAACGCGACGTATTTTTGTTATTTTTTACTTTTTAAATTGGTTTTTGTGTCGGTTTATTAAATTTTTAATTTATTTTACACTTTTTATAGGTACAAACTTATATCATTTTATGTTGGTTGGCTTGGTTCGAAATCACGACCTACGACATCTAAGTCAAGGCCCTTCCACCGTGCCACCAACACAGTCCAAAATATATTGTCTGAAAAGTAAAATCCCAAAATGAACTTTAATTACGTATCAGGGAACCAGCCTCATGTAAAAGGTAGCAAACGCCTGAAGCTCTATAAAAGTGATTGCAATATTTAAGCTCGTGAAATATAAAGAGGCGGTATCAAAGGTAGATTGATATTACTTCATAATAAAAAAAACTTTATTTTGATAGCAGACTCCAATTTACGAGTATCTGGAATGAAACGAGGTCGCCTTTAAATATCAATTACTCTATTTTGTTTTTTCTTCTTTTTTAAAATATTGTTTTGCGCCTGGAAAAGGTGCTCGTGGCTACATCATTACATCCGCACAGGCCGATCTTCTGGGTTAAGCCGCGCTTGCCGAGGTTGTTCTGTGAATGGGTGACCATGCATCTGTCATAGCGAGTTTCTTCCGTGTCTCGGAAAGCACGTAAAGCCGTTGGTCCCGGCTGTCATTTGTAGATCTTTGACGGTCGTTACTGTTAGTCAGAAGTCCTAAAGTCTGACAACCAGTCTTACCATGGGGTATCGTATTACTCAGTTACTGGATGTGGAGGTCCGATAGGCAGCTCCATGTAAAATACTGATATCCAGCTGCATCTCGTCCGACTGGATGCCGAGCCCAATATACATAGTTGGGAAAAGCCTAGGCAGATGATAATGTTTTCGCCTGGAAAAAATAATTCCTTTGCGTAAACATTACTTTTTTTTTAGGTGGTAAAATCATCAAATGAGTCCTACCGCCCTGGGTGGGGCGGAAGGGACTGTCAGACTCTTACTGACTAAAATCCACCCGTGTTCCTTCGGATGCCCTTTACGTTCCGGGGCCGCGGTATCCTGGGTTAAGAAAAAACCCGCGACCCCAGTAGGCATTTGGCGCGAAACACGACGCGCCACCGACCCGGGCTTGGTCCTCGGTCGGACGGCGAGGTACCAATTACTCACCGTCCGCAAGCCCGCTCCGCCGCTGTGCCCTCTGCTGATCAGAGGGACACGCGTTGGAGCGTCCACACGACAGGCTATTCGCATACGGGCAAAGAGACCCCTTAGGCACACAGCGCCTAAGGGGGGGAAGAGTTTTTGCGCGCATCCCAGGGTGCACCGGCCCGAAAAACTAGTCTTCCCCCCGGACGTATCCGAGAGGGAACTCCAGTCCACGGGTGCACGTGGAGGTTTCCTGTCTTAGCACCCCTGCGTAGACATTACTTACTTAGAAAGAAAAACAAAATATTCCATTGCGTGCACTTACGCTTGATTGCTATTATGATATGATGTGTTTGCGACAGTTATATTACAACTGAAGTTCCGTATACAAATTGAATAATAAGCTAAAGCGCTACCTATTTTTTCTATTTTTTTTTTGTGTATACGTATGTGGTTTTCAAATAAAACAGGTTTTTTTTCTCTAGTATTATTAAAGAAGTTAAAGTTTCCAAAATTGTCTATAAAGTAGAAAAAAAAACTATATAGACATCAAAATGAGCTAAGCGGGTTTTTATGGTCGCGGGACTTATACCATCACCATGACCCCGGAACATAAAGGGCTATTGAAGGACACCATGGGTTTTGGTCAGTACAAGTCTGACAGTAAGGGGTGGGATCATCTGATGATATTACCACGTAAAAAATAAATGCGGGTTTCTATTATTTATGTAGCTGCTTGCTATAGAATAAATATTTCCTTGGTTTGCTATTAAATATTAAATTGGAAGAAAAAATAGTTCTTTAGGGTTATCAAAATGTGGCACCATCTATTTATTCTATGAATGTTTTTGTTATTTTATTAGAGAACTGTAGAAGTAGTCTGTGTTTACCTGGCAACATGTTTCGCAAAAAGTCAGAATGATCGGTTCAGTGATTAACTCGTGAAGAAGTAACAAACAAACAAACGTACTTTAGCATTTATATCTACGATTAAATTACGAAAGAACATTATAGTTTTCGAAAGAATTTGTAAACTTTGATGAAGAGGCTTATTTAAAATTTAAATGAAAATGGGTCAGTCTTAAAATATATCGGAAAATAATAAAATATCAAACGAATTGGGTCTTAGAGCGTACTAGTTATAACATTATTTCACAGCATTGTAAGTATTGATCACTATTACTTTTGTATTTAATGTTTTCGCTAATATTTGACAATTTTGCTTTAGAATTATTTACACAACATTCAGATTTGTAATTTAGCCTATCCAGAAGCGTAATAAAATGGGTCGGACTTAAAATAATTGGAAAAATATTACCTATCCGATTTTGATCTTGGAGTAAAATTACACTTTGTGTTTGGCACTGAATTAATTAACGTTCAGATTTTTTTGATGTAGGATAATGTAGTCTTCTAATAAACCAGATTCCTAAAATCCTGATAGCCTTATAAAATGGGTCATCTCAAAATAATTCGTATAATGAACTGACAAAGAGCAATTTTCGAATAGATAGGAACTCTGTTTTTGGAACTTTTGACTCAAAGCTTTTAGAAGTTTGTAATCCCTTTTAGTTACCATAATACCTTAAAATTACCACCCCTGATTACTGTAATTTTCATAATAATAGTAGTTACTGTGACTGGTTTGTTCCATTATACACTTTATTTACTTAGTCAATGGTACGCCCCGTAACTGCCCCGGTGGTTTCGTGGTCACAAGTGCGTCTGCTGAGCCTAGGGTCTTTTTTTTTTTTTACATGGTAAAATCATCAAATGAGACCTCCCACCCCGGGCAGGGTGAGAGGTACTGTCAGATTTCTACTGACTATCATTTGCTGACAGCTCTTTGAGGCGCGCGTGGAACACGACGCGCCGTCGACCCGGGCATGGTCCATGGTCGGACAGCGAGTTGCCCTTTACTCGCTGTCCGCATGCCCGAACCTACGGTGGCCGGAGATCGTCTCGCTCTTGCGACGTCCGACGCCGTGGGCGTACACCACTGCGGTTGGGCCGAAGGGAGGACGCTGCCCTCTCTCTCTCGCGGCCCGCCATCTCCTTCGCGAGCATTACTGCCTCGCAGAAGGTGGCGACCGCTTCCCACTCCGTCTCGCCCCGCATCATGGCCGAAACCAATGCCGGGCGCGAGAGGTCTCCGCCTATCGCCGCCGTGAGGACACGTCGGTGCCCTGGCCAAGCTGGGCAGTCTTGCACCGTATGCTCTACTGTGTCCTCCGGGCGATCTTCGCAGTGGTGACACCCAGGCGTTTCCTCCTTTCGCATCAGACACAGGTACCTCCCGAAACTTCCGTGTCCGGTGAGGACCTGCGTCATGCGGTAGGTAAGGACGCCGTGACGTCTCTCCAACCACTCCTCAAAGAGGGGTCTTACCGCCGCTATTGCGGCGTGCCCGAGCCTAGGGTCTTACGTTGGGTTCCTGCGTCAAGCAAAAAGTGTTACTAGAATTTCTCAGTAAACAATAGCCCGGAGTTTGGAAGTAAGTAGATACACCCGTGCCCAGGAAAGCACGGTGTGCGGTTGGTATTATGTTGGTACATAATATGTAATAGTTTCGGATGACCGGTGAATTTTAGCCCAGAGATAGGTTATAGTCTGGAATAATACATAGGATACCGCAAATCCCGGTATTTCATACCTGTGAGAAAACTGCGCTTGTTCCACTGTATAGCCTAAACCCATTGCAATTTTCTAGTAGTGTACACAATTTTGAAATCGGTCTAGTAGATTTTAAGTTTACTTACTACATATAAAAATACAAATCTTTCCTTTTTAGTATACGTATGTACCTATACAAAAACGTTGGAAGATACTTTTTCAAGTCATAACGTCTGAATGAATTCCGATTAGCACACCGGTCTACTGTAACCTTAATTAGAACATCGATATGATATATTATAATTATTTTGTCTTATTTGTAAGTTCCTTTGGGATGAATTTAGATAAATCGGATCGCCATATGGGTTGGAGAGAGCAAGTAACAAAATAATCTTAATTATTATGTTCTCATTAATTCTAACGATGTTTTTGACACAAAAGGCGTTGTGAAATTCTGGTCAGTAATGTAATGTCTGGGAACTTATCTATATGTGTTAATTTTCACATTTGTCGCTAACAGCATCAATTTTGTTTCATTGTTGTATGTATCTAACGGCCTTATCATGAGTTTTCATTTATTGTGGCGTAAATTGGAACTTTGTCATTAATTTCAAGGAAAAAATTCGTTCCTTCTTCGTACACCAGAGGCGCTGTTCCATTTTTCCATACAAGAAACGCTGTAAATACTGGAAAGACGCTGTTAAGTAAAATAGGTACTGAAAACTCGTGATAAGGGCTCAGGTATTCTATTTGGGAATGACACACTTAGGTTAACATGTTCCTATAGTTACAATAATCTATACTAATATTATAAAGCTGAATATTAAAATACTAGGACCTTTTTTGCAAATAGCCAATATGATAACTTATTTCGACATCAGTACTCTTAGCACGAGTTTTCTGTATTTGAGACGTAAAGAAAACTGGAACTTTGACAATTTCAAATTGACAATTTTCAAGGATACAATTAGTTCCTTCTTCGCACACCAGAGGCGCTGTTCAATGTTTACAAGAAACGCAGTAAATACTGTAAAGTAAAATAGTGAAAACTCGTGCAAGGGGTACAGATTTATTTTCTGTACATTCACGCACCAATTTCAGATTTAATAAACAGTACAACAGCATGACTATGCATTGTTTTTCGCTTAAAGATTTTATTGAGAATAATTCAAGTTGGTCTTGTAATTGAATAGAATTATTTACAATTTAAGTACAATAACGAATAGTAGCCTAAATTCTTGTCCTCAAATTCATTTTGTCTAAATTTAAAATCAATTACTGGCTTAAGGGTTGGGCACAATTTTAAAGGCTTTGAGCACTGGCTAAATTATTATCAAGATTAGTGTCTAGTCCACAAAGTCTTTGTCTAGTTCTATTTATGAGTATTTTGGGGTAATCCTATTCTATAATTTTTATCTTTAACTTTGCAGCTGAAAATTTTAGACACAAAAAGTGTAAAATAACTTTCTTTTCTGAAGCCGGTGGTTTGTTTTGAAAGAAAAGTCATTTTACAATTTTTTGTGGCTGTTGTTTTTTAGTTTTTTCTTTCTACCCTTTTTGGTTCAAAATTCAAATATTGAACAGAAATTCTAGTCATTTACATAATTTTCTTACAGACACACAAGAATTTTATAACACGTAGTAACAGTGATAACATCGTCAAATTAAACAATAACAAAAAACTCATAAAATTAAAAAACTGAGTCATCTGAATGACATTTTCATGTGACCAAACACACAAAAGCAATCATATAAGTCGGACCGGAACTCGCGGAGCAATTGGTGTACATACCTAAAAAAATTACTGAATTATGAACCTCTCCCTTTTTTAAGTCAGTTAAAAGTAAATAATTGCAAAAATATGTTACAAAAACGGTGATTATTTTCTAACAGAAGAGGGACTGATTGAAAGAACTTGTACGTTCTCTCAATACATTTCCTTTCTGATCGTATTTCTTCACAAAAACTATGTTTTCACGCAATTTGCGAGCCGATTGAGGCTCGATATTAATATTATATTTAGGAGTTATATTTTTCGTCTTACGTAGTCCAAATCAATTTATGATGTTGCGGAGCTTTGAGGAGCAGTATTTCGATGTTTTTAATGTTCTAGTTTTATTATTTTTTGTATTTTAGACAAAATTTCTAGGGAGGGCAACGTTTATTTAATCTAAATCAATAAAGTAGAAACAAAGTATTATAATTTTACGTCTCAAATATCGTCACACACTACCGTCACTCGTGTATGCCAAACGGTAGAAGGGTTTCATATAATGATTGTATTAGGTTCGGAAAGGTACCTACTAGAGATAGCGTGTCATAAAGGACACACACACACACAATTCCAATTGCTCACCCTTTTACCTGAAGGTTCACTGGCCCACTTGTTAGCCACACGCCAACAAGGTAACTTGCAAATTAGATTTTACCTTTGCCTATTCCGGAATGTACACGTGTGTACACGGGATTATAGAGAAGGTAATTGTGGAATGTCCCTGGTGACTCTATCAGTAAATTTCAAATCTAATTAGTTCGTCAGCTAGTTTTGAAAAATAATGGATACGTATGTCCTTTGCTAAATCAATATTAAAATGTTTATTTACAAAGTTAAGCTGCATCAAATTTCAAGAGTGGGGGGCTTGTGACGTCAGAAGCAAGTAAAACTGTACTTGCTTGTGACGTATTGGCCATTTATAAAGTGTCTAGGTCAATTTTGGTTTACGTAACACAAGAAAAATACTTCATCATATCAGCCGTAACACATCCACTGCTGAACATAGGCCTCCCCTTTAGACTTCCAATAGGACTGGCTGGAAGCGGTTTGCATCCAGCGTTATCCTGTGGACTTCATCAGATCGTCTATCCACCTATTGTGGGTGATTCCATTCGAGAACCTTACGGCCCCACTGGACATCAGTTCTGCGTGCTATGTGGTTTCCCACTGCCGTTTCAACTTGCTAATTCGTTGGGCTATGTCGGTAACTTGGTTATACTTGTCAAATATTTTGTTAATCTTATTTCTAAATTCTGCATCGGTTGGTCTAGTGGCCGCAAGCTTTACTGCTGAGATTGATGTCTTGGGATCGATCTTTCTTAGGTCATCTGCCACACGCGGTGTCAGATATTCCCATCTCTAACGTGGTTCGAATGTAGTAACATCTTAATAAAAGTAATTTATGAATGTCTAACAATAATATTCTCATTATTCCTCAGCGAAGGCCAAACGTCATGAGTACATATCTAACTTTGATTTATAACGTAATAAGGAGCGTTCGGGCCAATAAAAGCTTTCCCTCCTCGAGTTCCATATAATCGCAAACGAAAGTTTTTGCGGTAACAAAAACAACTACATCTGGACGTCGACTGAAAGAAAATGGAACACAAACGTAATTCAGTAAAAATGATGGAAATGGCCGCTCGCTTGTCCAAAGTTAACATTGAACATGTTAGCACAAAAGAATTATGAATGAGCTTCTTTTTATTTCATCATATTTAGCGAAATAAACAATGGATGAAACTCAATTTAGTTTTTGTTCTAAGAAATAAGTAATAATAAAAATGGCTAAGATTGAGTTTAGTTTTTGCTAGTGTTTACATTGGCAATAATATCTTTTGAAAATGGAAAGGCTAAACAATATAATGTAATTTATATTTAGCAAAAACTTTTATTATTAATGTGTATATAAAACAAATTAGATTATAATATGCTTATTTCACATACACATACAAAAAACTAAGCTAACTTACAAGTTAGCTTTATTTAGTTCATTATAACGTACACGTTATAATAAACGACGATGATAAACCGTTTTTCCAACTTTCCTATTTGCCCAAACACAAAATTTCATTATGATATGTAAATTGAACAAACCACTAATTGCAGTATTAATGCCATAATGATTTCATGCGGTACTAAATCGTTCTAATTAAATATTAGTGAACATTTTAAAATTAGTGTTCAGTACTGGTAAATTACAAATTGATCATCAAAATAAATACGTTGCAGTTGTAAACTAGGTAATTAATTAACAAAATGTAATCAGTCGTACAGTCAGTAAACTGATGAATTACTGATTGAATGTTCAATTGTTAAACAAACGTGAAAGTCATTTGTTACACCTAAACTGCTGGACCGATTTGGATGAGTTTTGGTATCGGATCCTGCACACAGTTTTAGGTTACACAGAAATAGTGCGAAGTAGAAATGTTAGTAGAATACGTTTACGTGTATTCTTATCGAGTATAGTATACATGTATAGTCTTAAGAGCTTTTCACTTTATACGTGAGTAATTAATGTTAATTGTCGTACGTAGAGAATTAGAAATTCTACTCAGTTAATTCTTGAGAGGAATCAACATTGCTATGCGAAAGGAAGTCACAGTCGCAAGTCGTCGTCGTCTTCAAATAAATTAACCCTTGTCTCTAGGAGCCATTAAAACGACATTTGTATCACTCGCTGGCAGGAAACTACCAATCTGTCTCAGTCACTGCCAATTGGTGCGAACACATCTCCATTTCGGTCAAAACCAAATCTGCTAGTTACAAACACCATGTTTGTCTAGCAAATTTTCAATAATGGTGACTATTTTTCAGTAAAACAAATCTGTTTACAAATCAATCGTAAAATTAGGATCTGTAATAAGTTTCCAAACTCTGGGAAAAACAAGGTAGCCTATCGTAATTTGGGCAGTTATTGGAATAGGTTTTATTCGATAAAGTTTAAAATTTTACTCCCCGAAAATAAGTCTGGCGACGTACTTTTGTTATGATTACAATTTTACAGCTTCTATGAAAGTCTGGTCTTTTTCATATTAGTTTTATTTAAGTTATCCTGTTATCCTGCAAGATGCGTCTTAGTTGTCGTAATCAACAAAGAGCCCTTACAATATTGCTAAAGCGATCACGCTTGGCATCTTTCCAAGTACCTATTATTCTTCAATCTATGTAATTGTAGTATGATGTTATTAGCAACTAAATTACTTTATTCTTATTACCTCTAACGTTATTTTGCAGAAATAAAGGGAAACGAAATTCGAAATCATAATGTTCTTTTATTTTCGTAGCCGTAGCCACGCGTAGCACGAGCTACGCCGTAGATCGTTTAGTTTAGAATTTATTTTTAAAACTACAAGAATAAATTCTATTCACGAAAAACTTTCACGGAAACACAACTAGTTTTATGGATTATTTCATGGTTTGTTAAACTTTTTACGTTTCCCGAGGGGCACTTAATGTCCCTGGTGAATGTAAGCGCTACGAAGTGTTCCAAATGTCGTGAAATACATTGTTACTGAAACATTCAAGTTCGTAAATATCAGAAATTATTGTGAAAAGGTAAACTTTTGCTTGTGCTTGCAGCTAGTGCTAAAGTTTAGTTTCTACCTTTTTATTATTGGCTCTACAAGCTATTGTGTATTTGTGCTTTGTTCACGTATTCTTTCATTTATTGAGTATACGTTAAAAGTTTTATATCATTACTCAATAAAGGCTAGTTAACCTCGATAAATTAATTTCTTTGAACTAGTTTTTGGCTATCTAGAGCATCAAATTCAAGTGTCCAGCGATCAATAGATCAATGCAATTAAAAGCCGAGCGCCGGCCGCTGCCGGTGATTTGAGCGCGACATAATTTGTTCGTGTCAGGAGGCTTACTGACCCAAGAGATGTTACCTACTACCTACATTATAATAAGATCGCCTATAATTTCCTCATTTCAGCATTGGCTTAATTCGTCGGAATATTGAAAATAATGCCGTGTCAGATAACTTTATTAATGGATGATTTAGCAGGTTTGTCAGTTACTAAATGTAGTTTAGTTTAACGATTTATTTATTAATGAATCTTTGTGCCTTTAATTTTCGTGTTTGTGAATATATGAGCAGGGTAAATAGAGGAAAAACGTACTCAAAATGTACGTACCTGAGATGATATTTTGGCTCCTGTTAGAGAATTGGATTACATGTTACCCTTTTTGTATCTGTTATGTAAATTTTATATTATGTAGGTATTGCTGTGTTCTTCGGCCTACTTTCTTTTCTTTGTATCCTTCGATTTTATAAATATTGTTAATTTTTACTATGTATTTCATTTCCGATACTAATATATCCTTTACCTAAGACTGAGGATTTTGCAACGTTTCACCGACGACCTTTTCACCATTGGGCGTTTCGTCGACAGGACGATACGACGATTCATCTATGCCCGGTTCATCGATAGAACCTTTCACCTAAGGACTATTCGCCGATTTGACGATTCGTTTCATCAATAGACTCTTTCAACAACAGACCTTTTGCCGACACGACGGTTAACTATAACTCTTTAAACTCTTTTAAACTTATCTTCATCATCGAAAAGTCCGTTGTTGAAAGAGTCTATTGATGAAACGGATATAAACGAATCGTCCTGTCGGCGAATAGTCATTAGGTGAAAGGTTCTATCGATGAACCGGGCATAGATGAATCGTCGTATCGGCGAAAAGTCCAAAGATGACAGAGCCTATCGGTGAAACGACCATAAGTGAATCGTCCTGTCGACGAAACGTCCAATGGTGAACCGGTCGTCGGTGAAACGTTGCAGAATCTTAGGTACTTACTTAACCCAGCTTAGTTACGAGGCCATACAACTTTTGGCCTATCTTAACGTCAAGACTGACTTAGTCTGAAACAAAAGCTCGACTCAGACTTTCAAACTCTCCACATTAAGTTCATTCATCAATCTTTCATTCGTGTGCACCCGACCTTAACAAAAGGTTTACTTTGTTGATTAATGGGAATAGAAAAAAAACTGGCTGAAATTAAAATAAGTTTCGTGTTAAAAGTGTTGGGATCGTGAAATTAAGACGTAATTTTCACTTCCAAACCGATAAATAGTTAAGGATTTAGTTCTCAATGTTGTTGCTAAAGTATTAGTAGGGTTTGTTAACAATTTTCAATGTATGGCCGTAGAGAAACTTTGGATGGTGTAAGTTTACTGGAAACTTGACCTCCCACCCTTGTGTTACTTACAAATTAATAGTGGGTATGTTTTTGTGTAAAGTTTTAAAGTTCAAGCTTGAAAATGGGGTATGAGTAATTTAAAAAGTTTTCAGTCCATTATTTAGAAAGCAGTTTCACAAATGTTGCCTAATGGTTTATAAACACTATTTAGTCAGCCATCATTTACAATTAACTATAATAATTTTACCAACTATAAGATTATTACACACTTTATAATAGTAAAGTAAAAAAAACACGCAATATGACCTTTGTCAATTTCAAACACGTAAAACAAACGTGTTCACAAAGTAGTCATTTTACAATAACTCAATTTTATATCTAGTCACCTATACCAGAAAGTGTTTTTCAATTCGATAAATAAGATGTAATAGGATATCAGCTATTATAATTTTATATCTGATGGAAGATAATACAGTTTTTATAGTCCAAACTTCAGTAGATATCTGTTGATGCTAAATAATAGCAAAGTAAATATTTATTAAAACATTGAAGATAGTAAATGGTTACTCATCTAATTAGACGTTAGCTGAAACAAACATCGCTCAAGCGCCACGTTTAACTCAGTAAACGTAACTAAACTAATTATTACATCCCTTTTATCATCAATATTACTAAACGTACCAAAATCTTTATGAAACAAATTACTTAGTAAAGTGATCTTGGCAGTTACGCCATATTGGGTTAGTGGCAGGATCCGCAATGTAATTCAATGAAGCAAACAGTAGCTGGGGGATGTGGGCTGTGTAGTGTATAGCTACGTGATTGTACGCACAGGCCGTACCCAAGTCATTGATATCTCGCGCTAAAGTGTCCGCATGATTGATCGACTCCGCGGCTTTTCATCCAAACTTCCATAGATACCTCCTTATTTAGCTTTCAAGTGATTTGTACGCTATTTTCTTTGAAATATTCCAGCCAAATAGAGTATAATATGATGTTATTTCGCGAGGTTTATGTCAGCATTCGTGATTGGCATTCATTGAGCTACGGGACAGCTCGTTCCGCTTCAAATGTCATCGTGAATTCTTGTCCCGCACTATAAAATTAAGTGTCTGCCTTCATATACATCTCAGTTTTACGATTGTTCTATTCTCTATGTATTATAGATGTCATGAATATATTTTACTGCAGCTTCTTTAGTCTGAGGATCTATTTCCTGTGGATTGTTTGAGATTATTTGGTTATTAAGACTAAGTAGGTTAATAAACTAGTCGATAGAGAGGTAGACCAAAGAACAGCTGTTCTTTTCTCTAATCCAGCTTCATCTTTAATCTTTAGGATTGTGTGAGGAGCCACATGAAAGAAAATTAAACAAATTATGACGTGAGTCACGTCAAGTGACTGACGTCTGAAAGGAGAGAATGGAAGAAAAGAAATTGTAACGCAGGCCCCAATTATGTAGATATTTATAAATTAAACTGAGATGGTCACTAGAACCTAAAAAGAAATATTAACCATGACTTTTATTTGTTTAAATTGCAAATATCCCGTTTTAAGTTTTAATAACATATTGATACTTTTTCCAAACCCACTTAAATATCTCATTTCCAAAAGGCCAAACGTTTTTCCTGTTTCGAAAAAGAAGTTAGTTTGCCTTTGATAAATAATTAGATCATAAAATTTTGTAGGAGTACAGACATGCTTGCATATTGCCCTCTAGTGTATGTTGCAAGTTGCCGCGACTTGCAAAGTAGATAATTGCACAACTTGTGAACATTCTCAACTTGTCAGACACTTGTGTACGTCGTGGATCTTCCTATATATGTATAGGAACGTATCAAACTGTGTTCTAGGAAACGCGAACACTTAACCACTTGAGATATATTAAATCGCCAGAATGTCCGTTGTTGTTTAGAAATTACTCCTTGTTTCAACTACAACAATATATGACACTGAAACTTGATGTTGCTTACATCAAGATTAATTTCGGCTCATCTGACCGTGCCATAAATCGCGTTCAGTGCTTTTCACTAAGCTGGGATAATTTACGATGTTTTCTGTCTATATGTACCAGCCGAAAAGTCCGGAAATGGTCTACCATTGACACACATACTTCATGTTGGTAACAGGCTGTGTGCCTTGAACCCTTTCGAGGATTGATGACGTCCCCATTACCAAAAAACCTTGATAAAGAGGGTCAGTTACTTATTGCAATTGATGGTATCCTTTGTTATTTTTTAAATAAAGTATACCTTTATTCTTTTTCCTCAAACAGTTGAACGTATGTTTTAATACGTATAAGTAACAGACTCCTCTAGCGCTTAGAAAAATATCTTGTCTAGCGCTAGGTCGTTATCGTAAACTCATTAATTAATAAAACAAAAGAAAACGGTACTTACGGTACTGTTTTGCCTGTGCCAATTTATGTAATAACTGCACTACCGTGTAAGTATAAAATTATACTAAGAACTTTCGTAAGCGTCATAAAAAACCATTTCAACGGTTTGGGAACGGAGATCAAACATGCGATCATTCAGTGTAAAACTTTGTCAGTAACCTGATTAACAGATGATTCACTGTTATTTGCAGACTGCTGCTGGCTGTACTTTAACCCGCCATCGATCTGATTAGATTAACCGCTGATCAAGAATTCCTATTCTTGATCACTTGATCTAGAACTGAGTTTATTTTAAGATAAGACCTGTTATATGCTAGGTATTATCCGCGACTTCGTTCGCCACCAACTCACAGAATCGCGTTCTATCGTCCGCTCGCGGTATTTGTTTTTCGCGGACTTGCTAGCCCGAAATAGTCTCTTCCCATCCAATACCAAGAGCTAATACCATTTGGTATTAGTTTATTTCCGAATTTATTTTCTCTTCCCAACAAGTACCACATTTTCTTACATAAAAATTCTATTGACTAACGAATACCGAAACGTGACTTTTTTGCACTCAGCTACACAAATTACTTACTATCGATGCAAGAGCGAGCGGAGCGAGCTCGAGACTTGGGGCACCCGACCGGTTCATTCGTGGTTATATCTTTTAATATTACCCAGAAATAGGAGCTGCTCCTATTTCTTAATTTTTTTCTTATTTCTGACATTTTTTGAAAATTTTGTCATTTCACTGAGCCAGTTTAGGGATTTGATAAAATCATGTTGTTATTTTAACATTTTCATCACATTTTCATTTTAATCTACGACAAGATACAAGGCGACTAAATTAATATTTTTCAGACTTCATCAAATCGATGACTGCTGAGCTGTATTTGAACCTATTGATTGACCAATTAATAATAGATTTTCAATAATTGCGCAGTGCTCTAGTGAAACACTGCACACTTTCATACAGTAATGAGTATTAATATGCATAATGCACATTTAATGTACAGTTTGTAGCAGTTTGATAATGAACGAGTACATCTGGCAAAATATAATAACGACGGCGTATTGTGTTACTTTTCTTTAACCGAATATATGTAGAATAACCCGGACAAATACTGAAAGGACTCTCGAGGACGATTCTGACGAAAACTAATGGGCCTACTACACACGCAAGCTTCACCACAGTTCTAACTGCGCAAGCTTCTCGCATGAAATAACTAGCGCAAGCTTCGGTTCGGTTTGCGCGTGATAGGGCGAGGCCCCATTAGTACTTTGCGCTGCGTTGCGTTCTCGCTGCGTCGTCGCTGCGTTATTTTCCATACATTTTTATGACATGTCCCATTAGACCGTTGCGTCGTCGAGCGCGACTTTTCAACTGATCGATGGACAAGAGAAGAAGCGGGAGGGAGGGTGATGCGATGCGTTGTCAGAGCTCCTCTGAGACGACGGACAGTGATCCACTGCTGGACACTAGAGACGTTTGTATTTATCCATTGCAAAGGCTGTACTGAGACGCAGCCAGCTGCGACGGCGTGCATACCCTCTTGCGTTGCGTTGTCGTAGCGTCAACGCAACACAGGTTTGGCATACAATGCGTTGTTCCGTTGCGATGACGCGACGCAACGCAGCGCAGCGCACTAATGGGGCCTCGCTCATAAAGTTTTAGCAACTACACGCACAGTGTTTCGTGTGCAAACTGGCTTGCGCAGGTAAAACTGGTGAAGCTTGTGCGTGTGGTAGGCCATAAACTACAACATTGGGTTTTAGAAAAAACAACAATCTGTGGCAGGAATTGAAACCGCTTTTTTTGGAAATAAAAGCATTTTTCTTTCCCTTGCAAACATCTCCATTTCCTCTTCAGGGACACAGGCCTCCTCTCTGTGAGGGAGTTGACTGTAATCTACCACGAGTTTCCAGTAAAAGTTATAAGTGACACAGGACGATGTTCTAGGATATGCTGGTTTCATCACTATTGTTTTCTTTCACTGTTTTGAGCAAGCGTCTTAACATTACAGTCATGATATTACAGATTCTGGCGACAAGCCCCCAGTCTAAATTTTTTCGAAGGTTTAATTACAAAAAATAAGTATAAAAAAATCTGAACAGCAGGGAATATATCGCAAAACCCGATAAATTGTGATGATTGTATACTTGAATAATTTTCAGCACTTTAAACAGATACATTATTAACACTATGTGAAAACGTCCCTCTTTTTTCATTTAAAGGACAATAAATACAATTTAATTAAACATTTTTTAGATAGGAAATGAAAAAGATTGTCCTTTATTTATTCAGGCAGTCCAGTTTGTCCGCAAACATCGTTTATTTTTCTCCGGCTTCTTCTTTATTTCCCAAATATAATTTCCTTTTCTATTTTCATACACTTTTCGTATCTGGCACATCAAAAACACTTGGAGCTTTACTTACCGTTATAAGATTAGGAGGGTTCCAACAAACTGAAATTCTGAAAGAAGCTTGTAAAGATCGCTACCATTCGCACTCGATTTTCAGTGTGAACGGAATTAAGTTAGGAGTTTCGTATGTAAATAAAATTGGAAATTGCGATGACGTCACGTAGCACCCGTACAATCCTGCTCCATTTCTAGAATCTCTATTCACATAATGGGTATTAGAAGTCTGAGCTTGCATTAAATATGAACTACACTTCTTGTATTTGTGTAAGGGAAACTATACTTACAAAAGCATGACTAAGGTATAAGATGTATTTGTTATGCACTTAACGAGTCAAGGAAAATGAAATTTTGGGAAGGAAATAAGTGTGTTTTTATTTAAACTCTTGAACATGGTACTGCCACATTTATATCTCGAAGCCTCTTTGAGTTTCATCCTCGCATTCGTTTTATACTTCAAGGCGAACATAATTACATGTTTGCTAATCTTAGAGACTTTCTTTAATTCCTCTTTTGATATAAGGTTCAAAGTATATTTTATTTCTCGTTTGTCGAGAACGTTTTCTATTTATTTATTCAGTATATTTGTACGTTGCTGAACAACGGTTTGGAGAGCTGGCCGATGCCCAGGGGAATGTAGGCCAGTCTAAAATGTTGTTTGCTCTGACCTCATCTATTGTTTCCTGTTACAACAAGAAGACGGTTTGATCAATGAGTCGGTCGTTTTTTCCTCGCATGAAATCTTTTAAAAATGTTTTTAGCGGTTAAAGTTATTATTCATACTATATAATTTTAATAAATATATATTTTATATCTTTTTTTTTGTTGCACCTACTATGTTTTGTCTCTGCATCACCCCAAGGTAGACTGGTAGAAAATGCCTTTGGCATTAAGTCCGCCGTTGTACATTGTTGTGCATAAAGCTTAATAAAGAAATAGATTATATTATAATAGTGAAGTACATTATTATACAGGGTGAATTTTTCAACAGGGCGTGGATGGCTACTTTCGAAACTATGAGGAATATCGAATAACGTTGAAAGGAGTCTCGAGGCCGATTTTGACGAAAACTAAAACTGTATCATTGGATTTTAGAAAAATCAAAAATCCTGGTCAGGAATCGAACCCGCTGATTTTGGAAAAAAAAAATACACCCTGTATTATTACACCGTTCGATAGTGTTGCTAATAAGGATCAAATTCTGGGAAGTAATCAAATACGGCAAACTTAAGAAAATGGCTGATTTTTATGAAGTTGCTATTTTTCCATGTTAATTTACATCTACTGTAGAGTAGCCATAATTTATTCGAAATTATAAAATTTCATTGTTTTCAATGTCTCACTGGATTTGACGTTTCAACAATCCTATTGTACGTAGCAATACGACATTATTAAGTTGAACTAAAAATTGCATTATTTTAAAGAAGAAAAGGTAACTTATGTTTCAAATACAGTCTTTGCCTTGAAGATAAATCAGTTTTTTTGTAATTGTACGTTTTCTTAAGTTTGCCGTATATGATTACTTCCCAGAATTTGATCCTTATTAGCAACACTATCGAACGCGGTAATAATACAGGGTGTGATTTTTTTTCCAAAATCAGCGGGTTCGGTCCCTGACCAGGGTTTTTGATTTTTCGAAAATCCAATGATGCAGTTTTATTTTAAATCGGCCTCGAGACTCCTTTCAACGTTTTTCGATATTCTTCATAGTTTCGAAAGTAGCCATCCACGCCCAGTTGAAAAATTCACCCTGTATACTTATCCTCCATAGTAAAAAAAAAATGTTCTATACTAGCTATCAGTTTCGCACAGGCGACAATTTTGTCAACGAGTTTACCTTGATATTATAAAATGTGAAAGTAAGATTGTTTGTTTGTTACCTTTTCACGCCTGAACCGATCAATCTAAAAATTAGCTTGTACGTTTTTAGGTGTACAGAAATAAACGTTAAGCACCTTTCATTTCGAAAAAAATAACTGTTGTGTTGTGATACTTAGTCATAGAAAGAGCTGCGTGTATGAAGCCGCGGGCAAAAGCTACACTAGCGAACAAAAGTATGGAATCACTTACTTGGAATTGATCCGGGACGGCTCCATAAATAATGGCGTGATTTGAATGAATTTAGTATCAATTTAAAGTTAACAGGTAAACCTTTATAATGGTACCATTTTTTATATTCTCAACTTGTTATGAAGCCGTATTTAGACGATGCAAGAACTCGCACGAGAGTTGCGTTACATTGCGGACTTTAAAGGTACAACAAATTCTGTTGATCAAACAAATACCGCAATGTAGTGAAACTCGCATGCGAGTTCTTGCTCCGTCTAAGTGAGGATTTAAGTACTCAAAATCTCGCGGAATCGGAGTCTAGATTTTAAGCTTTTTCAAATTATATATGTAATAACTAAATAGTGTAAACGGTAGAGCCTTTCAAAGTAATGCTCCATTATTTGGTACCTTATTGATTTTTACATACACCTATATGTATGTAAAAACAGATTGTTCCTCCTAACACGATTTTTAAGATTCTATTTCATTATATAAGCGTGACTATGTTTCAAAATAGGCGTTTTGTCTTCCATACAATTGAATTGACATTCTCACTTACCTATATATACAGGGTGAATTTTTCAACTGGGCGTGGATGGCTATTTTCGAAACTATGAGGAATATCGAAAAACGTTGAAAGGAGTCTCGAGGCTGATTTTGACGAAAACTAAAACTGCATCATTGGATTTTAGAAAAATCAAAAATCCTGGCCAGGAATCGAACCCGCTGATTTTGAAAAAAAAAATCACACCCTGTATTATTACACCGTTCGATAGTGTTACTAATAAGGATCAAATTCTGGGAAGTAATCATATACGGAAAACTTAAGGACATGGCTGATTTTTATGAAATTGCTATTTTTCCATGTTACTTTACATCTACTGAGCCATAATTTATTCGAAATTTTAAAATTTCAGTGTTTTCAATGTCTCACTAGATTTGACGTTTCAACAATCCCACTGTACTTAGCAATACGACATTATTGAATATAACTAAAAATTGCATTATTTTAAAGAAGAACAGTAACTTATGTTTCAAATACAGTCTTTGCCTTGAAGATTAATCAGTTTTTTTTTGTAATTATACGTTTTCCTTAAGTTTGCCGTATATGATTACTTCCCAGAATTTGATCCTTATTAGCAATACTATCGAACGGTATAATAATACAGGATGTGATTTTTTTTTCAAAATCAGCGGGTTCGATTCCTGACCAGGATTTTAGATTTTTCTAAAATCGAAATATGCAGTTTTAGTTTTCGTCAAAATCGGCCTCGAGACTCCTTTCAGCGTTTTTCGATATTCCTCATAGTTTCGAAAGTAGCCATCCACGCCCAGTTGAAAAATTCACCCTGTATATCGATGAACGTACATTGTTACATTCAAATCACATGAGCAGAAACACACATTGTGCAGTGCAATAGGTATACCTATAAATATAATGAATTAACTGATATAACTTTGTACTATTGATAATGTAGGGATTACATCAATTAAGGTTTCTATATTTAGAACGTAATCTGAAACTTTGTATTCCGTTTTGCGAATCACCTTTTCGATAATTTGCTATCTTATGGCCTTAATTTCCTGTAAATAATCTCCGAAAAAAAAGTAAGCCACTACTTATTTAATTTTAAAATATCTTGTAGACAAATATTTTCTTCTTTCTTAATAAGGATTGTGTTCATCCTGAAATTTTGAAACGAGTCCTTGATACTTTTTATTTATGTTTCCTACATCTCAATAAACACAAGCGTTTTTCTAAAATTTTATTCTTTATTTTCCTTTCTTTAACTTTGAAAAACATGATCTTTGCAGTATCGTCGATTTCCATTGTCTATGTAAACGGCATAAAAATCACATTTGTTGTTTGGGAAATCCCCTAAATCTTTATTTTATTATGTTTTTAGTTTGATGCTATAGCGGCAATAGAAATAGAACATCTGTGCAAACAACTGTCACGGTTCATTAGATACAGTCTGGTGACAGACAGATAGCTAAGACTGGGTTATAGGGTCCCGTTTTACCCTTTGGCTACGGAACGCTAAAAATTAAAGAGTTAGCCCCTTCGTACACAAGCCGACGTAAGACTCCGATACGACTTTGGCATTCATTGACGTGTGCCTGTGTACGAACCTCTATGGAATTGTTTTGTGATAATCGCGTGGATACCAAAGTCGTAAGGTATTGGATACTTGCGTCGCCTTTTGTACGGAGGGGCTTAACCGACCTTCGTTGCGTATTCTACTGAGTTCCAGTGGATGTCTTGCCCTCATTCGTCTCATGTATTCGCACAGGATAAGCAGCATCCTTATAACGTTATCAGATCAATTTGGAACTATGAATTGCTAAATTGTTCGCATCCGTACATTGTAGTTGACACATTGTTTTAAAGTAAATGGAAGTATGGAAGTTGTGGTCACTTACTTACTACTTTGACACGTTTCTTTGCTTGTCTATTTGACAATCATTTTTGATAGGATATGCTGTTCGAAAGTAGTACATACTCGTACATAGCTTTTTTTAACGTTGTCCCACACTAAGGCCCTTCGTACACAAGGCGACTCCAGTATCCGTTACCTTGCGACTTCGGTATCCAAGCGACTATCGGAATACAAACCATAGACGGACATTAGTAGGATAGTTCGGACACAGGCACAGGCACGCGTCAATGTATACCAATATCGTAAAGTATCGGAGACTTGCGTCGCCTAGTGTACGAAGGGGCTAAGAATTTCTCCTGTGTCTTGGGTGTGTTTACAAAGATAGAAACTCACATACACAAACGGCCAGACCCGACGCACCTACTTGTAGATCACTGCTACTGCGCTACCCGTGCCGTCAAATTGATTGATAATCCTTTCGCGTTTTCAACAACTGCTTGTCTCATTTTAGTTGTAGCGTTATGTAATATAGCTTATAAGCCTTCTTTATAAATGGTATATCGGACATAAAAAAACAATTTGGATTTGAACGAGGAGTTCCTGAGATTCGAGCGTTCAAAAAACACGACTAACATCTTTATGAACACCTGTGAAATTTCCCACCAAAGCCACATCTGTCTTTACCTAGATAAATAGTATTAAATCTTAAGTACCTGTAGTTGGTTCCAGTTAAGATGTCAATAGCGGACAATGACCCCTACCTAATAAGTCCTCGTATAATGACATAAGCTCAGAATTAGCATTTTATAAAATACAGAATATATTAGTAGGTATTTTGTAAGGATGTAAGTATCTTAGCATTCAGATATCAAAATGGTAAACATATTTCACCCATACCTAAGATTTTATATTATTTTTATATTTAAGACTCACAAGTAAAAGTAAACACTATCATATATCACAGAAAAATGCTAATTCTGATCTTATGTCATTATACGAAGACTTATTAGGTTAAGGTGAATGACCGCTATTGATATCTTAACTGGTACCAACTATAGTACGTTGTGTGTACGTTACATGTCACCACAAATTGTAAAGACAATTGTCACACAGGTCTTCTTGACGGTTGCTTGCATGTATTTCAGTCAATATTGTTTTGAATGTGTTGCGAGAACGCCCAGTCGCCCATATTTGTGTGTTTGTACGTTGCCCTTAGCAAATGTTGGAATAGAATCTCCTCTTTGATGTTTCTGTTAAGATATATGTTAACTAATTCGCCTCGATAGTCTAGTTGGCGTGAGGCTCTATGTCAAACAGGCATGCAGACGACGAGTAATGGATAGTTCGCCGTCCAACCACGGCCCATGCCCAGGTCGACGGCGCATCTTGTTCTACGCGCGCCTCATAGAGCTCTCAGCAATCTGACTGGACCCCCAAAGAGGGCTCGCCTGCCGGGATAAATGGCAATTATAGGATCTCGGTGGATTTTAGTGCAAGTCTGACAGTTCCATACCACTCCTTTCGGCGTGGAGGACTTATTATTATTACACCACCTAAAAATGGCTTTGTGTCGATTCCCAATTGGGAAAATGTCGTTGGATTTGTCCAACAAATTTGGGGTACGCTTGTTGGTACAGCTCTGCTTAAGTCTTTGTAGATTATATGTGTAATATCGTGGCTAGCTTTAAATATGGATGCATAACGGCAAAATAAAGGCAATATATGGTTATTGAAATAGCTCGATAAAAGCCATATTTGGACGGCACTTAGACTCAATGTATCCTAACACATATATTCCACGTACATTCGAATATAATCGTAGCAAAAAATGCTATTTTCATGCATTTGAAATAAAACCTAGAAATACCATTTTCAAAGCAAAAAGTTCATTACTCACAACATTTTAGATACCTTAAGTCCAAACAGGTAGTTTAGGAAACAGTCTAAAATAAATAACTTTTATCTACGTACGGAGACCATTAAGGCATTAACTCAACTAGAATAAAACGATCTACGTATGACGTATATGTGTATAGAGGTCATTTTCGTATCCAAGATAAAGTGTATTTTCTATGCTATTTTGGAATCGGGGTACAGCATTGTTTATTTGGGGCTTAACAGCTGCTTTCAGTGCGGTTAGTAATGGAACTGCTAATTGTGATTGTAACAATGGCCACATGTTTCATTGAAGCTGGTGAATCTACTTAGTGGAATTGTTGGCGAGTCAGCATAACTAGCTTATTCGGTGAATGTTATTTAAATAAAGAGAGGAGCTCGTTAAATGATTACAGCCACCCGATCTTCCGCGTTAAGCCGCGCTTGCCGAGGGTAGTTTGTGGATGAGTGACCATCTTTCATAGCGAGTTTCCTTCGTGGATCGAGCACGTAAAGCCGTTGGTGCCGGCTGTCATTTGCAGATCTTTGACAATTGTTACTATTGGTATTATATTACCCAGGTACTGGTTTCTGCCGGTCCAATAGGCAGTCTCATCTGTATTTGGGTCGGCTGGAAGATGACCCCAATATAGTAGGGAAAAGAATAGACAGATGACGGTGAATGTTTTAAAGTGATGTGTGATGATGATGATGTGAATCTTATTTATAATTATGACGAGAGTAGCATAATCAGCCTATAATGTTTCCACTGCTCTTGCTCACAGGCTTAAACTCTTTGAGAAGATGGAGTGACCTGTCCTCAACCATGCTGGTCCAGTACGGATTGGCAGAAGTTGGTTACGTTGATGGCTTCCCATGTTGTCCTTCACTGTTTTGAGGGCAGTGGAGATGAAATAAATTACAGAAAGAATGGTCTAACCCACGAACTTCAACTCGTAAGTCGGGGCCATCACCAATGACCTACCACTGCTACGTATATCTGCATTATTCTGCATATTGTAATGTGTCAGCGATTTTTGATCTGATTCCGGTTGAGATAGGCTAATCTGAAATTAAATAAAACTAGTTTTTTCCAGCAGCTTCGCCTGCGTATCTATAGAAATAGTACCCTACTAGATTGTTATATTCAAATATTAGAAATCCTATTTGCAATTCCAGATTACAAACTGTAGCTCTTTACCAAATTTCATCTAGATCTGTTCAACTGTTTTGACGTGTTGAGTAACAAACATCCATCCATCCAAACTTTCGCATTTATAATATAAGTAATTATAAGGATGACAGGCCGTATGTATACCCAAACGGCAATCGATAAACGAAAACGCTTAGGAGCCTTTATTAGATTTTCAACTTTATGCGATGGAGAATAACGTTAAAAATATATTAGCGACTGCTGAGCGTTAGCGATTATCACATGCGGTTTGGCTATAGGCCCAGGTTCTTTTACAAACAATCATCAAACTGTCACTGAAATCAAAATATATTTGAAAACTAGGTACCTAGGTATTAGTTGGACTTCAATAACAGAAACTTCTATTCAATTGGTTCGTCTCCCTTGACATATACATTTAATATTTCCATGAATTCTAATATACAGAATCAATTTATTTTATAATTATTTCTTCTGACGACTGCTGACTGAACGATCTATGAAATTATTAAGCGTCTGAAAAGGTAATTGCTATTGAAAATTGCAGAACGTATCACATTTTCGCAGTAAAGCATTATGCATTGAGAAAATGAATTTATATATAATTTTGATAATTCACTAAAATACGTTATACTTGACAGTTAATGTCGCTTTGAAAGGATTTGTAATTTCGATATCTGAATTGTCATGAATCCATGTTAAATAAAATAACGCTCAATCATGAGTTACATAGGGTTGAAAATAAAACTTTTGTGGTTATTTGATTAATAAATTAAGTTTGTAATTCCAATTCCGACCCTTAACTTTGCATGTTTATAAAATTCGGATAATTGTCTTCGAATATTAATAAACAGTGGGAAACACAATATTTTATAAAAGCTTGGAAGTTACAACAAATTCAACTTTACACACATAGTTGTCATGTAGCCGAAATAAAGCCGCAAAAAAGTGCACCAAAATGTAAGATTTGGTGAAAACTTTTTTATGATGATCGATGACCACAAAACATAAAAATTGCATTGAAAGATTATAAATAATTTCATTTTGAATGAAACAAAATCATACAATACTCGCCATTGTATGTTAATGTAACTGTAGTATCAATTAGCTAGCGCATTGATTAATGTTTCTAAGCACCCTTTTGACACGGGTCATCCCTTAGTTTCCTTTGAGTACAATCACAAAAAGACAGGGGTGGGCTTAATTTCGCCACTCCCCTGACCCCTTGGGTAGTCGAACAAAAGTAACCGTCTCGCCTCTCTTTGTCCACAGGTGTGAGGGGTCTACACAACTTGGAGATCAATGTCCCCAACGCAGTATTAGTCGGAGAGACTGTCACACTAGAATGTAGCTGGCAACTAGAAGATGAGGAGGCCTTGTACAGTGTCAAATGGTACCGAGGACGGGAAGAATTCTACCGGTACATCCCAAAAGAATTACCCCACACCAGAGTTTTTCCACTGCCAGGAATTGAAGTAGATGTAAGTATAATCTTATTTGTTAAACCAACGTTACACGGACAGGCGTTATTAAGGTAAAGTTTTTTAAATATGTATGTCATGGATGCATTTACAAACATCTAAACTCACATACACAAACGCCTAGACCTGCTACTTGTAGATCATACAAATATTGCTCCGTGTGGGCATCGAATCCGCGAGCAGTCCGATCGCTCAGCCACTGCGCTAGCCTGGCCGTCATTGCGTGGCATGTCGTTTCAATGTGTTAATCCTGCCACTCTTCTAAGCACGTTCCTGACTGACAGCGATGCGTATGAGTACTTTAGTGTCCTATTCTCGACCTTGTATACATATCTTGTATGCTCTTTTTGCAAAAAGGTTCTCCGTTTTCTACAAGAAAAGTAGAACGAAAAAAGAAGAAAATACCAACATTTCAATTTTACTTAACAAGAAAATATTCCCTTAGTAGTGACATTTTCCTTTCATATTTCTTGAAGTACCCTACAGAAATACTAAACAAAACAGTTGAAAATGCAAAATCTCGTTATGGTCTCGCTAATGCACATAGCATTAATGCCGCTTGCTTTACCAATAATAAAAGAAAAAAAAAAATACGCGCCGCCGAGATCAATTAGGACGAGGTAAAGAGCTTTTCCGGTATTTTATAAAAGATGCAACAGCCAATTTCATTAAAGGATTTAAATAGAGCATGCGAAGAATCCCCGCATGGTTGAAGACTTATAAAATAACTTTTAGAGTTGATGTTGTAGCGTCTATATTAAAGTTACAACAAAGCGTGTTTCAGCAAAATATTACCAGCTGATGGTCTAGTGGGAGTAAGCCTGACTGCTATGCCGGGGGTCGTGGGTTCGATTCCCACCCAGAACAAATGTTTGTGTGATGAACATGATTTGTTCTGTGTCTGGGTGTAATTTATCTATAATATGTATGTATTTAGAAATATATAAGTATGTTTATCAGTTGTCTAGTACCCATAACACAAGCTCTGCTTAGCCTGGGACTAGACGGCGTTGTGTGATAGTTGTGGATTATTATTATTATACAACGACCGTTTGTAATCCGTTTAAGAAAATAATTTAAAAACAACTCTGACCATCTATCTGACTACATAATCGAACTATCTAAACAAAAGAAAATCGACATCATAATAATAAGCGAGCACTATCATAACTTAACTTGCATCCACTTTATTCTCCTGCCGGGACCATATATCGTCCCTAAGTCCAAAGATCGAATTCAGAAAATTCAAGCAAATCCATTCTTTTAAACTTTGCAAACAAATTTCACGTTCAAAGTTGATAAAACTGGAGATACAGTGTGTAATTTTATAGCTTTAAACCTGAAAGTATAGTACTTAGGTTATATATTTTTTTTTTTACGTGGTAAAATCATCAAATGAGACCTCCCGCCCCGGGCAGGGCGGGAGGTACTGTCAGACTTGTACTGACTAAAATCCACGGTGTTCTTCAATAGCCCTTTATGTTCCGGGGTCACGGTGATGGAAATAAGTCCCGCGACCCCGGCAGGCATTGGCCCTCTGTGAGGGGGCCCCGTCATTTGCTGACAGCTCTTTGAGGCGCGCGTGGAACACGACGCGCCATCGACCCGGGCATGGTCCATGGTCGGACAGCGAGTTGCCCTTTACTCGCTGTCCGCATGCCCGCGCCTACGGTGGCCGGAGATCGTCTGCTGACGTCCGACGCCGAGGGCGTGTACCACTGCGGTTGGGGCGGAGGGAGGACGCTGTCCTCTCTCTCTCGCTGCCCGCCATTTCCCTCGCGAGCATTACTGCCTCGCAGAAGGTGGCGACCGCTTCCCACTCCGTAACTTAGGTTATATTGGAAGTCACTTTCAGTATGTTAGTAGTTGTTAGGATAAGCATTAACATACTCTCGCCCAAAGTTTATTTATTAACGTTCTTTTAGGGGGATGTTTACACTGTAAGCACTATTTTTGGATCGTCAAAACAAACGAGTGCAGTTCGGTTTCCAACAGAGAATCGGACTCTTTTATCTCATGTTGTTATAGTAATTGGAATAACATCGTTGCACCTTTTATGGGACGAGTCGGTTGTGATTTTTTTTTAAGTGCGTCTTTCGTTTTATTTATGTAGAGCTTTGAAAATCCTCAGTAGAATCCAAAGTATTCATTTATTTCAAAGATAAAATCTCAATAAAACCCTACTTTTAAAATACACCATGTTTTGGTGATAATTTCATGGACTATCTCATCAGGTAACCCTGAAACGTAAAGGGCTATTGAAGGACACCGTGAATTTTGACTACTTTAACTGAGTGTGAGGAATCATTTGTTGACTTTACCGTGATAATAATCACGGTATAAATCTGTTTAATATACGACCCTAGGTTGACATGAAAAATCATTAACCTTCATTCTCATTAGAACACAAGAACCTAGTTTTAGTAAACCTCATGCATATTTTAATATTATATAAAAGTGGGCTCTTAATAATGTACGAACAAAAACAAAGACCAAAAGATGGTATCAAATTATTCTGCTTTTCTTCAACTGGTAAAGCTTACAAAACAGATTATTTAAAGATAATTTCATTAGTTTTACTTTAATGTAATACGACTCAAGATGTTTTGAAAAAGCTATAGCTACAAGATTTTCTTCTGTTTAAATATTAAAACATTTATCAGTCTGTAATCTTATTAATCTGTATTTTCTTCGTCATTCTATAGTTTTTATAGTCTTCTACCACGAAAGAGGCTGTACATATTTAATACCGAGGCTAGGGTGAAAGGGAATACTGAATTGTTATAAAAGTAAAGTTGTTAAAGTAATTACTTAGCTTGATATTTATTAGTTTTACTTTGACTTTCAACGTAACTTGCTTGTTTTTGCCTGACTATTACTGACACAAACTTAGCGTTATTATGAACAGGCTGAACAATAACTAGACAGCTTTTTATCTACACGCGATCATCAAGTGTTTTAGTTTATTGCTTTTTATAGTTTACTAGTTTTTGCTAATGGCTTTGCCCACGTGATCTCAAAAATTGTCCCCAGGGATAGAGTTTAATCTCTAAACATGATACTAATGGTTTCGGCCTTAGTCAGGGGCGTTTTGACAACGAGCCCGAATTAAGAATGAATCATATTACGATTTGACAGATAGCTCCTAAGAGTCCGCGCCACCAGTGATGATCTGCGGAAAATTCGTGGTACTACATTTTTGTAACGACATAGACACTAAAGCCCCGTCAAAAGGACTTCACTCGGGCACGGTTTCTAAGCTTTTTAGCCCAGCATCTTTAACTGCACCCTCTTCTTCCTTTTATGGTCCTAGTCTGGCCATTTCTGCGCTCTCAAGTGTCTGCACCCTCCTATTTTCAGCATTGTCACAGGATCGAAATACCGGTATAAACGATTTTCTATCTCTCATGTCTTATAAGTATGATCTTTCTCCGAAATCTTTATTGAGTTCAGCCGTTCTGACTTGATTGAATAACAAAAATCTATCCATCCAAACATCAAAACTTTTACATTCATAATATTAGTTAGATAAAGTTTCTAGAACGTGATGAGATCTATCTATCTCATCGCTTCGCATCGCCAAGTAGCCACAATCTCTTTGAATAAAACTTGAAGTTTGTGAAGCGGTTTCCCGCGGAACTGTCAAGGTTTGATAAGAACATAAATTAGGGATTGTAACTGAAATATAATAATATGTCGGTCTATTATGGAAATGGTTTATGTTTACCGTCTATTTTAAAAGGGACAGGTAGTACCTTCCTTCTATGCGATCCCGATAAGGATGAAGCATTGTACAGCGCCATTTTAAAATGTCATGCACGATTTCTTTAGGCCTACAACTGAGCGCGATCTGTACCCCTATATAGCACGAGTTTTCACTATTTTACTTTACAGAGTTTTTCCAGTATTTACAGCGTTTCTTGTATGGAAATATGGAACAGCGCCTCTGGTGTGCGAAGAAGGAACCAATTTTTTCCTTGAAAATTGTCAATTTGAAGTCGTCAAAGTTCCAGTTTACTTTACGTCTCAAATACTGAAAACTCGTGCTGGCGGTACTGTTCTTGCGAGCCGATCGTATCGAATGCGATCTCTGTAAAGGAACGCGATGCGATCTGACGCTGGTAGTGAGATAGCACATAAAATATGCACATTCTTAAGTTATAAAAAACAAGATAGATTAGGTATGATGATTATGTTCGTCACAAACGACAAACATTATCTACGTATTTTTCCACTAAGATACCGAGATTCAATATATGTTCGTAATCCGTCCACACGAGTATCTAATCACTATTGTCTAGGCACCTACTTATTAGGTCTCACAATTAACAATTAATCCATTACTTTAAGCGTTCACGATTTGTTCTAATGATTGAGTCTCATCGCTTTGTCGGATTCAATATTAGGTACCTACATTATAATCAGGTATTAATTAATCGTACGATTTAGCGATTGATCAATCACAATAGGAGATAAGCACCTGGTCGCCGGATGTATTTAGAAGATAACAAGAAATCACAAACATTCTCGAAACAATACATTCTAGACTGAAATTCCTTTTAGGGTTCCTTTTTTGTGAAAAACGGTAGAATAATACATTAGGCTGAGTCGTATCAGTGTTTAGCTGCGAGAGTCGCACCCTCGTACTGCACAGTCGAAATAGACGGACAAAAATCGATGATGCTGAACTATTTCAAGCTGTTTAAAATAGTGATCTATCTTCTTCATAAATATCATTTCGAAACGAGTGATATATGAATTACGGGATCCCTTTTAATCGCATAATGTTCTTTGTCCTAATATACTTCGGCATAACGATTTTCGCACAATTTGTTTTGGCATAATAATACTACGGCATAATTTTTTTAGGCATACCTTTTATGTTGGCATAATCATCTTAAAGACTAATTTGTTTTGGCATAAATTTTATTCGCATAACTTTAGTACGCCTAATGACTATTAGCATAACGTTAGTAGACCTAATGACTATTAGCATAACGTTAGTAGGCCTAATGACTTTTAGCATAACGTTAGTAGGCCTAATGACTATTAGTATAACACCAATTTGCTATAGTTTCTGTTACAATTAAGTAATAATTATTGCTGGTTAAAAATTTATTATGCTGTGCAGCAAAAGTGACAAACCGAATTGCTGCAAAACCGACTCCACGTAGTCTTGTTTGTCCTACCCCTAGAGTGTAATTTAAAATCGCGTAGGCGCGTAGGGGCGAGGCGGCCCGCGGGCTGAGGAGCAGGCGGCTGCGAGCGAACCGCCGCGGCTGAGGCTGGCCGGCGAAGCCGGCCAACAAGCCGATGCTGCGGTGGTGAGCGAAAGCCGTCTGCGATGATTAGCACGCGAGGGGCCGCCAGAGACCCGCAGCGCCGGAGCCGTGACAGAAACCCTGCCTGCTGCATGTTGCACGCTCGCTTGAATGCTGCATGCTTGCTTGTTTGCGGCATGCTTGCTTGCATGTTTACTTGCTTGCTTGCATGCTGAATGCTTGCTTGCTTTAGGCTTCCTACAGCGAAAAAAGAACCCACAAAATTGTTCAATACATTTTCCATAAAAATATGTTTTAATATCATTATGCGTAAATAAATTTATGCTTTAGGATATTATGCTTAAAAAAGTTATTCTTTAGAACTTTATGCTTAAAAAAGTTATGCTTTAGAACTTTATGCTTAATAAATTTATGCTTTAGAATATTATGCTTAATCATTATTATGGTTAGAGAAATTATGCTTAAAAAATTATGCGTAAGCTGTTATGCGTAATTATATTATGCGAATATATAATTATGCCAAACAAAATTATGCTAAGTTATATTAGGTCTTAAAATTTTATGCAAATAGATAGGGAACCATGAATTACATAGATTTAAGTACATAGATTACTTTCTTACAACCTATGTCCACTGGAAATAATGGGGAAAACAGACAACATTTTTATAGATCTCATAAATAGGGCAACCCTTGTTACTGGCGATTTATTAATGTGTGCCTTAAAAAGGTATGGACCTTGAAGCGAGCCAACCAAATTCGCACTTGACTGTTTATAAGTTATGATAAACAATCCGCTAATAATTTTTATCAACGGACAGATAAAAGACTATAATAATACATAAATTGTTGTATAAAACTAGCTATAAGCGTGATTTCGTTGTCATTAGGGTATGAATGTCACTCAGACTCGGAGTTATTGTAACTTCTATGGAGTACTCCGTACTACTGTCTCAGCACGATACCCGTAGCTTCGGTTTGGCTTTCCATATCTTTTATCAGCTACGGACATAAGATTAGTTAGTGATAGGTAGGAACTGAAAATGTATGTCAAAACTTTGAATTTTCAGAACTGAAAGAGGGGAGTAGGGTTCGACCAAATTTTTCATGTTTCCGTATTTTCGGACTAAGAGAGTAGAATCCTTGATTTGTGGAAGAATTTTCGGAGCAGGAGTTATGAAGATAGCGCCCTACAACCAAAGTTACAAACTTTACCTTTTTATAATAACAACATTGCTGTATGATTATTGGCATAAGGCGACATAAGGGTTTGGGGGTAGGAGGAATAGAGAGTAAAGTTCCTCGCTACCCGGTGAAAAGGACCTTCCAACCAGACGGGTATTGTGTCTGGTGGGCTTTCTGCCCGACATTCATTATCGGAATATCCTATGTGTTCTAATGCCGAGGATAACTTTGATTGCACGATGTAGACTTTCTTAGTTTCTAAAAATAGAACAACAAACGATATTGTGAGGAAATCGAATATTGACTCGTGTGCTCCACCAACCTTTGATGGGGAGAGGCTTCTTATGGCTTTGGAAACTAGAATAAGCAATTTCGAGATGAATTCTGACGTGTGATTTCATAAGGTTTTTGAAGCCAAGCGATAAAGATGTTTTTATTTCATAAAGAATGAAATTGAAAGTTATTGAACAATATTGGGTACTCTATTATCCAATAACTGTTCAAATACGTTTAGTCGGCAGTTCCATACAGATAGATAAGCGAGGTGAAAATAATTATCAATATAGGCATGTACAAACCTACCTCAATCTGTCAATTTATTTGAATAGATATTCAACCTTTTCATAATAGTGGAAGGTTATTGTTGAATTGGTAAAATTTGACAGATTGAAGTAAGTTGAGCTGCTGGTGCCAGTACATTCGATTAAAGATGATTAGAAAAAGTTTTATGTTTAAAATACAGAGTGTAACAGAAAGTTGATGTAATATTATGTAGGCCATTGAGAATTGAAGCCAAAAACACGGTAAATAATTACCCCTTCGTTCGATTCGTACGTAAAACAAGTGAACACCTCCAAAGAAAAAAATAAATGTATGCATGGCGCTTATAAAAAAGTAAATTCACTAAGAACGTCACGTTTTATTTCGAACACGGAATCTGAACAATTTAAAACCTAAGACTTACCTTAAAAAGTAAAGGGCTATTGAAGGGACACCATGTATTTTGTCAGTACAAGTCTGACAGTCCTTGCCCCTGGGCGGACTCATTTGATGATTTTCCCACGACTAAACAAAACATGCCCCAAATAAAATTTCAACGACAATCTGATCCAAATATGTGGGTTACAGCAGCATGTGTAAAAAAAAAGACTTTTCTTATTAATGTTCAATGAGAAAACCAAGAAGCTAAGGAAATTTGAGATGCCAGCTAAGTACTTTAGAGCAAAAGTTGGCACGTTGCTCACCTGAAGTTACAAAATGAATATGCGAATGATAATCCGAAACGGAGTTAGTGCCACAGAAACTTTGACGTTTATCTAATGAATAGACTTTTGCCTAAATAAGAGTTGAATTCGGATTATAACAAACTATGTTGGTCTTATCTCTGAATCACGGACCGCAACGGCTTTGAAATTGAAAAGGACGAATTAGAGGACTTATCTCGGGGGCTGGGGTCATCCGATGTGTAAAGTGCCTATGTAGATCAGAGTCCCTTTATTGGACTACTAGCTACTACCCGTGACGTCGTCTGCGTTATAGAAATAAAGGTTCACTGCTCGTTCCCCGTAGGTGATAGTGTGTTAATATACTCGTCAAAACAAAATAGGGGCCACTTATTAAATTGAACTTTAATCAAGTATCACTCTTATTCTGTGTACATAATAGATGGTAAATAACTTGTTATGGTTTCTTTCAAGTATTAATATTGTTTCTATTGCATAATTGGAAATTCATAACTTTTTTTAAATTAGATATTTGAGATTTCTTCGAATGTATGGTGCTGTGTTTTTTATTTTTCAAACTTCTAACGGAGTTTTCTTCGACTTATACAGCAAGTAGGCTATAACGATTGTTTAATCTCATAATGTCATTCATTCGGAGACATATGGATGCAAAAACAGCCACTTGGGGTGTTACCTTAATCCAGGGGGGGGCATAGCCAAAACAGGTAGGTCTTATGGTAGGATATTCCCAACCAGTGGTTCAGAACGTTTGAAACTGGTCTCAAAAGACGGGTAATATCACCAGACGCCGTGATCCAGGAAGAAAGTAAGTAAGTAAAGCCTAAGAAGACCAATACGTTTGATTAACCGCGCAAATAGAGCGAAAATCTACCGCGCGGACCGTACAAACTCCATTGCGTTGAGCTACAGGCACCTCTTTAATTGACTAGACTATTCCGAATCGACTCCATGAAGACTAACAATACTCAAGAAGATGCTTGGTTCTCCTCCAGTTAACTGGAGCGTATGGTGCAAATCGTGAAACATTTGCAAAGAGAAAAATTATTTAACTGTTTTGAATGGGCTTCATTGCTTTTTACTTATGACTGCAGGCTTATTTTTTTTCAATAAAGACTGATTCATTAGAGTGTAGAGAAGATCTAAACTACAGGTTTCAGATCCTTGCACTCTTGAAACAGACTGTTCCGATGAGATCTGAATTATGCTCTGGGGCGGTTGTCTCTATCACGCAAACCTGAGATCGCACTTCGTAATAACGTTGCTGTAACTGCTCAAAATTGCGCAGCGAATGTGGTGCAACTCCACATTATCCCATACGCACAGCAACGAGTACCTGAGTTCATCTTCAAGCAGGATAATGTTCGAGCGGACACGCCGCGACTAACAGTGCCTACATTCGCTGACGTTCGAATTACAATGTTACAGTGGCTACTCAGGATTTTTACCCAAGTTTTATTCAGCATTTTAGAGATGAGTTAAAGAGGAGTGCAAAAGAAAGTAAAATTCCCATCAACACCCAGCTGGATCGTATAAATTGTCTGAAAACTTGCTGGTAGAGAATCCCAAAGAAAATGTTTGGTATTTAATCCTGAACATTCCACCTCCATTAAAATGAGTAGCACAGAGAGAACAGAGTTAAAAGAGAAGCTTTAAAGAACACTTTGGAACATTAAAGACGTTATTTTTTCGAGTTTTTTGATGTTTTGTGTAAGTTGATACATTCCTGCAATTTCCCACTTTTCATTCAATTTCGTTTAATTTAACGATTGATTGGAATACAAACTTAATTTTTGTGTATTTCCAAGTAAAATCGTTAATATTAATCAGATTCAGTCATTATAACCAGTAATATTTAAATATTATTTAATAAATCGACAAAAATCACTTGGCCCTTATTTTCTTTTGAGTAGTATATATAGCCCATATGTTGAACCGACTTCTTAATAATATTCGTGCCAAATTTGAAGAAAATCAATGCAGTACTTTTTGAGTTTATCCAAGACATACATAGAGACAAACGGACAAAAATTATAAAAGCCACATTTTAGCTTCGGTATCGATTGCAGATCATACCCCAAGTATTCTCTAAAATAAATACTCAATGTACAGTTTTGATTTTCCTACCATTTTATTATACTCGTATGTATAGATCCATCCACAGGCATCGAAGAAGTATTCGATTAGTTTTTTGTTACTATAGATTTTACCAGCCATAGTCAATCATGTCATCTCAAAAAGTATCTACAAATGTAGGAAAATTTAAGTAATGACAAGAGACTTCAATATACAAAAACTGAAGAAAATAATATCACGTCAATGTCTTTCTTCCGTAGTTGGATTTTAGATCACAGGTTTCCTTTTTACTAGAAAAGTTAAGTTGTAATCTAGACTCAATTAAACTTTTTACTAAAATACTCAATTACGGTACTACAGAAACTCATGAAATCATGTTAGAAAATAATTATATTTATGGAGGTATGTGCTTTTCCTCTTTTCTTTCTCTACAGCATAACTGCCCTCACAGTGGGGCCTCAATGAAAGATATAATTACCCTCCCCATTGAATTTTTCAAAATTAATTGATAAACAGAGCTTCAATTGAATGTTGTATACCTGCTTGAACGTAATATTACTTTTAAAATGGCGTGACACGATAAAATAGTATCCCGAATTGCAAAACATAGTTTTATAAGAAGAAAAAAATGGCGACAGCTTCTTAATCGAAATTATTTCTAGGAATGTTGTACCAATCAATCGAGTAACGGCTTCGCTGATAAGAACCAATTCTTGGAGATCTTGTAAGTAATTGAATTTAGTAAGGTACTACTTGATACAGGTGTTACAACCTGCCAGTTCTATTTACTTCATGCTCGTTACCTACTCCAGTTTTGCTTTCTGAGAACACCGTCATTTTAAAGCGTACATTTCTCGGCATCTTTAGATGAAAAATTACGTACTTTTTAGGTATTATTGTGCACCAAACTTATTACATTTAGCAATACAAAGGACATTTTACTTGGTTGACACACACTCAATGCAAACTCATCGAAAAGCGACCTTTTAAAAAAAGTCCAACGTTTGAAAAACATTCTAATTAAAGTGTGCTGCCATTAAAGTTACTAACCGTAAAATAAAATGATGCCTTACGGATCGATCCGTGTCAGTCGTAAACAAGGCGATGTTACTAATTCGTATTTTTATTACGCACTAAAACATTTATTTCGGATGCCTTCCAATATCATGTAACATTAATCTTAATTTGTGGTACTATAAATTACTAACAAATTGTAGTATTTTCGATACTCAGCTTTGGGAGGGTGCTTCTTAAAGGCGCGTCATCAGAAAGTTGGCAACGTTGCTTTCCGTCAAATGTTTTTTTTTTTTTTTTTTAAATAGCCTTAACTGTCCCACTCCTGAGCAAAGGCCTCTCCCCATTCCTTCCACTTCTGACGATGTTGTGCCTCTTCTCGCCAATTCGCATGGAAGGCATCCAAAGCATTTACAATTTACAAATTTTAATTAATTTGGCAGTGTTATTGTATGCAAATAAAAATATGGGTCTGTAGTGCAATAGAAAATTAATATAGGAATGCAATTAAAACACCGAATTTGATGTTGTAACCTTTTCAGGTGTATAAAAGGCATTTGCAAAGTTTCCAAATGCTTTTTTACGTCTATAACTATATATGTATTCGGTGTTACGATTTTAATTATCGCATTACCTAATCAATGTTTCAGTGCATATAGAGCCATATTTCTTATATCCATACAGTGAGATTGCCAAATTAATTAACACTTGTTAACATTTGACAACTATTTGCGATGTAGTCAACTTTCAGAATACGCGCTCTTAAACAATTTCATGATCGATATTGGACGCCAGTGGCGTACCTAGCTAGGCGGGGGTGGCGCTCCTGGCACTAGAAAAATAAAGAAAAAATCAACACATTGGGAGTTTCGCACAAGCTGTAAAGGCAAGTCATATTTGTCGTCCTGAAAGAGCCTCGCAGATACGTCTTGCCCCCTCTAGATTCGGTCTCGCTACGCGACTGTTGGACGTTGTAGAAAAGTTATTTGTGGTTGTAATTAGGTGTGGCCCTAATCATGGTTTGTACTGAGCGATGCGACACGATATATAGTGGCGTTTTCCGTGATGGGGCATCGTAAATCTGTGCCATTGTTACAGGTGAGGAACGGAATAAAAATGGGCGTGTGCAGTTGTAATATTCATGGGCTATTATGTTTAACAGCATATTATTATATGTAATCTCAGGTCATAACAAGGAAATAAAGGACGCATTTCATTTTACATAAAATATATTTTAGTTTTTACCTGCGAGTTTGGTTTGGAAGACCCAAAATTTTTTATGGACCCGTTGGAAAGTAGGTCATGATTTTTAATTTTCCAATAACAAACCGTTTAAATAAGTCAACAATACGGGAGGGGGGAAACCCCTAATAATTCTACACGTAAACGATAATAAATACAAATAATACGTTCTTAATCCGTTTTTAATGAGGCAAGCCTTTATTTTTAATCTTTACGCGTATTATTAATCTGGCATTTGGATTAGATAATATTATTTTGTACCCTCCTTTTATCGAAGCTAATTAATTCCATTTTAATCTATTTACTCGTGTGCAATTTAAAATGAAAACCAGAACAGATAAAAAAAAAGTGGGAAGTAATCTGTGTCAGGATATTAATAACCATAACATGATTTCTAGAATTCCTAGAAGGACTATATAAAGACTTGCTAAATGTTTACCATTTACAAAGTCTTTATATATTGAAATTATTATATTATGCACGTTATGTTTCAGAATATTTTGAAATTGGTTTTCTGAAATGACTGTACCTAAATGAAATGTTGATATTCTGAACAAATGTAAAGACAAGATACGCAGTAGTATCCCATCCCCATAAAACAAGCTATTATTCTTATTCCTTCTCTGTATATGCTGTTAGATTTTGGAATTGGCTTCCGCCTAATATTACAGAGTTGAAATCCATAATTATTATCTACTTTAGAAAAAATAGAGTCAAAGCACAGGTCAAATAGTAGATTGTTATACAAGGGTGGAAAGAAATCAATTCCCATACGAGGTATTTAGACGCACGAGCGAAGCGAGGGCGGCTATAGTCCGAGTGGGAATTGATGACTTTCACCCGTGTTAAACACTCTACTTTTCATTTCAAATATAAGGAAAGTAAAAAATAGTATTTTTTAATTTAAATTTCAAATATGGAACACACCGTCCGCGTCACCGCCGCGGGCCATCCCACTTTAATAGGTATCTTTTTTTTTTTAATTCACATTGGCCGTATACACTCACAAGACCGCAGCATTTTTTTTAATCGATTTTTTTCTTAATTATGTAAAAACGAGATGAAAACCCGGCTTCGTTCGGGTGAAACGTGTTTCATACATAATACACATTTAGGTACTAAATGTAGGTGTCACGGTAACTCATAAGTTTATAGGTTATTCTAAGGAGGTTTAGTAACTACATAATACACCACATGACACTGGCCGAAAATAAAGAAAAAAAATAAAAACTTCTCAACATGATAACTGATGTCAAAAATGGCGGCTGCGATCTCTCTTGTCAGAAAATCATTAGAAATTTTCAAAATACTCGACTATCCGAATTTTGCGGATATAATATGTTGTCGACTCGAAATCTTTATTTTTTAATGTTTTATTATTCTGGTTAGCTTTCGATCGAGTCCGTAGCCCTACGAAATTATTAATATAGAAAATTATAGCCGACTAAATAACCAATTTTAGTTCTATTTTTAAAATTCATTCCCGCCCTAGGGAGGGAAGCAATTACTATGAGTCTTTCCCGCCCAAGGGAGGGAAGCATCGTTTTCGACCCGCTGCTTAGATCAAACAAACACTACTTTCCGAGTATGAGAAATGAAATAGTAGATTGTTATACAAGGGTGGAAAGAAATCAATTCCCATACGAGGTATTTAGACGCACGAGCGAAGCGAGGGCGGCTATAGTCCGAGTGGGAATTGATGACTTTCACCCGTGTTAAACACTCTACTTTTCATTTCAAATATAAGGAAAGTAAAATTTAGTAGTTTTTCTAAAATATTTATTGATAGTAATAACATGAGTAGTGGTAGTACCTATTTAATAGTCTTTTTTTAATTTAAATTTCAAATATGGAACACCCGCCCGCGTCACCGCCGCGGGCCACGAGGCACGGTTACAGTTTATAGGTTTTTCTAAGGAGGTTTAGTAACTACATAATACACCACATGACACTGGCCGAAAATAAAGAGAAAAAATAAAAACTTCTCAACATGTCATCCGATGTCAAAAATGGCGGCTGCGATCTGTCTGGTCAGAAAATCATTAGAAATTTACAAAATACTCGACAATCTGAATTTTGCGGATATATGTTGTCGATTCGAAATTATTATTTTTTAATGTTTTATTATTCAGGTTAGCTTTCAATCGAGTCTACCGTAGCCCTGCACGAAATTATTAATATAGAAAATTATAGCCGACTAAATAACCAATTTTAGTTCTATTTTTAAAATTCATTCCCGCCCTAGGGAGGGAAGCAATTACTATGAGTCTTTCCCGCCCAAGGGAGGGAAGCATCGTTTTCGACCCGCTGCTCTGATCAAACAAACACTACTTTCCGAGTATGAGAAATGAAAAAGCATTATCTTTCCTATCAACATTGACTATTTTATTTCTTTACCATGATTCACTTTTTTTTATCGTGGTAAAATCATCAAATGAGTCCCCCACCCCAGGCAGGGAGGGAGGGAGGGACTGTCAGACTTAAAAATAAAATAAAACTAAAATCTAAAAAAACTTAAACTAAAATCCACGGTGTCCTTCAATAGTCCTTTATGTTCCGGGGTCACGGTGATCGAAATAAGTCCCGCGACCACCATGATTCACTTATATACATTTTAGGATTTTGTATGTATCCTGACTTTTTTAACTGGGCGTGGATGGCTACTTTCGAAACTATGAGGAATATCGAAAAACGTTGAAAGGAGTCTCGAGGCCGATTTTGACGAAAACTAAAACTGCATCATTGGATTTTAGAAAAATCAAAAATCCTGGTCAGGAATCGAACCCGCTGATTTTGAAAAAAAAATCACACCCTGTATTATTATACCATTCGATAGTGTTGCTAATAAGGATAAAATTCTGGGAAGTAATCATATACGGCAAACTTAAGGAAAACGTATAATTACAAAAAAACTGATTAATCTTCAAGGCAAAGACTGTATTTGAAATATAAGTTACCGTTTCTTCTTTAAAATAATTCTATTTTTAGTTCAACTCAAAAACGTCGTATTGCTAAGTACAGTGGGATTGTTGAAACGTCAAACCCAGTGACACATTGAAAACAATGAAATTTTATAATTTCGAATAAATTATGGCTCAGTAGATGTAATGTAACATGGAAAAATAGCAATTACATAAAAATCAGCCATTTCCTTAAGTATATGATTACTTCCCAGAATTTGATCCTTATTAGTAACACTATCGAACGGTGTAATAATACAGGGTGTGATTTTTTTTCCAAAATCAGCGGGTTCGATTCCTGGCCAGGATTTTTGATTTTTCTTAAATCCGATGATGCAGTTTTAGTTTTCGTCAAAATCGGCCTCGAGACTCCTTTCAACGTTTTTCGATATTCCTCATAGTTTCGAAAGTAGCCATCCACGCCCAGTTGAAAAATTCACCCTGTATAAGTACTTATATATTATTTATATATTTTTATGTACTCGGTGACTGTACTTTAGAAATAGTCCTCAATACATTGCTGGGGATTTTGTTCAATCACTTCTACTAGTATTAAACAGAAGAAAGATACATTTAGAACTCATTGTTTTGACACTCAAATAGTACTGATTGTCTTATTTTTCTTTGTCCAACAGATATCGCGTTCGGGCGCCCGTCGCGTGGTACTTCAACAGGCTACCCCAGCGATGGCGGGCCGGTTCCGATGCGAGGTGTCGGCCGACGCGCCCACCTTCCACACGGAGATACGATCAGCTCCCCTGGAAGTCGTCGGTAATTATCATTAAATAACTTCTTTTATGAAAAAAGTTAGAGGTAACGAGAAAAATATAACACATCCATCTTTGGGAAGAAATAATCGGTTTTGTAGAGTCTCTGTCGCACAAAGCACTAACCAATCACAAACAGCGACAATCGAAAAGAAGTTTGTGACAGAGATGCAAAATAACGAAGCCGATTATCTCTTTCTAAAAGTCGATGTGCAATATTTTATCGCCGGTACTTGCTAATTGTAGTAGATAATGGGTTATGGACTCTCAAAAGAGTGAAAGGAATTATCGTTTGGAAACCAAAACGTTCTGAAACCGTTGAAAATATGTGACGTTTTATAATTTGGAATGGACCAATCTGGTGGACTATACCCATCGCCTTCATAGAGAAGAGACGTGTTCCAGAATTCGGAACTTTCTAAACTGTGTATACAATTATACCTACCTACATATGTTTCTCAATAATAAATGAACCCTAGCTATATTATGTACATTGAAATCTCTGAATCAATTATTTCACGTGAATTATAATTTATAAACCCACGGTATTGACTGGAATTGAACCAGAAATGAGTTTTCGAAATGTTGGATTTGATAAAATCGCATATTTTCTCATCGGAGTCGGCTTATTGTTATTATTCGGGTAAGTAAAGCTCAGATGATTGATTTAATACATCCATACTTACATGATAACATCACGCATCTTATATTAGAAGGTTAAAGCAGAGGTGTGTATGTATCTAACATTATACACATTTAGTTTTTAAGACTCATACTCAATAGGGGTGCACACAATACCATGAATTGGGCACAATTGCTTTGTTTGATTGAATTATTCTGTTATGAACTTTCATACTTTTTTTTTGTTTTATAATAGCACAGTCCGATAAAACTGAGTTTTTATTGAAAAATCTGAACAATAGAAAATTCCAGAATGGTCGAAAATCTATTTTCACAATACCGTCATCAAAGCGATCTGTTGTTGAAACTGTTATTTAATTTTCAAAAAACAACTCAAATTGAGCGATAAAACCATGATTGTATATTATCATCATCTGCCTAGCCTTTTCCCAACTATATTGGGGTCGGCTTCCAGTCAAACCAGATTCAGCTGGATGTCAGTGTTTTACATGGAGCGACTGCCTGTCGGACCTCCACAACTGGGTAATACGATACCCCATGGTAAAACTGGTTGTCAGACTTTAGAGCTTCTGACTAACAGTAACGATTGTCAAAGATCTACAAATGACAGCCGGGACCAACGGCTTTACGTGCTTTCGGAGACAGATGGTCACCCATCCACAGACCAACCTCGGCAAGCGCGGCTTAACACGGAAGATCGGCCTGTGCGGCTGCAATTATTTAGCCACGAGCTCCTCCATGATTGTATATTAATTTAACCTAAAATATACCCTGATATTTTCATACCAATTTGTAGGTTATCATTTTGGTGGAAATATCAAAAATTATCATATTTTAGGAATATTAATGCAGTGGCCGGCCCGCAATTGGCGTGGGATTAGGATTACCATAACTTGGGGAATTATTGAAGGCAATATATAATGACATTGGGATCTGAAATTAATTTCAACTTTGGTAATATGAAGTTGAAAATAGCCCAATCACAAAACGTGTGAATTTGTGAAATGGTAACAGGAAAACGGTTGTGGAAAATAACAGAAGTAATTAAATATCAGCAAGCGAATTTCTGAGGAAAATGACAATACAGAAATATCAATTGAATGTAAGAAATAATTTGATTTCATAGAATCCGAAAGTTGAAGCCCCTCGTTGGTCCAATGGTGATGACCGCTTCGTAAACATATTGTCTTCAATATTACAATGATTATTCTCACACACACAAACTGGCACAAAGAGATAACCTAAAGGAAATACCTGAGTTAGTAAAAAAAAACACCTTTCTTAGTGTTTCATGTATAAATCTTGGTAAATGCATTCTGAATGCTTTACATACCTAAACTGTACTAAATAAGTATAGTTTAGTAGGCAAAGCAGATGGAATATATCCTTCAGAGAGGCATTGTATTAGGGATAGGTCGAGGACACCTCATTTATCCAGACTATTTCCAACTCGAAATGTACTACAACAAATAAAATAGCGTGGGACATGGGTACATTAGTAGGTAGGCCAGACATTTGTAGAGAACCCGCACGGTGACAGTGAATGGGGTCGAGTGCCTAACAGACGAACCTCACTGAAGAAGCTCTTCACCCAACCTAAACGTTATTCCACTACATTGAACAACATTACAGACACGACACTTCTACGAGTAAACACAGAAATCGTATTAATTATAGAAAAAAAAACTTTATTTGTTGCTCAATGAAACCTTTGTTTTTTATTTTTCATTATGAGTCCTCCTAGCCAGGACGGGACGGGAGGTTTTCCTACAATAGCCCTTTACTTTCCAGGGGCACAGTTAGCTCTAAGGGGAATCAGATTACTGACAACTCCTTAAGGCGAGCGTGCAACACGACTCGCCGTCGACCTGGGCATTGTCCATGATTAGACGGCAAGTCACCCGTTACTCGCTTAGATAATACTGAAAGGCGGTTTTTTTTTCAATTATTAGTCTATAAGTTCCGTCTCTTTTTGGATACTAGTCAAAGTTAAGTAACGGTTGCTGAGGAGGTCGTTCTGTGGATAAGTGCTGTGCTATGTCTCGGCTGCCATTTGTGGTCTGACAATGAGTCCCTATTAAAGGTAACCTGACGACTGGGCTGGGAATATTAGTTAGGCAGTAAAGACTGCGCCTGCCTAAATCGATCAGTGGTTGAGTGCCCATTTATTCCTATTCGAATTTCCTCAGTGCTTCAGAAAGCACGTTAACGTGTCTATCCGTTAAACATATTTTAACATTATTACTATCCATTATGACTTTCTCTTCGTGATAATAATAATTAGATCCCAGCACACGTAGCAGATTAATCGGAAGATAGTTTAATCGTGATCAGATAAGACATTTCTCCGTTTGTCCCCAACTAAACGACTTCGTTCCTTCTGCTTTTAGACTGCAATCTAGAATGAAATCCGACTTCCATTTTCCATTAAGATTATTACTTAATTGGCTAATTTCTAATCTTAAAGTGTGCGATCACTGCATTTCTTTTATCGAACAGATTATTCATTGATTATTTACAATTAAAGATAAGGAGGTGCACTTACGTAATTGGTGATATTATTTTTGTTCTTATACTTTTATTGAATTAAAAAATGTTTAATGAATCTGTTTACTGATCAAACATTTCATCTCTCTTGATTTTTATACGCTTGCTGTTTTTCATTAAGATCATAATATTATCATAAACTGGTCAACTTTTCGATCAATAAATAATAAAAAGATATTTTTTTTTAACTTTGCACTTACTGCGAATATTTCCTGTATTGTGAATCGTGGATGCGATTACAAAGCATAGAAATTGACATACACAATCAACCAGTACCCCTTTTTTTTTTTAGCGTGGTAAAATCATCAAATGAGACCTCCAACCCCGGGCAGGGCGGGAGGTACTGTCAGATTTGTACTGACTAAAATCCACGGTGTCCTTCAGTAGCCCTTTATGTTCCGGGGTCACGGTAATAGAAATAAGTCCCACGACCCCGGCAGGCTTTGGCCCTCTGAGAGGGGGCCCGTCATTTTGCTGACAGCTCTTTGAGGCGCGCGTGGAACACGACGTGCCGTCGACCCGGGCATGGACCATGGTCGGACAGCGAGTTGCCCTTTACTCGCTGTCCGCATGCCCGCGCCTACGGTGACCGGAGATTGTCTTGCGACGTACGACGCCGTGGGCGTACACCACTGCGGTTGGTGCGGAGGGAGGACGCTGTCCTCTCTCTCTCGCGACCCGCCACCTCCTTCACGAGCATTACTGCCTCGCAGAAGGTGGCGACCGCTTACCACTCCGTCTCGCTCCGCAGCATGGCCGAAACCAATGCCGGGCGCGAGAGGTCTCAGCCTATCGCCGCCGTAAGGACACGTCGGTGCTCTACCCAAGCTTGGCAGTCTTGCACCGTGTGCTCTACTGTGTCCTCCGGGCGATCTTCGCAGTGGCAACACCCAGGCGTTTCCTCCTTTCCCATCAGCCACAGGTACCTCCCGAAACTTCCGTGTCCGGTGAGGACCTGCGTCATGCGATAGGTCAGGACGCCGTGACGTCTCTCCAGCCAAACCAGTACCCCTAGCACGAGTTTTCACTATTTTACTTTACAGACTCTTTCCAGTATTTACAGCGTTTCTTGTATGAAAAAATGGAACAACGCCTCTGGTGTGCGAAGAAGGAACTATTTTTCCCCTCGAAAATTGTCAATTTGAAATTGTCATAGTTCCAGTTTACTTTACGTCTCAAATACTGAAAACTCGTGCTAAGGGTACTGAACCGGAATAACTACTTGTAGATCACAGAAATATTTGTTTTGAGTGTCATTCGCTCAGTCACTGTGACAACCGTCTTAAAATCCAAGTCCAAGATTTATTTGCAAAATACTATTTAAATATAAAGCAAAGTGTAACGAACAAAATGTTGCTTACCTTTTAACGTCCCAAACTTTTTCAAAACCATTTCTTCTGATACCCTCTTAGCCTCTTTTATAATCTAAAATTCCTTTGGCTTAAACTTCGCCGTTTTATCATTGATATAGTGAGCTCCTAATGTTATGCGGTGGAAGTCCGGAGGCGCTTGGTTTTCATGCAGACATTATCTAGAGCATGCAGGTTCCGTACGACAGTGGAGTGTGGTTGAGATATAAAGCTCCTGGAGTTAGGAGCTAGTTCGATCTAGCTGTTCTCTATGTAAATGTGAAATACGAATGTTTCAGAATAATGGAACAGTTCTGGTGCAAGCCAAAGAACTAGAATGTGAAAAGAAAATTGTGAATTTAAACGTGCAGTCTCCCAATCTTAATTTAAATATAAGTTGTTTAGTCGTGGTATGAACTCCCTTTCGAGGTTTTTCCAATGAGCTACAAGATTGAGGTCCTCAAATTGAGACCTCCTTTTTTGAAGCCGATTAAAAAGTTTCTGAAGTGTTGTCATCGCGCAGATGATACTTCTGGTATTGTAAGTATCCATAAGCTGCAGTGACCGCGTAACATCACGCAGCTCGCATTCTTCCCAAAACCCTATTATTATGTATCCCTATCGTATGTATCAAAAATTGAGAAATCAGGAAATGAGTAGACGGATGTCTTTTATAGCCTTTTATGTAAAAACCGCCTTATAGAAAAAAACGTTTCAAACTTTTAAACATATTCATTTCATTTTGTAGTTTAGTTTATTCGTCATAATCGGATTTGGACGAAACCTGGCATACAGAGAGGTTATAGTTTTGATTACCCTTTTACCCGCGTTGTACGATCCGGAGCAAAAATTACCGAACTCTAAACTAACTATGTTGCTGGTTATATAATATATAAAATGCAACAGCATGTAATGATATCAAATATCTGAAACAACACAGTAGTTAGAACAACACTTCAAATTAAATAAATTCACTGAATTCTATTTCAGAGTTTGAAACTAATTGGGGAGAAATGTGAATCGCTCAAAAATATGATATTGTACGAATTTACATTTTACAAAATTGTACACTAAATGAATTGTTTTCTATAGAACGTGTGTGTTTTTTTTAATAAAAAAATTGGACGTACATACAGTCACGAACACAGTTATTCTTAGTAAAATACAACATTTCGATTATCTCTAAATCTTCAGCTTATTTCTACTTTGACACTATTTTGACATTACTACCCTCTAAAAAAAAAAAAAAAATCTTTTGTGACTTTGCAATCAGTAGGAGAAAATCACTCTTTAAAATTGCCTCGTCATATTGATAAATACACAATTGTATTTGTCTGTTTTTTAAATAAAGATTAGGTTAGAACGTATTTACACGATAAATCAACGAAACCAACAAGGTTCATTAACCTAATTACTAAACGAGTCAATTTAAATACAAACAATTCGTTCCGTGAACATTCGTTATCGGTATTTGCATCGATAGTAAAAGGCCTGCGTACACCGGGACAGAAAGACGAACCATTTTATATCGATCCAACGTAAATTCATACGTAAGTAGTGGTAACAAGATACAATATTCCATATTCAATGCCGCAAAGGGAGTTCTTTGATGCCGTGGATTCGATCTTTGAATATTGGAATCTGTATCTTGTTACGACTACCTACGTATGAATTTTCTCTGGGTAAATATAAAGTGCTCAGCGCTACCGTCCCCGTTGTACCCTGGTCTTAAACCACGGTCGTCGCTTCATGTTGTTTACCGATTTCATTTGTAACCTTCAGGCTAATACTGTTCATGGTCACGCGATAATAATCCTTATGGTACCACCTACAGACACTGACACCATTTTGAACCGTGTATTTAGTAGTCATCTGGCAACATCTAGGCTATTAGGATTAATTATTTTCAAGTTTTTGAGCGTAAAATGCCACAGATAGACTAATAGTAGTTGTAGCAACATAATATTTTAACAACTGTAGTAAAAGAAAGAGATGACGTTGATGTGCATTGACCACAAGGATAAATAATATTATAAAGGGTGAATTTCAACTGGACGTGGATGACCGAAGAAACTCTAAGGCTTAAGGAATAGAGAAAACCTAATAAAACGACTACTGAAACGAGGATAACGTAAGTTTAGAACCCCTTGTATGTTTAGAAAACCTTTAAACAAAATCGGATTCTTTAATAATTATAGCGTGGGTTATTTTTTTCAAAATCAACAACAAGAATATTTTAAAAAAACCCAACGAAGCAGTTTTACTTTTTATCAAAATCGGCCTCGAGACTCCTTTCACTATTTGCGCTATTCTTCATAGTTTCGGATTTGGCTTTCCACGCCCATTTGGAAAATTAACCAACTTAGTATATTTCCCTAAAATCTAAGCAACACTATTCCTCTCCATTCTCAATACAATTAAAATCAGTTCCTCAGTTTCTACTATAATAATGAAACTAGTTACTACATCACAGAAACTGCTTCATCAACAATTAAGTGTGAATTTTAAACGCTTCTTCCAAGCGACTAGTGTCACGTAGGTGGAGCGTCTTTCAGAGCACTGTACATTTCTACAAAGCTTTGTTCTCGTAGTGAATTTCTGCGTGAGATGTCCTTTTCAAAAGTAAAATTCTACTTAGATGAATTTCAAAGTTTTCTAGCTCACCTCTATGTTTTTTTACCTGCTCTTTTATTGTTTTAAAATCCGTTAATTTATTTTAAATTTATTTACAAGTAACTTATGACTCGTCAAGCAGTTCTGAGGTGCTTATCTTTTGGTTAGAAACCGTAGTTTCGGCTAATGTTTCGAGCGTTTTCTATATCTATTACTAACATAATATAGTAAGGGTCTTGAACCAAAAATTTGTGACAAGAATTGGACAGTTGTCCCTATGTTGTTGTTATGAATTCATAAAATAGCATTGAACTGTGTTCACACAAAAGAGGCGAGTTTATTCGTACGGGCCCGATGACGTCACCGTTCACGCGATTAATCGGAGGCAGTGAAGCTAATAAATCTATACTAATATTATAAAGCTGAAGAGTTTGTTTGTTTGTTTGATTGTTTGTTTGTTTGTTTGTTTGTTTGAACGCGCTAATCTCAGAAACTACTGGTTGGAATTGAAAAATTCTTTTTGTGTTAGATAGCCCATTTATCGAGAAAGGCTATAGGCTATTTTACATCACGCTATCACCAATAGGAGCGGAGCAGTCATGATAAATGTTTCAAAATCGGGAATTTGTATTCCTTTTTTAGAGCTTCCGTTGCGTGCGCTGCGTAAACGGTTAAAGTTACGCAAAAAATATGTATTACGGAATTATTCCTCATAAAAATTTCTAAAATAAAGTCCGCGAGAGCATATATCTATCTCTTAAAGTTAAGTCACTATAACCTTTTTTATGGAAATCAAATTTGTTTTAAAGTAATGCATTATTTGCGAAGGTGTTTTCATTAACATGATATTAACCCTTATCCAAATTAATACGTTAATCATCACAAGCATTTAATTTTGAACAAAATTGCCCTTGGCATCATTTGATTTCAATGAATATCTTAGGAGATATCACAGTTTCAAAATAATACCGCAACAAAATAATGACGGGCTGGGTATGTCACAATTGCGTCGATAAAATCCCTCTTTGAGGAGCGGTTGGAAAGACGCTACGGGCTGTATTGTTCCTGACCTTCAACCTGACGCAGTCCTCCCGGGCATGGTTGTTTCGGGATGTACCTCAAGATTCGGTGGCAAGTAAGGGGGAATGGTTAGCAGTCGGAATGCGTGAGGGAAAAGACTTCCTCTACCTCTCGCCCCAGCCACCATTAAAGATGCCCACGGCGTCAGAAACCGCGGTGCATATACCTGCTGCTTGCGGTCAGGGAATAACGGGTAGCTTGCCGTCCGATCAAGGGCAAGGCCCGACTCACAGCGCGTCGTGTTCCACGCGCTCTTCAAGGGAACTGATGGGAACGGGATCATAGGACCAAACGCCTAACATGACGCGGGTGAAACCGCGGGCAGAAGCTAGTAGGTAATATGCCGCGCGAGATGCGGTGAGCATGCTCAGTAGCTCTTAACTTTCTGTTTTTGTATGTTAGACTTCAAGTGTTGGTTTCATCCGCCCGAAAAATAGTTTCATCAACCATCAATAGTTTCATCACCCATTACTCGTGGGTACACAGTAATGGGTGACTCGCCGTCCAATCGTGAACCATGCCTGGCTCGACGGCGCGTTATGTTCCACGCGCGCCTCTAAGAGTTGTCAGCAATCAGTCAGGGCCACCATAGAGGACCAAACGCCTGCTGTGGTCACGGAACTGGCTAAACGGGTAACCTTGACCCTGGAACGTAAAGAGCTATGGAAGGATTTTACACCGTAGATTTTAATCATTACAAGTCTGACAATTCCTTCAGTCAGCTCCAAACAGGGCAGGAGGACTCATTTGATGATATTACCACGTATAAAAAGGTGCTCGATAATCCCACTTGGTACCTATGCGTGCACGCCGAGGAATGTCTGGCTACCTTTACGAGAACTTCTGGTTGCAACCGTGACAGAAAGACTCACTAGTTGAGATTACAACATTTCTAGTAATAAATACTAAGTAAGTAGTAGAGACAACAAGGACTTAGTATTTATTACTAGAAATGTTGTAAAGTCAACTAGTGAGTCTTGCTGTCACAGACTCACTAGTTGACTTTATAACATTTCTTCGATTAGTAAGTATTAGAGACAACAAGGACTTAGTATTTATTACTAGAAATGTTGTAAAGTCAACTAGTGAGTCTTGCTGTCACAGACTCACTAGTTGACTTTATAACATTTCTTCGATTAGTAACTAGTAGAGACAACAAGGACTTAGTATTTATTACTAGAAATGTTGTAAAGTCAACTAGTGAGTCTTGCTGTCACAGACTCACTAGTTGACTTTATAACATTTCTTCGATTAGTAACTAGTAGAGACAACAAGGACTTAGTATTTATTACTAGAAATGTTGTAAAGTCAACTAGTGTAAGTATACATTTCTCTACGTGTGTTGAAGTCCCAGATCTAAGAACGTGGTTGAAGTAAAATCAATATAGCAGAGGTAGTAGCAGATAAGGTTAACTAGTACCACCCCACGGAAAGAGGCCTGATTTTTATGAGGCTATGGTATTTTTACTGGTCTTATCAGGTGTGCATGTTAGATTGTACATGACACATAAAATGGCAGTCATGACTGCCAGCACGAGTCCACGTGACACGCACGTTTCACACGCGTGTATCCAAATACGTATCTTTGCATGGACGCAATATATCCGTATAAAATTTTTGAATTTCCATATTTTATTTAAAATAATATAATATGAAACCTATAATCTCTGATAGTAACCTATGAAGTTACTAATAGTTATTATAAATGTAATATACCTGGGTTGCCACATAATAACTCCTCGATTTTTTCTCTTTTAGACACCTTTACCGTTTTGAGAGCATAGGTGATGAAATAAATTACTCAAAGTAATGCACCTAGCTCTCATAAGCTGCAAGGTGCCTGCAACTCGTCAATCGAAGCCGTTACCAATTGGCCAACAGTGCTCTCTACAACTGGCACTTCCTCAAAATTAGATTTATTATGGAAAACAAGTATGCATACTTGGTGTTACCTCTAAAATCTCTGCCTTGATTCAGCAGTTGACCGAAACGGAATTCCCGAAACACATGCTATATGGATGCTACTCTGCATTCAGTTTCGAGCATGCTCGATATATATGACAGCTATATTATCAGAAATGCAAATTCAAGCATATCAATGCGAAATGCTAAATTGCTGAATTGATTTTGATGTACGTCGGTAGACGGGACTTTTATAACTTCAATGAGACGTTTTTAATCATTAAACTTATGGGAGAAAATGGTGAAAATCTTTATTAATGCAGAAAGCCGCTATCACAGGCCAATGAAGTATAAACTACAAAATAAGATTTACAAATAACAGTATTAAAAGCACCTCAGAACATGTAGATTTCAAACTTCTCACTACTTGAATCCGTTGAAAAATCTAGTGCTCGTAGTTTTTGTCGCAGTAAATCCATCTTACCGCACAGCTTGTTACAGCAGTTTAGATCGAAGGAATCGCATTAAGTTCTCCGAGAAGATTTTCTCCACAGATTCGTAGAAATAGCATTCCCTTGTGAACTTCGTAAACTTGGGGTCTTCATTTCGTATTTATTGCCATTGCAAAGATCGTCGCCATAATATTTTGTTAATGGCCGCTGGAATGGCGCGATATACATTGACTCCGGAACGAAATACGAAACTTTGTACTTGCTCATCGCGTAATAGACCCCCCGGGTGCCATAACGGTGACTTACTACATTCGCGAACCTCTAAATTATAGGGCTTTACCTGTCCCATCACGACGTGATTCTCCGCAATGGATCACGACTGACGAGCTCATTTGTGTGATGTGATGCCGCTATATGGATTAATTAGCTTCAAAGGATTCTTGAGATTTGAGTGCCGCATTTTCAATGTTCCCGTACATCTAAAGTGAGTAACAAAGTTAACGGATAGACGTGATAGTTACGAGAAGGTATCTATTTATGTAAGTATACCTATCCCACGCACATCCTTATAATTACATCGAGATTAAATACATCACGTATTCAGCCAACGTTCGTCGGTATTTATTTATACGTTGGGGAGGGTTCATAAAGTAAAACAAATCCCTCAATATAAAGAGATTTGATTGTAAGCGCCTTGATTTTTTCTATCTGGAACGCACAGCGTGACCCACAAAGGGGAGTAAACAAACGTGCCATAAACAGAGCTGCCTGTATTAATGTGATAGCTCCGAATAAAGTACACCTTCATTTCATTTAATCATAACCTTTATTTATTGCGGCTTAGTAAATACTTTTTGGAAACCTCATGCTGGTAATTTTATAGTTGTATGCCTATTACTGTCAATAGTGTTTGCTCAAATATAGAATTTATTAATGTTGTTCAAACTTTGTCATAGGAAAACAGAATTAATAAATTGGGTGCCTAAAGCACATATTTAATATTGGTCTGACACTATTTCCAGTAACAGAATAAATTCACATTATCAATCATGATTATTATCTTGACGGTATAAAAAAAAACTGCGTACATTCGTGCCCAGTCTTCAGAAACGCCCCACTGACCTGCCAGCTAAACCTTTGCAGACATTAGACAAACTACGGCATGAAAGCTTTTGAGTGTTCGCCTAACGTCGGCTATAAAGGGAATTTCATGTTTTTGTCAAGAACAGACTAACATGGTCATATTCATCTTGGCTCTTACAACGTACGTGGCGTTAACGCGATTTCAGAAAGAGAGAAGCTGAAACTGTGTAATGTTAAGCGCGCTGAAGTGATAATTAGCAAAATGGTGGAGCTATCAAAAGTGGTTAGTTACGTACATTTGAATGTCAAGCCTCACACCACTTAACATGTAAAGTAACCGCGTTCATTAAAAATTTTAAGCCACGTACGTACTAATTAATGTAACGACGTGACTTTGCGGCGAGTGCGCTCGCAAAAAGTATATCACCAATATATTTCACGAAATTTTTATGACCCTTGTCGAATTTCCAACGTAAATTGATGCCGAATACTTGCCAAAAGCCTTTTTCGGCCGTAAATAAGCTTCTCACTCACGAGAGTCATGATAGGCTTGTTAAAAAAATGGAGAGTGTAAAACTAACTTTTGAATGGTCATTTTCTTTTATGTAGCGTGTACAACATGCTAATATTATGATAGCATTTTGTACACGATAAGCTGGGGTTGGAATCTTTCCAGCAGCGACACACTTTCTTAGTCAATAAAGCCTAATAGCAGCACATAGGAACTGGCTTGTCAAACTATATGCTGTCTGGGAGCTTTTGTTATAACGTTATGGGAGAGAGCTGTATTTGACAGAAAGCCGTTGGGGTTACATAATGGACACAATATCTTCACAACGTTAGTTACGGCTTCAGATTTCTAATTTGATTTTAGACTGTGTATAGTGTGGATTGAATCCTTCAAATCCTAGATTTTATGTTTGTAAACGGACCCACGATATAGGAGGAATTCCTAAAAAATGTAAAAGAAAGGTATACATAGATGACTTTTACTCTCTTTTTTCTCATCTTTAGTCAATTTAGCGTAAATAACTCGATTTTTTTGTATTCTAAATGGATAAAAAAAAGTACAGAAAATCAATCAATATTTTCATCATATTGCACTTTTCATTTAATTCATTAATAGATACTGCCCGAAATGTGTCCGTTAACACCAGTTGTTAATGAAAAGAGACTGCATCGAAATACAAAAGTTTTAAATACAACTAAAATATCACCTCCAATAAGTCTACCATACCAGGATAATGTGATAATGCAATAACGCTCAAACTTGTTGGAACATCATCCTTAACCTAATAATAAAAGAGAAACTTTCTTTTAAATTATTTTACCGGACCTGGCAAACAAGCTAAGACAAGAAACTTCTTCGTGGACTATAAGTAACGTGGCCTTATAATATCGCAATTTTTATGATGACGATTTTAAGTTTTTTTTTTTTGCCGTGTTTTTTTTTTTGTATCGTTTGGTTTCCAGTGTCATATACTGCCTTATAAGACAGTCCTGCAACCCCGGCAGTCTCTGGTCCTACAAGGGTGGCCCCGTCGGACGATTTTTTATGTTTTTTTTTAATCGTGGTAAAATCATCAAATGAGTCCTCCCACCCAAAGCAGGCAAGGAGGAACTGTCAGACGGGTACTGACTAAAATCCATGGTGATCCTTGAATAGCTCTTTACGTTCCAGGGCTACGGTTACATGATAGGACCGTCCGGCGACACCGGTTGGTCTGGCTCTCTAAGGGGGTCCCGTCGGACGATTTTATTTTTACCGTTTTTATGATGGCTAGGTCCTTTACCTTGCTCAAAGGATTGCTAAGCTGAAGCAGGACTGAAGTGGCCACTGTTGGCAACCTAATGAAATTTGGGAAAAATAAACGCTATTCCATCTGACACAGCCGTTATAATTTCTCAGCAATTTCTAATATTTTGGTAAATGTCGGAATGCTAAAGTTCACATTATGATGATGACATCCAATAGTGGATCTTGGATTGAAATATCACTTAATTTGAAACAGTCGTCAAAATGTCACCAGTGTTGCCGAAAAAACCACGCTATGAATTATTGTTATATAACTATTTTATTTCTGTGTACAGAGGCTCCCGAATGGGGACCAAAGCTGGTGTCAGATCGATCGTGGTACGGCGTGGGGTCCACTCTGCGAGCGACGTGCGCCTCGCCGCCTGCGCATCCACCAGCTAACCTGACCTTTGCTCTGAATGGACGCGAGGTGAGAATGTCTTACTTATTGATTGGAAACCCTGGATACGGTATACAAGCAGAAGGTACAAGAGCAGTGCCGAAAATTTGGGAGTGCCAGCGTTGTCCAGGCACAGGGTTTAAACCCTGGATAGTTCAGGGGCTCAGGAATTGCCAGACCAGGATCACAGGGCTCGATTAAAGAACATTGCACATTTCAAGAGCAAGCAAATGGTGTAATTGGATCAAATATTTTTACTTGCTACAGTTCATCAAATTATAATTGCCGTTACCTTTCTAATGCAATTCTTAAAAAAACTACTTCTGTGTGAGACGTAGGTCATCAATGTGATTACTCCTTATTGAACTGGCTACGTCCTGGGCATGTCTGGCATAATTTCTAATATTAGTTCTACAACCGTTGTTTCTCTAAAACAGATCCCTCTTAACTCATGGTAGTCATTAGGTAAATATATATAATACCCTAAAATTGCAAAGAAAAACCGGCTGTTCCCTACATTCCTAAGATTCTTAAGGACCGTATTTGTGTGGACAATGTGTCAGAATTTGGGCTTAAATTGAAATAGATATGAATATAAATGATCATTTTGAAATACAGTAGGTACCTATTGGTAGTACTGTTACCCACTGCAGGAGTTTAAGGTGCTAGTACATGATAAAAATACAAAGTTACTAGAATTCCTTTGTCACAAGCCTGTTTTTACATATTGAGGATAAATATATATATATATATATATATATGTAGAACCTTATTTCTGGCGAAAGTGAGAGTGTGAGAACTTCGATTTCTGAGTAATTTCCATTAACCGTAGCAACACCAAAATTAAATGAAAACAATAACATAATATCGTGGAACGAAGTACAAGTTATACAATAATAAACAAGCTCAAAATATAAGCGTAGTACATAGGTATTTCATGTTTGTTGAGTTTGACTATTATATAAATAGTAATTTAGTATAGTATTTTATAAGAGTTATTTTGCTATATAAGTAGCTGAAATCTGTACTGAATATAATTAACAACTTTAATTCGGATAAGCAACATATCTTAGGTTTAGTTAACAAAAAAGGATAACCTTTGTGTGTACACTATGTGCTCATTCACACAAATCCGTCAAAGACGATTCGTGTTCTTTTGACAAATCGTCTTTTTTCACGAATCGTTATTTGATTTGTATACATTTTAATGACCCGTGTTCACACTATTACGGAATTGTGAAAAAGGACGGATGCGTCTTAAATGATGCTTCGTGTTTTTTTAGAAACCTTCAGTTTTAAATCACGAATCGTTATGACGGATCGGACATAAGATAGTCATATTCACATCCATCGTTTTGAAAAATTCGTCCAAGACTGAAGTCTGAACTACGAATTCAGTGTGAAAATCTATTCGGATATGTTGATGAATCGTGAAAAATCTCGATTCCGTATGCAATGTAAACGTTCATCCGTCATTAAGTCTTCTTTTTTGACGAATCGTCGTTGACGGACCAAGTGTGTTTGACCCCTTATTTGGAAACCAAGTGGTCATTCAAAAACGAATAACTAACGGTAATCAATACTGCATTTTATGTTAATGATTCTCACTTTAAAATAACAGTGCTAGCAGCTAGGCTAAAAATATCTCGTTTTAATAATAACTCAGATAGGTCACTAGATCGATGTTTTATTAATATGGAAACCAATGTTTGCCGACGATTCTTTTTCGACGAATAATTTGATTAACATCAAAGGCAGCCATTTTTACTGTCCCTGTGCCGTGTTGCCGTTGTAAAAGAGAGATGAAATTATTGTGACAAAAAAGAACGTGGTTTTATTAAAATAGACTTCGACATGGGGTGTCTAATTGGATCCTGATCGAAGTATAGGTACTTTTGATACAATATACAGTTTTAAAATACTGTCTGTTTTAAAACTGTTTGTTTCACGTTTACACAGTTTTTTTATAAGATACTCAATATTTTGTACAAGATATAAAAGAAGTCATCACATCATTATGGTATCACCTATGGTGCTTCCAAGGGGTGCCACATCGTAAAGCTGACTAAATGTGCAATTAATATAAAGTTCAATTCATATAACACTGCCCATGAGCTAAGTCTAGTGGTAGTACAGTCACGAGCAATAACTTGTATATCTACCTACACTACTCGTAAAATACTGATTTCCACTTTGAAATAAAACTTATTACGTAATAGTATGGCTTCCAAAATAGAAGTATAATGAAAAGACAAAAGTTTAATAAATATAGTAGCAGAAAATCGGTTTTAAATACTTCTTAGTATACATAGGTACTATTGCTCGTGACTGTAATTACCGGGATTCAATGTAAAGATAAGTTGTTAAATCTTCCGAAAAACCCCAAGTAGCATGTAATAACAGTACTGAAAATAGGTTACATACAATTTAAAAGAGGAAATTTCCAGTCGTTAATGTAGATGTTTAACTGAAATTAAGGCCACGGGGTGGAGAGGACATTAGAAACAGTTAACCCCAAGCACATGTTACACCGGGGATTTTACAGTTTGTACCCGCTTTTAAACCGGACTAGTTTTGCGCTATCTACGAAAGGATTTTTTTAAATCCGGTTTATGTTGGTGTTGCCATTTCGTTAAATATCATATCTTACATATTTATTCGTAGGCCTAGCGGTAGCTGGGGCTTATTTGTAAATTACTGAAGGTTAGTTCAGACAGTCAAAACTATAGAAATCTAGTCACGATCTCCAATTTAAAAACTTATCAAAACAAGGGTTCCTAGATTATACTTACCTTAAGTTTCTTAAAATGACGGCAATTTTATTTATAATAATAATACTTTATTGAATAGATAACAATAAATTTTATATTAGCTAATCAACCAATACGAACAATACTTACTAAGCAAAGTTTCCTCAAAAATTACATTTTGCCGGAAGTTTCGCAAGTTTTTGCTGACCCAGTCTGTATATTGAAACTGACATTTAAAAAATGCGTTTGATCAGCGTTCAGCGGACAGCTACAGACAGGGGTCCGCCATGTCCCCGCGAACAATGGAACAGTTCTACTTGCTTCACTTTGACGCGACCGTTGTTTTTGCCGCCGTCACTGCCCGCTGCGTAGGCCAGTTCATTAATCACGAAACAGCTCAGAGCTATATAAGCTTCCTTTATCTCTATGTTATATCCGTAATATTTTCCGCTCAACCGCTGTACGTCCCGCAACTATATTATATTGTATTTTTCTCAGATCGACATGGATTCTCTTATCCACGAGTTGCCGTCGTGGTTCAAATGGGATCCCCCGCCAAAAGCCGAAACTACAACTACAGAGCAGCCGGATGATGACGTGAATTTTAATATATTTCACGATGAAGGAAATATACAGTATTTGGATGAGTCTTATATAAATTTGCATAAGGAAGAGATTAGAAGGCCTTCTAAAGAGAGTTTGAAGCCGACGTTTGAGAGAACGGGTCCAGATAATAGACTGCCTTCAGTGGGGGAGGTGTCGTTCGTGGTTAGGAACGAGGCGTTCGAGCGAGGCAGTCTCCGGCTGACCTGCATAGCGAGCATATACAACTTGTACGCGGCACGCGCAGAACTAATTTTCGATATGGAGCAACCAGAGGTTGCCTCCGTGCTAGGCGTCCGTAATAGAGCAGTAGGTAAGTGCAATATCGATACTTGTGTAGGTATAGCGACTGGGTCGCGAAATAGCGCTCGGATAAAACAGAGCGCCCGTATTCTGGTCATTGTATAATCTTTGTTAGCCTTGACTTTGCCGCATTGTGGTGCAATTTCGTATATTATATTTTGTGTAAGAGACGGTACCTACTAAGCTTTGCTTAAGGCAATATTAATATCGACAACAATCGAATTCAGAAACAAGTTTATTTACTTTCCCAACAATAACTTAAAATGAGCTTTTGGGAGAACATAACTCAAACAATTTTGTGAGTTTATAAAGACCTAATATAAATATTGCCATGATATTATAACGAGCTCGAAAATTATTTATACCACCATTGTATGTTGGTTTTACAATAGGTAGCTAAGGGCGGTTTTAGATATTATCATATTTTCGAGGAATACTAATCGCTAAGCTTGTTTTAAGAAGCGCTTGTATGCGTGTTCTGTTTTCTTAGCACTATTCGCGCAAACACTAAGAATAAGCAAGGCTAAGACTGAAGATAAAAGTGCACAGTCCGGTAATGCGGTTTAAAGCTCAGTTCAAACCAATTTACCTCTAGCAAGACTATAAATACAGCACTGTATGTGTTTGTTGTTTATTTGTCTTCATATAGCCTGATATTTAAAGTAACAAATAACAGTGTGAATAACATAATATTATCCCTATGTACAGACGCCAGCACATCAACATATTCCAATTTGTCAAATACCAATCGAACATAAGTTTCTTCGTTTTTGATTTTGAAAGTATTTAAAAAAATAATTATAGCATGGGGTAGCTTGGCGCACTAGCGTCTGTACTTTTTCTACGCCCACCCATTAGCTAAGATCCATGTAATATGATCATCAACTGGGCAAAAAACCAAACTCCGTGCCTGTTCTTGAGATATGATAGAGAATTCTAGAAATACTGATGTTCAAACTAAGAATTGAACTCAGTAACTCATACCTAGCAGTCATTATACTAAAAAGGTATTCACTGTACCAATAAACTTGTTTAATATTGTTTCAGATCCAGCATCTCTTCGTCTCTGTCGAATACCAACATTACTCGTTCCACTATTATTATACATCGTGCGGTAGTTTATTATATTATTTTAATAACAAACATTAATTAAGTACAAAATTATTTTTAAGTACGTTAAAATGACTCTCATCTTGTACAAATTCATTGAACATATCCAATCTCATGAATTTATTATAATTTTAGTTTATAACGACTTCCTTTAACTAGATAGTGTTGCGACAATCGCAAAAATTGCTCTTATTTTAATATGAATTTGATTTATAATTGATTAGTAATAGGTCAAACTGGCCAAACATAGGTTTAATAAAACGAATAATCAGAAGATAAGGGATTAGATGAATTATATAAAACATTTGTAGAAGTTTTCTGAGATAAAAATAAGATAAATGCCAACTGTTCTTTCAAACATACAAGTATATATTTTACAATCATGATTCAATGAGAGATCAGAAAATACTGTAACTTATCAAAATTTCAAATAAATATTTATATATTTGTAAATAAATACGTATAACATCCTGTTGTTAGAATATGATGAAAAATATCTTCAAGGCGTAAAACGTTTCTGATGTCACGGACTAAAACTACTTGTAAATAATAATGTGATAGCTAAATTTAAATTATTAATAAATAGAATGTCTGTTTCAAGAGTACCTAAGTATAGAAAACCTATGCGAACCTTATCTTCCAGAGTTATAAAGTACCAACGGTATGATATTTATAGAAAAATCTTTTTTGATTATGATTTGGGGCATATTTTTTACCCTTGACTAAGACTGATGAGTAAAGATAAAACGAGGGAAAACGTCATGAGGTTCTGTTCTCTATACATAACATTAATTTATATACTGTTCTATCGTATAAAAAAGAATAATTTTATCAGAAAAACCTTCGTCGTTTTCCAATAACTGGAGTTTTTAACACTTTTAAGAGGAATTTGAATTTCGGGCGTGTCAATAAGGTTAGCTACTTGTTATTAAAAGATTTGTAAATAAATAGTTATACTGTCTAATACTATGTAAATGAATATGGATGAATAGAATAAAGAAATATGTTGGATTTGTCTAAAATGTTTTTTTTTGTCTGTGTTTTTCCTATCCGAAAACAGGCAGACCACTTAAAGGCTATAAGAAAATAAGTCGGTAAATATCGTCTATAAATACTTTATTCATAGGTTCTATTTATAGTGGTTCCAAAAACAACTACTCGACATACGAGAAAAGTATGTTTCTTACTCACAAAACATTTTCATAAGCACACACTTGCCCCACATCACTGGACGACCGTCAAACAAATAATACAACACTTAGGCGATATTGATAGCGGACATTTTCGTTCATAGCTACGTACTTAGAGAGAATAACGAAGTAATTTCCCCTTGGAAGAGTTCCACCTAAGCCTCAATCAATCATAGAAGGAGATTGAGTCCACAATAAACAGTAGAAAATCCAGCCATTATCCTTATGGAGAAAATCATTTATTGAGCAGTTATTGTCGGAGAAAATGGATTATTCAGCTTCGAATCAAGCATGATGTATTACTTGTGCCTACTTTAATTTACGAAGGTATGTGAGTGCGTGAGAGATCCTTACGAAGATAATACAATAACGAAACTTTTTTCAGCACGTGTGTTATCGACAGAATGATGGATTAAAGTATAATTTGTTTATAACACGACGCCATGTTATCGCTTTATTTATAGCTCGAAATATTCCTCTATTTTTGTTATTATTGTGGTAGTATTTACCACCGGAAAATCCATTTACGAACGTTTGGGTAATTCTGATAAAGGCATATGGGTACTCATTACATAGCCGTCCGGGGGTAAGACGAGTTTACTCACAAGTCACAACAAAACCAACAATTTATTTTCCAGTATTTACCAATGGCGGCAACCGCCGAGTGGCGCTATTGCAAAACCAATAACAATCAGTTACCCCATTCTAAGGCTTTCGCCAGCCGACACTATTGTCTAGACTCTTCGTTAGGCGCTCTTTTCATTTACCCAGTTGCATTGATTGGACCAAATCCATCACGGCCCAGAGACTCCCTTTCTGCCTGCCCATTGATTATTCCCCCAGTTTCGCGAAAATGGAACTTTATGAATTGCGACGCTTCGTGACCCCTAACTAACTTTGTACTCAATAGAAACGGTTTTACAGCAAGATCCGATGAAAAATTCATAAATTATAATGTAAAAGTAATAACAACATGAGTTTTGAAGTGAAACAGATTACAGTAGACGTAGGTTCGTGTGGAAATTATGTACTTTGAAATTAAAGGGATGGCGGGATGCTCATTTAGTTTGAAGTTAAAATAAATCTACAGTGGGTCTTAAAAGCGAAGTTGCGAGGTTGTTTGTGATAGCCACGGGCATGTTCTGGACAGCTGCTGAAAAGCACTCGTGACTGGCGTGTTCACTTGTTCAGTACTTACGAGTATGTTCCCAAATATAATGGGCGTGTAATTAAGTACAACAATGTAACAGTAACTGAAATTGTAATGTGATTAATTTTACCTTGATATAATAATTTAAAACGAGACAGTGTTTCGCTTTGATATTGTATGAACACTTTAATTACACGTCAGCGCTCAGGTGTGTTCAAGACTGCAAAAATATTCCTTCATTAAATTTACTGATATAAAGGTAAGTAGGCATTCACATTCATACGCTCAAGTGGAATCTTAACCACCGCAGAGATTTGTATAGAATCTTATCATTATTTAAAACAAATAATTAATATTAATTACGGAACATTTCTACACTCAAAGATTCATTCCCAGATTGCGGAACCGGAACTCAATTACCATAATTTGAACACGAAAATCATAGAATGAAAATTATTAATGAATATTGTTTATTTAGCTTCTAAATTAAGTCTTTACCACTTAAGCCGACCTCAGAGCCCACTCGATGCCTATTCAAGGGCGAGTGCTCTTTAAACTGAAAGGAAATCCCTCTGAGAAATGAATTAATCCGTGTTTCGCTGAGAATTTGTTCTTTACGTAAATCGGTTCACATTTTTATCCTTTTCGAGCCTTTGTAGCTTCACTGAGCTATGAATATTTGTTAACATTAAGAAATACTTAAATAATTTGTAATAACACGAAACCTATGTTTGTGAGACCTATTTTTAGAAGGTTGAAAGAAGAAGTTTATAATTACTTCAAAGAGTTTTTCTGTAACATACTTACCTAAAAGAAACTTAAATATGTTATAACGTAATTTGTTGAGGCGCTCTTCTTCTCCACACAAAACACTCGGGCTTATACAGTTACGTTCAACATCAGCTTTCGGCGTATATCAATTCAGTGACGGTAAACTTTTCCTCGTGAACAAAACACCAATTCTGTTCAGGATATAACAGTCTGAAACAAACTCTAGAAACACAACAGAGTATCATTCGACCGCGTTTTCAATAGAAAGAACCATTGATTCAGAAACAGCAAAGATAATATCTGTGAAACAAGGTTTGCGAGACCGGTTTGACATGAAATATTGTCAGTTTTCTGTCAATATGCATTGTAAAGTATGAGTGATGCGAGTATGCGACCGGTATCGACAGCGATGGGCGATGACACGCGAGCACCGCACGCGACCCCTGTCAACATGGACTGTTTGTTCTGACCCGTGTTTGTGCGCCTGACGGACATCGATGTGTGGCTAAATACTCATCATCTTTGTATCAATAACGGCCAGGGAATATGCGATAACTGTTCTAGCAATTTTGGGATGACAGATTTGGTATTTGCAATTATGAAGGGATTGTAATTTTCTGTTCTACAGAGGAAATTGGGTTGGTTTGGATTTAAAGCCTAAACCTACCCAACTAGAGTAGGTATTCTGCTAATAATTATGTTGTAATATAGTGGAATATCACAAATCTGAAATTAGTTATATATTAATCTGAAACAAGTGGAAACATATTTTTTCCTACTCCTCCACTATTCTTTTCTGATTAATTTCGTTGCAGGATCCAAGACAGGTAAATTCATTCTCCGGGACACGTCGAGCTTCATTGTCTCGGCGCTTTTCTGGTGGTTGCCTCTGTTGATTGTTGGTTTTTCCCAAAAAAAAAAAAAATACTTAAGACATTATTATTTAGGTTTTGAATCACCAGAGTGGTCCACACTGGATGGAGTGAACTCCAATAGAGACTGCCAGACTTATCTAGTTAAAGCAACTCTGTTCTTCAACTGCTTTCAGGACACTCTCGCGACCTCGGCAGGTGATTACGGTAGATATCAGATGTAGATTTCATAAAGTAAAATCGTTGTAACAAATCTTTAGAGTACACAGCTTCATGTAGAAATTAGTAAAGAGAAATATACATAAAATAACTTTAAAAAGTTAAAAATAAATCGTTTGTTGTTTTACGTTTATTTACATAACTGAATATGAAACTAAATACGGTTTTCGTTCTCAAAAATATGCTCTACAATTATTTTTGTATGTTTTCATTGTCTGTTATTTTCGCATTCATTATAGAAAATGTTTATATTTAAAAGTGAGTAAACAACGGATAAAATAATAGCAATATTTTTCTCATTTTTATAATAACGATTCATTTTGGCCGTTTTAGAACTTATTTGAAAAAGCTTAATAATTGTTGTAGATATACAATTACTGGGTTATATTGGGTATGAAGACTAACTTTCTTTTATCGTGACAAAATCATTAAATGAGTCCTCCCACCCAGGGTAGAGCGGGAGGGATCGTCAGACCCGTACTGACCAAAATCCACGGGGTATCAACAGCCCTCCACGCTCCGGGGTTTTGGTAATTCGTTACAAGTCCCGCGACCATGAAATCTGACTAAAACATTAATTTAAAAATGAGATATTTTTTGTTACATATTTATTTTACTCATCATTACGAGTACACTAAATCAAAATATAGGTAAATACAGCTAGTTTAAAAGTTCTAGTTTTAAATCAACATTTGATTTGATTACGAGTTGAAACAGCTTTTTTAATGTTGGAAAACTGTGAAAGGATTTTTTAATTAAGCTTTTACTGGAAATTTAAAACTATCAATATTCCCAAAATATAAAGTTCAAATCTGTGTTTATTTATTTTACTAGCATAGTAACTAATTTGCTGAATTTATTTAATAATGAATTGGTTATTTTATTTCAATCATTTTCTATCTTTTGCAGTAGGTCGCGGGACTTATACCATCACCGTGACCCCGGAACACAAAGGGTTATTGAAGGACCCCGTGGATTTTAGTCAGTACAAGTCTGACAGTCCCTCTCACCCTGCCCGGGGTGGGAGGACTCATTTGATGATTTTACCACGATAAAAATAAAAATTTTTGCTGTAGACGTAAGTGTGCTGAATAGACTCAATTATTCCTTTCATAGACGATAAAAGTGGCTATTCCTGGATATTTTTAGTGCACTGTAATAGAGTTAGGTAGCTACAGACTAGGCTATTCCAATGCTAGTACCATCAGGCGAGATAAGGGTAAAACGCGAGCACATTGCTAAAAAAACGAAATGTAATTCAGATTACTCGTTTTTTTTGCAATCGATTGTTCTTATAAAACACAACTCAGTACTGTTTTCATAAAAAAAAAATCACATTCATCATCTGCCAAACCGTTTCTCAACTATGTTGGAGTCGGTTTCCAGTCGAACGTTAATTTATACTATTCTTTGGAAACGGCGATGCCCGAAGTTGTAGGCTTTTACAAAAAAAATGCGAATTGCGATTCATAACATCACATTTGCAATTGTCTGAATATCCTGTACATCCACAATTTCTCGATTTTTTTAAAGATTTATGAATCGAGCAACCAAGGATAAATCTAGATTCCATACCTGCCGCTGAGAAACTCATTATGGAAAAACCAGATCTCCAACAACACTGATCTTCGACGGAACGAATCGAACCGAGGAAGCTCATCAGTGCTCACGAGCACGAGATCAACATGGCAGTCGATCAAAATTATGTACTTAATTTAAGTTTTTAAACTGACATGGCATGACACTAACACTATTTTGAGAATTTAATTACCTACGTTATTTAATTATTAATTTTGAGTTTCCAATATTTCGGCAATGTTGCAAGCGCCACGATAACGGAAACTCAAAACAAGCATAAACATGGCAAAAATCCCGTTTTAAATCACAACAATATGTATTAATTTTATCTAAAACAAAACTAAGCACCCGGATGGGTTTACAACTTTTTATTTTTATTTACGTTCAGAGCAATTCCAGGAAATGTTTTAGTGCGCCAACAAAAGAGTTAGGTAGCTACAGAGTAGGCTATTCCAGCTACTGCCAACAGAAATGTGAGCCTGATTCTACGCTGTCTACACTTTATCATGCGGGCATAACAAACGGCTGCTCTGGGTCTTAGCTCCAGCTATTTTATTTACCGCCATTCATATTTTACTACACTAACCTAAGTATATTTTGAAATGGAGCCTGATTCTTTGAGCTTGACTGGTCAACTATTTTAATAAGGATGACGCAAAAAGTAGTCTTCATTTAAGTAGGAAACACAGTCATTATTAAAACGCGACGCGACCCGATGAAACGTGATGCGTGCTGACTCGAATCAAATGTGCAGGCATGGCGTCGGATGTTCATAGTGTGATGCTGGTCTATGGAAAACAATACATGATTTGACTTAACACGCATCGGTTTCATCTGGTCGTGTCGCGTTTTAATAATGTACTTGACTGGCCTGTTGGTCTAGTGGTTAGTGACCCTGACTGCTGTGCCGGAGGTCGTGGGTTCGATTCCCACCCAGGACAAATGTTTGTGTGATGAGCATGATCATTTGTCCTGTGTCTGGGTGTAATTTATCTATAATTATGTATGTATTTAGGAATATATAAGTATGTTTATCAGTTGTCTAGTACCCATAACACAAGCTCTGTTTAGCTTGGGACTAGATGGCGTTGTGTGATAGTTGTGGAATATTATATTATATTTATATCAATGTGCGGGCGACTTTAATCAATCAGTTAAATGATCCATTGATCCTAAAATCAAACTTTATTTTCATCCTGTTTGACTGTGTCAATCTTCCATATGTTTTTCTATAGGTGACAAAAAAAACTCCACCAGATTTTTTTTTCGAGTGTCGCAGTCCCATCCCGCTCTGCCCTGGGTTGGGAGGACTCATTTGATGATTTTACAATGCTAAAAAAAAGTCAGTGCACTAAGGCCGATTTCACTTTAGGACGTTAGCAGCGCGACAGTAGCGCGGCAGAAGCACACTCCTTCACATTTAATAATTATGAACAGCCGCGCATAAGCAGCGTCTGTCGCGCGACTGTCGCGCAAATGTGAAAGTAGCCTAAAGCGGATGTATTAGGGTCTTAACCAAAACACAGCAATAATAATAGATAAAGTATAATGTAATCCTTCTCAATTCAGGTGACATAATTTCCTTTAACTACCGTAGTTACAAAGTATAAAGGCACGAGTAACGTTTTTTCTACTATGTAGAAACTTTTTAATTACCGACGGGAATATTAAAAGACGAAGTTCCAACTTTTTGAATTTTATAACTTGATAATAATCATTAATAGTTAAAATAGGATATTTATTCTGTTTATTAGATATTTACGCGCGCCGTGATCATTGAGGGCTTTTAATACTTCAACGAGCTTTTTGCTATTAAAGGCATCCATCAGTACAATGGCTTATGTACGTTATATCTATTATTGAGTGCTTTTTAATCTATACATATAATAAAACTGTAGAAAAGTTATTTTTGTACATTAAAAAAAAACTCAAAAAATATAGCCAGGGTATTAAAGGACAACCAATAGAACCCATTTCTAGCATTTTTAGAATTTTTGTCTGTTTGTCTGTTTATCTGTTTGTCTGTTTGTCTGTGTATTTGTCCAGGTATCACGTAAAATGTACGAAATTAATGTAGATAACTTTTATACACAACGATTAAGCGTAACTTGGAGAGGAATTTAGTTTTTGTTTCATTGGAATCGGTTCAGTCTATCAAAAGATATTTGAATTTAAAGTGTTTTAGAAGTAAAATTACGGGTGCACTTTGGTCTCACAATTTGATTTTGTACGTCAGTTGCGCGATCTAACTTCGAATTCGAATAGCAAAACTACAACGCACGGCAGATGGCGTTAAAAGAAAACCTGGAATAGACGGCTTTAAATTGAAGTAACATTATGTATTTTGTTTCATCGTAATCGGTTCACATAATAATTATAAAAAATAATTAAAGCAATATTTAAAGGAATCATAGAGTATAATAGAATGGAATGGATTGGTGTGGTGTGGTGTGGTGTGGGGTGATGTGGTGTGGTGTAGTGTGGTGTGGTGTGGTGTGGTATGGTGTGCTGTGCTGTGCTGTGGTGTGGTGTGGAGTGGAGTGGGGTGTGGTGTGGTGTGGTGTGGTGTGGTGAGGTGGTGTGGTGTGGTGCGGTGCGGTGCGGTGTGGTGTGGTGTGGTGTGGTGTGGTGTGTGTGTGTAATAGTCCTACATAAACCTGGAATACAAGTGTCATATATTTTTGATTAATCTAAGAAAATTCTAAATACACGGTTTATATGAAAAACGTGGCCTGAATTAAGCGCTTGCAACTAAAAAATACATTGTTAAATTCCGACATCCACGCGAACGAAGTTGCGGGCACGGCTAGTGGTTAATAAAATGTATTTTTGGAGTTTACTTTATAAACTCGAAAAATACATTATATTAATTTGATATGGCATCTGTTTTTTTTTAATAAACCTTTGTCCACATCTAGTAATTTCTGTATCGTAGGTGCTTTCAGAAACATTTAAACTTACAAACACTGTCTTGTGTGTCAAGGCAGAGGGCCTTGCACAAATTCCACGTATTTGGCCTTTTTTTTTTTTTTTTTTAGGTGGTAAAATCATCAAATGAGTCCTCCCGCCCTGGGTGGGGCGGAAGGGACTGTCAGACTCTTACTGACTAAAATCCACCCGTGTTCCTTCGGATGCCCTTTACGTTCCAGGGCCGCGGTATCCTGGGTTAAGAAAAAACCCGCGACCCCAGCAGGCATTTGGCGCGAAACACGACGCACCACCGACCCGGGCTTGGTCCTCGGTCGAACGGCGAGCTACCCATTACTCACCGTCCGCAAGCCCGCTCCGCCGCTGTGCCCTCTGCTGATCAGAGGAACACGCGTTGGAGCGTCCACACGACAGGCTATTCGCATACGGGCAAAGAGACCCCTTAGGCACACAGTGCCTAAGGAAGAGTTTTTGCCCGCATTCCAGGGTGCACCGGCCCGAAAAACTGGTCTTCCCCCCGGACGTATCCGAGAGGGAACTCCAGTCCACGGGCGCACGTGGAGGTCTCCTGCCTTAGCACCCCAACGTATTTGGCCTTACGTTGTACTAGAAGTACTCGTATGTGCGCCATAAATTGTATAATTAACCGCCCGATTCCACGAACGTAGAACAAATCAACATCAAAATTCCCGTTTAAGTTACAAAAACGTGAAAACTCGTGCAGGGATTCAGGTCTGCTTACACCTTGCAACCTTTGAACCGTTATTATTGAAACGTCATCATAGTGAATTCGCAACTAAATCGACATTAATTGCTGTTACTTCAACTAGCGTCTGTTTGTCTCCATTTTCCAATATTACGAGAAACAAGCTCTCGACCGTTACCAGGAACTTCTTGAGCCATTAACAACTTCTTGATGAAGCACTCCTCAGTTGATCTCGATTATTTCTGGGTAATGTTGTGAAGATCAAAGATGCTGTTCAGTTCTAACTTGCGACTGTAGTGTGGTCGTCTTTGTTTAGAAAACGATGTTTCTGAGTTGATTTTAATAAAAAAATGTGAAAGTGAACATGGTTATGAAAAATGTAGCACTGATGACTGATGACCCAAACTAATGGTTACACAGGTGACTATTGACTCAAACTAATGGTTACACCGGCGACTGATGAGCCAAACTGATCTAACAACAAGTAACAGCAAGTGTGGGAACGTTTACAGCATACATGTCTCGACATAATGTAACAAAACGTTTTATAACGTTATAGGTTGTCCCTAGAAGTATTTATTGATAAAATTTAACAGGCATTGAAGATTTTTAAAAGGGAAATGTTACACTAGTCAAAGTTGTCCAGGTTTAGAAAAACTCCTTTAGAGGTAATACTCGTTATTAATTTTTCGATTATTCTTATTACTTTTAAAGTTAGACAAGTTAACTTAATTGCAATCTGTAGGCATTAGTTACCGATCTTTTATGTGATCATTTGGGAACCTACGATTAAAAAACCCGAAAGTTCATGATACCTATTTGAGCACAATGACCACTGTGCCAGGATTACTTATTCATAATACCTGTGATTAAAATAACGACGTTTAAAACACCGAAATTATTCCGAAGTATTCGAGATACCGAAAGTTTTAAATGCATCGGGATTTTGATACACCACCAGATCTATTTTATTTAAAGTCAGGACATTGGTCAGGGATACTGTGTTAACCTGGATGAGGCAACGTAAAAAAAAAGAAAACAAACAAATTATAAGTTGTTATATAAATACGTACATGTTACTCATTCACCTACTTTTTGCGCCTACTAAAAATTATGTTAAAAAGATAAAAAATGTATTTTTAAACGAATTAATCAATAGAATTTTAATAATATCTTTTCCTCCGGAAATATTATGGACTAGCTTCTGCCCGCGACTTCGTACGCGGATCTTGTTGCTTATGCCAGCGACAATAGGGTCGGCAAAATCGAAGATTTGAAAAGTCTGATACCCAACTCCAAGAGCCCGGGTAAAAAATTCATGGGAGTTTGGCCAGTAGAAAAAAAATTGTATTAATATATTAATCGTCATCGAAAATCAGTCCGTGACATTAGTGATAGCTTTAAAATCTTATATTTTAATACATCAATAGATAATGCTCATTAGGCTGAACAGCTCTTTCTAAGACGTCATTCCTATACAGGTTGAATTTTTCAACTGGGCGTTGAGTTGAACAAAAATAAGCATGATTTCAAAGAAGAAAAGTTTAACTTAAGTATCGAATACAGTCATCGCCTTGAAGATTGATCAGTTTTTTTTCAATTATACGTTTTTCTTAAGTTTGCCATATATGATTACTTCCCAGAATTGTTGAAAGGAGTCTTCAACATTTTTCGATATTCCTCATAGTTTCGATGATAGCCATCCACGCCCAGTTGAATTATGTTCCGAGGTAACGGTGATGGTATAAGTCCCGCGACCGCCCCGTCATTATGCTGACGCTCTTTAAGGCGCTCGTGGAACACGACGCGTCGTCCATGGTCGGACGGCGAGTTGCCCTTTACTCGCCGCCCGCATGCCCGCGCCTACGGTGGCTGGAGATCGTCTTGTGACGTCCGACGCCGTGGGCGTCCACCACCGCGGGGTAGCTGGGCTCTTGGAGTTCCACATTAGGTGTTCTAGATCTTCAATTTTTATACGTCAACAGAGAATGCTCATCACGCTGAACAACTCTTGCTAAGACGTCATTCCTGTATATGTTATAGTGTAGCTGGGCTCTTGGAGTTCCACATCAGGTGTTCCAGATCTTCAATTTTTAAATGTCCACAGAGAGTGCTCATCAGGCCGAACAACTTTGCTGAGACGTTATTCCTGTATATGTTATAGTGTAGCTGGGCTCTTGGAGTTCCACATCAGGTGTTCCAGATCTTCAAACTAATTCTCTCAGCAGAAAATGCTCATCACGTGGAACAATTTCTGCTATCGCACCATTTTTGTATCTCTTATAGTTTAGCTGGTCTGTTGCGGTTCTGCGCCAGTTCTTCAAGTTTTCAAAATAAGTTATAGCCTATGTTTTGACCAGACTTAATACCTATACAACAAAAAAAGAATCATTCAAATCCGTCCAGTACTTTTTGAGTTTATCCCGGACATACATACAGACAAACAGACAAACAGATAAACAGACAAACAGACAAAAATTCTAAAAACTATATTTTTGGCTTCGGTATCGATTGCAGATCACACCCCAAGTATTCTTTTAAAAAAATATTCAATGTACAGTTTTGACTTTCCTACTATTTTATTATATGTATAGATAAGCAGCCTTAATCATTGCTAAAATCCTAAATCCAATAGGGAAAATATATAAAAACCTTGTGACTCAAGTTAATCCCTTATTTTAATGAATTATCATATTCAATTATGTTGTTATCTAACACATAGGTCGATAACACAGGAAGTAATAAAAAAAAGTAAAACTTACTCAGTGACTCAGACGCATTAATGTATTTATAATATTATAGATATAATCCTAGGCTATATTTAAATACATCTAGGATTTATTCTTGATAAGAGATAATTCGATAATACATTCATTCATTAAAACTTATTATCGTATTTTAAGACTTTAAGTCATATTTCTGAGTAATCTAAGCGTCACTAGGTGAACTCTGTCAAAAATATTATCTAAAATTTGCTATTTGCGGAAAATAGACACAGAACGATATTATAAATTTTACTTCAAATCTGCGTGTTGTAAATGTAAAGACTTAAAGATATTGAATATCAAGATGACATATTTTTGGTACTACTGTTCTCAGTACTGTACAGTACTGAGATTAACGCATCCAACCGAACAAACCAAAAAAAACTTCAGCTAAAATATTAGCCGGTATAGATAAGTTCGGATATTTTTTCCGTTACATTAGACATCATAATGTTGCATTTTTTTTCACAAATATTCATAGACAAGAGACTATGTTGAAAATTATTTTTAAATTCAGACATTTACCCTGATTCCTATTGTTTAGCGAAATACAAAAGCAATTTTTCTATGACGTATGACGATTACAACTTTCAGTAACATATATCTATCTTTCAGGTATATTTTATAATGGTACGCGTTTGGAAGTATTATGTCCGTAACAGCATACCTATAATTATTCGTATACAATGAAAATACGATGTGAAAAATAAAGCTTTTCTTTGAAAATTGCTACCTGTATACATAAACCCGTGTGTGTATGTGCTCATGACATACAGACACACACTTTGTATATAATGTACAGTATAATACATACGGTACAGGTTACTTACGTATTGTTTTCGTATATCAGGTAAAAGTATTGTTTACGTGAAACATGACCTTATATCGGAACAAAAAATTCACGGAACAATGGGATTTCTTCGGATAATGTTATTTTCAATGTTTTCACTAGTAATACAAAATTCAGTGACAGTCCACGCAAATTAGATCAGTGGGTATCCTTTCTTTGAGAAAATGATAGGGCGACGGAAGGAAAGATAATCTCATTAGAATGACGAACTTAGTTTAGGCTACTAACGAAGTTTGGCTCATAAATACGGTTACAAAATGTCCCCGCCAGCTGGCTCTTGTCTTAAAAAGGATATAATAAACAAGTGCCGCTTGATCTTCGGGAAATAACAAGAGATTATTATTTAACTTGAAGACTCGGTAACTCCATTGAGCAAACCTAAACCGTAATTATAAAACAATGAAACTTTTCATTTTGATAAATTGTTTCTTATGGCGTTCTTCCAGTGTACAGCCAGAAGCGACACGGGTTAACTTTGAGCTCACGTACGTGTACTTTTTTATATATTTATTTATCGTGGTAAAGTCATGAAATGAGTCCTCCAACCCTGTACTATCAGACTTGTAGTTACTAAAATCCACGGTGTCCTTCAATGGACCTTTATGTTCCGGGGTCACGGTACGGCTTTGGCCCTCTAGAGGGGGGGGCCGTCATCTTGCTGACTCTCTTTGACCCGGGCATGGTCCATGGTCGAGCGATCTCGCTACGTGACATCTGTCGCCGTGGGCAGACGCCCACGGCGTCCTCCCTCGTCTGACGCTGTCCTCTTTCACACGAGGTCCGGCTCCTCCTTCTCGAGCGATACTGCTTCGCAGAAGGAGGCGACCGCTGCTCACGTGTATACTTACCAAAAATTAACTTCATAATTTAATCGTCCTCTGTGTAGCTTGATTGTTAAATAATAAGAGCCCCGTGGGTAGATCTTCTTGGTCAGTACTTTCCACAGTAAAGCGTATACACACCCTCTAGGCTATTACTTTAAATAACGGATTATAGGCAGAAATATGATAAAATCACTGTTATTATCTGAAAATTGTTTTAGCAAAAAAAAATTGATAATCTACCGAATTATTTTTAATTAGAAACTTATTTGACTTGATTTAATGACTTTCCTTCGTTTACCAATTAGACCATTGGTAACACAGGTCTTTTTCTTTGGTTCGGGATGTCATTTAAACAGGTTTTTGGAAATCTTGGAGAGGTCTGTGCCGTCAGCACGAGTTTTCAGTATTTGAGACGTAAAGTAAACTGCAAATTTGACAATTTCAGTACCGTCAGCACGAGTTTTCAGTATTTGAGACGTAAAGTAAACTGGAACTTTGACTACTTCAAATTGACAATTTTCAATGAAAAAATTGGTTCCTTCTTCGCACACCAGAGGCGCTGTTCCATATTTTCATACAAGAAACGCTGTAAATACTGGAAAGTTGCTGTAAAGTAAAAGATTGAAAACTCGTGCTAAGGGTACAGATTGACAATTTTCAAGGAAAAAATTAGTTCCTTCTTCGCACACCAGAGGCGCCGGCCGTTCCATTTTTTCCTTGAAAATTGTCAATTTGAATGTGTCAAAGTTCCAGTTTACTTTACGTCTCATTTACAGAAAACTCGTGCTAAGGGTACTGATAGACAGTCGCTTCATGTAAAATATTGATATGCAGCCGATGACGATTCCCTGACCCCAGACCAAAATTATTACAATTTTATTAAGTTACAGAATTTGAGACGGCGTTCTCCATTTCAGTTATTAGACCGATACCTAATGAAAATTGATAACGATTAATGAATCAATAATCTGTTGGTCGATCGGCGCCAGTTTACGATATGAATTTATTACTATGATAGATACCAATTACACCACTTTTAATTTGAATGATCATTCATAATTTAGTGTTTTCAGAATTCTTGCTGTCTAGCATGAGTTGGTTATTTCTTATTATTTTTAATATTCCTTTCAGGTTGAACTTCACCCTTGTGTAAAGGTAAGATACAAATATATCAAGATCGTGGCCAAGCGCTGGCACAGTCAGTTTCATCGCATTGCTGGGCAACTGTTCTTTTCAATATAAACTGTATTTCAACAGATTTCGATAATGACAGCTCTTGAAGAAGGGTTCTTTTGGTGTCTCAATGAAATTTCTAAGAGAGCGCTGTAACTATTTTTATACATAGTTTGGCTTTTATTACATAAGTGAAAATATCTACTCGATCACTATTCTCGCCTGTAGCACAGACGCTGAAATGCAGAAATCCGTTCGGGTTCATAGAATCGTCAAGGAAAATGATGTATGAAAATATTCTCCCCTGTTTGTTTCAGGTACCAGTGGCAATGTACCAATAAATAAATATACATAACCAACATAATATTGATATTAAAAAAAAAAAATACCGCACTGGGCCCGCGTGGTGGATTATGGCCCACTCCCTCTCATAAAGAGGAGGCCTGTTTCCTAGCACTGGCAATATTATAGGCTGATGACGATGATGACCTACAGGGTTGAAGCAGAAGAGACAGTGGCTCCACGTTAAATGCTGAGATTCCAATTCCACATATAGGTAGACTGGAATTCTAAAATTTAGAACTACTGCGGGATTGAACATGTAGCGACTACCTATCCAATGGAACTATCATAACCATATTGCGGGTCGCGAAGACATCAATCAATCAAGAAAGAATTTAAAAAAAACATTTATTTGGCACAAAACAACAGCATCATCTGCCTAGCATTTTCCCAACTACGAGTATATAGGGGTCGGCTTCCAGTCGAACCAGATGCAGCTGCGTATAAGGATTTTACATGGAACGACTAGCCTATCGGACATCCACAACCCTGTAACTGACCAATACGATGGCCCATGATAAGACTGGTTGTCAGACTTTTAGTTTTTTACAAAACCACGACAGAAAATAAAAAAGGAGAAAAAAGCAAAAACTATTTTATGTATTTATATGTGCCAGTTCAGCAAAATATCGAACTGCGTGTGACCACAGAATGCCGTCGACAAGCAAAGAAGATCATCACTTTACCGATACGCTAATGTTTGCTTTTTTTTTTTTATTGGAGTGAAAATATCATTAAAAAAGAGGCCATCTGCCCTTGTTAGAACGGAAGGACCTGACTACCACCATTTAATCCATCCTTTACCTTTAATAGCCTTTTACGTTTCAGGGTCGCTGTTACTTGCTTAGATAGGAACGCAAGATTAGCGTATATGGGGAAATACGCTAATGCTAAAATATTATAACCAAATCACACGTTGTAGTTGATGTGTATTGCCTATTTTCGTCCTTTGGGGACGCCAAATAGTCCATGTTTATCGCTTACCTTATTTACGTGACTTTTGATAGGAAGGTCTGCTTAAAGGAGTGCCATCCCGACCTTTACTTGGAATTCCATTTAATATAAATTTTAACAAAATTCTTCTCTGGATTGCCTCCTTACAAGTACTTGATTTAAAATGAAATGTAGTGTTTTTTTTTTATTTTAAAAATTCCATCAAGGTGTTTGGGTTTCTGTAGTATATATATATACATATATATATTATCTACTTTTAATCTCAATTTAATAGGGTACTATTGTATCAATGGGGACTAAATCAAGAAACCGGGCTGTTAATGAAAATCCTAATTGAAAACCTTTGGCAGCTTGGGAACTGAATCAGTAGGAATTGCGACCGATTTATAAGCAAAATAAATTAATATTTTAGTGCCTAAAAATAATTAGGTATTCTCAGATATTGATATCTTGATTATTAGCTTGTACAGTCGTCGTTATTATCAAAGATAATGATTATGTTGTCATGTCAGATTTTAGATAGATATGGCCGACGTTTGCTGCGGATGTTAGCTGTGACGTCACTTCCGACGTAATGCACGCATAACCTAATTATTTCAATATAATCCTTCAATATTGCTTAACAAGATTCAAATTAATTTACGGTTTAATAAACAGCCGGAGGGGTCATAGTAAAGAGGTTTAGTAAATTGAATTATTAGGTCAAATTGCTGTGATAATAGCTTTCGAATACTAGCAATATTAAATTAGTCAGTAGTTAGTGGGCTGTGGAGGTCAGATAAGCAGTATAGATCAACTGAAATACAGGTTGGACTGGAATCTGATTTGGGGTCAGCTAGTTGAGGGCTGTTGTAGGACACCGTGGATTTTAGTCAGTACGAGTCTGACAGTAGGGGGTCAGGGCGGGAGGGACTGTCAGACTCATTTGAAGATTTTACCAAGTAAAAAAAGGGGATGATAAATAGGTATAATGCATGAGCAAATAGAGCTGCAACCAGGCACATTAAAGAATGACATATTTATGATTCTAATTTGCTGACAAATTTAGTTGACTTTAAGCAACTATGTCCGTCTTACTTGAACAAGTGACAATGTCGCTGAAATGTTTCCATGTAGTTTTTAAATGGTAAAAAAGCTACGGAACACTGTTCTTAAGAAAAAAAAATATTGATAAAAGGTGTGGTCCCTCTAAGCTAATTAGCGATAAAGTATGTGCAAAGTACGCGCGGAAACATAAGATACGAACACGATAAATCACAGCTAGGATTTTAATACTTTAATAATTCGTAAGTGTTACTGTAAAAGTTTGATTAATGTTAAACATATAATTAACTAGCTAAAATATTTTATGGCACATGTAAATGTAACGCCAGGAGACACCCCTGCTAGAAGTATCTGGTTCCTTATCAGTAAAGTTCTCCAGAAAAGTCGTGAATGGAGTGCTCGCAGACCGCCTAGTCGGGCACCTGAATTGGGTAGGCCCGAACCTGTCGGAGAGCCAGTTTGGCTTTCGCAGGGGGCGCTCGACGGTGGACGCCAACATGCGCTTGAGAGCCCTCACGACGGGGGATACAGAGGCCCGGGACAGGGTCGTCTTGGCGGTGTCTTTGGACATCACCAATGCCTGCCCTGGAGTTGCATTAGGGAGGCACTCGGGTATCACTGGGTACCGACCTACCTCCGTCGTAAACTTTTTTTCTACCATTTAGATCATAGCTTTCTTTTTAGAAATTCAGCAAAAACCATAAAAGTATTTTCGATAAAGCCTGAGTAAGGGCTACGAGTCGGTTCTTTACGTAGGTTTGTATTTTGTTTGCCAACAAACACGAGGCGAGTGAACAAACCTGCGGTAAAAACTAAGCGTGGCACACTCGCGGTCAGCAAGCGTTCGTTTCACAGAAGTGGATGTTTGTTAGCGGTGTAAAGGAACGAATGATATGCAATTTCAATTCCTTGAAAATTCAGAAAAACATTTACGTGGTATGGATCATTCAATACTACATAAATGTTCTCAAAATGATGTAGGAAAGCATCATGAATATCTTTAAAAAAATTCGACATGTGACATTCACTAATCCGCCCTGGGCCCACGTTTATCCCACTCTTTCACACAGTGAGGAGGCCTGTGTCCCAGTGTTGAGAACATTATGGACTTGCATAAATGTCAAACTATTCGTAAGTAATTATTTTTTCACACTACTTGCTCGTAATTGTCAAATGATATGTCAGGCAAACCTACTATAAAGCATGACATTGTTCCCTCTCGCTCGAGCCGGGCAATGATATTGTACTGAATTTCATTATTCCCGAGGGAATAATGTGATTTGAATTTGGAACCTCAAAGAAAACAGTATGAAAACTTTCACCAAGGAGCTGTATCAGTAATGGCGGCCGCTGGCCGCAACAGCTGGTCGCTTTCAGTAGTGCCAACTTTACGTTCGAAGGTTGTCGTACCACATCAAATTTCAACAATCGAATTTATTTCCTCGCAGTAGGTGTGAAAAGCAGAGTACGCTCCTCGGGAGTAAAGCTGCCTTGTTTTGGGCTAACTTGTATCCCTCGCTACACAAAGGATTCTTAACTCCTCCTCCTCGCTGCGCTACGGAGGTTCACCCCCAGAATCCTTAGTGTCGCTTCGGGATTCAATACGCCCGTGACGTAAGGCAATGCTTTACTCCCTTGGTGCGTAATCTACTATTATCTGATCATTAGGTTTTTATCGCTGAACGATTTTGGATGAAATTACACATGGAATGAATATACCTTGGGTTTAGGTCATAATAAATTATTATTGTTATTATTGCTATTCTACTTATACTATGATAAATAAATAAATATTCCACAACTATCACACAACGCCATCTAGTCCCAAGCTAAGCAGAACTTGTGTTATGGGTACTAGACAACTGATAAACATACATAAATATGAAAGCTTTGACACCTGACATTTGTCAATTCCTTTCAGATAAAACTAGTAATTTTGTAGAATAATTTATTTCCTTTAATACGTTAAATATTATTAGAAGTTGTTATGTTTGTTAATTTGATTTATATAAAAGATCAGTGCAAGGAAAGCATGGACATTTAATTGTTGATTCTTCTCTTTTAGGTGAGTAAGCATTTCATTTCATTTCATTAGTTCAGATTTGGTTTTTAAAGCTAATTGTATTTAATAAAATAAAACTCTTCTCTTTTAGACGAATCACATTGTTGTTTTTTTGCTTCAAGAAGTAACGCTAATCTTATAAATCAACAATTATCGTACATGTGAAAAGAAAATACACGTAACTGTCAAATTGAAAATGGAGAAATTACGATTTGAATTTACAATAAAAGCAAAACCAGACGATAACAAGACGAATATGTATGCCATAACTTCCATTACGGATACACAAAACCAAACTTTTCTTGTGCCTAGAGAGTATCAATCATTGCATTTACACAAGGAAATAATAAAGCATGACATATTTGAAAAAATAAAGAAGTCCCTCCAGAAAAGGCACGATAAGAGACAGGTATGGATAACACTCACCATGGAAATGAAATCAATATATCTTGATGATGACAACTTACAATTTGATGGATTTCTCCTTGAAAAACTAGAACAAGGTCATGAATTGCCGTCAAATGAAGCTACATTGTTTAAAAAAATAGAAAATAAGACAAGATTAGCAACAGAGTTTTCGATACAGAAGTTTTCAAGAAATACAACGAATGTTCAACAATGGTTAAATACTTTTGAAAGTGAATGTGCGCGTCTACAAATAGATTCAGATATACAAAAAGTTGAAATTCTAAGGCTACTACTGGAAGATACATGTATAGATTGGTACACCTCGATGTTAATCAAACATACCATAGACTCGGATTGGTCTGTATGGAAGAAAAGTTTAAGTGAAACATTCGCTGATAAAGGCTGGTCACCAATTAGGTACGCTATGAATTTCAAATATATACAGGGATCAATGTTAGAATATGGTTTGAAGAAAGAGAGATTATTACTGGAAATAAACAAAACAATAGATACACAAACCCTGATTTATTTGATTGCTAACGGTTTACCGAACTTCGTAATGGATAGAATAGACAGAGAAAGCCTTAACGAAGTAAATGACTTATTTAACCACATAAGAGGACTAGAAAGTTTAACAAGAAAGAACGACACAAAGAGAAATTCAAGCACGGGAAACAAATACAATAAACAAGAAATAAAACAAATTGAAAAAAAGTCATGCAGAATTTGTGAAAACAAAGGAAAACCAAATAGATTTCATGCAGAGAATATTTGCTGGTACAACCAAGAAAAAACAACAACCGATGAAAAACATATTAATTCTAACTCAGTATTAAAAGTTGAACTAAGTAATGAAAATCCAAAAAACTAAAATTCCCTCCACTAATTGAGATTACAGTGATGTTAAATAATACATTAGAAGCCAAGGGATTGTATGATCCTGGTTCACGAATAACATTAATAAATTCAAAATTAGTTGAGGTCACGAATATCAAGCCGAATTATTGTTATGACACAATAAAAACAATAAGTGGAGGGGCAAAAACTAAAGGTTTAATTACACTGGATGCGAAGTTATTGCAAAAGAAGATAAAAATAAATGCATTTATATTTGAAAATGAAAATTTTGAATATGATCTAATACTAGGATTAGATTCAATACACAAATTTGGATTGACTCATGATGAGAATTTAAATATCCAAATAAAAGAAAATAAAAATATCAAAATAAGAGAAAATACGTTAGAAGATAAACAGAAGGAAAATATGGAAGAAAAAGAATATACAGTAAATTTTAATGAAGGTATAGATACAATTAAATTTGATATAGACACAGAATACTTAAATACGGACCAAAGGCAACAGATAAACATATTATTGGACAGCTACTCGGAAATTTTTGCTAAAAATAAATATGACACTGGAAAAGTGAAGAGCTATGAAGCCTGTATAGATTTGCAAGTTGAAAAATATTGTTATAAAAGACCATATAGATGTTCAATTCAAGACAAGATAGAAATAGAAAATCAAATCTCTCAACTGTTAAAACATGAATTAATTGAGGAATCGTACAGTCCATTTGCGGCTCCTGTCACCTTAGCTTTTAAAAGGGATGAAGGAAAAAAGAGCAGATTATGCATTGACTTCAGAGACATAAATAAAATAATTATACCTCAATCACAACCGTTTCCGCTCATAGACGATTTAATAACAAAGACGATTAATTGTAATTATTTCACAACTCTGGATATAAATTCAGCTTTTTGGTCTATACCTCTAAAAATTACAGACCGACACAAAATTGGCTTTGTTACTCAAGAAGGTCATTATCAATGGACCTGTTTACCCTTCGGCCTAAAGACAGCACCAGCTATATTTCAACGGATCCTTGGAAATATTATAAGAAAAAATGGCCTGGCAGGATTTGCAGTGAATTTCATAGATGATATATTAATCTTCTCGAAGACATTTGATGAACACACAGCACACTTGAAGAGATTACTGGAGGCTATTCGGGAAGAAGGCTTCAGACTTAAATTAACAAAATGTAAGTTTGCATGTGATTCTGTTAAATATTTAGGTCACATATTACAAAAGAATACGATTACGCCTTTGAAAGATAATTTGAAATCAATAAAAGATTTCCCTGCTCCTCAAAATAGAAAACAAATACGACAATTTTTAGGAAAGATTAATTTTTATGGGAAATACATTCCAAATGTCTCAGTAGTTCTGGATCCTTTACATAAATTGTTGAGAAAAGATCAAATATTTAATTGGACAGAACATTGTGAATATGCATTCCAGAAAATAAAAGACTATCTCTGTTCCAAACCTATACTAGCTATTTATGATCCACAAGCACCTACATTTATTTATACTGACGCCAGTGCTATAGGCATCGGAGCTGTTTTAAAACAAACTCAAGAAAATGGCGAAGAAAAACCGGTAGCATACTTTTCTAAAAAAATAAATGAATCGCAAAAGAATAAAAAAGCAGTATTCTTAGAATGTTTAGCCATAAAGGAGAGCATCAAGTTTTGGCAACATTGGTTGATTGGAAACTATTTTACTGTGTACACGGATCACAAACCTTTAGAGAAGTTAAATATAAGAATCAGACCTGATGATGAACTGGGTGACATGTCACTTTATCTGTCACAATATAATTGCGAAATAAAATACTATCCAGGAAAAAATAATAAAGAAGCAGACTGTCTGAGCAGAAATCCAGTAGGTATTGAACATTGAAGAAAATAATGAAGATAACTTAAGAACGGTAAATACTATTGACATTCATGATATAAAATATGATCAGACTCAAAATATGAAAATGATAAAACTTGAAAATAATATTGTATTAGAAGATGGAATTTATTATAAGAAAAGAGGAAAAAATAGAAAAAATATTCTAAGCGAAGATTACAGCAAAGAAATAATAAAAAAGACCCATGAGAAATATTGTCATACTGGAATAAATAAAATATGGATTGATGTCGCAATTAGGTCCAGCTAACAGACCCTTTCAAATAATGTCACTGGATACCATAGGAGGATTTGGGGGTCAACGTTCGATAAAAAGATATTTACACCTACTAGTAGACCACTTCACTAGGTATGCATATATCCTATGTTCTAAGAATCAACATGCTCGAGATTTTATCAAACTTATAGAAAAAAATCCTAAAGAAGAATCAATAGAAATCTTATTGTCTGATCAATATCCAGCTTTTAATTCGACTGAATTCAAAAATTACCTCAAGACCCGAAATATTCAATTAATACTGACAACTGTAGATGCACCTTTCTCTAACGGTTTAAATAAAAGGCTTAACCAGACTATTGTGAATAAAATTAGATGTAAAATGAATGAATCAGAAGGAAAAACAAATTGGTCAAAAATAGCAGAAGAATGTAGAAATAGATACAATGAAACAAATCATTCTGTAACAGGATTTTCTCCTAAATATTTGCTATCGGGAGAGTCGACAGATATGTTACCAAATGAAGTAAAAGAAAAGCAGTTATTTACAAGAAGTTTGGAAGAAGACAGGAAAATAGCATTACAAAGGTCAATAAAATCCCACAAATATAACAAAATTTTATTTGACAAGAACAGATTACAATACGAATTTAAGAAAGGGGATAAAGTATATGTTGACTATGGAAACAAATTGAACAAAAAGAAGATGGATGAAATAAGAATTGGTCCATTTGAAATTGAAGAAAAAATATCGGATTCGGTTTTTAAAATAAATAGAGGAAAGTCACCAAATATGGAATACTATTTTGTTTTTGGGATATAAAAAAAACTTCATATAAATTAAAACAGTTTAATGTTTTTACTAATCAGTCATACATTTATATGTAGTAATTAACAGCCTTTAATCAAATAGATTAGTTATCAAATTAAAATCTAACATAAGAAACAAAATCACAAATGAGTAACCAAATATGGAATAGGTACCCATATATGGAATATAAGCATAAATCAACATAACAATAACAAAAATGGACATTAATATCTTTGAGATCAATTAAATAAATATAACATATTGTGATAAATGAAAGAAGTTACATAATTACTTGCAAAAGTCACAGATCAAACTCTGGACCAGCACAATCATAATGTGCCCAGAGCCCACACATCAAGCATTTAATCCAGCTTTCTCCACTTTTATCCATGGAAAAAAGTCTTGAACAGAACAAACATTCTGCATCAGCAGAGTCTTAGAGAGCCTCGTACTTGGTCCATCAACTGGGTACTTGGTCCATATTTGGATTTTTATACTAGTTCAAACTCTTCTAAATATTTTTTTAAGTCACAATATTTTGAAATTAAAAGATCACAAAATGGTGAAATAAACATAATACCGATATACTAAATAGTATAACACTTATGTATACAAACATATCAGCTGGTAATACTCATTTATTACTTACCTTTAAAATTTTCCGCACGACAACAAAACAAAACACGCCTGCCACACGAGAAGTGTTCGCGCAACTGACTCGATGGTGTGAGTGCGATAGCTAGTAGACCGAATGGAACAGAAGATGGTCGAGTGTTGCGTTTCATACTTATAGTCTTAGAGAAATGAAGGTATTCCATATTAGGATACTATTTCATATTTGGTGACTTTCCTCTACCGGTCGTGGATCAAGGTCTATTGGACTATATCATGTGACAAAGCTTATTCCTATGTATGTTAATTAGTTAACAGCTAAATTTTTCTCGACTTGTTAGAGAAAAATTTACATTTCCATGGGGGGTGATGAAAGCTTTGACACCTGACATTTGTCAATTCCTTTCAGATAAAACTAGTAATTTTGTAGAATAATTTATTTCCTTTAATTAGTTAAATATTATTAGAAGTTGTTATGTTTGTTAATTTGATTTATATAAAAGATCAGTGCAAGGAAAGCATGGACATTTAATTGTTGATTCTTCTCTTTTAGGTGAGTAAGCATTTCATTTCATTTCATTAGTTCAGATTTGGTTTTTAAAGCTAATTGTATTTAATAAAATAAAACTCTTCTCTTTTAGACGAATCACATTGTTGTTTTTTTGATTCAAGAAGTAACGCTAATCTTATAAATATTTCTAAATACATACATATTATAGATATATTACACCCAGACACAGAACAAATGATCATGCTCATCACACAAACATTTGTCCTGGGTGGGAATCGAACCCACGACCCCCGGCATAGCAGTCAGGGTCACTAACCACTAAACCAACAGGCCAGTCCAGATGATATTATGTATATTTAAATAAAACTTGCAGGAATGGACAAAACAAGGAAATAGTAAAGTCAAATTGAACTAACTTCAGCTTTTTCTGGATAAATAGTATCCGAATTTCTTTTCCCTTTTCCAGCCTTTATTTCGGTGGTAATTTCGAATCCGATCAACGTCTAACCAAATGCAGCTGAATTATTTACTGGCAGAGACTGCAATCCGACATCCAAAACTCAAACTGGCCAATTTATCGATGTTCTAAATTGAAACTTGAGAGTTTCTGTTCGTAATAACAGTCATATACATTCGTGTAACAACGGAATTGCTTTCTAAGAAGGAGTAACCAGAACTAAAATTACAGCTATGCTGATGAGGACGTGGCCTCTAATGTCAACGAAGTGGCTCGTTCACCACGCTAAGTGATGGTTTGGTACTGTCTTCAAATATTTTTTTCTAGGACATACTTACTGATTTCCTCACGATGTTTTCCTTCACCGTTTTGAGAGCAATGGTTTTGAAAATACCATATTGTCGGTAACAATTTAAAATTCCTTGTTGTCGAACTTATGTAGTAACATAAGTACCAACATGATAATTTTAAGATGCTTAAAAACTTATCAGTCTACGCGACCCACCTGAGGCCCTAGCATTAATTTTATGTATTTGGCTGCACAACGTTACTTACGTTTGAAGTATTGTTTATAAAATGAAAAAGTGCCTCTAGTGTAGGAACAAGAAACTAATATCATTCATCAAATTACCAATGTAAAAAAACATGTTGATCATGATTTTTTTACCTTTGAGCTTTGAGAACCAAATATTCGAGAAATATTTATGACTAGCTTGTTACATTTATATCTATTATCTATGGTTATTATATTCCAGCTGAGTCGCACCAAGATAAAAAGTCTCAAACATTTAAATTTTAAACCCAAAAATTCATTTTTATATGAAAGAGTAACAAGTATGCAATATCCTCACATACTTTCGCATGTATAACAATTTAAATAAACAAAGATAAAAATAATAATTGATAAACCAATTATTTAATAAATTTCTTCATAGCTACGCAAGCAGTAATTAAAGTGACGTCACAGGTGATAACAATGAATACCTTTTGTGATTTCTGTGATAAGAGTGGATCACCCCACCTGGAATAAGGCTATCAATTCATTAAGCAGATAAGCTCGCTTGTGACATGACAACATCTGTTGTACATTAATCTACTGAATGATTGAACAATTAGTAACATTCAAATGTAGAAACATTAGGCAGTTTGTGATATCAATAGTCATATTCTGACAAGAATGGACGTTATTTCTTAATAATTTGACTGCTTTTATAGACTGCAAAAGCTATTTAAATTATTAATTATTCTTAAACGCATTAACGCATGCGATGCGCATCGTAAAGATGTTTTTTTGAGGAAAGAAAAATTACGCTACCGTAAAGCGTTCAAACAAAGAATAGAGAATTTCGGCTTGCAAGTGTGGATTGTAATGGCCTAGTTGGTTAAGACGTCTGGAGTACCTATCCAGAAGACGCGGGTTCGAATCCCACTTGCAATCTGAAATTTCTCTTCCCTCAAAAAATCATCTTTACTATTTAAATTGTAACGATCCTTGCATCATTGAAGAATAGAAACATTTCCATGTTTTTAACATAGCCATGCTTAGATCGGTAAAAATATATCTACGTTCTGACATTCTGTTCACCGCTGATGAATATAAATATTGATATACCTACCAATGACTGCTACTTACTACTACTTGATATACCTACCAAAGACTGCTACTTACTACTACTATCTGTCCCTAAGGTTGCCATCCGTCCGGGCTTCCCCGGGTTGGTCCTAGTTTAGGCATCCGGGGAAGGCTTCATTTGTAGTCCGGGTTAAAAAAGTCTTGGGCCACCCGCGACATACGTACACTTCATCTCTCCCGACGCAGCTGCCACGGTGCGCACTTTGACTTATGTCCGAGTTCTGGACTCTAAAATCCGGATTTTTTTTTTAACGCGTCATGTCCTGGTTTCCAAATTTTAGAGATAGCAGGGTTATCTGTACTTGATTTCAGCTTTTCACTCTCAAGATATTTGCAATTACTAAAATGCAAACACGATAAAGTGAAACTGTGATAGCGCCATGTTGCTCAGTCATGCAAGGTTTTCTAACACTTGCACGCTTTTGCTTAATGAAAAGATATTAATAAGATAATAACGATACTTAATAATATTAATATTTGTTACTCACTAGCAGACCCGGCAAACTACGTACCGCCTCAGAATGTTTTAGCATGCTTGCCTTTTAAGCCTTTCCTGGTCTTCCAAAAACAATTCAAAACTAAAATTAGCCAAATCGGACCAGCCGTTCTCGAGTAAAACAGCAATTGATTTTTATACCTAATGTAGAAATTGCGCACATACAATTCCGTACAATATATTAAAGTGACCCACACTGGGCCAGAGTCGTGGATTACACAGCGCACTCTCTCTCACAGAAAATGTCTATGTCAGTTTGCATGGTCTGATTATACTTAAGCTTCTAATAATAAACTGTATTTAACTGTATTTTAGATCTAAACTCAAACTTTTGTTAGCTAATAAAATAACTACGAAATGAAACTTAAACGTTTTCATAATGCTTTCGTTCGTTAATATTTAATCTATGTATAACACTTCATACAAAATAATGATATACCAAAGAAATTCTAAGAAAATGGTAGATATATAAGAACTGGAGATTACGTAAGATGGCCGTAGGGCGACTTTCGTATTTGAAGTCCGCAAAGCTTCCTTACCTACAGACTTCCGGTCTTCTAACGTTGTGTGAGTCCGGACGTCCTGTTGAGCAAATCGTCGTTTATTCGCTTTCAGCTTGCGCCGTTTCATATTTTGTTGGCTACTGAAATGGTGTCAGGTACTCGTGTATTTTTGTCCTTTCTTTACTGCTATCTCTGGAAGTACTTTTCAAAGAAGAAGGGTCATCTTAATATCTGACTTGTTATTTAAGCAATTTAGCTAATTTAACCACTGAAATTGGAAAAAATAAATATGTTATTTGATGTACACTAAATGACGAAAAACCTGAGATATAATTTACTTGCCAGGACAGGGTTAATTTTGATATGGACCGTGACCCTTCTTCTTTAATTCACTCGCAGTAATAGTATGGTACCACTTACTCCAATTTCCCGAGATTTAGTTAATAAAATCTACCTCAGAATAATAAAAATTGTACCATTTTATAGTTTAAACTGTTAACTTTAAATTGCAACTAAATTCATTGAAATCACAACATTATTTAAGGAGCTATCCCGGATCAATTCCAAATAAGTGATTGTATAATTTAGCTCCCTAGTGTAGTAGTTGCCATCTTTTTTAATATTTATAATAACATGACGTCCACCAACAAGATGGACAGACGACCTTTCAAAGGTCGCCAAAAGACGCTGGATGCAGGTCGCTTCCAAACGGTATATGTAGACATCTAAAGGGGAGGCCTATGTTCAGCAATGGACGTTCTATAGCTGAGATGATGATGATGGTAATATTATGGTTTCTATGAGTCAAAGGTAGAGTTACTACAGAAAATTAATCTTTATTTAGACATACAATACACCCAGCATAATTTATTTTCAGTTTTCAGGCTATTCCTGCTTACATGGCATAAATGGTATATATTGTAAAACGCGTAGGAGACACGTGATTTTTTTTCATTTTATTTAAAAAAAAACAGGAAAAATTACAAAATATCGTTTACTTGGTAGCATTAAACGTTATCAGTTAAGTCTTCCGTCAAGACATTTTCCTGCTTAAACAGTTGTACAGTTCCGATAGTCTTGAATTAAGCGGCTTAGGCTGTATAACGGACTTCCCCAGACTTGTTATGAACGTTTTTATAATTCAGGACAATCTTGCTTTTTAGATGACAGTTTTATCATGAATTTTCACGTTTCTGTGACGTAAAGTAAACGAGAGCTTTAACGTTATTTGATGGGGAAAATTGTTTGAAAAATGAAAAGGCGCCTCTAGTGTATGAACAAGGAACTAATTTTATTCATCAAAAATCGTGAAAACCCGTGATAAGCCATCTGATATTCTTATACCTAAAAATAATAATATATGCTTGAATACTACGCAATCTTTTTATGCATGCATTTACAGATATTGTTGATTGATCATTATGACAATAATAGTTGATATTTATTGTGCATAATGCGTTAATTGATATGCTACAAGTAAATTCACAACAATCGAAGCACACGTTAAAAGGCTTTGGAAAAATACCTAAAAAATATGAATCTTATCCGATAATCTTAATATCCAATAACAAATTGATAAATGATGATATAATAACATTAACATTGCATTCTTCATCAGATTTTTGATAGCAAATAAAGAAAATATGTATCTGCAAGATAGTGTAGCGTTTGAATCTATCAACAGCACACGTACACCGCAGTATATTTATTATAGAGAAAAGTTTTCTTATGGGAACGCAAACAGTGGCGGACACAATAACGGGGTACAAGTTGGTAAATTGGATTCGCGCCCCGGGGACGGGCGACGCCGGGAGCCGGTGACAGCGCGGGGGACGCGAGGGGAGGTTAATCACGTCACGCCGAGTGTGGAGAGTACCCACGCCTCCGTCACTCCTCGATGACCTCGGCGGGCCTACAAGTATACAGCAATCATTTCAAAAACATTTTCATCACAAATAATATCGCAGGTCAAAAATCTCGCCCCAAAGACTCTTCAAGATGAAAACTTTAACTTAATCATAACAAGTCTGAACCGAATATGTGAACTATAGTTTAAATCAATACCTATCTGAATACAAAAAATGGACTGTCGGACTGAGGTCCACATAATACGTAAAACAGGTACATAAAGAAAATAAATGACATTGTTTTCCTGCAAAATCGCCGAGACACTGAGTCTTTTAAAGAGTTAAGAAAATCCCGGCTCGCGGCGGACACTTGAATTTTACTTAGCTACTTAAGGTTGGCAGTTTCTTTCACTTGATTTTACTCAACAAACATTATTCATCCAATACTTTTACAAACAAATAAATTAATGGAAAATAAAATGTCGCTTTTAATGAAAACATTATTTAATAGTTATTTGGTTTAATTTATAAGGACCGTTGTTCTGACGAATGTTGTGATTCGAATTCAATTGTAAAAACTGACTGAGAAAATATTTACATAGCATGATTGAAATTAATTTAGCGTGTGTACATCCCCGCTGTCTGCATTGTCGACTGACATATTATTTTATATTCATACTGACGATGTAACAATGGTTGTGGAACTATTTGATTTTCGTACACAAATATTCATGAATCGTTTTAAAGCTTCGTGTGCTAGTGTTTTGACGAAAGAATGTACTAAATTCGCCGTCAGATTTACTCGTAGTTTCATACATCATTTTCTATTCAATCTGACTGGCCTGTTGGTCTAGTGGTTAATGACCCTGACTGCTATGCGGGTCGTGGGTTCGATTCTGACCAAGGATAAAGGTTTGTGTGATGAATATGATCATTTGTTCTGTATCTGGGTGTAATTTATCTATAATATGTATGTATTTAGAATAATATAAGTATGTTTATCAGTTGTCTAGTACCCATAACACAAGCTCTGCTTAGATTGGGACTAGATGGCGTTGTGTGATGGTTGTAGTAAGTATATTTTATAAGTATAAGTACTATTATTATTTGGTGCGTTTAAACACCTCTCAATGATGGCGGAAGAACAATATATGTATATTGTTCTTCCGCCATCAAAAAATTTCTGCCTCCAAGATTTCCTTCTATTGTCAGACCTAGAATCCCGGGAATGTTTTGCAGTCGGCGAAATAACGAAGACTTATGCAAGAACAAATACGGATGCAGTTAACGCTTCGATGACCGGAGCGAAAATAAAGCTCACCTAGATACAAATTGTCTTTTCCTGAAGTTATAGACGCCAATCGTAGAAATGGGAGACTCGGAATGCCGTGAGACAATCGTGTAGCCACTTCCCTCTATTTATACAGAGATACAAACTTTGAATCCTGCCTGAAGCTTTACAAAGTAAGTCTTTTTACTTTGAAATGTTGTAAGGAAATGTACACAATTGTTATTGTGAAATATATCCTCCTGTGCATTTCGTTTTCAACCGAACTAAGCCTGGGAAATTATGTAATAATAATAATATTCCACAACTATGACACAACGCCGTCTAGTCCCAAGCTATAGCAGAGCTTGTGTTAGGGGTACTAGACAACTGATGAACATACTCATATATTTCGAAATACATACATATTATAGATAAATTACACCCAGGCACAAAGCAAATGATCATGCTCATCATAAAAACATTTGTCCTGGGTGGGAATCGAACCCACGACTCCCGGCATAGCAGTCAGGGTCACTAACCACTACACCAACAGGCCAGTCAAAAATCCAGAAAGAAGTTAGATAGACCTTAGAGATTTTTATTATTGTGCTGATCCAATATTATACTAGAACTCAAGTAAATAATAGGGCACGAGTATGGTTTCCAATAAGATTGAGTTTTTTTGTAGGTTTTATTTTTATAAACGAAAACTTTCCTTGTAACAAACGTTCCTCATTAATGAAACACTCAATTCAGCCAAATAAAAGAAAAAATAAACTATTACGTAACTGCTTTCCAATAACTGTTCATATACGTACTCTAAACCATTTATTACGTTAGTTCACATTTACTTTGTATGAATTGGACGTTTTATGTGAAAAACATAGCAACAAATTGTCAAGTATTTATTTTGGGAGCTATCGCAGAATCTTGTAGCAGCAGGCCGAGAGTGATAGATTTATCCGCTCAATCTCTGTCTACTCAGATTATTGAGAATTTACATTTACTCGGATACCTTGTAGTGACAACGGCATCGGGATTTATTAAACAAACATTTTTGGCAAATAGCTTTGTAGTTAAAAATTGCTTCGTTCTAAGAGGTTTACAAGACGTATAGCCTTAAAAACGCTCTTATTCCGATTAATATTTAAAACAACAGCCACCTTAAACCGGTAGGCCTCTCTCATTTTACGAGTAAGTTAATTAACACGAGCGAGAGAAAATAAAAAAGGTACCTAAATTTAGTAGAGGACGTATACACAGAAAAACATTAACATTGATTTATTTTGTAAAACCCTCGTTGTAGTACAGTACCTAGAGATTTACCGACAATATGTAGCTATTCATAAAAAACAATTGAGTGGAGGAACGAATGGAAACGTTCGGAACGTGCAATTCATTGCATTTCAGCCGGAAAATAATTGTTCGCAGCTAATGTTCACTGTTCAATACTTTTTCTTCAGTTTCCCGTCGATTACATCAATAACTTTATGAATGGCTTTTTTCAGCTCAATGGTTGTTTAACAGGAGTAGCTACACAAGCTCATTTATTGAAAAATGATATTTGTGTCCCATATTCATACTGATCATGAAATTCATGAAAATGGTTCAAAAATTACGTGACTTTGGTGTGAAAAAGGTCACGTTTCGCATTATGATGTCACAGCACATTATTATAATGTTTTCAGTAAATAGGTAACAAATTGGCAGATTAAAAAAAACACAAATAGCGTGTAAGTAGCCGACATGCTAGCATGAAGCAGCACTTAAGGCCGGGCGGCGGGTACAGCCGTGTCTGCGCTCCGCTTTTTGCTCGAAACGAGTTGCTTCAAAGTGCTCTTCGGTGAGCCACTGTACCTCCCACTCGACATTAATGCATTCCATTACGAGTTATGCTACGTCCATGCAAATTAATGTTCATAATTCTTCCCGCTGTTCGCTCTTCGGTGTATGCCGATTCAAATTTAACGTATTACGCGATTCATACCATCAAGCATAACCAAATACGGTAATTGAAAATGAAGTTTACTTAGTAACAGTATTAGCAATCGTATCACGTTTATTGAACGCACTTCGAATACAAATAATCCAACCTCGACGTGTATCATTCTTGTGTCGGCTCCCGAATATTTTCGTCAATTTTCTCATTTCGGATGTCATCGTAAATTTCGTCTGGTGTTTGTGCGGCGCTTGTAATTGCTGTTCGCCGATTGGGCGCGCTCTGACTTACTGCGATTGTTGGGCGCAATCTAATCCAATTAATTTGAGGTTTCGTCGATACATGGGGGTGCAATTACACTTATTTATTCCTTTTGATTGTGCATGTGAGTGCTACTCACGACAGTATTAGTAGGGATATCTCATAAACTAATTCTGAATTGTCACTTTTCAAGGCACTATAGTCTGGTATAATCATTCTATTCCAGCCCTAGTCTAATTTCTACTGAGAGTCGGGGCAATACGGCATCAGGTCCACCATTTTTCTTTCATTATCATTCCTAACACAATCCATTCATCTTTTCATATGCCTCTACCTCTCCATCCGTGCTCCATTACACGAGTTCATCTCTTGTCAACACAAATGTGTTTACCAAAATAAATGAATTCCTTTCAATTTTAAAATTAAAAGAGTTAGAAAACTGTAGACATACCTATTTAATGTGCTGCTATTCCTATTTTTCCTTAAGGTCGTTAGGATCAATCAGTACCAGATACTGTACCACGATTTCCTTCATTATAGAAATCATGTCAATTTCACTAAGCAAGTTGAACCTTACGGAAACGATTCCACAAATGATTTTATCAACATCGGTGCGGCAACCCATTTCATTTATATAATCTCCCGTAATTACCTCATTAGTGTAGTGGCGTGCATTGAATGTTGATTCACAGGTCAGCAAAGTGTTTTGCACACGTCCGACACCGCAAGCAATCGTTGATAAAATGCTTAATAATTTAAATTTTACAAATTTTTCATGTACAGTTATTGATAAAACTGAAATTAAATTTCGGTTTATCATATAAGAAAAACTCAGTCACTAACTAAACCCGACTCTGTAACTTAGAATCCAGGGTTCTCGCGACTACGCAGCTGCTACGACGCCGTTGCTACGAGCGTAGCCGTACGCCTACGATGAGTGCTACGCAGGTGCGGTTATTACGCTACAGACTATGTATTACATAACCATTCCATAAGGACGAAGAATGCCCCCAATTTAAAACTTGCGTTCAATTACTTCGTACCTACCAACGACGATATATTAGTAGACTCCTAATAACAGGCGACCGATGTCTGACAACACATTAGGCAAAAAAGTCTTATTTCGACCACTCCTGTGAGCCGTATACATACATTGAGACAGAACAGACCTGGAGTTAGCCAATCACAACGCAGAACCCCGTCCCCCTCGCTTACGTAATACCTTAGCGAGTTGACAGAATAGTTTTTGTTCCTCAGATCGTGCATGCGGAGTCTAGTAATATATCGTCGTTGGTGCCTACCCATCATGAAAATCGAATGAAAATAATCTGATAATAAAATAATTTGCATAGGTACTACTTCATTAATGACTTCCGAATTAATTATCATTTTTAATCAGAACATAAACCGCTAAGACCTATTGATTAAAAACTAGGTATTCAATTACATAGCCCCTAATTTTAATTTGGAACACAATTAGGTACGTACTCACTGTGAGAAAACTAATTAAGATAATCGTAACTAAATCTTGGTTGCGTAATTGTTGGCCAACAGCTTTCATCCTTAAGGATACCATTTACATTTCTCGTGGGATCTGCTACAATAGGAAAACAAGTTTATCAATGAAAATCCTAGTACGTAACAATCATAGTTCAGTTAAGCTTTATTTTATTTTAGCATTTCATCACTACATAGTATAAAACAAAGTCGCTTCCCGCTGTCTCTATATCTATGCTTAGATCTTTAAAACTACGCAACGCATTTAGATGCGGGTTTTTTTTGTAGATAGAGTGATTCCAGAGGTAGGTTTATATGTATGCATAATATAGTAGAGATTGACCCGTGCGGAGCCGGGGCGGGCCGCTAGTATTTCTATAAAAAAATGGAGACCGCGACCGGCAACCGTAAAGTTGGACGAAACCCTCAATCAAGGTGTAGTGGCAAACTTCGCAAGATGGCCGTTAACAGCTGCATAAGAGTAGCTGGTAATAGAGTGAAATGGCGTGCGATCGGAGAGGTCTATGTCCAGCAGTGGACTGCTATGTTTATTACACGTGATTGTCAATCACGTCAGAACGGATCATTATAATATTTGACTTAACGAGTCTGTCACGTTTGACCAACATTCGTTTGGTCCATGAACTGTTGGTTGTTGTTGGCCAATTGTTCTTTGGGTAAAAAGTTATTGGTCAAAACATTCTGTTGGTTAAACATTCACTGGCGTAAAGTTCTGTGGGCGAAACGTTCGTGGTTCAAAAGTTCTTTGGTTGAAAAGTTCATGGGTCAAAAAAATTGTTGACCAACAGTTCATGGACCAAACGAATGTTGGTCAAACGTGACTCCTTAAAGATAGTCTTAAATAAAGTACCGTTTATGCCCGGTATGCTGTTTATGCTTCCTCCACGTGTAATTCAGTAACCGTCTCACAGGCTCGTACTACCGAATGTTAATCCAAGCTACAAACTATCTTCTGTAAGCCAAATTTCAATCCTTTCAGGAGATTGTTTGTGATCTAGATACTTAGAAGTAGATCCATCCACACATCTATTTATGAACACATCCATAAAGTCTCACAAACTTTGGCATTTATAATAGTAGTAAAACGTAACTAGCGTGTAAAAGTAGAACGAGAGAGTTCCTGGGGGCATGTCAAGCCGCTACAATAGAAAGCCTTGAAGCGCTCGTTGGAAGACCTCGTACATAATCCTTGTGTCTTGGCAATTATAATCCTTCGAAATTAAACAAAACACATCCGTTGAAATTAGACACACATTTGTGGGGAATTAAAATAAATGTTTCCTCCCGGTCGGGTACGTGAGTGTTCGTTTAAAGAGGGTGATTAGAGCACACGTCGCGTTCAAATTGCGAGAGACGCTGCCGCACGCACCTCCCAGACAACTGCGCCACTTCAAATTACTTGTATGCTGTTTCAGCGCAAACAATTTATCTCAAACGAGACAACCCTGCGAAATGGCATGCTCACATACATTTTCATATCCCACTAAACAAAAGTGGGACTTCTAAAAGTAACTTCCACTGATACATAGTTTGATAAAAAAAACAACAGTTTTTACAATTCCAATGACCTGAATAAAGGCAGATCGCAAAAACTTTTCACATAAAATGCTGCAATTCTATTGTCGTTGGAGAGGCAAATTTGAAATTGAAAATAGCAGTCGGAGCTGCAACGCTCTAACCGTTTATTTAGGAGCGGCGACTCCGCTTTGTTCTAATGTAGCCAGGGGATGCAGGTGAAACTTTCATAATTTACTACGGCACCGCTGACCTTCGGCTTTGTTGCTGAAGCTGTTACCAAATTCATTACAAACTTTTATAAATGTACAAGTTCCACCGCAACATCTACAGCACTGAAGTAACCCCAGCTGTGCGACAGTCCACCTCAAGCTAAAGTTCTACCTATTAGCTTGCTTATAGCAAATATCTCGACGAGCCATTCAAGACTGAAAGTGCTATGTACCATCATGTACAAACTTCTGAAACCACATCGTGCAAACTCTTTTTATTTTTCAGCCAACTGAAGCTGCAAAAGCGAAGTTATTCGGAAAATTGGGCCAGTTGCAACGTATGATCCGAATTCCGATTATTGCAGCGTAAAAACCGACGCTGTAGCCCGAAAAAGGAGTATTAGCGGTGGCACAACATGCTTGTTTACTTATGTAGATAACTACGTCTGTGAGACATTGTTTTCCCTACGTGCTCGCTGGAAGTAGGACGGCGGCCAATATTCGCATCACGGCAGAAACGCACCCGTTTGTTGGCCCGTTTTGTTCACTACTCAGCAATCTTAACATTAACTTTTATGTGTACACACAGAAAATACCCTTATGACGTGGGTACATGAATCGAGTTTTGTGTACACATATTTGTTTAGTCGAGCCCTGATGTTTTTGCTCTCAGGCAGGAAACAAGCTTCACATTGACTAGCGCTAACAAACACCTCTATTATAAGATAAGCTTCTACCAAATGGAAAAGGGATGCAATAATAAAATAGTATTTTTACGCTACTTGATTAGCTCTGGCAACACTGTTGCTTGTGTTTCTAGAAAAGCGTTCGAAGTCTGGTATTTGGTTTGTTTTCGGTTCAATACAGTTGGGTAATTTAAAATGTACTTTAGTGTTGCAGCGAGCGACTCAGCTAAATTGGATGCTTTGCTCATAGTGACAGCTAGCCATTTGAAACCATTGCTATCTCTTGTGCGAGGTTAATAACTGACATGAAGGATGTTAGTGAACGGTTTCATAATTTATTACCATCTATTATATTCAATGTGGGTACAGGAGGTACTCTAGTTAATGGACACGAGGAATGAAAGTGTAATTATGTATTATCTACCACTACATATATCGTACTATTTAAAACAAGAATTTTAAACTAAAATAAACCGTCACCTAAACAGGATACTATATAAACATTTAAGAGGCGATAGAGTGGATATCGCCTCCGGTGTATATGTTTATATGGTAAGTGTACTTTAGACTTTCGATCGAGGTATCGGGTTGCAGTAAATGTGCTATACTGCTCAAAGTAGTTACCTTTCTAATACCTAGTTTACCGAGAGAGGTGATTAAAGTACGAAATTCATGGTTGTATTGCATAAAGGTGCATTCACATGCATCAGTGAACGTCACCTCACGTCACCGGTTTAAAAAAATCAAAATGTTTCTACACTCCACTCGTATATAATTATTATGTCACACGTCAGTCTCCGGCCAGTCACCGGCACGTGATCTATCGGTCTCGTCACCGGTCAGGCATATTTCCACACCAGTTTCATTCGGTGACGTTCGGTGATGTGATGTAACTGATTTATTTATTATATTTTATACTTTATTGTACACCAAAATTACAAACATCGTTTTGGAATATTGTAAATCTTTAGGGTACAACTGATGTGTGTAAATACACCTTAAGTGTAGCCAGTAATTCCTAAAGGGTTACACTGTGGGTTAGACAGTACGGACGGTACGGATTATTTTCAGAGAAATCTCCCTTTGCTAGTGATGACACTAACGAAAGAGGTGAGTTTTCTGTGAAGCTTACCATACCTAGTAGTGCACTGTGCGCCAGCTTTCTATCTGAAACTGAATGATAAAACAAAGGTTCTGTAAAAAAAGGCGATCTAAAAATAGTGTCCATGTAGTTTCTCACTCGTTCTCAAGCTTCACCACAGTTCTAACTGCGCAAGCTTCTCGTATGAAAAAACTGTTCACGGACGATATTACCACACGCGCAAGCTTCACCAAACAGCGCAAGCAATCGCGCAGGCCGCGCTGTAGAGTTTGCGAGAGATACAGTTTTACCAACCACAAGCACGGGTGTTCCGTATACAAACTGGCTTGCGCAGGCAAAACTGTGGCGAAGCATGAAAGTATGGTAGGCCCATAAGCAAGGGCGAAACCACGGGTTTCGTGCTTATGCTAGCCATACACCATACTTCCTATCATCCAATCGGCATGTCGCTGCCAATTGGATCAAATTGGCAGTTCGTCCATATACACCATACTGCCTATCGTCCAATCGCCATGACGAAGGTTTTAGAGATAAGAAACTTTTAGAGATTAGACCCCCTGAACCCAGGTCCGTCTGTGCCGGTATTTAGTTAATGACAGAGAGTGAAATACAAATAAACAGAAAACAATTAAGCTTGAAACAGTGACGAAGAATAGAAAACCATTAGCGAACCAGTACCTAAAAGTTTTTTTTTTCTGTTCAGTTTTAGATTGTGCTGAACATAAAAATTTCGTGGAGGGGGTTAGTGAACAGTTACAGTAAGTGGCTCGTTAATATTCCCGGGGCAGAGCGCGATAGTATTCATGTGAGCGTAGAGTTGGGGCCACGAAATTAGCTGCCAAACATGAGCGACGGTTTATAATAGACGACGTTTGGCGTTTTGTAGAATTTATATCAATATTATAAAACAGAAGAGTTTGTTTGGTTGTACGAGCTTATCTCAGGAACTATGGTTTTTAATAAAAAAAAAATATTTGTGTTAGATGGTCTACTTATCCAGGACGGCTTATAGGCACCATACTATGCAACCAGTAGTCGATGAGCAGCGTAATTGAAACAACGGGCAATGGATAGGATATAAAGGTATTTCGTCTGTGGAAACGAGATGGCGGTAGACGACTTGTATAGCTCTGTCCCTTTCCCAAACTAGAATTATTCTGCTTTAAGACTTAAGAGAAACCCTGCAGGCTACCTTAAAAAAACTAAACATCGTAAGGAACCCTAAGTCAAGATCCTTCTTTCAGAAATAATGCTATACAAATTAGATATGCAATGCAGTAATAACGGTTTAGCATAATATTATCTACAGTGATTGATCACTGTTTAATGATTTTTGTAATTCCTGCTGGTGGGCAGATTGCACGTGGCAAGGTTATCAGAAATGCATTTTTTATGGCACGTGGCTCCTGCAATTATACCTACAATCTTATAGGATCGTATCAGAATTCCTAAAGGAAAAATCCTCGCACGTTTTTGTGACTTAATGTCTTTTATTTGCATCACATGAGAACGTACGGAAATTTTATATCGTTGTAAAATCATCAAATGAGTCCTCCCACCCCTCTGTCAGATTTGCACTGACTTAAATACACGGTGGCACGGTTCCAGAACTATTTATGTACTTATTTAATTTTATGTCTTTTGACAATTCAAAAGCCCTTAATAAAAGCCCGCAATCCTACTAATATTATAAACGTGAAAGTTTGTATGTGTGGATGGATGTTTGTTACTCTTTCACGCAAAAACCACTGAACGGTTTGAGCTGAAATTTGGTACACAGTACACATAGTTTATTACCTGGATTGACACATAGGATAGTTTTTATCCCGATTTTATGTTCCTGTGGGAGAATTTTCGAGTTGTAGCGGGTGAAGCCGCTGGTAACAGCTAGTTCAAAATAAACGTTTTGATTTGATTTGGTGTCCTCAATAGCCATTCAGCGTGACCTGATGAGACCGTTCTGCTATCCTGATAGGCTTTGGTCCTCTAAGGGGGTTCCGTTAGATTGCTGACAGCTCTTTAAGGTGGTGATTCTTCCATAGTAGCCCGCGGCATTCAGATTTTCATTTGTTTTTGCAATTTTCTTATCAGTGACAAGTTGTGATTTGGTCAAAATAATGATGATACATTGATGCGAGCGAATGTTTTGTTGCTGATATGCAAATTGCAAAAAACACATGAATATTTCTAATTTTTGATTTGACTGCGTAAGAATCGTCTTAAGGCACGCGTGGAAACGACGGGCAGTCGACCTGGTCATGATCCATGATCAGACGGAAAGTCACCCATTACTCGCCGTCCTCATGCCCGAGCACCTTAAGCCCTCGCTTACCATCCGTACGTTCAATCAAAAAATCGTTTTCATTTTCGACTGCGGCAGAAAAATTATTGTACTTTTTAAGGATGATATTTACAAGATGTCTTCCTTCCGTCCAGCCCCAGGTTCAGGACTCATTTAATGATTTTACTACGTCACAAAAAAAAACAGTCAAATCAATAAAAGATGTACGTTAAACACTGTGACTTCGTTTTAAAAGCCTCGTCTTGTGAAAATAACGGACGTATACAAGCAAGCCAAATGTTTCTGCTTGACTACGGCCAAGCAATCGCGTGTTTAATGGCCTTAAGTTCAAGTGCACTACTTAACGCCGTCGCCTTGCCACCTCGCCGCGGCCGCCGCTTGCATTCACTTCATTTTAAACGGTACACCTAACTTAACCGTAACGTAAATAAAACTTAATTAAAATATTTATGTTTTCTCCTACGAAGTTAACTAGTTTATTACCGTTGGTGAAGAAACTGTTAGAGGCTACCTCAGTTTAGTTGAATGGTAATTTTATGGCCTCCATGAGTGATGTTACTATCATTATTTTTCATAAAGTGTTATATTTTTAGCTTGTACACACGGCTACACATCAAGCTATACTAAACCAGTTTGTCTTGGTCTCGCTTTGTACGATTTATAAACACAATAAACGATCAGCTAATACTGGTTTTGTATAGCTTAATAGGTAGTATAGAATATAATTAGGATATAATTACACATGTGTAATTATATTTCCAACTTTCTATTTTCATACGTTCTCTTATAACTTCTGGGGTATTTGACAGAAAAAACTAATTAATCCGTCAGATGGAACCTTGAGTCAATTCTCGGCTTGGGATTGAGGACGGCAAGTAGTATTTTAGATTGCCATTCAATCACGGACCACACCAGAGTCGAAAACAATTTGTGCCAGGTGCGTCTAAAGGAGCAAACTATTGGAACAAATGCAACCCTGGAATGCAAAGGACAACCGAACAGTAAGGTTTGTCAATCAGTCCCATCTTGTCCACACAGGTTGAGAGGACTAATTTGATGTTATTCAATCAAAAAATAAGGGTGGCATTATACAATAATATGGATTCAGATCTGATTTAAATAAATAAAAATGTTAGGAAAATTTATAATTCATAAACATTACAATACCAAACAATATTGGTTTGCTGATTCAAGATACAACTGGATTACAGAGAACTGAAAAGTTCTGTGTTTGTTACATTTACACTGAAACAAAGGTACCTGAAGTTTCGACTGAAATTCAAATTAAATTGAAATAGTTACTTAGGTTTTGGCCATTCATGGAATACGTACTAATCTCTATTCGATACTGGATACATATTTAACGACACTATGATAATTTAGTCAAAACTATTATAACTATTTTATTAACAAATGAAAATGGTAACAAGAGTATTGATTCACAAAAAAAAAACCACCAATCCAATTTCGGAAATAAATTGATATGCTAGAACTTTATGTATGATGTAAAATTATTCAATTAAAACTTTACAGAATAGTAGATTATTAACCAAGGGGATAAAGCAGGGTCTTCTGGCGCGGGTGGCGAATTAAATCGCGAGCGTAACGAAGGACTCGAGGTTTACTCCCGAGCGTAGCGAGGGTGTTAAAAACTTAAATCACGAGCGAAGCGAGGGATTTAAGACGAGTCCTGAGTGTAGCGAGGGATTTAAGTTCACCCAAGACTAAGACAGCTTTATCACCGAGGAAAATACTCTACTTTTCGTACCATTTGCGAAAAAAATAACACAGTAATAATATGAGATACGCATTTTAAACATTAATATTTAACATTAACTTATTTATAAAAATAAACTCGACGTTTATGTATTTGAAGAATACAAAAACGCGGCAAATTAAAAAAGCAAAGGCATCAAGCTCATACGGCCTCGTCTGTTTTCGTAATTTTATTTAACTAGATGAAGATCCGGCTTCGCTCGGGTGAAACGTGTGTCCCAAATACTACACATCAAGGTACTAAATGTAGGTGTCACGGTAAGTCATAGGCCGAAAATAAAGAAAAGAAAAAAAAAACTCAACATGATAACCGATGTCAATAATGGCGGCTGCGATCTGTCTGGTCAGAAAATCATTAGAAATTTACAAAATACTCGACAATCCGAATTTTGCGGATATATGTTGTCGACTCGAAATCTTTGTTTTTTAATGTTTTATTATTCTGGTTAGCTTTCGATTGAGTCTACCGTAATCTAAGTATTCCAAATTTAAATCACATTCTCTCCCTAGAGAGAGAATGAAATTCAGTACAACATTCTTTCCCTGTTTTTCACAGATTAAAAATGACTATTGTTATGTTCGCTTTTTGTGGCATAGAATGTCACTTTTTTGAGCAAGTGGTACGAAAAAAAACTTAACATGATAACCGATGTCAATAATGGCGGCTGTGATCTGTTTGGTCAGAAAATCATTAGAAATTTACAAAATACTCGACAATCCGAATTTTGCGGATATATGTTGTCGACTCGAAATCTTTATTTTTTAATGTTTTATTATTCTGGTTAGCTTTCGATCGAGTCTACCGTAATCTAAGTATTCCAAATTTAAATCACATTCTCTCCCTAGAGAGAGAATGAAATTCAGTACAACATTCTTTCCCTGTTTTTCACAGATTAAAAATGACTATTGTTATGTTCGCTTTTTGTGGCATAGAATGTCACTTTTTTGAGCAAGTGGTACGAAAATATGAATTATTATCTCAAGTTCATTGATATAATATGAGGAAAATGAACATGTATCTTTTTGAAGTTCGATTAATCCGGAAATTAAACTAATTACTTACTATAATTCAATGCTAAAACGATAAATTTATTATCATACAAAATATGTATCTAAGTGTTTACAATGAATTTAAAGTTTATCTTTAAACACATCTCTTTGTACTTATCAACCAATCTGGAAATCTCTAGTTCCTTAGATTTTCCTCTGCCTTTGTCCGAAATTAACCCAAACGAATGTCACATAGCCGAGCGGCTCAGTAACCTTAAATACCTACCCACAGAAAAACGTTCAGCGACTTCTATCTTATTAAAAGTGTTTTAACAAAACAGGGTGATAGGAATTTCCACGAAAATAGACTCTATGGTACAAAAACATCATACGTAGGAAAAATAAAGCAATTGACTGTCATCGACATCACAGAAAACACAGCTGGACTACCTTTTATCACCGTCTAACACAAATAAACTGACCAAAGTAATCTTAATTTATTTAAGTGGTAAAATATTAACAAGATTCCGTTAACAAGTTAGACTGTTATGCTTCCAACCAGGATGTATGTATAATGAAACTACAGTATTTATAACAGCGACCACTGTTACATTAAAACAGTTTGCTCTGTCCAAACTTGAAATTGAATTAAGTTTGTTCTGGCCGTTAATTAAAACTTAAACATAATTTCATATTGAGTTGTGGGCAAACTGTGCTATGTTCAATAAACAGAACAACGTAAAACTTCGTTGAACCTGCCTTAAGATAACAAGAGGAGGCAAAACTCATTAAAGTTTTATGTTCGATCCCTATTCCGAGCATCCGCTTCTGTTGATCTTTCTCAGCCACTTCAGGAGCTAATTATTGCTAATAGTCAAACATCAAAACTGCTAAGAAGACACATCGAGCACGAGCGCATCTGAATTATTAATCTGTCTTGTCTGGAAGGAATATTGCAAATAATTTAGTTCATTAGAAAAGCTGCTTTGAAACTCCGGTGACTAAGAGAGTGGTGATTATGAACGTTGATGAATGGAGAGGAAGCAGAAGGCCAAAGAAAATAATATGGATGGGTTGTCTAAGGAATGATATGAAAGAAAGAGGAGTTAATGATACTGTGACGTCTGATAGGGGAGAATGAAAGAAAAAAAAGTGTGACGCTGACCCCAAGTAGAACGGGATAAGGGCAGGAGGATGTTGAGAAAAGCTGCTTAGATTCTTTTGCATTTGGATTTTCCAAAAAACCTTTGAATGCTGTTTGTTATGAAGACAACGTCAATAGATAAAAAGAGAATCAGCTCACGGCTGGTATTTTTTAATCTACTGCAGTATATTTATCAATGATCCTAAAAAACACGATCAGCTTTAGATTATAATGACGTCTGTCGTCCCAGATTATGATAATTAGCGGCTACCCTTACATTGATAGCGCGTGACCGTGTTGAAGGAAATACGCATTATTCAGCAATATTGCAAACTTGCATTTCTAATCTTTGAGTAAGTGTTACTCAGTTCCTGCTCACATTTATAAAAATCACTTGTAACGGGTTTGATTCCCGCACGGAGAAAATGTTTGTATGAGATACAAGTTAGCTGTTCCGGCTGGGCGTTTGTGTAAGTGAATTTATTCAAACATATAAATTCACCCACGACAAAGAAGAAATTCCTAGTGTGGAGCAATGTGTTAAAAGAAAAAAATATATTTATAAATGAGTATGTTTGGTTTCAGCTTGAAAGGCAGGACAGTTGTGGACCCCATAGATAGTGTTGCTGTTAGCACGGGTACTCATGACTAGTCACAGCTTTGGTATAAGCGATGAACGGTGCGGCGGGCGGCAGCTGCCGATCCGCCGCCGCCGTTCAAACCGCTCTATTTTGTAGCGACGCACTCCTACCTTATAGTAATGGACTCGCGGTTCCCGAACACTGCACGCCGCTGTAGCGATTCATTCGAAAGGCTCAATAACAAAAGAACTTCAAAGTTAATATATAGGGATATAAGGGATTTTGAAAATTCAAATATTAATAGCATATACGTTATATACTTATAATATTGTTAAAAGTTAAACCAGACACGAAGAGATGAGGCTTTCCTTACATAGAAGACATAAATTGGAATTTTAATGGAGGTACGACAGCCGAACTTAAATTACCTATACATTCGCAAATATATAATATACAGTTTCAGAAAGTTTTTATACCATTTTTCGTGTTCGCTAACCCCAATTCCAAGTATAACACCTGAAACTGTTTCGAAGAAACATTTAGGCGATTTCATAGTAATCAAGGTTTTAAAAAAAACTGACTCTCATTCTCCTCATTCATATTTTGACATGTAGACAAACATGTTTCGAATTCTCGTAGTAACAGCCTACAACAGATTTGAATTTTGATAACAATTAAATTTATTACCAAACCGACCCTTTTTGGTTACCTTAATCGACGTTCCCGTCGTCTATAATCTGATATATCATCGAAAATGCGGGGTTTTCATGTTCCAAGGACGCGACATTAAGCTCATGTTGGTTGGAAGAATTTCCAGAACACCACCTGCTACAGTCCTTTATTGTTTTTAGGTAGAATACCTTAAAATGAGTCCTCCCGTCAGGATTGCGAGGAGGGCTCCGTCTGAACGGTTCTGTCTAAATGCAAAGATTAATTTAAGGATAAGGGTGGTGACCCTTATCTTTCAATTAGGCTTTGTATTACAAGGTCACGGTAACCTGATCGCGGGACCACGGTAGCGTGTTTAGAGAGTCCCGCGACCCCAGCATGAGCCCAGCAGGCGTTTGGCCCTCTGTGGGTGTACCGTCATATTGCTGATAGCGCCGATATACTGAACACCGACAAGACTCTACTTCGACGGCACTGTTCACCGACAGGACTGTTATTGGACTTATTGTTATTTTGTTACATTTTAAGATATTGACCATGAAAACATTGTAATTTCATTTCAGCCGGAAGGCGTTCACTGCCGAACATAGGCCCCCTTAGACCGCCACACCGAATGACAATTCGCCACTTGCATCCATCGGTTGCCGGCGACTCTCACGATGTCGTCGGTCCACCTAGTGGGAGGCCTACCTACGCTGCGTCTTCCGGTCCCTAGTTGGCACTCGAGAACCTTTCTTCCTCATCGTTTGTCAGTTCTACGAGCGATGTGGCCTGCCCATTGCTACTTCAACTTGCAAATTTTAAGAGCTATGTCGGTGACTCTGGTTCTTCGCCGAATATCCGTATTCCGGATTTTATCCCGCAAAAAAACTCCGTCATAGCTATTTCCATTGCTCGTTGAGTGACTCTTAGTTTCTCTAAAAGGCCAGCAGTCAAAGACTACGTTTCAGAGGCATATGTAATCACTGGCAACACACACTGGTTAAACACTATTGTCTCGAGACACTGGGATTCTGGATGAGAATTTATATTATTAAAATTGTAATTTATTACAGCCTAACCACAAAAAGAGTTCATATCAGGCACTCCATCACCGCGAGCATTCACCTGCAATGTAACGTTTCAGATTCGAGCTGCGCAGGTGGCAGGAGGTTCAAGGTGCGCATTGAAATGCTTACAGTGCGCACCTTGTATCAAATGTATACTAAATGTACGCGAATGCTCTTCAGTCAGGGAGGTAGTATTAATGTAACGCTCAAAGTCGAATCCATAATATAACATTAAACGCGAATGCTACCGGTGATCCCGGGAGCGCCTAATCTGCAAAAAGTCAACGTGAAATGTCGTTTTGACGTGGACATTTTTTTTGACAAAAGTTCTACAGATATTTATCTTTCTTGTGGTAAGACGGTAAAATTCAGATAATTATTTTTACTGTTAATGCTTAAATTGTGTAAGTTATGTGTACATAGAGATATAAATTATTTATTTATCAATAAATAACTACGACTATGTAAATAGAGACGTGTGACAAGACACGTAGGTATTTTAAATATCTACTAACTCTTCACAAACATAAACATGATAGTAAATACATAGATATAAATCATTCGTCATAGGCGTCAATTTTAATGATTAAGATCGCTATTTTGTTTTGATATCAACAAATAAGGAATTTAGTGATCCTAAAACGCTGAACAATAATTATGAAATAAAATGTCAATCAGCAGGTATTATTTTCTAATGACATAATCTGATTTATACATAAATTAATTGAAGACATGAGTGGATGAAGGTGATATGTAACATTTTGTGTTTTTTTTTACTTTATAGCATAAATGAAGATGCTATGTTCTTTCAAAAAAATACACAACATTATTGAGTATATAGTCCAGTATTACTAACCAAAAGTAACTCATATAAACAAATATCCACAAATTAATAATGAGAACTTTAAACCTTGGTCCTGATAAATTATGAATCAGTGACATATCACCTTCATCAACTCATGTCTTCAATTATATGTTAACACATTACAGTTAAAAAACGCCCTATTTTAATATTACATCGCAATCCAAATCTCGATGTATCTTCTTTGACAACTGCTGCTAATTCGACATCTTTTAGGCTCGGGTAGAGAAATATGGTTGTTGATTATTTATACACAGAGATCTGGATCAAGATAGCAACTGAGATACATTATTAATATGCACCAGACGTAAAATTTGAGTAAAATAAACAAATTTTAATGAAGATACATTTATATTGTCTTAGGTTAGTTACCCTGACTACTATGCCGGGGGTTGTGGGTTCGATTCCCACCCAGGACAAATGTTTGTGTGATGAGCATGATTATTTGTTCTGTGTCTGGGTGTAATTCATCTATAATATGTATGTATTTAGAAATATATAAGTATGTTTATCAGTTGTCTAGTACCCATAACACAAGCTCTGCTTAGCTTGGGACTAGATGGCGTTTTGTGATAGTTGTGGAATATATATTATATTTGAACATTTTCGTTAAGATTTATTTCTCGCTATACCATTAGTCTTGCTTCATCAACGGAGAAATACTGAAAGTCTACGCAGGTACCTTCAAGAATTGCAGTAGATTATGATTCAGAATACAACAAAAGTAACGACTGAAATGAAACCTGACCAGTTCCAGTATTATTAATTTAACAGAGTTTTTGTGAAACTAGCTGATTTCGCAAACATTGCTTTATCATTGTTGCTGTAATTTAAAACGAGACACGTCCACTAATTAAGCTATTGCTTATTGTATTGTATTTAAACAAAAGCGTCAACTTTATTAAAATATGGGTACAATTTCGGACTTATATGCTTTTTATAAAGGCTTCATTTTTCCAAATCCGCTAGGCTGAAATCCCCGCTTAACACTTGACGGACGGGAGACAAAAAATGCTGCATAAACCATATTTTCGCAAACTCTAATCTTTGTTTATATACTAAGTGTCACAAATAACACAATTTGAAATCATTTAGAAGATATTGCTGTAATTGTTATAACGCTTCCAATAAAATTATCTTTGAAATTTTATAACGCAATCACTGTATAGATAAAAAGTAATGAGTGAAACATATATAAACGCTTTCCATCGATAAATAACTCATTAGTGGGAAACCTTCTACTAGGACCTACCCTTCTGAATAAATAATTTTGTGTATTTATTGTGATAAAACATAGTAATAAAAACTAACAAACTTACACCTTATTTCTAACTAATAAAAGTCCTGTGCTTATTTTCGTTAAGTCCGTTTTACAATCAAGTTTGAAAGATGGATTCTCAAGTCTCGTTGGCCAGATTGATCGATCCTCATGCGAAGACCAGAATAACGACCCGAGTGGAGCGCTTCAGGAGGACTGCTGCCGTGCGGTATGGCATCAAAGAAAGAGATGTCCACATCGGCCATATTGCCTTGGAAGGCATGCTCGATGCCCCAGATATGATCTGTCAGGTACGTGCTTAAGTTTCTGAAACTACTAATGCGGACTATGATTTGTTTTTTTCTTGGGTTCCGTACCCAAATGTAATAAAACAGGACCCTATATCTAATGCCGGCCATACACGGTACAAGTATACTTGCGCAAGTATACTGTAACGTGTGTGGGAAGATACTTGTACAAATTCCTAACATTTTCACTGTCCTGTGTTTGTGCAAGTTCACACTTGCGCATGTATACTGGAAAATGTGTGGCCGGCATAAGAGTCCGCTGTGTGTGAGGTAGCCCATGAACCGTGACGTTGAAATTTTCACAGATGATTTATTTATGTTGCCTCTGTATCAATAAACACTAATAAAATATTTTTTGTAATGGACTGATTAAGAACTACTAAATTGATCAAAAAGAAAACAATTTTATGGTCTCAAACTGTTTAAACTTCCGAAAAAATTCAATATACTTTTGGATAGGTAGGTATCTAGATCTACTGTAAATAAAATATTCCGTTTCAAAGTAATTTCATTGTTCATATTTTATAATTATGCCTGTCTAGACATCTCAAAATATGTACGTTTAGATAAATACATAGAATTCCCTATGTAGGTATTATGTTCGTGGTTCAACGAAATCGCTTATTAAATACCATATACTTTAAAAGTTCTTTTAACTAAAACATATATCATTTCATCTTGACTTTTTAGAAATGAAATTCTCCATAAATATTAAACATAAATGTTACATTAAGAGCTACAAAATCACGAAACTCATAGCTGCAAGTACTAGATGAAATATTAAAAGAAAAACTAATAACACGAAAGCGCTGTAAAAGTGAAATAAGTGAGTAAAGAATACGTGTGCACATACATAGTTTAGTCTCCGACTCTCTCGTAGTAACGTGAAGTATTTGTTCATTTGACCTAGTACTATACTAAGAGATAGATACTAGCTCACAGTATCGACCGTCGAAAATATCTGTCGTCTAAATTCAGGGCTTTTCTAAGATTATTTGTTTGCGTGTCTATGAATATCATTATAATAAAGGTCAATAGCCTAAATTAATTACTTAGTTATTTGAATTATCATTGCCGATGCCAATCACTGGACACTATCGAAAATCTAAATCCTATTCACTAATGAATTTTCTACAACGAAATTAGTACCTACAAATTACTATTCCTAATCAAACATAAGAAAAACTCTTAAGTATTCCTCGCGAAAAAAAAGATCTAACGAATTAATTATAGCCTATTTTTTGCTTTAGCAATATAATCGCAAATCAGTAAATTCCGTTATGTTAGGAAAATATTCCGCAAAAAAATATATTAGATCATTTGCAACAATGGTTTATTTGCCTAGATCTGTGCTTAAGGATATCAGTATACCACAGAAGGGAATTTCAAATAGGTGTTTTGTTTAAGCAAAACGTTTTATTCTTATAGATTGATTCCACAACTGCAGAGGAGGAAACTAACAAATCCGTGGCTAGGCGCACGTGCCGCCTCGCCAGCGCTATGGTCAACTCAGGCTTAAAGCCTGGAGACCCCGTCATCATCATGGGTCTTAACCATATGGACCTTTGCATCCCATACTACGCTTGCCACTTCGGAGGATACCCCATGTGCGCCATTGATCCCAGCGTTGGACAAAGTAAGTCAATTCTAAAGTTTAAAATCTACGAGAAATAAATAAATCAAAATATATACTCATCTATACATCTCTTGCGATTTAACAACCAATTATAACTTTATTAACAATCTAATTTCCAATTTAACTTAACTTACAGACGATCTAACGAGATTATTCCCCTACATCTTCCCGAAAATCATCTTCTGCCAGAAATCTTGTCTAGAAAAGGTCAAGGAAGCTTTCAGAGCAAACAATCTGGAGGGAAAAATTGTCATATTTGACGACAAACAGTCAGATATTGAAGCATTCGTGAAGAAACACAACGGCACACAAGTTAATTACAGGTAAAGAACTATCTAGAAACTTAACGTTAATATCGTGGCTCACCTAATTAATATCTGCTTGAGAACTAGTTTAGATAACGTATGAAAAATTCCTAGATATCTTCACTTTATCTATTTATACTCATGATTACATTAACACAAAAATTAAAGCCATTCATGAGTGTTGTGATATGAATATTTGTAATTATTATTTGATAAGACCCAGGAGATGGTATCAATTTTAATTAAAGAATTTCGGGCAAAATGCCACCTTCAGAGGTGGAAATAGGGAAGGGACCCTTTTGCCAGCAGTGGACTACATCAGGGCAGGGTCATAATAATAATAATAAAGACTAGAAAGAAAGAAAGAAAAAACGTTTATTGGCACATGCCACAAGTGCACACAGTATTACAAAAAGAAACAAACAAGAAAAACTTAAAACGATACAATTTTAAAGCCAAAAAAGCATGTGAAGATTTATTTTACACTGTGTGACTCATGGCTGCGTCAAATATGCCCATTTCAGCAATAAACGTAATTAAATATAATAGCCAGTATTAACTTTATAATGTTTTCAGACCAGCTCTGTTCAACCACTCTGAAACTACTGCATGGCTGATGCTGACCAGTGGAACTACAGGCTTGCCAAAAGTTGCCATAATTCCATTCGACACATTACTTAACGGAATTATCAGTTGGTGGTGAGTAAAATAGTAAATAGTATTATAAATTCACCCGCTTACCGTTGCACAATATCCAATTTTTTATGGAACTTAAAACAAGACTGATAAGGTGAAAGCAGTAAATCCTTATATAATAAATTTAAATCACAATCCTCGGCTTAGTCATCTGACTGGCCGATTAGTTCGGGTGTAGTGGATTACAACGGTCTCGGCATTAGCAATTGAATCATTAATTTGCCAAACAATCATAATTCAAAATATCATGCCAAATGTAAATGGGATTACAGCGATATTATGATTCCCTTGTAAGGATCGTCCATTAAAAGGAGTGACGATTTCAATCTCTATCAATTTTAAACTTTGACAGTTACGGGCTTGAATATAAACCTACATGTTTTAATGTACAAGCCCCCAGAGACGTTAAGATATCTTATGCTAAATCAATACTCGTTTAAGACAGACCACAGTCTTGCATCGGTGTTCTAAATCAATAACCAATCAATTAATTACAAGTAGATGCCCTCGGAACTTCGCTACACTGAACATGCTCCCAAACTTATTGCAAGTTTAGTTAGTTCGCAACATCGCATATCGGTAAATAATAAATTAATGGTATTAGTTGAAGTTATGTCCAAAACTAAATGGTTGGGTCTCGCCGTACAGTTCAAGTAAATCGAACATTTATCATCGGCTCATAAAGTTTCCAGATCCCCGTAAGCGCGGTATTAAAACTTAACGCTTTTCAAGTTGCAACTATTTGATAACCTGTTTATAAACCTAGAAACAACGTTGACGAAGGCTAGAGAATAATATTTGTAACATCTATTAAAATTTCTTATCCAGGGATCCCTTCCCAGCTAGTTGTGAAGTCATCATGGCCATGGCGACCCTCCAGTGGGTCTCATCGCTCCTATACTTCATATCTGGCCCCTTGAAAGGCGCCACAAGGGTCCAATCATCAGGCCCCCTGACACCCATGAAGATCGTCGAAATTATCAACAAATACAGGGTAATTATACGATAATAGCAATAACCGATAACATAAACGTATATCTTAGCAACGATAACATATTGCTTCTGAGATTTTTACCTACTTGATATTAATGCTTTTGATATTATTTCAGCCCACTACGACAGCATTTACGCCATATTTATTGGGTCATTTTATGAATGTGGCTGAGAAAACTTGTGATTTATCATGCTTCAAAAACATCGCGATTGGCGGCAGTGCTATGGAGAAGCCATTACTAGACAGATTTAAAGTAAGTATAATATTCACATTATGTTACACGATATAGGTCCATTGTAGACTGTAAAGAAGAAGATCGCTGTTCTTTTTTGACCTAATTTTATAAACTCGTCGGGTTTCCAGCTTTATATTTTCCGAGGAGAAATATGCAGCGTATCTCTATGAACTCGGAATATATTTAAAGTAAAGGAAACACATTTTAAATTTATAATACTAAAGATTTACCAAGCTATCTTTATATCTGTTGCTTTCACAAGTAAATCATCAGTATTTACGCATATTATTCTCGTATCTATAAAACCTGGTTTTTTTTTTCAGACTATGTGCGACGCGTTCTTGTATCTGGCTTATGGAATGACTGAATTATTGGCTCCCATCTTTGATTTTGATGAAGATACTCCATTTGGTTCAGCCGGCAAACCACAATCTCAATATGTATTGAGAGTATGTATTTTACACTTACACATTACTACTTTTAAACCTTATATCAGCTGGTTGCTGAAATATTCTGAATTTCCACACTTTTTCAATAACATATGATATCCTAATGGCGTAATAATTATTAAAGAATATAAATATTCTTGAAATTACTATTATTACGGTTGTAACGGCACATATAGTAACAAAATCTAATACTTTTGTTGATAACAATGATTGATTACTTTCAGAAGTTTTTACTGATAAGCTAAGTTGTCAAACTGATAAACTAATTACCTATAAATTTTATAAAAAAATTGAACTCGATTATTATTGATGAATAAATTGTGTATCAACCTCTATTTTAATATCAATAATTTTCTTCATAGCTCGTGGATGACGATGGTAACACTGTAAAGGGCGTTCACAAAAAAGGCGAATTGTGGGTTAAAGGAGGCGCTTTCTTCAAGGTAAATATTTAATAGGGATTTTTTATTTAACCTTCACTTACAGGATTACAATGGCCGCCTTAGTTTAATGTAATACTGACTATACAAGATCTTCCTTACAAAATACTTCCATGACCTCTGGAAGTTAAATTACAAAAATAGCATCGGCTGAGGCAAATTAGTATAACAATACTTATTAAAAGCCTCAAAATCCTTATGGAAAATTATACATTTGATTGATACACACATAGGTACTTACCTTGAATAAGAAAAAATCCAATAATTCAACCTAAAAATATCATACAGTTAGTAACGTAAAATGTTTGAGAACGATTCACAGAATCTCAATCCCTTAAAAGGTAAACCGTTACTAAATCCGTGGGCCGCGGATGATAATGCCCTAAGGATGAACACACATTCATAATTTACCTGTGCGCTAATACCGCTTCGGCCCCGACTTACACCGTAACTCAATAAAGTATTCTGAATATTATAGCTGTGTGTACCCCGGTTTATTTGCATGTTTAAAGTAACACAGTTCGCCTCTGTTTTTGTAATACATCAATTTCTTTTCAAATCACTGTATGGTTGTTTCATTAGTTTTTTGCTTTTGGGCAAAGAATAAATACAGTTGGAAAATTTTAGGGTTAATTTTAAACGCGAACAGAACACCTAAACCGAGTTCAAATTGTTATACATAAATAATCACAATGACATTTATTAAGCTGGATCTCATTTTTAAATTCATGTTTTCATTGGTCATTCTTCATCGTTACAATCTTACTCCATTCAATAACAGGTTTAAGCGTCATCCTTTTATGCCATATTGCGGCCAGATTTTATCCGCGATCTTCTGAGTATCGTCCTTGTAGAAATTAGAAATGGCGATCATCTTTATATTAAGTTTTTTGGGCCACTTTATTTATTCTCCATTGAATTTCCAGGGTTACTTAAATAATCCGGAGGAGACGAAGACCATGTTGACAGATGACGGGTGGTTCAAGACCGGAGACATATTCTACAGAGACGAGCAAGATTATTACTACTTTGTAGAGCGCAAGAGACTTTTAATTAAGCACTACGGTTTTCTGGTGAGTGGAAAAAGAAAAAATAATTGCCATTTGCTTTTTAATTAAAAATCCAATAACATGAACTAAGTAGGTCTGAATTAGAAAGAAAAAATCTATTGATGTTATATTTAAAAAAAAACCAACGGATATTGAAAATCTCAATCTGACGGAATGAAATGTTTACCAAATCTGACTAAAAGTTTCGTTGGAAAATTTTCCAGCCTTAAAATAACGCGAGGCGAAAACTCAGTCAGCGTAAACTTAGCTAGACTTATTCTCTTACGCTCTGATTCATTCTAGTGGCGCACTGTCTCGCGTCGGTTGATATGCGACAACAGAAAACTAAGACTTATTTCATAAGAAAAATATCTGCCAAATCCTTTCTCATAGTGTGCGGTTCGACGTTTTCATTTGAAGAAAACATTTCATAAACATCACTTAGTGTTATTCAAATAAAAGTATTTTTTTATTTTATTGTCCCACATTAATTGATTTAAAAAAAGATACGATTCATTTTAAAAGGCGCCTTTCACGTGAACAAGTCCCATTCATTTTTGGAACGCCGTAAACTCACTGGTAACGATATTATCAAACGGTTCAAGCCGTATTCATTGTAGCAGATAAATTAATTTCAGCAGACAAGTGAGCTTGTGAAATTAAATAGGCCTTTTATGAATACTTGAAATATTCAACTTGTTGCATAAAAAGGCATTTTTTTTTTAAATATATGATTTTGTTAACAGATTTCACCGTTGAAAATCGAAGGGATCGTCAGAGCTCACCCAGCGATCATAGATGCCTGTGTTGTGTGCCTACCTCACCATGAGTGTCAGGAAATGGTCATCATAGCCGTGCAGCGGAGGAATGGCGACAAGGTTCATCCCCCAGAGATCTTCGACTTAATCAGAAGTGAGTATTTTTGGCCTTCTATGAACAGTGGTGGCCCAGAGGTACCGGTCACGACTTACGAGTTGTAGGTGGTGGGTTCGAACCCCGCCAAGCGCATTACTTTGTGAGATTTATTTCATCACCACTGCTCTTAAAACGGTGAAGAAAAACATCCTGTGGAAACCGGCATGTCCTAGAACCAAAAATTCGAAGCTATTATGTGACATCTACCAATCCGCACTGGACCCGCGTGTTGAATTATGGCCCACTCCCTCTCGCACAGAGGAGGCCTGTGTCCCAGCAGTGGGAACATTATAGGCTGATGAGGATGATATTATACACATAACTCAAAGCCAGAAATCACCTAACGCAGGTGCAAAGCAATAATTGTGACGTGTGATAGCTGTGTGCCAGGTGATAAAATTGACATACGTCGGACTTGAATCACCATAAAATAAACTTAATAGAAATATGTGACATAGGTAGCAAGATTAGTTTCTCTTAGCTTCATAAATAAGAGGATGTGTCCACTAAAAATATCACGAGTAATTATGATTCCGTCAGCATCAAAAACCGTTTGCTAAAATATGCATTAATATAACTAAAACTAAGGATTAGTTTTCCTTTGATCACATCAAAGTCATTAAAACAACAAAATAAATACATATTTTATCAGTGATTACTTCATTTAAATGCTAGGGAATAGGAACATGCGATAGGATTATTTTTTTGTGATAAACCAGTGGAAGTATTTGATTTAATATGTCATAATCAACATTTAAGTAATAAGATTAATTAGTTGTTATTATACTCGATCAATAAACTATCTATCTGTGACATATATCTTTATTATAATCTGATTATTATTAGGTAGATGGTGTCAATGCGCCATAAAACATATTGGTAATTTTCGTTTTTATGTCAAACTGATAATTAATATGTAGTTATTTGCTAGTATGGTAGAGTTCTAGCCAGTATGCGATGAAACGGGAAAGTTTTTTAACATAGTCTATGACGTCACGCGGAATATAGATTCCAATCGAATAAAAAAAATCGGAGTCGTGTAAGCAGTTCCGTAGATTACTCCCTAAATCTAAACTTACAAACATTATCTCTGTAAAATAGTTATGTATAATGCAGGTCCTTTGAGCAACAATTTTGGATAGCTTGTTTTAATTCTAGTTTCTAAGCTAATAATATAATATATATTCAAGTTTAAGATGTCTCTTAAACCTAAATAAGTTCAACTTCTCAGAAAAATAATAAAGGATTACTTAATCTTGACTGTCAGGGGTTACGAGTACTTTACAAGATTTTAAAGAATTAATTATTTAGAGTATATGCTTCGATAAATATATTTAAATTATTAAGAGTATATGCTTCACAAACATAGATGGCGAGGTGTTTAATTTTATTATTACTGTAATATATCATAACTTTAGATATCACAGCTCTTTTACAAAATCTTGTAAAAATTTGTGTGAATACACAGAATATATTTTATGAGAGTGATAGATTTTTCTAAGGGAACGGTACTTTCGCTGATATCTTCCAGACAACCTTTAGATAAATAAAAAAAAATTAAATGTATAAAAAGGTCAGTTTTCATGCCACGAAAATACAAATACAAAATATCACGTTGATAAAACCGCTATCATAAATCCGTGTTTTCATCTGATGATTCAAGAAAACTCATATCACATGTTATAATTACTTGTGTAACAGTTGGCCCGTATTTTGCGCAGTAATAATATTCATTTGTGAAATAACGCGCTACTGTGGCTACCGAATAAATATTTCATTTTCTGAAACGAAATCAAGGCAGAAATATGAAAACTGTTTGCCTTACAATCATGTCATGTAAGGACATCAAAAGGCAGCTTAAAATAATGTTCCATTATTTATTTTTTAAGTTTTAAATACATTTTTAAATATTTTCACAAAACCAAACAAAACATTTATATAAATATAAATAATAGTGACCCCACCGGTACGGAACAGGGTCCAAGCTACAGGTCTACGGAGAAAGAAACCTCCTAACAATACGCGCCGTGTCCAAAAGAACTAATGAAGTTAATAAAATTGTAATTAGTAAGTGAAAACAGCGATAAACAGCATTAACGGGTCACGTTTTTAGCTTGGCTTATATGGTAGTCTTGGCTTACATTTTTTCCCGGAAAGAGTATTAAGTTCTTTGCAAAATTGCAACGATAAAGAATTATCAATTCGCTCAAAGAAACAGTTGTATCGCATAATGTAGGTACTTTCTCGCTATAGGTATTTTGATTAAATGAAACCACGATTAATCAATATGATTAAATTAATGTACTACTAATTTCTTTGATAAACAAACCGTAAGTGGCATCCGGTGCACTGATTGATTGAATATTGATAAAATCGTTAATCCGAAAATGTAGCAAAAAAAAACAACGGTATTAATTCCTTTTTAGCATCAGTTGCCAAGCATCCGCAATATTGTATATATGCTTTACATTATATTATAAACTAGCGGCCCGTCCCGGCTTCGCACGGGTCGAGGACCCGGTCTAAAACCCGGTCCCGATGGTTACAAACACAACAAAAAAATAATTATCCGAATCGGTCCAGCCGTTTTCATGTTATTTCGTGACAACGGAAAACGGGTTTCATTTTTATATATAGAAGATGGTGAATATTACCTCGGTTTATGTCTAGCCTGCAATGATTATATTTACAATTCTAATGAGACGATAGTTAAAAGTAGTTAGATAGTTTAGTCCGTACGAGTTAACAAACTATGTTCTTGAAATACTAGTTAGTCCGTACGAGTTAACAAACTTAGTTCCTGTACTAAGTATCGATATCTATCTCAAATACTGACTTACCCTGTGAGCAGTTTTTTCGTCTTTGCCGCATTCAAATTATACTAAATTCAAAGATTAAAAAATAACGCCCATAATAATGAAGGAATAAAAATAATCTTTATTAAATTGATTGTATTATAAACTGGTGATGGATGTGATGGTAAGCAAACGGAATTTACTTCCCTGAGGTTCGCCATTTAAGAATATACATTATAAATTCCCTTTGGTGCCTTAATTTACATATTTCCCTGAAACATTAACAAGAATCATAACTACAGATAAAATCAAATAAGGAGGAAATAATTACGTGCATAAAGAACCTTTGGATGTTATAATTTAATTTAAATACGGGAAATTTAAGTACTGTTACGTAATTTATTACGAAAGCTCGATAAACCAAGTTTTGAACGTCAATCATCGAAGTGAATGCTTGGCCTAGCTCAATGTATCTCGATCGTCCGTAGTTGGTACACACGGCTACACATCAAGCTATACAAAACCAGTATTACCTGACCGTTTATTGTGTATACAAAACCTATAAAAGCGAGACCAAGATAAACTATAATATAATAATATTCCACAACTATCACACAACGCAATCTAGTAGCTAAGCAGAGCTTGTGTTATGGGTACTAGACAACTGATAAACATACTTATTTATTTCTAAATACGTACATGTTATAGATAAATTACACCCAGACACAGAACAAATGATCGTGGTCATCACACAAACATTTATCATGGGTGAGAATCGAACCCACGACCTCCGGCATAGCAGTCAGGGTCACTAACCACTAGACAAACAGGCCAGTCCAAACTGGTTTTGTATAGCTTGATGTGTAGCCGTGTGTACTCGGCGTGCGTCGCAGGTGGCACAATCTATTGCCGTTCGCGGCACTGCACACGTTTCAAATTTATTACTAACGGCTATCCACACGACTAAACAATTTCATTCTTCATTCTTACTCAATTGCTAACTTATTGTTTTCAGAGAACATGGAGGGGAAGCGAGTGAGTGGCGGTCTTTTCTTCGTAGATTCATTACCCGTTACGCCTTCCGGCAAAATACATCGGGCAAAAGTAAAGGAGATGGCAGTCGCCGCACGAGATGCGGAAAAAATTCTCTTCGAGTGAACTAGATAAAGTGCCAGTGTTATAGTTTGAGCCAGATAAGTGTGGAATAAAATTCGTTGACCCCCGTATACCAATGTATTCCAATATTTCAAAACCATTCGAAAAAATGTAAAGAAAGTGTCGTAACACGATCAAAATAAACAAATCGTGGTAAGGGGTGACCGTGACCTTACATTTTATTTTGAAATTCGAACGATGGTATAATGGAATTCTAACGATGCGTTATTAGGATCAATGACCTTTATTCCACACTTAAATGGCGAGGACTATAGATTTCAACAATAATAGTTTCCACTTACCAATGAGGATCTAAGTATTGATAGTTCTAGTTAGTAGTAGTAAGTCTTTTGCGGCTTCTGACTCAAGAAGAATTTTATAGAAAGCGCCTGAAAAAATTGAACTGTATATTAAATGCAAATTTTTCTACAAAGTAATTTAGACGTAACGTGTATGTATGTGTTAGTATTTAATTGTTGTGTTCTCTTAAGTATAAAATTAAATTAACAAAGCTTCGTGAAAAGCAATCCAAATCTTCATTTTCACAAAATTTCATTACATTTGATTCAATTACAACATTATAATCTAATTGTGTCATGACAAACCATTATATCTTTAGATTAGAAATTATTATATTACTAGATCAAAAAATGTAAATAGATTAGAAACTTATTTTATTATTAGAGACTTACTTATAATGTGATAAAGTAGGGAAATTAGATTTGAATTTAAATATTATGCCTATATCAAATAAATTATTTGATTATACTGTTATACCTACATTGTGTTTTCTTTATAATTATAGAGTTACCTTCACTAACATTTTCAAAATTCAATCTACATAATTTTGAATTTACAATCCGATCTTAGACGAGAACAACTGTCAATTAATAAGAAGAGCTTGTGAAGAAGAATACCGTGTTATTCAAAACATAGTCATTTTAAATAGTCAGAATATACCTAGATATTCAATATTTTAACTTTAAAACATCGTTACCTTATCAAAAACCTGTGTACACTACCTACAAAATCATACATTTTACAAAAGCACAAAGTGCCAAAGTCGCAAATAAGTTTAAAAGCATGTATTCGAATCGGATTAACAAAGCAGGTACAACTGGAAATACAATAATCAGCAGTTTGTAAGCTATCGAAAATACACCTGAGAACCTTTAGATGTTTGCGAGTTTAGAAATTAAACTGAAACGATTCAAAATTCAACTTTGACCGAATATTTGTACAATGTCAGTCCATTATTTATATAATACAATTAACACGTGTAACACTTTAACTAAGAAATAGGCCATCGGTCTTGTCAAGCTCAAATCAAATCAGTTTTATCAACTAGGCCAATAACAGACACTTTTGAATTGTCAATAAGACAAAAAATAAAACTAGTACTAAAAAATAGTTATGGTGCTACAGTCCTAGGCAAAAGACATAAAAACTGTGAAAGTACCGTAGTTGCCCATTCCAATGCGTACCTGGATGTCTATGGAGAAGAACGGACAAGAAACTCCATAAAAACTCTTTTTCAATCGCCAAAATTATTACAGAACCTTTGTTACATCATTCAACTTCAGTTGGTACTACCTACATTATGTGAGAACATGACAGGTGTCCACAGTGAATATAAAAAAATTCAACTACCTGATAACTATCATGGTTCATGAGATACAGCCTGGTGACAGACGGACGGCCAACGAAGTCTCAGTGATAGGGTTCACAGACAAAAAAATAATTACAAATTGAAATTGAACAGGGCAGCTTAGAGTTGACCAGTCGGCTAAGAATCGACTATACGCTTGTCTATATATTTAAAGCTAAATTCTAGCTAATAAGCTTTCATTTAATTGGCAAAACTAAACTGCTTCTTAAAAAACAAAGCGTGTTTCAGAACTGAATGTGAAACTAAACTCAGCCAAACTTCAAAATCTACTTTCCAAAACTACTAAACTTCATTACCTACCTCTACTTTCTGCAACTATGTTGGGTTCCGTAAAGCGTCTTTGGGTTTTTCCATAAATACGACAAGGATTTGGGATTTGGGACTTCAACATCACTAGCAAATTAATTATTTTTATACTCATTAACGCATGCGATGCGCATCGTAAAGATGATTTTTGAGGAAAGAAAAATTTTAGATTGCAAGTGGGATTCGAACCCGCGTCTTCTGGATAGGTACTCCAGACGCCTTAACCAACTAGGCCATTGCAATCCACACTTGCAAGCCGAAATTCTCTATTCCTTGTTAACGCTTCATGGTAGCGTGGCGCCATCTCTTGGATTAGTGTTTTAACTAACTTCCACCCAAACACGTTGACATTACAGCCAAATCAATGTTGTATAATGAGATAGCGTCTACCAAACTAATTCATTATTTTTATACGCATTAACGCATGCGATGCGCATCGTAAAGATGATTTTTCAGGAAAGGAAAATTTTAGATTGCAAGTGGGATTCGAACCCGCGTCTTCTGGATAGGTACTCCAGACGCCTTAACCAACTAGGCCATTGCAATCCACACTTGCAAGCCGGAATTCTCTATTCCTTGTTAACGCTTCATGGTAGCGTGGCGCCATCTCTTGGATTAGTGTTTTAACTAAGTTCCACCCAACACGTCGAATCCCACTTGCAATCTAAAATTTTTCTTTCTTCAAAAATCATCTTTATCACTAGCAAAATTTAAATTACCTAGGTTCATCTCGTTAATTCCCGCCGTCAAGTACCTAACACCCCTAACTGTCATACTGTTACTGGTTGGCAAAAATATTCATCATGGGGTAACAGTGCTACTGGTTGGGATAAATGAATTCACATCGGGTAACACTGTACAGACACCACTGATGAAACATTTTATTACCATCCAAACACTAACTAGTTGTAAGTACCTAATGTAGTTGTATGTCCTGCTATGCCCACCATTTGGAGATCACAGACATAACATTATGTTACGATACTGGACCAATAGACAGAAATATTCAGTTTGCTGAACTAATTTCAATGAATTATCAGTGAAATTGCTATATAACTATGTAGGCACATCGTGATCCAGTAAACAGTCAGGCGGATCGACAAGTACAACGTTTTAACGTATTTTTATCGTTATATTTTTTAACTTCCCAGAATTCGGAGCCCTGCGAAGCGGGACTTCAATGAATAGTGTCCGGTTTCATATCCACATACCCGCGTTTTTATTTTAAAAATACGTGGTTCTCATTGATTTGCCTTACTTATTACTGTGCACATCATGAAGCGGGCAGATCAGAATATGCCTCAGCATTCTATGTACCTTATTTAAAGATCGGCCAGCGACAAATACAACACCCTCACCTAACAATTAGACGTAGTTTAGCAGAAAACACTCAATATTTTGACCATAATGTAGTTTGAATCCTTTCTGCTATAGTAAACCCAACTATATCCCATCAGACATATAGATACCTATATCGCTAGTCCGAACATGAACGGTGCTTAATAGTCTACTAGAAACTTCCACCTAAAAAGCTCAAATATCTCGAATAGATACCTCTCCCAATGTAAGGTAAGCATACGTAACTTTAGTGATTCCCCACACAGTATACACATCTCTATAAACCAAAGTTGGATCGACAACGGAACGACTAGTGCCATCAAAGTTTTGAATTCACATTGATTGAACGAACGCCTCTAGTGACGTGACCTATCCCAGTTTCCTACCATTTTCTATTGGAGACACACTCACACGATCCAATTTTAGTTTTCGCATCACAAATGGAAACAAAAGCAAATCGCTAACTTTTGTTTTTGAAAGTGACCTTGATTTTGATTGCGAATATAGTTTTTCGAAAGAAGTCTTATTTAAGTACTTCAGTTTATATAAATGCCTGTTGCGGAACTAACTTAACAGTAGACAGGTTACCGCAGCCCTGTAACGCAAAGGGCAACTGAAGGAACAGGTTTGTTTTATAGTCAGTAAAGTCTGTCAGTCTCTACCACTCCACTCAGGGCGGGCAACATAAAAATAATGCTTCATTTATGAAAATCAAAATTAATGTATTTAAATAATATCAGCCACGATCTTCAAAGGTTTGTATAAAATATTTTATTTTTTTCAGTCAACTGAAGAGCATTCAATTATCTACTACATGCGCTCTTATTCGTACTTGTTTTTTTAAAAAAACCTTATACCAAGTGACATTGAAGAATAAAATTCTCGCCCCAATTCTGAGGTAAACTTTTCAATACTTCACTTTCGTTCGGCCACTTCCTTTCTACAACAAAGTAAAATTTTAACTCGTAATATTAAAAGGTTTCCAATACGACATGAAGACTAAGAGTATAAAGGACAAAAGGGAATCTTTTGAAAGTAAAAGTATAAAAAGAGTTCAATGAAACAGACGGTGAACTACAACAATACATTTTTGGGAAAGACCCTTTATTGTTTTATTAAAATTTTATATTTCATTATAAGCTTAGTTGAAGCATTTTTCCAATATCCTAGAGTTATAATTTTCAAAGATGATTGACTTATTTAATATTACGATACAATTGGCGCAGTGGCTGAACGATCGACTGTTGTGCAGAGTGTCGTCGGTGGACCCCCGAATGGAACAAGTATTTGTATGATCTACAAGTAGTTGTTTCGCGTCTGGTTGTTTGTGTAGACGAGTTTCTTTGTTTGTAAAATTTATCGATGATTGAGAGAAATTCCTACAGTGAGGCATTTTTTTAAATTATAACTGCAAAAGTTTGTGAAGACAGATATACTAGATCAGTGGTTCTTAACCTTTTAGTCATGAGGGACCATTTTACCAAATGTTTGTCTTGCCGGGGACAACCCAGTTGGTTTTACTACATGAAGGATTCGTTGATAAAGAAAACAAGCACAATTTTATAATTAACACTCATTTATTTATTGTTTAGCAAAAAAGTAAAAGTCACAGATTTTAATTTAATGTGATTTTTGTGACTACATACTCTTTACTAACTTCTGAATTCTTGGTTCAGTGCTACTCAAAGCTAAACGCATGTCGGCAGTGGCATCCAACCGATTTCGATGCTTATTCGCGTCACGCCACATATTATCAGGATGGCTTCGCGGACCACTTGGAATGCCTCCAGGGATCACTAGTGGTCCGCGGACCACCGGTTAAGAACCACTGTACTAGATGATAGATGGATGTTTGTAATTCTTATAATATGCAAAAACCAAAAAAGGGATTTAAATGTCTGCTCACAGTTAGTTCATATTACACATCTTATCATTATATCAACGAATTGTACTACGGATTACAATTTTCGTTGAGATAATGATCGAGCTCGAGGCTATGCCCCGCCGCTGGGTCTAACGGGAATACAGTACAGTTAAATGAATTATGTCATAAGCATAATGAAGAATAGTAAAGACGACTTATTGCATTAGTTGATAAGCTAACGAGTATCACAGACTCGGACATAAAACGGAGTCCCGTCGCAAATTCCGACGGAATGACAGTCGAAAGCAGCTAATACCTACCAATAGCAGAAAAGCCATCTGCAGTTGGGGTTTCATTGACTCTCCTATATTTCGAGCACGATGCAAAGCAGAGAATCTGAATATCGACGATGGATTCAGGAAAAACTAGTTGGATTTTAAAATCTTATTAGCGCATTTGACTCTGCCGGGATCGCGGGACTTATACCATCACCGTGACCACGGAACATAAAGGGCTATTGAAGGACACCGTGGATTTTAGTCAGTACAAGTCTGACAGTCCCTCTTGCCCTGCCCGGGGTGGGAGGACTCATTTGATGATTTTACCACGATAAAAAAAGGGCATTTGACTGAAAAAATCTAATTATTCCATGAGTTAGAGATGTCAAAATGTATTTGCGACTTATTTTTTTCTTTATGTACGTAAACCAAAATTGACGAAGACACAAAACTTTAAAAATAGCCAATACGTCACATGCATTAACAGTTTTTACTTGTTTTTAACTTCATGAGCTTAAAACGCGCTAAAACTTTCGAATTTTTATCTTTGTAATACTATAGATTTTTTTTCAGAGCTCTAGCTGGCGTACTAATTGGATTTTCATTTAACCTATATTATTTTTATTTATTTGGCTATTAATTATTGGGTGCGCTCACACAGAGCGCGCAGCCTCGCGAGGTATTTACCGCGCGAAGCAGCTCGGTTGGTGTGGACGTATCCCGGTCGAGGCAAGCGCGCCACAAAAAATCTGCCACGGGCGAGCCGAGCACCCGAGCCAAGCATTTTGCTTTGTGGGGACGCACCTTTTTAAATATTTTACAACAAACTAGCGCACTAGTCACGATAAATTTCGAACAGCCATTAGGTATACCTACATACATACTTAGCTGATATGTATACAAAGTGAAACGGACTCTTCACGACACCATCAAACCAGATGGAAGACAATGCGCAAAAAATATTTCCTGTAACTTTACAAGTTGCCGTGGATAATCACGATTTTAGGTAGCCTTCATTAAAAATGTGCTGATAGCTATGCTATATTCTTTTTTAATTAAAAGAGAACGTGTGAAAAGGTGAAGAGCTGACCTTTCATATATCCTGAACTAAAAGGTTTGGTCTAAAAAAATAAAAAATAAAGGAAGAACAAGCGCCTTTCGGCTTCATTGAGTGATTTAACGCCCTTTAAATACGATGTAAGCTTAGGTATGCTTTCCTTTCATAAATTATGGAGGCGGCAACGCGTAAAAAATGTACATCCTGTACATGCTACAACACTTTGTAATCTTCAAGTTATTTTCGTGGCTAATGAAGCGTCAGTAAATTGATTGTTTCATCCAACTTATTGGCGGCGAAGTGAAAAATTCAATCAAGGGTTTGATACAAAAAGCGGAAGAGCACCGGATGCGTCAATTAATTACCGTGCCGACGGCGTCTAATCAATCCCTAGCTACAAGGATGAACCTGCTACTGTCTCACTAGCCCAATTAATCTGAATCCTGTTTTTCCCCGTTTTTTTTCCTCTCCCCATCGAATCTTCCCCTATTCAAACTTTGCCCCCAATTTAACTTTATTTACCGAACCTCTGATGTCTGCTATCAGACGATCTGTATTCGAAGTATATGTTAATTCGTTTGCTGCTCGAATAAAATGATTAATTGTAGTGAAATCCGAATGCCGGGATGAATGTCGTAATATATTCGAAATTAATTGCAGCTGTATTACTGTGATAACCAAATTACCAACTTACATTCAATGTGGAAATTTAAGCTCGTTATTTTAAACCCTAAGCTATATTACACCTTATTAAAAGTTTTATAGATCTCAATGTCGATTAGAGAATGTCTTCAATTAACTTTGGTTCAGTCCTAATTATACTATAGACTACTTTAATGACTAAATTATAATCTTGTAGCAATCGTAGCAAGTCTGTAAAACTTTTTTTCTTGTAATTTATTCATTAGATCGTACCTAATGTGATTTGTAATAAAATGTAATGCCCAAAAAGTAATCTTTAAAAAAATAAAAAGGACATTGGCCGTTTTGCGCACGGCATTTTACGCTTGCATAATGGGCAATGTGCGAACTATCATACTAAGATATTCCTGTCACACGTGGTTACTCAAAGTGCATTAGCGCCACTTGGGCTTCGTACTTCGAAAGGGATAAAAGAGTGATAAAATTTTACGAACGTAACGTAAGCGAAGCGATCAGTTCTTGTGAGCGCTACTTTAGTAACAGTCACAGATGTACGTGACGCGTTACACGAGACGACTAAATAATGACGCGCCAACAGTTGTGGCCGACACTGTAGCACTAGCGATACTCGGAAACTTATTCATTATTTTGTTGTGCAATTAATATAACAATATATCAGATGTTTATATTATGCCCCTTTGGCTACTTCCTTCCATCTTCATTATAGTATCTATAGTAATATACTATAGCTGAAGCGTTTGTTTGGTTGAACGCGCTTATTTCAGGAACTACTTGTAGGTACGAATTCTGTATTATATCACGCTACGATCAATAGAAACTAAGCAGCGGGGGTGTTGATAAATATAAAATAAATTCTGTGTTCTATAATTTTCATAAAATAGACCAACTCTTCAAACGACAAACACTTCACAATATCTTTATATCCGAAGCAAGTAACAATTCCTCAAAGCTATTGAAATTTTATCCAGAGGCGCTCTTCCGAACTATCTAGATATCTGAAAAACTTTCTGAAAAACTTAGGTATATATAAAACCGATAGTAAAAGGAATCTGTGACCCTAATATCTACGACCTACAACTGAAGCGTTGGAAGCATGTGTCGCAAAAACGTGTTCCAAAATCGTGAAATAAGTAGCGGCGGCGGGCGACGGCTTGTTGGCAGACTTCTGCCTGCCCTGACGTGGATATCACTGACACATTTTCCATTTCCTTCGATCTCTTGAGACTTTGGTTGATACTAGAAAGACTCACATTGTTTTTTTTTTGTAACTGATATGACATTGGTAGACAGAAAAAAAATCTCTCTTTTGTTCGGAGGAATTAGCTGGTGAAACCTAAAAAAAACAATAAAAAATAAATAGTCTTATTCCTGAAAAAATAAAGCCAAAATTTTTAAAATTTTACAGAGTTATACTAAAGAAATAAAAAAAATAATGTACAAAACTAATCCAGTTTAGAAACTATCTGTGTACCAAATTGTATCCACATTAGATTCGTAATATTTTCGTGAAAGCGAAACCAAATAAATATCCATCGTATATGTGATATTTATTTAGTACCTATTTCAAAATTTATATAGTACCTATTTCAAAAGTTTTTATGTGGCCTCAGTGACGGATTAACCCTTAATCAAATTAAGCAATTGCTTAGGGCATCACGTCTGGGGGGGCACCAGAAGAAGCACAAAAAAATCCTAAGGTTGGACTTAATTGTGCGTCTTCTGGTGCCCTATGGGCATCACGTCTCACTTTCATGTCACCAAATACTTATTGAAATTTCTTAAATTTTCTAGCTCGCTTCGCTCGCTATTCCATCGTGTATAGACCTGTGGTTGCCTTATTTATTGAAAGAAAAGTGCAAAAAAAGTCGTGCTCGCTTCGCTCGCTCTTGCATATCCTTACTCTGTTTTACCTACTGGTGAGTTACCATGAACTGAAGCGTAAGTCTTTACGCTGCGAGAAAGAGACAGAGCTATACAAGTTGTTTAGAACCATCTCGTTCCCTGAGCGTAACTATTCACGCTTTAAGACGTCATGGTAAGCCACCTGAACGAAGTAGACATTGCCGTGGATAGGTGGGAGACGCTCACGGCAACAGACGTCGCGAGGCGATTTCCGATCACCGTAGACGCGGTCAAACGGATAGCGAGTAATGGGTGACTCGCCGTACGATCATGGACCGTTTCCGGGTCGACGGCGCGTCGTGTTCCACGCGCACCTCATAGAGCTGTCAGCAAACTGACTGTGCCCCCCCCCTTTAGAGGGCCAAAAACTGCCGGGGTTACGGGACTATCTCATCAAGTAACCGTAATCCTGAAACGTGAAGGGCTATTGAAAGATCACCGTGGATTTTTTTTTCAGTACAAGTCTGACAGTGAAAATACCCATGGATAGGGGGGCACCAAAGGCTTCAATTGCTTAGGGCATCAAGTAGTCTTAATCCGTCACTGTGTGGCCTATTATGTTCCAGTCCTGGGCAAAGGCCTTCATAATATTTGTTAAAAAAAATATGTACAAAGAGAATCGTTTAACAAAACAATTTAATCATCAATGTTGCCTTTATCTTTGGTAAAGTTATCCAAATAATTGCATAACCTGTGATAGCGACTGTGGGTAATTGTGTCATAAAAATAAAATCGTTTAAAAACAATGTCGTGTTGTAACGATGACTTTTAATCATCAATCTTCGGTTACAAATTATTGCAGAATGCGGCTCAGTTGACCGTTTAGTGATCTGCTGTCGCATGATGATTACGAAGGGTCAACGATCTCGGTTGTAATGCTAGGTGACGATTAAGTCACCTGTAATTGCCTAGTCGGGAGTGATTATCAACTGCCTAACTGTTTCCCAATCTCCAGTCTAACCTGATGCAGCTGAATACCTATCAGTGTTATATTTGGAACAACTCGTAACCAGTACTTGTATGAAAATATGTATTAAAGTAGACTCCTAGCAGAAACTGTTCTCTAATTCTCCAATCTCATTACCAAAACCCAGTTACTGGGTCATTTAACTCTCGATTTCTGAAAAAGAGATGAACACGACTAAACCGTCACCAGTTTCCATGCACATTTTTAGTACCCATTCCTATATTATGGCGAGTTTTTTTCATAATATTTGTTGTAAGTTGTGGCCTAGATTCGTGGTCCCGGATGCGTGTGTCGGGGCCGCAAACATTCGTCGTTCCGTAGACGAAGTAGACGCTGACTGTGACGTCACAATTCCGCTGTAGAGCGCTGCAGCCTTCCGCTACAACCACAACTATACGTTGTTTTCGTGAGTTCACTCTACGTGTTACCCATCCATTTCTATTATAACTGGAAAGTTTGGACAGCGCTGAACTATGCATAGTGAAACATGAATGTTGTTAGAAATTACTTAATAGTTATGTCAATGGTGCAAATGCAGAGTAATAACTTACGATTTATGTAAGGGTCATTCGGCCGTGCTTTGCACTGTTTTTTCAGTTTGACAAAACATCATGATAACTGTTTGTATGTTCAATAAACATTATCACAAACTATCTAGAACTCATTCTATAATGGTAAAACTGAATCGCTAAATCAATTGCTGAGTTTCGAATAACAATTATACGCTATCATACAGATAAACATAGAAAACAACTTTATTTACTAAGATAACATAATTTAAAAACACATAGTTATATTTAGAGCACAACTAGTATATACTTTTTGTGACTGTTTCTCGTAACAGACTTCAAAAAGAATAAATTAATGTTGATAGTTACGACCTACTTTTTTCTGAAATCAATTTTAACTTTATTTTTCCATCGATTTAAAAAAAAATGTGCGTTTGATATTCGTTGATGAATTTCGTAATTGACATCGAATCGAGCTAAACCTAATTTATCCGAACCTTTTAAACCTATTCTGGAATGTGGGAGACAGGTTACTTACCCACACAGAAAAAAAAAACTAATTATTTTTTTTCCAAAGCCATCAAATCTCTTTAATCTCAGGCCCATTCAAAAACATTTTACCCTGTAAATCTCAATTAAAAGACTAATTAAAAAAGTTCAATTGGAAGTAAACAGTTTTTTTACTTTCAAGACAATAGCATTCCTTTAGCTGTCTGAGAGGGTATTGTGTAAGTGAAAAATAATAAAAAATAATTGTAAGTGGATGCAGGCGGGGAGGCTGCGGAATGAAATAGATAGTCAATCCACCTTCTGTCTTTGGTTTGAAGTGTTAAATTGCTTCCTTGACCACATAACGTGCCATTTACATAAATAATAATAATAATCCACAACTATCACACAACGCCATCTAGTCCCAAGATAAGCAGAGCTTGTGTTATGAGTACTAGACAACTGATAAGCATACTTATATATTTCTAAATACATACATATTATAGATAAATTACACCCAGACACAGAACAAATGATCATGCTCATCACACAAACATTTGTCCTGGGTGGGAATCGAACCCACGACCTCTGGCATAGCAGTCAGGGTCACTAACCACTAGACCAACAGGCCTGTCTATAGATCTTTAACTATTATTACGGTAAATCAGAAGCTCCATATAAACTATGTGTATTCAGCTAAATTTAATCCGGGTAGACTGGAGGCCGACCCCACTATATTTGAAAAAAGGCAAGAGAGATGATGCATCTTTGACCACTGCCGGACATTTAGACTGTTACGTAACGTCAGGGCTTCTCAAACTTTTTCAGGTCGCGGCCCCAGAGCTATGCGATAGCAAGTAAGAATGATTGGTACCTGGTTGAAAACAAAATTACAGCAAGTGAAGCGATCCCCGCACGGAAAAGATATTTATATGATCTACAAGAAGTTGGTCCGGATCTGAATGTTTGTGAAGTGTACAATGTTTGTAAAATCACCCTCGACACAGGATAAAGTCCTAAATAATAATAATAATAATGAGATAATATTTACTTTCTGGCGAATTTACATAAAAATAATCTTAAATTCACAAACGATCACACCCTTGAGAATAGTACATCTCGGCTCTCCATTTTAGCTTCTACTGCGCTCTAGGGCAGTACAGCACACAGTTTGGGAACCACTGCGTTACACAGTTAATCTCCGACCCACTTTGGCCCCTGTTGTCATGTGAGTTAACAATGTAAACAAACACATCTGTCAACGTTGAAGCCTTTTATTCATAATCCTTATTGAAGGTATTCTGATTAGGGTCACGTTTTGGCCCTGTCTTTATCACCCTTTTTTTATGTGGTAAAATCATCAAATGAGTCCTCCCATCCCAGGCAGGGCGAGAGGGACTGTCAGACTTGTACTGACTAAAATCCACGGTGTCCTTCAATAGCCCTTTATGTTCCGGGATCACGGTGACGATATAAGTCTCGCGACCCCGGCAGGCTTTAGCCCTATGAAAGCCTCGTCATTATGGTGACTCTTTGAGGCGCATGTGGAACACGACGCGCCGTCGACCCGGGCAGTCATTATAACCCTAACAATAAATTTTAATAATATGTTTACGAACAATGTCGGCAATTAAAACAACATTAGGCTTTTTGTAATGAGCCGTTCGATCTATTGTTGTGGATATTGACTGATTAATTACAAATCAATGTTTGTGTTGATAAAGGAAACCCGGAAATGTTTTTTATCGATTACAATACACCTACTGTTTAAAAATGAAAGTATACAACCTAAAGCTGTTTCGTAGGTACATTTAGTTCAAAGTTTTGTAGTTCTATTAAGGGACTGAGTTTTGAGGAACACGTGGCCAAATAATAACAACCGTAGATGTGAGAGAGCAGATGACCGATGGGGTTGACAAGTGCTAGAGTGGAGACCACGGATTAGCAAGCGCAGTGTAGGACGTCCACCAACAATGTGGACAGACGACCTTATAAAGGTCGCCGGAAGACGCTGGATGCAGGTCGCTTTCAACCGGTATATGTGGAGATCAAAAGGAGACGCCTATGTTCAGCAGTGGACGTCCTATGGCTGAGATGATGATAATGATGTAGATGTGAATTTCCAAGTAAGGGCGAGGTCCTCGGCCCTCGCTTGCCGATGAAGTTCTATGGATGGGTGACCATCCATGATAGCGGATTTCCTCCAATTTAAATCAAAGACCCTATGAAATATAAAAATATAATATATATATTTATATATTTTAGGTTTATTAAAGCAAATATATTATATATACAGTTCATATGTTTTCACACTACTTGCTCGTAAATGTCATATTATACGTCAGGCAAACCTACTGTAAAGTATGACATTATTCCCCCTCGCTCGAGCCGGGAATAATATATGTACTGAATTTAATTATTCCCGTGGGAATAATGTGATTTAAATTTGGAAACTCAAAGAAAACCGTATGAAAACTTTCACCAAGGAGTCGTATCAGTAATGGCTGCCGCTGGCAGCAACAGCTGATCGCTTACAGTGGTGCCAACTTCACGTTCGAAGGTTGTCGTACCATATCAAATTTCAAAATTCGAATTTATTTCCTCACAGTAGGTGTGAAAAGCAGAGTACGCTCCTCGGGAGTAAAGCTGCCATGTCTTGGGCTGACTTGAATCCCTCGCTACACTAAGGATTCTTAACTTAATTCCCTCGTTTCACTGAGGTTCACCCCAGAATCCTTAGTGTAGTTTCGGGATTCAATACGCCCGTGACGTAAGGCAATGCTTTACTCCCTTGGTGCGTAATCTACTATTATTTTATTAGTACTTATGTATGTTTATATTTTATTTTATTCTTTGTACACTGTGTCTACGTTTTGATTTTATCTCTCTTCTGTCGTTGGTCTGCTGGAAGAAATTTCTTGTTGAAATAAGCAGTGCCTATGTGCTCTTTTTTTCTGAATGTAATCTCTTGTATTTAGGTGTTTTTGTGTACATAAATAAATATATATACGTAGACTTCTTTACAGAAACGTAAATGTAAGGTGCAAAATACTTGAAAATAAAATATTTAGAAAGCACCTTGTATTACGTGCTATTGCCTCAGACGATCCGTACTATCAAAGACACTGTAATACTTTATGCTCTGGAAATGCTGGATCGGATCTTTGAATATTTACGAGCAGGTCCTTTACTTTCAAGATAGGGTTCAGCAATATTCAATAGAATCGTGAAAAGAACATTACAATAAGGAATATAAAGGTACAAAGATAGGTGTAGCTCACTGTAGAATATTTATCTATTACCAGTATGTTGGGTAGGTCGTGGGGTTCACACCTACACAGGAGCATTACTTTGTGTAATTTATTTAATGACCACTGCTCTCAAAACTGTGAAAGAAAACATCCTGAGGAAATCGGCATGTACTAGAATCAAAAATTTCAAAGATATGTGACATCTACCAACACGCACTGGACCCGCATGGTGGATTATTGCCGACTCCCTCTCACAGAGAGGAGGCCTGAGTACCAGCAGTGGTAACGTTTATAGGTTATAATGATGATGATGACTTCGTTAGTTCACTTTCGCCCAGGACTATAACTGGAACTGGGGCATTTACCAAGCAGTGGTGTGATTTATTATCAGAAAAGTTATCAGTACCAAGTGTACCAACCCGTTGCGGTCCATGGCTCTCTACGGGGCCCCAGTGTGGGCCCTAAGCATCCGGACGCGACCAATCAAGTTGGTCGCATGCCATAGGGTCATGGCTATCCGGATGATCCGGGGATACCGAACGATTGCCGGCGAATCGGCCAACCTGCTTGCCGGATTGCTGCCCTGGGATCTGGAGGCGACTGTCCTCCAGCGCGTCTATGAATGGCGCGTGGAGGCGCAGCGCCGGGGCGTAACCCCGCTGCCTCGAGAAGTCAAGGCTCGGCGGGAAGAGCTCCGGCACGATCTCAGGGCAGTATGGAGGGGACGACTGTCGCGACCGACGGCCGGGCACGCCGCAATAGCGGCGATAAGACCCCTCTTTGGGGAGTGGCTGGAGAGACGTCACGGCGTCCTAACCTTCCGCGTGACGCAGGTCCTCACCGGACACGGATGTTTCGGGAGGTACCTGTGTCTTATGAGAAAGGAAGAAACGCCTGGGTGTCACCACTGCGTAGATCGCCCGGAGGACACAGTCGAGCATACGGTGCAGGAATGCCCCGCTTGGGCGAAGCACCGACGTGTCCTCACGGCGGCGATAGGCGGAGACCTCTCGCGCCCAGGACTGGTCGCGGCCATGCTGCGGGGCGAGACGGAGTGGGAAGCGGTCGCCTCCTTCTGCGAAGCAGTCATGCTCGCGAAGGAGGAGGCGGGCCGCGTGAGAGAGAGGACAACGTCCTCCCTCCGCCCCACCCGCGGTGGTGGACGCCCACGGCGTCGGACGTCGCAAGACGATCTCCGGCCACCGTAGGCGTGGGCATGCGAGCGGCGAGTAAAGGGCAACTCGCCGCCCGAACATGGACCATGCCCGGGTCGACGGCGCGTCGTGTTCCACGCGCGCCTCAAAGAGCGTCAGCATAATGACGAGGCCCCCTCTCAGAGGGCTAAAAAAAGTGTACCAACCCGTTCAGTAAAAAACATTTTTACAATAAAATCAATCGTGACGGTACGTTTGGCGCAGGGCCTGGATTTCTGTATGTGAGTTTATATTATGTTTGTATACGCACCCACGATATAGGAGAAATTCCTAGTGTGAGGAAAGGTTTAAAACAAAAGTCGCATGCAAGGCATTATATGATTTTAAAAATGTCAAGGAGTTCCTTGCTCGCTCTTCTTTACAGCTTTAGGGGTAGGTCATAAGGTGGAGGCTGTCCTCTCCCTCACGGCGCCCGCCTCCCCCTTCTTTATAAGATGCCTAACACAAATCTTAACCTCAAAAACTAAGAAGTAGTAATAAGAAACAGGTATCAAATAAACCAGATTCATTATATTCTTACCAACTTTGATTGCACAAGGACCGCAAGTGGAATTTTAAACACGTTTTAGTTTATCCCAAAGTGCTCCCCGGGTATTCCGAAATCTGAGAGGAATACCTGAATACTATATTTTTGGGTCAAAACCAAATGTTGAAATATAGGAACGGTTCATACAACTAATAAGAAGACGTGTAAATATGAAGGCTTTCATCTTTTTAGGACTTGTAAGATACCATTATGTAATCTAACCTAATCTCGAATTAGGACAAAGTTTTTTTTGGTATTATATAGTCCCTCGTTTTTAGCTGACAACGTAACTTATAATAGAGATTATGTTTTTCACGGTGACCGTGTACTAATTACCTTTTAATATATATTTAGTAATAACAATATCCGTAACATAACTATCGAAAGATAATGATAATATCCACTTAAATATCATGATATAACCACAAAACAAAATATTAAAAGGTTTAAAAGCATAATGCTGTAACAAAATAAATACAGCTTTGTGTACTCTTTTCCAACCCACTGGTCGTTTATGAATACTAAAATTTTAAATGGCGCATTTTAGCACTATAGTCTGTAAACAAAATATCGACTACAGATTTTGTTTAAATTTTATAAAAGTCATCTTGTCTGCACAATCAGCGGCGGCCATTACCACAAATGAATCAGCGGTTCTTTTCATAAAAAAGAATGGATGTATTTACTCTGAGAAAATTAAAGCCTCTAGTCTAGGCTGAAAGTTAGTGATCTCTCTCGAGCTGGTCCGTTTCAGAGTAAGCGTTTTGTTAACCGCTGTAGTTATCATAACGTTTGTTGGATACGAGTTTACGAGATTGTAACATTTAAATACTTTGCTTAAGGTTTTGTACGCATTGCGGGCATGCAGGCGATGAGTAATAAGTGAACTGCCGTCATGGATCATGTGTCGACGACGCGTCATGGTTCACGCGCGCCTCTAAGAGCTGTCAGCAATTGGATGGGGCCCCCTTAGAGGGCCAAAGCCTGCCGGGATCGCGGGACTTACGTAATCGTGATCGTGGAACGTAAAGAGCTATTGAAGAATCGTAGCATCATCGTGGATTTTAGTCAGTACAACTCAGTCCTTCCTGTCCGGCCCTGGGTGGGAGAACTCTTTTGATGATTTTAAGGCTATGTACGAATTGGCAGGCATCTTGCTTAGTAACTTAACAACTGGTTAAGAATGAACGTAAAAAAGTAAGAAAAAAATAGGTAGTAGCTAGTTATTGTTTTGTTAACCATTCCGTCTATCATAACGTTTGTTATGAGACTGAAACATTTAAATATTATGCTTTAGATTATGTAAGCACCAACTGGCGATTTGATAAGTGATTAGAGCTTCTATTAACATCTGATAAAGTAAAAAAATACAGCTTTATTCTATGGTTATTTTTATTTTTATTCTGAATGCTACAAGTACACACAATAAATAGGTTACTTGCTGTAACATATTATTATTTTACCAATGGGTTGTGACTAACAAAAGCCCAAGCATGCCGTACGACGAACTGCGTCTCAAGAATGTTACTTTCGCTTCGTTACTGGCTGTGTTTCATGTGATTCGCTAGGCTCTAGACACAAGAAGCTAGGCACCTGTCAATGCATACGTACCCTAAGGCTGTTTGAATAATTGAATTGCAATGTACGCGTACGTAACATTCGTATCTCCGGGCAATCCCAATGTTTAAATGTAATAAAGAATTAGAGAAATGTAAATTCCGAACAAGGACGTATGTTGTTGTGGTAAGTTGTAACTGGATTCTTGGCTTGTATTTCATTCGTTACATGGTTTTCTATAGATAAATAATATTATGAGATTTCAGTTTGTAAATACTTTGTAGACCAATGAACACAAAATAGATTAATTTAATTTCCTCAAAAATATAGATTACCAAACATATAGACCCGATATTTACGAAGATACAACGCTTTTAAAAATCACAAATCGTCACTTTGTCGGTACAAGTTTACAAGCGTTATGACGTCACAAGCGCCCCACTCTCGAATTTGGAAGCGTTTTATCTTTGTCAATATTCACTGATAAAAAATACGTGTCCATTATTTTTCAATATGACCAACTCAACATATTTAAATAATTTTATGCAATAAAATCCTATTCTGGTTCAACTAAAAGGCGTAATTTGTTTTTGTGTACTACAAAATTCGAACACTGTAAACCTCGTTCCACTTTTTGGGCACTTTTCGATCTCATTATACTCGGCTTAACATTAACTACGTCACAACATTCACTTTGACACGACCTTCTACTAACTTAATCCTACGTCTCATTATTGAGTCCGAAAATACTTTCTGGAATAGTTTTGATTTCAAGTTGAATCCCTTTAAAAAAATAAATAGAAAATGTATCAATCTTTTTTTGTTGCTTACGATTTGTGACAGTTAATGATATCTTGTTAAAGTTGTATCACTGAAGCAACCTGCACCAGCTAACCCCATCTTTCACCGCTACGACGCCGCGCCGGCGCATACCCGTCGTTTATCACTCGTAGACGCGTAGAACCCGTGCTACGCCGTAGCAAGGGTGTAGCGCGCTACGAATACTTGATATCCACACCTCTGGAACGATTTCAAATTCTATTACATTTTTATATCATGAAAGTATATTTTAAAAGATTTTAAGTTTAATAGAATTTTGTAAAATTTAAAAGAAATTATTAATAAATAAAGAAGAAAGAAATTACAATGATGAGCCAGTGAGAAGTAAATAACGTAGCTTTATTATGTTTTTTTGTGATTTATTTTTAACATTTTACACGAAATTCATTTTATTTTTATTTATAAAGCGGAGTCTCAGTTACCTATAAATGACAAAAAATATCAACAGTCTAAAAGAAAAAAAGGTTCGGCTAAAAACGTAGCTTCAGCTTACGTAGTAAACTTTTCAGCTCGAAACACACATTGGAAATTTGATAAAAGAAAACGTGTTCGAACCATACTTGGGAGACATATGACATACCTACACTACCCCGCATTGGGCCCACGTGTTAGATTACTGCCCACTCGCTCTGTAACAAAAGAAGACCTAGTTTTATATGGGTAGTGGAAACTTTACTATCTGATTATGTTATCAGCACCACCGCCCACGACATCGACATCGCTTCAGTAGCAATTTGAAAATTAAATGAAGATTTTACTGATATTTAAGTTATGATAGTTGAGAGAAATTATATTCATCATCATCTGCTTAGCCTTTTCCCAACTAAATTGGGGTCGGCTTCTAGTCGAATAAGATCCAGCTGAGTATCAGTATTTTACATAGAGTGACTGCCTATCGGACCTCCACAAACCAGTACCTGGGTAATACGATACCCTATGGTAAGACTGGTTGTCAGACTTCAGCTTCTGACTAACAGTAACGACTGTCAAAGATCTACAAATGACAGCCGGAACCAACGGCTTTACGTGCTTATCGAGGCCCGAGGCACGGAAGAAACTCGCTATGACAGATGGTCATTCATCCACAGACCAACCTCGGCTAACGCGGCTTAACCCGAAAGATGTGCGGCTGTAATTATTTAGCCACGAGCTTCAGTTTGAGAGAAATTATAGTAGTTATCAAAGTAAACCTAAAAATCAAATATTTTATCTTATTTACCGTGCATTGCAAAACTTTCCTTTTTTCAAGCATTTATTGAAATCCGTTGGGTCGTTAATTAAACATATGTTTTTTTATACATTAAGAAGATAAATCGAACTTCACTCCAAAAGATTACTTGATCTTATTTATCAATCAGAGATAAATAAATTTAAATAATTTCGCGAAAGCAGCAGAGTTCTCGGTGCCATTTAAATATTTCAAGGGAACTCCGGTTTGTAGCACTTAAAGGAAACGGAATATGTTAATGAATTTCTAGAAATATTGTCACTCGGATACTCTAGTTTATGTTACTTAGTTCCTTTTTTGAACGTTGTAAAAGAACCTTCAACCACAACCCCAGCTTATAAATAATAAAGTGAAATTTCTGCTAGGTGATTATCACATCACATCGCTCATCAGCGCGTTCACGTGATGAATGTGTTTTTTTTTTTTGGAAACTTTGCCCCACTCTTGGAATTTCGCTTATGTTGTGGGTTCGTTTACAAACATATAAACTCACAAAATCAAACGCCCAGACCAAGAAAAAATAGTAGTATGTAATACAAATATTTGCTGCGTGTAGGAATGTGGCTATGGCTTGTATGAAATCCGTCGATCTCTAAAGAGAAAGGCCGCGCGACCGCGCGGACGATCCGCGCTCCGCACCGCTTAAATCTCTTCGCAGGCGGTGTTGTGTTAGAGTGTCTTTCTAAATAACCTGAATGTCGGAAAACCAGCAAAAAAGTCCCAGGCATGTTATCGCAGTAGGTATTGATTAAACCTTACCTGTGTCAAGTTGGATAGCCAGTTTCATATCAACCTGCCTGTACCTAAAACTTGCTTATTTATGAAGGTACCCTTAGAATAGATATCACTCTAAGTTAGGAGTTTTTAATTTAGTACCAAGTAAGCTAATATTTAGTAAAACCGGTTTAATTTATGAGCCATTAAAATAAATTGTCTAACGGGTTACAAAGTTACAAAACTGTTATATAGTTTGTAATTTGTCCTTACCAAGTCCCTCCGAAATGTTTAAGAGCGAACGGTTCATTTTGTCATTCAATTTATCTTTTTTCTTCACATCCATCTCGGCTAAGGAGACCTCTGTTACAACCCTAGTATATTTTTAGCTACTTGTTAGGCTATTTTAGGGGTAGCCCTTCAGGTACTTTCTTTCTATAACTTCTTTAATGTTACGTCTACAAAGGAGGGTAGAATTGAAGCTCGCATCACGTGTCACAAGACATTTATTTTTCACTGAAAGAAAGTTATTGGAGATAGGTTTGGGACCAGTTTTTTGTTTCCTTATACAAACCAAATATATTGTAGAAAAACTCAGCTCATATTACTGTCCCTTGTTTTTTTCCTAACTTTTTTTTGTCGCAAAAATGGCAACGTACCTAACTAAAGATATTGTAATGTTTTGAAGAAAAATATGACCTTTACTTTCATGTTTTCTTTTCCTTTGTATAAAAATCTACAAACAATCAACTTACTCAGTGACTCCTAGTCACTGAGTTACTTTCCGAGTAACTCAGTGACTCCTTGACATTTCAGATTATCTGTAAATGGTCTAATTAAAATGAATGGTTTGACTTTTAGTCTTTTTAACAATGCCTTTTGTGGAATGTTTCACGAGATTACTTTACTTATTATTTAATGTAGGTCATTCTTTTTTCCTACAAGACAGACGCTTAATTGTTATAGACGTCTTTATTTTATTTATATTCGGTGTAACCGGTGAAATTTCTTTTTTGCTACAATTATAATGAGTGCAGCTCTGATCTGCGAACGGTATAACCTGCATGAACAAATGACACTTCCGATTCCCCAATAGATATCTTTCTTCTCTATAATATAAAAATGGCGCAAAAAAATGTTGTTGCTAAGCTCATAACTGGAAACCGGCTGGAGCGATTCTGATAATTCTTTTTTTGTTGTGTTTATAACCACCAGGACCGGGTTTTAGAGGACTTTCACCTATGCGAAGCCGGGACGGGCCGCTACTTATAAATAAATTAATGATTCTTGTTAAATGAATAAAGTTATAGGTACTTAATGAAAAGGTTAAACTAAGTAACAATAATGATCATACACTGACTTATTATATAAGAAAATCTGTCCATCTATCATGTTAACCTTTTCTCCTTTCACCTTTAGAAACATAATCCTTTGTGTAGGCTACACTGACACCACACTTTATGTAGTAAGAAATTTTACTTTTACCAGTTTAATTTTGTAAAACCTAAGTTAATTTTAATTAATACGGCTGTAGTTTTTTTATGCGTCGACCTACATTTTTTTTTTTGATTATCCTTATTTTACAATAGCTTTTTTTTTTTTATCGTGGTAAAATCATCAAATGAGTCCTCCCACCCAGGGCATTGCGGGAAAGACTGCCAGACTTGTACTGACTAAAATCCACGGTGTCCTTCATTAGCCCTTTACGTACCAGGGTCATGGTAATGAGATAAGTCCCGCGACCCCAACAATTTTTTATTGTCATAATCTAATAATAATTATTATAAGATAATTACCTAGAAAAAACTAAATAAATAAAAACTAAAAAAACTATAACAACTAAATATCTCTTATTTTTACTAAAGTTTACTATAGTTTTCCAGAACACATACCTCGGTTTCACCGTGATGAAGCTCCTTTAATAAACGCCTAAACTGTTTTCCCCGAAATTCCACTTGCAAGAATATTAAACAAAAAAAAACCCAAAAGCTCTTTTTTCTTTTCTTTACTTAGATATACTTTGAGCTTGCTATTCAGGTCCCACAGAAGAGAACCTTATCGTCCTAATTACTCTGACTACTAAACGTCTCTTGAAGGCGTCACTGAAGGCCAGAAAGGCTTCAGCGGACTTAATTCTACCAAATAATTTAGTAGCGTGCACTTTGAGAGGGTAAAGTCATTTAAATAATTTAATTAACAAAGAATCTAAAGCTTACGGAGTTCTCATTTATTATTTCTCAAAAACGAAGTCGGTATCTAACTTTGTAACTCCTCGTCATGTTTGAAGTTGAACATTGAGTGTTTACCTGGCACGGGGAAGTTTTGTATTTAATCAAACGAATACGTACCCATCGCATAAGCAATGTTGCCAGGTGAATTCTTGATGAAGTTTTAATTTTTTTGCATTAGACTAAGCGCAAAATCGGTAGATTTTGTAAATTGATTATTTACATGCGTAAAAAAATAAAGTTCACTTAAATCTTAATTATTTTAATGGTATTTTAATTGTTCTATAAATAGGATTATTATGAGAAAAAAATGTAAGTACCAAAAATCTTCGTCGGACTAATTCACCCTGATTCACCCTTAGGTAGACACTGATTACGTAACGTAACGTAACGTAACATGCAACCTGGCAACATCGTCATCAATTCTTCGCAAAACACGTGAAGAGTTCTGAGTTCAACAAATCTTCATATAACCGTTTCAGTGGCGGGCAGCGAAAGTTTCTGCGATGTAAATCACGTGGTTCTTAGAGATGGTAGTTAGGAATCCACAGGAGTGCCGTATCGCAGCGCCCTCTGCGCCGGGCGCCCGGAAACTGATAGTAATAAATGGACTCCTGGATTTTCGCTTCTGTTAAAAATCACTAAGCTCCGGATAAACTGGCTGTCCGTATATTTTCATTATAACACAGTTTTCAATTTTAGTTGACCTACTGAAAATTATGGTTATGATATTAATAGTAGATTACGCACCAAGGGAGTAAAGCATTGCCTTACGTCACGGGCGTATTGAATCCCGAAGCGACACTAAGGATTCTGGGGGTGAACCTCCGTGGCGCAGCGAGGAGGTTCAAGTGTTAATTCCCGAGTGAATCGAGGGAATTAAGTTAAGAATCCTTAGTGTAGCGAGGGATTCAAGTTAGCCCAAGACAAGGCAGCTTTACTCCCGAGGAGCGTACTTTGCTTTTCACACATACTGCGAGGAAATGAATTCGCTTTTTGAAATTTGTTGTGGTACGACAACTTTCGAACGTGAAGTTGGCACCACTGTAAGCGATCAGCTGTTGCTGCCAGCGGCCGCCATTACTGATACGACTCCTTGGTGAAAGTTTTCATACGATTTTCTTTGATGTTCTAAATTCAAATCACATTATTCCCACGGGAATAATGAAATTCAGTACATATATTATTCCCGGCTCGAGTGAGGGGGAATAATGTCATGCTTTACAGTAGGTTTGCCTGGCATATAATATGACATTTACGAGCAAGTAGTGTGAAAAGTACCTTATGTTATGTTTATGGTACTGTAAAAGTTCGAACTACAAATCCTAAGACCCAAATGTTTAAAAAGGTTTGCGATTCGAACTTTTACCACCACTTACCAATCACTTGGTAAATCTTAGAATTTACAAAATATAAAAAAAAAATCATACCGTTCAGGTAGACGGAGCCCCGCTGCGCAGGGCTCCTATTTCCGCGTGCGAGGTTTAAAAGAACATAACCAAACCGAACCCCGGGGTGCCCAAAAGTTGTTGGTGCCGTAGAACATAGACGTTAGGGGCGGGTTAAAAGTAACTTTCTTGCTGAATGATGAATTATGATAAATGCCTTTAGTATTTGTAGGAGTTCGACAAAGACCGAATATAAATTTCGATTCTCGGTTACAAAATATAGATATTTGCCATTAAAGATAGTAACGGACTCTCTATGATCTCCAACGGTGAAAAACATATATAATATAATACCTAAGGTTAAGGTCAATAAATGATTATGAATTGCTCATTGTCTATTCCTCAAATCAACATCTACCAGCTCTCAGCGGTAAAACCTAGCAAAGTAAATTCGAATGGTGAAAGCCCGAAAAAATAAGCCCATTTTCAGAAATACTTACATTTACCAACTCATGTCGGTAAATCCTAAGACTCACTGTTAAATCTTAAGATTTACAGCTTTATAATTTACCTATATGTTTGTAAATAATTAACTTCACATAAAATCGCTATAACTGAGCTTACAAAGAGATAATCATTTACCATAATTATAATATGTTTTGATTTTCAAAATAATAAGTTATTATTATAATCAACCTGGTAAATCCGGCTTTAATGAGAGCGTTAATGACTAAAAACTACTGCAAACGTAATAGCCGAATTTATGAAAATGACAATTTACGAACACAAACTAATTTTGCTTTGAGACTACAACGTTGTTGTTGCGACCACGGTTAGCATAAATGTATTTAAGCGTATAATGCTAGTTAATACTACACATTAGTAGTTCGAGGTTTTCAGTAATGCTGAGAAATTACTGTGGTTCCAAATAGTTGGTTACTAGTTCGTAATCGGCTGTAAACATGAAGCCCGTTATACCTGTACTATAATCAGTCCAACATTATAAATAAATAACCATTCAAAACCATACACAATGTGACTCGATATCCTGTGTTTCATAAAACCATCTTGTCATTTGCAAAATGTAGCACGATAAACACATGCATCGACAAACGTTGGCATCGTTCGAAAAACGGAAATGGAAAAGTATTTCCAAGTTACCCAAGAACATCGTGTTTTCCTTTTAACTTTTTTCCAACGCAAACGAGGAAAGTAAAAGCTATTAAACAATAAATGAGCCTCATAATCTCCCTATACACTTGTAAGTTTGGGAAACTATAGTAACATAAAATACAATGAACGTATTTCGTGGTGGAGGGTGTTGGCGAACTGTGGCCAACTTTGATTCAATGTTGGTGTACGTGTGAAGTACCACGCTAGGGCCCCACAGAGCGGAAACATAAACAATCTTAAGTTATTCCAATGTTTGATCAACATAGCTCTTCAATGACGTTGACTATCTTTCGGTTCAGAGATGCTTCTTTCAGTAGGTGCCTGACACGTTATAGAGCTCTTTAAATTGAGTTGGCTTTGAGATGGCTTGCGGTATTGTCTTACATATTTTACCACGTCCAACCCTCGGGAGCTCGGACGTCAAAACGCGCTGAAACAAAGCCTCAGAGTGGGCGACTTATATTTAAATCTCATTTTATTTTACTTCCCAAAACATAATTATTTTACTTAGCGACCATAAATATTCAGTTAGCTATTTTAAATTCTGGTTTAAACCAACAAAACATGAACCGCCATTATAGAACAACACTAAATGATCGACAGGCACGACTGGAACTTAATAATTATGCGGTCTCATTATGCGGCAAGATATTAACAAAAACTTTGCACACACAAAAACAAAGTCAATATGTTTCAGGGTGTAAGCCGACGCGACTCTGTCGAAGGAAAATGTACTTTATTGCTAATATTATTCTAAGAGGATGTCACTAGCAACCCTAGCGCTTTGTGGCAGAATTCTTCGATTTCGTCCCTGGGTGACGATATGGAAGCCTTATATCCCGACACAATAAAACTGTATTGTCTATAATCACAAGATTATCGGAGAACACCGTTTGCGGGCATGCAATCATATCGTGTTCTCTGATACAAGGACTGAACTACAACTCACAAGTTAATCTTGCAGATAATTGAGTTGACATTGTTTTGTTCGTCGCACTGTTGGGTGTATTGTTTCTGTAATTAGATGAGCTTCAGAGAGACACTCGGTTTGCACGCGGTCTTGTTTATTATACTGTAACTGCTTTTATTCAAATGCAACGCGGTGTACCCGTAGCTATAGTTAATGCAATAGATTTTTTGTAGGAAAACACGAAATCACTAAAGATACAAGTACCAGGAAGAAATGTGGCAGCGATTTATTGAAATCTCGTTATCGGTATCGCATTTAGGTACTTCTACTTATCGAATTTCAAATATAGCAAATCAATAACTTAAACGTCAAGTAGGTATAGCAAAGTCTCCGGTTGAAACACATCGAAGTTCTGACAGTAAACGTCAAAAGACATCATAAGTAATGAGAAGGAAAATACGTGGTAGGTACTTGCAAATGCCGTTCTGGGGCTAAATCGAGAACTCATTAGCAAGTCGAACAACAAGATCGCAAGTCATTGCATAGCACGAGACGAGAGGGGTGAAAGGGGAGTTGTGGGGGGTATTATACGGGGGTAATTCATCCACTGGCTATAGTTTCAACTCAATGTCTCCTTGCCCTCGTGAACCGTGCGAAAACCGACTCATTACGCTTCTTTGTGCCTCCAGGGTTCCCATTCATTAATCCATGTATGAAACATTATGGTTCTATGCTAACCTATTGTTAACCTCAGTATAATGCTGTGCCCGGCTCACTAAAGGCTACCCTTTTACTAGACCCACGGTGCTATTATTTCTTTATAGTGCTGCATTATTATGAGCTGAGAAAACGTTTATTGTTATAACATGTATACAATGTCGTTATTTAGGGATAACATTTTCGTTACGAGATTTTAAATCTCTGACAATTACCAACTTGCTCTATTAGCAAACTGTGAAAATGTTAAGCCAATTGTCGAAATAAAATGAGTAATAAAGCTAATTATATTATATTCACGAGTGTCAAAACTACAAATGATGACCTAGTTGCTATCATATTACTGTACCAGTAAAATGAATTCACGGACCAAAATAAATGCAGGTAAAACAGCAAGCAAAAGTGGCTTAATATCTGCTCCACAATCACCATTGTTAGGAACTCTGAACTCCAATGTTGTTAAAGCGGACAGAAGTTTTATCGTCAAACCACTTTTCATATTTGATGTAAGATAAATTTAGCCGGTTCATGGTCCATTTTAGGAACTTTATTTACCCTACTTTAGCCTTTGTCTCTTGATTTCCTGCTACATTACGTTATGCCATGGTTTCAACGCTGTCTTTTATTTGTTATTGCTGATACAATTTGTCTAGGCGCTCGCGTTATTTGGTCGGGGACTGAGACAAAGCGTGAGAAAAATGATAAAGAAAAATAAATAATAAGGACGACTGTGATGAAACTTTTCCCTGAGAGAATAACAGTTGAAAAGGAAGTTCCAGATAAAACAAAACGTTTTTAGGCATATGAACATGAAATGATTAAACTTTTATTTCTAACAATTGTTGGAATGCGAAATTAGGTATCTTTCCCTTAATGATTCGGATTTAACTTTTTCTCTAAAAGAGTATTGAAGTCTAAAAATATTCCACCGCTGTCATCGATAAACCAGTCACAAAATATAAACTGGAACACGAAGATTCGTAGCGAAACAAAGATCTATACAAAAATTGGCTTCGAATTTCCCCAAAGAGAGAGCCGGAAGCATAACATTTTACTACTATTGCAGCATTCAGTATAGCTCATTATTCTTACTGATAAACAGTTTACGTCCAAACGGTTACAAGATTCTGTGGAGAACAAAGACGAAATTGCGCACACAACTACACAAGTTGGTCGTACTTTAGCTAGACTAGAGACGTGCCCAAACTCTGAGCACCAAGTTCCACGCAACTCATGAATTATAAAGTATTGACAACCGAACACAGGTCAATGTTTGGAGAATATAATAAATTATACATTCTTAGACCAGCATAACGAACCAATCCACACATACTACAAAACAGAGCCCACCAAATACATAATAGTATAATGCATGTATAAATAAACAGAGTAATAAAACTCCACTTACCACGATAATAAAGACAGAATACACGATCAACTGGTTATAAAAGTACTTGCGAATGTTTCCCGGAAAGCATAAAGTTATAGTTATGAAGCCTGATCCAAAATGATAGGTATTCGAAATGCCGAGTCTTCGATGTGACGTCGTTTTACATACAGAAGCACTTTATAGTAAGTAAGCTTACTCTGCCTACGATGCCGGGAACGTATGGAGGTATAACAACCATCTTATAGCTTTAGATGTAATGCTATCCGATCCGTTCTTGGTACGAACCAAGCCTAGTTTTCAAACTGAAAATGTTAGAAACGGTCTGCAAATAAATCTCCTAGGCCGTGACTACCATTTATTGACCACTTCGTTGAACCAGCTAGCTGTAAAAGCTCCGGAATATTTCAGAAGTAGGTATTCTTCGCTCTCGACTCTCGGATCGAATGATTGATTGTGGTACTTCGAATTCCTTAAGAGGCTTCACATACTTGAAATTGAACAAAAGACGTAAAGTATATCAGTCGCCTATCAGGACGCTAAAAGTCGTAAAAACTGATTGAGGGCGGTGTGAGTAGGTAGTCAGACGACACTATGGTTGTGGCGAAGAGCCAGCGATGTGTCACTGAGCTCGCCTCTATAAAATACAAGTACCTAGCTATCAAACGTGTTAGAAGGATGAATTGTTTTCAGAATAAACTATGCAGTATAAATAGACGCGAGATACGTGATGTTGACGAAACCTCACAAAGGCATAGTACCCACACTTGACAGTAAAACACTATCTTCCCATAGAAGTATTTTGAGTGTTCAATACGTATTTTAATAGACAGTTTCAACTTCACAACTCGTTGAACTAGTACGGGGAGAGTGGAAACATTTGTTGGAGCGGAAGCAAACAAAATTTTATGTTAAATCACGTTTTCAGCAGCAGTGGGAGGAAATCGTTTTATTGGAAGTAGAAAATTTCAGTTTAATTTGAAAAATCTTTTTGCTATTTTTTTTTAATGTTAGCACGTAAATCGGTTCACGTCTTTGTAGAACAAATTATAAAATACGGACCGAATATAACATTTTAGCGAGTGTTGCCAGTTAATTGCAAATCTAATCTAGTTGCTTTATTCGAAACAGAGCGACTGGTTTGATAATTCCGTGTGCGAACTTAATTCGCAGCTACAATCGTTCTTTACGATTGTCCCTACATGCCTCTTCTACTTGTATGGAAAAGTCATATTAAAGATGCCGCTCATGTTCTTCAGCTCGTTTACGGCTTGAGATTATCCATTTGAATTCCGTCTTATTACGTAATAAAAATGCCACAATGAATGAAGCTACATTGCTTGCCTGTACTTTTATGTGAAGTGTTTTGAGAATTTTAATTTGAAAAATTCTTTTCTTCGGGCTTTCTCAGATGGGTAAGTAAGTAAGCGTTCATTTTTTATTCTTATTCATGTTTTTCCTTTGGGATTATTCGATTCTTTTCTTTTCGGAGTTAAATGTCCTTACGCGGAACTGAAGAACCTTTTCGCTTTATTTTAATGACCTGTGTTCTTATCGGCAGTTTTATAAGAGGCAATACGGTGCCAGTGTGCTGTACTACTTTATCCTTCTCCCTTTACGATGTTTGTTAACTCCGGAAGGTAACGTGGCGCGTTAGTGCCGCGTAAAATGTACTACAGCTATAATGGACGGAATTAACAGTAAATCGGTACAAGTTTACTGTAAACTGTGAATTTAACGGAACATTTAAGCTCTATCTAATCATTTTTTTTTCACCAATTCCCTGTTGTATAGTGTTAAAAAGATAACCTTTCATAAAAATAATATTACCTAGACCTAGCATGCCTTAAAAAGTTATTTAAACAGTTGAAAATGACTGTAATATACGTTTAAACTATTATGAAAGATGTCTATTCTGCAAAACTTTTACATGAAAAGTTTAAAAATATTTTACAACTCTTTGGAATTTTAATTTTACTGGGTATTTTGGTGTTAAAAGTAAGAACTTAGATCGATTCATTTTAATTTTTACCGTGGTAATATCATCAAATGAGTCATCCCACATAGCGCGGTGTGGGAGGGACTGTCATGCATCCACGGTGATCCTTCAATAGCCCTTTAAGTTCCAGGGTCACGGTTATCTGATACCTGAGACAGTCTCGCGAACCTGGAGACAGTTCCCCGACCCTAGGTGTAGGTGTCCTATTAGGTACACCACTTTCCACACTAGAAGATCTTATGTTAATGAGATGTTTTTGTCACCAAATGAAACAAAAAATAGTTTATTAGCAAAATAAATAATCACAAAACTAGGAAATTATTTTATAAACATTACATTAATTGTAAACTCAACTTAAAGCCTATAAAATGAACTATAAAAGCCACAACAGGCGAGTGGCGATGGCGACGCGAACAACATTAGTATTAAAGATACATTAAATCAAAAGTCACATCATCATAACCAGTATTTTTAGGTCGCTACCAACGAAATTTATCTTACGCGGTGTGGCGAATACGACGCGACGCGACGCGATTTGAACTACTTCAACTTCAATTAAAGTATTATTACAATATTTAGATACTTCCTGGTGCGACGTGTCGTGACGTACCTATTTGTCGCTCACGCAGGACAGCCCGAGCGACGAATACGATGCGACGCGACGCAATTCGACCTATTTCAATCAACTACTATTATAATATACTAGCGGCCCGTCCCGGCTTCGCACGGGTGGAGGACCCGGTCTAAAACCCGGTCCTGATGGTTACAAACACAACAAAAAAATAATTATCCGAATCGGTCAAGCCGTTTTCATGTTATGTCGTGACAACGGAAAACGGGTTTCATTTTTATATATATACTAGCGGTCCGTCCCGGCTTCGCACGGGTGGAGGAACCGGTCTAAAACCCGGTCCCGATGGTTACAAACACAACAAAAAAATTATTATCCGAATCGGTCAAGCCGTTTTCATGTTATGTCGTGACAACGGAAAACGGGTTTCATTTTTATATATATAGATATAGATTATTATATTTACTTCGTTTTGCGTCGCGTCGCGTCGTATTTGTCGCTCATGCAGGACACCGCCTTATATAAGCACTTAGGAGTTGGTCTAGAAAAAGACTGATTTGACTAGACAAACAGTTTAATACTTCTTATCCGTCTGTGAAGAGCTTTAGACAAAAAGGAAAATTTTGGTCTTTGAAATGGAATTAAAAATAGAATGACGTTAAATACATACTAAGAATTAGTTTTATTTTAAAAGTGATTTTTTCAGATACAATTTTGGTGTGCCACGAATTAAGTATAAGTACTCTATCTGTTTATTTCTATACAAGGATACAACAATTACAGGGAGTGATAATTTTTTCACACAGTCCAAAAAAATGCGATACGGACTGCAAAAGATTCGTTTCTCACGCGAATTTGCTTTTATTTCCACATTCTGTTTTGCAGAATAAACTTCAAATGCAAGTTGGGCGAAAAAAGGCACGCACTAGTTAGAAATAGAAATCATTTATTTTAGTTCATTTCAATATAGATGCCATTTCTATGAAAAGTGCTTAATGTCGACCATTTGACTGCACCTGACCTGAACCAAACCAAAAGATTTCTCGATACTGAAAATAATCTTGATCAATTTAATTAAAACAATCTAAGGATTGGTTCTAAATTGTTCTATTTATCATCTATCAATGTATAACAAACAATAGTACGAACATAGATAATAATGGCACATAATTTTCGTATACCTAATACTCGTAAAATGACTAAAAAACACTTTTATTACGTACGTAAAACAGTCTAAAAGCACTAACCTGAAACTCTTACGACTCTTTTTCTTTAATCGGTGTCAATAGGTGGCTTACTGCAACTTTATTTCTTGTACCGACAAAGTTATATAAATCTATTTAAAATCAATTCAAACTGTGTCTACTTCATTCCGTTCAAACCTTCCACGAAAGCGTTCAAGAAAAAGTTTACCGTTCGGAATGAACTAGTGAAACAGGAAGAGAAGTTTGCACAAAACATAAAACTAGGAAGTGCAAGAAGAAATGTCATTACAGCCAGGGGTGAGCGTGAATTTGGCCCCTTTCCTCTTCATTTATAATATTAGCAAACTCCCGCGGAAACTTCCCTAATTAGACTTGCGTTAACCGAAACTTAATGTAAAGTACAGTCGACTTGTGCTCTTTTAAAGTCACGTAGATTCAACTCCTATAAGTTATAACTCTTTTTAAGTTCGGTCCAGTGAGAAACTTGGATATCTTGGCCAACTTCTCATACTTTGGCTCGTTACAGACGTACTCATATATGAAGTGAAACGAATAAAAGAAACCTACATAGTTAGGTTTCTTGGATTTTGTAATAACTTACTTCGATAAATTATCAACAAAAGAGGCGGCGCTAATACCATTACTGTTATAATAAATTGGTATTACAGTACGATACTTCATTCACAAAGACGAAGAAACCCACATTCATTGAGAAGATTACATAATAGCGACTAAATTACAGAAAATACCCCACAAGTATACGGCATCCCACATTCTCGATACATTTTATCAAACGTGCATTGCTTGGAGGAAGTTCCTGTTGTACGCAATAACTCAGCTGTATGAGATAATGGTATTTTCTTCGTGGTTGCTACCTTGCTACAGCGGACACGCTATATATTTAATTCTCAATAAATGTTCCGATAAACTTTCATTATGAACATTTATAAAGTTTGTCTTTTTAAGTCCGGAGTTCATAATATCAATATCAAACTTTGGATCATACAAATGATTTCACTTTAAGACGACATAAATTCCAAATTAGGGCACTTTTGCGCGTGAGTCCCGACTCATTTAAAATACGCTGAACAGGTTAATTAAGGGAGCCAGCGGTGTGTGAAATTGTAAACGTATGTGAAAACATTCGGCGGTTTCTGGGAGACCACCCTCTGCCCTTAATAAATACCTGTTACAGTGCACTGACCTTAAATTTAACATTCCTAATGTCCGTGTTTCTACGTAATAGCACATATCGCAGAGCTTCCCTCACTAAAGTATATTACGATACTGTTACGGAACCGTTTAGGTAGACATTAAATTGATACATGGCTTCGGAAAGCCTACCCATTATTTTTGTATTTATTTGACTCAAGCTTTTATATCATAGTGTGACTTTTATGTGTTGCGGAGTCTTGAAAGACTGGTTTATAAATCGACAAGACTGAAGTATTCGAGTCTGTGGAACTTTGGGCTTTCTACCTAAGTATAATCAACGTAACAATCGCGGGGTCTGATTAAGTGTCAGAAACAAAACGTTCCCCAAAGCTCTTTAGAAAGAAACTGGACAGTGAATTGTTGAAAAGTGAACGAATTCCATTAGCGGAAGTGGAATTAAAGCCCGGCTTGCTTGATAATTTAGCAGCGAGTGGAGTAATTCATACCAACTCGTTACTCGGCGAGTGATCATGCTTTTAGATTGGACTCACAAAGGATTATTGTGCCTTAGCTTTAATATGTCAGTACGCAAGCGGATCACTTACCCACTTACTTGCGGGAGAGACGATTTAGCTCAGTGTAATTCAGCCTAAGCTGAAAAATGTTTTCATATTTGTTGTCTTTTAACTTGATTTTATTTTTAAACTGATTTACTTGGCTTTGGCAAAATCTAAGTATGGCACTTCAATTTAATTCATTCTCTATTTTTGTTAACTTGAAAATTTATTTTGAAATAATCATAGATGAACCACACATAATCTACAGTGCAGTTAATCGAAACCTATTTAGAACTCGTTTACATGCAACGGATGGGCGTACTGATTTATATATTAATTAAATAAAACATGTCATTAACAAATCACACGGATTTATTTAATAGCCAAACAAGATTATTCAGACCAAATCATTTTTGAAATTGCCTCAACATTTCACGAGATCACGTCAAACAAGTTTGCCAAAGTTTTTCTATTTGTCATGTTGGAGGAGATAAATCCAATTTACTGAATAATTCAATTAGACACGATTTAAAGCCCGAAACTTCTTATAAAGATATATTTTCGTTCTTCTGAGAAATTATCTTATATCTTAATGTCGCACACAAATAAGTATCTAGAACGTTGTCAAGTAAACGAAAACGCGAGTTTAATTAATTAATAAAAGTGTTTTCTTATTTTCATTAAGAAAAGGCTGTAATGCGACAAAACAGCGTCGCCTAATTGTGTGGTCTGACATTTTAAGTCGTATCCATATTTTCTTCCCCACCCTTAGATAAACATTTATTTAAATAAAACAGCTGTGACTGTCTGTATAACTTTAGTAACTAGAAGCGTAAAAAACTTAAATCGTTTATAAATTGTGTTACTTCATGCGACACATAGCAAGAGTCGTTAATCAAATTATAACTTAATGCATTAAATAAAGTGCTTTCTATGTTTGGATGATAAATAACCAAATTGCTTAAATTAAATTGATGACATAATGTCTTGTAATCCCCGAAGGGAAGGTTGTACGTTTACTTCAACATTGCGTCACATATGTTAGTACCAGGTGATATTCGTACTGAATCAAAAGTAAGACAAGCCAGTAGTTGAATGGAAGAACGACGTGTAAATAAAAAAAGAAAGGTTAAAACTTCCTTCAGTCAATCAGGCAAAACCGCCAATCGCCATGTTTGTTTTTCACCGCTGTCAACGTCTGCGACATCAAAGTTTCGGGTTCCCTCGATTTTCGTCAGCCGAAAATACGATGATTGATGAACTGCTGCACCCGGAAGCCAGTCTAGCGTAGAGAAAAAAAAAGTTTGTCTTCGCAGGCGGAAACCACATTGTTTTTTTCTCTTTTTCTTTTCTCGGCTTGACATTCGAAGCAAAGGAAAGCAACAAACATCTCTGTCGATAAATTGCTCGCACCAATGAGTTTGCACAACTCTTTATTGTCATAAAATGTTTGTTCTTATTTAACGTTAATTTGATTGGAAATGCTCAAAGCATTCAATTGTGTCATTCATTTTTATTTTTATGACTAATTAAAATTAGGTCCGCATTGTTACCTATATTTATCGAGACTTGTTATGCCTATGAGTATTGACTAAATGAGCATTAATTTAGCTAACACCATAGACCTAGTCCGTTATGTAAACATTTAATTATTTTTTTGAGTTTATAATTATTGGTCAAAAGATTTTTAATGATTGTAGGTAGGGTAAAACACCCAATTATTGACCCTTTAAGCGGTTTTTCTTGCTTCTTTCGCAAAATAAACTAATGCACGAGTTGCAAGTGGAAATGAATGTTTTTGGAAGATAAAATAAACGTTGGAGAATGTAACTAAAACATTATAAACAGTCATACAAAGGTAAAAAGTGTTTTTTTTCTCGAGTTTAGCAAAAACAGGCCATTTGACCAGTTATCAACATGTCTGTACCAAAGGACCTCGGGCAGAAATATATGGAGACTGGCCCATCGTTCAACAGTGATGGAACCTATGCCAAATGAAAGCTTTGAGGATGTGATACATTTCTTGTTATGGCAGCTAAGTCGAATTCGAGCGCCAACAAGGTGATTTCGAGCATTGAAAACATATGCCCTTACCTAACCTAACATGTGGCAACATTCTCCTACTGATTTGAAACAGGTGTCATTCGAAGCGTGTAGTAGATACGATATACTTTTACTATGGCGACATTCTTCAAATGTGTAAGGTTCATCTGGAATATCTGAAAATGTCAACCTAACCTAACCTGTGGCAACAATCTCCTACTGATTTGAAACAGATGTCAATCGAAGCGTGTGGTAGATACGATATACTTTTAGTATGGCGACATTCTTCAAATGTGTAAGGTTCACCTGGAATATCTGAAAATGTCAACCTAACCTAACTGTGGCAACATTCTCCTACTGATTTGAAACAGATGTCATTCGATGCGTGTGATAGATACGATATACTTTTACTATGGCGACATTCTTCAAATGTGTAAGGTTCACCTGTAATATCTGAAAATGTCAACTTAACCTTACTGTGGCAACATTCTCCTACTGATTTGAAACAGATGTCATTCGATGCGTGTGGTAGATACGATATACTTTTAGTATGGCGACTTTCTTCAAATGTGTAAGGTACACCTGGAATATCTGAAAATCTAACCTAACCTAACCTAACCTGTGGAAACATTCTCCTACTGATTTGCAGTATGGAACACCGAGTGGTTTTAGTCAGTCGAGTCTGACATGCCTTTTCCGTGTTCTCCACGCTGACAACACAACAAGCCCATGAGGGTTTCCACACTTAAAAATAGGTGGGTTAGTTAGGTTCGTTTAAGAAAAGCCTTGGAATCCCAGGTAAAACCCACACGTCTGAAGATGTAGCGATCATAAAAATATGTCTTATCCACTACACGCTTTGAATAACACGTGTTTCAAATCAGTTTTTTTTTTATCGTGGTAAAATCATCAAATGAGGCCTCCCACCCCGGGCAGGGCAGAAGGGTCTGTCAAACTTGTACTGACTAAAATCCACGGTGTCCTTCAATAGTCCTTTATGTTCCGGGGTCACGGTGATTAAAATAAGTCCCTGGCAGGCTTCGGCCCTCCGTGAGGGGGCCTCGTCATTGTGCTGACTATCTTTGAGTCGTCGACCCGGGCATGGTCCACGGTCGGACAGCGAGTTGCCCTTTACTCGCTGTCCGCATGCCCACGCCTACTGTGTCCTCCGGGCGATCTTCACAGGTGGCACCCAGGCGTATCTTTCATCCCTATCCGACACAGGTACCTCCTGAACGAAGCCACATCTTTCCAGCCACTCCTCAAAGAGGGGTCTAACCGTCGCGATTGCGGTGTGCCCGAACCTCGGTTGTTTCAAATCAGTTGGAGAATATTGCTACAGCCTTCTTAGGTTAGGTTGACATTTTTAGATATTCCAGGTGAACCTTACACATTTGAAGAATGTCGCCATACTAAAAGTATATCGTATCTACCACACGCTTCGAATGACACCTGTTTCAAATCAGTAGGAGATTGTTGCCACAGGTTAGGTTAGCTTGACATTTTTAGATATTCCAGATGAACCTTACACATTTGAAGAATGTCGCCATACTAAAAGTATATCGTATCTACTATACGCTTTGAATGACACCTGTTTCAAATCAGTAGGAGAATGTTGCCACATGTTAGGTTAGGTTGACATTTTCAGATATTCCAGGTGAATCTCACACATTTGAAGAATGTCGCCATAGTAATAGTATATCGTATCTACCACACGCTTCGAATGACACCTGTTTCAAATCAGTAGGAGAATGTTGCCACAGTTAGGTTAGGTTGACATTTTCAGATATTCCAGATGAACCTTACACATTTGAAGAATGTCGCCATACTAAAAGTATATCGTATCTACTATACGCTTTGAATGACACCTGTTTCAAATTAGTAGGAGATTGTTGCCACATGTTAGGTTAGGTTGACATTTTCAGATATTCCAGGTGAATCTCACACATTTGAAAAATGTCGCCATAGTAATAGTATATTGTATCTACTACACGCTTCGAATGACACCTGTTTCAAATCAGTAGGAGAATATTGCCACAGTTAGGTTAGGTTGACATTTTCAGATATTCCAGATGAACCTTACACATTTGAAGAATGTCGCCATACTAAAAGTATATCGTATCTACTATACGCTTTGAATGACACCTGTTTCAAATCAGTAGGAGAATGTTGTCACAGTTAGGTTAGGTTGACATTTTCAGATATTCCAGGTGAACCTCACACATTTGAAGAATGTCGCCATAGTAATAGTATATCGTATCTACCACACGCTTCGAATGACACCTGTATCAAATCAGTAGGAGATTGTTGCCACAGGTTAGGTTAGGTTGACATTTTCAGATATTCCAGGTGAACCTTACACATTTGAAGAATGTTGCCATAGTAAAAGTATATCGTATCTACCACACGCTTCGAATGACACCTGTTTCAAATCAGTAGGAGAATGTTGTCACAGTTAGGTTAGGTTGACATTTTCAGATATTCCAGGTGAACCTTACACATTTAAAGAATGTCGCCATAGTAAAAGTATATCGTATCCACAACACGCTTCGAATGACACCTGTTTCAAATCAGTAGGAGAATGTTGCCACATGTTAGGTTAGGTAAGTGCATATTATGTTTTCAATGCTCGAAATCACCTTGTTGGCGCTCGAATTCGACTTAGCTGCCATAATAAGAAATGCATAACATCCTCAAAGCTTTCATTTGGCATAGTTTTCATCGCTGTTGAGCGATGGGCCAAAACGCGCATGGTCCTTTTCATCATGCAAATGACCAATTTTTTGACCTCCTGTAGTATAAGAATAAACTCAAATATTATTTATTAGGACTGTGATACGAGGTTTTATTTGATAAAAAACAAACAAAGGTAGTCTTATTGCCCTACTCATTTTCTTTTTTCACACAATTTTGGTCTACAGTCTTCAAACGCGGCCTATAATATCCTTGCACTTATTTTTGAAGTTTTGTTGTAGTTTTATCACTTTTTGTCCAATTTTTCCTCTTTATTAATAGTTATTTCATTTGTCTGTATTATGCAGCAGATTAAAAATGCTCGCCGGCCAAACAAATTGAAAGAATACGGCCTTAGTTCTTCAAAGTTAGTTTTAAAAAGTTTGAATTAATATTTTCCCAATTACTTAGGACTATTTAAACTTTTTCACCTTATGTAGAAGATCCTCACAAATGAAGAGAGCATAGACACAAATCTAAAACTACCTAACACTTTGCCTCGGATATGATTTAAGTCAGTTTGTTCAAACATGCAGGTTAGAGTAATTTTTGTCATAATTTTATGCATTAAACCAACTTATGACTGAGGCATTGCCCGTGTTATGTTCGGCAATTGTCCCACGGGATCATATACCTACATAAAAAGTATCCTGCGTCCAGGTAAACCCACCTAACCACGTTTTTATATTATCCGCTTGCCAAATTGTTTCAAAATCCATTCAGCCGTTAACTTTTCCTATAATTGTAGTAAGTTTAAACTATTCAGGAGGATCCAGAATGTGACAGTAGATCGAAAATGTAAGTATGTACCTCGCTCAAATTAAGCTAGGTTCATAGGTTACTACGTAAGGTATTTTTTATGTTTGTGATGGTGCAGATACACACATTTAGGGGTGCCAACACCCATGGGCATAATACAGATGCATTAAAGTTAAGCTACCTCACCATTAAAATGAAATATACGTATAAACCGTGGTGTCAGTAACTGGTATATTCGTACATATGGTTCATTACCAGCTATTGACATGTCATGTCAAATAAATGGTTATGCATACATTTGACTTTACCACATATTGACCCCATCATTTTAACAAGTTAAGGCTCATTAAAACTTGAAAATCATGTGGAAAAGCATTATGTCTGTCTTAAATAACGAAAAAATACCAAACTCTAAGGAATCTATAGTGTAAAACTGAAATAAAATGACATTGAAAACAACCTTCAGCTTAGCAAATTGTTAAATTTCTTGATGATTTTAGCAGGGTATTTTATTATCATAGGTTTACGGACGCAATATCGCTTTATTTAAATTTTCTGTGACGCCGATATATTACAAGATAAATTATTTTTCATTTTCTGTATTCTTTATGCAGCACTGCAAGAAGATTTATTATTATTTTTGATAAAAACTGTTAAGAGGTCAATAGTTGGTGGGAGGTCAGCAGTTGGGTACTTTACCCTATGTGTGTATTTGTGCTATCACATGACACCTGTAGTACTCAAAGAAAAGGGCTGAGAAATGCCTCATTATTTTTGGGTATACTAATTATTATATACGGCTCTGCCTGCTCCATTGTGCCGGTTATTTTAACAAACTTCATTTTACTTATTATGCTTTATTGCCTTAATTAAATCAGAAGCCTGAAAACATGAGAATATTTTCACATGATCAATATTATATCGGTACTACATGATATTATTATGGTTATATACTGGTAGCCTCAAAACAAAGGTTTTTTCCTCTCCGAGCAGTTTTCCCAGTATTTGTTCTCACATTTTCACGTCATTCTTACTCACTTGTCAGTTGTCGCAGATGACAAGTTACATTTCCGGCGATTTATTACATAAAGAAGTTTGGCGAAGCGACCTTATAAAATGTTTAGCAACCTTCTTTGAAGGACTACGACAAGAATTGGACATTTGACTCTATTGTCTACATACAAATCCGCTCATTTAGATTGTTTCTATGACTTAAATTAATAGTAAGACCATTGACTTCACTAATTAGTGACGTCACAATTTTCAGCTACGATATAAAATCTATGGGAGAGCCACGTTTTGACAGCTCATAAAAAGTATCTCAATTGATATGTGGTCAGAGGCGGATTATCCTTAAGGCAAACTAGGCATCTGCCTAGGGGCGCGAAGGTAGAAAGGGGCGCGCGGGCGGAATTGTAAAATAAAGAACAAAATTACAATTTAGCATAAAATTAATTGTGTCAATATGGAAGTAACCACTTAGACAATGAAACTTGTATTTTTGCATACAAACCCAATTCGCTTCAATTTATAACAAAATATAAATTATACGATGGGACTGACTAAAACTTACGCCTTCGCGAGCGTCCACACGACAGGCTATTCGCATACGGGCAAAGAGACCCCTTAGGCACACAGTGTTTTTGCCCGCATCCCAGGGTGCACCGGCCCGAAAAACTGGTCTTCTTTAGTCCCCCGGACGTATCCGAGAGGGAACTCCAGTCCACGGGCGCACGTGGAGGTTTCCTGCCTTAGCACCCCAAAACTTACGCCTACAAACAACTTTGTCGATGGTACATGATCTCTGATTGAAGTTGGAAAGATACGACTGCAATGTTGGTCACGTCGACTGCCAGTCTTACCCAGTGGCTTATTTACCCTTAGGCCAAGAGGGCCGGGGCGGCAGGCTGCGAGGGGTGGCGCAAGCCGCACCGAGTTCTTATCTTCGAAGAAATTTAAAAAAATCTAACTAGGTCATAAAAAAAAATACTAAATCCTAAGCAACTTAAATTAACCAAGCTTGCTCTTCAAAAAAGACTTCAAATTGAACCCCTTTTTTAGATTAAGACTTGTCTTAAAGTACGGAAACGTTTAACGAAATGAAAATGAAAATTTGGCTTCTTCTTTTCCAAAAAGCTAAAAAATTTCGCGCTCGCTACGCTCGCGCTACAAGGGTGACTTCAAATTGGTTTTGCTTTTAGATTAAAACTTTTCTTGAAGTACGGAAATGTTTAACGAAATGAAAATGAAAATTTGGTTTTCCTACTATTCCCAAAAAACCAAAAAAAAATCGCGCTCGCTACGCACGCGCTTTTACTTTGCTTGCGATTTTAATTGCTCATTTTCAATGCTAAGTCTTCTTGTGTTAGTTAGTCTCGACGCGGTCTATAAAACTCAACATTTTAGGTTAGTCTTCTACAAGGTGGTGTGGGTGTGAAGTTTGAGTAGCACTATGACAGATGAGAAACCGGCGCTAGAGATGATACCAGGAACTAGAGGTGGATGCGTTTCGTTTTGTTTTTTTTGTGTTTAGTTCCGGGCTTTACAGGTCCAGAGTACTCAATTTTAAAATACGCCACTGGTCTTACCGAAGGCTTTAAAATATTGTAAACCGAATTCGTAAGATCTGTTCGACAGATATCGATCTCATGTAAACTGATGCTCTTTTTTTCTTGTCCCCCATCTCACCGCATTTTCCTAAGGTACATCGGTTTTGGTCAAACTATAGTATCCACGTGTTATCTTTAATATAGGGGCGCCGATGAGATGCTTGCCTACAGCGCTCTCAACGTTTAATCCGCCACTGTATGTGGTTCAAATCGATGGATGTTTGTTCCTCTTTGACGCAAAAACCACTGAACGCATTTGGTTAAAATTTGGTACACAGATAGTTTATAACCTAGATCAACACATAAGATAGTTTTTATTACGATCGTATGTTCCCACGGAACGATTTTTGAGTTGTAGCGGGTGGAACCGCCGGGAAAACCAAGTTTTTAATAAGATTTAGTTACAGTATTTATGTGACAGTAGATTAAAAGATCCAATGAATCAACATTTGTTCAATTGTATTGATTGTTTTATTAGTTTCTTAGATCAACACGAAACTTGTGTTTAATGGCTAAGTAGCTAAGTAAGCTAGAAAACTAACTTGCAGAAGGCACTCGACACAAATGCTCGCATACATTATTCACAAGTTTTTGATTGCACAGCTATCCAAGATATCTTTGTTAGGAGAGCCCTAATAGAAATATAAATCTCCAAGTCGGTAGGCTGACGATTTATGGAGCCACCCAACTTACCCTTTTTATTAGTCACGTCTGCAACATGAAAATTTTTCTCTTTTCACTACTTTATCTGCGAGCATCGAATATTTTTTCAGCGAGAGGGCACAGCCACAACGAAGCGAAAACCATTACAGGATGAAAGTTATAGGCCTCATAAAACAATAATGTCCCAACGTAACTTTGAAAATGAATTTTGGCGTAAACGATGTAAAATTAATCTTAGTTTTAATGTCTATATTTTAACAACATTGCCGGTGTCGACGGTCAACTTATTTATGGTCTGATTCTTTCATAAAAATAGACGATAAATGAATTGATCGATTGATTTTCTGTGGAAAGGTCTTTGGTAATCGCTCTATTGGACAAATTAAATAGAGCTTTCGAAGAAAAATTCTGAAATGAGACAATAGCTAAACCTACACAGCTATAAGTTACATTATGTGAACTACTCGTTATAAAACATGAATTTCTTTTATTATAATTATTTTATTTGTTTCGTTACACTAAACGCGTTACGCGGCCCCTATGACTATTAAACAAGGCAAGACCACCTGCATACGTTTCCACTGGAAGACAAAAAAAAACAAAATTAAAAGCATTATGTTTTTTAATTTTGAAGACTGAATTTTTGTCAGTGAATTCTTCTATTCTACCACATAGTATCAATTCTTACACAGCTCGATACGAAAGTCAAGTGTTGTTTAATGATCCGTTTAATTATAACATTTGTTTGGTCTGTTTGTCGGGCGACCACTTCAATTTATTGCCAATCAGAGTGTGACACGTCCGCGGTCCGCGCCACATTAATACGTAACACTTTTATCCCCTATAGTCCAGTCATTAAAGCCAAAACCCGAAAATAATTAGTAACTTGCTGAAATTTTAAGGGGTTTTTAAAGAAGGTAAAATAACTTACCGGGTGATTTTGCAGCGTTCTGGGGTGTACGGAAAGGGTTGAAAAGGGGTGAAAAGTGTTTTTCGTTAATAACATTGCCAAAAAAATTAGTAACACGCTGCAAATTTGGAATTAGGTTGTTCCTACCGTTTTATAACGTGTATCAAATTTGCAGCGTTTTGCAACATACGGAACGTTGTTTATTTTTAAAAAACAATGCAATTTGTTAATAACAAGGGTAAAAAAATTAGTAACACGCTGCAAATTTGGAAATAGGTTGTTCTTACCAGTTTGTAACGTGTATCAAATTTGCAGCGTTTTGCAATATACGGAACATTGTTTATTATTAAAAAACAATGTTTTTTTTTAATAAAAGGGCTGGAAAATGGTAGTAACTCGCTGTAAATTTGTAATTAAGTTGTTTTTACCGTTTTGTAACGTATATCAGAGGACATTGGGAAACCGATGTATGAAATCTGGGCCCACCCTCAATAGTAACATGTGACACACCGTTGGATAGGGCTTTCAAAGCGGAACAATAGTTACTAACAAACATATGGTCTAACGTTAGTACTTTTTAAGATACGACGTGTTAAAGTCGTCTCGGTAAAACATTTTTTCATAATTTTAATAATAATCAATGTTCCGTATGTTGCAAAACGCTGCAAATTTGATACACGTTACAAACCGGTAAGAACAACCTAATTCCAAATTTGCAGCGTGTTACTAATTTCTTTACCCTTGTTATTAACAAATTGCATTGTTTTTTTTAAATAAACAATGTTCCGTATGTTGCAAAACGCTGCAAATTTGACACACGTTACAAAACGGTAAGAACAACCTAATTCCAAATTTGCAGCGTGTTACTATTTTTTTTGACAATGTTATTAACGAAAAAACACTTTTCACCCCTTTTCAACCCTTTCCGTACACCCCAGAACGCTGCAAAATCACCCGGTAACTTATTTTACCTTCTTTAAGAACCCCTTAAAATTTCAGCAAGTTACTAATTATTTTCGGGTTTTGGCTTTAATGACTGGACTACTAGTCGTAGATCGTGACTGAACAGTTGTACATACAAATAATATTTTCGATTGGTACTTATACTACTAGTAAATGTAATAGAGTATTGGTAAGTAATTGTGTAACAGACGTAACCGTTACCGTTGGGCAATTTTCTATTTGATTTTTTTGAGGAAGACTTTTTACTCGTTAACTGTTAGTCTGAAGCTATAAAGTCTGACAACCAGTCTTACCATGGAGTATCGTATTACCCAGTTATTGGGTTGTGGAGAGCTGACAGGCAGTCGCTCCATGTAAAATACTGACATCCAGCTGAATCTGGTTTGACTGGAAGCCGACCCCAATATAGTTTGGAAAATGCTAGGCAGATGATGATGAGGAAGGATTTTTTACCCTTTCAAAATATGTATAGCATTTATTAGTCGCATGACTAACGAATTCTCTTCATGATCCCAGAATTTAAAAGGTCATTGAAGGACACCGTGGATTTCAGTCAGTACTAGTCTGACAGTCCCTCCCGCTCTGCCTGGGACAAATCATTTGATATTTTTACCACGATAAAAGTATAACATTCATTTGAACTACGTAAGGGCGTTAATACAAATCAATACTTAAACAGTATAACAGTACAGTAGGCACAGTGCACAATTATGATTAGAAATTAGTAGGTAGGTTTAGGTCATAAATGAATGTTCCCCTGCGGCTTATAGTGTTGCCACCACTGCCTCAACCGTCTACCAGGCTCAGTCCCAGAGCGGCTTGGTGTCCAGTTTCCATGTCTTCGAACTTTTAGTTTTTTTTACGACATTTTAAATTTCACAATTCTGAGAGTTGGTTAATTTTTAACCTATACAGCATAGCAAATTCTATCCCTATTCTATCAGGAATAGACAAAATTACTTCTAAACAATGTTTTCATATTTTCTACTTAGACACCATTTAATATCGCCTTACTTAGAACGACAGAAATCTTTCTACATACATTTGTTTTTCATTATGTGTATTGTTCAATCAACAAAACCCTTTTCTCCAATTTCACTTGGCAATGAATGGCTTTCACACTAACCCCAAGTTACGTTTAGTCTGTACACAGTGGCAGATGTTGGGCATTTCTTTCTGTCATTAATCTACCAATAGAGCAATAAAAGTTGGAGCTTGGCCAATGTAGACCAGTGTCTACAACAGGGTTTTTCAACCTTTTTCATGGCACGACCCCTTTAGTATGAAAAAATATTTCGCGACCCCCCATTTACCGGTTGCTGTTTTCAAGCATTCAATTTGACGGTACGGTTAGCGATGTTGCCGAGCCATTGCACTGCTATGCTGCGTGTTACGGGTTCGATTCCTGCACTGAGCAAATATTTTTATGATCTACAGTGGCGTATTTTAAAAAATTCAGCGCCATCTAAAAGAAACACTTAAAAGACCCTCATTTTGTACTACAAATATAAGTTTTTAATGGTTTGTAAACGGTGAGAGTACGCTCGCTGCGTAGCGAGTTTGCTGCGTAGTTTATTTTTCAATAGTAGTTTCCACAAAAGTATTATTGAAAAATAAACTATAAAAATCGAGGTCATTAGGTCATCGAAACTTAAAACATATTTACAGGAGCGAGCGCAGCGAGCTCGAAAATTTTTACGTTTCGGGGCTACGAAAAGCCATATCTACATAGTAGAGTGAACGCAGTGAACTCTAAAAGTTTCCGTAGTACCTACGACAAAAAAAGTTTTAATCTAAAAGCGGGAAAAAAAATTTAAAGACTTGAAGAGCGAGCGCGGCGTGCACAGTAAATCTACTATTTCTGCACCAACATAAGACAAGATTTCATTGAAAAGTGACCTGAAATCGTTGACTTTTTTTGACGTTCCCAAGCACACCCTTCATTAATGGGCGAGCGTAGCGAGCCGGGAAAATTTTAGGGTTTTTTTTTCCTAATCTTTTGTAAAACTATGTTGTTTTTTTACTGCAGTAGCTTTCCCAACGTTCTAGAGAAGCTTCGCGACCCCCCTGAAGAGGCTTCGCGACCCCCCAGGGGGTCGCGACCCACAGGTTGAAAAACCCTGGTCTACAAAAAACAATCGTAAGAAAATTTACTATTCTTGGGGTTGGAGACCTCTGATTTAGCTGTTTATACTAACATAATTATGTATGTGAACAAACAGTTAAAGTATAAAATGCCATGATAGTCCAAATGGAACCAAAACCTTTTTTGGAGAAGTAAAAAAAATATGCTATACTTATTTCGCGAACCATCTTTACATCAGCTGACAGAATATCTTGTTTTACCTTGTTGGATGCAAACAATGAATATAAACGACTGATGAAAGATAGGTCACCCCATTTTCATAAGGTCAACTGATCCTATGCTTTCATTATCTAGTAACAAGCTAGCTTATGATTTCACACATGTAGCTTAAGTTTCAATCACATCAAACAAACAAAACGTCATTTAGAAGTGAACATTTACCTGTATAAAGTTTTTTGAAGCTCTCTAGTGAGGAGGACGTGATCGGTTGGGGGGAACATGATGGAATCGTTTAGGGGAACTAGTTTAAATCCATTTTCAAAATTTGATTCTTACATATTCACTTCCCCAGCAAGTTTAATAAATCTTGTAATACACAATTATATAAACGTTTTTCCAGTTAATAAAGTAAAGAGAGTGCCTAATCTAATTTCCTAACGATTACACGGAATATTCCAGAGAACTCACTCAATACTACCTTTATTATTCTTCAATTTACTTAAACTCTACCCATCTTACTTCACCGTAGCTTAAACTTTGCCATTTATGTTTGTATTGGTAGAATAATTTAGTTGCTTTCAGTAGTTGCCACCTACTTTAACGTTTACCAAAGCTACCTATGTAAACTAAACAATATTGCCAGCTGTTCTGCAATGTTCTTCTGCAATTACTTTAATAGGAACTCGAATAATACAATATCTACGCTTCTGTTTGTTCCCCGAAATGAAAGGCAAGAAGTGCTTTAGTTTCTCTTTGCCAATTATATTTGTGATCAATATAAACTGGTACCGACTATAAAGGGAAGCTCTTGCTTTCTACAACGATAATGGATTCAGTAAAACTGCTCGAGCTAGGTATTGAACTTCGAACGCGAGATAATAGGACCATGTGGCCATTTAAAAATCGACCTCGCAGCCATGACTGACGAGGTTCACCTTTCCAGTCCTTAGATCAAGCACTACACACTAATCCGATCCGGGTCCGATTGCGTTTCTTCAGCGCACTTAAATAATGCCGAATAATAGACTTAAATTAGTCTAAAATTCGTACTAATATTATTGCTATTGCGTTTGTTATTTAATTGTGTCCACAACACTATTTATGTCCAATTCGGACTTAAATTATGTCTACGCATGTCTTTTGCTATTCCGTTTCTGACAATTTGACAGTTCGTTGGCTTTAAGGATCGGTACTAGCAAAAAGTGTTATGGCATTTCCATAAGTTTATGTATAAAACTTAAAACAATAGCCATGAAAAAAAAGGTCTGGGTAGCTTAAGAGTTCCCCCAGGGTCTACAAATATCGGATTGAGGATAAACCCGGCTGGAATTGTTAAAAAAAATATTGAAAATCACTAAAAACGCGTAAAAAGCACTGCCGTATTTCCATAACTTTGGCGTAAATAAGCAGAAAACTAATTAATATTATACATAAATAAAGAGAACAAAGACCGGTGTACTGTCTACATGTGTCTGTTTTTCAAAACATTGTATATTTTTCGCGTAAAAAATTCGTAAAGTAACTGAATTTTGAGGCCGAAAATCTCCATACATTTTACTATGGCGGAATATTTTATCCGGCATTGGTTCGAGATCGAATCGCAGAGCTCAGTCGTCCGCAGGATTTCAAGGTGAGAGCACGTCGCTTTTTACCAAAAAATTACGCGGCTAAGTGGCATGTACATACACAAGACTACTTTGCGGGGTGCGCACAGTGATTGGAAATCACAAATTGAAAATAAAACAAAATTGTACATTGTAAAAATTTGTAGTTGTATGTTTGTACAGGCAGTTGGAATTGAATTTTTTTTTTTGTGACCGATGATAGTTTTTGCTAACGGCAAGTTAAAAAAAAACAGGTTCAAGCGATTTTCGACTTTATTGACATTTAGAATTTAGTTTGTTTTTCTTACATTAGAGGCAATGGGCAGGCCATATTGCTCGCAGAGCGGATGGCCGATGGGGTCGAAAAGTGCTAGAGTGGAGACCACGGACTAGCAAGCGCAGCGTAGGACGTCCACCAACAAGGTGGACAGACGACCTTATGAAGGTCGCCGGAAGACGCTGGTTGCAGGTCGCTTCCAACCGGTACATGTGGAGATCAAAAGGGGAGGCCTATGTTCAGCAGTGGACGTCCTATGGCTGAGATGATGAACATTGGTCCTCATTAAAATCCGGTGTTTGCCTAAATGTCAATAAGGTCGCTTGAACCTGTTTTTTTAACTTGCTCAACAAAGGCAAGTAAAAAAAAAAGGTTCAAGCGATTTTCGACTTTATTGACATTTAGAATTTAGTTTGTTTTCCTCATATTCTCGTTAGCTAACATTGTTAAAGGAGGAAACGCCTGGGTGTCACCACTGCGTAGATCGCCCGGAGGACACAGTCGAGCATACGGTGCAGGATTGCCCCGCTTGGGCGGAGCACCGACGTGTCCTCACGACGGCGATAGGCGGAGACCTCTCGCGCCCGGCATTGGTTGCGGCCATGCTGCGGAGCGAGACGGAGTGGGAAGCGGTCGCCTCCTTCTGCGAAGCAGTCATGCTCGCGAAGGAGGAGGCGGGCCGCGTGAGAGAGAGGACAAGGTCCTCCCTCCGCCCCACCCGCGGTGGTGGACGCCCACGGCGTCGGACGTCGCAAGACGATCTCCGGCCACCGTAGGCGCGGGCATGCGGGCGGTGAATAAAGGGCAACTCGCCGCCCGACCATGGACCATGCCCGGGTTGACGGCGCGTCGTGTTCCACGCGCGCCTCAAAGAGCGTCAGCATAATGACGAGGCCCCCTCTCAGAGGGCTAAAGCCTGCCGGGGTCGCGGGTCTTATACCATCACCGTGACCCCGGAACATAAAGGGCTATTGAAGGACACCGTGGATTTTAGTCAGTACAAGTCTGACAGTCCCTCCCGCCCTGCCCGAGGCGGGAGACCTCATTTGATGATCTTACCAAGTAAAAAAAAAAAAAAAATAACATTGCTCCTTCATTAAAATCCGGTGTTTGCATAAATGTCAATAAGGTCGAAAACTAAACTTGTCGAGGCAGGTGGGTTACAGTTTTTAGGTTTTTCTAAGGAGGTTTAGTAACTACATAATACACCACATGACACTGGCCGAAAATAAAGAGAAAAAATAAAAACTTCTCAACATGGTATAACTCGCGGCACGTAAGTTGAACTATGACATTGAATGACAATAAAATAATACTATAAAAATAAATAAAAAAAATACTATAAAATAGTAAATATAATAAATAATAAATATAATATAATATATAATATATATACTATTTTAATACTATTTTTTTTACTATTTTTTATTAATGTATTAATTTGACATTTTAGTTCAACTTACGTGCCGCGAGCTATAACCGATGTCAAAAATGGCGGCTGCGATCTGTCTGGTCAGAAAATCATTAGAAATTTACAAAATCCTCGACAATCCGAATTTTGCGGATATATGTTGTCGACTCGAAATCTTTATTTTTATGTTTATTATAAGCTTTCGATCGAGTTTATCGTAGCCCTAATAGATAGAAATATTCATTTGTTGGGTACGCGCTTAGTGCTACTTGAAAACTCTATGCGATCATAGATGTGTGTGTGAGTGGGTCGACCGCGTCTATCGCTGTGTGAGTAGCGCTTCAATACCTATTTTTCTCTCGAGCCCGCCGCGAAGAGGGGCCTTAAATGAACTTATACGCCTAGGAAGTGTTACTCTTTAAGTTCGCACCTATTTAGTCCGTACTTAAGCTAAGTTTCTTCAGAAAATAGTGAAAAATGTTTCCTAATTGCTGGGCTATCGTTCAAAGAAGATTCAATGAGGAACGGCAACGGTATGAGTACGAAATTGATATTATAGAAAGATTGATTTTCTTGTATACGATTTAAGCATAACATACATTATACCTTAACCTTTTTCGTTGCAGGGTTACGAAAAAAAATTAAAAAAGATTTAAATTAAATGATCAATAAAACTTAATTTCGAAAAAACAGTTAATTTATTTTTTGATGTTATTCTTTCTTCATTCTTGGCTTCTTTGTACCCATATTTATTAAAATTTTAATAATTCTTGCGAAAACTCACATAAATGAGAACCTCCTCCTTTTTTTGAAGTCGGTTAAATATAAACACGACAGATTTGACAACTTGACAGACTAGCGGTGTTGTGTTGTCATTTACGGCGACAAACGAACGTAATTATGTCCATTTCCATAGACGTAGAATTAAGTTAAATTTAGTGACGTGAACTTATTTTAACAGAAACGCAATAGCTTTAGATTAAGGACATGGACATATTTAGTAAAATTTTTGTCTGTCATTATTTAGGTTCGGAGAGAAACGCAATCGGACCCTATATCTATTTATTAAGACGAGTGCAGACACTCCTTTGCACTGAACCATACACAAATTAAAAATAAAACCCTAAATTGTTTCGGGTTCGGGGGTTCTAAAATCGCCCCCGTGCCCCCTAGGTGTAGTAAGTGCCCCTTTAAACTTCATTTTATAAAGACTGCTGCTAAACAAGTTAGTAAATATTATGGTCTAGGCAGTAACTAACTGCCTAGATCATAATATTTACTTACTTGTTTCCATTTCGTGAGCACCGTCGTTGTTCTTGAGTTTGATAAGACACGGGTAAGTGATTTCACCAAATGTGCAGAGGAACATTCATCATGTCGTAACAGCGAGAACCCATCCGTTTGTCAGGCTGTGTGATATATTAACTGCAATATACGGCTAATTTCATCTTCAGCTCAAGGACATTTGCTGGCTTATTATGAGTTTGGGCTTAGAGTCTTTTCAGTTCACTAACTCATAAATTGGCAGTAGCCTTTTTAATATCTGGTCGCGGGTCTTATACCATCACCGTAACCCCGGAACATAAAGGGCTATTGAAGGACACTGTGGAAATTAGTAAGTACAAGTCTGACAGTACCTCTCACCCTGCCCGGGGTGGGAGGTCTCATTTGATGATTTTACCACGTAAAAAAAAAAAGCCTTTTTAATATCTACGGAACTGCTTCAAACTAGATTATTATTAGTATATAGCATTATTTGTCGTGACCTATTTTCGGGACTCCCAAAAACTTTCCTCTAATTTCGCGATGCAAAACCAGCGAAAACACACAAAGGCGACGTTCAAACAATATCCGCGTGAAACGTCAATAAAAATCTGATTCCGGGGCCCTCGCTACAACAAAGTAAAATTACTGCGCGGCAATTGACATGCGGATATGGAAATAAGATGAAGGAACACTCATTCATCCACACGTCCGTGTTCATATCCCGGCTCTTGGATGTATATCGTGAAGACACGACCTTGCTCTTTGTTCCCAACCCTCATATCGTGAGATCCTTCATTTTGAAAGGCAGTTCGTTATCCACGAGTGATTCTGTTCCAAACATGTATAGGTTTCAGGACTCATTTACATGTTTTTAGTGTTTAGTAGAGTGACATTTTAGAGGCTGCTAAGGTTTATTGTACATGGGAGTAAGGGTGTTCTCTTTACAATTTCAGCACCTAAATGGTAGATATTTTCGGAATGTAATTTTTGTAATGTAACGTAAAAAACCAAGGGAGAATTTGTTTTGTTTGGAAATAAGAATCTTTAGATTACAGGAGTGCTAGCAAAGTTCACACTTAATTAGCAACATAATAAAAAACCGATTTTTGGTACAGTGATAGATGGGACTTTAGCAGCGACCACAGTCGTTAACCCCTGAAGACTAAGGAACGGGGCAGAGGAACGTAGCCGCCTGCAATCAACACTTCTAGCTTAGCTTAGAAAAACTACTAAGTTTAGTTTAGTTACCTACAACAGAACACAAAGTTTAGTTGTTTAGACGGACGGATGCTGCTTACTCAATCACGAATAGGAAAAGAAGTCAATTTTTATTCTTCATAAACACACTTTTCATGTCGCTAATAAAATTCCCTGGGACAATTAACGACCTCCAAGTAGTAGCTAGCATAAGCAGTGCTATCAATAAAGTTACAAAAGAAGTTCAAGGTTCTTAAAGCCTCAAACTAAAGTAAAATTGGAAAAAACTTACCTTGACTGCCTTGACCTATGAAATCAAGTGTTTTCCAATCTGTGTCGAAGGGGAAGGCGGAAACAACAGTAATTCCTTTAAAACTTTGAAAGCAAAAACTAAGACGCTATTTTCTCCGTGGGACTACAGTAATGGCTCGCTGAAATGTTTATAGCGCCCGCTTCGCGTCCTGCGAGCCTGAAACAAATCTCAGATCGCAATAAATCGTACGCTGTAGGTACGTACCGAGATTTATTCTTTGATTAGCGTCTCTATTCACGGGATACGGATACAGAACTGAAAATGGCAAACACTGATGGAATACAACCTACTAATATGTATTACGGATGCAAAAATACCCTTAATCAAGGCGTGACACACTTGTTCTTCCCGTCCGTAACATAATGATTTTTTTAAACTGGCCATAGACTCCAAAAAAATGGTCATCTACCACCTACCACCGTCCACAACTGCGCGTTTAGACGGAGGGCGAGAAGGAAAAGGCTTTAGGGGGATTTGGGGTTTTGAATGTCACTCGATTTTATGCACAGAATAATAATTACACTTTCGTAATAGGTCATAAACATGCTGTAGATTCGTTGCTATTGTATCCTACCTACTTTTCTCATTGTAAAAATATAGGACTTACCTAAGTGCACAGAAAAACTTCAAGCACAAACTTAACGCAAACATTTCTTTACTTTTCTTGTTGTTACTTAAGCAAAAATGAACCCATCTTAATCTTAAGCTGTCTCCCGGGATAAAATAAATTGGCTAAGCGACTGATCCTCATTTCCTATTCAAGATTTTATAAACTGTGACATAAAAAAATACCTCGCGCTAACTGAAACATCGCAACGTAAAACTTTAAAGTGATGCAGTCTGACGGCACTTACCTGAGAGATCTAAAATAGGTAACTAGGTACTAGGGGAAAGCCGACCCTAAGCCCTTTCGTACACTAGGCGACTCAAGTCTCCGATACCTTACGACTTTTAGTAGGTGACTATCCAGGAGACTATCGCAATACAAATCCATAGGGGCCCGTACACAGGCACGCGTCCGAATATCAAAGTCGTAAGGTTTCGGAGACTTGCATCCCCTAATGTTCGAAGGGGCTGATTATATTACTTAGGTATTCAAATCTCTAGGTCTTATACATTTAATAATCAACGATGGATTATTTAGGATCGCTCACAAGTTTCTCAACATTTAGGTAATGATTATGGGTGGCCATCATAGTTACAAAGTTTTTTAGGTATTCCAAGTAAATTAAGATTTTGTGTTATCTACGTAAGGGTGGGTCATTAATGAAACGCCTACCTACTAAAGCACATCGACTTTAGTCTAGTAGGAATACTAACTTGTCGTATAACGTAGTTAATTAAACGAAGAGGAGTGTAGATCGATTAAACCTTAATCTACGAAGATGGTGAGCCGCTGCTCATGCGGTTAATAAAATGTTCAATGTAGTATGAACCTACAATTCTGAATGCCGTTGGGAAATCAATCGCTCTCCGTCTTTTCCTCTGTATTTCAGAAGAAAGCGAGAAGCAAGCCAGAGCTGTTCGCGTAAAATCTTTAAGAAAAAACACCTACTAAAGACATTAAAAAAAAAGAATCTACCAAGCCCTGCAAAAAGCCCGAAAGACTAAATAGTTTACAAACGGTTTTATTATGTTTCATTTACGTTAAAAAAATAACACAATTAAATAATTAAATGGAGATTTATTTCTCCTTCCCTTTCTATCACCTTTTTCGTCAAATGCAGATTTTAGTAAACCATAGACCTTTTTTTTTTGTTTCTCTTCGTCCTCTTTGGGACAGGCAAAGGGAGCTGGGCCCATACAGCCAAGTCTTATTGTAAACCATAGACAAAGAATATAGACCATATAGACAACTTGTAACCTGCTTAAGGAAATATCACTGCCTACCATAAATTTGGCCGCCCTTAACATGGCATGATGGCTTAAATACGGACAGAGATTTTATTAAAATTGAACAAGTTTTTCTCCAAAATATTTAATTAACTAAAAACCAACGCAGTTCATGTAAAAAACACAGAACCTGGAACAATACTAGGTAAATGTACCCTACGCTATGTGATACTGCGTAATGAATTGAATAGCATGTCAAGCTCTCCCCAGACAGTTCCGATGTTTACGTTTAATCAGCTCGTGGCTAGAATGTCTGATTTATGCAAACTTCTGTCCACTACAGTTCGATTCTGAATGACGGGCGGTTCACGTTGCTGAGTTTATTGAAACAATACAAATGGAACCTGTAACGTAACTAAGTAGAATTTGATTGGAAGCTTTGACTGACATTAATTTAGGATGTAATTTATACTCCGTAACGCGATAGGTGTCGGTATTGTGTGTCTCAAGTCTGCTATTTATAATTATAGTCTCTGAACGGTCTATCCTTAGACTTTAGAATGTCTATATTCCAAATATGCCACTAAGAATTGAAGCCATAATCACGGATGAAAAATTAGCTCCGTCGTTTGATTAGGAATCAAACGACGGAGCTAATGAAAGACGTAAAACACGTGAACATCTCCAAGAAGTAATTAAATGTTATCTACGTGTCGCTTACTCACACATTTATAAAAAAGTGGCTTCACATAAAACGTAATGGCGCTCCTTCACCGCGAGCATTCACCAGCAGGCGTAGCATGGCACCGTAGAAAGGGGTTTTGTCGACGGAACAATAGACAAAATGACAGAACGTAGAAATATTTTTATTGTTTTAAGCATGGTAATGTAAAAAATATGGAAAATAAACGTTCTTTTGTTTAATAGTGTACGAATGGTCTCAATATTTGTGCAAAAAAACAGTCAACTTGTGTAGAAATAACGATGAAATAAGTTTGCCTTTTCTTGGTAGAATAGACATAGAATCGCCATGCTACGCGTGCTGTAATGTAACGTTACAGATTCGAAAATTCGAAGACAATAGAGCATCATATTGCGCACTATGTCACACTAGCGGCCCGTACCGGCTTCGCACGGGTGAAGTCCTATAAAACCCGCTCCCGATGGCCAACAAAAAAAGAATTATCCGAATCCGTTCAGCCATTTTCGAGTTATGAGCTTTGCAATACATTTTTTGATTCATTTTTATATAGATAGATTACAGGTGAAAGCTCGCGGTGAGGGAGCGCCTTTACGTTTTGTCTCGAACACGGAATCTGGAAATTTTATAATTTAAGTGCTAGCCTACCTTCAATATCTTACAAGTATTAGATACGGAATTTGGTCCTTCGTTTATAACTATGGGCGCAATTTAAGAAACTCCAATTACATACCTGTCACTCAAAGTAGGTACTCAAACCGATCCATCAACACTGCCCTTCCCAAGACCAAAATAATTTCGCAGTCCCCTTTTTCTGTTCTAAAAAACTGCAACCCTGAACATTTGTGAGGAAAACTAGAACTGGCAACTTGTATAACGGAACGCAATTGCTCTTCCGAAGTAATTGGTATGTGGCGGTATAATATAGAGCTGTTACCATCTGCAATCACTTTAGCCATATCTAGTCAGATTGGATGGAAACCTACGCCAGCAGAGTTCAGTAACAGTAATGGGTAGATACCTTTTACTCATATGTATGGAATAATAAGAGTATTATGCTTTGAGCGATAAAGTTGGTACCAACCTAATCATAATTTACCCATTTTTATGTTACATAAATTCGTCTTATTGCCGCTTTTTATCAATAGAAGGAAGGATTGAACTTATCTTGTAACGAATCTCGAAATGAGAATATAAAAAAGGTTTGGGGATTTAAATAATTCATAAATTGATTCCACCAAGTTTAGGATCTGTCCTTCAACTAATACTTTCTGCCAAATCTCATCTTATAGTAGGTATAAGTAGGTACCTACAGAAAAGGGTTGAAGGGAATGTCTACTATGGCAACGCAGCCCACACTACGGAACTGAAGAAATCGGTTGGATTTTTTTTCAGCCTGTCAAGTCTGAAGACTCTGTCGTCAAACTTAAAAAAGGCACACAGAATAGGTAGCATTTGGTTCCACAGGTACCATATCTAATTACTGGTAATAAACATTGAGCTATTATTACTACGTAGTAATAAATAAAAATTTATGTTCATATTTGAATCCACAAGCAATATTATATTTTATAACTTTAGGTGTTGTTTCCCCAGTCGTAGGGTAGTCTTCCCTCCATGAAATTGAAAAATGATTTCCCTTCTTTGAATCTTTTCCATGACAATTTCAAAAATACTACATGGCTGCCAAGGACTAAGGAGTTAAAGATATGGCTGCAATCGTATGGTAACGACATCTATGTTTTGCAGTTTGAACTACTCGGTTACGATGTTTTATTTCGCTCGAATCAACTTTAGTTTCGATTTTAGATAATATCAGATACATTATATAAGTGAATAGTGTATTAATTAGAAAATAATATTACAAAATTGTAATAAAATTAAAACATTCTCTTTGTGGTGCCACCTTTTTTTTTTTTTTTTTACGTGGTAAAATCATCAAATGAGACCTCCCACCCCGGGCAGGGCGAGAGGTACTGTCAGACTTGTACTGACTAAAATCCACGGTGTCCTTCAATAGCCCTTTATGTTCCGGGGTCACGGTGATGGTATAAGACCCGCGACCCCGGCAGGCTTTAGCCCTCTGAGAGGGGGCCTCGTCATTATGCTGACGCTCTTTGAGGCGCGCGTGGAACACGACGCGCCGTCGACCCGGGCATGGTCCATGGTCGGGCGGCGAGTTGCCCTTTACTCGCCGCCCGCATGCCCGCGCCTACGGTGGCCGGAGATCGTCTTGCGACGTCCGACGCCGTGGGCGTCCACCACCGCGGGTGGGGCGGAGGGAGGACCTTGTCCTCTCTCTCACGCGGCCCGCCTCCTCCTTCGCGAGCATGACTGCTTCGCAGAAGGAGGCGACCGCATCCCACTCCGTCTCGCCCCGCAGCATGGCCGCGACCAGTGCTGGGCGCGAGATTTGTGGTGCCACCTAGAACGGAAATGAAAAACTTGTCTTCTCATATCGACGTATTTATTAATAAAAACTAGTGCCCATGCTATTTCGCTATATTACTTTTTATTTGTATCAATAACCTTTACCCAATTAATTAAAACATTTTTAGAATATTGTCTTCCTCCAACATTTTACCCGGGATTTTAACGAAATTTATTTTTTTCCACAATGGCAACATTTCAGCTAATGTCACCGGTCATTCCCTGGCGGGCTGTTCGTAATAGTAAAAACTTAAAAAAAAGGCTTAAAAAAAGTGTTATTTCCTGTCTAAGATCCTGTTTATACACTTGAAAGCGTGAGAGAGCAATAAGCAAAAAATTGAAAATACGATATACATTGATTACATAGAATTAAAATGGTTCAACCAACCTCTAAAGTTTTAGGTAAGTTTTACTTTGTTTCCATGTTCTATCAAAAAGGCCAGCTGATAATGTTATCTCAGTTGTTAAATACTTATTATTAAATGATGACATTGTTGTTTCAATGTTGTGTATGATCTATTTGCTTTTTACTCAATGTAAAAATTAAAGATTTCTCCATTTTAAAATATTTTTTGGAAAAATGTATATGAATAAAACATGATAAAGTTAGTGTACTAGTCAGCTGCTTTCTTAAATTTACTACACAATGACTTATTATAACATGTTTATAAACATTTTTTTTTTTTTTTTTTTCTTCATTTATTTGCGATCAGTGCAAACACTATAAGCAAATTCGGTGAGAGCATTGTGGCGGTAAGAGTGCGTCCCCCAGCGAGGACGTCTCCTCATCTTCAGTGCATGTATTTTATATGATGTCCTTCCGTTTAAGGCGCTTTGCGTAGCTACGTATCGTAAGCTGTGTTGCCAATATGTTGGGATGTTTCGTTAGCTTCTCCCGGTATTTCTTGGTGACATTTTGGATTTCGTCCTTTATTGTGGGCATATTCAGATGTTCATGAATTTCTTGATTGGTGATATACCATGGGATTTTGCTGATTGTTCTCAGTATATATTTATAAACATGTATTGCAGTTTTTCTAACTCAATTTATCAATATAACTTTATTTTTTTATAGAAATGGGAGGGTTAAAGAAAGTTTACATCAACAAATCAAATGTTGATGCACAAATTAAGACAATGCTGGACACTTATCCTGTGAATGATGATAACTTCAATGCATGGTTATTAAAAGCTGTCACGGTAATAGACTTAACTACACTTTCTGGTGATGATACAAGGTCCAATGTGTTCCGACTTTGTGTTAAGGTTTGTATAGATGCTCTTTTCATTAATTAATGCATGATATCACATCATGCCATATAATATTTCATTTCATAGAGTGGCATGGCATCCATGCATGGAACAAATATTTTCACACGATACAGGAAAAGTTGAGGTGAAGTCTTTTGTAGTTTTGAAGAAAAAAAAATTAAGATCAATGCCATATAATCATATTGTCCTCAACCAAGAACATAATGCCAATGCAAAAAAAAACAAAGTAACTAGATACCTACTTGAACTGGGTTTTGGAACCCAAACCCTAATACTCAATCACAACACACAAAATATTTAATTTCTTATTTTAGCGATGAAAAGAATGAATTAAAAATAACATCGAATAGAATAGAATAATTGTTTATTTGCACAGAAAGTAGGTACTCTACATCTCGTGTAATGTTAACTCAATATGCAACTGGTTGGCAGAAGGAAAGCAGTCTTTTCCCTGCAGTTTTAGCTTCTTATTCTGCACATATTTACTAGGAATCGCTAGACTTTAGTCTTTTTTCATTTCAGGCTGCAAATCCATTACCCTCAGACTTGATAGAAAAGTTAAAATTAAAAGAACCCATAAGAACTGCAGCAGTGTGTGTGTACCCAAGCAGGGTGAAGGATGCTTATGAGGCCATCAAACTAATGGGCCTTACCAAAGAAATTAATATTGCTGCTGGTAATCTGAACTTTTCCCATAAGTTTTTATTTTTCAGATTCTTTATTTTTTTAAGAAATTAATAGTACCTCTAGAAGGCAGACCATTTTGAAATACTTTGATTTTTTTTAATATAAGCCCATAGCTTATAAAATGTTGACAACAGCTGCTCGGTTTAGGTTGGACATTTCCCTGGAGAAGAACTGGCAAGAAATGCCATGATGAACCTAGATGTTTTCCCAAATTACAAGCCAGACCAGGCCTCCGCTTCAAATAGGGGGTAGGCTATTATCTACTATTTGGTCACAGTTACAGTGAACTGAAACCAACAATGGTTTGAGGATATGCTACTTTTTCTTAGTGTTTTTTGGTGATATGTCTAAAACAATGTGTGACTTAAATGGTCACAAATGTTATGAAATATCAAATGTTTTTTATTTTTTCAGTTGCCACCGGTTTTCCCTCCGGTCTTTACCCGTTAGAGACGAGACTGCAAGAAATCAACTATGCCGTATCAATTGGAGCCACAGAGATTGATGTGGTCCTTGATCGCAGTTTGGTACTAACTGGGCAGTGGGACACACTTTACCATGAAGTTCAACAAATGAGGAAAGCATGTGGCAAAGTTCATCTTAAAGTTATCCTCGGAGTCGGAGAACTAGGAAGTTATGAGAATGTAAGTTCTAATGATGTAAATGTAAACTCCAATGATGCATAAAGATACATCATTGGAATTTACTTCCTCCCTATTATATGGGAATGAACATAATTGACAAAATGTGTGTGCAATATAATTTTCTAATTAAAAAATTTGCAAGTAAACTGGCCTTGTACCCAAAAGGCAAGCGAAAAATGTAACGCTCTGGCGTCTCATAGATTTTCAACTTAATTTCTAAACGCATAAAGTTAAAAATTAATTAAAAAATGCTGAGCGACAGCAAACGGAATGAACAAAAACACTCTGTAATCTATCTATATATATAAAAATGAAACCCGTTTTCCGTTGTCACGACATAACATGAAAACGGCTTGACCGATTCGGATAATTATATTTTTGTTGTGTTTGTAACCATCGGGACCGGGTTTTAGACCGGGTCCTCCACCCGTGCGAAGCCGGGGCGGGCCGCTAGTTTTTAATAGATTTTTAACTTTAGGTGCTAAAGTATTAAGTTGTAAATGTGTTAAAGTTACTGAGGGTTAACGTTTATCCCTCGCCGTTTGTCTAGGAGCTCTGCTAAGCAACTGCGTAGCAGAGCTCCGAGATGTTTAATTTGCTGTTTTTATAAACTTATAAAAACAGCAAATTAATCATCTATCACAAAAAGTAGTTAGTTAGTTTATGTTGCATCAATTCAATTAAAGCAAGCCATGTTAGATTTATTAGTACTCTATTTTTAAAACCTATTTAAATTGTGGATAAAACAAACACTGATATTCACACAACATACATCCTAAAAAGCTGATTATCTATCATATAACAATACCTACATATAAATGTATTTGGTACAGATTTACAAAGCCTCAATGGTGTCCATGATGGCTGGTGCGGACTTCATCAAGACATCAACGGGGAAAGAAGCAGTGAATGCAACCCTACCTATTGGCCTCATCATGTGCAGGGCAATAAGGAGACATTACCAGACAACTGGAGTTAGGGTAAGTTCTTTCATCAAAAAAAATTTTAGACTTTAAGTTTGGACAAACTGGTTCTTTTATTCTGGATTAGGCTTTGATTAAAAAGAATTTTATATTAAAACAGGGATTCCCATTAATTTGATTGCTAACTATCATTTGTAAAATCATTGTTTTGTGGATATTATTCCCTTTACATTTTGTATACAGGGTCATTCGTAATTCGATGCGGTCCTTGAAATGGGTGATACTAAGATCTTATTTGCAATAATTTCAACCCTGACAACATGGGATCCAAACTGACTGGTTGTGAAATTATCGAACCTAAGCTTTTTCGGAATATTTCCACCTCTCTCGCATTAAGTGCTTATTTTAAGGAAGTTACGATGGTCATTGAATCATAATGAATCATTATCACTTAGGTATTACCTTCTCATATCCAGTGTATAATACAGTGGCACTTGTTCTACAGGTCGGCCTAAAACCGGCTGGGGGCATTAAGACAGCCAGAGATGCTGTCAATTGGTTGGTCCTTGTGTACACGGAATTAGGACCAGAATGGCTTACACCAAAATTATTCCGCATCGGTGCCTCAAGTTTGCTTGGCGAACTAGTAAATAGCATTAAGAAGTAACTTATGGAATTACTATTGAATTTTAATATTTTATTTGTTGTTGTTAAATCGGGGTTAATTAATAAATAAGAAAATCTCTATATTATCGTGAACATTAAGTAAATGCCATATTTTAAGATAATTTTGTTATATATTTTTAATTATGTAAGTAAAGTCAAACATTATTTTTATAATTGTTACTACCTATTAATATTACCTACACGATATTTAATTATAATAAAAAATATTTATATTTTGTAAAACGTTTTTATTTTATTTAGTTTAACACATAAATTACTATATCTTACCCACTATATGACACTTATGGTAACAGACCTAAAATACCTTATAAACACAAAAACATCATAACTTAATACAATTCGTATTATTTTGCTATTAAATAATGCTCATGTCGTGTTAGGACTGAACTCCCTTTACCGACACAATTAGTTGTACATAGTAAATAAGATTATTTACAAGAAAAAAATATATTTACAACATTCTCTAACTCCTCAAAGGTCATTAAGATAATTTTATCAATACCCGATAACAAAGTACGACCACACATACAAGGTTTAGAAACAATTTGACTTTGTAGAGCGTCATCTCTCTCACTCATATAATTATGTGTCTCTCTCTAGTACCCGATGTATGCTTCGGCTCCCGTTTACTTAACATTCGATGTTCATGACTGCTTTTCTACGGGCTCTTCGGCACGGAAGCCGTACTCAGGATGCGCGCTGTAGTTGACCACGCGAAGTTTGCCGGCTCTGTCCATGTATCCGTAGTGTCCCTTCACTAGGCCATCGTTGTCTCGCTCTTCATACCGGAATTGACGGTTTTTCCTGAAATGATGAGAATTTTAGCAACCTTAGATTTCTTATAAAGGTCTAACTTCACCAACTCTCTCCTAGCGAGGAAACTAATCGAGAAATGAACACTCATTCTTTTTATGAAAATGTACTTGGTTTCCAAAATCCTTATAAAAAAACTACAGAGTTTTTTTATAAGGATTTTGGAAACCAAGTTCAAATTGAAGGACAGAGCTATTTTATCGACGTCTAATATTTATCCTTTTAGGTACATCTACGCCCTTTGACTAACCTTCACACAGCCATAACGACTAATTTGTTAGACCACAATCTCGAATTCAGCCAGTGAGGATAAAACGTTAACCATGTTTGAATGAATTTCATGTCAATGAATCGCAGTCCAATTCTATACATAGGTCTACACATTACAGTATTTTGGTTATACACATTCTGCATCTAATCTCATCCTAGTCTACTTTTTTCTTGGGTCTACCTACGCTATACCATTCATAATATGACCGGCCTCTATTTAATTTATTATATCGAGATAGAGTTTAGACTACCTAAAGTTTTTGGGAGCCATCAAAATTGCGAAGAAGTACAACATAGACAACATACCCTTTGCCAGTGTCGAATCCGAATTGGTAACTATGAGGTCCCTTCATGCCATGCATCCTGAACTCTGTCCTGCCATCAGGTGCCGGAGCCGCGGGGCTAACGTCTTGTGGGGGTGGTGGCGGCGGCGCCTGACGCAAGGGGGCCGGTCGGGGACCATAGCGCACAGGAACAGGCCCATGATGAGGTGGGTAGGCATTGTCTGAAATATTATAAAAAAAGGGATATTATTTCACCTGTCACTGCAAATTCTGCCAATGGAACTGAGTGTCACAAACAACTGTTATAGAGAGTAAAGATTTCAAAGAAGTTGCGAAAGTGTGGTTTAGATGCACTGATGATGGATGATCATGAGATGCCATTCAAATCCGCTCTCAGTATGAATCATTTAAGACGATGTAACATTAATCGTTAAAAACTACATAACTAAAATGACGATCTATATATTTTGAAGCAAATAAGTAACCAAATTCCATCGAGTTAGGTTGTTTACCAACAGCTCAGAACTTTAACTTATGAGTTTACGAATTTGTATCTAACAATAATAATTATTATTTAGTCAGTAGATAGTTTGTTGGAAGGGTCGACAAATCTATGGAGATTATTACACCAACTTTAGTCATACAAATAAGTTTTTGATTTATATATCTCAACCCACTTCAAACAGTCATTGCTATGTTATTATTAAGTTGTATTACACGTACGTCCGGGGTATCTCAAGTTAGTTTCCGAAGTTTCTTGTTCCGCTGAAGTAGGCTCGCCATATGTTTCCTCTGTCGCACCATCAGCTGACTGTTGTAGCTGCGAACCGAATAAGTTTCAAGTTGAATACATATTCACTAAATTCTCACCACATTTCAAAATGATATACTACTGACCTTAGCGGCTTCCTCTTCTCCCTTCAGTTTCCGTTGATGTTCAGCTTTTTGGAAATGGTACAATTTCTTCTCGTCGATCGGGGCGTATTGTTCTACTTCGGCGCTAGATTGCGGCTTGAAGTATTTCGCAGGTTTCGCTTTGGGAACTTCTGGGACAGAGTCAGCGAACTGGGCCAGGGGAATCGGAACTGGCTTGAATCCACCAGTATACTTCTTAGGATACTGTTTTGTGGGTGTGTTAAATGATGATAACGATTGAGGTCTAGGAGGCGTCAAATGTAAAGCGAGAGTTGGTTCAGCAGGATTCAGTTGTTGATTTAGTGGACCAGTTGGGCTTTCAGGATGAACATTATAGTCTGCTGGTTCAATAGGCTCATTATTTTCATCAACGTGCACCTCTTCGTCTTCCGGCACTTCAATAAAGAACTCGTTGACAGCATCAACTGAAGGTGGTTCAAGATGAGTTGAAGGTACAGGAGGTAAATGTAGAGAAACTGGAGCGCCTCCAGCTTGGTTAGGGTTGAAGAAAATCGGGATGGATTCTAAGGGTAGCCTTTGCTGGAATTGAGCATTACGTTTGCTTTGGGACTGTGCTTGTAGAATAGGTAACCAGTCACTTTGAACATCGGCTGATTCTTTAGGCACATTATAGAAATTGGGCTGCTTTTCTTGTGAGGGTGGTATTAAGAACGTGGGTGGTCCTTCTGGAGTTTCTTCCGATTTGTGGGGATTGGGTGGGATCAGGTAGGAGTCAACGTTCTCATCGTCGGAGATGTAATAAATAGGAGTATTCTGTGTGCTCTCTGGGCTACGAGGTACTTCGGTGGGAGTATCTCCATCGTCGACTGGAACTTTTATCGTCGCTACTGATAATATAAGCGGCAATATCTGAAACAATGATGATGAAACAATAATGAAATGTTTATCTATAGACTCTCAACTTTCACACTAACATATTCCCACCATAGGACATATACTTGAAAAGAAGCATTTAGCTTCTACTATGAACAACCTTCGTACCCTAAAATCCGATCTTATTAGATCGGATAGGATTAGGAATTAAGGTTACCCAAATCTTACATACTTACGTTCCCAAATAATAGGAAAGGTCGACCTCTTAGGGATTCAAAGTCTTTCTGTGAATGGAAATGAGGGTGACCTATACTAGGTCCAGCCTCTCAACCTGTCTATGCAGTGAACTAACCTACATAGATATACCTACTCAGTCATCCTTAACGGTGCCCTCGGGAGCAATTGACTGACCTACTCTTAACACACGACCAAGCAGAACTTATTGAATCTGCTTGCTAAGTCAACTATGCCTAGAAAAAAAGTAGTAGTGCATTATCCATTCCATTTATTTGTAAATTAATCAGACCATTTCTAAATAGCTTGAAAGGGTTACGAGATAATTGCACTGTATCTCAATGAAAGAGGTTTCGATAAAAAAGTGAATTTGTTTTTCTATTAGATCATGTTACGCAAAGTTCAATTACGAACAACTGTGTCACAATAGTAGAGAAAAAATGTGTATGACCAGCGAAGGAAATTGGTACAGGTTGAAAGGTTTGGGCAGACTATGGTGGTTTTACTGTATCATGGCCTTACTTCACGAGCAAGTTAATAATATAAATATTTTGAATAAAAACAAAACAGTTATTATGTGTAATTGCAGACACATATAAGTAATATAAAAAAATATTAACTACATGAATATGTTTTAATGTAGTTAACCATTATTGATTGTGATTTGTAGAACCATTTCGAAGGGTTACTTTGCAATTTATCAAAAGTTTTTTTATCATAATTCTTTAGCTTCTAATCAACTGCTAAAATGGCCTGGGTGTGAATCCAGGAACAAGGCGAGCGTGGTCATGATATTTTTTTCACTAGATAAATGTGTATAATCAATAGTAAACATAATAAAAGCCCTTTTAGGTATTTATCCCTTTTTCCAAACCTCGAAAATACGGTCACCAAATCAACGATGAACTTGCCATTTTTTTGGGCGTTACGTTACGTCGCAGTTGACGCACTCCTTTATTTTGGGACAGGCGTGAAGTACATAATTGACAGCACGGAATTTATCAGACCATGACTATTACAGAACTTTTTTGGTCATGTTTGTTTCCAATTGGTTGTGTCAATGCACATAATATGAACTCGGGCAGGTAGTAAAAATAAAATAAATTGTTGCATCGGAAATAATCGATGTGACCTAGAATGTATTTAGCTTGGATTTTTTACGGAAATGATTGGTAAAAAGTAAAACACATCGTAAAATAATGATTATATTAAGTTATTTCAAAGTAGGCGGATTAAGTCTCGGGAAGCTTTAAAAGGCAAACTGTATCCCAGCACGCGTAGCATGGCGATTCTATCTCTATTCTACCAAGAAAAGACAAAGTTATTTCATCGTTACTTCTATACAAATCGACTGTTTTTTTTGCACAAATATGACACCATTCGTTCACTATTGAAGAAAAGAACATTTATTTTCTAATAAAATTAGATTACCATGCTTAAAACGCTAAAAATATTTCTACGATCTGTCATTTTGTCTATTTTTTCGTCGACAAAACCCATTTCTACGGCGCCATGCTACGCCTGCTGTATCGTGGAATAGGTTTAGAGGTATCGGAAATATGTGCAGACTGGTCCCGCGATAGAGATTGAATCCGGAACTTTCGTTCATCCGGCTATTCAAGCCGATGCCTTATCGGTAGGCACTTCCAGTCTATCTTGATGGTTCACTACAATTTCTTCTAAGTGCTAAACAAGCCTAACCGCTAATTACGCAATTAACTAAGCCTATAAAGTACTAGTTTCCACACGACGTGGTCCACATTTCATTTCCTTGCTGACTGCGTTATAAAAAGTTATATTTTTCCATACATAGTGTCATCAGGAAACAAAGTTATGTACAGAGGTACTGTGTGACATAAGTTTGAACAGGAAGCGGGACAAAGTTAATCTTGAACACATAAAAAAGTGTAACTTGTGCAATATCTTGGCTGCGGCGCACTTATTTGTGGAGACAGTAAAAAAACCTGATAGCGGTCGTGAAATTAATGAACCGTGTACGGAAACTAATTTTTACTTTCCACGCCGGTGTCGCTAAGAAAGTATTGTGCGTAGATTGGATTTTAATAATATAATAATGTAGGTTCTGCTCAAACATTGTGATACAACAACATCTATGAAATAAGTTTATACTTATGTAACTGTAACAGTAATAGTACTTAATGTGTGGTGTAATGGTGATGAAATTATCTAGGTTTACATTTTCTTTTTCATTCAAAACATGAAACTTAATGTAAGGTTTAATCAAAATCTAGTAGACTACACACCAAACGTGATCTACGATATGCGACATTCACTCTAAATCATTTTAGATTTTTTCTTTGAAAAAAAGAGCAAAAAGACATTCCCAAACACACACTAGTAATTTCTCCTGGTTCGTGGGTACGTTAACAACCATATACAAAAACACCCAGAACAACAACTCGTAGATCAGTATATCATACAATGATTCAAATATTTGTTCCGTCCAGATGTTTTGCCTTAGTGAATCGCACTCCAGGAATCACTGCCAACCGTGCCAAAGGTAGGTACCATTAGGTTTTATTGAGAATGCGATTAGATAGCATGATAGCAATAGAGATACAATGAAATAAACCATTCAATCTTGTCTAACAAACACGCAAGTCTTAATTTTAGTAATTTTATAGAAATCTTTGTAAAGTAATTACCGGTAGATGACGGCGACAGCGAATGGCTAATTAATAAGCTTATGATTATCTAACTATCGGCAAATTAACGATGAATCAGGCATCATTTATTATTCGATACGGCCACGAAATGGTTTTAAGGTCGCCTAGCGGTGTACAGACGGCTACATATCAAGCTACAGCTCAATTTTACGAAGCCGGTTAGAAATGGAAGGTTCATGAAAACAAAGTCAATCAATATGGTAGGACAACTCTTTTTAATTTCTGCTAACGACAACGAATCATAAAGGGCTATTGAAAGACACCGTGGCTTTTAGTCTGTACGAGTTGCCAGTTCCTCCCGCCCTGGGTGGGAGGAATCATTTGATGATTTTACTACGCTAAATGTTGGTAACATTAAATGCTCTTGATGGTACCTATTTGCACACATGTTGCGTGCTCCTTGATTCATAGAGATAAGTTTTTCGATCCTGGTTTGCTTGAAAGACCTGGAAAGTTTGAGGGTAAATCACAAGAATTGTAGGATGAAGAAAAGAAGTAGGACAAAAGTCTTAGTAACCCCTCAGTCTGAGATACCCCAGACTTACCTATCACTCAAAAGCAGAAAGGTAGGCAATTAATTAATTCTAAAATTTGCAAACTTCGACTTTGTGCCGACCCCAACGTTAATAATTAAATCTAAACCTAATTAAAAATACCTAGTAACTTAAAACTCAGACTTACAAAAGACAGGTTTCGTAGAAATCTTGAAACATAAGTTTTGTTATAACCAGCGACTAGTGTTAGCCCTTTCGTACACAAGGCAACGCAAGACTCAAGTCTCCGATACCTTAGGTACAACTTTGTCATTCAATGACGCGTGCCTGTGTACGAGTACTTACTATAACATTTATCAATATGAGAAACATTTATCAAAATTAACACGCAAACAAAATTTCGTGTCCGAGCTATTAAGGCGGCAAGACCAGTACCGTCAGCACGAGTTTTCAGTATTTGAGACGTAAAGTAAACTGGAACTTTGACGACTTCAAATTGACAATTTTCAAGGGAAAAATTGGTTCCTTCTTCGCACACCAGAGGCGCTGTTCCATATTTTCATACAAGAAACGCTGTAAATACTGGAAAAACTCTGTAAAGTAAAATAGTGAAAACTCGTGCTAGGGGTACTGTATACTCATATTTTAATGAAATACATGCCGTATTTCATTAAAATACGAGTATATTGTCATCAAAGCCAAAATTGTGAAAAATTACAGCTCAATCAGTTGAATCAAATCATGAAATTCAACCAGTTCCCTGGTTGCATGATTTGAAATTCAGTTGCATGATTTGAATTTTATACACAACTATCGCGGCTACCATCAAAGTCATGATGCCTATCTTATAATACGAGACTAGTTATTAAATTCAAATCTAGTGTGACAATTATTAAGATATGAACAGATAATAATCAACGATGTAATTTACGTCGGCATGATACTTTAGCGTATGCAATTTATAATTATACACTGACTACCTAGTCAGTATCTCTTAATTATTATCATCGTTGCTTCCTATAGTTTTATTTCCACTATTGTAATTTAAAAAAAAATGATTGATTACTACAAACAATTCGTTTTATTCTATAAAAGAATCAAAGAATCCATAATTTGTTTCAGTTTATAAATAATGTTCCAAAACTTATAAAAAGCAAAGTTTGTTCAATATTAACTGTTTAGGGTTAATGCGTATGTAGCGTGTCTAAAATTAAGCTTTTATTTATGAAACTACCTTAAATATCGAAACTTTTCCATTTACATGCCCCCCTATCTATAAAAGTAGTTAGGTAACTTTCGTAGGGTTAAAATTGAGGGATGGAGTTGTAGCCCTCGGTCACTATACCTGATGAACTGATGTTTCTATTATTTTGTGATTTTGGCAAACGCTCTTAAGTCGTCCGCATAAGAGCTTTTACCAAAATCATAAGGCCGTTAGACCAGATATGTTATCAAGACACACGGGCTTATTGTTAGTCCAAGGTACTATTAATTGTTCTGTGTTTCAAGTTTTACTGATCGGTTAATAATACGAAATTTTCTAGAGAGCGTGGGTACCTATAATCCTTTTTGCTAAAAGTAAGACACATGCCCTAAGCTTAAAAGCTTGCTAAATAAAGTTGCTCTTTGAAAATTATATTTTCCATAAACGATAACTCTAGCTTCTAACGGATCCTTTCATATTTAATGTCGTATGCAAATTACTCTGTAACAGCATTGAACGTCTAAATTATACATGTAAGAGTATGACAGTCAGCCAAAAAGTTCTTACTACTTTACCAAGGGCCCTGAGGACAAGAATGGAACAAATCTGCCAACAAAACATTTATCTGATCTTGATTTCGAAACATGCAACACAGTGAACATTTCTCACAACAAATGCCACACATACAGTATAATCAAGGAAATCCATTTCTCTATGGTTTTGTACCTAGGATGGTAGGTACCTGCTCGTGATCGTAAAATCGATTTTAATGAGTTTCGACCATTAGAAAGCGATTCTTTGAAGTTAGCAAGAGGTTCCTGTGGTGTCATTTCGATCTCACATTGAGTCTTGGGTTGTCACTTGTCAGATGACCGGGAAATCCGGGAATTATTCCCTTGTCCATTTTCCCGGATTTCAAATACATCTATATCACTAGTTTTTAGGGTTCCGTAGTCAACAAGGAACCCTTATAGTTTCGCCATGTCCGTCCGTCCGTCTGTCCGCAGCTTAGCTCAGAGACGCCCAGTACTAGAAAGCTGTAATTTGGTGTAAATATACGGATTTGCTATGCCGAAAAAGTGGTACCTAAAATAAAATCTCCTAAAATATTTTTTTTAGGGTACCTCCTGTACACGTAAAGCGGGGATGTTTTTTTTCTCGTGTATCCTTTAGTGTGGGGTATCATTAAATAGGTTTTTAGAAAATATTGTTCCATAAACAGTTTTTTGATAAAAAGATTCGTTTGTGAAATATTAAGCTTTAAAGTTATAAATTTTTGCTCGAGACTGGTGTAACGTGTAATATAGCACGAATTCTGAGTGTGGACGGCACTCGAGCGTTACATGTAATGCTCGTAGTGGAACGTAAAGGGCTATTGAAATATCATCGTGGGTTATAGTTAGTAAGTACAAGTCTGGAGGACTCATTTGATGAATTTAACACGATAAAAACAGCCAAACGCGAGATAATCGCATAAAATACATACATACAGGTCGAACTGAGAACCTACTTCTTTTTGAAGTCGGTTAAAATTACTTAATTTATTATTTGAATAGACGTACCGGGTCATCAAAAATAAATTAACATAAACTTATAACGCCTATAATCAAAGATCGATTAGACAGATCCATACTTAGGTATGTAGTACCTAATACCCCCACATTGTGCCTTTTTTATTGATATCCTTTTCCCAGGTCAAAAGTGCGACCCTATTGCCATCAAGCCGGCATCAACTGCCTTCGGGATACTACTGAGTAATTAAAAAAGGAAGAAAGTGTTTTGCTGGGTTTTTATTAGACAATAATGAAAAGAATCAAGTCGATCGTAAATTCACATCAGCCTAATATCTTTCGTGGGACTGTCTTATCTGGCAACATGACCCTATGAAGTATCATCGTGGATTTTAGTCAGTACAAGTCTGACATTCCCTCCCATTCCGCACTGGATGGGAGGAATCATTGATAATTTTACCAAGATAAAAAAGCGTCATAAGTCTTAATCTTATACATAAAGTGGTATCTTCTAACCACTTTTGTTTACAACTTCAGATAACTACTGAGCTGAGTAGATTTTTCTAGATTCTAGACTAGACTTATTACGAAGTAGCTAGTTGGCTAAAATAAATCGGGCTAAATCTAAGTCGGAGTAATGCAGGGTGCCTTGTTCATTTGTTATTTTTTTAATTAAGAAACACAAGTAAAATATTTTAGTATTTTTTTTAGTCGACATTAGCCATTAGTCTAACCTAAGATAAACTGCATTAGATACTAGATACGTATTTATGTCGCTACGATACGTATTTATGACACGAGTCGGAGCGCCTATACCCACTACACTGTACTGAGTTCGCGCACGTACCCACTACCGGGAGCAGTTGCAGGAGCGCGAACATAGTGGATATCCACCTTTTGTAATATAAGGTTCCTTCCAGTCATTTACACCGAATTTGATTTTGATGACTGTTTTAGTTCCCAGTTACAATTCATAAAACGTAAACAAGTAATCTTGCAACATGCGCAAGTATTGGAAACGCTAGACCTATAAGTGGTTGGCAGCGACATCAGCATTGCGAGGCTCTTATGTTCTTTCAGTTCCCAGTTTCCCACTCATCGGACACCACAGGGTATATAATTGTGGGTCATCAACGACGATATATTACTAGACTCCTAATAACAGGCGACCGATGTCTGGCAACACATTAGGCAAAAAAGTCTTATATCCGTCTTATTTCGACCACTCCTGTGAGCCGTAAGTATACCTTGAGGCAGAACAGACCTTGAGTTAGCCAATCACAACGCAGTACCCCGTCCCCCTGGCTTACGTAGTACCTCAGCGAGTTGACAGAATAGTTTTTGTAATAGTCTAGTAATATATCGTTGTTGTGGGTCATTTTCATTTCTTTTCACTCACTAGTTGCAAACTTTACACAAACGTAATAGGCTCCGCTAGGCCCCGCCTTGCTACGTTACTGTTGGTCGTAGTATCTGATGTTATACAGCCTATAACCTTCCTCGATAAATGGACTATGTAAAACAAACGTATTTTCTAACACCAAAATATTTTTTCAATTCGAACGAACACTACCTACCTATCGCTTCGTCCACTTTTGTACCGAAATATCGAATCCTTAAAACGACCAAACTACGAAGTAAATACTTATATAACAAAATCTAGGTGCCTAGTTAGATACTTTCGAGACCCCAATCCTGACTACTAGGTACATAGTTACACACATACATTATGTACACGCCTGGAGGCAATCAGAATATTTCTTTTTATTTATGTAACGTATTCTGAGGAATCCTAAATACTTATAACAAGCTGGAATAATGAGAGCCTACTAGGTTTTATTTGTTTTTCGTTTCTAAGAACTAGGTAAATAAGTGCCTAACTAATTGGATATGGTGAGTCGATCTGACAGTCAAACAGTTATTAGAAAATTGCCTTTTATTTGGGAGTAATACAAGGTAAATTCCAAGAATTGCTTTTTTTTATACAGAATCATTTATACAGGGGCCTCTCATTACTCTCCCCTCCCCTCTCTGACGCAATAGAATTAAATGTAACGTTTATTAAAACACAACATGGCCGCCTGGCCAAGTGATAAAAATGTTGTTTAATCAAAAACAACATTTTTATCACTCAGAGGGAAAAAGAGAGTCACGTTCCGTGTGGTGTCCGGACATAAAGAATAGCGCCACCCCATATCTTCCAATGGGTGTCGTAAAAGGCGACTAATGGACCTTAAGACCCAGTGCATTGAATCAAGCACTTTGGGTCACCCGAATGGTGGCGGGTAAACCACCAACGAACGCATTCCCAAAGAGGGTTGGTGTCAGGCAGGCGGCCGGCTATAAAACCAAAGCCAAAACACTAAGCAACATGTGTAAGAAAAGATGGATGGATTGTATAAGTAAGGATATGAAGAAAAGATGAATGGATTGTATAAGTAAGGATATGAAAGAAAAAGGAGTAACTGATACTATGACTTGTGATAGGGGAAAGTGGAAGAAAGAAACGTGTTGCGCCGACCCCAGGTAAAATGGGATAAGGGCAGGAAGATGATGAGGGAAAAAGAGAGTCATAGAGTTAATGTTAAGGGTTTACTACATACAACGTATTATTGCCACACAACTCGAAAATGAACCCACGGAAACATAAAATCAGAATAAAAACTATCCTATGTCTAAATACAGATTATGAACTATCTGTGCACTAAACATCCAAATCTGTTCATTCGTTTGGGCATGAATGAGCCCCAAACATGCATATATTAACAGAATTTCACATTTACAATAAGTACTTACCTACCTATATTACAAAAAATATGAAATGGAATCGTCTGTCTTGGTATGGACATGTGATGAGGAGGGATGAGACTCATGTGACTAAAAGAGTGATGAATGTTGATGGATAGGGAGGAAGAGGAAAACCAAAGAAAAGATGGATGGATAGTCTAAGGAATGATATGAATGAAAAAGGAGTAAATGATACCGTGACGACTGAAAGGGGAGAATGGAAGAGGAAAGCGTGTTACGCCGACCCCAAGTAAAATGGGATAAGAGCAGGAAAATGATGATTAGTAAAATATTGAACCAAGTAGCCATTCCCAGTCAGCAACTGTAGTGAAGCAACACTATTAAGAACTATACCCTTTCGGATTTGCCACCCAAGTATGGCAAAGCCGAAAGGGAAAAATGTCTAGGTACCCAACGTTTTAGTCAAAGAATTTAACCAAGGTTCGCTATTTGATTTAGATCATGCCACTACCTGTGGTCACGGGCAATGGGCGACGATATTCCATTACCTGCTTTCTAGAACCGTCTGGAAGGAAAGCAGTGCTTTCAATAATCTGCGTTTGTAAGCGATACCTTTGTGGCTTAGAAACGAGGTGTACAATCGACAAATTTGTGTTATGACCCAACATAAGCTTATTTTTTTACAGTCATTCAATTACAATTATTAGGTCATATTCACGGTAACATACATATCCATGGTAACACCGTTGATCTTTGTTACTTTGATTCAAACGTTATATTGACAAAATAGTTAATGATTCAGATTCGTCGATTGCACATTGTGATACACTAATTAAAGTATAGAGATTTAATGCATATTTTACGTTTAGTAAGTTAGGTTACTATGTAGGTTATAACCTAATTATAACCGCATTTTAATTACTTAGTACCTAACCAAATTGACATACGTGTTGTATCCAAATCATCAAAAGCATAAACCAGATTCACAAGGCGAAATTTTATACTATCTTTGAGAAACGCATAGTATGTGATTCTTGAATATTTTTTGCCTGTCTTTAACACACGTTGCCCAAAACCAGAAATTTCTCCTGTATCGTGCATTTATAAACATAGAAACTCACATACACCAACACCCAGACCCGGAACAACTACTTGTAGGTCATACTAATATTTGCTCCGTGTTGGGAATCAAACCCGCAAAACGGGGATACGGCAATGACGGATACCTTTCAACAGTCAGCGACATCAAAAAAAGTGCGGAAACATGTTTTAGCTTAGTAAAGATGAAGTTATCACTTCTTAAGTCTGTAGATGTAGAAACAAAGTAACTATTATGTGAGTGTTACTTTGTACTTTAATTTAATTAATTAAAGGCAGATTACCTACGTGGAACTCATCTGTTGAAGGACCTATCTCACCTTCGAACTACCTCTACTACCAAATTAATAAGCATTTTGACAGAATTATTAAATTGCGAATCTAATTTATAACGTCGTCTGTCCATCTTTGTTGGTTGGTTGTTGTAAAGGTCGCCGGAAGTCGCTGGATGCAGGTCGCTTCCAACCGGTATATGTGGAAATCTTAAGGGGAGGCCTATGTTCAGCAGTGGACGTCCTGTGGCTGAGATGATGTTGATGATGAAACCTAATTGGTCCGTCAGGTAGAGTTTGGAAAATAATGCAAAACAAAGGGCGCGCATCAAAATTTGAGGCTTGTGACGTCAGTAGCTGTACTTGCTTGTAACATATCGGCGATTTAAAAGGGTAGTGTCGTATCTTCGTTAGTTTTGGTTTGTGTAACAAAAGAAAAAATACGTTTCAAATATTTTTTGATAATCTTAATGACCTACCATAACCTAACCTAACTCCAGTTCGTGGGTTGATACCCGCACTGAACGAAAACTTGTATGCCTAGATACGGTTAGTTATCCGGGTCTGGTTATTTGTGTTACTATGTCCACTCGCTATATAGGAGATACCCATAAAATAGGTAGATGCTTAAAGATTCTTAGGTGTAAAAACTTCCTACTGCCTAATGGTTCCAACATATCAGATAAAATTCCATGATACCTAATTATCAAACCAATTTATACCAGCTTTATGAACTTATATTTACAGTAACATCGTAATTAAATGCTTTTTGCATATTTTTTGTAGTTATGTAATCAATTAATGGACCGGTGCAAAAATTGTTATTTTCAAAAAGTGTTTATTTTTTGTTACATGATCCTCATTTAAATTACTTCCTTATGTGTCTATTTTTATATTAGGTAAACAAATTCAAGTTTCTTGTTTTTACTAGGTAATTAGGTACCTATACTGTAGAACGCAATATCTAGGTACTAATCAGGTTGATAGATAAATAAAAAATAAATTAAAAATTTAATAAACCTCCGACACAAAAACCAATTTAAAAATTAAAAAATAACAAAAATACGTCGCTTTGGGGGACTGCTCCAAATTATTTATCATCTCTTGTTTTTTTGCAGACAAACTTATATCATTTTATGTTGCTAAGAGTACTCCCGACTAAGTCATCAATATTCCTTTTCAATACGCTTTCATTTGATACCCAACTCGAGTATATTTGCAGACCCTCGGTTTCCTTTCCTCACTTTCACCCCCACAACTTCTAAACGGCTCAACCGATTTTCATCAAACATGTCTAAGAACACTCGCAGATAAGTCACTTTTCATACAAAAAAAACTAAATTGAAATCGCTTCATCCGTTCGGACTCTATGATGCCACAGACAGACAGACAGACAGACAGACACGTCGAACTTATAACACCCCTCTTTTTCCGTCGGGGGTTAAAAATACTCTTCATAATACCAGATATCACCAGAAAAAAAAAAATGCAATATCGGTCAATCAAAATAGAGACGTACCTACCCATTTTTTCCCTAAAACTTAAATTATTATCAATATAATTATGTACCTAAATCCAAATAAATATACAGTCAGTAGGTATAGCACATTATTTACCTAAGTATGTATGTACCTACTAAGAAGTTTTACTTCGTGACTTTTTTTCATCTCAACCTTGTTTGTTTCTCGCGGACATTTAAATGCAGATGAAATTATGTTCCATGATTGGAAAACGTAGGCTGTAGGTTTACCACGGACACTGGGACAAAAAAAAAAAACAAAATAAACGAAGCGAAGTCCTGAAAAACTAACTCGTGACCTGAATTTTCTAGTACATATTTATTAACGTTGGTGTTAGTTTATTTAATATTATTAATTAGGTACAAGAAAATTAGATATACAATAAGTAGCCTTCATTATAGTTTACCATAAGTAAATCTTTTATGATAATTTTGTCATCATGATTATGTACTACAACCATTTTTATTAGGAAGTAAAATCTTCAAATGAGTCCTCCTTTACAGGGTCACGGTTACCCGTTTGGACAGGCAAGTTTTTAGCCCTCTAAATAGGCTCCGTCAGATTGCTGACATATCTCTTTGAGATGTGGGTGGAACACGATACGCCGTCAACTCGGGCATGGTCCGTGGACCATTCGGACCATCGGACGGCGACTCACGCATTACCCACATGATCCGCATGCCCGTGGTTAATTAGTACACCCTAAATCTACCCGAAGAAGTACCTATTAAGGTGAACAGCAGATTATTTCAATAATCGTATCCAAAAGGGAAAATTATATCCATGAAGTAATAGCAGATTTAAACTTTCTCCAATGCATTGGTTCTGTATCATAAATACTGAAATTAACATTTAAATAATTATTAAATTGTTATTGTTGCAAAAATAAAACTTACATAACTTTATTATAGATATTCATAATATCCTGTGTAACTGTGGCATCCAAATTCGATCATTCCATTACATTAAACCAGATACGCACTTAAACATAGGTAAATAAAATATGCTTGTATATTTTATATTTACTCACATAACACGAAAAAAAATTAGCTCACAAACCTACAGCTACCGTACACTGAATAACTTAGACAAATGTAAATATACCCAAGGTCTAAGTTTTAACTAGGCACACTAAAAATCACTGTAATTACATACACAAATCACGTACAACATACTAAAGTGGTGCACGGAACAAATGTCAGTACCTAACTCTTTCAATATTTGTCTTCATGCGGAAATCGAACCCGCTACGACAAGAACAACAGATACCGACCACCATTTAAGTCACCAAGGTTAGAACTGAAGATTATCATCTTTGTATGGATGTCCACTACATTTTGATATGCTTGTAACTACGTTCATTGTATGTATTCGATATTTGTAACTCATTACTTAGATGACGAATCATACGAAATAATATATTTTGCCCATGCGGAAAATAATATCTAATTGCATTTGCATTTAGACTGGCCTGTCGGTCTAGTAGTTAGTGACCCTGACGGCTATGCCGGGGGTCGTGGGTTCGATTCCCACCCAGGACAAATGTTTGTGTGATGAGCACGATCATTTGTTCTGTGTCTGGGTGTAATTTATCTATAATATGTATGTATTTAGAAATATATAAGTATGTTTATCAGTTGTCTAGTACCCATAACACAAGCTCTGCTTAGCTTGGGACTAGATGGCGTTGTGTGATAGTTGTGGAATATTTATTTATTTATATTTGCTTGCCAATTCCACATTGGGCATAATCTTCATTGGGCAAATTATGTCCTTTGCAACATCAAGTTTAAAAATCAAAATAAAAAATCAAAATCAAATAATTTATTTCAAGTAGGCCTGCTAGAGGCACTTTTGAATTGTCAAAAGACAAAAGACAAAAATTAATTAGAATTTTTTAATTAAAATCCTGAAGGCGTGGTAAGACCATGTATGACCTGTCTCATTTTCTTTAACGTGTGGAAATGGTCATTAGATGTTCTTCGCAGTGCGTGTGCGTAGTGGGTGGCATCTGACAGGCTCAGTTTTAAAACCATATTATAAAATATAAACTGTGATCAGAATCCCCCGACTAAAACTGGCTCGGGTGCGGAGGGCACAGGTACGGTCGCCACAATCATCCCAGCATAAAAGTTCCAAGCTCCTCGACCGGTAGGTAAGTAGCCAAATGGCTGGCTAGTGGGCTACGAATCATCAAGCTCATAGCTTCCGGAACTAAAACTTACTGTACTTGTTTTCTTATCAAATAAAACCTTATTATGAACCTAGAATTTACCCGGAAATTGAGCCCAATTACATCACGACTGGCGGCTGCACCGGATCACTAGATCAAGAAATGGTTCACCTCAATTGGTTTTGATATCTGTTTTTTAGACAACCTAACCAAGTACTTAGGTAATCCTGGTCAAAAAATCTGGACAAACTCGACGCAAAATTTCGTCATCACCATAAAAAAAATACGGATGATTATGGTTTAAATTACTTTGGATTACCCAGTGAAAGATATTGAAACGAAAGTGAGACTAATAGGATGCGACCGTTGAGCAAATCGCGGAGAAAATTGTAATAGAATCTATCGCCCTTGGTTAACTTTCAAGAGCTGTCACTCAGTAGAATTCACCTATAAATTATGTATTTAGATAAGTATCACAAGATGCAGATTGTGCGGGTAACAAACAAACACATAAGCCGCACTTGCGTGTAGATGCAACGATAGCTTTTCATTTGTTTTTTGTATGTAAGACAGATTTGAATTATTAGGTACCTTCCGATTTTTTTAATTACAGGTACCTACCTAATTTGATAATTATGATAAAGGTAAAGGTGACAAAACAATAATATTATTGTGAGAGGTAAGAGTAAAGGTCTGGCTACCTACTACTTTGCTGATCGTCGTCGGTAACAAGGATCCACGATGCACTAAAGCGAAAGATTCGATGGAATCTCAAAAAGGAACTATCGAAAAAATGGGTAAGTAATTATTTTTTAATCATAAAGTATGTATTTTTGTTCACGTACAAATTAATTAGATACCTAAAATTATTTTAATTACGAAACAAAATTAATTAAAACGAAATAATAATACTCACAAAAATCAATTGCCGCCACATTTTTGAACGTTTAATTTTGTTTTCTACTTCACTATTACAACGACCAGTCTTCTACGGTTCAACTCTCAAAGAATACTGCACAACACTTTTATTATAGAGAAGTTTGCGTTACTATTGCCCGCCCAGCACTGCGCTCGCGCCTCCACAACCACTCGTAATATTGGAAGCGAACGGCCACCGCGCTTACATTTTATATAACATCGTCAATACAGCGCTGCACAATATATAATTTAAACTTTAAATCACTGTTGTTTTGTTTTACAGCAAGTTAGATAATTTAAGGTGGCAGCTTCATAATTTCCACAATAATTCATCCATGAAATTAATTGTCCTCTTCAGATTGTTAAGCACCTGATTACCCATTGCATGTCTACTTTTTTTATCGTGGTTAAATCATCAAATGAGTCCTCCTACCCTACATCTGAATGTAGGGTACATTTCCACAAAAACATTGTAATCCGTGTAGTACTTGCCGGTAATAACATCATCCAATTCCCAGTAAGCTAAAAATGCTCATAAAAAAAAAACTACCGATCCAAACTGAATTACATTAGGGACAAAGTGGCAAAAATCGGTCCAGAAACCTCAGAGTACCTACATACATACAAAAAACCGACCGATTTGTCAAGTCTGAACTTGTACTGACCGAAATCCACGGTGATCCTTCAATAGCCCTTTACGCTCCAGTATCACGGTTACCTGATGAGATATTCCCGCGACCAAACATTGCATGTCTAATTGAAGTGTGTGTAAAAACTTGTCTGGTTGTCAATATTTATTTCGAGTTCATGGCCGAAAAATTGTTTACCGATATAATAAAAGTAAATCTGGGGAATTACCTAGTGACCCTAGATCACTCTAGCTAGGTTATTCTAATCAGAAATCGTTGTCAAAATGTTGATATTAGGTTTTTTATCGTTGTAGGTATAATCATCAAATGAGTCCTACGTGGTCCTACTTAGGGCGGGGCGGAAGGAATTGTCAGACTTGTACTGACTCAAATCCACGGTGATCCTTCAATAGCCCATTACGTTCCAGGGTCACGGTTACCAGATGAGACAGTCCCGCGACCAAGCACGGGCTTTAGCCGTCTAAGGGGGGGGGGGGGGGGGGGAAGCGTCAAGATTACTGGCAGCCCTTTCTGGCGCGCGTGGAACGCGACGCGCCATCGAACCGGGCATGGTCCATGATCGGACGGCGAGTCAATCATTACTCACCGTCTGCAGGCCCTGACACCTATATTTTGCAACTAAAGACACCCTTATTTGGGTAGTATAAGGACAGCAACTAATACTTCTACAGATGACACTTATCTTAATTCGCCTTGAAAACATTATAGTCATAAATTAATTCTGTCGTAACTTTATTCCTATCTTATATACGGCCTACCGAATCTAAGGCACAATGACTAGAATAAATAGGTACACCAAATTAATAATAGAGTTAGACAGATACACATCATTATAGTTAATTCTATTTTGACGGCACGGTTGGTGCAGCGACTGAGCGATTGGACTGCTGCGCTACGTGTGGCAGGTTCGATTCTCGCACGGAACAAATATTTTTTCACACTACTTGCTCGTAAATGTCATATTATATGTCAGGCAAACCTACTGTAAAGCATGACATTATTCCCTCTCGCTCGAGCCGGGAATAATATATGTACTGAATTTCATTATTCCCGTGGGAGTAATGTGATTTGAATTTGGAACCTCAAAGAAAACCGTATGAAAACTTTCACCAAGAAGTCGTATTAGTAATGGCGGCCGCTGGCCGCAACAGCTGATCGCTTGCAGTGGTGCCAACTTCATGTTCGAAGGTTGTCGTACCACATCAAATTTCAAAAATCGAATTTATTTTTCCTCGCAGTAGGTGTGAAAAGTAGAGTACGCTCCTCGGGAGTAAAGCTGCCTTGTCTTGGGCTAACTTGAATCCCTCGCTACACTAAAGATTCTTAACACCTGAACCTCCTCGCTGCGCTACGGAGGTTCACCCCTAGAATCCTTAATGTCACTTCGGGATTCAATACGCCCGTGACGTAAGGCAATGCTTTACTCCCTTGGTGCGTAATCTACTATTATGACCTACTAATAGTTGTTCCGGGTCTGAATATTTGTGTATGCGAGTTTCTATGTTTGTAAACGCACCCACGATACAGGAGAAATTTCTAGAGTGGGGCAAACTTTTTTTTATAAAAAAATCTTTCTTCTATATCTTCTTCTATATATCTATCTTCTATAATATAAAAATGGATCGCAAAATGTGTTGCTAAGCTCATAACTTCAAAACAGCTTGACCGATTTGGATAATTTCTTTTTTTGTTGTGTTTGTAATCATCTGGAGCGGGTTTTAGAGGAATTCCACACGTGCGAAGCGCGGACGGGCCGCTAGTATGAAATAAAAACATTTGATTTCGAAAAACCCATGACACTGTTTCTTTAGCCCTTATTCTTTGAGATCTGATAGAAAATTACCACAATGATTGCTATACTTCTCAGCCCATAGTTGTGATTGAAGAAATGGGAAATTCAATAAACTTAATGTTGTGGTAGATTAATTTGAAATTGTATATTTAAAATGAATCAGTTGTAACCCAGATACTGCTTTATGTAGCATTATGTAAATAAATTAATTCATTACGTATTGTTATTTATGGTAGTCGTAAAGTAATAAAAACCTGCATAATTAAAATTATCTCTGTGTAGAATACCTATATAATTAGTTCTTCACAATCAATACCTACGTGACTGATTACTTGACCATGAGCTTTCAAACCATTAATAATAACAAATACCTTAATAAATATTAGAAAATAATGTTGCAAAAGTCTGCTGTATTTGTCTATTATAAATGAAACCACTTAAATTGTCAAAAATGGACATCTAGCATGTTTAAACCTTCATATTACTACAAATGTAAATAAAGCAAAGTTAAATTAACTTTTTGAGTTCAAGGTAAACGTTACCCAGAAAGGTTTATTTTACAAATAATAAGAGACCATTAATGGTTCACCTTCTAATTCGTCACCAATTCAAATAGTTCAATGGTAATAAGTAAAACCTTGGTCATTGCCCTCACGAATGTGCTAAAAAATTGGAAACAGGTGAAGAAGATTAATCATCTTTAGGACTTAGGGCTTTTGTTTCATTTGTACTTGTCGTCTTTTTAGTGTGGAAGACAGTTCATAATGTTGTTGTAATTAATATTGATGATGGTAGCTGTAAGACAATACTGGCAAATCAGAAATGAGACCATAACATGCAGATATTTGAAAGGATTCGGGTTATTCAGTTTTTAGTTTCTTTATAAATGTTGCCCCACCTTAACAATTTATCCTGTTTCGTAGGTGCGTTTACAAACATATAAACTCACATGACAAACGCCCAGACCCGGAACAACTACTTGTAGAACATACTAATATATTATGCTCCGTGCAGTAATCGAACCCGTGACACGCAGCGCAGCCACTGAGCCAACCGTTCGTCGATATTTCTTTCCCGACGTCTAACCACATCTTGAGCTTTATTCCAGTCGCACTTATCCTTCGCGCTTCCCTCCCGCTCCGACTTGGGAGGACTCATTATTTGATGATGTGCTGGCGGCGTCTGTATTTTTAATGGAACATTACAAATAGCCTCGCGATACATGATCCATACATCCGTACTACATCCATTTATGATTTGAGTAAAAAAAACACGTTTAACTTTTTTAAGAACATAAATAGTGGAATTTTTATGAGATGCAAAGAACTGTATAACCCTCAGGTTTCTTCAACAAAGAAAACTAGTTTTATATTTAATTAGACGCTCCGTGACCAATTATACATAATAATGTGTACAATGTTAGGTATTCAACTCGTGCGCATCTTCCGTTGACGCAGTACTCTGTTATTAAGTCGCAGTATATGAAATTGAATAATTCAAGGACCTGGGCTTAACGATGATCGAACTATACACAGACGAGACGATTAGATGACAGTACCGATAAGCAGGGCCGGATTTACGTAAGGGCTTTTTTGGGCAGCCCAGGGGCCCAAACTCACATTGACTATGGTCCGAGATCCAAAACGCTGGTACCTAAATAACCAATAAAAGTCAGGGCCTAGAATAGCATTTAGTTGGTTTATTATTTAGGCAGGGCCCCTCAAGTAGTATTAGCCCAGGGGACAAACTGTCGGTCCGCCCCTGCCGATAGGTACCTACAAGCGGTCGGTCACGCAACTCTAATCGCTCACTGCCGCTTAAAATAGATTGACTTTTTCACAATACCGATTATTGGGTAAAACATTTTTTGTTAGTAAAAGAACAGATGCAAGGTCAACCGCGACAGGTATTACATCCCATCCAGTTTCATCACAACTTACAATATAACGAACTTTTACTAATAAAACCCCATTATGAAATGAATTTAAAACTTAACTAATAAATTAAAATACATGAACTGTTTACTGATTTCTTTATTGGATATCGCCGGTACAATACTAGTTGACCAATTTAAAATGCAATGTTTATATTGTATCACTTCGAATAGTAATTTCGAACGCTATTTGTACACAGGACAACATACATAAATGATTGAAGACCTATTTTTAAATTAATAAACGGCTTATTTCTACTTTTCGTCTGGTGTGTAGATGGATTTTTAACGTAAAGCATGCAAAAAAAAAGCTCTTGTTACATTTTTGTCAAATTGCTACTTAATAATAAAATTTATATAAAAGTTGACAGTGGACACACATTACCCCTAAATACAGAAACCTTTTTTTTTCAATTCAAGACTTATTATTTAACCTTAGCCTACACTTTTAATCTCCTATGATCATAATAATTATTCACAAGCGACAAATAATACTGCTAATGAGAGGATAACGTGTATCAAGGACTGTTAAAGCGTCTATGTGGGGTCACACTGATGAGAAATGCTGTAAACTTTCGCGGCCACAGATTTTAAATGTTCGTCTACATGTCGATTATCGCGATAATTAACAGTATTTTGAGTTAGTGTGACCCCAGCATTAAAATATGTGTTAATGCAAATAAACAGACTTTGCCAAATTATTACATTAACAATAAATGTCAAAATTACACTCACAGCAAAGTTAAACAATGCAGTGAAATTGTAACCAAATAACCAATAATCCAAAAACACACCAAATAAAAAATAGAAATGTGTGACTACAGTTAATTTATAAACGACTTTCGCAATCAGATCATATCGTTTAAAACACATTACAAATTAGATAAATAGTTCTCTATGCATATAGCATTCGCATACATAACTTCTATGTAAGGACATATCACGGACCTGTAGGTTAAATGAGAAACTAAAGTTTCTAAGATACTAAGGGCGCCTATCTAAAATTACGATTGATAAATACTCCGTACAAGCTATATTCGACTTAAAGACTATGTAGCAACATATCACATCCATCAATCGATCCATAGCCACAGTAATAAAGGGACTTACTGACAACCGACCACACTACTATTAGTGGGATTGAATATGTACTTGAAAATTCTACACTCATTGAGTAATTAGCATGGAGATATTCAGAACTTTTCACGCATTCATAATAATATTAATAGTTTAATATCCACACAAAAACTTTTTCCTGAATATCGCACTAAGAAGTGTTATATTTTACATCATGTTTCATAGTAAGTACTTAATAATAATCACTTTAAATCATTTATCGAAAGTATTTTCAGAATACATAAATAATTTTAAGAATGTGTACATTTTTTTCGTATAAATTAAATACATATAATATCTACAATCACATGAAAATCATTCAATTTTGTGACAAGTTTGATAAACTTTTTATTAAATTTAAATTTGGGATATAGATGACAAGTAGTAAATTCGACGTACTTATCGTTCTAATATCAAGGAAATCGTAGTAGGTAAGTCATGTTTGACTTGGCTAGACAAATCAGTTTGTGGCAAAGACAGAAATGGTTATGTAAGTATGTTACCACAGAACTAGACTCATATTCCCAACATGTGAATTTGAATATTGGGATATTAAAATGCGTGCTTTATTTTAAAAAGTACCCAGGAGTACGTATTACACAAAAATCTTTAAAGCACATTCACATAAAACGCACTGTTACTGTCAAATGAGAAGTATAATACGTTTTTGTTTCGTCAATAATATTATAGAACTAGATACATAGGATGAATAAACTAGTAGGCAGGTGATAGGTACAAATGAGAATAAATATAATAAGGAGGAGAAAAGACCTGGAGAGGCTCATTGAGCTTCGCAGTACTGTAAATGATAGGAGAAATTTAAAGCCACGCTACTCACTCGACCAGGCGGCGAGTCAATCGTTAAAGAGGAACACTCGGTCATGCACATCAATCTTAACACTGAATATGTCACAGTCGCGCACTAAACGTTAGCAGTCGACGCCTACCACTGCGGGTTGGGAGGCAGGTAGCCGTCCGGCGCGTACGTGGGAGCGGGCGGCGCGCCGTACGGCGGCACGGCGCCGCCCGGGGCCGCGTAGCCCGGGTAGTACGCCCCGCTGCCGTACCCGCCGTAGTACGCCGGCGTGGGGTACGCGCCATAACCCATTCCGTAACCTGTCGACACAAAAAAAAAACAATTAGTTTTATACACATGTGGTATTAGCTATACGAGTCCTGGACCCATTATGGTAAAAACCAATGTTAATAAAGGTTAAAATATTACATCTTACCGGGGTACTGTGCATAGGGACCATCTGGAGGTGGATTCCCGACCGGGTAGGCCTGCCCTGGCTGGACGGGCGGTGCGGGCGGCCCGTGGGATATGGGTCCGGGAGCTGGTGACTTCGACAAGTCGGCAGGCACCGCCGTTCCGCCGCTCATCATTGCGGGGTGGCTCAGACTGAGTGGCATACCGGGTGAGGATTTCATATGGCTGGCGTGAGGATGCGGCTGCGGTTCGTGAGCGCGAGGCATTAGCCGCGGGTGTGTGCTGAGGTGCTGCGAGCTGTCGAGTGGAGACAGGGGCGCGGCGTGAGACGTGTGGGATGCGTGCGACGCGTGCGGCGAGTGCGACACTTGCGGCGCGTGCGGCACGGGCGACGGCTTGCGTATACGAGGCGGCGCGGCCGGGCCCAGCAGGCTGGACACACTGTGCGGCATGGCGGCGGGTGCCGGCGCTGCAGTCAGCGCAGGTTCAGGCGCGGCGTCAGGTTTAGCAGGCGAGCGACGTTTCTTCGACTTCGCTCCCGGCTTCTCTTCACCGGTCGGAGAGTACGACTGCGTAATATCATCCAAGTTCCTTCGGAAGTCTGGCATCCCTTCTTTGTTCAATACGCTTGCCGTCCTCTCTAGTTGACTGAGACTGGATTCCAGTGATGGCCGACCTCCCGGCCTCTGATGTCTATAATTCTTCAACGGATTTATTTTTCTTTCAACTGCATCAGCATTGCGGCTCAAGTCTGCCAAGTCCATTTTGGATATGTCTGGCATTCTAGATTGATCTATGCTGTTATCTTCTATCGTTTTATTTTCCAGAACATCTTCAGATGGTAATTTTTCATCTGTTGTTAAAACTAGCGGTTGTGGTTCTGGTTCAGGTTTCGAATCCTGTTCAGGTGTTGTACTTGGCTTTTCTTCTTCAGCAGGCTTTGAAGATTCTGGAGTCTCAGGTTTATTCTTATCTTGTTCTACGTCAGAAGTTGGTTTTGAACTTTGCTGCTTGCTATTTTCCTCTTCATCACTATCTAATACTTGTGTATCTTCATCAGAATTTACATCCATCTTACTAGTAGAACCGGATTCACTGCCGTCGACATCAGTTTTCTTGGGTTCTCGCGGTATCTTTGTAATACTCACAGATCCAGGTAGATTGGGTCGTAATAATCTGCCTGGTAGTGGGGACTTCGGACGCAAGCTCGAATACGATCTAAGTTCACCGAGTCTACTCCTGATATCGGCTATTTTTTGACCAGGCAACATGGGTCTCATTTTGTTCTGTCCCATTATGGAAGGTCTCATCACTCTGTGGAAACCAGGCCTGGGACCGGTTTTTGATGTGATTGTGATTGCTGAATTATTCTTCAAAGATCCTGGTATGTTTGACACTGGACGATTACCTAAAACTGAAAAAAAATACATTTTTAAGTAATTTTCTTTTAAACTATTTCAGACCACAGTTAAGCAGATCAAAAGATAAACTTTACCTTTCTTTCCTATGGGGTTGTTGTCTTTATTGTCTGCGCCTTTCTGTCCCAATCCTTTAAAGGATGTCTTGATGGCGATAATTTTCCCGGATTCCAACTGCATATAAATTCCTTTGGGTGATTTCAACACCATGACACGTTGTCCCGCCTTCAGAACTATGTTCGTCTTCTCAGCTGAGTTCGTTGGTATTACAACATCTATGAAAAAAAAACGAGATTATATTATGGGCAGCTATATGAAAGTTACAAATAGAACATAATTATGAAATGTACACTGCACCAACAATTCTACTTTTTTTTAGCGTGGTGAAATCTTCAAATGAGTCCTCCCACCCTGGGCAGGGCTGGAAGGACTGTCAGACTTGTACTGACTTAAATACATGGTGTCCTTCAATGGACCTTTACGTCCCGGGGTCACATTACCTAGCGGCAGCGTCATCTCCTGCGCCGTCATGCCCTGCCGCCGCCACACGTCTGCCGGGATCCAGCGCGCGCCGTGCTGCATGGGTCGCACGGAGGCCACCGGTCGTTGTACCAGGCTGCCGTCTGCCGTACGTACTGTGCGATATGCCGTTGTAGGCTTTGGTGCTAATGCTGCCTTCTTTTCTAATTCGTACCTGTATCAAGCACAGATATTTAGTATTAAAGTTTATATTTCTTTCCTGCAGCTCAAAAAACAGCCAAAATAAATGATAATAAGTAGCTCCCATGCACATTTTTTCACGCCTCCGAGTGGTTTTACAACACCACCATGCGATAGCAGTGTAAATAGCTACTCATTGCGGCAGTGAAACGCATAGGCACAATTCTTTCAAAGATTGTTTTGGTATGAAGAAAACAAGAGTCTTTAATGAAGACACGGTTGGCGCAGTGACTGAGCGAACGACTGCCACTAGCCACTACTAGATCCCCACATCATCACATCACAGAACAGATATCTGCGAGTTTTTCTTCCGAGTCTTTTATCTGCCACATCAAAAGCAGCAACGGAGGTATTCATAAGGTCTTCTTTTGGGTTGGGAAATCATCAAAATTCTCTCTGACACAGATGGAGCGGAACTTGTTCATAACGTCGCAAGACTCGTAAGGTCTTCAAAACTACTTGGATGTGTATAGCCTGTCTAGTGTAAGTATGTACATTTTGATTAATTTTAATGTTTCCAGAAAATGACTTACCCTCTTTGAGCTAGCCTCTTTTCAGCACTAGACAATTTCTTCTCTTTTCTATCAACCAACAGGGACTCATGTTGGAATGGTTCCTTGCTCAGCATCCTCCCGTGTTGCGAGATAACGCCTTGCATCAACACGTCGATGTACTTATCTTTGTGCTCAGACAGATCTTTGATCTCAGATTCCTGGGAAACGAAACATTATTCTTGAAGCAGTAATATTTTAATTACATTTTTTTCTATTCTCTAACAGTTTTTTCTTGATTTGGAATTATTAGATTTCCCAACAATACTTTACAATAACAATTAAAAGCCATTGTAAGTATTAGAAACGATAAAATTTAATTAAATAGCTTTTCGTAACCGCCTTTGCCTTTTACAAAAATTAATCTAAACCAATTTTTTTCGACTGCACGCGTAGCACAGCACTGTAGAAATGGGTTTTGTCGACGGTAAAAAAGACAAAATGACAGAATGTAGAAAGATTTTCCCCTAATGCATGGCAATGTTTAAAACATAGATAAGAAATGTTTCTATTTATTCTATTATTGGTAGAAAAGAGACAAAATTGGTCGTGCTACGCGTGCTGTACGAGACTAGTAGTCTCACAACGATACGGACCGAAGATAATAAAACCTCTTTAATCAGTTTCCACGTAATTCTAAAACATACCTTCTCATCATTATCAAAGCATAGATTAGTGATTTCCTTCATAGAGAGAACAGCGTCAGGATTGCACTCGTCCACGACACGATCCGCCATGCCTTGTTTGTTTATCTGACGGTCATAGATCTTCTTTTCGAGACAGCAGTCCATCACGAAACGGTAGACGAAGCATGGCTTTCTTTGTCCGTATCTGAATAGTGAAACAAAACATATCGTGGAATTGGTCAGACTTAGAAAGGACTGATGAACTACAACGCATTAAATACGAGAGTCAATAGCGAGTCAAAATAGAACTTGCTTGTGACGTTTTGCTAATTTTATGTGTCTTATGTATTTTAAATATCAAAAGAACAAATACGGTTGACCCGAATGAATAGGGCTGACTTAAAATATTTTAACTACGGAAAAAAGGTTTCAAGTGCCTAAATCTTTGTGGAATTCAATACATCCACCATACAGAAAATATTTTTCATTTCTCATACTCGGAAAGTAGTGTTTGTTTGATCTAAGCAGCGGGTCGAAAACGATGCTTCCCTCCCTTGGGCGGGAAAGACTCATAGTAATTGCTTCCCTCCCTAGAATATTATGAATTTTAAAAATAGAACTAAAATTGGTTATTTAGTCGGCTATAATTTTCTATATTAATAACTAGCTTCTGCCCGCGGTTTCACCCGCGTCATGTTAGGCGTTTGGTCCTATGGTCCCGTCTCCATCAGTTTCCCTTGAAGAGCGCGATTTCCGAAGTCGTGGGCATCTTCAGTGGTGGCTGGGGCGAGAGGTAGAGGATGTCTTTTCCCTCACGCATTCCGACTGCTTACCATTCCCCTTACTTGCCACTGAATCTTGAGGTACCTCCCGAAACGAAAACCGGGAGGACTACGTCAGACTAAAGGCGAGGACGCAGCCCGTAGCGCCTTTCCAAACGATCCTCAAAGTAGGCCGGTCAATATCGACATAAAAAACCAAACATTGCAAACGCACAGGTGACTCGCACTTAACCAGTTTTTAGTATTTGTTGTTATAGCGGCAATAGACACACATCATCTGTGAAAATTTAAACTATCTAACTATCACGGTTCGTGAGAAACAGCCTCCGAAACATTACATTACTTTATAACATCTACAAAAAGCAGCAACAAAATCACGTTTTTTGTATGGGAGCCCCCTTTTTTTTACGTGGTAAAATCACCAAATGAGACCTCCCACCCCGGGCAGGGAGGAAATGTCAGACTTGTACTGACTAAAATCCACGGTGTCCTTCGACAGCCCTTTATGTTCCGGGGTCACGGTAATGAAATAAGTCCCGCGACCAATGGGAGCCCCCCTTAATATTTATTGTATTCTGGTTTTTAGTATGTTTTGTTATAGCGGCAACAGAAGTACATCACCTGTGAAAATTTCAACTCTCTAGCTATCACGGTTCATGAGATACACACGCAAAAACTACTAACTTGAAAGCACAGGGTTTTCAGGGTTGCAAATTATAACAAAATGGTAGTTACATGCGCGTTTGCAATGTTTGATGTCGATATTGACCGGCCTAAAGAGGGATTTTATCGACGCAATTGTAACATATTACCCAGCCCGTCATTATTTTGTCGCGGTATTATTTTGAAACTGTGATATCTCCGAAGATATTCATTGAAATCAGATGATGTAAAGGGCAATTTCGTTCAAAATTAAATGCTTGTGATGATCAATGTATTTATTTGGATAATGAAAACACCTTCGCAAATAATAAATTACTTTAAAACAAAGGGGTTTGCAACTTTTTGGCCTCAATTTTTTTTTCTTTCGCCAGTAATGAAATTTTGGTCATTAGTAAACCGCAACCTAAGAAGTTCGTAAAAAATAATAAAAAAAATCTAAACCGTAACCAACCAGAGATATGACCATTTCGATTTTGTTTAAATCTGAAGTTATTTTTAGTAGGAATCCATTGATTTATTGATGTGCTAGGTTTTGCACTCCCTCCAACCGACTTTATGTATAGCCTATAACCGTCTTTAGAGTCCCATCTATCTCTGAACCAAAATTCATCAACATCTGTTCAGCCGTTTTGACGTAAAAACGAAATATATCTTAATACTTATTTCGTGTTTGTAATACAAGTAGGTTTACGAGGAATAATGAGTGGTTTGTTTATAACACTGATTAGAAGATCTTTTTAACCGACTTCAAAAAGGAGGATCACAATTCGTCGAACATTTAAAAAAATATAATTATGTTCCCTTACTTGTCAATGACGCCTGGACCAATTGGGTAATACTTTTTTTTTTTTAAAGTGGATCTTAACAGATGGTCCCATCCATGGTTACGGGGGCATGACGGAGTCTTATAGAAATCGAGGAATCTCTTCAATAAATGGCAGCAAGTCATCTACGATTGCTGCTATCGCATATCTATGCATTTTTTACGCTAGCACACAACAGAATATTACGACTGTACCCACTAAAAAGGATAAAACAAAATCGTCTTGCTTAGACGTTGCACGTTAAAAATTAATCAAAAAGTGAGTTTTACCTCCCTGGGTGGAGAGAAGGGTCTGTCAGACTCGTACGGACAAAAATCCACCGTGAGTTCCATTTCCGATCGAAGTGGAATAAGTCGCGTCACGTCGCGTCGACTCACCCATTATCCGCCGTCAGCATGCCCGTGCCTATGGCGACCGGCAATCGCTTCACATCGTTCAACACCCCAGGCGTCTCCCGCTGCGGCTGTGTGGCTGTCCCCTCCCTCACGCATTTCGCCTCTTTCTTCACTGGCAAAACTGCTTCACGGAAGGAGGTGGCTGCTTTCCATTTCATCTCACCCCGCAGCCTTAACCAAAGCCAGAAGCGAGAAGACGCCCTCACCTACCGCCTATGTAAGGAATTTAGGACTATAGCGTAGCTCTGTGGAAGTGGGACAGATCTCCAACGCGACACGGTCAGGGTCCTAAATTACAGTGGGAGAAGTTGATATCGGCGTCGGGTTGATGAAGTATCTGGGACTCGTCCCCAACAACCGGTGGAAATGTGGCAGCGGCCGCTTTCAAGCGGCTCTACGAGTGGCTTGCGTCGGCGCAACGCCTGAGCGGATCTCCGCTGCCTCGATAAGTCGAGGCACTCCGAGAAGAGCTCGTCACGATCACAAGGCGGTCTTGAGGTAGCGACTGTCGCAACCGAGGTTCGGGCACGCCACAATCGCGAAGGTAAGGGCTCCTTTTAGAAGTAGCTGAAGAGGCGCCACGGCGACCTCACCTTCCGCTTGACGCAGGTCCTCACCGGACACAGAAGTTTCGGGAGCTTACTCTATCTCTGTGTCTGGTAGGGAAGGAAGAAACGTCTGCGTGTCGCCTTCTTCTTTGAAATAGTCATGTTAGCGAAGGAGGAGGCGGGCGCCGGAGTGGGAGGACAGCCTCAATCTCACCCACAACCTAGACAGACGCCACCGTAGGGCGGCGGACGCCGAATAATGGGTGACTCGTCCGATCACGTGCCATGCCCGGGTCGACGGCGAATCGTATTCCATGGGTGCCTCAAACATTTGTAGGCAACCTGACGGGCCCCCCCCTCAGAGTTCAAGTCGCGGAACCGTCTTATCTGGTAACCGTGGGCCCGGAATGTAAAGGGCTGTTGAAGGAAACCGTGGATTGTAGTCAGTTTACATCTAACAGTCTCTCTCATCCTACTCTGTTGGGATGATTCATTGGATGATTTTACGGGACCACAAAACGAACTGCCCTGCACTGGATGGATTTTAGTCAGTACGAGTCTGACAATCCTTTACGGATTGTCAGTCTTCAGCCATAGAGGAAGAACTCAATTCATTATTTTACAACTTCAGAACGAAAAACATGGTACTCAGATAAGTCCCGCGACCCCAGGATGCTTTGGCCTTCTAGAGGGGGGCCCGTCATTGTACTAAGGCGCGCGTGGAACAAAACGCGCGCGCGAGTTGCCCTTTACTCGCCGCCCGCATGACCGCGCCTACGGTGGTCGGAGATCGTCCTGCGACGTCAGACGCCATGGGCGTCCATCACTGCGGCTGGGTTCGAGGAAGGACGCTATCCTATCCCTCACGCAGCTCCCCTTCACGAGCATGACTGCTTCGCAGAAGGATTCGACCGCTTCTCACTCCTTCTCGCCCCGCAGTATAGCCGCGATTAATGCCGGGCGCGAGAGGTCTCCGCCTATCGTCGCCGTGAGGACACGGCGGTGCCCCACCCAAGAACTTTGCAGCCTTGCATAGCAAATAACTATTTCAGATTATACGTAAGATTATTCGTAAATAATGTTTAGATTGATTTGATGTAATTTTTATAGAGAGTTCTCTAGATTTCTTCAACATCCCGTCATCATATTCTGACCTGATTACCATAGGATCATCTGTGATGTAAATGTTTTTTCAACACATTTGCTCGTAAAATGCATTTACAAAGCCTGTATACAGTGTTCGAAAGTTAAAAATTACGGACCATACAACGCAGCGTGCGGTAAAATAGGTACTCTCACCTAAGTACCTATTTTACCGCACGCCCCCTTGTAGAGCAGCGTGCGTTTTCTTTACGGTTTTTTTTTAATTTCCAAAAAAAAAAAAAAGGTTTCCACCAAAGAGTTTCACATTATGAAAATAAACAACCTGACTGATCGAACCTCCTTGGAAGAGCTTTTGCTCAATTCGTTGTCTCACTTTAATACTAAAGAGTAAATGAGATGAAAGATGTAGTTCTAATTTTCACCACGTGCATGTGGCGCCGTTTTCAAAGTCGCGCCATTTTCATATTAGGAACTTCAAAAATTGTTGCGACTAATCTGAGTTCAAGGGAGCAATCTGATATTAATAAGGATAAATGTGTTGAAAAACATTGTATGACACACGTGCAGAAATTGGTATTTACAAACTCGTGACTACGGTACGCCCTCGGGCGCCTTCGGCGCCTCGGGCGTACGTTGTCTACTCGTTTGTAAAAACCAACTTTCCGCACTAGTATCATAAATAACTATTACAAAAAATAAGAATTTTCCAAACCGTGCCAGGCGTCATCGAAAAATCAAGGAACATAAATAACAAAATGTTGCGACGAATTGGGACCTCCTCCTTTTTTGAAGTCGGTTAAAAAGATCTTCATAACAGTGTTATAAACAAACCACTCATTATTCCTCGTAAACCTACTTGTATTACAAATACGAAATAAGTATTAAGGTATGTTCCATTTTTACGTCAAAACGGCTGAACAGATGTTGATGAATTTTGGTACAGAGATAGATGGGTCTCTAGAAACGGTTATAGGCTTTACATAAAGGCGGTTGGGGTGGGCAAAGCCTCGGGCAAAAGCTAGCACATCAATAAATCTACGGTTTCCTACAAAAAATAACTATAGATTAGAACAAAATACAAACCACCATATCTCTGGTTGGTTACGGTTTAGGAACTTAATTTTTTTTTCTAAGGACTTCTTAGGTAGTAGTCTAATTATGCCCTAAGTTTCATCAGTGGCGAAAGAAAAAAATATTGAGGCCAACGTCCGTACTAAAAGTTGCAAACCCCTTTGGTTTCCATAAAAAAGGTTATAGTGACTTAACCTTTAAAGATAGATATATGTTCTCGCGGACTTTATTTTAGAAAATTTTATGAGGAATAATTACGTAGTACATAATTTTTGCATAACTCTAACCGTTTACGCAGCGCACGCAACGGAAGCTCTACAAAAGGAATACATTTTCCCGATTTTGAAACATTTCTCATTACTGCTCCGCTCCTATAGGTGATAGCGTGATGTTATATAGCCTATAGCCTTCCTCGATAAATGGACTATCCAACACAAAAAGAATTTTTCAATTCCAACCAGTAGATCCTGAGATTAGCGCGTTCAAACAAACAAACAAACAAACTCTTCAGCTTTATAATATTAGTATAGATTTCGTGCAGGGCTACGGTAGACTCGATCGAAAGCTAACCAGAATAATAAAACATTAAAAAATAAAGATTTCGAGTCGACAACATATATCCGCAAAATTCGGATAGTCGAGTATTTTGTAAATTTCTAATGATTTTCTGACCAGAGAGATCGCAGCCGCCATTTTTGACATCGGTTATCATGTTGAGAAGTTTTTTTTTTTTTTTTTTTCTTTATTTTCGGCCAGTGTCATATGGTGTATTATGTAGTTACTAAACCTCCTTAGAAAAACCTATAAACTTATGAGTTACCGTGACACCTACATTTAGTACGTAGATGTGTATTATGTATGACACACGTTTCACCCGAGCGAAGCCGGGTTTTCATCTCGTTTTTACATAATTAAGAAAAATATCGATTAAAAAAAAATGCTGCGGTCTTGTGAGTGTATACGGCCAATGTGAATTAAAAAAAATAGATACCTATTAAAGTGGGATGGTCCGCGGCGGTGACGCGGACGGTGTGTTCCATATTTGAAATTTAAATTAAAAAAGAATATTTTTTACTTTCCTTATATTTGAAATGAAAAGTAGAGCGTTTAACACGGGTGAAAGTCATCAATTCCCACTCGGACTATAGCCGCCCTCGCTTCGCTCGTGCGTCTAAATACCTCGTATGGGAATTGATTTCTTTCCACCCTTGTATAACAATCTACTATTGTATAAATGGAATTTGTTTGAGTGTGTTATTTCACTCTCAAACTATTAATACATTACACATAATGTTCCTAAATTTAATGCGTGTATATTTATTTTTAAGTTATAAGTAAATACTTGCCTATAAACACGACAAACAGCCTGCGTGTCGTGGCAAGGGTTCCAACTGGCGTCGAAAACAATGACTCTGTTTGCTCCTACAAGGTTTATACCGAGAGACCCGGCGCGAGTCGATACAAGGAACAAATATATGTGCGGGTTGGCATTAAACTCGTTTATTAGCTTCTCACGCTCTAAGGCATGTGTCGAGCCATCCAAACCTGCAAGAAAATGATTAATGAGCTCAAATAAGTCAAATAATTTGAACAGATAATTTTATATATCTAAATAGTATGAAATACTTACGATAGTAGTTTGTATTTCTCTCCCAAAGACAATTCGTCCCAGGAATGTAATTCTTTTCTAAAAAGTCTTCAATGAGATTCAATGTAAATAAACTTTGGCTAAACAACAGTAGCCTATCTCCAAGCTTTATACTCTCATTCAGTATGTAAAAGAACAATTCCATTTTAGCAGAATTCTCAATAATCCCTGGAATGTAATCTTTTAGCAACTCAGTTGCCCAGTCATACGTCATTTCTTCAGCCTTCTTGACCATCGCTAACTCTTCTTCTCTGTTCATTTTCTCTTCTTTCTCACTTTCTTCAGATTCAGAGTCCTCGTTGTTCTTTTCTTTCGACGTCTTCCTGTCGTTCCTTCCCTTAGCTTTTGGTTTACTCTTTCCCTTTGACTTTTTACTATCTTTGCCTTTTCCCTTTTGTTTACCTTTCCCCTTTTGTATTTCTTCCTCTGATTCAGATCCATCGCTCTTTCCTCCATCTGTTTTGGAGTCTTTATCTTTCTTTTTAGTAGGTTCTGTTTTCGAATCTTTCAAAAGAAGAGGTTGGTTTATATTTACCTTCTTTTCATCTTTTACAATTTTCTTAGTATCCAAGTCTTCTATTTTGACTTCACCATCGGACTCTGATTTAACCTCAGTTTTTTCCTCAGCTTTGAGTTTATCGATTTCAGTCTTTATTTCAGTTATAGGCCATGATGTTACTGGACTGCCAGAGCTGGCACTACCCATGGGCGGTTTAGTTTCAAGGTGAGACCCGAAGTTCTGATATGAGCATGGATAGTTGTTACCGTTAGAATTACCTTCTTGCTGTTCAGGGTAAGGTGTATTGGTTGGATAACCGTAAGCAGGATTATTAAATGGTACAGCACTTGTATTTTGTGTTTGCGGTACATTAGGTTCTGGTTTGATATCGCCTGCAGCTGGATAATTACCAGGAGCGGTATTGGGCTCACTTTTGATGGCGGGTTGAGTTGGCACATTCGAGTCAGGTGGATTGGAAGGCATATTATTGGGGAAATTCGAGTAGTTGGTAGGATTATTTTCGTACTGGTTAAATGGAGTGGAATTGTTTCCGTATCCAGATGTGTTGGCGGAATATGGTGGTGGATATGGCTGATTAGGATATGCTTGAGGCCCTTGAGGAGTATTAGGATTGTAAGATCCCTGTGGCGCGTTGGAGTTATATTCAGAGTATCCAGGATGGTTGTGATAGCCTTGATATGGCGGTCTTTGTTGGTTAGCAGAGTAATTATCTTGATTATTCGAGTAGGGTTGCATCGCATTGCCGGGATACGACTGATCGTTTGGCGGTGCGTTGTAGTTCGGTGGGTAATGCTGAGAATTATTATATTCAGGAGGAGGATTGCCTCTAAAGTCTTGTGGCTGCTGATTATTTTGTTGGTACTGAGGATTATTGTAGTACCCAGTGTTGCCATAATAGTTTCCATTACCCCAATAGTTCTGGTTATAACCTTGTCCACTTTCGGGGGGCACATTCTGTGGATACTGATTAGGGTAGTTACTGCCATAAGGAGGTTGCTGCTGCTGGTAGTAATTACTGTCATAGTTCTGGTTATACCCTTGATTGGGTGGGTAGTACCCAGGCCCTGGGTTCTGATAGTTCTGGTACGGTGGGTACGAGCCGGAAGGCTGGTCTGGTCTGAATGTGTTGTGTGGTGGACCGTACGGTGCGTTAGGGTAGGGAGCGTTGCCGTATATGTGAGCGTCTGGACGAGCGGCCACGGGACCTGTTGTTGTGTTAGGTGGTATGGTCGCTGCTGGCTTTTTGTTTGCACCCTAAAATAATGAATGCTGTGATTATGCTTGATCATTAGCACTACATGAAGAAGTTTGGCCAAAGCCCACTGAAGAAGGCAACTCAGTAACTAGGTTTAAACCTGATTATTGAGGTTAAGCTGTTTTATCTGTTTTTCCTACTCTATTGTTTATTGCCAGTATGAGATCCATGGTGACTTACCCGTGGTTTCCCCGGTCGTCGTCCCGGCGTCCCTTTCATATTCCGTGCTCGTCCAGCCTTAGTAACGCCCCCTATCTCCTCCAAATCCAAGTCTTCTTCAATGGCGGCATTCACTTCACTACGTTTTTTGAGAAAGTTGTATAGGACGTCAGGGTGATTCCAAATCTAAGGAAGGTATTGTTATTAGATACGAATTTATAAGCATTTTTTTACACGTAGTCAGATCTATTCTGCAAGAGTTATAAGATATATCGCATTAGATTTTTCATCAGATTATTTCTACAAGCATTGTTAATAGGGTTATTTTGATGTAAAAAAAAAGCTTATATTGCGAGACCACGTTAATACCTACCATTGCACACAGTATTGGATACTACAGTATTGGATAAGTAGAATAAATGAAAAACTCTTCCATGAATTACAAAGAATTACATACCTTACAACAAATAGCGAAAGCTTTCAAAGGATTTGGCACGGAAGTAGATCGAACTACTTCGTTCATGAACCTCTCGTACAGTTTACGTTGTAGTGGTGTCATTCGTACTAGGAGTACGTATTCTTCCTTCTGAGGTAGCGTCGATTGCAGAACTGCATGCGATCGTCTGTAAGCAAACATAATATTTAAATCTATTCACTGAATTTTCAGTGCACTGCTGGGGACCGAAGGTTGACAATCCAACAGTGTACTTTTTATGGCACGGTGCTATTATAATTTGTATTTTCAATTCTCAACTCAATAGTCAGAGTTCAAAATCCAGCGCTCAAAAACCAAGGCTAAGTTTATGTTAGATCAGTGTTAGACGCCCACGGCGACAGACGTCGCAAGACAATCTCCGGCCACAGAAGGTGCGGGCATGCGGGCGGCAAGTAATGGGAGACTCGCTGTCCGACCTTGGCCCATAACCGGGTAGACGGCACGTTGTGATCCACGTGCGCCTCAAAGCGTGTCAGCACAATGACGGGGCCCCCTTTAGTTGACCAAAGCCTGTCTGTGCGGAGGGACTCACGAATTACCATCGCCCCGGAACGTAAAGGGATATTTAGGTACACCGTGGATTTTAGTCAGTACACGTCTGACAGTACCTCCTGCCCTGTCCTTGAAGTCTCTCTTCGACTCATTTGATAATTTTACCACGATAAAAAAAAAGTTTATGTTAGACATTATGCGAAATAAGATGAACTGTCTGATATTCTTACCTTTGTACAAAACCTACAAGTAGAGAATGCAGTACATGGGCCCGATATCTCATGAGCCGTATGTCCTGTGGCGTGGAATCGATACACTGTCCGTTCTGTATCGGCCGCTCAAACATGTTACAGAACTCCGTCTTGCTACCAAGATAGTTGGGACGCACGAAGTCCACCATACACCAGTATTCAAGTAAGTTGTTTTGTAATGGATAACCTGAATAAAAAAATAATAACGTTATTGTTACAAGCTCTATTGGTCATCATCACCATCATCAGACTATAAATGTACCCACTGCTGGGACACAGGCCTCGTTTCTGTGAGAGGGGAGAGTTCTGTTGATCACGAGGATATAATTAACAATATAAAATTTATAGTTGACCACGACGATATCACTTCTTGGGCGACACAACTTTCGCTTTCTGATTTCTACAAATGACAAAAATTGTGTCGCATAAACAATTCTCTAAGAGACGTTTTTATAATCTTTTTTATTATTAATACTCAATGATACCTGTTAACACAACTCTTCGCTTCGTCCTCATTTGCTTCAGCGCGTAAGAAATATTCGAGTGAGAATTTTTAATTCGATGTCCTTCGTCGCATATCACCAAATCTGGACCTGGCTTGACCAAGGCTTCATACATTTCTGTAAATATAACATTATATTTAAAACACCGAACTTGTGTTTTCTGCAGCCTCACAAAGTCATACCTACAAGTTACCTGGTTATATCCCCAAAAAATAAATATTTCACCTTCTCCCTACATAATCATCGTCCGACAGAAGTTTTCGTCCGCTGTCAATATTAAGATACTGTGCAATATTAGACTTTGGCCAGAGGGTCGTCAATGGCGTTGTGGTCCAGTGATTTCCAGCAACGTCATTGGCTATTCTTGAATAGTTCATTAATGAAATGAACCATTTAGAATATTGCTACGTGGGTGTTTTAGACCCTCAGATTTATTCTTAGTTGAAGACCGTTCAGCCATGCAGGCATGTAATGTTAACAAACCGATGGAGTAACTTTTACATTTATAACATCAGTATGAAGCAATGTAATCCAGACACGTCACAATAGGAGGCAATAGCAGCAGACCGGTCACTGTGGAGGTATACTGTGAGCACTAAGGTGTTTGTGTTTGAAAGGCAACATAAAGAAGACCTTTATGGTAAACGAAACAAGCTTAAGGCGGAGGCTCAGTCGTAGCCCGCGAAATTTAAATTTTCATGTATTTTTTGCAATTTGCTTAACAGTGTCAAGTTATAACTTGATGAAAATATGATTCGCGACAATAAAAAGCATAACTTTACATATCAGAATGATCAAAACATTCGCTCCAGTCCCGCTCACAAAGATTAGCTCAAAGGACATTGGGAAATCGATGTATGGGATTTGGGCCCACCCTTCAATAGTAATATGTTATATACCGTTGGATAGGGCTCTTTAAGGGGAACATTACTTGCTAATAGACATATGGTCTATCGTTAGTACTTTCGGAGATATGAGGTCTTAAAGTTGTCTCGTATAACATTTTATTTGTATCACATTTAATTAAAAAGGGCTATATTCTTCGTGAACATCCTTGTTTAGAGTGAAAGTGATTTGAATTTAGAATGTGGATATTGTTAGTGTACGAGCTGAATGACTAAGGCTCCGGTTCCGCTGGAGCGGAACGGAGACAAGCTGTGCCGTGCCGGGATTAATACGAAATCATAAAAAGTATAGATGTACGATGGCCCACCCTTCAATAGTAACATGTTATATACCGTTGGATAGGGCTCTTTAAGGGGAACATTACTTGCTAATAGACATATGGTCTATCGTTAGTACTTTCGGAGATATGAGGTCTTAAAGTGGTCTCGTCTAACATTTTATTTGTTTCACATTTAGTTAAAAAGGGCTATATTCTTCGTGAACATCCTTGTTTAGAGTGAAAGTGATTTGAATTTAGAATGTGGATATTGTTAGTGTACGAGCTGAATGACTAAGGCTGCGGTTCCACTGGAGCGGAACGGAGACAAGCTGTGCCGTGCCGGGATTAATACGAAATTATAAAAAGTACAGATGTGGCGCCTAGTCGGTAAAGACGTTTGAGTCTCTGAGTCAGTCATACTTGCAGTGTCCTGGCTGCATATATTAAGTTTAGAAGAAAACTCGATTTGCGTGATAATTACATTAAACGAGTGCCCCCGCCCTGTGTGGAGCTGTACGACTCCTACTTACTAACAATCCACCCCATGTTATTCATCATAAGCGGCTGCTGGATCTAGGGTAAGCTCGTTTTTTTTTCGCAAATCGCTATGCAGTGTACTTTGTTTTAGTTTTCTTTTTTTAATACAAGTTAATAATAGTTAATTGTTGCACTATTTAATTTCATTGTCAACATTCAAAGTTAAGACAGTTGGAATAACTTAGGTGTTGTGTAAAGAATACATTTCCGGTTTTAAGTTCTCTTAAATTCTCAGATAGGAGAACATTATATATCAAATGTGTCCTCCCACCCACCTTGGGTGGAGCGTCATGCATCCGGGTAATGTTTATCTCAAAATGAATTAAACGATGATCATTAATTGCTTAGATCAGGATAATTTATGGTACCTAGTACTCACGGCTACACATCAAGCTATACAAAACCAGTTTGTCTTGGTCTCGCTTCTTGCGAATTTCACATACAATGAACGGTCAGCTAATACAGGTTTTGCATAGCTTGATGTGTAGCCGTGTGTACTAGCACTCCGCCCGCAACTTCGTCCCTGCGTATTTCGAACTTCACATTCGTGAATTTTAACTTCCGGCAACCCTCTTTATGGGATACTTTTGGAAAATCTAAATACGTACCGTGTCACTTCATTTGAATTTGGGTTTAAAAAGCTAAAGATCGTTAACCCACCCAAAACAACCCTTCAAGGAAAAAATAATTAAAATAACCTTTATCAATTACTAAAAGAAAAAGAGTTTTGCGATTTTCACACTACTAGTGGTTGGCTTTTTAAAAATAGATAAATACGGATCGTTTAATTGATTAAGAGATAATGTATGCCAAGTTTTGAGCTCGTCGAAGCAAGCAGTAAAATCCTTCCGTTAAAACCTTATTACTCCTTTTCACCAACTTGGGGGGCGATTTTCGGAAAATCCTATAATACGTGTTTAATTATTTTTTATCGTCTTTCTATATACTGAGTTTCAAATTCATGGGCTCACGCATTATCAATGTCCCATACAAACTTTAACACCATATAAATCACCAATGGAGGGTAGTTTTAAAAAACTAATGACGCCAATCATTTTCATTTACTTATCTTCGTATTCATGCTAAGTTTCAAGTTTATAAACCCAAGGAATAAGATTTTGCATACAAAGGTTTTCACCCCCTTTCAACCCTTAATAGGAAGATTTTCGCAAAATCCCTTCTTAGTGGCCACTTACATAATAAACTGTAATTATTGTAAAAAAAAACATGTTTTTACGTTTAGCGATTTAGGCTGTAGGAGAGTCTTACGACCGTACCCTGATCTTTTATTTTTATAGATAACTCCGAAAGTACAGACTTTTGATCTTAGTCGTAATACTAAGTTTTATTCAGCATAAAAATACCTATTCATTCATATGTATCTTATTCCTATTGAGAGGTGGGCCCACTTTTTCTCAATATCCTTTGGTAAAAAATCCGAAATCTAACTAATTTTGATCAAATATTTGTGAGAGGGAATGGAACGACTGTTTTGATTATTCTTGTATATAAAACTAAACTTGATAATGTCGCGAATCATATTTTGATCAAGTTATATCTTGACACTGTTAAGCAAATTGCAAAAAATACATGAAAATTTAAATTTCGCGGGCTACTACTGTCGCTCCACCTTAAGGCCTGACCACCCGCGGTCATCCAATATAAATTACTTTGGGGGAATGCTGAATTGCAGTGAATGTAACCGCAATTTCAAGGCAAAAAATGTCTTTATCAGTCACTTGAGGGCACACCAGCGATGTTCTCAATAGGCAAATCTAAGTTTGGCCGAAATCAATCAGGATATTATCATAATATTAGTCGGGCATGCGGGCAGCGAGTAAAGGGCAACTCGCTGTCCGACCATGGACCATGCCCGGGTCGACGGCGCGTCGTGTTCCACGCGCGCCTCAAAGAGCTGTCAGCAAAATGACGGGGCCCCCTCTCAGAGGGCCAAAGCCTGCCGGGGTCGCGGGACTTATTTCTATTACCGTGACCCCGGAACATAAAGGGCTACTGAAGGACACCGTGGATTTTAGTCAGTACAAGTCTGACAGTACCTCCCGCCCTGCCCGGGGCTGGAGGTCTCATTTGATGATTTTACCACGATAAAAAAAAAAAAAAAAATCATAATGTTAGTAACAATTCTCACCATCTAAAAGTTTCTTATCCTCATCATTGGCATTGTCCTCTTTCTTCTCTTCCTTCTTTGTATCATCCTTCGTTTCATCTGGTTTCGCCTGACTGTCGCCATCGTCTTTATCCAGTTTTGATTCTTCAGAAGCCTTTGCAAGGAGAAAAACTCACGTAAGAATATAGTTATGAAAGTAACAAAGATTTTCCGCAAAGCATAAGCAACCTATAGCATCTTGATTACAAAGTCTACATTCATTCCTATTTAAACTAGTAAACATCTCCAAGGAGAACAATTTAATTTGTGTGTAGACCTCACTCACACATTTATAAAGTGGTTGACGTTGGACATTTTATAGTCTAAAACCGCAGCCTATAACGCCATAATAATATAGTACGGTTTTACCTGAGTATCTTCAGTAGGTGGATCTATCTTCTTCTCATCTTTCTCCTTCTCTGCTTCCAACTTGGCATCAGCTTTCCTTTTCTTACGAGGTTTCTTATCTTTTTTCATACTAAGTAGTCGGTACAACTCGTAGCCTATCATGAGAACTCCGCCAGAGGTCGTCCAGTCCTGGAAAATAATATTAGTACTTAATAAAATTTGATATAAAAACGTTACCTGAGACGTTAGAAATGGATTGAAGAATTCGACACAGTAGGTAAGAACCCGTTTAGCTCGGTTCGAAAGAGCGTCTGATGTACTGAATCCGGAGGTCGCCATGGTTCAAATTTTTCTTGCCACTGAAAATCTTTAATTTGATACAGTAATACATTTAGGTTCTACGATTATCCAAAGATACCTGTTTGCCAAACACCATGTCCCTAATTAGCTCTGATAATCGACACTCTTCTGTATCTCTTTTACAAGAAGCTGACTAATTTACTTCAAACAATCAGCGATACCGTTCAGCTTTTTGGTACGTCGAGCTCGAAAGAAAGTCAGAGTTTGAATCATCCGAGCCGACTCAAGCCATCGTCAAAGTCATTTGTAGTAGGTGATTGTTTTGGCTCGGCTTTGATGTTCTAAAAGACGCATGAACTGACCCAACAAGTGTGTATTCAATTGTTACATACCTTCACAACTTTGGCTCGCATTTGTAACGTTTTGTGACTATCATTCAGTACATAGATAGGGAAGTTCCTCGGTCGCACCTCACCGTGTGCTGACAGCGGACTTGTGCTCGGATCTACTGGCAACCACATGTTAAATTCTGCTACCTGAAACATTATACAGAAAATTTTAAGTAAAGTACACTATCACACAGTTAAATTATGTGGCGCATTGACGGCACGGAACGTGTAGTGGCATATCGACTGGTTGCAGCGCTACGAGTCGCCAGTTAAGCATAATCATTATCTGCCTAGCTTTTTCCCAACTCTGTAGGGGTTGGCTTCTAGTCGAACCAGATGCAACTGAATATCAGTATTTTAAATGGAGCGACTGTTTATTGGACCTCCACAACCCCGAAACTGGGTAGTAAATGCATCGTAAATTGAATACAAATTTTAGATGACGACTTAATAACACTTTCAATGGCAATCAAATCGTTTAATAATTTATTAACTTGCTTCAAATACCCCTTTGCATGTGTAACTTCATTTAACGTTATTACTGTAACAGTAGTTATAAGACACTCACCCAATTCTGAAGAGTGTTGATCGGCATGATACACAGCACAGTTTTAGACGACGTGTGTCGAAGGAATATATCACAGAAGCATACAATTTGTAATGTTTTGCCGAGGCCCATTGAATGTGCCAATATACATCCAAAGCCCGTTGATGTCGAGAATCGCTCAACAGATTCTATAATGTTATCAAATAAGAATCTTACACCACCAATCTGGAACAGACAAATCATAATACAGGAAGTGTTTTTGTTACGTGTATTGAGATCAGAAACTGCAAATTTTAATATCAATGTCTTTTGATTTGTTTGAATTAAAAAGTCCAATTTATTCACTGTAACACAGTCACTAACTTTGTACATATGAAAATGACCACAATCATTGATGCAGAATCATCTTGAGTCGGTATGAAGAGGTGGCTGATATGCATAGATATGCAGGTAACATTTCGTGATGCAGTGATGCTCCGAAGTTTATTCGTCATCAAAAAGTGTGGTGACATATCAATTGAAATTGAAATTAATGAGTTTTACCTGATGAGGTTTGATAACCCTGGCAATTTGTGGTGCCAAAAATATGTCTTCATCATTTTCGGGATGACCAATATTGATTAACACTCGGCCTTGTTCATCTGGGATGTTATAAGCATCATTCACATGGAGACCTTGAAGACAAAGAGATATATTGTCATACTTATAACTCTCTTACCACGTTTTTAGTGTCATATAGACAAAATCAGTGATAAATTTCGCATGACTCTAAAATCGCACTTACACACATTAGGCATTTGAATAAAAAAATATACAATTCGATCAATTTAGGCTTACTGACCATTAACACATTTATAAACCATAAATGTTAGCGAAAACCGCACTTTTCCCCAGCACTGAGATATTAGATATTAGTGTACATAAACTCCGGCTTTCTTGAAGATTTTTGGACGATTGAATGGTCAATAGCCAGTAGATCACTTGACTTTGAATTGATTTACGAATTGCTATAATTTTAGGATGTACTGCGAGTATGCTTCATATACGCCAGTCAAATCTGATCTCTCGTAAACAAATAATCATTTATCCTTTCTATCTTAAGGGCTTTACCTGAGTTACCAGGATCCTCTTCGGCTTCAGGACTAGGCGGCACTTCTGAATCTGACAGCATTATGCAATCATCAGAATCAGATGAAGAAGACGAAGACTCCTCACCACTGCTGCTATCAACTATCTCTACAACCTACACATTAAAATATTGTGTTAACTTTGTGAATTTATGACTGATGTTAATATAGATAAAATAAAACTCAAACACAAATTTTATTGGCATACAGGTAGATGTTATTACGTAAGCATCCCCTAAGAAAGGATTTTGATAAATTCTACAACCAAGGGGTTAAAATAGGGGATGTCAGTTTGTATAAATCTTCTTATATTTTCGACTCATTAGCGAAGCTGCGGGCACAAGCTAGTTTTTCATATGACAAATCTTCATAAATGTTGGTGGAGAATATTACTAGTAATTTTTCAAGTGTGATGGTATTGAAATAATTTTTGAATGGGCATGCATATTGGGAAATAATTTAAAAAAGTGTTTGACAAGTTCAAGATAACATAATACTAAATAGAAGACTTATTTTTGAAAAATCACAAATAAAATATATTTTATCATCATAATCAGAATAGTCTTACCTCTTTCTTATCAGACTTCTGATCAGGTTTCCCTGGTTTTTGGGCCCCAGATGTTGTCGGTTTTACCAACTTTGTAACTTCAATTTGGCCAGATTTCAATGTCTTTTTCGTTTCACCTGATGGAACTTTCACTAGCACTGTATTTGGTAAACTAGAAATAAGAATTCAATTAGATTTTTAATTTCTCCATACAATCATTTATTCTAAAGGTATTAATTATTACATACTTTAATTTCTGTCCCGGAAGAGACTTCTTCAGAATAGATGAACCTCCTTGCAACAGTGATATAGTTTTCTGATGAATTTTATTTTGTCTATTAATTGCTATTTGTCTTTGTACCTGTTTGAAACAAAATAGTCATGAGAAACACCAATATTTTAAAAGCCAACTTGCTAAAGAATATAGAAACCAGTACTGTAGCAAACTTTAATAGGAATATGGAAAACACCAAATATTGAATTATCCATTACTCTCTCCGACTGATGTACTCATTTCTGAAATCTAGGTAGGTTTGAGACCTCCTAGAACCAGGAACTTTACATGTAATTTGTGTTGAATAAAGATATTGAAAATAGTCATACTTCTCTGATGATTCTCTGCTGTTCTTGAACTCGAGCCAATCTCTCCGACTCCTGTCGCTGAGCAGCAAGAGTGGAAGCATCTAAATTCTTCTCATCCATGACTTCTCTAATATTTCGGCGGACATTTAAAGCGTTGGTATTTGCTGGTTTCTTCTGAAATATAGGCATTACATAAATAACTTATTTATGTATTTTTTTAGGTACCTTTTTGCTGAGGGCTCCCTTTTCCGCAGACTCTAAAGTGGCCCAAACTTATATTTTTAGATAACTATGATAGTTATTAATTATATGAGAGTGGCTCAGAGCTTGATTCAGCCGTTTGGATAGATTAGTGCCAGTTCTATTTCACAGGTGGCATAATGCAGTAGTAATGTTTATGAATGAATTTAATAAAATTGTTACATATAAATTATTAACATGCTCGAAGATAGGTACTTGGATTGTTGTGGCAGACTGACATATTCTGTTTTATTACCTTGTAATGTAATACAATGTGATTGTGGTGTAGGGTTTTTAGATAGCTATTGTACTATACTTTGTAAAGTTCTCACGTTTTTAGGGTCTTATTTACATATTAAGGCCCCTCTTCGCGGCGGGCTCGAGAGAAAAATAGGTATTGAAGCGCTACTCACACAGCGATAGACGCGGTCGACCCACTCACACACACATCTATGATCGCATAGAGTTTTCAAGTAGCACTAAGCGCGTACCCAACAAATGAATATTTCTATCTATTAGGGCTACGATAAACTCGATCGAAAGCTTACCTGAATAATAAAACATTAAAAAATAAAGATTTCGAGTCGACAACATATATCCGCAAAATTCGGATTGTCGAGGATTTTGTAAATTTCTAATGATTTTCTGACCAGACAGATCGCAGCCGCCATTTTTGACATCGGTTACCATGTTGAGAAGTTTTTATTTTTTCTCTTTATTTTCGGCCAGTGTCATGTGGTGTATTATGTAGTTACTAAACCTCCTTAGAAAAACCTAAAAACTGTAACCCCCCCTCAACAAGTTTAGTTTTCGACCTTATTGACATTTATGCAAACACCGGATTTTAATGAAGGAGCAATGTTATTTTTTATTTTTTTTTACTTGGTAAGATCATCAAATGAGGTCTCCCGCCTCGGGCAGGGCGGGAGGGACTGTCAGACTTGTACTGAGTAAAATCCACGGTGTCCTTCAATAGCCCTTTATGTTCCGGGGTCACGGTGATGGTATAAGACCCGCGACCCCGGCAGGCTTTAGCCCTCTGAGAGGGGGCCTCGTCATTATGCTGACGCTCTTTGAGGCGCGCGTGGAACACGACGCGCCGTCGACCCGGGCATGGTCCATGGTCGGGCGGCGAGTTGCCCTTTATTCACCGCCCGCATGCCCGCGCCTACGGTGGCCGGAGATCGTCTTGCGACGTCCGACGCCGTGGGCGTCCACCACCGCAGATGGGGCGGAGGGAGGACCTTGTCCTCTCTCTCACGCGGCCCGCCTCCTCCTTCGCGAGCATGACTGCTTCGCAGAAGGAGGCGACCGCTTCCCACTCCGTCTCGCTCCGCAGCATGGCCGCAACCAATGCCGGGCGCGAGAGGTCTCCGCCTATCGCCGTCGTGAGGACACGTCGGTGCTCCGCCCGAGCGGGGCAATCCTGCACCGTATGCTCGACTGTGTCCTCCGGGCGATCTACGCAGTGGTGACACCCAGGCGTTTCCTCCTTTAACAATGTTAGCTAACGAGAATATGAGGAAAACAAACTAAATTCTAAATGTCAATAAAGTCGAAAATCGCTTGAACCTTTTTTTTTTACTTGCCTTTGTTGAGCAAGTTAAAAAAACAGGTTCAAGCGATTTTCGACCTTATTGACATTTAGGCAAACACCGGATTTTAATCAGGATCAATGTTCATCATCTCAGCCATAGGACGTCCACTGCTGAACATAGGCCTCCCCTTTTGATCTCCACATGTACCGGTTGGAAGCGACCTGCAACCAGCGTCTTCCGGCGACCTTCATAAGGTCGTCTGTCCACCTTGTTGGTGGACGTCCTACGCTGCGCTTGCTAGTCCGTGGTCTCCACTCTAGCACTTTTCGACCCCATCGGCCATCCGCTCTGCGAGCAATATGGCCTGCCCATTGCCTCTAATGTAAGAAAAACAAACTAAATTCTAAATGTCAATAAAGTCGAAAATCGCTTGAACCTGTTTTTTTTTTAACTTGCCGTTAGCAAAAACTATCATCGGTCACAAAAAAAAAAATTCAATTCCAACTGCCTGTACAAACATACAACTACAAATTTTTACAATGTACAATTTTGTTTTATTTTCAATTTGTGATTTCCAACCACTGTGCGCACCCCGCAAAGTAGTCTTGTGTATGTACATGCCACTTAGCCGCGTAATTTTTTGGTAAAAAGCGACGTGCTCTCACCTTGAAATCCTGCGGACGACTGAGCTCTGCGATTCGATCTCGAACCAATGCCGGATAAAATATTCCGCCATAGTAAAATGTATGGAGATTTTCGGCCTCAAAATTCAGTTACTTTACGAATTTTTTACGCGAAAAATATACAATGTTTTGAAAAACAGACACATGTAGACAGTACACCGGTCTTTGTTCTCTTTATTTATGTATAATATTAATTAGTTTTCTGCTTATTTACGCCAAAGTTATGGAAATACGGCAGTGCTTTTTACGCGTTTTTAGTGATTTTCAATATTTTTTTTAACAATTCCAGCCGGGTTTATCCTCAATCCGATATTTGTAGACCCTGGGGGAACTCTTAAGCTACCCAGACCTTTTTTTTCGTGGCTATTGTTTTAAGTTTTATACATAAACTTATGGAAATGCCATAACACTTTTTGCTAGTACCGATCCTTAAGATCAACATTATGAAGAATTAATAGAAAAAGTATTTTGTTTATATACTATAACTGTAATGTAAATAAAGATCATAGGAAACAGATACATATTGGTTTATGACTGTAGATTAAAATGATATTATTTATGTCATGTATAAAATTAATTACGAACAGTATTAACAACATCCTAAGAAACTGGTCAGGATCTTGTTACATTGATCAATGTTGCAAAAGAATTAAGAACCAGAAGCCCTAATAAAAACCCAACCTGATCAGATTTATAATAAAATAAAAATTCACAACTTTATTATATTAATCCATAGTCAGTACATATAATATACATAAGTATATCATGAATATTGTTTACTATACTATATTTATAGTCAACTATTCATACAACATAGAAATGATGCAAGTACTTTTTTATAGAAACTGGGATATAAGAATCAATGCATGTGAAATATTACAAAGCTACTGCTATAAAATACTACATGTGGTCAGACTGGAAACACCCCCAAATATTTATGTTAACTTCATGCAATTTTTAAAAGATACTATCATAAAGGTGGATCTTCCTTGCCATGCATACACTGCCTTGGGCATGTTCTACCACTCTATCTCATGGTGATATTAGAGAACAAAACACAGTAAGTACAATTAACGAACAGAAAAAGCATGCAATATGGGTGGAAAAGTACTGGACAAATGATGAATTTAAGTTGTTTGTTTTCATTTTCCAATTTCAGCATTTATTCTGAAGTATTTTAATATAATGCTATTTGCTCATAATGTTATCAAAACTACTGTAACAGCAGTCATAACTATTTTGTTCTATTGAGATAAGGTAAACAACTAAAACATTTACCAACAATGTCACAAAATTGCAATAATATTTTTGTAAACAAACTAAGGAACATGTTTCATGTTAATCCAAGTATTGGCAGGAGATCAAAAGTCTGTTTCATAAAACTTATAACCATAGTACAGTATAGATTACTTTCAATGCATTGGATCACTTCTAACACAAATAATAGTAAAATTGGATTTTATGTCTGAATTTAGTACTGACCTGATTGTTACAGAGACATACTAAGAATAGTGTTACTGTGGGCATATTATTTACATAATCAACACTATAAACAAGTTTATAGAAGAGAATAAAAAACAAATCTTACCTCATCATCACCTTCAGGCTTCTTTTCTCCATCTTTTGATGATTCCCCACTCTCATCCTCTTTCTTAACAATAGGTTTCACACTAATCTCTCCCATTTCTTTCAATTTCTCTGTGATGTCAAAATCCTGACTGCTCTCTTCTTGTTTCATGTCTAATAACTCTTCAGCTGTTTTCTCTGGGCATAAATCACCCTCTTCCACTTCAGCGATCTCAACATTTTTGTTATCCAAGTCACCCTCATCTATAAGATCTCTAATTGAAAGAGTTTGGGGTTGTTCTTCTTCATCTTCTTGCTCCTGTTCCTGTTCTTGTTCTTGCTCAGCCTCGGGTCTTTCCTCTTGCTCTTGTTTAACTTCAGGCTCTGGTTGTGGAGGAGGCTCTTCAGGAGGTTTACTAGTGCTCTGAGACTCCTTTTTCGACTCCACTATATCACCAGTCTCGGGGTCAATGTAACTTTCGTTTTCCTCATTCAACTCTTGCACAGCATTGAGGTTAACTTCAAATTCTTCCTCTGACAGTCCATCACTTTCTGTCTTACTATCTTCACTTGAGAAGTCACTTAATTCTAAGACGTTATTACCAACTAAGCTGCGAATTGTAATACCTGTGTCCTTTTTGAGTTTCTTCGTGAAATCATGGAAGTTTTTTACAGCTTCCATCTTTCGTTTGTGGCTCATAGGCCTGGGCCGAGGAGCCGCGCGCCTTCGAGCGCTCATCGCCGCTGCCTGAGCAAAATGAGCTCGTTGTATCCTAGCGATAGTCTCGTCATCATCCTCACTATCCACCACTTCTTCCTCGGACTCATCTTCTTCATCTTGCACCTTGCCCTTCATTTTATTCTTCAATGAACTCGTGCCGCCGGCATCATCCATGACAATAAACTAATTTCTAATAACTCAGATTTACTAAAACCTATCGCAAGTCATCATTCTCACGTCTTATTTCATTGAATGAAATCATAAACACACTAGATTTTTGTTTTGAACATAGGCTTATTTCATAAATGGAAATAAATTTTCTTGGACACAAACAATCTTTTTCAGGATAGCTCTTTGTAGCACTTTCAGGACGCGGCGTTAAATATCCAAGGGAATAAGCCGGATGACACAATTATTCACATACAGCGCCCGATCAGATGAGAAAATACGACATGTCGTCCTAATCATTTGATTTTAATTATCGATAATAAAATAATGTCTGCAATTAAAATTTAGGAAGCCATTACTTCCGCAATAAATAGCCTATTCAACTATTCGTATAGAATTTGTGTATTCGACAAGCGTGTTTACAAAAATTGTAGATGGGCGACTGCGTCACAAAACGTCATGAAGACCTTATTAACCATGACTATTAAAGTGTTTAATTGCGAATTCTCTTGTTCGAAATGTCTGTGTAACTCTCATTACAGCATCTCGTACTTGCCATTGAAAATGCATCCTTGTTGTACCAAAACAATGCGTCAAAAATTGTAACAGCAAATGTTTTTAATTCATGGCAACATTATTGATTTTCTTCACAGGGTTGACATTTAATTTACTTGTCTATGAAATACTTTATGGTAAAGAGAAGTCCACAAAAAGTTTTTTCTCATCTAAATTATTATTTTGTCCAACACCGGACATTCTTTGAAAATATCAATTACATCCCAAAATTTACATTCAATTTCTTTCAGTTAATTTAGTTGTCAGAAAAGCTATACATAATCCTCCCCACACAAGCCTGATTACGTAGAGGTTGATGTTTTATTATAGCTGTATTATTTGTCTTGATTCCTGATTTACATTTTTAACAAACAATAAAACTTTGTCTATTTAAATGTTGTATGAAACAAAACATGATTTTTGCAAGCATTTTATGTACATACGGGTACTGTCACAGGTCACAGGGTACACCTACACATTAAGCTATGCAAAACCAGTATTAGCTGACCGTTCATTGTGTGTAAAAATGTACAAAGCGAGACCAAGACAAACTGGTTTTGTATAGCTTGATGTGTAGCCGTGTAAACCTACTGTGGTCAGTGGCGTGTAGCTATGCAATGCAGGTGCACGAACTCCAAGGGCCTTTTGGCGACGTGGACCGTAGACCCCAGCCACACCTGAAAGGGTCTCGCTCACAGGTCCCAGTCGATCGGTTTAAGAAAACCACTTTATATAAACAACCCAGACATACCTATTTTTTTCATTTTCATAATTACTAGGAATTTCTGCTGTCGTGTGTGCGTTTACAAACAGAAACTCACCTGAAAAATAACTAACCAGCAGCAACAGGGCTATTGGCTAACTTGATAGTCACCGACTAGCGGTTGTCAGTCCACTGAACTTGGATTGCTTACTTGATACCTGTTATGAGGCTAAGTTAAGGAGTGGAGTCTCTCAAGAGCGTCGACATTATCAGTTTCATTGAAAATGCAAAAGCCTTTACCTTTTGACAGCTATTTGATGATCACCACACAGACACCGAAATACGCAATAGCCCCGCAGACCCGCCCAGCACTGGTCGCGGCCATGCTGCGGGGCGAGACGGAGTGGGAAGCGGTCGCCTCCTTCTGCGAAGCAGTCATGCTCGCGAAGGAGGAGGCGGGCCGCGTGAGAGAGAGGACAAGGTCCTCCCTCCGCCCCACCCGCGGTGGTGGACGCCCACGGCGTCGGACGTCGCAAAACGATCTCCGGCCACCGTAGGCGCGGGCATGCGGGCGGCGAGTAAAGGGCAACTCGCCGCCCGACCATGGACCATGCCCGGGTCGACGGCGCGTCGTGTTCCACGCGCGCCTCAAAGAGCGACAGCATAATGACGAGGCCCCCTCTCAGAGGGCTAAAGCCTGCCGGGGTCGCGGGTCTTATACCATCACCGTGACCCCGGAACATAAAGGGCTATTGAAGGACACCGTGGATTTTAGTCAGTACAAGTCTGACAGTACTTCTCGCCCTGCCCGGGGTGGGAGGTCTCATTTGATGATTTTACCACGTTAAAAAATAAAAAAAGCCCCGCAGACCCGGAACAATAGTTACTTGTAGGTCATACAAATATTTGTACAATGTGGGAATCGAACCCACGACTCACTGCGCAATAGTCAGCAGTCGAACGCTCAACCATTGTTCTAACCATAACGACAACAAATCTGCTCGATATTTTTCGTCCTAGGAGGGCCTCGCAGATGCGTCTTACCCCCTTCTAGATTCGGTCTCGCTACATCACTGAATGTGTTTGACTCGATCTTTATTCATAATACGTACACACGGCTACACATCAAGCTATTCAAAACCAGTTTGTCTTGGTCTCGCTTCGTACGATTTTTCCACACAATGAACGGTCAGCTAATACTAGTTTTGTACAGCTTGATGTGTAGCCGTGTGTACAAGTACACGATGAAATCTCAAAACTTGCTAGAGATTTTCATAGGTTTTGGAGAACAAATGGAGATGAAGCCTTGCCTGGGGCTACTACCTACCGGCTGACCCTTTTGAATTTTAAAGGTTTTCTTTCATATTATATATTTTTTAAAATTTTATAAATTATCATTATTTAATCATACTTTATGGTTTGTTCCTGTGCCTGCCTGCTAAAAATAAGATTTTTTTATCGTGGTAAAATCATCAAATGAGTCCTCCCACCCAGGGCAGACTACCGAATGACGGGAGAGACTGTAAGACTCGTACTGACTAAAATCAACGGTGTCCTTCAATAGCCCTTTACGTTTCGGGGTCACGGTAATTCGTTAGACCCCCGGCAGGCTTTGACCCTCTGCTAAAAATAATACAATAAGAGATAGGAAATATTTTAGTAGTAAGAGAGACTAAAACTTTAAAATAAGGGACTTATTTTAAAACTAAATGCGCGTAAATGTTGGATTCTATGAAAGAAAAGTAAGGGATTTTTAAATAAATATTAAAGATGTTTTGTATATTCTATTTACACAGTATTTATAGCAACAAAATTTATCTACTGAACATGATGGATAACAGTGCATTTATATTTATGCAACACCAACAAGACGCCTTTCACGTAGCCGGAGACGACGCTCCCGTTCAAATTCCTTCATGCGAAGTTCATAACTGAAATAAAACAGGAATTCATTAACATTGTGTGTTTTAATTAAAAAGCCAAGGTATTATTATTATTTTTTTTGGTAGCCTGCTGGACAGGTTTCATCTGAACTGATCAGTATTGCAAAGGTTTTTTTCTATGATTTTCTTTACACTTGTCTGGGGATTTGTGTTTGCGAGTGTTTAAGTTTACAAACATAAACTCTCATACACAAACACTCAGACCTGGAACAACTTCTTGTAGATCATACAAATATTTGCTCCCTGCAGGAATCAAACCCACGATACACAGCACAGCAGTCCGATCGCTCATCAACAGTGCCATCAAGGTGGAAGAGTGACAATTTTAATTCTTCAAGTTAATTTGTTACATCAGGGTTTTTCAACCTGTGGGTCGCGACCCCCTGGGGGGTCGCGAAGCTTCTATAAAATCTTGGAAAAGGTTGGAAGAGCATTAAAAAAGTAAAAAAAAAAAAGATATTTAAGGCGCTCCCTCACCGCAAGCATTCACCTGTAATGTAACGTTACAAATTCGAGCATTTCATCGGTGAGGGAGAACTTACTTACATGAAAATGAGTAACTGTGTTGGATTTAATATTTACTTGTCACAAAATAAAATACATGTAAAAAAACCCAACGTGTAGGGGGGTCGCGAAATATTTCTTCATACTAAAAGGGTCGTGCCATGAAAAAGGTTGAAAAACCCTGTGTTACATTATTATTAACTCATTTATTTCATTTAAGCTCTTTGTTTTGTTTAACAATAAACTGCTTTTTAGGCATTTTTAGGTACTATTTAAAGCGCCGTATTCACCATCTGTCACGGCTGTACGTCATGCACGATGCACGACGCAAAAACAACGTGAATAGGCTTGACGTACGTCATAATCACGGTGTTTTTGCTTCGTGCATCGTGTATGACCTTGGCGGGACGTACAGCAAGATGGAACGTGAATACGGCGCTTTAATAATTCCATGTTTTAAACAAAGAAATCATGCAAACTTCTTTCACAAAGTTGTGAGATCATACCTCATTATTGAATTATCATAATTAAAAAAATATTTGTGACATATCAATAAAATAATGTCAGTAAGATTTTGCAGGTAGGTAGGTACTGGTTTTATGTCTACAGATAAACATATTGTTTGAGTAAAATATATTGCTTTTCTTTAACAAATGAATGTAGAAATGTGAAAAACTTACTTTCAATTTTTTACATTCATTTGTTAAAGAAAAGCAATATATTTTAATAATTACAAAAAGTCTTAAATACTCACTAATTTAGTTAGAATGTTTTACTGGCTATTCTACCATCAGGTAATTATCACTGACAAAGATATTTTTTAAAACTTACTTAACAATTTAAATAAATATGTAGTGGAATTAACATACTCATCCTTTTCACAGGTCAAGAAGGCATGTTTTTCATGAGCACACTTGTAGAGCATTGGCATATTCTTATAGCGGCACGTTTGGTATTCCAGCAAATGATGGGCACAGTAATCACGGTGTTTTGGAGGAATCTTAGCAGAAATCAGATCAGCCTCACGGGCTACCATTTCTGAAAATGAAACAGCAATAAGGTAGAAATATTCTCATCATCATTATTATTGGCAGCCTTGTTACACCAATTACTGGTGATTAGAGGCCTAATCCCTTTTTTCCCAGATCTGCGCGAGTCTCTGGCAGGTCTTATTGCATAAATACCACAAACTTTGTCTGGACAAAACCTTTATAATAATCATTTTCATTATGGGAAGTTTTGAAGTATCAATAACACTTTGTTTTGACTGTAACATAACCTACACAAAAATTATGTAACTTTTGTTTAAATACACTGTAATACATACAACACTGTCTGAAATTACAGCAACTCACTAATTTATAGAAGATAAACGAATTACCTCTCGGTTTTCTCTGGTAATCGAATCCTGCTTGCGGGTCAAATGTTGGTTGATCATCCATGTAAAGATCAACCTTCCTCGCGTCGAAGGATCCCATCATTTGACCCATCTTTTCAGCTCGTATTATCTAATGTGCCAGTTAATAATAAGGCCTTTATGTGGACTATTGGCCTTAATATTTACAAGTTTTATTTTGTAATCCAGCTGAGTGGAAGTAGAAATCGGGTCGTGAAAATGGTTGTGTTGCCACTTCTCATCAAACTCCCAATAATTAGGGAATTGTGATAATTTGTTAATTTAATTGTGACGAAAAAGAAAACCAAAAAAATATGTAATGTTAGTGTATCGTGTGTTAAACAACATAAAAAAATGATCTCATGTTCAGAATATTTTTGTAGAAGAAACAGTGTTAAGACCGAATAAAAAAAACAAATTCAAATTCACGGTAAAATATTTTTTGTTGATGTAAACACATTTTTGACATTTTCGTTAATGTTGCATAAAGCAAAAATGTTTTGAAATGCTATTGAAATCAATAGGTATTTCAGAATAGAGAAAATAAAAGCCGAGTTGAAAATATGAATGTGTTGTGCCTAATATAACATAAAAGACGAGAATGAAGCTAAGGAAAAGATTATGGATAAAAATGTTCAGGTAGAATTATTTTTTTATTCTGGTAATTAATTATCTACCTTCGCCGCTATGCGGGTAGTTCGAATTTTTAAGTGGTTTTGTAGTTTTAAAGCCATGGTAAAGCGACATACTTGAATTATGATCCGTTTATTGTGGTCCCTATTAACAAAATCTCAATGACATAAGTTATTATTAAAATTGTGTATAAATGACAAAGTTATTATTAAAATCAAAACAAGAAAAATGGAAAATATATCAAAAAGATTTAAAAGTCATGACTTGAGAATTTTAAAAACAGTTGGAAAAGGGACTTACGGGTATGTTGTTAATCTTTTCACTTTACATCATAATTATAAATCTTAAGTTCTTGGATGTTTTAATAACCAACTGGTATCTTTTAAAACTGAATAAGAGCAATTTCTTGCAGCAATGTGTATCTCTGTGAAAGGCGATGTAATGCTCAGTTAACAATAGTAAAAGACATAGAATTGCAAATAAAACTTCAAGATCATAAACAAGTGAGTATTAAAAAACATTCTAACCTTATGGCCATTTCATCAATTTAATTAGATCAGAAATACAATAATAGGTATGTTACTAATTTATTGAACACCCGATTTAAACAGGACATAGCAAATGAAGTTCAAATCCTATCTTCTTTGCGTCACTCAAATATCATCAAGTTTTATGATTGTTATTACACTGACAATCATGTTATGATATCCATGGAATACGCCACTAACGGGAATCTAGCGGAATACATGTATCAGAAATGTCCGAAATTATTAAAACAGCAGGTACCTAATATTCAAAGTTATTTATTCTTAAACATATTGTTGAGGCTACGTATGTATCGATTTTAGTATGTCTTCTGACCATGCTTCTGACTGGTAGCACTGTAGCGCCATATTTAATACTATTTTTAACCGACTTCAAAAAAAGGAGGAGGTTCTCAATTCGGTCGGTATTTCTTGACATAAATGGTTTGATATTGAAATAATATTTTATTGCAGGAAATCCTATTTTACTTCTGCCAAGTTTTATTGGGAGTAAACTACATTCATAGTAAAAATATAATTCATAGAGATTTGAAAGCCGAAAATATTCTCTTGACTGGCAAAGAGGGCGTTGTAGTCAAGATAGGTGATTTTGGAATATCAAAAATGTTAGCGAGGTGAGTAGAATAATTTGATTGATCTTTGTAGAGAATCGACTGACTAATACCCAGTATGAACTTGACCACCCTTTAGTCAGCGTTTCAGCCTTTCAGCGGTCCCTATCTATCTTTGTCCTGCTGGTAGGTACATTGTCTAAATGTCTGCATATCATAAACTTTTAGAAAATGACAGTGAGACCGCCATTTTTATTCGTCTATCGATTGGGAAGAGTCAGTCCATGGTCTATGTCTATGGATCTATCGTCACGCCATTATTTTTCAAGGGAGTAAACAGCAGTCTTGTACAACAGCCACAATTTTTCATGTGGCTGTTGACTATGTGTAGTGTATCATTTGTTAGTAGTCGCAAACGCTTCAATATGGGTTTTTTTAAGAATATTTTGCATGGAGTTTGAGCTGAAACTATCGCCTTGTTTTTTCAGTGCCAAGAAGACATCGACTGTAATCGGCACACCTTACTACTTGGCCCCAGAACTGTGTGAAGGAAAACCGTATTGTAGCAAAAGTGATGTATGGGCCTTAGGATGTTTACTTTATGAAATGTGTACACATAAGAGGGCTTTTGATGCTGAGGTATGAAAAGTACTGAGTAATATTGTTTTTATCAGTTTATGCTGATATAGTAGTTGTTTTATTAGCCCTTTAGTTTCTGAACTTGAATCCATTTGCTTACGAGATCAGCCCCCTAGACAAGTGGCAAACGATAAACATAAACAGGTACAGAGTCTTAAAAAGATTTCCAACTTTAAACCCTCGAACATAAACTTAGAAATTTATTAAACTATTGCTAGAGCATTTAGGTTTATGGTTTGTCACTTTTCTAGGGAAGCAGGATTCTATAACGGTGACTTCAGCAGTATTACATTAAACATATTTTAGTTGCCCACCTACATAATTAAATAAGCCTTGCAAGCGAGGTGTCGCTAAAGGTTTGAACAAATAATTCTAATAACTTATTTCTTTTTCAGACTTTAGTGGGATTAGTAAAGGCAATCACAAGTGGCAGCGTACATCCAATAGATTTGACAATGTATGACCGGAGCATGCAGGACCTTGTGGATTCTATGCTGTCAATAATACCCGACAAAAGACCTTCTGTTAAAGAATTAATGGGACGAATGGTACTTCTACCAGATATTTATACCGTCTACTTAGACGCTGGCAATGATGATTTTCTATATTTAAAAGCTAAACAATTTGTGTAAATGAAAATGATAGTTGACATGAAATAATAAGACATTTTAATGGAATTTTGTTTTTTATTGAAATAAAAATGGAAAAATTTGCAGTATGGAGTTCTTTTCAGATAAAATCTGGATTTAACAAAATCAACAGTTTTGATTTGCTTATAATGCCATCTGGATTTTTCTAGTACAAAATAGATTTTCATAAAATCTTTGAATTGTGGCCATATCTTTGTACATTACTGTACTACCTTGTATCTGTTCTTTTGCCTAATAACTGTAGTTTCGTGTAGTATCCGTCTTAAAAGCTATATACGTAGTGTAGATCTAAATACTGTTCTTACCAGCTTAACACAATCGCACTCCATATAATTAAAACTATGTAAAAGTAGAAGAAAATATCTTAATCAGCTGTGTCTGTTCTTTCAGCCTAACCAAAAAGTCTGTATATCTTTGTAGTTGGTGACCTCCTTACTGGCCATTTGCTTGGTCGGTCTCCATCTCCTCCTCGTCATCTTCTGTAATCACAAGAATTAGTACATTTGGTTGTAAGTCTTTAGGAAAATTAGTTCATCCAATAGTATTTAGACATGATGATTGCTGTCCGTTTCCAGCTGCAACAAGAAAGACCTCCTTTTGTAATTCTTTGAGCTGGGCTGTAAACATTTTGGTTCACGATATCGATTAAAAAATTGGTATATTAAAATTAAATCAATAACTACTTTATAAGCAGAAGAATGTGAAAGTATAGTGCAGATCTGCAGGTGCAAAGCATAATTTTGGGAAAAATAAAAAAAATAATAATAAGAGAATTTCCTAAAATGCTTTTTACAATTTACTGTTACTGTCAGCCTGTTTCATCCACTTTGCAACTGCTAGGCAAAGGCCTCTCCTCATGACTTCCAACTATTTTGATCTAGGGTTAATGTGAACCACTGGTTGTTAGTTTTATCTAGTTCATCCCGCCATCTTCTGCGAAATGTGCCGAAGGCATCTACCTTCTGGCTTTGTCAGGGCTCCATAAAGTGGCTATTTTGGCTCACAGTTCATTGAGCATCCAGCAGATGTGGCCAAGAAAATAAAAGCGCTTTTTAAGTTGTCAGAGCAGCCAGTTCTATGCCATAAAAAAAAATATAATTTTCTAGCAACTTTAGGGTACTGGGACAGCTGTTTCTCAACCTCGACATTGGAACTCATTCGTCCAACTGCGATTACATCAAGTTGGTATTCTTATACAAATCTTACGTTGGCCATTTGAATGTGTAGGTGGTTGTAATGGTTTCTGTCCAGGTATCTGGCCAGACTGGAGCATTCTCGTCAGCCTCTCCACTTCTTGTAGAGATGAAGCATTCTTGATGGCTTCTCGAACCTTGTGGATTTCTTGAGGGGAAAGGTCTGGAAGAGATTTATAGATTTGTTTGATTAATAAAGGACATGGTCCAAAATGTATGGACCAAAAACCCAATCTCAAAGTGTGATCGATACGGTCAAACTGTATGCCGATAGATTCTCTAGAACTATCTTAATAATCGTACCAAGTTTCAATATCCTAACCCATGGGATATCGGAGTTATGGGCTGTCAAAGTGTGCAAAAAATATCCATCTTGTTACTTGAGATTTCACGTTTGTGTTGCCAAAGTAGTCATGCTGCCGATTATATCGCGTACCAACGACGCCATAGATGTTATAAAACATTATTACACAAAAAAAAAAGTGCCAGCATTATAGTGACCCCGGGTTGACGGCGCGTTGTGTTCAACGCGCGCCTCAAAGAGTGTCAGCATGATGACGGTGCCCTCTAGAAGGCCAAAGCCTGCCGGAGTCGCGGGACTCATTCCATCAGCGTGACCCCGGAACATAAAGGGCAATTGAAGGACACCGTGGATTTTAGTCAGTACAAGTCTGATAGTCCCTTCCGCCCTGCCCGGGGTGGGAGGACTCATTTGATGATTTTACCACGTAAAAAAAATGACTACTTTGGCAACACAAACGTGAAATCTCAAGTAACAAGATGATATTTTTTGCACACTTTGACAGCCCATAACTCCGATATCCCATGGGTTAGGATATTGAAATTTAGTACGATTATTAAGATAAATCTAGAGAATCTATCGAAATACAGTTTGACCGTATCGATCGACATTTTGATTTTGGGTGAATTTTGATACCATCGCCTTTATGGTGATTGGTATATCTACACTAATAATATTACATAGAGGAAAGATTTGTATTTTTGTGTGTGTATGTTTGTAGTGACTACACTCACAAATAAAGCTACATTCACCCTGAGTAACGGGAATGGCTGTTTTTTTTTACAAAAGTTGTCCAACTGATCAACTTACTGTTGTCAGTGCTGGACAAATATGAAATACCAGTTACAAATTGCATCTGGCATATAATCTTTACAAGTTACCATATAATTTGGTTCCCTTTATCTTTATATTTAGCAATACCTTACAAGAGCTTAAAAGAGTAATAACTTACGTGTAACTTTAGGATCAGGCATGTTTCCTCCAGGCACAAATGTCTTGGCCTTTCTTGAGATTTCCTTCTGCATCTCTTTCCCTTTCTTACTTTTGAACAAAGTATTAGCTTCCTCTCTTTCTTTTTGCTTTATTTTTCTAAAATCTAACAGTCTCAGCTCTGGGAATTTGAATGCCACATAGGCTCTGTAAAGATGAAAGTTTGGGAGACAATTTATTAGAATTGATTATTATACTGTCAAATGTATAATACAAAGATTGATATAAAAAATGGGGCAGTATGTTAATTGCTATTTTTATGCCCACCTTGTTTTATTCTTACTGACACAAAGGCAAAGTAAAATGGAGAATTTGGCAAAGAAAAAAGGGAAAATGATCAATTTTTCATTTAATTATGTTATTGATGTTCTTTTTTAACTATTTAAAATGTTGCTTCACACAAAAGAAATCCATATTTCTCTTGTAATGGGGTATATTACAAACATTTAGTTTTCTATGCAGGGATTGAACCAGCCAGGTAGTGCACCAGCCAGGTAGTGCACCAGCCTATGCTCACACCTACAGTTGGTACAGTGAGCGTTATATTGGAAATACACAATTTATTTATACACCCAATCATAAAACTGTAATAATTTTAGAGGGTAGAATTAATATAACATTTACCTGTAATGTTGTTTATTGGAAACTGGGTTATGCAGTAATGATAAAGTTCTCAGTTTTGGCAGTGTCGCTAGAGGGTCTAGATCACCTAATTCTGTTAAATTATTGTTTGTCAATACCAGGGTTTCTAAATTAGGTATGTATTGTTCCAAGTTTTCACCAATCCTCCTGAAAAAAGAAATTATACACTTGTTTATATTATTTCAAGCATTTGCATGTTGATACTTGGCTAATTGTGAATGCGAAAATGTTAATTTAATTTGCATATAATGAAATAACATGTGAGTACTAGCTTTAGCCAGCTTAAAAAAAAGTTGCCTATGACCATCTCTAGTACTCAATCTATTTTGTACTCAATACTCACACAATCCTGTTGTTGTTCAACAACAAGCATTTGATCCTTTTCAGTAAGGGAAATCCGTCCAATTTCCTGATATCGTTGTCCGAGAAATCGATGGTATCGAACTGATCTAAAGTTGCGCCCATATTCTCAATTTGCGGTATTTTGTAACCTATAAGAAATAGTAATAAAATTATTAGAAAATCAAATGCTTATTTCTAGTTAAATCAATCAAATGAAGGAAAAGAATCCAGCTCATAAGACAAGTATAATAAGTCAGGTAAAAGTTAATAAAACAATTAAAATTATTAGAAATGTTTGTGAACTAACCTCTAAGATCTAACTCTCGATCTCGACATGGATTCATGTATTGCATCGAGTTTTGTATCAACTCTGTTGAGAGTTTCACCATTTTGGATTATTAATAATGGACACCGAAGAAATAAATTGATGTTTTAACAAATTACGCCGAAACGTATTCGTATATTTATTTTCGAAGGTAGCGTTGCTATATCGCGTAGCGTCAATTTGGTTTTGACAGTGACAGTGACAAGTTGACCACTGACAATAATTGTCTATGGCATCGAGAAATGTTGCCATATTTTATTGCCAATTATTCGCTAGCCATAGACATGTTCTGCGATCGTCCTTTAGTACTGCTCACCGGAAAGCACATTTTGTATTGTAAAAGTTGTTGGATCTAATTTTCTTTGGGAGACGCATCCTGGCGAGCATGAGCTTTTTGATAGAATCTGATAGTATGCGTTTATCTATTCAAAGCCAAGTATTGACCATAGTAACTATTTCTGTGAACCTAGTCTGTCGATTGTTAATCCTGGCTTCTTAAAAAAACATCACATGCAAACTCACGAATCACGATCCTTAGCAGTAGACAGAACGGAATAGAATTGTTTTTTAATAATCAAACATTTGATTAAACAGGGTTGAATTTTGTAATGCCACCTGGAGGGACAGTACTCTTAATACTGCAGATAGAAAATTTTACTCAAAGGAAACATTCCTTTATTTTTGAATGGAAAGCAAACTGCATTCAAAGATTTTTAAATAGTTACATGGATGAACCGGGAATCGAACTAGAAACACGAGAAAATAAATAACTTGTACTTTTATCTTACCGATCAAAAGGTAAAACTAAATACATTGTAACCGTTTTTGCGGATTGCCCGGAGATCTGTCCAAATGCCAAAACGGGGCAGACTTGTACATCTGCCCCGCTAGGGCAGAGCACCCACCGTGTCCTCTCCGAGGCGATAGGCGGCGACGCTCGCGCCCGACGTTAGTCGAGGCCATGCTGCGAGGCGAGACAGAATGGGAAGCGGTCACCTCCTTCTGCGAAGCAGTCATGCTAGCGAAGGAGGAGGCGGGATGTATGAGGGAGTGGATTGTGTCCACCTCACGACTCAGCCGCCGCAGGAAACGCCCACGGCCACGTAGACACGGGCTTGCGGACATCGAGTATGGGGCGACTCGCTGTCTGATCATGGACTATGCCCAGGTTTAGGGTCCAGGACAGCACGCCGTGTGGCTCACTTAGGGGGCCAAAGCCTGCCGGGATCGCGGGAATCACCAGATGAGTTTATTTCTAAAATCAGCTTGTTCGATTCCTGGGCTGTGAAATCCAACAATGCAGTTTTATTTTTAGTCAAGATCGGCCTCGAGACTCCTTTCAACTTGAAAAATTCATTCTGTATGTCGGGCGAGAATCATGTCGAACACAAACACTGAAGTACATAGGTATAGGTAGGTATGTAGGTATCTATCTAATAGTTAGATGAAACTGTCACAAGCGCACGGAAGCATATCAATATCGCACGTCGTCGCATGCCTTCGCCCATGACGTTCTTCTGAGTGATAAAATTTGTTAAAACAACGTTTAATTATAATGGAAATAAAAAAAGAAAACAGTTTCAATGTATTAACGTAGAGCATAATAATTAATAGGGTATAGAAAAAAAACCATGAAAGCTTTCACTCCCGTTTGTAGATTAGATTTTAAGGAACCTATAAATGTAAAAATAAAACCACTGGACAAAAAAAAAAATATTGTGACTCGCCAACCGTCAGCAAAATTCAATTTTAAAGCAAAACAAGTAAACGAGATTTGCAGTAAATGAAAACAACCACAGTAATTTACTGTAGGAAAGTGGGAAGAACTTTACCACAGTAATGGTTGTAAGGATTTACGCTTCAATTTAGACTGGTTTCACACTTTTTACTGCGCCGTAAAAAAGTTATAAAAATAAACCTGCGATACGATAATATAGTGTTAGCTGCGGCTCCGACCTACACCCCTCCAGAGAGCCCGGAGCACCTGATTTAGCCTATATAAGGCGACGCGTTGTGTTACCAAGAGCCGACTCGCCGCCTGACCGCCGCCGCGTACGGACGTCTCCCCGTGTGTGCTCCGTGCCTGTGCTGTGTTCGCCGCTGCGTCTCGTTGTGCTCGCACAACGTCTCGGTAGTCTTTCGACTACCAAACAAAACTGTCCTTTTCAAGACAATCGTCAAAACGTGTTTTTGCCCCTTCAGGGAAAATCCACAGTTTCGTGGTTCTTGGTGGAAACCTCACGGTGTCAACGAAACCAAGAGGGTGGTGCCCCAATCCATCCCGCCAAACCCCTTCAGGGCGAGGTTAATTTATTGGAGTCGGGAGCTGGGACCTTGGCCTTGGGGGATCTCCTAGTCAAACCCAGTCTCTGGTTTCGTTCACAGCTACACACCTGGTGTCGGTTGGGTGTGTCTACCCCTTCGCACCAGACCCAAATAGGGCCCTGTTGCACATTAAGATTGGCAACAGGTTTACAAGCTTAGGGCACACCTTAGGTACTCACCTCACTGCCACACACAATCCCTAGGCAGGGGAGGCTACTCATCCCCGGGCGCACCCACCCGGGGAGTTAGTCTGATAGGCTTTTCCCCAATTTTTAAGGGAGCTTCACTCCCATGCCATCCACTTAGGATGGCACCTTCAACTGAGGACCTCCTTGTGGGGTTACTCAGGGACATCGTCAAAAATAACAATCTTGGCGATGTATACGAAGCCAGGCTCAATGCTATTGAGCAACTCATCCAGGATAGGCGCGAATCCCCGCTATCTCCCCCGTTAGCCGATCAAGGCATTCCCCCTCAGGCCCCAAAGTCTATTAAGACTCGCGAACCCGCGATCCGCGTCCCGACCCAACCCGATGCCACCCCCGGACCTTCAGTCCCTCAACCTCCCTTGCCCGAACGTATGGACACGTCCGGCCCAGTCGAGTCTGATTGTGAGATCAGTGACTCAGCCGGTTCCTCTGATGAGGACTTTACCGTGGTCCTAGGTAAGCGCAAGGGGAAACATTCCTTGTCCTCAAAGGCCAAAAAGTCCCTCGCGGCTTTGCCTACCCCCTCTCCTTCGACCACTCGGGTTAACACCCCCACCCCCTCCCCGGCCCCCGCTAGCCGCCCCTCCAGCCCTAGGGCTACCCCCACCGCGGCTCCCTCTAAGAAGCCCAAACTTCCCCCTCCGATCTTCATCCATGAGAAGTCCAAATGGACTGACATTTCAAGGGTCTGTGTGGACCTAAAAATTAATTTCACAAAGGCCACCAGTACCAACACCGGTATCAAGGTGTCGACCCCTACGTCTTCGGACTATAGGGAGCTCTCCCGTGTTCTTCGCTCGAGGAACATCCCCCACCACTCTTTTTCTCTCCCTGAGGAGAAGCCCACCCGTGTGGTGATCAGGCGGATCCCCAAGGAGATTCCCACCCAAGACGTCTTAGAGGACTTAAAAGCCCAAGGAATCCCCGTCTCCGCCGTCCACCGCCTTCACAAGGCAAGGGGCGGAGACCTGTACGACATGGTCTTGGTAATATGCGACCCAGTCGAATCAGGCCCCCATCCCATTTTTAAAGTCAGATCCGTGTGCTCCCTGTCGGGCATCTCAATTGAGAAGCCCTACAAAGCACATACTGTTGGCCAGTGTCACAACTGCCAACAGTATGGCCATAGCCAGTCCCACTGCTTCGCACCTCCCAGGTGCGTCAAGTGCTTAGGTGACCATAGCACGGTCAACTGCCCCCGTCCTAAGGATAAGGCCCTCTGCCAAGATCCTCCTAGTTGTGTCCTTTGCGGCCAAGTTGGCCACCCGGCCAACTACCGCGGCTGCCCTAAAGCCCCTAAATCCACTTCTCCCAAACTGGCGAAGCGCGCTGCCGCCCGCCAGCAGAGGGAATCCCCATCTGTGAAGATTCCCTCTTCACAGATACCCAATAGATTAGGTCCCCAACGCCCATCTCCCTGGAGCGCGCTGAACCACCAAAGGGCTTTCCCAGCCCTTGGCCCAGCGCCCTCCAATCCCGCTCCTCCTCTCCCAGACGTCCCCACTCCCCAGCCCGTGGCTCCCGTGACTGCTCCCGCAGCCGCTCGCAAGACCGCTCTTGCAGCCCCGGTTTTGGTGTCCCCCCCGTTAGGCTCCGGCCCCGTGGCCCTTGTAGACGATGAAGACATGCGGGTCATCATCTCCGCGTATAAGTCCGTAGAGAACTACGAAAATATCCTTAAGGCGTCGGCACGACAATTGGCCGCCCAACTCAGGGCGTCCAACGGTAGTCCCGACGCTTATAAGGCTATTTTTGCCTCTCACCCCCATGTAGGGGAAGCTCTTAAAGCCCTCCACCTAGTTTAATCTCCAATGGCTACTAGGAATAGGAACGTTCTTAAACCGCGGTCCCTCAGGTTAGGTTTCTTTAACGTTAACGGCATGCAAGGTCAGCGGGACGAACTCGCTACCTTCTTGCGCGATAACCAGTTAGATATTCTCCTTCTCCAGGAGACGTTCCTAAAGCCACACCATCGCGATCCCAAAATTGCCAACTTTCAGTTAGTTCGTAATGATAGGTCGCGTTGCCACAAGGGTGGTACTCTCATTTATTATAAAAAGTCCCTGCATTGTATCCCGCTAGTCTCTCCTCCCCTCGAGTCGCTCCTCGAGGTTTCAGTCTGTCGGCTAGGCATGACCGGTCATCAGCCCATCACCATAGTCTCCGCCTATTTTCCTCCTGCTACCGGTGCAGAGGATCAGTCCCTTCTCGTTAGAGATCTCACCTCTATCTTCGGCATGAGCGATTCCGTTATCTTAGCAGGAGACCTCAACGCCAAACATCCAGCTTGGAATAGCACTATTACTATTACCTAGGGGAAGAGTAGTGTTCAACCTTAGCTCCACCCTCAATTTTGACCCCGTTGCTCCTTATGAGCATACGCACTATCCCCACGATCCCAACTGTCGTTCCGATGTCCTCGATATAGCGCTGCTCAAAAATGTCAACCTTAAGTTGAACGCCATTGAGACGCTACACGAGCTTAATTCCGACCACCGTCCTGTGCTCTTGCACCTGACTCCGCGCACGGGTCCTTCTGACCCTAGCCAGCCTCCTCCTACCAAAGTGTTGACTGACTGGAAGAAAGTAAGCGAATTGCTGAAATCGACCTCGTCACCTCACTTGGACTCCATCCCCGACCACATTGTCTCCGTCGCTGACACGACGGCCGCCATCAACTCGTTTACAGAACACGTGCAATCCGTATTGACGGATTGCTCACGGGAAGTCCCAGATACGAGCGATCGTAAATGGAATCTCCCCGCTGACGTACGTGAACTGATAACCGAGAAGAACGCGGCCATCCGTGCCTACAGCAACTTTCCATGCGATTCGAACAAAGCTCACATGCGCAATTTACAGCGTGCTGTAAAGAAACGCATCGCTGAGTTTCGTTCGAATCGCTGGAACGACATGCTGAGCGAACTCGAGCCCACCCACCTAGCCTACTGGCAGCTACAACGAAAGTTGCGTGCTACCGAGGAGGCTACCGTCCCTCCCCTCACCCGTCCCGACAAGAGCGTCGCTTTTGACGACTCTGAGAAGGCCGAATGCCTGGCCGACAGCCTGGAATCTCAGTGCACTCCTAGCACCCAACCGGTAGATAACAGTCACCTCCTCAAGGTAGACTCGGAAGTCGAACGTAGGTCCTCTCTCCCACCTGTAGAAGACCCTGATGATCCTCTGCCACCGGCCACGCCGGACGAAGTGCACGACATCATAAAAGGGCTCCGCCCCCGGAAAGCCCCCGGGACGGACGGTATCAATAATAGGGTTTTTAAACTCCTCCCCGCCCAGCTCATTATGTTGTTGACCGCCATCTTCAATGGCGCTCTGAGCAATAATATCTTTCCCGAGGCATGGAAAGAGGCCACTGTTATCGGTTTCCCCAAGCCAGGCAAGCCCAAGTCTGAGCCCACGAGTTACCGACCTATCAGTCTCCTGAACGTTCTCGGCAAGATCTATGAGAGACTTATTTATAAGCGACTCTATGATTACGCCGAATCAAAGCGCCTCATTCCTGACGAGCAGTACGGCTTCAGGTCCGGACACTCGTGCGTCCAACAAGTCCACCGTATAGTCGAGCACATTAGCGCGGGCTTTCAGCGCGGTGCGATGACTGGTGCTCTCTTTTTCGACATCGCGAAAGCCTTCGACAAAGTCTGGCACAACGGCTTATTATATAAGCTCTACCACATGGGTGTGCCAGACCGTCTCGTGCTCATCATACGAGACTTCTTGTCGAACCGCACTTTCCGTTACCGCATAGGGGACGCCCTCTCCTCCCCGCACCCGATACGTGCTGGCGTCCCGCAAGGCGCCGTCCTCTCTCCCCTCTTGTTCACGCTGTTTACAAGAGCAATAAGGCTCGATTAGCTCTCTTCGCGGACGACACGGCCCTGTATTACACAGGCCGCAGTTCAACCGCTATAGCCCAAACCCTCCAGACCTCTGCCAACGTCCTAGGCGCTTGGTTTAGGAAATGGAGAATTGAGGTTAATCCCGATAAGAGTCAGGCGGTTCTTTTCACCAAACCGCGCAAACGTGATCTCCCTTCCCTCTCTCCGATCTCTATGTACGGCAAGCCGATCCCCTGGGCGAAGCAAGCCAAGTACTTAGGTGTGACGCTCGATAGTCACCTTTCCTTCCGCGAACATATCAAAAAGGCCCGCGACCGCGCGTCCTTTGTTATGGGTAGGCTTCACTTCTTGCTCACTGCGAGAAGCTCATTGTCACTTAAGTGCAAAATGCGCCTATATACCGCGGTTATCCGTCCCATCATGACATACGCGTGTGTCATTTTCGCTCATTCGAACCCTCGCGTCCTCTATAAAATGCAGGTCCTCCAAAACCGGTTTCTCAGGAAAGTCACGGGAGCCCCGTACTATGTCCGTAACGACGCCCTCCACCTCGACCTTAGAATTCCCACCGTAGCTCAGTTCATGAAGCGCCTTTCCAAGCGCTTCTTCGATTCCGCTATTAGGCACCCCAATCCCTTGATCGCATCGGCCGCCCGATACGAACCATCGCGTATCAGTACCACCCGACGCCCTAAGCACACCCTCGTAGAGCCCGACGACCCCATCACTCTCCTCCAGGAGAGCAGTAGGGAAACCAGTACTCTTAGGAAACACAGACACAGACCGACTCCGTCATTCCGCCCTCGCCGCCGAGGCCGCCCGTCGCGACGCCCAAGTCAATGCCCCCCCCGACCCTTGCAAGAGCCAGCCCGCGATGCTGAGCCAGTAGTTTTAAATTAGTCCCTAAATAAGATATTATTGTGATCCAGCCTGTCCCTTGCTGTCCTCTGTCAGTGACGTCCTAAGCCGAGGTCCGTACCCCACAGGGGGTGACCTTAGCGAACGGTCACTTAGTTTATAGTTTTTTGCCTAGCTTGTAAGCTCTGGCTGGAGGCCTTAGAGTAAAATCTATGGCATCCACAGAAAAGTCCGGTTAAGCAGCACACAACCTCCTCTAGGTTGACCTGCGAGATGCCATTCAAAAAAAAAAAAAAAAAAAAAAAAATACCCATTTTGCCCCATTCCGTGCCCACTTACCCACTTCCATCACCCGATTCCTATCGTCCATTCATATCGCTCATTCCCACAACCCGTGTTCGCACTCAATTAATTATCCCCTTTGTTTTTGTTTTTGATTATTGTGTAACGTTAATTTTAATGTAAATGCCTTTGTTTTGTTAATTAAATAACTTTTGTTAGTTTGTATTACAATTCCCTAACCTTTTAACCGCCAGACAATCTTAAAAAGAAATGTGCCCCTAGCGCCAATCACATATTTTCAAGGTCAACTATAGTGATGTGGACCAATCCCTACAGCAAACAAGATTTGTAAGGTAAAATTACACGTTTTTACGAAAATCTTATGTTTTTTCAATTCATTACCCTCATAACAATAATAAGATTAAAATTACCCACATCAAAAACCTATAAACATGTACATAGACACTAACAAAGCCAAGATAGAGTTTAGTTCATAATTCTACAAAATTCGTTTTTGGAATCCCTATTGTTGCATTTATACAACTCCGGCGCTAACGTTAGAGATAAACAAGAGCGTAGATAGTGCGGGGACAAGTGAAATTATTTCCGGTTATCGATTTTATTACTCAAACTATGAATATGTTAGTAGAAAGTTTTGAGATTTCCTGTTTAAAAAAAAATCTTAACTTATGGTCAATGATAGGGCATTTAATTGTCACTGCTTTAACGGACATTGTTTTGCGAGTCTCTTCTCTATCTATACATACCTCCTCTTCTTCTAACTCATTATCGGGCACAAATTCTTCTACATCTTCCTCAAAACCTTCTAAAATTCTTATTAATTCGTCTGCACTCGACATTTTGCGATAAAAACACAGTCACAATACCCATTGAAATAAATTAGGTACCCACTAATACATTAAATTTTTTAACAAATAAAACAGATGTACCCTCACTATTATCATTATGAGTTCGCTTATGACGTCACAAGCGGTTGCACATATACAACTCCGGCGCTGGACTCTTTTGATAATATTAAAGTGCTAGGGTTGTTGCTAAAATACGATTTGGTAAAAACCGTTGCTACAATTGTAATATGAATCTACCAGAAATCATGTGAAGTTTTAGATGTTATAGTTAGAAATAGAATCAAACAGCAACAAGCATTGAATTACTTTCTAATTCTGAATGGCTAACTTCTTTATATGTTATTTGAATAAACTAAAGTTGGCATTAATGAACAAAAAATAAACTTATGTGTTACATCACTACTGTTGTATTTATACAACTCTGGCGGTACAGATTAAGGTCAAACTTGCATTTTGCGATGAGTTTTATTCGTTTTTTTCACCGTTAGTTTGGCGCTCAGCATCAGTGATTTTAGGGAAAATGAAAGAAATTCCTTGAAAGGCAAAGGTGGTCTTTATAATTATTATGAAATTACTGCTACGTAAATAAAAATATGCTTGAAAATCACTTCGTAGACTTTTGTTGCGAATTTACAACTGTGGTGTCAGGGGCTCAAAAATAATAAGTTGCTTATATACAACTGCGGCGGTTAATAGGTTAAAATCCCAACTTTTGTATGTAAATACACTACTTTTGTAACACTTCTGATCGTTATTTTATTCAATTCCTAACATCAGAAGTGGGATAGGCCCTCGTTTTTTCCACTAAACTCAAATTACTTATTAAAATTGCCAATAATAGCACCCTAAAAAAAGACGTAAACTTGAGTGCAAGCCACCGCTGCCCGACCTAACTCGTCTTAAAATCACTTTAGACACAATTCTTAATAGGGTCTCCGCCTTGGAGCGAAGTTGGATTTCAGAACCGCGATCGTGTGTGGAGCTTCAGCCGCGCCCTAGTGCCATCACCAGCAGGGCCAGCCCGCCCGTTGTTCCGCGACCTGTCCCGAGATGCCCGCGCCTGTTGCACTGGCGCTGTCGCTGTCGCCCTCGCCTTCAGCTTCGGCTACAGGGAATGTCGCAGAGCGTCTCATCGATGCGCTAAGGAAGGACCTTAAACCCGGTGAGATCAAACCATTATTATGTCTCTGATTTCGACTCTAGTGTTTCATGACATCATTGTGTTTCTGTTTGAAGGGTGAATCTCACTCTTGGCTACGCGATTGGACCAACGCGAATCGTACTTGGTCTACATTTAAATCGCAATTAAAATCACTGTGTCCGCGAGGTGTCGATGTCACTAATATCTTGTATGACGTCATGCGCACCGAGTCGGATAAATATTCCACATATGCGGAATACGCATGAAAATGTCTGTTGCGTTTGCGTATTGTTAAATACCTCAGTAACGAACTTTTGTGTGCAATTATTGTGCGTGGTATTAAAGATCCGCAGATTTGTGCTGCAACAATGAACGTAAAATTAACCACCGAAACCATTGTAGAATCTTTATCAATTATTTATGTCATGCCAAAATCCACTTTAAATGTGAACAAAAATATATTGATGCCCGTTCTAAACGTACCAATAGCTTTCGCGATAACGGTAGTAATAGGCGCCGTAGTGTCGCCGAAGTGTTTGCTAAAAAAAAAACTTTGAAGTGTTATTTGTGCAGCGCTTCTCGCCTTACCAATAAGAGCAACCCTTGCTCCAAAATCTAAAAATAGACGCAGCTGATCGAATTCTAAAGACGTACGAAATAGGTTAAAACAATGAGTCAAATTCATATTCCCCAAACATGATAACCTAAAATCTAAGTTTTGTGAAAAAATCGGCAATTATTATTTTGAACAAGTGGTAAAATTATAGGTTCTTGAACTTAAAGTACAGTGCTTTTATGGTTCTAGAAGTTGAATATTTCAGTCAGGTTAGACCGAGCCGACAGAAAATTCAAGTATTGATTGAATCTCTTAAACATTCAAACTTTAAACAGTTCGATAAAGGCCTGGCGGATAATAATTTTCATCGCTCCGTGCCCGGTTATAGATATGGGCGCCGCGCCGGCGCGGCGCCGCCGTGTGCCGTCCGCACGCCGCCGCCGCCGCCGACATTCACCGCGCGGCGTGAGTGGCGTAAAGACGTGTATTTGTTTTCGTGATTGACTCATCCAAATGACTGAATTAATATCTCAATAATCATTGGTAAACAGTTTCGAGGATATAACATCCCCCTGTGTCACCCCCCTGCGCTGCGAAGCAGGTAATGTTTAGACTGTTGGTTCTGTCTCATAGTCGTGGCGTCATACAGACATTTCAGCAGTCGATGTACCGCCAGTCCACTTGACATCGCTGCAGTGATTGTAGAACAGCCCAAGTTTCAACGGTCAATGGTATTTTCTTAATCAACAAATGCTAAGCACAGGGGCTCAGTGCTGGATGCCCACGGCGTCGAACGTCGGCAGACGACCTCCAGCCACCGTAGGGGCGGGCATGCGGACAGCGAGTAAAGGGCAACTCGCTGCCCGACCATGGACCATGCCCAGTCACGGCGCGTCGTATTCCACGCGCGCCTCAAAAAGCGTCAGCATATAGACGGGGCCCCCCTCTCAGAGGGCCTGCCGGGGTCGCGGTACTTATTTCATTACCGTGACCCCGGAACATAAAGGGCTATTGAAGGACACCGTGTATTTTAGTCAGTACAAGTCTGACAGTCCCTCCCGCCCTGCCCGGGGTGGGTGGACTCATCTGATAATTTTACTACGATAAAAAAAGAGTACAGGGGCTGGTTATGCTCTTCGGAGAGCAAAGAGGCAAGTTTGTCTCACTGTGTGGATGTGGACTATGGTGCTAAATCCTCCGCGAAAACCAGACTGCTCCGGAGGCTGAAACTCGTTAAGTCTTCTTGCGAGACGGTTTGTTTGACCCTCCAAAATAGTTTATACACGTGGCTCAGGAGGAGTGATGTGAGACGATAGTTTTTCATTAGGGTTTTGTCACCCTTCTTGAAAAAGAGGATCACAATACTCCTGTTCCACGCCTTTGGAGTTCTCCTAGTGTCTCCCGAAGTATGGGCTTACCACCTGCTTTTGGAACTCCTGAAGTACGGGCTTTCCACCTGCTTTCAGAATCTCCGAAGTGATTCCATCGTCACCTCATCTAGGCTGATTTCCGGCAGTTCATCGGTGTAGTGGCGCGAGTGTCTCGGTTATCCTTTGAAGAAGGGGCTTGTTGGCCACGAATGTCGTACAACCAACTATAATCTTCTTTTATTTCAGCTAGGATCTCCGGCTTTGAGGTTATGTTTTGGCCATTAGGTGATCTAAGCTTCGTCAGATGCGAGCGTTTCAGCTGTTGGGTGAACACTTTAACAACACGATTTTTTTGTATTGCCTTTTCAATTCCGCGTTACTTGGTGGTTCAGAGGTTACGTCGCACCAACTTGCTTATTTTCTTATTGAGTACTCTCTTCTCTGACTTAAGCTTATTTTTTTGTACCTGATGACCTGATGAGGACAAGGTATTTACTGTACTGTATAGGACTGACATTTTCCCCCACCCCAGCGACGCCCTAAGCTGAGGTCCGTACCCCAAAGGAGATGCCCTTATTGTGTGGTCGCTTAGCTTATTTTTAACTAAGTTTGTTGCCCTGGCTGGAGGCCTTAAATTTAAAGGCATCTACAGAAAAGTCCGGTTGCGCAGTACACAACCTACTAGAGCTTGACCTGCAAGATGCCAAACAAACAAAAAAAAAACGTCATTTTCCAGTCTTCCGCCCGAAACGACATTACGGAGCCGGCCGGTATAAAGAAGATAGAGAGTATGTAGATTTCGAGTTTTAGTTGAAAGTAATTGAAAACCACGCCGCCGGCGCCACGCCGCCGCCGATTGAAATTGGTCAGCGCGCCGCCGCCGAGAATTTTTAAGGCGGCGCCCACGGTTATGACATTTGAGACCCATAATTACCTTGACGTGTAATAACGTTAACTCTCATTGAGATGCACAACAAAAAGCTCGAATGCCCCTTATTATCACTGTAATTGATCAATCCGGACTCGCTATCTTTGACCCAGATCTTAGAAAAGAATTGCATACCGACGGCTTATGGTTCCCGGTTATAAGTAAATTTGTGAAATAAAAAAAAAGTTTCTTATTATGTTGTTTGCATAGAGTACAAAAATAAATCCCATGCTACTTTGCAACCAAAATTTTCATTGATTGAAATATGTACTTGGCCTTTTACCAGAATCTCACGGTTAAGGTACGCGCCTTATCGTTGTTGAGGCATTCATAAAATATTGCCTCCTTAACCCTTAAAAGTTTTGTTGAAACGCGTGTTCATTAACACCATCATTCGGGTCCACTCGAGTATTAGTATGCGATAAAGGACGGACGTTTCCAAACACTGTTTTGTGAGTTTGGACTGCCGTATTGGCGATTGGATTGCATTTTATCACCCCAGAATGCACTAGTCAAATGGTCAAGTAGAGCAATACCTACTGCCGAACCGTTCTTAACATGATACTTACAGAAACGAATCACAACGATGAATCTTGGTTGGAAGTAATATGGAAATTACAATTAGTACTAAACGTGACGAAACAAATAAACCACTCAATGTTCGGGAATCAATCTTCTGATTGGTACAGAGTCTACCACCCCGGTTATACAGGTTCTTATTAAGGACTTAACAGTACAGGGTATAAATCCAAATCGCGAAGCATGGCGTGAATTGCTGAGACAGCGTACTAAGATCCTTTTGGTGGAAAACCAATCAGCTCAAGATATACGCGTAAATAAAAATCGTTCAGCACCATTTCACTTTCTCTGTGAATGATTTAACTTTCAAGTTACGTGATCCAAAATTCACAATCGGTCGGCAAATTAGACGGGAGTTATGCGAGGACCGTATCGTATCACTAAAGTCCTACCAATTTTATGATAGTTATGAGCTCAAGTCGGTGACGGGCTTATATGGCAAAACTATATAAGCTGCCACCGAGTATATGGTGCCACTTGGCATGGATAACGGATACCTGATTGCTGTGCTGCATTTTATTAATGTAAGTTTTAGAGTACTAAAACAATCATGTTTGTGTGTTGATACTTTCATCTATTTTTGTCACAGGTCTGATTGGCCTAAGGCCTTTTCACTTCACTTAAGTGAATGTCAACAATATTCACCTAAGTCGATTTAAAAAGTCACTGATTATTGTTAAAGTGTTGGTTTGTTTACTTTTGTTGGATTGCCTTGTTCGACACTTATAGTGTTATACGACGACGTCGACGCATGAGTGCACGGCACTTATCGCTATGGGGCCCAAGCGTCAATTGATGGCCGCAATGGTCGAGTCACAGGTCGAGTCAATGTGGACTTGAGTCTTAGGTGTGCTGTTTAATGAATGAAGTAAACAAATTTCACACGTGAAGCTTTTGATAAACTTGTGAAGCGAGTTTTTGTTATTGGTACTTGAACCAAGATTATGTTCTATGGACTTGCTAGAGTGTATGGTCTTTGTTTTGTTTCTGAGACATGAATGAAACTGCCTAAATAACGATGGTAGCTTTACTGTTGCCTACGCCTTTTGTCTTGATCCTGCCAGTTTGGTATCAGTTGTGACCCGTAAGCCTGTGTGGCACTCATGAGCCTGTGTGGCACCCTTGAGCCTGTGTGGCAATGACTGGCCTGTGTGGCAATGACTAGCCTGTGTGGCAATGACTAGCCTGTGTGGCAACGACTAGCCTGTGTGGCAACGACTGGCCTGTGTGGCAACGACTAGCCTGTGTGGCAACGACTGGCCTGTGTGGCAACGACTAGCCTGTGTGGCAACTACTGGCCTGTGTGGCAACAACTAGCCTGTGTGGCATCGACCAGCCTGTGTGGCAACTAATCGTGAGTGGTCAAGCTGTGTAAATCCCGAGGAAAAGATTGCCATTTACCTAATTCATGTAAGTCCCATTGCAGGCTGCAGCTGCATAAGGTTTTGGTTGGTATTATGGCAAGTGAGCTCATTGTGGGCCTTTAAAAGGTGTTGAGTCCTTAAGGCTATGGTTTTCTTGAAGCTACTGTGAGGTCGTTATCATGGTAGATTTGATCTGACCTAAACTAACTTTACTAAGCAATTCATGTCTCGGTAACATTTTTTCGAATGAACTCTTTCTTTTAGAAAGCAGTCATCTGCTGTCACATCCAACATATAGGGGCTCACTCTTGGTTTATTATGTGCAGGTTCTGCTGACGAGGAGAATGGAGCAGATGAATACCCGAGCACCTCGTCGGCTACAGCCTGAGCAACGGAGTTGGAGGTAGCTGTCGCTGACGACGCTCCGGCGGCTGCCGACGCTTGCGAGCTCCCGAGCACCGCGTCGGCTACAGCCAGATCAACACGTCGGCTACAGCCAGAGCACCACGTCGGCTACAGCCAGAGCACCGCGTCGGCTACAGCCAGAGCACCGCGTCGGCTACAGCCGGAGCAACACGTCGGCTACAGCCGAGTCGGAGGTAGCTGTGGCAGCCGACGCACCGGTGGCTGCTGAGGCCTGCGAGGACGCCGGCACGTCAGGAGAGGCCGTGTTAGCTGCGGCTCCGACCTACACCCCTCCAGAGAGCCCGGAGCACCTGATTTAGCCTATATAAGGCGACGCGTTGTGTTGCCAAGAGCCCATTTTGCCCCATTCCGTGCCCACTTACCCACTTCCATCACCCGATTCCTATCGTCCATTCATATCGCTCATTCCCACAACCCGTGTTCGCACTCAATTAATTATCCCCTTTGTTTTTGTTTTTGATTATTGTGTAACGTTAATTTTAATGTAAATGCCTTTGTTTTGTTAATTAAATAACTTTTGTTAATTTGTATTAGAATTCCCTTAAAATCCCAACTTTTGTATGTAAATACACTACTTTTGTAACACTTCTGATCGTTATTTTATTCAATTCCTAACAATAGACATACTGCAGCTGTGAATTGATGAAGTATACAAATGATGAAATTCCATGCAGAAGTACTCAGACCCTTAACATCACTCTACATCTACAAGAAAAGTTATATATTTTTAGGATAATAAGTAATAGGTATTTTGAATTGTGTTATACCTACTTCGGTTGAAGAAGCTATAATCTGTGGCACCTGTGGTGATCAAAACAGTACATAAAAGTATATAAGTTCAAATTGATGAATGCAATTATATGTATAACCCTATACAATTCAGGGTTGTAAAAAAGAAAGTTGGTAAAAAGTGCAATCATGGACGAAATACAATAAGGAACGTACACTTTACGGTAATCGATAACAATTTCGATATCAGTAGGTGTAGATTAGTGTATTTACGGTAACAATTAGCGCATCGATGTCGTATCATCCATTCAAACTTGTCAAAGTTTAAACCGACCTCAATCATGATCATAACATCCTATCAACCTACGTAATCAGTAACAGATAGATATAGGATATAGGTAAACTATCAACGTCTAAGCCGACCTCAATCACTAAGCTCTCTCTCCATTATGAGTTCATAAGTAGGTAGATAGGTATGTGGTTAAGCGCGACTGTCTACTGTTAGTTTCTATCAGTAAAATTCTGATGCTTGTCGCAACGCACTGGCTGCACACATTTTGTATTAGATACCGTACACTGTGAAGAGGTTGTAGATCTTTGACAGTCGTTACTGTTAGTCAGAAGCTCTAAAGTCGACAACCATGGGGTATTGTGTATTACCCAGTTAATGAGTTGCGGGGGGTCCGACAGGCAGTCGCTCCATGTAAAATACTGATATCCAGCTGCATCTGGTTTGAAAGAAAGCCGACCCCAATAGAGTTGGGAAAAGGCTAGGCAGATGACACTGTAAGGAATAATCTGACGGATCGTCCGATTCTGAAACTCGCCTGAAGGCATTCGGTATATAGTCAAAAATTTTATAGTAGATATGCGGGGTGTATCCGGGGAGCATCAGAATTTTCTGATAGATTTTTTTTTATAACATGAGAAAAGAAAGATTAAACCTTTATAGGCACACGCCACAAGTGCACACAGCATCACAAAAAGGAAAAACAATGTAAAAGAACTTATATCTAAGTAAAAAAATGCATCATAGCCAAATAAGAATGTAGGTATACCTACTCATGTGTGACTCACGACTGCGCCAAATAAGCGCATTACAGAATAATGTCAGACAACTAGTGCCCGACACTGGTTTTCAAATGAACGTAGTATACGGTCGCGCTTAAGCAGCATCTATTGTAAGCTAGTATCAGTACATTCGGTCTATGAAAAGTATGACTGTAACTAAATTTTTCGTTCTTTAATAGAAGAGCTGATAAGTTGATAACAAAATCATTAACTGCGTTTTAGGATTCAAAGGGTCATCAGCACAAGTAAGTTTAGGTAACGCATTACAATATAATTAAAATATTTTTAGTGAAACAAACACTAATTTCAGTGTTTTCTGACACAATATTTAGGTAGGTATTTCACTGGAAAAATGTAATTAGAATAGTCCGTCAAAAGAAAGAAACGATTTGATAATCTATGTATTTAAAAAATATGTCACACGTTTACGTGAACCAAAATTTATTGACAAAGATACCAATACTTTCAAAATTGCCAATACGTCACAAGCAAGTAGTTTTACTTGCTTCTGATGCCACGAGCCTCCACTCCGGAATTTTGATGCGTTGTATCAATCTATATGTACCTACATAATATGAATTGATTTGACAAGAAAATATGTGTCCATTATTTTTAAAAAACTCCAGTTGGCGGACATATATCTACCTTTATTTATTATTATTTTCATTGATTTATTTGTATTTTTACCACTGTTTATTTTAATAAAATATTTGATATTTGATACCTATGTGGAGGACTAATATGCCTATTGTTTCGTCAATAACAGCGTTAACGGAAACAAAACGTTCCGCATTTGCATTTTTGTTTTATAGAAAAATCGCCACGTAAAATGACGATTGTAAAAATAATCTATACATATAATAAAATAGTAGGAAAGTCAAAACTGTACTTTGAATATTGTTTTAAAAGAATACTTGGTGTGTGATCTACAATCGATACCGAAGCCAAAAATATAGTTTTTAGAATTTTTGTCGGTTTGTCTGTTTGTCTGTTTATCTGTTTGTCTGTTTGTCTGTATGTATGTCCGGGATAAACTCAAAAAGTACTGGACGAATTTGAATGTTTTTTTTTTGTTGTATAGGTATTAAGTCTGGTCAAAACATAGGCTATAATTTATTTTGAAAACTCGAACAACTGGCGCAAAACCGCAACAGACCAGCTAAACTATAAGAGATACAAAAATGGTGCGATAGCAAAAATTGTTCCACGTGATGAACATTTTCTGCTGAGAGAATTAGTTTGAAGATCTGGAACACCTGATGTGGAACTCCAAGAGCCCAGCTACACTATAACATATACAGGAATAACGTCTCAGCAAAGTTGTTCGGCCTGATAAGCACTCTCTGTGGACATATAAAAATTGAAGATCTGGAACACCTGATGTGGAACTCCAAGAGCCCAGCTACACTATAACATATACAGGAATGACGTCTTAGCAAGGGTTGTTTAGCGTGATGAGCACTCTCTGTTGACGTATAAAAATTGAAGATCGAAGACGTCACAAGACGATCTCCGGCCACCGAAGGCGCGGGCATGCGGGCGACGAGTAAAGGGCAACTCGCCGTCAAAGCTATCACTAATTTCACGGACTGATTTTCGATGAAGATTAATATATTAATACAATTTTTATTCTACTGGCCAAACTCCCATGATTTTTTTACCTGGGCTCTTGGAGTTGGGTATCAGACTTTTCAGATCTTCGATTATGCCGACCCCATTGTCGCTGGCATAAGCATCAAGATCCGCGTACGAAGTCGCGGGCAAAAGCTAGTATGAAATAAAATTCAAACAAGAGCAGTACCTACCGCATTGTTTCTATGGTCTAATAAAATGCATTAAAAAAGTTCTTAATTACTTGCATAGTCATTCCCTATTGCTGGAACAACAAATCGCACTTCAGCTGAAAGTGTCAAGATATAGAGCAGCTAGAGCAATTTCAATCAAGAAAGAGCTCAAAATATTAAGAAAAGAAAAAAAAAAGGAGTAAATGATAATGTGACCTCTGATAGAGGAGAATGAAAGAAAAAAAAGTGTTACGTAGACCCCAAAAATGGGGTAAGGGCAGGAAGAATCGACATTTAAGACTTGGCCTTATTTTGAGCTCTTTAATCATCATTGAGGATGATTAAAGAGCTCAAAATAAGGCCAAGTCTTAAATGTCGATTAGGTTTTCTGTTGATTCAAACAAGCTACTAACCATCTGCCTGGCTGACGGTGTTGATGGTACTCGCAGCCACGCGGCCAAGCTGCGTATACTTTTTTTTTACGTGGTAAAATCATCAAATGAGTCCTCCCACCCCTGGCAGGGCGGGAAGCACTGTCAGACTTGTACTGACTAAAATCCACGGTGTCCTTCAATAGCCCTTTATGTTCCGGGATCACGGTAATGAAATAAGTTCCGCGACCAAGCTGCGTATACCTACTTAGGTATGTTTTAAAATCTAAACCAAGCAACATACTTAATCTCCGACATTCGTTCCCCAATCATGAAATATTACCGGGAACCGGAGACAATATGGGTATGTGGAATTGGTTTGCGCACGGAAAATAAATCGAAATGGATTAATTTCATCAGAAGTCTATAAGGTACGAGCTTAAATCATCGATTAACTAAATTGGTATTCATCATTCCTATTTCGGGACCTTACGTTCAATTTTTGGTAATGATTAAGAGCGGTCTTCTATGAAAAATGGTCGTTGATTTGACCTGCGATCCCTTAATTATTTGGTAAAGCGTCTGGTTTACCGTTACAGTCCTGTCAATTTTTTTTTCTTTTTACGAAAAAAAAAGGATAACAAATCGACCATAATAGGAGTAATTCCGAATGTTCCGGTCAACGGGTTATGCTCGGATTTTACTAGATTTGCTCTGCATTCATGGTTCAGTTCACCCACTAGTAGTAGTACAACAGTAAATGCGAATACCAGGAAAATACAATACTAAAAATAACCACAATAGCGATCACGAACGTGGAACGCAGTATTTAGAAAATTGTATAAATATTTGGGCTACCTATTCTTTTTTAACTCTAAGAATGCTTACTTGTTGTCGGCTTGGTCTTGTTGAATACTTATATAATTAAAAAAAAAAACAACTCCGGTACTGAGTAACGCGACTGAAGCAACTGAGGAGTAGTACAGTCAATAAGAGTCTGACAGTACCTTCCGCAAAAGAAAAAGAAGTTAAGAATTGGGAAAGGGTAACATCGTATAATACTCCTCATCAATAATCATAATTATGATGACTTGTCGTGCTACCCATTCACAGTCGGGCGTCGGCCAACTAATCGGTTTGCCGACTCCTGACGGTACGTAACGAATGCCAATTTCTTTAACCCTTATTTTTAAAATCTGTTTATCCAATAATTTATGCATCACACACACTAAAACCTTCATAGAAGCTAAAACTAAAATAAACATAAGCTTAATTGAAACACAGTTTAAGTTTCCAAGTTATAACCAATATCAATTTCTGTAACTACTGACAAGATTAGACGCGAATGCAGGATTAGACTGATTCAAACTTCGTCGTGTTTGGGTCTTCCATATACACTCTACTTGACGATGGAATCGGATAACTGGCGATGTATATGGTAATTCTAGGTACGCTCTAGTTGACAAAACGCCCCGTCACTCTAGCACATCATTTGAAATCACACTACACAACAAGGCCGAGACCGAGGGTTTTTTTTTCTTTTTTTTTTAATCTTTGCCTTAAACTAGGAACTTCTCCTGTGTCGTGGGTGCGTTTAAAAACATAGAAACTCGAAACAGCTATTTGTAGGTCATACAAATGTTTGCTCCGTGCGGGAATCGAACCCGCAACACGCTGTTCAGCTGGCTGACGATTGCTCAACCACTGCGCCAACCGTGCTGTCATATGCACGCCAGCAGAGACCACCGTCGCGTGGGGTTCTGAGCAGTTTGAGTGTTAGTATGACAGGGCGTTTTGACAACTGGTGTGTAGGTACGTTTTCCCCTAATTAAGTGAATAACTCAGAATAGTCTAGTAGTTTTTCGCAGAATAGTTCCAAAGTAGGTCAATGATTCTGACTCATCCATTGCTTGATTGAAGAGTTCTTCGTATACCTCCGTACTTTATTGGAAAGCGTAGGCAGAACTATCTTTCCACGAAATACAGGTATGCGTGGCAGTTTACACACAAACTGCGTCGATATACTGTTGTTTGGAGAACCTAAAGTAATAACGGGCGTGCCAATCCACTGCGGCATAAACCAGCTCCAGATTGATACTGAGAATTGTTATAAAACTTTGTACAGATTTGACTAAGTCGATGAGAAATCCACAGCCTTACTTTTTTATAGCATGATAAAATAATCACAAAAGTCCTCCCACTCTGGTTGGAGTGAAAGGGACTGTCAGACGCGTACTAACTAAAATCCACTGTGTCTTTTCTATAGCCCTTTACGTTCCAGTCTCAAGTTTATTTGTTGAGACAGGTCGGCGACCTCGACCGGCGCTTGGGGCTCCGTTAGAGCAGCCACATCAATTTGCTTGTGCTAAGCTCCACGTTTTTGGGCCAATATTATTTAGGTATACTTAAACACAATGACAACAGTGGCACCTGCCCATCTCAATGCCAGCCAACCAGCACTTTTCTTTCCAGTTCTTAGACGTTACTCGGTCACAGCTTTTCTCTGCCAAAGCATCAATAATAGTTAATCAAAATAACTGGATTATATTATTATATATTAGCATCTATAAATTGCTTTTGAGTTTTTCTTTTGTCTACAAAGATATAATGCATCAAAATTCAAGGGTAGGGGCTTGTGACTCGTGACGTCAAAAGCAAGTAAAAACTGTACTGGCTGGTGTCATTTTGGCAATTTTAAAAGTGTCGTCATTTTCGTAAATTTTGGCTTACGTAAAAAAAAATTGTGTCAAATATTTTTTGCTAATTTAACTGCGTAGGACATCCACCCACAAGATGGACAGACGACCTTATAAAAAAGAATCATCAATCGATCGATTGCAGGTCGATTCCAACCAGTATAGAGGCCTATGTTCAGCTATAGGAGGTCCACTCATTACGGATTAATTCGTTTTTTTCAATCAAATACCCTATTATTGCTACTTTGTGAAGTAAAGCTTAAAGTAAATAATTATTATTGTTACCATAATTTGGACATATTGTTATTTTTTAGCTAGGTACGTGCAATCTGTCTAATCGACGGCATTTCATTTCAGTCTCAAACAACGTAATATTTTTTCACATTTTATGAAGGTACAAAAGACGCGCAAATTATTACGTGGACAATAGAGCTCCGGAAAAACGTGAAAGTATTTTATATAGGCGCACGTAATTTTGTGTCAGAAAAGGATTTTCATTTCAATTATGCTGTAGGAAAGGCTTCGATATTAAATCAGGTACCTGTAATGATAAAGGTGCCTAAGTATGCTTGGGATTTTAAATTCTTTTTTGTTTCTGATTTGTCTTTTTTTTTAATTTTTACTGTGGAAACAGTTAGCTTTCTACATCGTTCTTACATAATGTACCATCTCAAAATCAATGATGTAACAAAGGTTGTCTAACAATTTTGGCGATCTAAAAAGAGTTTCCAAAGATTTTCTTGCCCATTTTTCTCCATAGTGTTTTACTTCTTGGAATAGGTATTCTACAGTACATATCCCTGTTTTTAGGTACGTCTTGTGATTGCGACTAGCACCATAATTTTGTAGCTTTTAATAAATTTGTCTTCAACAATTAAATTCAAAAGTGCCGGTACAGTCACAAGCAATAACATGTTTACACTTAACAAAATTCAAAACCGATTTTCTCATCAAATACTGATTTCTACTTTGATAGAAGACCTGTTTTTTGTAATATAGCATAGCTTCCAAAATAAAAGGTTCATGAAAACGCAAAAGGCAAATCGTTAATGTTAGGAGTAAATCGCTTTTGAATTCTGCTGACTGTATACGTGTTATTGCTCGTGACTGTACATACCTACAGAAAAAGATTACAAACATTTTTTTAATTTGAAACAAAACATTGGGTGTTCCAACTCCACCGTGTTCCTTTGCATCCCAGTAAATTCTTCAGGATTTAATTCGATTATTTTCCTTCCTATTGCTGAGGACGTCGTATTTTTATTTGGTTAAGAAAACGCTTCGAATGTGAGAACAAATAAACAGTGTCAGGTGAAAATAAACAGAGGAAGATGCCTTCTTTGTTTATTTTGTCCCTTGACTCGACTCGTCTCGTCTTGCCAGTTGTGTTCTGACACAGCGATTCTGGTATTTTTCAAGAAAATTCAATTATTCAGCGTAGATTATTTGATGTTCCCCATTCAGCTTCGGAAATAAATCAGGTTAATTGACATCTTGCTTTTTGTTTAGGGATAATTAAAATAAAATAGGAATTACAGGCTAAATAAGTATATTTTTTATATGAAGGAATTATTACCTATAGGCTAAAAGGTTGGTAGGAAATAGTTGAACCATTAAACTTATAAAAAACATTAAATGCCAGACTGAGGCTAATAAAAAAGATGGGCCGATATTCATCATCTTCAAGTTTTCACGAAAAAAAGAATTCTCGTAAAATACTTTGAATCTTACTTGTTTAGTTATTTTCAATAGTGTCGTCACAAGATACCTGAGAAATTAGTTTTCACCAGTAATTACTTGAAAGTATTTCTAGTATTCTCAAAAGTCGAAACAATGTAAGGCTCTAAATCTCCCGAAGTTTAATTAATTATAGTATTTCGAAGAAGCAGTACCTGTTCCAACTCAGTATTATTTTCTGAGAAATAACTATCTATCAAATTGTGATGTAAATAGTATTATAGTTGTTTCACTGTCACCTCCTTCTGCGAAGGAGAGACGCTAGGGAAGAAGGAGGCGGGACGCATCAGCCTCCAACTCACGACCCAGTACCGCCGCTGGAGACGCTCACGGCAACGGACGACGTGAAGCGATTTCTAGCCACCGCGGCCATGCTGGCGGCGAGTATAAGGTGACTTGCCGTCCGTGGATCAAGCCCGCGTCTTGGTGGGATACGACCCTTTTTTTTACGTGTTAAAATCATCAAATGATTTCTCCCACCCCGGGCAGGGTGGGAGGGACTGTCAGACTTGTACTAACTAAAATCCACGGTGTCCTTCAACAGCCCTTTATGTTCCGGGGTCACGGTAATGAAATTACCACCGCGACCCCGACAGGCTTTGGCCCTCTAGACTCCTCTAGACGGCCAAAGCCCCGTCATCATGCTGACGCTCTTTGAGGCGCGTGTGGAACACAACGCGCCGTCGACCCGGGGTGACCCGGGGTGTGACCCGGGGTATGTTCGTCATTGGGAGTTCCTAGGTGCACATCTTATACTAATAAATCAATACTAATGTTATAATACGAAAGATGATCTGTTTTTGATGAATTTTGTTTCATAGTAATTATAAGCTAAGGTGTTTTGCACTAAATTCGAAGGGGCTGGCTGGGTGGGTGGGTGAATCCACTGCAAAAACTAGTATTATAATATAACCTAATATTCATTCTTAGAAATTAATTTATTCCACCTTAGTGCTACTTTCTCCCAAACATAAAGGGGTCGCACTAATACAGGCGTCTCAAAGAAGATTATTACAAATTCCGAACACTAGTAATGGCTTTAGAGTTGCAAATCGGAAAACAAATGGGACAATTTACCGGTAAACTATACATAGGTAAGTCAAGTCTTGATAGAGCTTAGTTCCGAGTTCTGAGTTCAGATCGATAGTTCGTAATTTGTCATCATATTGAAGAATGTCTTCGGAATCTTGTATTGGACTAGTTGCAAAGTTAGATACTTGATTGAAGTATTCCTGCTGTTTCCGGCAAGTTTTCAAGTACCTATGAGATATCTATGTGAGATAATTGAAAGACGAAATGAGTGGCTGGGACCTACTTATAAGTTCCGGGCGCAGGAGTGTTATTTTAACGTGCGTTTTTTTAACGCACGTTAAAATACACTTCTGCGAATCATCTCATCTGTGTTAATGTTGCCAGATAATGACAATAAAGTAACAGAAACTGCATTATATCGTAATTCTTAAGAATACGAAAAGGAATTCCGCGGGCCAAGTTCGTATCCAAATAAATTCTTATGCCCCTTAAGAGGTCAATTAATACCGGTTGTTAATGAAAACGCTTTGAATGCCAGCAAATCGGTTTTTATCAAATATTTGTTCTTCAACGTATATTTAAGTTCGTTATTTTAACGAGTACCAATTTACATTCACAGTTTGTTTTGGGTACTTATTATAGTCGTTTTTGGCAGCCGTTAAGTGCGTTGTTAAAGTTTTAAAAGGAATTTAACAATGTGGATCAAATAAAAAGGTTTTACTGGCGTGATAAATCCATCAAAGAGCAGGACACAGGACACGTATTTTCACTTAGCTTTAGATTTATATTGATTACTAACTTTTGCTGGGTTTCTATAATAATATTCATATATCTAGTCTAGTCTTCTATTTTTGTGTAAAAAATCTAGGTATGCACTTTCAATACTAATATAATCATGAAAAAATATAAAGCTGTAAGTTATAATTTCCCTGAATTTCCGTTCAAAAATATGTTAAATTCGCCTCTGGGCACCCGTACCCTTGCTTAACACGCGCCTCCCGTGTCGCGCACTCATTGGTAATAACACTTTTTTAAACTGTCACGGTTTGCTTCTAAACTTAAAATTTAACTTACGGGAAAGAGGTTAGACAGATTTGTCTGCTCCTAATAATTTATTTTCTTCTACCCGCATTCTCCAGTCAACCCGCGATCATGGCGCTTGCAACAGCGTCGAAATATCGGGAACTCAAATATTTAATCACGGAAGATATCCCGTAAGTGACATTTTAAGTTCATTAGTAATCGTTTCGCAATAGGTTCCTAACCGTACAGTAATTGTAATTGACTGGTGAAAATTTTAATTAAAATATTTCTGGCAGTAAATATAACATTAGGTATGTAAAAATTATTGTCATCGATTCAGTTACTGATTCTGAACAAACTGTATTCCGGTTTTGCAATATAATACAAATAATTTTTCACACTACTTGCTCGTAAATGTCATATTATATGTCAGGCAAACCTACTGTAAAGCGTGACATTATTCCCCCTCGCTCGAGCCGGGAATAATATATGTACTGAATTTCATTATTCCCGTGGGAATAATGTGATTTGAATTTGGAATCTTGTTCCTAGTGGAAACTTTTATGAAAAATAAATATCCTATTTTTTTTAATGTTGACTGTTCCTTTTTAGAATAAATAGAATGGTAATTAAAAATAAACATTTAAAAAAAATAGCAATGGAGATGACAATAGTTTTTTAAGAAATTGTTCGAAAATCAAACAAAATGCAAATAAAAAAGAAAAAAATAGAACTCTTTTTAAAAAAAGCTCGTCATTGGTACGATTTGAGCGCGCAGTGAGACAATTAATTTCATCTACGACTAGTAAAATGTCCAGTGACGAAAGTGATTTAACTCCTGAATTTATTAGAAATGAAGCAAACGGAATAACCAACAATTTATTGCCAGAAAAATCTAAAGAAATTTATATGGAAGCGTACGACGATTTTCAAATATGGAGAACAACCAAAGGCATCAAATCTGTGTCAGAATCGGTGCTGTTAGTTTATTTTCAGCATTTATCATGCACAAAAAAATCAAGTAGCCTGTGGTGCATATATTCAAAACTCAGATCCACAATAAGCATCAAGCATAACATTGAAATCCACACATATAGGAGGTTATTAGCATTTCTGAAGAGGAAATCTGAAGGTTATCGGGCCAAGAAATCTAAAATATTTACAGCTGAGCACGTAGAAACGTTCCTGAATGAAGCCCCAGACCACAGCTTTCTTGCCACAAAAGTAAGTAATTATCTACTAAGAATTATTTTTAGTTAATGAATAACACTCAATTAAATTGATACTTTTTTTACTAGTGACCCGTATGCTTCTCATGGTTACGAAAATGCATGCAACTTATTAAAACATAGATATACGTCTTAGTTACTTATTACAATAAATAGATTCAATTCTATTTGATGGTCAACGGTACCTTCTAAATACATAATCGATACGTTTAGTTGAACGCGCTAATATCAGGAACGTAATGGTTCGTCATTGAAAATAATATATTATAAAGTTTGTCCTGAAGATAACATTTATTTATGTTGGTACATAACCGTCTATTCTTTGTTACAGGTAGCTCTTATCTTGGGAGTAAATGGCGCCTGCCGTGGAATTGAACTGGTCAATTTAAAAATCGAAGATATATCAAAACCTTCTGCTGAGTTGTTATTAGTAAATTTGACCGATACTAAAACAAAAAGAGAACGATCATTTATTGTGCGTGGACAATATGTTAGATTTGTTGAAAAATATATAGCTCTCCGCCCTACAACAATGAACAATAACAGATTTTTCATAGCTTACTGTAAGGGTAAGTGTACCAGGCAAGTAATGGGCAAAAATAAGATTGGCGCTATGCCGAAAGACATAGCAAATTACCTGAAGCTGGATAATCCCGAGCTCTACACGGGCCACTGTTTTAGAAGGACTTCAGCTACATTGTTAGCAGATTCCGGAGCTGACATGTCTCAAATTAAGAGACATGGTGGATGGAAATCAGATACCGTAGCGGAGGGCTATATAGAAAACTCTATCGGAATGAAAAGTAAAATAAGTAGCCGTATTGGAGATAAAATACATTTGAATACGCAGCGGGAACTAACATCACCGCAACCATCCACATCAAAACAATTAACATTTAGCTCAATACCTGAACAAACTCATGACATTCAAACTTCACCAACCTTCACAATCGAAGATAATTAAAAAAAACCCAGCAGACGCCAGCCTCCGGCATTTATTTAAATAACAACACTCAAAATCTCACACCAACTTCAATAAACGTGCCGAATAAAAACATTACTTTTCACACTACTTGCTCGTAAATGTCATATTATATGTCAGGCAAACCGTACTGTAAAGCATGACATTATTCCCCCTCGCTCGATCCGGGAATAATATATGTACTGAATTTCATTATTCCCGTGGGAATAATGTGATTTGAATTTGGAACCTCAAAGAAAACCGTATGAAAACTTTCACCAAGGAGTCGTATCAGTAATGGCGGCAGTAGGTGTGAAAAGCAGAGTACGCTCCTCGAGAGTAAAGCTGCCTTGTCTTGGGCTAACTTGAATCCCTCGCTACACTAAGGATTCTTAACTTAATTCCCTCGTTTCACTCGGGAATTAACACTTGAACCTCCTCGCTGCGCTACGGAGGTTCACCCCCAGAATCCTTAGTGTCGCTTCGGGATTCAATACGCCCGTGACGTAAGGCAATGCTTTACTCCCTTGGTGCGTAATCTACTATTGTCTTTCTACAATTGGTCCAATGTATCAAATATTACTTTAAACTTTTAATATAATCTATACAGGGTTATTGGTTAAGTGGACCTATTCCCTTTGAGGGGTTAAAGTAGACATCATTCTTGACTGATTTTACTATGGGAACCCTTATCCTAATCCTTACCGTTTTTGAGTTATTAGACTTTTAATATTTTTCAAAAATATTCCACCTCTGCGTCATAAACTGGTTATTGTAAGAAGTTTACGACGTTTAGGACGCTAAAGTGATACTTTTTCGATAGCTTACAAACGACTCATTCTATTAAAGCCAGTACATTTGATAAATTACTCAAGCCTTGGGAAATAAATGGCTGTAAAGTTCAAATATTGAATTTTTATGGGAGCTACCCTTGTCTTTCAGGTCAAATTTCTCAAAATAAGTGTACGGTACTAGATGTGCAGATTGCAGCAAAAACACTGCTGTCTCATTAGCTTTCTAAAATGATACCACAATATCCACTTTTATTAAGAATATGGCCGAAAAGAAGGGTTGATACTGACAAGGTGGTAGGTATTTTAACAAAACTTGTTCTGTACGAACAAGTTTTTCGTTACATTAGTTTTCGACGAATTTCAAAAAAAAGAGCATATTCTAAATTCGACTGTGTTTTTTTTAATGTGGATGATCTTCTCCCACCGAAATGTCTTCTCCGCTAATTGTAAACTGTTTTTTTTTTTCATGTATCTTCTTTGTTACGATTTTTTCTTGATATCATTACGTGGCCTTACTTTTTGACTCAATACCTCTCGCATGGCCAATTCGTTGTGTTTTGTCACAACCATGGGTCGGAATTAGGTAGAGTTATGTACTTATACAGCGAAAGAATAACATAGCGATAAGTAACAAAAAAAAAACCGCTACAGAGTAAGTAAGAAAAATAAAACTGGAAGTGGAGGAAATCGATTGACAAATAGAAATTTAAATTCGAATTTAGAACCTCCTTCTTCTAATGAAATCGGTAAAAAGTGTATTGACGAGTTTGGTTAAAAAACTACCTTGTCAGTATCAACCCTTATTTTTCGGCCATATTCTTAATAAAAGTGGATATTGTGGTATCATTTTAGAAAGCTAATGAGACAGCAGTGTTTTTGCTGCAATCTGCACATCTAGTACCGTACACTTATTTTGAGAAATTTAACCTGAAAGACAAGGGTAGCTCCCATAAAAATTCAATATTTGAACTTTACAGCCATTTATTTCCCAAGGCTTGAGTAATTTATCAAATGTACTGGCTTTAATAGAATGAGTCGTTTGTAAGCTATCGAAAAAGTATCACTTTAGCGTCCTAAACGTCGTAAAATTCTTACAATAACCAGTTTAAGACACAGAGGTGGAATATTTTTGAAAAATATTAAAAGTCTAATAACTCAAAAACGGTAAGGATTAGGATAGGGGTTCCCATAGTAAAATCAGTCAAGAATGATGTCTACTTTAACCCCACAAAGGGAATAGGTCGACTTAACCAGTAACCCTGTATATATAAAATTCAAAACTGACTGACTGATCTGACAACGCACAGCCCAAACCGCTGGAACTAGAAACTTGAAATTTGGCATAAAACTTCCTTATACCACGTAGGTGAGCACTAAGAACGGATTTTGCGAAATTCGGCCCCTAAGGGGTTGTTTTTGGGGTTGATAGTTTGTATGAAACTTCGCTACAACAGGTGCTAGGAATTCCAAATTTTGCATAAGGTGTCTTTTTAGAACGTAGATGCTAACTATGACGGGATTTTGCGAAATTCGACCCCTAAGGGGTTTGTTTTTGGGGTCGATAGTTTGTATGAAACTTTGTTACTGCAAGTGCTAGGCGTCTCAAATCTTGCATGCCGGTTCATTTTAAGACGTAAATGCTCAACAAGGTAAAAGATTTGTTAAATTCGACCCCTAAGGGGTTGTTTTTGGGGTTGATAGTTTTGAGACTTCATTTTTTACATATGGGTTCTTTTTTACACGTAAGTGATACTAAAGAAGGGATTTTGCGAAATTCGACCCCCAAGGGGTTGTTTTTGGGGTTGATAGTTTGTATGAAACTTTGTTACTACAAGTGCTAGGAGTCTCAAGACGTAAGTGATAGTTAAAACGGGATTGATGTATTGATAGTTAGAGGTCTCAAATTTTACAGGAGGTTCTACTTTAGACATAGGTTCTCACTAAGTGAGGATCCTGCGAAATTCAACCCCTTAAGAGTAGTTTTGGGGTTGTTAGCAAGGAATCCCAATATATTCATTGGGGTTATTTTAAGAACGTAGGTACCACCCAAGACGAGATACTGGAGATAGAAATTTTGTTGAATATTGATTAACATTTTCGAAAAGTAACTCTTATTCAAAAGTTCGAAAATCACGCGGACGAAGTCGCGGGCGGGGTGCTCGTAAGTCTATAAAATTAATGTAATTCCAACTTTAATTAAATATTGTTCTAGTTCACTTGGTTTTTATTTCCTCGCAGTAGGTGTGAAAAGCAGAGTACTCACCTCAGGAATAAAGCTGCCTTGTCTTGGGCTAACTTGAATCCCTCGCTGCACTAAGGATTCTTATCTTAATTCCCTCGTTTCACTCGGGAATTAACACTTGAACCTCCTCGCTGCGCTACGGAGGTTCACCCCCAGAATCCTTAGTGTCGCTTCGGGATTCAATACGCCCGTGACGTAAGGCACTGCTTTATTCCCTTGGTGCGTAATCTACTATTGAAGGAGAATGCTCACACCAGCCCGCGAAATTCAAAATATCATGCGTTTTTTTTTGTAATTTGCAGGCCATTGCTAGGTTTTATGTTGATTGAAATATTATTCTCGGCTGTAAGACTTATGTAGTTATAGAATTATAATCATCAAAATTACGAATACAACCCCCCAAGTCCATAAAGGCCTAGAAACAAAAAAAAAACAGAAAAAGTCATTCCTAGAGCTGCCATATTTAGTGCCAGAAATATTTTAATTAAAATTTTCACCGGTCAATTACATTTGTAAAGTGGGATGAAATACAATTTTAATTGTGTAAAATGTACGAGTAAGTCCAACTATTATCACAATGTTAAACATTACCCATACAAGCAAAGTTCAAGATAAACTTAGAAAGTAAATAAATTGAAAAATTCAAATTTGAACTCAACGCAAGCTTGCATGAGAAGCGAGTTGTGGACTTAGATTATCCATAAGCTGACTCCATTAATTATACATTGTCCATCTTCGCTTCCCAAATAGGGTTGTCGTACAATCTAATCAAACCAGTCTACTCCCAACATTTTACATTTAGTGTCTCCATCTGACCTCTATGACCCAATTACTGGCACAGACAATATTCTATCATAAATGGTCTGTTTGCCGATAATAATTATTGTTGTACTATTTTATTAAGCTAGTTTGGCGATTATAGTCAACGCGGCGGTCGTAAATTGTTATCGTAAAAAGGCAGTATGATCGTCCTTCAAATCCGTTGACATTAATGCTTGTACATCACATACGGCTTTTATGCCTGTGATAAACTTTGAATAAACTTAGTCCTTATTGGTCCAGTTTTTTTTTTATCGTGGTAAACTCATCAAAGGAGTCCGTCCAACCAGGGTGGGACGGTGAAACTGTCAGTCTTGTACTGACTAAAATCCACGGTGATCCTTCGATCGCCCTTTACGTTCCAGGGTCACGGTTATCCGATGAGACAGTCCCGCGACCCCGGCAGGCTTTGGCCCTCCAAGGGACTGTCAGTTGTCTAGTTATGATACAGTGTCTGATTAACTTGGGATCTAGGATTCGATCCCCAGACTAGGCGTAATGTTATTGGGTTTCTATTTTCATACCATTATCGTGACAATCAAGCATATGGCCTGCCTAATGGCGGTCACCTTTGACCTTTTAACTTTTCCACGGTTTTTTGAGGGTGTGAAGAAAGCAAAAAGAAACGTAATAGTTTTGGTGAAATATGTTTTTCATCCCCCCATCTCGGAAAGGGTACTTTTGCTCTTCGATATCTGACCGTAAAAGCCGTTTTTATCCTCAAGTGAGTAAAAGCCGTTTTTATCCTCTAGTGAATAAAGTAAATTTGAATTTAGAACATCGTATGAACAAAAGAGTAGCAGCAGTAATGGCGGCCGGTGACCGCAACAGCTGATCGCTTGCTGTGGTGCCCGCTTAACGTTCGAAGGTTGTCGAGGAATCAAATTCTATTTTTAAAATTTGATGTGGTAACATCAAATCTCGCCTTAGGTGGGAAAGCAGAGTACGCTCCTCGGGTGTAAGGCTGCGTTGCCTTGGGCTAACTTGAATCCCTCGCTTCACTAAGGATTTTTAACTTTATTCCCTCGTTTCTTTCGGGTATTAACACTTGAACCTCCTCGCTGCGCTACAGACGGAGGTTCACCCCCAGAATCCTTAGTATCGCTTCGGAATTCAATACGCCTCCCTTGGAGCGTAATCTACAATTATTTTGTTAAAATCTCAGACCCGGAACATTCTTGGCTCAGTACCTACTTTGTTTTACCTTTTTTATTTGCTTTGTGCTATTTTCCTTTCACGTCTTATTGTTATGTTATGACAAACCAAGATAAAAATAAGTAACTTAATATTGTTTTAATTTAAAAATTATTCTGTTCTATAATAATGTCTTAGTTAATACCTAAACTGAAATAAAAGCCTATCTTGTGTTTGTACAATGTACATCTGTTTTTATTTGTTTGCATTTAATCATTTCCTCGCTGAGGTGGGATGAAAAGTTACGTGTTGCACTCGAGTGCAAAGATTTTTCACCTTGTGCTCTTTTGATTCCCTCGCTATCGCTCATGATTCTAATTTTGAATCACTCGTTGCACTCGTGATTCAATTTTAGAATCATTCGCTTGCTCGGTCATCAAAATTGAGCACGCGGTTAAAAATCAACTTTGCACTCTTGTATAACAAATAACTATTATTTACTTACTAGCTGTTTCCCGTGGTTTCGCTCCGCTATTCGTCTCTTATTAGTCGTAGCTTTCCTCGATAAATGGGTTATTCAACACAAGAATATATTTTCATCTCGAACCAGTAGTTCATGAGATTAGCATGTTCAACCAAACAAACTCTTCAGCTTCATAATATTAGTATAGATTAGTAATCGGCAGTTCTAGATTTATTTATTTGTGTCCAGGATTACGATTTGCGCTCCTTTCTTTCGCGCGACTTTATTCCTACCAAACGCAGACACACTTCAACCCGTATTCCGCAGTCGCCGACCATCAGAACGAATCCCATCAAGTAGGGGTTGACTAGAACAGGCCACCCCCAACACTGTCTCACTAAGAAGACACGGACTCCCCAAACTTAACTGGGGATTGATGCCCTTAATACCATCACTGCCTATCCTTTCAGCCCCAACACTGTCTCAATGAGACGAGACTCCGTAAAAGTTACTGGGGATTGATGCCCTTAAATACCATCACTTTCTATCCGTCCAGGGAAATCAACCGTGAGGAAATATCTACGTATTTACGAGCGCGCTGACAATCCGCGATCATAAATATAAAACGGTAAGAGACATATAAGTGGGATCGTAAGGGTCAGCGCTTGGCGAAACAGACCTATATAACCTAGGTATATAATACCCTGATGTGTACTGAGTCCGGACACACAGTAGGTTCCTGCCCTAAGAAATAGGTATAAGGAAACTTGATATGTGTGACAGCCTCATATATTTTGTATTACATGTGGATATTATGTTATCTACGTAGGCGTGACGCTTGAAAAGTTTCCCATATTAATATGTTATCACGTTAACTTAGGAAGGAAGTGATAAATTACAGTACCTTTTTTCGTTGTAGTGGAAAGTAACAGGTATAGTATTTTCCGTACTACGGAATAACTGTTCCAATTTAGGCAAAGAATTCCCTTAATTTTTTCTATTGTTGACAGTCTAACGCCACTTCATGCAAATGACTTGGAAGATATAAAGTCATTCAACCATCGCCGTCGTCGTCTGTCTTGGCTCGTTCCACAGTTTTAGGGTGTTACAGTGGAACAGATTTTAATTCAGCCATTTATTTTGACGCCACTTATTTTGGCGTCACGGGATTGTTTTATCAGTTAAACGCCGCGTGACCCTGCAACGTAACGGGCTAGGGAAGGATCACCGTGGATTTAAGGCAGTACAAGTCTGACGGTAATGGGTGGGAGAAAAATTATCCTTTTTTTTCATAATTGTTGTAAAACATTAATTTCATGTCTATTTCAATTTCATGAAATATTTAAGTATTTACTATATTGTTTAAAATCAGAAACACTTCAGAGGAGGAAATAATACTAAAAAATACTTTTTTGAACATTTTCATTTTAAAGGAGAACAGTTGGAAATCCAAATCCATAAGCGATGAACCAGAAAACGTTTAAAAACACTAGCTATTTTTAAATTCTTAATGTTTTAGTCAAATATTTGTTTTAAAAATTGGATGAAATTGATCAAACTATATCATTGTCTTGCGTCTTTTATAAACAGAGGATTTTAATGTCTTAGTTTATAATAGCATGAAAAAATCAATTGAGTACATTAAGTTCCTAACCGCCTCCCTGTGGTCTCCCAAGTCTCCTATGTATAGAAATAGAAGACATAATATGTATAGACATAGGAGACTTGGGAGACCAAGTACCTGTGCCCTACCAAAACAAAGGCGGTATATTGGACGGTAAACACAGACCGCTGTGTCCATACTATTGAATGATTTGCGTTTGTTTCGACCTTGGCCAAGGTCATATTTTTGCAAACATGCCATTCACCGTAAACCGACCTGCGTCATACGTGGGTAAATTATGATTTGAGTAGAACCACCTCGAATCTGCTATGAAAATTGATGGCTTTTTTGTTGAGGTGTAATCGTCAATGATTACCCAGGGTGGAACGGTAGACCCCGGAACGTAAAGGGCTGTGAAGGAAACCGTGGGTTTTAGTCAGTACGAGTCTGACAGTCCCTCCCGCTCTGTCCTGGGTGGGAGGATTCATTTGATGATTTTATCACACTTAAAAAAAAGGGTGGAGCGGTAGGGACTATCAGACTCGTACTGACTAAAACCCACGGTGTCCTTCAGTCCAGGGTCATATGCGTTAAAATCTTAAGGTAATACTTTGATTAAAATCTTCTATATTATCATCTCACAGCACAAGGCACGCCTAACCTTGCATCCAAACGCACTTAACTAGTCACTTGACTAGACTAGACTACTGACTTGTTAAAACCAACAGCGGTGGTAGACAAGTTCAAAAGGAACCCTCTTCTATGAGTGTGAGGTGCAGTACTGGCTGCTCCATAAAGCCATTTACCAAGGAATGAATTTGCTTATGGTCTGGCGACCAAAGAGAATTGAAAAAAAAATGTCCGAATTGACCGTCGAATTTTAAATCAAAGCAGCAGACAAAAGCTAGTCTGAATTAATTATAAAACAAATATTGTTCTTTACAGTTCTTGATCTTGTTAGTATGTATATGTACCGTCTTGTTTAAACAACGTTGTAGAATAATCTGCATAACTACCTTTACAATTTGACTTGAATAATCACATTGTAGTCAGTGTACATTTGAAACATTAACATAAATACGCTTGAACTCGTATGGTACCGGCAACAATAGGCACAGCTATTATGCAGTCATATGTGATAGTTATCAGTGATTGTTGTGATAAGTCGACACGCTATGCTACGGTTGTGTTTACAGACGCCTGTCACATATCATACTATAGTATAGACGTGTTTTCAGGCAAGCGTCGCGTAGAATCGTAGCAGCGAAGCAGTCGCGTTCCGCATGCCCGTCAGATCCCACGCCTCACGCGCGCTCTGATTGCTACGAGCTACGCCGTAGCGCGTCCCGGTTTCTCGTAGCCAACGACGATCCTAAAAATCGCTCTAAAAGCGCTCTAAGTTGGTTTATTAAAAGTTCTTCAGTGAAAGTTTTACAGTTGAAACTTTAAAACTAATCTGTGTAAACTTAAACTGTTGTAATTGTATTGTTGTGGTGTAAATGTTTAAGTAAATAAAGAGATCGAGGATTCGATCTACTTTGTATATGTGATGTTTGTGAACTAGTGTGTGTTTTCGTGTATATGTGTGTGTAGCTTTAAGGATTTATTATTGGTAAGTTACTAAGTATTAATATCATAATCTAAAGTAATTAGACAGATATTTTCGACACTAAGTTTGTGTAGTTGAGCGGAGGAAGAAGAAATTCATTAAATTGCTGAAAATTTATGGTAATTAGCATATTCGTTACGTGCTGACGTAAAGATTACCTTATCTTGAAAGTAATAAATTACAGGAGTAATTTGATTACATTTATCAACAGTTCGTTTTCATTCATGATGTAAAACTCAAGAGGAATTTATTGTTTAAGTTATGTGTTTTGTTTGAGTTTCAATTAAGAGCCAGTTTAGTCACTTCTTCGATATGTTTTTAAATATTTGCAAAAACAAAAGTTTATTAATGAATATTTAAGAAGTATAAAAAATACTGTCTTAATGAACATTTAAGAAGTATAAAGATAGTGTCTACCGGTGGTTAGAGCAAAAGTGACAGGAACCTTCTCAATGTACGTGCCATATCCAAAAGTACTGCTTTCTGCATCAAGCCAAATATTTTTAAAGTTATTATGAAATAAAATGATGCTTATTTCTGCAGCTAGGTTATGTCAACACGTCTTTTTATAAACTTTTAGTTATTAGTTACAATTAGTTAGGTAACTACAATGGTGATGGCTCGTAGACACTTTTGTAATATAACTTCTTGAATTAAAATGTTTTAAACTAGGTTATAAAAGAACCTGCTAGAACTAAAATGCCCGTATAAAATAAACACACATCAATATCTTCGTCAAATCTGTATTTAAAAATTCTCGCAGGATTTCCAATATTTAGGCAATCAAAAGTGATTGGAAACCCGATATTGTTTCCCTAACAAATTATTAATTCTAATAAAGCTATCCATCACGAAAGGTACTAATTTACTTTGCAAAATAATATTAAAATGTTGGCAAAGTGTGCCCAATATATATTATCAATTTATCTTATAAAACTTTGTGGTCGTTTTTTTTTTTCTTATAATATTATCCAATAAGAGAATGTGATCCATCATAGGACGTGATAGGTTAATTCGTAATACGGTTGGTACCGGGCCAATAAATTTTTTTTTTATTATAGAATACCTTTCGCCTTCTTAAATCAAATACAGGGATAAAGAATACCCTAAAACGGGGGCGTGCGGACGGCGAGTATTGGGTTTCGCTTGCCGTCTGATCAGAGTCCATACCCGAGTCGACAGTACGTCTTGTTCCACGCGCTTATTCTATTAGCAACCTGACTGGGCGCCCTCACAGATGGCCAAACGTCTATAGGGGTCGCAGGAGGACTAAACAGGCTACCGTGACCTTGGAACGTAAACCTTAATTGAAGAAACACGGTGGATTAAAGTCAGTATGAGTCCGAAAGTCCCTCTACTCAGAGCCAGAGGACTCTTTTGATGACTTTACTGGCAAATTCTTTACAAAGTTTTGTTTTGATTCGCCAATGTGTTCTTATTCACCCTGTTTTACCAGTATTTTAAGTCCCTATTTTTATCCTCATCTTTCAGTTTTTACATGAAAGAATAACACAATAGAATCCATGCATCCATTTAGCTTTGCATATTATACGTACCAAGGTACATAGACATTTCATGATATAAAAGTTGGGAGTAACAGGAAAAAATGTAGATTTAATTTCACCACGTTGCTCAATTTGTAAACAAAAAAGTTTGTTATTGTTTATGGTGTTGATTACGCGTTTGTTTTGAAAGGTCCGGATTTAAACGAAGCGCTTTTTAAGTTCGAGATTAGTAGGGCAATCTCGTTACGAACACACGAGTCTGTAAACAATAATACATAAATGTGCCACAACAATGAAAACCATTCACATTTTTCAGTGCGTGAATTTTACTGAAACAGAGGAATAATTTGACTTTAATAATGACTTTATTAAAATAATAATAAAATAATTACTTCATTACAAAATTACGAACGCGTTAAATTTAAGAGACTGAAATCTTAGAAAATATGATGGAAGTTAGAACTTTAATTAAGAGTTACAGCCGTAAAAACCAGCACAGTTTCAAGCAATTTATAACTCATTAAATTACGAAATGAAATCATTTCTAACATCATCTACGGAATGCGGTCGATTTTACTAATATAATTTTCGAACAAACTTATGTAATTATCGCAGAAGTTTCAATGGATACCATATGGATATAGACTCTAGTTATTATATGTTAGATTAGCTATCGTATTACCATTCATTCTTTTGATCATTCAGGCCATACAATTGTGGGTTTTATTCTAAATTATTTTCTGTTTTTAGGTAGGTACATGTATTCAAAACTAAAGAAATGTATGAAAACGACGAATCGTCGAACTTGTATAACTTGACTGAGAGCAATCCTACAATACAATATTTGTGCCACAGTAACTATTTCTCCAAATGGCTAGTACTTACCATAGGCACCATTGTTTTTCGTTGACCGATTTTTCGAATTTGGGACTTTCAGAAAAGGCCCAAAAATGATCTCCTCTTACTCGCACCTACGCTAGGAGTATGCTTAGAAATTATACACAGAAACCACTTATGAAAACTCTTATTTAGTTTCACTTGTCCCGTTGTACGTCTGACATCAAATATTGCCAATTTTTGACGAACTTCCCGGTTTCAAATTAAGCTGAAATGTAGATCTTTGGCAGTCGTTACTAGTCAGTCTTCCAAAAGTCTGTGTTACTATGAGGTGTCGTATTAAACAGTACTAATTAGTTGTGCAAATCAGACAAACTAAAAGAAGATTCAAGTTATGTTGGGAAAGTCGAGTCAGATAACAGTCAGGTTTTATAATTCTGCAATAATCATAGTTGCATGGTTGTTAAAAATTGAAAAAGTTTTAACCCGCACATTTGCAGAGCGCAATCTGTCATCCGATTTTGGGCTTTCATGCATATTCTAAAAGCATTTATAAAGTCAAACACAGGTTACCACATGAAGTTTCAATTAATTTGTTCTATGTGCACACTGTCGTACAGTGTTCGCGTCCCTGAAACTACGCTTTATCCTACTGATTATGTTACATCTCACAAGTTTGTATTAATTCTTAGGAACGTCCCTCCAGTTATTTGATAACCAGAGGGGAGGGTATTTTATGTCAAATATTGAACGCTATTATATTGCCGGAAGCTTCTGTCTACAAATTCAGTGGATTAAGTGACAAATGGGTTCCCATTTCGATGTTTGATTTAGTAAACAATTGATCGACGTTTTGGAGACCGAGGTCAGAAGTAATATGGATAGACTAGGTAGAGAGTAGATGCAAAAGGGAAAGGGTACTTGAAACGGGTCAGGGGTGGTGAGAGAGTTGTCTCTCGGTCCGTTAACAAAAATACAGGCCCGGGTCAAACTTTTGAGTGAACCCTACTCCTTATTAGTTCTGAATTAAAGTTCTGACGACATAATATTAGAGTTGATACAATTGTCCAATCATGTTGTCAATAATTTTTAGTTCTACTAATCTCATGTCCGTAAGTGATAAAGAATAAGGCTAAGCGTATTCTGAGACACAGGCTACGCAGGTCCACACAGCGCAGAGCAGAGTAGATTTTGTAAAGCATGGAACGTCATTGAACTACGTACGCTGCCGCGCAGGCACATGCCACGCAGACATGTGTCTGTGCTGCTCTGTGTCTCGTTGTACGTTGTGTGTTTTTTTAACAATAATACAAGAATACAGCGATTTTTTTGATAATCACTTTGCCAAATATTTTTCTACGCTTTGACAAACTGTAAAGCAACAACTCGTTAATTTCATAATCAGACTCTGACTCTGAACTCATTTTGTTCGTCAAGCGTCTATTCCTTGTACTAGCTAGGATGCGAATGTCAGTTGCATCGCAGTATGCGGAGGGGGCACATGTCTGCCTCCACAGCCCTGCCCTGCACTGTGCTGTACTGTGCTGTGATGCATAGCCTGCGTCTCAGCATACGCCTAGCCTAAGAAACACCCGAAATGTCTGTCGACTTCGAGTTTCGTGCTTAGATAATAGTACTCCAGGTAAGGGTCAATTGAACACGTATTAAAGTTTTTCAACTGTAATATACAAGAGGATGTAAAAGTTTTGGAGGCTCGAAGTTAGGGAGACAAACAGGTATGTTTGTCTATGTACCTATAGGCCCCTACATGCGCCATGTAGGTAATGAACTGTTCGATTTTCATTTGTTTTCCCCTCGGCAGGGAGTTTGGCCGGATATTTGGCAACATCCGAGTATACCTACTCGTACGTATGTATGTACTAGGCACTTATATAAGCCATTCGGCAGTAAAAATGTAGTTGTTAAAGTTTATCGCATCACGTGTTTGTGTTTGGCGCTCTTCGAAATAAAGAGTTGGGGAACGAATTTATTGATGTTTTTGAAACCCATCAAAAAGAGGGTTATGTGTTTGTTGTGTTGAGATTGTTTCATTTCAGCTGCCTTTTTGGTAACACAAAAGTAGACTATTAACCAAGGGGATAAAGCAGGGTCTTCTGTCGCGGGTGGCGAATTAAATCGCGAGCGTAACGAAGGACTCGAGGTTTACTCCCGAGCGTAGCGAGGGTGTTAAAAACTTAAATCACGAACGAAGCGAGGGATTTAAGATGAGTCCTGAGTGTAGCGAGGGATTTAAGTTCACCCATGACTAAGACAGCTTTATCACCGAGGAAAATACTCTACTTTTCGTACCATTTGCGAAAAAAATAACACAGTAATAATATGAGATACGCATTTTCAACATTCATATTTAACATTAACTTATAAAAATAAGTAAAAATAAACTCAACGTTTATGTATTTGAAGAAAACAAAAACGCGGCAAATTAAAAAAGCAAAGGCATCAAGCTCATACGGCCTCGTCGGTTTTCGTAATTCCATTTAATAATCATAACTGCACAACAAATGAGTATTCTTTTTTCAAAAAGATGTATAATGCTTTATATGATACAAACTCCATGGTGTAAACCTAGGGAGAGAATGTGATTTAAATTTGGAATACTTAGATACCGTTTATAGAATAGAATAGAATAGAATACTCTTTATTATGTACACCATACAAATTACAGGATACATCCAATCAAAATCTTATAAATAGGGTGACACAATGGGCGGTCTTATCGCTAAAAGCGATCTTTTCAAGACAACCTTTGGATGGATTTGAAAAGTAAAGGAGGAACAATACTGTAGGTAGTCTACGGTGTACAATTTACCAACAAACAAAAAACAAAAACATACACACAAACACAAAATATATAAACACATACAATTATATAAATATACATTAATTATTAAGGAAAAACGCTAATAAACGTTCGCGTCACACGTTCAAGAGGAAAGGTAGTGGTTTTTGACCAGATTTTTAAAAGTGGACAAGCTTTATATTGAACTACATCTGTATTTACACCATGGAGTTTGTATCCTATAAAGCATTATACAACTTTTTGAAAAAAGAGTACTCATTTATTGTGCAGTTATGATTATTTAAATAAAATTACGAAAACCGACGAGGCCGTATGATGCCTTTGCTTTTTTAATTTGCCGCGTTTTTGTTTTCTTCAAATACATAAACGTTGAGTTTATTTTTACTTATTTTATAAGTTAATGTTAAATATGAATGTTGAAAATGCGTATCTCATATTATTACTGTGTTATTTTTTTCGCAAATGGTACGAAAAGTAGAATATTTTCCTCGGTGATAAAGCTGTCTTAGTCTTGGGTGAACTTAAATCCCTCGCTACACTCAGGACTCATCTTAAATCCCTCGCTTCGCTCGTGATTTAAGTTTTTAACACCCTCGCTACGCTCGGGAGTAAACCTCGAGTCCTTCGTTACGCTCGCGATTTAATTCGTCACCCGCTACAGAAGACCCTGCTTTATCCCCTTGGTTAATAATCTACTATTTACATGATAACGAGAGTTTTCAACGTTTATATCATTAATATTGAAAAATACGTAGTAAAAAGGACGAGAACCTAATCGTAATTCAGCTGCCAGAGTTCTGAATTGAACTATAGATTGATCTCTCACGTTCTCTAGAGTGTAATCACGTTCGAAAGATTTTTGATGAAATGGAATGAATCCAGTGTTTTCGGGAACAAAAACCAATTTATCTAAAAGGCTCAACCACGTTAATATTTCCCGTTCCATTCCCCAGAACTGCTCTATTAAATGTACAATAGCTGTCGATTCAATTTATTGAGTTACGCCTTTCATTTTAAAAGTGATTTACGATATTTTGTGCTGAAAATTCAAAACACGTGTCCTTTTGAAATAATTCAATAGAGCGACAATTTTGTGACAATGTATCGACACATTCACTTTGAAATATATAACTGTGTGAAGCTTACAAAGTAGTATATTATTGACCTCTTTTAAAAATGATTTTATTGAATTGATCTTCAAAGGTTCACTGCAGTGAAACACTTATCGCTATCGTCGCAGCGAATCAAGTTATAATTTTATCTATACTTCTGTAGTACCAGCCTTAGCTAGTAAAAATGAAACGGTACGTAAGTGAGTTGAACGGACGAATTTATACGTTTCAGTACCTTTCGAAGTAAGTTTTGGGCAATATATTTGCATCGTAATCTTTATTCACTAAACAGTAGCGACTGAGCAATGAGTACCTTCCCTAGTATCTTTGACATTTACGTTGACTCATCGCAATATACATCTTATTGAAAGTAAACAGATTCTTTGAAACTTTTACGATCATTCAAATAACGGATCATAATAACGTAACATGAAAGGAATCCGTGTTATTGTGTTATCGCTATATAAATTTAAAGAAAGACCTTGAGAATTGGGAGCATGGACGCAATCCATTTTAAATTCTCGTCTGGTAAAGGTGGAGAAAAGTGGATAACGATCATGAGATTATAATTCTATTAGAGGCATCATTATTTATCCATTTAGCAAGAACGGGGCGCTTTTGCAATAACTTAATCTTAATGTATGTTTATTTTACTACAAAAGTTAACTTTATCTGATCTTTAGTCAAGTGTGAAGAAATACAAGTGTTTATCAAACTCGAACGTTCAACGCCTGAGGCGCCATTTTAATTAATGAAAGCATATTGTAGGGTTACGCAATTTTTTAAATGAAAGTATTTTAAGGTGAACAGGTCGACTTCATAGCGTACTGCGGTTAGCAAAGTGTAGTAACTCACTGAACACGTTAATTTGAGGTAACGAGTGATAAAGGTCTGACAATCAGACCCAGGTGACTGGAATTGATGTTGAAAAGTTCAATATCCTACAGAACTGTACAGAGAATTGAATGTACTCGGTAAAATTATAAATGTGTATAGCAACTGGTTAATAATTCATGTTAATGAGTTAATATTAATGCTTCTCCTGTCGTATTACGACCTACAATATTTTACGATATTAATCTACTTTGTGATGTTATTGCTTGTTACATTTTAGTGGTAATAAAGCGAATACAGAAATGTTTGTTGAATTTTGTCGAGTAATTAAAACGAAGCTGACAACATTGACAGCGAACATTGACGCGGGCTGTCTTAAAAGAGCACTGTGGCCCTGTGACGCAAAGGGTAAATAAATTTACAGAGTAGTTTTTAGTCAGTCAACATCAGGCTTTAAATGTTCCCACTGCTGGGACACAGGCCTCCTCTCTGAGAGAGGGAGTGGGTCGTAATCTACCACGCGGGTCCAGTGCGGGTTGGTGGATGTCACATGTTTTCGATTTTTTTGCTTCATGGACATGCCGGTTTCCTCACGATGTTTTCCTTCACCGTTTTCAGAGCAGTGGTGATGAAATATATTTCACAAAGTAATGCGTATGGCTGGATTCGAACCCACGACTTAAAACTCGCAAGTTGGGGCCGGTATCACTCCCACTGCTCTATTTAGTCAGTAATGTCAGATAATTCCTTCCGCTTCATGATTTTAACCCTCAAAAAAATTTTAGACAATAAATTGTATTCTTCTTTTCTACGTTTTTGAAAGGACACGAAACGCCAAGTCTGATTTATTCTAATTTCTTCAATAAAAACAGAATATTTGCGAAGACACGTGTTGTTGAGTCGTCGTGAATTCTTGGAGGCTTTTACAACCGGTTGAGTGGCACAGGGCTCCAAGTACTTTCTAAGATTTGCTTATAAATACCTACTTAACGAAGTTTGCTGACGAGTCTCTTCATGGCTCCTAAATCTAAGAAGTTAAGAATCTGATTTTTCATAGTATGAATTAGTTTGCTTTGACATAATTCATGAATTACGTTTAGCATATAAATATTATGTATACAGGGTGTCTGAGGAAATTTGGATGAAATTGATCAGGGAAATAATAATATAGCAAATGACTTCCTCCATAGGTCCCAAGTCATTTGCTATATTATTATTTTTACTTCTGATACATTTTCGTTGTGCTCCCATATTTCGACATTTATATCATATAATTCACCGCATGTTTAATCTTCATATTATGTAATAGTTACACATAGTACTTCACACCTACTAACCTACCCACCCCTTACTACCTAACTATAGACGTTTCCTTATCAATAAATATTATGCGAACACAATTGTCTTATAACGAAACGAGCTCACTTATACGGAACTAATGTATGATATTGTCGTGTATTTTTTTATGGTTTCCTCATTACGAATATCTCCTGTGTCGTGGGTATACAAATATCGTATACAAACATTGAAACTAACACAACATTAAATTATGTATGACCTACAAGTTTCCAAAATTTATTGCGTGCGGTAACCGTATCCGCGATACGTTGCGCAGCTATCCAATCGTTCGGCCACTGCATATTTTTTGCGTTACAAACATCTTGTCTTTTTTAAACTATGATTTATTTATTAGTTGGGCACAAATCCAGACTCCCAAAAAAAAAAAACCCGACTAGAATGGAACAAAGGATCTCAGCAGACGCGTTTCCGATCACTAGGCCAACCAGACAGTCAAATTCAATATGAATAATTAAAGATACTTATCGCTTTTAATAATGATACTTTTTTCAGGGTTGTTCACCTCGTGATCTCATAATTTTGAATATTTTCACTCATAAAGTCATAAAGTGTTTTATTAATTATTCCTAAAGGTTTTCAATAGGTTAGGCATTAGTTAATAGCCTAAATTATTAATTAATTAAGCCCGTTAATAACGTAAGTAGTGACAGTTGTTCAAGTTTTAATAGCTGTTAAAGACCCTTTAGTGGAATGTAACAAGGTCAAAGGGCGAGGTTATGAATATAACTAGATACGTTTACCTTTTTACCCCTAATTAGTCTTTCTTTATTATTGTTTATGGTTTTCCAAATTGTTTCTGGTTTCTTTTCTACGTGTAACTGGAATTTTATCACACGTAAACGTTTATCGGAATAAAAAGAACCTTATATGTGCATCCAGGTTCGAAACTATCTGTGTATCAGTCATTGAGGTATAATTACGTTGCGATTAGACGAGTTTGTGTAATTGACACCTATATTTTTATTGAATTTTCTTATAAATAGCTTCGACGATTCTACTGCTAATTACTGCACCGGTTTTTGTCTAGTTCGCCGTAAAGTGAACACAGTTTTTTCAAAGGAGCACAACTTCGCTTTTTCCAAAAAAAAGTAACAACGCTGGATAATATGACAAAAAAACATGTCAAAATACATTTGTTTAGTTTTGAAGGTCTAAGAGATCACACAGACAGCCATAAAAAGTAACTAAATATAAATACACTATGCCATGATGATTTCTTAAATTATAACTACAAATACTTCCAGATGGAATATAATAGAATTTTCGTGAGTTATACGTTTGGAATTCCTCACGAAGTGGCGATGTTTTCCTTTATTGTTTGAAGCTCGTTATATATTGGGCACACATGTTTGGAAATATGCTGTAACTGAACTCAGATGTTGGTACGAAAGATATTCGACATTATAATACCTACGAGAGAGAACCAATATTGTGTTTCTATACTCGCAAAACAAGTGTTTTATTTATGTTTAGCGCAAAAGTTTTTTTTTCTTTTATAGACCATTTATCAATTTAGAGAAAAAAATACCAGTCTATTAGTATTTATTTTTCTTGGCATAGAATTCCGTCAAGTGACTTGTCTCACTCTAGGCGGAGCGGGAGAGGGTGTCAGACACGTTCTAACTAAATACCGCCTGTTACTCCAATATCCCTATGTGTTCCAGGTCGGTGGTAACTCTTAAACATTTCCGCAAACTTGGCCTCATTTGGTCCTCTCAGGCTTTCGTAAGTTGTGCTGACGGTTTATTGAGGGGCTCGTAGAACAGAACGTGCGGTCTACTTGGGTCTGATCGGACGGTAAGCTGTCTATGTTAACAAGGCCGAGACTATCAGCTTGGTGAATATTTTTTGCAGAAAATAGTGGATATTACATCATTTCGAGCGAATACGTCGAATACAGCATTGATCGATGAGTAACACAGTGAAATTTGACACTTGAGTGCTGTACCGAAGATTGACTATTTATATGTCACAAGGAAGTGAGCTGAAATAATGCCGTTGCTTGGTTGCCAAGTCGTTTTTATCTATTGGTTGTTGGAAATATTCCACGTTTGTCAAGTTCTTATTTACCCCATCATCAGCCGGAAGACGTCCACTGTTTAACATAGGCCGCCTTAGACCGCCACGCCGAACGACAATTTGCCACTTGCTTACATCGGTTGCCCGCGACTCTCACGATGTATTGGTCCACCTAGTGGGAGGCCTACTCTGCGTCTTCCGATCCGTGATCTTGTCTACCTTACATCTTCAATTCATTGAAGCCTTTTTTTAAGTGGTAGCATCATTAAATGACTTCGTCCTGGGTGAGACCGGAGGTACTGTCAGGCTTGTAAAGCTAAAACAAATAACTTCTTTTTGTGGATTATTTGAGCCATAGTTTGTTGTACACATATAATATATTAATGCAGTATGTTAAAACAAGACTTTTCCTTATTTATCTACCATATTCAATCAAGACTTTGAATAAATTTAAATCCATGGAAACGTGAATTTGTCAGCTGTCTGTACTGTTCAAATAAGAACGAGGTGGTCGAATTTAAATTAAAATCTCGTCGATCGATCATACTGCGAGGCTAGGTAAGCTGCGCCTGTTATGGTCAGCCAATGGATTTTATGTAGGGCGAAATTGTAAAATATGTTAAGCTTTTTGTAAAACCTCTGAATGAAAGCTAAACAATTTCGGTAATGTAAATAAAGGAAGTTTGTCCAAATACTTTTTTTTTGTGGTAAAATCATCAATTGAGGCCTCCCACCGCGGGACTGTCAGACTTGTACTGACTTAAATGCAATAGCCCTTTTATGTACCGGGGTCACCGGCAGGCTTTGGCCCTCTGTGAGGGCCGTAATTTGCTGAGGCTCTTTGAGGCGCGCGTGGAACACGACGCGCCGTCGACCCGGGCATGGTCCATGGTTGGACAGCGAGTTGCGCTTTACTCGCAGTCCGCGTGCCCGCGCCTACGGTGGCCGGAGGTCGTCTGCCGACGTCATGTCCAAATAGGTACTTAGAAAATACTTAGTATGAATGAATACATCATCTTGAAGAACCTACACAATTTACACTGAGACGCGTCGCTTCGTCCACATAGGAATCACTCAAAATCTAACTCTATTTACTGATCGAATAGATACAAATTTCACCAATTGTCACTGAGGGACGCCGCGCTCACTTTTAAATAGCGATTTTAAAATCTAAAAAATAATAATTTTAATTTGAAATAAGTAGGTGTTTCCCGAAAAGATACACATTTCGAGTCGAGTCGAGTTACGCCTCGGTGTGACCTGACCTTATGACTGACTGACTGACTAATTGATTATTCAAGTAAAGTTGGAGACTGACTTGATGTGAACGAGCACGTTGCAAGCCGAACATTTGACATTTCAGTACTCAGTGAGCCGAGCAAATTAAAAAAACAAATTCAGCAAACAAATTCTCGATTTAGATTATTTGTATCGAGCAAATGCTCATGACAGTCGTCACTTAATATACTGAACTCCGATACAAAGAAAGATTCAAATAATTCAGATGATTAAAGTTGATAGTAGGTCTTATCTTAATTAATAACATACTCACAACGTATTTTCCAAAAAAAAAATATTAGTCCGAAAAATATATTATAAAAATATTTGACGCGTATTCTTTTTTTTTAATTTATTTATTTAAGATCACTTTTTAACATCACAGGCTGTATTTTTTCTTTTGTTACTAAAACCAAAATTGACGAAGAAACAACTTTTCTAAAACTTACAAAACGTAACTCGGTCGGTATAATTTTACAGGCGTTATGACGTCAGAAGCCCTGACTCCTAAATTTCGAACCTATTTATACTTTGTCTATATGTCTATTTGCTTTAGAAAATTTAAAAAAAAACACGTGTCTAGTATTTTTCAATACAACTGACAGACTAAACAGATTTTCAATTTATTTACGCAGTAAACTATACTATTGTAAAGAAAAAAAAAAGCCTCTAAGAAGTTTATGTTTTATGCAAAGTAATTGCAAAAGCGTGGCTACAGAAAAAAAAAACACAGCTAGGTACTATAAAACTAAACGACGTAATAACAATTTCCCGGTTGCTGAGATTACTTCCACAGCAATACTGATAGAATTAGTATTCCTAAGGAAGCTAAGTGCTACGAAGCAACCAAATTACAGATTGCAATGGTACACAAGACCGGACAAATTGCTGGGCGTCTACGTAAAGGCCATTTTCACATCATTTGATTTAATTTCGTCTATTTTTATTTAAATTGCGCGATGTCAGTGCCCGAGTAAAGTAAATAGAAGTCAAATGTATACAGAAATAATGTTTTGCAAATCTGTCTGCTTAGATCACAATATGAATAATTTTATCATATTTGTAGAAAAGAAATTACGGATTTATGAAATCAGAAATATAATATATTTTATTGGGTGTCAAATGATCACTTTTACGTATAAAATTGAGGCAGCCCCATTAAGTTATAAAATAATACTTGTGTTGCTTGATAGATTTCAATATTTCCTATGAGAACATCTAATTGGCTTTGTAGTTATCCAGCTATTACAGCTGTGTTTTTTTTTTAATAAAAAAACCTTTTGATTAAATTGGATTTTAAATTAATCATCATTTCTTGTTCTTACACTCATTTATTTAAGGTTCACCCAGTATTTTCTTCTTTAAAACTGAGTACTCGTTATCTCCGAACTCACCCATTTTCTAGTCATATTATTCTTCACATAGTCCATCTATCATTTCTTGCTATTTGTAACTTAAAAAAATACACACATAAAACCACACTGTTTTCCATGGTATGTACCAAATAATCAGAAACTATTGAACGTCATCTGGTTTAGTACCACTTTAAATTAAATTCCATCAACTAAATATGTAACCCGATCCATCATACAAATCCGAGTACGGTCAGTTCACCAAAAACTTTCAAAATCTGTCAACAAAGGTCAATTTTAGTGCTACTAACAACCGCAAAAGCTTAAAACACTGTCCAAAATAACCACTCTATAGTGTAAATTAACATTTATGTCCATTAAAGTCAGAGTTTAGACAAATTACATAACAGAAGTTAGTTCAAAATGTGGGTAGTTCACAACAAAGTTTAGGACAGCATTTCATATAAATTATAATCTGTATTAAAATATTGAACCGGTTTACAGAACTTTCACAATAATTTTGCTTCTTCCCTTACATTGCTGATATAATCACAATAATCTTTATGTTCTTTGAATTTTTTTTTTGGGCCGGAAACACAGACAAGCCTTAAAAAATATTAACTTTTGCCCGCGGCTTTGCTCTAATACTGATATCCAGCTGAATCTGGTTTGACTGAAAGCCGACCCCAATATAGTTGGGAAAAGGCTAGGCAGAGGAGAGGCCCACGGCTTTGCTCGTCTCGTTCCTTACATAAAAAAAAATGCCTATAACCACATCTATAAAGTCAAAGTCAAAGTCAAATCATTTATTTCAATTAGGCCATCAAAGAGGCACTTTTAAACGTCGAATTAAAATTAAGGAAATGGGATGGGATGGGATTGATTCTACACCCATTCGCAAAGGTAGGTTGTATGAAGAAGAATGGGCAAGAAACTCCATACTTACCTACTCTTTTTAAAAATGTTTTACAATATTTTTTTACATCATTTTTTTTTTTTTTTTTTTTTTTTACGTGTCCATTTTATTTATAGAATTTTTAACATAAAGAACAGAACTAGTTACTAAAATGCTACATTTAAAAACTAAAAATAAAGATAAAATATTTACAAAAATGAACGAAATAAAACTAAAGATTACAGGGCGTCAAAAAATTCATCCACATCGCTGTCAATGGGGAAAGTGCCCAGTTTACATCATTGAAATAAATAATGTTAAAACAATGTACCTTGAAAATCTAAACAAAACATGATTAAAAAATAAAATAATAGGGAATAAAGAAAATAGCAAACAGGTACATGGTGTTCACATTTTAACAAAATACTGCAATTACAGCTATTTTACAAATACAATTTATGGAGTGTGTGAGCATCCAAATTTCAACCAGCTTGATTCTGTTTAAGCCCTACATTGTTGTACTATGGAGCAGGACCAGCATGTTTCCAAACATTTTTATCTTGAATATAATCTTCTAATTTATAATATGCTTGTTTACTAAGTGTATTTTTTATATAACTTTTAAATTCTCTTCTTTCATTTAGATTTAAGATTTCACTCGGTATTTTATTGTAACACTTAACACAGTACCCCATAAAAGATTTTTGTACTTTAGACAATCTAAAATATCGTTGATCAATTTTATCTTTATTTCTCGTATTAAAATTATGTCTGTCGCTTATTATATTAAAAAGATGAGGATTTTTCCTAACATGCATTATATTTTCATAAATAAATTGACAAGGCACTGTCATTATATTAATCTTTTTAAATAGTTCCCTAAGAGATTCGCGACGACGAAGATTGTAAATTGCTCTGACAGCTCTTTTTTGCAAAATGAAAATGGATTCAATGTCAGCTGGGCGCTATAAACGGGCCCTAACCCCTATCCGTGTAACAAAATTTATCAAAATCAGTTCTGCGATTTAAGCGTGACAGTGTTACAACTAACAACCTCAATTTCGCATTTATAGGTTTAAAGTTTATTCTCAATAAAAACATAACAATATCACTTACTTGAGAACAATATTTAACATTTAATAATTACAAAAAGTTCGTCGTCACCAGTTACAGACTGTACAAACACACACTCATCCATTGCATTCATCTCCCCACAAGTGATCAATCTGCCATGACATACTGACTAAGTTGGGTTTTGAAAACATTGAAAGAGTGTGTATTTCTAATACATGATGGTAGAAATAGGAAAAACTGTCTGATGTCAGATAGCAGTTGATCTACAGCTGTTAGGCTCAGGCTACACTAGGCCTTGATACATTAGCGACTACAAAAAACAAATGAATTCTCGCGTATATCTATTACCGCACATCAGCGATTCCACGAATTGCTGCCTAATGTAGCTTCAGCCTTAAAGGTGAAAAAACTTTGAATAGACTTTAATCAGTTTTCAAGCCGAACCGATAATGCTATTAGGCCTCTAATGGAATTAATTGGGGGAACATTAGGGCACGTCATTAGATAAAGTGTTGGATAGTACAATGTGAAAGCTCTACGTGTGGTGTGTGTTGTGTATACTGCCTCTAAATTAATTTTCCACTTTATCTGAATTAAAAACAAGGAGCGCCAGTTAAAACTTAAAAACTGGGGTTTTGAACAATCCTAACAGTTTTCTGCCGAAATTTTTGTAACTTTGGATGTCTAAATTGACCTTACTATCATCTAAAAACTAAGTTTACTATAACAATTTGGCGATCAAATGTCGTTGACATGAGGGCTCTGTTGGAGAAAAGAATTGAAAAAAGAAGGTAACGTTAGCGCGCCAAAACTTATTGTAAAAAAGCTATAAAGTCAGAGCTGGCAACATCATCATGGCAAAACTATTTTTTATTTTTGTGATACCACAAAAAAAAAATGCATCAATAAAGAAAATCTTGCAAAGAGCAAAAAATAAAATGGAAGCGCTGTTTTGGGTTAGACTCTTGAGCTGTGCAAATTAAGGTTTAATTCACAAATAATGAAGGGTGTAATTTTGTACCAGATAGACTGGAGTCGCAAAATAAATAAATAAAATCAATTCAATTACGTCTGCCATTAAAAGTCAATAAGCTCACTTTTATCGAACGAGACCCAGGTAACATTCAAAGTCCTTTCATCGGTTTTAGTTTCAAACATTAAACTCTTTTATAGAGTTGGTAAATAGTTGAATACAGAATGAAGTTAATTAAACAATTCAGTCGTTTAGTACTTAGTGGGACAAGAGTTCCTGGGGGCTGATTCTCGGTTTTAGAGATGGTGTCGAACTCGACAAAATTTTCTAATGACAAATAAAAGTTGCTATGTCAAATTCACCATTTGTCGAAGGCTAACGTTAGAGTTCAGAAAAAAATCTTGGAAATAATGATGTCAATACAATTTTTTGTCTAGTTCGACACCATCTCTAAAACCAAGAATTACCCCCCTGAATAAACTTGGGAAACCTTTGCCTCACAGTAGGATAGAAATAGTTAGCGAGTTACCGAGGTACTGTATTCTGTAGTTGTGTGAATCATACTCATCATTTGACTGGCCTGTTGGTCTAGTGGTTAGTGACCCTGACTGCTATGCCGGAGGTCGTGGGTTCGATTCCCACCCAGGACAAATGTTTGTGTGATGAGCACGATCATTTGTTCTGTGTCTGGGTGTAATTTATCTATAATATGTATGTATTTAGAAATATATAAGTATGTATATCAGTTGTCTAGTACCCATAACACAAGCTCTGCTTAGCTTGGGACTAGATGGCGTTGTGTAATAGTTGTGGAATATTATTATTAATTTGGTTTTAAACTTTCGTTTTCTCAGGTTTATTTATACCTGGTATTTATAGAATCTCACGGGTGTGAACCAAGGCGAGATTCTAATTATCTGTTTGTAAAGGTGAATTGTTTTGTACTGCAGTAAAATTATTATTATCTAAGTCTAGTTGTAAAAATTTTCTAACTATTCGGCAAGTATTCAGTATCGCGGCTTTTTGTAATGTTAAATATGTGTATTTAGATAGATTAAGTATATTAAAACTATTGAATAATTGCTTTGGAATAACACCTGTTGTTGATACGACAATTGGGACTATGGTGACTCTATTCATTTTCCAAACTCGGGTAATTTCTTCTTGTAGTTCTGTATATTTTCTAATTTTCTCTGATACTGTTTTTTGGATATTATTAGTGTTAGGCACGGCGATATCTATTAAGTATGTGTATTTATTTTCTTTGTCAACAAGTGTTATGTCCGGTCTGTTGTTATAAATGGTGTGATCAGTTATGATGGCTCTGTCAAAATACATTTTATAAAGTTCATTCTCCAAAGTAGCTTTAGGTGAGTATTTGTAATATGGTGTGTATGGGTCCTTCATGAGATTGTATTTTATTGCGAGTTTTTGGTGTATAATGTTAGCTAGTTGGTTATGTCTGTGGGTGTAGTCGTTTTGTGTAAGTGTGGTACAAGCTCCTGTAATGTGTTGTATTGTTTCAGGTTTACTGTGACATTTTCTGCATAAATCATTCCTTACTGTGTTATCTTTTATGATGTATTTTCGGTAATTTTTTGTATTGATGACTTGGTCTTGAATGGCTAACATAAACCCTTCTGTTTCCGGAAATAGTTCACTTAGTTCCAGCCACTTGTTAGATGCTTCTTTGTCTATATGTGTTTGGTGTAAATCGTTAGGGTGTCTACCATGTAGTTCTTTCTGCCTCCACTTTCTGTGTATTTCTTCTATATGTCTCGCTTTATCTACAGTCTCAATATTGTTATTCTCGCAAAGATTAAGTGGTGTGTATTGTTTGTCTATTTCAGTAATTGCTTTATGTAACTGGCTATTGTTTTTCTTCCGTATGAAAAATTGCTTTAAGTTTATGACTTGTCTTTTATGAAGACATGATATTTCGATTAATCCCCTGCCACCTTCTTTTCTGGACATTATTACTCTCTCTATTGCTGATTTAGGATGGTGATATCTATGTTGTGTCAATGTGGTTCTTGTTTTGACTTCAAGGGCATGTAGTTCTGTGTTAGACCATTTTATTACACCGAAGGAATATGTCAGTATGGGTATCGCGTAAGTATTAATGGCTTTAAATAAATTTTTACTTGAAAGTTGCATTTTGCATAATGAGTGTAGTCTACCGCTATATTCTTTTTTGAGTTTATCTTTAATATTCCTATGTTCTAACAGTCTTGCTTGGTTATAGCCTAAATATTTATATAGTTCTTCGTCTTTCATTGCTTCAATTACTTCATCGGTCTCCGTTGTGTAATTTCCTTCCACAATTTTACCTTTTTCTATATTTAGTTTTCGGCATTTGTCTAGTCCAAAATCCATTCTTATGTCTTTCGAAAATGTAGATGTTATGTTCAATAAACTGTGTAAATCTGTGTTTTTACTAGCATACAGCTTTAAATCATCCATGTAGAGTAAATGTGTTATTTGATGCAATACTGATCTACCTTCTTTAATATCAAAACCTAATCTAGAATCAATTAATGCGCGCGAGAGTGGATTTAGGGCTAGACAAAACCATAAAGGACTTAAAGAGTCCCCTTGAAAAATACCTTTTTTAATTGCTATGTTCTCTACAGATACGTTTGTTGTTTTAGTTTGTAGTTTAAGTGTAGTTCTCCAGGATTTCATAGTGTTTTTGAGAAAATTTATAATAATTGGGTTGATTTTATAGATATTTAATACTTCAAGTAACCATGAGTGTGGAACGCTGTCAAATGCTTTTTTATAATCGATGTATGCTATGTATAAGTTTTTCCTACCCCTCTGTACATATTTTAAGATAGTGGAATCTATAATTAATTGTTCTTTACAGCCCATATGCCCACGTCTACATCCTTTTTGTTCTTCAGTTAAGATATTGTATTGTTCAGTGTGTTTGATAATTTTATTTGTGATACAAGACGTTATTATTTTATATAAGGTTGGTAAGCAAGTGATTGGTCTATATTGTGACGGGTCCTGGGTTCTACTTGATTTGGGGATCATGTATGTAACTCCTTTAGTAAGGAAATCTGGTATACTTTGGTTGCCTTTCAAAATGTCATTAATTTGTTCTGCTAACGTACTATGAAGTGAATGAAGTCGTTTAATCCAAAAATTGTGTACACCGTCTATTCCTGCCGCTTTCCAATTATGCGTTTTATTTATAATTGTGTTTATTTCACGTGCATCTATATCATCGAACGGCATTTCATCTATAGCTTCGGACCTATCAATTTCTTCCTGTATCCAGCCCGCTTCTTTATTGTGATCAGTGCTATCAGACCAAATTCCTTGCCAGAATTCTTTTAAGGACTCTTGAGATGGAGCGTTAATAGTTGTAGTATCGCTACCTTTAAGTTGTCTATAAAATTGTTTTTCACTTGTTTTAAATAATCTATTGTTATCCTTTCTTTCTTTCGCTTTTTTGTATCTTTTTAGTCTATGGCTTTTTACTAATAGTTTTTGTTTTAACGTGTCTAAGTGATCTTCTATTGTTTTGTTAAGATTTCCATGCGAACTGTGTCGTTTAGTATTTTTAATTATTTGCTTTACTTTTTCTTCCAGTTTTCTTGATGAGTTACCATTTTTATATTGTGTTAATCTATTTATGTCTTTTCTTAGTTGATCTATATCCGATTCTAATCTTTGTTTCCATGGCGGGTCTTTTTTAGTTCTATTATCTTTATTATTACTAGTTCTATCTTTATTTATTTTTAATTTAAAGTGAGCTGCGACTGTTATAGCTATAGAGTATATTAAAGAATGTGTATCGCTTAAGTTTTCTAGTGTTGATATTTTGGGGGGTATAATCTTTTGATTGAATATATTAATGATATTTGATAATTGACGAGATGATCTTAATTTTGGCAATAATGGTCTGCATGCAGGATCCATTCCGTTGTATTTTAACATGTTTGTTTCTAGTTCGTTACTTAATGTTTCTATTAAAGTTATTAATATTATTATTATTAATACTGTGTTGGATTTGTGCACTGAGCAATGTAATGCCCGTATTGTAGTTCTGCAAAAAAATATCGAAAGTATTTCAAGAACAGTGGCCTCCTTTCACTTTGGCCATGAACTATTGACTGAACATTCAACAATAAATACATATGGATGCCTACCAACGAAAAATAATATTGAACACATAGCTGTTGCCAGCGGCATGTGTGTAGCTCGATAGTAATCGAAATTAGGCCATACCCTTTATTCGCGGTTTTTATTCGGGTGGCGAATAGTGGGCGACTCGCCGTTCGACCATGGACCATCATGCCGGGGGGGACGGCGCGTTGTGTTCCACGCGCGCCTCAAAGAGTGTCAGCACGATGATGGGGCTTCCCCTCTAGCGGGCCAAAGTCTGCTGGGGTCGCGGGACTTATGTCATTACCCTGGAACGTCAAAGGGTTATTGAAGGACACCGTTGAGTTGATTCAAAACTAGTCTGACAGAGTCTGACACCCAGGGCAGGGCGGGAGGACTCATTTGATGATTATAACACGCTAAAAAAACTCTTTATTCAAAAGTATGTAAAACCGCCCAAGAAATTAAATCGCTTGGAGAATTGACTCCAAGTAAAAAAAGTACCTGCAGTGCTAACCATAAAGCTGTATAAATAAGAAAAGAAAAAAAATCAAGAAAGGCTTGTCCTTTGAAGTTTATAACGTAATTCAGTTGTAATTTGCCAAGCACCTTTATATTCATCACGATTTTACCGAGCTTTTTGCGCGTAAAAATGATTTACATTTTTGAAATAAGTGTAAATCACTTATTTCGTAGTAAATGAACAGCTTGTTCGACTTATATTGAAAATTAGTCGGTACATTTAGATACGGTGTTTTACGATCATTTACAAGTTACGAATGTTTTACAAGTTTCTGTGTGTGTTGGTCATGCACAGTTTGTGTTCGGGTCACTGTAATTACGAGGGTATCGATTTTTTACATCGGCCTCGTTTTAGTAATATTGTTAACTAGCTATTCCCCGTGGCTTCACACCGTTGCTCGGCTATTAGCCCTTGCGTGATGCCCTATCTCGATAAATGGACTATCAAACACATAAATAATTTTACAAATCGAACCAGTAGTGAGATTCAATTTGCAACACGATATATTTTCACTTCCAGTATCGTCGCGCCACATCGCGTCGCGTCGTGTCTCGATTGGAACTGACCCTAAGCCCTTTCGTACACAAGGCGACGCAAGTGTCCGAACCCTACGACTTCGGTATACCTACAAGTGATTATATCGCAATACAAATCCATAGAGGTTCGTACACAGGAACGTGTCAATGGATGCCAAAGTCGTAACAGATCAGAGATTTGCGTCGCCTTGTGTACGAACGGGCTAACTGTACCATTATGCGTCCTATACACGACCATGCATGCTTGTACTGGTATTATGGCCGACATGATATGTCGTATGTTATTCACTAAACATACCCCGGCATCGCTTAACGTGGTCTCCTAAAAGTTAGGCGTATATTAATCCCGTCCTATACAGTCCATGATCCGTATTACATCTTGAAAGTAAAACTTCTTGAAACTTTTCTCTTACGATATTGATACGAGTATACCCTGAATTGTGCATAATCCTTTTTTGACGCTTGCCATTGTACTTAAGATTATTGAAAGACGAAGATACAATAAAAGAAAAAAGATACCTAATCTTTATAAGAATAAATATTAAAATAGAGCAACACTCTACCATAAACCTATATATAAAAATAAAACATCGGAACCTATTTGTTACATTGTATCTTTGTTCCATACTGTGCTGAATATCATTTCCGTTTTCTTCCCCTACAAAGAATATTGTTTTCTCTGATTTCAATATAATTTACGAATACACGAGGGCACACGATTCTTATATTATGAGTATTTATCTAATTTTGTGCGGCTTGAACAAATGTAAGTATTGAGTTACGAAAACTCGGAAAGTTCAGGGAGGAAATTATTTTGGAATTTTTCTGATATCTGTTTAATATGCGTCACCTCAGGAACTACGCCAAATCATATCATCAACACGGCTGTAATTTTCCAAGGGTTAGGCCCTTCGTTCACTAGGCGACTCCAGTTTCCAATACCTTACGACTTCAGTATCCAGGCGACTCTCGCAATAGAAATCCATATACGTTCGTACACATGCTCGCGACGCACGACGCCAATCGCGCGCTACCTATCTGTTGACATCGCCGCTACTTGAGTTTCTGCGACTTTCGAGATGGCGGAACAATTTATTTACCATTATTAATTATATTCACACAATAAAGGGTTCCGTAGCATATTCTTGAATCACTTTTGGAAAGTAAGTATTTTAAAATGTTAAAAAAATATTCACTCAATATTCAATCCTCGTAATACATCTTAATTTGGTATGCAGTTTAATAAAAAAATTGGGAGAGAGAGGTTTTTTTTTCTATTTCATTGAATAAAATTGATTACGAATAAAGTATTATTTTTACAATCCTCAAAATAAGCATTTTCATTTGATGTCACATTCATGATGCTGTTTACAATTTTTTTTCATTGTTGTCCCTGCGATGTCTATGTTGTTTTAAGATCATAGGACTACTGTAAAATTTCTTGTAATCTATATACAAAGGACTTCTATTATTTGTATCTTTTTCATAATTACAAATATACTCAGTATTTTCGGAGATAATACAGAAAGACATTTGAGCAATAGGAACTGATATGTTTGGAAATGCCATACCTACCTACTTAACTGTTCTAAATGTTGAGTATTTTTTATTTTCTTGGTGTACTGTGTGCACTTGTGGCGTGTGCCAATAAACGTTTTTTCTTTCTTTCTATGTATTCAATAGATAAATATTTACAACTTAATCGGTCACACGACTTAGGTATCTAATAAAGATTCCGTTTTTTCTTTCGAACCTACGGATCCCTAAAAATATATTTTGACGTCACAGTCATGTGTCAGACATTTTATAAATTCATAATCTTGACCACCCATCATGACCCTTTGACGGGGCGCTAGTGTCTATGTCGTTACATCAAATTGCATTATAAAAATTTAATACCTCGAATTTTCCGCAGGTCATGAGTAGTTACGAAACTATAGTATCGGCAACTTGCGTCGCGTCGTGTACGAATGTTCGTACACAACGCTACGCAAGTTTCCGATGCCTTACGATTTGGTTTCCAGGAGACTATCGCAATACAAATCCTTAGAGGCTTATTTTGGTGATGCGTCGCCGACTCTAGCCACGCGCGACTCCATTTATCAAGATCGCGGATACCCAAGTCTGCGCGATTTATAACCGACGAAAAATTTGTATCATTTCAATATAAGTTTTATTTCAAACATTATTATTAAACATCTTTGTATCTGAAGTAGAAAAATATACTTGTTTGTATCATTACAATTAATAATAATAATATTCCACAACTATTACACAACGTCATCTAGACCCAAGCTAAGCAGAGCTTGTGTTATGGGTACTAGACAACTGAAAAAAATACTTTATTTTCTAAATACATAAATATTATCGATAAATTACTCTCAGACACAGAACAAAAATGATCGTGCTCATCACACAAACATTAAATGTCCTGGGTGGGAATCGAACCCACGACCTCAGGCATAGCAGTCAGGGCCACTAACCACTAGCTAGACTAACAAGCTTGTCAAATTCAAAAGAATATTCTAAATATATTATGGAATACTTAAGCTTTTTTTTTACGGGAAAAATCATCAAATGAGTCCTCCCACCCCAGTCAGGGCGGGAGGGACTGTCAGAATCGTAGTGACCAAAATCCACGGTATCCTTCAATAGCCCTTTATGTTCCGGGGTCACGGTAATGAGATAAGTCCCGCGACCCCGGCTGGCTTTGGCTCCCTAGAGGGGGGCCCCGTCATTACTATGGAATATGTACCTAAGCTTGGGCGGTAATAGGAATGGCCGGTATTTATTTTTTGTAATGATTAATATAACTAGTGATTTACATAATAGTAGGTACCTGGTCGATCGAGCTTAGCTCGGGAAAATACATAGAAAATTAAAAGTGATTAGGTATTAGATAAAAGTAAATGAGACTGTAAACTTCACTGATAAGAAAGGGAAGGGGAAGAAGAGAGGAAGGGGAAGGCCAAAGGAAAGATGGATGGATTGTGTAAGTGATGATATAAATGAAAAAGGAGTAAATTATTCGGTGACGTTTAATAGGGGAGAATGGAAGAAAAAAACGTGTTGCGTCGACCACAAGTAAAATGTAATAAGGGCTGGAAGATATAGGCGGAGACCTCTCGCGCCCGGCATTGGTTTCGGCCATGCTGCGTGGCGAGACGGAGTGGGAAGCGGTTGCCACCTTCTGCGAAGCAGTAATGCTCGTGAAGGAGGTGGCGGGCCGCGAGAGAGAGGACAGCGTCCTCCCTCCGCCCCAACCGCAGTGGTACACGCCCACGGCGTCGGACGTCGGCAGATGACCTCCGGCCACCGTAGGCGCAGGCATGCGGACAGCGAGTAAAGGGCAACTCGCTGTCCGACCATGGACCATGCCCGGGTCGACGGCGCGCCGTGTTTCACGCGCACCTCAAAGAGCTGTCAGCAAAATGACAAGGCCCCCTCACAGAGGGCCAAAGCCTGCCGGGGTCTCGGGACTTATTTCCATCACCGTGACCCCGGAACATAAAGGGCTATTGAAGGACACCGTGGATTTTAGTCAGTACAAGTCTGACAGTCCCTCCCGCCCTGCCTGGGGTGGGAGGACTCATTTGATGAATTTACCACGTAAAAAAAAAGAGGAGGAAGATGATGATGAAACTTCACTGATAACAAATTAATAAATAATACCTAGTACCTACCTACTTACTTTAACAGATAATTCTTTTTTTTTGTACATTTTATACAAAACAAATAAAAAAAAATGAAGGAATTAAAGAATTACATAGAAGTTAAAAACAAGTAACATGACTAAAAATAAATTACACTTAGTTCTACCGTGGTTCTATTCTTAAACTTGGGTTTTTTTAACCTCATGGTGAAACTGATATAAAGAAAGAAAAAACGTTTATTGGCACATAGCATGATTACCTATACAGAATTAATGAAATCAAAATACTTAACCTACAACTCTTATATTAGTTGTTTACTACCAAGCTCGAGAACTGGTAATGTTGGAATATTGAACTAATGTGAACACTGATGAGGTTCAAAATAAAACCACAGTTGCTTTTACTAAATCGATGTAACCAAACGATAGCGCGATCTAACTCGACGACAACGCCATATATCGAGGATGGTGTCAATTTTTTTACTTTTATAAATTATTTTGGTTTTGTTACAAACATTACTACTTTAACCCAGCTAATTACGTATACTGCAGACGGTGGATCGAAAAAAAACCAATTGATTTTATAAACTAATTTAATTAAAGAAAAACTACAATTAAAATTGGTGAAACCTATTCGATACAAGAATATGGAATGACAAAAATTACTTAAAAATAACTTAATGCTACTATTGAATATTGCTGCATCGGCGGCTCGTGGCGGGACGGATGTCTACGTTGCAGTTTCTATGCGCCTGGCGTAAACACGTAGGAATTTGCGAGGTCGACGATATGCCTTAGGGTTCCGTACTTAACACCTCCATCCGCAGATCAGCAACTATTTGCTCATGTTGAGAGAAAATGTTGCTGGAACTTCATCTCGTTTTCGGATCACATCTTCATATGTATGTATTTTAGGAATGTGTTGCTCCTCTTTGTCGCTGGTTCTAAGATTCCAACATTTATATCTGCGGCTTATAACCAATATAATAAGTATGGTTGCGCATATTACAATGATGTAGAATGGTATGGTTGTATGATATAAGATGACCGGCTGAGTCTGGTCGATCTGGATTGGGTTTTCCATCAATACTTTATTCTGGATGCTGTGAAGTTCTTCCAAGTTAACTGAGTTGAAGCCGATGATGTGAGTGGAGTTGAATGTTTGATTCATGTCGTTATAAGGAATCTTTGATAGCTTCAGTGGCTGCCCTTTTATCTCGTTGCTGTCGTTGATGATGGTGAATTCAGCTGTTTCAAGATAGCAGTCCATAGGTATGGTGACGAGATAACTCCCTTGTAGAATATTAAAGTCTTTTCTGCCGCAGGCTAACTGTACTTTGGTCGGTTGGGGCAAAGAGATGACGTAGTGTTGATCGTCCAGTTTTTCAACTGCTTGCTTGGAGAGTGAAATTTTGGTGAATGTGCAAGTGTCTTCTAGACCTTGGTTGATGATGAGCTTCTGGATGCAATCAGGCTTCGTCCGGATCTGATGACTGGTCTTCTTTTCACAGAGATGGATGTTACTGTACTTCGGGCATTCAGCCTCTATGTACACGAATGATTTCTCGTTTGTTGCTATATAGGGAGAGGAAGGAATAAGGGCAAGCTGTTTTTTATTAGGAACGATTGACAATCTGTACAAATCATAAGGGTCTTTAGATACTATAGGAAAACTGTATATTATTACTATTCTCTTCTCAATGAAATAAGAACCTGGTTTAATAAGATTATAATATTCTCGTAATTCTAGATTTAAGATTTGATCTGTATTGTATATTGATCTTAGCCTATCTATCATTGATCTTAACACTTCTATGTCAATCATAGAGTAGTGGGTGCTGGAGGCACGTATAAAAGCCATTATATTTTCTAATCTAATTATCTCAAGCATTAAATCTTCTACGTTATTGGTAATAATTCCTAAAATTTGGGCAAACTTTGCAAATTTTATTAAACTATAGTCTGTATAAGCATTTTTCTGTAAAAGTAGTTCCAACGTAGCATTAACTCTTTCTTGATTTTTAGTGATTTGGTCCAAGATGGTACCATGTTGGGACATCCATTCTTTACTTAGACTAATATGATTATTAAATTCTGATACAATTTTATTTTCATTATTCTGTAAAGTTTTAATAGCCTCGTCATATTTCAGGGCATCTAGATAATCTAGGTTGCCAGTAACACTTTTAATTACTGACCCAAGGCCATCTACAAGACCTCTTTTGACTCTAACAGGTTCTAGAGATTTTACTTGTAACAGTACTTTACTAAGCTTGTCAGTAAGATAGTCAATCTGATATTCGTAAAGCATGTAAGTCTCGTTAGTAAGTCTAGTTCTGAAGGTCTTTAGTTGCGTCTGTACGGAATTTATTTTTTCTTCGATGTCAGTTAACTGTATATACTGTATGAACGAATGGTAATGCGTGGTTAGTCTAGTTGGTCCTAATCTGTAAGGTAACAGTCCTGGTCCATCGGCTAAAGTCTCAAGTCTTATCTCCTGCGGGTGAGTCGCATGGAATGTCAGTAACAGCAGGATCCTGTAACAATTGACTTGTTTTAGGAACACGTTTCAGCCGTGCTTTGGCTACGGGGCCACGTTTTTTTGAAGTATATATATGTATAGGTAGATCAGCGAGTACTGTGTCTTGCGTATAACGTGGTGCGGCTTTCTGACGACTAGCAAAGGGGTTTTTAACAAAAACTTGCTGCTGAGGGGAATATTCTACTTCGGGTTCGCGAGTTTTATTCCTACTGTTAATTAAGGCTGTACGATCGGCTAGAGACGAGTCATTAATAATTTCATAAACTTGCTTCATCTGTTGTCTATGATTCTGCGCATATTGTTGTAAGATGTGTTCAGTCAGGTCAATGTCGATTGGGTCTCTAGGGTCAAAATGTCCGGTTAATAAGTCAAACGGTCTGCATTTCGTAAAGCTGTGGATTGAACTATTATATGCTATGATCGCGTATGGTATAAGATTAACTATAGGTTCGTCTTTATTTTGCAGTTTCAGTATTCTTATATGCTCCAACAAGGTTGAGTGAAAACGTTCGATGTTGCCGTTGTCATTTGGACTATGAGGTAGAATTTTGTGGTGAATTATCTTATGAAGACGTAAGAATTCGCAGAAAAGTTGGTTCGTGAATTCGGTGCCATTATCAGTGATAATTGTCATAGGTAGTCCGTGATGGGTACAGAAACGCAATAGTGCTTGTATTATACTAATAGCGGTACCGTCGCGCAAGTGATACGCTTGAGCATATTTCGTAAAAACGTCTACAAAAGTTACATATTTTTCGTTTTGAACTGTAAAGAGGTCCATGTGAATAATTTCTAGTGGTTTGGTAGCTGGTGGTACTATATTAAATTGTGGTCTAATTGGGTTCCTGTCGTATTTAGCTTGACCACAGATTGTACATTCATTAATGAACTTAGTGATTTGTTCTTTCATTTTTGGCCAGAAGTATTTTCGAGATAGAGCTAAATGACATTCAGTTATACCGCGGTGGTTCGTCTTACCGTCGTGATAGTGTCGGATAATGTCTTGTTGTCGGAGATATTCTTTAACATTCTCGAGTTCAGTCTTAGCTAATACTAAGTTTAGTGAGGAACTTCTAAATTTTTCCTGAATTATGGGTATTATTGAATACATAGCTAAAGGTGGATTGATCAAGATGGCTGTTTTAACTTTAGGATTTACGTATTCTTTGATAACGTTTATAACGTCGCTCTCTAGGTTAGATTCTGATATTTGAACCGAAATCCGAGTATGATTTTCAAATGGTTTCGTTACTGTCGGTCGGCGTTTTATGTCACCTACTATGGTAAAGTGAATCTGTCGATGGAATTTATTGAAAGGATCATCTGTAATGGGGATTTCAAGTATCGGATGTTCATTACTAGTATGCACGGTTTCAGTAGAAGAGTTTGTCGGTGGAGGTGGTGCCTCCGAGGGATTGTTGAACATTGATCTGAGGTCATTCGTACTTTCAGTCACTGAGTCAGCGTCAGTCAAGGGATTTACTGGTGGAGGTGATGCCTCCGGTGGATTATTAATCATTGAACTGAGATTCTTAATGTTGGTGATCAACGAGGTGATCTCGTCTGTTTCCTCGTTATGAATTTCTACACGTGAGAGTGCATCAGCATTAGTATTGGATTTTCCTTTCTTGTATACTACAGTAAAGTCATATTCGCTTAGTCTGAGTCGCCATCTAGTCAGTCGGGAATTTGGTTCTCTTAAGTTCATCATCCATTGCAGGGGTTTGTGGTCAGTTATAACTTTGAATTTTCTACCAAAAAGATAGGGTCGGAAGTATTTAGTGGCCCAGACAATGGCCAGCAACTCTTTCTCGATGGTACTATAGTTTAGTTCACTTTCATTAAGAGTGCGCGAAGCGTAACAGACGGGTTTGTCAGAACCTATAGGTCCTTGAGATAGTACTGCTCCAATAGCTACATTAGATGCGTCTGTTGTGAGATTAAATTCCTTTTTAAAGTCTGGGTATTGTAAAATAGGGTCATTGGTTAGTAAGGTCTTACAGGTTTCAAAGGCATGGACGTATTCCGGGCTATGAGTAACTTTACTACCTTTCTTTAGACAACGCGTGAGTGGTTTCGTGATTCGAGCAAAATCGGGGATGAATTTTCGGTAATAACCTAAAAGTCCCAAAAATTGTTTAATTTCCTTAGGAGTATTTGGAATTGGATATTTTTGGATTGCTGAAATCTTGTCGGGATTCGGCTTGATGCCATCTCTACTAATTATATGTCCTAAGTAAGCGGTCTCAAGTTTCAAAAATTCGGACTTATCCATTTGAATTTTGAAGTTGGATTCTCTAAGTCTTTGGAAAACTTTTTCCAGGTTATCCATGTGCTCCTGAAGGGAGGTGCTAAAGACAATAATATCATCTAAATACACGAGGCAGATGTTATTTTGGAGGCCTCTTAAAACATTGTCCATAACCCGTTGGAAGGTGGACGGTGAATTTTTTAATCCCATGGGCATTCGAAGGAATTCAAAGTGCCCGTGTTCGACATTAAAGGCAGTCTTTGGTATGTCCTGAGGGTCCATCTCCACTTGGTAGAACCCACTTGCCAAATCTAGGGTCGTAAAATATTGGCACTTGCCTAATTTATCGAGGACGTCACTGATATTTGGTATGGGATATTTGTCGTTTATCGTTTTTTCGTTTAATTTACGAAAGTCAACAACGAGACGCCATTTCTGCTTTCCAGATGCGTCAATTTTTTTTGGCACAACCCAAATGGGTGAGCTCCACGCAGAATCGGAAGGTTTTATAATACCCTGTTGTAACATTTTGGAAATTTGATCTCTAACTTCTTCGCGATGAACGAATGGGTATCGATAGCTCTTAGTATACGCGGGAATTTCGTCCGTTGTTCTAATACGATGTTTGATTTTGTTGGTGAATGTAAGTGGTTCTCCGTCGATGTAAAATACGTCTGCATAGCGTGAGCAGAGCGTTGTAAGGTTAGCTTTTTCCTCTGGATTAAGATGGTCCGTACGCAAACGCGACAATACGTTATCTACGCGGTTCGTTTCTTTGACTTGGGTGCACTTAGCGTTGAACAATTCAGCGCGAGTTGGTTGGTCTAACGAAAATATCAAGTCATTAGGTGTTGGATTTTCTATCTCTACATATCCGCGGCTATTAGTAACAGTGGTAAGGCACTCGTGAATAATACAGTTGCAAAAAACTTGTTCACTTACTAAAACATCGCCGTCCGGGGCATTTATAGGAATTCGAACTAATTTAGAGCTATTGGCGGGGATAATATCTTCATACAGATTTACATTTCGTGAATTATACACTTTAATTTTGTTCGTAGCGGTACGCGTAACTAATTGAAAATCTTTTAAATCTATTTTAGCCTCCCATTTGGATAGTAAGTCTAATCCTATTAGTCCGTCAAAGTAATCGTGAAAACGGTAAACGAATAATTTTATATAATCGGTCTCGTTAAATTCATTAAAACACGGTAGCGTTATGGAATAATCATTTCTGCTTACGCCATGTACGTTTGTCACTTCGAAAGGGTCATAGTTAAGGGGATAGTCATAGAAAAATTTTTGAACAGCTTCGGGGCTAATAAATGACTGGTTAGCGCCAGTGTCGATCAAAAATTTTAAAGGAGGGCTAGATATTTCTATGTAGGGTAATTGTCTTTGGGTCTGTAAGTTAAGGTCTATCTTTGCTCTTTGGATGTCTGGTCCTTCTGAAAATTTTGGTTCTGAATTTGGTTTGCACCGCTAGGGCCTGGTTGTGGCTCTGGCGCACCTGCTACTTGATTATCAGATGTATTACCGTCGGTCATATTACTATAGTCATAGTCACAAACAATGTAACAGTCAGTACCGTCTGTGTAGTAATCGTATACCGGCTCATAATAATAGTCAGCAGAATAGTAAGAATTGTCAGGCAAAGCAAGTTCACTAAGGTTTAATTCGCGCGCCACGGGTAATGGTTTCGGAACAAAATGTTGAACTCCACTCATAGGTTTCGGACCCAAGTTCTGTGGTGGATTATTCCTAGGTTGCAATTTAAAAACGTTACTTTGGGGATGATAATTTGGCAAAGGTGCGCGGAACATTTGCTGGGTTCGGGTAGGCATTCGGTTTTGTTGCTGATTGGGCATGTTAAATTTGAAGGCTTGAGGCTGTGGTTGATAGCCACGCTGTCCTGCTGGAGCAGGCCAGTTAGGTACTGGGGGTCGCGGTACATTTAACGCGTTGGTCGGCACAGCAGGCATCACAGGAGGTTTAAATAAAATTTTAGGTGCACTCTGAGCAGTTTGAGCCTTTGAGGTATCATTACGCTGCTGCAGGTACATTATATTTAATTCTTCTTGCACAAACTCTAGAGCTTTTTCTATAGTATCCGGACGCATACATCTTATACGTGAGCCTAATGGTTCTTTTAATCCGCGTACGAAAGCCTGCATAGTTACTTTCTTATAAAGTGTCCGTTTCGCTTCGATAGTCGTTGCTAAGGTCTCATGTAACGTAACGTAAGTCATTAAAGTACTGAACAAGGTTTGACATTGATCGTAAAATTCCTGCGGGGTCTTAGTACCTTGTGTAGCCAACGAGAGGTCATTGTATAGAGCCGTTTCGTCTCTCTGATCAGAGAAGTTATTAATGAGAGCTGATCTTATACCTGCCCAAGTTTCAGGAATGCCATTGGAATTGATTGTGGATGCGGCGGTCCCTGTGATCTTATTTAAAATGCCGTTTAAAAGACATAGGTTGCCTAGCTCGCTGCCTGGATCTGCGCTTGCATATTGAGTTACTATACGATCACAGATGTTAATAAATCTAGTCAACACGTTAGGGTTTCCGTCAAAATCGGGCACGAGGCGTAAGGCCTTGAAAATTACGTCAGGGTCGTAAGGCATTTTAGGTTCAAATAAACTATTCAAATTTAAATCTAATTCACTATCTAAATCTCTGCTAATATCTACTATATGTCGGCGCGCCTGTCGTGATGCAGGTTCCCGGGGAGTAGATCTTTCGCGATGAAAAATCTTGGACATAAAAGTAACTTAGGAATAGAGAGGAAGCAACACGAGAAAGATTCTAGTGTACTTACATATGTTTCATCTCTGGTTCTTCTCCGTGAATCGAGTTCTGGATTCTCCACGCGGCTCCGCAGCTATACCGTAGATTCTGGATACTCGTGCCGTGACTTGATAGCCACCCGGGTGACTCGCGATCGTGGTTATCGATGTGAGATGACTCTAACGCGATTCGCGAACCGGCCCGCGAGTATCCTACCGACTGCGCCAATTACGTATACTGCAGACGGTGGATCGAAAAAAAACCAATTGATTTTATAAACTAATTTAATTAAAGAAAAACTACAATTAAAATTGGTGAAACCTATTCGATACAAGAATATGGAATGACAAAAATTACTTAAAAATAACTTAATGCTACTATTGAATATTGCTGCATCGGCGGCTCGTGGCGGGACGGATGTCTACGTTGCAGTTTCTATGCGCCTGGCGTAAACACGTAGGAATTTGCGAGGTCGACGATATGCCTTAGGGTTCCGTACTTAACAAGCTTCATCGTGTACTTGCACATACGGCAAAAATAAAGTAGTTAAGAAAAAGAAAACATTAAAAAAAATCCTATTCAAATCTGAAATTTTCCACGGTCATCAGCATAAGCGCGTCAGCGTTCCGGTGCAAATAAAAGATAAACTATAAAAAAAAACCTAGAAAAAAAATGGAATAAAACTCTAAAAAACAAGTGAAACACGAAAACAGAAAAATTCTATGTTTACCTGGGGATTGAACCCATGGTCACCACCATGAAAGTCAAAGCATAAACAAATCGAGCTACCTTGTAGCAGAATCGCGCGGCGAAATTATGAACCATATTCTTTCTCGATATTTTTGCGTGAAAATACGTTTTTCTCCTGTAGGTACACGCGCCAATTTTGAATTACAAAAAGTTGAAATTGGAATGCGCCCGCCATTTTTAAAATTAACAGCATTTTAATTTATGCAATGAGATGTACATTTTGTGTTTTGTACTATGTATTATTAAGGTTGAATATAGAATGGTGGCCGAATACACGATTTGAGTCTTACGACTCGAGTCGCCGCTGTGTACGGATCATGCGCTACTAGAGTCGCGCGACTTAGGTATTCGACTGGAGTATCGGATACCCGAGTCGCCTTGTGTACGAAGGGCCTTAGGCTTTGGTGCGGGAGGCGAGTAAGGCCCTTCGTACACAAGGCGACTCGGGTATCCGATACTCCAGTCGAATACCTAAGTCGCGCGACTCTAGTAGCGCATGATCCGTACACAGCGGCGACTCGAGTCGTAAGACTCAAATCGTCTATTCTATACCATTCTATATTCAACCTTAACAATACATAGTACAAAACACAAAATGTACATCTCATTGCATAAATTAAAATGCTGTTTATTTCAAAAATGGCGGGCGCATTCCAATTTCAATTTTTTGGAATTAAAAATTGGCGCGCGAGAAAAACGTATTTTCACGCAAAAATATTGAGAAAGAATATGGTTCACAATTTCGCCGCACGATTCTGCTACAAGGTAGCTCGATTTGTTTATGCTTTGACTTTCATGGTGGTGACCATGGGTTCAATCCCCAGGCAAACATACAATTTTTCTTTTTTCCTGTTTATTTTTTAGAGTTTTATTCCTTTTTTTTTCTAGGTTTTTTTTTATAGTTTATCTTTTATTTGCACTGGAACGCTGACGCGCTTACTGCTATGCTGATGACCGTGGACAATTTCAGATTTGAATAGGATTTTATTTTAATGTTTTCGTTTTCTTAACTATTTTTGTCGTATGTACAAGTACATGACGAAGCTAGGTTAAAGTAGTAATGTTTGTAACGAAACCATAATAATTAATAAAAGTGTAAAAAGTTTGACCCCATGCTCGATAGATGGCGTTGTCGTCGAGTTAGATCGCGCTATCGTTTGGTTACATCGATTTAGTAAAAGCAACTGTGGTTTTATTTCGAACTTCATTAGTGTTCACATAAGTTCAATATTCCAACATTACCAGTACTCGAGCTTGGTAGTAAACAAGTAATATAAGAGTCTTAGGTATCATGCTATGTGCCAATAAACATTTTTTTAAACCTAAGTTTTAGAATAGAACCACGGTAGAACTAAGTGTAATTTATTTTTATTCATGTTACTTTCTTTTAACTTCTTTGTAATTCTTTAATTCCTTCATTTTTTTCTATTTATTTTGTATAAAATGTACAAAAAAAGAAATTGTCTGTTAAAGTAAGTAGGTAGGTACTATTTTTTATTTGTTATCAGTGAAGTTTACAGTTTTATTTATTTTATCTAATACCTAATCACTTTTAATTTTCTATGTATTTTTCCCGAGCTAAGCTCAATCGACCAGGGGCCTTAGTCAAAGAACATACGACAGTAAACGACAATCGTTATCGTTCATCAGTCACCAATACATTTTCAACTTTATACCCCAGCGCGTAAAGTTGAAAATGTATTGGTGACTGATGAACGATAACGATTGTCGTTTACTGTCGTATGCTCTTTTACTAAGGCCCCAGGTACCTATTATTATGTAAATCACTAGTTATATTAATCATTACAAAAAATAAATTCCGGCCTGTTAAATCAACGGCCATTCCTATTACCGCCCAAGCATAGGTTTTCCATAGTAATGACGGGGCCCCCTCTAGAGAGCCAAAGCTTGCCGGGGTCGCGGGACTTATCTCATTACCGTGACCCCGGAACATAAAGGGCTATTGAGGGATACCGTGGATTTTGATCACTACGAGTCTGACAGTAAGGGTTGGGAGGACTCATTTGATGATTTTAAAACGAAAAAAAAAAGCTTAAGTATTCCATAATTATCATCTGCCTAGCCTATTCCCAACTATATTGGGGTCGGCTTCCAGTCGAACCAGATTCAGCTAGATATCAGTATTTTACATAGAGCGACTGCCTGTCGGACCTCCACAACCCAGTAACTGGGTAATACCATACCCCATGGTAAGACTGGTTGTCAGACTTTAGAGCCTCTGACTACCAGTAACGACTGTCAAAGATCTATAAACGACAGCCGGGTCCCACGGCTTTACGTGCTTTCCGAGGCACGGAGGAAACTCGCTATGACAGATGGTCACCCATCCACAGATCAACCTAGGCAAGCGCGGTTTAACCCAGAAGATCGGCCTGTGCGGCTGTAATTATTTAGTCACGAGCTCCTCATAATATACTTAGAATATTATTTTGAATTTGACAAGCCTGTTAGTCTAGTGGTTAGTGGCCCTGACTGCTATGCCTGAGGTCGTGGGTTCGATTCCCAAGGAAATTTAATGTTTTTGTGATGAGCAGGATCATTTTTGTTCTGTGTCTGAGAGTAATTTATCTATAATATTTATGTATTCAGATAATAAAGTATGTTTTTCAGTTGTCTAGTACCCATAACACAAGCTCTGCTTAGCTTGGGACTAGGTGACGTTGTGTGATACTTATGGAATATTATTATTATTAATTGTAATTAAACAAACAAGGATATTTTTTTACTTCAGATACAAAGATGTTTAATTATAAAGTTTGAAATAATACTTTGATACAAATTTTTCGTCGGTTATAAATCGCGCAGACTTGGGTATCCGCGATCTTGATAAATGGAGTCGCGCGTGGCTAGAGTCGGCGACGCATCACCAAAATAAGCCTCTAAGGATTTTGTATTGCGATAGTCTCCTGGAAACCAAATCGTAAGGCATCGGAAACTTGCGTAGCGTTGTGTACGAACCTTCGTACACAACGCGACGCAAGTTGCCGATACTATAGTTTCGTAACTACTCATGACCTGCGGAAAATTCTAGGTATTAAATTTTTATAATGCAATTTGATGTAACGACATAGACACTAGCGCCCCGTCAAAGGGTCATGATGGGTGGTCAAGATTATGAATTTATAAAATGTCTGACACATGACTGTGACGTCAAAATATATTTTTAGGGATCCGTAGGTTCGAAAGAAAAAACGGAATCTTTATTAGATACCTAAGTCGTGTGACCGTCCGCCCTTCACAGTTAATTTTCTGTGAACTTTTTTGACCGATTAAGTTGTAAATATTTATCTATTGAATACATAGAAAGAAAGAAAAAACGTTTATTGGCACACGCCACAAGTGCACACAGTACACCAAGAAAATAAAAAATACTCAACATTTAGAACAGTTAAGTAGGTAGGTATGGCATTTCCAAACATATCAGTTCCTATTGCTCAAATGTCTTTCTGTATTATCTCCGAAAATACTGAGTATATTTGTAATTATGAAAAAGATACAAATAATAGAAGTCCTTTGTATATAGATTACAAGAAATTTTACAGTAGTCCTATGATCTTAAAACACATAGACATCGCAGGGACAACAATGAAAAAAAATTGTAAACAGCATCATGAATGTGACATCAAATGAAAATGCTTATTTTGAGGATTGTAAAAATAATACTTTATTCGATGATATCAATTTTATTCAATGAAATAGAAAAAAAAACCTCTCTGTCCCAATTTTTTTATTAAACTGCATACCAAATTAAGATGTATTACGAGGATTGAATATTGAGTGAATATTTTTTTAACATTTTAAAATACTTACTTTCCAAAAGTGATTCAAGAATATGCTACGGAACCCTTTATTGTGTGAATATAATTAATAATGGTAAATAAATTGTTCCGCCATCTTGAAAGTCGCAGAAACTCAAGTAGCGGCGATGTCAACAGATAGGTAGCGCGCGATTGGCGTCGTGCGTCGCGAGCATGTGTACGAACGTATATGGATTTCTATTGCGAGAGTCGCCTGGATACTGAAGTCGTAAGGTATCGGAAACTGGAGTCGCCTAGTGAACGAAGGGCCTAAATGGCAACTCGCTGTCAGACCATGGGCCATGCCGGGGTCGACGGCGCATCGTGTTCCACGCGCGGCTCAAAGAGCGTCAGCAAAATGACGGGGCCCCCTCACAGGGGGCCAAAGCCTGCTGAGGGTCGCGGGGCTTATCTCATTACCGTGACCCCGGAACATAAAGGGCTACTGAAGGACACCGTGGATTTTAGCCAGTACGAGTCTGACAGTCTCTCCCGCACTGCCCTGGGCCTTCGTTATAAGATGTTTCAGGGTTTCACATAGTTCTTGTTTGTCGCCAATTTGGTAAAGAAAATATCTTTGAATGATAAAATTGATAACAAAACGGAGTCTAGGAAACACACGATATTGGCTACTAAAGTCGACGTTTATATATCGTGTTAGGTTCAATAATAGCCTTTTCCTCGAGTTCAGCTTTAGTACCTGCACCGAATAGTAAGCAGGCAATATATCTTCCTTCCTCTAGATACCTTTAAACCATAGATCTGAAAGCTGTGATAAAGTTATTACCTTTAATATTCTGACTATTAAAGCATTAATCTTATGACACATAGGTATATCCCATCCTCACTGTTTCTTTGATTGCCCTTTGCGTTCCATAGTCATATGGTTACCTTTACAGATGGTCATGCGAACTGTGCGTCACCTTCTTCCAATTTTCAAGGAAGACATCAAATTCGTCCCACCATCTTTTTAGTGGTCTGCCGCGACCTTATGTCGGTGTTTCAGGTGACCAATCCTGAGCTTTTTGGACCAACAGCTGGTATGGCATTCGTCCTATCAATATTTTTAAGGCGTTTCCTCACCGCGAGCATTCACCTCTAATGTAACGTTAAATTCGAACATTTCATCAGTGACGAAAGACAGTCGAGCCTTCACAATGCGCACTTTGATGTTACATTACATGCGAATGCTCGCGTTGTGGGAGCACCTTTAACAACTATCCTTTATTTTGTACAATACAATGTTCTGGTAATTTTAATGAAACACATCTGTCTTAATACCCGGGAAATAGGTATTTAGGGAGTCATAAAAGCCAAAAGTATAACAAAACACAAAAGTTTGAACACTTGAGTAACATTTTAAGAGCAACCGCAATGATGTGGGGTGAACTTTGCTTTTACGATCCGACCAAAACCGGCTTTGTACTTGGTAAATACATTATAAGATTTGTTTAACCAGAACGAAGTTAACAGCGTTTTAAACAACATTAAAAATTAATTAAAGGTGAATCGTAATCGCTTACCGAATCTTTAAGCTGTTTTTAATTAAAATCCCATTCAATTTATTACGGACGGTCAATAATTTAATAGGATTTTAACAAATGAAGTCTAGCCCTACGTCAGTCACACTTTATTATTATTTTTCAGGGCTGCTGAAATGGTTTCTATTGGACTAACGATACCGTGAGCCCGGAAAGTAGGTCTATTGAAAGACACCGTGGGTTTTAGTCAGTAAAAGTCTGTCAGTCCTCTCCTGCCCTGTCCTGGGTGAGGGGAATCATTTGAGGATTTTACCACGCTAAAAAAAAGGGCTGTGGAAATATCTTCAAAGGTTGACGGATTTGATGAATTCCCACCCTAAATTAAGTAAAACTTTGCGCTGTTTAACGTTTTTTATATATTTGATTTGGGTCATCGTGTTTTATGTAAAACACTAGCTGTTGCCTGCGGTTTCACCCGCTACAACTCCCGTAGGAACATTAAATCGGGACAAAAACTATCCTATGTGTTAATTATAGGTTATAAACTAACTGTGTACCAAATTTCATCCAAATCCGTTCAGTAGTTTTTGTGTGAAAGAGTAACAAACATCCATCCACACATACAAACTTTCACGTTTATAATATTAGTAGGAATAGGTTATAAACTATCTGTGTACCTCATCCAAATCCGTTCAGTAGTTTTTGTGTGAAAGAGTAACAAACATCCATCCACACATACAAACTTTCACATTTATAATATTAGTAGGATATAATAGGTCATCGTGTCAAGTTACCTCCGACTCCAACTATTTTAGGCTGTGACACACATACCCGAAAGTTTCAATTTCTTCAGAAAATCAATAGACACCCACATCGAGTCCCAATGTATTCAGTTACTGTTTTAGTAGATTACGAAAAACTTTTCGGCCTATAAGGTTATGTAAAGTTACAGTTCATTGATTGCAGGAGCGACTGCTTGGCACGAGGAGGTTTGATTCCCAGTTTGAAATGTTGTTGGGTCTCTATCAGGAATTTCTCAGTAGCAGGCAGCTTGTACTGGTGCCCTGTTCAACTGGTATACAGTTAATTATACTTTGCAAGATTTCATTGCAATTAGCATCCGTTCTGAAACAATATAAATTGAACTTTAAGTGTATGAAGTTTCGTCCGCTAATTGAATTTGACCTTGCATCAGCCAGCACATCGTCTTCGTAGAGTATCAGATGCACTCTCAAGTTAGTTCAAAAGATTATAGCAACTTTAAAACTGAACGTACGCTATGAAAGTTTACGGCTGAAAACTTTTACGCGGCACTACTTTCAACTTTTGCATTAATTTTCATCTTCGTGGTATCGAATCGACTATGCTTATGGTTGCAATAGTTTGACATGGGTGAATACTGTATACTGTCTCTTCATGTATTGAAACAGTACAGAAAGTACTGAAACAGTAGTTTCTGTACTTTTTCAGTAGTACAGTTTTGTAGTATCAATCAGTCTTCCTCCTTCCTTCACTTTCTCCATACTGCTTCAAAAAAAACAATCTATCTTTCCTAAAATAGTTTTTTTTTGTGTGGTAAAACTGACTAAAATCCACGATGTCTTGGTTCTCATGTGTCAGGGTGATTCGTGAGTCCCGCGACCCCGGCAGGGTTTTGCCCTCTAAAGGCGCTCCGATCATGCTGACACTCTTTGAGGCGCATGTGGAACACAACGCGCCGTCGACCCGAGCATGTTCCATGGTCGGACTGGTCGGAGTCGCCCATTACTCGCCGCCCGCATGCCCGCGCCTACGGTGGCCGGAGATCGTCTTGTGACGTCCGCCACCGTAGGCATCTACCACTGCGGCTGAGCAACCCTCAACGCAACCCTAGAACGTAAAGGGCTATTGAAGGATCACCGCGGATTTTTTTTAGTCAGTACAAGTCTGCTGCTAAGCTGTCGTATCACCCTGTGTGGGGAGTCAATTTATGATTTCACAATGTAAAAAATACACTTATTCAAAATTTCCATTTCACAATTTCCATTGCCTGACTTTAAAACAATCATCCACTAAAATTAAGGCAATGTACATAATAAAACCACTGTTTACCAACATCAGCTTTTATAGAGTACGAAGTAACAATATTTTACACATTGTTTCAAGCGGGAAATCGTAGTTTATGCTACAATTATTCTGGAATCCACAAGCCCGGGGCCAAATCTGTGTGTTACGTGCACTCAGATTGTTTCCCGGAAAAAAATATGCTAACATTTATTTAAATGGAAACTTTAAAGTTAAATGTATTTTGTATCAGCATTGTGAGGTATGTCAGGTATAATATGGATAAATTAATAAGAGCTTTTAAGTAAACAGAGTTTTTTAATAGCTCAGTATTTGTTTACACACAACAAAAAAAGTATTGCGATCAGTTAGTAAAATCGAAATATTTTGGTAACGGTAGATTATTATATATTCTTCTTCTTTTTAGATTCTATATTTTAAAATATAGATTAGACAGACAGACAAATCTTTGTAGGAACTTGACACTGTCACGGCAAAACACACTCACAGCATCACCAAGTTTTTAACACATAATCTGGGTGGGAGGAGTCAATGGATGATTCTACAAGGAAAAAAATATAAAAAAAACAGTTAATTTCTTGTAAGCTAACGATCACCAAACTATCCTCAAAGAATATTTATAGTTTTGTAGTTACGGGAGTTACTTTTTTTTGTGAAAGGGTAACGGTATTTGATATTGATTGACGTTAAGAAAATAAGAATTAATGGTTTATACGACTGTGATTGACATTGCGACGTTTTCATAAATTATTTATTGCCAGCTTTTTACGCGTGACTTCGTTTAGGTCAAATTTAACAAGATATTTATGTATAGTTCACTAGCATCCGACAACAGCTATGCATATGGATGTTTTTAGTTTCTAAGAATTTTAAAACTGGGAACCTAAGTAGTATTTTTCATATAACAGAATATATAAAAGACTAACCTTTTCTCTGTACATTTTTTTCATACAATTAATAAAATATGAAAGTATAAAGAGGTATAAAAAGATAAGAAAGTAATTCAAAAAAGTAAGTTCTGAAGTGACTCAGCTATTAGTTAGCCTCAACGGTCGAGTACTATGTTAATATTTAAATTCAGATCATGTATGTAATTGGGTTACGTGGTATATCCACGTACCACGTAGGTTACAATGAATATAGAAGCGGTTCGTAACTAGATCGGACCCCAATTAACTAACAAGTGAATCGGAAATTTTTTGAAACATGAAATAGGATTTGTAAAAATTGGTGGATTTATTCAAAAAGTCATCTCCTCTCGTCTCCGCTCCTTTCCGCTTTGGTGGAAACTGGATAATTCTATTGACTAGATTTCTACGGCAGATGTGAGTCGTAATTGGTAACGCTGGAAGTGGATGCCTTATGAAGACCTATCCTGGCCTTATTGGTGAGGTTTTTTACAAATATCGAGTGTGTAGTTTTCACAACTCCCCCCTAGCCAAGTCGCAAACGATAATCGTAAACGCTCAATAATCCCCATAAGATTTTCAGCTTTATACCCAGAGCTTAAAGTTGAAAATCTATCTGTAGATTTTTCAGCGTTAGCGAATGGGACGAACGAAAACGCTATGCAATCTTCAATAGATCATCAACTTAACCCAAAGATATAAAGTTGAAAATCTATTAAAGCCTACTCAGCGTTTGCAATTATCGTTTGTTACATAGCTGCAGGGCCTGAGGGCTATTGAAGGACACCGTGGATTTTAGTTAGTACAAGTCTGACAGTGCCTCCCGCCCTGCCCGGGGTGGGAGGACTCATCTGATGATTTTACCTGATGACCAGATGTATGATTGGAGGCTCTTTGTAGTTCTCTTTACACCCATGCATGGGTAAAAGGCGTGTGTTTTTGTTTAAGTTTAATTAACAGACGTTGGCCTGTTAAAACATTATAATGCCTACAGTTTGCATGGTTCTTTTGAGGATTAATTATGAAATAATTTGTAAAAAATATGTTGACAGTATCATCCGTTTAAGGCATCATTTTAATCAGTTGTACAACTCGACCAAGCTAAATTTGCACCTTCTCTCGATTTCGTCGCACTGACGCTTAGGTGCGGTCTACAAAACTGGATTCGATATGACTTTAAGCCATGTATTCATCGAGCAACTGTGTTTTGGATAGGTACACTTTCTGATACAACTAGTAGATGAGCGGGGAAGTGGGGCGCTGCATTCCAGCAAGGTGCAATCTCAGCTTGGTTGAGTTGTAGTTGATTTTGTACCACGCTACCTCGTAACACCCATTTTTTACGGGAGAAAATCATGAAAATTCAGTCCAAGGCAGCGCGGGAGGGAATGTCAGACTTGTACTGATTAAAATCCACGGAGTCCTTCATTTCAAAGGGCTATCCTTTACGTTCTGGGGTTGCGGTAGCTCGTTAGTCCCGTTTACGGTACGAGTTCAGGTTACCTCGCCTGCTTTCCGAGAACCACTCTATTTCCAGTGTAGAGACTTACCAACCAGTCATCATACGATTGCTATGGCCCCCAATCCCGCCTTATTTGATTCAATTTACACCTTCAAACTTCTTTCGTTTGATACGGTTGCGCAGTGGTTGAGGGATCGTCTCCTGAGCTGCGTTTCTCAGGTTCGATGAATTTTTAATGATATGCGGGCAGTTGTTTGGAGGTTAGATGTTTGTGTATGTGAGTTTGAATGTTTGTAGACGCAGACAAGATACAGGAGAAAGTGGTAGTGTAAAGTTTTCAAGAAAGAATTCATGCCGCTTTTTTGCTCGACCTGGTGGGACACTGCCGTGCCCCCAGATTTCAAATGATGCTATTCAAGTTAGAAAACAAAATAAACAAATTTAATGAACTAAATAATTCAGTATCTAAATTAGAGGCTTTTCATTACATTTTCTCTAATAAATTACTAGTTACTAAATCTATCTACGAATATAGTACATATTTATAACTTTTGTAAATTAATGAAGGCAATTTAAATTAAACTACTTTCAATTAACTGCTGTTGGTGTAAATTACTTAATTAATTAAAATTTTGGGGTCAATAATAATTATTAAAACGATGATTCATTATATTCATTGACATTTAATTATGAATTGCCTATTTCATTCGTACGTAATGATTAAATCGCTATGGATAATTTATTAATATTCGACGCATTCGGAAGGCTTACGCTGACTTATGAGTGAAGGAATGGGAAGCAGTCACCTCCTCCTGCGAAGCAGTCATGCTAGAGAAGGAGGTGGCGGGACGCGTGAGGGAGAGGACAGCCTCCACCTAACGACCGAGCGTACGAACAGATGTAGATTTTGTATGAACAGGCGAAAGGAGTATATACGATGTAAGGATCGTAGTCTAGCGATATAGGTAAAGATCCTGTAGCTTCTGTCCTGCAAGATGAGAAATGGATAAGTTTAAATACGTGTGTTAACAATATTTTGGTAATAGTCATGTAAGTGATTAACTTTATCTCCGATTAATAAAGAAACAGTAGAAAATATGACAAAACTAGTTAAATTGTTTGAAGAGGTAATCTCTGAAAGTGCTGATCCGATTACGAATCTACATGATTGCCGAGTTCCATAAAATCTATGTTTGTTCACACGGAAAATGTTTTTTTTTTTTTTTTTTTTTTTTTTTTATTCTTATTTAATTAGGGACTTTTATAATCGCCATGCGTATGACAGTCCCATCATAACCTAAATACGAACTAGGTACACATCTAAGATTGTATTTGGGCCATGAACTTCAACAGACTTTTCGCTTCATCACCATTTGGTTGAGACATCAGTCTATGGAACGTGCCTACGTCCAGTCGGTTCAACCTCAAGACCCTAAACAAATCGTTTCTTAGAGACTCAAATCGAACACAATCCATCAATAAATGCTGCAAATCTTCCACAACTCCGCACTCCACGCAATTAGGTGAATTAACTTTTTTCATTAAGAACGCGAACTTATTACATGGAATGTGTCCAGATCTGAGTCTACAAGCAGAAACAACAAATTTTCTACTTAATGTGGTATTAAGAAACCAGGGGACATGAAAAGGATGACCTTGTATGGTTTTATACCAAATTCCTTTTTCTAATGAGCGCTTATCAAAATACTCCTTCCAATTATCGTAACATTTGTTTTTAAATTTAGGTAGTGCTTCTGTATAATCTAATGTAATACTGGTTTCTTTTCCATGTCTAGCAGCATGTTTAGCCAGAATATCCGCCTTTTCATTGCCCTGTAACCCAATATGCGCTGGAACCCATTGCAGTCTCAATTTATTACCCTTTACAATTAATTCATCGATCTTAGATAGAATAACATAAGCTATCGGTACACCTCTTTGACCAGAGGCGCATCGAGCTAAATGTTGTAAAGAACTTTTGCTGTCTGTGCAAATAACAATACTATTATGTTGACTAGTGAGACAATAAGACAACGCTTCAGAGATCGCGATAAGTTCCAGCGTCATAATGGACACACTCGTTTCTATTTTAAAACAGTTAATTTCACAACCTATAGATGGCCTAGATATATAAAAAGCTGCTCCACGACCTTCTACACTCTTCGACCCATCTGTAAAGATACTAATCCAATCATTGTATTTCAATTGTAACTCTCTAATAACTTCCAACTTTAATAAATTACTATCATAAGATTGTTTAGGCTGTTTTACTGCATCTAGATCCCAAATTATTATATTTTGTATATTAATGTTGGTCATCCATGTCCTCAGCGTAAACATGAGCAATGGATCTGAGGATGCTATGTTTTCTGACATTACTTCATTGTATAACGAAACTAGCAGTGGTAACTTTTTATTTTTCCAGTAACTATTTTGTCGAAGAGTGTGAAGTTCCTGTAATAAACTATTAGTCACATTATTTTGCATAGATTTAGATTTTAAACAAAACTTATAACCTAAATATTTTCTCCGTAAAAACAGCGGGACTACACAGAGCTCACTTTCCATTACGTGTATAGGTGTCGTCTTGATAAATCCTCCTATAATTCTCAAAGCCTGATTTTGGATCTTGTTGAGTTTGTCTAAATGACAGTTTGCACTTACATCGTATAGAAAGCTGCCATAGTCTATGCGACTTCTTATTAACGCTATATAAATATGTCTCAAATGTTTAGGGTGTAATCCCCATGCAGTACCGGCCAGGACTTTCAACAGATTAAGGTTTCTTTGCACTTTCTCCGCCACCATGTTGATGTGTTTACTCCAACGCAAAGCGCTATCTAACCATACTCCTAAATATTTATAGCTATCTACTAACTGTAAGGTGTGCCTATCTATTTTTAAATCTATTTCCAATTTTCTATATCCCCGGGTAAAGATACATACTTTTGATTTGGTTGCCGATAAATTTAAACCTATATCACCCAGAATCTTACAAAGCTCATTTAAGGCTAATTGAAAATCGCTTTGAGTTTGTCTAAGGTTTTTAGAAGAATAATATAGAACAAAGTCGTCCGCGTATTGGCACATTAGTATATTTGCAATACTGTGAAAACAAGTCATGGTGACTACATTAAATAAAATTGGGGAAATTGGGTCACCTTGTGCTAAACCTCTATCGGTATACCTAATAAAATAACTTCCTTGAAAATTCTCATTTGTCATCATAAGATGTCTTTCGCTTAAAAAATTCCACAAATATTGACAAAACTTTTGACCAACTCCAATTTCATCTAAAACGTTGATAAGTTTGTCTACTAATACATTGTTATATGCATTTGAAATGTCTAAAAAGCACGTTATAGTTGGGATCTTATGAGAAAAACCTACGTATATTTGATTTATTAATTTAACCAGACAATCCTGACATGATTGTCCTCGTCTAAAACCGGAAGTATACGGGGATAGTAATTTGTTTTTTTCTATATACCATTCAAGTCGTTTTGTCAACATTGAGTGGAAAATTTTGCACACACACGATATTAAAGAAATTGGCCTTAGTTTGGAACTATTATTAGGAGAATTTTTGGGAATGGGCATCACTAGTATGTCTCGCCATTGTACTGGAATAACCCCCGTATCAAATATGTAATTATATAACCTTAACAAATATAGTCTACTAACCGAAGACAGATGAAAGATAAGTGAATATGTTATGCCATCATTACCCGGCGCTGTGTCTTTTCGTTTAAAACAATGGCTCATTTCTTGTATTGTAAACATGTTATCTAATTCCGCGTTAGTTGATTTAATATTGCGATATGGTTGATGACTCACATAATCGGGCGCGAGATCACAAAGAAGCTCAAGTTTTTGTTCATTGGACACATATGACCTTGAGGAATTAATTCCCTTCACCCAACCCATCCTTTTCCACATATCAGAGCTGGATGTACGTTCATCAATGCTGCTACAATATGTTTGCCAATCATTTGTCTTTGCTTGCTGTATAGCCGTTTTTGCGGATTGGGTTCTCCGTTCAAGGATACTGAGATTATCTGGAGTGGGGTTATTTCTAAATTTTTTTAGGGCTAATCTTCGTTGTGCTACTAAATGGGAAAGTTTAGGATTCCAATACGGTTTAGGACGGAACCCGTTATTTGAGTTATTGCATCGCTTTAATAAAGGTATGTACTGATCTGCGGCTTTATTCATCTGTTTTATAAAGTTGTCGTACAAAGATTGTACAGAGACAATATCAACAGGTTCTAATAAATAGTTTTCTAAACACTTAGAATACTCCCTCCATTGTGCTAACTTGAAGTTGCGTTTTTTGGTATTATTAAACAACTGTGTATTATTATAAAATCTGTATGACAACTTTATAAACAAATGATCACTCCCCAAACACTCATTCATAACATGCCAATTTAACAAGTGTGATAAGTCGGACGATACAAACGTAACATCTGGCGAGCTCCGTTGAATGATGTTATCAACACAGCTGATTCTTGTCGTACTACCGTCATTAAGGGAAACGAAACCATTCTCTAACGCTGAGTCATATATTTGTAGGCCTCTCGCGTCGGATTTACAAGACCAGGTAGAATGATGGCCATTGAAGTCTCCTGCCACAATACACTTATTAGAGAACAGTGAGAATATTTGTTCCCAATCGGAAAGACTCGTACGGATTGATGATGGACAGTATATTAATATGATATTTTTAATTTTATTATAGTTTAAAAGTTTAATTGAGATAATTTCAATTCCCGAGTTATTAATATTAATAAAGTTTTGTTGTACCTTGATCGACTTATGACACAATATAGCTATTCCTCCGTATCCGTCCAGTCTATCATTTCTAAAGGTATTATAGCTGTTTATATTTATATGCGAGTCCGATTGTAACCATGTTTCGGATATTAATGCAATATGTATTTTATCTTGTATCAATAGAAGTTCTAATTCGTTACGTTTAGGTCGTAAGCTCCGTGCATTCCACTGTATTATGTTGAGTACAACCTTGTTATTCGTACAAGTAACGTTATCCATCATTGAACAAACAAACAATCTTTTTCAAAACATCGTATTCCCCACTCAAATACTTAACAACGAAGTGACCACATAGTTCTATAATGAGTTTACCTAGTTGTTGGAATTTTGTGAACCAATTACCCTCAGAAATACATATTTCTCTAATCTTTTTACAAATAACGTATAAATTAAAAGTTTTTTTGAGTTTATTGGAATCCGGGTTCTTCTCCTTCTCCATGTTAGACGTATCTTGTTGACTGTTATTTCTTATTTCCGCGTTGTTATTTTCAGACATTTGATAATTCCCTGTATTTTTCTTTAGACTCAAACTTGCTTGCTGTTTGTTTTTAGATACACTTCTTTGTTGATTAAGTTTTTGCGAGTGATTATCTGTCTCCATCTCAATTACTTCACTTTCATTATGTATTAGAGCTTCTGTAATAAGTATATCTCTGTATGATGACTCACAGTTGTTTTGTGGGCTGACTATATTGTTTTGTGTTCCTTCCTCGATGAAAACTTGTTCATTTCTTATACTTGTTTTATGTGATTCTTTTTCTTTTAAATATATTTCTAATCCTTTCCGGTAATTGCAGGCATGTTTGGTCATAATACTTCTTATTTCCTTTTCTTTTAAGAAGACGGGACATCGTTTAAATAGGGCCATATGTGGCCCTTTACAATTCACACAAGTATACTTTTCAATGTCGCAATTAGGATGATCCTTACCACATTTAGGACATATTTGTTTTTTACCTGGACAGGACCTTGACAGATGACCGAATCTCCAACACACCGAGCATTGAGACACTGGGAATGTGTAGGGTTCCACTTTAAACCTACAACCGTACCCATAAACATACGGCGGTAAAACTGAACCTTTGAAACAAATTCTAATTGTTTCTGAGTTTATCCACTCTCCATTATCAGCCTGTCTTCTTAATCTTTTAATTGATATAATTTCATCGTTACAGGTGAGATTTTCCAAGATTTCCTTTTCTTCCATTTCTAGATCTACTTGTTTAAGAACACCGTAACGTAGGTTTGCTTCATTAGTTGATTGTACTCTGTATCCTAGATTCGTAACTTTGTCACAACTTAGTAACTTCGATGCATCTTCTCTGTTATTGAAATGAATTAGGACCCTAAAAGCATTTTTATACACCATTTTCGTAATATTTTGAATGTTTAGGGACCGTAAAAGCTTAGCCATCCCAAATTGTTTTGGTAAGATTTCTTTACCTGTGATCGACAGAATTATACTTGACGCTTCGCCATTTGCTTTCTGGTTACTCTCATCAATTTTGTCACTATTTGAATTTTCTCTGCTGAACTTTTTACCTCTCTTTACTGTCACAAATCCATCTTCTTCAACTATTTCTTCGTCATCTTCTCTACGCCTCTTTTCCAAAGGTCGTTGCTCTCTGTTTGTTTTATTCTTCAACTCCTCAATAGAAGTTGAATTTAGTTGTTGTTCACCTTCTTCACTCCTCTTGTCCTCGTAAGTTAAAATGTTGTTCAGTTGTTGATCACATCCGATTACTAGTTCCTCCTCCATTATTTCACTATCACTAGAGTCTCGTAGATCCAAGTGATTATCTATTTCATCCATTTTCAGTTATTACAATTACTATCATTGTCATACAAAAGAAAACGCGATAATATGGTAATGCGATCTTAGCGTACGTGTATTCGCTACGACTGCTCACGCGACACTGCGGAAAATGTTGTGAATAGAAAGAAGTTAGTAAATAATACCGTAAATATATCACCGAACATCCGATTGGCTAATTTTTTTGGGCGGTGATCCCGCAACTAGCTTATCAATTATGTGTAGGAAGCAAAATACAAAAATGTGAATAATTAGTTTGTGATTTTATTAACCAGTTCTTAGGATAAATAAAAAAGAAGATTAATCGTTTATGGATTACACTTAGAAATATAACTCAGACTTAAAATTAATAGCTGTGTCCTACCATAAAACATTCCAGCTTAAAATAGATGCAAGAATTAGGTAAGCAAACATAACACACGCTCTCATAATTCGAACACAAATTGTGAAAAGTTTAAACTAATATTTGCCTTGTGATAAGATACCCTACACACAGTTTGTTCGTGTTACCATTTATTTGGTACATGGAGTAAAATTACGAACAATTAAATATTTTTTACACACAATCGGCGTGCTTGTATTCCGAGATGTATGAATGTGGAGGAAGCAAAAAGAGCTTGTAAGGATAGTAACAGTCTGCACTCTGTGTTTTCTGCCTACTCCTATGTGAAAAGGGAACACCCAAATACTCCGAAATATTTTATTCCGAATTTCGATATTCCGATTTTCAAAACTCCGAAGATCATAATACCTAAAAATTACAATGTCTATTATTTAGAATCTCGAAATTTATTTGACCGAAAATCGTATGTCCGATTTCTTCGTTTTCCGATTTTCACATATTCGAAAAATGTAATGCTCGATGAGTTCTCATTCCGAAAAACGAAACTCCGATTTTCAATATTCCGAATAAACTGATTTTTTCGGAATATTGAACATTGGAGTTTCGTTTCTTATTCTACAAAGTCTGCTACGAATTGCTGCAAAACTGGCTACACCTAGTTGTGTCTACCGTAATCCTAGAGTGTTATTTAAGCCTGTGTAGGCGCGGAGTGGCGTGGCGTATCCTATAAACTTTCACTGTTTGCCTTCAGGATTGTTATTGTTATTAGGAGAACTTAGGATCCAAGAGCGAGCGAAGCGAGCTCGGGACTCGGGGCACCCCGACTCGGACAGGTTAGGTTAGGTTACTTTAAGCCTTGCTCACTGAAATAGATCCGTTGATCTACCTTGGTAGGTGGTGGGCAACAAAACCCCAGCCTAGCTTCTCCAAGCTTCTCTGTTATAGGATAAATATGTATACACCGACCTTGATTAAAAGTCTTATGTTTTAACAAACATTGTATCGAAAGCTTGCGAGAATAACAATGTTTGCGAAAACTATTACAAAATTGTTTTATCTCAGAGTAGAAACCGATACTTCGTGAGAAAATCTCTTTTGCCGTTGACTGTACAATGAATGGAAATATCCATTTTATGTAAGCCAGATTAACTCAGCGACACACAAGACACCTGGTGATTATTATATTGATCCAAGTGTATGTCAAATTGTGGGATGATCAAAAACGAATTAGTATTGTGGTTGCCAGAAGGAAGGTGTCCTATCTGCTATCTTAGATCTTCTAAGCCATGTCACAGGTTAATAGCAAGATATGTTCCCCGCTTTTTTAATAAGTAAAGATTAAATGGACCTTGAACTTAACTACGACTTTGACTTTATGTTAGAACTATGTAGCATTATTCTGTAGTTTGAAGAAAACTTTATTCTGTACCTTGAAAAAATGACTTGATTTTCTTTCCAAAAATTTTACTTGTTTTCAGGGACCGACTATACATATAAACGATCATTATCTGCTTAGCCTTTTCCCAACTTTACCTATTAGGGTCGGCTTCCAGTCGAACCAGATGCAGCTGTAGGACCTCCAAAACCCAGTAACCGGGTAATACGATACCCCATGGTAAGACTGGTTGTCAGACTTTAGAGCGTCTAACAGTAACGACTGTCAAAGATCAACAAATAATAACAGACGGGACCAACGGATTTACGTGCTTTCCAAGACACGGAGGAAACTCGCTATGACAGATGGTCACGCATCGACAGACCAACCTCGGCAAGCGCGGCTTAACCCGGAAGATCGGCCTGTGCGGCTGTAATTATTAAGGCAGGAATTCCTTCTCCTTAATCGATTTAACCCTAAAACATTACCGTTACGAGTCTGTTTTTAAACGCTAAATCGACAACTTTACCGCGTGTAAACCTTTTTATATTTTTCCTCATAATTTCATATTACAACGCAAAACTTCATACTAAGCTAAGTTAACGTTTAGAGACTTTACATTCGAAGTAAATTCCCTTGATATTAAATCAAAGAATAAAATCTGCTACAAGATTACGGTAGCGCTCTATCGGGGTCAGCGGATATTCAGAATCGATGGGTTTACAATCTTGACACTTTCCCGCTATTGCGGATTTATAATTTCTAAGCCTTATGTTTGTGGCCTTAATCGGCTAGAATTTAACCATTCTGTTAAGGTATGAATAAGTTATTTTTATGGCGAAAATGACCTAATACATGATTTTACAAATAAAAGCTATAATTATGTCACAATTTTTATCCTTGCTTCCAAACACTGAAACAAACCAACTGTCTTCACTGATATTTTTTGTTATATGTTGTTTCATTCACCAAGTTAAATTAAGGCACTTGCTGGTATCTTTATAAATTGACAAACACACATTTTATAGAGATATATTTTAAACCAAAAAATCTAAACTTTTCTTGTTTCAATGACGAATTCTGCCCTTTTCAGAATTCGTAGACATATTTGTGGTCTACATAATTAGATATTTAAGTTAAACGAAAATACATCTACCAAAACTTGAAAAATAGCATGATGTGAAAAAATAGTTAAAACAAAAAAGGGTTAAAGAAATAAAGAAACATTTTTCGAGAGACAATGAATTAAGCCTAAGGCGAAGTCTACCAAGAGGGATGTAAAATGGATATTAAATTAATCCAGGGAGCATTTAAATGAGGGCGTGTTTCCAAAACTCTCAATGACAATTGCTGTATACAATATTGTCCACAATAGTATTATTAATCTAATATATAACGCCTACTCTAATATATAAAATTCTCTTGTCACAGTTTTCGTTGCCATACTCCTCCGAAACGGCTTGACCGATTTTGATGAAATTTTTTGTGCTTATCCGGTATCTATGAGAATCGGCCAACATCTATTTTTCATACCCCTAAGTGTAAAAATAATTTATATGGCAAAACAACGTTTGCCGGGCTAGTAGACACTATAGTAGCTTGTACAATTGTACATTAAAAAGTTAAGAACTAAGTTAGTGGAGTGCTCAAAACTTTCACAATTGGTCATCGTTTCAATCCAAGTTTGAAATAACTGTAATTCTTTGTTATAGTTACCGAGGATTGATCAAATAACGGATTCTTTTTGACAAAGCCCAAAGAAAGTTCTGCTTTTGTTTGTGGGGAGTACTGTAGCTTGAAATTAAAATGAGTAATTCGTATATTGTCATTGCGCCCAAAAGCCTTAAAGCCTCGGTCTTTGAAATTACTTGCGAAATACTCTGTTTGTTTTATTAAAAATATTATAAAGAAATAGGTACACAGTGGACATTCGAATTGATTTCGAAAAAAATAAAAACTCAACGCGGACATTCACCTGTAATGTAACGTTACAGATTCGAATATTCATCAGTGACGGAAGACAATAAATTGAGCATCAGAATGCGCACTTTCATGTTACACGCGAATGCTCCCAGCGCATAACGTTCAAAAGAGTTGTAAGGTTCGTCTTAGGTGTTGCTGCTGCGCATTACAATGAAAAAAAAAAGTGAATAAATGTTATTTAGTTATGTATATAGATTTTAAAATGTTTGTTTAACTGAATAGTATAATATTTATTGCAGTTCACCATATACAGGGTGTTTCTTTTAAATGGGCCAAAAGGGAGAAATCCGTATCCATAAGAGATACGGGAAAACTTCCTTAGGAACCTTTAGCTCTTTTTTGATGTTGACAATTTTGGCGTTTTTACTTTTTTGGTCAAGTGTGAGTTGTCCCCAAAAATGAGTAAAATTGACCAAATTTTTTTTTAATGCCTATCGACTCTGTTTCATGTAAGGATCATTTCATTGTATCGGAATAAAAAAATCGGGACGGCGGAAGTTGGTCAAATTTAGGAAAATATTTTTTCATACAAATTGTATGAAGGAAAAAATTACCAATTTTTTTTAAGATGTTTTTTGATTTAGTGTCTTGTAAGGATCATTTCATTGTATGGGAAGGAAAATGTATGAGCAACAGAAGTGGGTCAAATCTGAGTACTTCTACTACGTGTTTATGCTATAAGAACAAAACATTACTGTATTTTTGACTAACTTCCATTGTCCAGACATTTTCCTTCCCATACAATGAAATGATCCTTATAAGACACTAAATCAAAAAACATCTTAAAAAAAATTGGTAATTTTTTCCTTCATACAATTTGTATGAAAAAATATTTTGCAAATTTGACCAACTTCCGCCGTCCCGATTTTTTTCTTCCGATACAATGAAATGATCCTTACATGAAACAGAGTCGATAGGCATTAAAAAAAATTTTGATCAATTTTACTCATTTTTGGGGACAACTCACACTTGACCAAAAAAGTAAAAACGCCATAATTGTCAACATCAAAAAAGAGCTAAATGAAGAAAGTTTTCCCGTATCTCTTATGGTTAAGGATCTCTCCCTATTGGCCCATTTAAAAGAAACACTCTGTATAATCCCATTAGACATCGATATGTGTAATAAAAATCACACATACATCAGTATGGAACAAATTCTGTTCAATTAATTATATGATCGATTCTGTTTACGTTACCCACATCTAATATTTTTAAATTAAATAATTATTTTAAAACAAGCTAACGCTTTCATCTATTAGAGTAAAGAAAGACTAAAGAAATGATGAGTGTGAAGAATTATATTTTGGAACAACTATTTGTAGGTCAAACACATATTTGGTCAGAACGGGAATCGAACCCACAACTCACTGAACATCAGTCGAACGCTCAACCATAGCGCCAATCGTGTCACCATAGAGATATAGTTCAGAACCACAGATTATACAGAACTATAGATAAGACTCAAATATAGATTCCAAACGGAATTGGCGCCGGGATGGTGTGTCTAATATTGGAAACTAAATCAACTGGAATCTCAAGAGCGAGCATTATCGGAACTCCAATTGATTTCGGATCAGACTTACCAGCTAGCTCAAAGTACTTATGTGTGTTTTATGCTGTACATATATGTTTTTTTTCACTTATGTACCGTCAGCACGAGTTTTCAGTATTTGAGACGTAAAGTAAACTGGAACTTTGACGACTTCAAATTGACAATTTTCAAGGAAAAAATTGGTTCCTTCTTCGCACACCAGAGGCGCTGTTCCATATTTTCATACAAGAAACGCTGTAAATACTGGAAAAACTCTGTAAAGTAAAATAGTGAAAACTCGTGCAAGGGGTACTGATAAGTTATCGTAAATGAATGAATGGATATCGTCGCTAACTGTACATTTAGAAGAGTGCACGTTTGTGGCGAAAGGCAGAGTAAATCACTACCTATAATTTAAATGCTTCCTAAAAATATAAATTTTTTACGTAATCGTAAATGAATAAATGAATATCGTCGCTAACTGTACATTTTGAAGAGTGCAAGTTTATAGCGAAAGGCAGAGAAAAATCATAAAAAATGCTTCCTAAAAACATCCTAATCATTTTTTTTTTAAATTGTGTATGGTTGAAATAAGTAAGATCAGCGGCCGTATATATAACAACGTCTAGACGACTTGTATAACTATGTCATTTTAGATAGCTATACATGTTGTCTAGCGCCATCTCGATCACTCACTGGAACAAGCCTGGTTTTACAGCCCCTAAAGTGTTATTTCTGGTGTAAACGGACTCTTCACAAAGCAGTCGAGCAAGTATTCTGAAAAATATTCGCAATGAAGAGGAGAAATAGTCTTGAGGTTTTCAAGCAACATGAAGTCTTTCATTCGATTTCCGGGTTGGGATGTGTTATTGGGTTTTCCAACACGAATTTCTCAATTGCAGCTTTATGCCACATTGATAGTAATAGGTCCGCTCGGTACGCCCCGGGATCGCGAGATTTAAATAGAAATTGACGAAATGTGGGTACATGTACAGTTAAGTACAACTCTGGCGGCAATAAAAGGATAATCCGGAATCACTGGACTGTCTCATGTAACCGTGACCCTGAAATGTAACAGACTATTGAAGAATTACCTTGGATTTTAGTCAATACAAGTCTGACAGTTACAGCCGTACCGCCCTGGGTGGGAGGACTCATAAAAAACATACTTTAATGCATTGAAAAAAAAAATCAAACATACTTCCTCATTATCTTTAAAAGTAGTTAACTCTTCTTGACAGTATTCAGATATTCAAGGCCTTGCTTTTCAATGTAAACATGAGAAAACTTCTTGCTATTAATGCTTTTTCCTGAACAATAAATAACATGGCGACAATACAAGAATTTCACAAACTTTTGAATCCCAAGGCGAAAGGATTTGGAAACTTTAGTAACATTTTGTGTAAGAAACTTTGTGTCGTCAAAAAGTTTTAGAGAACAAAGCAATATGTTGTTAAACATTGAGAACATAACAAACATGCGATCACATGTTTTGTAATTAAACTTGGAGTACTTAAACAATACTTAACTTAACAACTTTGAGTATCTAAACGTTTATTAGTCTACTCAGTAACTTACTAAATGATAATAATTTATACGTAGGTACAGAGAAATTGGCTGGTAGTACAGTAAGACGCTCAACTTGCTCGTCTTGCCTCTGCTGTTTTCACGATGCGAGTAGCTGTCTAGTCTTATGCGAGTTGTGTGCTGGTTCAGTATTGAAATCTTGCAATGCTAGTGCAAGAGGAAGATGAGAATGCGAGTGAAAGTAAATAATGTTTAAGGTACACTCCGATCTGGATTACTATCAAAGTCGCCTGTGTGAGTGACACGTTTGGTACGTCCGAGTTGATGCACTGAATTTAGCTTGCACTGTGTACCAGTGATTATAACATTTTTGGCTGTTGTACAACTGGAAGGAATGTGCTTAGGAGCGGACAGTATGGGATAGGCTTAATAAAAAAAAAGCTAATCAATTGCAATTTCTGGAAGCTAGAGTGAACAGTGGCGACCACCAGAAAAGCACCGAGGCGACGGAATTCAACGAGTTATGCAAAAACAGTTACAATTTGCACATTATTATCCCAAATCTATTAAAGACCTACATAATCTATTAAAGACCTACATATCAATTCATTATCGCAAATTAAGACCTTCGTTATTAGGAAACAATAAAAGAGGTCCATATTCGATTAGCCCTCTTTCGTCTGATTTATTTTTCGGTCTAAAATGATTGAGATTTCAAAGGATTTTTTACAGCTCGACACAGGTGTTAAACGATTTAATTAAGGCTTTAATTTTACGTCTAAATTAATAGTTAACACTCTTAATGGTGTAAGAAGTAGCTTTTACTTGTGACTTTGCCTGCTTGAAGAACAATTACAGGTACCGGGATAAAAAGTATGCTAACGGTATAGTTAATCTGTGGTATAGTCACGTTCTATACGTATCTAGTCACGTTATACACGTCATACACGTCGCGATTTGAATACCCGTACGGAATAAAATATTAAATTTAGTATGATCTACTAGTTGCTCCGGTTCTGGGTGTCTGTTTGTGAGTTTAAATGTCAGGCATTTAGGCAGGCAGCTGTTTAACTTGTGTAAGGCGCAACTTCGGACATGCATGGAGTACTACTCCCACCTCTGGTGCGAGTCTGCCAAATACCAACCTTATACACTTGAGTCGATTGACAAACTGGTCAAGAGGCTTATCGGTAACGATGGTCTGGTCGATTCAAAGCCCCAGAGCCTAGAAAAACGACGCGGAGTTGCTAGTCTGTCGGTTTTTTATTGGTTTTTCAGGTAATTTGCGATAGAACTGCACACCTTGGTTCTGCCTGGCCCTTTCCATCATCGAACTACAAAATATATCGAGCGCCATCGTTACATGGTGGATTATACGCATTTTGACAGTCTTATATCGAGCGCGCGCGCATCTTAGGAGTAGAATTTCCTGCCGGGGTCTGTATTTCCTGGAAGCTATACCCTTGGGGTCTTCAAGTCAAGAGTGAATAGGATACTTCTGGGCAAGCGTGCTTCATCGTCGACCATATCTTCGCTTACCACCAGGCGAGATTGTCAAACTCTAGCACGAAACCATCGTTAGTAAAAAAATCTTCTTTCATAAATACTTCTACCATACCTCAATAATTACGATCAATATTGTTTACTATTAATAACTATTTCACAGTTAAACGCGTACCCAAAACGTAAAGGTACGCTGATCATAAATCGTAGTCGAGATAATTTCTATCTACTCGTATTTTGAACATGATATCAGTGAAGTGCCTGTCATGTCGATGAAGGAACGTAATTGGAAATGGCAACGTTATTTAGTGAATATCAGTTTCCATTGTGCTGTGAATTGTCGATAGTATTGGTATTGACATAGTTAATTCTGTGAGCCAACAAAGGATTTGCTGATTATTATCGTGTAATTGCTTACCTAGTACTAATTTTTAACCGACTTCAAAAAAAGGAGGAGGTTCTCAATTTGGTCGGTATTTTTTTATGTATTACTCCGCGGTGTCTAGTCCGATCAGTGTGATTATTTTTTTGTTTGATGCAGTATACTTGCCATTTATATTAAAATCTTATTTTACGTGTAGTCTTGTGAACTATTGACGGCACACTTGGAACAGCAGATTAACGATTGACTGCGGCGCCGGATGTCGCAGGTTCGATTCCCGCACGAAATAACGTATGACCATTTTGATCAGAATTGAATAAGTTTTTTCGGAATTCGAGCCCTGTCATCAATCTTTATTTGCCTATAAAACTACACAATAACTTTACTTACAGAAGTCGCTTCGAAGTGTCCATTCTTGTCTTATACTCGTCAACAACGACGGTATATTACTAGACTCCGCAAGCACGAAAAGGAAGGAACAAAAACTATTCTGTCAACTCGCTGAGGTACTACGTAAGCGAGGGGGGCGGGGGACTGCGTTGTGATTGGCTAACTCAAGTTCTGTTCTGTCTCAAGGTATGTTTACGGCTCACAGGAGTGGTCGAAATAATACGGATATAAGACTTTTTTGCCTAATGTGTTGACAGACATCGGTCGTCTGTTACTAGGAGTCTAGTAATATATCGTCGTTACTCCTCAACATTTCGACACGAATCTATATGACAGTCCATTAGGAAGTGTATGATACGAGGACGTTTACAATCGGGAATTATGATGAATGTGACAAAGACGTATTGTTTGGTTTGATGGTTAACCGTAAACTTTAGTGGTACATTATATGACATTTGTACAGCAACTGGGTCATATTAGTAAAGTTGGCGGACGGTGAGCCAGATGTTTGTTGCCATTGTGTAGCGAAGTAAATAGACTGGGAGCTAGACAGCACCATGATATTTACATTTTTACATACATTGTTTTATATTGTGACTTTAAATGTACTTATGTAATGTATTATATTATGTTTATGAGACTTTTTTGACACATTTCAAATGAGTTCTCCGAGCATGGGTGGAATGAACCCGGGTCGACGGCGCGTCGTGTTCCACGCGCGCCTCAAAGAGCTGTAAGCAAAATGACGGGGCCCCCTCACAGAGGGCCAAAGCCTGCCGGGGTCGCGGGACTTATTTCTATTATCGTGACCTCGGAACATAAAGGGCTACTGAAGGACACCGTGGATTTTAGTCAGTACAAGTCTGACAGTACCTCCCGCCCTGCCCGGGGTTGGAGGTCTCATTTGATGATTTTAAAAGGTAAAAAAAAAAAATATGGGTGGAATGAAAAGGGCTGTGTGACTTTAATAAGTAAAAGTCCACCCTTAAGGGTCATTGAAGTTGTCACAACTGTATATAATAGCTACTTTTGGTTTCTTCAAGATAATCCGTTTTATTACCACGTTTTAAACTTTGAAATAAAGGGATTGGCTCTGAAAATGTCTATAATCAACTTCGACTAGTAACAACCACCATGAGTAATGTAATAATAATAAGTACGAACCACTACAAAATTGCAGAGTTATCCTATACAAGAGTAAATTAAGAACCAGGCATTCAATATATCTGGAGCGTGCCTCACCCTTTAATGGCTTCAATACCTAATCGAGACAAGCGTACATACAAAGAAGTTCCTAAGCCTACAAAAGTAACGATCTCCGGCCACCGTAGACGCGGGGATGCGGGCGGCGAGTAACGGGTAACTCGCTGTTCGAACATGGACAATGCCCGAGTCGACGGCGCATTGTGTTCCACGCGCGAAAGAGTATCAGCACAATGACGCCAGACCTCTCTAGAAGCATAAAGCCTGCCAGGGTCGCTGGACTTATCGAACGGTGACCCTGGAACGTAAAGGGCTATTGGACAACGTGGATTTGATTCTGACAGTCCCTCCCGCCCGGCCCTGCGTGGGAGGACTCATTTTTTGATGATTTTACCACGATAAAAAAAAAACCTACAAAAGTAGGTACTTACTTGTAGAAGATATCCAAGAAACTTGGCAATCTTCACAAGATGACTCTAAAAACTAATTAGAGGTTTACACCGCCCTTGGTTGAAGGCTTTTGAATTCAAGAGGTAGATAGGTAGGTGTCGAGAGGAATCTTGTTAAGAACTTTACAGCTTTGCCTCTTAAATTGTTATTCTTCTGAAATCTAAACTAATATTATAAAGCTGAAGAGTTCGTTTGTTTGGTTGAACGCACTAATCTCAGGAACTACTGGTATGAATTGAAAACATATTTTTGTGTTAGAATGGCCTATCCATTTATAGAGGAAGGCTATAGGCTGTAAATAACATCAAGCTATGACTAATAGGAGTAGAGCAGCCGATTGAAACCGCGGAGAACAGTTAGTAATATCGTAAAGAGAAAGTATTAGATTTGTTATGTACGTTTGTTTCCAATATATAACTTAAAAAAACTTTACATAATCTGAGTCTGACTGTGTGTATAACTTTAAATAGTTGTACACAGGAATAATATACAAACAGTACCTAGTTGTGCCACAATCTCTTTTAAAAATATACAAAACAAACATATTACAGGGCGAAGAGAGAACCTTCTTTTTCGAAGTAAATCATAAAAATAATAATTACGTAACCTAATTCCTAAATGGTTTAAGGTGCATTCACACATCAGTAGAAACAAAATGGTTATACACTCGACAGTAGCATGACTTTGTTCCGATGCGTCAGTCACCGGCCAGTCACTGGCACATGATATTACAGTCACGTCACCGTTCAGGCACGTCAAATTATATTTCCATACAAGATGTACCATAATTATAATTTACACCGAATGCGGTGACGTGACGGTGACGTGACGCGACTGATGTGTGTGAATGCAGCTCTAGTAACAAACTAATCAACTTGTAAATGTCTTCTTCAAATGTCAAACTAATTGCAATGTCTACTAAACACACGGAGGTAGTAACATTTCCTCAGAAAACGTATAGTTCTCCAGGGGAATTAAAACAATGGAGCTTAATGCCGCAACACAATTAGGTGACAGCATGAAGTATTTTACATTAAATTGAATGTGTCAGTCACATTCGTTTAATCGTATGATTAGTGTGTTTCTAATGTCTCTACTGTTTCCAATTATGTGGAACCAACATCGTGTGTAGTGGAAAACAAAGACGTTAAATCTTGGCAGGAATTAAAGATTCTGGGGCCTTAGTTAGTGTCTTTTTAATCCATCAAAAATATAAACATGAAAATGGGAGCAAAGTTTATTAATTACAAAGAAGAATAATTTGCGTGGCTGTCGATTTCATCGATAAAAGTACAAATATAATTATCAGCAAACTGGCAGATTTATTTTCTGTAAAATCTGATAATTACAAAACAAAATAATATTGCCAACGAAGAAAACAATAAAAATCACAGAACCTGTCAAAACAATAACAACATAACTTTACGCACGTATCCTTTTAATTTTAAAAGCTTTGCCGTGTTAAATAAAAAACAGCTTTAACACTTGGCAATAAAATAAAATATGACCTGATTTATTGTTAGATTTTTTTTAACCTGTAGCGAGTCCTTGATATGAGCAGCTATTGAATTCTATGCGTCAAATAGAAAGGGTGGCATCGGATTTGTCACAATGGCGTCGTCCCGTTGATTGCGACCCGGTCTCATTGTACGCTTCGCTTGAATAGGTTCAGTTATATCAATAGCCGGCAGACTATCAATTTCTATTAAGCATCATTGGCCTACGTTTCCGAGGGTTGTAAACATGGTTAGATTCTTGATGGGCTCTCTGAAATGGCCTTTCATAGCTAAGCTCAGGTTTAAATTACATAAAATCCATGTGAATATCAGGTTCAGAGAATATGATAACTAAGCCAAGCCTTTGTAGCAAAATTGCTGATGATCTTGAAATCGATTTTGATAAAACATGTCTATAATGTAAGACTACGGAACTTGGCTGTTTCGTTACTTAGGTACTTCAGAAATTAAACATTAGCATCACCTCCACAACGGTAGCGAAACGGTGAAGACCTGAATTTTACTGATTTGTAGAATTTGTGAAGTTAGGGTGGCTAGAGTTAGGCCGTGTAGATTCAGAAGCTTAGTTCTACATGAGATCTGATATCTTTTTCGTAGGACAAACCTTATGTGCTCGTTTTGGCAACAGTTTACATGAAATGTTTTTGGTGGAATGGTATTGTTTATATCCAGTCACATTGAAAAACAAAAGCGGTCCGATAGTCTATGTTCACTTTGGCAAGCATTCGTTTCACCTGTCAGTTTGACAAAGGCTTAAGCACGAATCCTGTGGTTTCGGCATCCATAGTGACAGACGTTATGACAACGAGCACGAACTAAGAATGAATTATATTACGATTTGACAGGTAGCCCCTTAAAGTCCGCGCCACCACTCATGACCTGTAGAAAGTGGTACTATATTTCTTAAACGCAATATGATGACAATGAAAAAAGGTAAAAGTGAAGAAACGCCAATTAATTTTGATAATAATTACGTAGTACATTTGTTTACGGACTTAGAAAGTACACACCCGGCTCAATTTCACTTACGTGATTCGACAAGGTGTTCCTCCCTTAAGTGTTGACGAAAAATGGCGTCAATAAAACGAACCATTTTGTATGGATAGGCAGAGGGTAAACGTCGCCTCTCTACAACGAAGAAGGCATTAGTGTTGATGCTAGGCCTGTATTATCAAGATATCGGATTTATCAGCGAAGGCTGTTCGCACGAACGGTCCACAAAGGGCATTGGTATGTATAGAACTTGAACATTACACTATAGTGGTGTTCCTTGTTATTAAATATTCTGTGATATACCTACCTATATTATTTATCAATTTTCGTTGCACTAGGTGAAAAAGTAAATTTTAATTCAGATTTATTAGAATCAGATGAATCGCATCAAATTATGGTTGTTTTAAAGTGTCTTAGACCTTTTTTATAAATGAATACGACAACACTATGGAAATGTCCAGAGTAATGAGATAATTATAATATTAAATTATTTATTAGTCAAAGTAACCCATGAAATCTAAGAAATGCCCACTCACCCGGTCCCACAGACGAAGCCTATTGAGCATGACTCATGAATTAGAACCATTCTGCTCAACCCTTTTATAGAAAACTAAATGATCCGACACTCGTGCCACCATCAGCGAGCCACAATTATGTCAGTGACGCAGTTACCCGTACTCTGGTTGCCTAAATAGCTAGACTATGTCAGTTTGTTTGCATCTTTCTACAACGGCCGAATCGATTTTACCTAGTTGGTAACGTGGCTACTTTTCGATGATTTGTCTTAGTCACGCGATTGAAATCGCCTGGATGTCCTGCCAGGGGGCCAATTCTCGATTTTAGAGATGGTGTCGAACTCGACAAAAAATTCTAATGAAGTCATTTTTTCGACAAATTTTACTGAAATCTAACGTTAGCCTTCGACAAATGGCGAATTTGACACCACCATGAATAGCAACTTTTATAATTTGTCGAAAAAATGACATCATTAGAATTTTTTTTCGAGTTCGACACCATCTCTAAAACCGAGAATCGGCCCCCTAGAACACCGAATTGAGGTCGGTTAGAATCGGATTACAAAATGCTTGCTTGCTATCCTCGCACCCTGTAGATGCGTAATACAGGATGATTGATAGAGACGGATTAGCTGAGTCTAAAATGAAATTATAAAGATTACAATGGTAAGGCAAAGATCATTCTTCGTCTTAGCGTGTCAATGGCAATTGAATTTGTTTCTTACCAGAATTTTACCTAGATTTTGTGTCTTCAGCAGCTTTATTAGTTCCTTTAATGAAAAAACAACAGGAATTAATATTATAGCACCTTGTTTGTGGAGCTACTCTTGTACTCTTATCCCCACCTAAGTAGGTTTTCTTTGTTACGGCCAACCTGGGCCCAGAGTACATTCAAAGACTTCCAGGTCAGCTATGTAACATGTTCTTAAGATAAACCTGCCAAAAGAATAATTAGGGCTACAAGTTTTGCCTGGGCTTCCATAGAGAGCCAAAGTCTACTGGATACGCGGGAACGACGGGAGTCAGGTAAGACAGGTTCGCAATTAAAATTAACAACAAGTAGACCTACCTAACTTAAAAGGTTTTCTTCGACTGTTTTCACACAATTTAGCCTCTCTAAACGGGGATCATAAAGTTGTATAATTATGTGCATATTTAGTTCGCTAAGTGATTTCAAAACCGCTATTTAATTAGCAATATTGTTGTGGAAACATAGCTCGGAGACGAACGTTGTTCGAATAATCGATTTTAACATAATGCGATTATGATATTAAGCATTGGGATAGACTGGGAGTCATGTCATGATCGTTACATGCAAATTATCGTGGTATGAGCTTTGTTTTTTTTAAACTACAGCTTCTACCCGTGGCTTCGCAAGTCCGTCATCGTTTCTCCCCAATAAAAAGATTAAGTCTTATGTAAGAAAGAGTTTCATTCTAATCTGTTCCGCGGTTTAAAATATTACACATCAATAAATTGGCCAATGATTTTCTAACATAACAAAAAAAAAATAACTGTGGCCTGATGTAGGTAATGTGCATTTTAAAAGCGTCGTATCTTCGTAATTTTTGTTTGTAACATTAACCGGGTACATATTTTTTTTTTAATTATACTAATTTACTTAAGTGGATCCTATATCTTTAGATATCGCCAGGCGATTAGTCGACTCTTCAGGTGATCAGAGGGCTGGCCTCTTCCTAGGTCAAAGCATGACCATACAACGTGGCAATGCTGCCAGCGTTCTGGGCACTGTGACAGCGATGTGGACATATTCTTTGGCAGTCTTTGAATTTGTTTACTTTTTATACAACGTGTAACGTTAAAAGCGCAAAACCGCTCGTGGGGTAACTCAGCACATGTTACTGAACAATGTTTGTTATAAAACTTTTGGATATTCGCAAAAAAAAAGATTTTTCATACAAAATGAGAAATTGATCGAGACCATCAGTATGAAAAACTATTTTATTTTTTCGCGAATTTCCAAAAGTTTTGTAACAAACATTGTTCAGTAACATGGGTTGAGCTACCCCACGAGAGGTTTTGCGCTTTTAACGTTACACGTTGTATAAATATAATTTTAGTTTATGTAGGTAAATATAATTTTAGCATTGTAGTACTCTACATATATAATAGAAATATAAAATGTTACAATACTGATTTACAGTTAGATTTTTTTTGTGGACAAGCCCGCAGGCCAATGCTCCCAAGTCTGTAACAATGTGTAAATAAATGTCTATCGCAGACCATGTTTGCCCGTCACAGGGGAAGCAGGCTACATAGCAGACAGCAAGACACGAGCTATTAGCATTTATATTAACCCTTAAGAAAACAGGATTGTGTAAATTAAAGTAAATTAGATTATACCTCCATTCCCTTACGTTGAGTGAACGTTGAAGATTTAGAATTTATTTCATGCCAAGTTTATTAGGTTATCTTGGGAAAAGGTAAATATAAACAGAGTGTGTTATCTCTTGTCACTTAGAATTGCTTTATCTTGATGAACATGTTTTTTTTACCCATATTTGTGTTGGTGAAAATATTATTTTTGATTCTGCAACCATTCACTGACGACCTGGGGCCTTAGTCAAACAGCATTCGACAGTAAACGACAATCGTTATGGTTCATCAGTCACCAATACATTTTCAACTTACACAACATTAACAACTTTATACCCCAGCGCGTAAAGTTGAAAATCTATTGAAGTTCACAGATCGTTTTCGTTTGTTTCGTTCGTTATCGATTAGCAGTTTTTAATAGATTTTCAACTTTACGCGCTGGGGTATAAAGTTGAAAATGTATTGGTGACTGATGAACGATAACGATTGTCGTTTACTGTCGAATGCTGTTTGACTAAGACCCCAGTTCATCATTGGATGTTTCGCCGAAAGGAAGATTCATTTATGACCGTTTCACCGATAGACTCTTTCACCTTAAATACTTACCTTTATACAAGTAAATAAACAACTAGAGAAAGTAATTTCGTAATGATGGAATGCTACTGTGAATCCCGTAATATACTCGTAATCATCATAATCATAAAATCTTTATTTTCTTAGCATCAATATTGCTTCAGTGTTATATACATATAATGTTGTCTGAGATAGGAGGATCCTGTGATCAGACAATAACATGCCATAGCAGGCATGCCATTATATGTATTATTCAGCAATCAGGCCACAGATCCAAATTTTGAGATGCGGCGGCGGCGGTGTTGCGGGAAACTCAAACCCTGCTGTCGCGCCGCTGTTTCGAGGACAGGTCCATTAGATTTTATATGCATAAAATGTGTGGATTTTTAGTCAGTAAAGAGCGATCGAGCGCAATACGCTCCAAAACTGGAATTGCTGATGTGGGTAGTGAGTGCCCACTAGACTGCCAGGTTGAAGTGGGATTGGGCGGGCCATGTGTACAGAATGCATAGGGATCGCTGAGCCAGAGTTGTGGGTTCCGGATGGGCGTCGTTGCCGAAGAGACCAATAAAACGCTGGCGTAACGATCTAGACGCATCCATGAGCGATTGGCAGGAGAAAGCCGCACAAAGCGAGCGAACAGTGGAAAGTTAGTATGGGGGAAACCTTTGCTTAGCAGTGGTTCAATATGGGATAATAAAAAAAGGGTCTGACTTTGCCTTTCCCTACACCCAGTACGGAAGAACTCACATGATGATTTGATCACCTGAAAAAAAAACCTGTTAAGGCTATAAACAGATGATTGCAATATGTAAGGATTGCATTGGTAAAAGAACCGGCAAGCTTCCGCCTGTCTTTTTAATAAACTACGCTCATCAATCCAACTGCTCAGCGTGGTAACTAAGAATTTATCTATGAAAACCTTTAATTCCAGCGGTCATTGACCATCTATGATATTACATTACGCCCGTGAATGTTTTAGTTAGGATAGCTTATTTTGGTAAACGTAGCCGTCGGTGTTGATTAAAACAGGGATTTATAATCTAAATACACTCTTATATTGGGAAAAATAACGTTTAATCATTCTTTGACATGAATTATTGAATAAGTAATTGTTTTGTTTCTTTAGTCGTTATTGGTCGATAAATATCATATATTTTATATAGTGTTTCTCAACTTTTTGCTGTGAAGTATGATATCAATCTGAGTACCCATAATACGGCAGAATGAATTTCATTTATTTATTTGCGTTTGCAAAAGGTTCTTCTACAGAATTTATTTATTTTATATATTACAACAATAAATATTTTCACGCAAGTTTATTTCGCATCAAAATAACCTCGAAAATAGGCAATAATTGAATATAGGCCTAAACAAAAAATAAATTGACTAGTCAGCAAGATAGAAGCGGAGCTGACGGCCCAATATTTTTACCGACCACGGTGAGAGCTTTTATATTTTTTGTTTAATTAACACTTGTAAATTCTTTATTTATATAACTTTATTGAGGGTTTGGTCAGCATTGGATTCATAATTGAGATAGAAACAGCTAAAACATATAGCGTAAAGGTAAGCAAAAAAAAAAAAATCAGCAAAAGTATTGGGAAAAATCTCTCGGACTGTTTATCATTTGTATAATCTTGTTAGCCAAATAATTGCGTGCACCCAGAGCAGATTCATTTTATAAAAAGATATTTAATTGGTCCAATATTGCAGGGGTAAATAGGCGATACCCAGAAATCTAAATGTGACTTTTTACTCAGGCTATGCAAACTGATCTTGTTTTGTTTTTATCACAAAAATATGCCACCAAGCGCTCGCCGGACGAAAGTGATATCTCAGCGTTTCCCAACCTTTTTCAGCCACGGACCCCTAGGAAATCAAACACAGTTTCCACGGACCCCCTTGATAAAATATACAGCAAAAAAATCGGGTTAGGTATTTATTTTAGTTATTACAGATACAAAACAGGTGCCTACCTTTATTATGAAAAAAATGAATGTGGAGGTTGGTATTGCTTCTTTGCAACTAAGCACGTTCGCCGTGTTAATTAAGCGTAGTGATTACGAGACATTAGCACTTCTGTATGGTCGAGAGATGACACCGCGGACCCCTATGCATATACTCGCGGACCCCCAGGGGTCCGCGGACCACAGGTTGGGAAACACTGTGATATCTCTTCAAATACCTAATTTTCAAAAGTCCCTGCAACCACAATTTCTCTTAAAAGTCGTATCATTTCATGACTCTTCTTTATTTAATCCAACTGCTGTAAAACTGTTATATCCATGCTGGTAATGCATATAACAGCCAGTATAAAATAACGACATGGCTTACCTTTGTATATTACCTTCTGAGAGCTCAATGGCTCGTATTCCACATCTAGGTTAGTGTTCCGAATAGATTGCTTGGACAGCTTCTAATCTAGATGTGTATTAAGCCATAGGGAAATATAGTTGCAGTAAAATTTTATGTGCTCTCAATTCAGGTTCTATTTGTATACAACGTGTAACGTTAAAAGCGCAAAACCTCTCGTGGGGTAACTCAGCACATGTTACTGAACAATGTTTGTTATAAAACTTTTGGAAATTCACAAAAAAAAAAATGATTTTTCATACAAAATGAGAAATTGATCAAGCCCATCAGTATGAAAAACTATTTTTTTTTTCGCGAATTTCCTAATGTTTTATATTTTTACATTGTTCAGTAGCATTGGCTGAGTTACCTCACGAGAGGTTTTGAGCTTTTAACGTTACACGTTGTATATATAAACGGTGCAAAATTCGTTTAGAATCTCTAAAGAGGAGAGAAGTAGTGTATACCAATTATAGTTGGCACACACGTGTCCTATAAAATATGGGACGACTCTAATGACTCTTACTCTAAACCGGGTACAACCTTACTTCAGGCTGTGATTAAGCCCCTTCGTACACTAGGCGACGCAAGTCTCCGATACCTTACGGCTTTGGTATCCATGACTATAGCAATACAAATCCGTATGCGTATACAGGCACGCGTCAATAGAATAGAAACCAAAGTCGTAAGATATCGGAGACTTGCGTCGCCTAGTGTACGAAGGGGCTTAGATCTGCTGGGGTCGCGTAACCTTTTGAAAAGGATATTGCGACCTTGGAATACAAACGGCAACTGAAAAAAACTGGGTGGGTTTTAGTAAAAAAGAGTCAGTCAATCCTGATTGCTAGAACCTGTAGTGTTGTGGTTCGCCTTAGACGGGTTCCGGTTAGACTGTAAGCCGACCTGCCGTTTTACCGTTTAGAAAAAGTTTTCTATTTTATTCGTGTGAGTATGTGGGGTGGCCGCATCTCGCTTTTATTTATTTACTAGCTGTGCCCGCAACTTCGTTCGCGTGGAAGTCGGAATTGAACAATGTATTTTTTAGTTCTAAGCGCTTAATTCAGGCCAGTCCATTCCAGTCCATTCCAGTCCATTCCAGTCCATTCCAGTCCATTCCAGTCCATTCCAGTCCATTCCAGTCCATTCCAGTCCATTCCAGTCCATTCCAGTCCATTCCAGTCCATTCCAGTCCATTCCAGTCCATTCCAGTCCATTCCAGTCCATTCCAGTCCATTCCAGTCCATTCCAGTTATTTGAATAATCTAGTTTTTCTATTAGAAGTTAGATCGCGCGACTGACGTACGAAATCAATGTGTGAGACCAAAGAAACTTCTGAAACACTTTAAATTCAAATATCTTTTGATAGACTGAACCGATTCCAATGAAACAAAAACTAAGTTCCTCTCCAAGTTACGCTTAATCGTTGTGTATAAAAGTTATCTACATTAATTTCGTATATTTTACGTGATACCTGGACAAATACACAGACAAACAGACAAACAGATAAACAGACAAACAGACAAAAATTCTAAAAATGCTAGAAATGGGTTCTATTGGTTGTCCTTTAATACCCTGGCTATATTTTTTGAGTTTTTATTTAATGTACAAAAAAAATTTTTCTACAGTTTTATTATATGTATAGAAGATATAGATATAGATATAGATAGATTAAATAATAAGAGAACAGTGATAAACACAGTGTAGTACAGGCAGCTTACCTATGGGGAAACAAGCTAGTGTTACATAGCTATTCGAAATCCGGGACACAAACTATTCCTTGGCATTTCACATATTCACTTCAATTCCTGGACATGGGACAAGACTCTCAACTCTGGGCCAATCCCAGATTCCCCGACCATCTGGGAACCTTGTTTCCAACAGATGTAAAGATACATTTTCAATTTTATAATATAATGAGTTCCTACTAACTTAGATGTGGTTTGTGTAACTGGCTTTGTGAAAACATTTCTTACCTTATGAAAATATAAATTGTTTTGTTCTCGACCTTTTGAAGTTACGGATGTGAGATCCGTTTTAATTACGATCTTTGTGTGATAAAGGTGTTTTGAAGGGTAGTCTGAAAATACATACGGAAGTACAACATTATTTTTAGCTCAACATGGGATTATATTCAGTTAAAATAGGAATATGTTTATATATGTTATAAATAGGATTATCTATAGTTAGATTATTTAAGCTGCACTTGCACTGTCCATCAAAAACAATGCATCAAACTGAATCATTTTCTTCACGCGAACTTCGACATTGCGAAATAAGATTCAGCTAACCCTATTTTTTTAAACTAAAACTTGTTTTTTTTAAATCCCTGTCTCACATAATGTACTCCTTACCATCCTGTCGGAGCCCGGCGCCGCCATTTATTTGAAAATACATTTTTGTTGTTCTGTCGTTGCGCAGGAGTTCTTGTTCCTTCTAGGAACTCTTCTGTCCTATATTTATTTTGAATTATTTCTTTATATTATTTTGTAAAAATATTGAAAAATGTAAAATATAGAAATAAATGAATAAAGATTTATGTATCTCAGTTAAAATCTACCCGTATAAACACGTGTCAAAGTTCACATAACACCTTCATATTTCCGACATACGGTACATAGAAAACTAAATATATACCGGGAAATGAAATTGACTTGACAATTTTGCACATAGCAATTTATTACGGTGCTAGCAAAATTCCGTGAAATGATATCATTCCCTGGGAATTTTACTACGTATTCCACTGGCGTTAGTCGTTGAAACTATTTTATGATTACCAAAAAGTCATACCATTTAATAAAGGTTTCTTTTAAGTATGTGTGCCTGGGGCACTTCAACCTGGGGTGGATCTTAAGGCGCTCCCTCACCGCGAGCATTCGCTTGTGACATAAAAGTGCGCAATTTGATACTCTATTGTCTTCGAATGTTCGAACCTTTAACGTTACATCAGAGGCGAATGCTCGCAGTGAGGGAGCGCCCTTAGGCTACCTAAACACTTCACATTAAGCGAGGGACGACCATACGCAAGCCTATAAAATGTAAAAAATCCAGCATCAATGGGAAATAGTAAAACCAGTACTTATACGAGGAGTTCGGTTAATGAGGAAAAAAAACGAATATTGCATTTGGTTTGAAAGACATAACCATTTGAAATAACATAGATTTTAACAATATTCATTGGCCAATTACCAATACAAGGAAGAAGAAAGAGTAAAAAAAATACTTAAGAGACATTTCTATGAAAAACAAAAAAAAATACATTCAATAATTGTAGCAAAGCCAAGAAAGAGGAAAATTGGAACACGATGATACAGCACTTCTTTACTTACGCGATGATCCCTAAAAAGAAAACATTAAAAGTCAAATTATACGTAAATTACGTTACGGCAAAAAGTAAATAGAAATCTGATGTAATTTTGATGAGCCAAGTGTTAGCGATAAAATTTTATTTATTATAGTCCCGGGTCGACAGCGCAAAGGGCTACTCTCCTGCCGGGATCGCGAGACTATCTTAAACACGTAACATGACCCTTGAATGCAAAGGGCATTTGAAAGAACAGGGTAGATTTTATACAGTAGGAGTCCGATGTTTCCTTCGGCTCAACTTAAGGCGAAAGAACTCATTTAATAACTTTACTAACCCAAAAAAGGCACACGTTTCGGGCTCGATGTCACAGGGCGAAGAAAACTTCCGTAACTAAGGCGGAAACCACGGGTTTATCAGACCCCATATCAATTAATAGTAACCACGTAACTTGGCGACGAACCCTGAAAACCCCAAAAGCGTGAACGAAAGGTTTCTCTACGTCTGTTTTACTTTACTCGAAGTCACGGCGAGACACCATGACTTCTCGCCATGCGTCTGTATGGGCTGGGCTATAGGTAAGGTACACTGCCATAAACCACTAGATTTCTAGACGTCTAGGTTGTCGTTTGGTTACTATTACTGACAATTCTGTCAAAATTATAATGATTTTTATATTGTTGTCGTTAAGATCCCTTTTGGATAACAGCTGTCAGAAGCATAATGTGCTGTGAGTAGCTATAACGTTATACAATGTAAAGATTTATGATGCTAAGATTAATACTTTAATTAAGTTTGCTTCGTTAGACGGCACTAACATAGCGTTATCAAGTGTTAGAGACGAGCAGTGTTCCCTCCAATTTTCTTGTGCATTATCTAAATTCAAGGTTATGCTTTCATGATTAGGTTTATCTATACTTACTTAATATTATAAAGAGGTAAATTTGTTTGTTTGTTTGTATGTAATGGGTAATCTCCGAAAGTAATGAACCGATTTTGAAAATTGTTTCATTGGTAGAAAGCTACATTATACCTGAGTACTATAGGCTATAAATTATAAAGATAACATGCATATTAGCTGAATTATCTCAAATTTTGTTTAGCCGGGCGGAAAAAAATTGCTCTTCTAACATAGTTATTAGCATGCGCTGCCTTAACAGTTGTTTATAATTGAAAACAATGTATGGCAAAAATGTCGATAGTATATTTATAATTTTCTATTTCGTTATCTATTTATCACTTTATATATCGACGGTCCCTACGTGACATGTCAAAGAACCGAGGTTTTTAGGAAAGCGTTTTTACTGTTCAAACCGCTATGATAGCCAGGAAAAGAAAAGGATTAATTTGTGAACTATTAGATATTGCCCTTTATAATATTATTTCTGAATAGGGTATTGTTTGTAATGCTAACACAAAGCCTTTGGACGGCATAATTTTGTCGACTCAACTTGATCGACTTTTGTTACTGTTTAAATATTGAGTTTTGGGTAACTGACAATAAATTCTGTGACCTTGCTGGTCGCATTGTGAGCTTAGCTTTCTATGGATATTTATTTAAGGGTTATTTAGGGTAAGTCACGTCAATACAGGCTGTGTAATGAAACGCTGAAATAGTCTAGACAAAGTTCGCAATTTGTGAAGTCAAACTGCCGCATATTATGTCGATTTTAACAATGTTCCAACAAAAATAAAGCCGTATAAAATTGAAGCTTTATCGATAAAATGCTGAATCGAAAAGTTAGAAGGTGAGGAGCACCTAAAGTGGACATAATAAAGCCACAAATCTGGTAACGTCGACGTAGCACTTAGCAGATACAGCGGTCTTTGCCAATAGCCATTATCGAAGCTTACACCTGGAATTTATTTAAATAATAAACCATCAGCATGTTGTATAATATCAATAATCTGATTTAAAAAGTGTGTCCATGGAGTTTCTTGCCCACTTTTCTTCATAGAGATCTGTTTACTTTTTGCGAATGTGCAAATACTTCCAGAGTTATTATGGTTTGTGACTGCAATATCATGGCTTCTATATTTCTTGTTTTAATCATTCAAAAGTACCTGTAACTGACCTACTTGATATATATATATAATTTTGATTTTGAGGCACTTGATTTTATGAGGATGTTAAAATGCTTATTGATTTCTAGTATCATTATTATGGTTTTATGCATCATCAGGCATCAAGATGAATATGTATAGAAATCTGTCATCATCTTCCTTATCCCATTTTACTTTTTTTTTTTGCGTGGTGAAATTATCAAATGAGTCAGACTGTCAGACTTTTACTGACTTTTATGTTCCGGGGTCACGGTGATGGAAAGAAGTCCCGCGACCATCCCATTTTACTTGGATTGCGGTTGGCCCAACATGGTCGTTTTCTTCTTCCATTCTCCCCTTCATTCATTTACTCCTTTTTCTTTTATATCATTCCTTACACATCCATCTTTTCTTTGACCTTCCTTTCTCTCCATCCATAAACATCAACATTAAGTATAAAAATCTGTACCAACAGAAAAAAGGTTATTTTCACTCAAAATAAGAGCCGTACGTTCTGTGAAAATAACTGTATCTCCATTTCTGATTTTTTCTCTTCATAACCCAGTAAATGACAAACAAGTATTGATCACTAATTGCTTTCTGGGGCCGACAGAGTCCTAACGTTAAAGTCAGAAAATCAAGTAGTGTGTAATAGGCATGTCACTCTTTATCTGCCCGAATACTAAATTACTTTCGCCGAAGCCGAAATGAGAAACATTAACCTTTCTATGTGTTTGTTGATTACGTGTATTTGTGTGTTTGGAGGTGTGTGTGTGTGTTGACGTCCTAAACGTGTGGACTGATTTAGCAGGTCTTGTTTGATTTGGTTAAAGAGGTGAAGATTAGCTTCACAAATGTTTATTTAACACGTTTTTGAAACTGTTATTTTTTGTAGTTACTGCGCTTGTGGAAGAAGAGTTTTTTATTTTTTTTATTATAGATAGGTTCGCGTTTGACCACTATCTTGCCTGATGGTAGAAGATGTAGTCGACGATGAAGCACGCTTGCCTAGAAGTAACCTGTTCACTCTTGACTTGAAGACGCCAAGGTTATTGAAATAATAGAAGACCTCTAGATGCTTGTTATACATATAAGTTTTTTTTTTGTATGTCCAAACTTGACCTTTTAGTCCTGAAAATGTATCATATATATTTATATATATAGTAAGTTGATAGATAAGTTAATTAATATAACTTTAAATTCACTGTTCTTTTAAAAACACATCAATACTTTATATGGTATCTACCTATAGTTTCTTAATAAAAGCTGAAAGAAATGTGATAATATAAATAATCTGTGCCAAGGCCGGCCATGTGTTACACTTGGTAATTATAGTAAAGATTAATGACCCAACATACTGCGGTAAATTACATTAAGAAGTTATGACTAAGCTTTTTATAGGCACTGCTTGGAAAACTGCCCATTGTGATAAGGACATTAAAGAATAGGCAAAATGTTGACACAGAATCCATTTAAAACGTTTCAAAAGAGCTTCCTGTCCATTCTATACTTTGGTGTACCTACTGCATTAGGTATAAAGAAATTGAAAATCTCTTTATTCCAACAGTTAGCGTATTGGAAAATAATTATGTCGTATTTTTTATTTTTTTAATCAATGAATTATTAACACAGTTAAAACGCTTCAAAATTCAGGAGTTCTTTTTTTTTGCATGATAAATTCGTCAAATGAGTCCTCCCACCCTGGTCAGGGCGGGAGGGACTGTCAGAATTTTACTAAGTAAAATCCACGGTGTCCTTCAATAGCTCTTTATGTTCCGGGGTCACCGTGATGGAAATAAGTCCTGCGACCTATTTGGACCTAGTGGGGCCTTGTGACATAATAACTACTGTAAAATTATACCAACTGAGTCATATTTTGTGATTTCAGCGCTGTAACTCCGTCAGTTTACGTAACAAAAGAAAAACTTTGGGTCTGATATTTTTGATAGTCTATCTTCCGGACAATTTTTTTTAAATATTATAGGTATTGTTTAATAGCCTATTGTCCCTCGTGGTGTCAAGTCACGACACTTGAAACTAAACGGAACGTATTCTTTTACGGGATGGACGATTCCAAGTCAAAAAAAAACCCATTCAGTTATCTCTTGCTGATATCTAAATGATGATAAAGGAAAATATTTCAAATCAAATGATAAGGTATGTTCTGGTAAAGAAAGGTTTGTGGATCCGCAGCAAGATGGATAATATGGGAAGTGGCGTAACTTTTTTACAATTGGGAATAAAACTAACTTATGGTGACAATATTTTTCCTTCCACGCCAGAGTCACGAAGTTTCATGCAAAAATAGGGATAATTATATTCTTGATAAATACGGGGGATGGGGACAAGTGAAACAATAGCTTGCTGTTAGCGTACTGAAATGTATTTACAAAATACCAAACAACATGGCGGGTGTCTGCCGTATGCACACACATTGTGGCGCATGCACACATAATATAAAACAATTCTAAACTAAGATTTTTTTTGCATGTTTTTTTGTTGTAAAACAAGATTATTTGCGATTTATTTATTTCGCCAAGCTCTTTTCATCATAGGAGTACTCGTACAAGTCATACGTACACAAATGCGCCATAGGTTTTGAAAATATTGTATGCATAGGTAAGATTTTCAAGATTCTTAAAGAAAATTTCTGGAAAGGAATTTTCAAAGGAATTTCAATGAATTCGACTCCTCCGAGTCTTTGTTTCCTGGTACACACAACCTAGGAATCTTGAAGTTAAGGGTGGGTTGGGTCGCGAGACTTACGATTTACCGTGACCCCGTAACGTAAAGGGTTATTGAAGACACCGTGGATTTTAGTCAGTATGAGTCTTGACAGTCCTTACCGCTCTGCAGGGCAGATGGGAGGACTCATTTGATGATTTTACCACGATTTAAAAAAAGAGTGAATAGGTTACTTCTAGGCAAGCGTGCTTCACCGTCGACCACATCATTGCTTATAAGATAAAAGACAGCTCCAAGCCTGTCATAAAAAAATAATTACTAAAATAGGACAAATATTTACGATCTGCTGGCCGTCTAAAACTGTGTTCAGGTAATAATATTTCATGAAAACAACCTACCTATTTTGGTAAATCTATTGCCAATTAGTCTAGAATTAAGTCATTATAAAACCTAGGCTTTCACTACTAAACAATAAAAATAAATACCCTTTATAACTCAAATAATTACGCAAATTACAAAGAATTACCTAGACTAGAATTAACAGCACGATATTCAAATAAGGGGAACCCGCTTGCAATTTTCATTCACAGTTTTTTTTATAACTACCACGAATTGAATAAATTATTCATATTAAAGTTATGGTTTTTCCTAGTACACACGGCTACACATCAAGCTATACAAAACCAGTTTGCCTTGGTCTCGCTCCGTATGGATTTTACACACAATGAAAGGTCAGCTAATACTGGTTTTGCATAGCTTGATGTGTAGTCGTGTGTACCACGTAGTGAACAGTTTTATATTCCAGCTGGCGGTTTCTGTGCAAATCTGTGCCAAAATGTAAATGAGTTGGTATTAAAATCATGAGCGTTTCAGGCAATGTAGCGTGTGACGTCAAGACGTTCAATCATTGTGCCACTATGTTGATTAAGCTGTATGTCATTGTTGTGTTTGTTGACTGGCCTGTTGGTTTAGTGGTTAGTGACCCTGACTGCTATGCCGGGGGTCGTGGGTTCGATTCCCACCCAGGACAAATGTTTGTGTGATGAGCACGATCATTTGTTCTGTGTCTGGGTGTCAATTATCTATAATATGTATGTATTTAGAAATATATAAGTATGTTTATCAGTTGTCTAGTACCCATAACACAAGCTCTGCTTAGCTTGGGACTAGATGGCGTTGTGTGATAGTTGTGGAATATTATTTATTTATTTATTTATTCATAACTTTTATGATGGTTGTAGATAGTAGTTCCGCGGCTTTATTACGAGTTTTAATTTCTTGAAAAAAGGTAAACGGGGACTGTGATGGTAATTTGACGGAAAAAAATACTTCCTCAGTCGTGAGCTACAGGTTTTTTTAAAATTTTCCATACAGCTAACGTCATAATACTTCAAGTACGCTATACAGTAAAATACGGGAATCTATTTCTAAGAGCTTCCGGGTTAATTGTAATTAAACAGAAAAACGACTATCATTAGAAATCTTAATTTAAGTAACTGTGATAAGGGCAAAACTCTTGCCGGAGTTATGGTACTCTCTGAAAAGAGTACCGTGTCCCTGAAATGGAAAGAGCAACAGAAGGGACAGGGTGGGTTTTAGTCAATACGAGCCTGGCAGTACTGTCCGTTCCACTGGGAGGGAGGACCCTGCATTTTATAATTTTTCAGCCCAAGAAAAGGTGCATTGTAATATTTCGTAGGTTTCTATGGGTGCTAAATGGTAGAGCGATTAAAAAATGTGTTTTTTTAATCGCTTTCTCACACTAGGATTCGTGGGTGCGTTTACAAACATAGAAACTCACATACACAAACACCAAGACCCAAAACAACTTGTGAATCATACAAATATTAGTTCCGTATGAGGATCGATCCCGCGTTACAATACGTAGGAGTCGATCGCAGTCACTACACCAATTAGTAGCTCAGTTCTAGTTTCCAATATCATCACTATAATTATGTACTTATACAAAATCTACATTAGTTATATCTAGGAATTGCTATACGTCGTTAGCAAGACCTAGATAGAACATATTGTGATGAAGACTTTGATCTAGGTAAAACAGCTGTCGATAAAGTTAATTAGTTTTCCCAACTAGATCATTCTAGTCAGCTAGAATGGACGGATATTCTATGTAATTTAATTGGATCAGTTAGATATAATTATAAAAGAATCAGAGCGTTGTTTTCGTAGTCGTAAGCGTGACTGCTGAACGTGGGATCCTAGGTTCAATTCCCGAATCGAGCAAAAAATGCTGTGTAAAACACACACTGAAAAAAATAGGGTTTTAAACCGTCAAGACACTTTTTTTTCCTGGTATGATTATCAAATGAATCCTCCCACTCAAGGCGGAACGAGAGGTCCTGTCAGACTTGTACTGACTAAAAAACTCCATGGTGATCCATCAATAGACCTTTACGTTCCAGGGTCACGTTTACTTGATGAGAAAGTTTCGCAACCCCTAGACTGTCCCGCGACCCTCAGTTAGGTCCCTTTCACTCACCCAGGGCACGAGAACACATTTGAAAATATGCCTAAAAAGATCGACAAGCTATTTATGAAATGTGTGTGAAATCCGCGCAAAAAATGAAATTCAGAGTATTGTATGAAACAAAAACAATTTCAGCCGTTCTTCGCAGAATTTAAATTTTCATGATTCATTTCTTGATCAACGCCAATGCGATTTTTTAAACACTTGTGTTATATAAACCAATCTGGATATAAACATAACAAACAAGTGTTAATGTTAATAGATAAATAGTATTTATGTTATAACTGATAATACGGCTGGAGATCAAGAGGCTTTGTTTCATAACAAGATTTCAGAGAATCTACGTTCAGATGTGTGCGTATGATGTAATCTGATTTGATGTCGGTATCTTTGGTAGCCTCCATCGATATTTAGCTAGTAACTCAATCCCTTCAATCAGTTGCAGCACGATACACGTTTACTATGTTGGTAGTACCGTTTATTAATATGCAAGCCATACACGACCCTATTTAGGACTGTTAGGACCCTGTTTAGGAGCTCGTGGCTTAAAAACGTGGGAATAATTACATCCGCACACGCCGATCTACAGGGTTAAGCCACGCTTGCCAAGGTTGGTCTGTGGATGGGTGACCATTTGTCATGCGAGTTTCCTCCGTGACTCAGATAGCACGTAAAGCCGTTGGTCCCGGCTGTCATTTGTAAATCTTTGACAGTCGTTACTGTTAGTCAGAAGCTCTAAAGTCTGACAGCCAGTCTTACCATGGGGTATGGTATTGCTCAGTTACGGGGTTGTGGAGGTCCGACAGGCAGTCGCTCCATGTAAAATACTGATATCCAGCTGAATCTAGTTTGACTGGAAGCCGACCCCAATATAGTTGGGAAAAGACTAGACAGATGATGACACGACCCTGTTTACCGTCAAGCAACGCTCTGGAAGAGGTGTGCAGTAATCCTGACGGTTTAGTTGTAAATGAATGGAAGAATTCTTATTATCCATTTCGAACAAGTCGGAATGCGTTCGGATGCCTTCGCGAAGATGCGCTTGCATCCGCACCGATGCACTCACATTCCACGCTGTCCTTCGGTCGTGGAAAAATGACATAAACTCTCAAGTATAATTTTCTTGATAATACGTATACTTGATATCTCAACTAATAAATGTTACTAAATAACACAATTTGCACGCAAAACGCAAAAAAAACATGCATTCCGAAAACGAGTTTCTCATTATTATCCTTTGTTTTGGTCAGTGTGTCAACAGGTTTGGCCACCCTTATGATATGGAACTCAAATGTAACAAAAGAAGAAGAAGCAAAAAAATAGATCTGCACGTAATCGAATTTTTCTTTCCACGAAATAGTTTTACAATTTGCGACATAGCGCAGACTAAAGGTGCCATTTTGCAGTGTACACCGCAAAATTGCAGAAAATTCCATTGATTTTTTGCTAACCTTTCAATCGACATTTTACAATCTCTCAAAAAGGTTTTGGTATTTTAAAAAAACAGAACAATGAATGTAAACACAAAAGATCATTAACAGTTTATTACTTCGAGTCTTTGAAATATTTTTTAGGAAATAATTATAAGTATTAAAGGCTTAGAAAACATAGGTACTTAAACAATTCTTAACTCCACCCTCACTCTTAAAGTACTTAATAAGTAATACAGTACAGTTGAAAAAGTGTATATCCCCAGAATTCCGCCAGAGATTTAATTACAGCTTCTTGCTATTATTTGTAAAATGTCTACTAAGATAAGGCTATTGCGAGTAAATTAATCTTGCCTGCCATTTGTTAATTAACATTTAACAAATATTTATTAATCTAGTCTACTAGACGATACAATCATGTCTTTATTAGGGCTCCGTACATATACCATCTGAATGACCACTGTCGTGTGTCTGTCTGTGCCCGTCTGTTCCAGCCAATTTGCATCGAATCTAATGGTCAGATCATGTTGAAAAGTGGAGCATTTAGATGGCTGTCTCACCCACACCCAGATGTGTAAAGTTAAACGAATTTTAAATAGATTGTTAATATTAGGGGGACGGTATACCATGTGACACATTGCTACCGGCTGACTTTATAATTAATCTACCGTGGAATGAATATTCATTGTACAGAACTCCATGTGTGCAAGTAGTATCCGCACTTGTCTGGTTTGTTCTATTTTCTTTATTCAGAGATAAAGATATTTCATTCTCAAATGTGTTCGAGAAAAATAATAATGCGAATCGACTGGATATTAGATTTTCCGCAGATTTGAAGCGTCCATTTGGCTTAGTTGTCTTTTAGCTTTTCAACATACATATTACTCTGCATATTTTTGTGTTAAAATAAGTCGATATCTGAAAAAATATATATTCAACATGTTCCTTTATTCGGAAGTAGGTGTTTTCAGTTTACCTAGCCAATAACCATTTCCAGGGTTCCATCTATTTTTGTATCAAAATTTATGGAACTCAGTTTGGCTGTTTTGACTTGAAAACGGAACATAAAACATACACACCCATTTAGGGTGTTTTCGGTAAAAAAACCCCGATTTTATGTAAATTGACATTTTTTACCGAAAACCGTCTTAATACTATTAGTAGGAGAAATATCTTAATAAAATATAGTTTTGTTTCAGTTCCAATTCAGTTAGTTAAAAATTATAATGACTTATTACTGAGTATTCGATACGACAATAACATAGTTTGGAAATTAATAATGGAATTTGGCTGTTTGTTCGGCAGTTGGGCATGTCAAAATGGTCAAGCTGTTAGGACTGATTTGAATTCAGTTTTGTAATGTAACATGCGACTGTTGGAAAGGACCGTAATATTTGTTATTTATTTTTTTAATTCAATTAATTATAAGTTCATCATCATCAGCCTATTAATGCTCCCACTGCCACTGGGACACAGGCCTTCTCTCTTTCAGGGGGTTAGGCCATAAGCAACCACGCGGGCCCAGTGCGGGTTGGTGCATGTCACATGTCATGTCTTCCGGTTCCCTCATGATATTTTCCTTGACCGTTTTAAAACAGTGGTGATGAAATAAATCACACAAAGGAATGGGCCAGGCTGGGTTCGAACCCACTACCTTTAACTCGTAAGTCGGGGCCAATACCGCACTGAGCCACCACTGCTCTCGCCACACGGCCTTGTCTGGGGGTCGCGCGACTTTCTTATCAAGTAACCGTTACGCAATCTGTGCCGTTACCCTGGAACGTAAAGAGCTATTGAAAGATCACCGTGGATTTTAGTCAGCCCTAGGCGGAAAGGACTGCATTTAATAAAAATGCTCATTACTATAATATGTACTAGAATGCTAACTTACCTCATTTTATTTTCAATAACGATTCAGAAGTCGGTAACACAGTTCTTTAGGACTTTTATTCGGTAAAACCATTATCTAATTCGTATTTGAAGGTTGTCGTTACGTGAAAAGGGGTCTAATCGATAGACACAATTATAAAAGGGTTAGTTAGTTTCGATGTTATGCTAGACTTTTGTGGCTAGTGGCGACTAAAACCTCGTAATCATAGTGTTGGCAACAACATTTAGTTTTAAGCTTCAAGGCACAAAGGCCCAGAGACCATATCGAGACAATTAAGTTTCATTCTACTGTCACTGTAATATGTCATTTTAATGTCACTGTACCAATCAACAAGCAACGAAGTACAGTACTCCCATATTAATAATGCGCATACAAATCTTCGCCAATTTTCGTATTCCCGGAAACACCCGAATCATTGAATCGAAGAGAGCCGTAAACAATGTACTAGCATTTTGCACCTTGTTCGAAAGAAACAGGAGTCAATGTCATAATTATGTCAAATCATGTGAAACAATTGAAAACAATTCGGGCGGTCGCCGGTCAGTCAAAGGTCCGTCAGTCGTCTTTATAAATTGGTGGTGACTGCACGTGTTCTCTGTGTGGTGGAATTATGTAGAGCTGCTATTACAAAACACATAATTCTACTAAGTTATGCATGAAGAAAATGCACTTAACCATTCTAAATACATATCGTCTTCCGATGCTCGGGAAATACGACTGTTGCCGAACAGTGACGAGGATTTCTATTTGCTATTAATTTTAGAGTACTGTACATGGTTCTGCATTTATCAATCTGAGTTCTTATTTATATTATTCATAATAGAAGCAAGTCACCCCAACACATTCCTAGTAAATTTTTTTTGGCACCATGGTTGCCTAAAACATGGTTGCATTACAATGCTTGTGTTCCAGAGTTGACGCTCGGCCAGCGGAAACATCAGTTTATTAACAAATGTTGACATCCTATTTTCTCAGTGGTTATGTGGTATGGTGTCAGACCCAACATACCAGCAGGGGAATGAATAGTGGTATGTTGTGTCTGCAGTGATGAAAAAAAAACTAACTAATTAATAACTTGCCACATCGTTCTCACAAAATGTACCATCTGATGATGAATGATATAACAAAAGTTCTGTAATCATTTTGGCGATTGAAAAAGAGTGTCTATGGAGTATCTTGCTCATTCTTCTCCATTGATATCTACGCTTTAGAATGAGCACCTACGGTACTTTCACAGTTTTGATGTCATGTGACTGGGAGTGTAGCACCATAACTATTTTAAGTTCTAGTTTTATTTGTGTCTTGACAATTCAAAAGTATAATATTTGGCTTAGTTGAAATAGACGGTTTGATTTGATTGGACAGCGGGTAGCGACTTTGTTTTATACTATGTAGTGATAGTGATTTTGTTATAAAACACAAATCTCTCAGAAAAAATCTTTGAAAATGGCACAAACACGTTATACAGGGCGTTAAAAAATCCCAAATAGTGTAAATACGGTAGTATTTTTGACGACGACATTATATTTCCACACGAACGGGAGCTAAGAATGAGGCCAATTTCGTTGTGGATACAAGAGCTTAACGTTGAAGAAACTTCGAAAGCAATTTGGAAGGTATTATTATTGTGTCTATACACACTGATAATTTCCAACAAGAATTTAAAATCTTGTGTAAATTGTATATTATATACAGGTGTAGCTATTTGCTTAATGTTAACGTACAGCTGGGTCGATGTTTAAGTTTTTTAAGTCAAGTAACTCTTGCTGATGTAATTCCGTAGATGGATAACTATTTATTGCAAATAGACAGAAGAACTGAGTCATCTAGGCAGGCGCGTAACTTTGTGAAAATTTCATCACCATTTGACTGCTCTCGAGATGGTGGTACAAAACTCGTGAGGATCGTCCTAGAACCAAAAATTCAAAGACATGTGACATCTACCAAACCGCAATGGGCCGGGTGTGGTGGACTCTGTCCCACTCACGCTCGTAAAGGGTCCTGCGTTCCAGCGGTGGGTACATTATATGCTGATGCTGGGAAGAACAGAAGTTTGATAATCAGTAATACTAAAACAGGAAGGGCTTTGACTGCCTATTTGGCTGTCAGATAGGCAGTCGCTCTATGTGAAATATCTGACTGGAAGCCTGCCCCAACACAGTTACGAAAGGACTCAGCAGTTGATAAAGCTACCCATAAAGATATGTACAGACGCAAACTATCCTATCCCAAACTGGAATTACAACATTTTCAATCTTAACCAATCTGTATTTATACTACATTTCCAGCCTTAAATTCAAGAAGAATAAAGCCCATGTTCGATTGAGAAAACTTTACCAGTACTTAGTTTCATGAAACCTATAGATACCACATTAAAATGTAATTTTCGATAAGCTTTTTATCAGTTCACTTTGTGACAGATTACTATTTCGATAACGAAGTTAATAACTAGCTGCTGATACAACCAATATTTTGGGATAAAGCTTTTATCATAGGACAATATTCGATTTAGAATTCAAATTAGTTCTGTATATCTGGGTGTTAATATCTAGATTCCATGTCGATATTAGAATAATAGTTAGATAAACGAATGAATACTAAATTTAGGTATTTATGGGCTTCAAAAAATAATCTAGCTACATTAAACAAATCAACACTAAAACACAAACAGTCTTACTACAAACACTTAAACATCTGTTGAACAATTGTCTAAAAAAAGTGTGATTCCAAAACGGACCTTATTTCTACGTCATAATGTGAATTTTTTTTTAGACAAGTGTTCTACAGTATTTTGAAAGATTTTGTGGTACGACTGGAAGCGTTTATTTCAAAGAAGCTATTGCCAGTGAAAAATATCCTACTGGATCAAGAAGAAAGGAATCCTATGTATTATTTCAGACTATCACCTATATCTGTACCAAATTTCATCCAATTTCGTTCAGTCATTCTGACTGGATTCAGTAACAAACAATAATTCATCCATCCAAAGTCTCACATTAGTAACATGAATAATATAAAAGTATAATAGATCCATTACAGACAATTAGAGATTATCAAAAAATATACTTACCTTTAGTCAAACCACAGGCATTTTAACTGAATGTACTATACGAGTAGTTGCTCATTTCAAAGCGTCTATCTTAATAAATGGGCAAAAAGTCCATGGACACTCTGTTCAAGTCAAGTTAGATATTTATTTTTGCTCTTTATATAAAACAGAAACAATTCAAAACAAAGAGATTACGATAAAACCTACAAAAAATAAATGGTACACAGAAAAAAAGATCATAGAAAAAGAAATACTTTTGTGGTAGTTGTACATAATTGAAAATATACTTTCCATACTAACACACAATTTATTTAAATTAAATGCGAAACCGTAAATCCTTATAAAAACCATTAAATCAAATATAAAGCCTTATCCCTAGAGCCTATTACAGAGAAATAGATTTTCTATATAGCCCCTAACGTGTGGTTGCAATGAATCATGATAGATTTTCCCATCATGGGAAATACCCTATGTGGGGTGGATCGACCTGCCCGTGGAATTACATTGGCCCCTTCTGCGAAAAGTTTGCGTTTAAACGTAAATTTTCTGTAATTGCTACAAGTGAAAATGGCTTTCGGGGAAAATTTATCGAGAGTGCCTTATGATTACGGATCTAATAAAATAAAAACACACTGTATTTAACAGGACCGGTTAATCGAAATATCGCAATAGTTAGGATATTCACGCATTCAAACTGAATAATTACGTACCTGTTAAGTAGGTAAAGATTATAGGTTGATAGAAAAACAATATTGTAATAGTATCACTTAAAATTATCTGCACGATATGTCTAGCTCTTTGTTAGTTTGATTGAGTCTATATCCTAAATATTTGGGAATGAAAAACAAACTACATTTTTAATTATAATAAAGTTTACAATATTGTAATACAAAACAGACAGAAAGCTCTAAACTGGCGTGCAAAAGTAATCCCGACAGAAATATTTGAGAAAAAATAATAAGGTTAACTGACTTAACAAAAGCTATACCATACAACCCCAAGGTCTGCTTAGCCAACGTTATTATGCGTAGATCTTATGAAATATACACGCTGGCAGTCTGAAAAAAATATGACAAAAAAAAAAAAAAAAAGAACACAAAGAGGTGGTTCAAAAAATCAAAAGTAAGATTGACAGTTCTCTCGTCACGTTTTTATGAGATGTTAAAATTGAGGCGCGCGACAAAGTTTTCTTTTGTTTATGTTCTCCCTGTACTTGAACATCTCGAGACAATGGAAGCGTTTCATCACTTGAAAGCTTATTCTTAGGAGAGCAGCTGAAACTAATTCTTAGAGTGCAGGTACACAGATACAGCATTAGGGCTTTCTGCGTTCGGATTATTGGAAAAGGGTGTCAGAGAAAAGTATTATTACAGTATAAGTCGTATATTATGTACTAGGGTAGAACAGGTGTGATGTTAACTTCAAGGTTAATTTCGTCGAGAGGTTAGGTAGAGACGTATTACAATGAAGAGAGATACGTATATGGTTGTAGCACATAATGTGGGTACCGTACGCGCCTCAAGCATCTTATTATATGTAATTATAAAGTCATCAGCATTATTCAGATGCTGACAGTACTTTTCGATTTCATGACTATATACAAAGAAATTTTGCCTTTGCCTAGCAGTGGGACGATGTGGGCTAGCAGTATCAGTATAGAAAGTAATTCAAAAATGCAGCGCATTCGGCAAGTGCGATGCTGACATTATGTGTCATCAGCTTTAAACACACATTTCACCAATTATGTATAACGATAAGGTTAACAACCAGTTTTAAATTGAAACTGCACCTAACTCAATATTACATTGCTCCAATTGGGGATCGAATTTAGGACCTCATGCTCGTTTCTGGTCTTGACTTTGGACTGTTGCGCTACGTGTTTCGATTTCGATTTCCGCACGTAGCAAATATTTGTATGATCTACGAGAAGTTGTTCCGAGTCTGAGCATTTGTATAGGTGAATTTATATGTTTGTAAACGCACCCACGATACAGGAGAAATAGGTGATAGTGTGAGACAACTTTTTTGTACAAACAAACAATTTTCAGCGTAATAAAACTTTTACAAATTGAAAAAAGATTATCTGATAAAGATAAGATAAAGATAAAGATATATTTATTTTGTAAAACATGGGTGAGCGTATACAGTGATACAGGTCTTAAAATAAAATAATGTAACCTACATGTTTTGCCATTTAGGTATGGCATACAAAAATGTAAAGTCTATGCTAGAGTTTTTAACAATAAGCATGTAATCTTAAAAATAAAAAGTTACAAGGAATGTCAAAAAAATTAAATTCTTAGAAATGTTGTACAGTGTAAAAAAAAAGAAAAAAAACAAATTGTTGTTTAATCATTTAAAAAATCTGTTAGGCTGTAATAACATTTACTTACGAGAAATTTTTTAAGCTGTATTTTGAACAATCTACTTGGTAATTCCTTAATATTTTTGGGGATCTTATTATAAATTATAGGCGCCAAGTAAAATATACTTTTATGCATCAATGCAGTACTTGGTCTAATTATTTCCAATCTGTTATTGTCTCGACGACTGCGAATTGTAACTTCTGACAATTTTTTAAACATTTTAGGATTCGTTTGGACAAAATTAGCAACTTCATAAATAAACAAAGATGGTAAATTTAAAATATTATGCTTAATAAAATATGGTTTGCAGCTATCTGTAACTTTTAGGCCAAACATAGCCCTAATGCACCTTTTTTGGGATTTAAATATCATTTCCTTATTGGTAGAGTTTCCCCAGAATATTATGCCATATCTTAATATGGATCCTACTATACCGTGGTAGGCAGTTAAAAGTGCATTAGTGTTTACAATAGGTGCAAGTTTATAAAGTGCGTATGCGGACGAATTAATTCTTTTATTCAGATGCTCAGTGTGTTCTTTCCAATTTAAGTTTTTATCTATTATAATGCCCAGAAATTTAGTGGACTCTACTTCTTTTATAACTGTTCCATGAAAATTAATATTGAGATTGAGTGGCGGCAAGCGTTGACTGAAGAACATTATTTTTGTTTTATCTAAATTGATTTTTAAATTATTGTTGGCTAACCATTTGATTATTGAATTTATCGTTTCATTAATTTCACTTTCATAACTATGTTTATTGATAGAGTTTATGGTAACAGTACTGTCGTCGGCAAAAAGTGATATTGGATAATTTGTAATTCTAGGTAAATCATTTATATAAATTATAAATAGTAAGGGGCCCAATACACTCCCCTGTGGGACTCCATATTTCACTATTCGTTCTTGAGATGTGTATATTTCTTCTTTTTTAGTTGAAATATTTATTTTTGTTAATTCGGTATATTGTTTTCGGTTTTCTAAATATGATTTTATGAATTCTTGTATATTTCCTCTAATACCATACGCGTCTAGTTTACTAAGGAGAATATCATGATTAACGTAGTCGAAGGCCTGGGCCATGTCGCAGTAAACTGCACAGACCGGCCTCCTTTTGTCTACGTTAGCCATAACATTATTTATGAAATCAAAAATAGCCATATTAATCGTTTTATTTCTGCGAAAGCCTTTTTGATCATCCGTAAGAATCTTCAGTTTTTCTAAGTAATTATATATTTGTAGATAGACATATTTTTCAAATATTTTTGATAATACGGGAATAAGGGCTATGGGTCTATATGAGCTCATGCTTTCTTTGTTGTCCTTTTTAAATAGAGGTTTTATGATTGTAGTTTTTAGGTTATCTGGGTATATTCCTGAACTAATACAAATGTTTAAAATATGGCTTAGGTGATCACAAACATAATAAGCTACAAATTTTATAATTTTAGTTGATATTCCATCAAAGCCGACACTTGAAGTGTTTTTCAAAGATCTAATTATTTGAAGAATATCGTACGGTGTACTTGGTGCGATAAACATAGACTGTCCCGATTTATCAATATATGAAGTTACTTTCTGGCCTGAATCCGTTAAAGGTTTTATTTTATCTATGAAGAAGTTGTTAAAAGCGTTTGCTATCTCTTGGGGATGAGTTACTGATTTGTCACCTATTTTTATGGAAGAAATATTGTCCTTGGGTTTGTTCATTTTGGTTCTGTTTATTATTGCCCATGTGGCTTTTGATTTATTAGGTGCTGTTTTTATATTATGTATATTTTGAGCTCGCTGTGTTAATTTAATGATATGTTTATAGCGTTTGGCATAAGATTTAAATTGTATTTTATTTTGATTGTTTCTATTTAGTCTATAATTCCACATTAGCTGTCTCTTTTTTTTACTGCATATTTTAATTCCGTGCGATATCCACGTAGGTTTTATTTTGTTTCTAATGGTTATTTCTTTGTATGGAAAGCATAAATTATACAAAAGTAGGAATGTCTCAAGAAAGGCATTGTAGGCTATATTTGGATTTTCAGTACCGTAAATTTCAGAAAAGGAAACACTTTGTATATGATTTTTAAATTTCTCCATATTTTCTTTGCTAAAATCGCGTCTTTTTATTTTCCATTGTTTTAACATAGATGTTTTATTAATCGGTAATTTAAGTATTTGAGCAGTGTGGTCTGATAAGCTAAAGTCGATCACTTCAGATTTGCATTTCTGTTTTAGATTATGTGCAAAGTTATCTATACACGTTCCGCTTATGAGTCGTGTGGGCTGATTTAATTCTAATTTTAAATTAAAGTTTAATAGCATGCATTCCAATTCTCGTAAAGTGTTATTACGCTTAAGAGAATCAATATTGAAGTCACCAGCTATTACGACATTTCTTACATTTTTTTTATTTAAATAATGTAATAATTTTTCAAATTGTTCAAAAAAAATATTTAAATTATCAGTCTTTGGTACTCTATAAATACAGACAACTATAGTTTTACAATTAAATAAATCAATGGCACAGCATTCAAATATTCCATTAATCGATAATTTTGCTATATCTAGAATTTCTTTATACTGGTGTCCTTTCTTCACTAGAATGCATGTCCCACCTCTCTTGCTATCTTTCCTGGCGTAACATGCCGCCAAGTTGAAGTTGGGAATAAACAACAGCTGCTCATGACCAGCCATCATAAAGTGTTCCGATAAACAGATGACATCGATTTCCGTATCTTTCTCCGACATTTCTTCGAGACAAACAGTAAGCTCACTACTTTTATTCAGCACACCAGCGATATTTTGATGCATTAATGTGAGATTATTATAATAGAAAAAACTGTTCCTCTGTCTGTTGGTTTGTTAAATTATTTGTTTTCTCAAACTCTTTATTCCTAGCTCTATTTTCAGTTATGTATGTTAGGAGTTCTGCAATATCCTCGAAAATTATTTGGAAACCATAGTTATTTACTGTCCCCTTGTTTGGCCTGTACATTGTGTAATCCCATGCAAGGTTCTTGTTAGAGTCAAGGAAATAAGCATGTTTGTGTGTTTCTATATCCTGATACAGATGACTAATAAAGTTTTCTATCCTCCAATTATATAGTGTTATATTACTTGTACATTTTTTGTAAGTCGGCATGCAAAGTATAACATTTGTGTGCTGAATTCTTTTAAGTACGCTTCTTATATTTGAAATCAAACCTACGTATTCTTTGGTGACTTCAAAATCCGTTTCACCAATTAAGATGATACAGTAGTCATCCATTGTGAAGTTCTTGAGTTTAGGTTCCAAAGTAAGTACCATATTATAAATTCCAGAGTGTGGCATTAAGTAGTGACATAATTCTGAATTTTGAAGCTTATTTTGTGCAATTTCACGTATTTTATTATGTTTATTCTCACTAATAATGCAAATCTTACCGCACTTTCTCTGATGTTTTTCTTTAGTCTTTGACTTTGATATAGATTTCATCTCAGGATTTTCCTTTACTGCTGACTTCGTGGGCTTGACCCGTTCAGCTGTTTGTGTGCCCTTATTGTTTACTTTTTTTCCATCGGTTTTTCTTGATTGTTCTGTCTGTGTTAGTTTACCTTTTAGTGATTCTTTAGTTTTAGGAGTTGATGTCTGTCCCATTTTATTCTTTGTCAGACTATCCTCAATATTTTTAAACTGTGTGTTTTTAAGAAGCAGCTCATCATTCGACTGTTTAAGGTTGACGATTTCAGTTGTAAGAGAATTAATTTTTTCATTTGCACAGCACAACTGAAGAGTCAGCTTCTCAACTTGTTCTTTCAGTTTAGCTATTTGTTCTCCGCCATAGGTATCGTCGTTGCTTATATCAAGGAGACTAGCTGAGGTATTGACTATTGTTACATCTGTACTGTTCTTCTTCATTGGTGTGGAGAATGAGTCATTCGATGTCTCGCAATCAGTGAATAATATTTGCGAATTAAGTATCTGAGAGGTATTTTGGGGTGTAGAGGGCGAGTCTTCCAACAGGGTTTTATTTGAAGTGGTAGCTTGTTTTTTTCTTAATGTTATGTTCGATATATCACTACCAAGTGCTGACATCTTTCGCCAACTGTTGCTTAGTTTCGATTTGGTTTTTGATGTCATTTTTTCCATAGTTGTTATGTGATAGTTACAGATTTTTACAACAGATGGCTCTGTTCGCAATACTAAGTACAAAATAACTCTTCTTCATACACATGAAGAAGAGTTTATACACATAAACTCAATATTTATGTTATACATCATATTCCTATTAAGATTAGGATATATTATCCACTAGTTTGTATTTTAACACGGCGACAGTTCGTAATAATGTTCAAAGTTTGTTATTTGTGTAGTTATTTTCACTTTTGGTTCTTATTTCAGTTATCGTCAATATTTCACTTGAAATCTACGGACAGATATTTATACAAATAACCACTAGTTATATTTACAAAAAAAATAAAAGAAAATTAAAATAGTTGTAAAACAAAAATAATAATTCACAAAAAGTATTTCAGTTTGGCAGTAGCGAACTCACGACACTGGTACAACAATGTCCAAAACTCGTCGATCGCGCCATGATGACCGATAACTTCTTAGTTGAATTAGGTCTTCTGTATAGTTTTCAAAAGGCTAAAGTTCGTTATGACGCTTGTTATTCAAAACTGTTTAAAAAAAATGTTGACCTGCGCGCGCACTAATTTGAAATACTTTTCACTGTTAACTTTGCTAAATCACAGAAAAGTTCACTTTGTTTTGTAATTTTGACAATGTTTTGATATTATTTGATCACTGTTATAGCTGTTTGTTTGTTTTTGTAACTGTTTACTGTTTATAATCACTTCTTAGCGTTAAAGCATAAGATGCTAGCATAGCATTTATTAATTTCTTGTTAAATTTCACTATTTAGACGAAATTATCTGTAGACTTCACTTCCACTTATGCACTGCTTCTAGTTGTCTTATTTAGACGTATTAAATAAACGAAATAAAGCATTTAACTATTTTTTATACATTTTAAAATACGGAGCCGAACTGCACGTGACGGCAGCGCCATCTAGCAACTCGTAGTAGTCGTCTTCTGCTACCCTTAACGCGATTTTTTAGATATCTGAAAAAATAAAAAGCTGCACCTGGCAACTCCATCTGTCAACGTCATTCAGTTTAGAGCAATGGTACCAGGTACCTTCATATGGGAAGAATTAATTGAAAGTTAATCTTGGGAGGGTGGGAATCTCATACCTCGGACTAATTTCTTCATATAATAAGGATAGAACTTCACTAGGTAAGTTCGTTTAATCCTTATATTATATTCGAAATTAGTCCGAGGTATGATTAACTTGTAGATGTTTAGAGAACATAAAATAATAAATTTATGTTTAAAACAATGTTTCAATATCCAATATTGCTTTTTCAAATAGAAATATATCTTGATAGACGCCTGCTTACATACATAGGCAGGCAATCATTGCATTGACTACAATGAAAAAATCCTATCTTTCAAACTCCAAATATTTAAGACTAAACATCTGGAGTCACAATTCATCTGCATACTATAGGTAGTGCTTAACCAGAATCTTTCTTAATTCCTAATACTATGAATGCCAGTGTAATAAAAACAGTTTTTAAGTTTAAATATTCCCTTGGGAGTGATTTACCATTAAATAATTATTATGTATTAAAATAACATTGAAATTAAAGTTAATTCACTAAAGGTATTAAAACTTGATGAAGTTTAATCAGAACTGTCCCAGAAAATTTTATTTTGAACAACATCTATTATTAACGTAATTAAAATTAGTAATTATTGCAGTACCTGCAGTATAGAGGCCACGGTTGGTTAGGCATAGTTCACAGCACATAATCACTTTTAAATCCGGTTAGCACAATTTAAGTAGAAAATGCGTCCTATATTGGATATAAACAGAGCAACTAGTATTTATTATAATTTTGCAAAAGCTGGAAAACTCGAGCTTGCAAAATAGATGAGCAGGAAACCCGGCGGGAGCGCAAGAGTGGAAAACTTAGAAATCAAGATAAAATTAATATAAATTGCATAGAAACTACTCACAATTTGTTATGCGTAATTAAATAAGTTTTGTTTTATACTTGACTTTAGAAAATAAGTTTTCAAAGCAGCAAACAATAATGCGAGATGCATATGATTGGATGTATGAACGTGGATAAGACGAAAGGAGTATGTTAGCATTCATGATAAGACGGTGCGGAGTGCGAGTAATGGGTGACTTGCCGTCCGATCATGCCCTATACCCGGGTCGACGGCGCGTCGTGTTTCACGCGTGCCTTTAGAGCGGTCAGCAATCTGACGACGCTTCCCTTAGAGGGCCAAAGCCTGTCGGGATTGTGGGACTGTCTCGTCGGGTGACCCTGGAACGTAAAGGGCTTTTGAAGGGACACCGTGGATTCTAGTCAGTACGAGTCTGACAGTCCCTACCGTCTCAATCTGAGTACTCTGGTAAAAAGCCTAAAAAAAATTGCGTATTTTTTATTTATTAATTTAGGTATAGACATAAACGTATATATGGAAAACTATCTGTTTTCGTTTTCTCATTTTATCTCACTAGAACGTAATACAAGGTATTAATGGCGTTCCAAGTGTTACTCCAAATTATAACCTATCTCAACCCAAATCCGTACACCCTCGTTACACAAATTCAAGCCTCCCAGAATTATGAAAATATGGTGATTTTTTAAATCTTATTTTGTATTTTTTCCTAATCATGTTCTAGTTTTCTCTTAGAAACGAGGCAATAAGGAATAACTAAGTATCTATACCATATACATAATCTATACTACAGTTTTTTTTTAGCGTGGTAAAATCATCAAATGAGTCCTCCCACCCCGGGCAGGGCGGGAGGGACTGTCAGACTTGTACTGACTAAAATCCACGGTGTCCTTCAATAGCCCTTTATGTACCGGGGTCACGGTGATGGAATAAGTCCCGCGACCCCGGCAGGCAAACTATACTACAGTTTCAGTTTAATATTGATTTTAGAACCATTACTCAGTATCATTATTAATTGCATCCAACCACGCAAAACGCACAGATAATTAAATGATAGAGTTCTGTAATTTGTATCCCTTGTTAGAGACGGCTTAATTATGTTATAATTATTAGATGTGTAACTACATGTATTAGTGATAGATAGCTAATAACCGAACAATTTAATTATCGGTATTCAGTGTGGTTTCAGGTGGATACGGACTTCTCAACGCTAGGTTTGTGACTTAAGGGCACGTAACCAGAAAGTTGGCAACGTCACCAATAGCTGTCAAGTATTTACAAGTTTTAATTAATTTTGAAAATTTACTGTATGGAAATAAGAAATAAGGCTCTGTAGTGCACTAAAAAAATTAGGGAATGTAATAATTAATATCGTAACAGCAAATACAAAGTTTAAGATGTAAAAATGGATATGGAAACTATCCAATTCCCTTTTATACACCTGAAACGGTTACAACATTAAATTCAGTGTTTCAATTGCATTTCAATATCAATTTTCTAGTGCACTGCAGAGCCGCACTGCACTACCTTATTTCTTATTTCCATACAGTAATATTGCCAAGTTAATTAAAACTTGTAAATATTTGATAGCTATTAGCGACGTTGCCAACTTTCTGGTTATGCGCCCTTAATTTCGCATAGCAGCGTTTAAGTCGTGCACATCAGTCACGTTATTGTATTGTTAGTAATTGAGTAGTAGTGAGTAGTATGTAAATAATTGAGTCCCTGCAAAAATATAGTTAGAGGCAGGTAATGCAATTATTTTCCCTGAATGGGACACTTAACCCCCGAAAAGGGTCTCCTTTTGACCCCGCACCGTAGTTATGTCACGTACGAACAGATTCTTTTAGTTTCATTTACGTTTCGTAGTAAAGTTGCACGACGTTACGTCGTACTAAACTGTGCGTTAATGCCACATTCACAACCTCACGCGACGCGAGTCGTTCGTTTCGTGGACACACTTTTTTTTTTTTGAATTGCATCTGTTGATTTGGGCTGTCATTTGTAAATCTTTGACAGTCGTTAGCCGCTAACGACTGTCTAAGATTTACAAATAATAATAATAAAAATATTCCACAACTATCACACAACGCCATCTAGTCCCAAGCTAAGCAGAGCTTGTGTTATGGGTACTAGACAACTGATAAACATACTTATATATTTCTAAATACGTACATATTATAGATAAATTACACCCAGACCCAGAAGAAATGATCATGTTCATCACACAAACATTTGTCCTGGGTGGGAATCGAACCCACGACCCCCGGCATAGCAGTCAGGGTCACTAACCACTAGACCAACAGGCCAGTCAAAATGATCGTGCTCATCACACAAACATTTGTCTTGGGCGGGAATCGAACCCACGACCTCCAGCATAGCAGTCAGGGTCACTAACCACTAGACCAACAGGCCAGTCAAACTTTACGATATTGTCATTTGTTTAATCGCGAGAACCGCGTCGCGTCGATAGACACTTAGCGGTGACTCGTAGCATGTGCTAAGTTATATATATTAACATGATTTTATCCACAGCTATCCGTATTTGCCACTGATTCTGCATCACTGTTTTGATCACTTTGACATTATTTGATGCTGTAATAAGGTTTGGTTTTTGAAACCTACACACCAGTCCAGCCTATCATAAACGTTCAGTTGTCATTCTGTAAACACGTCTGATAGCTTTGCCATCGAGAAGTCACATTGTTCTTTATAGTATTTAATTCAAGGTTCGTTCTAGTCGAAGGGCTCAATTGCCAAAGAAGAAAAGAAAAAAAAAAAGGTTCGTTCGTTCGTTGAAGCTGTCACTCGTAAAATAAGTCGACTAGCTCGTGGCCAAGCACTAAAGGTGATTTTGATACGTTACGCGTGAGACGTGCAATCTCGTTGAGAGCCAACACCTTGTCGTGCAGTACAATAAAACTGCGAGCCACTTCGCTGGTCGTCCATTTGTTTTGTAACTCGCTGTTTGTCAAGTACGTGCTGTTAGGATTGACGCGAATGAACGGAGAGTAAAAGAGTAGAATAGGTATTGCAAGGGGTCAGGTGTGAAATTTATTTAAAGAGGTTTGTTGAAAGCTTTTTGTAATATCTCATTTTCTTTAGTCATCATCTGGACATTCTAGGATTTAAATAACGTAAATGACATCATAATCCACCTATAAGATAATATTCCCACTGCTGGGCCTCAGGTCTCCTCGGATATGGGAGCGATTGGGCTATTTCCTACATTCTGGGACGTGTTCTTTGCATCTTCTCATTTTTTTTTGTAATGATAAATTACTCATTGGTTTTAATTTAATTACTCCCTATTTATTGGTAGTAATTTATACTTACAATTTACAAATTGTTTAGTTATCACTGGGCCACCCATAAATATAAGAAAATTGGGCTCCTCTGCCCTGAACGTATACAACAGATCTGAATAAAATTAATAATAATAATGTAATATTCCACAACTGTCACACAACTGGATTGTTGTGTAGATAATAGTCAATCAGAACGAAAAGAAGAATTTCATTTCATTATTTTGGTAACACATAGATTTCCCTTTTATTTAACCTACATTTTTTTTATTATTACCACGGTACAACAAGTAAGAATTAATCTAAGGAACAAAAAAGCAAAAGTTTTCTTACAGGAAAACGGCTTAAAACTTTTTGGAAAAGTTTTGCTCTTAAGGTAAGTCCTCGAAAGGGAACCTGTTGTGTATTTTGTCATTAGTTGGTAAAGGATAGTAAAGTTTTATTAATTCGAAATTGGGACACGCAGTTTTGGTCTGTGGCTAAATATTTCTCGGTACTATAAATGAGATTTTGAGTTGTAGGCCTAATTATTTTCTGCATGATTGTCTTATCAGGTTACCGTGACCCTGGAACGTAAAAGGCTATTCAAGGATCACTGTGGATTTCAGTCAGTACGAGTCTGACAGACTACTAATTTGATATTTTGCAAAGATATTTTGCAAGGAACGAAAAATTGAGCTGCGAGCAGGATTCGAACCTGCGTCTTCTGGATAGGTACTCCAGACGCCTTAGCCAACTAGGCCATCGCAACCACTTACACTCGAAGCTGAATTTCTCGTTCGCTTGTTTTTCTGTACGCTGTTTACAAGACGCGACGCAGGCGTTATTGCGTATAAAAAATATAATACTAATTTGATGATTTTCCCTTGATTAAAAAAAGCCTGGTTATTTTGAAGTGCCTACATATATATATATATATATATATTTATGCCTAATTCTTTACCATTTGCCACTGATATTTCATCATGATGGTGATCGAAGATCAATCATTTCGTGTTTCAGTTTTCAGAGAATCCAAAAAAAAAACATTTTTATGGATTATCGAAAACTGAAACATAATTATTCACTGAAAAAACAATTGCAGTTGAGAGCAATATTCTCCCTGGGTATTGTAATATAAAAGAGCTTTTGTATCTCCGCTCGAAATATTTAATCAAATGGATATTGTTCCTCAGGAAATATTTACCTGTTAATATTTTAATTAACAAAGGCTCGTAAGTAATGTTCATTGACTTCACTATCCTTGTCTTCATAAATTAATTGAAAATAATATATACGTCATTTAATTTATTCTACTAATATATTAAAGGTCCAGTTACTATAGCAAACTATGAAGATGAAATTGCGTTGGATTAAGCTGAAAAATACTTAGGTTTATTTTAGCACCGTTTAGGATCATATTTTTTAAGTTTTCCGTTTAAAGCAGATATTAGGATAAAGTGTAATATTTTCCGTTTTTCTTGAATAATGAATGCCAAAAATTTCTTTGTGGAAATCGTAGTTCAAACCTGCTATAGCTCAGTATTCCTAAACTACTGCAGCTCCTGAAAATTGGAATCAACAGGGCGAACGCCAGACGCGAGCGTTGACGCAATGGAGTGGAAAATCAATTTAACTGTTTTATATTGGGCAAGAAAGTAACTTAGAAAAGCTTTACGGCGGTCTACTGAAAATCATAAATTTAAATTGTTTTATTGTACAATTTGGCCCCTTTTTCCTCGTTTTTATTTATTGGAAGGTATTAGAACGGACTGTACTTCCCAAAATAATTCAAATTAACGTTGAGCTCTATCGAATTAACCAAGCTCTTAATTTTCTTTTAATATAACATTCATCATGGCATTTTCTATACGACTTTACACAAAGTCTATTCAGAAACTCCTATACATACCTACCTACACTTTCGTATACAAGAATTCATTCAAATATTTCACCTAAATCTTCACTCAATAATCCTGAATGCTCGCTCCGTGAATATCATTTCACATGAGTTCACATCTCGGAATACTCTGAAACGTAAAATTACTTCCAGAAAGGTAAAATGTATAAACTAATGCTAGAGAAAAGCTGATAAATGATGTGGGTCGGTACTTAGTAGGTAGTTTCAAGGCATGAACTTTTAAACAAACTACATAAAAAAAAACAACCGGCTTCAAAAATCACCTCTCTTTGGTTTTGTTTTTTTAATTCATTTTTCCCACCAACTTCCGGAACGTAGCATTTTTTTTTTCGCATGGTAAAATCATCTCATCAGTCCTCCTACCCGGGCAGGACGAGAGGGACTGTCAGACTTGTACTGACTAAAATCCACGGTGTCCTTCAATAGCCCTTTATGTACCGGGGTCACGGTGATGGAATAAGTCCCGCAACCCCGGCAAGGCTATGGCTACGGTGCCCTCTCTCTCACGCGTTACGCCTCCGCCTTCGCAAGCAGAACTGCTTCGCAGAAAGAGGCGACCGCCTCCCACTCCGTCTCGCCCCGCAGCATGGCCGCGACCAATGCTGGGCGCGAGAGTTTTCCGCCTATCGCCCGCGTGAGGACACGGCGCTGCTCCGTCCAAGCAGGGCAGTCCTGCACCGTTTGCTCCACCGTGTCCTGCGGGCGGTCCTCGTAGTGGTGACAACCGGGCGTTTTCTCCTTCTTTATCTGACACAGGAACCTCCCGAAGTTTCCATGTCCGGTGAGGACCTGCCTCAAGTGGTAGGTGAGGACGCCGTGGAAAGAGGGGTCTTACAGCCGCTATAGCTGCGTGCGCGAGACGACACAGCATGACAGGGAACCGTAGTTCAAGAGTAGGTATGTGTTAAATGGAAGCAACTGGATACAAAAAATGTTATGTGCAGGGAGTGGATGATTTCATACCGGTTCCATAGAAATCAAATTTTATACTCATCGGTAGCTTGTAAGTAACTGGGGGTCTAATATCTTAACACGAAACAGGTGGTTTCGGCTGTATAATCAAAACGCTCGACACTAATACGGGCGTCTATCAAAAAACTAGCCCTCGAAGTACTCCAAAATACGAGAGATAATCAGATTCGCGTCGTGCCACCGGAAGTGCGGGAGTGGACTCACGTGTGAACACGTCCTTCCTCTCGGCGTCAGGCGAAACAAGACCCTGTGTCATGGCAGCTTTCATTTCATGCTTTTATTTTTAATTTTCAGTTATTTTCGTCATGCATTCATAAGGTGTTGTAGCGGACATAATTAAGGATAATATAAAAAGAATAATATGTCAACTATGGTATAACTATGGATCGCGATTTGAAGTTCTTCGCTTCATTTAAACATTATAATCATATCTAGATTAGATTAGAAAGTTTATAGGATACGCCTCGCCACTCCGCGCCTACACAAGCTTAAATAACACTCTAGGAGTAAATATTATATTTCTCTCTCACTCAATCGAGTACCTCGAATTTTCCGCAAGGCATAAGTAGTAGGTCTACTTATGCCTTGCGGAAAATTCGAGGTACTACGTTTTTTTAAAGGCGCTCCCTCACCGCGGGCATTCGTATGTATTGTAACATAAAAGTGCACAATTTGATCTTCTTTGGTCTTCGAATCTGTGAATCGCGGTGAGGGAGCGCCCTAATGCGATTTGATGTAATGACATACACATAGACACTAGCGCCGCGTCAAAAGGACTTCAGTCGTGACGTTCGTACATTCGTATCCGTACCCCTGTCTTCGTTCACGGACTAAAGACACAAAACAAAGACATGATGCAAGACACAAAAGTGTCCAACGTTTGCGCTCTGCCTAAAGAGATTGTCGCAAACATTGCATGTCATCGTCAATCATAATTACAATAAGCCGGTAAATGGCCACATGGACAAAATGGCGGTCGTCGGAGATTAATCCTAGGTCATCATTTACATTATGAAAGCGGTAAAAAGTAAAAGATTTTGCTGCAATAAAAGCGGTCCTACTGGAAATATAATTAGGGAGGCAATGATAATGACGAAGATTTGTGCGAATGATTTAATAGTGTAGACCATTAAACTAAAACCAAGTAAAAACTTCAACACCTGATGTTGGATAGATAACGTGGTTCAACTACGATACCCCATCAAGAGAAAATATTTATTACTATTTTTATTTTCACGAAGAAAACATTTATGTAAAATACTCTCGTGGGATCGTGTATTTACGTAACAACTCCTGCATTTCTTTGAAACTCTGACAGTAACCAATGTCGACCAATTTGCGTGATGACTGGCCATTATGCGAACAAGTAGCAGCTTATTAGACGAGACATAAAGTAATGGTCTTCCAGCATCTTCGTTTATATGACCATGAATATTCTATTTTAGTGGCTTTTGGTACATTCTGACCGAAGAATGTTTTTAACGTTTTAAATTTTGTGGTAGCCTAGATAACCTACATTGTTTTATGTAAAAGAGAGGTCGCAACTATTAAGCATGATCTGCTGGGTTCGATTCCCAAGTCTGCAATCCGGCAAAGTGTTGGTGTGCTATAAGTATGCATCTGCTTCATCATCAGCCTATAAATGATCTCACTGTTGGGACACTGGCCTCCTCTCTGAGAGTGAGAGCGGGCCATAAACTACCACGCGATCCCAGTGCGGGTTGGTAGATGTTACATGTCTTCTAATTTTTGGTTCTAGGACATGTCGGTTTCCTCAGCGTTTTGAGAGCAATGGTGATGAAATAAATTACACAAAGTAATGCGCCTGGCTGGGTTCGAACCCACGACCTACAACTTGTAAGTCGAGGCTGATACCACTGCGCCACCACTGCTCTACAGGTGCTTGGCCGTTTAGTAAAAGATCAGGCACGGGTCTACGGCGCATTGTGTTGCACGCGCACCTCAAGGTGTTGTCAGCAAAGTGACAGGCTTTTTATGGCCAAATTACCTTTCGAGGTTCCAGGACTATCGTTAATAGATACCAGGTTAAGTTACTCGTCCAGTTAATCATTGTCTGTCCATTTCGCTCCACTCAGGGGGAAGGTCTCTTTTAGTGATTTTCCATGTGTACTGTTTATGTATAACATCGTGCCTGAAATTCCCGGAGCTTACCCTAGATAATCCACACGCATCCAGGCCACTGTGTACATATTATGTTCCTGGAAATAGGATAGTCAATTGCCTCCGGGCTTTTAGTCACAATTCGTGCAAACACTCAGTAACACAGTACATTAGACTACCAGGAATTATTTCTGCTTTCTCTCCGGCTAAAATAGATGTTTTTTTTTTCTTTTTTCCAACCTTTTCGCGCGAAAATGAAAAGATTGTATTAAACCTCATTTGTGCCTATTTGCTGAATATTGAATTACGAAGTAAAAGTTACTGAAATCTGACTTTGTTGTATTTTTACTTTAGCTGCTTTGGTATTTTACGATATTATATTTCTTTAATTCAATCTTGTTAATAAACTTTTCTTTCGTTATTAATTAATCTGTTGAATCTTTGAATCTGTTAACAAAGGCAATAACTAGATTGGAATTATGTCCATCTGTTGAAAATGTAGATTTCTTTTCAGTTATAACAACGCGCATTAAGTTGAAAGCAATTTTAAAAACCACACCCTGATAATTATTTGGATAATTTTGAACCCTGTTTTTTAATAGAATTCTAACTTTTGTCTTCTTTTTTTGGTGAAATCATCAAATGAGTCCTCCCACGGCAGGGCAGGAGGGACTGTTAGACTTGTACTGACTAAAATTCACGGTTTCGTTCAATAGCCCGTACGATCCGGGGTCACGGTATTGCTTAGTACATGACCCCGGAAGGCTAACTTATGTCTACTAAAACATTATATGAATTCTCTTAATCATGATAACACTTTGAAATAACCTCACGCGAAGACCCTTTTCCGTAAACAATAGTCAGTTCATTTAAGCAGTTTCCACAAGAAAATTGACCACCAGCTGTGTCTTAACTTATGATCTTTCTATCTGTTATGTACTTTATTAAATGACAGCTTATAAAGACAATATTTACGCGGTAAAAGAACCGCGTGTTGTTTGCTTGTATCAATTTACCCATTTGACGGTAACTGTTTTCGAGGAATTTTCTTATTGTTATTTTATTGACGTAAGTATGTATATACGAGACTTTTATATATGAGAGACATCGTATATACGAGAATTTTTGTCATGCTCGCCTCACACGACGTGTAATATTACGCCACCCGGACCATTTTAAAGCAATGGTACGACAGACGCGTCTTTGAGGAGAGGCTGGAGAAGCGTAACGGCGACCTCACCGTGCGCTTGATACAGGTCCTCACCGAGGAGGTTCTTGTGTCTAATTGGGAAGTGAGTACGTTTGGGTGTTACTACTGAGAGGTTTGCGCGGAGGACATGGTGGAGTATACGGCGTAGGACGGCTACACTTGGGCAGAGCACCACCGCCGTGTCCTCACTGAGGCGATAGACTGCGACCTCTCGCGCCCGGTATTGTTAGAAGCCATGCCGCGGAGAGAGATGGAATGCAAAGCGGCTGCCTCTTTCAACGAAGCAGTAGTCATGCTAGCGAAGGAGGAGGCGGGCGCCGTAAGGGATACGACAGCGTCCACAATACGACCCAGCCCCTATAGCAGATTTGCAGCCAGGAGCGAGTAATGGGTGACTAAGGTCTATTGAAGGATCTCCATGGATTTTAGTCAGTACAAGTCTGACAGTCCCTGCCGAATCCCCTGGGTGGGAGGACAAGGACACATTCGATGATTGTACGCGTGATATATTGTCGTGAGCCGTGATCCAGCATTCAGTATTCAAGTAAATATAACACAAAGCTATCATTACATTTCGGATGTGTCGTAATTAGAAAAGGAAATGTGGCACGTTTAATTTCTAATTAAAACGCGTTGGTACTCAAAAAGTAATTATTTTCGTCGTGTTATTTAAGCTGCTTACCGTACTTTCCGCTACCCGGTTTTTAAGCGTTCATTCAAATTGTTGACAAAAAGACATATAAGTATGAAGGCTTGTAACAGGTTAGTTTCTGCCAAGCATATACAGGGTATATAACGCTTCGTTGAATAAAGTGCTGATGGTCATACAAACAAGCGAAAACATACAATAAAAAAAACAATATATTTTAATAGCAATACAAAAATATGGTACCAATACTATGTTCAAGAAGGAATACCAAATTATTTTATTATTTGTAGGTACATTATTTTTATATTTCTGCTCGTTATTTTTCGATTTCAAGCTTGTAAATGGTATAAAGAAACCATTTACTTACGTAACAAGCATTTGTTAGTCTGGTACGAGCACATTTAAAGGTATATTAGGTACCTACAATCCCAATACAATATTTTTAAGGGTATGATACAAGTTTCATTTCAATTTAATCGTTTTGTTTTTGTTGGACAATCTTCAAATGTGTCTGGTTTGGGTGGACGGGACAGGTCAGTACCCCTAGCACGAGTTTTCACTATTTTACTTTACAGAGTTTTTCCAGTATTTACAGCGTTTCTTGTATGAAAATATGGAACAGCGCCTCTGGTGCGCGAAGAAGGAACCAATTTTTTCTTTGAAAATTGTCAATTTGAAGTCGTCAAAGTTCCAGTTTACGTCTCAAATACAGAAAACTCGTGCTGACGGTACAGGCCTAAAAACTAACCTATTGTTACAGCTAAGCAATATAGCTGTGGTGTTGCTTTACAAACGATAGCGTACTAGAGCGTACTAAATATCGCATCCTACTTGACCTGTCTAAAGTTCACAGGAACTGTTGGACGTTTCCTTAGGTACCAAACTCGTAGCCAAATCCTGAACTGACTCGATTAAGATTTCCATCGATTACCTAATAAGAAGAATGTTGTTAGATACAAAAACAGTTTTTTTAAACGTTGCCCCACACTATATTTTTTTTCAGAGTTGTGGGTGCGTTTACAAACATGAAACTCACATACACAAACACCCAGACCCAGAGCAACTACTTGTAGGTCATAAAAATATTTGTGCCATGCCGGGGTCGATCGCTAAACCATTACGCTAATCGTTCCATCAATTCAGTATTATTTCTATTTCATAATCATTTTCTCATCGTGATGTGTGTCTGACGGACGTGCCTTTTTCCTAAGATCCTCCAATAAACAGGAGGTTAATGAGAAAACTTAGAGCAAGGCCAGACTAGATGTAGTCGCGCGGCATCAAACAGCGTCCGGTGTGAAATAGCGTGAGGCACGCCACGCTGTATCTATGATCTTTAATGTTTAAACTTTCGCTTTTATAGCTTTTTGCGGCGCATATGTCGATAAGACACGATCTGAGTAGTGGTTATTCGAGAAACTCTTGATTAAGTTGAGTTTATGCAACGATATCAAAATTATGTCTCATCCCTGGCAGAAAATTAAAAAATATTGTTAAAAATAATATCTCACTAAATAATACTTTCTTAGAAAAGCAAAGAGAAAAGGTTTTTTTTAAATACTTTCTTATCTTCTCGTCGAACAATAAATTACATTTTGTATTACTTTCGTCTTGGTCTTCCAAAAGGTTCTTTGCATAAAATAGTTTTACAAATGTATAGCAAAATTAACCTTAATCAAATTTATTGAGTGCCAAAAAATCTTGTGGCTCTGACAAAAATAAACGGTAATATCGTGTGAGAGCGCTCTTATTTTGCTTTTGTTTTTGCATAAATTGGATCCGCATTTAATAAAAAGAACAAACCGGAGATGTTTTCAGAAAGGGGAGAAGTCTGTTCTTCTAGTTCACTATTAGCATCTTACATCTAATTTAAAAGGAACTGTACCCCTAGCACGAATTTTCAATATTTTACTTTCCAGTATTTACAGCGTTTCATGTATGTATATATTGTAATTCGTGCTAAGGGTACCCTTAGCACGAGTTTTCAGTATTAGAGACGTAAAGTTAACTGGAGCTTTGACAATTTCAAACTGACAATTTTCAAGGAAAATATTTGTTCCTTCTTCGCACACCAGAAGCGCTGTTCCATTTTTTCATACAAGAAACGCTGTAAATACTGGAAAAACTCTGTAAAGTAAAATAGTGAAAACTCGTGCTAGGGGTACTGAAATCCAGGTTTACTTCAGTAATTCTGATTTCCATTTTATTTTTTCAATAATCATCAAATCTTTTATTCTAAGACACTGTTAACTTATTGTCTCCTTAAGTTAACAATCCAAATTAATTAATTAACTAGTGCCAAAAAAACGTATTAATAGGAATAATTCCTATTTGAGAAATGAAATACTTAACTGCGCATAATCGGGAAATATTTTCCTCACTTTTGGGACGCAGACCAAAGATGTATACGAATGTTCGATTATGGATAATAGCGAATTCCTCACAATATTGTCTTGTATACTGGCGCTTATTTTACACCAGAATATAATCTATACTTTGTAGATTCGAGAGTCATAAAATAGGACCTAACAATAGTGTTAGAACCCATCCATTTAACACGAATCTTTTCCTCCCAAACTAGCTAGGCACGCTTTATGCATGGGCACGAAGTTTACGAGGTACCGAGGTACCCTTTTAAAAAATTTAACGGTCTCCGAGTCCATAAAGTACTTTCTGGTAACCCTTTATGTGTGTGACGTTGGTTGGCTATATCCGGGGTTAGACCATAGTGAAATGTGTTAATGTGCTTTTTTATGTGTATGTACTTTCAAGGTTATTTAGGACATCTCTCACGTTGGTGAAGAAAAACACTGTAAAGAAACCTGGACTTACTCGTATAATAACATGTCTTTTTTTCACAAAAGAAACAACGTTATCATGCGTTTCACACACTGGATGTTTTCGTATTTTAGTCAAATATCATAATTAACAGTAGAACCTTTTTAAATTTCCTAATTGGAATAAATTTCGAATTTAGAAATGAATTTCGAATTTCATTTCGAATTTAGGTGGTGGATGGTCGAATTTTGGTTACTGGATAAAAATAAAACGGTCTTAGTCAAATCAAGGGAGGCAACGAAAAATTTAAAATGCAAGAATCACTCTGTAAAATACTACACAAGAATGAAAACTGACTTCAAAGATTTTTTTTGCGTAAGCTATGCCTGACCTCATTACCCCAATTAGTGGCGATCCCGCTAACCAACCACATATCGATCGTGTTATCAAAAATGATTAAAATCTGACGGCAAAAAATAACTCTTCGGAAAACTCTAGGGTTGAAAATAGATTAACGTGGATATCGTTTGAGCTCTAAAACAATTTGAGACAATAATAGATTCTACGCTGTAAGTGCAGATAATCTCTTACTTAGTTGCAACAACATACATCGCAATTTACACTTTAAAACTTTCTAGAAACCTGCCTACGTAGTTAAACTTCGTACTTTGCCCTCATTCGAGATAAGCCTTAATAAATGACTCGTTTAAAAACGCCTCTGTGAGTACCTGCCTTTGTGTGATCGTGGCAATTTTAAGCTCTCATCACTCACGGCCTGAAAGTTATTACCCTTAATGACAACAATCATAAACTTAGGCGTTTACGTTAAGAGAAGTAAGTATACGGACTACTGGGCAAAAGCGAAACTTCTGTAATAATAACTTTACTTTGTGCGACACTGAGGCACTGGCACAAACGCGCGTGGTAACGTTTATATCTGTCTCTATAGTAGGTAGTTGGTTCCTCATGCAGAGGATCGTGGTCAGCTTCGAGAGTTGCATTTGGAGCGGATGATGATGAGTTTTTGTTCAGCGTATCCCTTACCAACTTTTACAATTTAGAGGACTATGATTCCATAACCTGGTCAGTCACCAGTCCACTAAGTTGATGAATGAACTAGGATGGCCGCAATAGAGACAATTGTTGGTAATAATTTTACAAGCGATGTATTTTGTCAATGGAAATATTACATAAGTACCTACAAAGTCTGACTGGAGAAAAAATTGGAAAAAGAAAAAACGAAACTTTCAATCGAGAGGTTGGCTTTAAATTTTCAAGTATGGGTTCGTGGAATCCAGTTTAGATTATGCTAAACAGTAGCAACCGATATTGTAATAGCAACTCCACAAAACTTAGTGATACCTGTGGTGATACTCTGAGTGTGTTTAGTTTTGAGTGTCGAGTTCCAATAGTAGTGAGCTTAGCAAGAGATAAAAGAGGGTACACCGATTTTTCTGCTTCTAAAAATTTATTAAATTTTCCGTCCACCCGCATTCTCCAGTCACCACGCGATCATGGCGCTTGCAATAGCGTCGAAATATCGGGAGCTCAAAATAATGAACAATCACGGAAGATATCCCGTAAGTGACATTATAATACCTACCTATCTACTTTTTCATGTGACTGTATGTTACTATTGAGAATTTTAAATGTTGAAATTGAAATTTTTACATTTAGAGCGCGTATTCATAGTAACGCCTTACTTTTCAATTCCCAAAGACCCGGTTCAAATAAAATTTCACCACACAGTAAAATTGATTTTCAACTTTGATAGAAACAATAGAAACAGAATAATATGGACGTCAAAGTTTGATGGGGTCAAAAGTAGTAGTTCAGTTTGTCAATATAGTTTGAGGTTTTGACCTTCGCACAGTGATTTGAACTTTATATATTTAGTAAAATGTATGTATTTTGAATGTTTTCTGTATAGCCTGTAGATGAGTGAATTTCAACAGGTCCTATAAAATCTTCATTTCCGTGGTTTTTTTAATCTTAAGCTTTTTTAAAAAAAAGAAACGCTATTATTAAAGTTTTTGATAATTTATATATTCTTGCTTAATGTCTAGCAGATAACTTAAAAAACTAACGAGATATAAGGATTTAAAAATTTCGTGCCACGGCGATGAAACATGCGTGCACGGCAATGAAACAAGCGCCCACGGCAATGAAAGAACTGTGGCATGGCAATGAAAGAATCAATCAACGATGAGTACAATATATGTTAAAATTATAACTACAATTATATTCAAACTGATTGGCAGACTTTGACAAAATAATATCATGCATCATACCGACGTTTGAAATTTAAAAAAAAATCGTCTTGACCATGTTTATTTTCAAGCCCAAGTCGAGGCCATCAAGCATCATACTGAGTTCCTCCATCGACTTGCCATGACTATGATGTCGTCGGCAAATCGAAGGTGAGTGATGTATTCGCCGTTGATGTTGATGCTAAGTCCTTGTCATTCCAGGAGCTTGAAGGCGTCTTCCATTGTGACAGTAAACAGTTTCAGGGAGATAACATCCTTCTTACGCCTCTTCTCAATGGAATCGCCTTCGTGCTCTGCTCCTGTACTCGAACCGACATGGTGGCGTTATCATACAAACACTTCAACACTTTGATGTACCGATAGTCAATACGGCATCGCTGGAGTGACTCAAGTACCACCCATGTTTCCACCGATACGATGGCTTTCTCATAGTCCACAAACGCTAAGCATAATGGCAAGTTATACTCTTCGGTCTTCTGTATAACTTGCCGCAGCGTATGGATGTGGTGTATGGTACTATAGCCTCTTCGGAAACCGGCTTGTTTGGGAGGCTAGAAGTCATCAAGTCTGACAGTCATGACTCAGAAGTATGATGGGTCTGTAGTTCTTCAATAGGCTGTTATCAACTTTTTTTAAGAAAAGCACCACTTCACCTTTGCTCCATGCTTCAGGCGTTTTGACCTAGAACAGGACGGTATTAGTGAGCTTCTGGAGGACTTTAAGTACCGGTATTCCACCCGCTTTCAGAAGCTCTGAAGTGACTTAGATATACGTCTATTTAGCTGCTTATATGACTTCGCGTCATTGGAAGACTGCAACTGAAGCAAACCTCGTTTAGACATGAGGTTTAAGGTTTGCTCGGTCAATAAGTTCTCAGGGAAAGCAAAGCGATTAGAAGGCTCGAGTTGATTTCGGGGTTCTGAATATGGGACCGAGTAGGTGGGAGCGTAGACTTCATCAGGCTGGACCTTTCAAATCAAATCTAAAGAGAGACCAGAGAGATACAATCTAGAGTTAACTTGACGAGTTTTGTACTGTCAGTAATCGGTATTACCTGAATCGCAGGTGACAAAAGATGTTTTCTTTGCCTAATCATACCATGGCGATGAAAACACAAGTCACGGAAATGAAATACCTGGCCTCGGCAATGAAACTAAATTGTTTTACAAGGCATGGCAATGAAATTTTTTTAATTGCCATGTCTTTTTTTTCATTTCCATAGCAAATTTCGGCCACGGAAACCACGGCAATGAAAACACGTCGATGAAAATCAAGGCAAAAAATATAAATAACAAAAAATCTATTAATTATTCGAAGAAATAAGCACCTCACAAATGAACATATGAGGAATGGTGTTCTATCGAATGCTTACTCATGAAGACAAACTTATTCAAATATGAGTTATATCTATCCACGGCGATGAAAGAAAAATTTTCCAGTAACATAAAAATTGATTATTTAAATTTATTGTGCGAAAACGCAGGCACGTGTGTACTTCCTTCCACTTTGAGCACTTAGGCAGCACTAATATGCAACGTTTAGCATACCGGTAGGGGGGAAGAAAGTAGTAGGTAAAACAATATCCTTGAACATGATTAGGACACGGCAATGAAGGGTAATTCTGGGACAAGTGATTTTTTATTAATCATTCGTTGTTTTGTTTAAATATTTGAATAAATGTATTCTGTAGCAATACTTTAACTATTCATGTATCAAATAAAACGAGGTTTTAGTATAAATAACCAATAGATTTTTATCAATGTGGAATAATACACAACAAGGTGAAGTGTGGACAAACACGGCAATGAAAGATTACGAGGTTTAATATTTTTTTTTTGGAATATCCATAAATCCAATTAAATAAACATTTAGTGCTACACATAGATTACTATTTCACCTACCCGGAAAAAAAATTGAGAACGTTATAACTATGTTTTTTAGTACCGATTTCATTGATGCCACGCAATTTTCGGTCCCGGGAAATTCACTCAGATGTTAGTACAAGGTCAGCGAAAACATGCCTACGATTTCTTGGCCAAGTTTCGTAAATGCGAGCATTGTGATAGCCGATATTGATTCTGGCTTACAGTGACAATAACGTGTCTTATCACAAAGTTTAGGTATACTACGACCTTGCAATCACCTACGGTCAGACTTGTCTCGAAAGAAAATCGTCAGATAGATCAGCATAAAGTTGATGACATCGTTCCCGGATGACAGCGATGAGTAGTAAATTACTCCAATTTGGAGCTATAGTGTTCAGTGGTCGTTGTTGTATTATAATTATATTTGTTTTATTTATGATTTCATCTAAACTAAAATAAAGTCTTAACTATGAATTAAATATTCATAATTATATTTAGTTTAATGTTGAATTTAGGTTAAAACTATATTTTAAAGTACCCGTAAGAAGGTGAAAAATAATTACTTAACGATCTATTTTAAGCCGTCTTGGACTAGAACAACCACAAACACAAGAATACCACATAATAATTTAGTAAAGTCTTTGGTTAATACGTTAATGGATTAGTTAACTTACTTACATAGACCACATAAATGATGGAAGACATAAATTAACTGTCTCTAGTAACATTTCTCCATCACTGTCGGTCGTAAACAGGGTGCTGTGTCATAATTACTAACAATATAGCCAGATCTAGCTTTTTACAGAGATTGTAGCTATATAACACGTTATTAATCGAAGTAAGAAGAAGATTTTTTGGTAGGAGAAAGTTTTTTTTAAAGTTTTCTCCATACTAGGAATTCCTCATGTGTCGTGAGTTGGTTTACAAACATATAAACTCACATACACAAACGCCCAGACCCGGAAAACTACTTGTAGATCATACAAATATTTGCTCCATGAGCGGCAATCGAACCCGCGACACGCAGCGCAGCAGTCCGATCACTCAGCCACTGCGCTAACCTTGTCGTCAAGTAAGAGGTTTGGGAGAGAATTGACACAACTTTTAAAATGTGTACGAGTTTCTATCTCATTATTTATCATCTCATATTCCGACAGACTCGCGATTTCAAACCTGGGCAAGTACTAGTGTGTCTTTTTCAATTCATATGTTACTTTTTAGTTTATCTGTTTGGGAAGTCATTGGCATCGGTGAAGGAAAACATCGTTAAAAACCTGGACGTATATAATCAATATGCAAGTACAAATCCATGTTAGAGGCCGGTTGGTTCCCAGAGACTCTGACACCAAAGGGTGGCTACATCCTAGTAGGTATATAGTAGGCATATGAAAAAGATCTATCGGGTAAGATAAGTTTTGTGAAATAGAGGGTGAGTCCTGTTAAGAAATTTAATATCTGATAGAAAACCCTAACCACATTGCCTGACTTTAGGGGTAAAATCCAGCGGTTAAACAGCTGAATAACTGGTTGTAACGTTACCCAAGTAATCTTCTACTTATTGAAAGCGCATTCGACACTTTTTTTTTTTGTCACCAAAAGAGTTCGTTGTAAAACCGTGTTTTTATTGTTGTTGTTGCATGACAAACGACAATAAATGTTCCTTTAGGCCATTTGTCGAGTAGCAGTTGCAAGAAATACATTCCATTTCCAAAGAAGAATGGGAAAAATGTATGGACCCCTTTCTTTTGTGAAAGTAAGTACGTGAAAATACGTAATGGCAACAAATCTGTAAACTGTTATGTATGTGGCCAGTGTGCTGCTTATTGTTTATGCTTAGTGTTTGACGTGTTACTTTTCTGTTCTGTCATGTCTGTTCTTTGCTAATAAATAATGGTTTTCCAAAAGATATTTCAATGGCGACGAGGATAAAAAGACAGCGTGTTTAAAATATATTGTAAGCAAAAAAAAATAGAAATATACCAAAATGTCGATCGGTAAGCTTTCGGAATTTAATGTAAGATCTTCCAATTGGAGTATGTATATTGAAAGGGTGGAAATGTTTTTGGTAGTAAACCAAATTAAGAAAGAGTTTTGGGTGCCAACATTGATTGCAGCGATGGGCGATGAGGCGTACGAGCTGTTGAGTAACCTCACAAGCCCAGCTAAACCCCATGAAAAAGCGTACTCGGACATTGTGAAACTTATGACAGATCATTTACAGCCCACACCTTCATTTATGGCCGAGAGGTTTCGTTTCCGGCAAAGACGGCAAAATGTTGGGGAAACGATTTCTCAGTATGTAGCGGAATTGAAGAGATTGTCGAAATTTTGTGATTTTAAATCCGTTTTAGAGGAAAATTTACGTGATCAACTGGTGTGTGGTTTGCGAAACGAGACGATTAGACAACGGTTATTTACTGAAGAACAACTGTCTTATGTAAAGGCCGTAAAAGTTTCATGCTGTATGGAAGCAGCAGAGCGTGATGCAGCGGCAGTAGACCAGTCGGTTAGTAGGAACAGCGATGACGCTGCGACCGGAGCGGTGCATGTGTTGGCGTCGACGGACATTCGGGATCGCCGAGGGCGTGGTGGAGCACGCGGATTGCCAGTTGCACGCGTCGGGCAGAGTGCTGCTCACTCCCAAAATGATTGTTCGGCTTGTGGTGGTGATCACCAGAGCGAAGGATGCCGTTATAGCCGGTTTTTCTGTGGAAAGTGTAAAAGGAAGGGACACCTGCGTCGGGTTTGTCCTATGTTTGTAAGAGGAAGACAGCCACAGGATCGTTGTTACAAGAATAACATGATGCAAATACCAGGCGGAACAACCAATCAGTCAACCCTAAGTCAGTCAGGGGAGGATGAATCTCCTTTATCTGATGAGGAAGATTGTGGGCCGGTGAAAGATTTGCATACACTTACTTTAGATAGCTATAAACCGGTGAGTTTAACTGTGTTTGTGGACAAAATTCCACTGTCTATGGAGATTGACACGGGATCTTTAGTGTCATGTATTAGTAGAAAAATGTATAATCGTTTGTTTAGCCATAGACCGTTGAATAGTTCTAGTTTAGTTTTCAGATTTTACGATGGTACTACCACACGACCTTTTGGTATGTTCTGTCCAATAGTTCAGTTTGGTGAAAGGTCTAAGCAAATGGAATTGTTTGTAATAGAAGGTGGCACAACATCTTTGCTAGGTCGACAATGGCTTACTGAACTAGGCATTAAAATACCATTATACCAAAATGTTGCGTCAACAAATGTCTCGGGTAATGAACGGTTGAAACCATTACTTTACAGATTTAAGGAATTGTTTACGGAGGGACTGGGCCGATTCACGGGAGGCAAGGCTCGGTTGCGACTACGCGAGGGGGCGACACCCGTGTTCTGTCGTGCTCGGCCGGTGCCGTACGCACTCCGCGAACGTGTCGACGCTGCACTAGAGGGCATGCTGCGTGACGGAGTGATCGAGCCAGTGGAGAGCGCGGACTGGGCTACTCCACTGGTACCGGTACGTAAGGCTGACGGTGGACTCCGTATCTGTGCTGATTACAAAATAACTTTAAATCCAGTATTATTGGTTGACAGATATCCTTTACCACGTATAAATGACTTGCTGGTTAATTTAAACGGTGCTAGGGTATTTTCAAAAATTGATCTAAGTCAAGCTTATAATCAAATTGAATTGGATGACCCTGAAAATTACACCGTTGTTAATACTCACAAGGGTCTTTTTAAGTATAAACGATTAGTTTTTGGTTTATCATCAAGTCCAGGTATATTTCAACGAATTATGGCAAATCTTTTTAATGATATTCCAAATGTAGAGGTTTTTCTGGACGATATTATAATTGCAACAACCAATGTTAAGGAACATTTAGTTATTTTAGAGAGAGTTTTCGAGCGTTTATATCGTAACGGAATGAAACTGAAGGAAAATAAGTGTGTCTTCATGACTAACGCGGTTAAAAATTTGGGATATATTATCTCAGCTGAAGGTATTAAAGCGGACCCAGAAAAGGTGGAAGGTATATTAAATATTCCCCGCCCAGTTGACATCACCGAATTGAGAGCCTTTTTAGGAACAATTAATTATTACGCTAAATTTGTTAAAAACTTGAGCAATATACTGGCACCTCTGTATAGGTTACTTAAGAAGGAAGTTATTTGGAAGTGGGAGAATGAGTGTGAGGCGGCTTTTAAAATGATTAAAAACATTTTGATTAGTGCGGACGTCCTGGCTCATTATGAACCAGATAAACCTTTGTTTTTAACATGCGATGCTAGCTCGAGGGGCATAGGTGGAGTACTAAGTCAAATGTGCGACCACTATGACAGAGGCACGAATGTAGTGCGGGAGCGGCCGATCGTGTATGTATCGCGCGCACTTAATGCGGCTGAGAAGCATTATTCGCAAATCGAGCGAGAGGCTTTAGCTATTGTGTTCTGCTTTGAGAAATTACACCAATATTTATATGGGCGACGCTTTACATTACGTACGGATCACAAGCCATTGGTTACTATTTTTGGGCCAAAACAGGGTATACCTTCGATGGCTGCGAGCCGGTTACAAAGGTGGGCTATTAAGTTGTCAGCTTATACCTATGATATAGAGTATGTTACTTCAAAGCAGAATGGGGCAGACGGGTTGTCGCGGTTACCAGCTCTTCCTGTGGGTAAACAATTAATTACATTTCCAGAGCAAACTTATTTACATTTTTCTCAAAATGCCATGTTATTAGATTACAATGAGATTAAAAGACAGACTAGCCGAGACCAGTTGCTTGGCCGGATTCTAAGATATCTTCGTGATGAATGGCCAGTAGATAATGAAATGAAATCACTCCAACCTTTTTTTAATCGTAAAAAAGAATTATACGAGGAATTGGGTTGTGTGATGTGGGGCCATAGAGTGGTCATACCAAGTGAGTGTAGGAAAAAGGTATTAATTAATTTACATGAAGCTCATATGGGTATAGTTAAAACTAAGGCTTTCGCTAGGAGTTATGTTTGGTGGCCAGGTATGGACGAGGAGATTGAACGTAGGTGCCGGAGTTGCCATGTCTGCGCTGCGGAGAGTGAGGCGCCGCCTCGACATATGCCAAGTCCATGGCCGTGGCCAGATAGACCGTGGGCTCGAGTCCACGTTGACTTTTTAGGCCCTATTGAAGGACGAATATTTTTAGTAATGATTGATGCTAGGACTAAGTGGATAGAGGTTTGTCAAGTACCTAGTACAGCGGCTTGTCATACAATCAGGGTTTGTAGTGACGTGTTTGCACGTTTTGGTTTACCGAGACAAATTGTATCCGATAATGGACCACCGTTTACAAGTCATGAATTCACACAATTCCTCAATTCAAACGGCATCGCACATATATTTTCAGCGCCATATCATCCTGCCTCAAATGGAGCAGCAGAAAACGCAGTGCACACTGTTAAAAGATCTATTAAAAAGGCAATTAGAGAGAAGTTGGATATACAATTATTTTTAAATAATTTCCTGCTATATTATAGGAATACTGAACATTGTAGTACTGGTGAAACCCCTGCTTCGCTAATGTTCGGTCGCAATTTGCGTACGAAATTTGACGCACTAATTCCAAGTAGGGAGAGCAAAGTTAGAAATGCTCAAGAGTGCCAACAAAAATATGGTGCAAATGGGTCGCGTCAGTTGCGTCCTGGGGATGAGGTGTGGCTGCGCCAGTATCACGGACCAGATAAATGGGTCTCTGGAAAGATAGTTGAAAGAATGGGAACCACGGACTACAAAGTAGTTGATGCTTTAGGTAGGGAATCCCACAAACATGTTGATCAGCTTAAACAGCGGATACGGAGTCCATTAATCAGTCCTTCTTTTAGTCCGGTTAGAGAAGGGGCAAAGACGGTTGAGGTCACTCAGGAGGAACATGAAACGTTTGAAGATTGTGTTGAACAGCAGCCTTCCTTGCCTTCCCCGGAACCCTCTCAGTCTCAGCAATTTCCGATGATAGTGCCACCTTCCTTGCCTTCCCCGGAACCCACTCAGTCCCGTCCAGTACGGCAATGTCGGATTGCCAAACCGGCTGTTTATAAGTATTAAGAAATTGTATCCTTGTTAAGTTTTTTCTTTTAGTTATATTGTGGTGTAGGATTTTATTTTATTTTAACGTGTATTGTTACTTAATTTTTCATGTGCCTTATTTTACTGTAACTGTTGTACCGTTTCTTAATTAAGGGTGAGGGTGTTATGTATGTGGCCAGTGTGCTGCTTATTGTTTATGCTTAGTGTTTGACGTGTTACTTTTCTGTTCTGTCATGTCTGTTCTTTGCTAATAAATAATGGTTTTCCAAAAGATATTTCATAAACCATGAGAGAAAAATATGTTATTCATTCATTTGATATTTATGTATAGATGAGAAGAAGTGTAACAAGGAAAGGGACGCTTCACGCATTTTTCTTTATTTTACTTTTTGGATATAGCTGTAATTAGTAGCAGAGTTTCATTTGTTTGAAATGCAAGGATTTTTAAGCGTCAGACTTGCGTTAATGAATTATTCCCGTTGGATCCCACTTTTGAATCCTACTTAAATATTTTTCTCGTTGGATCCCACATGCTTTAAAAAAAAACAATGCGAGTACTTTCAACAACAAAGTTGCTTTTGTTTTAGATTTATTTTAGTAAATCTTTAAAATATGGGATTCAACGGGAATTTAAAAATGGGATACATCGGAAATACGGAATTTAACTGGAATAAATCGCGTAAATCTATGGCCACAGTAAGCTTGTAAAAAGTTCTGGACAAATGCACACTGCACTGAACGCATTGTTTAGAAAATTCAGAGTTCTTTATAAAAGTGAAGGTAAAAGTAATATTAGCAACCGGTGTGTGTCTATGACATGTGAATATGTAGAATTGAATAAAGCTTTTGTTTTTCTTCGTAGAGTCCTTTTTCGTCCTTGTAATCGGTACATAAGCATGGTCTGAATGCAATTGATTTCACACAATACAACTACTGTTCTGTTCATGGTAACCTAATTGTTTTAATGCGAAGCAATCGAGGCGTCACTTCATTGATTTAATTCTATCTTCAAGGACAGTTATTTAAATACCTTCACTCTTGTAATACCTTTTACAATTCAGGGCCTTCTTGAATTTTTTTGAGACTAGCTGACGCAGCAACTTCGTAGGAATTAAAATAAAAGTTTTAAACTTTCCCTGGACTTCCCAAAATAAAATAAAACCAAAATCATCCAAATAGAAAGAAAGAAAGAAATAAAAACGTTTATTGGCACATGCCACAAGTACACACAGTAATAAGACAAGAAACAAACAAGAAGAACTTAAAACTAAGCAAACTTAAAAATAAAAAAAAAACGGTCCAGCCGTTCTCGAGCTTTATCGAGACTAACGAACAGCAATTCATTTTTATAGAAAAAGAAAATTATAGTTAGAAAATTACACAGCAACGTCACATTGATTAGAAATCAAACGGTCACATACGGCATCTCCCTACTAACAACACTGAAAATGTATGTCTGTGATCTTTATAGCGACATAAAATCATGCTTGGTTAAAGTTCCTCGCCTCATCTTTTCCATATCATCAGTCCCCATGAATCGATAAATATTGATTGACATATCAAAGCCGAGCTTGATAGAAAACCCATAAAATTGTTAACTTCATTAACTTCGCTTATAGGAGATACCTTTTGAAATTTGACCGTAGTAGTAGCGTGAAAGGGATTTTTCGGAAAGCCCGAAATGGAGGTAAACTTTTAAAACGTAATTTGTGCGAAAAATGTCATTTACGTCCGGTGTTGTTTAAAAAATGGGGCTGGTTTATTTTAAAGGAATATTTCCATTTTTAAAATGTCCGCCAGGACTAAACCGGGTTCTAGAGGTCAAATAAGTAGCCATGTAAAATACTTTTGTTCAGCTGGATTCGTTTCAACTGGAAGTTGACCCAAACAGTCACCTAACCAAACTTGACCTTATCCTAACTAAGGATAAGGTTAAGTTTGGTTAGGTGACTTTTATTTCATAACTAGCGGCCCCGGCAAACTACATACCGCCTCAGAAACAATTAAAAAAATAACCTTTTAAACCTTACCTGAACTTTCCAAAATAATTCAAAACCAAAATCAGCCAAATCGGTCCAGCCGTTCTCGAGTTTTAGCGAGACTAGCGAACCGCAACTGATTTTTGTATTGTTTTAAAATGAAAGTGTATCTAAAATAAAATAAATGTTTATTTATTATAAAATAAAAGTTACATTTATTAGATAATTTACGTCATTATACCGTTTCAAGACGAGAGAACATGAAAATCAGTTAAGATATCTTTAGAAGGTTAACCACCTTTGCAGGTATGGCCGCGAATATTTGTATTTGACATTGATATTGTAACCCAACGTTAGTTCAGACTTCAGAGTAGCGAACCGTGAGAACTTCATCTGTTACTAACGTTTGAATTTATCTGAAGTAATTTGATTTTCTCGTGCAAATATTTTGAAGTATTACTCTCAGTAGATTTCTAGAGACTCGTAAAATTTTCGCCGTTGAAAATTTCATCCAGTTAGGAAAACTTTTAGAATATTTTTGTTTTAATGAGCAGTGTCCAATTTACACAAAGTTTTAGATGAAATAAATTTTTGTTACTACAACTACGAACTAATTTATTTTGGTAAATTACAAAGAATTAACAGTTTGATGTATTTTTCAATGAGTATTCTATTACTATACAAATAACAAGGAATTAAAAATTTAATGAAAAAGAAAACTAAGTACTAATAACGTCGTTCTAATTTTAAAAGAAGCACATCAAAAAGAAACAGTTTTTTTTTCCATTTTTCCATGTTACTAATTTGGTAGTAGGGAGGGATTTAATAATATATAGTATCAAACTAAAAGGGGTGGATTTAATAATAGAGGAAGTATTCGTTTGTGTCATGGAAGTGGGTCGGGTATCGAACCAAATTGCTGGTCAGTGCGACTACCAAACGAAACTGAATATTTTACTAAGTAACCGGATTAGTAGTCTCGTTAAAAAATTGGTAGATTCAGAGGCCCTAGTACGAATATTTGACCCGCATTCTTCGTACTTAAATATTTTTTCTTCCTTTGCTTGAAGTAATACGACGTATTACTTCATAGTAAGAAGTAAGTACAAGTGGAAATATTGTACAGAAAATTTAGAAACGCCTCCAATGTACAAACGTGTAACTATTTTTATGTCGGTATTCATCAAATTAACGTCATAGTTACTGTTTCCTTTACATCACATAAACGTGAAAACTTGTGAAATTATTAACATTTACTCAGTGTGCGTTGCAGTAACTTACTTAATTCATTTTTCTGAGAAAATAATATAAAATGTACCGTTTTAAACACAACGTAAGTTTTATTTTTCATATAGTTAGTAAAAGAGCATGAATGGAATTAAAAAATTAAAAACTCCAACATATTTTAGACTGCAATTAAGTTCCCAAGTTTCGTGAAAGCACTTCTGCAATTAAGTTAATTGTTGAGAATCATAAATATTGTTGTTTCCGTTGTTAGTCGGCATCACGAAAGCGCGCGTGGAGGTATTCGCGCGCGCCACCGCGGTCGCTGCCCCGCACGACCGTTAACCCCTCAAATGCAGTAAGCTGCAATGTCTTACCCTGTTAGCTATTTTCCGGGACCGTCTGCCACGCTATTTTCATCTCTATGTAAATGTAACCTGATTGGTTAAAGGTTACTAAAGTGCAGTTTGGCTAGGTTGTTAGTGTCTTGTGTCGGTTTGTCTTTTTTTGGGTCAGCCATTTTTGTGGCATTTTCTTTTCTATATCTACTCATGTTGTAAAGACACAATTCTTTCAAAAGTTTGTCTGAATAAAAAATCATCGAATTACGTAATGATCTCATTCGATTTTTTTTTCCTTAATGGAAAGCTAGTTTCCTTTTATTCCCATTGACACTAAAGCGGGCCCAGTCGCGTATTAGTTATATATTAAAAAAAAAGAAAATTGTTGAAGTGATTGTGGCTTTAGCTTTACATGACCCCGAAACTGGGTGTTAAAGATATGAGGCAATGTCAAGACATTATATCAACAGTGACCCGTACGACCTTTAACCCCTCAAATGCAGTCCTATCTGCAACATCTAACCCTATTAGCAATTTTCCCTGATCTCCAGACGCCGCGCCATTTTCATCTTTATTTCTTAAGACAACCTGTCTCTCCAAATATAGGTCAAGTATAATGTTGGAACTGATCTAACTTAGGCAGACATTTCGCCCACTCGCCTTTTGGGATTTGTTGAACTATCGCAGTTGTAAAGTAGCATTTTTATTATTGTCGTCCTTTTATAGCTTATTATGCGCTGAATTTGTCTCATAGGATAACGAGGGCAGCAAAATTGGTGAAAAATATTATTTCTGGCGAAATTACAACGTATACAGAGTGTTTCTTTTAAATGGGCCAAAAGGGAGAAATCTGCATCCATAAGAGTTACGAGAAAACTTGTTTAGGAACCTTTAGCTCTATTTTGATATACTTATAATTTTGGCGTTTTTATTTTTTTGGTCAAGTGTGAGCTGTCCACAGAAATTTGTGAAATTGACCAAATTTTTTTTTAACACCGTTCGACTCTGTTTCATATAAGGATCATTACATTGTATCGGAAGAAAAAATCGGGACGGCGGAAGTTAGAAGAATATTTTTTCATACAAATGTATGTGTATGAACGAAAAAAAATACCATTTTTTTTCCAATCTCTTATGGATGCAGATTTCTCCCTTTTGGACAATTTAAAAGAAACACCCTGTATATAAGCGTGACATATCGCTAGTATTATAGAAACATAGAAACCAATTACGAGCAAGTTCTTATTAAATTAATAGAAAATTACATACATATGTAGGTAGAGAATATCACTTTTCTTAGCAATTACTTGAAGCTGAGTGCTTTTGAAATGTGATATCTTGGAGTTTATGTTACATGTGGTTATTGAATTAGCGGTCAGTGGGTAGTGTGCTAATGTAGTGTGTAAAGAAAACCTTTTTCCACGACTACCTGTTTTAGTGTGATAATTGGGATGTATGTAAACATTGTGTTATAACTATATTGTTGATATTTGAAATTGATTTACTTGTTGTAATGGGTGCTTATGTATTAGTAATGTAACGTCTGATTTTGATAACACTACATCGGACCTTACTTAGTTGTATACCTACTGACGTATGATACGTGCAGAAACCTATTTCTTTTTTATCTAACAAAAATCATCAAATGAGTCCTCCCACCCCGGGCAGGGCGGGAGGGACTGTCAGACTTGTACGGACTAAAATCCACGGTGTTCTTCAATAGCCCTTTATGTTCCGGGTTCACGGTAATGGAATAAGTCCCGCGACCGATCTAACTTTTACTTGAAATCAAATTAATAATGGTCTGATTAATAATGAATTGATTGGGGCTACTTACTAGTTCAGATAAATAATAATTAAAATAATGGTACATTTTTATTGAATAACGAAACAAGATAAATCGACTAATGCACTTGTTTTGAGAGGCATTATTTTTCCGTTTAATTAATTATTTCGATGAATGTTCCATGTTAATACGGCTTATAATAATTTCATTGCTCTGTGAGACATGTTAATCCCAAATGATGAGTCTGAAATAAAAACAAAATATTTTTACAATTTATTTAAAGCGTCCAGATCTTTTTTTAACAGTCTTCAATGGAGAGATTTAAAAATAACGTAGTAAAGGTTGGCTGTGTACCCCTGGTTTATTTTTATGCCCTGAGGGTGTAGACTTTTCAATAAACTTAAAGCTACGCCAGTATAAAGCCTGTTAGGCTCGTACCTAAATGCAAAATGATTGGTGAATGTGAAGCTCAGCCAGTTTGCTATAAAGTACAATTCTGTGGGATTATCTACCTTCAAGGGATGACTTAAGGTATCTTTTTAAAATGAAGTCTGTGAAACTAAAGATTCGAACGAAATGAAATGTTTATCTAATATTATGAACGAATGAATGGATTTTCGTTACTCTTTCTTACACTTTATTTTTGAAAAAATTAGGTAGATTATAGTCTGGACCTAGGATATCTTCCATCCAAGTATTACGTTCCTGATTGTTAATTTTCGTTAATAATGCTGCTGCGGCTGGGGTAGGCTAGCTCAAATTAAATTTGCTGTAAATTATTCATATTAACTTCATATTTTTATTTAATCATTCCTAGTGTGACCGCAACCTCAACCGCGTAGATTTTTTCTAAAATAAAAGCCTTAGTTACTCCTTATAACATCAACTACCTGCCAGTAAAAGTTCCGTCAAAATCGGTCAAGACGATCCAGAGAATATCCGGAACAAACAAACAGACAGCTAAATATATAATGAATCCCTAAAAATAATTCTGGTAAATGTAGGAATCATGAATGCATGTAGTAAAAAGCGGTTATTTTAATATTACAAAACAGACACTCCAATTTAATTTGTATGGATGAAATACTAATGACTGCTTACACATGTCAAGTTTCATGTTCAGGTGGTAATTCGAACCTTTCTAACTCCTTCATTATACAAGCAGGTAATCTAATATCAATTACCATAATGCTATGTCTCTTGTGATGTGACAAGATGAGGAACTCCCATCAAAACTAATTAGTGGTGACAAGACTGCTTGGCATTAATTGCCAACGTTCATTTACTCATACAAGATGAAATTCAGTTAGAATTTTGGATATATTGAAAAAATGGTTTATGTATTCCACTTTGTTTGACAATTTTGGTGTCCTCAATTCACCTCGGAAAAATGTCACCTTTTAGTAGAAGACAACAATATTACATAAGTGATAAAAGTCCAGTACATCGCGGAAGCAAAGTTGCCCTTGTTCACCCGGTGAATTGCGAAATTTGACACCAAAGTTGTTCACTTTGTTCACCCAGGTGAACCAAACTATTTAGATATGAACTAATGGGTATTAACACTTTAAAATTATGCGGATTAATTTTACGCGTCGACTTACGATTAATGACTTAGGTCTTTGATTATATTTATATAATCAAAGGACTTAGGTATGGTACTTATATTTCGTCTTCAAGTTCATCTGCACGTAGGTATGTTTATAATTCATCGGAAAATGTCAGTACATTTTTTATTGTTATCTTAAATCAATCAATCAATCAGCTTAAATGATGAAACATCATAAGAAACCGTGCTAAAAATTATGGTACTGAATGCTCTTTGAGTTCAGTGCAATATTTTTTCGGTACGATTTTTTTAATTCAGACCTCATGTTTGATGACGTATTTCAATTTATTTTTCCGATATCTCGTAATCATGGCAAATACGATGGTTTTATCGAATGTGAGTTCATAACGATGACTGGCATTCAATTAAATATTGTTTGTGTACTCTGCGAGTGAAAACAAACTCGAAAATATCGTGATGCCATCGTGCATACAGTCTTTTCACAATTATTTTATCTCTGACATACAAACATTTCATATTCACAAAATTAAAAATCATTACAATTTTTGCACAGTTGTCAGTGATAGCAACCCACCACCTTATTGCTACGGGAATAAGGCTCAGTGTAGTAGTCATTCCGACTCATTGCCAAAGAAGGAAAAAAGGCTCACTGTGGCTTAGTGATGCAACGGTGTAAAAATAATGATAAAAGAACTGTGCATGGTCGTGACGTGACATTCGAAGTTCACTCACGATTTTAAAAATGGAAAAAAAGAAAACATACAAATGCGATGCAGCCAGTAATGGCCTTACCCTTTGAAAGAGCTTGATTGTTCTACGAAATACATTATGGCGGTCGATATGCGTGCTTTATAGGCAGCGCAGACAGGCCTTTATTTCATAAATTGATCGTGCCTGCCCCAGGTGTAAATTCTATTAAAGTAATGAAGTTTCGGTCTGAGGTTAAACCGATCGATGGTTAGGTCGAGCGAAGTATAGGCATACAAATACTAGTGACCGGCCTTTGCACGAAAATTTAATATGGGACAACTGCGGAATTTATCGGCTCTAAAACTGTCCTATCTATTTCACAAAAAAATATTATAAATTCTTTAAAACACGTAATTTTTTATTAACAGAATTTTATTTGAGTAAAATAACAGAATATTTTATCAACCTACCCGAGTCATTGTTTGACCGCAGGCTTCTCAACTTTTCTATTAACTTCGTCAGAAAATTAGGAGTTGTTTTGGGTTTAAAAACGAAGTTAATAATGACAGCGGGAAATATTCGCAGAAGGGTTGAGCCGAGAGTTTGGGAGATTTGATATTTTATAACTCAGTTGATGTTTACAAGCGAACAGCAATTAATAGGCAAAACTCTTATTAATGAATAAAAGAATTGAGTTATACTAACATAAGTTAAACCTTAAACATTTATTGGATGGACAGCGTGAAGGATGATTTAAGGCTTTAGGGCGAGTATTTTTATCTATATTTATATAAGTAGCTAGTGACCCGCCCTGGCTCCGCACGAGTGCAATCTTTACTATATTATGCATGTTATATACTTAAAAACCTTCCTCTTAAATCACTCTAGCTATAAAAAAACGCTTTAAAATCCTAACCATACATATAGCTAATTGTAGTAACTAATTGTTAGTTTAACTAGTGATCAAACAACTCGCTCTAAGCTAATTAGGTGTCTATTGAGATATCAAGTAATGCAGATATATGGACGAACAATACATGCTGCATCGTATGTGCGTATGTGGGTAAGAAGGTTATATTTGGATACGATAAGGTACTCTCAAATAAAAATCGCACAAAGAATTAATTTAATCATACGTATCCTACAAAAAGGTTGTAAATTGTAAAAAGTGGGCCAAACATTTCAATGGATAACCAATCCTAATATTCGGTCTTCAGTTATTGGGTATTCAGATGTAGGGTCAGGCAATCAAGTTTAATAACTTTGCAATCCGATCCATGATTTGCCCTTTACTTGTGAACCCTACATGTTTTTTTAGCCTTAGGATAGACTAGGCTTACATTCTTAGTTACTGACTCAGCTGGATTTTGATTTTTGATTTTGATTAAAGACATGCTAGACACGCCCCACTTTAGTCCCTTTAAATACAATGCTCAAGAGTTTTCATATGCAGTTATTTTCAAAATTGCTTACTATTTACTACTAACAAGCTTATTAAAACACATTGAGCTATGATTACTACGTATAGAGATAACACCACGTATCGCAACTATGTCCCATCCAGGATGATTGCGCGCGCCTATGTTCATTCAATTGTTTGACAGCTCTGTGGCGTGCTCTAGGCGCGCGCACTCATCCTGTATGGGACACAGTGGTGATGCGTGGTGTCGTCTCCATACGTAGTAATAATAGCTCAATGCTAAAACATAAAACTTGATTTAGTGGACATTCTCTCCATGCATTGTCATTAAGACTGAGTATAGCTAAATTTATATTCCACTGTGGGAACGAGGTGGCACTAGAGGACTTGTATAGCTCTCTCTATCCTATAGACGCTACCTGCACGCGTAGCATGGCGATTCTATCTCTATTCTACCAAGAAAAGACAAAGTTATTTCATCATTATTTCTATACAATTCGACTGTTTTTTTACACAAACATGACATTATTCTTACACCGTTAAAGAATAGAAACATATCTTTTCTATATTTTAAACATTGCTATTATTAAACCGATAAAAATCTTTTACGTTCTGTCATTTTGTCTATTCTCCCGTCGACAAAATCCGTTTCTACAGCGCCATGCTACGCGTGCTGGTGCTAAAATAATTCCTTGTAAGAGTATTACACTCTTTCAGTCTAGATAAGCCCTTGATATACACGTTCTTTGTTAAAGGTATTTTCTTTGATCCCCAAGGTTTACTTCTCAAGAAGTTTCATTATACAACTAGAATTAATTCTTCACGTCTATTTCTTCCATAAATTGCGCGTGAAATAATAATTAGGTATTTGATTAATTGAAAACTTAATTAGAATAATGTAAGGAATGATTAATTGTAAAACGTTTTTTTGACGTTCCAATTTACGAAGGATTTTACGATTGTAAATACCTATTTTACTTATTAGTTTGGTTTTTGCAAGAATATTATCTTTACACTGACTTTTTTTGTTTCAGATTCGCTTCACAGACGCAATTATAGAACAAATAATGAGAGAAATACAAAAACTATAGTGATTTTAAGTGTAGTACATAGATATTGAATTGTGCCAGTGCTGTTAAGTGAACGGAATTGAAAACAACCTCTTTAATCATTTTTATTATTTTATAAATGAAGGTAGTTATTGAAAAGTGATTTGAGTGATTAGAATATTAACGGAAGTGCAGTGAAGTGACGTATTTTAGGAGATTCGCCTCTGTAGTGAAAAATTAAACCCAAAAAAGTGTGTATATGTAAATTTTCGTATCTTTTGGAGGGTTACTAAGTCTTTGTGAGGTGGTGTGACTAAGTCTAGTGAACAAAAATAGTGATGTCTGCGTGTGTAGTGGAAGAAGGTAGGGAGGAGGGCGGTGGCGCATGCGCGCTGGAGGCCGGGTCGAGCATGGATCGTGACGAAATGCCGGAGCGCCCGCGCAGGGAAGTGTTGCTCAGTGCGCGCGGCCGACGTGCTTGCTCCGAACAGGGACCACATCCCAGCTTGAATTTTCGTAAGTTTTCTCGTAACTTACTTTTTTTAACACATCAACCCACCTTAATTAATCTGTCTTTAAATAATAGATTTCAACTTTATCGCAAGAGAAAATAGGTTCGTTTTTTCCTTCGTTATTTTTTTTTTAAACTTGTTTTTCCATTTCATTAATTGAATTGACGACGTCGACTTTGTTTGGCATTTACCAAAAATATAAAAGAAGAGAATAGAATAGAAATTGAAAGATTTGCGAAGGTTGTTATACTGGCAATTCTTTTACATAGGGTTTGTAAATATTTCATCAAGTCGTTAGTCAAGTTTCGAATTTACTTTTAAACTTTGCAGTTTACATTTTTACGAATGTTATTGTTCTTTAAAGCAATCTCTCTCAATATCTTTTCACTAAGATGTCATTTTTGTATGTAAACATTATTTGTTAGTGGCATGTTTTCCGAAACTTTTACAGTTGTAAGACGAATCTACATACTAGCTGTTCCCCGCGGATTCCCCGCTGATGGCTCCTATTAGTATTTTTTCAGTTCAAACCAGTAGTTCCTGATATTAGCTCGTTCAACCTGATTGTTGGTTCTGTTGTTTGGTTCTACTTAACTTACTTACTTGACTCTTCAGCTTGTATTTTATTTCATTGATATATACGAGTAGTACAGATTGTATTGAAAGTGGCTAAGTGGCTGTTTGCAATATTTTGGTAATTTCATACGTTTCATAACTTTTATATTTCTTGCAGCCATACGTTTTTGTTTATTTATGTGGATACGCGAGTTACGAACACGTCAGCGCTCAATTCCGGCTAGCGGAAAAATTGAATATAGAACATGTTGAAATTTTTGTTGTTTTTTTTTTCATGTTATGTATGTGAATGTTTCGAGGAATGCACAGTTAGTTCGGTTATAAATATAATGTTTTATATCTTCTCTTGTATATAGATAGAAGATGAGGTAATTTTAGTTACCAGTACCAGGAGGTATACTTTCTTTTTTTATAGTCCTTTAACGAAGACACGGATGTGTATACGGACGTAAGAACTAAGAACGTAACTAACATCCAAATCTTATTTGCGGACGGCCAATTCTTAAAAACCGCAACACGACTGAAGTCCTTCTGAAGAGGCGCTTGTGGTCAATATACGAGTATCAACTTACTTTAAATAAAAAGACTACGAATTTTCAGCATGAGTAGTGGCGTGGACTATAAGGAGCTATCTGTCAAATCGTAATATAATTAATTCTTGGTTCGGGCTCGTTGTCAAAATGCCCGTAACTAAGGCAGAAACCATCGGGCACGCCGCAATCGCGGCGGTAAGACCCCTCTTTGAGGAGTGGCTGGAGAGACGTCACGGCGTCCTGACCTATCGCATGACGCAGGTCCTCACCGGACACGGAAGTTTCGGGAGGTACCTGTGGCTGATGGGAAAGGAGGAAACGCCTGGGTGTCACCACTGCAAAGATCGCCCGGAGGACACAGTAGAGCATACGGTGCAAGACTGCCCAGCTTGGGCAGAGCACCGACGTGTCCTCACGGCGGCGATTGGCGGAGACCTCTCGCGCCCGGCATTGGTTTCGGCCATGCTGCGGAGCGAGACGGAGTGGGAAGCGGTCGCCGCCTTCTGCGAGGCAGTAATGCTCGTGAAGGAGGCGGCGGGCTGCGAGAGAGAGAGGACAGCGTCCTCCCTCCGCCCCAACCGCAGTGGTGTACGCCCACGGCGCCGTACGTCGCAAGACGATCTCCGGCCACCGTAGGCGCGGGCATGCGGACAGCGAGTAAAGGGCAACTCGCTGTCCGACCATGGACCATGCCCGGGTCGACGGCGCGTCGTGTTCCACGCGCGCCTCAAAGAGCTGTCAGCAAAATGACGGGGCCCCCTCTCAGAGGGCCAAAGCCTGCCGGGGTCGCGGGACTTATTTCTATTACCGTGACCCCGGAACATAAAGGGCTACTGAAGGACACCGTGGATTTTAGTCAGTACAAGTCTGACAGTACCTCCCGCCCTGCCCGGGATTGGAGGTCTCATTTGATGATATTACCACGATAAAAAAAAAAAAACTAAGGCAGAAACCATAGGTTTCGTGTTTAGAGATTAGACTCTCTGTACCTATTACAGAAAGCATTTCCAGTAAACAGTCACTTGATTTACCGATAAAATGTCTGAAAAACCTTTAGATTGTTTAGGATGAGGATACACAGGCTTGTTTAGTTTTTTTTTCTTCTCATTGTTGTTGTTCGTTTATGAGACTCAACGTGACCACATTTTTTATATTTATACATATTATATACTCATATTTAGCGTCAAATAAGAAATAATAACAATAGTGCGTTCTAAAATAAATCCATTGTTAAAAGAACAACCACAAAGTTTTCCTTAAAATTAAAATATCTACAATAATTAGCATTATTGTAGATATTTTAATTTTAAGGAAAACTTTTAAACAACACCAATTTTCAATTAGAATAAAAGATATAATGTATCGTATTTATGGTTTCTATGAGTCACTAATAGATTAATGGATGGAGTCAGTATTTAAGTGGCTTTTCAGACTGTAAACTAAAATTCAATTATATCCCACTGATATAATTGAACACGACCTTTTATTAATAATTCAATTGAACATGTTTCAATTACATATAGTGATATCACTTTTTGGGTAAAGTGATCAATATCATTAATTTGATTACAGTTTACAAACAGTCCATAAAATTAATTACAAAATTATAAGGTGCTTTGGATATTATACAGATGCTATAACAGAAGGTCTATTCTACCAGCCAATATTTGGACTATAACTAATGGTCGAGAATGTAAATATCCATTGTTAAAAGCATAGACAACTTCCTCTAAATTCTAGAGAGATTCTATTCTTCTAGGAGAGATTATTATCTGTGGTTAAAACTCTGAATATCTTCATATGGAAATTGTATTAACAAAGTTGTAATTTGTAACAAAATCTACTCTATTTGCTAAAAATAAGGTACTCAACTGAGTACTGCGCTAGAGAATTCCTTATGGTGGATGTGATATTTTTTTGTGAAGTGAGCAAATAATTACCTTAATAGCGGCTCCATATTATTGCTGTGAATTCACGCCGCGAATTCTCGCTGTGAATTCTCGGCACAATACCGACACTGATCGGGGAACAGGGGCCTTAGTCAAACAGCATACGACAGTAAACTACAATCGTTATCGCTCATCAGTCACCAATACATTTTCAACTTTATACCCCAGCCCGTAAAGTTGAAAATCTATTAAAAAACTGCTAATCGATAACGAACGAAACAAACGAAAACGACCTGAGAACATCAATAGATTTTCAACTTTATGCGCTGGGTTATAAAGTTGAAAATGTATTGGTGACTGATGAACGATAACGATTGTCGTTTACTGTCGAATACTATTTGACTAAGGCCCCAGGCACGAAAGCGCGTGAACCCCGCGAAAACCATCCACATTCTCGTTCGCGGTGTTCACAGCACTAATGTGGAGTCGCCATAATAGTTTTTCATTATACTATCTCACTCTAAAAAGTGATGTTAAAATGTCAAAGTCACAACCAAGAAGGTTTATTACGAATTACTGAAACTTGCCAGTGACACGTATATGTTAATTTCTTCATTATATTGAAATGTTGGTACTTAAATTATCGTGCCAGTCAATATTTGTTGGTGACATAAGAGTGTCGTGTGTGCTGGAAAACTGAACATTTAAATTCAGTTTCACGACTATCTTTCTCACAGTATGGTCGAGTAACTGATATTTAATTAATTCGTCGTTTTCCAGCAGAGATACTTCTGAGTTTTATAGTGTTCAAAACTTTTTAGTGTTTTTTTTTTAATGCGGCTCGAAATTCAAAAAATAGAAATTATGTTTACGTTCTTTTTTTGTTTCAAATTCAATTGTTTATTTTTGTGCTGGTAACAATAAAGTGTAGTGCAAACTTTTTTATTAAGTTTTTAATTCAGTGACTTCATTATGAGTTTTCGTTGAAGTGTTTGTGGTATCGTAACCTTGACATTGTGCGGTTTTACGATACCGTTCACCTATATTTAGTTGGTAAGTTTTTCTTATTCCGTCAATCAAACTAAATAATAATTCTGGCAGGGTTTCGAGAATATCTTAAGAGTTAACCGCGACCTTGAAACGCAAAGGATAATTTAAGGAATAGGATGGGTTTTAGTCAATAGGAGACTGTCACTGATAGTTTGACCGGCCTTTTGGTCTAGTGGTTACTGATCCTGACTGCTATGCTGGGGGTCGTGGGCTCGATTCCCACCCAGGACAAATGTTGGTGTGATGAGCATGATCATTTTTCTGTGTCTGGGTGTAATTTATCTTTAATATTTATCTATTTAGAAATATGTAACTATTTATCAGTTGTCTCGTACCCATAACACAAGCTCTGCTTAGCTTGGGACTAGATGGCGTTGTGGAATATTATTATTATAGTTAAGAACTCCTAAATATTAGTAAAAAAAATATGGGAAAATCACTCTGTCAGTCACTTGTTTTCTTAATTGCCTTATAATCTTTTGCCGCCATCATAATATTACGATTTGCACAGTGGACCGTGATAGCGAGAAATGTGAGAGATATCTTTAATTGATTGTTGCCCGGGCAACGGGAGATGAATTCCTAGCGAGTTGCGCGCGTCTTAATTACTGGAAAGTATTTTTCATTAGGCAAATGTTTTTATTGAAATAAATGTGGGATACATCAACATTTTAGGCAAAGGGATTAGGCATTGAATATAACAATGAAATTGGCTTCGAAAATCACAATGTTATACATTTATATTTATAGAGGATTTAACGTTATGTGCACGTTTGTACACAAGGCTGCTCCTCATCAAGCTATGTAAAACTAGTTAATCTTGGCCTTGCTTTACTGGATCTTTTCGCACAATGAACGATCAACTTCTAATGGTTTTGTATAGTTGATTTATAGTCGTGTTTCCTTTAATAAAACTTGCCTGATAAAAAAGTTACAGACACTTATGGCAGCTACACACCTTACGAAAAATCTTTACGATTGGACGGTACAGTTCAAACTGCAACGATAAATCTACTAGTGTGTTTGAGAAAAATCGAAAAAACTTTACAGTTTTTCTTAACTAATCGTAACGATTTTTCGTAAGGTGTGAAGCAGCCATTATCAGGGACTGCAGATTCATTTCTCAATAGAAAGAGATACATTATTAAAACAATTACAGTCAGATTATGAAAAGTTCTCTTCAATAAAATCTCAATAATAAAATCCCTTTTCTTCCAATACAATGCGGCCGGTTTATTTCAGTATTTCAAATGTGAACAGTTGGCTAATTTGCATGCAAAAAGCTATGAAAAGCTAGGCATGCAGATCAATACGTCGTAAACAGGCCACGACTTGATTATACTGTGGCTGGCCTAAACCTTATACGTCATACTTTTTCATTCAGTGACGTCATCAAAGGCATTTGAAAATGTAAATTCTATAGATAGAATATGTCGTGAGTCATGTTGTGATTTATTGAAAAGGCACGGAACTTTTTTGACCAGCCGGGAGAGTGAACCCTTTGAATAAGCGTAGGTAATGAGAATTCCAATGATATTGAATTTAAGCTTACTTTTCTCTCATTGAAAAATTCTTTCAGTAGTAAAATCAATTTATCTATTGGTGATCAATTAATCATGATCCTGCTTATTGTATATTTTTTTTGGTATTTCGTAAGAAGGCAAAGTAATTGGATTTTAAGGTTTAGAGTCCCTATTGCGGTCTAAAAGCAGAAATTTAAAATCTAACACACGTTTTTTCATCATCATCATCATCATCAGCCGGAAGACGTCCACTGCTGAACATAGGCCTGCCTCTTACACGTCATCATCATGTTTTTCAAATTGCTTCTCGAGCTTGCTGGTAGCAAATAATAATCTGAGAAAAATCCTAAATACCTACTGAACATAGTCAAGAAAATAAAAAAATAACTGGCTTAACTTTTACGTGTTGTCTTGAATGTTAAAATATTACAATAACATCTTAGTTCAAATTAATAAATAAACATTCAAGATTTTAAGATGATTGCAAACCACTATTGTGTTGAGTCTATCTGTACAGTACAGATTAGCCGTTACCACAAGAAAGATAAACATTTGTTGAACACTTACCTAAAAAGCTGTCAACGTCAAAACATTATTTCACTTTGATATAAGGTTCGTTTTGCAGTTACACTTTTTTAGACAGTTGTGCTGTTTGTGGGAAGGCGAAGTGTGTATGCAAATGATAAAAAAAAAATAACTCAGTTTCGCTACCAAACCAAATGTGAATAAACTGTCGTAACTACAAACAACGTGAAACTTTGCAGACAACTTTTTGTTTGACGATAACAATGACAGAGGGATACAATCGTAGTAATTGAAAGGACCATTGTATTCCAAGCACGAACAACAGGCCTAATAGAAGAAATCTAGGGTATCATGTCGGTATTGATTTTGTTTTAGAATTTGTAACAGTGACATGTTACATGAATATTTAGAATGAAAATAAATGGGAACTTACGGGGCTTTCATAGGGCCAAAGGCGTTACATGACGCGGATGAAACCGCGGACAGAAGCTATAGTTGCAAAAAAATTGTCGTCTACATTATTTTTTATTGCAGAACTTCAAAGATTGGGTTACAACTTCATAACAAAGAAGTATTTCAGGAATAACCATTATTTACAAGGCCCAAGATGAAACAATATTGGTTTTGATAGTTTTGACTGAAAAGCATTGTCTTACGTCAGCCTATAAATGTTCCCACTACTGGGAGACAGGCCACTTCTCTATGAGAGGTAGTGGGCCATAATCCATCAAGCGGGCCCAGTGAGGGTTGGTTGCCTTCATAATACAGGACCTAAATGCCTTACATTGTTAAGACTGGTTCATAATATTGAGATATTGAATGCGAGTCGAAACGACCAAAATTGACTCTGCAGCACGCGTAGCATGGCAATTCTATGTCTATTCAGGAAAAGACGAAGTTCTTTTCATCGTTATTTCTACACAAGTAGACTGTTTTTTGCACGACACCATTCGTACACTATTGAAGAAAAGAACGTTTATTTTCCATATTTTTTATATAACCATGCTTAAAACAATAAAAATATTTCTACGATCTGTCATTTTGTCTATTCTTCCGTCGACAAAATTCCTTTCTACGACGCCATGCTACGCCTGTAGAACAGTAATTTGACTCCAATAAATTGACTTTAGTTTTTTTAAGTACGTAGCATAACATCAAACTACCGTTAGCTACTCTTACTCCGATAGTTCTCCACTTACATTTTCAAACGACCTTTTCTAAGTTAGCAAAATACTTACTTCATTGGCGAAATTGAAAACGATACATTTTCTTCTTTCTATTATCTTGGTACCATCAGATTTAACAAAGGATATCTCCTAGATGAAATTTCCAGTCTTCCAGACTTCCATTCATTTGGTTAGTGAATGTTCAATCACGGCTGATACTGTCGGGGTCGGCGACGTTTTCTTATCAGGACTTGTCTGGTCGCTTATACTGTAATTGATTTTAATGTCTAAAAGACTGATTTGATTCCTAATTATCAGTAGAAATAGTTACGTTTTTGAAGTTTCATTGGAAAATTTAATACTTTTGTAAAATCAAATGGTAGTTAGGCATTTGAAATCCGAAGGAAGACTGTTTCAAAACAACCAGATCTTGCGAAATTTTGCTACAAGCCTAAGGTGTCGACGTCTCTCCAACCACTCTTCAAAGAGGGGTCGTACCACTTCGAATGTATGTCCAATATAATATGGTGTAGGGGATTTTTTTAACAAAAAAAAACAAGCTATTTAATCCGTAGAGTGGCTGAGCGATCAACTGCTGCGCAGCGTGTCACGGTTTCGATCCCCGCACGCAACAAATATTTGTATGATCTGCAAGTACTTGTTCCGGGTCTGGGTGTTTGTGTATAAATGTGTTTCTATGTTTGTAAGCGCACCCACGATAAAGAAGAAATTCCTATAGTGGGAACGTTTTTTTTAAAAAAAACGATAAAGAGTTTTCAATGGTTTTTATGGCTTTGATTTGATTTGTCGTGAGAGAATCTTTTGTAGACTATTCTCCGGGTTTTTCGACTAGGTTTAACGTAGAAACTAGCTGATGCGCTATGCTTAGCGTATACCAATAACCATATATCCTTCAAATCGGGATATTATTTCATTTTAAGATGTTAGAGCCACTTAGCCTTGCTTTTTTGCGTCGGGAGGGTGATGGTAGTGATTGAGGTATTCCAGGAAGGGCACCCGCCATTTGACTGGTGTCAGCGACGTTCAAAATAAAATTTGAAGGTACATATGCATTGAAAAAGCCGTGTTGGTACTAGCTCACTTTTGAACTCAGAAGTTTGTGCATGAAAGGAGTGATATTAATCTCCGGGCTATCAGGACTTATAATCAGTCGACAAGTCTACAAACTAGTCGTAGTACAGCTATAAAACCATTTTACCTAAGTCGGGATTCATTCCCGTTTACTTAGAGACAAACCTTAATACTATTTGCAGAACATAGTTACTAACTCCGGACTGCTTCTGAAACTTGTCTTAGAAGAGAACTAATAACATTTCTACGGTAGACAAGTGAATAGCTTACGTAGTTTGAATCGGCAGGATTCCAAGAAGGCAGGTTTCTTAGAATTTTGCGACTGTTTTAGCATTTCTTTCAGTCACATTTTATTTGTTTCCTTTACTGAAAGGCAAAGATAGAAAATAGAGTATTTACTTATTTCATTCTTTTATCGAAATACTGTTAAATTGACAATATGTTTCATGTGAAAACTACCTAAGTACTTAGTACCTATGTTCATTCGAGACTCCATACCAATAATAGTCATTAGGTGCGTCCACCCAGAGCGAGCAGCCTCGCGAGGCATTTTTTATCTTATAATTTCTCATCTTCCGCGCGAAGCTGTTCGGTTAGTGTGGACGTGTCACGCTGCCACGGGCGAGTGACCGATAGAACGAGCCATCCAGTGTCGATTTTTTGTTTTACTCGCGTATATTGTTTCGTGCCTCGGTCCAGAAACAATATTTGCGTCCACACAGAGCAAGTAGCCTCGCGAGGTAGTTTCCTCGCGTGGCAGATGCCTCGCGGAGCTACTCGTTCAGTGTGAACGCACCTATTGAACTTTGCATGTATCACGAGCAATAGTTTTCTGAATTATAAATGGCCTGACTTTGTTCCTATTTGTGCAGAACACGGCACATCGCACCTGTGGGGCGCGAACAACAGTCGTCGCGGGTGGAGTCGCAAGCGCACTTCAGCACCACAGATGAGTAACCTGCACGGGTCCATGCCGCGAGTGGCGCTGGTGTTGCGGTCGCGGCGGAGCTGGCCGGTGGCACCGCAGTCGTGTAGAAGGTAAGCAGTGTTATTTTACTTGTGGACGGCGTTTTTGGTAAAAGAGAGCATAATCAGCGTGTAATATGTTCTCTTGTCAATTGGCCTTATTCGGGCCGCAAGTGTTACTGACTTATGCATTTTTGATTATGTTTATTTTTTTTAATGAGAAAGAAGTATGTGTAAGTACTTAGCTTTACTGTTTTTGGGCTACTCGTGGTTTCAGGCTTAGTTTTGATGAATTAAATAAGTTGTTAAGTATTTGAACTTTTGGTAAAAGGATCTCCGGTTATTTTACGATGTGTATGTACTTCTTTTTTTTCTTTTTCGTCTAGGACCAACTTTAATGAAATAAACTGTTTATTTTAAAGTGCTTGACATGTTCAAATCTCACAAAACATATAGTCGTACTTAATTCGAGGACGTGAGTCGTATATTTCAGATAGTTGCCAATGATCGGCTTTAAGATCATGCTCGTTTCACGACGCGTCGAGTAATGCTTGAGTTATTTATTTGCTTACTTATTTCTTAATTGGTCCTTAGGTAACTGACGCGTTAAAAAGATATTCGTGGAAGTAATGATTCTCATTGTACATCCATTCAAATGTATTATTGGTCGTTATAATAACTGAATGTCTGTGGACACATTGGCATAAATAGATACCGTTTTAAAATGCATAATTTCTATTTCACACTACTTGCTCGTAAATGTCATATTATACGTCAGGCAAACCTACTGTAAAGCATGACATTATTCCCCCTCGCTCGAGCCGGGAATAATATATGTACTGAATTTCATTATTCCCGTGGGAATAATGTGATTTGAATTTGGAACCTCAAAGAAAACCGTATGAAAACTTTCACCAAGGAGTCGTATCAGTAATGGCGGCCGCTGGCAGCAACAGCTGATCGCTTACAATGGTGCCAACTTCACGTTCGAAGGTTGTCGTACCACATCAAATTTCAAAAATCGAATTTATTTCCTCGCAGTAGGTGTGAAAAGCAGAGTACGCTCCTCGGGAGTAACTGCCGTGTCTTGGGCTGACTTGAATCCCTCGCTACACTAAGGATTCTGAACCTCCTCGCTGCGCTACGGAGGTTCACCCCCAGAATCCTTAGTGTCGTTTCGGGATTCAATACGCCCGTGACGTAAGGCAATGCTTTACTCCCTTGGTGCGTAATCTACTATTATGCACCGCGTGTGTAGTATAATGTTACGCTGGTTATATAAAATAAACTATGTATTAGGTACATTATGTTCTTTATATTAGTATGTTATTTTAGAATTTAAAAAATGAAATTTATCTTTTTCACTGTTTAAATTTATACGTATTATAAATGTATTAATTATACTGAAAGTGTTGCATGGGATTTCTAGAACTGTATATACTTATATTTTGATATAAAAGTTTGGAAGAGTCTTTGAGGTGGTCGTGGAATATGATATGAATAAATAATGTTTGACTTTAATAGAAGTACGAATTCAAATTTTGATCTAGACACTTAACCTCATTCGAATAAAAGTTTTATTTAATATATTTTTGTTACCTACTCGTGTTACATGTAATATTATATACCTAGTATAAAAACGCCAATTTTCTTATAATTCACTATTTTTTGAGTCGCAAAGAACGAGTGAGAGGAAAAACACTTTTAATTTTGTGTAGTTAAGGCAAATATTTTATTACTAAGTGTCAATTATTTTGAAAGATTTTTTAATCACTTCCAGTAATCCGATTCCTATGAAACTTTTACCATATCGCTCCTCCCACCGAATAATATCGTAATGTGATATAACGATACTTTGCGTTTTATTGCATATTCATCATGTACGTACCTTCTTACACGTTGTCAATTTTTATCACATTTTTCCTATGAGTACATTCCAAATTAGTATTTTTTTTATTAACCATAGCCCTAATATTCCGTTACAGTTTTATTGTACTTATTTACGCGAATAACCTCGCTTCTAGTGATTACGGATATCACTCTTAATAAGAATTTCAGTATGTTACGATAGCGATATTATTCCAGTAAGAACAGCAAACTCGTTTTATAGTAAAGTTTTTTAACAATACTATTCCTAGTAGAGATTTTATTTCGAAACTATGGTTAATACATAATTATGTATTTAAAGTCCCAGTTACAGTCTATTAGCGTTTATGTTTGGATGTCTTTCAACGAATAACATTGTAGTACACTATTATTGTGCATGCTGTCTTTTTGTTTTTACGCGAATAATATCGTAATGTTTTGTTACGAAAAAATGTTTTTCTAACGTATCCAGTAAAATATATTTTCTTTAATAACTTGGTCCTGATATAATAAAAAATAAATACGTTTATTCAGAATAATTCTATAAAAAATTACCTTTCATTTGATATATAAATCATTCTCTTAGGTTGGACAATCTTTACAATAATCATAAAAAACCACTGTTTTATTTTTCCTGTAAAATTTGAATTTTTCGATTACGATATTATTCGGTGGGAGGAGCGAATAATATGTGCTACAGTTATATGAAAAAAAAACTAGAAAGTTAAATAGTTATAAACAAAGTTCAACTTTTATCACATAAAAAAAAAGATAGGGCGAATGTCATACTCGTAACTTTAGCAGACTAGGAAACGCATTTTAAATGTGCTTTACGTTTTCATTTTAAAAGTTCAATGTTTATTTAACATAATTTTATTTGTGAGTGTAAAAAATTATATAATTTTGTATCTTCATTCTCGATAGCCTACATCAGCACCCTGCTAGCGTACAATAATAGCATCAACTTAACCCTACTTAAAAGTCAAGTAGCCCTGAGGCGTTGCCAAGAAAGCTGACTGCACTTCCTTTAGCGCCGCACGGTGGGCCGAAAATCGGCTTTCATAGACTTAGGCATTTTATTTTGCAAGTGCCATTTTTTATGCCGGATATCACTTCTATTAGTTATAACAATATACAAAAATGACACCAAAATTGATTCTGCACAAAAACGAAGGAATTATATTTTTTTTACGAAAATTTTGTATGGAGCTAGTATGAAAAATCGAAATATCTCTAAAACGGCAGGGATAACCGTAATATCCTTATAGGGGGTTATAGTACTAATTATTTGTGATTTTTTGACATAAGTTACATAATGGTTGTGAATGCCGTTTTTTTTTAAAAAATCGTCAAAATATTTTCATTTATTTTTACATATGAAACGTTCCTTTTAGTGTTAGAGTTGAAGATTTCAGAGCTTTAACAACTCTTAACATAAAATAGCATGACCTCTATAGACTTGAAGGACTAGACAGAGGTGAAAGAAAAGTTATTTTGTATGTTATTGTACCATTTTTTGAACATAAAGAAAAATAATTGAATTTTACAAATTTTCTTTACAACTTTCGTTGTCGGACTCCAATTCCGAGTCAGAATCCAGATTGGATACACCTAAAAACGCGAACTCAGTTTCCGGAAACTGTATTAGGTCGAGAGTTTCAGCAAAAAAAGGTTGTCTTCCTTTTGGCATCTAACTTCGGCCTTTGTGCACTTAGGAAAGGATCCGAAGAAACAACAAGCATATTTAGGATATCTTGTTTAGAATCTTGCCTGCTTCTTTTCCGCGAATGATGTTCCCGAAACCTCCTAAAATCTTTGTTTCGAGACTCTGAGGCTTCTTCCGAGAGAGTCCCAATCGGGACAATATCATTTTTTTCGATTATGTCAGCACCGTGTATTAATAGTTTATGTACGGTTGATGACATGTAGTACCAGTCGTATAATTCCACGTACTTTTCTGCTGTTTTGCGAGCAAAATCTTTAAATTTGATGACATCTATCTTCTCGCCAGATGTTATTGCTTGCAAAATAACAGAAAATATTTTTATCAGGTCTTGATCCAACCCAGTAATAGCTGCAGTTTTATTGGGAAACTCGAAAAACTTCCTTGCGGTATTCCCGTCATTGGTAGTTCCCGAGCCTTGTTTCACTATATCAATCAACAGATTGAGCTCCTCTTTAAATTTATTTTGAATGTTTTTTTTCTGTTTTGTAACATTTCTTTATGCTCACTACTTCTTGCTGCCCACTGTTTGAAGTCAAGTCTGTACGCAATGTGTAACAGACATTCCATGCAATTTATACGGGCATGTAGGGATGATAGGCCAAATTCGTATATGTCAGAACACACAGTTTTTGATGTTACAGCATCTAAGTGGTTCATTTCTGTTGGTTTTGCTAAGCACAGGTAGCATGATGCATTTGATCTAGCTTCAGAAAGGTACGTGCAGACTTTTGCGTCGATCATTGTCATCATTAGTTTATGAGTCACCCTGTTACTATTAATGCACTCTGTGGGGTTAAGGGCCTCAATTTCCTCATCCATTTTTCATTTTTTATCAAATCATTTAATCACATATTAGGCTCATTAGAATCAGAAGACTACAACCATCATTCTAATTACTTAATTACTTGTCAGCAGACTCATTAGATGACTACACAAGATGTTATTTTGTATTTTGATCTTCTGCAAGGTCTTAAAATTCCTTTTGTGTCGATATTATTATGTGTCCGGTTATGTTATAATCATACTTTTAGGGTATGATCAATTAACAATTTCATTCCCCTATCTTTCAAAAAGAAGCGACAGCATGGGCTCTTTGACACTGATATTCAACTATTTGGTATTGTTGGAAATCTTACAAGATACTACACACTTCTATCTAGTCCTTCAGGGCTATAGAGGTCATGCTATTTTATGTTAAGAGTTGTTAAAGCTCTGAAATCTTCAACTTAAACACTAAAAGGAACGTTTCATATGTAAAAATAAATGAAAATATTTTGACGATTTTTAAAAAAAAAACGGCATTCACAACCACTATGTAACTTATGTCAAAAAATCACAAATAATTAGTACTATAACCCCCTATAAGGATATTACGGTTATCCCTGCCGTTTTTGAGATATTTCGATTTTTCATACTAGCTCCATACAAAATTTTCGTAAAAAAATTATAATTCCTTCGTTTTTGTGCAGAATCAATTCTGGTGTCATTTTTGTATATTGTTATAACTAATAGAAGTGATATCCGGCATAAAAACTGGCACTTGCAAAATAAAATGCAGTCTATGAAAGCCGATTTTCGGCCCACCGTGCGCCGGTTTGTTAGCGCTAAGTAAACACTTTGTTAACTATAGAATGTGTCGTCGGCATTTTAGGGTTAAATTTCGATTAGAATATTACTGTGTGATATTGAGGTTTCCTTGGTGATCATTATAATCTTTTTCAACGTAATCAGTATTAGGTGAAAGTTGATTCTGATTATTTTTTTGCCGAACGCATTGTCATTAAAATAATGAGATTTCAGATACCACTTAAATGATTTTAGAAGGAATTTTTAAAAACGTGTACACGTACCGGTCCCAGATGCCATTGGAAAGTACCATTACACTTTTTTCGCGGGACTGTCTTATCAGATAACCGTGGCTCTTGGTTATTATTTGTTAAACTTTTTCTACCATGTAATTGTTTAAACCATTTGTTAAAAAACTGTTGGGATTTTAACAATAGTTAATTGAATGATTGACCAAATGACTAAAATATAGTAACCGTGTGTCGTAAGTAAATTTATTTTCCATCAAAATCTGTGGTTATATTTGCTTGCCTGAGGAACACACATCAATTTATTCTTCCTCACAAACTTAGATGTCTTTAGCCTTTACCAAATAAAATGATTTTTATCGTTGCCAGTTAAATAAAATAACAAGAACATGCGAAAACATAAATGTATATTTTTCTTCATTGGTGGATACCACAGATAAGACGATGAAGGATGTTATATCGCAGTAATAAAATGATACTGAGATGAAACAGTCGTATATTCCTTTTGATCTTTCTCTGAATTCGTAAACATGACTTTGATGACATGAAACACGTCAATATTATAGCTAAGTGCTAATAAAGTAAACAATCATGAATTTATTATGTACTAGCGATTCGCCGCAGCTTTACTTACCATGCAATTTGAAGATACGAGCCTACTAACTGATGCCAGCGGCTTACCCTGCTACAACTCGGAAATCGGCATTAAAATTACTATCCTATGTGTTAATCTAGTTTACCTACAGATATCCTTAAATCCGTTCTGTAGTTTTTGCGTGAAACATCCATCCATCTTTGATCTTCAAAAACTTTGTCAGTTATAATAAAATCAGATACAAAACTGTGCTATGCAGTTTTAACGATTTTTATTCGAATTGTAAAATCATCAAATAAGTCCTCCCACCCAGGGCAGATCGGGAGGGAATGTCAGACTCGTACTGACTAAAATCCACGGTTTCCTTCAATAGCCCTTTACGTTCTGCTTTCACGGTTATTTTTAACGAATTTGGAGGAAGGTTCCGAATTCGTTCAGTAATTTTAGCGTGGAAGAGTAACAAACATCAACATTAATAAGATGTGATTTCATTTGTACGATCTCTGTGGTTGTAAAGGCCCTTCACATTGTTCCAAATGTAAAAAAAAAACATATTACTGCAGTCGCAAACATCAAGTCTTAGACTAGAAAAAAAGGTCTCAAGCAAATGTGTCCCGATAAAAAGTTACTGGTTCATAATAAGGTAGTATTTTCTGATGTCGTCTTAAATTTTTTATCACGGTTATTATGTCCTGTATAATTTATATAGGGTTCTTTTTTACAAATAACCCTCTTGTATAGGTGAGGCTACGTAACGAGTTATTTGACAACGTCGCGTCGAGCGAAATTTATCGTAATACTAAATATTAATAACTGTTCCAATTTACGCAACAAACAAATAATTGAATATAAGATTTATCGCCAACTCTGGATGTTTTAATAATTTTCTAAAATAAGAGGAAAAATGTTAGGCTCATGTGTCAGAATATTGCATTGCAATACAAAATTTTGTGACGACAGACGTTAATTACTTTTTCACATAAAAATTACCTGATTGATTTTGATGATGAAATTAGATAATTTACGATATTTTTACGAACAACGCGCGGGCATAACGTAGTATCATTTTGTCTCTAGGAATCGTGTCTAGAGTCTATACATGTCTATCTACTTCTTTGATAAAAACTATAAGAACATTGGGCTTTATTATGCCGAAAAAATATATCTGACTACTGCAATGCTATGCGAGTCTATGTCTATATAGACTCGGGCATAACGTTGGAACCGAAGCCCCCTTGCCTTTGCCCCCAACAGATATTCAACTTAGAACATAAAGTTGAAAATAAAACTAAATTCCAGCTGTTTTTTTGACACTAAGTACAGTCAAATCCTTATATCTGGATCCTTTAGAAAATACCCTTGATTAAAACAAAAAAAAACCTTTATGCTTGACTGTAGCACTAGTGACCATAGACAGTACAGTGTATATTACAGTATAGTGTACATTAAATTATCTCATATAATTAACAATTGTTTTTACAATATTTGAGTCCAAATAAATCCAGAATACGATGGGACTGTTATACATTAAAGGATTAATACCCCTAAAAATAAAGGGAAAAAGATTATCTTGACTCTTCTCTTCTCCACTACCATTGCTTCTGATCACGAAGGGTCCTTTCCACCAAGCAAAAAAAGACTCTATAATTATAAAATTCTGAGCGGACATTATGCGTTTCCTTCCACGTTGTATTATAAGAAAGCGCCCAATGTTAAACTTAGAGACAATCCCTTCTTCAGTGACATCATAGAAGCGCGAGACGATTTTTTCCGCTTAGTGGAAACAGACGTTAAAAGGGCTTACAAACATCTACTTAAGCATTCCAATACTCTAGAGTAAAACTTCCGTTAAGTTAGACGTTAAACGCAATTTAAACCGTGTTTAACTCAACTAACCGTGTTTATCTACGTAATTAATTAACGTCTAGTCACTTGCCGGTTCATCGATTAACTTCCATCGACCGTTTGAATCTGAACTGAAGAGTAATGTAGTCAGCCTTTGAATTTGCGAGACATAATATTTTTTGGTTTTAAAAGTTAATGTTTTTTTTATTTAAGTTTAATTTGAGCATGATTAAACCAAGTTTATTATTTTAAGGGCAGTCGTGTTTATCGTTATTACCATGGCAACCTTAGCGATAATAGTAAATTATGACACTATGCGACAAAAACTTAAAGGCAGTTTTGTTAACGCCTCGTTGTGAAGTCATGCAATTGCACGCATATACAAACTAAATAATCAATTATTATGTTAAAATAACATCGATGAGATAACTAATAGCGATCGTAAATAAAATTTAAAAATATATGCATTGTATTTTTGTTAAGTCGTCATAATATATGTGTGTTACTTTCCCTGTAAATTTTGTCGCATAGTACAAGTTTATTCGGTGACATGTGCACAGACGCTACAAAATAATGCAGTGGTATTCACGCGAATATAATGTGACTGGTAGCAGACGTTTGAGGCAAGTTGCATCACGTGAGGCTGTGACCGGGCCTTTATAGGAAATGGCAAAAAAAGGTTTTGGGTTGGTTTTAAATACAAGTTTTCTTGTCACATAATCTAATTATTTTATTTCCAAATACATACCTTAAATTACTTACGTTCTTATTGCCTTCATGACGGAGTTAAAAATTCGTTCACTTCATATTATTAAAAAAGTTATAATTTAATTCTGAATTTCAAAGTTAACTTTCCTATTACAGATAACAATAATAAAGGAAATTGAAATACGAATATTAAATTGGTTTTGAGGGCGATTCTCACCTTCATTGAGTCAGTCGGATTTTCAAAAGGTTCTAAGAACCCTAATAATTTGCGGCGAAAAGGTTTGAATAATGATTTGTCACCTAAAAAGACTGGTTTAAAGGCAGAAGCAGAACATTTGGTAGTTATCATAAAAGTTAATTATAAAAGAGTAAATCATCACAATCAAATTGCCTGTATGTTGTTCAATTGTGGGCATGCGGACAGCGAGTGGGCATGCGGACAACGAGTAAAGGGCAACTCGCTGTCCGACCATGGACCATGCCCGGGCCGACGGCGCGTCATGTTCCACGCGCGCCTCAAAGAGCTGTCAGCAAAATGACGGGGCCCCCTCTCAGAGGGGATTGTCGGGATTTTCTATTAGTAATTTCTCAACTATGATGTTATGAAAATAATCATGAAATTAAACCTTCGCCATGGTGGGTTTAAGTTTTGTTTGTCGAGCCTACTAATGGCCCCGAGATCGTTCAAACGAAACCTAATATTTTTTTTGACATATTATTGCACTCCAAACTATTATTATAAACCATAATGTCATTCAATGATAAAAGTCAATTTATGTTTGCGAGAGCACATTTTTTCTTGTTAAATTCTTCAAATGAGTCCTCCCGGGCGAGACAGGAGGGACTGTCAGACTTACACTGACTTATATCCAGGGTGATCCCTGAATAGCCCTTTCTGTTCCAGAGTCACGTTTACCTGAAAAGACAGCCGCGCAACCCCGGTTTTGGCCCTGTAAGGTTGGCCCCGTCAAATTTATGTTAGCCCTTACGTAAGCCGGCCGGGGTCGCGGGACTTATTTCTATTACCGTGACCCCGGAACATAAAGGGCTAATGAAGGACACCGTGGATTTTAGTCAGTACAAGTCTGACAGTACCTCCCGCCCTGCCCGGGGTTGGAGGTCTCATTTGATGATTTTACCACGATAAAAAAAAAGCCCTTACGTAAAGTTTCATTCAACCAAAATAATCTTCAGTATTTAACTCATCCACAATGATACCTCACCAAATCAACGTACAAAGACCTACCGGACCGAATGTGTAATTTGCAATCCTCTGTTACAAGAGACATAGTGTCCTATGTCTATACGTATATACATGCGTCTTGATTGCCACATGCCATAAAACAATTACAGAGGGTGTGCCATAAAACAATTACAGGAAATGTGGTGGTTAACAAGGGGGTGGGGTCCTCTAGACCCCACCGTCTGACATTGCGTTCAGAATTTAAATAAGACATTATTGTCGTGGAACAGCTTTGCGTATTTGTTAAACTAAGTTATCAAATTGTGTTTGTGATAATTGAGGACCATTTAGACATGCGAGAACTTGCATGCTAGTTTGTCTACATCACATATTCTGTCTAATCAACTGAATTCATTGTCCAATAAAAATCCGCAATGTAGTCAAACTTAGGGCCTTAGCTTTGTACTTTCCGTTCCGTTCCATCGATTGTGTTTTGTTTCTGTTAGAATGTTTGATAGTTGTGCTGTTGTAGAACTTTTCATATTTGTGATGCATCGTGCTGAAATATTCATTGTTCTTTGCCATAGCCGCGCATCTATTAAAAGTTCCTTATGGGATCCGCTATTTTAAACTTCGTGCCAGAAGCGCTCGGGGTTTAGTACTTTTATCTTTTTATTGGACTTAAAATCATTGCCATAATAAAAAAAGCCGTCTAAAACTTGAAAACAAAACTATAACATAGGACACACGTATTAAAAGGCCATTTGAATCAAAACACTCCTACAACATCATAATCTGCCTATCGCATTCGTGAGTACACGGCGTGGCCCAGTCTTGCATCGTATGCTCCACCGTGTCCTCCGGTCGATGACAGTGATGACAACCAGGCGTTTCTTCCTTCCTTATTAATCACGTACTTCCCGAACTTTTCGTGTCCGGTGAGGACCTGTGTCAGGCGGAATGTGAGGACGTCGTGACGCCTCTCCAGCTCGAACCTCGGTTGTGATAATAGTTCCCTCCATACCACCCTGAGATCGTGGCCCGACTTGTCTTGTCTTAAGGTAGTGGAGATCCACCCTGGTGTTGCGCCTGGGAGCCTTCTCCTCCAGATCCTTTTGTGGAATCTATTAATGATACAGTCGAATACATGCACTCTGTTTTATGACAAAATCATTTTTACCTCACATGCATCGACCTGGCCAACCAAGGCTTTACCTTGAAGATAAACCCGTGTGGTCGTTATTATTTAGTCACGAGCTTTTCTATTACATAATATTATAGCACGTGTTGAAATCCGCTAAAGCTATTAGTAATTTATACCTATTGTTATGTGAACATGCGAATATGTATGTAGTGGGATCATAATATACGCAGTGTTCTATAGTGAATCGTCTGCTAAGCCTTTAGTGCAGCCGTGTTGACACAAACATATCTGTCGGTGACACATGTAATAAAAAACATGACGTCGCGTGTGTGACTTTATTTAAAAATGAGCTTTTTTTCTAGAATGTACCTAATAAATGGTTTTTTTTTAATGTTGTTTTAGAAGAAATGTATACCGTATGATACACCAAACGTTATCTCTTTATTATGTATAATTTCTTTGTTTAAAGCCGTCTTTGTAATGTAAGTATACGCATACAGAGATAAAACCGAGTCCAACCGAAAGCTCTGGGTCTGGAAAGGAATGGATCATTTTTTTAACAAAATAAATGCTAATCCGTCTTGTATAATATGACAGAGTTATGTTCGAACATATCTATCTACATAAAATAGAATAACTCCTAGTAAATGGGTTAATCCATAAATTAATATATGAGCAACTTTAGCATATTAAATTAATAGTAAGGTTAGGTCCTTTAGAATCAGGCCCGTTGATGGGTCGTTTCAAATGGTTTCAATTAAATGATCGTCTGATTAGGTAACGAACAAACGATCGTTCGACTGTGAGTCGAATCTTTTAATCGATTTTTCACCTATTTCCTGAAATTAAATAGATTTGGAATCATGGTCGCTCAACTCTGATGGCAAATAGGGTGTCGTCACACACAGGTAATTCGTATGAACATAGATTTGTAAAGTCAAAATCGTTCTTTCTATAATTTCGTTACAATAATTAAGTTAGAATCTAATTATAATTCTTGATGTTTGGATAGCCAATACCTAGGTATATACAATTAGCCGTGGATTTTTTATTTATTTAGGCAATTACGCAAACTGTACAATGTTTGGTGAAAAACACAACAAGCAATAATTTCACTAAAATTCCTAACATAATATTTAAACATTTTATACATATAGAAATAACATTAGTATTCCAAGTATTCCTTGAAATGTTTATAGGTAAAATCGACAGGTGATAATGCGATCCGCATTTTCCGCATATTTCAGGAAAATGGCACACCATTTCCTTCTGTTGACTTTTCAGCTTGCGTTGAAAGATATTCTGATATACATTACGCATTTATTATTCTTTATATTTCATGAGGGAAACGGGAAAATAAATATAAAGGACCGACAAAGATATCAGTCAACATGACGGCAAAAATGTGAAGACATTCTTTTTTTAAAGGAGTATGTAAGGAGCGTAGCAGGTGGTCGTTGAACTGTTAGCAATAAGGGTCTGTTGAAAGCAACAGTCAATAAGGGTCTGACAGTCCTTTCTGCTCTACCTAAAGCTAGAGGACCTCTTTCATCGATCGTAGCAGGTGACGGGCTGTTTAAAAGTACGGGCTAGTGTTTGTTTGTTCGTAGTGTAGGCAGGCCTCCCGAATGTCGTTTTGCGGTGGACATCTCGGAAGACGTCGAATTAAAATAAATATCATATTAATTTTAATCGTCGTGATAAAACAACAACAACAAAGAATGCTTAAGCAGGGAGGGATATAGTCGGACGGTGTGTAGTTTGGCGTTTGATTGTGTCCCTATTTGTTCGAGCAATATGTATTCTTTCCTAATGTATCCATGTAGGTACGAAAAATAATTGTGGTTAAAAAGTGACCTTAAATAAATAAATTAAAAAAAAAACAATGAGTATTCATCATTAGTAACCATTGTTTTATCACAATCTTTTTATAGCCATCATATTTTAAGCGTCAATAAAAAATACCTTCTGGTGGCAGAGTAAGGCTTACATGAGAGTACTAAAACCAGTAATGGCGGGTACATGTGAGTCCCAAATAAAGTAATTATTATATTACATAATAATTCAATATCTCATAGGAGGAGTTTAAAAACATGTACCATCTTGATATAATTTTATGAGACACGTAGAGACATAAATTCTTAACGCCAGTTATTACATTAACTTTATCTTCCTGTCTTCAAAGAATTACGTTAAAACATCGAGGTATGGGAAAATGGTTATTAGCGTTCTATAAACTTTGTGAAAAATGGGAAAAGATCCCTTGTAATCAGGTGTCTCTGTAAATTGCTCTTTGAAGTGGGTGATCTCTGGTGACCACCTTTGTCGCATCCTATTATTTTAAATTACGTAGATTTCTCATAAACTAATACAGCAAACCAATTATCAGTTTCTCACAAAAGCGGTTTAATCATAATTTAAATAGTTAACTACGACAAGTCTATTTTTTTTGGTTCGGAAAATTGTCATTCAGTCCGCTCGCATACTTAACTGACTAAAACTAACCCTGCTTTTTCAATTGTCCTTTGCGCTCCAGGGTCGTGGTATCCTTCTATGACATTTCCACAACTTTGACACTTAAGCAATGTTGCTAATAGAATTGCAAAAAATGGTCTTTATCATTAATTTATTCCATTAAGCGAATTTATCACAATGCATCGTATATGATTTTGCTAAAGTGGCCTTTTTTGATAAAAATAATAAAATTGTTTAATAGAATGATGCGTAGTGCTATAAATCTTGTGCTAGGAATTCCTGTTTCACAAGAGCCACATAATAGTTTAATTGAATGCCAAACTTCATCAAAATACGCTTTAAAGTAAGATCAGCAAAAAAGTCCAAAACTTTGATATCATTTCATTTTTCTCTTAAAAAAAAGTTTCAATTGATACTACGCCTTGTTATAAATGTCTTATCCATTTCAAAATATGACGAAGGTAGACTAAAGAATAGCTTCGGGCGCAGATTGGTGCTTCGTTTATGTACAGTAGGCATCAAAATTGCAGTGTCTCGTTATCAAAGAAATAGCTTAACGCTTAGTTTGACTTACGACCTTCTAAATTCGAGATACACAATAATCCATCAACATAATTTCAAGTAGAGTTCATAATTTCAACGATAAAATATGAGTCCAGCTAGCTCAGTGGTTAAGGCGTTTACATAATTGCGTTAATCGAAAGAGGTGCGAGTTCAAATAACGCGCAGCAGCTGTTTACTTTTTGTAGGTTAAATATTTTTACACACAGGCAGAAATGGCCTTGTGTGTGTTGTTGGTTAGTTGGCTAGTTAGAAAAAAAAAAATGTTAATTTTTGTTTTAATAAACAAAAATAAATAATATATTACTTCTTTGAAAATAAACAATAAGCGTAAATATACAAAATAATAATAAATTAATAAGTTATTTATTAATAATATTGTCACGAATTCAACAATACTAAATGAAAATTAAAAAATGTCGTCTTTAAATTAAAGATTGATATCAATGAAAACAAAACAACGTAGCTAAGATTCGAACTCAAACCACATTGATCATAACCCCACGCTATCCGCGCAATCATGTTAAATCATTAGTAATGAAAGCAATGCAATGGTGACCATCTGTTTTTGTTTGTTAAATATTTTCACTAGTTTCGTTAGTACTGCTTATTGTCATATTATTTCGTTCTAAATTTTTACCAATGATGATAATTTATTACCTACAGGGTTTAGAATAAAAATGCATGTTTTGTAATTTAAAAATAATAATATATTTTAGTTGTAATTATTGTAATTCTATGTTTTAGCTATAGTTATAAAACTGCTAAAATTATGAATATTCGAGCTGAATATAATGTGAAATAGTTGTCGTAGTAAATCGTCGATACAATTTTTATTATTTAAACATAATTATGAAATGATTTAAATGGATCTTTTACGTAATAAAATAGTAAATAAGAGAATTTAAAAATTAAAAAAAAATATCCTCTTAAAATTAATATAAGTGGTTTTAAGGGTACCCTTAAAACTTCGTTTTATTATGCGTAGCTAATTAGCAATTACAGGGTATTTTAATTGCGAACATCTTAGTATGTTATTTTCTATAAGAAAATTAATAAAACCGTATTAACTTTACCAAAAGAAATAATAAAGTTATCATTATTAAAGCCATTTATTTTAAAACAGTATCAAGACACCGCGGCCCTGAAACGCAAAGGGCCAGTTGCCTTTTGCGTTCCAGTGCCGCAAAACCGAGCAAGGCGAGCTCGGTATTCGGGTCGCCCCGACTCGGAAATGTTAGATTAGGCCCTGGAACGCAAAGGGGAAATTGCTCTTTGCCTTCCTGGGCCGCAAGAGTGAGCGAAGTGAACTCGGGGTTTGGGTCACCCTGACTCAGACCGATTCGGTTAGGTTAGGCCCTGGAATGCAAAGGGCTAGTTGACCTTTACGCTCAAGAGCCGCTATGCCCCGTTACTGTTCCAAAATAAACGCCTTTTAGCATGGCAGCTCTGGAACACAAAGGGCCAGTTGCCCTTTGCGTTCCAGTACCGCGGTGCCAAAAAATATTGAGCATATCAAGTTTCTTCCGTTCCGCCAAGTTCAATTTAGCGAAAAAAAGTTATATAATATCAAAAAAAAATATTACCAAACTGCATAAAAAATACCCTGATCCAAGAATATTGAGGTAAGTTTAAGGATCGTTTTCTTTACGAAAAGATGTTTGAAACCATACCTCAATTCTTAATCCTTAAATAATAAGTTATCAATAAAATGATGTTTACGTTTTCAGTCTATTTACAATAAATAAACAAAATTCATATCAAAAAAAGGTCCTCGAGAAAATCATAACTTTTTTTATTCCCATAAACATAACGGTTTATAGCTGATATTCGGTGATGTAAACCTTCAATGTTGAGTGCACGATGAACGGTTATTTATTTCGTGTTTAATTAGTTACACGGAAACCATATTCCTGCAATTTATTCACCATTCCCGGACGTCGCTGACGTCCCTGTTTATTCTTAACAACTCATCTCATCATCATGCCATATCTCATATCCCACAGACTCATAGTATTACGTCACTAGAACAAAACATAGAATACTATTATTATCTTTATGCAAAAAACAGCTATTGATCAATTTTACTATTAAGAAAAAACTGTAATATAATAGCACATCCTACGTATCAATCACTTTTCTTTTACTTTTAAACAAACACTTTTGAATAGGGAACCTTATTTAAACAAGAATATTGCCAAGTGAAATAGTTAAAATTTAAATGTTAATACTCACAATTATTCCGGTTTCATTTCATATTTTGTTTTAAGTTTCATCCACATATTTTATGCAGGGGTATAATGTTCGCCCTTAAGATTGATATAAATCCCACTGTTAATATTTCACTGCAAAACCATAACAGTGTTGATGTAAACAATCGTCAAATAAAATAACCAGGAATCAACAACGTTATATTATGAGACTCGAAACGAACTAACATAGTTATGTCTACCTCACAAATAAAAATAAGTTTGTCACTTTTGTTTCGTTTACTGTGGTCTACCTACAAAGCTTTATTATACTAAAATTATGATCATAACCACAGATATAGATAGACCATTACATCTGTGATTATAACGAACGACACGCAACACTAATGACTTATATTGGTAATTATAACAAAAAAACAAATTATGTTATCAAATTCCTACTTAAAAAAGTATTAGTAATAACAAAAAGAATAAAGTAATTATTGAAAATTAAATTAATAAAGTAATAATTGGAAAAAAAAGTGAGAATCGATCCATCGCCGCAGCGTACGAATCCTGCGACGTTTACCACTGCGCCAGCATTACTTGTAGAAAGATGGTTGAAATTATGAAGTATATCATAAGTTAATTTGATTTGTATAGTATTAAAACAACTTATTACAAAAGGACGTAAGTCAAAGTGAAGCATCAGTCTATTGCCTTAAGAAGTTGATAGTGGATTTTTGCCCCTGACTGTACCTAAATCTAGGACATGTCCAACTCAAATCCATTCGCATAGCTAATATTTTTCTAGGATCGTGTTAATGTTAAGTTTTATCAAGTTTCAACTTTGATAGAAGAAGATAGGGCTGAGAATTGCCCGGAAGAGTTGCAAAGGCAATAGCTGGTAGTATTAAAAGTAGAAGTATTTATTAAATCATATGCACACACGGCTACACATCAAGCTATACTAAACCAGTATTTGCTGACCGTTTATTGTGTGTAAAAATCGTACTAAGCGAGACTAAGACAAACTGGTTTTGTACAGCTTGATGTGTAGCCGTGTGTACAGTCGAAGGTACGATAGCAAGTCTCTATTCTCCTCCATACATTGCTGTTAACAATATAACCATCAATGTATAAATGTGGCTTAACAGATGTTCCCTTTTGGCAAATATAACTAAGTGCGGTTCGATGACAACTCTTGGGTCTCTTACGATGAGTGGTATGATTGATTACATTTAGTAATCCATTGAAATCTGTTTTGATCCTGCCTTGAGGTATATATGTTAACGTAGATGATTACAAAGCACAATTAATTACCTAAATCTTATTAGCAGCTTATAAAGTACACATTTAAAGCATTCTTTACTTTATAGGTATCTTTTTTTTTTTTTTAGCGTGGTAAAATCATCAAATGAGTCCTCCAACCCCGGGCAGGGCGGGAGGGACTGTCAGACTTATACTGACTAAAATCCACGGTGTCCTTCAATAGCCCTTTATGTTCCGGGGTCACGGTGATAGAACTAAGTCCCGCGACCCCGGCAGGCTTTGGGCCCCGTCATTTTGCTGACAGCTCTTTGAGGCGCGCGTGGAACACGACGCGCCGTCGACCCGGGCGCGCCGTCGACCCGGTATAGGTTTATAGGTATCTAGCAAATATTGTAAATAAATACGAAATGTAATCCATGTGAGGATGGATGGATGTTTTTACTCTTTCGCATTGAAACTATATAACAGATTCGGATAAAGCTTGGTTAACATGCATTTAGTTTATAGCCTTGTCACATTTTTATTATTATCTCTTGTATAAATTGGCAACGATAGTGAAGAAAATCAAATTCTGAACTTTTACGGATTGAAGTAGACAATCTTATAGCTCCGCGTTATGAGTTATTGGAAATTTCAACCATAAATATTTTAATGATATAAATCTCAGATGGTTGTGAATTTCCTTTTCCATAATACTTACCATTAAAGAAATTGTTATTTTGTTTTTTATGCCTTCGGTATTAAAATTTTCTTTATGTCTTTCTTGGTTTTGCTTAGACAAGCTTTAGTTTTATTATACACCTGCTTCGCGTTTACGTAAAGATTTTTGAGGAAAGATAAATTCAGCTACGAGTGGGACTCGAACCCGCGTCTTCTGAATAATGCGCCATGGCATTTGGGGTGTCAATGCGTTGATAGAGGGCGAGGTAAAGACATACCTATTACAATACACACCTTATAGAGTACTTCACCGACCTCATAAATAACTTCGTTTGACACAGCACACCGCCATAGGGGTCGCCATTCTTTCCTTTTGGGGTTACCGAAACTCGAATATAAGAAGTTATGTATGCATTTGAAAATATATAATACTTATTGTCTGAGTGTGAAGTGGAGTATATTTTCTATTTGCTGCTACGCATTAAACACAAGGCGTGTGATTACCTAGAGAGACGTCACGGTGTCCTGACCTATCGCATGACGCAGGTCCTCACCGGACACGGAAGTTTCGGGAGGTACCTGTGGCTGATGGGAAAGGAGGAAACGCCTGGGTGTCACCACTGCGAAGATAGCCCGGAGGACACAGTAGAGCATACGGTGCAAGACTGCCCAGCTTGGGCAGAGCACCGACGTGTCCTCACGGCGGCGATAGGCGGAGACCTCTCGCGCCCGGCATTGGTTTCGGCCATGCTGCGGAGCGAGACGGAGTGGGAAGCGGTCGCCGCCTTCTGCGAGGTAGTAATGCTCGTGAAGGAGGCGGCGGGCCGCGAGAGAGAGAGGACAGCGTCCTCCCTCCGCCCCAACCGCAGTGGTGTACGCCCACGGCGCCGTACGTCGCAAGACGATGTCCGGCCACCGTAGGCGCGGGCATGCGGACAGCGAGTAAAGGGCAACTCGCTGTCCGACCATGGACCATGCCTGGGTCGACGGCGCGTCGTGTTCCACGCGCGCCTCTAAGAGCTGTCAGCAAAATGACGGGGCCCCCTCTCAGAGGGCCAAAGCCTGCCGGGGTCACGGGACTTATTTCTATTACCGTGACCCCGGAACATAAAGGGCTACTGAAGGACACCGTGGATTTTAGTCAGTACAAGTCTGACAGTACCTCCCGCCCTGCCCGGGCTTGGAGGTCTCATTTGATGATTTTACCACGCTAAAAAAAAAAAAGGCGTGTGATTATGTGGTAGTGATTTACTTCTTTGTAGCTCTTGTCCACGACTGAATTTGCTTAGCCTATTCCAGGTTATTGACTATCTTCCTATCCTTTTCACAAACATAACATACACAGACAATTTCACTTCCAAAATTATTGTGTATTTAATGTGATAAGTTACAAATGAAAGATAAGAGGAGGAGGAGCTCGTTGCTATATAATTACAGCCGCACAGGCCGATCTTTCGGATTAAGACGCGCTTTCCGATGTTCGTCTGTGGATGGGTGACCATCTGCTACAGCTAGTTTCCTCCGTGGGCGTGGGTCGGAAAGCAAGTAAAGCAGTTGGTCCCGGCTCTTATTTGAAGATCTTTGACAGTTCGTATTATCCAGTAACTGGGTTATGGAGGTCCAATAGGCAGTCGCTCCATGTAAAATATTGATGTCCAGCTGCATCTGCTTCTACTGGAAGTCGGCCCCAATATAATTGGGAAAAGGGTAGTTAAATGATAACCAATGAAAGATAAGGGCGTATGTACCCTAAATTATAATTTTCTTTGCAGTTTTATATTTTGTGTTGTGTTGTTTACAACTTTCATAAAGCAGAGGGTTGTGAGAAATCAGAAAGAAGCACTTCTAACAAGCTCACAAAGAATTTCATTAATGATGGAAAATTAATTAAACGCAATTAATTTGCTATGTATCAACAATTAACGATATACTGTTTGAAAATGGAACACGCCTTAATTTGTACGACGTTGTTATAAATGATATTTATTTTGTAAATTGGTTATAAAAAAACACTTTTACACGTCATAATCAATATTTTTAAAGCTAGATGAGGCCGGTGTTTCGTACCTGACTACTCTGAGAAGAAACAGCCGAAACAAACTCAGACGTCACAGTTTCTTTTAAAGTCCAGACGTTGTTCAGGTCATACGAGGACCATGTGGGTGTCTGAGACGGTCTTTTGAAGAAAGAACCACACAGATTTGAGTGGACCTGTCCAGTCAGTGCAAGCATTTGTCGGTGACCGTGTAGCTCGACTCAGACCTCAAGGAGTTCAACGTTATTTAAATAAAACGTTTACGTTCAAAACAAAATAATGAAAAAAAAACAAATGAAACTTTACAAAGACAGTTTTAAAAGAATGTTTAGGAAAAGGTTTATGATTATGACCATAAGAATTATTATTATCACTGAAACATTTTTCAGTACTTTGATTTTGTTGGAAAGGAATTCTAGATTTCAGTCAGTATACACTCGTATTTATGTTCTAACTTAAAATACCCGGAATTTAGTAAAAATCAACAATTCAAAGTGGTTCTAGGTTAAAAGCTTTTCAAATTAGAACTAAGCGTGTTGCGGAGTCAATATTGAATTTCAGAGCTGTGTGGTTAACAAACAACTTTCCTGTATTTGATTTTAAGTGTTTGTGTACAAGTGAAATTAGTCTTTATGTTGTAGTTATATAACGTATCAATTTATCTTAGCATTAGTATTGTTGGTCCAATGCTGGGGCGAAAGCTTCTCCCCTGTTCCACCATGCCCACCATGTCCTTGATGGTAGAGATGGTAGGCAAATGGGTCACGGGAATGTTAGCATCATACCGTGGCTCTGGAACGCAATCGAAGGAACGGAGAGGACTTTTTGTCAAGTAAGAGTTGATGCACCTACGGCGGGAGGACTCATTTTTGATGATTTGATAACCCAAAAAAAGCGGTAGGTAGAATGTTGTATGGTGCATATGATAGTATGTGATCATAGTCTTCAAGTATTAGGCTTTCACACGACATGCCAGTACCAAAAATACATTTTTTGTATTTCGTCGTCGTTTTGTAAGAGCGTTGGCAACTAAATGGGTAATTACAGAAAAGGTTTAAACCTATGACTTTGTAGACCTTTAAGTTGCGGTTGTTTCCACTATGCAACGTTCACGATTCATATACCAGCTAATATTAAACCTTTGTTGTATCTATTGATAAACAATGGCAACATACTGGGCTGGCATAATTGAGTACGTGCTTGTGAAACGATAGAAGAATACTACAATACTTTTATACTATATCTATTGCATTTTTCATTGGTGCCATGAACTAAGGGCGAACTTTAATTAAACTAAGGGCAAATTGGGAATGTAACTACTTTATTGGGTACCTTTTTGAACCACCGATAAATTGACATACCTTTTATGAGCTGCCAAAACGCGATCCTTCCATGGATTTTGTATGAGAAAAGCAAATTGTGACGTCACTAATGCGTTAACTCGACTGTCTGACTACTCAATGACTTTGCAGCTATAAAACATATTTATTAGATTATCCAATTTAATAGTTTAAAAAAATAATCGTGTGGGCCTAAAATATTTGTTTTAGAGAACGTTTGAACATCATTTATTTTTACTTATCGAGTTCGTATAGAGATATTTTCCTGATATTTACTGTAAATATACTTTTCTATATTGGAAACCGTCAATCTCTGCGAACAATACTTTTTCCCTGTAATAAATGTAAATAGTATTTTGCCATTGTTAGCAAAACATCTTACGCATACCAGATTTTAAAATAAAATTAGTTTTCAAACATTTTGTGCCGCGTCGTGTTACCAATTTATTTAAAAATCAAGGTTTAAATCTCTGCTTGCTATCAAGGTAGGAAGGTACTCAATTAACTAAGTATATATAATGTAATTTGGGTGCATCATATAGTACCACCCTGTTCCATCACCCCCTTATCCGTATTCCTTAGTCATTACTTACAAGTCGTAACAGGCCACGCATAAACCTACCTGCTAAAAGTCTTTCCACACTCCAAGAAAAGCAGCGTTTCATAAAACGCGCATATACACGACGAAATTGAAGAGCGTCGCTCCAAATTGAATTACGTAATGCTATTGTATTGATGGTATTGTTTTGGAAACAAAACAGAATCGTGCCTTCGCTTCTGTGAGCGGAGTGAAGTTCGCAGATAGAATCAATTTCGGGGTAATGCCGGCTCCCAAACGCTATCGGTCGCATTCAGCTTTTAGGTGTTCGATGCTTGCATAAAGATACAGGCAGACAGGGTATCAACTGGTCTGTTCTGGGAGGACGGATAAGTTGAAACCGATCGGTACCAATGGGATAAAATAGTCACATAATTTTTACTTGCGCCCGTATATTGTGTATAAAGAAAAACATGTAGAAAAATCTAGAAATCTTCAGGCAAGCTCACGTTATTTTTATCGAAAGCAAAATGGTTTGAATTATGAGTTTATAGCAATTTCTAATTTTGATAACTGTATTTGTTATTGCAGTTGAAAAAATACTCTACGACGAATGCTAGAAAGGAGTCTTACCAAAGTGAAGCGAGCATTTTACACTAGCCACCAAAAACGCGCGTTTAATGCACCTTTCATCTGTAACATCCATATAGCCCCTGCATTTCCTCTCTCCGAAAGCTCATTTTATTTTACAGCCACATCAGCTCATTGTCACGTTCCACGTGTTCCCTCCGACACTTCCTTAAGTACACGAGGTCTTAAAATGTTATTAGGCAGATGGATACACTATCTTTTGGAGAGACCAACTGAATGTAATGAAGTTCAGTAGGTTCCGACATGCTTAAGAGTCTCTTTACGGCTAGTGACATTGTTGATCGCTAATGAGAAAAATAGTAAACCATCTTAAATATTTTTTGTATTATTATGTAAGCTGCATTTTTGTGGTCGAAGTAAATACGCTTTTTTGCAATAATAGTTTCCACAAGGGCCCTCAAAGGTTAAGCCGTGCTTGCTCAAGTCAGTACATACATGGATAGGTATTATATATTACAGACAAAATTTCTTTCGTGTCTTTCAGCGGCTTGCTTTTATCATATGCTTTTAGTGCCGGATCTTTGACATTCATTACAGGTAATAATTAATCTGAAAGTCTGACAACCAGTCTTATCTAGTAGCAGCGTTTTCCTCAGTAGTAACTGGGTTATGGACGTCAGATAGACAGTCGCTTCATGTTGAAAACAAGTATACAGCTGCGACCAGTTAGAAAATAGTAATAAAAGTAAAAAAGTTTCACGTTTGTTCTGCTTAAAAACACAGAGGTGCATATTTTCTGAAATCAACCATCGATCTTCAATGTACTCAGCGTATACTCGTATTAATTATTCAGTGTACTCGTCAATGGATTTTTTTGTTATTTATTCTGCTTTTTGGATTATTGAAAGAGAGCTCCGTTTTTTAATCCTATAATAATGAAATGAATGGCTGAAAAATTGAATTTGATATTACTTTGTAACCATAGAATTAGAAATATTGTTAAACCGTTTTTGTAACTATTTTGGTGAACAATAAAGGGTATAGTATTCTATCTATCTATCTCAAATAGTTTCGAACGGGTCATTTTGCAAACTATTATTTTATTAAATTTTTGTTTTCAATCAAAACTCAACACGCAAGTTGTAGATAAATAAGTATGTAAGAATGAATCTTGCTTGTTAAACGTGCATGCAAAAGAAGCGACTGAGCGGATTTCTTTCAGACTTGGTTTAAACATAGTTTAAAATCTGGCTCCACAGATCCTATGGGACAGAACCGAACATTATGCGAGCAAACTCGTGGGTATGCTTGTGATGAAACAATAAATTAGCTAGTAAACCTAGGATCCAAAATTGGGATTCCAAAGTACTCGTAGCATCGCAAATGTGCTTCACAAAACAAAGTTTCTTTGGTCAACCTTAACGAGGTCAAATTAGGTTGTACTTTGTTAGCGACACACGAAGTACGTCGGTATGTATGTTTGAAATAAATCGATCTTTCGTGAAATTCGGGCCAGGACAGCTCGCAGGCTATAAGGGTCAAATGCTATTTTGTTTGCTTGTTATCTGTAAGCGTGTGTGATGAATTTTGAACGTTAATGGCAAATCTTTTTTCAATGAGCCGGCTGAGTGTAAAAAGGTTTTAATGATAAAATGCATTCGTTAAGCAAAGGTCTAATTACTTTTTAATGTCTTTCTGTCGTGAGCAGAAATGTATGAAGATAGAAAACCTGGTCAAGTGCGTGTCGGCACGCATAAATCAATGGTTTTATTATATTTGCAGTTGATAAACATGTACTCCCATTCATTTAGTTTTGGAAAATATGTCATCGAAGTACATTTTGTAAGTTGGTCAACTATTGCTCTTGAACTTGTATAGCGTACTTAGCTGTGATAGTTTTCCTTTTAATTTCAATAAATAAATGTATACTGAATCCCTCAAAAATGTCATATCTCTTCTCCTAATAAATAAGTTTATATTATTCCTTACTCTTATCACCGCACTTAGAAACTTTACATCATAGTTATAAACTTGTCTTACTTACTCTATTCTAGTTTAGAACTAGGTGAAGCTCGTAATAAGGAGAAAGATAAAAATAAAAAGATATGAGTAATTAACTGGTTGACTTTCAATAGATTTACGTGTTCATAAGGTATTAGAAAAGTATCAGTTTAATCTACGACCGGATTTTATGCACCAGTAGTTAGTAGTTTTATGCACCAGTAGGTAGTGGTAGTTAATGGAAGAGAGGTGGAAAATTCCAAAAAACATAAATATTTGATTGATCTATAAAACTAGCCCCACAACTGTAGACAGTCCCGTGAGACATAAACAGGATGCAGGGGCCTTTGAATGCAAAGTTCAACTGAAGGAACATAATTGATTCTAAGTCATTGAGGGTCTAACATACCCCCACAGACCCAGGGCTGGAGGAACATCTGATAATTTTACCACCCAAAAAAAAATTAGAGTAAAAATTGTTATATATAAGGTCTAGTATCATCCATTTCAACTATTACAGCCAGTTTTAGAAACCACCCTATTTATAAGAATAATGTAATGATGTCATAGACATCATCATGTTTATCAGATTTTAATTAAAAAGTACTCAGACAGATCATCTAATAAGTGAGAAGAGCCCGAGGACAATGTTAAAAGGTCGTTCAGCATTTTAATCAAGTTTTTTAACGAATCTTCATTGAAAATCCAGGTTTAAATAAGTTGAGTCAAGCACGTAAATATATTTCTAGATGTAAATACGAGTACTTTGTTTGTATGTACAGAATGCTTGGCTGTTTAAGCTTCGTGAACGGTCTGTTTACAACTTAATAATATATGTTACTACAAATAACTCGATCAGTACCCCTAGCATGAGTTTTCACTATTTTACTTTACAGAGTCTTTCCAGTATTTACAGCATTTCTTTATGAAAAAATGGAACAGCAACTCTGGTGTGCGAAGAAGAAACATTTTTTTTCTTGAAAATTGTCATTTTGAAATTGTCAAAGTTCCAGTTTACTTACGGCTCAAATACTGAAAACTCGTGCTGAGGGTACAGATCTTTAATCCATTTTATGTCAAACGTTAAACACAAATTCCAACAATGGTTTTTCCTCCTAACTATAAATAATGATGTGACTGACAAAGAGGTTATTGTCAAGCAACCATTTTCCAAATGGAATTTCCCATCTGATACCCATCTTTAAACTACTACCAATAAATACAATATGTTTTATTCCTACATTTTCCTATTGTGCGGTTATCACTCTATGAAATCAAGGCCTCATAAATACAAATGAAAACATTTCGTACTATATGAGGGCATGACCTGACAAATGTTGAGTTCAAAAACACAGGATATTGGTACCGTTGAATAATTAAATTTTGTTCAAACAACTTGGAGTTACGACATCATAACTGGTTTCATTGCCAAGTGCGAATTGCGAGTCTGCGTTTTATAAACAAGATCCTCGAATAGGCGTAGCTTTGGAATAGGAGTTTCAGTTGAACGAAAATGTAAGACGAGTTACATTGCTCGTAATGTTTGCGTCGTTTTCTGTTTGCAACATGTTAAACCAGCAGTGAATATTGATGTGTTCGATTCTGTAGCTCTTTAAACAGTTCCCATCGTCCCCAGAGGTGCATAACATTTCATAGGCGACTAAAAATACGCTCAAAGCCAGGAGTCATTACTCGCTTGGTATGTTTGTTTATTACTCCAGTCAACGTATGATGGATCGATGGCTTTATGATTCGATGTTTACTTTCTGATAAACATAATTTTCGAGTATTGTGTAAACATTTTTTATGTAAAACAGAGCTGTTTTTGTCTGATTGTAGAATGTAAAAGATGTTATAATTTAGGATGGTTTCGAGGTAACCATGAATGTTTGTTTTTGTTTTATGAAACATGTTCTGTTTGTCTTGTGAAGGTCAGATTTAAGTACTCAGGAACATAGACTTCACAATAAAATAGTCTTTTATTTAATTTTAATATTATGTCAAAATCAAAATGTTTAATTTCACGTGGGCCTCAATGTACACTTAAATATAAAACGTCGAAAATGGCACGGTTAATTAAAAAAAAAATTGTTTTAACAATGTTGTTGTCACAGTATGGTATTACATAAACACCAGAACATCATAGGCACTATAAGAAGAGGGAACTTCTTACCAAAATCTTAATGGTTAATAATAACGAATAAAAATGGGTATTTTAGACCCCTAAAAACTCTCCTTACGATTTTCAACAATAAAAAATCAAAATTTTAAACTTAGTTTCGTTCCTGTATTGGTTCATATTGTTCTATTCGGTACACAGATTGGAGTCAGCTGGCGTTACGTCAGTAATTTGCTTTTTGAAACGCAGTGCAGGGTTTCCAATTAGATTCGCTTGTTTGTAACCTAATATGCGCTTTTTGGTTTGCTGTCAAATATTGGCTTCGGGAATTTGCAGACCATATCAGTCTAAAACTCAAACGCACAGAAGTACAGTCACGTGCATGACACCGCTCGTCCACGCGGTCGATAGGAAGCGGTCAAGTAATATTGCTATTGCACCGCGCGGAGCGGTGATCCGATGATGCATGTTTAGGTTAAAATTTACTACAAAGTGAGTATCGCTCATGTACATCAGTCAATATTTGACGAAGAACATGTTAAATTTTGAGACTTCCATAATTAAATACCGGGCGAAGGCGGCCGGGGAAAGTGTGCGTGTAGCTTCGCCTAGATGCTCAGGGTTATTGAGGGTACTATACGCCTTAATCATTGGCTATTAAACAAACCAACAATGCGGCGTGAGATCTACAAACATTATTACCCTGTGGAGGAGTGACATCATATGGTAAGTGATTTTCTTTCACTGTGAAGATTTTATGAAAGTAGTCTTACCCAAAAATGTTTTCACAGTTTTTCTAAATGTAAACACATTTATATTCGTGACTGTACCAGACTCAATTTAGAGCCGTAGAGCCAGAATAAACTTTACCTGAGAAATATTCACCCAACCCGACTTAATATTATTATTTACCAGGCGTTTTTGATTCCTCTGGACTTGAAATTCAATCAATCACCTAAGGCTAGACTCTTTGATGTAGCGCACCTCAGAATCCCGCTCCAAAGAAATGCCTACCGAATATAAATCTAGGAAAATCTAACATATAAAACCAGAAAACAGAAAACTCAGCTAATAAATCAGAAGGATATCTGACCTCTTTCAAGGATAGCAGAGATAGAAAAATGATAATAGTAGCTGTTTTTTGATTGTGATAAGGATTCAGAGTAGAAGATACAAAATAATACATGACAATGGGATCGTGTTGGAATGACATTTTTTTTTGAAACTTCCACTTCTTAAACTGTTCAAAAGTTTTTTTTTTTTTTTACTCTACAACTGAGTACTATTCTTAAGCACGTGATTCATAATAAATTATCCTAGTACTTATGTCAAAGTCAAAGTCAAATCATTTATTCAATTAGGCCATCAAAGAGGGACTTTTAAACGTCGCATAAATTAAAATTAAGGAAATGGGATGGGATGGGAATTATTCTACACCCATTCGCAAAGGTAGGTTGTATGAAGAAGAATGGGCAAGAAACTCCATACTTACTCTTTATAAAAATGTTTTAAAATATTTTTTTTTACATCATTTGAAATAATAATATAATATGATTCTGCTAAAGGAGCATACCCTTATAGAGTTCCTGTTGAAAGAATTCTCCCTTTTCTATTAGAAAAATATAACTTTATACAATGTTCTTCATACTCGTACCTCTTTAAAACTAAGAAGTTTTAATATCATGAGCGTCCGGAGTCCGGAGTGAGTTTTAAACTAAGTTTCAAGAGTAAACACAGGCTAGAGGAATTTGTTTCGGGGATTATTTTGGCACAGGTATAACAAAAGCATTATATCTTTTGATACAAATCGAGTTAGAATTGATACTTTCTAACTGGTTTAAGATTAGACGATTGTGACCTCGTTTGTTTTTAACAATATTAAAAGAGGATAATCGTCTTGTAAGATTTCGAAGACTGTATAATTTGATTTAATGAGTTCTATCTTAGATGGAGTCTGTGAGGATGGATGGATGGTCAAGAGTAAGAGCTCTTACACACGAGCGGCATGTTCCTACGAGCGGCATGTTTTCCCGTTGAAAACATGCCGCTCGTGTGTAAGAGCTCTTAAATATATAACAACAAATTAATATGCACTTTAATATAATTTAGACGCATTAGCGTTTTCTGGCTTGGCGTACTTTAGAGCTTTTTCTTTAGTCGAAAGTAAAGAACGTTTGCAAGCACAAATTGAACATGACGTGATAGCTTAGTTGGTATGAGCGTCTGGTGTACTGAATTAGAAGATCGATGGCTCAAATTCTGCTCGCATTCGAATTTTCCGTTCAAAAACAAAAACGGCTTGATTAGTGTTTGTTAATTTTTCACGCAATGCGTACTGAATGCATTAATTTGAATGAATAACATACTAACAGTTTATAACTTGGATTTTTATACAGGGTGACTTTGAATAAATGCGACAAAATGAAATGGGAGCAGTTACAGTGGTTACAGTAACATAGTAATTATAAAATGTTTTCCTAACAATCTAAACCAATAAAAAAATTATATGATAATTGTTTTCTAAAGGTCAGTTGATGTTGTTATCTTTATTTATGTACGAATTATCTGTATTCCAGCATTTAACATGCAAAATAAATAAGAAAAATTAAAGTATCAAAAAATCTCGTCCGACTTGTTGTTATCTGATGTTGTTATCTTTATTTATGTACGAATTATCTGTATTCCAGCATTTAACATGCAAAATAAATAAGAAAAATTAAAGTATCAAAAAATCTCGTCCGACTCATCGCAGTGCTCAATAATCGTCGTGGAGTACTCATACTCCACGACGATTATTGAGCACTGCGTTACTAAACGTTGCCGTTCATAGCCTAACACTGATCAATTATTTATTAATTTTACATTTGATATTTTATACGTTGTCTTGACAACACGTATTATTGTATATTTAAATTTGTCGCATATATTCAATTTCATCCTGTATAATAGGGTTCTGTAGTCGGTAGCAATGTTGTGTGGAACTCTTAACAAATTGTGTAGTGGCCGACCGACCGACTGCTGCGCAGCGTGTTCCGGGTTCGATCCTCACACGTAACAAATATTTGTATGACCTACGAGTTGTTTGTTTTGGGTCTGGGTGTTTGTGTATGTATATTTCTATGTTATTAAATGCCCCCACGATTCAGAAGTAATTGCTAGTGTAGTTTAGTAACAAAATCAGTATTTTGTTAGTTTATTTCAAACTAAGAAGAGTTGAATAATTTATTCCTTATATTTGATTTAAGAAAATATAGTTTCTTTTCTTGAGGATCATGTACAGTGACTGTTTTGTGTATAACAATAGTTGAAGCACTTTAATGAGCTTTACAAGTCTTCGTAACTTTGTGTAGCTTATACCTAATATTATTAGCTTAGCTTATACCTATGTGAAGTATGCAATTTTATCTTAGTTAAACTTACATTTTCCAATGAATATGTGTGCTTTCAGAGCTTTAACTAATATTTCTTTGACGTTGGTTGCATGTAAATCAAAGAGAAATGAGCATCGAATTTCGTGGATGTTCGGGACTATCGCTCGAGATTACTTATAATTTAGGGTTTGCTTAGTGTCTAAAAACTGCCTGCAGCAATGTTAACTTTGTTAAATACATGTTTTAGTTGAAAACCATACCTTAAAAATAATCAGGTGTTTCAAATTACGTCAACGGAATAATATTACATTTTGTATAAACCACATGATTTTTTCATCTTTCAGGATTGCTTTCATAATAAAAGTTATCTTAAGTATTTTCAGTCAAGGAGAGGTTGTTAATGTTTTACAAATAACCCTGTAAAGATATGAGGTCCAGCAATAAAATTTGTCCTAGTTTTAAGAGACACCCAATAATTATGATGAGCATCATGATAGTCCCAAAAAGATTTTTTCTCTTGTAAAACAAGTGTAAAATCATTCACAGTAAACATGTAAACCGTGTTTGTTGACATCAAAAATATACTTAACACTCTTTTTTTCCATAAAACAAAATGTTATTGTCATATTACATTATCAGTAACCGGAAAATCTTCTCTGGCTGACGTGAATGCGAGCAAAAACGGCCTTCCAAAGTTTTTCCCTGAGGGTGTTGAAAATAGTACATAATATAATGTGAAAAGGGTAAAATGTTCCACCGATTCTTCACTTTTCATGCCAACAAAACTTTTTCCGCTGCGTTTTTCACACATGTCGTTTGACCTATTTGTTGTAGCGTATTTTTAACCCATACGAATGTGGCGCTAAATTATTGTTTCAGGAAAAGGGCAGAGTTGTATATGTCACTGTTTGTTTACTTTTCATTTTTTTCGCTGATATTTGACAATATTATAGCAATGGCGATTAGATAAAAAAAATACTTATGGGGACTTTTTTAAGAGCATTAAATAGCATTCATTGGCAATCTATACTACAACTAATATTATAACACTGAATAGTTTGTTTCATTGAACGCATTTATCTCAGGAACTGCTGGATCGAATTGATTAAATATTTTTTTATTGGTTAGTCCAGCGGCTGAAATCGCGGGGGAAAGCTTTAAAATATACCACTAATCTGGGAGTTTGAAAAAACCTCTCTACAAGTATCATATTAAGACTCTCCCTCGCCGCGAGCATTCACCGGTAACGTTATAGATTCGAACGTTTCATCAGTGACGGAAGACAATCGAGTATTACAATGCGCACTTTGATGATACATTACACGCGAATGCTCTCGATGAGGGGGGCGCCTTTTTGGATCACTAGCGGCCCGTCCCGGCTTCGCACGGGTGGAAGTCCTCCAAAACTCGGTCCTGATGGTTACAAACACAACAAAAAAACCCGAATCGGTGAACTCGTTTTCGAGTTATGAGCTTAGCAACACATTTTGCGATTCATTTTTATATTATAGACTAGCGGTCCATCCCGGCTTCCCACGGGTGGAGGACCCGGTCTAAAATTTGAGATTTAAACTATCCTATCTATAAAGTTGGATCGAACTGCACATGGTGTGCGAATTTTATTATAATCGGTTAAGTGGTTTAGGAGTCCATTGAGGACAAACATTGTGACACGAGATTTATATATATTAAGATTAGCTGGTATACTAAATTAGAAACATCTTTGGTCGTAGGTCTAGACGGACAACTACCAGTTTGTGTCACATTCATAATGAATACGAACGAATGGATGAGTTTCCACGTTGGAACGTGAGTCATGTCATACAAATTGTCGGTGTACCTCAAACTGAAAAGGGTAGTGGCAGTAACTGTTTGTTATTTTATAAATATAAGGAGTTCTGAGACCGTGCGGGTACCACAACCATTTATCATTCTGGCTTTCGCTTTAGAAAAATACAAAAACGTTAATTTTTTTTAAACAAATAGAAATATTTATTAGTGTCTGAAGGGTGGGGCGTACGGTTGTAAAATAACATATTATTTTTTTAAACTTTGTCCCACCCTATTACCGTCTTATCAGTTTTTTCAATACTAATAAGTAGGTATAGAGTGAAACAAAGATACATTCTTTCTACATGCTTAAGACTGCCTGCAGTAATTAAATATTTTTTCTGCTTTGCGAATTGTAATGCTGCATTTTAATTATAAAGCCGCAGTAAGTTCGTCGAACTGTAAAGTCGTAGGTTCAGGACCTGCCCGCATTTTTTATTGAGTCCTCTGTAGCAAACTTGCTACTGATAACTGACTAGGTGTTTTGTAGTCTATAAACTACATTGTAGTGAAAAGTATCAATTTTCTAACTGTACACACGGCTACATATCAAGCAATACAAAACCAGTTTAAAGTGGTCTCGCTTCTTACGATCTTTCCGCATATTCAACGCTCAGCTTGTACTGGTTTTATTCAGCTTGATGTGTAGTAAGTAGGGTGTACCTATAGATAAACCATTACCATTGTTTTCAAGAAGTTTCTCCTGAACCTGTAAGTAGAAAGTTTCTCGCTAAATGCTTTCAATGTAAATGTGGGGAAGACAAAATTCTACCGGGAGTGAGAAAAGTTTTATACAAGTACATTTTGTTCACGGGCTATTACTTAAATGCTAAATCCACCAGACGAAGATATGGTACTCAAGTGTAAATCATACAGGAAGAATGTGAGATTTATGAACATAAAATACATAGATCGAGAATCGATCTTCTATTATCCAAAAATCAATTGCTGTTCTATAGTCTCGCTAAAACTCGAGAACGGCGGGACCGATTTTGTGGTTTTAGTTTTCAATTATTTCTGGAAGTCCAGGGAAAGTTTAAAATGTTATTCTGAGGCGGTCCGAAGTTTGCCGGGTCAGCTAATACTCAATATATTTATTGCTTCCACAAGTGTACTTCGAAGGCAGGTTTTACAAAGGTAGTTTTGTTGTACGCCAAAAGTGCTACGTCGGTCTTAAAGTAAAATTACTGGAATTTAGGGTTCAAGGTAATGTGGTTTGATCGCGGAATGTCTTAAGCTTAAGAAGTTACTCTAACCCTGGAAAGTAAACGGCAATTGTAAAAACGAGATTGTTTGTATTCAGTACGAGTCTAAGTATTTTTGAAGATTTTCTATAGAAAAAAAACGTATGCAGTTTGACATAAATTAACATAATATAGATAAACATTATCGGTATGGTTGGCTCAGTGGCTTAGCGATGGACTGCTGTTCAGCGTGTTGTGTGTTCGATCCCCCTACGGAGCATGTATTTGTATGACCTACAATTAATTAATCCAGGTCTTGGTGTTTGTGCATGTGTGTTTATGTTTGTAAACACACCCACGACAATGGAGAAATTCCTAGTCTGTCTGTAGAAACTTAAAAAAAAATCTCAATTTATCAATCCGTACTTCTAAGGCTTTACAGGAAAGACTATTGTGTAAAATCAAAGCTTAGCAGGAGACTTATAAAGTAGCTGAAGTCCTTTAATACTTTACTATAGTAGGACTTTCTTCTTATTAATCCAGCCTTTCTGTGAAAAAGTCACGGTTAAATCTGTAGCGGACATTATTAAGTCAACAAAAATAACGCTAAAGAAATAAGTTTTTTTGGCTATGAAGCAAATAAAATTACAGATATGTACAAATAAATAATGAAATAAACGTGTGTTCGATTTAGAATATTATGTACTTTTATATCTTGACTTACAAAGTCCAGTACAGTACCCTTTTTTTGTTTTTTTTTTTTACGTGGTAAAATCATCAAATGAGACCTCCCACCCCGGGCAGGGCGAGAGGTACTGTCAGACTTGTACTGACTAAAATCCACGGTGTCCTTCAATAGCCCTTTATGTTCCGGGGTCACGGTGATGGTATAAGACCCGCGACCCCGGCAGGCTTTAGCCCTCTGAGAGGGGGCCTCGTCAGTATGCTGACGCTCTTTGAGGCGCGCGTGGAACACGACGCGCCGTCGACCCGGGCATGGTCCATGGTCGGGAGGCGAGTTGCCCTTTACTCGCCGCCCGCATGCCCGCGCCTACGGTGGCCGGAGATCGTCTTGCGACGTCCGACGCCGTGGGCGTCCACCACCGCGGGTGGGGCGGAGGGAGGACCTTGTCCTCTCTCTCACGCGGCCCGCCTCCTCCTTCGCGAGCATGACTGCTTCGCAGAAGGAGGCGACCGCATCCCACTCCGTCTCGCCCCGCAGCATGGCCGCGACCAGTGCTGGGCGCGAGAGGTCTCCGCCTATCGCCGCCGTGAGGACACGTCGGTGCTCCGCCCAAGCGGGGCAATCCTGCACCGTATGCTCGACTGTGTCCTCCGGGCGATCTACGCAGTGGTGACACCCAGGCGTTTCTTCCTTTCTCATAAGACACAGGTACCTCCCGAAGCATCCGTATCCGGTGAGGACCTGCGTCAAGCGGAAGCTTAGGACGCCGTGACGTCTCTCCAGCCACTCCTCAAAGAGGGGTCTTATCGCCGCTATTGCGGCGTGCCCGAGTACAGTACCCTTAGTATGAGTTTTCAGTATTTGAGACGTAAAGTAAACTGGAACTTTGACAATTTCAAATAAACAATTTTCAAGGAAAAAATTAGTTCTTTCTTCGCACACTAGAGGCGCTGTTCCATTTTTCATACGGAAACGCTGTAAATTCTGGAAAGACTCTGTAAAGTAAAATTGTGCAGGTACTTGAGATTATAGTGCGGAAGTCAGTATAATTGACATTAAATCGAGTGTGCCCAAGAACTCCACGACCTCATCCCACCAGCCTCCTTCTATCATCGCACATCTAGACGCATGGCAAATTACCTTCCTTCCTCATTGCTATTCCACCATTTCGCATTAAGCGTTTCCAAACGTCTTTTATAATGCGGACAGCGAAGGAGTGGAACTCTCTGCCTGCGTCTGTGTTTCCGAACACATACAACCCTAATCTCTTCAAAGTTAGAGTAAACAGGCTTCTTCTGGGTTAGCTCGCTCCATCGTCGACCTTGTCTTAGTCACTCCTGACCTAGACTAAGGTCAAGAGCAAACCCAATAAACATAAATAAAGCATTTTTTATTCTTCAATGAAAAACTTTGTCCCACACTTGGAATTTCTCCTGTATTGACGGTCGCCGTCCATAAAATGAAAAAAAAGTTTCCCTTTTAACCATGATTTTACTTTTTCATATTCCTCGTTCTTTTACATTTTATATAAAATACAAGAAAACTAGGCCACTTGAATCGTCACAGACTACCTACGTAATACCCAGCTATGAATTTAAATTATACAAAGTGTGGGTCTGGTCGTCACACGCCTATCTCAGATCTTTTTGACGCGCACCGCCAGCAAAGTTCTATGTCGGAGCATTTGAACGATATCGAATCCTTCTACTGTAGGACACAGACTTGCTAGACGTAATGTAATAGTTTACTTGGTAGGTTTTTATTCTCTTTGGTTTGGGACTATTTGGTAAAGTGAACGGATTGTGAGCACAAAAAAAGGGGAAGATTTAATACGACAAAACTTAGAATCCTCATGTTGTTTTTAACTTAGTACCGTTTAAAAATTACACACAAAGGCCACCCAAAAATACAAGTTTTTGCTACTAAAATAACATTATTTGATATATATTTCACCACGCACCAAATAACGCATTATAAAGTTACTTTTTCATAAATTGAACTGTAGCATTACTGTATAATATCATTCAGTAACTTAAAAGAGAAACAATAAGTAAAACTTTGTAAAATTGTAAAATCCCCCGTGGCTACGCCGTAGCAAAGGTATTTTGATATCAACGCTACGCCTGGCTACGCTTGCTACGCTTTCGTAGTTGATAACCGATGCGCTATGCGTCGAGTGAATAATGCATTATACAATTTGTAAAAATATTTTTACACTTATGTGCATTTCTCTTTTCCAGGATATGTTATATTAAAAATAAATAGTAGTAAACTGATCTGTGGTTAGGAATTTGTTTGGATTATGTTGTTATCTAGAAAATACCCTTTGTAAGTAGTACTTGAAGTCATAGATTACATGTTTGTATATTTGAGCATTCACTTGTAATGAACATTCTTGCGAATGTAACATTACAGAAAAACAAACGAGAGCGTCTTAGCGAGCATTCTAACGGACGTTCTTGAGATCCTTTTGCCGAACCGAAAGTCAAGTCAGTTAAATCAATTTTTGACGACTGCCAACTAGAGTTGTTGTTCGATGCGATGTTTGGCTCTATGGCTCTTGGCTTTATAGTTCAAATCGGCAAAATTAAAAACTGCGAATGCTTAATGTTCTGTTACAAGCAAATACTGAAGTCTCAGCATCTTTAGACGAAAATACTGTAAGTTCTTCTGCATATAAACCTAGTTATCAAACTTTCCCATGGGGTTAGACGTTATACATACATTATTACAGAACCGCTTTATAACGCCATGTTATAAAGCGGTTCTACTATATTACGGTAATTAACTTTTATTACGTATTCATATTTTAGTATGCAACGTCTTTATAATGATGTTGGAACTACAAAGGGTTCAATGTAAGTACCTAAAAAATCATAAATTAAAAAATAAACGGTTTAAACACAAATAAATTGTTGTTTCACTTTTTCAAGGAACGTTAATTTATATAAATGGGTGGTGGTAATTTTTTTACATTATTTCTGAGCTCTTCTTTATACGACATAATTTGTTTCGTACGTTTACGGTTCGTTTTACGTTTTCTAAGGTTTAAAATTGTTTTTGTTACGTAAAGTAACACCTTGTAAAGGGTGTTTTTTTTAAAGGGGAGTTTATAAAATTAGCAACTATTATTGCACTAACTGTTTCCAAATCGTGAATTTACCGTCAATCGAGAGCGCTATAGGGTCACGTTGATTTATTTGGCATCAATGTGACAGAGATTTGGTTTTCAACAAGTTTTATCAACATTATTACACAACAATGTTTCTCCCAATATTTATAAGGGAAACATTTGATTAACGTAAAATTTCTCTCTCTCTCTCTGTCTCCGCGATTATTGTATTGTGATCTTTAGATTTTTCCCTGTACATTATGTTCTTTGGAGGTATGTGTGGTTACTAGCCTATATGATGATAAACTAGAGACGTTAGATCGTTAGAATTATTTATGTTAACATTCGCGGATAAGTTGTCGATTTCAAGTTGACACGGAAGTTGTCGTGAAATTCGGAATTGAACTTTACGATTGTGCTTCAAAGCTAGCTAAAATCACGTTTAAACACTAACAGGATAAAGTAATCTAAATAAAAAATCTAAATCTAATAGAGTATACTTCGTATACTCTTAAGTTTACTTCATAAAGAAAATACCCCTTATATGTATGAATTTTCTTGGCTTTCCATTTGAGGCAGACTAACATGTTGTAGTCAGTTCAGGGACTACTAAAAATAAACTTAAGAACACGCTATTGTTCTGTTGTATTGTTACTTACATTCTAATGTAAAATATACAAGCTGCTGTTATTTGTTTTTTACTCGTTATACTGTTTGAAGACGCTTTAATATACATATATTTATATAAATAATAATAATACGAGTAAAGCACATAACGTGTAATTTTAAGAGGAGGTAATAAAAAAGAAGATCAGGCAATCGTCGATATTTTTTTTACACCAAACTAAAATTCTCACGCAACATAGATTTCAAGGAAAATTTGAACGAAAGAGGGACAATTAAGTGGGATTATGATAGTCCCGCTTTTCCTGCTAGAGTCAGAAACGAAATAGTAAATATGTATGTACTTATGTACCACAATTGTACATGAAAGTGTAAATAAATAAATAAATATTTTATACCAATTACGAAACAACGCGGTTGTAACAATGCACTCTTTTACATTTTTAACCGACTTCAAAAAAACAATTTGTGGCAAAAAAAGACAATGAAATAAAAAAACCACCGACTTTCGAAAAGTAATTTTGTAGTTTATTTGACCCTTTTTTGTGGTTGTTTCTGAAGGCGGTTAATTTTTTTTTTTAAGTTTTAATTTACATTAACTTTTCTATCAAACGGTATTCCCAACTGAATGTTTTTGGCTACTTCCTATTGAATGACGTCAATTTGAGCCAAAAATGACGAAAAATCAACGGGATAGAAATTGGCGTATTTCTTTGCTTAGCATTAGCATTTGCTTCTTGTTAACTCATTACATTTAGGAGTCGTCTAGACTTACATTTAAATAAAGCAATACTAAATATTCATTAACTCAACAACCCAAATAAATCAGATGAAAGTGATAAATCTTCACTAAAGATGAGTCTGAAAGTCTCCTGTAATATATATGTAAAGGATGTTAGTCTGCGACTTTAACGACTATTTGAGTTTCAGGTATTTACTTCATCATTTAACTAGCCTTTTCCAAACTTTATTGAGGTCGGTTTCCAATCAAACCAGATGCAGCTGAATATCAGTATTTTACATGGAACAGCTGCCTATCCTAATATGCCTGACTAATTGTAACGACTCTCAAAGAACTATAAACGACAATCGGGACCAACGGCTTTACTCGCTTTTCGAGGAACGGAGGAAACTCGCTATGACAGATGGTCACCCATCTATAGACCAACCTCGCCAAGTGTGGCTTAACCAGGCAGATCGGCCAGTGCGGCTATTATTGTACTACTGTAATCCACGAGCGCCTCAGACCAAAATGGTACTTTATCAGTTCTTCTGCTAAACCGCTCGTAAATTGTACTACTCATTTCTCAACGTGTTTCGAACCAAAATTAAAAGAGAATGCCAGCTATATAACCGTCTGTTTTTCAATTAATCACTGTTCTCAATTATAGCGTCGAACTTTGTTTGTTGTAGTTCCCAAAGTCTAAAATTATAAATATCCTAAACTTTTCACGTTAAACGCCATCTACCAGAACATCATAAAACACTAACTCGGTTTTCCACAGCTGAAACACTTGAACATCAAAGTTTTCATTTAGTTTAGGAAAATACTCATAGATGGCGTTGTTACTGAATTTAACAAACTCAAGTGTTTTCTTGCAGCTGAAGATAGATGTCACCCTTGTGGCTGTAATAACAATTATTAAAACATTATAATTTCAAATTAACGTCTGTGTTAAAAGATTTCGGTTGGTATGAGTATGTCAGACTAGACATCTTAATTTTTATAAGTTTGTATACTGTCATACTCACTATTACAAATATTGGGGTTTAAAACGGGATGCCATGATCACGGATGAAAGTTCATCCGTGATCATACTGATCATGGCGCTTGCAACAGTGCCGAAATATCGGAAACTCAAAACAAATAACAAACATGGTAAATATCCTGTTTTAAACCCTAATATCTTAATTTTTATAATTTTGTCCAAAATTATATGTCAAAAAATAATAAAAGCAGAATCACGTAAACAGAAATTTTGTTTTCGTAGAAAAAAAAAGAGCTTGAGGAGCATCCTTCAGTATATTTTTCTAAATAATTTAATTTAATTTAATATGGCATTTCAAAGGAGCCCTATGATTTCTTAATTAAATTTTCTGTAATGGTTCTCTTTAATAATTGATTTTCTAAATTAAAATCTAACTAAACAAAAATCTCTTCTGTTTTTATAAAGAATTTTAATTTCTATTCTTTTTATCTAAAACTGTTATTCTTATGTTCAATATTTTATGTCATAATGTCTGACCTAAAAAAAAAATTATAATATCATTTTAACGTGAAAAAAGACTAGAAACAACTTAAATTATATTCTTTTTGGAAAGAAATGAGACTCAAAGTTTACTAACAGACACACGTTTTAGCAGTACATTAATCTTTCAGCCTACTACATCTGCCATTCAGCCATTATTTCAGTTCATATTTATTTCACGTCAGACCTTTTAATAAGCTCCTGAAGATCCAGTATCTCGACTATGAATTTTTAATGGTCGTTTCATTTGTAACGATATTATTTTGTACGCGTAGGTACTCTATTTTATTACACCTCAAATAAAAATAATGTCTGTGTTAGATTTTATCGTGTTACCTTCATTTCATTGTTCGAAATATTCAATATTTTATTAATGTTATGAAATATTACAAGCACAGGATGTATCTGAAGAATATAATGTGTTTCTAAAGAGGTATTCGCAGAAGAGGATCATTATCTTGTTGAAAAGTTTCGAATAAAGTTTTATGTTACCGCGAAACAAGATGTATGTAATTTCGTACTGAAGTGTACTTGACATTGGCCTAGATTTTAATTAAAGTTCCAAATATTTACGACGGTTGCGGTTGGTCCAGGTAAAATGGGGCAACAAGTATTATACAAATGGAATTTGATATAAGTAATATTTACCTTGTCGTAAATGTAAAAGCTAGGTATATTATATCTTATTGTCTCTAATTTGTGCTCCCCTATTACTTCTATGGCTAAAGTTTCGCATCGTTGGGTCTAACAGTAACTGACACAATAAACTCAAATTTCCCTACTAATATATGTTGTATTTGAACATAAAGTAACACTTTCTGAAAGCTAGCAACCCTTATTCGGTGCCTAAACAAACAATTATTGCTATAACACGGACTTTATAACCTTACAACTTAAATATATTGTGTATATTGTAAGTGAGAGAATCGTTGTGGAATCGTTATGTTCAATTCATTTTTTAATTTTGGAATATAGGCTTAAAATTATATAGATTTTATATTTTTTCTTTATAGTTCTAAATGTTGTTCTATACTATTTCCCGGCAGAAGGCATTAAAAAATGTTAGGATGTATGAAAAAAAAAAACAAGTGTATACGTACAAAGAGTAGTGAATATTGAATGTTCTTTGTATTGAATTACTCATGTTCAGTGTCCTGTGACAGGCTAATGTTTGAAATATCGACATTGCACGCCTCTATTTTAAGCACGTGAAAAGTGGAAGGGGCGTTAAGGTCTTGGGGTGTCGAGGGTGGTGAAGGGGGTTGTCGGCATTCAACAGGCGGCGGTCGATACGGCCGGCGCCGCGGCGCAGCGGCAACGTTTACCTACCCTACATACTACTCGCCTCAGAGCAACACCACGTCACATATTTTTACGAAAATCTTAACTCATTACACAGTTTCTTCGTCTTCATTTTTCTTGTCACATTTCTGGAGCGCGCTTTACTTTGAGAAGCGGACTTTGTTAGACGGAATGAAATGGAAAGAAGGTTTAAATTTAAACACAATCAAAATGGATGTTTAATACAAGATATCAACCTTAATAGAATAGGGATTCGGTTCTAAATTCATTTAGAACTACTGGGTTTAAAGCTGGCTTTAAAGTTACAGAAAATTGAATTGAGGTTCCGCTGAGAATAAAACGTCTATTTTATTTGAACGGCACCTGGTAACAGCTGTTATTATGCTCTGCAGGGCGGTGGATTAAAAGAATAGTAATTAAATAATTACAATGAATTTATGGTTTCTGATATCAACAACAAGAAAAAGGCTTTGTTTGAAAAAATAGATTTAATTACCAGCCTTTACAGATGAATTTTAATTTGGGAGCGGATGGTCAAATCGAGAACAGTGAAGAATAATTATCAATATTCAAAACTCGAAACTAAGTCCAATTTAGATGAAAACTAAAATAGCATCATAATTATTTTACGTAAATATTCATCATTTCAGGCATTTTAGAGTTACACCGTCTTATTACAAAATATTTAAACATCTGTTGAAAACTTGTCTAAAAAAACTGTGATCTGCAAAACGGCATTTGACGTTACAGGATGCATCCAATCAATATCTTTTAGATAGGTTGACACAATGGGCTCAACTCGTACTGACTAAAATCTACGGTGTCCTTCAATAGCCCTTTACGTTCCAGGGTCACGGTAATTTTTAAGTACCGCGACCCCGGCAGGTTGCCATAATTTGATATCCATTTGAGTTCATTTTCCAAGAGATTTATTTCTTCGATTTTACTCCTTTAACTATCTTGACCTACTTGACCTACCCATTAGTCCATCCTTCGTATAAAAGGTATCGCTATCAGCGATAAGACCGCTGTTGGAGCCATGGAATCATTACGACAACCACACGGGCGATGTCGCTAACAAAAGGTAGTATGTATTGCCTTTTGTCCTTGTGTCGCAATAACATGCTCAACGAGCATCATCATCATCATTGGGATCGGCTTCCAGTCAAACCAGATTCAGCTGGATATCAGTATTTTACATGGAGAGACTGACTGACGGACCTCCACAACCCAGTGACTGGGCAATACCATACCTCATGGTAAGACTCTACATGGTAAGACTCTACTCTTTGGTTATCAGACTTTAGAGCTCCTGACTAACAGTAACGACTGTCAAACATCTAGAAATTACAGCCGGGACCAACGGCTTTACGTGCTTTCCGAGGCACGTAGGAGACTCGCTATAACAGATGGTCACCCATCCACAGATCAACCTCGGCAAGCGCGGCTTAACCCGGAAGATCGACCTGTGCGGCTGTAATTATTTAGCCACGAGCTCCTCAATAACATGCTCAACGAGCAATGTTAATATTTTTAGTGTAGCTTTTCATGAAACTTTTTTGTTTTGAACTAGACAGTTGGCAGCTTTTTTAGTTTAGTTCTCGTTGATAACGTATGATTTACGCTGTGAAAAATGCTTTTGTAAATTAACTGGTGTTTAACTACTATTTTAAAAGGGGAAGTTTTTGAGGCTTTTTCATACAAAAAGGCAATAAAAGAAGTTTTATTTTATCGTGGTAAAATCATCAAATGAGTCCTCCCAACCAGGGCGCCCTGACCTATCAGACTCGTACTGACAATCCAAAGTGTTCTTCAATAACCCTTTATGTTCCAGGGTCACGGTAATTTGATAAGTCCCCCGATCCCGGCAGGCTTTGACTCTCTGAAGGGCGGCCCCGTCATTAATGGACTATGTCCGCCGTCGACCCGGGCATGGTCCTTGGCGGACAGCGAGTCGCCCAGTACTCGATGCCCGAATGGCCGCGCAAAACCTGAAAATTTTATTTTATTTTTTAATCCCGATAGTGCGATCCCGCGGAACAATATTATCGAATACCAAGTGAGCGATGCCAGGGGCATAAACTGCTGTCAGTTTTCGTAGTAAAAAGAAACAATCGACGACGATCTAGTTATGTTAGGTGTGTTTTATTTTTCAGGATACGAGTGTGTTGATTGTCGCGTTTTACGGTTATTGAGAGCAGTTGTACGAGAATAGTCGTAGATACTCGTACATATGGCGGAATTCCTCTAGTTTCGAGTTTCGGGGCAAACCGTCATAAACATGATACTTACGAGTACCTATGTACATAGTTGCACGTTGTAAGTAGTGGAAAAAATAGATATACTCGTACCTATCACCAGATGTTTCCGTTTGGAAAGGTTACGATCGATACTGGCTGCATACCTATTATTTTTTTAAACGTTTCCCCACGCTATGATTTTTACCTGTTTCGTCGGTGCGTTTTCAAATATTGTGACTTAAGTCACAAACCGGACCAGAAAAACTAATAGTAGGTCATACAAATTCATTCATTTTAAGCGTTTGTTCTATTAAGAGCGGCCCGCATCAAAGTTGTCATCAAAAAAAATTTTTGGTTTTTTTTTTTTGAAAATTAATTGAACTGGTTTTTTATTACAAATCTATAGTTATAATTAAATAATCAAAAGAGAAGAAGATAATATCATAACATAATCTACCGACAACAAACAACACACATTTTTTTTCAAAGTGATCACAAAAAAATTCTTGTCGTGTGTACGTACATGGTAGGTAAATATCCTGGTTTACGTTTGAATCACAGAGAAAATTTCACCCAGGCCGATAAAGTTAAGGGGCAAAATTATTCTTAAAAAAAACCTTATTTTATTAATATAATTATTTTTTGTGACGGTTTCCCTAAAATACGAATGAGAGCCGCTGGAAACAGCTAGTTGACCGGTAAACCTGACTAAACAATTCCGGCTGTTTCTATTTAACTATCAATGGAAAGTTCTGGACAGCAATCAATTTAGATATTCAAATATTGTTCAACAAACTTCCATAATAACAAATCAATCCTACTGTGTACAAAGCCAATAATTGCCGACTCTATTAGGAGCTGTAATTACTACCCTCGCTTCTGAAAGTCGTGATAATTCAGTAGGTACCTTTTTTATCATGGTAAAATCATCAAATGATTCCTCCCACCCAGGGCAGAGTGGTAGAGATTGTCCGACTTGTACTGACTTAAATCCACACATCCTTCATTCCATCCTCAATAGCCCTTTACGTTCCGGGGTCACGGTAATGAGATGAATCCCGCGACCCCGGCAGGCTTTGGTCCTCTAGAGGTACCCCACCTAAGATTTGTTTGGAGACTAGTGGGTGTCCCTGTGAGTTGTAGACTTGTAGTGTCGAGTGTGTAGTTCTATTTATCTGTGGTGTTGTGTATGTCAAGTCATGCATTAAATGACATCATGCGCTGGTCTGAACCGAGCTTTGCGTGAAACTTCCCATTATTGTAACTTTACTAGCTTTTGCCAGCGGCTTTGCTCGAATTAATTTGGACAAAGAATTCGGCGACACATGGCACCTATCTATTAATATACTCGTAAGAATGCTATTGTTATATTTCTCAGAAACAGTGTCCTCTTTCGAGCTCAAAGGCCGTTTCGGTGCACCTCACAACGTATGTTTCAGCGATCAGAAAAAAACAAGACTTCAGAAGGATCTGTTTTGTGGTGTAGGCGTGAAAAGGCGAAACGGTTCAAATAAAAAAAAACTAGTATTTCCCTGACCTGGGATCTACCATGACATCTTAAAGGGAGAGTAGTTCCACTGTGAGAAAGAGGCAGAGCTATACAGTTCGACTACCGCCATCTCGTACCCACACTTAAACAATACGCCATGAAATGCGTTTACGCTTTAAGACGTCATGATAGGCTATCTGCGCGAGTCTCAATCAGGTTTAACTTTTTTTATTCGTTTTAAAATCTAATAAAAATAAAATGATTCCTCCCACCCAGGGCAGAGCGGGAGAGATTTTCAGTCTCGTACTGACTAAAATCCACGGTGTCCTTCAATAGCCATTTACGTTCCGGGGTCACGGTAATTTTTGTGACCCGCGACCCTGGCAGGTTTTGGCCCTCTAAAGGCAGTCATAATGCTGAGACTCTTTGAGGCGCGCGTGGAACACAACGCGCCGCCGTCGACCCATGGCGTGGTCCATGGTCGGAGAGCGAGTCGCCCATTACTCGCCCGCATACCCGAATCAGGTTTAACATGTGATCTTTTCTTTGAGTGGCCTGTTGGTCTAGTAGTTAGTGATTCTGACTGCTATGCCGGGGGTTGTGGGTTCGATTCCCATCCAGGACAAAATTGTGTGATGAGCATGATCATGTTCTGTGTCTGGGTGTAATTCATCTATAATATGTATGTATTTAGAAGTATGTTTATCAGTTGTCTAGTACCTATAACACAAGCTCTGCTTAGCTCGGGACTAGATGGCGTTGTGTGATAGTTGTGGGATATTATTTATTATTTTTCAACATCATCAACCCACGTGGCAGTTCGTCTGCACAAACTTCTTTTATCGCCTTTCGGTAAAAATTCAGTGATGGATTTATTCCTCAAGTTATTCTAGAAAATACTGGTGAAAATCAAGCAAAACTGAAATGTTCAGGGAACACTCTCTCAAATTTCTGAAATTCTGCTTTGTTACCGATACAATGACTTCAATTCGGTTTAGAATCCACCGAAAAGTTCCAAATAGCTGAGTTAACCTCTACCCTATTAAATAATCTAGAACTATTTGTTTCCTACCCATATTGGCGAAGCAACAAGAAATAATTGAATGTTTCAGAGAAACCCTTGTCTATTCATGAACAGTGCCGTGTCTCTTAACCTAATTGCTGAAACTTGCAGCCGTGGACTTTAATTGAATTTAATGTGGTAGTTTGGATACTTCATCGTTTTGTGGTTCTATTGACTTGCAGTTTAGAAAGCTTTTACTTTTAGTTATATTTAGATCATCTATTACATAAATAAAGAGAGCTAGAGTTTGATTGCTATCCGCCTATCTTCAGTTGTATCATTGCCCATGCATATTTCTGAATTTTAACCGTACAGTTTATTGGACTCTGTATGTAAGGACCTAATTTGAAGCTGTGCAAATTGCTAAGTATCTTTATCTCCTGTCGAAAGAAATGTTCGATAATTGTAGTCTAAAATAATGTTAATGATACGATATAGAACGTAACATCACAATTTAGTGAAATTACAATAGTCAGAATCAATAAACGTACGACACTAATAAAAGCCGGGACACCATTTGTAAATAACAACGGTAAACTACCATCTAATGGGAACCCAGCGAACGATAAGAGCCTACATATAGGAAAAGCCATGGGAAAAGGGACCTCGATAGTGCCCTCTCTTACCTTTTAGTGCCCCATCGTGTGACGTGGCAACTCCATTGCCATTTACGGCCACAATTTTAGGACACAACCCGAATAATTTCTCTTGGACGCCATCCAGGAAGCACGTAGTTAGAAGAGTTTCGCGTTGGTTTTTATTTGGGAGATCCTGTTTGTTAAAAATTATCCTGATTCCGTTTTAAAAAGGTTACTGGCCAAATATTTTATTTTAAAGTTCTCCGGCTGCAAATTGTTCGGTGATATGCTTTAAAAAAAAAAAATGTTTTTCTCTTTTGTCGTGTGTGAGTCGTTGGACGACAAGGAACGGACAATATTACAGATTTAACGTTATGAATTCAAGTAGGTAAATCTTTTTGCTATTTCTACTTATCAGCGGTGAGACGAATTTGACTGGGTAAGCATATTATTTGCTTTCAAGTGGCAACTATAACGTGATGCTGAATAGGATTAATATCCTATTCAGCATCACGTTATAGTTAAAGAACGATCGACTATATTCTAATGAATATAGTCGATCGTTCTTTAAATACAATAAAACAAATCGACAAACAGACGACAAAACGCAGCAAAACTCGTCTGGGCTCGTGAAGTCAGAATGTAGGAAAAATTATAGCACTGCATGGCGTATTTTAATATTTTAAAGCATAGTATCATAATAATATCGTTAATTTTCGTTGAACATGGATGGGGGTATCAATTTTGGGGGTTGAACATACATTTAACCAACATATACACTAAAGAAATTAATGGTTATTTAATAATAAATCTAATTTGTCATTCACTCCTTCTAAAAACCAGAGAACATAAATAAAACACTCAAGTTCAGTGGCACATATTTGATAATAGCAGCGGGAACTCGACGGGGCACCGGGGCACGGCGGGGCACGGTGCCACCTCCTAATAACATGAGGCGACACATGTAACATCTACCTTCCTACCTATAAGTATATCGTGACACCGAAGAGATTCGTAGATGTAGAGTTGCTACAAAATTTTGGCTGCTTTATAAATTGCGTTTTATTTTATAAAATAAACAGTTTACAGACTAGCAAAAAATTAAACATAAAATAAAATGATGTTAATTAAATAGCTTTCTGTAATTTGTAATTTGTAATTTTTATTTTAAGGTTTTATTTTCATGTGGAAACTTGTAAATGACCATCAGATTATTAATTAATTTAAAAAATATAAATTAGTTTTAATTTTCTTGAATAGTGAAAAAATAAAATACAGTTTATGTTTCACGTATTAAAATTCATATCTTCCACATCGAATAAAAGAAGGCTGGCATGATCAAGATTGCTTTCTTTTGTAGTCGTTATTTCAGGGTCTTTATACTCAACCTGCCACGCTGAAGCTTCTCACGAATTATAAAGGTAAAGGTCACACACAAAGATGAATTCACGGCAAGTTAACTCAGCTTCCAGTCAATCAAAATGTCAGTCAGTTTTAAGACAACATTATTTTTTAATATTATTATTTATCGAAGACATCACGCTTATAAACTACTAGTTTGTGCCTGTTGCTTCGCCCGCTCATCCCTCCTCTTCCTTAGGGATTAGCATACTCCCTTTTTTACTAACCATCATGCATTTTCTTGCCGGTTCTTCTCCATAGGAAACGCTCAACCCAAACTGTTTATTTTACGCCGTGCTTAATGTCAGAAACGCGAAAGTGTGTATGTAAGTTCCGTTTTCACGTCAAAACGGCTGAACCACATGCCTACTACATACTTATACAAAACGGTTACAAGCTATTATAGATTTGAAGGCTTCAAATGAATACATTTTGGAGCCCGACATCTATTCCAGCATTTATTTAGTCTCCAGGCTAGTGATGTCCATTAATGTATCCTTATAATATTAAAATTGGCTTATAATATTAAAATAACTGGATAAAAATAACATGAAAAGGGCAAAAAGATGGGAAAGGTTGCGTCGTAAAGGTACTGGCATTCATCCCCGAGGAATATTTCGTGGAATAGTAGACATAATATTACAAGAATCATCAATAACGTCTAATAACATTTCATATTAAAATATCTACGCTGAATAAAAAATAACTAAGTAATACGAAGGCATCGCGGTCTGACCTTATTCTGCAATGTTTTAAGGTATACTTTAATAGTTCGAATAAGATATTTTTTGTATGGTGCCAGCACATCGGATCTCATTGCCTTACTAGACAACAATTGTGATGGCTTATATGCATAAAAGGAAATTAGAGCCTAAAATATACTTACAAATAATGTAACTTCTAAACAGTAAATAAAATTGTGTCATGATTTAGCCAAGTATATGTAGAGAAGTCAGAAACTACTTTATCGATTTTGTAATTGTCAAGTCAAGAGTGAATTGATTACTTCTAGGCTAGTATGCTTCACCGTCGACCTCATCATCGCTTAACATCAGATGAGATGATGGTCAAGCGCGAACCTATCGTTAAATAAAAAAAAATGCGTTTACATACAGAAAGCTGCGTTATCAGCGAGTAACAAAGGCTATATTTTATTATCAAATTGCATCTGTAAGAAGCGGGATTACTAGTGTAGTTAAAAACAAAATGTGAAAACTATAAGTAGTTATATGTTATATTACCTCTGCCTTACTCACCTTACACGTGTGATATATATGTATCTCGGTAAATTGTTATAGCATAGATGCTGATCACGCTAAAAAGAAATACCGTGCGAATTTTTTACGAGATTACACGAATTTTCTCGTATCTGGATGAACTGAACCTAATGAGATTATTTTCGTGTTTGTGTAACGTACATTATACACCTACTCCATCATTTTTGGAGACTGTAATGTTGGATATAAAAGGAATACCTACATTAGAAACCTATTTTTAAAGGTCTTTGTCTATTAGAATTAGATCATTGTTACTATCTGTTACTATTCGTTTCGATTAACTATGATTTTTAACCGACTTCAAAAAAAGGAGGAGGTTCTCAATTCGGTCGGTATGTTTTTTTTTTTTTATGTATGTACATCGATTACTCCGAGGTTTCTAGTCCGATTAGTGTGATTCTTTTTTTGTTCGATGCAGGATACTTGCAGTTTGGTTCCATAAAAATTTCATCAAATTTGGTTCAGTACTTTTTATTTTGTGAGCATTTTTATTAATTTCGGCTACTTGGACGACATGATGATTTTTACTTCTAGCGTGTTTGTTACGTGATTACTTCGCCAATTGTGGACCGATTTTCAAAATTGTTTTTTTTGTTGTATTAAAGATCGTTCACCTTTGGGAATACTGCAAGTTTCATCGAACTCTGTTCAGCATTTTTTGAGATAGGGAATTTTATTGGAACTTTCTTTTATGTACACAACATGGGCGATGTTAATACCGGTGCTACGGATTACAAAATTCTAGTGCACATGTAAGAAAATGATGTATTTGCCAAGAATTTGGGTTGAATATTTAAACTAAAAAGAGTAAAATAAAAAACTTTTTTCAAGCGGTTAATTTTTTTTTGAAAAAAGTTTTTTTAAATAAACTTTTTTTATAACATTTTTTGTTAGCGTTTTAAAATCATAAAATGAGTCCTCCCACACAGAACAGAGCGGGAAGGATTGTCAGACTCGTACTGACTAAAATCCACGTCCGTCAATAGCACTTTAAGTTCCGGGATCACGGTAATTCATGAGTCCCGCGACTGAGGTTATTTATGCCTTTAAAATTAAAACTTCAACATCTGCTCCACGGTAATATAATAATACAGTACCCCAACTTCATACAAACGGACGAAAAGCGAGCTATACCTACGCGCCTCGATGTCGGGGCGCGCTCGGGGCGCAGACAGTCACGGCTGTACCGCAGTGTCGAGCTGACGGTATGTTGTTTTTTTAACAATAACCGCGAAATTTTTTCTCTAAAAATCAGTTCTAGTACATATTTAATAAGACGAGTAGTTTAATTAAGCTTTATATTAGAATGCGGATTTATTATACTTTAAAATTTAACAATAAAGCATTTCGTACGACTCAGTCGAGGCGCAAATATTTTTCGGTCTCAAATACTTCTATAATACATCGGACTTTATAAGCCCGATTTGTTTTCCAAACAAAAACAAGATTTTTTTAATGAAATCTACCAATCAAAAAACAACACGCAATTGTATATTGAACACTTCCTATTCATTATACAAAGTATTTCATTTATTTATATATAAAATTATATTTACAATCACAAAACTAAAATAGAAACAGAAAGTACGCAAAGGCGAATGTTATTAAAATGATGTAGACGGGTAGCCCTAACGCATGTTTACGTACAGCGCGGCTGTAGGTATTTAAATCTGTCTGGCGGCCGAGTTACGCTACTGTATTTTATTATACTGTGTCTGCTCTTTCAGCTGCTCTCAAATGACACTGCCTAAAATTGGACAGTGCATGAAACAAACACATTCAAACCACAACATTGCTCATAGAAATTTATTTACAAGAAAAATATAGGTTTCACTAATGAATTCCGGTATTTACTTCTAAAATACTCGAGTTCTATTCAAATTGTCCCGGTTAGCGGGTGGGGTGTAAAAGTTTACGAGTTCAGTGGGTCCCGAGGGTCGTCTGTACCTACTATGTCGGTTTATCGGCTTCACACCGCACCGACCGAATCCTTTTAGGTTTTCGAAAAGTATTTTGATTTTTACATATTCCTAGATATTATGAGGTTATTTCTGAGTAATTTACTATGTGACTCTTTATAACATAATATATTTAAGACTACGTTAATCAATTCAACTATGTTTCGGATTCTGGTCGCAGGACTTATTTCCATCACCGTGACTCCGGAACATAAAGGGCTATTGAAGGACACCGTGGATTTTAGTCAGTACAAGTCTGACAGTCCCTCCCGCCCTGCCCGGGTTGGTAGGACTCATTAAATTTGATAATTTTACCAAGCAAAAAAAAATAAATATCGGATTATACCATAATTTCGGGACTTTTTTCGGAAATTTTAATTTAATTTTAAACTTCTTTCTGCGTGAAGCAAGAATATCTTTTAATTAAATCAGTTTTAGAGTTATTGTAAGCCTAGACTAAAGTAATACTTTATAAAAGGAATTAAACACTGGTATCCATAACGGCTGATTCAGCTTAAGTTGAGCTCGAGCGCGCCATTAGTCTCCTTGACATTTTATAGTTTCTTTATGAAATGTCAGAAATGCTCACGTTTCGACAGCTTTCATTCCGCATTAACTTGTTTTGTATGTGGTAATGTCTTTCCATCTTGGATCGAGCAGAAATGACTGTCAGACTCGACTAAAACCCACGGTGTTACTTCAATAGCCATTTACGTTCCAGGGTCACGTTAACTTATGTTTTGGCAGTCCCGCGAATAGGGCAGGCGCTGAATTAACTTGAAAGATTATCAACAGACAACAGACAACGATATGGTGAGTCTTTTGAGCCATTGCGTTGCCATGACGACTAAGCCGAGCTAAGGTAACCATTTGTCTTAAGATGAGCCTTAGAATATGTGTGGAGAGGTTTCTCTGAAAAAATGATTAAAGAAGTTCAATATGACTAACCTAATTTTAGATTTTGATTAGTTGAATTTGAGTTTTAACCAATCACTTTTAGGGTCTGTATTATACAATCGATATAATTACGTCAGTAGTGTTATAATCTGTTTGTTTAGCTCAAAATAATTCAGAAACTCTTTGGAATATAATTAATTCTGTGTAAGCAAATAGATTTGCGGAATACAAAGAGACTTATCGTTCCTAGTTTTAATTAAATTAGTTTTTGATTGATAGCTTTGGTCTGCGATATTCATTACAGGGAATTTTAAGGAGTTGAGAAGTCTGTAGATTACTTGAAATTACTTCATTAATACTGTTTAATCTTTTAGTACTCTGATTTCAGTAATAATTCCGCAACACTATTATGACAAACTAGTGAACTGCGCGTGTGGGCGATACTATTTAGCTTCGAGTTCCTCCTGAAATAAATGTAATGTAATTTCAGTGAAACCCATTGAAATAGGAATAGTACCTATTCTATTTTAACTTATTTGCCAAGTACTTACTATTAGTCGAAAGATAGGTAACAAATAAAACGATTAAATGGAATAGCTTAAACATTTATACAAAACTGTAACATTCGCGTGATTCTAGGTATTAATTCTTTAATTGTACCTTACAATTCCGTGAAACACAGAACCACCAATTTAATGCTATTGTCGTAAATTAGCTTCACAGTATTTATTCTTTACAGTACAAAAGTAAATCTGAACAGGTTGGTCTGGCAGGCTGATTTTTAATAAAAATAAAAAAGGAAAATAATGTATAATACCTGTATCAAAATAATAGCTCAGACTAGATTAGATAATATAAAATTTTGCTTCAGACTTGCCAAGAAGTCGTAAGGTTGAGCGCAGAGTTGAGACAAGACGGTGAAAGCGAAAACTGTTTTGTAAAAATCAGACTAAAATGTTGGCTCTGCTGATATAGGCAAGCCTCTTTGAAACTGAGTTAAGTTTTGGTCAGTTGCCCTTGCAAAGTTTTTTTTTGTTTTCTTCTCCATCATTCCTTTCCATTTCCTCCTAGATTTCCTAGGATGTCAGACTCGTGGTAAAACTGTTATTCTGTCATTTTTTTTAGATGCATTATGAAAATCATACGAACTTGGATTTACTGATATGAATCAAGACTATCTAACAAAACAATAGCCGTAACACAATGATTTGCATTAACGACAAAACCCTTTCCTCTTCAACAAACTAAAACCGTATTGCCGCCGGTGTGCGCACCGTCTTATTAGGGACTTGGGAGACGGGCGGCAGTTAGCAGATGGCGGGCGGCGAAATGCGATCGATACCTTCCCCATGAATAATTAAGATGGATGTACAGCTTTTTAGGTTTTCGTAGTGCGAACATTATTATTCTGATACACCAAGTTCGTGGAAAAAGTGATTGATTTATTTACAGTGGTTGTTTTTAGAAGAGATGGATGGATTGTATGAGGAGTGGTAATTATTAAGTGAAAGGATTAATTGATTAGTTGGTATGCGAGTGGAAATAAATGGAAATAAACTATTTATTCATCTAAATTAGCTCCAAGCTAAATTATAACCTAAATTGTAAGCAAAAATTACTATTTTTGATACTGTATTCTTCCTTTGTTCAATGCATGCCGTGGCAGCCTTTAATTAAGGCTACACTATGAAATGTAAAAAGTCATTTATCCATAAACATGTACTATGGTGTATGCTTTGTTGGTTGTCCTTAAAAATAAATAAATAAATAAATGTAGCTTTTGTGCCCAAATCGTCAAAGCGTAATATGGGACATTCTTATTTAACAATCGGATTGTAAAACATACCATTATTATTTTATAAGAGTAACTAGGGAGTTTCTTGCCGGTTCTTCTCCATGTAAACGACCAACCCGAAGCGAGCACCTGTTGTCGACATTTTAAAAGTGCCTTCATGGGCCTGTGTGAAATAAAAATACCTATTTGATTTTATTTCTTCCTTGACGAAAACTTAACTAGATATCTTTAGGAATCTAATCTACAGTTTATAATAAAGCGAGATAGATTGTAAAATTCGGCATTCACAATGATACAGTGCCAAAAAAAAATGTGACATTTTAGAAGATTTGAAGCTATTGTCAAACAGACAGGCGAAGCGAATGCGATGCGAAGCGTTTTTTTTGTAAAGTATGGAATTGTTTGACTCCAGTCACATTGAAAAACAAAATCGGTCCGGTAGCTATGTGACTGGCTTCAAACAATTCCATACATTACAAACAAAAACGCTTCAGATTGCCTTCGCTTCGCCTGTCTGTTTGACAAAGGCTTGAGAGATTTAGAGGATTTTAAATGCTGCACACTATTTCAGTGGAATAGTACCATTATTTATAATTTATATAATTTCATAGCACATTCAAAACTTTATTTATATTTATAAACTTTTCATCGGGTATAGCGTCCTACGAAATGTCCCTGGCCTCTCAGCCTCCCAGGTAGTCAGTTCAAGCGCGAACTATAAAGTTTCAAGCCCGTCTTCATTCTGTGTACTTAAGTTAGAGATCTACACTGTTGATCTACTCATCCGGAATGAATATTAACGATGGAAAGTCGAACTGAAAAGGAAATGATTGAAGTAAAGTTAAAGTTCAGTCGATTTTTTAAGAAGCCTGTTCTTTATGCTACAGATTGACACATAGAATACTCTTGATTATGTATCCACTAAAAATCCTATATGATATTAGTTACCGCGGGCTTGCGAACGGCGAGTAATGGGTGGTGCCGTCCAACCACGGTCCATGATCGGGTCGACGATAGCTCTCAACAATCAGTTGAGTGCTAAAGCCTGTCGAGGTCGCGTTACTGCCTCATCAGGTAACGTGACTTTGGAACGTAAAGGGCTATTGAAAAGACAGCAACAACAAAGAGTCTTAGGCCAAAATAAATAGTCGTACCTATGCAACAACCAAGCCGAAGTCAGTGCTTGGCGACGTCAAATGCCAGCAAGCCCTGAAAAGTTTGTGGAGTTCTGTCCCTTACACCCTGTATTGTGAACGGTTTTGAAGCATGACAGTAAACTATTACTTTGTGAAGTAATAATTTTGACAGATGCTTAGTAACGACTATTTATCCTGTGTGTACAGTCCCTCCTGCCCCACGAGGACATTTGTTGATTTTCCAACCTAAAAGAAAAGATGCTCGAGATAGCTTCGTGGTGTGAGGATTTGCAACAGAGCTGACGAGCGGTGTTTAGCTAAGGGAGGGTTGCGAAGTTCATTAAATTCAGTTCTAGCTTCTTCACAGCTTTGTACACACCTATTTCTTTTTTTGTTCAAATACTGGGCTCCGCTCGCCTTTGTCTTACAAAAAGCTAAGCCAAGGAAGACTAAAATGATTTTTTTAAATCTTTTTTAAACCCACGTTTTTTCTGACTCAGACGAAGTCAGCTGAGTATATAGAGAGTCTAAGACTGTAGTACACTTTATTTTTTTTGCGTGGTAAAATCATCAAATGAGTCACCACCCAGCGCAGGGCGGGAGGCACTGTCAGACTTGTACTGTCTAAAATCCACGGTGTCCTTCAATAGCCCTTTATGTTCCGGGTTCACGGTGATGGAAATAAGTGCCGCGACCACTGTAGTACCCTAGCAGTTTGATTAATAAACCAGTAGTTTTATGTCTACCCGGTCTCATTACACAAGGAGTCGTAATTTTATGATACCAACCGACGCAGATGGTGGGATGAAATTAAACTAAACTTGAATTTGCATATTCAAATGACATGTTACTTCCAAAGGCTGTTTTCAAAGAATATAAAGGCTTTAGTAGAAAAAGTTTTTAATTTCAGCAGTTTGTTGGTAAATCTGTAATCTTTGTGGCCCATGCCTACGTTATTACCATTTTTTATAAATTAAAGAAAGAAACACTTCTAAAAATAAAACCTGGACGCAAAAACTCGTTTTTAAACTGACATGGTTACTAGATTAACGCTATCTTTAGAACAGGGAATATTTATTATGCTGCAACAATCCCGAGTATTGGACAGCCTCTAATGATCCACTGCGAGAGACGCCCAAAGCTTCAGACATTGGGAGTCACCTCCCGATGTCCGGCCACCTCGGACGGCAGGTAATAAGTAGCTCGCCGTCCGATCAGGAATCATATCCAGGTCGACGGCGTGTCGTGTTCCACGCATATCTCAAAGAGCTGTCAGGAATCTGACTGAGTCCCCACAGAGGGCCAAACGCCTGTTGGGGTCACGGGACTGTAACTAGGTAACTGTGACGTTGAAACGTAAAAGGCTGTTGAAGGACACACGTGGATTTTAATCAGTACAAGTCTGACAGTCCCTGCCTGCCCCGCCCTGGGTGGGAACCCAGGGGCTCTTCATCAAATCATCAATGAGTGCCAGGAGGGACTCTTTGATGATTTTGTCACCTAACAAAACTTTAGTGATGGTAGTAAATAACTGTAATATTTCATATTATTGAAAAAACAAATAAATACTGGTTTGAAAAACTCTTAGCCAAGCGGCCATTGTGAGCCACATTATCAATAACATAGGCTATATCATTACACACGTGCGAAGCAGAGGCAGTCGTTTAGTTTATCATGATAGGTATAACGTTTACCTCGGTTATGTGAGATCATGCTGATTTAATTGGCTGCAACACAATCTTAATTACAAGGCTAATTAAATAACCTAACAGGTCACATAAGTCGTACCAGGTAATTTTACAAGAAACTTTATCCTAGAAAATGTAATCCAAAAAGAGATATAGAAGAATAAACAAAATAATTTCGATTACTTATATTTTTTTTATTTACATAATTATATTTTTGATTCAAAACAGTACGTACAGATTAACTTAATATTATCGGAGTATATCATACAAGATTTTAAGAACTTTCTATTCTTTTATTACCATCCTACATTTTTCTTCCCTTGTATGAGTCTAGCCGCATTTTCGCTTAACAATTTTCACAAAATTATGAGAGCCAGCTAACAATGTCACGAACATTTTAGCGTTTTAAAGCCGGCATTTTAATTCATAAATTCCCTTCTCATACGTGGATAGTTCAACTAAACGAGCAAAATTCCTCCGACATAAGAGATTTTACGACAAAATCGATCGATTCGTTGGCTAGTTCTAATTTGTCTAAAAATAAAATCCACGGACGCTCTCGTTTGTGTCACGTATACGTGTGTGTGTGTGTGTGTGTGTGTGCAGGTCATATCGAAAAAGGGCGAACTAATTTCCATTGAGCTCTTTGCTGTGCGGAAGCATTTTTAAATAAGTTATGTAAAAATTCATAGCTTTTATTCCAACGGACGTGAAAGTTGGAAAAAATAAAAGGCTGACACTAAAAATGCTATCGAGTTTTTATTATAATAGTGTAATTTTTCAGAGACAATCAAGGACAGGTCTCTTCGTTTCTATGTATACTGAATGTTATATTCTTTGTTATAGCTTCAACAGTCTGGAGTATTAAAGCTTTCTTCGTGCCTAAATGGATTCTTTACAAAGAAATTGTGCCTTCGATCAGCCGAGTAAAAAGTAAAAAAGTCGTGATGACGCGGGGGTTTATCACCTCAATTTACACCGATGTGTCTTTTTCAATCCTATGTGCTTCTTAAGTTTATCTTGGACTTTACTGAAATCGGTGACAGAAAACATCGTGAGCAAACATAATTATGCATTTTATGTAAATACATAAGTCCAAATTCATTTTAGAGGCCTGTGGTATTTTCAAAGGCGACTTACCTCTGACACCAAAGGATGGCCACGTCCTCACACGAAAAAGCAAATAAAACGAGTAACCATTCCTAGTTTCGTTTGGCTGACATACATCATCAGCTTATAAATGTTCCCAGTGCTGGGACATAGGCCTCGTCTCTGTGAGAGGAAGTGGACCATAATCCACACGAGCCCAGTGTGGGTTGATTGGCTGACATACTTAGTTAAAAAAAGGGACCTTGAAACTTGAATAGATTGTGCCATTTGGCAGATTTTTACTAAGTAAAAGTATTAGGCACACCTAAAACATTCGATCTTTTTAAGGAATACTCTTCCTTTTCATTATAATAAAATAAATATCTTACCGTTCCGGATATAGAACGTCCGTAATTTTTCCCCTAAAGCGACTTGTGACAGCGGCTGAGACATTTCAACTCTAGTTTTGCCGCATTCGATTAACAGAAAAGTCGGTTTCAAACACTGTCAAGATAAATAAAAAATTCAAAGCTTTCAACTTTTTCAATTTAAACGATCATTGGTGGAAGTTCGTGGCAAGGATTGTCTTTCGAAGCTTCAGGATTTCAACGGACAGAACTTTATTTAAATTCATAATTTCTGTCCTCGGTTTTAAATTGCTTTACTATGGAATAAGATTATAAGGAGCTCGTGGCAAAATAATTACAGCCGCACAGATCTTCCGTGTTAAGCCGCGCTTGCTGAGTGGTTGGTTGTTCTGTGGATGGGTGACCGTTTGTCATACAACGAGTTTCACGAAAGCACGTTAAGCCGTTGGTCCCGGCGGTCATTTGTAGATCTTTGACAGTCGTTACTATTAGTCAGAAGCTCTAGAAAGTTTGATAACCAGTCTTACCATGAATTATTGCATTACCCAGCGGAGTTGTGGAGGTCTGATAGGCAGTCGCTCCTTTCAGCTGAATCTAGCTCGACTGGAAGCCGACTCCAATATATTTGAGAAAAGGCTAGGGAGATGACAATTGAATAAAATTTACTGGTAGAACATTAAATAGAGATTACAAAATAACGTAACATTACGCCTGTAATACTCAAAGGGTCAGGTAGAGGCCTACAAGGCTAATATATCTAGAACGAAGCCTTTCACCAGCACGCGTAGCATGGCGATTCTATGTCTATTCTACCAAGAAAAGACAAAGTTATTTCATCGTTATTTCTACACAAGTCGACTGTTTTTTTGCGCAAATTATGACACCATTCGTACACTATTGAAGAAAAGAATGATTATTTCCCATATTTTTTACATTACCATGCTTAAATCTATAAAAATATTTCTACGTTCTGTCTTTTTGTCTATTCTTTCGTCGACAAAACGTCTTTCTACGGCGCCATGCTACGCCTGCAGTTATGTTAATCTTATGTGGTACAGGAGCCTATTGCCATCAACTGGATTTATTCTAGTTACTGTTTCTGCCACAATAAAAATATGTGTGTAAAAAGCTAATAACACTGAAGCCTGATCTGAGAATCAAACCTCGGACCAGGGCCAGTTATTGCCTTTTGCGACTAATAGAGCAACGAGAAGGTCAATACGAAAGACATACGACCTCAAACTAGACCCAAAATGTCTTCTTCAACCATACATGTGCACGAAATAGTGCTGGAAATAAAGAATACTTTTAAATTAAATAAATATGAAGAAACAACACATAGTTACGTGACTCGGACATTTCAATAAAGTGGGTTTGTCTCTGTACATAAAAACATGTGAAGTGACTTAGCAAGTTTCTTCCTACACACTGATGTCCTTTTCTTTAACTTTTTCATTCAATATTGTAGGTATCCCCCATGTCAGCTGGGAAACTTCTAAAGCATTGCAAACGAATACTTCGAAAGTCATTGTGAAATATTACTTTCAATGCTTCTTTTCTAATTTATAGGTATTTAGGGTACCGTGATGATGATGAAAATGAAGATTTAGTTGATTTGAAGTTAGGTATCAAATAGTAGCAAAAAGGTAGTAAAGTTTGGTACTTTCTAATCATCAAATATCTCTCTTGGACCAGAGGTGCTGTCGCTTACGTTTGTGTGCTTGCATGTGGCTTATGTAACCAATCTTCTGCATGAAGATCCTCGCTCATTGCGGGTATGTGAGCACACCTTGTATAATGTTAGATGATCTCATGTGCTCAGGCGATCTGGACGTTGTCGCTGCAATTCAAATTAATGTACTTTGGTAGGGTAGACTTGGGTACTGTAGTATACAAGGCACCCTATACTTTCACCAAGTGTGTCCATTGATCTGTCCACTTAGCTTAGCTCAACATAATTACTCACCAAGCTACAGGCGCGCCAATATCTCTAATATTCGAATCCATTGCCCCACGGATTACTCCATAAATTCGCAAGTGATAAGCTACAGAGCCCGACTAATACTTCTAAGCCTTATTTTATGTGACTTTTCACGTCTAAACAAATCCTCAATATCTGATATGGGTATGGCGGAAGCGACTTCGCGTGCTTACTTTTCTTTTGAAATGTTATTTTTGTCACGTAATATTGATCAATGATGTCTGGAACTTGATACTTGTATGATATGAGAAAGAAGGGTTTGTAAAAAGAGTCCCCACATTTGTGTTACTTGAGAACGTCGTATGTCATGTTCCAACCTCTCCAGATCGACCAACGTAACTACTCCTCTATGACGAAGTATCTTGTTTGGGGTAGGTGGGACCCATATCCTAGCGGTGTACCCCTGGCAACGGTACCACAGGCTAGCTATAATCTGTAGTGACCGCTATGTGATTTCACTGTCAGATTCATCAGTGATTACAGGTTTATCAGCCAAAGCAGCCCACTATTGAACAAAACAACACCTGTTCAGTTGCACGCCATTATTTCAATCTATCACTGGTAATCCAACTGTAACCGGCCACTGTATTGTAACTGTATCGCTATCATCAGCTGGAAGAAGTCCATAGCTGAACAAAGGCCTCTCCCTTACTTAGGCCTCCATCGTTTGCTGTTACTCTCACCGAATACATACGATAATTAAATTATTTCTATGATAATGTTAGGCGCGCGCCTATCATCTCTCATAGCGGTAATAAATAAAGGAAAGGAATCCAAATATCACCATCGATGACCCAAATCTAAAGAGCAAATTACCAGCAACAAAATCACCATCAAACCTCATATATGAAGCCATTCAATACAAGTGTGACACGTAATGGGAACACTGTTATGAGGTCAATTGCTATCGCCAGTCGCGAAATTGTCTCAATCAGTTATATCCAAGACAATTAAAGCAATTGCTATGTCTTTATTACGCTAGTTGTTATTTCTGTTCTATCTTTTGTGAAATTGCAATTTTGTAAATTGCAAGCGTTTCGATGTTGTTATACAGTCATGCATGTTTTGTCATTACGGGCTAAGATGGAACGAGTTTACCCAAAAATAATTGGAAGTATTGGAGCTAGGCGGCTTATTTGCCAGCCAATATGCCAGTGGGGTCACTAAGTCGTCACTGCAGGTTACAGCTCAACATCAAGATTGGACAGAATTTGTAATTGCAAATATTTCGATCAGTAGCCACGATCAAAAATACCAACTCTGTATTTAATATATGAGGAAAAAAATATCACCTAAATGACACAGGATCATAACCTATCTGCAAAACTATTAATCTTACTCATACATGTATGGTCTCAAATTTGGCATTGTTGTAAATTGACAATAGAAAATGGCTTCTGATTGTAACGTACCCGTAAACACTTGTTAGAGTCCGTGACTGTAACTTATAAGTTATTGGTACAGGTATACTGAAACTTCTTACTGATACACGTATTGTCTCAAATCTCTCTTGGCATTGTTGTAAATTGACAATAGAAAATGGCTTCTGATTGTAACGTACCTAAAGGTAAACACTTGTTAGAGTTCGTGACTGTAACCTATAAGTTATTGGTACAGGTATACTGAAACTTTACAGTCTCTCACTTAACCAAGAACAAGGCCATTGCTTTATCATCAACTAAGTATTAATTATACCAAACCAATGTTAAAGCTGTAACACGTAGATCGCTGCTCGGAGTTAAACTTCACTTATTAGTTCATGAGAACACTACGGAGAACAAAGTGTGCGGTTTCGTAGATTTACGCCTATAATACAAGAACACGCTCAATTTAGTCCTGATGTAATGTTTATTAGGTACCAGTAATTCTGTAATCAACCTAATTTATACAAGTTCTAAGTTGATATTTGTTTGAGTGGGAAATACAGCGCAGGTACTATTTAATAGTGATGGATAAGGCTGTGTAATCCGTCTGGAGGTGTAAAGTCAGGAGTGATAGCTAGGAGGCTGACAGGATGCTTAGTGATTCAAGACTACTTGATGTTTCATAATGAACACTGTCTTATTTATCCTTTTTTTGTAATTTCGATTACAGAAAGGCAAACAATCGTGTGTTTTTGGGAATCTTACTTTTTTATCAATTTTCAGTCAGAACAGCAACATAATTTACACAAGTATAAAGTTGATATTTATTTTGTTGGAAAAAGAATTCAAAGGCGTGATAGATTATTACTAAATTGAGCAATGGCTTCACTAATGAGAAGAATAATCTTATGGTACGTCGAATATGGTTTATGACCATCATCGCTAAATATAAGATATATGCCAACTTTATAATAACTCTCTTTCCAGGTTGCCTACCATACGTCTTTAAGCGTCAAGCCTCCTGCAGACACATGCGATTATCCGCGCGTGGCGATTGTTGGAAAAACCTACTTAGTTCATTTTCTATGAAAACACCCATATCTGTTCACACTGAAGCGGCGCGGCGTATCGCGTTTCTGATATTATTATTGCGATGGCTTGCGGCAGGATTGACGCGCGACAAGTGCGTCACGCCAGGCGACACAAATCAGCCCTAGTTGCCAATGTAATTTCCACTCTAAATGTGCTACGATTGGGTTCACTTCTCTTCGCAGGGCGTGGCTCCGCGTTGCCGCGCCGCGTGCCGCGCGGCGACAAGTTTCTCAGAATGCGGCGGGCGTTTTCTTTTGAAGCATTATTGGATGGAATTAATTTAAAAACCGACCAAGTGAAGGGTTCCGTAGCAGCAAGTTTTAAATATAAAAGTTCTTGTAGTTGGTTGTAACTTTGAAAGGTAAATTAGTTTGTACGTATACAACGTGTAATGTTAAAAGCGCAAAACCTCTCGTGGAGTAACTCAGCACATGTTACTGAACAATGTTTGTTCTAAAACTTTTGGAAATTAAAAACAAAAAAAAATTGGTTTTTCATACAAAATGAGAAATTGATCGAGCCCATTAGTATGAAAAATCTTATTTTTTTTTGCGAATTTCCAAATGTTTTAAATATAAAAGTTCTTGTAGTTGGTTGTAACTTTGAAAGGTAAATTGCGGTTTACGATTTATGACGTATTAAAAAGAACTAGTAATTACTTGATTTCGTTCAAACCAATTTTGAGTGGTAGTTTGCATAATAATGTTTATCATATATTTTTTTTAGTCTTAGTATAAAAAAAATCAGTAACATGAGCTGAGTTACCCCACGAGAGGTTTTGCGCTTTTGGCGTTACACGTTGTATATACCCCGAAATGTAAGCGTTTGGTGAAAAAAAAATAGAGTTTTAATTCTAATATGGGGATAATATATCTAGTATGGGGAAAACCCGAAATTAGTTTTTTGAAAAAAGTATTGAAAATCCTAATGCGGTTCACATGACACATCTACTTACCAAGTTTCACCTGGATAGCTCTTATACCTTCGAAGAAAAGTGGCTGTGACTTACGGACGGACAGACAGACATGTCGAATCTATAAGGTTTCCTCTTTTTATTATTTGACTACGGAACCCTCACAAGCTGCGGTGCCGCGCGGCGCGCGCGTTTTGCCGTGCGGCGTCGTTTCGCGTCGTGTCCTTACCATAGTACATTTAGAGTTTATATTTCTGTGGCATTTTGTCGCGGCGGGAAACGCCACGTGCCGCGCGTGCCGCGCGCGCTGGCGCTAGTTGCCAATGTAATTTCCACTCTAAATTTGCTACGATTGGGTTCACTTCTCTTCGCAGGGCGTGGCTCCGCGTTGCCGCGCCGCGTGCCGCGCCGCGTGCCGCGCGGCGACAAGTTTCTCGGAATGCGGCGGGCGTTTTCTTTTGAAGCTTTATTGGATGGAATTAATTAAAAAACCGAACAAGTGAAGGGTTCCGTAGCAGCAAGTTTTAAATATAAAAGTTCTTGTAGTTGGTTGTAACTTTGAAAGGTAAATTAGTTTGTACATATATTAGTAAACAAAAAATTTCCTAGAACAAAATGTTTAAAAATTACCTTGGAACAAAACTTTGATTATACAAAAATCGTAATAACTTAGGATCCACTGAACTGATTTACTTCGAACAACTTTTATAATTGTTTTTACAACAAGACACAACCGTTTTTATTGTTTTATTTCAACAAAATGCACAAACAAAAAGTGGATTTTCAAGTTACGTAATTTTTCAAACTTTTTACAATTTTCGAATGAAAAACGTTTCCAATTGAAATTCAATATGATTAACAAAGATAATCTAATAAAAATCAAGATAATCTAATAGAAATCTAATAAGAAACTAACAATCAACATATCAGAGTAAAATTCTAATTAGAAAACTTAAAAAAATCCTGACAAACTATTTTGTAAAAAGTGTAACGTCTACCCAACACTTGCACACTCTTTCCTGGAGTGAGTCTCGTCACCGACAGTGGCTGTGACATACGGACGGACAGACAGACAGACAGACATGACGAATCTATAAGGTTTCCTTTTCTTACTATTTGGCTACGGAACCCTCATAGGCTGCGGTGCCGCGCGGCGCGCGCGTCTTGCCGTGCGGCGTCGTTTCGCGTCGTGTCCTTACCATAGTACATTTAGAGTTTATATTTCTGTGGCATTTTGTCGCGGCGGGAAACGCCGCGTGCCGCGCGTGCCGCGCGCGCTGGCTCTAGTTGCCAATGTAATTTCCACTCTAAATGTGCTACGATTGGGTTCACTTCCCTTCGCAGGGCGTGACTCCGCGGTGCCGCGCCGCGTCATGTTGTCAATCGTGGCCCGTCGTGTCGTCGCGTAGCACGCTCTTATGTGAACAGCAATGCGGCAAGGAAACGCGCGCGTATAAGTGATGCCGCGCGCGCGTGCGTTGTCGCCTGTGTCTGCAGGAGGCTTCACGGGTTCCGCTCATAGAACGAGATGGTGTTACACGACTTGTATAGCTCCGTCTCTTTCCCATAGCCTAAAGACTCACGCTTTAAGATTTGGCATGGTTGGCCACCTGTGGTGGTAAGCAGACCAATGTCTGCGTTTCTATTTCTGACGTTTTACGATCCATTCATACAATTTTGCTTTAAAAATACATAAAAAAAATACCAATGGTATCGTTCCCATGGTAACATCTTATTACCACGAGTATCATGGTAACATCTTATTACCACTAGTATTATACATAAGAGAGTCAAAAGTAATTAAAGCCCTATCTCGTAAGGCTGTTGATGTTTAATTCTCTCTTGGGCTAGAGATATTTAGTGGTTAGTGGTTGGGACGCTAGAATATTCCTTTGGTGACTTTTAGGTACCTAAAAAGGAGGTTGGTATTATGCAGAGTATGCAGAAGATGTTGATCACGAATATACAAAACCAAAAAGAGTTTCATTCATTGAGTCAAAATTGATTTTGAAGATATTTCATCTAATACAGCGATGGAAATTAGATTTTCAGAGCCGTAGGGTATTTTTTATAACATGTATCTGACAACCTTTTACTCTGAAAGCTTACATATCTATCCGAGTAGATTTCATCAAGAATCTGAACGCGATTCGGTATCTGAACCTCGTTCGACGGCTTTCAGCACCAGAGTTCATCGGTGTTACTTTGTGCAACTTTTGTGCAATAGATGTGATAGATGCGTCCACAAGCGTTCGCGAGGCATTTTCCGCGCGAAGCAGCTCGATTATTTATGTGGACGTGACTCGGCCGAGGCAAGGGTGCGTGCTGCCCGAGCCATCCAGTATTGCTCAAAGACGCCTCATTCGTTTGCCGCGTGCACTTTGGACGCTTGCGTATGTTGTTTCATGTCTCGGTCGAGAAACATTAGACGAGTCTACACGGAGCAAGCAGCCTCGCGACGCAGTTTTCTCGCGGGGCAAATTCCTCGCGAGGCTGCTCGCTCTGTATGGACGCACCTAATAATGAATTTAGTAACAACAACATTATTGACACTGATAGCTCTTTAGATGTTTGATCAATTTAGATGCCTTAATCGCGTTCCGTATACCCACACCGATGTAGCCCACCGGATTAGCAAGCTGAAGTGGTAATGGGCAGGCCATATTGCTCGCAGAGCAGATGGCCGATGGGGTCGAAAAGTGCTAGAGTGGAGACCACGGACTAGCAAGCGCAGCGTAGGACGTCCACCAACAAGGTGGACAGACGACCTTATGAAGGTCGCCGGAAGACGCTGGATGCAGGTCGCTTCCAACCGGTATATGTGGAGATCTAAAGAACGTCCTATGGAAAGGAAGGTCCTATCGAAAGGACGTCCTACGGCTGAGATGATGATGAATTGCGTTCCGTTGTGTTGGAATCTGCCTGTTAGAAGCGTTTTTAAGTTATTCATCATCTGCCTCTCCTAACTACGTTGATATTTTGGGATCGCCTCCTAGTTTAAACAGTTGGAGCTTAATAACAGTATTTTATCTGGCTTCTGATACCCAGTAGATACTAAATATATAATACCACCTTAGTAAGTCCTAAGCTCTTAGTGTGTTGAATTACTCCAATCCTCCTGGAATCCTAAATTTTGATTTAAAAAGTACTCTAAGTATTTCAACCTTTGAAGGGATTTGGATGCACCGAAACAGAGTTAATCCCGTGTTAATAAAGAGTAAATTAAAACATAAACCGTAATAATTCGCCAAATCGTGCGGTGCCACAGAAAATTACTAAATCCTCGGCAGAAGCATAAATTAAATTCAGTCAACGAACTAGTAACTCAGTGAGGAGTCCTGCGATGTTTTAATACAGATAGTTTTCTGACAAAATTTTCCTTTGAGTAGACTTTCGTGTTTTGTATGTCGACAGTAGCCTAGTTGTGGTGAAAATACGAAAATTATTTTGATAACTAATGTTGAGGTGTTGCTTGAAATACCTTATTAATTTTGATTAACATGTAAGATATTCGTATGTTTATGTTGATTAACATTTACGTACAACATTCAGAGGCTGCTTTACAAGTATATCTTGAAAATACGCGTTATTATATGGCAATAGCATAGCATATTTCAAAATAATATTACCTAAATTTCAAATAAGAAACATAATTTTAAATAAATGTTTTACCTACAGACTTAGGTACTTTTAACCATTTTATATGCTTATGGAAACTTCTTCGTTCAAGCAAAATCTGTATATACAGTTATGTTATAGTAACCATGCCTCCTAAACTCGGATAAACCTGTATGTTATATTATTATACCTGTATTTTCGGCCTCATCTCAAAGCTCAAAGTCGCTCAGCGGGCTATGGAGAGGGCTATGCTCGGTGTTTCTCTGCGTGATCGAATCCGAAATGAGGAGATCCGTAGACGAACTAAAGTCACCGATATAGCCCACCGTATTAGCAAGCTGAAGTGGCAATGGGCAGGCCATATTGCTCGCAGAACAGATGGCCGATAGGGTCGAAAAGTGCTAGAGTGGAGACCACGGACTAGCAAGCGCAGCGTAGGACGTCCACCAACAAGGTGGACAGACGACCTTATGAAGGTCGACGGAAGACGCTGGATGCAGGTCGCTTCCAACCGGTATATGTGGAGATCAAAAGGGGAGGCCTATGTTCAGCAGTGGACGTCCTATGGCTGAGATGATGATGATGATGAAGACAGTGTTCGGCTGTGAATTAATTTCAATTTATTTTTGTACATTTGGCCTGTGTCGTAAGGGCTATTGAAGGACACCGTGGATTTTTGTCAGTACAAGTCTAAAAATCCCTGCCATACCCTGGATAGGAAGACTCATAAATGATGATGTTACAACGCAAAAAAAAGTTATGGAAAAGGAAGCGTTCAACTGTGAACGAACAGTGCCTACATTGGTTGTAAAATATAACAAAGCGTTGGTACTAGTTTGTGAGAAAAGATTTTCAGACGAAAATTGTCGCAGGCAGATAAATTTTAATATTCAAAGTGCTACGTTTTAGTCGTATATTGGAATAAGTGGAAGAACCATGAGAAGTGGTCCTTGGCAGTATGCCTGCATGTTTTATCGGGAGCTGACGATAAAAAATATAACAAGCCATAAAGACGTTTGAACAATTTTTTTTCTACGTTGAGTAGACAGTGTATGCCTAAACATATTGTCATTGAATGTTTTTATAGTAATTATATAAATACGCTATACATAGATGTTGCATATTCTCACAACCTCTGTTTTCTTCTTGAAATCTCTGTAAAAATATACATAAAAATAACTGATCGCCGACCTCAACAAAACGAAAAACCCGGGAAAATATTAAAAAAAAAAACTTGCACACGGGTAACTATATTTGGTACAGCTCGCGGCTTACTAGTCATTCAAAAATTAAAACCACTGTTTAAAATTCATACAACAAAAGAAAATAATCATCATTTTGCACTGACTGACAGATCCTTTGTATTTTTCACTTAAGATTTTATAAATTTCAAAGTCGTTTACTTTGTCTGTACAGTATTAAGTTACTATACTATTTATTACTATAAAGTTACTCGTGTTAGACATTTCACTCAGTCTTACGTCACGGAATGGGATCAACCATTCTGAAAAATATACAATGAAAGCATCCCAACAACAACGTCTTTAGTTCCGGAAAATATAATATTTTGATTGATGCAGATACAAAACTGTAATACTGAAAACTTGAAACTAAATTAAATACACTCAATTTATCGAGCCTACAGTAAAATGGACGGTAAAAATAAAGCTTGTAAAATGCTGCAAGCGCTAAATGGATCGATGTTAGTAATTGATCTCTTTTTACACACATCTGATGTCGATGGATGTCTATGGGCAGTTGAATTTAATATTTGGTCCTCTCTACTTCATCATCATAATTTTAGCCATAGGATGTCCAGGTCTACTGCTGAACATAGGCGTTCCTTATATGTAGACTTCCAATAAGAACGTCGTTAAATGCGATCCTGTGGTCTTAATCAGATCGGCTGTCCACCTTGTAGGTTTACGACTGTACGTCCTACGCTACGCTTGTCATTATGTCGTTGTAACAAGCTACCATCTGGGCTTAGTCACTAAATAACTCTTCAGTGGTGAATAGCACGGATGCCAAACTATGCATCCGTGCTATTAACCACTGAAGAGCGAAGCAACCACACAAAAGCGTAGATACTCAAATTTTACACCTAGTCTTTAAGAGGCCATACTACCTCAAATGGCTTAACAGAATCCTCTGATACGCAGAAAATACTGCAGCATTAATTTTGAAATAAATATATGGTAAAGTTGAGAATTAATGTTAGCTCCTATGTTTGGCGAAAACACGATTCCATAACATTTTCTCTATAGAAAAAAATCCCAAAGTTACCTCTAAATTGAACAATAAACCGCTGGCAAGCATAAAATATTTAAAATTAGATTATGAAACTTTTATACTAACTGAACCAACTATAAAGCAGGGCTTATGTTATTTAGTTTTTCGAATTTCCTTTTTTTTTTCGCCTTAAAATAAATTGATTTTCGCGTAGACATCTAAAAGAAAGAGCAAGTAATAGTGCGTGGTACGTGCAAATGCGAGCGAGTAAGATTATACTGAGGTAGCATGCCGCCTTAATTTGAATTTGTTTTAACTGTTCTAAATGAAAACTGTTAACTTCAAGCAATAATTTATTTAAATTGTAAAAGGTGGAGCTTCCATAAAATTTAAATATTACATTTTAGTACCTCCTGCTCATAATGTAGGTGAACCTCACAGGGCCTTGTCATGTCTAAAATGACCTTTTGAGAAAAGAGCTATACATATTTAAGTGGAGCTGTCTGACAGTGGGCACGTATGAGTCAATCATCGTTTACCTCAACCCCTGGCTTAGAAGGCTCCACGACCCTTCGTACATTATGAAATATACATACAAAGCTGACGAACCGCTGACTTGCGTATCGGCGACTTTGTAGTTTTCAAATCATGGTACGTTGAGTTTAGACAGTGGCTAGCTTTTGAGTCCAAAAAGTAGGAAATTAAGGTCCGTATTACAACGTCACTCAATACTCAAGCATTACTTAAAACAAGATTCAAGCGATTTGATCGGTTGAAACTAGTTATAAGTAAAGCTTGAGTTTTGAGGTGCATTCTGAAATACGGGTCAACGTATTAGGCTGGTATAATATTTTTCTTCGATACAGTTTGAGTGCTGGTAACGGACTGCTTATCCAAGTTATCAAGATAAATCTGATTTATTTAATGCAAGTCGCTGACAAGCCGCCAACAAATGTCGGCGGTTTAAATTTTCTATTCTTGTATGTAAACGTCCGTATCAGTCGTTCAGCGGTAGGTATGTAAAGCATTAGGTAGTTACTGACCATTACAACTCATAACACGATATTTATTATAGCGAAGCACCCACAAACAGATCATCATCATCAGCCGGAAGACGTCCACTGCTGAACATAGGCCTCATCCTTAGACCGCCACGCCGAACGACAAGTCGCTACTTGCATCTATCTTTGCCCGCGAATCTCTCGATGTCGTCGGTCCACCTAGTGGGAGGCCTACCTACGGTCCATGTTCGCCACTCGAGAACTTTCCTTCCCCATCGGTTATCAGTTCTACGAGCGATGTTGCCCACAAACAGATAGTAAACGGTAAATGCTCCACAAAATCGTAAATGAGTCCCAGAACAAAAGGCGCGGCCTATTTAATAAATTAAGCGAAGTTACTGGCAATATAAAGGTAATGGCCGATGAATATTTGTATTGGTAACTCGTTATTGATATGTTGGTATCCATTAGCGGTCGCGTTATAATTAATAAATATCGATTCTATGGACACTTTATTTTACATTGCATTTTATTTGATATTTGTCACGTGTTATTGGATTACCGAGCCTAAGTAATGATGTGAAATGATGATAGCTGCAGTGGTCCCTTGTCACTGGTTCGATCCCTGTACGGACTGACGGGGCCCCCCTATACTGACGGGCCCCCCCTATACTGACGGGCCCCCCCTATAGACGGCCATAGCCTTGCCGGGGTTGCGGGACATACGTACACCGCAACTCCGGTATACAAATGGCTACTGAAGAACACCGTGGGTTTTAGTCAGTCAAGTCTGACAGTAGTTGATGATTTTACCACGTAAAAATAAAAAATATCCCTGTACGGAACAAATATTTGTATGATCTGCAAGTACCAGTATGTGTTCCGGGTCTGGGTGTTTGTGTATGTGAGGATCTATATTTGTAAACACATCCAACAATACAGGAGAAATTTCTAGAATTGGACAAAGTTTGTACATAACAAGATAACACACGAACGCGATCCACTCTTTGGATGAGTGATCCATTATAATACTAAGTTTCCTTCGAGTCACGAAAGCACGGCGTTGGTCGCGGTTGTCATTTTTGTATATTTTAACAGTACTGACTAGATTGTTAGGGAATGAATATACAGAGGTTCAAATCCCAAGACTCCTGTTTTTTATTTTCAGCCTCCTTGAAGTATTAACTGCGTTTATTCTATCGAAAATTGAAAAAGCGCCTTTATAACAGTTAAAGATTGAGGAGCTAAGTTTTTCGATCAAATTAATAAAAAAAAAAACCAGTTTACTTAACGTCACAAAACGTGAAAACTAATACTAAGGCTTCCAAGATATTATTATGAGTTGTTGGTTTACCAAGGCATGGTCTCTTCACTCACCTTTGGAAAAAAAATGAGTATCGTTAGCATAATATTTCACAGTGACTGATGAAAGTTAACTTTTTTCCCGTAATATCATTACGAGTGTACACACGGCTACACATCAAGTTTTGGGAAACCAGTAGGTATAAGTTGACCGTTGAAGGTAAAGAAATATCATAAAAAGCGAGACCAAGGGAAATTCGTTTAACTTGATGTGTAGCCGTGTGTACACTTTGAGATTTTACGTTGTAAAAGTTTTGTTTTTGTTTCAGGAATAATCCGACAAACTTTGGGATAATACTGTATAATTTAATTTAATCAATATCCCGATAAGAAGATTCAGTTTAGGCATTATTTTAGTTTGTTAAAAATTTCAAATAATTTTATTTTTTTCTTTAAATACTTTAATTTACGGTTGCTTTTCTCTTTTTCACTCACTAGAAACTCGGTCGAAACGAATGTCCTTTCGGCGGCGGCGAGTAGTTACAGGTTATCTAAAAAAAATCACAACTACCATTGTGTCTGAATCTTAGTACCTAGGTATTGTTCTTGTGGTCACTACTTGCTTAAAGTGAAGCAAAAACAGCTATACACAGGCTACGTTTGGTCTGAAATTTAAGTTTATAGACACGTTAAGAAGAAGAATGGATTAAATACTAAAGAAAAACGATTTCTAAGCATGATCAAATTGCTCAAATCACGCCATCACAATTTATTTCTCCTATAACAACATATTGTTGAGTATTCCATTAACTGCAGATTAATTTGATAACACAAACTTGCCCCTTGGGACGACCGACACCGGACACGACTAACTTACTTACCTATCTAATATTGTCTGGCCTCTTGGGACTCATTAAAAGTCAGACACTATTGTTTATGAGTAAGGTAACAATGTGGCAGATGTTTACTTATAACTTTGGGTACAGAATCATCATCTGCCTAGCCTTTTCCCAACTATATAAGGGTCGTGTTCCAGTCAAAACGTATGCAGCTGAATATCAGTCATTTACATGGAGCGACAGCCTATCGGACTTCCACAACCCAGTAACTGGTAATACGATACCCATGGTAAGACTAGTTGTCATGATTTAAAGCTTCTAACTAATAGTAACGACTGTTAAAGATCTACAAATGACAGCCGGGACAAACGGCTTTATGTGCTTTCCGAGGCACGGAGGAAACTCACTATTACAGAAGTCACAACAACCTCGGCAAACGTGGCTTAACCCAGAAGATCGGCAAATGTGGCTGTATTTATTCCATATACAGAAACGCCTCATCCTCATTTATTATCGAGTATGAATAGGATTAAGAAGGTATTTTTGGAACCCAAAGACGTCATTGTAGTTTATAAGGAGGCTTTTTTTATTCTCCTCTGTATCTGATTGAAGTTATTGCAGAATATTTTTTTTAATAGCTTAGCTTAGTAAAAATACACAGAGGGCCCATCTATACCAATTGAGTATAATTACAACATAAACGAAATGTATGAGAAATGACAGGTATGAAAGAAAAAGGAGTAAATGATGACGTGGCGTCTGACATAAGAGAATGAAATAAAAGGCATGTCGTGTATTCCATGTAGAAATAGGTCAGGAAGATGAGTGAAGATCACTTTCATACAAATCAAGATAAATGGAATATTATAAGAAAACATATACATATACTTCAAAAATCAAACTTGCCTTTAACTATTTACCTTAATGACCTTTCATCTCGAACTCTGCAAGACTAAACTTCTACTTCGTATCTAAGTATTTCCAAACAGAAACAGACCCTATTTATATAACGATGGGACCCTGAGATAAGAAATTGTGTACCTACCTTCTAAAAGGGACGAGTATCTGTCGACGCCTTCTTCTATGTAGGATGTCATAGATATAGTGTAGTGATTCAAAGGGCTAAATAAAAAGTAAGAGTAATTTTATTACAAGTTTTGGACACTATATTCTGAACATTATATTTTTTGAAGTGAAAACTTCTTTAGCGGGGTTGTATACTTTTTTCGTAATTGAAAAAAAAACTCGCGTTAGGACACGTGACCATGATCGAAAATTCGTAAGACGAACAGTACCCTTAGCACGAGTTTTCAGTATTTGAGACGTAAAGTAAACTGGAACTTTGACAATTTCAAATTGACAATTTTCAAGGAAAAAATTAATTCCATCTTCGCACACCAGAGGCGCTGTTCCATTTTTTCAACGCTGTAAATACTGGAAAGTAAAAGAGTGAAAATTCGTGCTAGGGGTACTGAAGACCCGATACGAAACAAATAATAGCTTGCATTTTAATCATACAACGTTATCTATCAAGCAATATGAAAACATTCGTGATTTGACACCCAGTACGATACAAAAATTTTCACTTCTGCCGACACTCCTTGAGTGCAACCCGACGTTTATTTTTCTGACAACATCTGTGTATTGTCTATATCGACTAGACCAGTCAGTGTCACTCTGATAATTATCCACTTTTGTATTATGGTGTGTATGAGTGGTCATTATTAATAGGTAACGAAATATCTAATTTATTTTCAAGTTAAATATGGTGAAATAAAATTACCAGATTAGCAGTTGTAATAGAACCTAATAGTGGATTCATATCATAATACTGACTCATATACTTGCTTTTGGTTTTAATTAAATCGTATCTCATTAGCATACATCCCTCACAAACTGTTGTATTTTAGGCAAAATTTAAGCAGCTAACCTTTTTGTAAAGGTTAATATTCAAATGTTTTTAGAATAAACTTCTATTAACGGGTTGTGTATTCATTCTAATTGAAGGGTTCCACTCGAATCTATTCACCAGAAGCATATAGCTATCTAGCATATGTATCTCTTTTATTTATTATTGAAAATTTTATGAAAATTTAATAGTGTTAAACTGAAATATAGTTTGATAGTTTTTAAAGACAGAAACACACTTGTAGCACACAGCGCGAGTTTCGCGATCTTATCCGGGCTTCAAGACACGGTCGCTGAGCGAATATCGCGTTTTAAGATGGCGATGTTCTCGTAGTGTGTTACAAATGTCTTCTTGGCACAATTTTCGGCACCATAATATTTCTCACTTTCTTCGTTACATGTTACAAACAAAGCGTGGGAAATTGTGCGTAGGCAGCTAATTTACGTAGGGTAGCATTATGAAGACATAATTCATCCACGAAGGTTATTACGAATTTACTCACCATTATTTGGTTGCTTAAACTTGCTAACATTTGCAATGGAAAGCTGTTTTTGGTTTTGACTTGCTTTTGAATCTAGAGTAATTTAAAAAGGGAAATAATAAACCGAGCCATAAAAAATAACTAACGCGGCCACGAATATTATAACTCGGCAACATTTTTAGTTTTGGCTAGGTTCCTTTATACCCTGCAGATAAAAATAGAAGTCCCGCATAGCGGGGCTCCGTCGACTACGCCCTAATATATTTGAGTCGTTGCTGACTTAGTAATTTTATGGGTAATATAGTTTTTAGTGGACAATAACGTTATTTAAATAGCACTCATATAAAAATACTTTTTAATTAGATATGTTCTCGGACATTTTCAATTAGAATGGTTGGTAATTATTAAGTGTTTATTATAACATCAATCTAATAGAGTACGTAGTACCTACACTATAATCACTAAAGATTTACATAATAAATAACTAGCTTAACATAATTATATACAATTACAAAACAAAGAATACTTGGTTGTTAAAATATTTTCCATTTCTCTTGATTTCATTTTTAATAAAAATTGACTTTTAACTCTATATTTCTGAAATTCATGAATTGGTCGCGGGTTTAACGAATACTGTGACCCCGTAATGTAAAGGACTAATTGAAGGACACCGTGGATTTTAGTCGGTACAAGTCTGATAGTCCTTCCTGCCATGCTCTGGGTGGGAGAACTCTTTTGATGATTTTACAAATTAAAAAAAAATGATTGCAATCGTATAATTTCAAAAGTCAAATAAACCAAGTCTGTTACCAGTTATTTAACTTATTCGACACAACAAACCAGAATTCATGTTAGAAATGTACGTTGTAATTAAGACTCAATTCTAATCCCAGGTTGCACCATGTAGAATAATAGCATAGCAATTAACATAGAGGATGCAAGTAATAGTTGCGGCTGTAAGCAATCGCGACACGGAATTGTACTATTATATCAGTCCAAACAGCGTAGCAGCTACGGGTTAAATTGTTACATAAAAGTCCGAGTATAAATGAGACAAGGTATTCTGTGCACTTTGAATTGTTGATGGTAATAATATTACTATTTCATAAAATAGTCCAAAACATAGATTTTTTAAAATATTTGATTCGTATTTTTCTTTTGTTGCGTTAATCAAAGACGAAGATACAATGCTTCTAAAAGTTACAAAACGTCACTCAGTCACAGTCGGTGTAATTTTACAGACGTTATGTTGTCACAAGCTCCCAGTTCGGACTAAACAGTACCCCTAGCACGAGTTTTCACTATTTTACTTTACAGAGTTTTTTCAGTATTTACAGCGCTTCTTGTATGAAAATATGGAACAGCGCCTCTGGTGTGCGAAGAAGGAACCAATTTTTTCATTGAAAATTGTCAATTTGAAGTAGTCAAAGTTACAGTTTACTTTACGTCTCAAATACTGAAAACTCGTGCTGACGGTACAGTACCCCTAGCACGAGTTTTCTCTATTTTACTTTACAGAGTTTTTCCAGTATTTACAGCGTTTTTTGTATGAAAATATGGTACAGCGCCTCTGGTGTGCGAAGAAGGAACCAATTTTTCCCTTGAAAATTGTCAATTGTCAAAAACTCGTGCTGACGGTACCTGATTATCAATAATTTATTAATGCAGTAAACTATCCTATTGTATCCCCTGCGTTTGAACCCTGACATATGACTTACAATAGTTACAATTGATAACCTAGTGGGAATAGAAAATCCCAATAGTTCTACTATTTTGGTCTACCTAAATATCCTGGAACTACTGAGAAAAAAACTCCCATTACATCTACCGTAGAACTGGTCAGTAGAACTAGTGGGAACAAACGTCACTTGACAGAGTTTTAAAGAACTTATCAAACTACTAAAAGTATAGTGTGCCGAGCAGATGCAGAGCATGCCGCTGAAAGCATGAGCTGTCAACACAAGTTCGAACATAAATCTACCGAGTAGTTCAACTTTCTTTAATGGCAAAACTGTCACAAGTCGCGACAGATAACGTTCTTTAAAGGAACAGCGATGAAAATATTAATGAAGAAAATACACCTCACAGAAATTAAAATTTCATACAGAAATATTATTTTATGATCTAAATCAGTTTATTTTTAAAGAATGAAAAATTCTGCTACTAGCAGGGTTCGAACCTGCGTCTTCTAGTTAGGTTAGGTTATAAGACGCCATAACCAAATTATGCCATTGCCACAACCAATACTCTCGAAACAGAATTTCTCATTCTCTTGTTTTTTGCTCTCAGCTGAATTTTTCGTTCCTTAAAAATATTTGCGATGACGCGACGCAGGCGTAATTGCATATAAACTCTAAATACTTTTGTATTTGAACAATTATTACCTATTGTGAAAAGGCTAATAAGCCGATTGTAGCTGCTCAAAGTCCGCCGAGACTTTTATTCGGGAAGTATACGAAACCCCAACGCCATTGGCTATTCATTCATAAAGGTGAAATATTTGTGATATTAATAAGTGGTCGTTTTAGATCCCCAGAATCTTAATACGTCATGATTAATTGTCTTTCATGCAATATTTTATAAGATTAACATTATCAAATCAATCAGGCCAAAGAAAAGATGAATAGATTGTATAAGTAAGGATATGAAAGAAAAAAGAGTAAATGATACTATGAGTTGTGATAGGGGAGAATGGAAGAAAAAAACGTGTAGCGCCGACCCCAAATAAAATGGGACAAGGGCAGGAAGATGATAATCATGATTATCATATCAATCTTAACCATACTTACAACCATGATCGAAATCTATGGTTGTAAAGTTTTATTTATTAGTCATTAACCACTTGATAAGTTGTCTAATTCATACGTTGTCAGAGCCACAGTTTAAATCGTAGCACGCAATGCTTTGCACGGCCCAGTTAATAAACCCATAGAGATGCACCCGAGCGTGACTAAAAGATAATACGTTTTAGAATAAAATCACATGTTACTGTGACCTTCCCCGTACCTAGTAACGAATTATAACTGACTGTTCACTAGCAATCCGGGTGTATCGCTGTACTTAAATATGTTGTAACATACATACATACACTCGAAAACTAGTCTACTCGTGTAGCCAGTCAACAAAATGGTGGTTTTCTTCTTATGGAATTTACTATGGCCATCTGTAATCGTGTTGTTGTAAATTTGCTACAAGTAAATTCGCCACAAAAGAAAGTATGTGTAAATTAGACACAGTACCACGAGTTTTCAGTATCTGAGACGTAAAGTAAACTGGAACTTTGCTGAACAGAAGATACTAGGAGAACAGGATCATGGAGGTGTTGGTGCCTCCAGTAGTAGTCTTCAGTAAAAATTATGTGAAATGAAGAAATGTGACGAATTTACAATAATAAAATCAAGCTGTGACGAATTAACTTTCAAAGTGCGAGGTTAAAACAAACAGTGGCATTGCAATCTAGATCTCATAAATGTTAATTTAATGCATAATAAATGTTAAACACACGTTTAGTCCACCCACCAATTTTACCGTTTTACTGTCGTACCTTCGATGTGGGAGATTATTGCAACACGCCTGACTAGTTTGTAAAACTTTTCGGTCAATTTTTGTGGGTAAGACATTTCAGCTCAACAACAAAAATGAAAACTATTTCAAAAACGTTTTCCTCAGTAGTACGAAGAAATCTCAAGTTCCGGTGCTCTAGATGCTGTGAAAGGCGATAAGTAAACTAACAATGTCACCAAGAATGCTCTAGACTGAGCAAAGTGGAAGAGATGGGGTTCAATAGCTAACATTTCCTGTAACTCGGGCTGCTCGGGCTAAGTCTTGGACGGAGGGTAAGGTAAATAGCGCCACCGATTGGTGAACCAATCTTCATAGAAATTTTCGTAATGCACTTTTTTTTATTTTACTTGAAAATTCTTTGAAAATAAAAAATATCCTACTTTATTTATTTTCTCATATTTTTAGGGTATGGAAATTGTCCAGGTTTTTCTTTCTCCCGAAAAATCCAGCTCAGATCTAATTCAGGATGTGTTAATATTATCGAAATTCGTTTAGTCACTTACTTTCGCATAAATGTCTCAAGCGAGTATCGACGACGGTCGATTCGAATCGAGATAGAGAAACGTCCATTTTCTCGAGTTTTAGAGGTCACAGGTTGATTTATATTTCTCTGTATTCAGAATATAGTAATATAAGTTAGGATTAGGATTTACCTTATCACCAAAATTCCTATTTAACTGTGTACTAAAGCTCACCGTATTACCTATAGATAAGGATAAAAGTTTATTTTATCGGTAGAAACATGTTAAAGCTACCAAGATTACCAAGTTTGCTAATCTTAAGAAACAGCCAATTTCGAAACTGAAAGCAAACCAATTCATAGTAATCCGGGTTAACATGAGGAAACATTGCCCTAACAGTTCGTTCACTCCAGTTATCTTCACCTATACATCTCTACTGAGTTATTTCGGATCAGATCCGAGCGTTCGGTTAATTTGGACGAGCGTCATCGCAGTAATCCACTTAACCACACTGCCGAACACCGACTGACGTTACTCCACATTCACACCGATGTTGTATGCAGAAGGATTCCAAAAATTCATAGGCTTCGTAGCATTGCTGGGGTATTGGGATATTGTTATCTTTATTGGGATATTGTAATCGATATTCAAGCAAATCAATTGATTTTATTGGTCGGCACGGTGTGCGCAGTGGCTCATTCGTATCCCGCACAAAGCAAATATTTGCTTGATCTACAAGTTGTTCTTGGTATGGGCGTTTGTGTATGTGAGTTTAATTATGTTTGTAAACGCACCCGCGATACAGAAGAAATTACAAGAGTGAAGCAACTTTAAAAAAAAAAAGCTTATTTCACCTGCATCTTTTCTTCAAATTACAAAAGCCTGTCTTCCACATTTTATTTATCTTTCACGTGCAGTACATTTTTAATAAATCTTGCCACAGTAATGCGATTGTAGCGCGGTTCCAATCCATTACAATTTCTAGAAGGGTAAGAGAATTGAACGTGGCAGTAAAGTAATTAAAACGTGTCTTCTTAACGGTAGGAACCATGTTTGAGTGACAGATTACCATTAAAACGTTATGGATGAAGTCAATTTGTGTCGGAGGCCGTCACTGTAGTGAACGGAGCCTTTGAGAGGAAGTGTATGCATGCGGATCTACATAATCCTTACTCAATGGCTTGTGGTGGTTCCGTGGAATATTGCATAGCTGAGAGACTATGCATAGTATGGAGGCATTCAGTGTAAGCCGTGATATTAAAGAAAAAGTTTTGATCTGTCGAAATATAGTTTTCGTTGCTTATTTAGACGTTTCATAAGTAAAGTAAATCGAATCAAACCATTTATTTCAAGTAGGCCAGTTGCAGGCACTTTTGAATTGACAAAAGACAAAACTAAAAAAAAAATAGAAGAAAGGGTAAGAAACTCCATGGACATTCTTTTTCAATCGCCAAAATTATAACAGAACCAATATTACATCATTTAACTTGAGATGGTACTTTATTTGTGAGAACAATGTAAAGAGTTAAAGACTTATTTTCATGCTCACTTAATATTATTCTGATGTAGACTTGATGGTAATAAATCAATTGATACAGAACATGTCGAACTACAAACAAATCATGTTTGATATAACGTGTTCCCATAAGTCAGTTTTAGCACATCATGCTTCCGAACGACGATTAATCTTGCTATTCAATACGTTAAACCCTTTTGATGTGTCAGTTTGTCACCAGATTTGTCTTCTTGGGTCTATCTAGAGCATTTTGATAAGCTCAAGACAAACTTAGTGCAAATAATTTAATGATGGTTCAGGCGTTTACCGAAAAACAATGAATCCAAATATCATGTATTTTTTTTCCACGTTTTTATTTTATAGATTTAGATGGTGTTCGTATTTTGAGGATAAGGGGTTACTCTTGGTTTTAGTCTAGCTCAGAAGTGAGTGAGTGGTCTGAGTGCCCACAACGTTTTTAGGGATATGGCCAGGTGCTTAGTCGACTCTTCGGTGACCAGAGGACTGACCTATTCCTAGCCAACGAATCTGCTGCCAGCGTTCTGGGAAATGTACCCGTCGTTGACGGCGATGTGGACGTATTTATTCTATGACGCCCTTTGAATGTTATTTCCTTTTACATATTACTAGTAAGTTTCTATTTATAGTTTGTATCTAATTTTAGTACTGTTGCTATTTGAAATAATAAAGCCCAGAAGCAAATATTAAGAAGCTTCCCTGAAGGAACTGAAACAGAAAACAGTAAAATCTGTTTGGCATGGAACACCAATATGATGAAAAAAATTTTTAAATTAATATGAAAAATATCTTGTATGTTTTTTTAAGCGACGTTAAAAAGACAAGGAGTAAATGGCACTGTGGCGTCTGATACGGAGAATGGAAGGGAAAAACTCGTTGGGCAAACTCCAAGAAATATGAAATAAGGGCAGGAATGTGAGTTTTAACCCAGTAATGGACAGAACATGTAAAAGATGTACTTAATTCATTTTCAGCAATAAAAAGCAAATTAATATCGTTGAACAAAAGAGACAAGCAATCAACACAGGCATTTTCTGCAAGCAAAAACCGGTAGCAAACTTCCACTATCAAGTTCACGTAAAAATCCGTCGCCAGTAATCCACTAATAAATGTTGCCTATGGGAAAATGTTGCGACAACGACGTAAATGCAATTACTGCCACTTGTTGCCGCTCTTCGTGGCTCAAATTGCGTTTTATTCTCGCTGCGACAGAGTTAAGGGTTAAAACAATTTCAGGAACAATGTTTAAAAGCGACACGCAGTCATGAAGATTGACAGTATCAATCAAAAGAATTACCTTCATCGTTGTATTTTGGGCAGAGCTTTTGTACGCGGCTGGTAGATTTCACCAATTTATACAAGCTGTGACGGTTTATTTTGTTATGAGATTGAAGTGTAAATTGAATTTAAGGCGAGTTATTTGTTTCTAGGAGAGCAATGGTGGTCTAGTAGTAACAGCCCCGACTTATAGGTTTTGGTTCGAACCCAGCCAGGCGCATTTCCTTGTGTAATTTATTACATCACCACTGAGCTTTCAAAACTGTGAAGGAAAACATCGTGAGGAAACCAGCATGTCCTTTTTTTTAGAACCAAAAATTCGAAAACGCGACATCCACCAACCCGCACTTGGCCCGCGGGGTGGATGATGGCCCATTCTCTCTCAAAGAGGAGGCCTGTGTCCCAGCAGACATTACAGGGTGATGATAAAGATGATGATTTGTGTTATCTGTGTAATTTATGTTATATGATTTGTGTTTTGACTAAATATTTGGTTAAAATCCTCACTGATCTTAAAAACTCGAAAGTTATGAATGACAAGACCTTGTAATAATTTCAAAGAAAAATTACACAAAATAAACAAAGCTTTCAAATTCGATACTTTGCGCGATACTTCTTCAGTTCTTACGACCGCCTTCACTCGTTTATTTTACTTTCCGTTACGTTTCGAATTACAAAAGAATATCTTCAACAGATTGTTTACCGTGTCTACGGAATTAGTCTTGGTACAAATATCGCCAGTTTGATATCTTTAGAGTACAGATATTAGTTCTGAGGTTTCATCTGGGGGAAAGACGTTGCCTTATGAAAGGCTTTCTTACATACGCAGGGATTATTAAATAAGATATATACTGGATGACTACATTAAGGAGGGATATATTGAAGTAATCAATATTCGATTCTCGTCCAGTTTGGTTTGAATAGGACTGTAATATTTGTCCAATATCGATAAAAAATTTGATGCTGTGTCGGAACCCAAATAAGGATAATGTAAGAACGTTGGTTTTCAGTAATTTAGTCCCCATATTCAAAACAACATATTACCAATCAATTTTGACACACAGCTTATTATGATTTTTCTGCATAATTATAAGTCGGCTTACACTGGTTTTGTATAGTTTGATGTGTAGCTGTGTGCACATAATTATGTGCTTCATAGAAATTTTTGTTTTTTTTTTGGCATTTAGGTCCCACGATGGGCGCCAGCGTGAAGATGGCGCCCAACGTGGGTCAAGTGTTACATCAACTAAATTCCCTCCACACAGGATTTTTTTTTACGGGACTGTCTCACTAGACTCCGGAACGTAAAGGGCTATGGAAGTACACCGTGGATTTTAGTCAGTACAAGTCTAACAGTAAGCTTCAGGTCTCATTTGATGATTCGACAACGTAAAAAAATGGTTAAGTAATGTGAACTCTATAATTGAGTTAAGTGATTTTCACAGTATGAAAGGAAATAGATAATACTTTGTAGACATAATTACAATTTACTTGATTGTTTTATTTCTGAACTTTTATTTTTCCCTTTCCCTTACGCATTGATTGATGTTTTCTGTTCCTTTCTATTGTGTTCTGTTTGGTGTGTTGTTTTCCATGTTATGTTTTTATGGCAAAATTAAATAATTGTGACATCGAATTTGTCCTTTGTTAAACCAGTCATACTGTGTATAGTTTCTTAGTTAAATCAAAATTGCCTGGCTTGTGGTTGTCATCATTTAATTACTACTATCATTAATCTACCGAACATCAGCTCCTACTGAAATTGCGGACACCCTAGGGAGCTGTCCGTAATTTCCATTTTATTGTGTTGCTTTAAAATTAATTAAACAGACGTGTTACTACAGTTAGAACTGTTATTTACTAAATTCGTGTGTTTTTATTAATTCGCTAATTTAATTCCCACTAAACATTTTCAGCAAAAAAACAAAACAATTTGAATTTTGCTCTACAGGAGACAATTAATTTATTAAGAGGACTTGATTTCATTTTGTAAGACACAAAACTTGTTTTTCTCTAAGTAAAATAACAGCATTGAACGAAACAGACAGGTGTGCCTATTACCTCCCTTAGTCTTAAATAACAATTATCTCGTGATTTATCTACTAACTTAAATCCGCAAGCATTCTGCTGGTGGTTTGTGAACAGTATTTAGAGCTCTTACAAAAAATTTTGAGATAGAACAGAAACGTATTTTTATTTCTTTCTTGATTCTTAATTACGATATTATGAACTCTGTACCCTTAGCACGAGTTTTCAGTAATTAAGACGTAAAGTAAACTGGAACTTTGACAATTTCAAATTGAAAATTTTCAAGGAAAAAATTAGTTCTTTCAACGCACACCAGAGGCGCTGTTCCATTTTTTCATACAAGAAAATAAATACTGTAAAGTAAAATAGTGAAAACTTGTGCTAGGGGTACTGGTGAGTTTGATGAAAAACCGGATATTTTATTTACAACAGTACGTATTCTTAAAACAGCAGGAGTTGTCAAAACTCGCGACCAAACCAACTTCGAGAAGAATAAAAACAAACGACGACCTCCGTGAGCTCCAAACAAAAAACTAATAAAACCTCCGCTGAGCTTGACATAGCTAACGAGTTTGTGCAGTATCTTGAAATGTACCGTACCAACTCTGTCAACTTTAATTCAGTAAAATGGAACCGACTTAAATGTTTAATAGGATGTCTTGATAATTGCAGAAACTTTGTAAGCTTGGATTGTGGTTTCTTATTAGAATTAAGTGTTTTCTCGCTGGAGGCTTGATAAATTTTAAATATTGGTACTTGGAAAATCTCGAGTCAGACTGTGAGCTTTGAATAATTTCAACGCATTAATTTACAAAATTGAGGGAGATCGTGACGAAAGAAAATGTCTTGTCGCGACAACGCTAAACCGCGTTTTGGTAACCTAGTAATTTAATTTTTTTTTTTTACAGGTAAGAAAAAAACCAATGGATTGCAGTTAAAATAATGTAAGTAATAACTACAAGTGAGTGATGAACAAAGTGCTTCAACCAAAAAAGCGATACCTACGAAGCAGCGTTAAAGTAAAAGGAAGAGAAGAATTTATAAATGCTCAAAACATGAATAAAACATGCCTCCATCGCAAATGCATTGAGTATTATTCAATCTGGATCCTTTCATGGCTATCACAATAACGCACAGAACTGTAAATAACGTAAGAGCACTCGAAGTGAGAATTTCGAGCGACATTGTTTTTTTAGAGCTTTGTTTCTCTACTATAAAACGAGCTTAAAGTGGAATGAGCTCTTGTGATGTAGTTTCAGTCTCTAAACGTAATACTGTACCCTTTTTTTTTTTTTTTTTTTACGTGGTAAAATCATCAAATGAGACCTCCCACCCCGGGCAGGGCGAGAGGTACTGTCAGACTTGTACTGACTAAAATCCACGGTGTCCTTCAATAGCCCTTTATGTTCCGGGGTCACGGTGATGGTATAAGACCCGCGACCCCGGCAGGCTTTAGCCCTCTGAGAGGGGGCCTCGTCATTATGCTGACGCTCTTTGAGGCGCGCGTGGAACACGACGCGCCGTCGACCCGGGCATGGTCCATGGTCGGGCGGCGAGTTGCCCTTTACTCGCCGCCCGCATGCCCGCGCCTACGGTGGCCGGAGATCGTCTCGCTCTTGCGACGTCCGACGCCGTGGGCGTACACCACCGCGGGTGGGGCGGAGGGAGGACCTTGTCCTCCCTCTCACGCGGCCCGCCTCCTCCTTCGCGAGCATGACTGCTTCGCAGAAGGAGGCAACCGCTTCCCACTCCGTCTCGCCCCGCAGCATGGCCGCGACCAGTGCTGGGCGCGAGAGGTCTCCGCCTATCGCCGCCGTGAGGACACGTCGGTGCTCCGCCCAAGCGGGGCAATACTGCACCGTATGCTCGACTGTGTCCTCCGGGCGATCTTCGCAGTGGTGACACCCAGGCGTTTCTTCCTTTCTCATAAGACACAGGTACCTCCCGAAACATCCGTGTCCGGTGAGGACCTGCGTCAAGCGGAAGGTTAGGACGCCGTGACGTCTCTCCAGCCACTCCTCAAAGAGGGGTCTTATCGCCGCTATTGCGGCGTGCCCGGCCGTCGGTCGCGACAGTCGTGCCCTCCATACTGCCCTGAGATCGCGCCGGAGCTCTTCCCGCCGCGCCTCGACTTCTCGAGGCAGCGGGGTCACGCCCCGGCGCTGCGAATACTGTACCTTTAGCACGAGTTTTCAGTATTTGAGACGTAAAGTAAACTGGAACTTTGACAATTTCAAATTGACAAGTTTCAAGAAAAAAAATGAAATAGCGCCGCTGGTGTGCGAAGAAGAAACTATTTTCCTTGAAAATTGTCAATTTGAAAATGTCAATGTTCCAGTTTCCTTTACATCTCATTTACTGAAAACTCGTGCTAAGGGTTCTGGTTTGAAAATACACAATTTCTCTGTTAAATCCAGAAAAATAAATCATGAAAATTGTTGATGGGAAGTCTGGAAAAATATAACAAGCAATCATAGGGACTGTCATGCGATTTGACGAGAGAATAAATTGAATAAGGGTTTTAGAAATTGGACGCTCGAAATTGATGACAAGTTCGCTGTTTTTGTATAGAAGGAAGTACCTAACACATCGTATGTTGACATGTTGGAAAGATTTTATGAGTTGACGTAATGTTATGACAGATGAAACACAACGAATTGTCATTATTACTGGGACAACTAGAAGCAACATTAATTTTGAGCACGCACCAATTAGAAATACATGTGAATTTATAGTTTTGCGCCTCTCAAAAATATTCTAAAGCCTCGTTTCACAATCCACACGTTTGCAAATCATACGTAATCGTGCATAATCGTAATTGTTCATACATTCTGAGATATTTCAAAATTACTTGTGATACAAATACAAGTCGAGAGACTCATGTCCGTCTGTGAAGACACATCTTCACCTGTACTCAATATTTCGGACATTTCATTGGAACAAATTGGGAAACCGTTTGATATCAATCTTAGTCGTAGAACGAGTGACAAGTCAATATACAAGTTAATTAATCTGTGAGGAATGGTTCAACAAGCGCCGGATCGATGATAGACGTCTGAAGAGCTAATACCGCATAGCTACCGTAGATACCTATTGAATGTGTCATGTCGGAGAAAATAGATTAACTTGGAACGCTGAGCTCTAAATGACCTGAATCGGTGGGATCTGATTCGGAAAGCAGTTCTTTTGGATACTGGGCGCATTGTTAGGAGATTCCTTTGTTTGGAGCCATGACCGCCTGAAGCTAGCGCGAGGCTAGCTTGGGTCCTGTTCCCGATACCGGTGGGCCACTATTGTTAATTTTTAAATGATTTTATGTTACATTTTTTTTCGAAGAAAATATTTAGAATTATTACATAATATGTTTATAAATGACGAAAAAAAATAGAGTCAAACATGTTGCCCTGGCTGGAGGCCTTAAATTCTTAGGGCATCCACAGAAAAGTCCGGTTGAGCAGTACACAACCTAATAGAGGTCGACCTGCGAGATGCCATATTATACAAAAAAAAGAGTCAAACATTATAAACAAAATAGAATGAAATGTAGACTAAAAAAATACATGAGCAAACAAACCGTTTTCTTCACATAAATAGCCATTTAGGTACGTGTTTAGCGGCAAAAGCATTCATTACACGATTACCTTCCGAAGCTACTAACATTACCTCGTTTTCCATTAATAAACTTATCCGTACATTTATCATTCAGTGAGTTGTGACCTTTTGTCACAAATAATGGCGTCCGGTTAGTGCACGATTATAATGCCGGTCACATTTGAATCAATTCTGTTTTGGTCACATTTAATGGGTATTTTATGTCTGCCAGCCTAACATGGACTGGGAGGTCTGTATTTAGTTTTAAAATACAGGCACAGATCTATCGCTGTCTAAGACAACTTTTAACTATTCAGTACAACGCCACGAGATTTAAATTGCTAAAACCGTTGTTGGATTTTTATCTTTTAGCACTGAACAGAGCGGTGAAATCAAACAAGGTGATTTGAAAAAGATTCCTATTTTGGCTGCCGTAAAAAAAGACCTTTCACAACTACCGTGCGTAGAATTTTCGGACACATCCTAAGCAGTAATGAAATTGCGCGTTTGTAACGAGTCAGAGTTACGAAGACTAACGGTTTAGGATAAATCGATACTCACATAGATTATAGTTTTGAATGAACGAATTGACAATAGGTATTTAGACTTAATTAAAGTACCTATACGAATAGGTACATACTTGGTGGGACATGGGTGTATTTTTAACAAAGTTGGCCTGTGTTGTGCATTACTATGGACTGATCAATGTTTAAACGTATTGTTGCAATGAATTTTAATTAAATTTTTATTCATATTTGGACGCACTGTTCTATCTATCATGGCATATTCATGATATATTCATATATATTATTATGATTGCATTGAATTGAAATACAGAGCATACATTCATTTCACAGTATTTTTAACACAATTTAATAAAAAGGGAATGAAATAGTATAAAGAAAAAAACTTCTGCAACCAATTAATTACAGTTCAAGAAAAATAACAGCTAATCTTCAAAGAGCTTGCACTATCGAAGTCCTGTACTCTGACTCGCCTAGAGCGATAAACTGATACACAGGCTCCACAAAGATCTTCAGTAAATGAATTTCAGTTCTATTCAAAGCTCTAACAATTGAAATTGGCTTAATAAAAACCCGGAAAAGAGTCGATTCCGATTCAGAAAAACCAACGCAACGGAAATTCAGTAATGGATTTATTACGAGAAAAAAATGTAAGATTAGGCGTTGGTCACATGGATTAAATTGTTTGACATAGTAGGATCAAACGCGGTTACTCTTTGAATGCGTATGCGATTCCCCTATTTAATTAGGCGTGTTTGTGGCCCGTATCACCCCTCTGATTATGTTATGTAAGATTCTGTCTCAAAATAGATCAATGATCCTCTGCTTCTATGAGGTCGTAAGTAACCCTGCTCAGTTCTGGCTTTTGGGTTCGGTTCTCAGTTCGGACATAGTTTTATTCGGTCTTCATTTTCGTTCGGAAGTTGACGGTTCGATACTCCGCGTTTCTGAAAGCAAACACGCTGATCTGTTTCCGGTCGTTTCACATTGCAGTCCCATTGGACTACGACAGTAAAGACAGAAAGTGCATCTAAAATCGGATCTGATAGTATAGGTTAGGTTTTTGTTTTCTACAATGCGATGCAATGTTTAGTATCGGTCAGTAAAGCGCCAGAGACTGGTCTCTATAATACTGATAAGAATACTCTTTAATTTGCACACCACACAAATTACAGATTAAAAAATATTTTAAATAGGGGGACACAATGATTACACTGACGGCGGTCTATTCTGATTCTTATTTTCGCCTATTGCTTTGTTCCATTTGTGTTGCATATAGTGTTAAATAAATAAATAAATTTCGACTGACAACTTGTCCAGTTGTTCTAGCTCATAAAACTTTCATCATGTAATTTACGGACGGATAAGTTTTTATAAGTTAAGCGGGAATTGTGTGTGACAGTCGTGTCTCGGGTTTTAGTAAGCTTTACTCTTTTGAGTATACATATACAGTATAAAATAAGTAGATACATGATGTTATTGATGTTATTTAACTTAATTCGTCGTATTTTGCATAATACGTAAATACTAGGAGAAGTAAAAAAATTTTTTCTTCAACTTTCTAAAGTTTTTTTTTTCTGCTTACTTATCATTATAATCTGGCTACAGGAACGAAAATTCACTAAAATTTGTTCAGTCATTTTGAAAAGAAAGGACAATAAGGACTCAAAATTATGTATGAAATGTTCGAGGAACATACACAATCTGCCTGCCTTTTACTAACTATATTGAGGTCGGCCTCCAGTCAAACCAGATTCAGCTGGATATCTGTATTTTACTTGGAGCGACTGCCTGTCGGACCTCCACAACCCAGTAACTGGGCAATACCATACCCCATGGTAAGACTGGTTGTCAGACTTTAGAGTTTCTGACTAACAGTAACGACTGTCAAAGATCTACAAATGACAGCCGGGACCAATGGCTTTACGTGCTTTCCGAGGCACGGAGGAAACTCGCTGTGACAGATGGTCACCCATCCACAGACCAACCTCGGCAAGCGCGGCTTAACCCGGTAGATCGGCCTGTGCGACTGTAATTATTTAGCCACGAGCTCCTCGAGTTCGAGGAACATACACGCTTTAAAAAAAAGAATGAAATGATAAAAGTCTGACGTATAAATAAACAAAAACAATGTTTATTTTTCTATCACATAATTTCACGTTTTGATAGACAAAATAATTGAAGGACATTCAGACGAAATGTCGAATACCAATCAGTGTTCCCTATCAAAAATAATTGAACGAATTACCTACAATGCTTATAGCTTTGTTTATGAATTTGATGGCTATTCGCAATTATTATTTTTGTTTTTGAAAAAAACAAGGGCAAAAAGAAGGCGAAGAGTTTGTTATGTACTCAACAGATAACTAAAACATAATTATGATAACATTCTAAGACAATGGTTCTAATAAAATAACAATACATCGCTTATATCCCAGGACGGCTTAGCAGAGATTATATTCAAAATAGTCAAAAATCAGGTATATTTAAGCTGATTGATATCTACCGGGCCAAAGAAATTCTTGATGAAAAAACCCTTCGCTTGATCAGAAAATCAAATTCAATCTTTCGTCGTCAGTATAATCTTTACAGTTCCCTACGAAGCTAACGAGGCATTATAATATATCTTTTGCTCTTTTTATAATAAATGTATTTCTCTACATATGCGCCATTTAATTTCTCCAAATGACATATACGAGTCTCTTTGCGTTCTCATTTAGAATACTGTTTCATATAATAATTTATATGCCAAAGCTCCGAATGAATTATTACGTGTTTTCATACAATTTATTGTGGCGTAAATGAGATTTATTTGTTTATATATTATAATATTCGTATAAGGAAATGAGCTTTCAAATACTCGAAACGTATATACGGAAAATTGTTTTCTGTACTTAAAAGTCATGAATATTAACGGGAATATTAATGTTGAATTAAATTATAAATATGAATTTACAATACTTGGTTCATAACGGATTCAGGGCCAAAGTATTTTGACCTTTCGTTTTGTTGCCCTATTTGTGGAAAAGATTGGTTTTCAGTATTCATGCTAATTTTGATACTGAAAGGCCTTCAACAAACATTTTGACAGGCATCCCTTCACCACTGATTAAAAGTTAAATTCAGAAAAAAGCAAATCTTTTTACTTGCAGCGTCTATCCCTTTTATTTATTTCATAAGCTACGCAACAAGTCGCGTCATCGGAGAGAAAATTTAGATCTTACGACATAAGGTCAAGATCTAAATGTCAGGCCTTTTTAAATCCAGGATGTTCACTTGTTCAGGTTAGGTCTAAATGTCACTAAATTTTAAACTTCAAGCGACGTTATTAGATACATACGTAACAGGTCGTGTCTCGTAAACAACGGTAGCTCGATCGATTGATTTACGTCGCAATTATTTAGCGCCTGAGTAAAGTCGATGAACTGCGCTATATTGATCTGTATTGAGCCAGTGTTGTTTATAGAATATTCAACTTTGTTAGTAAACCAATTTGGCAGATATTAACAAGCGTTACATTCATCATCGTCTGTTTAACACTTTCCCAAGTATATATAGTGGGGTTGGTTTCCTGTCCAACCGTTTACAGCTGAACATCAAGATTCTTCGAGGAACGATGACCTGTATGACCTTGAAAATACAGTAATATTGGATAATACGATAACAGTAGTGAGACTGGTTACTACTATCGGTTCACTACCTACCGGCAACGACTGCCAAAGAATTACAAATAACAGCTGGGAGTAACGGTTTTATGTGTGTTTTTTTTAATTTTTAATCTTAATTATTAACCTGTGCGAGTGTAATTATTAAGCCATTCAATTTAATAGAGTTCATTTTTCTAAAATCACGTGGAAACTTATGATAATGTAAATAAAATATCTCATAATTTGTCGAAAACTGTAGCTGTAGGTGAAAATTCTCGAATATTTAGTTTGTTCTCAAAGAACACGTCTTGTAAAAACTTGGGGACTGAACGATATAGTTTTAAGTATACCTTTTTGTAAAAGTTTTTAAAGTGGTCTCATATAACGAAACATTTTACGAGAATACCTGCCAGTGCCGCCGAGCATCGTTCAAATTATTTTCTGTGAGCAGTAGAGGTGGAAAAATAATTGAAAGAAAATGTAAAAAATATTAAAAGCTTTATATTAAAAGTTCTCACAAAACTGAGTTCAAAAACGATGTTTAAAGTAAGCATTTGTTTTGTGACGAAACAGTGGTGTAGTTGGATGCAGTGGAACGCCGCATAATAAGTACATTGCAATGTACCCGAGCCGTGTTTGTGCATTAAATATCTTTTTAAATATTCAGTATTGTGCCTCTACCGCATTGTTTATTTACTTTGTATAATTTAGTCATAACATCTGCACAGTACCTTTTAGCTGGTGTAGCGGGTTTTCTAAAATGACAGTTTCCATATTGAATTGCATGTGTTTAAAAGAGAGGTCATCGATTTTAGAGCGTTTCGTATTTCAACTACGACTTTCAACATGATTGCAAAAGTTTTACCATCCCTGTTTGTTGTTGCAAATGTTACTGTCATTTTTGCCCACCAATATGCTCTTTTTGTTAGGTCAGTCATGTATTAAAAAAATCCAGTATTTCCATCACTGAAACTCTTAAAAGCCTGAATCAACAGTTGTGACCTAAAAGCACTCAGGCAATGAAGCTAGACGAAGTCACGAGGAAAGAATTAACTTACCTGCATCAAATCTATACTAAGAATCGTAAGGAACTACTGATTCGAATTGAAAAAAAAAAATGTTTTTTTTTTTTTGTGTTGGACAGTCCATTTATCGATAAAGGCTTATAGGTTAGGTATATATCACCAAGCTTTTTTTTTTTTTACGTGGTAAAATCATCAAATGAGACCTCCCACCCCGGGCAGGGCAAGAGGTACTGTCAGACTTGTACTGACTAAAATCCATAGTGTCCTTCAATAGCCCTTTATGTTCCGGGGTCACGGTGATGGTATAAGACCCGCGACCCATATATCACCAAGCTACGACCAAAAAGAGACAGTTAGCGGGAGTAAAACCACTGGGAAGAGCTGGTTCACCGTAATATCGAAAAATAATGGAGGCAAGATGAAACTTAGTAGGTTTCCTCCCTATTTTTACAAGCACAGACGGATGCCTGAACTAGGTTAACCTAGTTTTTTCATTACCCACCTCCCCGTTCATTTATGTTATTAGAGCAAAGCGGATTTTGACGCCACGTTGCATTTTCAGTTTATTTTGCAAAAACAACGGCTTGAGGTTGAAAAATCTCATCAGGTATAAGAGAAAATAGCCAAAAAGCCAATGCGTAGACGTAAAAGCCAACGAGTTTGCACAGAAAATTCAACGTGGATCCATAGAAGTTTCCCACGGGATATTAAACTAATTAAGATCAGGAATGAAAATACGGCACGTTTTGGCGAAGCGAGCAAACAATACATTTTATAAAACTTGTTTTATGTACAGTCACGACCACTAATAATATGTTTATACTAAACAAGTTGTTACTTTGTGTTCTTGTAAACAAAAAGTTTTATCATCAAAATTTTTATTATACAAGTCTCTTTGAAGTTAAAACCTTAATGTTTTAAGATATTTAACGTTTTTGTCTATTTCAAAGTGATACGTATTAATGCTCGCGACTGTACACACTTTCTTCGTCACGTACTTAACTTTTCATGTAAACAAAATGGTGCGTGGCACGAATTTTTCGGTTAACCCGTGTATTTGCGAGTGTTGTTTCACGATTACATTTTGAACCATTTTGAAAAACGTTTCGCATTACATTCGGGTGACCCCATTTACAGTAAAATGATCACGTCGCTTCATGTTACGAGATACATTGGTTGTGGTAACTACAGAAAAATATACAAAATATAAAATAAGAATATAATTTCACTGATTTTCAATAATATTTGTTTATTAAGAAGTATAAAAGTTGTGAAAGTTGAACTATAACAGCCCCTTCACAACTTTGGTCTTTTTTTATCGTGGTAAAATTATCAAATGTGTCCTCCCACCCAGGGCAGAGCGGGAGGGACTGTCAGACTCGCGCTGACTAAAATCCACGGTGTCCTTCAGTGGCCCTTTAGATACCGGAGCCGCGGTATACGTGTGTCCCGTAACCCCGAAAGGACGACTTTGGTCTTAGCGATGAACAGAGCGACGGCGACGGGCAGCGTGAATAGATGTTAATTACTTGAATGTACGCGAATTTTCCACTTGCAGCCTCGTGTCATCTTTCAAACATTTCTTTACATTTGATTATACCGCAACGCTCTTAGCGGCAAGTTCGTGAATGGGCTGTAAGAGCTTTATTCCTTTGAGATACTCAGTGGCCTAAATTATTTTTAAGAATTTTATACTCGAAAAATTATAAATAATGCAAAATAACGGCTTTATTGTATTTCCATAATCAATCAATAGAGTAATCATCTCTTACAGTCGTACTAACCGTTATCGTTCATGAAAGTCAATTTCAGCGGCTCCGTAGCAGAATTGCAAAATATGCATAGAACATAAAACATGCACTTCGGTTCTCATAAAGACCATCATCACTCCTCGTCACAGGCAGTTCTAAAAATTAGCTTTCTGTAATTTAGAAATTAAAAATAAGTACTCGTAAGTTCTGGGCGGATTGGACGTAGGTACTGTCAGAGTTGACAGACTAAAGACCAACTTGTTCGTTCAGTTGCCTATTTTAATTCTAGGGCATCGGCGACCCTTAAGACATTTCCGTGACTTTTGGCAGTCAGTTGGTTTCTTCGCGCCCTGTAAATAAAGTTCATCATCAGCCTATAATTTTCCCACTGCTGGGACACAGGCCTTCTCTCTGAGAGAGGGAGTGGGCCGTTATCTACCACGCGGGCCCAGTGCGGATTGGTAGATGTCACATATCTTCGAATTTTTGGTTCTAGGACATGCCGGTTTCCTCACGATGTTTTCCTTCACCTTCTTGAGAGCAGTGGTGATGAAATAAATTACACAAAGTAATGCGCCTAGCGGGGGTACGGACCCACGGCCTACAACTCGTAAGTCGGGACCGATACCACTGGGCCACCACTGCTCTGGCAAAAAAATAAAATAAAGTTAGACTGAAAGAAAGATACTATACATAATATACAACGTGTAACGTTAAAAGCGCAAAACCTCTCGTGAGGTAACTCAGCCAATGTTACTGTTTTATAACAAACATTGTTCAGTAACATGTGCTGAGTTACCCCACGAGAGGTTTTGCGCTTTTAACGTTACACGTTGTATATCTCCTTTGTATTACATTCCCATTATAACCCTAACGCATCTGTTGAAGCAGAAAACTTCACAACTAGGCTAGAGTTTTGTAGCGCAACTAGCAAGTTTTGTTTGTTTGTCTGCAACTCACATCGGAAAGTTCCAGAACATTCTCAGTTGAAAAATGCTCTTTGTATTTACTTAATGAAATTGATCATACGGGCTTTGTTTCACTGTAACAGTATCTTTTGTTTTAAACATACAATCACTAATCATCATCTACCTAGCCTTTACCCAACGATATTGAGATCGGATTCCAGTCGAACTAGCACGCGTAGCATGGCGATTCTATCTATATTCTACCAAGAAAAGACAAAGTTATTTCATCGTCATTTCTATTTAAATCGACTGATTTTTTGCACAAGTATGACACAATTCGTACACCATTAAAGAAAAGAAACATATTTGTATATTTTAAACATTGCTATGCTTAAACCGATAAAAATCTTTAACGTTCTGTCATTTTGTCTATTCTACCGTCGAAAAAACCCGTTTCTACGGCGCCATGCTACGCGTGCAGATGCAGCTGGATATTAGTCTTACTTTACATGGAGCGACTGCCTGTCGGACCTCCACAACCCAAGAACTGAAATACGATACCCCATGGTAGGACTGGTTGTCAGATTTTAGAGCTTTTGACCTCAGTAACGACTGTCAAAGATCTATAAATGACAGTCGGGACTAACGGCTTCACGTGCTTTCCGAGGCACGGAGAAAACTCGCTATGACAGATGGTCATCCATCCACAGATCAACTTCGGAAAGCGCGGCTTAACCGGGAGCATCGGCTTCTGCGACTGTAATTATTTAGCTACAATCTTAACTAATAATTTTGTGAATTCGAGCTTCAATTGTTTCTTTTTTATTACGCCCAAAGAGCCACGCTTCAACGCCTAATTGACTGAATTGATTCAAATGTGGAATAGAGATAGACGTGTGAGAATATTTGAGTTCCGAAAGATACCAAGAGATTCGTTAACATCTTCCATTTTATGAGCTCTCAACAGTAAATTACTTTACTGGGATTAGGTTCGGAGGAACACAAACTTGAATATTATGTAAATTACTTATTTAAACATTATAAACACTGATATTGGTTTTATAGGAAAATTATGCGGGATAGTGAGCAAACTCATTCCCAATATTTGACCTTGATATCCTATAACCACAATACTATAAGCCATAATCGGTGTCATTACATTTTATGCCTTTTTCTTGAAGTTTATTTAGCTTTAGCCGGCATGGACATCATAATAATTTTATTTAATCCATGGTAATTTTTTAACGGCTAGTTAAAATGAAAAGAAGAATATTTATAATATTCTTGTGTCTTATCTCTCGCCTAACACTTGAACTAAAATTTCATGAAATTTCGCTCAGCTGTTAAGGCCTTAAAAAAAATTTCAACATGGCGTTTGCGTTGCGTTAAGATTATTTTTTATACTGAGTAAGCAAAACCGCTTTTAACTTTGTAAAAGCAATAACGTTTCATGGATATTATAATCCCCACAGGCACGCTATTGCCTCCATAATGAGAAGACACTTAGCCAATAAAGGCTCTTCAGTTATCGATTAACACCTAAAAGGATCAGGGGTAATTGACCGTAATCTGACCAGTTATCTTACACGAAATAGCAGTGAGTTCTAAGCTTCTGTAATCGGCAACATCTCATCCAATTTGTTGTTCGAGTTGCTGAGTATCTTAATTGAATTCTTGAAAGTATTTGGGAATACGAACGTGTGGCTATGTTATAGGCAATGTGTATAATGCAGGCATTCTATACAATACCTATAGGAAAAGTATAGAATGCCGTTCGTTCGTATAGTCGGTCGTTCAGGCAATGTATGAAATGATGTTCAAAGTTTAAACTATTTTACACTTTACCTAGGAAATGTACAAAATACCTAGGCATTGTATAGAATGCCAGTTGAAGCACAGGCAATGTATGTAATCGATTTTTCTTCTCTATGATTTAGTTAGATAGGTACTGTATTTGTATTGAATTTTTTTCTATAAAAACCCAATCCATTATCGCATAAAACCGAAATCGAATGAAAATAAAGCTCTTTCCTATTTCTACTCGTGTTCAAACCACCGATTCAATAATGTAACACAACCTTTCAGAACCTGTCGCTGTTCGGAATATTACACCGAAAGCTGTCCAATAAAACGAGAAACTACGTAAGAAACAATAAGAAAAAATAATGTCCATTGTGTAGAACCGAAAAAATAGTAAATAGTGATATACGAGAACCGGAGTCTTGCCATATTGTAACGTAAGAGAACCATTTGTTAGGTCCACTGTCTGTTCTTGACCGCGTTTGGCCTTCGCAGTGTTGCCCGTAAATCATTTTGATTGAACGTCGCTGTATGCAGGTCAAATCACTGCCTATAAGTTTTGATTGTCTTCGTTTTGTCATTCATTTTTCTGCTGTTCTCTTCTTGATAATAATACAATTTTAAGTGTATCTTATAGGAAATAAAAACTTTTTTTTTTGGCAGTTTCGATCAACTAAAAAGAACTAATTTTGCTTGAACTTAAGGGTTTTGCAAGTCGGTAGTCAATTAGCCTGTCAATTGTGCTTACTGTTTTCAACGAAACATCTAGATGCAAAGATAAACAAATGAAGACCTACGAGTATAAGCACGAATAAAATATTTTTATCCTGAAAAGCTTGTTTTTATACCGGTTGTCAGATAGAAACGGACGCTATAGTTCCTGGAACGAGCGAATCGTAAGCTTCATGGCAGTGCGACGAGCAGTCAAAAGAACGAAGGATTAAATCCACCTGGATACGATTGCTTTTCCTGAACCTGGTTTTTTTCCCCACCTTTGTATAGATCGCAAATTCAATGCCTTTATGGCGTCTAATAGTCGTTATTGCAGGATTATGCTCCTTTCAGAATCGCATTAGCTATCCATACTTTTAGGGATCCATTAATGTAACCGGATGCAGCTCAATATCAGTATTTTACGAGGAGAGATCGACTTTCGGGCTGCTAAAAATCTATCAATGATATCTTTTTTTTTTTTTGCCTGGTAAAATCATCAAATGAGTCCTCCCACCCCGGGTAGGGCGGGAGGGACTGTCAGACTTGTACTGACTAAAATCCACGGTGTCCTTCAATAGCCCTTTATGTTCCGGGGTCACGGTGATGGAAAGTAAGTAAGTCTCGCAACCCCGGTAGGCTTTGGCCCTCTGGGGGTCCCCATCATTTTGCTGACGCTCTTTGAGGCGCGCATGGAACACGACGCGCCGTCGACCCGGGCATGGTCCATGGTCGGACAGCGAGTTGCCCTTTACTCGCTGTCCGCATGCCCGCGCCTACGGTGGCCGGAGATCGTCTGTCGACGTCCGACGCCGTGGGCGTGTACCACTGTGGTTGGGGCGGAGGGAGGACGCTGTCCTCTCTCTCTCGCGACCCGCCGCCTCCTTCACGAGCATTACTGCTTCGCAGAAGGTGGCGACCGCTTCCCACTCCGTCTCGCCCCGCAGCATGGCCATAAATGATAACCTGGAGACGGCATCAACCTGGAACAAACTTGGTTTTTCATAGACGGTTGCCCATGCGGCTATCAGCATTTAGAAACGAATCCCTCACTTTGAAATATTTTGTTGGTCCACATTTATTCATAAAACTGACCCCAAAAATATTAAATTCCCGAGATCCGACCTGAACTATTTTCAAGGTCTCATACCGACGGTTAACCACCAAGACCTCCTAACTGACATTTTTGACAAAAATTTTTTTTCGCGGATTCTCGTCATAAATATTGTATCTCACGTAATAGAAACATCTTCTATTCAAAATTACTAATATTTCGGGTATTTTTACAATCATGGAATTATCTACCAACTGCACGAGCGTGAACTTTGGTGGCATTTGCTCCTAACTTCAGTGTGTGCCCTACAACTTGTATGAACTCGTCGCACGTTCGCGCGCTCTCGGCCTTAAAAGTAAGTTTTATTGTATTTTTTGTTATAATTACTCAATGTTTTGTTATTTGACTTACGTGTTAGTATAATTTACATCGTATTTATGTGATAGTAGTTTATTCTTTCATGTAAATCAGCCATAAATACGATATACGTAGATAGAAGGTATTGGTAGTAAAATTTTTTGTTCATGTTTAGGATATTGCGGTGTAGGTAGCAGTAGTTAGGAGTTATTACACTCTAACGTTTAAGTAATTGTTTTAGATTTGTGTAAAGAAATTGTGTTGTTTCTATTTCAGGATGAGTTCTCATCGATCAAGAAAGTTGGTCAAACTTTGTTTAGAAACTGGAAGACAAGATGAAGATGCAGACTCAATGCATTCCCAAAAGCCAACATCACCTGTACATTCCATGGCACCATCAGACTTCTCTCAACCAGATTTTGTGCAAATTCAGTTTTTAGACCAAACTGATTTCAATACTTCTGATTCACTGCAAATCTCTTACCTAGAAAATTTTGTCACTGAAAATACTTCAGTTACTGATTCTTTACAAATGGATACAGGTTTACAAGAAATTATAGAACACTCTATAGAGAACACTGGTGGCGAACTAACTACGATTTTGAATCTAGATGATCAAATTTTAACTACGATTGATACAATGCCAAAGTCTGACAGCTTAGAACCTGCAATTCAAATGTCCTTGGCAAATGAGTCAATATTGATTCAGCCATTAGATTTGGGATTCAATGATGAGTCTTTGCATTCAACAGAGCTGCAAACAGCCGAAGATGTGTCAACCGTAAAAGATAGTGAATATTCGCCCGACAACGCAGATAGTTCATCGTCTGATAGCTCTTTGAGTGATATAGAAAATACAGAACCAGAGATGCAACGTATCCGTAATGTAGAAGACACAGAAGCATGTTATGGCGATATGTCTGCTGGCAGAAGAAGGAGAAAGAAAGCTGATCCTGGACAGTGGAAGAAGAACCTCAACAAAAGACTCCGGATGGAAGGTAAGCCTTATTTAGGCTATGAGGCTCGTAGGGGTCAAACGATTCAGCATAATAAAAATAGACCCGGAAGATTAATGGGGCCTACATGCACGTCAGATTTTTGTAAAAACTCAACAGTGCGTCGTTGTGATGAATTTACTGAGAATACTCGAAGAGGCATCTTCGAAGCTTTTTGGCAGTCTATGGATTGGTCCCAGCGTAAAATTTACGTGGGGAACAACGTTACTGTTGTTGGTAAAAAACGTGCAACTACTACAGGTCCGTCACGTCGTGGGGGTACTTTGAAGTATTTCCTGCCTCAAACTAAGGAAGATAATACGACAGAAAAAATTCCAGTATGTAAGAAAATGTTTTTAAACACACTTTGTCTGGGGACATTTACAGTCCAATCATGGGCAAAAAAATGTCGATTTGGGATACTTCCCTCTCAAGAAAATGAAAACAGAACGAGGAACATTACAGCACGAGAAGGACGCACTACACAACTTGAAATAATAGATGAATTCTTCAATTCTCTCCCTAAACTTCCATCTCATTATAACCGAAAAGACTCAAGTAAACTTTTTATAGAACCAGTTTTCCGAAACAAGTCCCATTTATACGAAGTTTACAAGAAATATTGTGAAGATAAGAACTGTAGTCCATTTTCAAGAAAAAAGTTTGATTTAGTGTTCTCTGGTAAAAATATTGCAATACACAAGTTGAAAAAAGATATGTGCGACACCTGTTTGACCTATGAAAATGGAAATTTAAACGAAGAGGAGTTTCAACAACATATTATGAGAAAAAATAAGGCAAGACTAGAAAAAGAAATAGACAAGAAGGAAGCATTAGAACGAAAATGTATAGTTTTGAATGTTGACCTACAAGCTGTAAAAGTTTGCCCATTTTTAACTGCCAGTGCAATATATTATAAAACGAAATTGGCTCTGCACAATTACTCAGTCTATAATGTGACAACTCACCACGCTACATGCTATTGGTTTGCTGAAACAGAAGCTGATCTTTCATCTTCTACATTCACATCCATGCTTATCAATTATTTAGAAAAACATTGTCTTTCGGAAAAAGTTCCTATTATAATATACTCTGACGGCTGTGCTGCACAAAATCGGAACAGTGTTCTAGCTAATGCTTTGCTCAATTTTTCTTTACGCCATAACGTAAGTGTGTACCAAAAGTTTTTAGAAGTGGGCCATACTCAAATGGAGGGGGATTCGGTACACAGTTGTATTGAAAGAAAACTTAAGAATAGGATAATAAACTTACCAAGTGATTATGTCACAGTCACCAAAGAGGCAAGAATTAAACCATTTCCTTATGAGACAATAATGCTGCAATATAATTTTTTTCTTAATTATGCTGATCCTCAAACCTGCCAGTACTCCTCCTTAAGACCAGGCAGAAAAGCTGGTGACCCAAAGGTGACAGATATAAAAGCTATTGCTTACTTACCAGATGGTTTCATAAGGGTAAAACTCGATTATAATAATGAATGGATCAATCTTCCTCAGAGACCTAAAAGACTGCCAGTCATAGAACATTATGAACCACTACATACACAGCAGCTACCAATTTCAGATTCTAAATTTAAGCATCTCCAAGAATTGAAATGTTTACTGCCAGAGGATTGTCAGCCATTCTATGATTCATTGCCCCATGTTTAATTAATTGATTTAATCACTTTGATACCAAAGTACTACTAATTAAGTTGATTTTAAAAAGTACTAACCTGAGATCTCATTTGATGACTGATACTATTAGACTAGACTGATTTAAATACTTACTTAATTGATAATATAAAAGATTTAGAGTTTTATAAGATTAATAATATAATTCTCATTGTATTGTGATTTATTCAAAGACAATTATTTTAATAAAAGTTATTTTCTATTATGACAATGTCTTTTATTTCTTGACAATTAATAAAATGCACATTAATTTTGCGACTAATTTCTCCCAAATGAAATGCCAAAATCTCCTATCTACATATTAAGTCTTAAAAAAAAAAAGAAATATCTGCTATCTTACCTACCCGTTTATTGAAATAAAGTAAAACAATAAATTTATCATGAAACAATAAATAATTATATTTAAAGCCAACTATATTTTTGTTTTAGTCATATTCGTCCTAATGCCAAAACTACAAGGTTTTTTGTGCCTACTGAAAAGTTTTGACATATTGAGTTAGGAGTTCTTGGTGGTTAACCGTCGATACATAATTTCAACTGTGATTGTAACTCCTTATGCGACTATTGTTTATGATATGAATGCTTAATGTTTGGCCATTGTTCACGTTAACTGGCTAACCGAAGGATTTGGGCTGTTTTATAACCAAACATGTGAACACATGAGTCGACCTGCTACTACCTAGAGGTTTAGTAGCATTGCATTTACCCTGCATTTTCGTTTACAGGAGAGTGGGTTTGCAACCTTTATCCAGGCCTGTATTTTTGTCTTGCGGAATTAAAACTAGAAGTCTTTTTTTTCTCATTATAAGTTGGTGTTTGACCACTATAATAATAATTTATTTTAAATCAGACAGTGTTAGTCCATATTCACATATTATAAAAATAAAAGAAAATATTAAAAATTTTGAAATAATCATATCGTAACATAGTAAGCGAAGATGTGGTCGACGGTGAAGCGCTCTTGCATAGAAGTAACCTATTCACTCTAGACTTGAAGACCCCAAGGTTATAGCTGTCGAGAATTACAGATTGCAGGGAATTCCACTCCTTAGCCGTGAACAACATTTTAATGTGAACACAACTAAGGTAACAACACACCTAACACACGGTCGTTCACAGAATTGTCTTGAAATTAGTTCTGAACTCAGAAACTTTTCGATCCTTCCAACTGTTAGTCTTATAATGTTAGATCGTTTAGCTTATTAGGTACAAGAAGTTACTTGTTATGTTTATCGGTGCGAGTGTTTTTCTTCATAACTAACGGGTTTTCATGTGATCAATATCTGTAATAGAAAATAAGCTCTATATCCTTCTGGAATAAAGTCTGCTTTCACAACTCCCAATAATTCTGAAAAACAGGTCTCTTGTTTCATAGTAAAACTTTCAATTGTTCAGTTAATTTATTTTGACTTGTAAACTTTTGTACAGTTATGAATTTCTCTCTTGGCTTTGTGTCCGTTAGGTCTCATTGCGACAACATAATCCAATTTATTATAAGCTTTATTCACACCGTAAAGATCATTCCAGAGATTTGTTTTCAAAAAGCTGGGTATTTTATTTGAGACCTTCGTACGTTAGTTTAATGCAAGAAACATTACTCTTCAGGGGTGTCGCGACACTTGTTGAGTAAGGAAGCTTTCACTTTATCAGGCGAAGACAGGTGCGCCCCTGTCGCAGGGGTACCTATGCCAATGGGAGCAACGATCGGAGACTGATATGCGTATTTATCATTTAAGTGATTTTCTGGTGCAAGATAATGCAGTCTGCTTTGGGTTAAGGTAGAAGAATAGGCAAAACAAAGGGGTTCGAATTATTTGACTTGACTAACTTCAGATATTTTTTTTTCAATATAAAGGAGAAATTGATAAAGGAGAAATTCCTAGTGTGGGGCAAAGTTAAAAAATAAAATGATTAAAGACTAGAATATTCCATTGTAATACTTAAGCAATACAGTACATAATAGATTAAGAATAATTTTGTATTAAATCGCAATTTGTTTCTGCTGAAATGGCCTTTTTAACTGGTCGTATACAATAAAACAAAATAAATTAGCTTAAACTTGAAAGTGTAAGCGTGGTTCCCCAGATATGTTTGTGAATGCTGTTGTAAAAACATCGTCTGATATTTCCTTTATATCTCCTGGTTTTGTAAATGAAAATCAGTGTCTGTACGTGACTCTTTCGTACACCATAAAGTGGCAAAACTCAACAGGTTTACGGGGTATAAAATCTGTGTGTACATACTGCATACTTTGTATAGAACGTGATTATTTTAAACATCCGAAAACAGCGCAGAGAGCTCCCTAATCGTGTACAGTCGAGCTGTGATATAACCCAAGTAAAAGAAAAAAATAAAATAATTTTATTGTAAATTCAAGAGAAAAACTTTGGTCTATATAAAAATAATCTAATAACGTTCTTCCCTTTGTCTAACGTGTTCTCTTTGTAGCAGTCCAATAAAAGAAATCTCATTAAACTTTCATTGAATTTCGATTAGCTAAACTATTGTAGATAAATAGGTGATAGAAGTAGGTCAATATCTAAGCGAAAAGATCCCTCAATGTCTCGATAAATTCCAGCACTAAGATACATAATTACGGCAAAAGGTAGGTATACGGCAAAGGTAGTACTTTGCAGTGGTATAACTTTTGTACTTTGTACCGATGGATGCTAGTGGCCAAAAGTCTTTCGGCGTGACGGTCTAAGGGGAAGGCTATAACTTCAGGAGTAGATATCTGCCGGCTGTTGATGATAACTTCATCATCATCATCTCAGCCATAGGACGTCCACTGCTGAACATAGGCCTCCCCTTTTGATCGCCACAAGTACCGGTTGGAAGCGACCTGCATCCAGCGTCTTCCGGCGACCTTCATAAGGTCGTCTGTCCACCTTGTTGGTGGACGTCCTACGCTGCGCTTGCTAGTCCGTGGTCTCCACTCTAGCACTTTTCGACCCCATCTGCCATCCGCTCTGCGAGCAATATGGCCTGCCCATTGCCACTTCAGCTTGCTAATCCGGTGGGCTATATCGGTGACTTTAGTTCGTTTACGGATCTCCTCATTTCGGATTCGATCACGCAGAGAAACACCGAGCATAGCCCTCTCCATAGCTCGCTGAGCGACTTTGAGCTTTGAGATGAGGCCGATAGTGAAAGACCACGTTTCGCCGTGGGGCGCCGGCTTAGAATTGCGCTCCCCCAAATCATCCCGTGAGTGTCGTAAGAGGCGACTAAGGGACAAACCGGAGGTCGGGCAGCAGCGTCCTCCGTGTACTGCACATCCTCTGTGCGATCGCCAACCCGCCTGCCAAGCGTGGCGATTAAGGCAAATTACCCCCTATAATGATAACTTTGTACTGGAAAAAAAAATAGACCACTTACTTTGTCATCAAGTTATCTACAGACTAAAACTGCAATATAAAGACAGTAACATGACTAAAGCCGTACCTCGCGCTAATTAACAGTTATAGATCTTGGTCTTATATATGTTACCGGCCAAACCCGATTTCAGGACAAACTAGTTTGGCCTAGGCTAAACTAGTTTTTTGCAAGCTAGGGACTTGCTGGCACCCCGACTCGGACAATTTAGGTTAGAAGAGGATGGCGGGGTCTGAAAGACCCCGCCATCCTCTTCGTGGTTCTTTTTTTTAAAACCACCCAGTAGTAGGAAATCCGCAAAGCGGGACTCTGTCGAAACTAGTTTAGCCTAGGCCAAACTAGTTTGTCCTGAAATCGGGTTTGGCCGGTAACATATACACAAAGGTTGTAATACAATTTCACCTGTGAAACAATAATAAAATAATAATATGAACACTCATAGAAATAAACTTACCAGCTAATTCAACAAGAATAGCTATTTACAATAATTCGTTTGACTTGGAAGAAAAATAATGAAATTCGAAATGTTAAATAACTCAAGAAAAAGCCGAAGTGACTATTAAAAGAAATTGACTAGACAGAAACCTACCTCAATATAATAACTTAATCAACTAATAGCCTCTTAATAGATAGAAATAGGTTTTATAGTCTTGTTTTATTAATTGACTTTGAAAAGTAATTAAATGGTAACGGGAGAAGATGGGTAACAGGGTCAGTTTTTTTTTCAAGTTGGACGAAGCAATTTAACTACGTCCCGATCACTGAAAAACTCATTTCAAGGGTCATTTAACGAGCTTAATAAAGCAAGTCTCGGTTTTCAGGTAGTTTTCTTTTTTTGTAAACAAATAAGTTGTATAAAGTACTGGAGAATATTACTAGACTAAGTTACCAAGTTTTCCACATAGGGCACCCGATGAAATGGCAACTGCGCGAATGGCACTTAAGCTATTCCATGAACGGCACCTAGCAAATTTCGAAATGTTATTTAAAGATGAAAAATGTAAGTTACGGTTCGATTATCTTCCGAACCACTGTTCCTATTCCGAAAGTTATTTCGCTAGTTCAAATCCAATATATCGATGCCGCGGTTGGCACAGCGGCTGAGCGATCGACTGTTGTGCAGCATGTAGCGGATTCGATCACCCGCTGAAGAAATGTTTGTATGGCCTACAAGTAGTTGGTCTGGGTCTAGGTGTTTCTGTATGTGTGTTTCTATGCTTGTAAACACACCTACGAAACAGGAGAAATTCCTAGTGTAGGGAAACGTTCATAAAAAAAATATTAACACTGATATTTCTGATATCTCATAGGATAGGTACCTTTTATCGGAATCAAATATAGCAGCTCACAATTTAGGACCCATTTATAGTTAGTAGCCATTGTTACCCGAGGTGCTAGGCAACAGGGCTTCTCCCAGTTGTAATATCCCTTTGTGCCTATTGGCCTTGTTTTGTTCTGTCTCCTGTTTGCACGGAGGGAAGTGGAAATATATTTTTCCTAGTCCTCCACTTCTTTTCTGATTAATTTCGTTGCAGGATCCAAGACAGGTAAATTCATTCTCCGGGACACGTCGAGCTTTATTGTCTCGGCGTTTTTCTGGTGGTTGCCACTGTTGATTCTGGCTCTCAGGAGTTGCAGTGGTTTGGGAATAGTGTGGTGGGTTTCTCCCAAAAATAAATATAGATACCTTATTTAGTTTTTCTCGATATTTATTTTAACGCTTATCAATTAGACCACCATCAATTGATTTCAGATTCCTTTGCTTGTCCTTCTCGAACGATTTGAACCAAAATTAAGAAACCGAATGAAATTCTTTTGGGTTATTTTATTGAAAGAGAGGCAACAGGCTTTTGTGAGAGTAGCTCGTTTCGTCTTTGTTATTGTTACTTATTATTTTGTTCTGGTCTCGCCTTAAACTGGTGAGACACTGGTTTATCATGATTTTATGAGAGGTATTCCACATTAGGCACGTGGCAACTCAAGAGCCATTTCAGCGGTTGCCCATTGTGGAATACCTCTTTTAAAATAGTGTGACCTGTATAGTTCAAATATTAATCCCTGGACAATTGTTTGGGTTATGTTGTGTTAGCCAATTTATTATTTTACTCTTAGTTTTATTTAATATTTAACTCTTTTTTTTGTCCCTAGTAAATAAAATAATAGGTGGCCGAATCTCAATTTCAAAAACAAGGATGTTAAGGGCGGTCAATATTAATTTAAATATACATATATATATTTCTTGCAAGACCCAGTTTTTTTTTTTTTTTATCATGGTAAAATCATCAAATGAGACCTCCAACCCCGGGCAGGGAGGTACTGTCAGACTTGTACTGACTAAAATCCACGGTGTCCTTCAGTAGCCCTTTATGTTCCGGGGTCACGGTAATAGAAATAAGTCCCGCGACCCCGGCAGACTTTGGCCCTCTGAGAGGGGGCCTCGTCATTTTGCTGACAGCTCTTTGAGGCGCGCGTGGAACACGACGCGCCGTCGACCCAAGACCCAGAATCTACCAACAATTTACTCACACACCATTGAAAATATCTAATTAATTTATCTCCCAACACAAATATCAATACCTGTTTCCAACAACACAGCCTCAGAATCTCGGAACACGGGAATAGGTACCTATCTATTTATACTTTCCTTAACGTTGATAGAGGTGAGAATTATCGATTATACCCTGAATGGGTCAAAGGGAAGCCGGTACAAAGGTAAAAGGTAATTGAAAATATAAATTGAAACAATTCTAAAGCCTTATTTAATGATTTAAGGTAAATAAGCGGATCGTGCAGTAATTTTGCGTGTGGTTTTGTTTCGTGTCGTGATACAGATTCGTGGTGACAGCCTGATTTAGTAGAGATAATTGTGTGGATAAAATGTAATTTAGCTGGTATTTTGAGATACGCTTTAATTTTTTTGTGTCAATACGAACTATTTTGATATAAAAAAACAAAGTTTTGCCCGCGACTTCGTACGCGCACAACGTTGTTTATCGTTCCTGTGGGAATTTCGGGATAAAAACTATCCTATGTCCATTCTCGGCTCTCAAACTATCTTTGTACCAAATTTCATCAAAATCGGTTGAGGGGTTTTAAGCGGGAAAGCGTAACAGACAGACAGAGTTACTTTCGCATTTATAATATTAGTAGGGATAATCAGATGAAAATGTACCCAATGCTGCTTACTACGTGATCCGGATGATTATAGATAATGAGCAGTTATCCATCGATAACGGACTGTTTAGTATTATGAGCAGAGGTCAAAATTAGGTAGAGTTATTCATGTACTTACACTGATTTCATACAGCGAAAGAAAAAAGTGGATATGTCCCAAATCTCAGGTTACGTATTAAAAAACACTTTGCTAAATAGAGTCGAACGGCATTAAAAAAATGTTGGTCAATTTTACTCATTTTTGGGGACAACTCACACATGACAAAATTGACAACACCGAAATAGGGCTAAAGGTTCCTAAGAAAGCTTTCCCGTGTCTCTTATGGATGCGGATTTCTCTCTTTTGGCCATTTTAAAAGAAACAGCCTTTATAATTGTACAATACAATACATAAGGTAAATTATTCCCACCAATGGGATATAGACCTCACCGTTAGTAGTTAGGTCACGCAATGTTTACTTATTAGAAATATTCTAACTCATCTCTGAACAATCAGGAAATTATTGACTTTTTGTTGAAATGTATTAAGTTCTAAGCAATGACTGAGCACACAATATAAAGATGTATAATATCTAATTTTCGTTGTGTTTCTTTTGTTTTAACTTAATACCTAGCTACCAAGCGGCATTGATGTTCCGGTAATGTACCCACGTCATTGCATTGCAATCTTTTTGTAATACCTCGCATTAATAGTAAGTGGTATGCTGTTTGAAATGACAATTATGAATGAACGATGTGATTATTTCACAGTTATCTAATCGCATCACTCGCAGTTTTATAAACTGGTCACGATTCGACCTCTATTTCACAATCTGAAAAGGGCAAAAGGACTTTTATATATCGTTTGTTTATTTTTTAAAGGCATCTAAAATTATGACTAAAACTTTCAGATTGTTTGCCTGATACTTAAAAAGAATTGTTACAAAGGTATAATGAATAAGGATTAAAACACGGAAATGTTAAAATGAATAAAGCTTATTGTTCTTTCACGTGGAAATGGACAATTAGATTGTGAGAACCGGACAACGTTTCACGCAACCACAGACCATAATTTAAAAACTAAAAACCCTCTTTAGTGGTTATTTCAAGAAATAGAGAAGATAGTACATGAAAATTTTAATAAAAACTTAAATTTTTCATGAAAAATAACGTTGGCGCGGTAAATTATTTACTTGTCGAAAGAAGTCAGTCAACTTTTCAGTTCATACTTTCAAAAACATGTGCAAAGTATCTATCGTTAAAATTATAAGAACAAGACAGGTAAACTGTAAATAAAGCCACAAATCACTGTCGAAACTTATAGTTAATGTTAGTTGTTCAATATTTACGCGGTAGACGACGCAGGTGTCACATAATCCCTTCTGCCAATGTAAACATATTGTTTATAACTGGTGAGAAAATCTTCATTTGTTGGCAAACATTCGCTACTTCTCTAGTCCTATAAATATAGGTTTCCGTGGCATTTAGTTTATTACAATAATTTTCGTCTATATGACGAAATATAAGTATACAAAATGACGATAGGTGGAAACTACGGAAAACTAATCCACTACTCTTTTTCTATATTTGAAGTTCGAGAAGAGCTAAAAGAGATGATTTCTAAATAAACACTATACACTCAAAATGAAATCGAGACGCAAGTTGCACTTGGCGTGCCTTCTGTTCGGTGTTGTAAAATATAAAAAACCAGACTACCTGTACAACAAACTTAGTTGGTTAGGGAGTACACGCGAATGTAATAGAAGGCAATGCTCACAGCAACTTGCGTCTCGGTCTCATCGTACAGCGGCTTTCAGGGGTAGTTTTCGATACGCGGCGTCAAAGATTTGGAATAATCTACCACCACCCATTCGATCTTCTAATTCGATTAATGCCTTCAGAAGCCGCTTGCGACAATACCTTACTGACACACAACGGAAATTGGACATGGCAAATATAAATATGTCACTCATATAATATAGTCTCAATTACAGTGACAAGAGCTATTAGCGTTGCGCGAGTATTATGTATTAAGAAATTAAATATTATAAATATTATATTATATCTACGCATGAGCCCGGGTCATCCTTCATTCTTCACGCCAGTGGTATTATGTTCTTTTCTCGCTGCCTGTTGAGTCCATGACCTGAAGTTCTTTTGTGTTTTTTTTTTTGGGTTGTGGTTGCCGTGTCTTGTGTCCCGTACATCGATACTGGTGGCCTGTAGGAATCATAACATTATGACATTAGTATAGAATTTGACCACTATTCCGTACACCGTAAGACATCGCTGATTTCTAAAGCTAAAACTCACCGCATGTTTCTGGCCTTCGTGTAAACAGGACGAGATCACGGAACGATGCTATTGGCCCCCTTTTTTTTTTTTTTTTTTTTTTTTCAGCCATAAGTGTAGGTAGACATAAATTCGTGCACCTAAAAAGGAGAAAATAAAATTTAAGTTCTGACAGCCCAACCCTGCAGAAAATCACATGGGTGAATAATGTAATTTTTTTTAATACTTATAAACTTACCTTCCTATGCTTATTATTATTACTTTTATCACTCACGTTGGCGTAGTAAACGTAACTTATGGGAAAACTTTTTTTGTTTCTTTTCTTTGTCTGATAGTGTCTCTCATAATTACAGTGTTTTACTAAAACACCCGCACACTTAATATAGTAGTCATTAATGTTAATAAAATGTGCAACTTAGACCGATAGTTCGTGCGTCGCAGGAGGCTGCATGCAGCGCACTGTGACGAAATCCGACGTTATAGTTTTAAAGGTACCAAAAACCGGTTGATACCAGTTGATATTTTCTTTTTCATCGCTAGTGTTGTAGTTGTGTTGTACCGCCTGTACTATTTTACTATATTTAATTCTTATTTATACAAAAGTATATTATGTATATGTATGTATATATTTTATGTCTCCTAAACTAGTATTATATTTTTATTCTATCATATTTAATTTAAAACTAACTTGACATTCGTGCACTCACCATTTAGGTTCATTTGAAAACCAGCGTCGGGCACCTTTATTTGTCCGACATTATGCTGAAATGGGCCTATTTGGCGCAGCCGTGAGTCACACAGTTTAAAATATGCTACCTACATGTTTTTTATTTGGTTTTAAGTTTGTTTAGTTTTAAGTTCTACTTGATTGTTTCTTGTCATAATACTGTGTGTACTTGTGGCATGTGCCAATAAACGTTTTTTCTTTCTTTCTTTCTTTCTTTCAGATGGCTACAGCTGGACTTATTTTTGTAGGATTGCCCTAGATACTCGTACAAACACATTCGATCGCGAAAGGCGGAAAGAGTGAATCACAGGCCTTTGCACTTCAGTGGGACAAGATAGGCTCTTAATATAAGTTCAAGTACACACCTATGGTTTTGGTCATACACGCTTGTCCGTTGCGATTAAGTACTTCACACCTTATCTTATCGCGATGGTGTCGCGAGTCCTAAAACTCAGCTCTCATGTGAGTTGCGAGTTCCTCAAACATGTTCTCTTCCTTTTTCTCTTCATTCACCACTCTTAATCGCTCAGGCTCAAAATGTCCACTTCCCAAAATGTCCACCGATTGCAAAACGTCTATTTCCCAAAATGCCCACTTCCCATAATGTCCACTTCCCGAAACGTCCACTTTTAATCAGTGGCGTAGGTAGGCAAAGGCGAAACAGACCCAGAGCCCTCGTCCCCGCACCTGAAAGGCCTCGCGCCCATGGAAAATAAAAAAAAATTGGCAAAAGTGATCAGAAGTTTGTTAACAGTAAAGAAGTACAACTTAACTTCTTAATTTAAGGGCCTCTCAGATGGGTCTTAACTCTCCTAGATTCGGTCTCGCTTCACCACTGTTCTTAATTTTCAGCAATCTGTTACCACATGTTTTTCATCCCTTCTTGTTATGTCCGTACCAAGTGGACGACTCCCTTTCTGAAGAACAATACGTTGAAATAGTCTAATAATATTTGTACAACCAATGAGTGCTTGGTTAGTAAGCAAAGATGAGCTTTGCACTCCTACAACAGATCGCGATTTGGGAAGCAAACAGTTCGGGGATTTGTACTAAATGTTTTATGTAGACGTAAAATATGACGGATCATCGTAAAATTAACGATCGGACGACTTTACGGATAGTTAAATCAACGAACGGTGCACATTATACGAGTATGTTGGATTGGTAATAATAACATCCTCCTGACGGAAATTTGATAAAAGGCTGGTCTTGAGAGAGAAGAAGAAGAGATGTATCGTTGGTAAAGTACGCAGAAGACGTCATAATAGACAACTGTTGGCTTCCATTCCTCTCAAAGTCTTCTGGGGCGGCAATCCAATACAGCTGAATAAGCTCCAGCGCAGAACAAAAGGACTTTCTGAACGAAGAGACAAATCAATAACTTCTAAACGCAGTGCTGCTGAAAAACGCAGGCTTGGAAAGCAAAAGAATTTAAGGGCAATTATTAATAGGAATTTAAACAAGACAATGGTTTTTAGTCAGTCAAATCTAACAATCTCTTCCGCGTGACTCGGATTGGAAGTGATCATTTGGATATTACACACCAAAAAAAAAAGCTTTGGCCAACCTTAATAGAATTTTTTACCAGGGAATCGAAATGAGTTGACTCCCTACGTTGGGAAGGTCAAGGCTTAAGGGATAAGTGCCCTATGATATTGTACATGTAGCTGCTATCTGTCTGTGATTAAAATTGTATCTGCCCACAAACGTCCACTTCTGAGTATGGGCCTTCCCGAGGGATCGGACAATGTACGATTTGAGGCTCGCTTTCATAATCTCCACGCTTGGAAGCGGCCTGTATTGAAGCTTACATACTCGGGTGTTGTTGTCCGTCCTCGTATAAAAGATAGATACATATTGCTACTGGACAAATAGAACAAAAACAAAGACAGTATTACTGGCCAATTTCACTTTCGCTGACGTATAGGTTACTTAAATTATATTATTTTTTCAGGATTTTTATGTCCTGTGTGAGTTTATTATTTCTTTCTTTAATTTTACTCGACAACGACTTTAAATTGAAATATCTTTAGCCTTCAATTCAATCCGAAATTCTGCTAGAGACGAATCTAATTCTTAAGTGTAAAAGAGAGGACTAACTCTCGGATGACGAATCTGTGCCGAGTAAGGTACTGAAGATAAGCCTCGGTTTCATTTTTAAAGCAAGAGAAAGATCAATCCTGTTGACCTCGGCACTTATTCCATCACCGTGACCCTGGAACATATAGGGCTATTGAAAGACACCGTGCATTTTAGTCAGTACAAGTCTGACAGTAGGGGTGGGAGGACTCATTTGTTGATTTGAAAAAAAGAGAAAGAACGATCAATAAGAAAAAATCTAACATTATATACCGGTTCACAGCTACACGTGTGCGAAAAATCTTTAGTTTCCCGCAAATTACAGCTTGCAACGTAATGAGTTGGGTGAAATTTAGAGTGACGAAAAGTGTTTCCTGTATGGCCACACAGAGAAATTGCGACCCAGAAAACTAAGAAATTTCTACAGCCAAGAATATAGCTAGCACGTTTTTAGACGATACTAATAAAGACGAACGTTAAAATGAGTTATACTATAGTGTAAAGTGAAATATGAGAAAAAATATGTCTGGGTATTATTCATATTTTTAGTTGATCTCATACTACATCTCGTTTGATTCCCAACACCGTCCACGTAACAACCTTGCCCAGAAAAATCAATTTATGATAATCCAATTTAACCCAAATTTTCCAGGTGTGTGGGATTCTGTTATTTACAATTTGTCGTTGTGGCTGTCTCGATACAATTTACTGTTTTATATTATAAGCTTGTGTCGACCTTGATGTTTCGTTCACGATTTCTATATGTAATTTGCTAATGTCGCAGTATTATGAAAATAGACAGACTCATTCAATATTGAGATGTTTCCCTCCTATTGTTGGCGAATGGCTTTGAGGGCGCTGACAGTGTATTCTCTATGTGATTACCACAATTGTGATTTGATTAGTTTAGGTTGAGACGCAAGGGTTTACTTAGGTCTTGATTTCAGTTCTGTGTTTGTACAGATTATTCCTGTCAATTAATCTTTAATGTAGTTTGATGAATTAGTGACAATGGGTGTAAAAGCCAGCTTCATTTTTAGCTGTCAATAAAATTGTGGAACTCCGTGAAGAAGAAGAATTATTTATTTCTGCTCTTTATTTATAGATCGACAACATAGCTGATGAGGGGAAATTTGCCGTCTATTTAGTATGCTTCTGAAGCAATATTATGTATCATTTTTTTTTATTTTATTTTTTACGTGGTAATATCATCAAATGAGTCCTCCCACCCCGGGCGGGGCGGGAGGGACTGTAAGCCTAGTACTGACTAAAATCCACGGTGCCCTTCAATAGCCCTTTATATTCACCGTAATGAGATAAATCCCGCGACCCCGGCAGTCTTTGACCCTCTAGAGGAGGGGCCTGTAACCATGCTGACGCTCTTTGAGGCGCGCGTGGAACAGAACGCGCCCTCGAACCGGGCATGGTCCATGGTCGGACAGCGAGTTGCCCTTTACCCACCTCCCGCATGCCTGCGATATAATGTACCATAATAAGCAACTATTAACACTTATAACAGAAGACTTAAAATACAAACAAACCATCCATTTCAGTATGCTCACATTTTACCGGAGTTAAATTTAATTTACCTCGAACAGTACTCGGTCACAAGTCAGACCATTGCGAGATCATAGATTACCACCACGTGAACAGTATTGCGTGCAAAAGCCAGTTTATACTATACTAGAAACATTGTTACAGGGATACGGCGACAGTCATTTATCTTATCCTCTTGGTAGATCTTTGAACAAATTATTCACGAGTTTCTCAGCTGTCATTTGCTTCTCACTATGATAAATAGTCCAGTGTTTTGTTTAGAATATTAAAGTAAAATGGTTACGTAAAAATATAAAAATCTGTCGTTTTAATGCTGATAAATGGAGGACATTAGTTGAGATGAGAGATTTTCAAAGGTATTTTCACAGATATCTTTAGAAATAAATGTAATAGATAAACTAATTCCAATCACACCTTAGATTAAGATCGGTGTTCGGATTAATCACTTACCTTTATCAACATTCAATAAATTACTTTTCAATCAATTGGACTGCAAACAGTAATCTGAACTGTCTCATACATTATGCATCTTCATCGTATATTCAGTAAGCTTATGACGTCACCAATCGCAGCCCACTTCAATAAGCCTGCTTAACAGATTACTGTATTGAACGGTTTCAAGCTATTTGCATGATTCTGATGCATTATTGTAAAATGCCAATTGAATTTGATGGTACGGTTGGCGCAGTGGCTGAGCGATTGGGCTGCTGTGCTGCATATCGCGGGATCGATTCCCACACGGAGCAATTATTTGTATGATTTACAAGTAATTGTTCCGGGTCTGGGCGTTTGTGTATGTTAGTTTAAATGTTTGTTAACTCATCCACGAAACAGGACAAACAACAGACTTTTGGGCTAGTTTTGTAAAAAAAAGAAAATAAAGAAAGAATTATAGTCTCCTTTGGAAAAGCACAGAGGGACGCGCTGGCTGAAACAACAAAAATGAGTGTATAGCTAGAGTTTTCTTAATAGTTTTCCCTGTTTACTTCATTGGTACTTTCATGCACCGATATGAAACGAACGAATTTAACTTTCCTACAAAATATAATAATAATATAATAATTGTAGTATCCTATGTTTACTGGAATTTATCTATAACTCACTGGCTCTCATCCACACCAAGTACCTCTCCGGATTCCACCTCTGTCCCGGTGTTCGCGCCATACCGTAATAACTGACATATGTCATTCGTGACAGATCCGAATACTTATGTGAGAGAGATAGTGTTTACATATCTATTAAATAGATACACTACAATAATATTCCACCACTATCACACAACGCCATCTAGTCCCAAGCTAAGTAGAGCTTGTGTTATGGGTACTAGACAACTGATTAACATACTTATATTTATTTCAAAAAAATACATACATATTATAAATAAATTACACCCAGACACAGAACAAATGATCATGCTCATCACACAAATATTTGTCCTGGGTGGAAATCGAACCCACGACCCCCGGCATAGCAATCAGGGTCACTAACCACTAGACCAACAAGCCCGTCAAATAATAAAAGGCTACCCCACTTTCCCTACCCCCCCAACCCCTTAATCCAAATTCTTTTGCTTTTGACAGCTGCTTCTGATTGGATCTCTTAAAGACTCGGATATTCAAATTCGGCCGTTGATTGGTTACAGACAAAGATCCAACCGAAGAATGCTACCGAGATAGATTATTACAGCGTTACTAGAAAAATTAAACATCTGTTGAACACTTGTCAACAAACACTTAAACGTCTGTTGTCTTAAAAAAATGTCAGATTATGACGTTGAGATAAGGTCCGTTTTGGAGTCACACTTTTTTTAGACAAGTGTCCGACAGACGTTTAAAAGTTTTTGTGGTACGACAGTTAATTTCCAGCGATAATCGTTTAAAATCTAAATCATCTAAAGAAAAACAGATCTTAAATTGAAGACTTTACTGATCAAATTTTACTTTTTTTTTTCAATTGGTTTCCACTTGTCTCTCTAACAATGCCGCACCTAGTCCGAAGTATTTCCTTTTTACTGTAACAACAATTACTAGTTCCCGTGCAGTGCTCCGGCCTATTCAGTGGCCTATTCACTACAATGCGTCCTAGCTTTATTGCTTTTTCCGATGTGGAAATGTAAGAAATGCGCTGTCAGTTGCTCGGGCTGTATTGGATCGTGTATTTCAATTTCTATACTATTTTTCATATCTATCGATTGTTTTCAGCGCTAGGTTCTGCATACTATTGAAACCTAGCCTTATTTCCTTAGTTCTATTGCATTTTTTGTGGCCACTGCTTTGTTCTGTTGCTGTACTCGTAATTGGTTTTCGTGGATAAAGTGTGTGCTTGGTTGATGTAGAGACGCCAGCAGGTCAACCCGCCTTAATCTGTCAAATTTTACTAATCGAACATGAAACTTCCACTATTGTGATATATTAGAGATATTTTTTTGATAAGCGTCTGTACGTCAAAACCCTCTTTCTAGTAGAGTCTAGTTTTAAAATATCGAATGACTAAATACTTTTGAACGTTATTTAGACAAAATAAGGTTTTAAGTATATAGATATTTTCTAACTCGACTGAGTCTTTTATAAAGAATGTTGTGTCATGATATTGTACTTGCATTAATACTTCCCTGTAAGTTTTAATGTCTGTTTGATAATGATTTAAGATTTTTGTAAGGTTTCCCCATGTGAAGATTATTAACTTTATCATATGGTGGCTGAACATCATCATCTCTTGGGTACGTGCTTCACGGAAAAAGTATGCGTTTGTCATATAACTATTCTTGTTTAAAATTTCATCGAAATTCGTTCAGTCGTTTATGCTAAAAACATATCAGACAGTATATACTCATGTCGTAACGTAACTACTTACACTACTAAAAAGTAACTACTTTTGTATTAATACCTGACATTAGTACGAATGCAAACGAAAATGTGGGACGAGACTTATACAAAGGAAACTCCACAGTTTGGTAAACCCGTTTATGCAAGTTTGTAGTTCCAGGAGTTGAATCGGAGAACTGTAGGTAATTGTGTAGATACAATGGACGAATTCCGGTGACTATCTGATGAATGAACTCTTGGTTTTGGTCGCATTTTGCAAGCTACGAATTGAAGTGGTACAATCTCTTTTGATCTCTAAAATTAAACTAGTACCTACCTAACATTCATAATGAGAATTGTATTTATTGTGAGAGACTTCTGACGTAACATAAAATTCTTTATTCTGTTCTGTAATAAGGTATTTGATTGAAAAAATCGAATAAATGCGCAAGTTAGAATATCAAAAGTTGTTTGAAACGATTTTTGTCCTTTGTTACAATTTGTTAAAATTGTCAATACGTCACAAGCAACTACAGTTTTTACTTGCTTCTGACGTCAGCCCCCACTTTGAAATTAATTTTGAATCGTTAAACCTACTCGTATTTTTGAAAATATTGATTGGTTGATTCAACAAAAGAAAATATTTTTTCATAAATCCATTATTCTTCAAAAATATACTGGCGGACTAATTTGATTTGCAATTTATGAATATTGTCAACTTACCTATTGTGTAGCATAATTTTTTTATGTATATTACACAATAGCTAGGTAGGTGTGTTTTTAAATGAGCTTTGCTCGGAAGTTTTCTTTGAGAAAACAATATTTTTTATGGACATCTCATACTTGACCAAATTAATTAAGCCGAAATCATTAGTATCTGTAGACGGACAGACGGTAGATAGAGCAGATATTGTGACAAATAAAAGAAGACATTTGCTAAAGGGGAGACAACGAATTGGTAATTGTAGTGTAGGACGCCCTGCAGCAAGATGGGTCGATGATTTGAAGAATGTGGCTGGCAGGAGATGGATACTAACTGCCCTGGACCTAGGTCCAGGTTGGGGCTCTTTGGGAGAGGCTTCATAAAGCAGTGACGACAATATGCTTATAATATATTAGTATCAAAAAGAGCTACTTTAAAAAAATAAAATAAAACTTAAAGGAGTTTCTACTGTGTCGTGGCTGCGTTTACAAACATAGAAACTCACATGCACAAACATTCAGACCCAGAACAATTACTTGCAGATCATACAAATATTTGTTCCGTGTGGCGACCTAACACGCGACACGTTGCGTTGCGCAGTAACTAGTTTGTAAGAAAAAAAATTCTGACATCTCTTGTGGATTCTCCTATTTAAAAGAACCACTCTGAATACTAAGCTAAATTCAAGCAAATTTCTCCTACAGTATGGACCAAAATTTTACGATTTCACGAACATATTTTGTTGGCAGCTTTTATCTCAAAGTAGTATTTGCTATTTATGAGAAAATCGCTAAAGAAGCCATTGCACCCGTACGAAACAGCAGGCTGTTAGCAAAAAATCAACATGCTAAAATGTAATTCTCATATTATTATGAAACATCACATAATCTTACTTTAGATAAAACGTTGATAAAACATTAAAGTAAATGCTCTTGACCCTTTCCTATGAGCGTGAATAATGTTCTAATATCACTAAACACTAACACAAGCATCACAGATAAAGCTCAGTCTAGACACAGACATTATCTGCCGTAAATATCATGTGAAAGTAATGGTTCACTAACGTGTGCTACGGACTTAAGTTTCCTTTCGAGGAGGGACGTTACGATGCGATGACGAAATGGCTGCATTTAGTGAGAAGTTGGAACGTAGTTGCAAATGCATTCTTTGTCTAATAGTTTATAGTTCGTGAAAGTAATGGCGTGCTGCAATTAATACGCTTGAAACTGTGAGATATTATAGGAAGGTCGCTAATAAATATTATGTTTATACTTAATCTCGTTAAAACCGCTTTACCACAATTACATAGTCGCGGGACTTATACGATCACCGTGATCCCGGAACATAAAGGGCTATTGAAGGACACCGTGGATTTTAGTCAGTACAAGTCTGACAGTCTCTCCCGCCCTGCCCGGGGTGGGAGGACTTATCTGATGATTTTACCACGTAAAAAAAAACACAATTACATAGAATTCTCTTAATCCGGTTCAACAAACTGTAAACTTTGAAGCTGCGGGAAAAATGTAGTGCCTCTGAATACCTTTACAATTTATTTTGAAAAATAGAAACGAAAAATGATCATAAATTATGTCCAGAGTACATTTCCCTGACTTTTTTCCCGATTTATTGATATAATCGCTTGAGCCAATAATCATTATCAGTCTTTGAACAAAATTAGGTAAATAAAAAGCAATAATCACGAAAAAATCCTCGAAGACAGAAAACAAAGTGAACCCTAAAGCATGGTCGTGGGGCTTATTTCCATCACCGTGACCCCGGAACATAAAGGGCTATCGAAGGCGACCGTGGATTTTAGTCAGTAGAAGTCTGACAGTCCCTCCTGCCCTGCGCGGGGTGGGAGGACTCATCTGATGATTTTACTACGTAAAAAAAAAACCCTAAAGCATGCATGTGAGTAAAGTTGAATATTATATCCACAAAAATGGATATCACATAAAAGCTTTATTACTATTTTTATTACATAAAAGTATATTCTATTCTAAATGTGTTACCATAGATACAGAACATATTATATAGTTCAAGTTTTTGTCTTACTTTTCTTTCCTTTGAGTTTCTTATTTTGTGTGACTAAGCTTGTTGTTTGTTTTTGGAGTAATATATGGCTGTTATGTTAGTACATAAAAGATAAATACATATACCTAAGTACTTTGATCATAAAGGCAAGCTTAGACATCTAGGGAGCACTTTCCCTCGGCACCTCGTTTGCTTTTGTTTCAAAAAACACTAAAGTACGATTTTTAATTGTAGTCAGTAAAATGACAAGTCCAACTGTCACTGATACAAAAAAGGGTGACCCGCTACAATAGTGATGTTCGGCAATCAATAGACTTAGACATTTTTAGTCATGTTTTATTTTATTGTCAAAAAGTTTTTATTGTAAATATTTAATACATAACGTATTAAATAATACGATTTTAGAAATATGGACCTTATATACCAGTATATTACAATTTCTCACTACAAAATTATTACAAAAGCTGGGGAAAAAATGTATAGAGATTCAGAGGAATTAACACTAGAAAATCGGGAATATACAAGTAACTTTATACGTTTTTATTCATTACGGTTGTCATTGATTCCGAGTTACGACTCCGATTCTGAATCGGTATATTCAGAATCGGAATCGGAATCAGTTACATTTATAATGAATGAATCCACATATTCATTTTGTCACACACATTCATTTTGACACATTTTGTCTTTGACTTTTATAGCGTGGTTGATGCACTTTCTCCAATTTTCAGGCGTCACTTCTTTCAGGCCTTCTTCAAATAATTGCTTTACGTCTTTTATTTTAAAAGTTTTATTGTTCCTGGCGACGTACCCCTTTGCTTGAGCCCTAGAACTAACTCTATTGGGTTGAGCTCACAGTGATAAGGACGCAGACGCAGGATTGTGACATCGTATTCAGCAGCCAACTCTTCCACAGCATAGCGTTCGTATTTCGATTTTTGTAATTTTACTATTTCTATTAATTCAACCTTTATCATTGTAGGTTGATATTAAATTTGTTTTTCATCCGATCACTGAATAATATCAGCCTTCCGCCAGTTTGAAGTAGGGATACGCTCGACTTTTCTTGAATGGTACGGTGCGTTATCTAAAACCAGCACCGCATTTGGCTTTTAATTTGTCAAAATGCTTTTAAGCCATTCCTCAAAACACTCCGAGTTCATTTCTTCATGATAATCCATACTATTTTTCTTCGATTCAAACATAAGTAAACCGGCTTCGACAAAACCTTCCTCACTGCCTATACGTGAAATTATTGGGCGATAAATGGACATTATGTCTTCTTCGATAAATGGACTATCCAACACAAAAATAATTTTTCATTTCTAAACATTAGTTCCTGAGATTAGCGCGTTCAAACAAACAAAGAATCAAACTCTTCCCGTCTTATTACAAAACGAGGTTTAACTATAAACCCAGGTTTAAATCACGTCAAACTATGGTTTACCTAAAAACGTTATTACAAAACGTGGTTTTGCGTTAAACCATGGACTAAACCTTGGTCTAACTTTAATCCACGCCGCCCCCTAGTTTAGCGGTGGTCTAAGTCGTAGCTGTCAGAGTTGTGTCAGTTTTTCATTGAATAATTTTCATTGTATTGTTGTTTTTGTGGTATTTTTACCTAAAACATGGTCGACTTAATGGATAATGATCCTAGATTAACACTTAGGCTACTTTTAATTTCGTTATCATGTTCCCGTGGGATAATTGCCTGACATACTTATCCCAAACATACTTTACTTAGACATACACTAGTAATATTCACATTAATAAAGATGGTGAAATTATTAAAAAGAGGCAACTGTTCTAAAAAATTAAAACAAAACTTCATAATAATTCCAAAAAAATATTAGTAAACATGTCATAGTTTATTAAAACGCGCGAGAATGTTACGTTCCATTACGCGCTTTAAATGTTATGTAAGTAAAGAATCCAACATTAAATAATATGCTTAAAAAATCAAACTAAAATAAAGGAAATGACTTATATCTAACTTCTAAAAAATAAATCAATATTTTTAATATCTCTAAACCTCAATTAATCATAAACGAATTATCAATGCATTGTATTTTCTGGTAATATGGAACGTTGCAATCGAATGATATCATGGTGAACGAATGAAATTTGTATTAATCTGTGGTTGGATTTAGACCTCGGTTCAAATGACGGTACTAAGAAGTCTGAGGTTTATTTATGTTTTGTAATACGAATAATTTTAAACCATGGTTTAGCACTTAAGCCTAGACTTGATAGTTCTGGTCTAAACCAGGGTTTTGCGTTGTTTTTGTAATAAGACGGTTCAGCTTTATATTATAGATTTAATTACCTACCGATACACGGTTTCTTCTGTTTAATTAGCGTAAATTACATTTTTTTATTATTTAAAGGCAATTTGATATTGAATTAAAAACAATGTAATCTCGATTCACTTTTAATTGTTAAATCTCGATTAACCACATCACTATTTATTTGGGACGAAAAACCTGCAACACTGGAAATGTCATTTTACTGACTACAATTAATAATCGTACTTTAAAAGCATCTATTTTTTATGACCAAATACAAGAGCGGTTTATCAGAAAAACCTTCGCATTCGAACTCCAACACTTTTCCTACGATAAAAACACGATCGTAATTTCGAAATTCACAAACAGAAAGTTTAAAATACATGTAGATATAAATCGGACGTTCACTTTTCCAGGCAGAGAGACAACGATGTATTTCCAGCCAGCCGTGTTATTTTAAAAAGTATTAAAAGGGATCGGCCTCTTTCCATATCGTCGCCACAATGTGCTTTGATGATATTATTTGGATATTCATTAATCACAGGAGCGTAAAACGCGAACAGATGTAAACAGATTTGGTTATGTCAGAGTAATGAATACCTCCGTTATTTACCTTTGCGGGAACGCTTTTGACGCCTGCTTGTAAACAAATACGATTTGTAAAATAAATTCCATGACAATAAAGGCTGTGAGCAGAGTACCAATTTATTTAAAGTGACTATTTAGCGCTATTAACATAACTAACCTAACCTAAAAACGTAATTGTGGTTTTCCCTGACGTAAAACGCTAAAGACAAATGTAAATATGAAACATCCACAGAGCATTTTTCATCAAGTAATTACACCGTCTAAAACCCACTGAAAGGCCGCGTACATGTGGCTGCTTTCAGCCGTATTACGAGTAAACACGGGCCTACACTACAGATACAACACAACACTCACGTCAATCTGAATCTGCTCTTTGATTTATTATTCTATGAATCATCGTAGCGTACCTACGGACTAATAATACTGAATTACCTTTGCCTACATATCATTCATCTCGTAAAAAGAGCGTGGTTGGGCCGTGCTCGATCGCAGTTATAAATAGTGATCGATTTGGCGGGCAAATTGACAATACGGCGACTAGTGATGCGCAATTACGAGTCCGAATAGTTTGTCGGTCCAACGAAAAGTTTTTATAGGGGCGAGGACGGCTCGATTTTATCAATCACTGAGTTAATTTCAATGAACTTTTCTTTTATTCTCGATAAATATTCCTGGATTTTATCGATAAAATAGTTATTATTCGTCTTATTTTGAACATCAAATTTTTGACATGTTTGATATTAAACTCAAAAAGTACTAAAATGATTTTTTTAAATCTATACTTCCATTATAAAGGGGAATAGTTTTGTCATAAACTTGTTAGTGCGAAGAAATGTTTCAGACATTCCTACTACTGACCGATTTGGAAAATTATTTCAGCCATAGAAGAAAGGTTCATTCTTATTGAGGGAGAAAGGTTATTATATATTTTATTTTCAATTGTGTGTAGGCTCTAAATAACTACATATCAACGAGTGTAAACAAAAACCGTGCGAAGACGAGCCGGTTGCTAGTCTAATATGTGCTTTTTTTTATCCTGACCTCATAAAATAATGTCGTATGAGATATTTTAAGGAATACGACTCATATCTCGTTTATGGGCAAGTTTTCTTACCTTTGGCTTCAAATGACAGTAAAACGGAATGACAGTAGCGTGCCGTAAACATAACCAGTTAAATTCTATATATAATACATTCTGCTCTAAATTATATATAGTTTAATCGTGAGTTAATTTTATTATCCTTTAATATCAGTCTGAAAATATCAACGCTGAGTCTTCCTCATTTTTCAAGCTATATTGATAACGAAGTTGTATGATTGTTGTGTTTTCCTAAACACAGTATGGCTGCCAAACGAATTGTTTCATATTGTTGTGATCATAAACTGATTGTCATAATAATAATATTCAACAATTTACGATCACAACTGACCACATACCTACCGCAAAATAATACAAAACATACCTCCCCCAAAATAACAAAACGAAAAAAATCCGATCACATTTGGAACTGAATCATAGACCACATTTTGTCGGTTAGACAGAAGACCCTTTCTTTTGACACTATTCTAAAGGATAGAAGAAAAAGAGGTTGAGGGTATGAGGGTCTTCGTATACAAAACCAAAGTCACGTGCGTGTGTGGAAGGATTTCTTTGTGACTATATGAAACGGGTTCTCATTACATTAAGAGTACACGTTAGTTACTAGGTAAACATAGATTTGTATAGCTCCACAGTAAGCCAGTCTTCCTATTACAATTAGCCCTCTCATACGACACCCACAGGATGTTACGGGGGGTCAATTAACTGCCGAGACTGCTCGGAAAATTACTAGTACAACATGTGCGACTAAATATACTTTACAGGAAATCCGCTGTGATGGCTCCTTGCTACAATCGATAATGTTGTACCACTCGAGAGTAATCTTGGGATGATCGACTGGCTTATGTCGGCTCTTGTTTTCATTTGCTCTAAAGGAGTTAAGAATCTTATTCGTTTCTTATATAAAATGCTACTATAGCTTAGTTTTTCCAAAAAAAACGCATTGTAAGTTTTGAGTAGTTTTATTTTTAATTCAGCAACAAAGTAAATAACATTCAGAGTGTACTAAATTGAGGTTTTAACAGTCGATTAAATGGGTACATCTCGATAATAATCTCGTTTTAGCTCGTCACTAAGGATGATTGCCCTGTTTAGATGGTGCGCGCGCGATGCGGGGCCGTCATAGCGTTACACGCGCCGAGTGTGAATTAGTACATGTAATATCTACATAAACATCTACATACGTTTTACGACTTTTTGTACTGAAAAAAAGAAAATGAGTGGGTGCATGTTTGCCATAATGCTGAAAGCTTTTATATTTCGTAGCACCCACCGCTACGAACCGCAACAAAAATGAGTAAATAAAAGTTAAAATCCATTCTACTTCAAAATCTCGAATGTAGACGTGTGGAATTTGTTTTGGTAACGTATCATAAAAACATAAATAAAATAAGTATGTATTTATAAGGGATACTTAAACAACAAACTTCCAGCAAAAACGCAAACATCGAAGTCTTGGTGGCGACGAAAATTCGATTTTCTATTTACATTTTCCGAGAAATATAAACATTTTCATAGTCGCAAGATTACAGGATCAATCTCATCCAGTATTCAGGCAAGTTTACTGGGAGCCGTGTAAGAGCCGACGGCGTTGTCTGCTGTAAAATCTCTAAAAGCAATCTTAGCAACGCGTTTTATGCATTGAAGTTTGCTCTTCCTCTTTGAAGAGTCTCACAAAGTCGATCAGTTCGATTCATTCCCTGCCCGATTGTTTATTGTTTTTGCTAGAGCATCCGAAATAAAAATATATTGCCATTTGGCGTATATTGCGGCTGCCCTCATACATATTTGATAGAGGAAAGAGCTGGCGGTTTTAATACCAACATTTGCAGAAAATTGGGGACTTCAGATCAAATAGGTTACACTTATCTCGAGCCCCTGTTCAATGATACGAGTTAGGTACGACATAAGGCTCGTGTGATCGATTACTACACGCTTTGATATTCGAGATAATCATACATGATTATACGGTCCAAGGAATCCAATCGGGGTTTACGCTCACGCACTTAGCCCAATTTCAGACAAATGATGTCTTCGTGTTCAGTTCATGATTTTCTCTGAAAATACATTTAAAACGTTCGTAACGAACCAGGAGGTTCTTGTCGAGTAAATAATGAAACGAAAATTCTATGAAAGGCGAAACTGGCTGTAATTCCTTGCCAATATTAATACAATTAAATTTTCATTATTACGTCTTCGCGCTTTATTAGAATGGTACCCTGTAGTGACAGGGTTCTAATTCATATACCGATGAAAGTGAAACGACGGAGCGCTTAGTACTCCCTAATGAAATTGTGAGATAAAACAATGATATTTATTATGTTGGTGGTACTTTTCCTGTCGTGTAAAGGAGATTAAATTGACAAGGAAAGCCGCAGCATCAGTCATTATTGCAGCTCAGTCGCATTGGCAAAATTACAATGACCAATATATTCTATTGGTAACTTACCAAAACATAACTCCGTTTACTGATGGTTTTTTTAATTGTAAATTTCATCAAGATATCATTAAAGTAAAACAGAATATCAAAATTGGAATACATCGTCTGGATAGTCAGTGCATTGCGTCACAAATGTCCCTCAAGAGCTATAAATCATAATGGTCCAAATGAGTGCACGGCTAAAATACGTTCACGGCCAAACAACAAGGCACAAGCACGTTCAATAGTGACATAACATCGGAACGACCCGTAGCATAGGAAAAGCCACGCAGCATCTCTATCTCTAGTCTATGTAACGTTCACGGGATCGCCTCGCGGGGTGAAAACCCTTTTGCGGTCGCACAAAAACATAAGAGACGCCGCGTGAACAAGGTAAATAGGAATTAAGAGAGAAGGTTCAAGGGCTAGAATCGTGGGTTGAGCGCGCGAGCCAGCAGTATGTTCGTCCTGCTCGCTCGGCGCCCTAGGCTGCGACGCGCAGTGACGCTCCAGTCGCGGTCTGCCGGCCGTCGCGACGCTCGGGGCCGCTCCGCCGCCGCCGCCTCGCGCTACAACGCCGCGTATGTGGCCGACGTGATGCACTGCTGAGCACCAGCTCGCGTCCAGTTGCCAGCCCGGTTCCTCTGGGAACTTCGCGGCCCTCGCTCGCGTAGTGTCTCTCATCTAACAGTGCAGTGTGCCACTGAGGCATTGTTTTATGTTTGTATATTTTGAATATACGGCTCATCAGTGACAAATTTGATCCGTTTTTGATTCAGTTTTCACTACCTGAAGAGGTGGAATCCGCACGCGATTTTGGTATGCTATCGGAACACTCACGAGACCCTTATCCCTGTTTAGGTTTAGGAGTATATTATATTCGCTCGACGCGATTATTGTAACGAGTTACGACACATAAAAGATAACAGTTTAATCCGAATATCACGCAGTAAAAAACATGCATTAGCGCTTTGCGCAGCGTTGCTTACGAGTACTCTAATGTGTAAAATATAATTCCGTTAAAGTGTCAAGGTTCTTTGAAACACGCAACATTTTTTATGAATAAAGTCAATTCTGTAATATGATCGCATTACAAAAACTACTTATCTTCATCTAGGGGGAAGGTTATCTAATACTTACTTTCGTTAAAATATCAAACGCTAGGTTTTAACTCTATCACTTAGTATTATGTAAAGCACAGTGGTAGGCACAATAAAGACAGGCACTCTGAAACACAGACACAAGCTGAAAATAACGAGATTTCTCACACACAAGGCATATTGAAGATATTGATTTTGTGAACAACTTGTTGCATGTTTGTTGGTCTATTGTGAAATACGAGTAATATTTATAAACGACACTTTCTTGAACAAAATTAAACTAATGTGACGCTGTTGAGAAATTCATGAACATTCCGTTTCTTTATTTATATAATGTTTCGTATACAATAAACTATCTTAAGCAGCTGTAAGCATGTAAACATATTATTTTATGATATCTGCACACTTGCCATGCTATCGTTGGGTGATTAATCTTGGTAATTTAAGAAAGAAGGTAAATTATTGGAGACATAAGCCTGATCTACGTCTTATCATAATCTCGAAATATATTATTTTTATCGCTTCCTGTCATCAACTCTTTCTAACATTGTGCTTGCTTGATGTATTTTAGGTAAATGTCGTGCTATTAGTCACACGTTCCGCGGTTATTTTATTTGTTTTGACACTAAAATTTAACAAATTGGCCATGAAGCTAAACACATCAATGTCAAATATAATAGCGTCATGACACTAATCAATACACACGTCACAATTCCCGTCATTCATCATTCATGAAAAACGACTTTTTTCATGAACTTTTAAAGGAGCATTAAATATCCATTTCATTGAGCGTTTTCACACGAGCTAGGTATATGGTAATAGCAGTCAGTAAAACGACTGAGTTTTCGCATAAATGTGGCTGATAAATAAAAAGATTAGATCGTGATAATGTTAATGCAGTAATTAGATTGTATGTATGATGATGTAAATACATACAAAATAAAAGGTTTTTTACAACCTGCTGCGATAAAATTAATTCAATTTAACAAATACATTTAAAGCGTAACCCACGTTTCATCGAAGAAAACTTCCAGGATTTCTGCCAAGTTTTGTTTTTCTAAATCTGTGGTTTGCAAGTTCACTCGCGTACATTGAATTCGTGTTTACACGAGGCTGCGTCGTAACGAAGTTCTAATGAATGGTATGAGGCATCTAATTAGCATCGTATAAATCTTGAAAGCGAGTTTAGCGATTGAACAACGCGAAGAGGAGCACCGTCTCTGTGTAGCCGGCAGTGACGTACGGAATAGCCACACAATTGAAACTAGCGACCGCTCAACGAGTAGTAATTGTTTCTGCCGATCGCTATTGGGCCGGCAATTCCTTATACAGGTCATAATAATATCATTGAATAAATGAAAATGTCTCTGATCGATGTGTTGTCTGACAATGGGTACTAGGAAGTACTGTGACGCGTTATTTGGCATCGTCACAATGTTCACGACTGATTATTTCTATGTGCTGCGACCTTGACCGGCGATATTACCATTAACATTGATTGCTTTTAAAAATGCCTCAATCATATAATGTGTTTTATTACTAGCCTTTTCTGTTGTTTCATCCAATCTAATGAAATGAATGAACAAACTATTAATAAAGGTCACAACTATGATTATTGATTTTTTAATAATGAAACCTATGTAGAGCGGTGAAAGTCTCTGACATTGAATAAAATGGTAGAAAAGTACTATTGAAAAGTACTTGTTTTTGTAGACTTTGGAACGAAGCTCAAATAAAGTTTAATTCTTTGTAGTCACGTTTAAAGGTTTCATTGGTTTTCAGAAGAAGGGAAGAGAAAAAAAAATCTAGTATGTTTTCATTTTACTGATTCCGTTATTACATTTTTATGCTGCAAAAGTCTATTCCTAGATTATCAATGCTTATTATTTTTGATGGGTTATTCCACTCTGATCCCCAAAAACTGATCCCCTAGAAGTAAAAATATTTGAAAGGGGATTGGTTTGGGGATCAGAGTGGAATAACTCTTTTTGATGATTGATCGTTTCAAATATGGAACTACATACTTTAGAATATTGTCTCAAACTAGGTAAAGTTAGTATTTATGGTAATGCAGCATAAACAATGATTGCATTCAAATTAAATCCGAATAATTGAGCGTGTTCTAGCGGAATCCATTATGTTAATAACCCCGTGTCAGGAATGGATTGATAGGAATTAATTAAATATCCCAACCCTAATTAATAAAACCTTTAATGAGACTGAAACTCGCAATAAATATTCGTTTTGTTTTAACAAATTATAGTAATCCTTTCTAGAAACGGAATTGAATATATAAGTGAATTATTGTCAATTAAATGTTCGATTTTCTCATTTTCTTTTGTTTATAATTTGTGTCCATAAACATTTTTAGGTTTAACGTGATCTTATTTCAAAATCATTTTATCAGTCAGAATTTCACAACAATACTAACAAATACATAACTATTTTTATCCTTCTCTATGAATAATAAATCTTCAGTTTGTATATTTTCTCAACCATTGCATATTCAGTCACGTGAAGATACCGAAAAATATTCAGAATGAGGAAAACTAGTCTTATTTCCTTATTTATTTGTTTAGATATTATCATTGATATTGATAATAATGGCTATGTTTAACTAATTTATTACATACAATCAGTAAGCGTAAATACGATCATATGCGTGTTAGTGAATTTCAAAGCGATTTATAATATGTACTGTTTATATTTAATCAAAAAAAAAAAATCAAGGATTTGAATATTGATTTTGGATCTATTAGAATGTTATTTTGGAAAGTTTTACTTACCATTTTAAAAGTGGGTCATTACAAACAAAAAGTATTTGCTCAGACTAAGCTAAATTTTGCTACAAGTAGTCTAGAAGGTCGTTTAGAAGGACCACTGAAGTAGGTAAACGTAAAATCACTATTCCATTTTGGCATAAAACATAGTCCGAATCCAATAACTGGGAAATGTTCTCCAAACATAGCAATTGATTTAACCAAGTTGGGACTTAGGATGAATAAAAATATCTTTTGGAAGGCATAAAGTGAATTTACTCCCATATTGAGGGAGATACGGGATAGTAACTAAATACATTATGTACAGCCTACCCACTGATTCCAGAAATCTCACATGTGAATTATTTGATTGTGTTTATTGAAAGGTTTAAAATACGATATCGTTTGTCTTTTGTTCCACACCCCTTTCTCGATTTGGATACAAAAAAGAATTTATTACGACATAGTAGATCCATTCGATTTATTTTATTCTTTTTACTCTTCTATGAAAACTTTTATCATTAAAATGAATTTAAAATAAGAAACTTTTCATCAAAATTTCAACACACATCATCTCATTAACATCGGTTCAGTGGTTTACGAGATAACTCTGACTCAAACTTTACATTATGTTGCCGCATTAGGTTTTCGAGGGTTCGTCATAATGTCCGCTTCCTTTTATATAATTCAAGTTTCATGTCCGAGTTGTTAACCTTCCACATAATAAAGTTAGTACCTTATTTTGTGGCGCAAAAGCACGTATATTGTGAAGCCCAGCTGTTTATTTCTGTCGCCCAACAGACGGTATCGATACACGGCTTCTTATTGCTTATTTTAATATTTCAATGCGACTGGAGGTAAATTAGGTATGCTCAAAGTGATAGCCTGTGAAGAAATCTGCGACTCTACTTGGCAGGCATCCAATACGTACATACAGTAAACCAATACTTCACTATATACGTTTTCATCTACGGCTATATCCCCATCGCCATGAAACTATATGATTGTATGCAATGTCTCAAACATTGTAGATGTACTAGATGATCTAATTTGTGTATTGACATATTTATTTATATTTTATATCGTCCGCACCTCTGGATCTAGGGCATGTGAGTGATTCGATAGCATGTGATTCGATGTTTCAATGTAATACATATATATGTTTCTTGTAGGAAGTTATAATAAACAACTCAGCAATGGGTTAAAGTGAATTTATAATATTTGTATACGTAAAAACTTTACGATGATGCCCAGATAATAAATCCGATGTAAAAGACAAAAACCGAACACAATCACTGGACATATTTGTTTTCCCTTCGCCCTTCCCTTCCTTCTGTCAAAGTTTTCCTCCTGCGAGTCCCGATAATAAGCGTTCATATAAGTCGACTGACATATCGATACCTTAACTTATCTTAACTTCTAAGCCAACTCTGAAGACTGAACTAGATCTTTCTAAAAATCTTATTCTTATTATAAAGTGCCAAAACGTAGAAGATAAGGGTGTTGATTAGTGGTGACGTGTGGGGCGATAATAGCTGCAGTGAAGTGACGTATGGTGATAAGGTGTGCGTGCGCATGTGTGTGTGGTGTTAGTGTGGTGAGGGCGCGGACGGCGTCACGGTGGTGGGAGGCGGGGTGTTCCGTTGCTGCGTGCCCTGGTGCGGGGCGCGCGCGGCGGCGCCCGTCGACGACGCCGATTATGCGTTGCGGGACGGCAGCCCGCAACTCTTGCGCGATGATTTTGGTAAGTTTTCTTTTTAATATTTTTTCCCGATAATTTTATCTGTTATGCTAATTAAATCACGCATGAGGAAAATTTCTGTGAGACTAAACACTTACTTTAAGCTAGCAGGTCCACGAACTTTAGCAAACTTTCGTGACAGCAAAAGACTATAGGAATGTTTGAAGCAGGTAATATTGGGAAAGCTAGCAAAGTGCCCAATGTCCCCAATATACCCCGGTACGGCCACATCGGCCACCCTAGCTTTATTTTGACAAACTCAAGCATATGCAATTGGGTTACCCGTTACCGGGACGGTCGAATACCCGTACTATTCAGAAATATTGTATGCGATTGGTCGGGTTTGAGTGTCGATTTCCCTAGTCCATTAGGAATTTAGTTTGGCGTGGAAAGGTTTAGGCAAAAGCGATCTCAATGTGTGATTTATTTCACAGATTTCAAGAGGGGCTTTACTTGGGTGTCCATAAGATATATTATTGCAAATCAACAAAATCAGTTTGCTAGAAACAAATGTTGAACCTTTAGCAATCGAGACTAAATTGTTGCATTGATTTGGCGACTATTTTTATAAAAGGAAGCTAGGCAGTTACGGAATATTACATCTGCCAATATTAGTCATCACCTATTCATCTTTGGCCATATCTATGTTAGTATTTATAAAGGTAGATAGGAACATTGTTTACTTTTTAAAGTGCGCTGCAGCACATTATATTATTCATACTTTACTTAGATGATTGTTGAATAATTATCTAACAACGAAGTATTGACATTCAGATTGCTTTTATGAACGGTTAAGGTTATTTAAATAATGTTGCGACATCACAAATGTCATATGTATGACATTTTGCTCGCAGAGATGCAATATTTTATAGTGCTATACTACACCCACTTCTGTAATATTAAAATATTTATACGTTTCGTTTAGCGTCATTCATGACTGAAATAATAACGTGAAAGCAAATGCTTACATTACATCATCTAGAAAAGTAGTTAAATATCCTAATTTAATATAGAGGCACGTTTTAACGGGCAATATTTTTATTGCAATATATTGCTGCAAAACAATACAGCCAGACTTTGCAATGTAAGACAATATTTTGGTCTGGTTGTATGACAAAACGTATTAGCCATGGTATGTGAGACATATTGCCGAGATATTTAATCTAAATTAAATTGTTTTTGATGGCCGGAAATATTGAAAATGATTTTGAGCTGACCGGAAATGTTGTAATAGCCACATAATACAGTACGAAAATTCCCGCTTAGAAGATGTAAGAAGATAGGCCATAATGTGGCCTATATTTTGGCGAAATTAAGCTTAGATATTCGCAAAAACTTTCACTGAGACTGAAAAACCAATTATGTAAAGAATTGATTTAGATTTATTTATTTTAAAAATGTTTCCTCCACGACACATAAACAAAGAATTTATTCCTGTATCGTGAAGACAAACAAAAATTTTTTTGAGTTTCGGTTTTAATTATAGCCCCTAATTTTTTTTCTTTTCCATTTTTGTGTGAAAATCTTAATGAAGTTCACAGAATACATCTAATTACAAAGTTTCAACAGTATGGTTCATATAGTAAAGTAGCTGTGATATACGGACAAACAGACAGACAGACATTATGAATTCATAAGGATTCCGTTTGTTGCCATTAGGCTACGGAACCCTATAAAAATATCACGGCCACTTTCTTGCAAATAACGTCAGGCATTTCAGAAACGTTATGATGGGTAAGAAAAACAATTTGTTTTCTAACTTTAGGAAAGTACCTACAACAGGCATGATTAAAGTCATGTAGGCTTTCTTCCAAGTTACCTTTGTTAGGTAAACTTATTATGAGCTGGATTTAATATTCTGCTCCATAAAATGAGACAGAGGAAGAAATCGATCTGAACCATTACAAAATATTATTTTTATAATTAAGGGGAATGCTCCAACCAGCCGCCAGCAGCAAAAAAACAGAAAAAGTATTTCCTAGGGTTTTATGAACTTGGAGGGTCGTATTGGTGATTTTGATGATTATAATTCTGTAACTACATACGTCTTACAACCGCGAATGATATTTTAATCAACATAAAACGTAGCAATAGTCTGCGAATTGCTAAAAACGCAAGAAATTTTGAATTTCGCGGGCTGGTTGGAGCATTCACCTTAAGAGCCTACGTTGTCCCACTACAGGGCAAAGGCCTCCCTTCCCTCTTTTCATCTCTCTTTACAAAATATTATGCATTTAAAATATCTATGTTAAATGCTATAATCGAGGATTCAGGAATTTTAGACGGATATTTGCATTACTAAATACATTTACACTATCGGAATGCATAACGATAAAAAAACGTTGGTAATGAGTTCTTCTGTGGACATTTAACACAAATTCGAACCTTGTAGGGACAAGTTCTTGGCAACAGCTGCAGGTTGCTGCAAACATTCTGTAACACCAAATTATCTCTTATTTTTAATTTAATTTACTGAATCGACTGGCCTGTTGGTCTAGTGGTTAGTGACCCTGACTGCTATGCCAGGGGTCGTGGGTTCGATTCCCACCCAGTACAAATATTTGTGTGATGAACATGATCATTTATTTTGTTCTGTGTCTGGGTGTAATATATCTATAATACGTATGTATTTAGAAATATATAAGTACAGTAGAATCCGTTTATTATGACTCCGCTTATAATGACCAACCGCTTATTATGACGTATTTTACAGCGAAGTTTGGTTTTCATAGAAAATTCTTTCAACAACTTCGACAAGTGTTCGGAAGCGTCACGTGATACCCGATGATGTTCGGCTCATGCATGGTTGTTTTAAGTCTCAGTGGGTAATAACAATTAATATTATTGACTGAGTTCTATATTGTCTCTCTGTTAAAATAAATACATACTGACAAAAACAGGAGGTTGTTTATTTTGTACAAAATGCTTTGTATGACGTCCGCTTAGAATGACCGTCCCTTCAATGTCATAATAAACGGATTCAACTGTATGTTTATCAGTTGTCTAGTACCCATAACACAAGCTCTGCTTAGCTTGAGACTAGATGACGCTGTGTGATAGTTGGGAAATATAAAAAAAATGCTTTCAGTCTCTCTGCTCTCCCTGACTTTACTTTGATCTTAAATGCTCCATTTTTTTTTCTTAAAAGCTGTTACACTTTCCTGAAGTTCGCTTGTATTGTGTAGCATTCAAAATATGTTTCTTATTCTAAAGAACATTATCAATCCATCACTGCACGAACAATAAGCTCACACAAAAGATTGCTTCCTTTTATAATAGAAAGTCTCGAAGGAAAAGTTTATTTATTCTCAACAACAACGATTCATCAATGGGTTTTCATTTCCTTTATTGGCGGTAAATACATTGATCGAGGTGCAAAAGAAACGCAGTGCAACTTCAATTCACGTTTAATGTATTCCTGAATTCAATAGTTATAAATCTGAAGTTAGTTTTGCTCGACTTGTTGGCACAGGGGGCCGATTCTCGGTTTTAAAGATGGTGTCGAACTCGACAAAAAATTATAATGACGTAATTTTTTCGACAAATTTTAAAAGTTGATATGTCAAATTGGCCATTTGTCGAAGGCTAACGTTAGAGTTCAGTAAAATTTGTCAAAAAAATTACGTCATTAGAACTTTTTTCGATTTCGACACCATCTCTAAAACCGAGAATCGGCCCCCTGGAATCGAGTGTCGAAGTTTGTTAAACGCCATTAAATTACTTGGCCAAGTTAAAGGTTACTCGGTAATTAACTGAGAACAAAAAGGTCTCAGCTGTTTTAGGCCCGCCTTAAAACTTGATGACTCAATTAATACAAGTATGTTACATGGCATAAAATTGCCAGTAAATAAACTAATGATGTATCTGAGGGAACTGATTTAATTTACTTTGATCGCATTTCACTCTCTGAAGGGTGTTCTATTTCTATTTTATGAGCACTGGACTGGAATTCACTTCTGTGTAGTAAAATTTGAAATCGTCTAAAGCCGTTGCTTCGCTTGCTCTGAAAATGTTGGCTATTTACTAAAACTGAAGTAGTAAATACAAGTTATTAAAGCCAAATACCGTGTAAATTAAATTCACAGTCTATTACATAATACCGGGAAACAAGATCATAATTATTTAGCGACATATTCAAAGTAAAGTTGCGGAACTAATTAAAATAACTTCACCCCATATTTCCCTGAAGTGAGTGTGTAATCGAGTCACTCTTCACGCCTACCAATTAGTTTACTAGTTTTATCGTCAATTAAGTCGAGTTTACATTGTGAGCGATCCTAATGTTGCACGGAGCTACAAGCTACGAGCTAACAGCTGCGTGGAGCTATGGCGATATGCAAGTTAACATAATGATGGGCGGGAGTGGTCGCATTTAGCTACACAAACATTGGCGGGAGGCGGATCGATGGCAGACGCTTCCACCGCACCAAACCCCTTTTGTTGATTTTAAATCAAGCCGAGTTTTCACCACTAAAATAACCGTTTTGTAATGTATCCGCCTAGTTTCCGGACAGACTGGCGGTTTACGAACGGCCCAGATTGGCTTTTAATTAGCTTCCATTTTTTAAGGTAAACAGCCATTAATTAATAACAATAGTAACGTTAGAGCACGGGATTTAAACATTTAAATCTGTCGTAATAAGGTATTCAGTAAAAAATACTCACAAAGAATAACGCCCATTACCACATCCGTCGATAAATGGTTCCGTAGAAATATAATGACTCGAGCTATTATCGTAATAACCATTATTTCATTATGATGCCCACAAGTTTCTACGCAGCAAAGCTCGTTAATCAAAATCAACCCTTTACAATGTTACGTTTAGTTCCACAATCCAATTTTCTCTGTTATATTAGTAGGTTGACACAATCTGGTTAAACTCCTGTTACGGCATTGCTATTAAACGATAACCCGTAGTTAACCTAGGAAGTCAGATTGATTAATTTTGAAAGCACCAGTTCAAGTGAGACAGGAATCCATTTTTGGGTGAAGCGGTCGACAAAATTTAATGTTCATTGTGCTTAAATTATCTTCATCCCATAGAATGAATGTAAAACTAGGAGAAAAAACACACACGCTCATACATCTGTGTATGTGTGGTCCCTAATATTGATTTTTCTCATAATGTAGGTCAAAGTTCCGATGATGTTCTAGAGACTAAAAATATGACATTATAGCTTCTTCGTTTCGAGTCTTTAAAGAACCCAATAAACCATTCACTTGTTTACTGTTCAACTTATTATTGAATTGGGGCTCTCAGCTTTTATTCGTGATTTCACAATATACGAAGTCCTCATGGAATATTGTAAATTGATATTCAATATTTCCTGAATGTCTAAATATAGTTGCTATGATCAAGTCTTAACTATTGGCTCTGAAGTTTTAGCGAACCAGGATGTTGGGCTATCGATTCCCGAAGGTCTGTTCGTGAATAATTAAACGTTGTATCACTGGCCACAGCGATGCTCGGCTCAACCTCTAATTTCTCGGCCGATTAACTTGCCTGAATTTAACGTACACCACATCACAGTAAACAACACCTAGCTTATCAAGTTGATGTACAAGCCAAATACATTTAAGCTCGTAATAAGTTGATTTAATAAACACCTATCACATTGACTATTATACTTTCGCAGAAGAAATCTGTTTTATTTTTTGACCATGATAAACCCTTTTGAAGTGCCTTAAGTTAATCGATCTTTAAAATATTATAATAATCCTAGTAGTCAATTTTAAGATTAAGAAAAAGTCTGTAAAAAGTCAGACTCAAGCTAAGAAAACATTTTTGTGAAATTCAACATTTCAAGAAAATAGGAGATTTAAATTGATAGAGGAAATAGCGTATAGCACTCAGTTTTACGTAAGTTTTCAGTGATCAAGATCTATCAATAATAATAACAATTTATAGCATTATATTATTAATGATTCAACATTCCAAACTCCTACATTTAATATCTGTGAAAGCATGTTTTTCAGTCTCAGTGATTTACATAATAAATAATGTTGATAGTCGCCTCTTGATTTTTCTCTTAACGTTATTGATTTTTATAATTCAGGCTGATGCTTGGCCTCGGCATTTTATATAATCTTATTATAAAATCATTGATAAGCATAAAAAAAAACTTATTTTATATTCCGATCAAAGCTTGAATTCAATTTCTCAAGGGAGGTGGAAATTACTCGTTAAAACAGGGCCCCTCGGCGTAAAACTACGCCTGATGAATACATAATTTCAATGTACGCGTTTAATAACTCCTAAATATCTATTACAAAGTACTGATGACTAATATTGGAGGAAAGTGATTGTTCATTATAGGCAGGATAGCTTTTACTTTGTGCAGTAATAGGTAAAAACGTAGATCAACTTTGATAGGCAATGTAGTCTAAGCTTTAGAATATTAAACAGCTTTATTTGTAAGTATTAAATGTTTACACTCTTCATATATCCGAAGTTTTGTTTTTCTTTAACAAAATAATTTGAGGCGTTGCTTTCCTAATACAAACTGTTATCGTAAACTAATTAGGAAAATTCGACAATTTAGAAGTTAGAACAAGCACAATCTTGTGAATTAATTTTGATGCCGGAAGTCCTTTCAAAATTTTCCTCTTGCTGAAATAGGTAGCTGAGACTGCTAAAGTTAATACTCCCGACTTTGCTCAACCTGTTTATTTAGAGCCTTTATTGCTTGTTTGCAGTCGCCCCAGAGCCTGTAATAAGCTCACCGCGTCCAATCGGTCAACAGTCCCCGCTGCCGGGGATAGAAGAGGAGGACGATTCTGATTGGCCTCTCGAAGACGCAACCGACTTGACGATCACACCTTCGTACAAGAGCACGAGAAGTAGCACTGATACTGCGTATACATCATCCAGGAGTTCGGGGAAGAAGCGAAGTTTCGGCAGTCCATCATCTGTGAAAATATGTATATCTGCGGCGGCTAGGAAGTCCAATAAAGCACGTAAGCGTGGCTCGGGTGCCGCCAGCGCGTCGCCGTTGCCTGGGCCGGCCGGCGAGGACGCTGCGCCGGCGCCGCAGCCGGCACTCGGCAGGATGCAGGCCGAACAGGGCAGCATCGGCGAGCTGCAGAAGTACCACGGCAGATACCTCAAGAGCCGACGTCACACCTTAGCTAACGTTCGGTGAGTTCTACATTTCATTATACTCTTATTTTTTATGTCCAGATAATTTCCAGAGATTGGAATAAGTGAATATAGCAGATAGTCACGGAATCAGGACTTGTGTGGTATGACAATAGTGCGCCTCGTATTGCGTGGGACTTAAGTAACATAATTGTTGAAATGTGAATTTACGACTTGTTTCACTTGGCGTGGTGCTGTAACATAAGATATGTAGGTAATAATAATAATAATAATTTATTTATATTTAAGCCAACAAGGACCAATTACAGACATGACATAACTTAGAATAATACGATACCAAAATAATACAATAAAAACAGAAATATAATATTAAATTATACATTAATATAATATAATATTAATGTAATACATGCGGATAAAATTTCCCTAATTTGATGGTTTTATAAAGTCACTGTTGTTGACATATCGGGATGTAGGTAGATATCCAATCAACAATACCACCAATGAAACACTATAGCGACTAAACACCACATTTCGACTCTATTGTGTCATCACATAAAATTGCATTTGAAAAAATGTAGGACAACGAATTTTCCCCAGACTTTGAGTGATGGGGCGAATACTATAAAAGGAGCTGTGTGTCAAATACATAGTAATATGATTGATTCTTAGTTCGGGTTCGTTGTCAAAACGCACGTATACCTAAGGCCGAAACTACGGGTGACACCTTAAAAAAATCAGAAATTTTTTAGGGAGGTATTATCTGCATGTTACTATTACTTGAAGTTCTCGTACGTTCCTTGTTCCAATCTCTGTTGATCCCATTTTTGGTCCGACTATAACGTTGGACCCTGATATAAAGTAATAAAGTACTTTCCATACCATGTTTACAAAGTTAAAATTAGTGTTATAGCATATTGCTACCCAATTGTTTATTAAACGTAGACTCGTAAACTGAACTTTACGGTCTCATTAAGTACAATGAAGCCATTATATGGTATGCACGAGTTTCATACATAATTATAATGGAGGGTGTCATAGATTTATAGTGTTAAATGCTTTATGACCTAACTGTATTTACTTAAATTTAAAGCTGAGATCTAGAAAAATGAACCTTAAAGATAAAGCGAAAAGCATGAATGTCGTGATTACCAGAGGTTGGAATTAGGTAGAGTTATTTTAGTACTTGCATCGAAATGTTGATATTAATATGGACCTTCTTGGGATTTCTATTAGACAATCTCGTGTGGAAAACAGTAATAAAATAAATAATAATATTAAAAACATCAGAGATGGATTATAAATTGCGTAGAAATAAATAACTTTTTCATCCCCCCATCTCGGAAAGGGTACTTTTGCTCTTCGATATCTGACCGTAAAAGCCGTTTTTATCCTCAAGTGAGTAAAAGCCGTTTTTATCCTCTAGTGAATAAAGTAAATTTGAATTTAGAACATCGTATGAACAAAAGAGTAGCAGCAGTAATGGCGGCCGATGACCGCAACAGCTGATCGCTTGCTGTGGTGCCCACTTGACGTTCGAAGGTTGTTCGAATTTTAAAAATAGTATTTGTTCCCTCGCCTTAGGTGGGAATGCAGAGTACGCTCCTCGGGTGTAAGGCTGCGTTGCCTTGGGCTAACTTGAATCCCTCGCTTCACTACGGATTTTTAACTTTTTTCCCTCGTTTCTTTCGGGTATTAACACTTGGACCTCCTCGCTGCGCTACGGACGGAGGTTCACCCCCAGAATCCTTAGTATCGCTTCGGAATTCAATACGCCTACCTTGGAGCGTAATCTACAATTATTTTGTTAAAATCTCAGACCCGGAACATTCTTGGCTCAGTACTTTGTTTTACCTTTTTTTATTTGCTTTGTGCGGTTTTCCTTTCACGTCTTATTTTTATGTTATGACAAACCAAGATAAAAATAAGTAACTTATTATTACTTAGGTAATAGTTTTCAACTACTACCTAAGTATTATTTGTTTTAATTTAAAAATTATTCTGTTCTATAATAATGTCTTAGTAAATACCTAAACTGAAATAAAAGCCTATCTTGTGTTTGTACAATGAACATCTGTTTTTATTTGTTTTTGCATTTATTCATTTCCTCGCTGAGGTGGGATGAAAAGTTACGTGTTGCACTCGAGTGCAAAGATTTTTCACCTTGTGCTCTTTTGATTCCCTCGCTATCGCTCATGATTCTAATTTTGAATCACTCGTTGCACTCGTGATTCAATTTTAGAATCATTCGCTTGCTCGGTCATCAAAATTGAGCACGCGGTTAAAAATCAACTTTGCACTCTTGTATAACAAATAACTATTTTATTTAATACATTACAGGATTTTTCTGCTCTTTAAAAGTAGTTCCGGGATTTGGGGCATATCCACTTTATTCTTTCGCTGTATGAAATCAGTGTAACGCATTTGAACAACTCTACCTAATTCCGAACTATGCTGATTTTCCCACGTTTTTAAACACTCACTTTTTTTAAGAACCATTTACACACTGCAAGAACATGCAAGGAAGTTTAACAATATCGCGGTATTATAGTCTGATCTCCTGAATTCATTGTCCATTAATAGTAAGCAACGTAGCAATACCTGAATGCAATTTCTTGCATCGTCTAAATGAGTCTTTGTTGTCAGATCTCCATATATACCCAGAGCGAATTTAACTTAGTCAAGTTTAGCTCATTCGCGTTGCATCCGAAAATGATCTTTATTTGCGTACTTGATGGTTTTATCCGTATGATTTACGAGCTCGGTCACAATTTCTTTTGAAAGTAAATGCGATATTAATAGCGAGTATGCAACTTCATTTTATACTTACAAGGTACAGTCAAGCAAGCAAGACGTCTACGATACCTTACGACTTTGGTATCCATTGACGTGTGTCTGTGTACAAACCTCTATGGATATGCATTGCGATAGTCACCTGGATACCAAAAGGTAAGTGTCAGAGAATAGCGATGCCCAGTGGACGAAGGGGCTTGTTGTCGGATGAAACGCAATTGAGCTTAGATCACGACTGTCAATCTCTAATAGTTGTCGAAAAAGCTGTATCTATGTATAATTGTAATAAAAAGGGGTTAATTTGCTTAATATTTATAATTTCGGTGACGGTTCCTACGTTGTAGCTTTGCCCAACATAGGTACACAAAGTGTGAACTATACATCTGACTGATCTTTTTTTCTTTTTTTTCCATGTGGTGTGCACAGATTAAGGTAAGTGGCTTTTCATTTATCATATTTTTTTTTTTTTTTTTTTTTTGTATAAGAACAGAGGACATTGAACAGTTAGTAAGGGCTAAAGCAAATTCACACGATGTCGTAATGTATTATAAATGTGTTTTGACCTTAAGCCTCTACATATAAATGATAAGAATATTTTTTTAATGTTTTGTTGAAAATATCAATTCAATACTATTGAAACATTTACTGATCTAATATAAAAGAAAGCTTTTACAAAGAGACACAACGGCCACTAAGCCTTAAGGTTCGATTTACGTTGCCAAGGCCACCCGTGACAAATAGTTATCGTTTTTACTAACTTGACCTAAGTTGCCACAAATGTCTTTAACTCTTAAGCTACCCGAGGGACCCCGACGAGTAAATAATCACGGGCGGCAAGCCCTATGCTCTAAATTATACAATTATTCTGTCATTAAGAAAACAACGTTGCGGTAATTACGAAACTCATTTAAAATTAATTATAAAGAGCCATTTTATAATTGCCTGAGGATAATCAATTGAGTATGTAAGAAAATCTCACGAGATTCATTGTGCCTAAGATTACGGAGATGCAAAAAGTAAATGTTTATAATACTTACCTACTTAACAAGGATAATAAAGTTTGTAAGTACGTCTTGTCACGAGCATAAACGCAAAATAAAAGCCATTTCATACATCTAACAGACTCTAACTTTGAGATTTTTTTAAAAAGTTTCTTAATACTTTATTCAATTTGACTGTCATTTTGATATTACCCTGTATTTTGGGACCGTGGTACAGCATGCTTCTTCCATAATTCTCTTTTTACTTCATTTTTCCAGTCACGTACAAATTTTTCACAGTAAATTTATGTATTACTTAAGTCACCGTAAATTTTTAAAGCATAAAAAAATATAACACAATACTTTTTAACTGTTTACCTTTGATTCCTTCGCATCACAAAGCCCATACTTACGGTATCAACATAAAAATCCGGTTAATACAGAAAAATTAGATCTCTTTATTAATTGGTGGTAATGCGGGATTGCTGGAAGCGTGGCAATGCTGCCAGCATTCTGGGAAATGCTCCCGTTGACAGCGATGTCGACGTATATTTGAAAAGCCAGGTCAATGGATTCCCTTTTAAAAATTTGTACACTTTTCTATAATTTAGTTCGTTTCTTTTAGGTTTTAATATTTGTACAAACTATTTATTTCTGTATATAAGTATCATTCGATAATTAATGTTATATGGAAAACTGCACCATTCATTAATCTACAAGTTATTCAATAAAATATAATTATCATCTTGCTACTTGAATTTACCGGTCATGTCAAATCACACCGCGCTGACATACCACCCCTTCACTTGTCTCTGATGCTTGCTCCACTAAAGATGTACCACGATGCGTAGGGTTGGGATTCCAGTTACCGATTTACGTTTATCATTCAAAAGTCTTTTTAAAGTTGCCAAAGTTATAAAAGTGCTTGTTGCTATACAATTAGGGTTCAGAATCGTGCTCAACTCGTGTGCAAGTCATGTAATATTAACATGTCACATCCAGAGGCTGTGCTAAGTCGGCCGTTACGTTTGTTTGAAAATCATTATTACTGCAAACATTAGCTGGGTCAAAATACTTGTTTCTTGTTGTTTGAATGCAGAAGTGTGGAAGGGAGAGGGTGTACCTATTATGGAATGTTTTGTTGTTTTCGCTTCATTTATGTTATCTACAAAGAAAAAACAACGGGTCCTTGCAATTTTCTAAGATACGAGACAATATATTTATGGAGCAGCTGTTATTTTTCCGCCGAATATTTTTATATTCATTTGACGAATGTCACAAAATATTGGTCACGTCTTACTAAACATCCGGTATAAAATTTTCCAATAAAGTGTGTGTCTTTCAGCAGATTTAACATTATTCTGTTATTTTCCGAGATATAAATAAATTTTACTTTTTTCAATGAAATTCATTCGTATAAAAATAAATTCATAGACGCCGATTATGGATTTATCATGTTTGTACGGGATTTTTTATAATAGGGATTCTTTTTTTCAGTTCTTGCTGTAAGGTTACCACAAATTTTCCTCATTATTTTGAACCGCTCGATACTTAACGGTTCACGTTAACCGGATAAAATATAAACTAAAAAAAACAGTTTTCTTTCTACGTGATAATTGGATCAAAACTTGAATATTCTTTTTCCGACCTTATTCCAGGCGATAAAGTCATATTGTTGCTTGTTATTTTTATAGTGAAACTTGGACCGTGCCACATCAAGTTAGTTGAACAAGTATGAAAAATGCGCGACTTGTCACCGACGTCTTCGAGAGAAAAAACTTCCACATTTTTTCTATCTATTGTACCAACATCATTGCTTTTCATCGTTTTCTTTTTGTATGCTATAAAGCTGCTATAAAATTTTGTTCTAGCAATATTTTCAATATCGGCCTAGCCTTTCATCAACTACATTGGGTTTTTTTTTTGTATTCTAACTACATTCAGCTGTATACCTATTTTTCATTTTGAGTCTATCTATACTTTTTTTATTAATTTAACCTCACATTATGAATTTATCCTGTATCGTGGGTGCGTTAACAAACATATAAAATCACAAACACTAACGCCCAGACCCGGAATAACTGCTTGTAGATCATACAAATATTTGGTCAATGTGGGACTCGAACCCGCAACACGCAGCGCAACAGTCCAATCGATCAGCCACTGAGCAAATCGTGCCAATCTCTATTGAGAGCAGTCACAGTGGTGGCCCTGGGAACATAAGACTCGTGGTCGTGGGTTTTATTTGTATCTTTTTTTTTCACCCCCTACTTCACAAGCGTTGAAAGGAAACATCGTGATATAAATTAGAAAATAATAATGTCACATCTGCAAACTCGCACTGGGCCCGCGTGGCTGTTTGCATCAACCCACAGAGAGGACACCTACGTCCCAAAAGATGCAACTAAAATTCTGATCATGGGTAACCTCAACCAACAAACAAAAAACATTGTGAACTGAAATAGAAACCAGTAAAAATCATGAAATATTTGTGTTGTCAAATACCAAAGCAGGCAATATAAGATAGTGTAGACGAGGTATTGAATACGAAATTCTAACCAAATATTAGTAGAAATACTGTCGACCCTTTTCAAGTGTTTCAAACAGATTGCTTGTATTTCGCGAAAGAAAAATACTGTTTTGTTTTATCTGTTTCCTTTAAGGTAAAAAAGCTTTCCAGTACCCTTAGCACGAGTTTTCAGTATTTGAGACGTAAAGTAAACTGGAACTTTGACAATTTCAAATCGACAAATTTCAAGGAAAATATTAGTTCCTTCTTCGCACTCTTTCTAAGAAACGCTGTAAATACTGGAAAGACTCTGTAAAGTAAAATAGTGCAAACTCGTGTTAGGGGTACTAATTCTGATTAATACATTCGTTTACAAAAACCTTCAGCGGTTGATTAACAAGAGATGTTAAATATTAATTTAAACCTGAATTCAATTTATAAATTAAATCATGCGTAATTAACACGTGAAATGAATACTGTATGCATTATACAACGTGCCCGACACTGCAATACATTATTTTAATAAGTTCTGCGTATGGATTCAGTTTTCACATTTTATTATACAATAAAATGAATTATAGGCCTTGGTGGTGTACTGAAAATTAAAAGCTTTTTTGCTGTCCTTACTTTAATTCCCGTTGCGAATATTTAAATACATTTATTTGTATTGAGGGCTCATCATAATAATTGTTCAGTAATTTAATAAAAATTGGTAGAGAAAAATTGAATGATACAATATTGTTTATCCCACGAAACAAGTTACGGGCGGCGAAAAGTATCGAAAATTCGTAATTTTATTACTAAATTGAGTTTACTTCCGATTTTATTGGGTCGCGGCGTGGCTTGCGGACGTCCCATTTTAATCCATTATACCAAAGGTTCCCAAACTGTGCGCCGTGAGCCACTCCTGTTGATATAATTTACATAAGATCCTCCAGAAAGAAGATACTCGCAATGAAATCTCTTGCAGCCTTGAAAGATCCACGTGTTACGATTCGGTAGAGTTTTTATACCCCTAGTATCGACTAGCTAATGTGCCGAGGTCAAGTACTAAACATGGAAGTGGATCGCGAACCGAAAAAGTTTGGGAACCTCTGCATTATGCCATTAGTTTAGTATTGGAAAACAACGGGGTCCCAGAAATCCATTATTTGACAACACTTTGCTTTTTAAGCTCTGTTTTACTAATAGTCTCAGGGCCCGGCCTAGATTTACCGAAGGGTTTGCCAGATGCCTTTCTAGGACTGTGTGAATGATGATATGGATAGAAAGGAGGTAGAAGACGAATAATCGAAAAGTACTAAAGAAGATAATATTATGCTGCGTCAACTCCAAAAGAAATTGGACCACAGTTTTACCTGCGCGATAAAAACAACACACGATCGGCAACCACAGATGTAGATATACCTAGTCTCTAGGTATATATACAGATAGCGCGCCAGTTGAATGCAGTCGGGGTCTGAGGTGAAGAGCCCCCCGCTACCCGCACGCCCCACCTCACGCGCCTGCAGTGTAGTACTTTGCCATACTTGTCAATAGCATTACCGCATTCCTAAGCTCTGCATTCAACTCGCGCGCTTAGTGTATCTGTGTCGGCAACACTGAACGCCCAAACGCGTAGGTAAAACTGTGGCGAAGCTTGTGCGTGTGGTAGGCCCAATAGTCACAACCATGTCTGAACGAGTAGGTACCTAGTGTCTAAAAGCGTTTCAGCATTTCCGAACTTCTTAATAACTAATCCTACTCGACATGTCAGAAACAGTAAAGTACTTAATACAAATGGCTTATTTACCTCGAAGGACGACACGAAACTTATGACCATAAAAATGTTTGGCTGTTGCAAGTACGATAATAAGCTAGTTTTGGCACCCCTGCCAAACTCAACCAAAACACTGTGTGCCTTCATATTATGCTAAATAGCAGTTCTTTGCACAAAGCTAAAACTTTAACTAGCTAACGTTAAATTTAATTCAGCGGCAATTATATGGTGTGCTTTTATTTATGATTCTGTCAGACTCCTAACATGGAATAAGTAACGAAAAGATAGGATCGCTGAGGGTCCTAAGAATGAATGACTTGAACTTACGACCTTTCAGTATTTTACACGGACAGCAACCATTTATCTCCTGTCGTCTCGTAATCTAATGAAACATTGAATAAAGTCTGAAAAGAAGTGTATTAGCAGGTGGTTCTGTCAAGCCATCACTGTGTACCTGTTCCTCAATGATTGATCGACACCGCTCCGGTGATTGATCCACTATGTCGCCTGATACATATGGCCCCATTTTATTTCAATACAATTTGAATACGTATACAGAATGTTACCTAACCTATATTTGCGGGGATATGTACTTCGCTGACAGTAAAGCGAAGGAATTAATGATGTTGTTTAGATCAAGTGTTGCTAATGCCAGTCATGCACGATCTAGTTTATGGTCAAGTTTGCAGCGTGATGAAAACGGCGCGGCGTGCAGTACTTGACGGTATAAGATTATCAAAATTAGATTTTTCATGCATACTCATAGCCATACACTGCAACACAGCTTCCAGTGTGCTGCATATTTGCCGGTAAGCTGAATCGTGACACACAATGACACCATTATTGTAATCAAAATAGGTATACAATACTCAGCTTATGATTTTTCACTGCTAACGGATATAATCCACTAAGCTAGTCTATTGCAGGTTGGCAGTTGTCACTTGTCTAGAACGTTTTTTCAAGAAGCTTTTTCTATCGTTTTTCTAGCATTGGTACTAAAAGTGTCATTCGAACCCACAACCTATATAAAAAAGAGAAGAAAGTCGGGGAGAGCTTTATAGCAAAATAATTATTCATACTCATTCTCTATCTCTATCTTTTTGTTGCCGTGTTGATGAGCCTTTTGTGTACAAAAACTACCACAAAAACTGACCGAGACTAAAGAGGTCACATTTTCATACCGCCCTTGTTTTCCCTTTAGTTTAACATGAATTTGCCATTATAAATCATACGTATATACATATACGGTATAATACTTGAAACGTCGGGCTCGTAGCTCGCAGGGAAATCTATCCAACTGGTTGAAGGATGGTCCTTTCTGATGAAGGGACTCACATACCTAGTTACCTATTCAAGCACATTTTTATTTACATCGGGTTCACTAACCCATGCAACGGTTCACATTCCATTCAGTGAATTTAATCGGCATACGATTTTTCGCTACTAGGATGAATAAATATTAAATCGTTTTAGCAGGTTATTCCTAGTTCGCTGATTGATATAAACAAATAACGTCCAACTCGATATTTTAAGCTGAAATAACTTCCATTCTAATTGATCGACAACATGACTGTTCTGTTGATGTTGTGAATATAAAAACATTCAATGTAAAAAGAAATATTCAACTAATTAACGTTCACTCTTTGTAATTAATGCGAGTAAACATTGCTTTAAAATAATTCTGGAGCCAATTTAATTTTACCACTGTTTATTTTTATGAAATTTACGATGCACCACGAATTTATTATAAACTCTTCATCTCCTTGACTATCTTAAATACATAATCACTCTGGAATATTAAGATGGCGGTTCTGTGAGGAGGTTGCGCAATAAAACTAGATGATCAAACCGTAAATTGAAAGTTATGACATATTTTATTTACACTTTAATGGTTTCAGCAAAATAAACAAGTCGCCAGTGGCTGTCATAAAACAATTTAGAACAAGTTGATGTCTAGGAACGTAATTATTTCTTCTAGACGTCGTTGCCTCATTATTGAGGGTCGCGACTTCTAATGACGTTGACTAGTTATCTTTTCATTGATCTGCTTCTGTGGCTAATGGTAAAGATTATTCATTTGTTTCCCTATGATGATAGGTGTCAGCTGTACAATTACGCCCATGAGTTTGATGGATGAGCAGATAACAACTCTCGGTGACGCGGACAATCTTTAATCGATGGTTGTAGTGAAGTGTCTTTTTCTTGATGTCAAAATTAATAGCCAGTCCTGTGGAAATCTGAAAAATGAAAGTGTTAGATAGTGGCCTCAGATCCTCATTTTAAACAATGTTATTAGGTGACTATGCAAATGAGCTTTCCGTCACTCTCAACAGTATTTAGGCTAAACGTCACGTGAGGTAGCGGTCAACGGCTTCAACCCAAAAAGTTTCTGACGCTTCCAACCGCTAAGGATGACCTGTCTGGCTAACGTGTACCACACCGAGTACAAAAACGGCGATAACTACATGACATCCACTCGTTTTTTTTTGTTTTGGAGGTCGTATCGTTTTAATAGCCTGCATATTTCAACTTCGTTTTGGTAACGGTGAAACTCAATTGGGGAATTGCTCCTCTCAGCCTCGATAAAATTGCTTGTAACAGTTTGATTTTAAGCGAATTCCATTTGACGAGAGATGAAAGATAAAATTGGCTACCTAATAGTCGCAGATTGAGTGAGCAGACGAGCGGGCTAACGATAAAAGCACACTTTAACGTAATTTTAAAAGATTTTCTTTTCGCGTTACCGAAATACTTAAAATAAACATGACTGAATGTGGTTTTTCATCATGCTGTCTAATTCTCAGCTTTCGTAATTCACCGCTACATTTTCTCAAGCTTATTTTAAACATTTTATGCTGTACCATATTTGAACATTCACAGTCATTGCATAAAACAAAACTTATCAAAATTCACTTCAAAGGAGAAAGCAAAACATCGGCAGTCGTCTGCCGTTGTACGTTGTATTCGTCGGCGCGCTATGAAAGCGACATGAAAGAATTCCGCAATGCTCACACACCTCCGCCGCAGGTTTCCGCTGCAGGCCGCTGCTCAAAGCGCTGTGCATGCTGTATGAATGACCGGAGACATCCTTCCCTCCTCAAAGTCCTTACAGACTCGTTTGAGATCGCAACGCCACGGAAAATTGCTCGGAAAAGTCTTATTTTGCATCTGACTCGTGTACCGACTGCTAAAATTTATGCAAATATTTTTGAAGCTTCACTTTATAAAATTAACTAACTACAAGTGTTATGCATTCAGAGGAAACAACTCTTCAAGGAAAAGTAGGTTGTAATTTCCCTGAAGAGACGGTGCTGTAAAAATAACAGAGCACTTTCATTTGTGAATGATAGTTCATTAGGTGTCGGAGGCGTGACTAATGATGTCACCCCCATACACTCCACTTAGAAATTGCCACTTTTAAGGTTTCATTTGGAAAAGTGCTTATTAAAATTCAAGTAAGACGTAGCACACTGCTTAATATTAAAGAAAAATAAACTCCTCATTATAATACCTGTTCCTCATGTAGTGTCCCAGCTAATAACATAATGGAGTCTGATATAAAAGAACGGTCGCGGTCGGAAACAAAACAAATGTTCGTGCCTATTTTTTAATATTTCATGAAGCGAACGATGCTTTTTCTAGCGGTCTTTTGTTCTTTTTCTCGAAGTCACTCGCTTTTTAATGAAACGCACGTCGTAAGCGAGGGAACGGATGCGGCAGCCTTTCAAAGGAATTGTGGGAGACTGCATAATATGTATGTATCGGAGTGCTCTTAGCTCATCGAGTGGATGAATCTCCACAATCCGTTGATTCGTTTGGCTTACACTTCTCTCAACACATGATACATAGGTACCTAAATACAATTTACGAGCGTGCGAGCGTATCCAAAACATACTGACTAACCACAACAGACTGACGTTTGTGAACTTTTAGAATTAAAAATAGAGTGTTATACTTTTTGAATCTAGATTTATGTCTGACTTTCATGCTAAAATAAGGAAGGACAGACACATACGTTGAATTGTTTTGTGTTAAAATGAAAAACTAGATTCAATACAAATAGTCTGCTGAATTTTTGGCATAAATCCGTTTTGGGAATCAATGTACAAAATTCGTGTCAGTTAAACATAGTTAATGTGGGGAGGGCATGATAACAGACGTAATTATTCGTGGATTACTATCACTGGGATCTATAATGAGACTGGGTGATGCAAACGATATTTACAAAATGTCAACATAAATTAAACTTTAATGAGTATCTCGAATTAAAAGTAGAATTAGTGCGAGGTGTTAAACCCAATCGTTTGAAACGTAGTTGTTTCAAGCGATTTTTCGATTAGCCGAAATCTTGTGATTCCAAATTTTCCTGTAAACGTGTGAAATAGCACTCAAGATTTGCATTTATAATCGTCTTCGTTTTGAAAAATGACGTTGACTAGATGACGTTGTGTGAAAGTAGTGGAATATTCAAAAAAAAAAACCATTATGTCGAAAGAGTACGAAATACACGAATTCGTTTGATAATGTAAATAATATAAATATTACAGTAACAATACGTCACTACAATTCTTGTATAGATATACACAATACTAAACCAACGTTTTTGACGTCAAAACACATAAAACCTTAGCACCGTCAACCTCGTAAACAAATATATTTTAAAATTCGAATACATATCAAAGTTTAGATAAGCTTTATGTCATGATATAACCGCTTCCCGAAGCGATGTAGGGCAAGAATATGATTTCAGATTTAGCTTTGCTGCGGCAGAATACACGATATGAGATTTCTCGCCTGTCAACGTTGAAATCGAGCGTGGGTTGTATCTGTTCTCAACATGTAAAGTACCCAGTAATTATTTCATGCTCTCATTACACCTAAGCAAATGAGAAATATGTAAATTTTGACGAGTAAATGAGCAAAACTTTACTTGTTTATTTTTACGGAGTTCCATGACAAAAAAATTACTCAATTTTTTTAATGAATTAGCTTTTCCTCATTAAATGAGGAGCTCGTGGTTAAATAATAACAGCCGCATACTTTCCGAGGTTGGTCTGTGGCTGGGTGACCATCTGTCATAGCGAGTTTCCTCCGTGCCTCTGAAAGCACGTAAAGCCTTTGGTCCCTGATATCTATAAAAATCGGAAAAACAATAAATTAATTGTAGGTAAGTATATTTAAGATCATAAAGATCAGAAATATAAAACTTCTGTTTCTGGTACTTCAATGTTTCGCCAGTAACAATGAAAAATAAGCAAATATTAAATTCTATGATTTTTCTTTTCGCTTTGTTCTTGTGGACGCAAACGGCAATAAAGAAACAAAAATAGGTGGCCATATTGAGCGGGGAGGGAGCTTGAGGTTCCATTATTGTATTTTGCAAGGAGTTTGTAGTATTTACTGTTAGATTTTTATTATTCACATGATCTTTATTGAAGGACTACTTCACACCTGTACGGTAGTAAAATATAGTGCAAGAGACAGGTGCAACTGTGTTGGCGTCAAATAATGTATATGATGTAGTATTTTTTATTCGCGTGTGTAATTTAATTTACGTCGTTTTTCATTCACAGTAAGTGATAAAAATGCTTTTTTGGAATGTCAACTATTGTTGGCAAAATTAATTTAATATTTCGGTTTTATTTGGGCCATTTCATGCAACTGAATAATGGTATACGCAGTGCCTCTTTACGCAGAGGCTGCCCATTTGATCTCCACAATTCACTCAGTACCAAGTAATACGATTCTTCTTGGTAAGACTGGTTGTCATATTTTCGGATCATTTATGATATCTATAATCTAATAAGTACCTTAAATCTATCTCATCTAGTATCTATCTTATCTAGTAAGGACTTTAAAAGAATATCTGGCAGTCTGAACCAACGGCTTAACATTGCTTTTGGAGCTACAAAGGGAACTTTCTAATAATATCGTTGGTCAACTACAGACTGATCTTAGAAACGGAGAGAAACTGTAAAGATCAACACAAAATTTGAATGAAAATGGACATTCAAAATAATTTACCAGGTATTCGTTTTGGCGGACATATTTCCTTATGTATAATTTATACTAAGATCTACACTAATCCCTAAACCTTTTAACATGCTCAAGGCATTACACTAACCTATTCAAGTCATGTAAAATAATTCGGAAACGCCTGTTAATCTGTCATGACTGGCTAAAATTGTAAGCCCCTGTCTGTTTCTTCATTTGGAAATGCTTACTTAAGCATGCCTTTATTCATTTAGGGGGGCTATTTATTATCTACTAAAATTGAGCTTTGTTTGGCTATCCGCTAAGTAGGTATGTACTTGCGTGTTGAATCATTGTCTTTAGTTGTAGGTTATGTATGGCTTGCCTATTGCTTGGTTCGATGATTGCGCAAGTGGACCCAAAACACTGGCTTAAGGCAGTCGAGGACACCGTGTAGCTGTAGTCAGTCGAGTCTGACATGCCCCTCCATCTTTCCCAGGCTAAAGAAGGCCATGAGGATAACCACACGAAAAAAAAGCAACACGACCAAGTTCACATAACCCGTAAATGTAACAACACAGTGCTACGCCGCTTATTTATTTTGCAAATATGAAACCAAACATTCACAAACTTTGCTCCATTTGCTAGATGAAAAAGTTCTCTCGTATAAAACCGTAGTTTTACTGCTGAATTCGAAAACAATTTACGTACTTCCTCTTTAGCGAGGATACAAAAGGTTTATTCGGATGTGCGAAGGCCATAGATAATATAAACTGTTTGGGTTTGTTTAATTGACCGGTACGACTAACCCTTTCATATGGACTGAAGTATAGCTAGAGCAAATCTTTTCTCTGGAAAGCCGATATTGGTTCGTCTTTTATTGGATTCTTCGGCAAGATTTTCTTGAAAAGGCCTATGTCATTTAAAATATGGAATTATTCTGACCCGGTTTTGCTTTTAGTAATGATAATAAGATCCTTTTGTGAGTCTCATATAGGATTAGGTTTCTACAGACGGTTAGGTATGTGAAACAATTTATTCTGGTACCTGAGCTTTTTAAAATATCTACAAAGATCTTGGCTTAATAGCTGCCATGTGTCAAGCCCTTAAAACGTGGGGCGTTAACAAGGCGAAAAGATTATGTAAGGATCGTAACTGGTAGCATTATCTTCTCATAGGAAAAAGGGATTTCTGAACCAGTATACGTGATTGTATGTGGAATATGTGTATGTAAGTCAATCTACAGCGATAAGATCACGTCATTGGCTTTGACAAGTTCAAATGTGATTGATTACTTCCCAAGTCAGTGTTCGACTAAAGAATACTAGACAAAAGCATTATTCATCGACATGAACCAGATTACCTCCTCCTCTTAGGTTTGAAAGCGCGTAAATGTGATCGCGGGACATTCAATTATATTCTTATAACATTCCACTGAGTTCGGGACCCCCGCATGAATTATGTGATGGGGGCCCTAAAGATTTTCATCATTAGATGTACCGAGCGAGCCGTGCGAACGTGTTTTTTGTCGCAGTAGGGCAAATCTACTGATATAAATTTGTGGTAACCTCCAATTCCTATTACCGTGTCGCAATATCGGCGGGATACAATTTATGAGTCAGATTCTCTTGATAGATTGCTATCAAAATCCAATTTAAAATTAACATTTTGCTTGCTTTGCAAACGTAGAAAATATAATGCCTATTCACGTTTTGCCATGGAGTCAATATATGGTACAGGCGAATGAGAACCAACAGGGAAATATGTATGAAAAGATTGAAGTATCCGGTGGCTGGGTTTGAGTTATTTGTATGTGTATGTTATAGTATTTATGTATACTTACGGCATCCATCATACTATTCATCTTGTTTATCATCCCTTTTATAATCGTTTTTGTAATTTGTTTACTTGGTAATTTTCTTGTGACACTTATGTCAAATGTCAATTATCAGTTTCTTTTTATTTTTCTGTTTTAGCTTAAAGCTTATTAGTCTATTTTGTTACATTTTGATTTATATAATTTATTTTATTGATTTCATCGTAATATTGTATTTTCTATTTTTATAATTATTATGTTTGTACTAAATAACTTTACATTATGTAAACGCACGCAGACCTCCTTGGTCTGATAAGTCCAGACCTTTGAAGTAATTAATATTTAAAAATAGAAAAGAAGAAATTACGAAAACATTCTGACGGATATAAAAGCGGAGGCCATCAGAGGAATGGGCTTCTCTATCTTGGACTATTGTATTGAGAACGGTTCTCTCTATCTTGGACTGTTGAATGGTCAACAGCTTGGACTCGATCGCAGACTTCTATACGACCCTCTAAGTCACTTAACTGAGGGATTTCCTCTTACCCTCTGAGTCACTCCTGTGAGGTCACTCTTGGAATCTATCCTACTGAGGTCACTCTTGGTGCCTCTCCTACTGAGGTCACTCTTGGTGCCTCTCCTACTGAGGTCACTCTTGGAACCTCTCCATCTGCGGTCACTCCGGGGACCTCTCCATCTGCGGTCACTCCTGGGATTTCTCCTACTGTGGTCACTACTGAGACCTCTCCTACTGAGGACACTTCTGAGGTCCACCTCCTGAGGCCTAACCTGCTGAGGCTACTTCTAAAGCCTAACCTTCAGTGTTTGTTAAACGTTGAACTGTGTACTACTGTGAACTGTGAAGTGCTGAACTGTGTTTTATATTATCCTAAATTGTATTTTATATTCTAGATTAAAATCTTATTATCCTATTAAAGAATATTGTTACAGATTGGCGCCCAACTGGCTAACCCAGCCCTCCCTAAATTCTAAAAAACACTTCCTCAAGTGAATATATTTGGCCAAGCTTATTATTCATCTTATCATCCACTTATTTATTTATTTATTTACTTATACTACTCCTACACCCCCTCACACATTCCATTATCGTAAGATAATCGGCACCCTTTCGGCCTCTTGGGAGTGTTAACCCACTTGTGGTCACAACCAAGGTTGGAGATTGGTTACTCTCGGACGGCTATTGGACAATATCCCGTAGTCGTTCATACCTACTTACTTAACACTTAACAATAACATTGAAATACTACATCCCACAGACTTGCACACCACAACGTTTACCCCTCGGGTATTCGTACTCAACGGCCGCTTGATGTGTTAATCCATTCGTGGACACTCCCAAGTTGGTTGTTGAGATACTCTACGACAGAAACAGGAGAATATCCTGTGGACGTTTGTTCATACCACCTATTCATCTACATTACTCCTTTTACCAATATCTATTTCTATATACTTATTATTTAAATCATACATATCATACTATATTCATTTATCGTGGGCTCTTGAAAAGATTTTTCTGATTTATTAATATAAACATTGGTTGCTAGGCAACAGGATCATAGAGTTCCTATTGTTTTGACTATTTGGTATGGATCTTTTTGCTATGGCAAAATTAAGTACTAATTGACTCTCGCTTTAAAAACTCTTTGCGAGTCCTCACAATACTCTTGCTCTCTACAAAGTCGCCCTCCGAGTCCTCTTTTAAGTTCAATAGAATTCTTCTCAATAGAATCCTTCTCGATAGAATTTTTTATAGTTATTTTTTTTACAACTATTTTAATATTAAAATATTTTTTTATTTTTATTATTCATACTTATGACTCTTCCCGTCCTTCTTTCTTCTAATGGAGTTCTTTTCGGTTTATTAAAACTCTATTATTTTCTAATTCATTCATCAGTTCATTTTTCTATTACTTTTATATTGGTCTACCCCAATAGTCTCTACGGTATGATGGCCTACCCCATCATTACCTATATCTATGGCTCTAAACCATAGATATTCTTTTGGAGCGGCTGACAACTCCTTAAATAAGCCCTTGTTGACTTCTATACTATTGGTCTATCCCAATAGTCTCTACGGTATGATGGCCTACCCCATCATTACCGATATCTATGGCTCTAAACCATAGGTATTCTTTTGGAGCGGCTAACAACTCCTTAAATAAGCCCTTGTTGACTTCTATACTATTGGTCTATCCCAATAGTCTCTACGGTATGATGGCCTACCCCATCATTACCGCTATCTATGGCTCTAAACCATGGGTATTTTTTTTGGAGCGGCTGACAACTCCATAAAAATAAGCCTCTGTTAAAATCTCATCTCATTAGTGGTTTTAGACGCGAGCGGATTACAACTCCGAAAATAAGCCTTAAAGTTATTGATTTATCAGTTGAGTAGCGATCATTGAATGTGAATCCTACCTGACACTTAACGTAAGATGTCGGTGTGTTTGATTGAGATATGCAAGTTTTGTGAACGTGGTAATATTTTAACCTTTACAAAATTTTTGTCCTAGGCCAAAAATTTTCTCGGGGTCGTTGGGGAAATATAGTATTTATGTATACTTACGGCATCCATCATACTATTCATCTTGTTTATCATCCCTTTTATAATCGTTTTTGTAATTTGTTTACTTGGTAATTTTCTTGTGACACTTATGTCAAATGTCAATTATCAGTTTCTTTTTATTTTTCTGTTTTAGCTTAAAGCTTATTAGTCTATTTTGTTACATTTTGATTTATATAATTTATTTTATTGATTTCATCGTAATATTGTATTTTCTATTTTTATAATTATTATGTTTGTACTAAATAACTTTACATTATGTAAACGCACGCAGACCTCCTTGGTCTGATAAGTCCAGACCTTTGAAGTAATTAATATTTAAAAATAGAAAAGAAGAAATTACGAAAACATTCTGACGGATATAAAAGCGGAGGCCATCAGAGGAATGGGCTTCTCTATCTTGGACTATTGTATTGAGAACGGTTCTCTCTATCTTGGACTGTTGAATGGTCAACAGCTTGGACTCGATCGCAGACTTCTATACGACCCTCTAAGTCACTTAACTGAGGGATTTCCTCTTACCCTCTGAGTCACTCCTGTGAGGTCACTCTTGGAATCTATCCTACTGAGGTCACTCTTGGTGCCTCTCCTACTGAGGTCACTCTTGGTGCCTCTCCTACTGAGGTCACTCTTGGAACCTCTCCTGCTGCGGTCACTCCGGGGACCTCTCCATCTGCGGTCACTCCTGGGATTTCTCCTACTGAGGTCACTCCTGAGACCTCTCCTACTGAGGACACTTCTGAGGTCCACCTCCTGAGGCCTAACCTGCTGAGGCTACTTCTAAAGCCTAACCTTCAGTGTTTGTTAAACGTTGAACTGTGTACTACTGTGAACTGTGAAGTGCTGAACTGTGTTTTATATTATCCTAAATTGTATTTTATATTCTAGATTAAAATCTTATTATCCTATTAAAGAATATTGTTACAATGTACAGTCAGGAAAAGAGTGAGGTATGCATGCAGCAAGTTTTACGCAGTTTTCTGTATACAATTACTAGCAGCCCGGTACGTGCTTTGCTACTTGTTACAAACAATGTGATAAATGAAGAACCGACTGTAGATATTTGTGCAAACTTCACATAAACCATCTACTAAATAGTCCGAACAAAGCCGAAACATTTGGTTTGGATAGTTGAACCCGATCTTGAGTTATTAAATTACGACGAAAAGTGGCGTTGATTTTTATACAACGTGTAACGGTGTAACGTAAAAAAAATGGTTTTTCATACAAAATGAGAAATTGATCGAGACCATCAGTACGAAAATTTTTCTTGCGAATTTCTAAAAGTCTTAGAACAAACATTGTTCAGTAACATGTGCTGAGTTACCCCACGAGAGGTTTTGCGCTTTTAACGTTACACGTTGTAAACATAATTATATTGATTATAGTGTGATATTTTATGCTGTATATATGAACTGTTTGGTTGTATTCTATACATATGTAGCCAAAGAGTTTCCTATGGCATACATTGAAAAATATAACACAACTTTGGAAAAGCGTCTAACTTGCTGTCTTCATACCTAACTTTTTTGATGACTGTACATTGTACAATGTTGGGAGTAATTACTTGGAGGGCGACGTGAGGTGAATGTCTCGTGTGCTTGGTGCTTAGCAGGTGTTCAAAAGGAAATTGAATTATTAACAAAGAAATTATAACAAACATAAGTAGATACGTTTACACAAGACGTGTCGTGTTTTCGAGAAGGTATGTTAAGTGAAATCGAAATAACAATATACATATTTGCTGAAGCTTCGGAATTCCCGAAAGGTAGATTTTCATGTAAAATACAAATATTGATCACGATACTTTCCCATATTATACTTAATTGTTAATGCTAGCATAAGGCGCCCATTACACTGTAGGTTTCGCCATGGCAAAACCATCAATCATGAATGATGGTTGAATGATGGAATTTTTATCGCCTACAATTTTCGTCAGTCAAACGTCAATCAACGCATTAGACGATAGGTTTTCCGTCAGTCAAAATATCTGCTATGATTTTGCCATGGCAAAACCTACCGTGTAATGGGCGCCATACACTGTTTTATTGAAACAGTCATATTTGCGCGCTTAAATTGAATTTGCAAAAGCAAAAATTGCTCAATTGAAAAGTATAAATATAAAATTGTGAACAATGAAAGATACAAAGAATATATCATAAATCGTATAACGTTTCATAGTCGAGTTTTCAGGCTAATAGCCGTTCTTAGTATCCCTTGTTCGGCAGATTTACGATGTGCTAAACCACAATCGTTCGAATTGGATGCCATTTTCCTCCCACTGCCACAGGAATATTTTTATTAAAATATATTTTCCTATTTATCGACGATCGAAGAATTTACGCGTTATCGGTGTTCAATTTAAAAGCACTTGCACATAAATGTATTATTTTACTTATTTTTGTTTTAAAATGCAACAATTTTTTTTTCAAAGTTATCTTAATACTTTTGGGTCAAATGCCTGTAACTTAAAGGTAATAAAGAAATTATCATTGTTTATTAAATATAGGAACTAAGGAACGAACCCAGCTCAGCAACGCTTCATTTAAACATAAACCATAATTATTAATATAAAGTATAAATCTCAAGTTTTATATCCCATTCAATACTGAACTACTGACGATAACGGCGCAGAGTAAGGCCCGGTATCCACCAAAGCGGAGAGGAGAGGAGATGTGTTTGAATAACCAATCAGATGTCAACTGAAGCTAAGCGGAGAGGAGATGTGACGCTTTGGTGGATACCGGCCCTAAGCACAATGGCTGAGCGAAGCTACTCTGCCTGTTGCAGATCCGATTCCCGCTTAGATTAAATAAATAGGTATGATGCGAAGCATGGTGCGAATTTAAAAATAGAACATTTTCCTACCATAATAATATTAACTTCACATTTGTACAATTCTTTTGTAATAAAAATCGTAGCGTAAAAAGATACTCTGATAACATTGAGCCCGTAATTGAGTTGCTTAAACACTAGCACACTTACACAAGTTAAACTAACTTATTTAAAAAATCATATACATTTTTAACATAATTATGTTTAAGAATGATTTAACAAGTACAGCTTGTTGAAGATAAATTACTGATTATCTTTGAAAATTATTCATGGGTAACTTTTAAGTGAAAATGGAATGCTAAAACGTTTGTATTTCTTTAGAGACGAATAATCTCGTATGAGATGTTTTCATTCCGGTTCACTTAATTATAATATCTTGAATTATTCTATGAATATGTAAAGTATACTTATGTTTATTAATAAGTTAAGTATTTTTCTTGATTTGTTTGTAAGAAAATACATATTCTTGTTTCATTAGAAATTAAGCAAAGTAAAAGGTAGTACGAGTAACCGTACCAACTAGATAGTTACCGGCTAGGACGGAAAGCAGACTTAAATAATTAATTCAATTATAGAATAGAAACCAAGAAAAATATTTTTTCAACTTTAAAGCAAAATAAATCTAAATTTTATTACCGCATGGCCCAACGACGATATATTACTAGATATACACGATCTAAGGAACAAAAACTATTCTGTCAACTCGCTGAGGTACTACGTACGCGAGGAGGACGGAGTCCTGCATTGTGATTGGCTAAGTCAAGGTCTGTTCTGTCTCATGTAAGGTGTCAAGGTATGTGTACGGCGCACAGGAGTAGTCGAAATAAGACACATATTAGACTTTTTTGCCTAATGGGTTGACAGACATCGGTCGCCTGTTATTAGGAGTTTAGTAATATATCGTCGTTGGCATGGCCAATGGGTGCAAGCGAGCACTTTACTCGTATACATCTATAAGATATGTATAAAATATAGAATCTTTGAATTTAGAAATGAAAGGTCACTGTTATACAACTGACTGCTCTTACTTCCTAATAGCGACCCTGTTTTTCAACATGATCTTGCGTTATAGAGCCGAGGTGGCATTTTCAAGACAATCCTGCGTCCTCTTCCTACATCTCTATCTCCCAATAACTGTGTAATTATTGGCCTCAGTACAAACTCCAAAGGTAAACAACATAGGAACTATTTATCATATAACAGGCCTGTTGGTCACTAGACAGGGTCACTAACCACTAGGTTAGTGACCCTGACTGCTATGCTCGTGGGTTCGATTCCCACCCAGGATAAATGTTTGTGTGATGAGCATGATCATTTCTTCTGGGTCTGGGTGTAATTTATTGATAATATTTATGTATTTTTTGAAATATATAAGTATGTTTATCAGTTGTCCAGTACCCATAACACAAGCTCTGCTTAGCTTGGGACTAGATGGCATAATGTGGTTATTGTGGAATATTAAAAGTAAAAAAAAAATGACAGAGAAAATAGAGAGTTCTCTGAACATTAGGTAAAAGGTGTTAGAAGATTATCGTACCATATCTAAAGGGAACTCTTTTTAACAGGCCATTGAGCACTCACAAACGATTTACTCGCTCTTAGGTACAGCCTCATGATTATGTATGTCCTCGCATCTCGGACAGTTACTGAAGAATAATTTCTTCCATTATAGTGATACATATTCATTCATCTATAACAGCTGCGACATTTTTATCTGTAGTGGAATAAAATGGTGGGACGTTGAATTTGCAAACTATTTCGTTAATAATTTGTTCATAGTTAGCGTTTTTGCTTAAACTACGAAGTCAAAAAAAATCACTAGAAATAAAATGTATTAGATACTTATAAAATTACTTTGTGTATTTACTTATCTATCTAATTGTATTAAATAAACTATAATTATTAGTAGCTTAGTGTGTACAAAAGTGAAAAATTCTAGAAGGGCTGGACCAATTTGAGTAATTCTTTTTCTTTGTGTTTGTAATTTTCAGAACAAGGTTTAATGAAGGTATATTTTAAATTATTTAACTTCTTATTGTCTACATTAATCGATTGAACCGACACGTTGAAGCACGTTGCTATTATTTATACAATAAAAATTATATCTGAAAAAAATCACGAATGACTGCAATTAATATCCTATTAACGACGTTAAAAAGGTTTTCAGATGGACATTTCCTTTTTCATGAACCTGTTTTGAAAAGATTATCTGATTACAGAGGGATTAAATACGGAATTTAAAAATAAAACGTTGATACTGAGATAAAACCCAAAACTGTATTACATAATATAGTCAATTTAGCCTTAATTGTTTGTTGGTAATCAAAATATACATATTAACTGAAAGAAGTTTCAGCATAGTCATGAGAAAAAACTGCCAATAGTCAAATGATATGATATGAGATTTGTATGTTTGCTTGCCATGATCATGAATTAACTCAAATACGTGAACATATTTGTCAAGTAGGGTAGTTTTCTGTATAAATAAATAGAAAATCTATTAAGTCTGCCATACCCTAAGTATTAAACAATAATGTTTTTTTTAATCAATGAAAATTTACAAACATAAAGACAAAACGCTTCGAAATTCGGAAGGGGGGGCTTGCGACGTCATAACATCTGTAAAAGTATCTTTTTGTTTTAACAAAAGAAAAAATACGTAAAGCGTATTTTTTGATAATCTATCTATTGGACTAGTATTTTTTTGACTGAATTATCAGCCAATAAAATCGCTTATATTTTATTTTTCAACTAAAATGCGAAGCCGGGAGCAAGTATTATAATAAAAAGAAGATGTAATAAAGGAAAAGATTACAGACCACGAACAGACTGATTAAATCTAACTACAAATATGAACAGAAAACTTTATGAACGAATATTTAACATCCATAAATCCATTCCCGTTCAATACATTAACTTAAAACAGTTCACGGTAACCCAACAAACTATTACCCTCGCTTTTAAGCTTATAAAACAGGATTTTCCCGACATTATTTTCCACTTACAAAATATCATAGAGCTCAAGTTAAATGATCTTTGTTACACAATTTTGCATTAACTAAGTTTACACCGGAGTTTCGCTTACCTCGTGGCCTACTTATGTTACAGATTTATAGTGCAAGAGGTGAAAGATGCACCGTCTTCTTGGAAACTACATTCGTTTATACTTCGGTAGGAAGTTGGATTCTGAGGTAGATTATGAAAGTCGAGTCGAGTTGAGTCGGAGAAGTCTGGATCGTAAAATGTCTGAAAACTTTGTAGTAGTTGATTTCATGATTACTTTTAGTTAAATTTTTAGTAGCTACGCAGATTATTACGCGGCGACCTCCCTGACGGCGTCAGCGTTGTGTGCTACGCTGACGACACGCTCGTCCTGGCACAGGGAGAGTCGCACCAGGCGGCGGCCGACTTGGCGACGCGAGCGGTCGCGACAGTCGTGGAGAGGATCCGGCGGTTGGGACTCGACGTGGCGCTGCACAAGACGGAGGCCATGTGTTTTCATGGCCGCGTCAACGCGCCCGCGTCGGGTTACAGCATCACGGTGGGAGGGGTTCGCATCGGCGTCTTGAGGACGATGAAGTACCTGGGACTCGTCCTCGACAGCCGGTGGAACTTCCGGGAGCACTTCCTGTGTTTGGCCCCGAAACTGAATCGGGCAGCGGGCGCCCTCAGGCGACTCCTGCCCAACCTCAGTGGGCCAAACGCCTCCTGCCGTAGGCTGTACGCCGGTGTCGTGCGGTCCATGGCCCTCTACGGGGCCCCAGTGTGGGCCCTAAGCATCCGGATGCGACCAATCAAATTGGTCGCATGCCAGAGGGTCATGGCTATCCGGATGATCCGGGGATACCGCACGATTGCCGGCGAATCGGCCAACCTGCTCGCCGGATTGCTGCCCTGGGATCTGGAGGCGACTGCCCTCCAGCGCGTCTATGAATGGCGCGTGGAGGCGCAGCGCCGGGGCGTGACCCCGCTGCCTCGAGAAGTCGAGGCGCGGCGGGAAGAGCTCCGGCGCGATCTCAGGGCAGTATGGAGGGCACGACTGTCGCGACCGACGGCCGGGCACGCCGCAATAGCGGCGATAAGACCCCTCTTTGAGGAGTGGCTGGAGAGACGTCACGGCGTCCTAAGCTTCCGCTTGACGCAGGTCCTCACCGGACACGGATGTTTCGGGAGGTACCTGTGTCTTATGAGAAAGGAAGAAACGCCTGGGTGTCACCACTGCGTAGATCGCCCGGAGGACACAGTCGAGCATACGGTGCAGGATTGCCCCGCTTGGGCGGAGCACCGACGTGTCCTCACGGCGGCGATAGGCGGAGACCTCTCGCGCCCAGCACTGGTCGCGGCCATGCTGCGGGGCGAGACGGAGTGGGATGCGGTCGCCTCCTTCTGCGAAGCAGTCATGCTCGCGAAGGAGGAGGCGGGCCGCGTGAGAGAGAGGACAAGGTCCTCCCTCCGCCCCACCCGCGGTGGTGGACGCCCACGGCGTCGGACGTCGCAAGACGATCTCCGGCCACCGTAGGCGCGGGCATGCGGGCGGCGAGTAAAGGGCAACTCGCCGCCCGACCATGGACCATGCCCGGGTCGACGGCGCGTCGTGTTCCACGCGCGCCTCAAAGAGCTGTCAGCAAAATGACGGGGCCCCCTCTCAGAGGGCCAAAGCCTGCCGGTTTTGCGGGACTCATACCATCACCGTGACCCCGGAACATAAAGGGCTACTGAAGAACACCGTGGATTTTAGTCAGTACAAGTCTGACAGTACCTCTCGCCCTGCCCGGGGTGGGAGGACTCATTTGATGATTTTACAACGATAAAAAAGCTATGCAGTTTGATGCTAAAAAATATTATATTTTAGAGCATTCATAAAAATAAGCAACAACGAGTAAGAAGTACTGTGTTTGGCCTACAAGTAGTTGTTCCGGGTCTTACTGTTTGTGAATGTGAGTTTCAAAGTTTGTATAAACGTACCCACAATACAGGAAGGATTTCTAATGTGGTTTAATTCACTGTACTGTAGGGTACGGAACTCGGCTAAGGGCACTGTTGATGATGAGGTGTCCACTATCTTCCTATGCATTCCTAGGCTAATGAGTCTTGAATCGTCTTACAATATCTTGGTTATCTAAGACACAACCTACTATGTATCTTAAATAAGCTTGCCAGCTGTCCAGGTTTCCCCGGATTTGTCATAGTTAAGAGGGCGTCCGGGGAGCGTCCAGGGAGAGCATCATTTGTAGTCCGGGTTTAAAAATTTACAGTCTCGGGCCGCACGCGACACTCGCACACTTCACCATCCCCGACGCACTCCACCCTTTCCGACGCAGTTGCCACGGTGCTCACTTCGACTCATGTCCGAGTTTTGGACTCTAAAATCTAGGGTTTTCACGTCTTGTCCTGGTTTCCAAATTTTTAAGATGGCAACCCTATTTTTTAAAAATATCAAGAAACTGGGTATTTTATGATCTGAAATCAATAAGTAGCATTGTGTGGTTGCAAAGTTTGATTCTTGGCTTTATTCGAATGTGCTCTGACCTTGCCTGAACAGTATCAGACCTGTGCATTATTAATATTATATGAAGAACACGCTACCCCCGTATATACAAGGGCAAGGAAAAGGTATTCTTATTTACACTTTCGGTTCAATAAACACATTGTAGGGTCCTTTATAATTTGGGACGGACCTTTCGTTATTTACGGGACATTACAAATTTAAAGTCGGGCACAATTTCTTTAGGTAAAGATCACATTGTTGGTGACAATCGAATCATGAAGCTTTTTCAAGCTCGGTTTAAAGCTATTGTTTCAAAATTGTGAATGATTTGTTTCTTAGATATTATAGGAGTTAAATGAGAGCAAAGCAGCACTTGTTTAAAAAATAATTATGCCTGTGTTGGTGGGCTTGAGCACATTATTTTTAACATAAAATCATGATATTAATAAGTTTACTTGACGCACATAATTTTAGCATTGCCTTTCAAAATTTTACCGTGGACAAAAAAATAATGTGAGCAAGACTGAACTTAAACAGGAATTACAGAACTACTTTAATCTTTAAACGCAGTACGCGTAGCATGGCGTCACGGGACTGTCTCATCATGTAACCGTGAACTTGGAACGTAAAGGACTATTGAAGGATCTCGTGGATTTTAGTTAGTATGAGTCGGACAGTCCCTCCCGTCCTGCTTGGGTGGAAGGACTCATTTGATGTTTTTACCGCGTATAAAAATAAAATACGCGTAGCATGGATTTTTTATTAAATCTATGACTCATGTATGTAAGTTTATCTATTGACTGCGAGCTTGAAAAAATCTGTTAGGAAAGCAAATACCGATTAAACCCTTTACGACTTTTTGTATAAGCGATACATACTGGTGCGAATCAGAAAATTGTAATTTACAAATTATATCTTTGGAAATCTTATTGTAATTGATACCTTGAAAGTTTTGTCTTTATTTATTTCTTAAGGAAAAACATTAAAACAATCTCCAATGTATGCATTCTGGATTGAATCCCGCACTCATAACATAAACATTTTATCGACTCAGTATGGAGAGTTCAGAAATAAAGCCTCCGCTCCTATTGGCTCGGAGAATATTAAAAATTAAATCTACCATGCTGATTGGACGATACAAGAAAAATGCAGAGCGTATTGGCTATTTTTTGCTCATTGAAAGTTTCCGGTCGTGTGCCCATTTCATTTATAGAGACGCGAGGAAATTGCTTTATGGTAGACAGACATGTGCAACCTGTTTGCAATCAGTGGTGAAACAGTGTAATGCAACACTGTATTGTGACCGACAGGCGAACAAAGAACGGCATCATGGTGGTCGACAATGAGACTCGATGTTCCGAACCGGGCTTTTCATTTCGCGCTTACGTGATGACGATTTTTGAATAGCAACTTTACTAGTAGGACACAGAGACTAGTTTAGAATAGCAGTTATATTACTCTAATTATCTAATAGTTGATGTTTGATTACCACCGAGTGTAGTCTGCTTCGAATTTGGTTGATTACTAATTACTTGTGTGATTATTTCGGGATGGATTAGTTTCAGGTTCTGAATTTTGATACTAACCATTTAAGTTACTATCATTGGTTTCATACATTTTTGTACGTAATTATTTTGTGGATAACCAACTCTAATTAATTGTACAATTTAAAAACGATGTTTTGTATTATTGTTGCTGGGGTTTGAGATGTGAATACAGCAGTCATTGTGCCGATAGTCATGTAGGGCAATCACTTAATTTCCTAGAGACTCGACCAACATTTGAGGAGGCTTTCCGCTTGTCAATAGCATCAAGCGCTTGATTAAAAAAGCAGGAATTTTGGATACAGCGCGTATTATGAGGAGGTTTTTCTTCCAAGAGCCCAATCACGAGCAGCCTAAATTACGATTTTTAATTGTAGTCAGTAAAATGACAAGTGGAACTGTCACTGATACAAGAAATTTAGTACATTTCTATAGTGAACAAATGTCATTTTACTGTCATTTTACTGACTACAATTTAATCGTACTTTAGTACCCGATTTTATGTTCCAACCTCTAAGAGAAGCCTTTATAAGGATGGGGGCGAAGCAGCATTTTGTTTTTTACTACACCCTCACCATTATAATGATCATAACACTCGTGGGTATGCATGAGATGATCTTATGTTGGATCGCAGAGTCTGATTAAATCTATCAGGAAAATCTACGTTTCACTATGGAACATGGAGATTATAATATCAGCTATTTTATCTCATAAAGGCGCTCCCTCACCGGGAGCATTCGCGTGTAATGTAACATTATAGATTCGACTTTGAGACTTTTCGACTTTGACATTACAATACTAGCTATCACTGACGAGCATTCGCGTATATTTAGCATAGATGTGATACAAGGTGCGCATTGTGATGCTCGATTGTTCTCCTTTACCGATGAAATGTTCGAATCTGTAACGTTGGTACACCGCGAGCATACACCTACAGGTGTATGCTCGCGGTGAGGGAGCGCCTTAAGGATATGTTAAGTAATAAGATAGAGGAATGAGGGGCTATTTTTTATTCCATATACAAAAAGGTTCAATTTAGATGAGTAGGTATAAAGCCATGGAAAATGAACAACAATATTTTTTAAATTCAGTAAAAGCCACGGGTTTTAAACTTTTTAATAACACTGTCATTTTGTCTTCCGTCGGTCCCTCATTCTCGCATTTAACCGGCTCTCGTAAAACGTTTATTGGCATTTTGACAACTTAGATCCAGGGACATCCAGACACTGCTCATTTCCTTTATATTTCGTACGAATGGAAACGGTAAATTGTAGTTGAACGACGGACGCACTCGATGACATACTTTTGAAGTTTGATCTTTGGCACTGTTGGAAAAGAAAACCCAATTCGAAAGAATTATTTTATTTAGGTATATTCGTTTTTTCATATTTCCTTTGCACAAATACAAATATTTTTCTAAAAAAATACATCATAATAAATACATTTAAAATCACAAAAATATTCTGCCAGCATTGCGAGCAAAGTTCAAATCTATCTATCTGAAACACTAAAAGATGACCGACTGTTTTGTAGTTCATGAAAACATTAGATACCTTGATAAATTCAAACCTGGTGCCAATTGCGTCGCCAAACAAAACAAATAAAATGTACTACTCATTTATTGCCATGCACATGTATATGAGAGCAAGGATGTTTTGGCTCTGTTCAGTGTTGTGTATCGTACCTACCATTATTTGTATCTTTTTTATTTTGATTTGATCAATACTACATCACAGGATATTGAGAGAATGTAGTCTCAGATTATTTCTTAATTAACACAAAATCATATAGATTCAAGCGCCAAAATATTCTTGTATACACGGCCACACATCAAGCTATGCAAAACCAATATTAGCTGACCGTTTATTGTGTGTAAAAGTCGTACGAAGCGAGACTAAGACAAACTGATTTAGTATTACTTGATGTGTAGCCGTGTGTACTATATTCAACAGCGAAATAGACAAAGCTTTCAGTGTTGTCATAAAAATGCTTCTACTTTTCCTAGCGTCATATGGCATAACTTACCAGTAAAAGTTTGCAAGTAGCCGGCTGCTCAGATGCTGCAAACTACATAATAATCTGATTTCAGCAGTTTACTACAACCCTATAACTAACTTCTGTGGTAGATGATGGGCACCAGACGGTTTATTTGGGAACAACACTTTTTACGAAGACGGCTTAATAAATTGGATTAATTTTGATTTGTTGCTCTGTTGATACGTGTTAATAAGTTCCTTTTGGATCAATTACTCGATAACTATTTCCCTTAATTGTGAGATTGACCGCAATAAAATTATTGGCGTGGAATTAACTTGAACTACACAGACGGAGTTTTATATTTCCGCTATAGAGATGTAAAGTATGTTATTTGCCTAGTTTGGATACAAACGACGGCGACGGCTACTCAACATGACTTGAAACAGTGTTGAACTAAATGCGGCAAAAATAGTCTCCTCAAGTCGATTCCTCATAGTTACACATGGTCAGAAACATAATTATGTTAAAAACTTTAATACTCTGACGTGTGGTATACTTAAGACATTTACTATCCCTATTTTCAAAAAGATATCTTGTTACATTTTACTGGAAAATCTCAGCTCTAGTTTTACCTCTTAACATTTGTGACGAAGAGGATTATGTTTAGCCTCATCGTCATTCATTTAGTACGGTTAAGAGACAATCCCGGGCGCAGTATCTAATACGCACAATTCTATTATACCTGGGGGAGAGACGGTCTCTTGATGACGGCTTTATTGCTGATAAGGAAAGATAAATACTTCTCTCTCTACTGTGAATTTATTTTAAGTGTATAAGCTTTGTTTTTCTTTATTTTTTGGAGCTTTGATGTTATATAGAGCCATGAACGGTATTTTTAAACTAATAAAGAGGTTCTTTAACATTTCACGGCATTTTATAAATAAAATTTTAAACTGAACAAACGACTGAAGCTTTTTCGGAAATTAAGGGTGCTTGTACACGGTGCATGTAACCCGCGCAAGTGCCTCAACATGCTCAAGCTACATGCACCGTGTACAAGCACCCATTAAAAAACGTGCGGGTCCAGCGACTTGCTTACGCATCAAGTAGCTTGCGCATGTTACTCGCGCGGGTAACCCGCACCTTTACTTGCTCCAGTTACATGCACCGTGTACAAGCACCCTAAAGCACATTTCATATTTTGTATTTATGCAAGAAGGATGCAACATTTATTATTTTATGTTCCGAATAATGCCAAAAGAGAATAATTTATTTTAATAACGATTTTCCGTTTCATGTTCGAATGTTTAACTGTAAAATAAATAAATCTTGTCAAACAAAATTGAACTTTGAAAACAATAACAATTAATAGCAACCGAGGTGTGTGATTCATACCGTTTGGAATAGAACAACTTAAAATAAATTTGCGAATAAATCTCAGGGCAATGTTGTAACAAATTTTAATAATTCTCATAATGTTTTTCTTACCATACCCATAATTAAAGAAGCTTGTGATTGTGCCAGAGCGAGCTTTGTGATTCCGATTAGGGCTAACAGACACTTTATTGGCAACAGTTGCAGTGTCGCGCGTTGCATAGACGACAGCCGTCGCACTGTGAATCGGGATACGGTAATACTTCAACAGAGCCCTTATCACGAGTTTAAAGCGTCTTTCCAGCATTGAAACAACAGCGTTTCTTGTATGGAAAAATGGAACAGTACCTCTGTTGTACGAAGAAGGAACTATTTTCTTCCTGAAATTAATCTCAAAGTTCCAGTTTAACTGAAAATTCATGATAAGGCCTCAGAACAGTGTAAAAGTAGCGAAGTTTTAGTTCAATATTTTTGACGTAATAATGAAAAGATTCAGAGTCTTGAAGACTGCTTAAATCCTTTATTTTATTATGTGTTTTTTTTTTACAAAAAGAAATACTGCTTCATAAAAATCCTGTTGACAATTAAGCGACGGGCGACGACAGTGGACCAGTCGACAGCGGTCGCTCGTCTATTACCTCCCTAACAAATAGACAACGTTCTTCGGATTGTCGCTGTCATGTATAACATATTATATGAAACGCGGCTTGTGTGGCCATTTAGTAACATTAGTTATTATGATCCTCATCGGTGTAATAAAATCTAATGGACTAGCATTATGTCGGCCACTGTTTTTTTATGCCTTCCTATTTTATTATTTTGTTGTTTCACTGTTTTTTTCACAGGTATCATGGCGCCCGTTTTATGGTATTTTTAGTAATGGTGCCTATTGATTTCAGTATATCAATGACAACATGTGCGGCTTATTCATAAAGTGAAACAAAGATATTTTATTAGTCTAGTGACTTTCAAGTTAGTAAGACTGTAATTTTGGTCAAGCGTCAAAATATCCTTGTCAAGCTACAAGCGTCATTATTATTTAAAATGGTTTGATTTCTTGACCACAACCTAGCCCGCAAGTAAGGATAGAGCAAGCTCAACAAGAAAAATATTAGATATTTAATAAGTACTGGATGTTAAAAAAACTAGGTCTGAAATAAAGTGAATAACCCGGGATCCTAACATAAACTTAAAATTACGTATTGCTGCATCAAAGTAATAACTTACCTACTTAGAACCAGCTTATCATAAATATTCCTTGAAAAATAATTTCCCCAAATTGCCTTGCCTTCGTAGAAAATAAATCAATTCTGTACCTAATTGGCTAAAAAGAAAATCTAGTCATACAATTATGGACCTAAAACCGTCTACTTACTACTTAAATTGATTTACCGTGTAAACATTGTTCTAATATTCGAGGCTTAGTGGAATAATGCCATAAGCGTAGCGCAATGAGAATAGTTAGAATTGTTACAGGTGCAAAGTTTATAAATTGCAGTTGTTATTGAGAAAATTTGCGGCATGATTGTGTTACGCGTAGAAGTTTTTTAAACGTTTCCCCACTCAAGGATTACCTTCTGTTTCGTAGGTACATTTACAAATAGGGATTCAAACTCACTTACACATATAGGTAGTACCGGAAAAACTATTCATACACATATAAATATTTTTTTAAATCAAACCCGCAACACGCGCAACAGTCGATCGCTCGGCCACGTCGTCAAAATTGTCATCATTATGCCATTTTTTTTATGGGTGGTGGGTTTGCACTTGACCTTAGTCTAGGACAGGAATGACGAAGAAAAGGTCGACGATGGAGCGAGCTTACCCAGAAGAAGCCTGTTTACTCTAACTTTGAAGAGATTAGGGTTGTATGCGTTCGGAAACACAGACGCAGGCAGAGAGTTCCATTCCTTCATTGTTCGCATTATAAAAGACGTTTGGAAAAAAGAAAGGGAATAAGGTTTACCTTTAATTAATATCTGTTGGTAGGTATCTCTTTAAATGACTTGCAAATACCACTTTCAGCAGAAAGAAAATAATACAGTTTGCTTTTTAATAAATATTGCACATCGACCGTTTAGAAATAGATAATCGGCACGTTCCGATTTTGTAGAGCGTTTTCTCTATCGTACTAGGCATCGTCCAATCCAAAATAATACGTCTCATACTGTAAGACAAAGTTAAACTTGATTTAAAGTTAGTTCTTAGTTAAAATTATTTATTTGACTGGCCTGTTTGTCTAGCTAGTGGTCAGTGACCCTGACTACTATAATAATAATAATAAACACTTTATTTCAGGCTACTTGGGCCCATAGATATATACCTTATAGACTAACATATATATTGTTATAGTACAGTTTGTGTTAGTATAAAGAAACTTAGGTCTATGTTAGTAAACATGCTTCACTTATCACTATTTTATAGCGCACTCCGGTGGTACTTGTCCGCGGAAGCGACGGAACACCACGTCCTGCGGCCAAAAGTTCTCCTCCATGACGAGGTGCAGCAAACATGTTGGTACACGCACCACGAACGCCTTGAAATTGACGTTGCGGCGCGATTCCAGCAGCTGAACTCTCGGCGTGTACTTTACTTTTGACGCACGAACTCCACGATGTCCTCAGCCTCAGTAGTGTAGTGTAGGCGTGAGATATACACCGGAGTATTCGGCTTAGCAGCACGTATAGTGTTGTGCTCCACAGGAGCTGTACCGCAGCGGTTCTTGTTGGTTCGCTGATGGCGTTTCTTCCTTTGAACCGTCACGAAACCATCATCATCAGTCTGCTTCGATGCCTTTTCTGGCATGGGCTTCACAGATGTAGCGACCTTGCTCACAGCAACGATGTTTTTTGCTGACTCTGTTGACATGGGCAGCTGACTTGAAGGTCGGGAAAACTCGAGCGGCGGAGAACGGAGGAGCCACAGGGGCAGGTACTATGCCGGGGGTCGTGGGTTCGATTACCACCCAGGACAAAATGTTTGTGTAATGAGCATGATCACTTGTTCTGTGTCTGGGTGTAAGTTATCTATAATATGTATGCATTTAGAAATATAAAAGTATGTTTATCAGTTGTCTGGTACCCGTATCACAAGCTCTGCTTAGCTTGGGACTAGATGGCGTTGTGTGATAGTTGTGGAAAAAAAAATTTTGGCCATCGAAAACTTTTGAACGTCGAATATTAAAATTATTAAAGAAAGTGGGATGGGATGGAGTTGATTCTACACGTGAGATCCTACAGTGCGTGACAGAGATAGCTAGACGGCCAAAGTATCCAATTATCTCTTTCCAAAGGCCGATGTGAAATATTTATTACCGGTACCTGTTTATTGTTAGTACAGTTACACGGTGTTAGGTTTAACGAGGGTAGGGCCATACTTTAAGTTAGCGGTGTGCTCATAAAAATAAATGACTCAAATATAAAAACCGAGTTTTGCCGAGTTATGTAAATAGAAAACTTGGAACACAGCTTATTTTACATGTTTGTAATTTGCAATTCATTACAGTTTGGTAACCCTTTTTTGGTTTATTTTTATTTGTACTTTGTAATAGCATTTTGTAACCACCTCATCACCGTTTAAAATGAATTCATTTTTAAGATAGTTGCAATAATAATCATTACAACTCACGTTACTAGAAATACGTTCCAGAATAGACAAGAACAGCTGGAGACAGAGATAGATCTTTGGAGGAGGGAGGCCGAAGGACAAGCTGTTGTCAAGGAAACCGATATCTAGTCGGATATAATTAATGTATAATATTGTAAATTATGTTAACAGCAATAAAGGCTTATTTTATTTATTTATTTATTAACTAGAAATAACTTGTAGATCATACAAATATTTCTATCATGCGAGAACCAAACCCGTGAAATGCATCGCAACATTTGATTGCTCAGCCACTGCGGCTACCATGTGCTCAAAGAGTGGTCTAAAGAGCCCTTTAAAAAATAATATTTCGGAACCAAAAATTCGAAGACATGTGGCATCTACCAAACCGCACTGGGCCCACTACCTCTCACAGAGAGGAGAGTTGTTAACCCAGCAGTGGCAACATAATAGGCTGATGAGGATGATTATGTTATCTACAATTTTCTCGGATGCATTACCACTGTTTTTAGACTATCCCATCAGCTCTTTAACTGCCTGTATCCAGCTCTCTCATTAACATTGTTTTTCACTTTCCTACAGTCTTAAGTAATTTTTTTTTTACACAAATCCACCACACTAATCCCAAACCACTGCAACTCCTGAGAGCCAGAATAAACAAAAGCAACCACCAGAAAAGCGCCGAAACAATGAAGCTCAACGTGTCCCGGAGAATGAATAATTTATGTGTCTTGGATCATGCAACGAAATTAATCAGAAAAGAATAGTGGAGGTGTAGTAGTAAAACTGTTTTCACTTCCCTCCGTGCAAGCAGGAGACAGTACAAAACAAGGCCAATAGGCATAAAAGGATGTTGCAACTGTGAGAAGCCCAGTTCCAGTTGCCTAGCACCACGGGTAAAAATGACTACTAATATTAATGGGTCCTAAATGTTGTGTGTGTTAAGTTAGTACCGAACATTGGCAAACATGTAAATCGTCACATAGAAAAGGCTATAATAACTTTTGGCTGCCAGCCTCCATGCCAAATTGTACCCAAACTAAAATCAGGTCAAGAGCACGCTAAAACGACACAGACGGTCTCGGTCGACTTATATAATATCTATTGCATATCATTTGTCTAAAGAAATGAGAGTCTCTCCATAACCTTCTTAGAACCTTGACTTTTTCTTCGGCTAGGTCAAATAAATTTAACTTCGCAGACTTTACAATAATAGTGACACAATAGTTTAATGTCTTTGGTGACACATACATATTAGAATAGAAAGAATTGAACAGAAGAAGTGCCTCTTACAGACTACTTTAAATGAACGCTTTGATTTTGATTATTTTACTTTTCTTTATGTTGGGGTCAATGACCGGATGCTGTTATCGAAGCATCGAGTCAGTGAAGTCTGGTTTAATAATATATCTTCTCCTTCTATCTTCTGCTTCTAAATGTTCAAAAATCAATGCTACTTTTGGTTGTAACTTTATAACTCAAAAACAGACTCACCTATCCATAACAAATGTTTAGGCTTTGTTATATAGGACTATTTAGTAGATGGTTTATGTGATGTTTGCACAAAATCGGTTAAGCAGTTCTTCATTTATCAACTTTTTTTGTAAAGTAGCGAAGCACGTATCCCGCCGCTAGTTTAATATAATTGACGTTGTAGAAGATCCTCGAGGACACATCATTCACGTGGTGCCTGCATACTCTCGGTCCATCAACATAGTAAATGTCAGACACTTAAATGTAACTTCGTTGTCGGTAGTTTTTCACCGCGACAGCAGGGCACGGGGGGAGGGGGTGAACTTAATGCCATCCGCCTTTTAGAATTTATATTCATCGTAAAGTTTGCTGACAGTGTAAGCTTAATTATTACTTACTTTTGGGATTATTTTTTATTCTTTTAGTTTGAAGTTATTTTAAAACCATCATCATCATCATCAACCTATAATGCTCTCACTGCTGGAAAACAGGCCTTTCTCTGGGAGAGTAGTCTCTCTGTTAGTTTCTACTAAAACTTACATTATAATACATGCTTTTAGAATTTAGAAGCACGGTCGACGCAGTGGCTGAGCAATCGACTGCTACGCCGCGTGTCGCGGATTCGATCCCCGCAAGGAACATATATTTGTATGACCTACACGTAGTTTTTCCGGGCCTAGGCGTTTGTGTATGTGAGTTTATATGCTTTTAAACGCACCCAAAATACAGGAAAAATTCCTAGAGTAAGGCAAAGAAAAAAAAAACTTAAATTGACCAGTTTTGCGCTAAAGATATCATACTAAGCCGATTCTCACATGGATTTCACATAAAATCCGTTTCACCGCCCTACCGTGTGGGAAGCGATGATGCCTGAACATTGCATTAGTTGATCAGATTTACTCCAAGCAGATTTCATTACGTAGTATCTACCCCAGCTTCGCATAGTTGCTAACAGGCATATAATACAAACTTTAAAGAAATCACTCTATTTATTGATAAAAATCACATTATAATCCCTTCCGTATTTTAAGCAGTGTAGGGTCCACTCGCCCCTTGGATCTTGCCCCTTATGATTAAAATGACCGACTCGCCCCCTTCACTTTTAGATACGCTGACTCGCCCCCGATTGTTAATAAGTTAAAAGTACAGTAAGCAACACAAGTTTTTTAATATTTAAATAAATGTTGTTTGCTTACAACTTCGAGCGTCTATTCCCATTTCCCCTACTGGCTTTAACACCAGTGAGGCGAGGCTATAAGAAGCTAACAAAAAGTATTAGGCTAGCATGAGTTCAAGGTAGTCTGTATTTAAATTATTCTAAAGTTTACCTGAAACTGCCTTGTTCTTTGACTATCCAACAAAAGTACTAAGCTAACATAAGTACAAAGTGGTAATCATATTTTTGGGTAGATATAAAGATTACCTGAAATTGTCTTGTGCAACATTAACCAGCAAAAGTACTAGGCTAGCATAGGCCCAAACCGGTATGAATTTATATAATTCTGGGTAGATAGTTTATTAGTTATTTTTTTTTTATCATGAACTGGGTCCGGGTTGGCTAAGGTTAGGATACCATTTTGAACTTATGCTAGCCTAGTACTTTTGCTGGTAAGTGAATGAAAAGATAATTTTGAGGTAATCGACCCAGAAATATTTAAATAAATAACACTTTGAACACATGATAGCCTAGTACTTCTGGTAAGTCAATGAACAAGACAATTTCAGGTAATTTTTTAACTTTGAACTTATGCTTGCTTAGTACTATTGCTGATTACAGCCGTTGTCTAATTGTCTTTATTTTCGCGATATCTTTAGTTTTTTTGCGAAAATGTGGTCTCACAAATTGTCTTACGACGTAATACAACTCTCTCAACAGGTAGCACAAACCATCATACAATCACAAGTATCACGACGAGTTTGTGAGATTACTAAATATATTTGACTAAAGTAATCAAACGTATGTTATTCTTAATGTAAGCATTTTTCTGTCTGACTGTACCTTTCTTGGTTAAATTTCAATGGAAATGCCGCAAGGGGCGAGTGGGTACACCAAAATAATTATTTTAATGTTAATTTTCAACTCGCCCCTTCATAAGGGGCGAATGGGTACACCAAAATAAATAAATACGGGGCGAGTCGGTCATTTTAATCATAAGGGGCGAGATCCAAGGGGCGAGCGGACCCTACACCTTTTAAGCGCCCTAGCACACAACGCGACTCACGCCTCCGATACCTGACGTAGTACCTATCCATTGACGCGTGCCTGTATACAAATCTCTATGGATTTGTATTGTGATAGTTGCCTGGATACCTAGTAAGACACCGTAAGGTATCGAAGAATTACGTTTTGTACGAAAGGACTAAGAACAGCCGCTCACGGTTTTTTTTTTATCATTGAGACTTTTTGTTTCCCTGTCAAATGTATGGACCGGAATATGTCATCATAATGACAGAATCAGAATATGTCATCATAATGATAGAATGAGCGCACTCCTAAAGCGACAAAAAAACACTAGTGAACGACTGGCCTTAAAGATCTAGGCGTACAAAGGGCCAGACAGACTGTGTTCTATACTATGTAAAGATTTTGCGCCAAGTCTACGTTCAAGATTAATTTGTACAATGTCTTAATCTTTTATAGCCTACGTGACCCAGTGCACACTAGACCTTTTTGATGAGATTCTTCAAAAAGGTCAGGACATAGGTACTCACAGCCGACGTGTCTGTATTACTACATGTAAGAATGTGGGGGATCATAGCAGGTGGCATTCCGAGACCCCAGCACAACTTTCGCGTTTTTGCGACGCAAAGGTGGACGAGAACTTTGACGTTTATTTGGTGGAAATAATTATTCCTCTATCGCACACTAGCGCTTTTATATTTCACATAAAATAAACGCCACACATATTTCAAATAAATTGTACCGTAAAACATTATAAAGGTCGCCGGAAGACGCTGGATGCAGGTCGCTTCCAACCGGCATTTGTGGAGATCTATAGGGGAGGCCTATGTTCAGCAGTGGACGTCATAATATGGCTGAGATGATGATGATGATGTAAAACATTTTTTTTTATCGTGGTAAAATCATCAAATGAGTCCTCCCACCCCGGGCAGGGCGGGAGGTACTGTCAGACTTGTACTGACTAAAATCCACGGTGTTCTTCAATAGCCCTTTATGTTCCGGGGTCACGGTGATGGTATGAGTCCCGCGACCCCGGCAGGCTTTGGCCCTCTGAGAGGGGGCCCCGTCATTTTGCTGACAGCTCTTTGAGGCGCGCGTGGAACACGACGCGCCGTCGACACGGGCATGGTCCATGGTCGGGCGGCGAGTTGCCCTTTACTCGCCGCCCGCATGCCCGCGCCTACGGTGGCCGGAGATCGTCACGCGACGTCCGACGCCGTGGGCGTCCACCATCGCGGGATGATGTAAAACATGGAAAACTTCTGATGAGGCTTCAGTTTTATGGCATAGTCGAGTTGAAAAGAATATGTATACAGATGACATTCTTTGGTTTCTACTTCCAACACAAACATATTTTTCCAATTAGAACTAGTAGTTCCTTAGATAAGCGAGTTCAACCAAACAAGCAAACTCTTCTGCGTTATAGTTATGTAACTATAGATGTGACCCAGTATTTGGAAATTGGCTCACCACTATAGTTTTATTAGGCCATATTAGAACTTTGGCCTTGCTGAATTCCCCATCAGTAGTTTATGTGTTACCGTCGGGCGATTACCGCTTCAAATTTTGCGTGATAAGTGGAGATATGTTAACCCCTTCCAAATTGGAACGTAACTACATCCTTGCCTCAAATTGCTACAATAGCAGGAAATGTCGGTGTTCGTTTATACGTATGCAAGTGTGAAAATCGGTCGATTGTCTATTGTACTTTGTTTGAATATTAGTGAAAATAATCAACAGTGACCGCTAAGAAAAATCAAGTAAATATTTTTGAATACTATGATTATGACTTGCGACTGAATTGTGAGAAATAGTACCTCATGGCGCTAGTCGCTTCATGGGTAGTATAGGTTGCAGATGTTTACGGGGTGTATGGCTATGCAGTACATTTTAGATTCATAAAGGTGTTCAAGAGTTTTGGCCCTATCGGTCGCCCGCCATTTTTTTCAAATCGTGGTGTACAACGAGAGTTATGCCACATTTAGATCGAGGACACTTTTTTTTATCGTGGTAAAATCATCAAATGAGGACTGTCAGACTTGTACTGACTAAAATCCACGGTGTCCTTCAATAGCCCCTTTATGTTCCGGGGTCACGGTGATGGTATGAGACCCGCGACCCCGGAGATCGAGGACACTTAGACAAAAAAATACTTTCTTTTAATATCTAAAGCGTCAGGTTTCAGAGGTATTAAAGTCGAAAAATTAACCTTTGAGAAACAAACTTTTTTCTTTTACCCCCTGCAGGTAAGTATAAATACATAAGTATCGTTTTGCACCGTGATTGTGAAAAAAGTACAAAATGGCGTGTGATCTATGCAAGCCTTCATACTTTTGTATAAACACTTTTCAAACTACTTGTAAAAGTAAAATCTATATTAAAATTTTCTTGTATAGATAAAAGCATAGTAGCGTCCGATAAACTAGTAAATCGAGAAATCTTTCATAGCTTTCCAAAGTAAATGTCCTAGGCAGGTTTCGATCAACAAAAGGTTTACGACTGAAATGGATATTCTATGTAATCACATTAAAACCAACCGACTTGAAGGACGTATCTTTTGATATTATTTTTCTAAAAGACAAGCAATTCTGAGAATTGTGTCAGTATTATATAGATTTCTATGAAATGAGAATGGAAATATGTATTAGTTCAATAACACGATTATACTGTGAATTGACGGCACCGTTGGTGCAGTGGCTGAGCGATTGGACACTGCGCTGCGTGTCGCGTGTTCGATTCCCGCACGGAACAAATACGTGTATGAATTACAAGTAGTTGTTTCGGGTCTGGGCGTTTGTTTATGTGAGTTTATAATATGTCTGTAAATGCACCCAGGACACACGAGAAATTCCTACTGAGGGGCAAAGTTTAAAGAAAACGTTCGTTTATATATTTTAAGTATCTACTATTCAGTTGCTCATAGAATGGAATGTGACTGTAGCAAACATAGATGAGAAAAGACAGAAAAGATGACGATCGAGAATACTTTACCATTATCTTTTTCTGAATTCAGTTCCTAATATATAAGTATGTTTTATTTATACCAATAATTGCTAAGATTTGTTGTTGAGTACAAATAATCTGACATTTAATTACATCGTGTAGCGACTGAACAAGCAATCAAGCGCGTTCCGCCTTTGTGACAAAATTAAATAGAAACCTACTCGTTTGTCAACAGAAATAGAACAATAATTATAATACATTCTATTTTGAAACACCTTGGAAGGCAATCCAAATATGTATACGTCTATTTACTACTTATATTTTGTTTCTATCGTATGCCAAATTAACATCATCTGTCCTAACCCTTCCGAACTATGCTGAGATCAGAGGGACTCATCTATAAGCCGTGGTTTCGGCCTTAGTGGCAGACGTTTTGCTTGGGTTTCCTAGGAAAGCGGTGCCGTCATGTGGCAACCGTAATATTACGGACGTAAAATGGTGACGACATGTGGAAAGTTCCACGGTCGTTTTAACACACCGTATTTTTTTTAAAAACAAACGAAACGAAACCATCTGACACCGACAAGACGCTTTTTGACGTTACGGTGTCAGTTACCGCTCTCTAGAAAACCGCGTCACCGCGTCATTCACCGCTCTATTACGGCCGCTTTATGACGGCACCGCTTTCCCAGGAAACCCAATCCGTTCCCGAGTTTTCGTTGACGAACATAGAAAGTAGACACCCTGCCTCCAATGTAACCGAATGAAGTTGAATACCAGTATGTACGTGGAGTTCACACCTGTCTTCCTAACACCCACAATCAGTTGGTACTGAGTATCCTTAAGTAAGACTGTATGTAAGTCAGTATTCCGAACTACTATGAATAAATTGTGAATTGACAGCTTATACCAAAGTCTTTACGTACTTTTCAAAGCAAGGAAGATACTCAGTATGACATGGATTGTCAACCCCTCGCCGTGTGCGAAAATGGCCCCGTGTGCCAGTAACTATTTACCCTGGAAGTCATGGGGACAGGTCTTTACACGGGAATAAACTGAAATAGGTAGACGAAATCAGTATCTATTTTATGGCTGTATGTACAGCAAACATACCTAAACCTAGTAATCGGTACCGCGATTGACAAAACACAGAATTCGTCTTGTATTTTCGCATTTCCACCGATACGGATCAAAGGAATCAACTGCCTTCGCATTTCCTTTGATAGTGTATTGTTTATTTTCGTTTACACTGGAATCATTTTGGTCCACAAACCTAGTCTAGTGAAATAGACGTCTGGGAAAAAGTTTAGGTACCTTTAAGCATAAACAAAAGTCACTTTTCCTGTGTGTGACCGCATTTCTTATTTTTTCTGCGGATTTTGACGTGATTTTTATTATGATTTAAAGGATTTGTGTTGAAATGTTTATATGACTTTTTGGTCTTCCCCCCGGACGTATTTTGAGAGAACTCCAGTCCACGGGCGCACGTGGAGGTTTCCTGTCTTAGCACCCCATGTTTATATGACTGTGTTAACTTAAATGTAACCAAGAATTTTTGTAGTTTTGTCAGCTCGCAAACTCTGAGAAAAGTAGATGGTGTGTTAGTATTTTTTTATTTACAAAAAATACGATGTCTAAGAAAAATAGACGGGAGCTGTTTCAAGAAATCTAAACATGTCACGTTTATGATAGGTCAAAGCTCTAACTAATCAAATAAGTGCGTCATAAAGACGCCATTTTCTTTTTCTTGTGTCAAGCAGGCACATTTTCGTGTTGAAGGTTTTTTTTACAGCGAATTTTATTTAACGACTCATTAATAAAATTGCTTTGTCTGGAGTTATTTTTTGTAAGATATTTACTTCACTCTTGTTTTGTTGTAATTAATAAAGTGGAACAAAACCTCTTACCTGAGTTTCAATAACGTTTTCTTTTTGTAAATTACTGGCACTAGGTACCTACCTACTTATCTTGGAACTAAAATATACCGTGACTTATATTTATACCTACACATAATTAGGTCTTTATTTATTCGGGGTTTTCTTGCCTAAAAATACTACAAGCTATGTTCTAATTAACGGTATCAATAACTTGAAGAAAACATATCGTGTATCGATAATGTGTTTATCTATTATAGAACTAATTGGCTGATGAAATATTGATATAGCTACTAAATTACATTGAATATTTGCCAAAGAATTCTTCAAAGAAACGTAATTTCAAGGAACGGGAAACTTTAGTAAAGTTATTCTTGTCTCCCACATATAATAGCGGTCACATTATCTTTTTTTGGTAGTATGTATTCTGAATATTAACTTGTTTTAGTTAAGTGAAAATGTAATCTCTTTGCCCGTATGCGAATATCCTGTCGTGTGGACGCTCCAACGCGTGTCCCTCTGATCAGCAGAGGGCACACTGGCGGAGCGGGCTTGCGGACGGTGAATAATTGGTAGCTCGCCGTCCAACCAAGGACCAAGCCCGGGTCGGTGGCGCGTCGTGTTTCGCGCCAAATGCCTTCTGGGGTAGCGGATTTTTTTTAACCCAGGATACCGTGTCCCCGGAACGTAAAGGGCATCCGAATGAATACGGGTGGATTTTAGTCAGTAAGAGTCTGACAGTCCCTTCCGCCCCACCTAGGGCGGGAAGACTCCTTTGATGACTGTACCACCTAAAAACAAAAAAATAAGAAAAATAAGACTTAAGCCGCCTTACCACAAACATATAAACATTTGTTAAACGCTTGTCTAAAAAAATTGTAACTGGAAAACGACCATAATATCAACGTCAAATGTAGCTTTGACGTTGACAATTCTTTAAGACAAGTGTTCAACAGATGTTTATATTTCTTGTGGTAAGACAGCTTGTGTTTAAAATTCTCATTCCTTTTACCTCTCACTTTTACCTTTATAAATGATATAGAATTATTCGCACAAGTCGGTTTAAAGCTTGTTCCTTCTAAATGAAGCACAAAAACAAGCGGCCTTTTTAGTAATTAATATCAAAATCTCAAAATAACCAACTTATTAAGCTGACGGTACGCCTTTTCAGTAAAAGTCGGCAACTTTCCTTTCGTAATAAGTTCTCAGCTTTATTAAGTGGCATGTACCTATTGAAAGAAATGATTGATCGATGTTTTGAAGTTGATTGAGATGCTCGTCTGCCAATGCCTTAATAGGTTTAACGTAGCGCAACAAATATTATCTAATGTTACCGATTTTGTGGCTGTTTGGGTTTGTGGTTTAATATTTACGATCTTGCCCCGTTTTCTTAGTGTCGGCTAAATAGCAGGCGCGTGATTTCCGTTTTTTTTTTTATTACAGTTTTATGACTTTTGTACTGGAATCTATACTAGAATTATAAAGCTGTAGAGTTTGTTTGGTTAACGCGCTAATATCAGGATATACAGGTGCAAATTAAAAAAAAATACAATCAAATTTTATAAACCTATTTCTAGATAATTTTGAACTATATTGAGAAAATGAATAGGTCACCAAGATGATTACAATCATATTTCGATTTCGTATTTCATTTTTCTAAAAACCTCTTACGAAAAAAAGTAATAACTGATATAAATGTCTAGTTGAGAACCCTCTCCTTTTTTCGTCGGTTAAAAAGTATAAATTTAGCAAAGATGAAATACAACGCAGACGTATAAATTAAATTTATAAGAACTTAAAAAAAAATACTGCTATTCATTGTAGAGCAAACTACATATTTATCAACTGCGGTCATGCCTAACTTTTTCATAACAAAAACATATCGTGGAAATCTCAGTTTACATTTCATCGTCACTTCATTAGCATCTCACAATTCTAGTTGAGTGGAATGTCAAGCTTCATTAGTGCACCTCTTCGCAATAAACGTGAGCTAAGTTTAGTTGGTGTTTATTTAGATATAGCCCAAGTGCCTTCCAATTAGTGTTCCACCATATCCCATAACTCCGCAATAAAATGCATAATTATCGTGCTAAAATAATGAAGAGAGAGCTCTAGTCATGCGTCCAGTTGGCGCAATGTGGGTGTTCTGTGATTTAAGACCTAAATACACCTACGGTACTTTCACAGTTTTTATGTCATGTGACTGGGACTGTAGCACCATAACTATTTTTAGCACTAGTTTTATTTTTTGTCTTGACATTTCAAAAGTGCCTATATTTGGCTTAGTTGAAATAAACGATTTGACTTGATTTAAAAAAAATGATGACCTGAAAATCAAAATGGAGTCGAGTCGCACTATATAAAGTACGTATCGATAAATTACATTTTAAATGAAATAAAGAGTTTATAGATTAAGAGTGAAGATACATCCGGTGTCGCGGTATTTATTTCATTAACGTGACCCCGGAACATAAAGGGCTACTGAAGGACACCGTGGATTTTAGTCAGTACAAGTCTGACAGTCCCTCCCGCCCTGCCCAGGGTGGGAGGCCTCATTTGATGATATAACCAGGATAAAAAAAAAATGATGAAGATTCATTATCACAAAGTACTCTCTTCATTATTGCAATGAGCTTTTTAAAATGGCTGTGGGCACATTTCCATAGAAACAGCTAAGGAGTGGAATTTTCTGACGGCATCAGTATTTCTCGATAGATATAACCTTGGGGTCTTCAAGTCAAGAGAGAACAGGTTACTTCTAGGTAAGCGTGCTTCACCGTCGACCACATCTTTGCTCACCAACAGGCTAGATAGTAGTCAAACGCAATCATCATCATCAGCCAGAAGACGTCCACAGCTGAACGGCTTCCCCCTTAGACCGCCACGCCGAACGACAATTCGCCACTTGCATCCATCGGTTGCCCGCGACTCTCACGTTGTCGTCGTTCCACCTAATTCAAATTCATTTATTTGCAAAAACACGTGTAGATAATATACATGGTAAAATGCATAATATAGGTTTTACAGGATGTTACATTTATTTTATCTTTAATAATTTGAATGTTAATTCCTTATTATTTTAATTTAATTATAAATTATTTAAGAAATTAAGATTTAGTAATGTTTTTATTAATAACAAATTTTGCCTAGTGGGAGGCTTACCTACGCTGCGTCTTCCGGTCCGTGGTCGCCACTCGAGAACCTTTCTTCCCCATCGGTTGTCAGTTCTACGAGCGATGTGGCCTGCCCATTGCCACTTCAACTTGCAAATTTTACGAGCTATGTTGGTGACTCTGGTTCTTCGCCGAATATTCAAACGCAATAATGTAATTAAAAATAAATTTAAAAAACATTTAAATGAAGCTTACAGCAAGTCCACAAGACCCTGTAATTCACTGAAAACGTTTAAAAGAGACCTCGCACTAAGTACCAACAAAATTATTGTTTTTTTTCTGAGACTGTACAAGGATTTATTTCTCATCGTTTGACTACCAATTCTAAATAAGACCTTTTCGTTTATTTTAGGTACAAGAGATTTGTACTTGCAAATACAAAATCTTACTCGGGTTGTTTGCTTTCCTAGATTGATAAATTGTAACTTCTCTTCGCTCCAGTTTCTACTTCAATAAATGAATTAGAGGTTATCTGAGAATCAGCTCACTTCTGAATCTATTTTGAATCTGAAATATTTGATTTCTTGTATTTGTCAAGAACAGCCATTTAAATTTAATATATTGTATTTCAATGCATGGACATCTAAGAAGCAAATGAAGATATAAAAGTATCTTAGCTGATAGTCTTTTTTATCATGGTATAATCAAATGAGTCCCCGCCCAAGGCAGAGCGGGAGATACTGTCAGACTTGTACGTACTTAAGTCCACGGTATCCTTCAATAGACCTTAACGTTCCGGGGTCACAGTAATTCGTTAGTCCCGCGACCTAGCAGATGGTCTTCTGTGAGATTTTGCCTCATTTATAAAGGCTTAACTTTATAGTATAAATGCATAGTTTTTGTTTGTTTAACCTTTCAAAATCAATATTTCTAGGTCGGCTTCCGATTTCTTTGAAACACAATTTTAGCTGGTCAGCAAGGTGCATTCACCTTGCGTTCTTAATATTTAATTTAATTGGGTTCTAGCTATTCGGGGTACCTTCCTACTAAGTTATGCATCGCCTGGTTCTAGTAACAAAATAAACTTGCATAAGTTTAAACATTTGAGCGCGAATGTACTACAAGTGTCTCGCAGATTTATATTCCACGTTCATTTTGTAAATTTGTGCTTACTCTAGACGGTTTCTCCGCGACACGCGCGCCTCAAAAAGTGCAACTCAGTATTATAGTCTGCGTTGTAAGTAAGGAGATTATTCACTTTGCATTCCCAAGATTAGTCGTTTTATCTTAGTAGGACTATTTTAATACTTACTTTCCCTCCTAAAATATAAATGCGAAAGTAACTCTGTCTGTCTGTCTCTTTTTCACGATTAAACCACTGAATCGATTTGGATGAAATTTGCTAAGAAGATAGTTTGAAAGTCTAGAATGGATATAGTATTTTTAACCCCCGACGGAAAAAGAGGGGTGTTATAAGTTTGACGTGTCTGCTGTCTGTCTGTCTGTCTGTCTGTGTGTCTGTCTGTCTGTCTGTCTGTGGCATCATAGAGCCCGAACGGATGAAGCGATTTCAATTTAGTTTTTTGTATGAAAGGTGACTTATCTGCGAGTGTTCTTAGACATGTTTGATGAAAATCGGTTCAGCCGTTTAGAAGTTGTGGGGGTGAAAGTGGGGAAAGGTAACCGAGGATCTGCAAATATACTCGAGTTGGGTATCAAATGAAAGCGTATTGAAAGGGAATATTGATGACTTAGTCGGGAGTACTCTTAGCAACATAAAATGATATAAGTTTGTACCTATAAAAAGTGTAAAATAAAAAATAAATTAAAAATTTAATAAACCCCCGACACAAAAACCAATTTAAAAAGTAAAAAATAACAAAAATACGTCGCGTTGGGGGACTGCTCCAAATTATTTATCATCTCCTGTTTTTTTGCAGTCCCCCAACGTGACGTATTTTCGTTATTTTTTACTTTTATCCCGAAATTCTCACAAGAACGATAAAAAAACGTTATGCGCATACGAAGTTGCGGGCAAAACCTAGTTTTATATAAATGCAAAAGTCCATTTGTTTGTTATACTTTCAGTACGATTAAATCACTGGACGATTTTGAGGAGTTTCAGAAAAGAGATATGTGAGATTCTAGAGACGGTTATAGGGTAATTTTTGGAAAACAATAATATGAAAAATAGTAGTGGAGCAAGCGGAACCTGGTGTAAAAGCTAGTGCTGGGATATTGGTTTTTAGTCTAGAACACTCCAGAAATTGCTGATTGTAAAAAATGCGAGTGCTCTCGTAGGGCTAAGTTTCAGTTTCAAAGTGACCACTTGTAAAACTTTAAATAGCAGGGTACTACGTGTAGGCTTCTTTTTTGCTTTTTTCGTTGTATCGTGGTCATAAAGTTAACGTGTTTAAAGTTGAAAGTTTGTATGTATTATCAAAAACACTAGGTAATATAAGGTGTGTATCAAAGTTAAATGCACTCCAATATTATGCCGGTAGATGCATAGAATTGAGGTATTTCCGTATCCGTATAAGATCTTTACTCGATTGATTGCAACAGGTTCGCGTCCTATTACATAAAGTTAAAATATAATATAATGTGTACTTATTAGGTACACCCACATTATAACTTTAACCCCTTGGAGATCCATATTCATAAATATGTAATAATAAGCACTTCCTACTTGTTATTGGTCGAAGTTGTGCTATTTTAGTCTTGTTATTTTTCTGTTACTTTATTGTTCAACCCACTTTGAATTGAGGTCCAAAAAATATTGTTTATTATTGAAGTGAAAATTGAATGATAAACGACTCAAATTATAATTCACAGAAGGAAACACAATTTAAGTTGTTTACGGTCGGGCGTTCGTATAGTAGGTACTCGTTGAGGAAAATTAATTTTTCGCTTAAGCTTTTACGAGACCTTTAAAAGATTAGGATCATCTAGTGAATAAATGGATTGGGTTTTGAAAAATGGTGATTAAAATATATAAATAAATGCAATTTTGTTTGCTTTTTCGTGGGAGGATGGGGTGGGGAAGCCCTGCAGGCCGGGATTGGTATCATAATGATTTTGATTTTTAATTGTCCCGGTTTCCTCGCGATGTCCAGTAACGTCCAAGATCAACTTAGAAATAACATACATACAAAAAAAAAAGTTTTTGATCACTAGCATAAGCAGATTTTTTTTGTTGAAATTGAACTTTATCACTAAATTGTTTTTGTTGTTTGTTTTCTTAAGATAGAAATACCCTGTAATAAAAATATAAACAGTAGAAACTAAAAACTAAAAAAATATCGGTTTTCCAAAGTTTTCGCAAACATTTTTTGCTGAGTCTATGAATCAAAAATACATATTAGTACTTACCCCGGTTTCTACTCACAACTACATGCATAGGTTTTTCCGATTGAGGTCCCTGAACGAAAGTAGGTAGTTAAGGAGGGTATTTGTATTTTATTCTAGAGATTATCCCGGCGCCGACTTGGCTAAAACCTTCCTCAGATGAAACAATTATGTTAATATCTACTCACTAATTGCTCCCCGTTCTACTCCATCCATGATGAGGACTACTAAAAATTTATCTTCCAAAAAAATGGTGCACAATTGCTTAGACTATTTAATTTCCATTACTATGCTAATGTTAGTCTGTGGTGTAATAATTTAGCGAAGAAAATTGAAATAAAGTTATTTTTTTCACCGTTCTTGTTTGTTATTCAAGAAAAAAATCACAGTTGTCTTAAAATTAGGGTTCTCCGAAGTTCTTGTCGTTGCCTAGATTCAATTTCAGTAATTGTAGGTAGATAAAGTCGTTAGGCGCAGACAGAGCCCTGAAAAATTGAGAAACAGTCTCAAGGGGTATCGCGTTACCCAGTTAGTGTGTAATGGCAGACGCTCCATGTAAAATACTAGTATTCAGATGTACCTATGTACTTGGACTTGAAGGCGACGCCAATTGGAGATATACGATGATAGGCAGGAATAATATTTGATGTTTTGAATTAAATTTGCTCGAGGAGCTCGTGGCTAAATAATTACAGCCGCACAGGCCGATCTTCCGGGTTAAACCGCGCTTGCCTAGGTTGGTCTGTGGATGGGTGACCATCTTTCATATCGAGTTTCCTCCGTGCCTCGGAAAGCACGTAAAGCCGTTGGTCCCGGCTGTCATTTTTAGATCATTGACAGTCGTTACTGTTAGTCAGAAGCTCTAAAGTCTGACAACCAGTCTTACCATGGAGTATGGTACTACCCAGTTACTGGGTTGTGGAGGTCCGACAGGCAGTCTCTCTATGGAAAAATACTGATATTCAGTTGAATCTGGTTCGACTGGAAGCCGACCCCAATATAGTTGGGAAACGGCTAGGCAGATGATGATGAATTAAATTTGCTCTTTCCCTGATACCATTCATTCTGTGCGATCTCTAAATCCTCCTGTTAATTATAGGATTCTAGGAGATTGTAGTTGTACTATAATTGTTATTTTACGTATTCGCATTACTTGGGCTAAACTGATAGTGAAGAATTTTGGCTCTTGAGACATTGGTATTAGTACAAAGGAGACTTTGATTAAGATTGCCATGGGATAATTTTTGACCTTCACACGCGAAGTTGCGAGTGAAAAGCTAGTTATGCATAAATAACAAAATTTAATTATACAACAACAACCGCAGAATAATGAAATACAAATTATTTCAGCTCACTGTAATAAAATGTTATTTAATAAATCACTGTTTGGACATTGTTCAGTGCTTCGTTTGGATCGTAAATAACAATGAGCGATACGGTATATGCACAAAGCCATTTCAATTATAATCTCTATTTGAAAACCAATCTTCGCGGGGTTAATTCTAATATTATTATTATTTCAGTTTGTTCCATTTTAGAAGCAAAATTTTGTTATAGGTATTTAACTTTTAAATCAAAAAATACTTGTTTGAATCGAATTGGATATAGTTTACATCCTCATATTGTAATCCTATTCTTTAAAGTAGATAATCTTTTAAAAATATTAGCTATACATAAGTTACATTCTTATCATAGGTAACGCTATATACTCATTATTAAATTTCTGTTTATAACTTCAGTTCTATGAAATCAGACGTAATATTATTATGTAATCTAAGTATATTAGATACATTTCACAGAACAACTCAACTAGACAATAATACCGAATATATTTTCGATCAAAAGATTTAAGTTATAATATTTCTCATACTTAACAATTTATTCAGCTTATTGTGAAACCTTCAATATTTCTGGCAAGTTGTCACACAACCAATAACGTTGTGTTGTAGTAAAATCGATAAGTAACGTAAATATTTGAAGGTATATACGTCACATACACCACGTAGGTCTCACGTAGCTACGTGAGACCTACGTGGTGTATATAAGAACTTATACGTACATAAACATAATATAGATACATATAATAGGTTTACCTTTTTCAGAAAGTAAAAACGACAAAAAATTGGATACACTACGACAGAGGATTATTTGAAAGGGATCTATCACGAATCACAGAAATGTTAGTAAGCACTAACGTAGATATCTGTTCCCTTAGCACGAGTTTTCAGTAATTGAGACGTAAACTGGAACTTTGACAATTTCGAATTGACAATTTTCAATGAAATAATTGGTTCCTTCTTCGCACACCAGAGGCGCTGTCCCATTTTTTCATACAAGAAACGCTGTAAATACTGGAAAGACTCTACTAAAGAAAAATAGTGAAAACGCGTGCTAGGGGTTATGGTAGGCACAACTAAAAATGAATCGTCTGTAAACTTACTTTAACGTGACGTCAGAACATTTTAATGGATGTCGATTTGTAAGTATTACCTACGATCAAGTTAACTCCTCTATTAAACGCCGACGACACGGCGACGGCGACCGAAAATTAAGTTACCCTTCATTACCTCCTAGCTGGGGGTCATTAAATAATGAAACGTATTTGATTTACTTTATTTCCCTACGGTAATTTGAGCGCTTATTCAAACGGTATCCGTTATTGACGAATCGTCAAAAAATACGAAACGTTACTATGGACATAGTACCTAATTGTTTATGGAATCGAGTATTTTGACATTTACCTACTTTATTTCACTACGGTAATTTGAGCGCTTATTCAAACAGTATCCGTTATTGACGAATCGTCAAAAATACGGAACGTCACTTTGGACATAGTAATTGTTTATGGAGTCGAGTATTTCGACAGATCCGTCATTTAAGATCGACGACACAATTTGTGTTTTAACTGACGTAAGTTTTATGAGACAATACGTAATTTTTCACGACGTATGAAGCGTGCGATAACTGTCATTTAAAAATAATAATAATATTCCACAACTATCACACAACGCCATCTAGTCCCAATCTAAGCAGTGCTTGTTTTATGGGTACTAGGCAACTGATAAACATACATTTTTTTTTTAAATAAATATTATACACTTGAGAGCAGTGAATCCGGGTCACTTAAAGAATCCCAAAAATGTCGGAGACTAAAAATGCTAGGTTAATGCAATAAATTGTATTTAATAGACAATGTAATAACTCCTTGAACAAACAAACATTTGTCCTGGGTGGGAATCGAACCCACGACTTCCGGCATAGCAGTCAGGGTCACTAACCACTAAACCAAGAGGCCTGTCAAAAATGTAGAACTAATATTTGCAAAAAGACGTTTGCACTCCTCATCTTCATCTGAAAGTATTACACAATAATAAAGACACCGCTACAAAGAAATTATCATAACATGGTTTCATTAAAATAAATTCAAGATGGGACGAGACGCAATCGAATTGAGAAAGTTTTCCCAATTTTTGATATTACAATGTATTATTGGCATTAGCTTTTCCTGGGTTGTATTTATATAGACTTGATATCCAGGGACACAAATGTTTCAAGATTCAGTTGTAGGTACTTTATTTTTCATTTGAGATACACCTGTTTCATCTTTTAGTTCTAAAAATATAAAACTTGGTCAAAATCAAATACTTGGTCTGTTGGCAGCAGACATGGTAAATATGCTGGGAATGTGGGCTTGCAGGCTTTTACTGAAAATAGAAACGGAAACCATGTTACATCCCATAAACGCGGCAAGTTAAAGAATACAATAACAGTTACTGGAATCATTGCATTTTGTAACACTGCATTTTTTTTTCTTATTTTTGATAAATAATTTTTTCATTTTTAATGATTTTTGACTGAATAATCCTGTGTATTAATCCCGGTTATAAACTATCTATGTACCATATTTCATTCAAATCCGTTCTGTGGTTTTTGCGTGAAAGAGTAACAAACATCCATCCATCCTATGAAACTTTGTCGTTGATAATTATTAGTAGGATTTTTATATTCCTAAAATATCTGTTGCTTAGTCCTTTTTAGGTATACAGAGAAAGTTAATCAATCAATTACTCATGTCGGTTCGTGTGGTAAACTGGTTAATGATTGACGCTAAAGGCCAGTTATTAACGCCCCGCTTGTGGTGCTTGTGTCTAAAATTAGTTGAAACTATAGCCTGTATACCTATTAACTGAAGAACTTACTATTTTTTTTGTACGTGGTAAAATCATCAAATGAGACCTGGAACCCCGGGCAGGGCGAAAGGGACTGTGAAGTCCACGGTGTCCTTCAATAGCCCTTTATGTTCCGGGTTCACGGTGATGGAATGAGTCCCGCGACCCCGGCAGGCTTTGGCCATCTGAGAGGGGGGCCCGTCATTATGCTAACGCTCTTTGAGGCGCCCAAGAACATTACTATTTGTTATCAGTTTGAAAGAAACAATCACATTCCAATTAGGTCAAGTTTAGTACATTAAAGTCGCCCACACATTATTAAAACGCGACCCGACCCGATGAAACACGATGCTTGTTGAGTCGAATCAAATGTATTGTTTTCTATAGACCAGAATCACACTATGAACATCCGACGCGACGCCATGCCTGCACATTTGATTCGAGTCAACACGCATCACGTTTAATCGGCTCGCGTCGCGATTTACTAACGCCTTTACCTACTTCGCTCAAAGCAATTGGTAAAAATCTTTATAAATACTTAATGTTGTCTATCAATTGCAATGATGAAAAAATTCTATTTGTGCGGCGATGTCATTCCACCGTGTATTTTAAAAATACCAGCATACTTGTTTACACTGAGTTTGTAAACTAGAAGGATTTTAATGGATCTAAAAATTCAACATAGCCCGTGTACGAGTATATACACAGCAGTTTTATCATGCAATATCATAACATTTTATTTCGAAACGATATTCTTTGCTTAACTGAGCGTAAATATAAAATATTTTATTCAATTTCATTTTCAGAACGGTTTAAAATGTTGGCTCTTTAATCATTTAATAGCTTCACCGTACTCGACATTACTTGTGTCCAATACGCGATTCTTTTTTTGTAGCAATCTGAAGCAAGTGGGCTTCCTCGAAGTAATTTTTCCTGGTTTAATTTCAGTGACATTTTGTTGGTCTCTCATAGTATTTGCACTTTACTGAGTTACCTATACTGAAGGAGCAGAAAATACATAAAATAACGAAAAAAAATCATTTGGCTTTCTACAATTTATGTTCCATATTACTTCATCAATGTTGAGTTTTAATTAAATTCCAAAGTTATTGTATCGTAGCTCCAAGTTGTCAGAATGATATTAAAACTACAGAAGTACTTACAGACGTGTGTGTTTCCTCCTGTTTATAAAACAAAACGAATACCAAATATATATCATTCATTAAAAATAAATATTCCACAACTATCACACAACGCCATTTAGTCCCAAGCCACGGTGTCCAAGCTAAGCAGAGCTTGTGTTATGGGTAGGTACTAGACAACTGATAAACATACTTATGTATTTCTAAATACATACCATGTTATAGATATATTACACCCAGACACAGGGCAAATGATCATGCTCATCACACAAACATTTGTCCTGGGTGGGAATCGAACCCATGAACCCGAATTGCAGTCAGGGTAACTAACCACAAGAAAATTTTATGGTGGCCAGTCAAATTAATCATAATTTGTGAATATACCTTCTACTTTAAGATTTTGAGCCTCTGAATCTTGATATAAAGTACCCCACGCACAATTCTAAACTTAAGCCGACACTGATTTACCATTTACATTTTAGCTGGTCATTGAGAAAATAATAACTCAGAATAAAACATGCCGAATGTAAAGTTTATAGCTAATTAGTCTCTCGGAACGTCCATGTTACAGATGTTTTATTTATTCTATAAAAGTTTACGTTGTATGCGAACAGGAGTCACGCTCGTACGTAAATATTATTTTAAGGCAATTTGCGCCTTCTCTTGTACCTACAAGACTATTTTACACCTATTATTTAGTTTTAAAACGGGATATTTACCATGTCCATGAACAGTTCATCCGTGATCATGGCGCTTGCAACAGTGCCGAAATATCGGAAACTCAAAACAAATAATAAACATGGTAAATATCCCGTTTTAAAACTAAATAATAGTTATAGTGACCATGTCAGTCTAAAAACTTATATTTTACACCTGCTTAATCATAACGTTACATAGTAATGATGCAGTTATAGTTATATCATTAAATGATTTGTTCGCTTTGTGCTCCGATTTTTCGGCAAAATTTAAATTTGGATAAAGAGAACACATGAAAGGGCAGTATTTTATAATTATATTAAGCCGTATCTTAGGTCTGTAGGGTCCTCAGAGGAGGCTCAGTTATCTGTAACTCTATCACCGTGACCCCGGATCATAAAAAGCTATCGAAGGACACCGTGGATTTTAGTCAGTACAAGTCTGACAGTCCCTCTCGCCCTGCCCGGGGTGGGAGGCCTGATATTTTGATGATTTAAACACGATAAAGAAAAAAAAAACTCCAGAAGACCATTTCATCCTATGAAAAAGATACATTGAGTCACACCTTAATCTGTAATATCTTCAAAAGAATTGGCTGCATTTATTAAAGAAGGAATAGTAAAGAAATTGTTTTGATCTTTTGGCTTTATTTATTTTGTGATGTGGTTCTCGCGAAGTGGAAACTGTTTGTGGATTCAGTACGAGTACGGTTTCAACGTGATTGTTTAGTGAAATTCATTTTTATCAAAAATGTTTCTTCCATTCGCTATTTCAGTTGAATTTTAAAATGTTTCTTATCGTCACTTGGTCCTCGAATGTTCCTTGGTTATAAATATGAATGTTTGTTAATATTTTTAACGCATAAACTAGATACTGAATTTATTTAAAAGTACACTTAGATAATAGCTTTTATAAAGATTACCGATCTCAATACAGTCGAAGCCAAAAAACAAAAGAAGAAACACATAAGAAACATTTCGTGCCCAATTAATATTTCGTGGTCCTGTGGAGACGGATCCGACTAACGAGTACTCATGGGGTTTTAAACCCAGCCCAGCGCATTACTTTGTGTTATATATTCAAACATTATTGCTCTCAAAACGGTGAAAGAAAAACGTAGTGAGGATACCTTGGCTTGTGTTTTTAGAACTTGAAGAAATTATATTTTGACCAAATCTCATTGGTCCCACTCCACAGGAGAGCTTTATCCCATCAGCGAGAAAATTATGAACTGATTAAGCAGGCCAGGCTAAAAATACAGGAAAATGATGACAATTATCACTTGATCTACGTATGCATAAACTATGTATTTACGATATTGTACGTCATACCAGTTATCTTGTTGATTATTTAAGAGGCAATTATTTATTCGCAATTTAATCTGATGCGCACAATTGATGTAAGCAACCAGTTGGCGACAGCTCTTTAATTATATGGAGAGGCAATTCAAATTGCAATTACAGTTTATTTTACCTATTCTATAGTTCTTTTTTACTAGGCTAGTTACATTTACAGGCGTAGGGGGGTTTGTACACGGTGCATGTAACCCGCGCAAGTGCCTCAACATGCTCAAGCTACATGCACTGTGTACAAGCACCCATTAAAAAACGTGCGCAAGTAGCCCGCGTCTCTACTTGCTCCAGTTACATGCACCGTGTACAAGCACCCTTACCTAAAAGTACGCATCAAAGTTTCATCACAGTCTGATCAATATTAATTTCTAAAGAACGAATAGAGGACAAACATACAAACTATTATGTAATCTATATGATAGAAGATACCTACCTACCTAGGTAGATTATAAATTCCAGTAATCCAACATCAAAGCGTTTAAAGAAGATTAGCTAGATAAAGGGCAACACTCAACCTTGTGCGATATAAAATGTTATATTTTAATAAAAAACATACATTCACATTCTATGGAATTTTACAACGTAATAAAATTGCTTTAATTTATAGTGACATAAAACTTGTAAAGAATGTGGCGTTTCAATTCCTTCAATTTGTCACCTGGCTACTTTTTATTGGTGGAAAACTACACTAGCAACGAACTTCACTGAGGAAATATATAAAATAACAGCGATTTATAAAATGTCGTGTCCCACAAGTCTGTTATTCGTTGTAAACAGGATCATCTGACAGACTTTTTTGAAAAATAACAAAAGACTCTCACAAGAAAACTTTTGTGAAGTATTATGTGCATACTTTTTCTTACTTCGTTTCTTCGAATAAGATCCACATATTTGTAGAACATAATTAAGTCGACAGCAAAAAGATTTTTGGCATGTATGGAGTACCTACTTAGAACAATAAATTAAACACAAATTGCCGCATTCCTTTATTAAAATTCTCAGTGAGGTAAGGAACAGCCCGATAACATGTCGCTGACAGAAGCTCACCAGACACAACACTGAAGGACATTTTTCAAACCAAAATTTCAAAAAAAAAATGTGACACATTGTTTTTCAACTCCTAAATTTTCCTTTACTTAACTTCAGCAATAATGTAGACTCAGATTTGTCCAGACTGACCCCATCTCAAAGAATCACCGTATATGTATAGTTTCTATGATGGTGATACATTGCGCTGATCTGCTCCACAGGTGAATAAAAACGCAACATGACGCGACTCAACCGGATTATGAGTATCCGACACTGCCAAAGAAAATGTAGTGGCTATTTTCAACTTGTCTTTTGGACGTACCCTTTAAAATGTTTATCTTTTATGAGATCCTTGATTGTTATTAATATTTCAAGGTTTTTTCAGTACTACCACTGAAAAACAAAACTAATCAAAACATAAACAAGTAAATGTCAAAGTTTATTTATTCAGTCAGGAGTTATTACAAGAAACATGAAAATAAAAATGGTCTTTGTGCTCGGTAACTTTAAGCTTTGTAGTACTTACATAAATAAACTTGGCTTTGAATTCAATATGACAGACCGACAGGCCTCAAGGCTCTAATAAATAAAGACTTAGGCTGTACCCAATTTTTGTCGGTCATTCAACTAAATTAATAATTTAGAGGTAGCCCGAATCAGAAACATGGAAACTCGAACGCCGGCAGAATAAGGTCTATGACAAATAATAAAATGGCTGGCTGGTGTTCGTCCGACACAACTTGCGCAAGTCATGTCGCAAATCACATGTTTTGTCTACCTCTACTTAATAATTCAAATGAAGGAGGACAAGACACGTTATTAGAAAAATGGCTTACAAATGAGTTCTAAAGAATGTCTGGTCATCATCTGCCTTACCTTTTCTCAACTATGTTGAGGTAAAATTCCAGCTAACTCCAGCCTAACCAGATGAAACTGAGTACCAGTATTTTACATGAAGAAATTGCATATGCGTCCTTTACAATCCTGGACTGCCAGCGACTTTCAGGTCATTGAACATCTGCCTATATTCTCCCATCAGCAAGCTAGATAACATAGTACAGATAGCGCGCGAGTTGAATGCAGTCGGGGTCTGAGGTGAAGAGCCCCCCGCTACCCGCACGCCCCTCCTCACGCGCCTGCAGTGTAGTACTTTGCCATACTTGTCAACAGCACTACCGCATTCCTAAGTTCTGCATTCAACTCGCGCGCTTAGTGTAGTTTATGATGATGCGATTCGACCGATCGCATCATCATCTGGCCACCATGATCATCCCTGTTCTACCCACTGTTGAGTATTTGCTTGCTGAGTAGTAGGCCTCCTCCCAGTTCTGCTATGTTCCCCTAACCTGCGCGTCTCCTAAACATGTTATATACGTCAATAGAGAAACTCAAATCTAGGAAGCTTATTAACGACATCCAATTGATATTCAACCTTAAAATACACTACAGCTCTATTAAAACCGCTCATAATAATAATGTCCGCAGAGAATATAACGAGGCCCACAATTGCTATTAGTGACACAGACTGATCGCTTCGTTGACAATGTTACAGCTGGCTAATAATCTCAATTGATATGACTGGTCCAATAGGCAAACACGACGTCGTACATTAGTCCGACTGAATTCATGAGAGCATATTATTATTATTGTTGTCGGTTCGTATCTGAATCAACAGCGTTAAAGCGTTATTAAAGCGGCTAGTGAGATATTTTTGCAATGAACTGATACATATAAAAAAAATATTACTATTGCGATTTTAAATTAAGGAATAGTATTTTTTTAATAGCCTATCTTGCGTCCCACTCCTGTGCAAAGGCCTCTCCTTTCTCCTTCCAAACATCTCTATTTTGGGCAATTTCTGGCCATGCCTTCCATGTTTGATAATAGTTATTTGTTATACAAGAGTGCAAAGTTGATTTTTAACCGCGTGCTCAATTTTGATGACCGAGCAAGCGAATGATTCTAAAATTGAATCACGAGTGCAACGAGTGATTCGAAATTAGAATCATGAGCGATAGCGAGGGAATCAAAAGAGCACAAGGTGAAAAATCTTTGCACTCGAGTGCAACACGTAACTTTTCATCCCACCTCAGCGAGGAAATGACTAAATGCAAAAACAAATAAAAACAGATGTACATTGTACAAACACAAGATAGGCTTTTATTTCAGTTTAGGTATTAACTAAGACATTATTATAGAACAGAATAATTTTTAAATTAAAACAAATAATACTTAGGTAGTAGTTGAAAACTACTACCTAAGTATTATTAAGTTACTTATTTTTATCTTGGTTTGTCATAACATAACAATAAGACGTGAAAGGAAAACCGCACAAAGCAAATAAAAAAAGGTAAAACAAAGTACTGAGCCAAGAATGTTCCGGGTCTGAGATTTTAACAAAATAATTATAGATTACGCTCCAAGGGAGGCGTATTGAATTCCGAAGCGATACTAAGGATTCTGGGGGTGAACCTCCGTCCGTAGCGCAGCGAGGAGGTTCAAGTGTTAATACCCGAAAGAAACGAAGGAATAAAGTTAAAAATCCTTAGTGAAGCGAGGGATTCAAGTTAGCCCAAGGCAACGCAGCCTTACACCCGAGGAGCGTACTCTGCTTTCCCACCGGCGAGGAAACAAATTCTATTTTTAAAATTTGATGTGGTAACATCAAATTTCGAACGGCAAGTGGGCACCACAGCAAGCGATCAGCTGTTGCGGTCACCGGCCGCCATTACTGCTGCTACTCTTTTGTTCATAAGATGTTCTAAATTCAAATTTACTTTATTCACTAGAGGATAAAAACGGCTTTTACTCACTTGAGGATAAAAACGGCTTTTACGGTCAGATATCGAAGAGCAAAAGTACCCTTTCCGAGCTGGGGGGATGAAAAAATATTTTAATACACAATCGTTGATTTCTGTTTTATACAATTAATTATTACCAGCAATGATTGCGGAAAGAGTATTGCTGTGACATGTGATGTTAGTCAATTGAAACCGGATAAATATAGAAAATTTACTTCTGGTCCAGTGTGTGAATTATGCATAATATTCCTAGCAATTATTTTCGGCAACACGCAGAGAAATGTATACGAGAACTTCTGGTTGCAACCGTGACAGCAAGACTCACTATTTGCTCACTTACTAACTTTACAACATTTCTAGTAATAAATACAAAGTCCCGGTTATCTCTAATACTTACTTAGTATATAGTATTTATTACTCAACTAGTGAGTCTTGCTGTCACGATTGCAACCAGAAGTTCTCGTATAGGTAGCCAGACATTTCTCTGCGTGAATGTTTTGTAATGAATGCAGGATAGGAGACAGACTTTTGGCTCTGACCAGAAGCTCTACTAAAATACGAATTTTCGCTGTTTGTTTTTTTAATAGTAAGAAAATAGCACTTTTTGCCTGTAGTATAGTTGCCTCGTTGGCTGGACCATCGTGGTCTATTCGGACGAAAAACGGTAAATCCTATTTTTCTTTATCTTCATCTATTTTCAAATAATCACTTTGAATCGAGAGAAAAATGATTTTTTGTTAAATTGAATATAATTTTTCTCTAGAAGAAAAAAATATTTCAGGTTTTATAGGAATATTTCATTACCTACTGAAACAAAACTCGTAACTCTCTTTTCGAGAAAGATTATCCGTTCTCGAAAAATGAGTTTTAAAAAGCAGTTTGTTTACTTTAACTTTACACTTATGTCATGTCATCTGTACATGTAACTATCTATTTATTTATTTTCTGAGATCGTGGAAGCAGTTTATAAAATAAGTTTTTTTAAAGAAACCCGTGATAAAATGGCTGACCTATTCCCAGAATAATATTTTTTTTTATGATTTACGCCTAATATCAATATTATTAACTATTCAACACTATTAACAGCTTGAAGAAATATTTGTGGACTTGTTTACAAAATAACAGAAGGGGAGCGACACAAATAGAAGCACAAATTCTTATAAATAAGAAGGAATCAAAAATTATAAATAGTAGCGAGAATTTTTTATTTGACGACACTGTTAGCGCAGTGGCTAAGCGATTGGACTGCTGCTCTGCGTGTCACGGGTTCGATTCTCGCACGTAGCAAATATTTGTATTATCTACAAGTAGTTGTTTCGGGACTCGGCGTTTATGTATGTGACTTTATTTGTTTGTAAACGCACCCACGACACAGAAGAAAGTCCTAGTGTGGGGCAACGTTTCAAAAGAAAGAAAAAAGATTAAATTTCCAATATTTTGTGGAATTAAAGGAAATAGCATGAGGCCAGTTTTCCGAGCTACCCTTTATCTGTTCGATTGTAGTTAGGAGTACATTAAATCGAGTCCTAAAATAATGTGTTTACATAATTTCGAACTTGTAAAACTTGAAACCTAAAAGATTTTATCAGATTGTGATTTTCCAGTATTTCACAAGAGTTTTTTTAACTACCGTCACAATCCATAGTGAATAATTATCATCTAAACAATGGGCTGTTTGAATCAATTAGTAACAAAGTATATTTATGGCAGAGACATTCTTCTAAGTATTACTAATTTGTGAAGATTGCGAATAATTGCCATTCTGCATTCCTTGTTTATACTGTAGTCAATTAAATCCTTCGTGATGCTTGAAAGCAAAACCTCGTAGCTGATCTTCGTCTTATTAAGTTTGCATTGTACTAATCTTGCTGTGAGTCTCAGTATTAGTTTGGGGTATGAATGAGACAAGGAGTAGAACGATATTGTAGAAATGATCATAATATTTTCAATAAAATTCATCTTAATCGCAAAAAAATATTTCTTTTTTGGTTGCGGGACTCATTCCATCACCGTGACCCCGGAACATAAAGGGCTATTGAAGGACACCGTGAATTTTAGTCTGTACAAGTCTGACATGCCTCCCGCCCTGCCCGGGGCTGGAGGACTCATTTGATGATTTTAACACGTAAAAAAAAATGTTTTTTTTGTTTGCTACACATGGCTCACTTTTTTTGGCTTATTTGTTTACCGAGTTGCAAAAGCCTTAAAAACACAATTAGAAAAACGTTGCCCACGAGTAGAAAGATAACTTTAACATAAGATTTTAGTATTTTTCTGCAGTTTCTGCCTACCCCATGGGAAGAAGGCGTGAAATAACTTTTTATGAAGTTAATTGTTGAATATCAGCATTCAATAATTAAGTAATGCATACTTTATTATTAAATATCTATGATTGAATGTAATCAGCACTGTATATCTTGAAAAGTTTTGAAATTCTTCATTTAGAACGTTTCCCGTATTTTAGGGACATTAATCTAGCTTGTATGATTTTGACTCCAAAGTACATTACAAGACAAAAATCGCGATACAGAACACATTTATAATACGAGTTTATAGCTATTTCCTACATAACTCTGTTTATGCAATATTTAAAAGGCACTTAACATAAAATATCGTACCTTTACGTCTCGTTAAATGATTAAGTGTTTCATTTATTATAATTAATGAGAACTCTAACTACATAATATTAATGTATCTGATATATGGGTTGTCCAGGAGTATTTATAATCCTCCCCTATACTTTCCGTGTGTATTATAAGGCTCTGAGGGGTTCAATAAAGTAGGTGGGTTGTAGCATCAACCTGTGGATATTTATAACCTTTTATTGTTACTGATTCAATTCCCACGATACAGGTTTGAGTTAATGTGGGAGTGTAATAATTATTACACATTTTCTTTAATAACCACATAATACTTCAATCATTTATAAAAAAGAATGGTTATGTTAAGCAACTGTCAATTATATGTTATTATATTTATTATAATCGGTACGGTTAACCAACTGGCTGAGCGATTTACTGCAGCGTTGTGTGTCGCGAGTTCAATTCCAAATCTGGCTGTTTGTTTATGTCAGTTTATAGTGTTTGTAACGCACCCACGATACAGGAGTAATCCGTCAGTTAGACTATCAAAAAATTCAGCTATCATTGTGCCGATAGTCGTGTTAGCCCATGGCTTAACTGCCAAAAGCCTCGACCAACAGCTAAGTAGGCTCTCGTTAAGCAGCTGGATCAAGCAAGGGCTTGATTCAGAAAGCAGTTCTTATGGCCACGGCGCGCATTGTTGGGATGTTCCTTTCTCTGGACCCTGTCCCCGATACCAGTGGGCCACTATTATTTATATTTTTTTTTTATTCGTCAGTAAAAATATTTAAAAATGTTAATAGTAAGTAGGGAAAATGAATAAAGAAGTGCACCAGGAATTATTAATAATAAAATAGTTGTCTAGATCCAAGGCAACTGAGATACAATCCCTGAGATTAAAACATTTATCATGCGCTCAGATAAGACTGTACGGTACGCGACTTTTAGCGGACATGAAGTTTAGTTTGTCCAAAGATAACTTGAAAAAATCAACTACAATAATTATAATTGCTGTTCCAACAGGAATTATTTTTTTAGTTCATTAGCTACTTTCCATGCAAAACGAATTAAGTAAGTACTTTGGAAATGCAACCCATTTTTCGAACATAAAGAGGAAGCTTATACAAAATTCCACAATTTTGCATAATATCTACTATAGTGGAAATATTATATGTATAGACAAGACTTGTTTACTAACCCAGTTTACCTAATACATGCGAAGTTGCGTATCTGCATTGTTTTACTACATACTATATCGTGCAATTGTAACGTACCGCACGCTTGTCATGTTATCTAGATTGTCATTTGTTTTCATTATCTCGCACACTACCGTGTTTATATTGTAGCCTTTATCAACAGTGTCATAAGGACTATTATAAAGGAAATAGTACGTTGTTTGCATTGTGATTAGGTGCTGTTATGAGAGATAGACTCTGGCTTTGTTAATAAGCGTTCTTAAGCTGTTTGTTTTTGAGTTAAGAACTACCACACAGAGCGATCTTTGTAAGACTGTCGAGATTCTCTTTTGAGTTAGCTTGAAAACCTAGATACATATTTTCCTTTTATGTTAATGTTTAGGTACAGTAATTATTTAAAAAAAAATAGGTAGCCCATCGTTATCGGAAATAGGATCAAAGTTATCGGAGCTCAAGGTTTCGAGTGAGAAATCTAACAATTCGAGCAGTGTCCAGAAGTTTCGGTTTCTAAATCAAGCTTCTGATCCAGAGGCTTAACGATAGCCTCTTTGGGTGTTGGTTGAGAACCTTACCAATAAAGCTATTAGCTGACGCGGCTAACGGTACAATGACTTTTAAGTCAACATCCTCCATGTAGACCTCGCGACCAAATTACAGATAAATCTTTTAAATGATGACTTAACTAAGTGTTGCCAGCGGCTTTGTCCGTATTGTCTCACAAACTATCCAAATAGAAAGTAATACCGGGATAAAAATCTTAATTTATCCCGTACTCTAAACTATCTCTGGTCCATGCTTCGTCAAAATTATCTGACGGTGATCCTGCACACTTTGGCAATCAAACGGAGCTCCCCTTTGAGGGCCAAAGTCTTCCGGGGTCACAGGACTGTCTCATCAGGTAAAGGCCTATTGAAGGATCATCGTGGATTTAAGTTAGTACAAGTCTGACATTCCTCTCATCCCGCCCTGGATGAGAGGACTGAATTGATGATTTAACCACGATAGAAAAAAGTGTCTAGAATTCGTTTTGATTTGAGTTAGTTCAGTTAGTACAGTAAGGATTATGTGGTTAATTATTTTTTGTATTCTGATGTGCAATAAATTAAATATAAACTTTCTTCTTTCCAGGTAAGCAGACCAGGTTGTCAGAAATAGAGGCAAGTAGATGTGGCATGAAAATAAAGTATGCTCAAGAATGTCGTCACGTGCTGCCATAAACAGTAAAGTATGACCTCACAATATATTCCTTGCAAACTACCGATTGTATGTTTAGGTCAAAGGTTAGACCGCATAGAATACTGAAATATTCAGAGGAACTTTTCATGGACGGAAAGAACGGAATCTTTCACAATAAAAATAATAATATTGTATTATTTATCCAGCTGTTTAAGAAGTATTATTTTAAAAAAGTTGATTTTCTTCATTGCTTACTTCACAGAAAAAAATCCTAGTGTGGGGAAAAGCCTATTTTAGAAAAAAACTTGGTAACTTTACAACGAGGTACAGATATTAACACCTAAGTACCTAGTACAGTTCTTGTCCTCTAATTTTCAATCTCCAATCATCTACTCTATACAAACAGGATGTGTAGTTTCAGAAGTTGAAACATAAAATAATATCAAGGTATGCACTTAACTTGGAAACCGGATAGTAAAGTTAAAACTGTTTTGCCGGAAGGTATGAAACTGCACTTCTGAAACTTTCATACATTTCTACCATTTAATACCGTATGCTTTTCTAATAAGCTCCATTTCAGCTTTGCTAATCGAGCGCGCTGCATAATAGTACGATTATATTTTTTGTTTTTTTTATTTTACTCAGACCATTTGTATGTAGCTAGGACGTGTGAAAGGAATCGAATAATTCCAATTGTGGTCTAAGGTCGAATAATTCAAATTTAAGTAATAGAGCTATTTTACTCAAAAAAATAAATGTCCGAAGGATAGATTATCAATAAATACATGACCCGTTTTATTTTTCTTTTTTTACGTAAACCAAAATTAACCACATCACATGACAACGCGTCTAAAAATCAGAAAAACGTTTCTCAGTCGGTATAATTTTACAGGCGTTATGATGTCTCAAGCTCCACTCCTTTTTTTTTTTTTGATTGGCATCTCGCAGGTCAACCTAGAAGAGGTTGTGTGCTGCTTAACCGGACTTTTCTGTGGATGCCATGGATTTTACTGTAGGGCCTCCAGCCAGAGCAAGCTCCACTCCCGAATTTTGAAGCGTTTTATCTAGACTGTCAATATAGTTATTGAATAAAAAAAACCATGTTCATTATTTTTCAATATTCTGACTGTTGAACTAAATAGATTTTCTATTTATTTATGCATTAAACTATCCAATTGAGCTTAGGTGATTGTATGTGCTGAAATTTTTGTTCAGAAAAGTTTCATGTCCATGCTACGTCCGCGCCCGCATGTGTCCCATAGGATCGCATAAAAAACTCTTTGTCAATCCAATTTTCAAACCAAATGTTTGCCAAAACTCAAATTCAATTCTGTGAACGAGTTTCCATCCCTGCTCAAGTAAGATTTAGTAAGATATGAGTAGCGTCGCAGCCTGACAGGCTTGATTAAATAAATTACGGATATATTAGTTTAATAGGTATTTGTGTAAAAATGCACACAAACTTTCCAGAATAGATAATCAAAATGATTGCGAAAGCTGCATAATAATAGTATATATAAAAAAAAAATAGTATATATAAAAAAGCTGAAAATCAACTTTATGTAAAGTACTTCATCATCATCATCATCATCTCAGCCATAGGACGTCCACTGCTGAACATAGGCCTCCCCTTTAGATCTCCACATATACCGGTTGGAAGTGACCTGCATCCAGCGTCTCCGGCGACCTTTATAATGTCGTCTGTCCACCTTGTTGGTGGACGTCCTACTTCTTTTTAGTACTTACAATCCTCAATAAAATACGAGGCTTAGTGGTCATACAAATCAATTCCTTTCTCATCATAGCGCTCTTCTTTCGCGACCCCGTACGATTGGAAACCCGTGATTTTAGACAATCCGATTACTTACCGCTCTCCTCGTCTTGTTATTGAAAAAGTTGTCAAGTTTATAATGTAAGTATACTTTCTGACAGACACGAGAAAGTAGAAAATAAGCTATTAAATATTCTTTTACTTTTTACATTTTTAAAAGGAAGTCAACAAAGATTCGTACACGAGCAAAATTATTTCCACTGAGAAAAACTTTTGATGGAAAACGAATGCTAAAGTTTAAGCCAGTTAAAAATCAATACCTTTCCAACCCAGTCTTGTTCAGATTATTTTATTTTTGTAGACTTTTACCTGCAAAACTCTTGAAACTGTTCTAAGTTAGGTCTTGTACTAACTTCGTAATTGGTGCTTGATTTAACTATGACAGAATGTATCTCCATAATCATAAATATACACAGCTCTGGGGGATACTAAAACTTTAATATTGTTATAGTTATAACATCCGATGATAATAAGACATCTGATGTTTTACGTTTGATAAGATACGGCAGATTATTTTCGAAAATGTTTATTATATAACGTAATCAGCGTAAAATACCCATTTGGTGTGACACAGAGATAATCAGCTGTTATACACCACCCTCGCGGAATAGCGTGAAGGAAAACATGCATGAATCTATCTTCCACCCATTTTAAGAAAACCGACATGTTCTAGAGATTTCGAAGATCTGTGACATCTAACTAACTACTAACCCGCATTGTTCATAATATTTTGTGAATGTTTACCATTATTCTGGTCTGTTCCATATTACAGCATATAAAACCGAAACTGCTTGAAACTCTATGAACTGTTAAAGTAATTCGGGTAGGAACCACTCTGAAAGGGGAATGCCCAGCGTCCATAGTACTCTAGGCCCAAGATGGACATCAAATATTAGTCTAAAAATGGAGTGTTTTACAATCTTAATAATATAGGATATCTGTAGAATATATTTAAATTGACGCCACTATTTTAGAAATGTTTAAAAAGCAAACGGTTTGAGGTTAATTTTCTATGAGCAAAAGTGTGGAACTGTGAGATATTAATACAAGAAGCTTTCATTTTTAATACTTGATTATTGATCATGAAAGGTGGGGTGTTTCTAATATACTTTTATCTAATTATAGGTAGTAGCGTATGAAAAACAATCAATCAATCAATCCATTTAATAGTGACATTTCTTATGAGACTTTTTCGACACGTTTCTGTTTTAAATAGGTGACTTCTTATCCGTCTAACACAACGTCCATAATATAATTATTATCCATATTGCAGGTGCTTTGATGTAAGTACAGGACCTTCCAGATCTTGTTGCGGAGCAAGGCTATAAGTTCTAGCAACCAGCGGTTGCAACAAACATGATTATCTCTTGATACCTGAAACAATATTAGTATCGGTAAATAATCGGATGATGATGTAGGCAATAGCAAAATCATTTTATGATTAGTATATTTACCTGCCGTGATGCAATATCTGTTAGATGCATATTTATAAATCGCTATGATTTTGAATTTCGGTCCGGTTAAAACCACAATTCACACAATGTTATCAGTAATTGTAAAAAACGTTATAAATCGGTATCCAAAATCCGAATCAAGTCCATAACAAGCCAGTTAAAGAAATTGAAGAAAAATCAAAACACAACCACATTGTGTGCAACATGACAGTGTCAGTCAGTGTCAGTGTCTGAATTAAACTCGGTGTTATCACTATCACAAAAAATAATAACATTAAATCGATAAATTCTTATCGATTACTTTTTAAATCACAGATTTTTGATTTTATAAATTCTTTTTTCACGAGTACACATTAATTTATATTTTCCTGTTTTATTTTAGTTTACTTCAAAACAAGAAAAACCAAATGGGCATGCCTGTGCGGTTATTTTATTTGTTTATTAATCGATTCAAATCGATTGATTAATGAAAATATTTTAAATGTGATTAGATCTGGCAACATTTTACCAGCGTTAAAACCTTGTTAAAACCAAGAAAACTTCCGTTTTCTCAATAGATTTACTTTTTTTAACGAATTATTGTAGATTGTGGTGGCGGTCGATTGGAAAAACGTAAATGCCTATTTTTTAACCGACTTCAAAAAGAAGGAGGTTATCAATTCGACGGTATGTTTTTTTTTTTTTTTTGTGTGTTTGTTACGCGAATACTCCGGCGATTGTGGACCGATTTTCAAAATTCTTTTTTTATTCGAAAGGAGATGCTTTCGGAGTGGTCCCATATTCACCAAGTCAAGATCTGATGATCAGATCCTGGAGAAATCGAGGGCAACCCTCAAATTTTATAGACCCACATATAGTTTTTCGCAAATATTATGAAGTAATTTAAGTATTTGCGTATGGTAATCATAATCTCATGTAGCTGAGCTGATGATGGAAGGTACAACTCCTTAACTGTAAGGAGTAGGCATCGATTGATTTAGTTTGTGTTCGCTTATCTCCGGAACTACAAGTCCGATTTAAGTCATCTTTTTTTTGTTATACTAAGTATTGTTTAACTGAGGCAACGCTGCACGTTTCATCAAAATCGGTTCAGTAGTTTTTGAGATACGGAATTTTATTAGCTAATTTTGTACATGAGCGATGTTATTACCGGTGCTACGGATTACAAAATTCTAGTGCACATGTAAGAAAATTATGTTACCTATTTGACAAGAATTTGGGTTGAATATTTAAACTAAAAAGAGTAAAATAAAAGCTTTTTTAAAAAAAATGTAACCGCCTTCAAAACCAACCACTAAAAAAGAGTAAAATAACCTACAAAATAACTTTTCTTTCGGAAGTCGGTGGCAAAAAAGACAATGAAAAAAAAAACCACCGACTTCCGAAAGAAAAGTTATTTTGTAGGTTATTTTACTCTTTTTTAGTGGTTGGTTTTGAAGGCGGTTACATTTTTTTTAAAAAAAGCTTTTATTTATTGCAAAATTAATGCATGTAGTAATTTTTCTCTAGTGTGCTGTCCACTGTGGGCCTAGAATGGGCAATGCTCTTTGCATGTCCTCAGGGACGTAAATTGTAGCTACAAAATGTGACCTTTCCTAGTAAAACTGCAATACTGTAAAGAAAATTTATTTGAAAAGTTTGAACTGGCTCAAAGATTTGGAGAGATTCATAATGTAAGTTCTTTGGAGTCTAAAAAGCTTTTAGGTTTTAATCCCAGAGGTCATTCTTCTTTTTCCAAATTAATGAAACTCCTAAAATTTGTAACGAGGACTGAGAAATGGATACTCAACGACTGAGGAATGGAGATCAAAGTGTTTTTATCTTTATTAATTAATATTCTATTTAACTTAGGTATCCTAACTTTTAATATTCAAATTTTAACCAATATTGCGAAAGTAAGTTTATTTAATTTTGTTTTTTTACGTTTTCAAACCGATCATCCTGTTTTTTTTTGGATTATGTTATCAGGTATATAGAAACGGACATAGGGATTTGTTCCCGAAGAAAACAACAATAACGTTCTTACATAGGTACACTATTTATGGCGCGGGCGCCACGTGTCTTTCAAATCTTATATAATTATATTACAAGCCGAATTGGTTGTTAAAACCTACGACACGAGCAAAAAACTATAGATATACGATAAAAGCTAAAAATTAGGCTGGATCGCTTTTTGCAGAATTTTAATACAAATTTTGAGGGTTATTCAGTACCGTCAGCACGAGTTTTCAGTATTTGAGACGTAAAGTAAACTGGAACTTTGACGACTTCAAATTGACAATTTTCAAGGAAAAAATTGGTTTCTTCTTCGCACACCAGAGGCGCTGTTCCATATTTTTATACAAGAAACGCTGTAAATACTGGAAAAACTCTGTAAAGTAAAATAGTGAAAACTCGTGCTAGGGGTACAGAAAAAAAAGAACTTCTCAGTTTCAAACATAGGTGATGAAATGGGACCACAACACTGATAAATGTCTACTAGATCTGTCATTTGTTGTCGCACGGTGCGAACACAAACCGGTGAAGTTTACGCGGGAAAGTTGGACGTTCTAAGTAATGCTCCTCGCACCTGCTTCAACGTAGAAACTTATATTATGTATACTAAGACACTATCTATCATAATAACGGGCTATATTAATACCATTTCTTGCGATTTTTTTCGATAATAGTCTTTAAATGAGCGTATAAACGTGCATTTTAGTGTGACCCGTTTGTTACCGAGCCTGTGTGAAAGATGATTATGGCTGTATAAGCTGTGTCTGCATGCACTGCTTCCTAATGATAATAATAATATTTATAATATAAAATTCCACAACTATCACACAACGCCATCTAGTCCCAAGCTAAGCAGAGCTTGTGTAATGGGTATTATACTAGACAACTGATAAACATACTTATATATTTCTAAATACATACATATTATAGATAAATTACACCCAGACACAGAACAAAATAATGATCATGCTCATCTTCATCACACAAACATTTGTCCTGGGTGGGAATCGAACCCACGACCCTCGGCATAGCAGTCAGGGTCACTAACCACTAGACCAACAGGCTAGCCTAATGACCACATTATTGCGGGCCATAAGATCTGCTGATCTTGAGATGGCGATTAATGAGGTGTATGGAAGAAGGAATAAGTTATGTGGTCAGTGTGTTCCGCGTCGACCCTAAATAAATATGGTAAGGGCAGGGAAATGATGCCTATCTTAACTGTTATTATACAGATAATAGATTTAAAAAAATTGTGTTTGTTTATTAAATAGTGGATTCATTAAAAAACTAATAAACCTTTTTATTCTCATAAAAAACTACGTTATCACCGAGATAAATGAGCTGTATTTTCATTTACATAATATTAATTTGTAAGCGTTTAAATTTAAATACTTTATTTTAGTGTTGGTTTATGATTATTATTTTGTACGGCAACATGTGATTTGTTTATGGTAAAAATTGAGTAATGTGTCACCGCTTTGATTTATCAGTCATAACATGAGTTTATGTGGTTTGCTGTATTTTAATTAGATTCATCTCTAAATACACAACAATTTATAAACCCATTTTCAGAATATCAACATGTGAAAATAGATTTATTCTAAAACAAGAATGAACAAATAGGCCGCTAGCTGTTTATTGGATTCCTAACCATAATTAGAATGAAAACCGTTTTAATTTTATTTTGGTTAAATTATAATGGTTACAGTGGCCTATTTCGCATTGGAATAAAATGTACAAAAAAACGGCTACACGTTTTGAAAATAGTATTACTTTATTAGGTTTCTTTTCCTTGAAGTTCGAAAACTTTTCTTTTTATGAAAGAAACATGTCTACCAACGTGACGCTCAAAATGTTCAGTTGCCTAGGGGGTGATGAAAACGTGAAACAATACGAACGGTGTGCTTCGTTATAGACAATTCAAAATTCGAACGACATATAAATGCTGCAAATTGCTTTGAGAGCAAACTCTTTGCTTTAATTGAAACGTATTTCGGGATATTTAAAGGGATTTTCCAATAATAGAAAAGCAAAATGATTTTGTTGTTTTCGAACATGGAAGAATTTGAATTTGTTTAGCGAATTGAATGGCTTTCAATAGGCCTTTAATAATTTTAATGTCTTTTTTCGTTTGTCAGTGTACAATCAGCATCTAAGATGAGGAATATTAAGGGGTAAAACACATGGTATAATGTTCCATTCCATCCTTATATTGGAAAGGGAATATTCTCCGATTATACGGGTGATGAGTCTGATATAGTACAGTGCAATAGTTCTTGGGTTTTTCTAAATATCTGAACTCGCGGAGAACTGTAATAAATCGATGCTGAAAGACGTCCACTGCCGAACATAGGCCTCCTCCTTAAACCGCCACGCCAACGAAAATTCGCCACTTGCATCCATCGGTTGCCCGCAACTCTCACGATGTTGTCGGTCCACCTAGTGGGAGGCCTACCTACGCTGCAACTTCTGGTCCGGGGTAGCTCTAAACTGACTCAAAAACTGTTCTTCCCCATCGGTTGTCGGTTCTACGAGCGATTAGGCCTGCCCATTGCCACTTCAACTTGCAATATCGTGGTGCAGTAGATTCACATTATTTAATCTACATGTCGCCGATGTTCTTTTTGCTATCGACTTAATCATGTCTGCAACAAATACTTTGAATTAATTGTTTAGATGTAGCACTGACAATGTTTTGAGTTTCTCGTACGATTTACAAACAGACTAAAATGTTCCACAATGAACGGATACAAGGGTATTAGTTGCTACAAATACATCACGTTTCAGTTCAGTCAAACGTGCACACCGCTGACGCTAAGCCGCAGTGCCTTTGTCGCTTAATTACTTGCATAGGATACAATGCTAATATTATTATCTACTCGTTTCAAGGTAGTATACTGCAGTTAGAGTCCTTACGCCAACACGATTACCACACTAATAATGTAATACAATTTATTACGGATATTGAACGCTCCCGGTCTCACCCAGGGATCTCAAAGGGTACTATACCAACATATCGGAAATTTTATGAGCTTGCATGTTACAGGAAATTTAATATCTTTTGCTTTTAGTACGAGAGTCGGGTTCGACTTCTACTTTATCGGAAGGAAAAGAAAACACCTTGAAGCCTTGTTTATTCTGTACCTTTCTATACTATATGTGGCTTGAATCAATGTCGGGCTAATATTTCAGCACTGTAGTTTATTTCAGCAATTGTAAACCCAAATTAAGGGTTTGCAACTTTTGTATAACTGGAATGATTCGAAAAGTTGATGAAAACGCAACTTGAATTACAGCCAAAATATAGTACTGTAAGGCGCGTCCCGCTCTTTAACACTAAAATGTAACCCGACCAATTGAAATTATTATTTGCGTACTGCTATGTTAGTTTGATTTAATTGAAATCTGGGTTATGTTGTTGATTGAGTTGTCTACGTCACTTCTAGTTGAAACTGCGGAAAGTATAGTGGAATAATGTTACTGACGTGTCTATTAGTAGAACGCGATTAGGGAATTGTGCTTAGGGACGGTTAGCAGTATTCTTTTTCGAGATAATAACATCATACCACGGGGTTAAGTTGTCTGCTGAGCGCGGACATGGTGCATCATGATCATTCGTCAAATGTCGTTTTTAGCAACCGCACTGAAATATCACCTTCGACGACCTATTGACGCAGTCGAATAAAAATGATCTACGAATCGTGCTATACTCTTGCGAAAACATAACCCAATAATTGTATAGAAATAACCACGGAGTAAATTTTCTATTCTTGGTAGAACAGAGATAGAATCGGCCATGCTACGTGATTTATTTTTATACGCGGTAAAAACATTAAATGAGTACTTTCACCCAAGCATGACGGGAGGGACTGCCCGACTCGTACTGACTAACGTCCACGGGATCCTTCAAAAGCCCTTTAGGTTCCAAGTTCACGGTTATCTGATGCTACGCGTGCTGCGTTTAAAGATTAAAGTAGTTCTGTAATTCCTGTTTAAGGCTAGTCTTGGTCCCTTTTTTTGTGCACATTATAATTTTAAACGGTCATGCTGAAATTATGTCCGTCATGATTTTGTATCGAAAAATTACGAAATTAGCTCGGAAAAAGTCACAAGCGGAGCACTCGTGTAATTCATAATTTTAATAATAAGAAAATTAAAGAATACGAAATAATAATAATAATAGTATTCCACAACTATCACACAACGCCATCTAGTCCCAAGCTAAGCAGAGCTTGTGTTATGGGTACTAGACAACTGATAAACATACTTATATATTTTTAAACACATACATATTATAGATAAATTACACACAGACACAGAACAAATGATCATGCTCATCTCACAAACATTTTTGTCCTGGGTGGGAATCGAACCCGGCATAGCAGTCAGGGTCACTAGCCACTATACCAGCAGGCCACTCAAAAATAATAATAAGTCAAAACTGGTCACACCACGTAGGACACGCTCGTAAGTTTTGGTACCAAAACATTTGTCTGTTAGCGAAAACATTAACAAAATTTTACTACCTACAATGACCGACAACCATCCGTTATTTTTGCGTGACCATAACAATAATATACGATCATATAAAACTGTGTGACGCATGGAAAAATTTCCTAATTTTTTTTGGATTTTCGTACTGTCAACATACTAGTTTGATGTGCAGGCAAGATCTACTAACACTTTTTTTGAACGATTCAGTAATCATCTACGCAAGTTATTTTTATCATTTTGTGGGTTGTTTCTTTTTACTATTTCGTAAACACAATCGTACAAACAGTCTTAAAAAAGATTGGGTTTATTAGTAGTTTTAATATCAGCCTGTTACTGCCCCATGGCAAGCAGATAATTATGTTCTCAACGGCCGGCGCGTCATGTTCCGCGCACGCCTCAACGAGCTGTCAGTAATCTGATGGGGCCCAAACTCCTGCCGGAATCGCGGGACTGACTAATCAAGTAATCATGACCCTAGGACGTAACAGGGAATTAAAGAAACACAGTGGGTGTCAAGTAAAAGTCTGTCTTACTACCCAGGGCGAGAGCATTCATATTTATGATTATTTTACCATAAAAAAGGCGTCTTCTCAAAATAAGGTTCTTCTTGACAATACTAATATTATAATATTTAATACAAGAGAAATAGAGTTTAAATTGATATTATACTTAAAATAACTCCCAGTGTTAATTGGCTTGAAATTGATTTAGACCTTTATTTCAGGCATAACATATGTATGACCCATAACATAGAATACATGACCATTATAATTATAAATTAACTAGTTGAAAAAAAAACAAGTTAAAAGTAATTGTTAGTAGACATAGTAGTTAGGAAACTTCATTCTAATTACTTTGCTGACTGTACTTTCTTATTTAAATAAAATCACTCAAGTTAATGTTTATTATTTTGTATAATTTCAAAGTTAATTGTGGTTTTTACCAGAAATAAAATTAATCGAGTGTGGGTTTAGTATTTGAGTTTACTTTCTTGATAATATATTATTAAAATTATTCTGAAAGTAAATGGCAAAGAGAATAAAATAGTTGTAATTTATTATTAAACTGTGAAACGTTTCACTATAAAATCTAGTAATTGTCTTTTTAATAGATAGCATAAAGTACGCCAGCTATGACGTCTCGGTCGCGGGAATTCTTTCCATCACTGTGACCCCGGAACATAAAGGGCGATTGAAGGACACCGTGGATTTTACTCAGTACAAGTCTGACAGTCCCTCCCGCCCTGCCCGGGGTTAAATTTTATTTTGGTAGAACCTTTCTAGTAAAAAAGTTAAAAATATTCTTGGTCGAAGTTTTAGTTTCCGCGTGGAAACTAAAACTTCGACCACGAATATTTTTAACTTTCGAGTTTTCATGTGATTTTATCATTTTGTAATTTTAACAAATGGCGAAGGTATAGATAGGATATTTACTGAGCTGGTTGAAATTTTAATTAAGTACATCTACAACCGTATATGGAAACTGTTTACAAGAGAATTCAAGTATCTATTACAGCAGCGAGAATAAACCAAAAAATGTGCCAAAATATGTATCAGTAGGAATCAAATCAAAGCATTTATTTCAAGTAGGCCAGTTATAGCACTTTTGAAATGTCAAAAGTGACAAAAAAGAACAACTGGATGTCTCGTACCTTGGGTTGGCGCTCTTTGGAGGCTTACGTTCAGCAGTCGACGGTAATAGGCTGATAATCTACACTAACGTGATAAAGAGGAAATATTTGTATTTTTAGTTGATATGTTTGTAATGAATAAACTCAAAAAGTACTCGAGCGATTTCAAAAATTCAAACAGTTAAAAGTTTTGGTTCTGAATAACATAGGAAATAAGCTACTATGATAATTATAGCGCATAACAACTTTGACTATATTTAACCAAAAACTATCTATAATACTTGGCACTACAGTTTATATTCCAACATTACGTTTAAATAACCGTTCATCCCGGATATACAAGTCAATATCCATATTTCCGGGACGAGTGTACTTTGCACGTATTTGTATAGTATATTATATCCATAGCATGCTTGTGTAAATACAAACGCAGAGAGCAGGACAAAGTCAACAGAATGCTATACGGAATTTGCATGTTGCAATTTTAAATTCAGAGATGTGAATGCGAGCTGTGTTCGGTGTTGTATTGAAAAGTTAACGTGGGATTACCCAAAATTGTGCATTTACTATGAAAGAAGATTACTTCGTGTTTTAAAACTGGCATGATCACTAATACCCTTATTTATTAACGCGAACTAAAGTTACGCCAAAGTTATTCCTTAAAAAATGTATGGTTAATCTGAAGATTATCCTGGTTGTAACTTTAGTTCACGTTTATTAATAAGGGTATACAGTATCATTAGATGTTAAGACAAGGTAACATATCTGTGATTAATTTTGATAAATTACAGCACACAGTGCACATAGATCAATAGAAGCCACCGTAGGTGCTTAAAAGGGAATGGATTTGATTATATTTTTATTTCCAAATTGAGCACCACATCAGAATATTGATCGTTGCACAAATAGGATTGTTGCTCTAAACATCGTTTCGCTAAAAATCGGTGCTCAAACGGGAATACCTCATAATTATTAATAAAATTGTTTTATCACTACAACTGTGAATTTTAACGAAAACTGCAAAGATATGACATCAACTACGTCCACTGTGGTTGATTACAACCCACTCTTTATCTCAGAGAAAAGAAAAATGTCCCAGAATTGGGAATATTAATTATTACAGGCTGATTATGCTGCGGAAAGTATAAATTGGCAGCTTTAGTTTCCTTCCTAATTATTACGTACGTGTTAGAATGGCTCTAAGGGTAGGCAATTGTCTAATGGCAATTGGATTTAGTATTCAGATCAAGTTTGTTGTGGGCATGAACTAGATTATGAATATAAACGGCGTAAACATGCCTATTGGAGGCTACTGTTCTCGCTTGTTTTTTAGATACCTAAAATACAGTTTAATTTACAACACTCGACTTAGAATGTAGAGTTGAAATTCGAATAAATATAATTTACATGTCCGTATCGTTAATAAATTGTAAAAGTTCCTCAAGTTGAAAGACTTTCGTGTGTGTAATTTTCACAGAATTTTCCCTTTGTCACGACGGAAAATACCTCTATGTAATCTATCATTTTTCTTCCACAAATTACCCTTAGAAACTTCAAAACCATCTTTTGAACTTGAAATACACTGACAGGCTTAACTACTACTTCAAAAGTTAAAAGATTTATTTGCTGTCAAAATGACAATAACCACAAGCCTGTCATCAGGCCATGACTCACTACTCAAGACGTTTTCACGTCAAACGCTTCGCACGGTCACTTGGCAAATGTCCGTCATTCTAATCTATATTAAACCAGCCATTGATTTATAACAATGCCTATTGTTACGTCTCACATTATCTGTTACTAAGCTTAGTATGAATGGATTAGGTCTAGCAGACCACCCGTCAGTGGTAACACTTTGAAATTGAACTGGCTTAACGTAGTATCGATTGAGTAGTGATACTTAACAGGATTGATACAAGTGGATGCTAACTACTGATAGTTTGTTTCGATAACAATAAGATAAACCATCGGTTAGAATAAATTAAAAATTTAAAAAACCCCCGACACAAAAACCAAGTTCCCTTTAAAAAGTAAAAAATAATAAAAATACGTCGCGTTGGGGGACTGCTCCAAATTATTTATCATCTCCTGTTGTTTTGCAGTCCCCCAACGCGACGTATTTTTATTATTTTTTACTTTTTAAAGGGAACTTGGTTTTTGTGTCGGGGGTTTTTTAAATTTTAAATTTATTTTTTATTTTATACTTTTTGTAGGTACATACTAATATCATTTTATGTTACTAAGAGTACTCCCGATTAAGTCATCAATATTCCCTTTCAGTACGCTTTCATTTGATACCCAAATCGAGTATATTTGTAGACCCTCGGTTACCTTTCCCAACAACTTCTAAACAGCTCAACCGATTTTCATCAAACATGTCTAAGAACACTCGCAGGTAAGTCACCTTTCATACAAAAAAAAAATTGAAATCGCTTCATCCGTTCGGGCTCTATGATGCCACAGACAGACAGACAGACAGACAGACAGACAGACAGACCGACAGACAGACAGACACGTCAAACTTATAACACCCCTCTTTTTCCGTCGGGGGTTAAAAAAACCGGAATCGAAGTGATTGGAATGTAGGTATTGTGCGTTATTGCCACAGCACCGAAAAAACTATAAATTCTTAAGATTAACACAATAAGATTTAACATAATGAATAGTATAGGACGTATTGAGTTGACAAAATTACTCCTAGAATATTTCATTGACTCCATACCAAGTAACAATTTTACGATACTTTAATTTGTATTGATTTCGAGTATCGTAACGACGTGATTGCGATACGGTCTTAGGACCGACCATATTGCATAGTTGCAATCCAAATTAAATATTGATACAATATTAGATTTATATCGTACATCCATCTATAGTCCGAAGCTTAAATACAATGAAATGTCAGTTTATTTTAGTTTTGTTCTCACTGACGTGAGGCCTACGTACCTTGTAGAAGATGGATGGAAACGTCTATTTGTATTAATCAATTGTAAATTGGTTGTTCAGGACTGTTTTTTCGCTTGTCAGCACATGATCGAAGATGTGTTTCTATGCTAAGTTGGAAATGAAAGGAAAACATAAATAATTGTGTCACTTTTTTTAGCCGCGCTATTGAACAAAATGATTATTGTGATAGTGTGTGTGCGGGCAATGGGCCGTCAGCATGTTTATTTTCCAAAATTATATTTCAATAGTTATCTTTCAAACACGTGTAATGTTAGTTTTCACTAACACAAGCTGCAAATAAATTATTATCTTAAAATAATTTTTAAACAGACATGACCCAGGATTCCATTACTAGAATTAAAAATTTGTTATACTAGCTGTTGTCAGTGGCTTCGCCCGCATGGAGTTAAATAAATAGTCCTAGGAGAATATTACTTCCAAGATAAAATTAAACCTGTGTGTCAATCCAGACTGCTTATAATTTAAATGCTTACCCTACTCGGGACATCCTGCAGAGTGGGTAAGAAATTGTTGCTCACAAATAAAATATTCATCTGTCATCTTTTTACTACTTTTTCATCCGGATAGCTACAACCTACCATAAAAGCAACATTTGTCAAAAAAAAAACGAATCAGCAGACTAACATCAACCTTATTGCCATGAGAATAAAGATTAGTCTTAGTAATATTACTGTGAGAGGACGGTAGGCCTAAACTCGCTCTAACATACTGTTTTTTTTTTAACACCTACTTTACTAATAATCCACCATCTTGTGTGACGCACTTCCGAATACACGATAAAAAAAATCTTTGTCGCTAAAATATTATACTCACGTGCCACTCATAATAGACTGGAATAATATTAAATATATAAAAATATTTTGGCATCGATCTCTGTGTAGATAGTTTGCGGTGCCATCCGATCTTTGTTTTATAATTCAGCACCCACCACTATATTTAAATTAATGATACCGATTAAATTTCATGTAAAACTTGAGTTTGTTATTTTTATTACAATTAGGTTTTCTTAATTTAATTTAGTAATTTATAGACTTAGATGTTAGTTCAGATAAATTTTCTAATAATATTATAGTGTTGAATGTTATAGGTATCTAATTTAATTCATGGCTAATTTTGGCTTCTTTCCAGTAAAAAATCTGCATTTATATTGCGGGAAGGTTTGGACTAGGACATTTTCCATAAACTGTATTTTTTATAGTTAAGCAAAAAGTATTTTTAGATTTTTCTCAAATTCAGAATCAATCAATAGGTATCTTATAGCAAAAGGCATACTATTATTATTTAGTTACATTTGGCAAAGGCTATATTTCAATTCAAAAATATTTTTCATACACAATTATTTTTCATCAAGGTATTTCCCGTGTGGGAACTACAGCGCCATCTCTGTTAAACCTCTTAAACTACTTCAGCTGGATGGCGCTGTAAATTTCATGTTTTCACGACGTCTCTATTGAAAGCCGAGAATTTTCTTAGTTTACGTGGACGCCGATAGATGGCGCAGTTTCGTTTTCCAGAGTTTTGAAATTTTGCCGCCATATTGGCGCGTTAATTGGGCCTAGTGTACATGTGTTAAAGTATTACAAAATCAAACGTGTTGATATCATACACCGGGTAGAAATCGTGTCACAAAACTAATTATAACTTAGCAACTTGCTGCGGTTTCGTCATTTTATGAAAGTAAACGGAATTTGACGTACTTTTGATAACTTTCATCACACATGGATGCTACAGTTGTTACCAAGTATTTAAAAGCAAGTTTTGGGTACTCCAAGAGTTTGATGTCTTATTTGGGAATCCATCCATTGCTTATCGTTGAGCCATGGTCGCTTTGATCATGATGTGTGTTTTCAATATTTCTCAATTATTTCAATTTTTTATAATTAATCTAATTTTACATTATTTTTTGTCATCTGTTGATCAGATAAATGATTTAATTCTGCATTAAATTTAAAACTTTGATGCACATAATATATGTGCATCTATTTGACTGGCCTGTTGGTCTAGTGGTTAGTAACCCTGACTGCTATGCCGGGGGTCGTGGGTTCGATTCCCACCCAGGATAAATGTTTGTGTGATGAGCATGATCATTTCTTCTGTGTCTGGGTGTAATTTATCTATAATATGTATGTATTTAGAATTATATAAGTATGTTTATCAGTTGTCTAGTACCCATAACACAAGCTCTGCTTAGCTTGGGACTAGATGGCGTTGTGTGATAGTTGTGGAATATTATTATTGTTATTATTATTCTATGGTATATAATTAACAGTGAAAGTAACGATCGTTAAAATCTCCAATTGGAACAAAAAGTTAGCTTAACCACTAATCAAACAACTTGCCACTGGAATAAGTTCTATGCTAGTTACTTTTCAAGTTCTTATTTTGAAAGATAACATGGTGCTCATATATTCAGAAATGTTACTTTCATAGTACATACATGTCTCTCATGCTACAGTTTATTCCAGACTTGTGATGAAAATATACGAGCACCTTTTTCACGAATACAAAGGGCGGCTAAAGATTTTTGTTGAAAACAAATTCCTATCATGAGAATTGGTAAAAATGGTTGAACTTCTCACCGCTAGGTGCAAAAATCGTTCCCATGTCTTCTTGTAGGAGAAAAGGTTCGGGGAGTTACTTGTTGGGTACAGTTTGATAAATTGTGTCAGTTGGATCTTCGACCTTATGTGAGTTTGGGCGTTGTTGAAATTGAAAACTCGAATGGTTCCGTAATATTTTTCGTTTTGCGGAATAGACGAAACATTAAAAATAACTTAATAATCACGGTACCTACTTTAATTAAATGAAAACCCAAACCAATAAAAACATATTCGAAATTGAGTCTTTTAATTCCTGTGTTTGATCTGTTTGCCAGTCTACACAAAGGTCTTCTATTATATTCTACTGAAATAATACCGAAATTGAAAACAATCCATAAATATTCCAAGCATTTTCTCGGCGAAAACTTATCTACCTGATTGTAATGCAGACCGTACGTATTTTAATCAACGGCTGGCATAACGAAGAACTTGCCAAGAATATTACACCTAAAAGAAACGAGAAAAAAACTTAACTTAAGTAGTTTCATGTTTGAGTACTTAGTTTGAAGGAAAACCAGGAGATGAGGCATCGGAAAGAAGTATGAAAAAGCAACTTATATCCTGATAAGGTACAAAATAAACTTCTTCAAGCCAATTCATGGCGGTCTTACTGCTACAATCAGTTTCCTAGGATCCGACGCTCATTGCCTGCACAGCACAGCATGGATGACTCGCAGTCCGATCATTGACTATGCCCGGATCGACGGCGCGTCGTGTCTCACGTGCGCCTCAAAGAGCTGTCAGTTACTTGACGGGGCCCCCTTAGAGGGCCAAAGACTGCCGGGGTTGCAAGTAACCGTGCATTCGAAGAATCGAAGGATTCGTTTTTTTTACGTGGTGAAAACCACGTAAAAAAGGTCTTATTTACTTAAGAAGAAAAAGATGGAGAAGACATTGTACAACTCGGACCATAATCCTTTGGTATTCTTTAAAAAAATAGAGAGCTGATTCCTCACAGAGAACAATAAGGATTGCTCTGTAACTAGCTCCTATTTTAGGCACTAGAAATATAATTAATTAGATATAAAAATGACTAACAAAGAGCACTGTGGGTGGTCAGACTGATTCAGACAGTTTATGATGCATTAAAACCGCATAATGAAGACAAACAAACACGTGTAGAGAAACATAATGTGACGTATTATAAAATTTAATTTATAGAGCCTTTTTTTAGTTGGAAAATTATCAACTTTTACAACCCGAAACTAAAAACTTAACTAATAACTGTTCTTTTGTAAAGCTTGACGGGAAGCTTGACGTTAATTTGATGGATAAAATAAGTAGAAGCGCTTTTTCGTTTTACATAAAATAAATTCCGTTTTATACTTTAAGTAGGTTTGCTTTAAGTAAAATACGAAAATCTTGTGCTAAGGCCTCTGGTCTATTAATAGCTTAAAAGTATTCAGGTAACAACAAAAAACTTTTTGAAAAAACTGACTCGACTTCTAAAAAAAAAGTGCAAGTATGCCGTATGTCTTTAAGTTTTAATTTGATCCTTATTAGCAATACTATTGAATGGTGTAATAATACAGGCTGTATTTTTTTTATAAAACCAACGGCTTCGATTTCTGAAGAAGTTTATTGATTTTTCAAAAGTCAAATGTTTTAGTTATCATCAAAATCGGCTTCGAGACTCCTTTCAGTATTTTTGGCTATTCCACATACTTTCGGGTTTGGCACCCTTAGTTGTAAAATATACCCTTTATTAAGAAAGGAACCAACCAACCCGAAGTAGAAATTATCATAATAGAAACTCAGTCATACTACGACTCCAAGACTACAGAATTTGTAGCAATTGCAAAAGCGACAATATTAAATGTTCCTCAGCTAGATGCCGTTTAAAAGTTTTCACTTCAGAACACTGGAACGCACTGTAGCTAGGTATGAATTTAAACTCTCCCATTTCGCATTTGCAAGAAAACTGCGACTTGGTATTTGCTTGCCGTTTCCCTATTTAGAGGCTACTCGTCTTTGTAGAGCTTTAAATAAACGAAGAATTCTCTTTATTGCAATCTGCGTCTTGCAAGTAATTGACATAAGAAACAAAATCAAACAACTGGTATTTAAATTTTGGTTTTACTTGACTCCCAATAAGTTTTGATAACATCCTTGATTGAGAAGAAAATTGAATGAGTCCTCCCCACCCAGGGCAGAGCGGAAGAGACTGCCAGACTCGTACTGACTAAAATCCACGGTGTCCTTCAATAGCCGTTCTGGGGTCACGGTAATTCGTTAGTCCCTCGACCAGACGATACATATTGAGATAATAATAGCTCGAAATACTACAATTCATGTCAGTTTTAAATGAAGTTTAATGGGACGACGACGTTACTATTTTGTGTCAGTAGATTTTTAAATTTGTTTTTTAGCAATACGCGAAAGTGCCGTCCAATGTCCTCAGCTAACAGCGAGAAATATTGCTGCCTCAATTTACATAATCTTCTTTGAGAGTACAAACGAGCATGGAAACCTAAGTATGTACGCAAGTATGCTTATGCTCGTTTTCACAAGACGTGCCGAGCATTAGAAATGTAACAGTGAATTATATTTGGCATTCATTTCAATTTTGCTTACTTTCATACATACATAATATCACATGTGTATATCCCCATATTTTAGCAAATAGGGGTGGCATATTTACCCTTCATCGGGCAAATATCCAAACTCCGTGGCTGTTACTAAGAAATCTCTTATGGAAAATCCAGTAACACTGATGCACGGCCTGAGAATCGAACCCGGGACCAATCTTTATAACTACAAAAACTAAAAAGTACGGTTAAATGAACCGTGTATACACGTATCAAAATTTAAAACAGATTTCGTGATTTTTACTTTAAAAAAATAAATTTTGTATAGGAATTATGAAACCGTAAGATTCTTATGAATACAGCAGGACAAAATGTACCATTTATGAGGCACAAACATAACATACTTCATTTTTCTGATTAAGTGATTAGAACTAACCTACCTATTAATAATATTACTAGTAATTAATACACTGCTACTAGTATTGGAGTAAATAATTAATTATCACTACTATCAAAGACCGTGTGGGGCTTTCAAAAGCGCGATACAGAAGAGACGGTAAAGCTTTAAAGTTTGCTAGATTTATTGCATTATTATGTTTTTCCTTGTAATGTAACATTACAGATTCGAGCATTTCATCGGTTAGGGAGAACAATCGAGCACCACAATGCGCACCTTGTTTCAAATCTATACCATAATGTACGCGAATGCTCGTCAGTCAGGGAGGTAGGACTGTAATGTAATGCTCAAAGTCGTTACATTACACGCGAATACTCCCGGTGAGGGAACGCCTTTATATTTTGTTGTACAAGTATTTGTAGCAGAAAGCTTTTTAGTAACCAAAAAACATTATTCATCCTCAGTTCTTAAGAACCGATGTTTCAAATAGTGAAGAGCTGGACAAAATCTATCAGTAAACTTAGGAATTTAAATTTAAGTACGTACAAAGAGATAAAACTGGAATTGCATTCGTTCGCGTCCGGAATACGTCGTCGCCTTCATTTTGAACGCTTGAGAAAAATGGGAGTCCAGTTCGACGTGGAAAAGGAAAATTACAAACCGGTTTTTCATATATTTTAAACCTAATTTAGCTATGTCATTAGATATGTCGGATAGAACCATAAAATAGCTGTTATATCCCTAGGAATATAATAATTTCCCAATTAACTTAACAAATAATCATGTATATTTATTCCTAATTACTATGTTTGCATTTAGCCTAGCACTAGGTAATTATTTATGTATCACGCTTCAAGCGCAGTGCCGAATTAAAAATCTTGTAGCCATGTTTCACACAAACTAATGACCCTTTTTTAACTTTGATTTACACTAGAAATTACTTCGACGGTTAAAAGGTAATAGGGGCATAAGCGACACTTTGGTCGAAAATGACTTATGAATGCCATGCTACTTAAAAAAAAAATCAATCTTTCGAATGCGCTTACTCCCATGGCTCTGCGATGAATTTTCCGCTTTTTACGGTATGACAATTGCATAAAAAGTTATGTCCATTTTTCTACTTTTTTAACCCTTTAAACTGCTCTCCTGAACAATTTGATTTTTGTCGCTTATAACCAATTTCCTTTTAACCGTCGACTTCTTTGTCGTGGGTGGGTGCGTTTACAAACATAGAAACATAAATTATTAATTATAAAGCCATTCTATCTTGAGATTTTCATATATTATGTAATTGTAACTAGCAATGATATTATAAATGAATAGATAAGTTACCTACACGACATTCTATCTTCAAAAACGGCATACTAACGCACATATGAATAACTAAATGTTGCAATAGCACACTACATCACGATTAGTCACTAAAGTTGGATGGCATCGCAAGTGAAAAGAAACAAATATAGTCAAGGTTTGTCAATTGACCACATTTGAGCATGTCACTTTCTGAGCGCATAGAACGTATCTACACCTTTTTACTTATAATATAATTGGTAACTAGAGAATCAACAGGTGCCCAAAATATAACCACAATCCGGCGACGATTGATAGTGTCAAACGTAGGTTTATTTATTACTGTCTAATACGATTCCTCAGACTATTTAGAAGCTAAAACTATCCATTTGTAACGTTGGCACTTTGCCTCTAGGAAGTGTTGAATTGCGTGAATTCCTCGTTACCTGTGCATTAAATAAATACGTGTCTAATTATATCTGAAGGTGAAATATTGATCAACGCGACAAAGTACGCGGCACTTTGAATAGCTGTACGAAAATAAAACGATCGTGTGCTCAATATGTTTTCGTGTATGTATTATGTATATCTGTATTTTACTATAGGAAATCATTGTGCTTGAATTTGTAAAAGAAAAAAGAGTAAATAATAGCTTGTTAGTTGTCAGGACAAAATGAAAGGAAAAAAACGTGTGTATCTGACCTCAAATAGATAATTAGATAATTAAGATAATTTTTATTCATAAAAACATTTTACAAAAATATGTTTACAGACCGACACAGAAAGTTAATAAAACTATAATAGAAATAGTGCCTACGTTAATAAATTGTGTATAGCTTAATGAAATAATCACATGTAAAAAATATTTATATGGGCATTTAAAATAACAGACACATTGTGTTTTTGTCTTAAATGTGTAGCAATCAGAATGTTACTTCAAACCTAATAATATTCACCTTCTTCAAAATAACGTCTCTCAATTGTATTTGACTTCTATAAATGTATCAAAAAATTGAATTTTTACGGACCCCAAAATCCTGAAATGAATCAGCTTCAATTTTACTGCAACAAATAAAACATTTCCCACATTATTGCAAAGCTCATGTTTTCACGCTCCGCTATGTTTAAGATTCCTCTGTTGAGTAACAACAGTCTCAGAGAAATAACAAGTCCGTCATCTCACGTCATAAACTATGTTTACAGCTACCGTAACATCGATTTCTAGTTTATATCCCGCATCCAATCGTTGCTTTTGTATGTTACTGTGTTTATAATCTTGTTTGTTTTCTTAGATAGTTTTAAATAGAAGTCCCGATTGATTTAGTAATTAAAAGGTGTTCGTAAATATTGTAACCTAGTTGCACGACCTAGTTTTAAGCTAAAAAGTTTTCTTGAAAAAATCGTGGTTTCGCCCAGCCGCTCTCTGAAAGTTGAGCTACTTTTATTGTGCTTTGCTTAACGACAATTTTTTTACAGCTAACAGCATTCACCTGTAATGTAACGTTACAGATTCGAACATTCGTAGACAATAGAGAATCAAATTGCGCACTTTTATGTTATATCACAGGTGAATGCTTCGGTGAGGGTGCACCTTTAGAATCACAAATTCGTAAATACCTAAATATCTTTATCGAAATCAGTTCAATTAAAATCAATCAAGGAAATACTGCAACTTGAAACAAGTTTTAAGTGTCCAAAAATACCTACAAATACCTACAGGTTCACGTCAAAGTTTTCTAGGTCAACAGGTTATTATTTATCCACCAACTTGACGGTATTATTTTTACACTGTGGTACAGCACTTCCGCTTTACTTTGTTCAGACGTCGCCTGTCTTCATATCTTTCAACAATCTCTCAACTAATTTAAACGTCTGTCAGTGCTGTCAGCTAATCTGTCGGAGTCGTTGTTAAATCTTTTGAACTTGTTTACGAAACTTAACAAGTGTTTGATGTTTACGAGTATAAGAGGTAATGAGTAGAATTAGAGAAGTATGTGGGGAATATAATTGTAAGGGATAAGAATCTGTAGAGATATTTTGTTGGCAACGATTACACGCACAGCTACACTTTACAGAGAGACGCTTGTCAGTCTTAATAAAACCAGGCTTTTGTGTAATTGAAAGTTCTTACCCCGCTAGGTAACCTCAAAGTCAAAGAATTTCGAGTTACGTATAAATAAACGAAGATGGTTAATTTTCATCATTATCATCATCATCAGCCTATAGCGTTCCCACTGCTGGAACACAGGCCCCCTTTCTGTGAGTGGGAGGTAAATTTTACAAATGCAAAACCACTCGTTTTTTTTTTTTTCTTTGTAATCTTGAATTCACTAGCATTATTATAATATAGTTCGTATAAAATCAAAAACACAATAAATACAATAAACAAACTTTATCAATAAACATTGAGTGCATCCACTAACAATTTATTCAACAGCTACATAAGTAGACTATGTATGTATAACTATGTATTTATCAATAAAAGGGGCCTTAGAAAACAACCTTGCATGAACCCAGATTGCATTCTCAGTACCAAATATGCAGATCTTATTTTGGGCAACATAGTATAAGATTGCAATGCAAATGAAGGTACGAGTACCTACCTACGTGGGTAGTGAGAGCAAAAGCACCAAAAGCTCATACTTGGAACCGTTACGTAAGCCACGGTCGATAACTACGCTGCCGACGGTACATTTGTGCCTCGATTCGCGAAATTACGTGGTAACCGTTTAAAATATCTGTTACTTCTAGCACGTTAGCAAGTATGCAATTTAGTGTAAGCTTGATGGTATTTAGGTATTTGGTGTTTGATGAGAAAATTCGACAATTTCATATCTATTAAATTGAACTTTTAAAAAAGGCCTTTTTTTTCTTTACACTTTCACTTCCAAAGATCAAATGGGAGTTTTTATAACAAATCATGTCTGTAATTTAAATAAATTTTTGAAAAGTTTTCTTTGGATTTTTCATCACAGAGCAGTTAGATAAGGAACACCGGCTTCATCCAGATTTACCCAAGTATTTTATAAACTGAAAATATTTCATAAAAGCTCTTTACAAAATAAACTTATTTTAATTGTAAAAATGTCTACAAATGAATCCATCAATTTGATTCTCGCAGTCGGACACTTTAAAGTGCTTTCTATCTCTATTCGCATTAAGTGTTACAATTCTATTAACTAGTTTATACTATTTCTTCAGATTCAGGATCTTTTTATTTTATTCGTAATAGTGTTTTATGCTAATTTCTTCTTCGCATTAAGGTTTAAATTGGCTTGTATTTTTACTATAATGTGACTACACGTATTGTACCGCTACTTAAGTGTTTACTGGCCGGGACGCAGACGCGGACTAGCCCGATGCATTCAATAATTTCACCGTTATTTACGAACGGTAGTGTTTTTTCACACTAGAAAGTGAACGTCACAGGCACTTTTTTTTCTTTTTTTATCGTAGTAAAATCATCAAATGAGGCCTCCCACCCCGGGCAGGGCGGGAGGGATTGTCAGACTTGTACTGATTAAAATCCACGGTGTCCTTCAATAGCCCTTTATGTTTCGGTAATAAAATAAGTCCCGCGACCCCGGCAGGCTTTGGCCCTCTAGAGGGGGGCCCCGTCATGTCACAGGCACATTAAATAAAATTTACAAAAACGGGGACGTACTTTTTTAACGATACAGCACGTGCAGTCATACTATAGTAGCCACGTTTGCTAATGCTCGTAAAATCTTTTAAGTACTTACGATACTTTCTAGCAAGGCAATAACTCCGCCTATTTTTAGTCGGACCACCCAGCTTTGCACTTACACTCACAATAAATCTGTTCGGAAGGTCGTGAACTCGTGATTTAGTTTTCAAACTCGTACTTGAATTTCAGCGGGATTAGCTGCGAACAGAAACATAAAGTCTATATAACACAATAAATTTAATAAAGAGTTTGAGGATCTACGAAATTGTACGGACTCCCAAATGACAATGGGCAAAAGTGGTCCAAGATCCTCCACTGATGACACTTATGGGAAATGATAGTATATAGTTGTGACATCATTCTGGCAAAATATTATAAAAATCCGTTCTGGGGTTCTTTATTTATGGTCGTTTAAGTATCTACCTAATCTTACCTAACCTAACTTTTTTTTTCAGCTGTAAATGATGCTCGACGTATACTTAACCATTTGGGAAGGGGATTGGCTTATGTGTGACTTACACCCACTAAAATACCAACGACATTTTAAATAGCTAGACACAATACACAAAGCCGATCTTGGACCAAGTTCCATACATTTTTGCCCATTGTCTTTTGCCTAATTGGCCTTTTAATAACTGGTCTATTTAATAGTGTTATGTGGCTGAATATCGATATTCAAATGGAACAGCTATCTATCTAATCTACACAACATACTTAGTACTGAGTTTTCTATGAACACACTAACCTAATTTTAAAACTGTATAATCGTATCTACGGCAACTGAACAAATTGAACGAACTTACAAAACGAAATCCACCTCCGTCTTGACCCCGCCCGATATTAGGACCGAAACTTGGATTGTATCAAGTTTAGAAAATTCTTCTAAAAGAGATGTCACTGTAAACAGCAGTGAAAGTTCTACAAGTTGAATCACGTATCTTCGAATGCGTTCGTGATAGGGCCTGCAACCGGGAAATCCCGGTACCGAAAATACCGGGAAATCCCGGGAATTTTTTAACCAATCCGGTACCGTGTTTTCATCCCGTAGTCCCGGTACTTTCGATACTTTCGGTACTTTTTTATTTTCCTTATTTTTTCAGTATAAAGCAACAAATCATATCCAATTAACTATTTTTAACAGTATTATTAACATAAAACATTTTTAATTGATAATAATGAGAATTTTATTAATAAAAAATTTGATGAAACTAATCAAAAATCTACTTGCAAAGACAATAAATTTTATTATGCTTAAATTGTGTGAGTTTTATAATTATTTGGCAAATTGATCTGTAATAAGTCCTTTTTAAAAAAAAAATCAAACCGACGAAACATCGAATTGAAAAGCAAGTAAAAAAAATAACTTTTGAAGCGGCGCCCAACAAACAAACATATTTATAAATTAACCATTAGAGCAGAATAGCTCGTTGTATAGCTTGTCGTGGTTGAATAGCTCGTCGTAGCTATTCGTTGATTGTTTCTTTGGCGCCGCCTCAAAAGTTATTTTTTGCTTTTCAGTTCGATGTTTCTTCGGTTTGTTTTTTTTTTTAAAAAAAGGACTTATTTTTTACTTTTGAGTTTCCTATCTCGTGTCATATATCACCGTTATAACGGCGATATATTATACAACAGAGATGTGGAGAACATAACATGATGGCATCACCATCATCAGATCAACTCCAGCTGTTGAGGGTCTCTTGCTACTGCCCTCTGTTACCATCCTCAGACCCTCGATGACAATTATACCCCAGCTAGATATAAAGTTTTCATCAAGACTAGTAAAATGAGCCTAAACACGATAAAGGTGCTGTTAACTGTTGAGGACCTCTTGCCCATGCTATCCGTCCCAATCCTCAGACCCTCGATGGCAATAATACCTCAGCTAGGTCTAAAGTTCTCATAAAGCTAAGTGAAATGAGCCCAAACACGGTATAGCTGTTGTTAACTGTTAAGGAACTCTTGGTACTGACTTCACAAAATAACAGGGATCTGGAGTTGATCTGATGATGGTGACGCCATCATGTTATGTTCTCCACATCTCTGCTATATAATAATGTCCTCAGAACTACGATTGTCAACTTTATTTCAACAGAATCGTTTCTTAATTGAAAATTCTGTAGGAAGATTGACAATCAATTTCTTTTTTTTCTACCCTCAGAGGCCGATTTTAGTTTTGAAATTCAAATGAGACCAACTTTGAGATATACTCTTTCCAACAAAAAAGATTTTTTGAAATCGGACTACGTTAGGAAAAGTTGTGCGTGTTCATACATAAAAAAAAAGTATATATATATATACAGTTGAATCCGTTTATTATGACATTGAAGGGACGGTCATTCTAAGCGGACGTCATACAAAGCATTTTGTACAAAATAAACAACCTCCTGTTTTTGTCAGTATGTATTTATTTTAACAGAGAGACATTATAGAACTAAGTCAATAATATTAATTGTTATTACCCACTGACACTCAAAACAACCATGCATGCGCCGAACATCATCGGGTATCACGTGACGCTTCCGAACACTTGTCGAAGTTGTTGAAAGAATTTTCTATGAAAACCAAACTTCGCTGTGTAATACGTCATAATAAGCGGTTGGTCATTATAAGCGGAGTCATAATAAACGGATTCTACTGTATATACATGTCGAATTGAGAACCTCCTCGTGTTTTTTTCGTCGGTTAAAAAGCTTTTACTTTTTTTAATGATATTTCCTTTATTTTAAAGAAAATCGCGTTTTCTACATTCAAATTTTATTGAATTTTATATTTTTTTCACTTCGATAAAGCATGATACCTAGTTTTGTTTTGCTGTTTGCTTAATGATATTTATTTATAGTGGAAGGAACAAAGTGATTAAGTGACGTAAAAGTTGTATAGAGGAAAAAAAAAAGCAATCACGTGACAAAGATAGGCTTCTTTCTAATTCAAAATAGACTAGGAATTTAAGTTCTATTTGATATATTTTGATTATAAGATATAAAAAGGATTTAAAGGTTCCTTGAGATTGTGTACTGATGATTATTTTCAATTATAGATTTACGAATAAAATGAACGTTTTTTGAACTGCTCCATTCCACTTTTGTAATGAGGACATTCACATTCAACCGATTTAGATAATTATATGTAGTGTGCACACACTCGTGCCTTTCATACAATATCTTAATAGCGATTTGTACGCGAGTACCGAAAATACCGAAATTCCCGGGAAATCCCGGTTCTAACTCCAGTACCGAACATCCGGTACCGGGTCTTTAAAAAGTACCGGTTCTGCAGGCCCTAGTTCGTGACAACCCTGTACGGAAAGTTAATGGAATTAGATATACCGGAAGAGATAATAATTATTATTTATTTATATGTCAGATTACATGATCCATAGTGGTTAGTACAATAGGAGCTTAAAATCTGTGATAGCGGATACACAAATTGAATGTAAATAACGATTATATTAAAGAATTAGAATACATTAATTACAATTTAAGCATTAAGATTTGAATAATAAATACATTGGGATTAGTTTAGAATCTTAAAAATTTTTAACCATTAGACATTTTTTATTTTACCCTATTTTAATGACACATTATCAAAAATTTGTCAAGTAGTCCATCATGTCTGTGGAAAAATATAATGTCAATATAAGTTATTTTAACTGACACGATCACTCAGGACTAACTAGTAGTTAAAACACAATACATATATACATAGAAAAAATCCCATTTTAAGTTCCAATAAGAACAGATGTACAAAGATTAATTTAAAGAACATGTCAAAAAAAATTGTCGTAAAAAACATTATAGGACATTTTTTTTACATTTCATTGTTTACTTGTTACATGTATCAATTTACGTTTCCAACTTCAGATACGCGATCATTCAACTCTGTGTTATGAATCACTTCGGTAGAAATAAATTTTCTAGCGTGTCTTATAAATATGCCAAGTACAAAATAATGCAAACAATAAAAGTAGATTACAATCCTAATAGTTTGATGAAATAAACATCATTGTAAATCACGTTTGGAATAATCTTTAATACCAGCTTCTTAGTTTGATTCGATGAAACTATAGATTTTTATGACATGCTACAAGTATGTTATTCAGCATAGAATGGGTCTACTTTTTACCTCCATTTTCAGTCGCTGAATGAGCACGGTGGTTTTTAAACAGCACAAGTCTGATAATCCCTTCCGTCCTCCCTAGGCGAGAGGGTTCATTTGACGACTATCCTACGACACAAAAACAGGTCATAGTCCAGTGCTAAATTAAAAATAAACCTGAAAGGTAACAGTCAAGTTAATTTTAAGTGTAATATAAACAAACTGTACTGCCAAAACATATCCCCAATCCATTAGAGAAGCCAGGCGCAATAACTTCAAAAGTTCCATCGTATACACTGTCTCATTACTTAGCATCTCAAGGACTTAAAGGTTGCACCCTCCAGCAAAGTTCTAGGTCGGCGTGCGATGGAACAGCGCCAAAGCAATTAAATCGTGAGCCGCACGCGAGGTTTTCTCCGCCACTCTTGCGACGCCGCGCACCAAATTGCTCTCGTTACTTGCACTTTTTAGCACAGCTATGTTTATCAGATCTTCGTAACCGAACATCTGGTTATTTAAATTTCAGTTTGTATTCCACATGTTGTTTGTTGGACAAATATTGGCGATGCCAAATGTTGTTTGTTGTTTCTTGAGCGGACGGGACGTGACGAACAAAAATTGTAATTTACTTGGAAAAACCAAGTGATTTGTATTATTGTATTATTTCATATCTATCTCGAAGGATAATTTGTTAAGGGATATCGCGGATACTAATTAGACAATGGCTATGACTCAGTGAAACAACACTACTTAAGTAAGTTCGACAAAGCTCCGTTTATTTCTGTTTAGGATAACCCAACGACGATATATTACTACACTCCTAATAACAGGCGACCGATGTCTGTCAACACATTAGGCAAAAAAGTCTTATATCCCTCTTATTTCGACCACTCCTGTGAGCCGTAAACATACCTTGAGACAGAACAAACCTTGAATTAGCCAATCACAACGCACTACCTCGTCCCCCTCGCTTACGTAGTACCTCAGCGGGTTGACAGAATAGTTTTTGTTCTGTAGTCTAGTAATATATCGTCCGCATCGTTGGGATAACCAGACCAAACTTCGGGGTGTCCCCAAAACTTTATTAAAGGATGCCATTTTTTCAAAAACCGTATTCGTTTCAGTAACATTGAGAAACAGATATTTCTCATTTTCTGATTTTATTTTTTGTATCGTTGTTTTCGTTAGCAGTACCTATCTAGCCGAGCGTCCTTGAATAAGTTTGAGCTTTCAGTAATAAATCATGGAACTTATTTCATGCCAAGTTTTTTAACTCATGCCAACGATATAGAAGTTCTCCTTGACTGGTTATTTGATATTTTTCTATGTGAGGGCGCGAAAGCATAATGGTTAATTTAATAATTTCAGCAAAATATTATTCATTAACAGCTACGATAGTTATTTATAAAAGATTTAAAATAACATTTTCATACTCTGATATTTATTTAACCTTGGCACATTACATCTAACCATTTGTATTTTTTTTTATCGTGGTAAAATCATCAAATCAGTCCTCCCCCCCTTACTGTCAGACTTGTAGGTACTGACTAAAATTCACGGTGTCCTTCAATAGCCCTTTATGTTCCGGGGTCACATTAATGGAAATAAGTCCCGCGACCCCGGAACCATTTGTATTTACAAAAAAGTGAGATTATGCGAAACTGAGAAACTATTTTCAACTAGATGGCGTTACCGTCGAGTCTCCTAGATAATTATGTTTGTTATATATCGGTAAATATAGAGTATGTCTACATTTCTTTTTTTCTTTCGATGGTAGAATTTCAAAGAAAGCATAAATATAACTTTTCGTTACATTATTATGTTTTCGTGTTATTTTTGTAGGTAATTATGATTTTAAAAAAATCAGGTAATTCTATAATTATCATATATTCCATAATTAGTCATCTTAATAATTAATATTCTCTCTCTTATTATATCCTCTTAGTGCAATTATTACAATATTTTGTCTGATTTTTGTCTATAGTTTTTCTTTCTTAGTACATACATACTTACAATGTTACAGGTGGCTAAATAAGTACTCCATTAGAAGCCATTGTCTCTGAATACATAAACAACAAGCCAGATGACCATTTTTAATCCGTGAATAGAAAACATTGAATAAATTTAAATATTTTGGTGGCAAGACAGTGGGTCTCTCACAATGGCTTGTAAATCATCTGAAATTTAAAACGAACCAAGTGTGTGCTGAATTTAAAAACCTATTTAGATTGTATGTCTCTAAATGAGACTTACTTATATAAATAGACATACTTTTCGTCTCGAGTTATTGTATATTTATATCTGATGCGATAATAAAACTGTATAATATCTAATAGGCAATTTCATACCATGAAGAAATAGCTTTTATTAGTACGTCAGCTAAATTTTTGAAAACAATGGACAAGTACTTTTTATTTCCTTAAACCAATGCATATTTACAAAGATAATTATAACGCATCAATATTCGAGAGTCCCCCACTCTCGTGATGTCAGAAGCAAGTAAAGACTGCACTTGCATGCTAGTGCAATGCTAGTCCCAAGCTAAGCAGAGTTTGTGTTATGGGTACTAGACAACTGATAAACATTCTTATATATTTCTAAATACATACATATTATAGATAAATAACACCCAGACACAGAACAAATGTCATGCTCATCACACAAACATTTGTCCTGGGTGGGAATCGAACCTACGACCCCCGGCATGGCAGTCAGGGTCACTAACCACTAGAACAACAGGCCAGTCAAAGTAACGGACGGATTAATTAGATTTTCTCCGTCTAATAACCTATTCTAGACTATTATAGAACAACAAATGACAGCAGTGACCAACAGGAACGGGGTAAACGAACAATCGTTAATAAGTAATTTATTTATTCTTGACAGGTCATAAAACATCCTTAAAACACTGTCCGACTAACGTCATCTAGGATCACTATCGCTATTTCAGCTACTTTGTTACAAATGACTCATTTTGTCGCGAAAATACTCGAAATGCGACTGCGCAGTAAGTAAATAGAAACTAAAATTAATCATTAGAAGCTAAACATAATGTAAACTGCTTGAAATATTTACGAGAACTTTAAAAGATATATTGGCTAATTAGTCTACAATGTTGGACGTATTTATAACTAGCTGGTGAATTATTATTAAACACTATATGCTTATGACCACGGTTTTGTTTCGTGGAATACAGTAATTGACCCACGAAATAATGTAATATAATAATATATTAGATAATAATATTATGATGATAAAAATTATCGTACATGTTAAATTAAGTTATAAAAAAAAATATATGACTGCATTAGTTTATGCATGAAAGAATAACAAATATCTTTCCAAACCCATCTTCACAAATTTTCTCATTTATATTAGAAAAAGTAGATACATTTTTTTTGTAGCCTGTATGCGGAGTAATATAGTATTATTGAGATTTATTACTCCATTACGACCTAATCCCAATTCCTATCTCATTATTCTTTATTCAGTAACTTACATTTCGGTTCAAATTGAGGCAACGAAGTAATGCTAACAAAGTACTGAATATTTAGCATCAGATATAAAGGCCACATGCATTACCGTAATTAACTGTTATTGAATTATCTAGACAAGGCAACAGACCCACCACTGCATATTGCAGATAGGTAAACACGGCTACACATCAAGCTATGCAAAACCAGTATTAGCTGACCGTTCATTGTGTGTAAAAATCGTACGAATCGAGACCAAGATACCTTGATGTGTAACCGTGTGTACAGCGTGAATTTAAAATAGCTGAACCCACTTGATTAAAAAGAAAATGAATTCATTAGTGACCCGATCAAGTGACGGAAGCTGAATTTATGACGCCAACATTTGTCTAGTCTTCGTAATCATCAAAATTAAATGGCAAGAGTAAATGAATCTTAACAACTTTATTGCCTTTGTCAAACTGAAGGACAAAGCGAATGCGATCCGAAGCGTTTTTATTTGTAACTAGCGGCCCGTCCCGGCTTCGCACGGGTGGAGGACCCGGTCTAAAACCCGGTCCCGATGGTTACAAACACAACAAAAAAATAATTATCCGAATCGGTCAAGCCGTTTTCATGTTATGTCGTGACAACGGAAAACGGGTTTCATTTTTATATATATAGATGTATGGGATTGTTTGAATCCAGTCACATTGAAAAACAAAACACGCGTTCGTTTTGCTTGTTAATTTGACAATGTCTTAACAGTATTGTATAGCGAGACAGCAGCTCATGTGCTCCAACACCTGCCGGCAAAGAAGTTCGGTAAACCAGGCACTCTCCACGAGATCATCGGCAACACAAAGGTGCTGCCGCATTTCCTCGGGGAGCTGGTGGATCGAATGATCTCTTTCCCACCCGCACTCAAAATACTCGCATAATTATCATCTCATATGCGAGTTGCGGATACCAGCCCGTTATACAATAAAAACAAGACAATACAGTATTGTATAAAAATGAAATGAAACAATAATGAACATCCACCAGAATAAACCGTTCACTCGAGTGTAGCATCTAATATCGGTATTATGGTAACATACTTTTCCGTAACCCATGGTAATATAATAGAGCCCGCGTAGTCCCCGGAGCGTATCCGTAGCGCATTCATTCCAAATCCAAATGTTTGTGCCTGTGCCAGTACTCGCTCCCGTTCCACTTGGCCGAGTCTTCGCACTGATTACTATGATACGGGAATAAGGAACTGCTTCTGTTTGTATACAACTGCTTTATTGTACACTAGTTACGGGTTTGAATGCTCGATTGCGAGATTTATGAGGTTGGTACAATAGATCTCTAGGAATAAGAGGAACAGGGTGTAAGGCGGGGTTCACACGTTCAGAATTTTGAGTCGGAATTCAAAATGAAAATTGTTGTTAGATTGATTTGAGAAATAATGTGTAAAGCCAGCCAGTACCGTCAGCACGAGTTTTCAGTATTTGAGACGTAAAGTAAACTGGAACTTTGACGACTTCAAATTGACAATTTTCAAGGGAAAAATTGGTTCCTTCTTCGCACACCAGAGGCGCTGTACCATATTTTCATACAATAAACGCTGTAAATACTAGAAAAACTCTGTAAAGTAAAATAGAGAAAACTCGTGCTAGGGGTACTGTTCTTCAATTCTGTATTAAAGTGAGAATACTCCTACCATATGGGTGTTAGTTGTGGTGTTGCCCGTAAAATGATGTCTCGTGAATTGTTTTCTGGGTAATATTTTATCGATTTCAGATTTCGATTTTCAGTTCTTCATTTACTCGCCTATTCTTAATAATTATTGTTAACTCAATTATGTCCCTTACAAAGTTATAGAATTTTAAATAATTTAGGTTACTTCTGTCAGAAACTTTTGAAACCGAATACCTATATTAATTTTCTTATTGGTATTAACATAATTCCATATATTATGACACAATACATTTTACAATACTTCTTAATTAAAACTTAAGGAACAAAATGTCAACTCCATGACATTTTCTATCCGACTATCTTTGAGAAGACAAACTCAGAGGTCAAGACAAGTTATCTGGAAAAGTCTTCGATAGGCAGTCTTTCGTTGAAGGAAATCCCACTGTATTATCACAATGATGTCAAAACGCTTACTTTCAATCCTTAAATCCACGTAAAACTTAGTTGAATTCTCTTTGAAGTCGGCTGCAGCTGCAGACAGGAAGAAAACAGCGCTGCGGAATAAACTGAGTTAAATAAACATTACCTACATGATATGCTCCTACCTCCTTTGAAAGTAGACAAACAAAACCACGCTTGTTAAGGTAAAACAATATCATACAATTGAAAACGAAAATTCAATTTCGTCTCTCCATATGGAGATAAAAATAAAACCTTCTTCGAGTTTTTTATTTTATTCTGTACAGCTCCAAGAGATTTGAAATAAACAGGGGATCAAATACAAGATTGATTAAGGTGGCATTCTAACACCCGAATTGTAAAAGAGTAATATATGCTTTGACCCATTTGTGGTAGAAGCGTCGCGGGTGGTTCGAAAATCCAGCCAATCATTTCAAGGGTACGCCGAATTGTGGAAAATAAATTCTCAGTGGAAAATTGTTGGTGGCAGTTTGAATGCCGTATGTTCTGTGAAAATGAAAATATGGAGATTTGAAAAGATTACGTAACTTTTTTACGTGCTTTGTACTTTGCAGTGCAGTGGTGGCCCAGTCGTATCGGTACCGACTTACAATTTGCAGGTCATGGGTTCGAACTCCGCCAGGCGCAGTACTTTGTGTAATTTATTTCATCACCACTGCTCTCAAAGCGGTGAAGGAAAACATCGTGAGGAAACCGGCATGTCCTAAAACCAAAAATTCGAAGATATGTGACATCTACCTAACGGCACTGGGCCCGCGTGGTGGATTATGGCTCACTCCCTCTCTTAGAGAGAAGGCCTGTGTCCCAGCAGTGGGGAACATTATATGTTGATGATGATGATGACGTAACTTTGTTCAATCGTTGTACTACATGTATAAACTCACGCATTTTGCCCCGGGAAGTAAGCAGGGACTACAGAATCCGTCTGCTATAATTCTTACATGTGTACATTATATGACGAGGCCTCAAAGAGCGTCAGCATAATGACGAGGCCCCCTCTCAGAGGGCTAAAGCCTGCCGGTGTCGCGGGACTTATACCATGACCGTGACCCCGGAAGATAAAGGGCTATTGAAGGACACCTTGGATTTTAGTCAGAACAACCCTCCCGCCCTGTCCGGGGTGGGAGGCCTCATCTGAAAAAAAATGTGTACATTATATGTATTTACTCGTTTTGCATCATTCACTTTTTTACCATTTCAAATAAGCGCCTCGCCCATGTGATTAGACGGAAAATTCCATACGTACTAAGATGACTTAACACCACTTTACCAAAAAAACGAAACAAGACAAAATGATTATCTCTGAGATATATTCTAGAAGCTACCAAATAACTAAAAATTAACACGACATGACTGACAGTTAAAATACATGTTTTAGAATACAAACCATAGCAAATACTATTTTTTCCGGCCATCTTACTTCTTATCATAATAATTACCTACTTAATTTGTACCAGCAAAAACTATGTAGTTATTTTTATCATCAACCAGGTTTTGTTTACGGTTACGTACACAAAGGGTTAAAGGGGACCCTAATACTAAGTCTCCACTGTCCATCTGTCTGTCAGTCTGTCAACAGGCTGTACCTTAAGGACACAGTACCGTCAGCACGAGTTTTCAGTATTTGAGACGTAATGTAAACTGGAACTTTGACGACTTCAAATTGACAATTTTCAAGGAAAAAATTGGTTCGTTCTTCGCACACCAGAGGCGCTGTTCCATACTTTCATACAATAAACGCTGTAAATACTGGAAAAACTCTGTAAAGTAAAATAGAGAAAACTCGTGCTAGGGGTACTGGTAATTTCGACAGTTGAAATTTTCACAGATAATGTATTTCTGTTGCCGTTATGACACCAAAATAAATAGGTATTTAAAAGTGGCTCTCATTCAACAAACGTGATTTTTTGCCGTTTTTGTAGAGAATGGTACTACAATACACGTAAATTACGATAATCATAACTAATACTTTGCTATTTATTGTCAATATCTTATATAGCTTCGCAGCATGTTGCTAATGTTAAACAAAGTTTTTTTTTTTGACGTGGTAAAATCATCCTCCTCTCAGGGCAGGGCGGGACGGGGCTGTCAGACACGTACTGACTAAAATCCACGGTGTCCTTCAATAGCCCTTTTCGTTCCAGGGTCACGGTAATTTAATAAGTCCCGCAACTCCGGCAGGCATGTTAAACTAAGTAGCACAAAACTAAACCACAGTAATTCAATATTTTGTACCACGACTACAACTTCGGAAAATCTCATATTTATGACCAGCAATATCATGAAAAGTGAAGCAATATACGTTTACTGAGGCGTGACGTCATGAACCCAGTTCAGTATGCATGAAATAACATTACTTGTAATGAACCGTGCAAGTGCTCGTTTAATTTTATTTCGGTCACGGAATACATGTTGAGTTCTACTAAGATGCCATTGGTAAGCAGTTTGTTATTTTACAAAATATAAATTATGTTATAATGTTTTTTTATACGCGGCCCCTTAGTTTATAGAATTTCTATATTCATAGTAGGCCGCTGAGAATAGAAACCAAAAATCATAGAACAAAAATTACTGTCGTCGTTCGATTCCTACGTAGAACAAACATTTAAATGAGTGCATGGCCCTTACTTATTCACGCATTTATATGTTTCGATCTGATCATTTTTATCTGATCCTAAAGCAGTGCATTTGAAATATTAAACGAGCATACTGCAAGACTCGGAACTCAGGAATCTGTAGTTCGTACTGATATTGTTCTCTCCGAGAATCGAACTCATAACACACAGCACAGCAGTAAATCGCTCAACTACTGCACCAATTGTGCCAATAGATAAATAATCGCTGTGGATAGACCCTTGCTCACTAAAGTTTTGTGGAAGATGACACAGAGACATTACAAATTTACAAGTCTGGTAATGAAGGTTTTATTCCACATAAAGATTACGTCTAAATCTAACCTTTAGGTAGAAGCACTGAGGCAGGGTGGTCATCTATACTTTCAATAACATATCAAAAATCACCAAGTTGGTCACTTGCAATGTTAACCTTTATTAGTTGTTAACACGGTTCACTTTTTTTTTAACCTAAACCGTATATATCTATGGAGTTCAAAAGTGAAAAGATTTGCCAGTCACCAAATTTAATAGCATAAAGCTGACTGTCCAGAAAGTACCTACTAGACGTACCTATTGAGGCATCGTCATTCATTGCATCTCAGCTATAAGTTTAGGAGAACAATACTGTTGACCATCTGTCTAAGGTAGGATTCAGACCAACCAGCCAAGGCCGGGCGGCATTTTACAATGCAGTACAGAAAATTGAAATGTATCAACAGTAATTACAGTTCATATTTGCATGCAAAGTTATCTCCGTCGGCATCCCGCGACACGTAGCGACGTGTCCCGTAAGTTGCATGCAAATATGAACTGTAATTACTGTTCATACATTTCAATGTTCTTTACCGCATTGTAAAATTCCGCCCGGCTCGGCTGAGTGGTCTGAATCGTACCTAACAAATTCTCAGAGTCATGTTTCTTGACTACTTTAAACTTGAAATAGTAAAGTTTTTTCTAGCAAGTCTTGTGTCAAAACTTTATAAGTTATGTGACATTTTGTCTTGGTCATGTTCATGGCATCAATAAATTGAAAACGTAATAACTCCATCAGTTGGTTCTGAATAATAATGGACACATTTTTTGGTATATCATTCAATATTCAAAAGATAAAACGTATTAAAATGAGAGAGTAGAGGCTCATGACGTCAAAACCCAGTAAAATTTCAGAACTTGTGACGTTTATTTTAAACGTCGTCGTCATCGATTTTGGTTTATGTAACACAAGAAAAGGATATGGGAAAAACAGAAGCATCCGATCACAAAAATCTAACTGATGGACTAATTATTCGATCATTACCACCGCCAGCTACATATTTCAAAAAAAATTAATTTTCAACATTTCACTATTTCTCAATTACGATTTTTTACCACTTATCACCTATGATGTTCAAAGGTCAAAAAATCATTATCACACTGCAAACCTTTATGTAATTATAATCATGTTACTCTCTCAATCACGGCAGAATGGCTGAACGGATCTTGATTAAATTTGATTCAGAGATAGGTTATACATCCCGGGGGAGGGACCTGGCCATGTAGTCGGGTCAAGACCGATTTAGGCCTGCCGGAGAGCGATGTTTGTAAATGAACCTTCAACCCCAAATAAGGTTACATTATGACAACGTGTGTTTAAACGACTTCAAAAAAATAAGGAGGTCCTCAACCTGACTGTATTTTTTACAATGTTTGTTACCTCATAGCATACGACTGGCTGCACCGATTTTGATGTTTTTTTTTTGTTCGATGATGCCAGCATATCTGTCATTCTGGTCCCATAAAAATTCTTCAATTAGTTCATTTTGGTACAGTATTTTTTATTTTAATGTATACTTTGACTATGTTATTACTGTTGATACTACAGATAACGTATTTCACTGAGTTTTGGTTTAATGATTGAACTGAAAATGGCAAAAATTTATTTAAAAGCAAAGCCGTCGACTTCCGAAAGATATATTATTTTTGTGGTGTATTCAGTTTTGCGTGGTGGTTTATGAAAGGTATAGATTTCTTTCGTTTTTTTTTTTGTGGAGTTTGACATTATCCCTCCCCTTCCCAGGGTGAAGGAAGTCTATGAATATTTTCACAACGTTAAAAAATACGCTAAATAACACACAAAACAGTTTATCCCGATCCGAACCGTACCGAACCGTTTTTTTTTATCGTGGTAAAATCATCAAATGAGTCCTCCCACCCCGGGCAGGGCGGGAGTGACTGTCAGACTTGTACTGACTAAAATCCACGGTGTCTTTCAATAGCCCTTTATGTTCCGGGGTCACAGTGATGAAATAAGTCCCGCGACTCCAGACCGAACCGTATCTTAGTAGCAAGAGCTAGTTTAATATAAACAAATTAATAAGGAATTTGATCCACAAACGTAGAGATAATATTCACGTACCTCATCAGCGTTATTGTAACGTGACGTAGCAAAGTATCGTTTTTGTTGAGCCATGATCCTGTTGTTTCGTAATATTCTTTTATGAAGCATTAAAACACGTTTTTAATGACCTACAGGTGTAAAACCGGTGTGTTTTATAAATTATGCTGGAAAATTACAAGCAAAATGGATGTCTGCATTATTTCTTTGTCTTTCTGTGGGTAAAGTACTCATATTAAAATTAACTCAGTTTCTGAATTGCGAAATTGAAGAAGAGAACTAGTCAAACTGTGCTTTTTCTTGATTTTTCTTGAATATCTAATGTGAATTTTACATTTTCGAAAATAGGTTCGTTATAATTTCATGGATTTCAACAACAATATATTGACTAATCCGACTAGTTGTGTATGCTTTTTTTTTTGCGTGGTAAAATCATCAAATGAGTCCTGAACCCCGGCAGGGCGGAAGGGACTGTCAGATTTGTACTGACTAAAATCCACAGTGTCCTTTAATAACCCTTTATGTTCCGGGGTCACGGTAATGGAATAAGTCCCACGACCCCGGCAGGCTTTGGCCCTCTGAGAAGGGGCCCCGTCATGCTTGTGTATGTTACTTTAAATATTAAAGTAAAAGTCTTGCATGGGGCAAACGTTAAAAAAAACCCATAAAAATACCCTAAAGGCCTTACCACGACCTCTTGGTGAAGGCGTCATGATAGGCCTCCAGATAACTAATAAAAATCATTAAATTGTAATACTTATTTTATACGCCTCGTGCGTATAAAATTGTTCTATTTTAAGAACATAAATAAGTATTTTTCTTTTATCCTGTTGCTATCTGAACCACTCTGAACTCAGCCACCCAGTAAATTATCAGAGAGGTATGGTCCAGATTGGCTCAAAGCTGTCATTTATCTTCCTTCAATCAGACAGGCTCTGGAAAAGGTATGTCGCGTTCTCTGAGATTGATAAGAGACGGTACAAAAGGAACAAGGAATACTTTCACGTTGTAGTTGTAATGAGATTCTATGAAGACTTTTATACTAAAAGTACAACATTTATCCTAAATATAATGATGACTGAGTGACTCGCTTTGAAGACATGCAATTTACTAATGAAAATAAGAAGTTCGTTCTGGTAAAATAAAAAAAACATTCATACAAACCAAGTCCAGAATATGACAAGAAAATTCAAGAAAATATATAAATGTAGCCGTTTTTTGAAAGCGATCCTCTTACCCACATTAATATTATCAACTTATAAAATCTAGATAAGGGGATTGCTTCTTTATTGTGTGGTAATTATGGCCCTCAGGATCAATTAGCAGAGACCAGTCATGAAAACAGTACATCATCATCAGCCTATAATGTTCCCACTGCTGGGACACAGGCCTCCTATATGAGAGCCCTCTCTAGTGGGCCATAATCCACCACGCGAGCCCTGTGCGGTTTGGTAGATGTCACATATCTTAATTTGTAGTTCTAGGACATACTGGTTTCCTCACGATGTTTTCCTTCACCGTTTTGAGAGCAGTAGTGATGAAATAAATTACACAAAGCAATGTTCCTGGCCGGGTTCGAAGCCACGACCTACAACTCGTAAGTCGGGACCGATACCACTGGGCCACCAGTACAGACACATTTTAATAGTATGTGCACAAACACAGATGCATTCTCTTTTCCGTCCTAATAATCCAAAAAATCAATAAAAAACCCAAAAAATCCAATTAAACATTAGTTTGTTACTATAATTGAACACGTACTAATTGGGATCAGTCGCTGTAGTAGTCGTAACACTTTAACAACGTTCATTAGAAGGAAACTAAATGGAAAAAAATAATGCGATTCCGCCCAACTCTGCAAATTCGTGTCGTTGCTTATCCTTCCTTGCCTTGTGCAGTTCTTTCCTACTATTTTACTCCGTGGATTAGAGCTGATTTATACTAGCGCAGCCCGCTGGGATTAGTCTGCTCTTAACTACATAAACTCAGCATTATTTGGTACATAAGGAATGCACTGAAAGAAGCAGTAAACATTAACACTGTAGGATATAATTATCATCCTGGAAGTAGGACGATGAAAAATGCAAATGCTATATACTACGTACATCTTTTGGTCACACGGTTTGCTAAAAATGGGGAATAAAAGTGTAATCACACTCTTCAGTCACCGTCACGTCACCGGCCCGGTTTAAAAAATAACACTCCTTTATGATGTGTTCCCAAATGTCAGTCGCCAGCCAGTCATTGGCACGGCATGGTCTATCGTAGTCATGCATATTTCTATACAATTTTCATTCGGTGACGTGACGTGACTGATGTGTGTGAATGCACCTTAAATAGTAATAACCATGTTATTACACTTCAAATTATAGATGATACAAGGGTAACTTTTAATATACAGCTCTTTTCATAAACATTTCGTTCAATCATTTATATTTGCTTTATGAAAACTGATATGACACTAAGGGCTATAGCTAAGAATAATATTTTCTTAACAAAAAACTGTGAACATGCCATTTTCTTCCATTACTTCTTGCAGGAGGCAATAAAACTGTCCAATATATTTGTTAATTTGTAGATTGGTCAGTATTTTCACAGCTTTTCAAGTCAAATAGATTTTCTGCAGAAAAATACAGGGGAAATAACTTACAAAATGTGAGAATTCTTGATTTGGCCAATTTTGCTGATGCTACCGGTATCTGTGACTCGCGACGTGAGGACTGCAATAACTAGGAATTTTGTAGACCGTACGCTTAAAAGAAAATTCATTCGTATTTCAAACGCAGCGCAGGTTGGAGTTACAAAGGTATACCGCAAACCTCAAGGGTTTATTGACATGAAAATGGTTTGTCAGAACTTTTCAGAAAACTCTTCAGACAATTTTAAAATAAACAAGTATTTTGGTCATGATTTAGATACTTTATACCTATTTACGTTGTTAGTTTTTCCAGAGGTAAATGGAATTATGGTCACACCATTGCATATAACTCCACAATTTTCTTCCGTACAGTTTATTTTCAGTCATTCATAATAATAATTCATAAGTTCATTTCTTTATTGTGTGTAACCTTTCACCACGATGACACGCCGTGAGTGCCTCGCCAAAAAAACCTCATCAATTCATCGGAAGTTCTTGATCCTTTTGGGGCAATAAAGCAACCATATTTCAATTCATATTTTGTTCTTTCTCCCATAATAAGGAGCCCGCCCCGTCCTGATTTCATTTGCATACAGAGTTTGAGATTTTTCATTATGCTAATATAAAGAAAATATAATAAATTTTCTCGTGAGATCAAGAGAGCTATATGGATCGGAATTAAGAACGTGTCGGAAAAATCCGGGACGAAATCAAATCTTGTTAAACGGAAGCAGCCTTTTTATTTTGTTAATCAATAAAAACAGGTGCTAAAAATGTTCAATTGAGAATCTTTTCATTTTGACAGGTGAATTGCATTTTTTACGTTAGCGGAAAGAAATCTGTACCTAACATCAATTTTTTTTAGTCTTCAAAATGTTTTACAATCTGTGTTACGCAATTGGGGTGCAGTTTTTCCTGTCTTATAATATTTAATCTAAATTTTCCTCTAACAGGGAAAATATTTCCGCCATAATTCTTTTCCACTGTGCTGTTTTTTCAGGCCAATCTCGCACAACCGCATTTAAGTTCGCCGAAGCGCAAGGCAGCGCTTTCTAAGCCTCTCTCAGGGCACCCACTGCGTGACGACTAAGCCCCTTCGTACACTAGGCGACGCAAGTCTCCGATACCTTACGACTTTGACATCCATTGATGCGTGTGTTAGATTTATGATTGTATGTTATATAAACAATATGTAATTAACAATATAAATGAATTTAAAGCTACGATCAACTGATTTCCGAACGACTGATTTCCGAACGAAAACTGCTGATAGTCAAATTTCGTATTGAATTTAATAAAGGTTACAAATAAATAATCAACTAAATTTCTAAATGATGTAATCAAGTTTTTAAAAGGTTCTACTACATAAGATTTGTGTAATATTGCTTATTTCATTAGTTATTTAACTAAAATGTATGGCAATCCGTGATTGGTCACTAATGGCGGTAATATTTGTTGGAATTGGTACGATTCTAAGTTTATAAAAACAGATGTACCCTCACATTCGTGGTCATTATTATCCAATCGTTTTATAAAGTAAAAAGCTGGGCTCTAAGTTGTGTTCTGTGTAATTAATGTGATATAATAATATAGAATCCAAGATGTGGTGCTGAAAGTTATAATTTGTGTCCTAATGTTGTGCAATGAAAATGTAAGTTAACCGATGCTTATTATGATCTGAATATTACTGATATTGTATGTCTTATAAATGTGTGTACTGATAAAATATGTTGCCGTGGAGTTTCTTTCTCTGTTCTTCTCCACGAAGACCTAGGATTTGCGAACAGAGGTAGCTTGGTAATAAATACCTAGTCGTGATTTTGTGCTTTTCTTTATAAACCCATTCCTACACACAAGTCTTTATGAAATACTTTACATGTAGTAAATTAATAGCAGTAACTGCCAGGATGGGCATCGAATACTTTACAATAAAATCCATATTAATATCAATAAAACCAGAAAGACCCACATATTCATCACATAGATACATCCTATTTCTAACACGTGCGTATTTACGAACCTCGATGGATTGTATTGCGATAGTCGCCTGGATACCGAAATCGTAAGGTATCGGATACTTGCGTCGCCTTGTGTACGAAGGGCCTCATTCTACAGACCGTACCTCGCAACTTACTTCGACCTAGCTTCGGTTTCTGCTCAGTTTTATAAATTCTCTGCCATTTTTAATGTAGCTATAATAAAACACAATACAAATACATATCCAACAATACGCCTCGAGCAGTATGTTCGCTTTGACAACTTTTGTACATATCATTCCATGAATGCGTGGGTTTATCTAACATTGTTGATCCCAATACCTAATGTTTAATTTAATTTTGACATCTACATTAAATCATAATATTATTTCCTTGAGGAAAAAATGAACATCACAATTTTTATAAAAAAAAAAGAAAAGAAAAAGAACATGGTTCATTCCGCCTCCGGTTTCTGTAAGATACGAGTTTCACACATAATTTCATATGAGCGATGGTTAAAGCCATGATGTATGTACTTCTGAATAGAAAAAAAAAACACAATTTTAGAGACAAAAAGGCACATCGTTTATTTTTCCTCCACCACTTTCTACATGACACAAGCTTTAGGCCCGTAATCTACCAAAGCGGAGTTAGAGGAGATGTGTTTGAATAACCAATCAGATGTCCACATCTCCTCTCTGCTTAACTTCAGTTGACTTGAGTTGATATCTGATTGGTTATTCAAACACATCTTCTCTTCTCTCTGCTTTGGTGGATACCGGGCCTAACAGATGATTTTTGGCGTGTGTAAAACTGGAAGTTGGTTGAGTGACTATAAGGTATTGCAAAAAGAAAAAATAACGTCTGAATTTTAAATAAAAAAAGAAAAAAGAACATCGCAATTTTAAAATAATATTTAAATAAGGAACCTGCGTCGTTTCCACCTCCGCTTCATATATGACACGAGCTTCACAGATGATTTCATGTGAGTGATATTGCAAGCTGGTTGCGTCGGGAGCCTTTTATCACGCTAATATTATAAAGGAACAACGCTTCTTTGTCTTGCCTTTGAGGTTTTGTCGAGAAACGCTAGTGATCTGATATGAATTTGTGGCTTATTTTTGTTGAGTGCTCCTGTTTTGTTGGTGTTGCCAATTTTAGGGCTATTGACTCCGTCGGGGTCGTGGGACAGTCTAACCAGGCTACCGTGGCTCAGGAACTCAAATGGCAACTTGAAGTTACAGATTGGACTTATGGTCAGTAAGAATCTGACAGTCCTTTTCAGCCCCACCCAGGGCGGAAGGATTAATTGGATGATATTATCACCCATGAAAAGGGCTATTCTCTTGTCTACTTTTTGGCTTCCTTTTCGTATTTCCTTTTAGTGATAATTAATTTACTTCTAAATTTTTTTCTTTGCAGTTACCTACATAGTTTTACCAGTTAAAACTGGGTAACAATATTGCTAGTAAATGCCCAGACATTTACTAAGTGGCAATATTGTTGTTATAACAGACGCACTGTTTAATTTTCAAAATGAGTTTTCCGGTAAGTCGATGTGTGGGTAAATGACTATCTATTACATACCGAATTAGTTTGTTTCTTGCCTCCGAAAGATCACTATACCGCTGTTCCCCGCTGTAATTTTTTTTGGCTAAACACAGAAGAGAGCTCTAGCCGAGAAAACCAACAGTAATTTTCATAGTCCAGATGGCACCACTAACACAATCCGAATCGTTTATCAAATTCTAAATTTGATAAACAAGCAAGTAAGCAAGCCACGGGCAAAAGCTAGTTTATAATAATGGTAAAAAAAAATAGAATTGACATCAATCACCAAACTGAGAAAAGACAATTCGGTTATTTTTTTTAATTATACAATTTATTATCAAACATAATAACGATTTAATTTGCCGTAGCACAGAAATGTAACAAACCTTTAAAATAACAATTTTAAATATGTAAAAGCCTATGCGTGTTTAAGGTAAAGGTATGTTTTAAAGATTATTCTGCAGAGGTTATTTACGTCACAGTTTTGGTCAGTACGCAATGCTCGCCTACTGACGTCTGAGCATGTATTTCCCTTGTGACATAAAAACATTCGTAACAAGGGAGGATTCTTTCATCTAATCTAAATAAGAAATGCAAAATTTTCTGAAGATGGCTGTATGGATGGACGTAGTCACTCGTCCAATCAAAAACTACAAAAGTTGGATAATATTTCAACAAAGGATATGGCTAAATGACTGCCCCAGTCATCTATATGAATTTCACATTAACTAGTAGTATTTGAAAATTAATTAATGAATTGTTTAGTATTTAATAATTTCCTAACACTTATATAAACTATTAAACATAAAAAAGTATCTGAATTGCTTTTTGTGCATTTTTTTGACATGACAAGGTCACGATGAAATAATGTAAACTAGGGAAGGGTCACCTTTTCCAGATTGTCAAAATGAAAATATACTTAATCGATTTTTACTATTTTAGTTGTTTTTTATTATGTTTTTACACGTTTTGATTCGGAAAACGAATTACCGTGACCCCGGATCATAAAAGGCTATTGAAAGACACCAGATTTTAGTCAGTAAAAGACCGACAGTTTCTCCTGCCGTACCCTGGGGCGGAGGACTCATTTAACGATTTTACAACGTAAAAAAAAAAGTGATTCGTCCACTAAACTCAACTTTAGTTTTCACCCGACTACGGCAAAGCCAAAAGGAGGGTAATGATTTAGACCGGTATGTCCGGTATGACCAGTATGGTTTGTTCTTCTGAATGTGCTTCTTCGTTTAGTTTTAGGTCATATTTTGCATCGAATCCATCTAAACTACTTTCTAACCAATCGATTCTTTTATCGATTCTGTGAACTTCAATTTGAGTACAGTCCCTTCTTTAAGAAAAAAATACAAACGTCAGATGTCATTTGAACACTGTCGTATAAATTGTTCGTTGTAATTCTTTATTTTAGCTTTTTCTTCACCCCTGCTTGTTTATTGGACTTTCTGCTTGCTTACCTACCGACCTCTCGCTCGACACGAGCTTGACTTGCATTCAATACATCATGAAATAAATAAACTATAGTATAGCCACGCTAAGATTACGGCGGCATTTTAAGCAAGCAAGCAACGAAGACGTCATTGCTTACTGTTCTACTCTCCGTCCTAGGTTAACAATAGAGGTAAGACATTTACAGATGGTCACGGCGATGCTCGGCCCAAACTTAATCTCCACACCGTGTCCTGCCAGTGGCGACACGCTTTTCTTTTGGCCCAATCCGACACAAGAACCTCCTGAAACATCCGTGTCTCGTGAGAACCTACGTCAGACGGAAGATGAGGACGCCGCGGCCGCGATTGCGTGCCTAACAGATTGGTTGCCTTAGTGTAGGTAAATAGTAAAGTTAATTCATGTAGATACTAAAGTAATTACGTTTATTCTAGGTTCCAAGGAATGCCAACATTTGTCTTGTTATCCTTGTCAGGAACTGCTGAATTCAAGAGCAACTTGTGAAGTTCGTATGATTCGGTCATGCAATGGTGTGCATAACTTCTGGCCGTTCTGTGAGAAGTTTACAACGCTATGCAGTGGACAGAACCAATTGAAGAATTTTGCATCATCATAGCCAGATTTCCACGTGAATAAAATGACATTTAATCATGGTCCGTCGCTTCGTACGCTTTAAGACTATGTTTTATAAGAATCCCCGATTATCGAATAAATATAGTACTATTTTTCTTGTTTCATTTCATAATCATTAAATGTATCTTGAGCTAATTAAAATCTTCAATAACTAGTTAAGAAAAGATTTATCAATCACGAAATGCTTTGCAATATGTAGTCCCCCTGGCTCGTTTTATTTGTCAGCCTGTCTTTATCGATATAACAAACAGATTTCGATGGGGTCATCAAAGTTAGATTAGTTCTTTCAGACCATTGCAACTACTTATATTGAAATACGTTAGATTATTTGGTATTTTAAAGATATTTACTTCATTTGGGTGGTTCGCTAATCAAAAATCAACACCATCGCAGATATGTAAAAACTAAACGCCTGTAGAGAAGGTTATAGCAATGTAATTATTTGCAGTACTTTTTTGATAGGCGTTCACTTTTTTTTCAGGATTGCGAAGAAATGACAAGTTCTATAACCTTTTTTCATGTGAAATATTAATTTTGAGCTATTCATCGTTATACAGTGCTAGGTCCCATGTCTATAGGTAGCCGAATTCTCGTGCATACTTCAATTTAGCCATCTCCTTTTCGTTTTGAAGTATAATTTTATGCCGTAATTATCATCAGCCGGAAGACATGTACTGGAGACTAAAGGCCTTTCCTGTAGACCACCACGCCGAACGACAATCCACTAGTTAGATCCAACGGTTGCCCGATATCGTCGGTTCAACTTACAGAAAGATAAATTCATTTATTTGCATGAAATATGGCATTTTACGGATTTTTAACACATAAGAGTTCTTCATTTTTAGAGGCCTGCCGCCTGCCCATCTACGTTGTGTCTGACGATTAGCAATGATCACTTTGTATCCAGATAATACGATCCTGGAAGACAAAACAGTAGGTACATTTATTAAACTCTACACTGGCATATGCCAGATACTTACTTCTTCTTAGTAAGATAGATCCTGCTATTAGGACAACCAGGCGCGGTTTCACCTTTCGTGTTATTTCTTCAAGAAAATCGTAAAATGCAAATGAAAAACAATAAAACTTGGAAAATTGAAACGAGGGGCGATGTTTACGAACTTTACATTATTAGTATTGGCTTTTCCCCACCAACTTTACTGCTTGGGCTTGAATATTGCGGAAAAAAATAAAGTAGGAATAGGTACGTTACATTGACCAACTCTGCCTCGACTGAAATGACAAATGTATCAATGACGTTTTTAAATACGGAATGTGAAAAACTGGAAAAATAGAGTGAAAAGTACCCATAACACGAGTTTTCAGTATTTGAGACGTAAACTGGAACTTTGACAATTTCAAATTGACAATTTACGAGGAAAAAAATTGTTCCTTCTTAGCACACCAGAGGCGCTGTTCCGTTTTTCCATAAAGGTGTGTCCAAATATCGAGCGGCAATCGAGCGCGGCTGCCGCGCGCGGCCCGCCGCGTTGTGTTTGGACGACTGCCGTGCGCGGCAGCCACGAGCTACCTGCCGCGCGAGCACCCTGCCGCGAACGGTGTTAGTGTTGGTTCGCCAATGGTTATGTCTGGACGGACGTATTTTATCAAGTAAAATGGATAACGAAACAGCAATTCGTCTTATTGAAATATATGGCTCCCATGGTCTATTATGGGATACTAGACGTAAAGAATATCACAATAATAACGTGAGAGAAGATAATTGTATAGGCCGAAATATAAAAAAAAATCGGACAACCAAAACAGCTTTAAAATTGAAAATGAAAAGTCTTTTGAGTTCTTATAGAAGGGAGAGAAACAGAGAAAAAACAAGTAATGTTGTGGTAAGTTTAATCTTATTACATTTTATAACAGTAGGAACTTATTATTAATTTTCTGCCTCATTATATTTCCACTATACTAATTCTTAATTATCTCTTAAAGGCGTGAACCGATTAACATGATTCAAACTGTTAAAATAGTTTTAGACCTAGACCTTTCAATTGACACCATAATCGTTAAGATATCTGAACAAAAATAAAAACAAATTTTCAAGTTGCTCTCGTAATTATCCAACATGTATGAAACGCGTAATTCGATTCTTTTAAAAACTATCTTATCAATCATTAAATTATTTTAAACTCGGTCTAATTAAATCAAGAAGGAATCAAATTTTATTTGCGAACAACACGAAATATAATAGATAACACGCGCGGGCTCATCGATAACAGTGGTTGTCGCACCGCAAGCGTGTGTCGGACATGCCGCGCAGCACTGCCGCGCAAAAGGTCTAAACTAGCCGCGCGGCAAATTTGTATCCCGCGAATGCCGCGCGTAGCTGCCGCGCATCTTGCACGCCGTGTTTGGACACACCTTAAAAGAAACGCTGTAAATACTGAAAATACTCTGTAAAGTAAAATAGTGAAAACTCGTGCTAGGGGTACTGTTCTAAAAAAAAATTGTACTGATGAAATTACTAGATATACTATGACTTCGTTTCTTCTTCTTGAAAACCGTCTGATATTAGAAAGGAAGTCGGAATATATCGGTTTTGTAGTGCAGTGAGCTAGTATTCGAGAAAATGCAATGTAAAAAAATACAAACCAGGCAGCAGGTGCTACCAATTTAATGGGGACGTCAGTTAAAGTACCGATTCAAATTCCTTCATTTGGCATTCGTTCAGCTGTAAGCATCATCAACTTCCTGCCCTTATATCATTTTACTTGGAACCATGTGATCTCGAGATAGTGTGATCGTTGCAATACGTTTTCTTCTTCCTTTAATAGCCTACCCTTTAATCCTTTTTCTATTGTATCATTCCACAAAAAATCTGTTCATCTTTTCTTGCTCTTCTTTTTCTTCTCCATCCATCAACATTCAAATCCATACCTACTTATACCCAGACTAAGTTTAGCTGTAAGCGTTTGGCCACAATGGCCGTCACATATTTGTATTAACCCCATTCAATAAACTCCACTTACAGCTTAATAAATTGCGCTGTCTCCATCCAACTGTCATATTTATTGATCCAAGTTTGATTGTTATGATGGTAACCATAAAGGGAGGAGTAAGTCAATTGAAGAAAAGTAGAATCGAGATAGTGGACACGCCTTTCCATATAGGTATCTTTTTTTTTTGAGTGGTAAAATCATCAAATGAGTTCTCCCACCCCGGGCAGGGCGGGAGAGACTGTCAGACTTGTACTGATTAAAATCCACGGTGTCCTTCAATAGCCCTTTATGTTACGGGGTCACGGTGATGAAATAAGTTCCGCGACCCCGGCAGGCTTTGGTCCTCTGAGAGCCCCGTCATTGTGCTGATGCTCTTTGAAGCGCGCGTGGAACACGACGCGCAGTTGACCCGGCCATGGTCCATGGTCGGACAGCGAGTTGCCCTTTACTCACCGCCCGCATGCCCGCGTTCCATATATAGGTATAGACAAAACATCACGATTGTAATCTCCGAAGGGTACACATAGATTTAGCTATGAGATAGAGGGTTTGCCATCAACCGAGCTTAAATTCAGACAGGCCACTGAAAAATTCTATGGACTGCGATTAAAAGTTTAAAATTCTTTTTAGTAGCCGACAGCCATCCGAAAAAGAATTTGTTAGAATTATTTAATCTATGATTGAAATGTTAGCAAGATTGATTCGACGTAGATGTCAGGTAATGAAAGATTTCTGCTATGTTGTTGTTTTCTAAACTAAAAATGAACAGTTCACAGCATTAGTAATGTTAACAATATTTAAATAATAATGAATAATTTATGCATAATAGCTAAGTCGATGTTGATTTGAAATTGGACTGTCAACGAACACTATGGATTGAAAAATTCATAATGCTTGAAAGGCGTTATCTTTCTTCTTCAATTTCCAAACGATTTCAGAATGCTAGATCGATTAAAAAGAATTGAACACAATAAAGGCCAGGCCTCGGGCGATATTGACGTGGGTTAGCTTGGCTCGCTTTGCCCATAAAAATCAAAATTGTTTGATAAAATTGAGTGCACTGTGGGCTCTGTGGAGGACAGTATTGCCTGCAGGCAGGTTTGAAACATCCTCTTGTACAAAACACATGTTACCATTGTCTTTTCTATATAGTTGCACGTGAAATATGGGGGTTGGTTCTTTTGTTGTTTGATTTTTTTCCATATTTGTGAATAGTGGGTTTGTTCATTTTTATTGTATCTGAGGACAATTTGGTATAAAGAAGTTTTAATCTAGTTCCAAAATTAAAATAACGCAAATGCACGTAATATCCATAAATTGCGAGTTTATTTTTCATTAAGGTTTTACGTATTCACAAGAAGAGTCTTAAGGTACTTATTAGTTTTCACACAACGCAGACTTTTTGCGAACGCGTGACTTTGTCTGTGACAAAAGTTAAATTTTTTCCTAAAGTTATTGTCGAAAGACTAAAAAGTTATCACTACAAAACCCACTCAGACAGAATTATGTACAACTAATACCTCACTTTTTTGTGAAACACTGAAAATTCACGAACAACTCCGAGTCAAAGTTACTAATTCAACGGCTGCTCGTTTTTGCGAAAGACGAATGGTAGATCGTGACAAGTTTTGTTTTCTAAATAAGGGGTCTGTTAAAGTTTGTGTGCGGCCGAACCAGCAGCATCGGCTCCCGCCCGTTACGTCACCGCCGGGTCGATACTCGGCGCACCCTGCGGCCACCCGAACAAACGCTCCACGACGAAAATTCACCAACTTTTAATACTTTTTACATACCTCTTGTTATCAACATTTTTCCTCCTTTATTATCTTGTACCACATATAATAATATATAGCAATATACTTGCGTAATGTGTTGAAAAACTGACCTAAGACCTACCATAGTTTCCCCTCTGTTTATGTTTGTAACTTTGAAACCCTCTTCACGACATGTCTCTTTACTTTACTCAATCCGTTTCTTTTCTTTTCAGGTAAGTTCGTTTGCTGTTTGCTGAACCAAAAGGAACCCAGGAACCCTTCTTAACCAAAAGGTACTTAAGAATTTGGCTTACTAATAATTTCCTGACGTGCGATGGTGAAAATGAAACAAAGTTTTGCGGAAAAGGGAACAGCTGATTCTCGTCGGTTTCCATTTCATTAATTTTTTCAGTGGTGGGAATTTTCAACAATATCTTGTATGAAAAAATAAAATATCCATGTCATCATTTTAACTACAATGAGAAAAAGAGTTGCTTGTTTTAATACATGTTTTAAAATATAAACGTTGTTTTACAAAAAGCGTTGTTAAAACAAAAAGTTGAAAGAGCACACGTTTCTGACTTTATCTACTTTGAATGTGCATTTAATAAGAGGGCAGGACCCAGCATTTATGTGTTGACGTCACATGCAGAAGGCGCAGAATTTTCCACAAAATACGATGCTGCGGTAAGAATTAAAATAAAAGGCGCTTTTACTGCACTGCAATAGAAGGCTTTTATGCAATCAGTATTGGATGCAGAGCCTATATAAATGTACGAATATACACAAACATGACACAGGATTCTTTGAGAGAAAGGGCAGTTATTAACAAGATGGACCCTCTCCGGGTTGTTCGATGTCACACGTGTTCAAGTTCCAGGATATTCCAGTTTCATTACGATCTATCACATTAGAACTCCTGCACCTAAGGTAGGGATTCTCAGATAGCCACAATGGCCTACAACCATTTTCAAATCTGAGACGCACTCCTGAATCCTAATTTTACCCATTCATATAATGCTACTCATTTGTAACAAAGACGCAAGCGTATGTGAGCTAGCAATTTGTTGTACGTACATTTAGAAGCCCCATCTGCCGGCAGGTGGTTCAATTGCGTAGTGAACACATTTTATCTCGAGCTCCCCCAACTTGGATCTTAGCTAGACAGAAACGGCATGTTTATGTCTTGATATTAATCAAAGCAAGACAGTCCTCTGTGGAGACAGGAAATATATTACTCAGGCTTTGAGCAGTTCTGAGTCAAGACTTCTCCTGAGTCAGACTGTTTTTATAGTTGGTGCCAGTTAAGTAACAATAGCGGTCATTGACATTTACCTAATAAGTCCTCGTATAATGACATGAGATCAGAATTAGCATTTTTCTGTGATATGATAGTATTTACTTGTGAGTCTTAAATATAAAAATAATATAAAAGTATAGGTGAAATATTTTTACCATTTTGATATCTTATGAATACTTAGATACTTATATTTAATTCGGTATTTTATAAAAACAAAAAACCGCTCTCGCGGTTATAAACCGCTGCCCAGAACCAGACTACTTAAATGAGTAAGATAACAGAATTACGTTACAATGTGACAATTTAATAGCTCAAAGAATATTTACTACTTTTTAAGATAATACTTTTGCAGAGCTGAAAATTAGCCACAACTTTCAAAGAGCTCTTTCATGAGCTAAGTTAAATTGAGACATTATTTAAGTAGGGTACTTAAAGATATTTTAAGCTTAGTTCTTTATCTTACACATTATTCTTTCTGATAAGGCGTTGTTTTATGTAAATCAAAGCATATTAGGTTATTAGTCTTGAAAAACCTATATGACTGGTGATTTCTGCAAAGTAAAGTCTGATTCTATATTATTTAAATGAAATAATTTCACGTAACCTAATTCGCTTGATTGCATAATTGATCGGCTTGTTAAACGTCACAAAGCTGTTGGTCAGTACATAATACTAATTCACTCGTTCACGGTATTTTGTTGCCCCATTTACATGCCTCCTGTGGGAGTCTTTAAATCCTACAACGAATCAACTCAATCCTTGTAAACGGGCACTTGACTAAAAGGGTGCTAAATTAACTGTTTATACGATTTAAATGTGAAAATCAAGTAGGAAAGGTATATTCTAAAAACAGGCAGATGAGGAAACCAGCTGTCTAAACGGTTTAGCTCTTCAAATAAATAGTTACTTAACTGGAAACGTGTAAATAAGTCCTTACTACTAATACTGTTGAAATACTGAGCCTGCTAATGAGTAAACAAAGTAAAATTGGTTCTGACCGTGCCGTCAGGCGGCAACTGGACATCATAATCCAATTACTGTCACATCTCTGCGACTGAAATCTGAAAATCTGCCGAAAAAACAACAAGAGAAAAATTGTCTACCGTGTTTTTATTTACAACAGAGCTTGCCTAAAGGTTACTTATCATGTACCTAAACATTGCGTGGTTATTTTTTTTGTATGGTTTCCGGCGCTGAATGGTTTTTTTAACTTTATCTCTGCCTGTGGGTTGATAAAGGTTACCGAGAGATTAGCAGAAATCCTTGCTTCATAATTGAAACCAGCGAATTTCACACTCTTTAAGGTATCAATTAACTAGCTACTGCCAGCGGCTTCACCCGCTACTACTCTAAAATTATCCCACGGGAACATAAAATCGGGATAAAAACTATCCTATGTTTTAATCCAGGTTATAAACTATCTGTGTACCAAATTTTAGCCAAATACATTCAGTAGTTTTTGCGTGAAAGAGTAACAAACATCCATCCACACATACAAACTTTCACGTTTATAATATTAGTAGGATTGGACCTAAAAATCATGTAAAACTTTTTTACAATGATTCGCTATTCTTTAAACGCGCGTCAATTAATTCTTTCCAAAGATTTTGAAACTTCTTGTGAAAACTTCAACCACTTCTTTGACTAAGTCTCTCATCTTTAATTTCATTTGTTCCGTACGAATTCTTACTCATTAACAACATTTATGTATAAAGTAGTAGTTAGGTATTATATTACACGGTTTCTGGATTGTGGAGATCCAATATGCAGTCGCTATGATCTGTGCTTATATAATAAAGTTAAAAGTGTGTTTGTTTGCATGCTCTTATCTCAGAAAGTGGTTCGAATTGAAAAAATATTTGTGTTAGATTGAAAAAGACTATAGGCACCGCTATAGGCTATTGAATAAAAGCAACCAAGCACCTGAGATAAAGAATTAGTGTAAAGTATTTTCAAGTTGTAGAATAAAAGTCGACTGCAAAGTACACACAGAGACATGCTTTACTTATCTAAAATAGCGTTGACTCCAACATACTCGTAGTTAGAAAAAGCTTTAATTATCATCATCAGCCAGTCCACTACTGAAAATAAAACTCCACATTTTTTTTTTGCGTGGTATTATCATCAAATGAGTCTTCGCACCCAGGGCAGGGCAAGAGAGACTTTCAGACTTGTACTGACTGAAATTCACGGTGTCCTTCAATATCCCTTTCTTACCGGATCACGGTAGTTCGCCAGGCCCCCCATAAAATTATTTTAGGTTATAACTACACATTATTCATACACAACTAATCCTCTACACATGATATTTATGTTGTGGTTTGGAAGCGTCGAGCGCGGGCTCCTAGTGCCAAATGTTTACCACCATAAGTAACTGTTACGCAAGAGATTAAACTATTTGCCTGTAATTTAACTGGTGATTAAGTGAAAGTTTTCATATTATCTTTGAATAAAAATATCAAAATACTTCTTTTGTCAAGGGCAAAATTTTCATATTATCCTTAAACAATATCTCAATGTACATTTTCTGTCATTTATGTCTAGTATGAGAAGCTCGTGGCTAAATAATTACAGCCGCACAGGCCGATCTTCCGGGTTAAGCCGCGCTTGCCTACGTTGTCTGTGTATGGGAGACCATCTTTCATAGCGAGTTCCCTCCGTGCCTCGGAAAGCACGTAAAGCCGTTGGTCCCGGCTGTCATTTGTAGATCTTTGACAGTCGTTACTGTTAGTCAGAAGCTCTAAAGTCTGACAACCAGTCTTACCATGGGGTATGGTATTACCCAGTTACTGGGTTGTGGAGGTCCGACAGGCAGTCGCTCCATGTAAAATACTGATATCCAGCTGAATCTGGTTCGACTGGAAGCCGACCCCAATATAGTTGGGAAAAGGCTAGGCAGATGACGATTATGTCTAGTAAATCGAAAAAAAAAGAAAACAGCCGCAGTGGATCGGGGGCAAAAATTTTAGGTGAACAACGTCGCAGACAGAAGGTTGTATTTAATAAAACTTAAACACCAATATTTCATGCATGAAGTGCAATAAACATAACTCATAGAAGTCATAATCGTCTGAATAATTGGCTCTGCTCTGTATTTTGATGACTATGCTTATGTGCTCATTAAGTTCGGTTAATATGCACATCAAGTAGCAGTAGGCGACAGAACTGTAATAATTAATGACAATTTCATGCTTTAATTGAACGCTACTGTTAAACCGTTGTTAAACTGTTAAGTATTTAGCCCAATAATAAATGGAAATAATGTTCCACCTTTTTTTTGAGTCCCGCCCCGGGCAGGACGGGAGGGACTGTCAGACTTGACTGACTTAAATCCACGGTGTCCTTCGGTAGCCCTTTGTGTACCGGAGTCGCGGTATATGTATGTCCCGCAACCGCGGCAAGGCTATGGCCCACTATAGGGGGGCCCCGTCATTGTGCTGACGCTCTTTGAGGCACGCGGAACACAACGCGCCGTCGACCCGGGCATGGTCCATGATCGGATAGGGAGTTGCTCTTTGCTCCGCGCCTACGGAGATCGTCGCGGGACATCCATCGCTGTGAGCGTCTACCACTGCGTCTGGGGCGGAGGTTCCACCTTCTAAGCATCGACTCACGAGAACTAACAGATATTTTAAGCAACACAAAGCAAAACAAAAAAAAAATACAACGTTTGGTAACTTGCAGGTTACTCCTTTATCAAGTAATTTTTTGATGATTGATTGATTTTCTGCTGTAAAACATTAATTATATTACACAATTATAACACGTTAACCTTTCCCTGTATTCAGAATGTCCTGAAAATATTTTGTTTCAGCTATGTATAGGTAGTTTACGTGATTTTTTGAAAATAAATTTCCATTTTAGAAAATAAAATGGAAATTTATTTTCAATAATAAGTAATAATTTGTTTTAATCTACATTAAGTTGTTACGTGATGATATCTGTGCTGGTGTAAGAAAATTAAGTTAAAATTAATGCGCGAGCAACTTTTAATCTATGTAGATTTTTATGGAGAAACTTTAGTATTTTTTATCGTATTAACTTTACCATTTCATTTTTTTGACATTACAAAACTTTTTATTAGAATGTAAAAAGTTTTTTTAGGTTTTATTAGTTTATATTTTAATTGAATAAAGTGAATTTATTAAACAATAAATTAGAAATAAGTTCCGTTGAGCTTTATTCTTTAATAATTTTTATGATATGATAAAATATATGTCACAGAAAATGAATACACATTATGATTTATGTACTTTATTTATTGCACCTGGTTATCTGATAAGTATTGACAACGCTTTACTGTTTTGAGTGGATCTAACTAGTTGGTAACCATGGAATTCGGAATTCGTCTAACATAATAATATATTATTTTCTATTAACAATAATAAAAAAGAGTTAACGACACCTAAACAGATATCCATGCAAAGTAAGTACTGTTTAAATTTTTAATTGTCGCTATAATAATTATGCTTAAGTATTATGATTAACTTGATTCATTATTTTACTTATTCGTTACATTTTTCAATATTTTTACAAAAAAAAATATTGAAAATATAAAAGGTTTTAGGTTACCAGCATCGGGATCAGGATCCGGGCTGCCGGTGGTTAGGACTCCTGAGAGAGGAACATCCTAACAATACGCGCCGTGTCCAGAAGCTGCCTTTTGAATCACGCGCTTGAGTCAGCCAAGCGAGAGCCTCCTGAGATGTTGTTAAAAATTCTTGGCAATTAATCCATTGGCAGACACGACTATCGGCACAATGAATGAATTCACGCCAGATCAAGATACTTGAATTGTTTATCTTTTTCTACCTTCACGAGGTTCTCATCATGCGGGTTCGTTATATCAACAATCATTGCGCGACGCTCCGATCGATCTATCACCACAATGTCAGGCTTATTGGCAACAATACTCAAAAATAATTATTATTATTGTTAGGCACTGTTTATTAAAAATAACGTAATACAAAGTCAAACGGTAACAAAATATCAAAAAATCCTAGTCCACAGTGAATCGGAAATGTCAATAGCCAATTTGTTAATATTTTGCACCAAGACATAAAACTTGGTGAAACCTAAAAATCTTAACAATTAAATAAGTAAGAACCGAAATAATTTCAATTCCCACGCGTTAAAATCACAAGACTTAGTTTTATTATCTCTGAAAAGCTTATGACTTTCTCAGAGATAGCCAATCTTTGGTCTGGGTTTAATTTTAATTTACAAAGGAGTCAGAAACAATCCGTGGTTATATTTACGAAATATTGAATAACAATACCATCTGCACATTAATTTATAGGAAACACTGCTGAATGTGATGAAGATCTACATCTAAACCATTGTTAAGAACTGACGGTGTAAGTAACCCACAAAGAAGATGCAGAATGCTTTTAAAATCGGTTTTAATGGGCTGATGATCGCTAGGTTTATTGGTGAATATTGCCCTTAAATACAATGTATTAATAGATAGGGTTCGTCTACACTATCAGTTATCACTTTGGCAAAACTATTCGGCATACAAAAGGCCGATGTGTGTGTTATATCTGATATCAATTTAGTAAGTAGTTAAGTACACAACTGTGAATCATGGGATCGTGTTAGCACACTGATATGCAATCACTTAACGGTGTCGTTCATACCAGTTATTGACCAAACTAATGTTTAATTAGATACGGCTGGCTCGCCCATTTTATTGTACCTATAAATAGTTAATTTTATTCAATGATTCCCTCGGGAAATTTCGTAAATACTCAAATCATATGACAATTTTATTACGATGTTAATACAGACTATGTTGATTTTAAATACTGATTAAACTGTGTTAATAGGCTATTGGTTCTTGTAATAAGAAGATAAATATAGATTTGATATCAGTAGATAAGAACCACAACAAACAAATCGGTTTCAAACATAACAACGCTATATATAGCCAATAGCCCTGTAGTAAACATATGCGCGCCTACGTTTGACAATGTATAAAATTCACTCATTCGGTAGGCATATCGGATTTCAATTTAATGTAAGGTTTCAGATATCAAAAATCGCTCACACTGTCATTTAGTCAAGGGCACTGACATTTATTACTGACATAATCAAAGGTTGCATTGCGATAGGTCGCGAGTCATAATATGAGTGTTATTAAAGTTATTAACGCGCGAGGGATGATCCAGGTCGGTGCGCCCATCATCAGCCAGGCGAGGAGTCGAGCCCAACGTCCGCCGTGCCGGTGTCTGGGATGAGCGGGTCGGCTGCCCAGCGGAGCGAAGCCGACCCGCTCCGCTCGGCGCGCCGCCGCGAGCGGTCCGACCGGCTAGCACAGGCTGCACGCACACAGTCCGCTCCTAACCGCGAGTGAGCGCGCTGCTGCCGCGGCGCGCCCTCCGCACACAGTCAGGCACATGCCTACGAAATGTCACCTACCTACATTTCTCGATAACGTCCGATTAGCAATTAACACCGCCGAATAGCACGCTCAGTGCACGGCGACGTTCGATAGTTTTAAACGTTCTATTAATAACAGTTGTATCTTTTTGTCGTGAAGTTTTTTCGAGTAAGTTTTTAGTTTTACGTGTAACGATTACATATATGGAATGTGTTGCTAATTCATAGCCTTGACTCCGGAGAATAGCATATTGTTTTTTGGTGTGTTTATTAGTTGCGTCGCCGGTAATGATGTCTCCTCGTGTTTGTGTGTACAATGTTTGCAACGCGTGTAGTTTTGTGTTTCCTTTTCGAGTAAAGCAGGAAGTAACGAGTAAACGTTACTGTCGCCTGCATTGTTTTGTTTTACATATGTGCCGATAAATTTGCGTCGCTACTTGGATTTGAGAGTGACGTACAGAATCCGGTTTTTGTTTACGGATCTGATGCTGATACTGACCTTGCTGGTAAGAATATGAGGCAGTATATGCCGTTGTTTTGGTGCAAAATGTCATTGGCAAGCCTTATTATTTTTAGGTTAATTTAAAACATTACTTTGTATGAGTGGTTGTTGTGTAAAGTACCATCAGCCGTCGTGATACGCATGGGCGACTGATGAGAACACGCGTCTTGGTTCGCATCTAAATGTACAATTAACTACGTGCTGGCTTTTGTGTCCTATGAGAGAAATGAAATCTTAAGACGAGTATTGTTTCTAATTAGAAATCACCACGCGTGTTTTATCAAACAGTTGTAGATATATGTAAGGAAACTATTATCTAGGTACACAGATGACTAAGTAGTGCATGATACAATGTTAGCAATTAAAATTGCAAATCATGACGATTTTACGACTTAATCATTTGTCTGACAAGAATGGCAATTGGCGCTGTCCTTCTTATTGTTTATCTAGTAATAATAACAATGATCTACGTAAGCAAAATATGCGTAACTTATGATAAAAAACTAAAAAAAAAACTACGCTGATAGCCTTGATACTTCATTAATAATTATGTCGATAAGTATATGAATTGGTAAAAATATGTCGAAACATAATTAAGTCATAAATTAATATTTAAATAATAATAATAAATTGACAGTGTCCATAACAACACAATAGAATCGTTAGCATTATTATAATAATACATAATAATAGTACGTAATGTGTTTACACATAGACTGTTTTGGCAGTACCTACATACTTAATATATCGCGACAACGTTCGGCAACTAATATTATTATTAAAAAAATACAAAAAAATAGGTACTTTATTTCATTGTTATTTAAAACGCAGGTCAATTCGTCATAAGATAAAGTAAGATACTAATTGTCATCAAACCGGTAATACTCAGTTTCGTCTGATTTTATTTACATAGTTTTTGTTTAATATTATAATATTATCTTCAATAGGTACCTATCTATTAACATTTATTTGTACCTTCAATTTGCTACAAGAAATAAGACAAAGCATGGTTGGCAAAGAGTTAAGTATTCTTTTAAAAGTCACAGTGGAAATATAAGTGCACAGCCCATCAACTTACCTCAATCCGTCATACCTATATCTTTATTAGATGTTCAACCATACCACATTATATGGAAAGTTAATATTCCATTGGTAAATTATGACAGATTTGGGTAGGGTAACCTGCTGGCGTGACTATGCTGAAAAAAAACCTCTAACCAATTTTAATAGAAAATTAAACTGTTCCTAATTTTTTTAACCACCTCATATATTTCTACAATAATGTTATCAGTATAAGTTTATAACCAAAGATATAATTCGTATAACTAAAAAAAAAAAAACATTACAATAAACGTTACAAATGCGGTGTACGTTCCAAAATAGGGAATAGATAATAAATGGAGAGTAACATAACCCTAACAGTTATAAGATCACCCTCTTCACCATTTGTGACGTCACAAATATGACGTAGCTTACGACATGGTGGCCGGACAGGAAAATTACATTATTAATAAACATAAAGAGGATAACCCGTAGAGTTAGTGATAAAAATATTATGTATGTTCTCTCGTCACGGATTATTAATAAGAATAATAAACCCGTTTTTTCGGTCTGTTGAGTTGTATTAACATCAGGCATGTACACTCAGTACATAAGTACATAAAATATTTGAGCACTCTAAAAAAATATTATGAATTTATTTTATAGTAGCACCTGGCTTCATTTGTAACGTAGTTCTTTAAAGGAGAAAGAATAAAAAAAAATCGGATTAGAAGGTTTTGAGTTTTTTCAATACAAACAAAGAAACTAAATCATTACAAACACGAAAAACAACAACAAACATTACACTGTAATATTATATTATAGACAATTTTTCATCTCTGTTTTCCGCTGATTTCAGCGGCAACCAGTCATGATTTTTAAAGACAACTAAATTATTAAAAAAATACGTTATCACCCGTATATAAATTAGAATTAGGTTAGCTTACAATTTACAGTACTTAGACATGAGTGAGCTTAGACCCTGTCCTTCGACCCGGATCGATTTTAGGAAAACGTATCTTCTATCCAGCTGAAAGTTTCCATATTGGCTTACGTCACAGATTACCAGATATTACACTCCATGTACTTACACGCGCTAAGCACCTACCGGGCGCCGGGCGACCGGCTACCCATAGCGCGGCGGGCTGTCAACAGCCGCGCGGCGCGCACGTACGCATATATTTCGGTCGAATTGATGTTAGTTTTGAAATACTAAGATCTGGTTGAAGAGATAAAGACTTCTTTTTACGGTTTTCCTTTCCCTTCCTTTTTTTTTGTTATGAAAAATGTAGTAACCTACAAATATTTAATTCTATCATTTATTAAATACAACTATTTAATAATATAGGTAGGTAGGTAGGTACATTTTTTCATCGTTGATTTTATGTTTCGATTATTTTAAACGTACCCACGACAGAGGAGCAATTTCTGTTGTAGGACAATGTTTTAAAAAAGACAACATATTCTTTCTTTTTACAAGTGTATATTTTTAGTTTCACTTGTTCCGTTGACGGTCTGTAATAAAATCTTGATAATTTTTGACCCACTTCCCGGCGTCCGATTGAGCAGATGACCTCGTAATAATAGGTACAGCCGACTCTCGATAACTCTCGCTATTAGGAATGATCGAATGTTTAAAATATTAAAAGGAAAATAAAATTAGAGAAAAAAAAAACACTCTGAATTATTAAGTGTTGATAAAGAAACAAAATCTTACGAAAGTGTACTGTATCAAAAAAAAAAACCCTAGGTACTAACATCATTGTCGACAGAGGCAGCCCTCGCAATTCACAACATCACGCGGCGGCGCGCATCTTCAAAGCGAAACTTACTTTACGTTTGTGTAGTTAGGAACATTTTCGTTCGCAGCGTCTGTCGTCTTGAAAGAGTAGGCTATTATAGCGGTAGGTATTGAACATTTTGTATGGAGTGAGTTATATGTAATATGTGCTTACGTGGCAGTTCTACGTAAAACTTATACTTTACGATATACCGATTTTGTTACAAATAGCAAGCAGGTACAATAAAGTAACTTTAGTTTAGGCCTTTAGGCGTTAAAAATGACTAAATAATCGTTCTAAAAACAATTTTTAATATTATCAATACATCTTACAAGATATTTTCTTATCTTTTACTCGACAAATAACAACGTTATGTTACATAAGATAGCAAATCAGTGATAAATATCCTCCTTAAATCCTAATTAGAGTCCTTTCTGCGCCAATAATCATAATTTACACAAAAGAAAACCAATACGCTGCGGGGAGTACTGATAAAATCAGCTGTAGTAAGGAATTTATTGGGACTTATCGATTAAAGATAAAAAGGTAACGTTACCGAAAAAAAAATTGTGGTAGCCAGTACGATAATGTTCCAGTATTGAAGGCATTTCCATTACTACAAAAGGTCATCTTCACCTTTTTGTGGCCTGCCACGACCCTGTGGTTGTTTCAGGGCACCGATCCTGTGTTTATCGGGCCCACATCTCATTTGCTATGCGACAGACATGTCCTGCCCAATCCCATTTCAGTTTGGCGGCTATTATTAGATATTAACCCTATTTTAGAAACTCATTTTAGTACTGAGCAACTCTATTTTAGGAACTCATTTTAAAACCAATTATTTAGTGTGAGAGAATTTGTGACTCATTAGATTTTCGAGCGGTGAAAGCTCCTAATTAAGGTTCTAGGTATGCTGGGAAATGGCTAAGCCTTTTCGTATGCGGTAAATTCTCATCCTGCTATGGTAGAAATTATATAAAGAATGTATTAATTATTCCTACTTCTTGTTGGTTTCTTATTTTATACGTATATCCACGGAATATTCGCAGATATTGTAGACGAAGATTCCTATCGAAGTACGAAATTTTCGTCCAAATCGTTCGAGCAGTTTCCAAAATATGCGAAATTTTATGTTAAACTTGTTCGTTTCATAAAAAGTTACTTAATATACCAATTCATACGAGACGTGTTTCTTTCCATATTATAATGATAATTTACTTGTGTTATTGTTTTTTACAAATTAAATGCGACCTAGTTGACAGTTTGAAGATAAAGTTAATACCTATTCATAGATTAGGCATTTATAAAAACCGATAACTTCTTATCAACATGCTGTTTAAAGGATAATCTGTGTTAATATTATTAGTACATCGGTGATTATGAAGATTTAGCTAAAATTTTACTTCGAAAATGTAAAAGAAATATATAAGGATAAAAACCTGTTTACTGGGTAGTAAAAACACCGACTTATAAAATTTGTAACTAAACATAAAATAAACTGTGAATATTTGATCAATTATAATCTACAATTGTAATATTATTATTATTTACTTTATAATATCAAGTGGACTAAAACATCTACGATATTTTGTTACTGCCAAATACCTCGAAACCTTATTATTTTGGCAACCCACACACTAATTGGTTTATTTATCTGTAGGTAGATATTATAATTACCAGTTTTAACCTATTTATGAACTAAATTATAACGGTGTTGCTAGTATCATAAAATTCATAATATTATTATTCAAGACTTCCAAGCTATGGCAATATCCACGTAAAAATCTGAGAAATGAGAAAAGTTAGAGATCGCATTTTTAATCTGTGCCAGCGTTCAGTTGACGCAGATAGCCAATTAGCTTTTTCATAGCGATGTGCATTTTATCGATGCATATTTATATTTAAATGTCTTTTAAACATTCATCAGTATTAGTGGAGTCACTAAATTATCATACGTTTTTATTTGATGAAAAGTTTTTCTTAATAGAATGGCGTCTATTACCTAATAACTTTCCTCTATCGTCATACCTACTAAATTGTCATCGATAATATTTTTTCCATACCCAAAAAGAATAGACCCATCACACACAGTGGTTAGCAAGTAGTATTATCATATCAATCAATGATGGGTAATAATAATACAACTCGCCAGGTCTTTGAAAGAAACAACTACTAGAAATTAGTTTCTTCATAATTATTTATCAAGAGGGCTAAAATACTCGCCCTTTTAGCCAAACAGTAGTATCACCGTTTTTTCAAACTGTGATCACTACTATTAATTTGATACTCCTGTCTAATTAAATACACACAAGGGCCACTCGTCTCGTTAGCCACGAGTTTCCGTCCCGACGCAGATAGCGGTTAAGTCGAGTGCCAACTAATCACTGGCATGACTGCCGTTTGATTAATTACCCGTGTTCAGGTGTGTGAGACGTAAACGATGGTTAATTTACGTGCTCAGTCTAAACAATCGTTATCTTTGTACTCGACACTTGTCACGTGGGAAAATCTGTGCGAACTGTGAACGTTGGTTTAATAATGGTGAAAGTGTGTTGAAGAATTGTGACGCTAGAAAAGATAATTAAATTAGCTAGGTGGGTAATTGTATGTTTTTCCTGTATCTACTATATTAATGCTGTGTGTAATTGTGTGTACATGAAGCTATAAACACCTAATTGAGAATCTTGCAAATAAGAAAGACTGTGTCTTTCTTATTTACAAGACAATATTATATAGAAAGCAATACCTAATTGGCAAATATGCTTTCATCACAAAACAAACTGTAAGTACAAATATTGAAGAAAAAGAAGTAGGTGTTTTAGTTATGTTACAATTTCAAACACAGTCGTTCAATTCTGTAATAAAATGAAGCAACATTTCTAACAGTATAAAGTTCAGCATTTCAAGCCGAAAAGCTCCAGGATAAACAAAGCAAGTGTGAACGCGAAGACAAGTAAATCAAAAATGCATTTACATTCTGATTTACTGCTCAGTTGTGTTCAGAATATCTTTCACTGAAATGTATACTGTATTGCAAACAAAGGAAGGAACGAATAATACTGTCACATGTATGTGAGTATGTGTGATTGTGCAACTAGACATAATCCTAGATTAGTCTGAATAAGTCTTAGGAATTAACGCATAATTTGCAAAGGTATAAGAAATAAGTAGGTTTAGTAATGCTGCAATTTTAATTTTTTGATGAAACCAAGTCTTTTTTAATAACCTTACCGCTAATTTTATACGTGTTTTACACCTTTGTAACACGAATTCGAACTTGTAAAGTGCCTTTTAACTTCTGTGGTTCGTTTTATTGTATAAAATAAACTTATAAGTACCAATATAAAGTTTACAACCACAAAATTTAACAAATATTGTCGGGCTTAACGATTGCACTTTACATTATTGTTTTTTTTATATTTTGTTACTGGTAAGCAAAAAACACCTTTTTCGATTCCACGATCGCATCGTCACAAAACGAATCTCAGTACAAACCATTGAATCATTCACATTCCATTGCACTTTTTTCCAATCATTCGAATACGGTGTGCCCATGACGTCTTTCGCAAAAGTTTAATAGTCTGTGAAACTTTGCCTTAACAGATACCCAAGAGGGAGAAGTCATATTGAAATTCAACAAATTCAATTTCGCTTGTAAACGTTCGTAGTTCTAATTATGATTTAAACCACACAAGTTTCATGACATCGCCCTAGAGACCAGGGTTACTGGCAATTAAGGAGAATTTAATTAATTGTGAACTACTGGCCGGTAATAAATAGTATTCTGTCATCAATTACAAAATTCACATAAACAGGAGAAAGAAAGAAAAAAGGGTAACCGCCAATCACTTTTACAATTACACTGCCATTCATTTGACATTTCAACAACATTCATTGCGTGATTATTGAAATCACACAGTCGAATTTTGCAAACATTTAAATCAATGGATTAGGAATTACCTTCAAAACCCTTGGAATTGTGACTGAATATACTACACAATGGTTGCAGATTTCCCTCCCTTCTAATAAGTCCGTGTATGTTTTATTTGAACGTGACCATTATTGCGATCCATTCTTTGCACATGACGACATTTACGTCAAATCAGGGTATTGCCATTAGGCCAACGTGGTAGATTATCGCCCATTTCCACTCCGAGAAATGAAATAGATATAAATGTATATTGTATATCAATGTAGTTTCATCATCATAAGCTAGTTATATTTTTGCAGTGTATTGTAGTTTTGCAACATTTACGTATGTACTGATCTATTTAAGTAATGAATAAATAAGTAATTAGGTTCGATTCCCACACGGAGCAAATATTTGTAGGATCTACAAGTAGTTGTTCCGTTTGTGTATGTGAATTTATATAGGTATGTTTGCAAATGCAGCACCCACGACATAGGAGAAATTCCTTATAGATATAGAGTTAAAAAAAAGAAAAAAAAAACAATTACCTTATTTGCTAACAAGGCCGTTTTAAGGCTGTCTTCGCAACCAGACTGAAATATTACAATATCCATCCATCCTAAAACACTTTTCTCGCAGCTATTTGAACAGTAAACCTCGGTAATTAACCCCAGCCGTAATTATTTCTTTACTGGGTCTTAAGGAAATTTGCAACTGCTCCTTGTAAAATATTTTTCTTTCTTACACTTATTTACTTTAACCTTTACCTTTTAGTGTCTAGTGAAACGTGAACTTATTATGATAAGGCTGTGAAATACGAATACATTGGATATTTCTTTCTTTGTGTAATAAAACACTAATAAGGAATAGCAAGATCATACGAGATTGGGTTCGAGAATCTTTTTAGCATTTTTCGCTATCCATCATAGTTTCGGATTTGGTCATTCAAGCCCAATTGGAAAGTTCACCCTGTTACTTCTAAACCGTGTGGAAAATAATACAAAAACTAAATTAAATATGCATATTTTTTGTAATTTATGCCAGAATCATTTCGTATAACGGCTCGACTGATTTGCCAATCATATTTTTGTTGTTCATTGTTGTATTTTAATTGTTAGGACAAGAGTATTTTGTATAGCTAAGTCTGAAATGGAAATAATCAGCTCTTTTTATGTATAGATATATATTTTTGTTTCGTAAATTCTTCCATGACCCGTGCAACCCAGATCAATTCGCTAGAATTGAATTGAAAAAAATTAGATCTTGAAATTAACTATTTGATAGTAACTTTATGCTTGAATGCTGCGCAGTGTGTCGCGGGTTCGATTCCCGCACGAAACAAATATTTGTATGATCTACAAGTAGTTGTATCGGGTCTAGATATCTTTGCATGTGAGTTTCTATGTTTGTAAACGCACCCACGATACAGGAAGAAATTCCTAGTGAGGGGCAAAGTTTAAAAAAAAATAGTTCAATCTTAGAACAACTTCATAGAAAAATTCCTGTTCTTAAAAACAGGAATTTTTCTATGAAGTAAATTATTCAGCCTACTTAAATAATACATATCAGAAACATTATCAGTAGGTGTACGACATTCAAAGTCCATTTTTCTTTTTACTTGCCCAAATTAGAACGAAATACTTTGATATCAGAATAACATAATAATGAGCTTTGAAACAAGATAATGAAATATGAAAACAAAAATACAATTTGAATCTACATAACATGTTTTAACATTACTGATTACTTGACTATGGAAGAAAAATCCTGGAATCAACTAAATATATGTAATTATCTTATATACCTACCTGAAGATAAAATAACGTATTTTGATTCCGTTGTTGGGAAATGAAGCTTTTAATTTGTTCAAGCCTTGGGTAACTTAAGGCTTTATAATTACGTTGTATTTTGCAATAAGCTTATATTATCAACTAGCTTCTGCCCGCGACTTCGTACGCGGATCCTGTTGCTTATGCCGGCGACAACGGTGTCGTCTAAAATATGAAACGTCTGTTGTCCAATACCAATAGCCCGGGTAAAAAATAAATGGGAGTTTTGGCCAGTAGAGTCACATTTTTAATTATATACCATCGTCATCCAAAATCAGTTTTAAAGTCTTACCGCCTTCACCGCGTTGAGGTACTCCCAGCTTATGTAATTTTATAGCGATACTTTTGATTTCCACATCAGATGTTTCTAATCTTCGATTTTTATAAGTCAACAGGAAATGCTCATCAGACCGAGCAACTCTTGCTAAGACGTTATTCCTTTATTAGTGTTATGGAGTAGCGGGGCTCTTGGAGTTCCATAACAGGTGTTCCAGATCTTCGATTATTAAAAGTCAACAGAGAATCCACATCAAATTAAAAACAACTTTTGCTGAAACGTTTTTCCTACAAATGTTATAGTGTAGCTGGGCGCTTGGAATTCCACACCAGGTGTTCCAGATCTTCAATTTTTATATGTCAACAGAGAGTGCTCATAAGGCCGAACAACTTTGCAAAGACGTCATTCCTGTATATGTTATGGTGTAGCTTGGCTCTTGTAGTTCCACATCAGGTGTTCCTCAAATTTATACTCTCAGCAGAAAATGCTCATCACGTGGAACAATTTTTGCTAGCGCACCATTTTTGTATCTCTTATAGTTTAGCTGGTCTGTTGCAGTTCTGCGCCAGGTGTTCAATTTTCCAAAATAAATTATAGCCTATGTTTTGGCCAGACTTAATACCTATACAACAAAAAAAGAATCATTCAAATCCGTCCAGTACTTTTTGAGTTTATCCCGGACATACATACAGACAAACAGATAAACAGACAAACAGACAAACAGACACACAGACAAAAATTCTAAAAACTATATTTTTGGCTTCGGTATCGATTGTAGATCACACCCCAAGTATTCTTTTAAAAAAATATTCAATGTACAGTTTTGACTTTCCTACTATTTTATTATATGTATAGATAACACTTAAGTTTGACAGCTACAAGCTACTCGTAATTTAGCCTTACAAAAGCTGAGAATTTTTCTTTTCATTAAACGACGAAGTTATAGTAGCCTAAAATCTGCAATGGTTATAAAAATGATAAATAAAACAATCAAATTCAATACTTTCTACCTTTCCCTTATGCAATCCCACTTAAGTGTTCATACTTACCAATGAGTATACCTAACTACTTAAGTCCAGACATATTACAAAATCTTAGACGAAAATTATTATGCCATCAACATGAAACAACAGACACAAAGGAACATTTATCATTTTGTTCTGAAAATGATGATAAATAACCTTTCTATAAATCCATAAATAATGCCATTGACATGAATAATATCCATCGAACCACAGTGGCTAAATTAATTGATTTCTGAGTCGTTAAGTTTGCTTGAACTCTGCTACCGACGTTAATTTATTTCGATTCTAGTCTCTTTGATTAAGAAAGTTCCCCGCTTTTTATGTTCTGATTAGGACAAAGGTATAAGTATAATAATATAAAGAATTCATTGCCGGTCCGAATTTTATAAAGTCATTAAAAGTTTCAATGTTTTCATCCATTAATGATGAATTTGCTCTCTTGAGGCCAAACTTAAGATAATACCGATATTGTTTTATGCTAATCGATGCATAGCAATTGTTGAAAACTTTAACACAACTTAGAATCTCAACTAAAACTTAGATAACTTTGTATATTATGAGTATGAATAACATATCAATAACGATTATATTCAGCAGGAACGTTGTTTCGGTTTATCGTTCGTGGAAATTTTGGAAAACGAAGTACTTTATGTAACGAAGAATGTAAGCATGTATTAATTTGTTCGATCATAAACACGGGTAATTCGATTGGACTTTAAATTCGTATGGATCGTGCCACATTGCCTGAGCGCCTGTCGTGCATAGTGTCGTAAATTCAAACAACAACACTTTGATGGTGTCAAACAAGATTACGTGACGCACAAATACACGCTCCAGATCGTTTTAGCATTAACTCCCTTTTTAACTCGCACGCCTGTCGTTGACAATAAAAACTCCGTCAGCTGAAACCACCCATGAGGCGGCCTTGTAACGTACCACAATGGACCCCTGACATTACTTCTCGAAAGAACTCCTAACTAAATTTACATTTTTATTCGTCTTCCACGTTAACGTGTATGACGTGAAGTAAAGCAGAAGTTATAAGAAAAACAGAAAGTTGTAAGGGTCTCTGTTGTATTACAGTCCGATTTATTTAATGGACTTTCGGTATTTATGGTCGTATTAAGTCAGGATTTATTTTCGCGGATTAATATGGCGGACGGGCGTGCAGGTTCAACGGATTTCTGCTGAGTTGGAAGGATTCGACGCTCATAAATCTGAATCAAACGATCGCATTTTGACGAGGAATAACCGAATAGGAGTCGAATGACCCTTTTCAAAGTCGCGTCAAGCGTGATAAAATACGTATCTAAGTGGATATGTCGTAATCGTGTTAGCATCCGTTCAAATGATGTAGGTTTTTATGTCAATTGTTATCGACTTTATAAATGTTTAATTAAGTTTTATTTCCGTGTGGAACATTTACTTGGATCTTAAGGACGAGTTTCGCAAAGTTGTGGGACAGTATAATTTAATGAAACTAGTCTGTAGTGGTTTCGCTGCAGGACAAAAGCATCTTCTCTTACAAACGAGGGGCGTTCATTAATCATCCCGCTAGCTGTTGCCACTAAGTTGACTTTAAACTACTGGTTTTCCTTAAACCCTTCCCAAGTTGCTGTCCTCAATATTATTATGAAACTAAAGCAGAATAGTGAATTAATAAATCATATTCTACTATATATTTTTTTCTTCATAATCTAGCTAGGATTATTTGCTCATTCAGATGACATGATATCTACCTTAATTTAAATCGTAAATATGATTACGTGTTTTTCGAAAATATCCCAGGACAGTCGGGTACCAGTGAATTACAATCAGCCTTTATGTTAATACTATTTAATAATTCATAAGCCCAGTTATCTGTTGTCTACAGTTTGCAGTGACGTGTTATTGCATGCATTAACACATTTATTGAAATATTGCTCTTATTTACTGGAGCTGTCAATCTCGCATGGACTTCCGTGGTTTTCATAAATCGCTTTGTTTGAGCAAAAATTTAGCACAGATTTCATGTAAATTATATAGGTAACTAAGCCGATGCTGACACATACAAAATCACATCACTATGTTACTATAGAACTGCCCCTAAGTAAGGCATTCGACTTCTCGACTCTGTATTTATGACGGCTAATCTCCGCAACGACGCTAAAGACTGATTTTGATTGACACATCTTGCAATGCTTAATGTCCACTCGAAACATCGGGTAGGGCGAACAAGTGCCTCGACAGGCCTGAGTAATCCCTTAGGCCGAAGGCCGAGGCCGAGTAAGATATACGACCGCGATAATCTTCACTCAAGGTTCATGAAAGCAAAATCGCTGAACAAGATACAACTTTCTCGGCGTAAGGCAATAAGGCGTAAGACTTCGGTTGTCGCGACGGGGGATTAAGGGAAGGTGGGCAGCCCAACTTAAATTTGGAACATTCAAAGCTAATTGGCGTAGGATTTTACCTTTTCCATTATTCATTTGAATTGAAACTGTACCTGCCGTACCAGCTTTTGTTACAAAAATGCGAAGATAGTTTTGAATTTGCGCGAACTGAGCGCTCACATTTTGATTGCAAACTTTTAGATATATCTCCACAAATGGCAGAAACGTGACCATAAAGATGTCCTTAGTTTAAAATTGCTTTTTCATTCACAAAAGAAGCTAAACAAAATGTTTATCTGTAGCTATGCTGCGGTTTACAACCATCACAATTAAACAGGACACAGCCTATTTAAATAATTTACTGTAATCACTTTAATTAAAAATTCTGTACATTACAGAGTGTCTGCCTCCTGCAAAGTTAAAAAGAAAATTATTCGATATCGATTCAACCGTATCGAATGTCAGAAGAGTATCGTTCGTGACTAGTAGTAGTTCGCGTATTATATTTCACAGACGATCTCGTAAAATGTATAGTGACGTGTTACGTTGTCAGTAGTTTACTTACTGACGAGACATACTGAATACGTTTGTGTTTTCCTATAAAAAAATCTCACGTTTTCTTAATAAAAAAGACTATACTATAAACGTAAAAAAAAGAACATTTAAAAAATATAAATCCATTTACTATGTTGTTGAAAAAAGTTGAATTCTACTAGGTGTTTTGTTTAAAGACGCTCCCACAACGCGAGCATTCACCTGTAATGTAACGTTACAGATTCGAACATTTCATCAGTGAAGTAAGACAAACGATCATCACTATGCGCACCAAGTATCAAATCGTAAAGTAAACTGGAACTTTGACACTTTCAAATTGACAATTTTTAAGGAAAAATGGAACAGCGCCTCTGGTGTGCGAAGAAGAAACTAATTTTTTCCTTCAAAATTGACAATTTGAAAGGGTCAAAGTTCCAGTTTACTTTACGTCTCATTTACTGAAAACTCGTGCTAAGGGTACTGTACTAATTGTATCTACGCGAATGCTCGTCATTCAGGGAGGTAGTATTGTAATGTAATGCTCAAAGTCGAATCTATAAGCCACGTATTCACTGAGCAACAATTGTTTATAAACTTTGTTTCAAACAAGCAGATGCTCCAATTACGAAGGCTGAAGCCGGAGGATGCAAAGAAAACCAATTACTTTTACTTAAAATAATTGATTTATTTAAAATAAAATTACAATAGTGCTTAAGACTAAATTTAGGTGATAATTGGTCGATGGTTGTACCAAGAATAACGAGTGTGGAAGGCGTTGTTGCAAGCCGCTCCCACGTTTGTCAAAAATGCTGATGCTGCGTCGGCCCTTCGTAGAAATCTATGTCAGCGAATCAGTAGTCCGATTGTTCCACCGAATCGTATCAACGTTCTCTTTGTTACACCGTCACGTAACACCTCCCCCCTTAGATCAGCGACTATTTGTTAACAGCTGTTAAAAATGTTGGTGTAAGATGACTGGAGTCTATCTTTATTTCATCTGGATGAATATTCCTTCTTGATGTGGTGTTTTGATCCAGTGATGTCTGGATTCTGTGGACATGTCCTTTAATTCGGTTGCCGTTGTTAGCGATGGTGAATTCTGTAGTTTTTTATCGGACAATCTTGCGATATCGAAGCTAAGTAACTTCCTCGAAGTGTTTTAAACTGTTCCTGTCCACAGAACATCTTTACTTTAGCTGGGATAGGTTAATGAGTAGTGTTTCTCATCATGTTGTTCCAGAGCTTGCTTTTATAGGACGACTGGTGTTAAGGTACAGGAGTTGAGATGCTGTTTAGTGATAACCTGCTGCACGCAATCTGGTTTTCCGTAATTTTGTAGCCAATTTTCTCTTCGCAAAGGTACCATGAGTTTAACTTCGGACATTCTGTCTCTATGTACATAGAATATAATCCTTGAATTGCTATATAAGGTGAGGCAGGATAAGGGCCATATTATTTGTGTTGGGAATAATGGACACTATACAAGTATAGGATGTAGGTTTTTGGCAAAGCAATTGGTACCCTTATTACTATTACTATTACTATTTTCTTATCAATATAATATGATCCTAACTTTAAAATGTTATATTACTCTCAAATATCTATGTCAATGATCTCACCCTTTGAATATATAATCCTAAGTTTCTTATCATATTTCTAAGATTACCTAAACTATCCGTAAAATGCTTAATAGATACTGGATTTACACATAAAAGCTATCATAAGTTCTATCTTATTTAACGTCTTTATGTTATCATTTAATTAAGATAAGAAAGTGCTGTGCCAAATGGGCAAATGTAACTAAATAATTATTTAATAAACCGCCTGTGTGGACACATCCTGTTTCATAATTTGGTTAATTTTTTCAGCAATTAATTTCTGGTTATCTACTATATTTTTGGACATTGCAGTGTTCTAACATTCATTCTTTAGTTAAGCTTATGTGACGGTTTAGTTCCGTTTCCAATTTATTTTTGTTACCTTCGAGAACTTGGATGGCATTATTGTAATTTATTGCGTCTGTGTAAACTAGTTTGGTGATACGCTTTTGATGACTGACCCTAATCCGTCAATGAGTCCTCGATAGTGGGGCATAGTTTTTGTAGTCAGTGCGTCTTCCAGGGGCTCAAGTAATATGTCCTCCGCTCGGACCAGGTGTAGCAATATTGTCGGTGGTATTTTGTAACAATGATTTCGTGTTAGGTGTTCTTTTAAGACGTGATTTGGCAACAGGACCACGCTTCTTTTTCGTGTATATGTGAATTGGCAGGTCGGCTAATACCGTGTCATGTGTGTAACGAGGTGCAAGTTTCTGTCTGCTAGCTAATGGGTTTTTAACGAAAACTTGTTGGTCTGGCTCGTATTCCTTTTCAGGCTCTCTATCCTTGTTCCTATTTTCTATTAGCTCTGTTCGGTTGTGTAAAGATGTTTCGTTAATGGCCTCATATACCCTAGACATCTTATCTCGATGGTCTTGCACGTATTGTTGAAGCAAGTGCACAGATAAATCTATGTCTGAGGGATCACGAGGGTCCGTATGACCGGTAATTACTTCAAGTGGTCTGCATCTCGTGAAGCTGTGTATACTACTGTTATATGCCAATATAGCGTATGTCATAAGATTAACTACTGGTTCATTACGATGCTGTAATTTTAAAATTCTCAAGTGTTCTAGTAAAGTGGAGTGTAAGCGCTCTACCATTCCGTTATCATTAGGAGTATGAGCTAGGGTTTTATGATGTTGAATTTTATGAACACGGGTAAATTCAGTAAATAGTTGGTTGGTAAATTCAGGGCCTTGATCTGTAATTATTGATACCGGAACGCCGTGATGAGAACAGAATTTTAGGAAAGCTTGAACTACGCTAACTGCTGTGCCATCTTTAAGATGATAGGCCTGAGCATATTTAGAAAAAGCGTCGATTATAGTCAGATATTTCTCGCTTTGGGCCGTAAATAAGTCAAGGTGAACGGTATCAAAAGGTTTTGAAGGTGGCGGAACTATGCAAAATCTCTGTTTAATCGGGTTTCGGTCATATTTGGCTTGCCCGCATATTTTACATTCGTTTATATATTTCGAAATTTGTTCCTTCATCTTTGGCCAATAGTATCTATGAGATAAGGCTAGGTAGCACTCAGTTATACCGCGATGATTAGTTTTGCCTTCGTGGTATTTCTGAATGATTTCCTGTTGTCTCAGGTATTCTTTTATATTTTCTACTTCAACTTTTGTTAGGACTAGATTCAAAGCAGAGCTTCTGAACTTTTCTTGGATTATTGGAACTATTTTGTACATTGCTAATGGGGGATGTATTATAATACCTGTCTTTACTTTCGGGTTTGCAAATTCTTTGATAGCATTTATTAAGTCTTGTTCTAGGTTTGATTCAGAGAGTTGAATGGAGGTGCGAGTATGAGTTTCAAAGGGCTTGGAAACTGCCGGGCGTTTCTTTATGTCGCCTACCACCGAAAAACATATTTGTCTGTTAAATTTGTTCAAGGGCTCGTCTGAAATTGGTATTTCTAGTATCGGATTTTCGGCACTAGTATGAGCTGTGAGCGTGGAGGAGCCTGCTAGAGAAGGTGGTCTCTCAGATACGTTAACTGCGACAGAGCTTGTTTCTTCGTTGTTAATTTCGATTCGAGACAAGGCATCTGCATTTGTATTGCTTTTGCCCTGTCTGTAGACTACCGAATAATCATATTCACTAAGCTTAAGTCTCCAACGAGTTAACCTTGAACTAGGTTCTTTTAAGCTCATAATCCATTGTAGCGGTTTATGATCTGTAATAATTTTGAATTTACGTCCGAATAAATATGGCCGAAAATATTTGGTTGCCCAGACTATAGCTAAAAGTTCCTTTTCTATTGTGCTATAATTGATCTCGCTAGTGTTCAATGTGCGTGAAGCATAGGCTATAGGTTTGTCTGACCCTATTGGCCCCTGTGAGAGTATGGCTCCTATTGCTAAATTCGATGCATCTGTTGTAAGTAGGAAATCTTTATTAAAATCGGGATATTGTAGTATCGGATCATTGGTTAACAACGTTTTACACTTTTCAAAACAGTTAACATAGTTGGTATCGTCGCATGTTATTTTTGACCCTTTTTTTAAACATTGTGTCATCGGTTTAGTAATTTTAGCGAAATCGGGGATGAACTTTCTATAATACCCTAGTAACCCTAAAAATCTTTTAATTTCTGTGGGTGTTCTAGGCAATGGGAACTTTTGGATAGCTGCAATTTTATCAGGGTTCGGTTTGATGCCATCTTTACTGATTATGTGTCCAAGATAAGCCGTTTCTAATTTTAAAAATTCTGACTTATCCATTTGGATTTTAAAGTTAGAATCCCTGAGTCTCTTAAAAACCCTTTCTAAATTTACTATATGTTCCTGTAAACTGGTGCTAAACACGATTATATCATCCAAATAGACTAAACAAATAGAATTTTGGAGGTCCCTGAGGACGTTGTCCATGACTCTTTGAAAGGTTGATGGTGAGTTTTTAAGTCCCATTGGCATGCGTAGGAACTCAAAATGGCCATTTTCTACATTAAATGCAGTTTTGGATATATCATTTGGGTTCATTTCTACCTGATAGAATCCACTAGCTAGGTCAAGAGTTGTAAAATATTGACAATTTCCTAATTTAGCTAAGACATCTGTAATGTTGGGAATAGGGTACTTATCGTCAATTGTTTTTTCGTTGAGCTTCCTGAAATCTACTACAATTCGCCATTTGATTTCACCAGATGCATCAGCTTTCTTTGGGACTATCCAGATGGGTGAGCTCCAAGCCGATTCTGAGGGACGGATAATGCCCTGTTGTAACATATTTGAAATTTGACTACGCACTTCCTGGCGGTGTATAAAAGGATATCTATAAGTTTTAGTATGAACTGGCACCTCATCCGTAGTACGAATACTGTGTTTTATTTTATTAGTGAAAGTGAGTGGTTCGCCTTCAATATAAAATATATCAGCGTATTGTGAAACCAGAGACTTTAAATTTGCTCGCTCCTCTTCGTTCATGTGATCAGTGCGTAACCGAGATAATACTTCCTCTACCCGGGATTTCGGTGATTGTTGAGTGCATTCCATATTATATGTCTCTGCTTTAACGGGTTGGTCCAAAGAAAATATTAAATCATTACGAGTTGGATTGAAAATTTCTAGATAACCACGATTATTTTTGACGCTTGTAATACATTCATTTATGCAGCAATTTGATATTATCTGCTCGGGGATTATAGCATCGCCATCTCGTATATTAACAGGTACTTTAACTAACTTAGACGAATTTGCTGGGATTATGTCTTCGTATAAATTGCAATTACGCGAATTATACATTGCTATCGGATTAACAGCATTTTTCGTAACTAATTTATTATTTTTAAGATCAATATTCGATTCCCATTTATTTAATAAATCTAAACCGATCAATCCATCAAAATAATCATGAAACCTATAAATATAAAACGTTAAAACGTTAGTATCGTTGAACTCTTGAAAACAAGGCAAGTTAATAGAGTAATCGTTACGGCTAGTGGCATGCACATTTGTCACTTCAAAAGGATCGAAATTCCACGGTAGATGTGAGTAATATTTTTTTACAGCTTCAGGACTAATGAAGGATTGATTAGCGCCCGTATCAATGAGTAATTTTAACGGTGGATCCGAAATAGCTATGTAGGGTAGGTAACGTTGCGTTTGTAGATTGATATCTATTTTAATTCGTTTATGTCCGGACTCTTCTGAAAATTTTCCTGGCCTGGAGACGTTGATTTCGCGACGGATTTCTCCTCAGGGGTTGTATGATTTTCATCTGGGTATGGAGCTACTTGCTGGTTCATCCACGCATCGTAATATGTATAATTAGGCTGTCCGTAAAAATCATACAGATACTGTTCAAAGTTATTTTCGTAAAAAGGCTCAAACATATCGGGATATTCGTAACATTCATTAAAATTCATTTCTCTGTTCTTAAAATAATTAGAAGGGGGTGGATTCCCCTGCCTAAACCAGTCATTACCACGGAATGGCATTGGTCTTGGCACAAAATGGGATACACCACTCATTGGTTTTGGTGTATCGCCTGTATTCGGCTTGTTGGATTGATTCCCGGATGTATTATTTTGTGGATTGTAATTCGAAGGACGTGCCCCGAATATCTGTTGCGTGCGCGACGGCCCATACTGGTGTGACTGTTGGTTAAAGTTTGGTCGCCACATTTGCGGTGGACGTTGCGTTGGAAATGGCATAGGTAAATTTGGTCGAGAGGGACCTGGCATGTTAAAATTGAATGGCCTCTGCATGGGTACGGCAGCATGCGGCATGACAGGAATGAAAGTTTTGATCGGAGCGTTTAGTAACTGAGGTTGCGGCTTCTTATCCCGTATTTGTTCATTGCGTTGTTGAAGATAAAGAGTGTTCATTTCCTCATGGACGAACTCTAGCGCTTTCTCAATCGTGTCCGGTCGCATGCATCTAATACGTGAGCCTAGGGGATCACGAAGGCCTCGCAAATATGATTGGAGAGTTAATTTTTTATACAGGGAACGTTTCGAGTCTATTGTACTTTGAACAGTTTCATGTAATGTGACATATGTCATAATAGTGGAAAATAAAGTTTGACACTTTTCGTAAAACTCCTGAGGTGTGGAAGAACCTTGATTTAATAATGCCATGTCGTTATAGAGCGAGGTCTCATCACGTTGATCGGAAAAGTTATTTACTAATGAACTGCGTATGCCTTCCCAGTTCTCCGGTACACCATTGGTGTTAATTAAACGAGCTGCAGGTCCAGTGACCTTATTGAGGATACCATTTAGAAGCGCTAAGTTTGTTAATTCGCGCCCTGGTTCATTTGACACATAAGCTTGAACTAATTGGTCACACAGCTTAATAAATCTGGTTAGGACATTAGTGTTACCGTCGAATTCGGGAACTATGCGTAAGGCTTTATATATTTCATCTAGGGCTGCCATTTCTCCTAGTGGCTCACTACTACTTAGTTGTCTAAATGAATCAATTAAATCTAATCTGAAAGATCTATCTAACCTAAGGGTCCTCGATTGCCTGGGATGGAAAATCTTGGATTTTTATACTAACACACTAAGGATAAGGGAAAGCAACTCAAGAACTATTCTAGAGTACTTACATATAATTGGTCCCTCTGCGGTATCTATGTCTTGATACACCTCCTGGCCGCAGCTTCTGTAGATCCGGATACTCTGCTTTGGTGCTTGGAAGCCACCCGGGTGACCCGCGAGTCGCGATCTTATTTTCGAACCTAGCAATTACTCTCGCGAACCGGCCCGCGAGTATCCTACCGACTGCGCCAATTACGAAGGCTGAAGCCGGAGGATGCAAAGAAAACCAATTACTTTTACTTAAAATAATTGATTTATCTATACATATAATAAAACAGTAAAAAAACTGTGTCTGTACATTGAATAAATTAAAAAAATAATAATTGAGGGGGATTCAGAAACAGTAATAGACCACGAAACGAAAAAAAAAAATCTGTCTGTTTGTCTGTTTGTCTGTTTGTTTGTACACGCTAATCTTCGGAACTACTGGACGGATTTGAATGATTCTTTTTTTGTTGTATAGGTATTAAGTCTGGCCAAAACATAGGCTATAATTTATTTTGGAAACTTGAACACCTGGTGCAGAACCGCAACAGACCAGCTAAACTATAAGAGATACAAAAATGATACCATAGCAAAAATTGTTTCACGTGATGAGCATTTTCTGCTAAGAGAATAAATTTGAAGATCTGGAACACCTGATGTGGAACTTCAACAGCCCAGCTGAACTATAACATATATAGGAATAACGTCTTAGCAAGAGTTGTTCAGCCTGATGGGCACTCTCTGTTATCGTATAAAATTTGAAGATCTGGAACAGCTGATGTGGAACTCCAAGAGCCCAGCCACACTATAACATATAAAGGAATGACGTCTTAGCAAGAGTTGTTCAGCCTGATGAGCACTCTCTGTTGACGTATAAAAATTGAAGATCTCGAACACCTGATTTAGAACACCGACACCCCAGCACTACCTATAACATATACAGGGATGACGTCTTAGCAAAATCATTCCGCCTGATGAGCACTTTTTGTTGATGTATAAATATTGAAAATCTGGAACACCTGATGTAGAAATCAAATCTATCACTAATTTCACTGTATATTTATAAAATAACATAAGCTGGGATTACCGTTGTAAGACCCCTCTTTGAGGAGTGGTATATAGGCGTTACGGCGTCCTAACCTTCCGCGTGACGCAGGTCCTCACTGGACACGGATGTTTCGGGAGGTGCCTGTGTCTTATGAGAAAGGAGGAAACCCTGGAGGACACAGTCGAGCATACGGTGCAGGATTGCCCCGCTTGGCCGGAGCACCGACGTGTCCTCACAGCGGCAATAGGCCGAGACCTCTCGCGCCCGGCATTGGTCAAGGCCATGCTGCGGGGCGAGACGGAGTGGGAAGCGGTCGCCTCCTACTGTGAAGCAATCATGCTCGCGAAGGAGGAGGCGGGCCACGTGAGAGAGAGGACAATCTCCTCCCGCCACCCCACTCGCGGTGTTTGACGCCCACGGTGACGGCATGCCCAGGCGGCGAGTAAGGACCTTCATAGACATGACGATGGTCGATGGTCGACGGAGCGTCGTGTTCCACGCGCGCCTCAAAGAGTGTCAGCATAATGACAGGGCCCCTCTCAGAGGGCCAAAGCCTGCCGGGGTCGCGGGACTTATTCCATGACAGTGACCCCGGAACATAAAGGGCTATTGAAGGACATCGTGGATTTTAGTCAGTACAAGTCTGACACTAAGGGGTGGGAGGACTCATTTGATGATTTTACCACGTAAAAAATATCTGGGATTACCTCCACGCAGTGAAGGCGGTAACAGTTTAGGACTGATTTTCGTTAACGATGAATCATCATCATCAGCCTATAATGTTCCCACTGCTGGGACACAAGCCTTCTCTCTGAGAGAGGGAGTGGGCCATAATCCACCACGCGGGCCCAATGCGGATTGGTGGATGTCACATGTCTTCGAATTTTTGGTTCTAGGACATGTCGGTTTCCTCACGATGTTTTCCTTCACCGTTTTAAGGGCAGTGGTGATGAAATAAATTACACAAAGTAATGCGCCTGGCTGAGAACGAACCCACCACCTACAACACGTAAGTCGGGACCGATACCACTGGGCCACCACTGCTCTAGCGATGAATATATTAACAAAAATTTTACTCTACTGGCCAATTTCCCATTAATTTTTTAATCGGACTCTTGGAGTTGGGTGTCAGATTTTCAGATCTTTGATTTTGACGATCCCGCTGTCGTTGGCATAAGCAACAGGATCCGCGTACGAAGTCGCGGGCAGAAGCTAGTTTAAAATAAAATTACAATAGTGCTTAAGACTAAATTTAGGTGATAATTGGTCGATGGTTGTACCAAGAATAACGAGTGTGGAAGGCGTTGTTGCAAGCCGCTCCCACGTTTGTCAAAAATGCTGATGCTGCGTCGGCCCTTCGTAGAAATCTATGTCAGCGAATCAGTAGTCCGATTGTTCCACCGAATCGTATCAACGTTCTCTTTGTTACACCGTCACGTAACACTCCCGATAAGGGAGTGCCTTTACACAAAAACAAATTTCTCAAGCAGCTATTTTGGTCTAAAGTTTTCCATTAGACCATCTGAATATGACCTTCACAGGAATATTAACAGAGTAGAGAATAAATGAATTTTAAGTTGTATCGATATAAAAATAAAAACGGTTTATTGTTATTCAATCCGATTACAGCGCAACTCCAAGGTTGCCCATACCATACTAGATAATGTATGAAGTGGGTTACACAGAGCTGAAGTGGCCTACGACTAATATTTAAATAAAATATAGGAAACAATTTATTACACATCAGGAACTTTGACGTGAATTATAAACCAGTCGCTCCTTGCCCTTTTTTTTCTTGTATTCAGTTTGTATTTTACTTAAAAAAAAACTTGGATAAAAAATCAACCTACTCACTTTGCCTTAAATTAAAACCTTTCCGTTAAAAATGTCGTCATGTATATAAAGGTAATTAATTCTATCTAATGTTATGCTGTACTTCAATATAAACATAACATTGTCTTGATTTATTGGTTAGATGATCCTTCCACAGAGTTCGTCTACTGTAAGCTTTTAACAGAAAAAGTCTCAGCGATATCGCACTACTTCATATAAATTCCAGAAACTGATAAATGCGTATATGACTGCTATTTATGAGAATTAATGGCCATCACGTGTTCATAACCAGACGCTATTAGTTTTATGTGAAACTGCGCATTTTATATTTCGTCTACAATAAATAGAACGAGGAATTGCGTAGGGAACCTACGGGAGTGTTAAATTTTATTTTTTATTAAGAGAACAGACGTCATTTTGCTGTCACCTTATTATAAAATATATATTTTATATATTATACATAATTATAATATAAATGATATTTGTTTGTCAAAAGCAGATAGTCTCGACTACGTACTAAACCCAAAATACCAGTTTGTTGAAATGTGCGTGAAATCTCAGACAGGCGCGTATCTTCAAAGAGGCATTTCCAAGGATTACGAGGGGGTCTTCTGAAGCAAACACACATAATCCCCATTTAATTTTGCTAAATTAAACTTCCGTTTCGTTCAGGATCTTTACTCTTATCAAATTTAAGATGACTTCCTTCAAAGCTAGCCTTTGTAAGAGTGTCGGAAAAATATTCCGAGCGCACGTAATAGATATATCTCTCGGATAAAATTTTAAAATGTAATTCAGGTCATTAGTAGTTTGGTGTTTAATTTTATTGAAACATTTTATCAAACTTAATAATCTGTGTATAATACACACATCACTTTTCTTTACGTTATAAAATCATCAGATGAGTCCTCCCACCTAAGGCAGAGCGGGAGGGTCTGTCAGACACGTACTGACTAAAATCCACGATGTCCATCAATAGCGGTGTATAAAAACATCCTAACACACATTTGTTTCTATACATCAAAATGAAGAATACATAAGTTGCTGTATTTTCTCTGAAATATATTTTTCAGTCAAAAGAGCGAGAATAGCGTTTCCGCTACACTCGAGCTCAGCTTGCATTCACCACATCTTTCCTGCCGCCTGCAATATCGTCTAATAACAAAAGACTGTGTTCAACCCTCACGCTTACATTTTCATCCCAACAGAGTCGTGAAAAAGTAATTTCATAGTTTCCAGCGCAGCCTCGGGCGAGCACATGGCACATCATAGCTAGCCAGAGCCACAGAGCTAGCTCGTATAGTATGGCGGGTTATCGAACTGTGAAAACGGTCTTGCATCATGCACGAATGCCGTATCCTTATTTAAAAATACACAATAAGAAACACATACCGTCGTACCACAAAAACTGTTAAACGTCTGTTGAACACTTGTCTAAAAAATGTCAGATTATGACGTTGAAATAAGGTCCGTTTTGCAGTCACACTTTTTTTTGGCCAAGTGTTCAACAGATGTTTAAGTTTTTGTAGTAAGTCTGTAAATGTTTTGCAATACATTAACTTAAACCTTTTTACCGTTGTTGAATAACTTTATTGAAAGTTCTTCGTTTGAAAGTCAAATGTATCGAGTTTCAAATTCCAGTTGCTGAAACTATGAAGAACATTTTCTGACTGTTAATATAAAAAAACTTTGTTAAGATTGTGAATTGATGGAAATTAAGTCAGAAAATTGTAACTCTAAGGCCGTTATCATACTAGCGGTTTGGAAGCGGCTGCGGCTGCGCAGCGTGGACGCCGCGGACGCGTGGCAAATGCGTTACGTTTTCGTCGCGTGTTTGTACACTCAGTAACAAAACGGATTCCGACGAGGAAACATTGCTGTTGACGTTATTACTTCGAAAACGCCGGAAACGAAAACGAAAGCATCGACATATTTGGGAAGATCCATTATTAGATTAGGCTGAGGAATTTTTCGGTGAGAGTTATAAGTAATATTCATGTTTTGGTAAAAAAAAACTTCTCGGCTACAAAAAAAAATGGATTATTATGCATCTATAATCTGTATCACCTACTCTTATCATAAATTATGCCAAATTTCAGCGCTGGAGGAATTTTTCGAAAGTCTTCTTACAAAAAATTCCTCGTTGATCTGAGGTGGGGCGGACGTTTTGGCGTTTGTTCGAGGCAGTACAAAATAGCATCCACTTTGCTGTTCGCGGCGATCCCGTTGCGCGTCCGCAACGAATTCGCTACGCAACCGCGGCGTGTTCGCAACGCATTCGCTGTGCGGCCACTCCGCCGCGCAACCGCTTCCAAACCGCTAGTGTGATAACGCCCTAAGTATTTCAGATTTTGATATCTTATTCATGAGACTAAACATTTATGTTTTACTTATAAGGTCCATAAGTAACTGTTAATTTTTCTTCTCCACACAGTCTCTGAGAAATCCATAACAACTTGAGAGATATTATATTATTATTATTGTATTATAATACTTGTCCCACTCTTCGTGAATTAAAAAAAGCAGAAAATCGACGTCTTTTGAACTCATAAAACTCGTCTTTCTTTCCAACAAAGAACAACAAACTTTTTTAAAAGTTAAAGAAAACATTGTCCTTAGTCTTTACTAAGTATTTCTTTTCAATATTCTGTCTTGGAGAAAAATTATCCAAAGGAGATCACTCAGGTCCATACATTTTTGGGCCTTTTCTGAAAGTCTGTAGTCAACGAAAAATAATGAAACATATCGTTTGTAGGTACTAGTCATTTGGAGCAATATAATAGTTATTCAAGTTCGAAGATACGTCACTTACATACATTTTTGTAAGTGCCGAAAAACACAAAAAATATAATAAGTGGCTGACTTTCAAAATTGGCCAAAAATATAATGTACTTTGCGAGTTTGCAAGAATGTTTATTGACAATGTTACTTTGTAGACTTTGTTTTACTAATAGCCACTAAAAATTCTGTCTAATGCCTCAAGTGCTTACTGCATTATTTACACAACCAGCGGCTCATTATAAATTTACTTGTACATTAGTAACAAAAATGCCTATAAAATGTGTTTAAAACGCTTTGTCTGAATTTTGCTGTTTCTAAAAGTTATCTAAAGCATTTATGATTCCACGACCGTAATAAAAGCGCCGATCACGTAGTCCGAAATGGCCATAATCCTAAGCGAGGGCCTCTCATATTATAGGGACCGCTAATCCCAACTATCATTACTTGTGAAAGTTTTGGAATATATATGTTACTGTAAAAGGCTGAAGTACGGTAAATCTTAAAATTTCCCAGTAAATCCTAAGATTTACCGACATGAGTTGGTAAATGTCCGGATTTTATAAAAAAGGGACATTATTTCGGGCTTTTCCCAGTAGAGTTTGGGAAATGCTATACCAATGATGGTTGGTAAATGTTGGTTTTTAGGAATAAAACAATGCGTAATTCTTAATCATCTATTTCAAGTAAACGGACATGGTTCAGGTAGATGGAACCCCGCTGCGCGGTGCTCCTATTTCCGTGAGCAAAGCTTAAAGGAACCTAAGCAAACCGAACCTCGGGGTGCCCCAAGAGTTGGTGCTTTTGAAAGTAGACGTCTGTGGCACCCCGAAGTTCGGTTTGGTTTGGTCCTGATTATTTTCCACGTCATGACTTTTTTCAACATTTACCGTGCCTTTGAGTGAACGATGGTAAAAAAAAATCAAATCGCAAACCTTTTCGGACATTTACCAACTCATGCCTTAGTAGTAGTTATGAGTTGGGATCTTGGGATTTACTGGGAAATTTTAAGATTTACCGTACTTCGGCCTTTTACTGTATATATACATGCCTAAACTCACGCCTTACATTTGCGAGAGTAGGCGGAAATCTCAGATGGCGATCTTCTATTTTTCCACCTGGTCATACCTATACGAACGCTGGTTGCGTGTACCTCATACTTCGCACCCGACCTTTCTAAGAACCTCACCAATAAGGTCAGTGAGGTAATCCTAAGTCATCCTCTCGCGTTGTTGCCATACAAAACCACCTAATAAATTACATTGGTCTTGGAAAATCTACCAAATAGTATTTTCTTGCTGCGCATGGGATCCTAGGCTGATATTAATAGACAAAACATAATTATGTTATAACGTTTTTACATCAAGAATTCATAATCCATACCCACAGAGTCTAGATTTGTAACCAGTGGATAAATAGCAATAGACTCGCCCTTACTACGTGGGTTTTAAAATAATATAACTGTATTAATGTGGGTGTACTATTTGAAATAGAGGCGTAGCTAAGCCGTATCAAAGTAGCGTGCTGTTTAAATAAATTCCCCTTCTCATTTACGAAGATTTTTTTTTAACTATCACACAACGCCATCTAGTCCCAAGCTAAGCAGAGCTTGTGTTATGGGTACTAGACAACTGATAAACATACTTATATATTTCTAAATACATACATATTATAGATAAATTACACCCAGACATAGAACAAATGATCATGCTCATCACACAATCATTTGTCCTGGGTGGGAATCGAACCCGACCCCCGGCATATCAGTCAGGGTCACTAACCACTAGACCAACAGGCCAGGCTACTATTATTTATATATATACTAGATTTCAACTTTTATTGTTCTAAATTGCTATCAAAATGTAATTCATTCTGGATAAGGTATGGTTGGAGCGAACAGGAGCACGTGCTTCTGATTTACGTCGCCAAACCTGAACAATGTGGCTTTAATAACTCTAAATTAAGTTAATTCCCAAATTGCGACTTTTATCTGGGTCTCTTGAATCAAAATTATCGCTGATTTGACATCAGCTTTCAATGCCCCGAAAAATAATGTTATAACATTTTTCCCCGAAATAATTCGGCAACTTGCATTTCTTTGGACCGTAAATGTTTTATTTATTACTTATTGTCTTAGTTCTTATGCGGTTTTGCAAAGCGCAGAAACCGTATGTTAGCCAGTAGTCAATGCTCTGTTTAATAATTACATATATTACAGTAAGGCTGCAAACCATTCACAGTATGTTTCTTCGCAACCATTTCTTTTGTTCATTCCAACAGATTTTCCAATGTACAAATAAATCAGCTCCTCTAACAGAAGTGTTGAAACTTAAAATGAATACATTTGCCAATCGATTTTCAAATTTGGAATTCGCCACTTTTACATTCCAATTTTGTCGTTGTTCTCATGATTCGCTTTTTAAACAAATACTTTTCTACCAGTTGATAGCTCAAATTGCTCAGTGTTATTATGATAAGTCTGTTTTTAGTTGTCAATTAATCTTCATTTGCGTCTATAAACCCAAAGTGTAATAACTAAATAATGACCTGGCTTATAGATCACCATAATATAAGAAAACAAAAACCTACAAACAAACCGGAATTTTCGTCCATTTCTACTCGTTACTGTTTAAGACCAGTATCAGTAACTAAAATATGTAGGTGATTATTTCTCCGCTTCCAAAAAGGAGATTCAACGTTTTGTACTAAGTATACTTTTAAATAACACTTTTATTTTAAAAATATGCTTTTAAAACCGGCCAAAACCCTAACAGGTACTCTGGTACTTACTTACTATATAATAAAAACTTCTATAAGCATTAGTAAACCCTCCACTCACCGTAACGGAGACTATAAAATGGTAATGTAAGTTAACCGTGCCATTCAATATCTAGCACATGGTAGTTGGATACACAATAACGGTTATTCAATATCGTGCGAATAGCCATCTAACCCCTTGTTCTTGTTGCTATAGTAATCGACCAATGTAATAATGTTTATCGTCACATTATTATTCAATGTACATAGTAGTATTAGCAAGGCATTGAATATTTCAGGTCACCCCTGAAAATATAAGGAATATGTTGATCTTTTCAAAAGTACTAAAGCGTCATTCACATTAGTATACCACTGAGACTGGTTTTAAATTGTAAAATAATATTTCATGAAAACTTAGCGAGTTTGCATTCTGCAGTGTTATAAAATACAGACACTGTCTTTTTAGTTCGTAACATAAGTTTTTGATTTGCGCTGAAAATGTGACGACTGCATTTTCATAAAATGGTAGAAGTAGTGACTGGTTTCATTTTTATTTCAGACCAAGTTTATCTTCGAAATGTACATTGCTTTTAAATGAAGTTATAACGTCCCCGCAGTAATTTTAATATAAACCTTATTTACTGAATCACGCAGGCGAAATATAAAATATGTGGCTTAGTCTCACAGCTTTACTGTAATTGGCTCGTGGCATGTAATAATTATATTTACTTAGAAATTCCGAGCATGTTTGAACGTCTGCAAACGAGGTAAATCTGCTTACTATAGCGTCAAGTAAATCTGTTTGTCCCAAAAGCGTGTGACATACAAAAAAATCTTTATTTCGTTCCTATTTTAATTCAATATGTATCAGAAAATTCATTTCATTATTCATGAGTGTATCCCCGCGTCAAAATCAAATTGTTGTCTCGCACAGGTCAGCTCGACACCCGAACCGTCTCTTATAAGAGATCATAAAAATGAATGTTAGTATTCTACCAACATTTTGGATTATGCTAATGTGGATACCAATGGAACTCGTATTAACCCGGGATCCCTTTGCTCCGTAACTTTGTTATTTCCGTATTATATAACTGCTGGACTTGTTTATTTACGGGAATATTTAAAGTTTGAGGGGTTTCGGTTTAGCTTAGATTTTTTGTGATATTGCGTAACGTATGCTTAACTGATCATAAAGATTTTTTGTTAATTTATTATTATATACATAATCATCCCATAACATTCCAACTGGATTGTAGCTTCTCAGTGTGCTGCAGTCTGTACTTGCGATCGGTAAAAGATCAGGAAATACCAAACATAAAAACACGTCAATTAACAAAGTAGAACGCGTTTAAATGTACGCTGCAGCCATTTTTTTGTATTGTAACGATGAAAATCACAAGCCTTGTATGTTCTGCAACAATTTGTTTTTAATTAGTCATTTGGGACGGTGGCGCCGGCGTCCGATGTACGAAATAGCCTCTTCACGAGTGCGATTTAAAGATTATACCGTTACTGTCACGTTCAGTTTTAAAAGGCCATGCAAGCGGGAATTGCATTTATACAGCCTTTGAATTTATAACTTTTTCAAAATGCAGATTGTATTTTAACAATTGAAAGTTCATCATCATCATCATCTCAGCCATAGGACGTCCACTGCTGAACATAGGCCTCCCCTTTTAATCTCCACATATACCGGTTCGAAGCGACCTGCATCCAGCGTCTTCAGGCGACCTTCATAAGGTCGTCTGTCCACCTTGTTGGTGGACGTCCTACGCTGCGCTTGCTAGTCCGTGGTCCGTGGTAATTGAAAGTTATTCCTCACGAACTTTGGAATTTAAACCTTTGATACTAAGCAATAATCTTAATACAATGTAGTTAGATTAGTGCCTAGTAATAGATAAAGGTTTTTTCATGCAAAGTAACCGTTAGTTATCTGTGCGTTTTGTTTGTTTGGTGGCAGTAAACGTATACGGGTGAACTTTAATTTACATTGTAAATGTTAGGTTAGTTTTAACTCGGGCCGAAGGTTGACAGCCAATTAGTTTTAAGTGTAATTTTGCAACTAAGTAACTTCTGTTAAACCATAGGTTAAACGTTGTTTAGAAAAGTGTTGACTGCTCTAGAAATACAGTCAAGTGTAATACCTACTTTCGGATGCGGTTCCGTTTTCCATTACTCACCGTTCGCAAGCCCGCTCCGCCGCTGTGCCCTCTGCTGATCAGAGGGACACGCGTTGGAGCGTCCACAAGACAGGCTATTCGCATACGGGCAAAGAGACTCCGTAGGCACACAGTGCCTAAAGAAGAGTTTTTGCCCGCATCCCAGGGTGCACCGGCCCGAAAAACTGGTCTTCCCCCCGGACGTATCCGAGAGGGAAATCCAGTCCACGGGCGCACGTGGAGGTTTCCTGCCTTAGCACCCCTTTCCCAACTATTTGGAACCAGCTTCAGTATAAGCGTAACTGAATATAAATATTTACTCGCTGGTTACTATTTGGTCTCCACATCGTCGTCAGTACTACGTATTACGATATCCATTTCCCAGTTAAAACTTGACGGAAACTATAGGATGTTACAAAATATTAGAAGTCATCGCCAATTCATCACAGACACGTATTATGAAGTTCTTTGCAATAAAATATTGTTTCTGCCGAGCTACTGCCATGCAGACCATGACATCTAATTTCCCATTCATACATATAATATATCCATACCTATTATTTATTCGTATGTTAAGGGTTAGGCATTCAGTTATACTAAACATCAGTCTTTCTTTTCTTTCCTCCTTTCGCGGGACTACTGCCAGTTTTTTTTAATAAGCCGTATCTTTGTACTCAGTTATTATAATTATGCTCTATCCTGTATTTTAAAGCGTTGCGTGTAAATAAATAAATAATAGTTTTAATCTCAGACGATAAGTCTTGCGGTGATGGCACTAGCGCGAGGACGACAGTGCTGAATTGCTTTAAGAAAAGCTGCACAGTATTAGAATTTAATAATCAGAAAATCATGATCGTAGTACAATAATCAACTTATTTATGATTCTTTTATGCCGCCTCCTCGTTCACAATAAAATTAGGTTCGCTGACATCTTTCCATTGCTCAACTCAATTTGTAAGCAAATTTTGTAAGCACCAACATGGGAACGAAACTCACAGCTACAGATATGCTACGACTTGACAATTGTTTTAGTTATTTACATTGTTTCGTGTCAATTGCTTTTATCGCTAAGATAATAGTTACAACTTATACTACTCCACAAGATGTATGTATAAGTTTACCACAGAGTTAGGAATCGTTGACAAAGTTTTCAGCAGATTTTAGAAAGTGTGGTCGATATGAGGTGTCTGTAGTCAACTATGTAATTCCTATGTGACCTCCTACAATATGACCCGCTCGAATTCGGCCCGTCACATTATGGGCCAACAAAATGAACAATTTCATAAATAGAACCGTCAACGTAACCGCGAAAAATCAGCTGTTTATTTGGCGTCAAGTAGGTTTTAAAATATAATATTATAAGATATTTTTTGTGACGCGTTTCTGCTTTAGAGAGGAGATACTCGTAAATATACAACTTCTGCCACTGCGCTAAAAGTGCGTGGGGTACTCAACATCAGTCGCGAACCTCTTTACAGCCGTCAGTTTCAATACAGCATCAGTGTCACAGTGCGAGTAAACAGTGACACGTCTGGTTCGTATGGAAAGTGTTGACACTCGCCGCTTCTACAAGCGGCAGCCGAGACTTACTCTGTGGTAGTTACGTAATACGTAGACTGTTACAAATTGTATTTGTTGTCCGTATTTTCCTGAGTGATAGAAGTCGCCTATTGAATGTTTGTTTAAGCGATTGTTCATGTTTTTCTATAAACACAGCTCTGTCTAAACAAACAGTATTGATATCTTTAAGCCATTCTTTTCTTAGTTATATTTGTATACATATCTTTGAGCCATTATTTTTTTAGGTACCTATTTACTGTATCAATACTGCTATAAATAATATCGTTTACTACGCGTATCGAATATGTAAGAACTTTGTCTCAAAAAGAACTCCATGTAAGAACTTAATCGAGATTTCCCCCATTCCGCATACAACTTTAGTTGAATAAACCTGTTTGTTTTCAGTATTAGGTATTGAAAGTTTACGTGTTACCAACCTACAACGTACTCGCAGTAAAGATAAACGGTAACAGAACGATCGGGGACTTGTACCGCGATACGGGCTTATTTCAGTCTATTGAACACATAAAATAAAATTGTGGATTTGCATACAAACCGAGTGTGAAATCGGATAGAAGAGCAAAGAGAGCTAAGAACGAATATGTTATAACTGTAATAAACCTTAATTTCGGAACGTTGTTGATACGCAGAGGAACGAACATCTGTAAAAGATCCTATTTTTTTTCTACTTTCTGTATTTGAATCACGCTTGTAGGTAATCGAAGGTCTAGGTTCTGGCCACCGTAGGCGCAGGCATGCGGACAGCGAGTAAAGGGTAACTCGCTGTCCGAACATGAACCATGCCCGGGTCGACGGCGCGTCGTGTTCCACGCGCGCTTCAAAGAGCGTCAGCACGCTGATGGGGTCCCCCTATAGAGGGCCATAGCCTTGCCGGGGTCGCGGCGCTTATACCATCACCGTGACCCCGGAACATAAAGGGCTATTGAAGGACACCGTGGATTAAAGTCAGTACAAGTCTGACAGTACCTTCCGCCCAGCCCGGGACGGGAGAACTCATTGGATGATTTTACCACGAACAAAAAAAAAGAAAAAAAAAGGTGCTGTTTTTTGATTCTACATGTTGTATTTGAATCACGCTTGTAGGTAATCTTCGAATGAACACCTCCTGTTTTCGAATAAAGGGGAAAGAGTGATAGAGGCTAAATGTAATTCTACGAATTGCTGACGGGACACAATTACGGCTTAATGCAATCACCTGCAGACAGGGGTTTAACGATATCGGGAAATTCCTGCAAGAAAATTCAAAGACTTTCAATTCGTTCCGCCTTTAAGATTAGCAAACGAATCACAGACAATGGACCGCCTATAAGGAAGTCATTCTGTTCCGATCCCATTCAGTGATTTGTGTTTATTATAGCTTTACAAAGGAAATCCTATTGAGGGGTTATGAAATATAAAGCGTTTATAATACGGTTGTTATGGGTCTTTCAGAGACTCGATAATAATATACGGTATGAGAATCTTAAAAAGGGAAGGCATGCAGCATTTTTCGTAATACTGACGAAACTCAAAAGGCCTTGTTGTTTTTTTAAAATTTTTGGATTAAAGTAACTTTAACGCTGGTCGCGGGACTTATCCCATCACCGTGACCCCGGAACACAAAGGGCTATTGAAGGACACCGTGGATTTTAGTCAGTACAAGTGTGACAGTACCTGCCGCCCTGCCCGGGGTGAGAGGACTCATGTGATGACTTTACCACGCAAAAAAAAGCCTGTTGGTTTTTGGATTAAAGTAAATTGTCACAAAAACCGATTGAATTTTAATGTGAATCGTAATTTCACTGGGTATTCATAATATCCAACCAAAACCAAAATAGTAAGTACGTACGAATGGTAATAGCAGTATAATTACATACAACATAAACCCTACTAGCTGGGGGCTTTTCATTCTTTCGGAAGTCTATAGGCGGGCCGAAGAATGTTGCCATTGCAATTCTAAATTCTCCGTCTAAACTTAGGCAGTTTAACGAAAATTAACGGATACGTCATTGCTGTCGTTTACTTGTAAGCAAAGATACTGATTACTTGTAGTTAAAGACAAGGACAATGGTTCCTAGTGTTCAGTATTCAAATTGAATTCGATAGAAGCCGTGGTATGAGCGCTACTTGGCCGAATAGCTATCGATCGATTGAACCTCGAAGTTAAGCTGCATTTTCAGATGCCAGTCCGAAGGTCTATCGTTCTTTACATATTGAACAAAGTCCGTGAGTAGACTCTGTTACGTTTATAGGGGAATCTGCCAAATTCGAACTTTTGTGTAGTGTAATTCTGTCTTTTTACGAATTTTTGATTCCAACGTTTTCATTTATGGGATAAAATTGACATTGTTACAGGGTGACAGTTTAGATTTAAAACTGTCATTATTTTTTTATCGTGGTAAATTCATCAAAATAAGTCCGCACCCAGGGCAGGGCGGTTGAGACTGTCAGACTCGTGCTGACTAAAATCCACGGTGTCCTTCATAAGTCCCGCGACCCCGGCAGGCTTTTGTCCCCTATAGGAATTATAGTACAGTATTAGAATTAAAATTCTAGGCGGATAATCGGTTAGTTGTAGCTTGGAGTTTGTGAAAATAGACACATAAATTGTTATAGCAAGCTTGTTCATACATGTAACATACACCTGCCCATTTCTCACTCCACTGAAAGTAGACGCGAAGTGGTTATGAATGTAGTAAACAATGTAAGCGATACTTTTGATGTTCGCTCATATCAAATCAAATAAGGGCCACACGGCCTTCATTTTTGTATCGAATAGCCAAAATATTTTTTTACAAATATCGATAAGTTATACCCTTTTTATCCACGCTGTTCGGAATTGACCCAAATATTAAAATGGTTAGGTCCTTGTGCAGATAAATTCTCGATTTATTGCGGTATTTAATAGTCCCCGTTGAACTATGATATTTACGAGTATTTTGTATCTAATTTTATCTGAACTTGTCTCGATGTATTTTTAAATCATTTGACCTTCGCCAATAAATCACTATTCATAATTTAAAAGAATTGTATCTGCTTTTATCAAACATACTTCTTTAGTTCATGATCGCCATACTTACCATAGAAAATGTCAAAAGTTATAGAAATAACATTGTCCTTCATATGCATGACAACACGTCCAAGATCGTGTAAATCGATTAGAAACTTAGCTGTTGTTACTAAAACTGAGTCAAACGGCTCGTACAAAGATGTTGACATCGACAGACACACGGAAAACGTCTTAACTTTTAACTTAGTTACAGAAAACAGTTTATCCCTTACAAAAGAATCTTGAGAGGAATTTGCCCTTTTTCCCATTTTCCCCTCCTTAAGATCGGCCATCCGAACATGATGGGAATATTGTAGTACCATCAATCTTGGCTATGGCAGCGATAGTTTAAGTGATTTCCCTTAGGAACCTTTTATTTTTACACGCTATTTACTCACTGATGTATTAGTAGAACATGTTTAATGTCTTCATTTTGTTACAGAAGAACTGTCTTTAGTAAAACAATTCGAGATAAAAAATAATTGTGTATCTAACCAGAATGTTAACGTAAAATGTATTTGGACTTATAATTATAGTATTAATTTTTATTATTCTTCCTACGGGGACTAGACTGAGAGACAGGACACATAGATTTCCTCTCTGTAATGGGAAATGAGCTCGTATCCATAGCGCTGGCCCAGTGAGGGTCCATAGATTTAATACCTTCGTTTATGTTTGCATAACGAGTCTCCTCTCATCACGAGTCTCCTCGTATTTTTTTTTTGTAAACGTGGTACACAACAAATGGGGGTTTCTATATCAATAACGGCTCTCCGAAGGAGTGTTGCTCATATAATTTGCTATGGCACATTTTACATAACATCTCGCGTGTAATCCTCTATGGCTTAACCACAGGTGTACCATATAGTGCTCATGTGACATGGGGTTTCAGATAGCAGCCCGTTCTCACATTTTGCCAGTTATGGTTTTAGGTCTCATGTAATAGGGATTGAGCCTATAAGCATTTACTAAGAACTTCCTGATTGAAAAGCATCTGAATCTCATGCTCGCCATTGGGTATATTTTAATACAGGTGTTTTATATACCCTACAAATACATTATATATTAGGTATAAGCGGTTTACCGAGCGGCACACTGGTTTTACCGACGGACGTGCCTCCAACATGTTAGTAAACAAATAGAAACACGGGCACGGCACGTAGGGGGGCGTCCGTTGGTTATTTATTTCTCGCTCGCCCCGGATTGCAACACTAACAAATCGGTCTATGTGAACAATGCGAGTGTCTGAATATTGCCACTATGATTTTACCATTTATGGTTGATGAAAAACGCAGAAAAAAACCAGTAAAAGAAAAAGCTAGTTGGTCTAGTTGTTCTCAAGTGTAACTCCGTGACACGTGTGCCAATATTGATTTAAATTATAAAAACTTAGGCCATTAGGTTAGTAAACAAAGTCGTGGGGCTTTTTCCCAGAAGTGGAATGACACAGATTAATAAGAACAATAATACGAGTCATTTGGCAGGAGAATGATGATGGTAGGTGTCATCCACGTCCTCGGACGATGGTACGCGTTGTTGTAAGTTCGTCACAGAAATAATTCCCCACAAAAAAAATATTGAATCCTGTTCTCCTAGTACTTTCTGTTCAGATTCTACATTGTGTCCTCATTTCCGGTAGTTTTGTGGTGGATTTTATTACTTAATTGACCTGCTATCCGTGCGGAAAAAACATTGGGCGAATTTACAATAATCAAAAATTAAAAAAAGCAAAAACTTTTGGCTGATTAAAAACATACTTTTTTCATGGGGATTTAATTTTGTGACGAATTTACTACAACCCGATGTGACTTTGGATGCGACACGCGCGCGCGTCTTTTGTTTTCTTCACACGTTTTGCACTTACAACTTCTTTCATTTGTTTTCATCGTAGTCGCTCACGGTCACAAGACGCGTGTCGCGTGTGTTTGTTGCTAGGTCCTACTAGTACATAATACTATCATGTCAACATATAACTCTACCTAATACCGACCTCTGGTAATAACGCACCAAAATTCGAGACTTATCGGCAATTTTAAAAATGTCGTCAATTTTGGTTTACGTAACATAAGAAAAAAAAAGTGTCAAATATTTTTTGATAATTTCGACGGATTTCAATAGATTTTTATCGTGTTTCGGGGTTCAGGCAGGCGTCGTAGACCCAGGATTATCAGGATAATTGAAGACACAATAAAAACACACCATTGCGTGTCGCCATGTTTATTTCGAGAGACCAAGTAGGGATGTACCCGTTACACACTAGTGCTTGACACAAATCTACACTTAGTAATTTATAATCTATGGACACTACATCCTCCCTCACAGATTTAGTTTAGTTGGTGGACGTATGATTCTATTAGATCTACGAGGTTGAGAAGCTGATACTACTGGATTAGATTGGACCGGACTGGACTGGGTAGAATTGGGACGTGGTAGACTGGACTGGGTAGGATTGGGACGTGGTGGACTGGACTGGGTAGGATTGGGACGTGGTGGACTGGGCTGGGTAGGCCTAAGGTTCACTGGACTGGATTGAGCAGGACAAGGAGGACGGACTAGACTAGGCTTTGGAATAGACTGACTAAAACTAGGTTGAGGGATTACTACAGGACCAGGATATGACTTTGGTATTACAGGATGAGGAGTAGAAACCGGAGTACTGGATGGTAGGGGTGCATGGGACATTTGATTAAGATGGACTTTCTTTACTACGCCATCTACAGAAACAAGATACAAAACTGGACTAAGATACTTTACAACTATACCCTTATAAATACTACCATTCCTCCCTATGCGAATTAATACATTCTCGTTTTCACTAAAAACATAAGAACTAGGGTATTTCTTAACTGACTTAGGATTAAATTTAGGATTTAACATTGACAACAAGGTTCTTTGTTGGTACAAAAATAACAATGAATTTGGACTTTTTTCTGTGGTTGTGGTTTGAGTATTTCTATAATTTAAAAGGAATTTATTAATCTTAAGGCTTAAGGTTTCAGAACTATTTTGATCTAAAATGAGTTTACTTAGTGCTCTCTTAGCTATTTGAACATTTCTTTCAGCAAAACCATTACTTTCAGGATGATAAGGAGGACTTTTTGTGACTTTAATATTAAACTTAGTACAAAAGTTAATAAAAGCATATGAATCAAATGGTGGACCATTATCTGAAACAATTTCAATTGGTAATCCAACATATGAAAATATTCCACACAACTCTTCTATCACACTTTCTGCATTACAAGACTTTGACATGTGTTTAATGTCTAACCATTTAGAATAACTATCACAATATATTAAGAAATGTTGTTTCTTAAACTCAAAGAAATCAATGTGAACTCTTTCAAATGGCAGAGAAGTTCTAGGCCATGACAACTTTTCATTATTAGGCTTAAAATTAACAACAGAACAAGGTTCACAAGACTGACATTTTGTTTCTATATCTACAGACATTGATGGCCACCAGAACAATGATCTAGCTAACATTTTAGAACGAACAATACCTGGGTGACTTTCATGTAAAAGATTCAAAACATGTTGTTGACATTTTTGTGGTACAATTAGTCTTGAACCAAACATTAGACAATCTTCATTAATTGAAATAAAGTTTCTTATCCTGAAATAAGGATTAATTGCAGGATCTTTACAATGATTAGGCCATCCTTCTTTAGTGAACTTGACAACTTTAATTAAAACAGGATCTTCTAAAGTTTGTTTTGCAATATCAAAATTATTGATAGGCAAGTCATTTGAAAATGCATTACTATTGACATCTAACACAATTTTATTAATTGGCAGTCTAGACAAGGCGTCTGCTGGCTGTAAAAACTGACTTTTTCTGTGTTCTAAGTTATAATCGTAACTCTCAAGAATTAATGCCCAATGTTGCAAGCGCTGAGCTGCTAATGTTGGTATTCCTTTACCAGGGTGCAAGATATATTTAATTGGAGCATTATCTGTTATAAGAGTGAAACGACGACCCCATAAATATTTGTGAAATTTTGTGACTGCATACACAACACCTAAGGCTTCTCTATCCAACTGAGAGTAGTTACACTGGACTTTAGTTAATGAACATGATGCATAGGCTATTGGTTTTTCTACAGATTTACCATTAATATTAATAACATGACACAACACTGCACCTAAATCTACTGGACTTGCATCAGAATATACTACTAAAGGTAAGGACGGGTTATAGTGGACTAAAATATCACTACTAATTAACTTTTGTTTACTTAAGGTGTAAGCAGACTGACATTCAGCTGTCCACTCCCACTTAACATTACTTTCTGTTAAGCGACGCAAGGGTTTAACTAATGTACTTAAATTCCCTATGAAATTATGATAGAAGTTTAACATACCTAAATAAGATCTTAACTCTTTGACGTTTTGTGGACACTTTGCATTGACAATAGCTTCTACTAAGGATGGACTAGGCTTTCTGCCTTCCTTTGAAATGATATGACCTAAATACTCCACAGACTTAGAAAACCATTTACACTTTTCATGATTAATTCTGACATTATGTTTATTTAATTTTTCTAAAACTTTGACCACTGTATTATAACAATCTGCATAATCCTTTCCTTTTATTAAAATATCATCAATATAACACACAGTATTAGGTATATCAGACAATAATTGATCCATAACCTTTTGAAAAATTGCAGGGGCTGATGCTATACCATAAATTAACCGTTTGTATCTGTATAGCCCTTTGTGTGTATTCACTGTTAACAATTCTTGACTCTTCTCATCTACCAATAATTGAGTATATGCATCTGACAAATCTAAAACGACAAAAACTTCACCCCCTGACAATGTAGCAAACACATCTTCCGGCTTAGGAAGTGGATAAGAATCAACTTTAATATTACAATTCACTGAACGTTTAAAATCAACACAAATTCTGTAATCTCCATTGACTTTTTTCACTGGTACCAATGGTGATGCCCACTCTGAATAATTCACTTTATAAATCTTTCCATCACTTTCCAACCTATCTAAATTATCACTGACTATTTGGACAATATTATAAGGTAATGGGTAAGGTTTTAAAAATACTGGAGTACTATTTTCTTTTAAGACTAATTTTGCTTCAAAACCTATTATGTATGAATCTACATTTTTGCTGAACACATTAGGATAACTTTTCATGAAATGTTGCAAAACATTTGACTCACTATTTGACTTTATTTCTGGCTGAATAGACTTTACATATCCTTTATTATTAATATTACTTGACAAAATATTATTTCTCCACTCTGGGTTTAATATATCTAACCAATCACGCCCAAACAAAGGTATAAAGGACTTTCTATCTGCTGCTACAACAAGTGGTAACAATTTGGGGGGCACTGACTTACTAAGGGACACATTAACATTAATTATGCCAGCTACTTCCAGAGGACCTGACACAGTATTTAGTTTTATATTACATGGCTTTAAGGTATGATTTTTAAGTAAATTAAAATAACATTGATAAGGGATCAATGAAATAGCCGCACCAGTATCAATTTCCATTTCTAATGATGATCCTTCGACATTGACTCTAATGATTTGTGGCTTAGACGAAACACTCTTAATATTTATTAACTTTATGTCTATACAATATCCACAGTTAGGATCACATGGAATATCACAAGATATACAAGTACAATTTTGTTTGTAGTATTGAAGTTTACACATTGACTGACTTGACTCTAAACTATTTATGTTAAAAGAATCTGTTAACAAATTAACAACATTGTCTACACTGTTACTTACAGGACTTGTGACTGACTCAATTTCACTGACTTGGTTTGTGTTACCTTGATTGCGATTCCTGCACATCCTTGATGTATGACCAAAGCGCTGACATATATAGCACTTCCAAGAACGAGCTGGACACATTGTTGGATTGTGGTTCCTCCCACATCGGTAGCATGGCTGGTGACTGGCGTTATTATCCCGTTGACTCGACTGACGGTTTTGACTATTTGAATTCCAACTCTGTGACGCTTGACGATTTTGACTCTGACTCGGTGGACCTTGACGATTTTGACTCTGACTCGGTGGACCTTGACGATTTTGACTCTGACTCGGTGGACCTTGACGATTTTGACTCTGACTATTTGGGTAACGACGACCTGGATTATGATGATGACTCCTGACCTTGTTGACATTTGGTGTACTCGACATGTTTTTCATTTGTGACACAACAGACTCTTCTTGTAAGAAAATAGTTTTTGCTTTCTCATAGGTTAGCTCTGGGATCGACAGCAGTTTCTTCCTTATACTTTCACTACGGATTCCAACAATGAGTTGGTCCCGGCATGCGTGTACCGCATGGCTACCAAAGTTGCATTTGGCTGCAATTTCCTGCAGGGCCGCAATATATTCCGTACCACTTTCTGCTTCTGACTGCATTCTTCGATAAAATAAGTACCTATTTGTCGACTCTAGACCTGGTGAATCATATTTTTCAGACAAAATGGTGGCTAACTCATCGATTGTTTTCGAACTTGGCTTATTAGGTAGGCAAATACTGTGCAGAACATTATAATGTTTGACTCCAATATGACAAAGAAATAAGGATTTTCTAACGTTGCTGACATCCTCTCGTGGGACGCTATTTAGCGTACAGTATTCTTCAAATAACTCTAACCAGCTAGCAAAACTTTGCGCTGCTTTGTCGAACACCGGCAAGGATCCGATGAAACTTTTATTACTGACCTCCATCTCGTCGCCAAACTATCGTGTTTCGGGGTTCAGGCAGGCGTCGTAGACCCAGGATTATCAGGATAATTGAAGACACAATAAAAACACACCATTGCGTGTCGCCATGTTTATTTCGAGAGACCAAGTAGGGATGTACCCGTTACACACTAGTGCTTGACACAAATCTACACTTAGTAATTTATAATCTATGGACACTACAATTTTCATATAGAGATGACAGGACTTTCACTGGCAGATAAATTGATTTTAAAAGAAGAGTAACTTCGACTATTTATTAAACACCACACATGCGAAACCGCGGTATATATTTTATACAACACTTAAACTGCAGTCTTCTGACGCATTAATAGTACAAAATTACAAGAATAGACAAAGTACCTTTTCCAATGTTTAATCAGGAAAATACCAGGTCCCTGAAAGAGTACGAGTAGTACTACGTAGTTATTATTTTTTTTACTCTGTTTGTAGAAACAGCTAACTAAGCACACTGCTCCTGTTCGTAGTCACGTAGTACACGTTCAAGCTGTAGGGAAATACTTTTAATTGTGTACAAAGTTCCGCGACTTCCCTAGGATACTATAAATGTAAATAATTGTAAATATATTCAATTTCGTTTGCCTGTATTCTTCCTTAAGTAAGTAAATCGACATTATAAAAATCAATGCCACTTTTCGTTGTAATCACCTATCCAAACCAAATGTTTAGGTTTTGGTATTTTTCGGACAATTTAGTAGATGGTTTATGTGAAGTTTGCACAAAATCAGTCTAGCGGTTCTTCATTCATCACATTTTTTGTAACCTTTATAAGTAGCGAAGCAAGTGCCGGGCCGCTAGTAGGTATTTAACTCTGATCGACTGCTGCTTCTATGGTCTATTAGTGGTAAGTGAGACCGCTGTGTGATGGCAGTTGTATGGTTCGATCTCAGGTAAAGTTTTATAGACGTTTTCCAACTAGTGTAACAAGCGTTTTAAGCGCCCCGTGGCTACTTTAACTGCACCCTGATCTGCCCAATTGCGGTCCTGGTCTGACCTTTTGTGCGCCCTAGCCTGGGCGCCGTTGACATACTCCTATTTTCAGCACTGTTTCCAACTGGAAATTCTCAGTAGTCGACTGTGGTAGTAGGTAGTACTATTAGGTATCCTGTGGTATTAGCCACAAAGTCTAGATTAGTCTGATGAAATGTGGGTTTGCGTTTAGAAATCTGCTCCCTAAATTTTGAAGGGCAATAACACACGTGATATGTCGCTATATGTTTATCTAAAACAGGTATGTTCTTGACAAAACAACATCAAAGACAAAGTACTTCGAAATCGATACGTATATGTATATGTACGGTGACTTTGATTTTAGCAATAATTGCTCCGAAGAACCCCATTGGGATCAATCGTAGCAATTTAAGGAAAACGTTTGATTAATGAACTGCCTAACTCGAATCCCTAAACCGTGTTTCTGTGGAGAAGTCGACCCTCGAATTGAGCTGAATATCTTTCTTGTAACTCTAAAGTACTATATTTTTCCTGCGTCTTGACTTGTGCTTTATAAACGGGATTTCTGCAAAGTATGGGACAATTCTAACAATGCGACATAATAACTAGTATCATACAAATATCAAGCTGCCCCTCCCACTCACATCCCTGTTTTTATGCAAAATTAGATATGCCATCATTGCCTTCTGGCTTCCATAATACATCTTTGCAACGGCACGCAACGGTCAATAATATAGACGTGAAACGGCACGCAACGGTCAAATAAATTAACGAACAAACAAACTGACTTTCGTATAATATTAGAAAGGGTAACCCTGAAGTATAAACTTCCGCGTCGTACGGAAAAGAAAGACTTGAGAAGTTAGGAAACAATACTTTAGTGATATTGTTTCTTGTTTCAATTTAGAACGGTCTTTTTTTTCAATTTATAATGACCTTGTTAGGAAAATTGAAAGCACTTAATCGTTTTTGGTCCCGGCTGTCATTTGTAGATCTTTGATAGTCGTTACATGGTCCACCGAAAGTTTGACAATCAATCTTATCGAAAAATATCGTATATTATCTAGTGCTGACTGATTTTTTGGGGTCAGATAGGCAGTAGTTTCATGTAAAAAAAATAATAGTTTTCTGATCTACCAGACCGTGCTGATAGCAAACACACACGAGTACCTGTGGGGTAACGTACTGGGTCGACGGCGCGTCGTGTTCAGCTGGGTACTCACTTAGCAGCGTTGCCTATAACGTATCAGATACAGTATCAAGTGAGTACGTAGGCAAGAGGCTCGTGCCTACGTACTCACTTGATACTGTAACTGATACGTCACATGCAACACTGCTAAATGAGTACCCAGCTTTCCACGGTCCTCAAAGTATACTGTCAGCAATCTGACGAGCCTCTGTGAAGGGCCAAACGCTTGCCAGGGTCGCAGGGCTATCTAAACAGGTTACTGTGACCCTGGAACGTAAAGGAGTATTGAAGGACACCGTGGATATTGGTCAGTACGCATCTGACAGTCCTTCCCGTCCCGCTCTGGATGGACGGACTTATTTCATGATTTTACCACGACAAAAAGAAAAATTCAATTGTAATATTATAATGCGCTTGGAAAATTCTAGGCATAATAATATTACGGTGACTAAAAAGCAAATTGTATGTGGAGTATGTGAACGGTTATCATAACAATACTACGGAATGCTGTTCATTGCGCGCGTAATCGCTGCAATGCATAACTTGCGGCGCATTTTAATAGCTTTTCTCTAGAGTACGGTGTTTATGTAGAATGAATTTATGGCTAGAGATTGCGGCGAGTTTGTTATTGCAATTTGTTTTCACGCGTAACTAACTTTCGCCCTCGGCTCTGCTCATAATATCCATCAGAAATGTGGCAATGCGATTAAAAATATCGTACAACTCAGGTCATTTGGCAATTTTCATCGAAATTTGCTCCTCCGCTAAAGTCTGGAGATGACGAGATACACAAACAAACATTTATCCTTTTTATTATCAATTTTACGATATATAACTTTGATAAAACCGTGGGCATGTGACCTTTTCCCACAGCCCGTAGGTCAAGATTTTTTAAAGGGTGCTCTTACACATGGATTAAAATTGACGAGTCGTGAATAATTTACGTCGAAATTGACGGGTCGCGTCACTTATACGTACATTTTTATTTACGCCCACATAGTAGGTGGTTGGTTACTGGTCTACTCGATACTTTCTAAGGCGTCAGGCATCTTGTAGAACAACAATTTCGTTCTTATTAAAATTATAATATTGCTGTTGTATGGAAACCCCCTTAAATATATATATATTTTTTTAGCATTGTAGCGTTATCTACATTTCTTGTTATAGCGATTCGTTTATGAGATACAGCCTGTTCACAGACGAAATCTTAGCAATATATAGGGTCCCGTTCTATTTACCCTTTGAGTGCAGAACCCTAAAAAGACATTGTAGTATTGTAATAAGTTGTTCAATTTATATAGTGAAGTTAGAAGGATTAAAGCATCTTCTACTTAAAATTCGCCATCAAAGAACTCATTAAAAATCTTGACATCATTATCAGTAAATCAAAAAAGATTAATCGCTGAAAATTACAAAATCATTCCACCAACATTTCGCTAGTAAACCGTCCACCATTATCGGATGTTCATCTGCTATAAAAAGCGGGGAAAATAATAAAATGACATCACGGGAAGTAATTACTACGGTCCGTGGAGCTGTGTGTGAAATTAATCAAAATCTGCGCGGGACATGGAGGCTGTTTACTCAACACGTTCCCTACTCCCTGATAAGGGTAGCAGGCAGATGTATTTCGGTGTCATTGTTACTACCCAGCTACCTATATAATACTTACTTTTACTCTTTTGAAACCTTTTTTTCGCTTACTAATTGCGACATGCTGTCGTCGCGTCAATGCTTGTTCTTTCTCTTTGAAGTACGAAAATTACAGGCCAGTTTTATAATCGCTCCGACTAACGAACTTTAAAACATTTGCCAGTTCAAAAGCAGTCATTATATTTTATTTTTATCGGCAACACTATCGGTGATGCTGTACAATATTTTAATTTAACGTTACGATATTTGGACTTCACTTCAAAGACCGATTCAGACAATGTTTTACAATGTCACGTTAATATTTAGGATTTCCCCTTTCATTATTATTCCTTCTGAAAGAATTTAGTATAAATTTTGTTATAAATATACTATCTTAAATTTATATGGATTTAAATTGGTTAGGTTGTTAAATGTATCCGTATTAAACAACCTACGCGAAGTTTCTTTGATCACAAATGTCAATCCACGCCTACTAAAAGATGTCAAGTGAAATCGAAATAAATATCCAAATGGAGGTACTGAAAGTATCTTGAGGCCTATTCTTCCTTTCTCATCCTTCTTCAACTGTTGAATGATATAAATAAACCCTTGACAATGTAAGACATTATAGGTACCTAGACATTTTTGCTGACCTATGTAACTACTACACTCTAGAATGCCTTTGATATTTTCTGAGATGTTGTCATACCAACAGAAAAGGCTGGTAACTATGTATAATACGTACTGTATTATGTATATACGAATGTTTGCTACTAAAGCGGTAGCCGACATTCGAGTGAAATATATATCTACGTTATTTATTATACCAGTTAGACGTAGACTCAAGACTAATGGATGTTATTAAATAAAAGAAGAATAGAAAAAGCATAGTCATAACAGCAAAATAGACTTATCAAATTAAATAATCATTTTGAAAGTCGATGCAGATAAAAATACGAAGGAAAGTTGACTATGAAACAATTACACCTAAAGTTGAATTTAAGTTTAGTTTGTTAGTGTTTCTTAAGTCAAACTGTTACATAGGGTTATCTTTCGATTAAAACCGATTTAGGGAATCGTTCGGTTCGAAACTTTGTTTCTAATTGTAGGGCTTAGCAGACTTCTCAGTAATTTCTAACTTTACAGACTTAGACCTGTATTAGAAAGATACTTTTTTCAAGCGTGAAACGTGTAGATAAGTCTCGATTTAAATTCCAACAATCCTAAATAAAGACTTTTTAAATCCTCACTAAGGCTTTGTTTTAGAATATAGGCATAAGTAATATTCGTTTGTTTGAAGGAAACCCACCCTTTTGTAATACCGTTTTCGACCCGCCATTGTGTTATTGGCGTCTGGCACACATTATAATAATATATTGCCATACTTAACTAAGATAAATTTGAATCCTCCAGGAATAAATGGTGGTAAAAACGGCATCAAAATCTTTAGTAAATGTTACATTATGCCTCTTAACACCAATCAGTACCGATTTCAAGCAATCACAGAAGGTGACTTAGCTGGCTAGCATATTTTGAACATGCAACGTCTTACCACAAAAAGTTAAACATCGTTTGAACACCTGACTAAAAATCCGTCAAATTCAAAACGACATTTTGACGTTGATATAAGGGCCACGTTTTTTAAACGCGCCGCGCCGTAGGGGCGTTTTTGGAAAGGTGCGTCGACAACGCGTTTTTGTCAAACAGAGCAGTTTGTTGTCGGGATACAAAGTGTCAAACGCGCGTTTGCATCACATCTGTATCGCTACTAACGCGCGTCAACGGCGCATTTAATAAACTTGGTGTGCATAGGCTCTACGGGTCGCTTCACAGTAAAAAAATTTAAAGACAAGTTTCCAACAGATGTTTAACTTTTTGTAGTAAGACGGTTTATGTTCACAACATGCCAGAAAGTTTTGACAACCGATATAACTAGATGTCACTACCACTAGCCCTCATGCTAATGTTGTTTTGACATGCTTTACATAATTCAGTTTTGCTCAGAAACTTTTATCTACATGACAATAGATATCCTTAGACTTCAATATTGCGTCAAGAAAACCCGTTCTATACATCTTAGGTGGAAAATTTCTAAAGGAAACTTTACTTTAGCATTTACCATATCAATTTCAGCGATTTTCACGGATACGTGTATCGCAAAATCTCATAAAATTTACGTAGCGAATATGTAACGTTCGCAATGCCATGGCCCTGATAGCATCGCTTCAAACTGCATCGGTTCGCTATAAAAACAATAGGTACAGTCAGCAATTTCACGGCGATATTCGTACGGTTTACACAGGCGTCCGATGTCACCTGAGCGAGTACTATTTGCACAACAACACTGATTCCATATAATCCCAAGCAAATATTTACTTCCATTTTATAAAAACATTGGATTTGGTTGTTGTTTTTTTATAATATGTAAAGCGTGTAGATGATACTTTCATCTTGATTTCATTTTATTTTATTAATACAAACCCATATTACCTCTTGATCATTTAAAATGTTTGTTAAATATTATTTAGTATTTTTTTAGTAAATAATAGTCACATATATTAAATCATAATATATTACAATGTAGTGAGCATTTTTTTAAACGATTCTTAGTGGTGTTTTGGTAACAGTAATAAAATCTACTGTTTCTTTCTCTTATTTTCTTTCAAAGTCAAAGTTGGCGAAGAAAACAAGAAAAAATGTTTCAACTGTCTTCGCAAGTCGTTAAATCGACAGACAACATCAAAACATTCGGACAGTTGTCTACACTTTCTTTATATCTTTGTTTTCAGAAAACCGTTTCTTTACGAACACGGTTTTTTGCCTTTGCAAATATTTTGCAATACGGATTTGATGATGTGTCATTTTAGTGACGCACAATCTCAGTTAAGCTTGTACGTATTATAATTTCAATTACTTTTTAAATAAGGTAAAGGGGATTTTATTTTATTGACAAGAAAAGTGAATTTATGAATTTATACTTCGATATTCGCAGCCTAAGTAACACATAAATTACACACACATTTTCCACAAAGGGTTGGTCAAACGTGTCGTGTTAGTGAACCCACATTTCAAAAGTTACGTTTAATAGAAAACGAGCCTTTTGCCATCATCCGGGCACAGGCCCAAGCGGTTTATTCCGCGTTCAACCCCCAAGATTTTCTACCTTCTTCCACGTTCGACCCCTAAACTTTTCCACATTCAACCCCTGTTACCTGCACTATTCTTTTCTGATAAAATTGTTGCCGGATCCAACCCAGTTAAAAACATTCTTCGGGACACCTCGAGCTTCTATTTCTCAACGCTTTTCTGGTAGTCGTTTTAGTGGCTTTCAGGAAAAGCGAGACTAGTGCGAGATTGTCCCAAAAAAGCCCCAAATTACACTCTGTCAAATTCCTAATATTTAAACTGAACTGGAAATCGAACCTGGGAACTTATGCTTGCGGCTACTAAACCATTATAGCAGTTTACATAATACACAGTTTGCCAAGCTTGCGCCATTTGGCTTCAGTACCCAAGAAGACAAGTTACACAGCTACAATAAAACGATCCAAGATAGCTAACACTCCAGAGTTCTTTTACACCTACTGTACAAACATTGCTAGACACGATGTATACTTAACTTTGGTAGGTATGTGGATTGCGGGAAATTAAAGTAACCACAGTTTTCTTTGTGAATAGAACAAAACAAATGCATTCTATGCTTTCGAATAAGGTTGCCTCTATTTTTATTACTAATTTTTTAAACATGTAAATACATTTCAGAGGTTTCAAACACCATATTGAACTGTTCGATGTTCTCATCGGGTATTTCTTAGCTTTCCGGAGTGAAATTCGTGCCCGTTTAATGGAAAAGTTCTCCCATTTTTTAACGTGGTAAAATCATCCAAAGATTCCTCCCGTCCCTCCCTTTTACGTAGGGCTTTAATGAATGTTATAAACTTGATTTTTTAATAATTGGAGTTTCATGACGATTGTCAGAGGACTAAAAACCAATCGGAGCATGGTCCTTGATCGGACGGCGAGCTACCATTACTTGTCATCACCAAGCCCGCACCTACGGTGACTGGATATCATGTCGCGAGTTCACATCAGCCCAAATTTTCGGATTAAGCCGTAACATTATGCCAAATCATATTGTTTTATATGTATGCCATTTTGTATTCATAATTAGTGCTACAAAGTCTACAGTTAATTATAATTACAAACTAACTAATCCCCTAAAATTAGTTTTGATATTGCCACTGTTTGAACTAACTACAATATATTAAGAAATTATGTGTTTTCATAACACTTAGGACCTACCTATGTCTTGATAGCGAAAATAGTTACCAATATAACTGCGTCGGGTATAATTTACAGCTGAACAAAAAAAGTTAGGTTAGGTTAGCTATTTAAGGTCTTGTTGGTATTTTTAGTGGGTGTAAGTTACACACAAGCCAACCGCCTTCACAGATGGTTCAGTATGCGTCGGGCATCATTTACAGCTGAACAAAAAAAGTAAGGTCAGGTTAGCTATTCTAAGATCTCTTTGGTATTTTTAATGGGTGGTACTTTTGTACTGTGTTTCAATCTTTACATTTTTGTTCGTAATTATTTTGTGCTAACTTAACTAATATCGTTACAAAGTACCGTTATGCAAGATAAGAGTAATATATTAAACGTACAGCACACTCAAGACCCTATTAATGAGACTCCGTTGTACGTCTGTCTGTCACAAGTCTATTCCATGAACTGTGATAGTTAGATAGTTGAAATTTCCCTAGATGATGAATTTCTGTGGCTGCTATGACAAAACAGCATAAAATTAATATCTTAGGAGGCCTCCATACCTACAAAAATTTGATTTTTTTAAATGTTTTTATAAATATTTGGTAGGGAACCCCTCGTGCGTCTCGTCGTGTATGAACATATATTAAACTAAAACTGATAATTCTCGAGGGAATCAGAGGCTTTTTTTACGTGGTAAAATCATCGAACGAGTCCTCCCACCCCGGGTAGGGCGGGAGGGACTGTCAGACTTGCCTGACTAAAATCCACGGTGTCCTTCAGTAGCCTTTTTGTGTACCGGAGTTGCGGTATACGTATGTCCCGCGACCCAGGGAATAAGAGGCTAGCGCTATTCTATACCAACATAATAAAAAATTGTCATCGTATAACATGACAATGATGATTGCTAAATGTGTTGAATAATATGCAATTAATCATAATTTGTTTATTGTTGCCAACCAAACAAGAATTAATTGTGTTTCCTTCAGTAGGTTTAACCTAGATTTAATAAACAGCTCCCTATTTACGTAAATCGTGACGCAGAACCGGGAATTTGAGATTCAAAAAAGGTGAAAAACCCGCCAAGTACGAGTTTGATTTTCGCACGAAGAGTTCCGTGTCGTTATCTATAAAAACGGCTAGTATAACTATTTTTTTAAGTAGGTAAGTATTTTTTTTATAGTGGCAACAGAATCTGTGATTTCAACCGTCTAACTATCACGGTTCATGAGATACAGCCTGCGCCTTGTGACAGATGGGCACACCACAGACAGACAGTGGAGTCTAAGGCCCTTCGTACACAAGGCGACTCAAGTTTCCGATACCTTACGACTTTAGCATCCATTGACGCTTGCCTGTGAACGAATCTATAAGGAATTGTATTGCGATAGTCGCTTGGATACCGAAATCGTAAGGTATCGGAGACTTGCGTCGCCTTGTGTACGAAGGGGCTAACTGTTAAGAACCCGTTTCACTATTTGCGTACTGAACCCTAAAAAGTTGGAAACAATCCCGCTGATAGCTTTAAACGCTATAAAACATGTTTACCTGTTGGATTTACGTATTTACCTAACCTTCGGTACATTTATTATTTTTCCTTATCTTTGTATTTTATTAATGGATTACTACGTCATCCGCATCCATTGATTGCTGGGTTTGTGTTTCCCAGCATCACTGCACACGTACCTAACAGGAAGATTTATCAGGAAACCAAAAGCACTAAGTAACAATGTATTTTGGTATTATCTTTATTGGAAATACCACATAATTATACTTACCTCTTTAATTATGACGTAGATCACATAAGTATAAAAATAATTGAAACAAAATAATTGCTTATAACATGTTAATAAGTAGATATATCCAAATAACGTACATAAAATATGAAATGGCACAAAGTTGCCGCATATTTCACAAAATAATTCCGTTCAGCAAATCTGTGATAAGAGACTTACACCGTTTTAAAAACTATATTTGTGGTGTTCAAGCTGCAAAAATATTACGAATACTTATTTACCTCTGTCAAATAAAAAGTCATAACAAACGGCGAGCAAAATAAAAGTAACATTATTTGTAAGAATAATCTCTTTTACGCAGCCCTGTGCGCAATAAAACAAACCTTTAGGTCTCTTAAAACATCTTTAAGGGCCATAAAATACTTTAATCTTCGCCCTTAATTGGCCAAAAACGTTCAAAGTTGAACAATAAACTGTGGGGTTTTTTACCCAAAAAGTCCCCTACTAACTACCACTGTCCGTCTGTTCGTTCGTTTGTCATACGGGTATTCCTTTCGAGCGTGTGTCTTGCGTGCATCTTATACGGTCTCTATGTCATTATTATTCCATTATAAAGTCCAATTTTCAATGAATTTGTATGAGTATGACCGCCGTGACAATGCGAAGAATGATATAATCAAAATGTCGTCACTCATCACATCATACAAGAAGGCGTCTTAATTTACGGCTAGCTAGCTTTAAAACTATCGCAAAAATGACACAGTATTACAAACCCTAACGTATACAAGCTAGAATCACGGTTTGTGCTTGTAATATGTACTCTTTTCCTGGTAATTATGACGTTTAACTCATAAGACAATTATTATTAACTGTTCGCGTGTTAGATTGTTATTATAAAGTGAGGCTGATTATCTCGAGCGAAGTCGTATCTTACCTATTGTAGTGTGTTAGACAGTTCAAGTACCTACTAGAAAATTGTAGTGTCAAAGTTTTTTCTACGCAGCAAATTCTTGTATTAGTCTGTATTTTTATTGTTTCTGTTTGTCTTGGTAGACCAATAAACAAAGTAAGGCCCGCTTGCCGCCATAATGAATTCAACGCATTTAGTACATAATGCATGTAAAATATCGCTTCATTTATGTCAGTAACTCGATTTGTGACAAATACTGAATTATGTTTAAATTGCGATTTATTGAATAATGGTACAGTCCAAAATGTGTATTATTTATTAAATACTAGCTATTCGCCGCAGTTTCACCCGATGCTCGGCTACTATTTGTCGTAGCGTGATGTCAACCTATACATATAGCCCAGCCTTCGTTGGACTATCCGACACAAAAAGATTTTCCAATTCAAACTAATTGGTGGTTCCTGAAATTAGCGTGTTCAACCAAGCAAACTCTTCAGCGTTATAATATTAGTAAACCAGTTTTTAATGAAAAACGTTCAACAAAACTAAAAGGACTTACAACTGAAACAGGTTCGAGTTATTACCGTTTTAAAAGATAAGTATTCTTCTGATGCTAATGCGCACTTTACACGAGGTCTAGAATATCTAGGAATTAAAGATAAAAGTAGTGTTTAATGATGGACCATTAGTCCACCGTCTTTGATCAGATAAGAGGACTTTTTTTTCAACAAAGTTGCGAGGGAAACGCCAGTTGACATTCTATCATGTGGATTTTTTCTCAGGCTAGGCTCGGGTCAGTCGAGGCAAGGGAAATTGATGTCGCATCTGAGTGAATGTAATTTCTTTTTTTGAGAAACTCCCACAATAAATTCCTTGTAGTATTTGGTACTGATTTTTTTACTTCTTTCGAATGACTGACTCTTTTGTCCCATCATTATGTAGCTGTCCTGTCACAATATTAACTAAAGGTAATAATAATAATAATCCACAACTATCACACAACGCCATCTAGTCCCAAGCTGATAAACATACTTATATATTTCTAAATACACACAGAACAAATGATCATGCTCATCACACAAACATTTGTGCTAAGTGGGAATCGAACCCACGACTCTTAGCATAGCAGACACTCTCGGCATAGGGTCACTAACCACTAAACCAGTTGGTGTTTAATAATATATGTGGCAAGATTATCTAATAAATTAGTTATTTAAATCTTACATCTGCTGATCTTTTTTAACATAATATGTCTTTCGGATATAAGTGAAAGTACAGTCTTGTACTTTTGCAACCTTGCACATTTTCAGTCCGTTTTCAGTCAAAGGAATGAATTTCTTGACCTAGATGTAGCAAAACTGTATTTTCGTTTCATAATTTATTGTAAAATATTTTCTTTTTTTTTTGAGCTTTGAATGTAATGTTATTAATATTTATGTGTATTTTAAGATACTCACATTACGGTTAATTTGTAGTTAATTAAAATATTTTATGTAACAAGATTAATTATAGCTTAAATATTTACAACCTAAATTAAATACGTATAATTTATTGTAATTCATCATCCATGTTTGTAGGGAAATAATTAAATATTTCGACAAATATTCGTTTGGCAAACCCGTTGTCGCGTGAATAGGTACTCATTAGGTCGTTGTAATTATATTTTAGGCTCGTTAAGCTGTCTTTTTCAGGTTCACAATTTCAACAGTCCCAAATAAATTAAGGTTTGTCAAACAGAATTATTTCAAATTATATCACAGAACTAACTGAATTAAGGTAAACGGTTGGTAATAAAAATGTTACAGATTTCAAGATGAATATCAAAGAAAAAACAGGTTTTTCTTACACTTGAACGGAGAACTAACGAAGTACAAACAGAAAAGTAATTTAGAATAATGGTAGTCATCGGTAGTTGGCCAGGCTAACATTGAACCATCTTTTATTTTCGTTTAACATTAACAACGCGTAAACAAGGCAAGTCATAACAATAATGGACAGTCGTAAAGTGTTAATATGTACGTCTGTAGGCATATTATTGTAGGTGGATATAGTTCAGGGTTCCCTAGTATGCAATAAAATAAAACGAGGGTTCTCAACGCGGCGAGGCATATGACGTCATCAGACTGGGATCGTCATTATAGCTGGATCATCCTATAAATGGGTATGAATTTCAGAGATTTTCTAGAAGTGTCATAAATTATACGACGGAATCTCCATTCAAGAAGGCGAAGTGAAAAAGCGAATAAAAAAGAAAACCCGAGGATTAACTCCTTGGTTTTTCTTTGTTCGGGATCTATGTTATAATCTGGACGGTGGTGATAATAGTCGAGTGAGTATGTGTAGAAATTTAAGTTGGAACAAAAAGATTTCAACTGCGTGAGAACTGAACAAAAACACATAAAAGCTGCAGCTGGAAAATATTTTATAGATTTTTTTTTAATTTATATATTACACAGAAGCTACACATCAGGCTAATAAAATCAGTCAATTAACATAATATACAATCCTAAATTAAAACACTAAACGTCACAGTGACTTAAAAACAAACGCCTTGGATTGAAAATCAATATGAAAGTCGTCGTCGATATTGCTCCCTTACAAGCCATCATAATATTTAGGATATATCGTGAACTTTTGACACATCAAGCGTAAACAATAAATCAATCCGCAGCCTAACAATTTAATGTCTACACAGCTTAAAATTCATTTTTATATTGACAATAGTCAGCGTTTACTAACCCTCCTACTGTAACTTTATTTACAACAACTTTTAGTACCTCTATTGCTTTACTTACAAGGTTTAAAAAACAAGAATCCATAAAAAAATCAATGAATGCTGGCGTTAATTAATTATGAATAGTCCAAATTTTAACCCCGTACTTCTTTGGCGAAGTTGTCCAGTTTGACTGGTCACCACATAAGACGTTGCACCTTTTTCCATTAAATCATGTATTTTGTAAACAAAGCAATGACTTTAAAATGTTCAATTACACGACATCTTCCGTGATTATATAATTTTAAGATTTCCCGATATTTCGACGCTGCTGCAAGCGCCATAATCGCGGGATGTATGGGAAAAAATATCGGTAACTCAAAAAAATATTTAATCACGGATGATATCCTGTAAGTGACATTTTAAATTGTGAAGCAAACCGTGATAGCCTAAAACAGTGTTTAATTAAAGCAATTAAGTTAATAATGCAAACTAATTAGATGAGTTTTCAAACCAGCTGACTAATTTTGTAGTTTATAGCAAGTTACTCTAAAATCTAGTTAGTGAAATAAATTGAGTTCGCATTTCGGTATTAATGCATCACGTACACATTCATCATAATTATACTCGGTAACGCTTAGAATACTTACATTTTGTCAGCTAGTAAAATTCTAACTAAACATCAGCGTACCAAAGTTCAAAGTGTAATGTAGGGTTTTCTTAAGCTGTGACGGCTATAAATACTGTTGTACAATGTGCACCCACTGCGTACTTACTACAAATTATTATTGTAAACGTGAAAGTTTGTTTGGATGGATGTTTGTTACTCTTACACGCAAAAACTACTGAACGGATTTGGATAAAATTTGGTACACAAATATTTTACAGCCTGGATTAACACATACAATTTTTTTCCCGATTTTATCTTCCTGTGGATAAATTTAGTGTTGTAGCAGGTGAAACCACTTGTAAAGGCGCTCCCTCACCGCGAGCATTCACTTGTAATATAACGTTACATAGGTGTTCGAGCATTTCATCGGTGAGGGAGAACAATCGAGCACCTCACTGTATCAAATCTTACTAAATGTACGCGAATGCTCGTCAGTCCGGGAGCTAAGTACTGTAATGTAAAGTTTAAAGTCGAATCTATAATGTTCCATTACACGCGAAAGCTCCCGGTGAGGGAGCGCTTTAATACCTTGTAATCAAAATATCTGCCGAACGAATTTCTATTGTTTGACTTGATAAAAACATACAAATAAGTGAACTTTACCCACAAGGACGTAAACTTTACGCATGTTTATATACAAGCACCATTTAACTTGATTGGCGAATTAAAGTAAGTCAACGACGCTACACGCTAAAATATTACAAGTTTATAGCTACGATGAACCTTGATACCCCACCGAAGTGGGTTCATGGCTTGCGATTCACTTTACGAAGCGCCCCTCAGGGAATTGATATTCATTCTGCAACCTTCAGCGGGAAATTTTCTCGTTGATTTCAAGTATACCTATTTTCGTTGATAACCTGAAAAAGATGGATCAAACGGACTTCAGACTTCGGAGACAGGCAAATTATTAAATGAGCGTTAAATTTGAAAAGTTGGTCGATTGATTTAATTTTTATCAAGATTCTTAGATTCTGAATGGCATTCTTCGGTTTATGTTATAAAAGTCAAATTATTTAAGGTTGTAAAATCTTCAGTGAGGTAATAAGGTCAAGGATTAAGTGAATTTCATCCAATATAGCAGTAGTAGGGCTTCTGTATCCTCAATTTGAGTCAACCGCGGAGGCATTTAATTAAATTAAATCGTGTCACATGTTCAAGCTCTAGGTCACTGGGGTGCTTGATAGCAGCGGCGTTCCCGAAATATCTTAGCCTCAAGCCCAATCGAGCATTATATTAATTCGTCACGCGATACTTTAATTGTCATGATGCCTAAAGGTCTTTTCTATTTCAAATTCAAAAGAGTGAATTCTGTTTTTTTTACTGACATGGTAACAAACTGTCACTAAAACTTAGAACGGGATCATCTACCTGCCCTTACACCATTTTACTTGGGGTCGGCGCAACACATTTTTTTTTACATTCTCCATTCATTTTTAACAATCAGACGTCACAATATCATTTACTCCTCTTTCATTCATATCATTCCTTAGACATCCATCCATCTTTTCTTTGGCCTTCCTCTTCTTCTCCACCTACCAATATTCATACTCATCACTCTCTTAGCCACATGAGTCTGATCCCTCCTTATCACTCTCTTAGCCACATGAGTCTGATCCCTCCTCATCACATGTCCATACCAAGACAGACGATTCCCCCTTTCATTTTTTCTGTAACAGGCGTCACTTTCAAACTTCGTCTTATAAACTCATTCCTTACTTTATCCATTCTTATTACTCCACATCAAATTTGTTTTTGAGTTTCCAATATTTACACGGGGCGGTTACAAAAGACATTCTTTATACATGACTGTGTTCAAAATTAAGAAGCGTTTTAGTTTTAGATTCCCAGATTTACTATGGGACAAAAATAACTGACAATTAATTGTTGACATGCTCATCCGTGGTGACAGAAAGTGGCACCGAGCGACGGATTACGTCAATCCACAGATATTAATATGTCGTGTCAAAGACACGCAGAAAGTCATCAGTGCGCGTATCCTCAATTAGAGTCAACAATTGTAGTTAATTTAATTTTGTAAAATTGTGTTACGGGCTCGAACACCATGAAATCTTTAGGCATGGCTGCAAAACATCGTACTAATGAAACTAGTCTTGAACGGCAGTGAACGGGCAACTTAGACATCTTGTAAACAATCGCTATGTGATTCCGGCAAAAACTAAAATCATCTTATTTTAGTGACCAGTGATGACAGAAAGACAGCTGAGTGACAGGCAACTCTAAAAATGAAACATGCCGTTGTGAAATAAGCAGTTCAAAACTAAGAGTAGGTAATGAAGTCGTTATTTTAATGCCTACCTAACTAATAGTTGAAACCAATTTCGTATCAGACAGTAAACAATAATTTTCTCATAGTTTAGATCATTTTTTACTTGCAACGTATTAATTACAAGTGATGACAACGACAGTGCGTGACGTGGTCATTCTTTGATGATTCGTAATTTGCACGAAGATACAATAACATGGTCGCGGGACTTATCGAATTACCGTGACCCTGGAACGTAAAGGTATTGAATGTCACCGTGGATTTTAGTCAGCACGTGTCTGACAGTCTTTCCCGCCCTGCCCTGGTTGGACTCATTTGATGATTTTATCACGTAAAAAATAGACAATACATAAATTACGCCAATTAATAAGCCTAACTAATCAGTAAAACAGTAGTGCGGTCGTAATCTTATCGTGTTTAGCCGCCGTTTAATTAATAAATACACGAGTGTGCGCTTTTACGGACAATATGTTACGAATTAGTAGATAAGGTTTTTGGGTACCTACCTACTTTGGTAAGATAATTGTGATTGCTTTTAAGTATCGGCCGCGGGAAATACGGATTTTAGTGGTAGGTTTCACGCATTATCTGATTGTTTTGGTGGTGTATATACTAAATAATGTTAAAGCTTTCCTTTTAAATTTTTTTTTTATTTACTAATATTTTATACGTACCGCAAGTAAAGTAACGAACCGCCTGACGTTGTAGGCCAGCTGCAAACGATAAAATTACGAGTTTTTTCAAGCATGTATGTGTCAAACATCGTTTGTGGAAAAAAAAGATGAAACTTAGTTTGACGTCGATTGAAAAACCAGTTGAACGTGTACGGCAATATTTCTAAAAGTGCATCATCTAACAAAAGTAAACTATGACGTTTACTTTTGTTAGATGATGCATTTTTAGAAGCTTGATTTGATAGTTTACGCCTTTTTTGATGAAAACATTAAGTTTGACCTACATGTTTGTCAAAGAAGTTTGATCATTATCAGAGTAGTGAAATTTTGTACATTTCTTCATAATTCCGACATATGTACTCGTAACTATAAGTAAAATACCTCATAATAATAAGCTCCTCACCTTTTCCCACCTTGTGCACGTGTTTCCTGTAAAGACAGATGTAAGCTTATTTAATTAGAAAACATAAACTGTTTTGTAATGAAATATGCTTACATACACAGTTTTGTAATTAAATAAGCTTACATCTCTGTCATTAACCACAGAAGGTTAGTTCTCATTCAAAATAATCATGTTAAAACATTTGACCTTTACAGTAACTATTTTGGCAAAACCTACAAGATATAAATTGTTTTGGTCCATTAACGGCATTTTATTTCATCGTGCAGGAAATAATTTGCTACTGGTTTACACTAGCAGTTTCCACCGACTTTACCCTCACTTTTTTACATGGTAAAATCATAAAATGAGTCCTTCCTCCCAGGGAGGGTCTTGAGGGACTGTCAGACGTGTACTGACTAAAATCCATCGTTGATCCTTCAATAGCCTTGCCCTTTCTTGCCCTCTAAAGCCCCCCCCCCCCCACTTCAGATTAATGATAGATCTCAAAGGCGCGCGTGGAATACGAGGTGCCGTCAACCCTGGCATGATCCATGATCAGAAGGCGAGTCTCCGTCAGCATGCCGGGAACTTTACCCTCATAACAGCATATACGAACCGTGATTCTGAACCAGATTTCATCAAGATGTTTTCAAGCATGCTGACAAGTTAGATGCGTAGGTAAATATCCATCCAAACATCAAAATTTTCTCATTAAATAGTACCTACTAGATGACTACGCCCAATTTGACGGACTCAGCACAACCAATAATGACTTATAAACAAACAGCGGAAATCTATTCGCCATTATTTGCATACCGAAGCTTTGTTTTTGTTGTTACTTCCGCTTCAAACGAAAATCCATTACAGTTCTATTAAAGTTAAACTACTACGTTAGCTATTACTGTTAACAAATTAACTGCTAACTTGCTGAAGCATTTAATAACTATCGTAATACAATTACTAATGACGTAGGCAGGTATGTTGAACAAAGTTGTTGGTTACACGGTTGTGTCCTAGATGTTAATCGACTGTAAACTACTTGAATTAACAATGTTAACAGCTTTATTATGACGGACTGAACTGTATATAACGGTAACCGGTTATGTGAAAATATGGAAAAGTTTTGTTGCGAATGCCGAACTTAAAATTTCCGTCAGCTGTTTGCGGCTTTGCCCGCTATAACTCGAAAATTATTTACGTGATAGTGACTTAAATATGATACAGACATCTCCAAAGTTTCATCTTTATAATATTATAATCCTAATTATTATAAATCTAATCTTAGTTATAAGATTCATTTACTAACCTAAATAATCACTGTTATTTACAGTATTTATAATTTGTAAACTTTCAATTTATTCAATTCGATCCGACTACTATGCATGCGGTGTTAGCCTATAATTGACTGTTACACTTGTAAATGTATATGTATCAGTTATAATTGTAATGTTATGTGTAAACAGTCGTTGGCTAACCTAAAAAAATAAATTAAAAAAATATTCTTTATCCCACTATAACATGATAAAGTGTGTTAAGCGCAACTGATTCTTTTAAAGAACATAAAAATAATATATGAATCTAATGAGGATTTAATTTTTATTTCAAATTAAGTATAGCATTTCACGAATAATATTGCAGGCACGGTTAAAAAACATTGATGACTCACATTCCCGTATTTATCGAAATCACCATGACATAGTGAAACTCCCCAAGCTCCAAAGATGATAAAAGATTGATTGATTTTCATATACATAGCTACAAAACTCCCTATAAGTAGGGTGGAAATTAGTGGATTAGGAATCTGGAACACAGATTTTGCAACATTCATTTCATTTCATACACTTTTCATCTCAGCCCTTTTTCACCTAAATCCGCGCCCACGTTTCTTGTTTGTATTTAGGCTTTCTAATTAAGTAAGCTCACATCTGTATCTTTAACCGTAGTAATTAATTTCTCTTTGAAAATAAACATAAAGTCAGGTAGAGACAACAGAATTCCACCTGCTACCGATCCGTACATGAGCACTACGAAAATAATTATATAGAAACGTTTGACCTTTTAAACATACACTTAGAAGAAACTACTTGAAACTTTTTCATCTTTTAGGATAAATTGTGAAACGTTTTAGGGCTGATGTTTTAATACCTAATCAGATAACTTTTATATGCGGGATAAAAATGGCGGTTTGAGAGAAAATATGTCAAACCATATCGAACAAAAGTGAAGTAAATCCTTGAACTTTACCACTATGTACTAAATATAGAACGTAAGGGCCACAAAACACTTGTAACACTCGACGCTTCCTTATGTTCATTGCCCAATTCACAACATGTGGCCGATGAACACGCTATGTTTCGCGTCATGTGGTTTGTTCCATATTATTATGTTGCTAACTTAAACAGGCGTGTTTATTCAATGTGTTAAAACAAAACAGTAATTTGACAGACAGGGCAATAGACTTTTTTTTAATTTAACGATCGTTTCACGTTTAACTACTATCTCGCCTGAAGGCAAGCAAAGATATGGTGAAGCACGTTTGTACAAAAGTTTTCTATTCTCTCTTAACTTAAAGATTCTAAGATTGTAGCTGAAACACAAACTCAGGAAACACAAAGTCGGGCAGGGATCTCCACTTCTTAGCTGTGGGAACAATGAAAGAATTTTCAAAAAGCTTTGTACGTATGCTTACTTAGTATCGTACATCTTGTATGACAATGATGGAAAGGGTTTGGCGGAATCGAATTGAGCAGTTCCATCGCACAATCCCCAAAATTGTATTTGATAAAAATCTACTGACAACTCGGCTTCGATGCTTAAAGCATCTTTATCAAAGCAACTTATGTACCCATTTTTAGATAAACATAAATATTAGAGTACAATGTATTTTTTACTAAGGTGATTCTTTAGGCATTCGCTTATAGGTATATCCCTTATGGGCCAACCACACGCTCAAGCTTTGCCACAGTTTTACCTGCGCAAGCCAGTTTGTACACGGAACACCGTGCGTGTGGTTGGTAAAACTGTATCACGCGCAAACCCCACAGCGCTGCTTGCGCGATTGTCTGCGCTGTTAGAACTGGGTGAAGCTTGCGCGTGTGGTTATGCGGTCTTGTACAGTACCCCTAGCACCAGTTTTCACTATTTTTCTTTACAGACTCTTTCCAGTATTTACAGCGTTTTTCGTATGAAAAAATGGAACAGCGCCTCTGGTGTGCGAAGAAGGAACTAATTTTTTCCTTGAAAATTGTCAATTTGAAAGTGTCAAAGTTCCAGTTTACTGTACGTCTCGTTTACTGAAAACTCGTGCTAAGGGTACAGTTTTTTCATGAGAGAAGCTTGAGCGTGTGGTAGGCCCATTAGTGTTAATAAAAATTGACTGTCGTCTGTTTTCGGAGACATTAGACATGACATTAAACATTATTTAGACGTTAGGTGTGACTAGACAGCCTGAGGTTGATGTTGACAAATGTTTGCTTTTGTAATGTCAGTCTTGAGACAGTATGGTCAGAGGTATCATTAATTTTCCAACCAAATTGGACATAATCTTTACAGATTTTGTTTGCTATAGTACCTAGACTACTACTTACGACTAGTGTGATAAAGCAATTTTGATCGTAGTCTAATGTTAGCAAAAAACAACGGCTGTTTTCGGTAAAAGCATAGAATAACTAATAGTACTACGCAGTAAAAGTGTAATAATTGACCAACATGGTTCATAAATATTAACGCCATCGATGTGCAAAGAGGCGGGGATGAGAGAAATTAAAAGGATTTTAGAAACCTGAAGTCTCTCTACTTATTTCTTTCAATCTCTCTCTGTGTATCTTTGCCATACGCCCTTAGATTTTTTTTCTAACTAACATGAAATGTCTGCCATATAATACAACCAGTAACTGGGTGTGCGAATCTAGCTTATCTAGATTCTACTAGCCTATTCAATCCACCGCACATTGTTTTGCACCGAAACCATGTCACCGCGTTTTCGCCAGTACCGTAGCATTTGCGTAAGTCATTAAGGTTCAATATCATATGCTCGTCAGGTTTGGGCAATTATGACCAGGTTTGGGCAACATTAGGCTAAGAAATAAGTCTCTTCCTTCCTGCGTCTTCCTAAGCTTAGCATAGTAATTGCCCTTAAAGTATTTGCAAACTGTAATGATTCATTCTTTAAAAGCTACAGGATGAATGTCATAATAACTGTAGAATTGTATTCAAATTGTAATGTCTGAACTTATGAGGCAATGGCCTCTAAATAAAATTTTAAACTACCCTTTTAAACTTCACCATTATATAATAATAATATTCCACAACTATCACACAACGCCATCTAGTCCCAAGCTAAGCAGAGCTTGTGTTATGGGTACTAGACAACTGATAAACATAACTTTTATATTTCTAAATACATACATATTATAGATAAATTACACCCAGACACAGAACAAATGATCATGCTCATCACACAAACATTTGTCCTGGGTGGGAAAGGGAATCGAACCCACAACCCCCGGCATAGCAGTCAGGGTCACTAACCACTAAACCAACAGGCCAGTCAACAATATGGTAACAATAACAACTCATCATCATTCGTTTTTTTAAGTTACACTCTGAAAATAAGATAATTCTGACAGAGCTCAAATTTTACCTAAAATAATACCATTGAATACGAACCACTAACAAAAATAAATCAAATTATCATTTCACTCGTTAACTCCAGTTTTGTAACTCCACGTGTAACATAAAATATTCACACCACCCAACGAGTTCTATTTACTGAAACAGATCACGTAACCCCTCTATAATGTCAATAACGGAACATCCTGTATAAAGATGATTAGACCGGGGTAATTACCTGAGTTTTATCTAAACCAATGCCGAACTTTCGGCTTTAGTGGGCTGGCCTTATCTTTCAGAAGCTAAGACACTGATTAATGAGTCTTATCGTTGATATTGTAACTTAGAACCGGTATTACCTGTCGGGTTTAGACCTGAGGTTTACATTAATTTTGATACTTTTTTAGATCTTTGTGACAGCTACCAGAAAGCATCGTTCAGTTATTTTGATTTAGTAGAGAACACTAGCCACTACGAGTATCCTTCACAAGGTCCTCTGTCAGACCAAAATCTAGTATGAAACTTTAAGACAAACCATCTTTGCAACATAACAAAACATTAACAATCATAAGTATAGAGCCGGGTTGCCTTTGCGCAAAATATTAAAGAAAAAGAAAAAAAAAAGTATTACATTTTTCTTTTTTTTTTCGTATTTTGAAAGCTCCATATGCACATCGTTAAAGTTTGAAACTCGTAACTCTTGTGAATCAACAGAGAGACTGTAAATAAATGTTAAAGATAACTTTCAAAATCGGCGCATCAATATGTATTGCTTAGGAATTAAAGAAAATGATGAATGTACAGACGCCAGCAGATTAACATATCCGAATCTTTCAAATTTTACCAATCGAACATTATCCTTCCACTATAATGTGATAAGGTTGAAAATCTATTGAAGAAATTTGACAGATTGAGGCAGGTAGATGTGCTGATGACTCATGGTCCACCTAGCCATCACTTAACACATAAACAAGAGGTATTTAAGCAAAACAGTTTTACGCAGTGTGAGGTCGCAATACACAACTATAATATTATACTTTATTGCTTATTGTTCCCAGCTCATTCTGAATGCTAGCAGCGACCTCCTAATTTATCCACGGGTTCCGTGGCAGTCTATTGTATACATTTTCATTAGACCCGCATTTAAAACAGGTAACAAAATAGAAACGTGGTAATGACAATTTGATATTAAGTGTCGCCATCTTCTTTTATTTATTGCAATTAATTTAGTTTCTTAAACTAAAAGGTGTCATGTGGGCGTGTTATTGCATTCTATTTGTTAATTAATCGGGTGATTATTAAGATTGAAGCGATAATTAATGTCTGGAAACTGTAAATCACGCAGATTAATGTTGTTGTCGTATATTTCATCTAATGGATGCTATTGTAGGTTGTAAATTTTGAGAAATTACATGATTAAGAAGACATAATCTTCATGGTATTTTTTATGATAACATTTTAAGATGAAATTGATTGATATTTCATTGATTTCTGGCTCATCTCGTTGCCTTCGTTACAAACAATATTTAGTGTAGTAATGTATTACTATACAGTTACTGCACTATTGTAAATGTATTTACAAAAATGATTTGTGGTGGTAGCTTTCGTTAAACTGTCCACTTTTTTGATAGAGTACTTAATCAATTCATATTACCTAAATTTGTAAAATTTTCTTTTTTGTTTGCATTAAAAAAAAAAGTTTTATTAATATTCCCATGCTACCCCAAAATAACCTATGGTAAAGCAATAATCTCCCGTTTTCCCGAAAAAATATTAGTGTATTCAAGCGCCTACCAATATAGAAATGCAAACAGTTTCGTTTGTGTTCGTGCCGCGTGACTGTCAGGCGCTTTGCTCACGCGAAGGCCTCGATCTCCGATTAATAGCACACCGAGGTTGCCCTACCCGCCCTTTATTACTTCTCTGCCCTCTTCGAGTGCCTGCCAAATGAGCAATGTTAAGGTCAAACGACGTAACTCCTTATAAGTCCGGTTCCTCCTTAATCCGCAGCTAAGGAAACTTTGATGAAATCCGAACTTAGAATTCCGCAAAAGTTTCGTTGCCTGGATTCGGAAACTTAATAAGATTTTGTATTAAGCTTGCTAATTCACGTAGCGGTGCTGTGATAAGATTGCATCAATTTAATGATAGTGTTCAATGTATCTAAAATAATACCTAATCAATTGGGTATATAATTTTGTTACAATTCAATTAACAAGGATTATTAATTGCACTCTACTAGCATTATTACATTATTGATTGGTAAATGGAATGACCAATTAATTGAATAAAAGGCTAATGGGTTATATGGATAACAATACCTACATTATATTAATTTGATCATTCTAATCCACTGTAGATAATTATACGCGAAGATAAGCCTACGTAGGTAGATACAAATAAATGTTGTTGTTAACCGACATCAAAAGAAGCCTGAAAATCACATACGTCATAGCTAGGACAGAAATAAATGTAAGAAATGTGGGGTTGACATCAGACGACGGCCGATCGTTAAAATCCAGAAAAAATTACCGACATTAGAATGTGGGCTGATATTATGTTACTCATAGGCCTATATAAAATACTTATGTAATGAGTCTTTGAGGTATATTTTAGCTTCAGTCATTTTATTATGTCTGTACTTGATTAATGGTTCACGTAATCATTATAAGAAAAATACAAATTAATAATGTGTAGGTTTCTTAATAAAAACATTTACATCACCATGGCTTTACTGAACCTAGTTATTGTAAATGCTATCGTATTTTTTACGAAATATATGAAGAACAAATCATTTACCTAATAATCCCATCAAACCTACGGTACAAATAATGACAAAACAAAAATGGTGGTTATACTCTTCTACTCGCCGTATTATGTGGTGTCCCACTTACGTCAGGCGTTGACGAGTCTTGTGTTCGTATTCATGACCACCTCTTCATGCTTTTTGTTCTCGGCTACCCCAAATTATTTTCCATTGAATTTCAGAACCAGACTGGACTCTAGAGATATCGTTCATCAAACTGTCAAGTTTCAAACTTTTGTGTACATTCACTAGAACACGTCATTGATATTTAGTTTATAACTACGTAAGTTTAAATGTTAAAGGTTAAACGAAAATGGTCTTTAGGGAGCGACTACCATATTCCCTTAATGCTGGCCATAAACAACATGCGTAGTGGAATAGCTCTTCAGTTAATAGAGTACAATTTAGAATAATTAGAGTAGTAGGCATCCGGGTGTTATGGCACGCGTTTCGTAATCTAAATTGTATCAACGGATGTTTTGTGACGCACAATGTAAATTAGCTCATGCAATGACCACGTCTTGGATATTCAAATCATACAGTCAATTTAATATGGACACAATTTAAATACTTGAGACACGCAATTAAAATAGTTTTATTTGAATAAAAAAAATAAAATAATAATTTTTTTTTTATAATAATTTTGCACGCCATAAAATTATAACGAAAGAAAATAAAGTGGAAAAAGAAGTCACAGCCATTTGTTTGGAAATAATTATAGCTTTAAATATGATTCTGCAACGATTCACCGACGACCATCATTGGAGGTTTCGTCGACGACGTTCATCATTGGAGGCTTCGTCAACAGAACGATTCACATATGGCTGTTTCACCGATAGACTCTTACTAAAGAATAGAAAGAATAATCTTTATTCAAGTAACACGAATCAATGATTTAGTAGGGATTAAAACTATGTTAGTATCATTGTATATTATGACACTACACACAAATAATAGTGGATTACCGTAGTGACAACCCATGTGAGATGGCACAAGAGTGACCCACGAAAGTATTGAAGTTAATAATCATTCAGATGCTCAGTGAAAAAATATCATACATTTCAAACAAGTAAATACTTTAATAACCTCACTTAAAATTCAAAATATGTTTGTTGCCAACGTTGTATAATGTAACCCTGTAGTTCTATCGCACTGAAGCTTCTTAGAAATTCGTAATACGTTTGAGAAATTCTTGGAAATTCGCTAACGTCTCGTGAGGAATGACGGACTTGTGCTTCATAATCTAAATAGCAAACTGTACTATTACGACTATACTTAGTTTTACGACAATCTTTACATTTTTTTTTTTATGAATATGTTTTTGTTATCTTTACATTAATTTCTTATCTCCTAAAAATGTTAAGGATCTTAGTTTTTCTTACAATGCTAATTTAGGTACCCGATAATCCTTTTATGTATCCTGCGTCAAGCAATTTATTATTATTATTTTCATACGAGCGTTGAGCGCGGCGCGCTCTTTTCATGCGTGTCGCTCAGAAATCGCAGCTGAAAGTGTTGTGGACGCTTTGTTCAGGTGATTGACGGGACATTTCAGCGTGACAAGGAAGAAGAGAACAAACTGTGTTATGTGAATGTTGCCGTCGTGTCACGTTATTCGATGATTTGATACTAAAAGTTTTGCTACGTGGTTTTACAAGTAATTTTCGAAGTCCTGAAACTATATAGTGAAGACTACTTTTAGTCACGCATTAATTAGTCTCGAAGCCGTGAAATAGGCGGTTTATCATAATGCATTTATTTTATATTTCATAAACATTTTAGCCATTTGATTAAAACCTTTAAAACCAATTATGCTTCCCCGTATCTTATTCAAAGAATTTGTTCGTTACTTCTAAATTACTTCAAATTCATTTTGAAAACCCAACGGGGTAAAAAAAGTCGCTAACATTCCTGAGAAATTTCAACATGAATCGCTTTGAAAATGCCGAGATCGCACCTTTTCAAATACCGACGTGCCAACATCTGGAATAGTGCGGATTACTGTCATAGCTTGGAGGAAAGCTGAATTTGTTTACAAAGATTACTACGGCACCGCTTCAAATGTCATTCGGTGAATGCGACCGACTCTAAGAGCGACAAAATATTCCGTTCACATTCGCCGCCCGACCTATTACGTGCACAGATTTTTCACAAAATATTTCATCCCCAATCGACGCTCCTTAAAGTGGGTCGTAAGCCTTTGATGGAATCTCTCATAAAATAAAGCCTGGAGAAAGCGTGAGTCAGATTATCCACGGTTATCGATAAGATGAATAAATTTTGCTGTCTCCCGACTAAGCAAAAATATTTATAGGCTAAAGTTGAAATAGTTTGGTTGATCCCTTATTAAATCGAGGTCCAAGGTTTAACTATAACCCTTGTCGTAAAGCTTAATGTATCCCATAATTACTTTATTTTTAAGCGGTTTTAAATTTCCCAAACGTAATTAGACGTCAGAAACTTTAATGCCATCGGGATGGAATTTGTTAGTGTAAAAAGTTAATGAGGAAAAAAGGCATCGGTTCAGCGAAGTAATCTCCTCATGAAAGATTTTTCTCAGAAGAAAAATGTTTGACACGAATTCTTAGAAAGTAGTCTTACGTAGACAACTATTACACTAGAAATAATCGTCGCCAAAGCTCTTTTTTTGTGGTTTTGTTAGTTTGGGTATCATAAATTGTTACTAGTGTCGACTAGGGACTTTCATAAAAATATCATGAAAAAATATTTATCAGCAATCCCGTTCGATCACAAACAAGCTTAGTGCCAGTGAGTTGTTAAATACTGAAACCATTTCGATCCCAAACTGAGGTTTTACTCCAGTAAATTTATCTATCTGTACTATCCACATGAATAAAAAAGTCTATATTTCCCCAATTTTCTCACTTTTCTACGGTATGTTCAAATGTTTAAGTGACATTCAGAGGTCCTACAAATTCTTAGGCAGTGTTAGGAATTTCTTAGACAACTTTGTGTTGAAACTCGTTTGACGTTCATGAATTGACTTAATTTCTAAGGCTTAAGTCCATTCAGAGGCCCTAGCTCAAGTTTTCTCTTTTTTTGAGACGTAAAGAAGACTAGAACTTCGGCGTTAATTTGATGGAGAAAAAATTAGTTTCGCGTTCGTACACTAGAGGCGCTCTATCATACAAAAAACTCTTTACATCATCAGTTAATAAAATACAAAAATCCTGTGCTAAAGGTACAAGTTGGTAGCTGGCGACATGAAGCTGCAACAAACGACGTGTCGCAGTGACAATACTGGTTTCTACGTATTTCTATGAAATTCCGTCCGTACTTAGCGACTTGTCGTCTGCTGCTGCTGCGTGCAGTCGGCTTCCAACTTGTGCCTTTAGGCCTCAATAAAAATATTACGTTCCTTGATGCCTCCAAGTAATCGCTCATTTCATGTCACCGTATTTAGGCCTTTGGTCTCCTGTCTCTTGCTCTCTTTTGTTCTCGTATTTGTACATTTAAATATAATATTTCGACTACGTATATATTTGCGTTTGTTTAGTAAATAATGTTCGTAAAGGGGTCGGGGTCGCGTCGCGTCGCGGCCAGGTGTTCGGCACTCCGCCAACAGATGGCACAATAGTTCCGCTCCGACGTTGTGTGGAGATTATCTATATTTCTTCACATAACCATTGTTTATTGTAGTGTGAGGTTTATTTTGTCACGTATTTCGAAATAGAGGGTAAGACTGAAAGATGTTTCCTTTCAGTAGGTATTTCATTCATTTTTCATATTAAGGTCCGGACTAGAAGACGTATTCTAGAATAGGTATATTTTCGCTAAGTCAAAAGAGAAAACATATTGTTATCTACAGCTAGATTTATCGGGTCGTGTGGTGATTTCTCAAAAAGTTTCAAAAAAACGGAAACAATATATTTTATTTAATAAAAAAGAAAAGTGGCAAACCTAGAGTATATACTGTTTTTCTACATTTTAGGAAAAACTGTACTACTTTCTATGCTTATCACCTATTACAGATTACATAATTATCATCACTATGGCGAGTTACAACCTTCACCCGACTGTATTAATAGCATCATAATACTGCGATCACCAATTTGCTTGCCAACTTGCTTGCAGATCTAGCTTAGTATATAATGTAAGTAGGTACATAAGCCAGGCCATCAGCTACAAATGAGCATTATCGGTTGTGAATGTATGTGAGTTTCAATGTAACGACACAGGAGAAATTCCTAGTGTGGAGCAAAGTTTAAAAAAAAACTTTCTGGTATATATAACGAGGTAATCAAAACTGATTACCAGTATTTCCGTCTTACCCAGTATCTGGGTTGTGGAGGTCACGTGGAAGTTGACCCCTAAAATTTTAAGCAGGTGATGACGTCAATTAAAATTAAATGTGAGTTAAAAACCAATATTATCTTATTCACTTTTTTTACCCAAAAAAAAATGATAATTGTTTTGTTAGATGCAGGGCTTAACTTGTACTTAATAATAACAAATAATTTTTGTTATTATAAACAGAAACAGGAAATGAGTTACAACTCCATCCGTGTGTCTCTGGGTCAACGCACTCTTTTCTTTTAACAGTACATACTTTACCTTATGTCATGGACATGTAAAATACAAAGAACATCGGCCTATAATAAAACATTCGTTAAAAAAGCAGACAGCAGAAAAAATAAGTTTATTTTCTCCCGAGCCAGTTTTATTTTCAACATAGTATCACTGTGTAGCGTGTGAAAATAAAACTGGCTTTTTAATGATGTTATATTTTTATATCTTGTACATTGTGCTTACGTAAAGTAGCGATTAGAGACTGTAGTCAAGGGTGAGCGGTATTAAAACAAATCTCTTTAACACCACCTCCTAAGCGGATGTAGCGATGAGGCTTCTTCTCAATGTCCCCTTCGCACCTCCAATGGAACAGCCGCAAAGATAATTCAAGATCCGTTTTATTGCCGTTTTATGAACCGCCATAAAACGAATCGTGAGCTGATAGTAACAAAACCTTATAATACCGTCGTAATGTTTATTTTACCATAGATTACGACTTAATATTATTTTCGGTAGACTTATGAGCGACTAATGGTTATGGCGATCTGACAAATTGTATATCTATATAATCTCTTCGCCTAATGACCGCCTTAATACTAATATAACGAGACGCATGAATTAATGATGTTATAGCGAGACATATTATTACCATTCGGCACAATAGTAAATGAAAATACTTTTCTAACGGAACAAGGCAATTCAGCAACACATTCCAGAAATATGAAAATCGTAATTTTTGTTAACTTGTTTTCAAGTTGACGAAAATTACAAAAGTTCCGTTTTCATTTCAGGTGACGTACATCAATCAAACCGAATTTATTACTGCGAAGCGTATTGTTGAATTTTGATACACGATTTTTGGATCTACCAAGCAATCTACAAACGTTTTATGAGGGCGCAAAAAATGTTAGAATTTGTTGTTACTAAGGGCGTTTAAAGATAAGTGTTTTGTGATGAGTCGACACCAATTGCGCGTTCCTGAGGTGCGCGTGAGTGGCGCGCCGTCGCAGGAGGAGGATGATCCCCCGCCTACTGCACTGCACCCCTTCGCGCTTACCCTTGCTTCTATACCGAGGAGAAGGCACTCTTGGATATGCGGGTAAGTTTAACGTAGATGTTGCATTTTTAATGATTATTTGATTTCGAAGATCCTAAAGATCGTCGTTTCAAGGTTTTTTAGTGTTTTCAATCTATGTACGATTATTTGATTATAATATATCTCCTGTCCGGCTTCTGTAATGGTGACCATTTTATTGGAGAGCAGTCAGCATCACGACCGATACTAACATATTTTTAGTGTGTGGAAAACTGATGCCTTTTATATTCAACCTAAATTTATCATGCTCTAAGTAACTCAACAAAAATGAAGTTACATTCTAACAAAACGGAGCCACGAAAATGTGTAGACTTTACCTTTTCAGCAACTTTCCAACTTAGCATTACTCAGATACCTGAAAGTACTTAACTTTGTGAAAACTTTTTGCGTATTTCATCGTCTAAAGAAAAGCTAATTAAGTAATTTGATTAAGTGAGGCAACAAACACGTCGTCGTATAAAGTGTTATGTGAATAGATTCACGATAATCTTGTAAAAGATAAATATAGAATGGATCAGCTGATTATAGCGAGGAAGTCTTAAAAGTCTAATGAAGGTTAGAGTTTATTGAACGACGCGATGAGCGGGCTGTCTGTCAATGACTTTTTATTTATGTTTAAAAAATTGATTTTTATTATGAACTTGTTGGCCTGGTTAACAGAATGAATATTTTAATCAGTTTTACTGACATTTTAAACCTGTTTGGACTTTATATTAGCCAAATCGATCCAGCCGTTCTCTAGTTTTAGAAATCTCACTAAAACTAAGGTAAGTCATTACGAATAGCAATTGATTTATTATTATAGATTAAACAATTTGGTTTGTTTTGATACCATTTCCTTCTTTATTTAACTGACTGAGTCTTTGCAAACAACAGAAGTGCTTGTGTCAGACACTTGTATTCTTTCTTTGAGATTATTAAGTATGCTTTTTTATCGTAGTAAAATTATCAAATGTTTCCTCTCGCCCAGAGCGTGACGAGAGGGGCTTTTAGACTCGTACTGACTAAAAATCACGGTGTTCCTTTGAGCAGTCCTTTACGTTCCAGGGTCAAGGCTACATGAGAAGACAGTCCCACGACCAAAAACTTTTCTTTGAGTTTGGTTTTGACACAGCTGTTTTGCATCAAAGCATGAATACCTAAATAAATCTAATTTCAATTCTTTATATTTTGATTGATATGAGAGAAGATACTCATAAGGTTCTGCCTTATGAGTATCTTCTCTATAATATTGTTCGTTTGTCCCGCGTAAACACACTTCAATTAGTTTCGCTTCATACCTACAACAAAACAATATACACTCGAGTGTCGTGTCTATATTGAATAGCGGATATTTTCAGCAGTGAGTGGCCATCTGTAAGACAAATATCAGTTAATATTCATGAGCGGCTCTGGTGATGGCGTTGGTCTGTCCCAGGCATTAGCACAACAATGACTGGCCACGTAAACGCTCAGCCTCGCTAACCTCGACTATTGTACTGAGATCACTGTCTTCAACTGTTTTTGTATTCCATTATACCCGTCGACGCTTTCACTAGAACTGTCCCATGAATCATTGTAATACAGTCGTCGTCTTCTCCCCAAATTGCCCCCTTCTCTACATAACTTTATTACTCGTCGTATACTGAAATCGTATACCAGTCTTTATTGAAAGCAGACGATAAATTTCAAACGGCGTTCAAGATATATAAAGAAACTGCGCATTTGAGAAGGAAAACCACGAAAAAATCTAGGTATTTTCCTTTCTTTCTGCTGTCAGCGATATTTCATCTCGACATTAGACGGCACATTGAAGGAAGCCATTAATCTAAAATTGGCAGCGCTTATACTTCGATCTTCACACGCAACACTTTATCCGGTATCAAAATATTTGTTTGCTGGATATAGCAAGTTATTAATATAACAATTTGCAGAAACCGGTCAAGGGAACCTATCAATATACCTGTGGTTTCTGAAATAAATATCCTGGAATGTCAAATATCTTCTTAGATCTTAAAATTGGCGCAGTACCTACCATTTTGCTTTGTCCATGCAAGAGGGAGGTGAAGTTAATCTAATGGCCACTCAGAAGCTATTGTGCCCGTACTATGTATGTGGAGTTAATCAATACGCTCACAGGGAAATAGCACAATCTGGAAGCAGGAAATGGGTTCAATTAAACACGGCTTTGATGCCTGATTGCTCTCTGAGCCTGGTCCTCCAACGAGGAGAAAAAATATGTTTAGTTTACCTCTAATACCTTCACGTCAAATACCTATAGACCTTTGATTAGAACAATTTTCTCTATATGACCATTAGGAAAAAATATCGGCTTTGTATAAGTACGGGAAAGCAGATTAATGTTGCGATCACCATATTTTCCCTATTGAGTGAATTGTTTAATTTGATGATCTGTATGTACTATGTAGCCTATCTTCATCCCAGTAACATTAAAGTAAATTGAATTGAGAAGATAACCGTTAAAGAGAAAACTGAACATTCCGGGGTTGTGTTTTCAATTTCCTTTAAAAAGTTTCATAATTCGATAAGCGCTTTCTTTTTATTGTGAAAGTTTAGTCGGCGTTAACTTTAACATTTCGCGTAATTACATCGAGAACATTAAAATGACTGCTGTATTTAAATTTTCCCAGTGTGTTTAGCGGATATTGTGAATTCCAGTCTTAAAGTAATTCCTTGAAGAAGTCGTAATGTCTTCTTGTTTTCTAATAAAATGATATTATATCATTTTTAATTTAGTCTCTTTTGTAATATTATACTTAATTGATATTATAATCAGCTATAAAAAAAAATTAACGCTTCCAAGCCCAATTCATTCAGATTATCACCAATTTTATTTATTTTACCTACATTTTGACTATACCTACAATATTAATTACATATTGACACGCGTAATGTTTCTATAGTAAACTGTATATTAATAAACATCACAAGAACTATTATAATAAATTGCCATAATCTCTATTCCAACTTTTCGTAAGCTTTTCGTATCAATACATTTCCACATATAAAACTTGAGTTACTCAGACGTACATTTACATACGTAAATATATGAATTAGTTCGGGTGACTGGGTCGAAAGTTATAGCTTTTGTATACAAATGTGAGCTAACTGTCACACACAAGGACAGAAAATTTATTACGTAACATAACTTGGTGAATGTGCATGTCCGGTTTCAATTATGTCCTTAGAAATTCTGTTTGCACCCAACTTTGCGCTAGTACTGAAACTTGCAAGCATTGTTAAGTTTTATCCTCGCTCAGCTCCTACATATTTCTTAATGAAGCCTTTAAGCTGGAACACACATGTACAGAAAATTATTTTCTACAAAGTAAAGTGAAATAGCGGCTTTTACTGCGGTGAATCCGACCTTAGAGCTCCGCCCTTTCATCGCTTTTGTCTATGTCTCTTCAGTGTGCACTCAAAGGGTTGTCTTTGAAGTAGTCTTGTGGACCAGCAGACCAATTGCGTGACAAATTCCAAGGCTTTTTTATAAATGCCGCAAATTTTTCACGCCGTCTGCTTTCAAAATCCGGTGCGTTTTCCACTAGAGCAATAAATATCGATCAATTGCCAAAAACTACGTGTTTGTGTTTCAAAATAAAGTTGCGGGTCAGTTTTAAGCAAAAACAAAAGCCTAAAAAGCCATAAATCTGTACATAATCTGGCAAATGTACAACGTTATATGATGATAGTATTTATAAGCACAATATGCTACCAGTTTACGTAAATAGGTCTGAATTTCGGCTCTCGTCCAAAACAATACTTGTTGCAGTATAAATTAAATCTGTTCGTACTTTTGTCGTGATACATTTAGTTAGATAGACACTTATATACTCATTCTTTAAAAAAAAGTATTATTTTATTTAGCAATTTTGTTACCATAACTAAGTAATTTAGTATTGCTTTATACCTCTGCAGGGTTAAGGACAGAAAAGCAGAAATCTCTATGTAAAACAGGTTTTGTACTGTATCAGGTTAGACTGCAAGCTGAACTAAACAGACTTTGGGAAAAGATTAGGCAAATGATGAATCCTTCCGAAACCTTTTTAATCCACTTCAATTAAAGAAGTTTTTCCTGGCCTTTTTGTTAGATGGAGTATACCAGTCACTTAGTCCCATTATTGCCTTCAGTTTCGCTCTTAACTTTTTATTTTATGAGCATTTTTGTCTTATTATATACTTGGACGATGAAAATTCTAGTGTACGAAAATTAGGTGTTTGACAAGAATTTGAGTTGAACTACAAAAAAAAAGTTTATGAAATTGTAGTAAAAATCAGCAAAGTAAAGGCACCGACTTCCGAAAGAAAGTTATTTTACAATTTTGTTTGGTGTTTTTTTTTTTTTATTGCTTAATCCAAAGTTGAAAGCTGGAAACATCTTTGTTCGCAACTCAAAGGCTTATTCTATCAAACCGGCGCTACTTCATGTCTTATCTTTAAGGTTCAAGTTAATAGCGTTTCCTTTTCAAAAATTAATATCAAAATGAAGGTGAAATGAGCTTAATGTTTTACAGGCTCATGCCATTTAATTTAACGGGTTTTATACTTAAGCTCTGACCTGAAGCTCAAACACGACTTTTCACGCTTTTGTGATGTAAAGTATAAGGGAACTTTGACGTTTGTTTGATGGTAAAAATTCTCGTTTGTACAGTAAAGGCGTGTTTTCATTTTTTATACAATAAGCGCTTACACACTTCAAGTACGCTTTTTTATTTACGTGGTGAAATCATCAGATGAGGCCTCCCATCCCGGGCAGGGCAGGAGGGACTGTCAGACTTGTACTGACTAAAATCCACGGTGTCCTTCAATAGCCCTTTAAGTTCCGGGGTCACGGTGATGGTATAAGTCGCGCGACCCCGACTTCAAGTACGCTATGGGGGAAAAAAAAAAGGAAATCTTGAAGTAAAGCTCTGAATAGACACAAGAATTTAAGCATTAGTGGGAATTAATCTTAGAATAGGACCTTACAAAAAGTAAGTCCTAAGATAATGCTAATAAGATCGATAGTATCTGTTATAGTCAAGTACTCAAAAGTCCATTCAAGCCAATTCTTGGATCTAAAAGTTTATCTAGTTTCATTCGAGCTTGCGCCATTAATTTCATTCATTAAATGACCCCGGCTCAAGATCTAAGTGAATTAATTAACCGCACATACACACAAAATCTCCTTTATCCTGATCAAAGCTGACCGCACTAATTGCATTAATTAAGTAGTAGCTGACAGTGTACTTCACTTAATAATGTTGTTTTTTTTCTTTCATAAAAGCACTAGCATTTTCACGGTGGTCGTGGGACTTATCAAATTACGAAGGACACATTTGATTTTAGTCAGTACGAGTGGGAGGACTCATTTGATGATTTTACCACGCTGATTTTAAAACAAGCATTTTCACGGTGCTCTCCCTCGTCTCCTCTCTCCTCGTAGTATTCTCGTCAATCTTTGTTGCAATTTCGTTCAATAATTAAGGGCTGATTTTTCAATAGTCAGATATCTTTCATCTGTAAAATAAAAATGACTGGACAGTTTATCTATTGAAAATATATCATATCGCTATTTTAGATAAAAGTTGTTTGACATTTGAAAAATTAGCCCTAAGTTAGGATTGACTCATGCCAAGGATTGATTCACGCTAAGAATGTGTCCTGTAGCATAGTAGTCTGTACGTACGACTACATACATTTAAACTCACACCTCGTCAGACTGAAAACAACCTGTAGGCCAAAGAAATACTTATCCCGTGCGGAAAGCGAACTTACACCAAGCAGCACAACAGATAATCGCTTGATTAATGCGGCATTCACTCTAAAACATTACACCCCGAGACTTTTATATTATATGGAATTACCTTCCTTCTCTTTGTGTTTCTTTTCTTCCCGGAAAATGCACATAAAATGTGAAAGAATCTAGAGGGTATAACCTCTTTACTTTCGTTGCACGTTCCTAAAATATTTTACTTTTATATGAATTATTTAAAGCCCTTTCGTTATGTACTTCGCCTTTAAGATAAAGTTTTACTTAGACAAGATATGAAACAGCGTTGACCACTGGAATTTACATCGTGCGGCATTTATGATGACTAAAAAGATGGATATGTCTGAATTAACGACGGTTAGGTAGTCAGTCTAATTACTTTTAGAATGAAAATTAAATCTCAAAAGACTTAGGTGTCTAAAGCTTTTCGTTTTTAAATTAATAACGATAGAAACAGAGTAGGGTTTGGTGTTGATTTTCATAAATATTCATTAAATGTATTTGGGATATGAGCTGTGTATGTTAGCTTAGTAGGCTACTCACGCGAGTACCTACCCGCATTTTAATTCACTTACCTGAGCCACCCACTTCAGGCCCGTTTTACGAGTTCACGCCTGCCTTGTTAGTGCTACAATATATTCAATTGTCTTGCCGTATACCGGCCTCCCGTAGCTGCCCCACTCAGTTTAATGTGTTTACTTATTTTCATTAATTTTATTTACCAGAATGTTACCACAGGTAATAAAACGTAGGTAATTTACGTCAGGAGAATTAACTTTGGCGATCGTAAATTGTTGTTTTTGTTTAACGTCAATAGAAGGCATTTCAGAATAACAGCCGAGTCTAGACAGTTACTTAAACTGTTTAAGTTGTATAGGGTCGGCGAAGTTATTGACAGTTTGTTCTGGTAAAGTTGTTTATTTTGTTGGAAAAATAGTCATATTTCAGAGAAACAACTCGTTTTAAGAATGTAGCAGAAAGTATCATCTATCAACAAATGTTGCATTTTCTTTTGTTAATTTAATGGCGATGAAATACTTGATATTGTTATATTATTAACATCACGATTTGGGCATTAAATTGCATTTTTTTTTGAGGATGGCGAGTTTGGAAACTTAAAGTACTTTCTTGACTCTAGATATAATTTTTCAATGACGTGTATGTAAAGTTTGCGTAGAATTTTAAGAGGCACATGAAATACCAAAATTGTAAACCCCTAGCACGAGTTTTCACTATTATACTTTCCAATATTTACAGCGTTTCTTGTTTGAAAAAATGGAACAGCGCCTCTGGTGTGCGAATGAGAAACTATTTTTTTCCTTGAAAATTATCAATTTGAAATTGCAAAGTTCCAATTTACTTTACGTCTCAAATACTGAAAACTCGTGCTAAGGGTACTGGTCATTAGATTCATGCAATCACAGTTATTTGCTCAGCCAAATCAAATAAATGTAGTCAATGTTTAGAATAATGTAACTGTCAGCTGTGAAGATTTCTTATACAAAATAAATATATGAATCAATTAATCATTTAATGATATGTAGTAAGTACAAAGTCCTTTGCTAGAATAAAGTATATTTATCAGAATTTTTAAGTCATTTGTCAAAGTGCCCGACGCTGTCTTCACTAGTTAAAACTGACGATTTTTAAGAAAAAAAACTTTGCAAAAAAGTGAGAATTCTTGGCAAGTAGAGTATACACAGAGTAAAGTGCTAACCCTATAACAGAGCATCTGTTGAGGCATTGTATAATCGACCGCAATACACGTTTTAAATTGTAGATGACAATATTGCCAGGCCTGTTGGTCTCGTGGTTAGTAACGCTGACTGCTATGCCGGAGGTCGGTTCGATTCCCACCCAGGACAAATGTTTATGTGATGAGCACAATCATTTGTTCTGTGTCTGGGTGTAATTTATCTATAATATTTATGTATTTAGAAATATATAAGTATGTTTATCAATTGTCTAGTACTCATAACACAAGCTCACTTAGCTTGGAACTAGATGGCGTTGTGTGATAGTTGTGAAATATTGATGTAATCAATGGACTCAAGTCTCGATCGTAAACCTAGACATTACATTCATTAACTTCTGAGTAATTGTGACTGTTTGTCATGTAGCCCTGCGTTAATAACAAAATACGTTATTCATCTTAAAATCACCATGCTGCGACGGGCGCCCAAAGTCACATTAACCTTGTGATAAATGGCCTTTTTAAATACCCATTCCTTTATTTCAATAGCAGCAAAAACTATTGACTAGGGTTGAATTCTAAAGAAACGTTTCTACAAGTTGGCCTTATCGCACATGTGTTAGCAATAAACGCTCCGGACGGACACTCAATAGGACCTCTCAAACAATTTAAAATTATGAGTTCTACGAAGGTTACAAATCTTTCACCAACTAATATTAAAAGGCACAATTCTGCACTTAAAAACAAAGATATATTCGGACGAATGGTAATGAATGGCCGTGAGAACTTTTTGAGGGCTTGCCGGGGTTCCTTAGCAGGTAATGCAGAGAGCGACGCTCGTGGTTCTTCAGGGCAGTTGGTTTTAGATCGTACTGAGGGACACACGGGTGGACCCAGGAGAAACATCAGGAGATTCGGTTTGAGACGGCCGAAATGCCGGACGCGATATTATCGAGGTGTTTGGTTAAATTATATTTGATACTTCAAATATCAGTAGTTCCAGTAAATCTAGTGTTAGTGGTCGGTGGATCCAGAAGGCGGCCTGATGTTGGTGATTATATGGGTGGTATTTGAGCAGTGTCTGTAAGTTAATTATAGACTAAATCTCTCCTATAAATACTTGGTAAGTGTCAATTATAATTAACTCTATAGGAGCAGTTTGGTGGAGACGCAGAATGGCTGTCAATAACATTTATTTCAGTATGGCGGAGCGGAGACTTCACATTATTATATTTTATATTATTATCTCTTATATTAATTGTCCTGAGTTCCTGTTCCGTAACCTTACAGTAATCAGTCATTGGTGTTTGGTTAAACGACACGGGGAAAGCCTTTCGCTACATTCAGTACAATGACTCACACGCCAATGACGCCCGACGAATTTTGACTTATATTTGACAAATGTACCACGTATCAAAGGCAGAACCATGTTCACTATTAATCATAGTTCAATTATTTCAAAGAATAGTCTTAAAGCTAAACCATTATTGTGCCGGTGACAGGTATTAGCAACCATAACAAATATTGCTATTTATTCAGCAAACTAACCAAATGCTGTTGATGATTACTGTCTCCTTACAGCCTAGCCCAGAGACATTGCGGGTGGTTGATGGATGTACATTTCCAGCTAGGGGTAGGCTTCACCAAGTACTGGGTTATCACTTGGGTATCTCCGTTCCAAGGAACGCTAGATTTAGCGGCTGTGTCTCGTTAAACGGCCGTTGGTAGGCCTATATCTGAATCGTCACTATTTTAACGAGACACACCTGTCGATAAGGGGCAGATTTAAATGTGAAATGAATGAAGTGCCGATGACATCCACTTCGGCATCCAGCAATACAATCGCAATATGCTCTGTTACAGGCCGAGTCTACGGTACGCTTGAGCATTTATATTATTATTTAAGAAAGGGGATAGACAGCCGTAAGGGTGAATTATTTGAACGCGTGTATTGGAGATATAAAACCTGTCTTTCTCAATGGCAGAGAATTCACGACTCGCTGCCTCAGGATTGGAAAGGACATGTCTAACGTGTTTAGGAAACGTTGGCTGTTAGTGTTCGTAGCAGAGTCCTTCGTAGGGTAATGCTGGTAGGACTAACAGTAAACGTACGCCGGGTAAACGTTGTAAAGCAATGCCATGTTGTGCACATGGAATCGTTTGCGTTTGCAGAGCGGCATTTAATACATTGGAGTCAAACAAGTTAAAGTAACTGTTATCATCTAATCCTTCAAGCGCAAGCGTAACGTTTCCCTATCGCATTTATATATTATTATCTTTGCTGTCCTCTTGTCTTATTAACTTCATAATCCTTATTAGTTTGTTTTATCTGACTTGATGTTATTTATGTATATCGAACTAGGAACTCTCAACATTAACTTACTTTGGTCCCCTCCCCTTGTTGAGAGTTCAGTCCTCTCTGTCCTGGGGGACGCCTGCAGTATGTCAATGGAATGTGCGCGACCAAGGTCTGGCGGAAAGGAAAGGGGCCTTACCTTTACCCCCTAACTTAGGGGGTACCATCTCTATATTCTCCACTATATATATATATATATATATATGTAATTTAAGAAAAAAGAAAATTTTATCAGCCTAGGGTAATTTATGAACAGTCACATGTGGTGCCGTGACCAGGATTCTCGTCATTAAATGTACTGATTCACTTCAGTGCAACGAGAAAGAACAATTTATGGGTTACTACAATAAAAACACAACGTAATTATATAATTCTTGAGATCGCGAGAGACGGCTATAAGGTACAGCCACTAAAATAAGTTCTATTTGATTAAATAAAGTGGTTATAACCATTATTGGTTGAATCTAACACTGGTTCCGACGGGTTCAACTCCCGCGTAATCTATCAGTTAATGTGTTAGAGCTCCTTACGTTGAAACGGAAGTTAACACAACGTTATTTTATTTTTCTGGAGATAATGAGAGATGGTTTTAAATGACAGTAATTACGTTATTTTGATCATCATTTATTGAATGAATCAAACATTGGAATCGGGTTCAACTCCCGCGTAATTTATCAATTGATGTGTTATATTTTGACATGAAAATAACACAACATAATCTTAAAATTTAGAAAAAAAACTGTGGAATGGCTTGCCAAACATGTTTGTTAAATTAAGTTATGTTTTATGACCATATTTAAATGTTCTAACCACTTCGGTAGCGGGTTCAATTCCCGTGTTGTTTTAAAGTGAGTGAGTTAGTTTACGTTGCCATGGAAAAAATGGAGCGTAAAATTAGACATTGTGAGAAACAATTGTGGAGTGTACATTTTAGGAATTGTAATAATTTATAGTTGATAAAATATAATTGTCTAACGATGGATTCTTCAACCATTGACAGCGGGTTAAATTCCTGCTTGATTTATTTGCTGTTGATGAGCATGAGCTACTGTGTCAATGATATTGTCAGACGCATTAACTGATGAGTAATAAGCTTTCTGTGTCACGGCTTGTGTTCTAGGTTCTCACACAAATTATTGATTAGCAAGGATTGAATAATAAAGCTACTGAATAGTGATTATGATAACCATATGCCAGGAGGCAATTTTAAACTACATGAAATGAGTGTTTGCCAGTGTAACTGTGCTACTTTCTACAAGGGTTCAACTCCCTGTTGATGTAAGTTTGATGCCTGACAATACGCTAATTGATTATGAGGCGTGGTTGCAATTACACGTGTGATTGTGTGTATGTGTCACGATATGATTGTGATGCGCCCTTAATCCCGAGGAGATTTCATAATATATTGTTAAATACAGTAAGAAGCATGCAGCTATAAGGTTACAATTAATTTGTTATTAAGTGTTACTATAAGAGATTAACCTTTCAGACTCTTCGGAATAAACCATATACATGAATAGATACTCGTGTGGCCCAATTTCAAATTTCAGGTTGATTGAGACTTCGCTGGGCTGTCACTTCCTTTTGTCTTAACGGTTGGGTTGTGCGAAAGCACGAGTCGAATGCAGCCGACATCTGCGGACTTCCAGGGCAGCTGTGCCGACGTCAGCGTGACTTCTTTTACGAAGCTAAGTTTCACTTTTAATATACTTCACAGTTACACGATGTCGCGTGGTTTGACCTCGCCATTGCGGTAAAGGCACGCGTAGTATTGTTTAGAATTTTTAGACAACACACCTATTCAGTGCCGGCAGACAAAGGAAGCTACAAAAGAAATTTTATGTAAGCTTGTTGACGACACGAATGGCGCAGTGGCTAAGTAGCGGCGTGTCGCGGGTTCGATCCCAACACGAAACAAGTGTGTGTGTGATCTGCGTGTTCCGCGTCTGGGTGTTTGTGTATGTGAGTTTTTGTGTTTTAAATGCACTCACGATACAGGAGAAATTCTTAGTGTAGGGCAAAGGCATTCTTTAATTAAAAGAAACAACCGATTTTCAGTAATCGGATTTATTTATCGGTTATAACATAGAGAACCAGTAATTGTTTGGCCAACCTAGGAAGCCTATATTTTGGAGTCAAAGACGTACTGAATTCTTCAATGAATGGACTCGAATTGATCTTTGAGGGACTGAGTGGGAAGTAAGATTTTATTTATGTTGATGATACGGTTGACACATTGGCTGACCGATCAATTACTTTGCTAAGTGTACCGGGTTCGATTCCCACATAGAAAAATATTTGGTTTTAACTGCAGGCAGTTGTTCTGTATCTGGCTGTTTGGGTATACGGATTTGGAATGTGTGTGTATGCACCTACGAGAGAGAAATTACCCGTGGTGTGGAGCGACGTATTGTTGCGAGAAAAATATGCAGATGTTAAATAGTACACGTTAAATAACATGTTCATTTTCTGATATAATTTCCTCACACTAGTAAAATCACTGGACTGATCCTTCCTCTTACTATCGGAGGGGGGAGGCTAATCGAGTTTAAACTAATATAAAAAAAGAGGATTTATTTATAGTACCGTAATGAGGTGATACTAATTCCGATAACTTAACATTAGTATTCTAATGTGACATTACAATCCTAGTTGGAATCCTGGAACTGCTCTTTCCTCTTAGTATTGGAGGGGGGCGATTAATTGGAATTAAACCTAATACGTCTATGTGCGGACTATTTCAGCCACCGGATACAACAGCGAGCAGCGGGTTGAGCTCGCTCAGCGTTGAGGAAAGGCCTCTGTCCAGCAGCAGCTACGATAGGCTGAATTTAGAACGAGAGAACACCGTAGAGGTAGCGTCACTCACACATACTCTTGAAAGAGACTCTGGTATGTAAATCAACATTATAAGCATGCACAGGTCTTATGAAATTATTTGAATCGTGGTTTAATCTACAATTAAACACAACTGATTTTGATTAGAGCAACAGTTCGAATACAATAATTAATTACCTACATGTATGACTAAAGATGCTTATGCAAAACTATACTCAATTATAGCAAACAATGCATCTTATTAGATTCGTGTTCCAGTTGGAAATTTTACAATAACCAGTTTATAAGAATATTACAAATAAGAGTACTCGTATATAGTATTGTAGGGTCATGAAAATGTACAGGTTTACCCTGGTGTGAAAGCTCATTCGCTGAACTGTGTCACGCGTCTGATTTTCAGAGGGGGGAATGTGACTGTTTGTCATGTAGCCCTGCGTTAATAACAAAATACGTTATTCATCTTAAAATCACCATGCTGCGACGGGCGCCCAAAGTCACATTAACCTTGTGATAAATGGCCTTTTTAAATACCCATTCCTTTATTTCAATAGCAGCAAAAACTATTGACTAGGGTTGAATTCTAAAGAAACGTTTCTACAAGTTGGCCTTATCGCACATGTGTTAGCAATAAACGCTCCGGACGGACACTCAATAGGACCTCTCAAACAATTTAAAATTATGAGTTCTACGAAGGTTACAAATCTTTCACCAACTAATATTAAAAGGCACAATTCTGCACTTAAAAACAAAGATATATTCGGACGAATGGTAATGAATGGCCGTGAGAACTTTTTGAGGGCTTGCCGGGGTTCCTTAGCAGGTAATGCAGAGAGCGACGCTCGTGGTTCTTCAGGGCAGTTGGTTTTAGATCGTACTGAGGGACACACGGGTGGACCCAGGAGAAACATCAGGAGATTCGGTTTGAGACGGCCGAAATGCCGGACGCGATATTATCGAGGTGTTTGGTTAAATTATATTTGATACTTCAAATATCAGTAGTTCCAGTAAATCTAGTGTTAGTGGTCGGTGGATCCAGAAGGCGGCCTGATGTTGGTGATTATATGGGTGGTATTTGAGCAGTGTCTGTAAGTTAATTATAGACTAAATCTCTCCTATAAATACTTGGTAAGTGTCAATTATAATTAACTCTATAGGAGCAGTTTGGTGGAGACGCAGAATGGCTGTCAATAACATTTATTTCAGTATGGCGGAGCGGAGACTTCACATTATTATATTTTATATTATTATCTCTTATATTAATTGTCCTGAGTTCCTGTTCCGTAACCTTACAGTAATCAGTCATTGGTGTTTGGTTAAACGACACGGGGAAAGCCTTTCGCTACATTCAGTACAATGACTCACACGCCAATGACGCCCGACGAATTTTGACTTATATTTGACAAATGTACCACGTATCAAAGGCAGAACCATGTTCACTATTAATCATAGTTCAATTATTTCAAAGAATAGTCTTAAAGCTAAACCATTATTGTGCCGGTGACAGGTATTAGCAACCATAACAAATATTGCTATTTATTCAGCAAACTAACCAAATGCTGTTGATGATTACTGTCTCCTTACAGCCTAGCCCAGAGACATTGCGGGTGGTTGATGGATGTACATTTCCAGCTAGGGGTAGGCTTCACCAAGTACTGGGTTATCACTTGGGTATCTCCGTTCCAAGGAACGCTAGATTTAGCGGCTGTGTCTCGTTAAACGGCCGTTGGTAGGCCTATATCTGAATCGTCACTATTTTAACGAGACACACCTGTCGATAAGGGGCAGATTTAAATGTGAAATGAATGAAGTGCCGATGACATCCACTTCGGCATCCAGCAATACAATCGCAATATGCTCTGTTACAGGCCGAGTCTACGGTACGCTTGAGCATTTATATTATTATTTAAGAAAGGGGATAGACAGCCGTAAGGGTGAATTATTTGAACGCGTGTATTGGAGATATAAAACCTGTCTTTCTCAATGGCAGAGAATTCACGACTCGCTGCCTCAGGATTGGAAAGGACATGTCTAACGTGTTTAGGAAACGTTGGCTGTTAGTGTTCGTAGCAGAGTCCTTCGTAGGGTAATGCTGGTAGGACTAACAGTAAACGTACGCCGGGTAAACGTTGTAAAGCAATGCCATGTTGTGCACATGGAATCGTTTGCGTTTGCAGAGCGGCATTTAATACATTGGAGTCAAACAAGTTAAAGTAACTGTTATCATCTAATCCTTCAAGCGCAAGCGTAACGTTTCCCTATCGCATTTATATATTATTATCTTTGCTGTCCTCTTGTCTTATTAACTTCATAATCCTTATTAGTTTGTTTTATCTGACTTGATGTTATTTATGTATATCGAACTAGGAACTCTCAACATTAACTTACTTTGGTCCCCTCCCCTTGTTGAGAGTTCAGTCCTCTCTGTCCTGGGGGACGCCTGCAGTATGTCAATGGAATGTGCGCGACCAAGGTCTGGCGGAAAGGAAAGGGGCCTTACCTTTACCCCCTAACTTAGGGGGTACCATCTCTATATTCTCCACTATATATATATATATATATATATGTAATTTAAGAAAAAAGAAAATTTTATCAGCCTAGGGTAATTTATGAACAGTCACATAATTATCGCGCAATAAGTGGTAAATTAATCACAAGTACACATATTAAGTGTGACAGTGCGTGAATGTTCAAAGATGCGGTTTAGGACGGCGACATATTTGAATCTCTGCCACAAGCTATTCTGGTCCTTCGTCGCGCGTAAACACCGACACGAAGACGATATTAGATATTATTAAATCTTTCATTAATTTTAAACTGACGGATTATTATAATCTTTACTGGAATTCAAAGAGAGACGACATTAGGTTGCTTAGATAATAGAATAGTTGGGCTGTTACACAGTCGAATGCTGATGCCAACTCAATTTTTGATTTCATCGAATTTCGGCAGCTTTTTAAAAAGCTCTGTGATACCTCTGCGGTTTTCTTAAGGGAACTTTCTTAAGAGCTCTATGTGGTCAATTTCAAAGGAGACCGCAACCGGCATCATTATAGAACAATTTCTAACCTCATTTAAATCATAGCTTGCGCTAGCAGAACAATTTCAATTGTTAACGTCTTGTAATGTAACAAGTACTAAGTAAACTAGGCAGAACTTATCTGTTTCTGTTGGTTATATATAACACCACGTTTGTATAACTTTTTTTTTAGTGCGGTATAATCATCAAATGAGTCCTCCCACCCCGGGCAGGGCGGGAAGGACTGTCAGACTTGTACTGACTAAAATCCACGGTGTCCTTCAATAGCCCTTTATGTTCCGGGGTCACGGTGATGGTATAAGTCCCGCGACCCCGGCATGCTTTAGCCCTCTGAGAGGCAGCCTCGTCATTATGCTGACGATCTTCGAGGCGCAAGATAACTTTGAATTTCAATAGAGTTTCGAACAAAAATGATGACTCTCATTTAAATGTGCGATTAGAAATATTGGAAATATACAGCCAATTAAACTAAAACTATCAGACAATCTATGTAGGCACTTCGATCAAAGTTCAGTAGTTATATTAAAGTTCAAACTGTTGCTTACATTGTAAACTGAAACAACTTAGGTTCGACCTAAGTTGTTTCAAGGAGTATTACAATCTAAGCATGAAACCGTAGTTTCGGTTAAAGTTTCGAGCCATCCTTACTTTTTAACACTTACGGAGATGATAATAAGTTAGTGGTACACACCAAAAATTAGTGACAGCATGCTTGGACAGGACTTCTGACTCCCGATGTGTTGTTGTTGACTGAAAAATTCAGAAGCAATAGGAAGTAGGGCTTACTTAATAGTTTCAAGTTCCTGTCGAATGGACCCGATTAGGTAGACTCATGAAATTTAAGCTTTCATGCGTAAACAGATTCCAGCTTACTAACAAGATAGGAATTTAAGAAAAATATGACATAACTGCTCCTTAAGATATATTACACCGATCACACAATGAAAAGCAGAGATTAATTTTGGGAAATAGAAAAACATTTTCAACGGAATTTTACTCGTAACATGAGTCATAAGTATCAAAGACAGTGAGTAATATGGTCTATATTTTTGAGAAAAACGTTATAAGTAAGGCAGGTACATGTCATCGGCATCGTGACAATGCTGGTCGTGGTGTAAAGTGGCGCTTGAATGTAAGATGTGGCGGTTTACGCGCCAAGACGCACGCGCAGTCCACGCCTCGCCTCGACCAATATAAACGTCGATCGAAATTAAAACATAACGAGAAAGTATGCGCGGGACTTTATCTTATTAGAGATGTGTTCCAAACATCTGAATTAGCGCATTTCAGTGTTGACCTCGTGGAGTGAGTGCACTTTGTGAACACATGTGATGTGTAACTGTGATCGTGATAATTTGTGATGATCATTATCATAATGTGATAGAAAAGTATTTTGTGATGATACGTATGGTAACGTAGCAAAACTATTTGGCAACTCTCGCGTAGTTATTTATTTATTCCTGTAATTCAAGAATGTATTTCAATGAAAATAATTGATGCTGCGATTGAAATAGTTCGAAACGTTTGAAATTAGATTTGAGTAATAAAATGTTTAAGTATTTACTTATGGAGGTAGTAAACTGGCTCAGGAGCTAATTGCTTATATAATTTGATTGAGTATAATTAATAACAAATCTTGGCTTGATGTACTAGAAATGTATGTGTGGCAGATAAGTATAATTAGAGGCTTCTCAATCCTTACGGACATTAATAATATTACTCATAAACTTTGTGGCTTATGATGGCAAACAATTTTTATTCCAGTAAATTGTTGTAGCCATAAAGGCTATTCTTTGCGTCCACGTGGCCTTGAGCCATAACAAAGAAAGGTGATATCAAATGTCAACCTTTATGGCTCCATTCAGTTTTATCTGTTTTTCTCCAGAACCTTGACATACACTTTCTTTGATAAACTTTGTCAATAATATTATTTTGAGTCATTTACAGCAATAATGACTACGATTTATTAAATAAATATACACAGAAATCAATTATTTACTGTATAGGTACAACAGTTAAGGTCGATATTCCTTAAGCAAATAGGACAGAGTCAGTGTTCCACATTCAGTCAAAAATATTTTTAAAACGATGTCAACTTCGATGACTAACTTCGCCTTTTAAAAGGCAATAAAAAAAGATGGTATTCAGTTTTAATTCTGTGAACAAAGGCGTATGAAAATTGCCTCGATTTTTCGCAGTGCAAAACAATGGTAGGAAAATGCTTGGCCATTTATTCAACGAAATCTACTGATTGAAAAAGTTTAACGTGAACAAGTGGCTATGAATTAATTTTTAAGGTAATTTGGAAAGTCCTATTACCTGAAAATGGACATTCCCCATTTCGCAAAGAGTTTTTTTTTATCGTGGTAAAATCATCAAATGAGTCCTCCCACCCCGGGCAGGGCGGGAGGGACTGTCAGACTTGTACTGACTAAAATCCACGGTGTCCTTCAATAGCCATTTATGTTCCGGGGTCACGGCGATGGAGATAAGTCCCGCGACCCCGGCAGGCTAAGCCATAACTGTTTTTGATATTTCGCAAACAGTTTGTGGGAAATTGTCGTGCTTACGCCCCTCAACATAGTGGTTGGTGATAGCAGTTCGTTATCTTTATCAGACAAAGGGATCTTGTCCTGACCTTGTCTTGTCCCTGAGACTAAATCCCTTACGTCTCGCTTTAATGACACCTACTCAGGATGAGAGGAGGTCTTCTGTTTTGTGCGTAGATTATTATTTGTAACTTATTACAAAAAAGTACTGATCACTTTTATTAGTGAATAATTAAAGTTACCCTTAGAGACAGTAATAGTCATAGATAATCGTATATGGTTTTTGGTCTTTGATTTTGTCAAAAATCTCAGAATTAACCACTCAACTAAACTACCTAGTTACCTGACATAATTTTATAATTAGATCATTCTATTTCAATAAAATATGTTAAAAATAGTGAAGAGAGAGAGAGAGAAGGACTCAGCAAAACAGTATAATTTTGATATTTGTTTTAATTAAACTTCATAATAATAGAGATTTAGAATATACTTTTATGCAACAAAAAAATACGATTGCTAATTCTATGGTATGGCTTATCAGTAACGTATATAACATCAATATATCTAATTTAAATTACTGACAAAATTATCAGCTAAGTTTGACAGGCAATTTACTGTATAGCGTATAATGATATTGCGTTCACTAATGTAATCAGGCTTTATAGCCCGGCCATAGCCCAGCTCTACATATATCAGCTGAACAACAGATAATTTATTAGCAGCTTAGTGTTACCACGAAATATAGAAACAATAGACTTATGATGAGGTCAGTAGGTAATTAGTAGAGAAGCTTAGTTCGTAGGAAAATAACCGAATAAATACATCCAAACTAAGAGAAATAAATTGAGCATTGTTTTTTAAAAACCCTTTTTGCAAGCGAAAATAACTATTCTGCCTTTACGGGTAAGGATTTAACCGGTTAAATTGCCCTTTTGCGCCGAAAATTCGCGGTTCGACTCTACTCGCGCACTCAACCTAAAAATCGTATCTATTGTTCCATGTGCCAGTCCAATGTTTAACTTGATGTCTTTATTAAATAATAGTTATTTTTTTTTTTTTTTTTTTACGTGTTAAAATCATCAAATGAGACCTCCCACCCCGGGCAGGGCGAGAGGTACTGTCAGACTTGTACTGACTAAAATCCACGGTGTCCTTCAATAGCCCTTTATGTTCCGGGGTCACGGTGATGGTATAAGACCCGCGACCCCGGCAGGCTTTAGCCCTCTGAGAGGGGGCCTCGTCATTATGCTGACGCTCTTTGAGGCGCGCGTGGAACACGACGCGCCGTCGACCCGGGCATGGTCCATGGTCGGGCGGCGAGTTGCCCTTTACTCGCCGCCCGCATGCCCGCGCCTACGGTGGCCGGAGATCGTCTTGCGTATTAAATAATAGTTAGATAAGAATATTGTTGTTTATTGTATTGTCAGGCAGAACTGCTTTTCTTGTGACGCTATTGACAATAGATTAACAACATAAACACTTGATATTGGAACTATAACCAACAATTTAACACTGATATTCCAAAAGTAAAACTCAAGTTAGACTCCGTCGTCATGGCAACAAATAAATAGTATTGTTCGTAACAATAAATTGACGAATACTCAAAAACGGATTATTGCATTTGAGAAACCGTAAAGTCATAAGCGATTCTACCAACAAATTGTCATTATTAATGTGTATAATGGGACACCCCATTTACGGAGTGACGTACTCGACTTAAGCTGAGTGATGAAGAATAAAACAGCTAAAAGTTACTGTTTTAGAAATACGAAAGGCTAAGTTTATTTCCTCATACACTGGTGTTTTAAAGTAATGTTAAACTTTACCCAGCAAGTTTAAATTGAAGAGTAAGAACACAGGTGGTACCAAGTTAAAGTACTTAATGATAGAGTGGAAAAGGCTTGAGTTTTTAGAATTATACTAAGTATATTATTTCTTAAAGCCTGGGGGACTTACCTCATTACCGTGACCCCAGAATGTAAAGGGCTATTGAAGGACACCGTGGATTTTAGCCAGTACGAGTCTGACAGTCCCTCCGGCCCTGCCATATATATATATAATTATAATTATATATATAATTTCTAGAAAATATTACTTGTCTGTAATGAGTTCTTTTTATAATTAATGTAAACTTACTTTAAAAAAATCGCCAATCATAATTTCTTCAGTCAAAGTATTTGTATCCATAAAAAAAGCTTTCTAGGTCACATTTCCGAATACCGGTGCCAAAAATTCCAGACGTTTTTACAAAACATTATACAAAATATTATAAGAAATGGAATCTGTAATAATTCAAGAATAACCCGTAAATGCTTAACCCGTTTATTGATAAAGTGGTCCTACTTTTCGAGGAAAACATTTGTTCGAGTCTAGTTAGACGTTGATGAAAACAAGCCACTTGAATGATGTTAAACACCGTTCAATCATTATCTACCAAACTGAAAATATACCTATCCGCCCACTACTTAAAATAAGAAAACAACGTCATTATATCTACTATATTGATAGTGCAGAGGTAAAAAATCGAAAATTGTTGATAATAATTCGTTTACATTTAAAATTGGAACGTTTTTAAGGCTATATTCTATTAAGAATGAGTATAGTTTGTATTATATTATTTATATGTTAAGAAACGTCGAAATTAAATTATGAGAACGTAAAATTAGCCGGGTAAGTAAACAAAAATATAGAATAAAAATTTATGTATTTAAAAATAATATAACTACACTTCAATGCAAATGGCAGTTGAAAAAACAAGAAGAAACAAGATGAAAATCCAAACAACATGCTGTTTTACTTTTAGTTTATCATCAATTAAATACCTTGGAGGCAAAAAAATTTAGGCGGAATATTTATACCAAGGCTGAAAACAATTTTGAACTATTATTATAATAATGTTTTTGTTTTTCCCTTCAGTCACCAGCTATCGTCAATTTCATAAATAAGAAATTACTTTCGTATAATTTATTCAAGAACCAAAAATTCTGTGATTCGACTTTTCCATTCAAAACTATGTAGGTACTTGTTACCTGGTCCAAACTTATGCAAAAAAGGTCGTACTTCCCCTTGATAAACAACTGGGTTGGTATCTTATCTACCTAAATTACGAGCTGTAGATTCGACCTTTGATTTTCAACTGACATTTATTCCACGTCAGATGCTAAGAGATACTCTAAGCCTAAGGCTTTACGTGTTAGGGCATATTTTACCACTCACGAATTAGTTCTAGTTAGCATTCCTCACTACTTTTTTTACTCCATGTTTCCGTCATTTAAGCTCAATAGCAAACGTCCTTCTAGATTTATTTACTCCTCAAAGGGGACGAACAATGAACACAATGAGTCTGTGAGTTCGGAGAGACTGCAAGTACATAATTCTTAGTAAGTATGTACTACAGACTGCACACAAAGGATTTGGTGCCAGAATCTACTTGCCACACCAAATTTAGTAATTGCTAAAACCTACATTTTGAGCAAATTTTTTTTCGGAAAAACATTGCAGCTTTCTTTACAAAATTTCCGGTCAGATTTAGTATCTATGATAACGGCGTCATCAAATTTTTAAAACACACCAAAATAACTTCAAAGGTCAGTCATTAAAAAAAAAAGTCATTAAGATGCAAAATGATGTGGCAATGAAAAATTTAGGAAAATTAATCTTGTTTTTGCAGCATTAAGTATCAGAACAATGTTTTATCTGACACAGCTGTCATTACCTAAATGTATTTTGGTGTTTACTGCCAAATAATTTTTTTGTTCATTTGAACCTCGGTCAATGACTTTTCAAAGAGTAAATTGTAATTGATGGCATTTCAATTACCTACAATTTAACTTTACTAAAAGCACTGAATTCCGTAGATTATGGCAATGGTACAAAAAGTCCAAAATAATGTTTAATCTTAGTGCCTAGGTATTTATAAAACTATTTAGGAAAAAAGTTACAATTGATGTGTCGCGGGTCTGTCCCATAAAGAAACCTTAGAACGTAAAGGGCTATAGAAGGATCACCGTGGATTTTAGTCTGACAGTCCCTCCCGTCGTGAGAGTCTGACAGTCCGACAGTTCTGCCCTGGTTGGGAGGACTCATTTGAAGATTTTAGCGCGATAAAAATGCGATAGCACTTATTGATACGCCACGATAATATAGGTATGATTTTTATGTTTATAGAATGGCTTAAGTTTTTCCCATGAAGGTAGACAGAACGTACGCGTGACGATTTGTTTACGTTTACAATGACTTGTATAAAACCAAGTACCTAGGTACTTGCCTACTGCGTGGTAGGAATGCACGCAGGTGTGCCAACAATAACAACATGCTAAAATACAGACGATTGCCAAACGTGGTGAAGATGGCCCTTCAGGGCTGTGCAACGTAGCATAATTATTATTATAAAGTTACCGGTAACGTAGATTATAAAGTTTGTGCGGCGTTTGTTTTAAATAAAACAACGTGAGAAAAATTCATATTATTGAAAAATATGGCAACTTTCTAAGGACGACTCTCATTATTTTGATTTAAAAAATCTAAAAAAAATGTTAAATCATTTTTCTTAAGTTACCTCAGATAGTTCTCTGGTATCTCTTGGATAATCAGAATATCGAATTCCGCATATCGTCATTAAAATCACTCCGTTTATAACTTATGGCTTACAATAGCTACACCCTTTGAACCTGCCGATTGAGAAAGATACAAGGAGATAATAATATGCCACGCCAATCCCAAATAAATTGGGATATAAAGGTAGTAAAATAAAATGACCTGGCAAAAGTTAGGACGATCCTTTTCTAAACCCACGTAAAGTCTGTCAATATATCGAGGTATAAGCAACTAAATCTTTATCCTCAAGCTAGGGACACGTACCCAATAGTGTTACCCTACTCCTTTATCTTTTAGTTTACAATAGCAAATATATTTAAATGTACTGAGGTGATCGTATAGGGCACATAATCTATTCATGTGTAAATATGGACTTCGAATTGATCAATTAATAATTTGGCATCAATCATTAAATTGGTGATTCACATAAGAAAACAAAACAGTAAGGCAATATCAACAGAATAAAAGTAATCAGGATAGTTTGCTGAAGATAATTATGCTTATTGTCTAATCTAACGTATATATTAAAATTGAAACGAAATCGCTCATTGAAATAAAATCACCAGACCATCTTACCTTTACCTAACCTGGGCATCGAAATCAGTACTGTCTTTTCTCATGAAGTTCGCCACAAAAATAATTCCCTACGAAAAAAGTTTTGATCCTGCTCTCCCAGTACTTTCTGTTCAGATTCCACATTGTGTCATCGTTTTCGGTAGTTTTGTGCTGGATTTTATTATTTAACTAGCTGTACCCGCGACTTCGTTCGCGTGGACGTCGGAACTTAGCAATGTATTTTTTATCAAATTGACAAAGTTTCATACAAACTTTCATCCCCTATTTAACCCCTTGGGGGTAGAATTGATCTAAATCCTTTCTTAGAGGATGCCGTCATAACATCTACCTGCATGCCAGATTTCAGCCCGATCCGTCCAGTGGTTTGGGCTGTGCGTTGATAGAACACTATGTCAGTCAGTCACCTTTGAGTTATATATTATGTTTAGAAGATTGTTCTGCTATCCGTGCGAACAAAATAAATGGGGCGAAACTACAATGACCAAAAAAAAAATTGGCTAGCTGATATCATACTTTTTTATATATTAGACAACAGTCGAACTTGTGACTACTAGACAAATGAGACTGTCAGCGTTAAAATAAAACTAGTTTAATCTATTTAGAACTTAGTTGCACCTGTTTTAAACTACATAAACAATGTTTAAATAGCACTTAAAACTTTATGCAAAAGGTCACTTTTCACTACTTTGTACGTAAAGTACTTATACTAACTTTTCCTGCTAACGTACAAATTGTCCAAAAATACTCTTATTGTATTTGTTCAGTATAAAATGTAACCATAATGTATTGTAACAATAGTTTTGTTTACAAAGTCGGGTTACCGTCTCGCTACGAAATGAAACGACCTCTCCTGGGGACAAACTAATACGTTTTGGGATTTCTAGTTTCAAATTTCCTGTACCTTATCAAAGACTGTGTATATTTTAATACAAAAATAAACATTAACCATGAATATTAATGTTGTTTCTGTTTAATAGAGAATATCTACTTAATAATAGGCAACGACGAGATACCCTTTTCTATTTAAGCAAACAACATTTCAGCTGTGATCAAAAGTAACAACTCAAATAATTTTCCGGTTTTCAAAAGGATATGAACACTATTTCGTTAGATATTCTACTAAAGATGGGTACTTTTACATTTACAGAAATAATTTTACCAAAAGCGTTTTTTCGCGGAAAGCAAACGAAGCTGAAATTACTAGACCTATTTAGAAAGAGGTCGGCAAGACCGAGGTACTGAGACAAAATTACGATCGACAGTGTATTATTCAATTTTATTTTTATAGAACTCCTGTAATTCAAATAACTTATGAGACGTTATTTTGCTACTTTTACCACAAAATACTTTTCTTAAAAAGTTCATTGCAAGCAGAGTGAAAACATGTAACACGATTTAAAACAGCGACATCTATACAGCAGTGTCGACACTTTCTGCCCTCGAAACGAAACAAGGGACCATGTTGCCAATCGCAGAGACGGACGATAGCGCCACCGCGCGAATATCGATGAACGCTCGCCACAGACGAACCCGCGACCGTGTCGTCACGGCAGAAATGCGCGCCGTTCGACGCCGGCGGGGATGGACTGTAGTGGGCTCGGAAACTAGGTAAGTGCGAACTCCGCCACTAGATGACGCTTTCATAAATTTTTCAAGAGAGTAAAATATTTCGTTTAAAAACTTTTTTCTGTTTTTCAAGGTTCGTTTAATGTTGTCGGACACATACAATGACTAACAGCATAATAATACAATTTACGAACAAAAAATAATGTCTTCAACAAAGACCTACTAAGGCCTAACAAAGCTCGCGAAAAACACCCGCAAGCTAAGTATTCAATTAACTTATAACTGTTTATAAATAAAGCTGGCTTATTATAAAACAGGCCGTGAGATAAATACATCGTTTTTCTTTATCAACGGCGGAGTTTATCTTGAAGCAACTTGGAGTGGGGCCTAATTGGCAATTAGTTAGGCCCCTGGGCCATGTTGAGTACACTACAGCAGTTTCATCCGCTAAATGTTTATATGAAAAAAATTTACATCGCGTGAATAAGGTAGTCTGGATCTTAAATGTGGAGGGTCTGCTTCTAAATTGCCCGAGCATCATTTTGTTTTTCCTGTTTTCTTTTTTTATTTCTCGGAATCTTTATTACTTTAGGCAAGTGATTTAGAAAGTTCCTTTTTGTACGAGGTCAATATTTTATCGATTTCCCATAAACAATGAGTGCCCAAAGTCTGGGTAGGTAGTAGAGTATGGTTTGTTTTTCTCAGTTGTTCATTTGTTTTCTTTATCTTTAGTATTTGCCACAACAGTCTGGCTCCTACACGGTTCAACGTAGTTTGCGCTTCAGGCAATACATACCTATGCTTCTGCAAAGATTATATTAGGGTAAAGGACCTTGTTGTTTGCTAAGGAATATTCCACGTAATTGAAGTGAATTTGCACCGCTTTAGTAACAGAACCGTGAAATTAAAATAGGGGTTTAACTGTTTAATTTAATCAAGAGTAAATGGGTTTACTATGTGTTTTACTGAAATTATATTCTATGAAATTGTGAAATAAAAACACTATTTACGCTTTGTAAAAGCTTTTCATTTTGCTATTCATTTTATCTGTCAGACGTAGTTAGGTAAGTCTTTATAATAATTTGAGCAGACTTTTCTTTGAATTCTAGACCTTGACTTTTAAATTATTATAACTTTTGATAGAAATCTGTCAAAACCCTAACAAAGGCCGGAGTTATTATACGCATTACTTCACATAGTTTCAAAGGATTTGAAGAAGAATTCTTATCCACAAATTCATAGTTTCACTGGTGCCTGTCATATTAAATGTGGATAATATAATTATTGAATTCGCATTTATTTATATTAGGTTGCTAACTAACAGAAAAATGGCATTTATACCATATTTACCTCACGGCATAAATTAATATTTATAAGTAAATTTAGTTTTTGAATCTTCGGCCGAATACAAAATTATGTATAGTAAATTAGCCATAACTACATTCTGTTATTCAGATATTCCCGCTAATTGGGTCACAGGACTTCTTCATATAAAGGGTTCATGGGAACATGCTCCTTCGGTTGCCCAGTGCATTTCAGAGCCATGGTACTATTTTAAGACAGTCCCGCCACCCCGGCAACCGATAACAACTTAGGTAAAATAATAAATTTCGAATACAAGCAAAGAATTTTAACTAAAATAAATAGAATTGAAAATCACCCGAGAGAATTCGAATTGAATAGATTCGGAAAGAAGCTTTGTCAAACGAAGTAGATACTTTTAAAGAAAAGAAGCCCCGATGGGTATTTCAACGTCTAAACTTTAAAACTTGAAAATTTAGTTAGTAAAGCTTTACTTAACTTGCGGTAGATCTATGTATTTGATAGAAACGTTTAGTCTATATTCTATATGAATATATAAAAATGAAACCCGTTTTCCGTTGTCACGACATAACATGAAAACGGCTTGACCGATTCGGATAATTATTTTTTGTTGTGTTTGTAACCATCGGGACCGGGTTTTAGACCGGGTCCTCCACCCGTGCGAAGCCGAGACGGGCCGCTAGTTATTAATAAATGATAATCAAGTATGCATTAAAAATATCTCATCTCTGAACGGAATTAAGTTCCGAAAATTATATATTATTTGTAGGTTAATTGTAAAGGAGACTTTCCACTTTTTCATTCGAAATACCTAGTCTAATTTATATCATATTGAAATCAGTTGTGTTCAAACTTTTATAATATTGCTTTTATAAGAAAACTTTTCAAATCAAATCACATAATATTTCTTTGCAAACATTTTAGTTAAGTTTCCACATTTTACCGACATAAGTTTGTTAATAACTAAATTATATACACAATACAATACAATATAAAATATCAAATTTCAACCTGATCGAAGACATTTTTGAGCGTGTGGAAATTATAGAATACAACAAATTTCAATTTTTTAATTTTTATTTCAACTATAACAAATTTCAATTATAAATGTCACAATGAAAATTGAGGTATACTTACAGATTAAATAAAATTAAAATGCAGGTCTCGAAGAACGAATCAAACTTTTCCAAAATATATTTCAATAAATAATATGACGGTTCAAAGAAATATAATATAAACCATTGTTATTTGTCAAAAAGCTCTATGAATAGAGCTTTTTGACAAATAACAATGGTTCAGAATATATTATTTGTATTTTTTAAATGTCGCATTCCAATTTTAAAAGTAAATTTCTGTTTTTTTTTTTTTATTCTGATGAGCGTTATGTTTCTGCTTGCATAGCAGTTTTATCATGCAAATTTTTCGCTCAAATCAATAATACAAGTATTTCGTACGATGAATACCAAAACGTAAATTAAAGAACCGTATTTTCTACCTTTTCTATTGAGTTTTTCGATTAAACACCAGCTGATTCTTTTTAATTATAATCACCGAAATTAAAATTCTTCATATTTACTATTGAAACTTTTAACTCGCTACATCGTTTTCACGTATTATTGTACAATCTCATGTGAATAATTTATCAAAGACCTTCTTATAATCTTCTGATTGGAAAATTCCATGGAGTTTCTAGCTTGTTCTTCTCTTTAGCAACAGCATAGGACTGATAATGTGTGGGAATGTAGCTTTACTCGTTACTAGCCTACTTGGAAAGAATCCTGTCATTTGAAATTCAAAGTAACCATAGAATGTTATGTTCCCGCAAAAGTAAATGATGTATCAATTGACCAATTAACTCGATCATTGTTTCTGAAGCCGTATTCAATTGAAACTGATGACAAAATCTCTTGTCTAGAGATTTGATTGGCTATTGATATTAATTACAATCGATCGCAACATCAAAGAACTCATTTGGAATATTTGCTTATGAGAAAATTGCTCTCTCAGGATCCGGAAATGAGCTTCTTGTTCCGCTACTTTAACAGAAACTCTAAAATCTCATTGAATTTAAGGCCACTGATACTATAGATTTTCAGCCACTACCTGAAAATTCTTTCGTAAAAATATCTGAATTATATTAATCCACCAAGTGCCTACAAACTTCTAAGTCTACAAGCTATTTAGTATGCTAACACCTAAGTTAACTCTGAAGTTTCACCTTGCTAACATAACTAATGGCTTTTGGTATTTAGTTTAAACATTTATCTTGTTACCTAGACTTTATAAGTATCATGGTATCGTGGGTCACAAAACGTAAGCCGCGCGTAGCAGTGCTACACGACGTAGCAAGCCTACGCTACGTAACAAGCCTATGCTACGTAACAAGCCTACGCTCCGTAGCAGGCCTACATGGCGTAGCAAGAGCTCTCTGCGTAGCAAGCGTTCCGTAATGTTATAGCTGTCTATATACCTCCACAACTCCATTCCAGTTACATGGCACGCTTGTGGCTTTTCACACGTGATCACTTCTTGCACTAATAGGTAGTCCATTAAAGGTTCATCGCACTATGTTCTCTTTCTAACAAGGATTTTTCTTTTATCTGTAGAACACACAAAGAGTAAATATAAACTTGTCTATCAGAAAGTAAACACACTGTAAAAGAGATTATGGTAACGAGGCACTTAATCATGTTTCTGCAATGCAAGGTAATTACTTTACAACTTACATTTTGTTTAATAGGTTCCAGTGTCCAGGTAACATTTTTTTACTGTAACTATATTTCGCACAATTTGGGTTTGTTTCGTAATAACCAGGTTCAGAACTAAATTCATTCACTAATGATCATTACAAGTTTTGAGAAGTTATCAAAAACTATGACTTTTAACTGTTTGAGTAGAAGTCACTCAACTACTATGCCAGTGTTAGTAGGACGGAAAACAAGAAAATATCAGTAATCTGTGACATTAAAAAGCTACCACTATCACTTCTTCTAATACACATTTAACTGTCTATAAAAAAATCGCCAAAGCATTGAGGATAATTTACTCCATTGACAGTAGTAACAAAATGCTTCATCACACACCGCATTCGCACGAGTACACCATTTTATTTTGCAAATAATTCCTGCGTATGATATTTAAAATAAACATGATGGTTACTGATTCCCGATAAATTAACTTAATTTACCTGCTTTTCATGAAACTACTGAATAAATATGTAAATCAAAATGCAGTGGGGAAAATGTTTTCCAGCTAAAATATGATATACCGTACCTATAATGTTTCCACACAAAATCCTGATATTAAACCGCATATTTGTCCATTACAAAATGGTATAAGTTTCAGTGAGACTGAATTACTCGCAGTATATTTTTTATTATTTCAGTACACTTCATTGCCACATTTTCAGGCGATGTTCGTTGAATAAATTACTCTTCTCGAAAAAACGTCGAGTTGAAGAAACGCGGACTTTCGCTTTGAAGGGTTTACTCGTATATCGAGACGCCATTTATGTTCATCTTACTTTCGCATTTGGCCTCATTAATATAAGGTGTGCTGCTCTTTATTCGTAAATACATAATGAACTAAGTATAAGGAAAATCTCAGTATTCGGAATAAAGTTTCTCAACAGAAAGAAAAGTACCTATTGAGACATCTACCATGCTTAAATACTGCAATATTTAAATCATTGCTTTCAGAACACAGCTACTTACCAAATTTTTCTTTTGGTAAAATCAACCAATGATTCTTTCCACTCTGCAAAAGTTGTAAAAATCTTATCACTTTACAAGGTTTTACTGCAAAAGCAAGTAAGAAAACTGAGCAAGAGAATAAACATACGAGTAGTTCGTTTGCAGGTCAAAGCTCGGGTTGATACTCAACAAAAAGGTCATTTAATTTTCGTTAGTGCTTGGCATCAAAGCATAGCTGTTTACAAACAAGAAAAACATATGCGCGAGGGTGTCGATGCCGTTGGATCATACGAGAATGTTCCATTGTCTTTATATTCATTGCCATTCGCGGAAAATTAAAGCCTGTAAAAAAAAAGTATTCGAGCCAAGATAAAATCCTACTCGATCAATAGCTGCAAACTTTCACTGCAATGTTTTATCTTGTGGATATTACCAAAGGTTTACTGACTTTGTTTTATTTATATAATATTATTGTCACCTTATACGCAGAATATATTTATTACATACAATTCGCTTCGAGTCTTTGAATTCTCTAGATGGTCTTAATGTACTGTTCAAAACTGTTTGCCGTGCAAATTCCTCTCCCAATTCCTTCCATGATACCTATTTCGCAAAAGAAGTCGTACAAACAAATACTTAGCAACAGAAAGTAAATTGTTATAGCAGTCCCCAAATCCTCAATCTCGTGAGCCACATCAATAAGTTAAAATGGCTATTTTTTTAGAACAAGGTCGTTATGAAAACATACCTAACGGCTTTACTGTTTTCCTGCACAGGGAAATTTGTGAACCGGATTAAGAGATTTATTTGTTCTGCCGATGGGATTATACAGGATGTTCGTTTTATAGACTTTAACCATAGCATTTGTATTGTTATATTTGGGTTCTTTGTGACGAGGTTTAGAATGATAAAAGAGATATAGCTTAGCTTAGTTTTATCGTCGAATAAATAGAATTAAGAAAAAAAGAAATAGCACGCCATGTTATATTGCGTGTTATTTCTCTCTATAACTATGCCACAAATTAGTTTCTACCGGTATAAATATAGCGACAGAAACTTGAACTACTTAATTCATACATATTTTAATACAAACGATAGGTATGTGCATTGTGCATGTATTCATGCTGCTATGAATCAACCTCTAAATAAGGATAGCGTTAAACGGTCCTCAACACAGTTTACTGGCCATGTGCCCCAAACATTTCTGCTTTGTCAGTTTTGTGGTATGATTAGTCTCCAGCCATAACAACAGGCCTATGTAAACCGGGGTTGCGGGATTGTCTCATCAGTTAACTGTGACCAACGACGATATATTACTAGACTCCTAATAACAGGCGACCGATGTCTGTCAACACATTAGGCAAAAAAGTCTATATCCGTCTTATTTCGACCACTCCTGTGAGCCGTAAACATACCTTGAGACAGAACAGACCTTGAGTTAGCCAATCACAACGCAGTACCCCATCCCCCTCGCTTACGCAGTACCTCATCGAGTTGACAGAATAGTTTTTGTTCCTTAGATAGTGCATGCGGAGTCTAGTAATATATCGTCGTTGACCGTGACCTTAGACCGTAAAGGGTTATTAAAGGATCACCGTGCATTTTAGTAAGAGTCTGACAGTCCGTCTCGTCCCGCCCTAGGTGGGAGTATTCATTTGATGAATTAACACGATCAGAAAGCGCTTGTTAAACTTCTAATGAAATTCTATGTTTTGTGTAAACTTACGTTCTTAACTTTGCTTGCATTTTCACAACAGTCTTGGGGTCGGTTTTTAGTCGAACAGATTGTAGATGAATATCAGTATTTTGCATGTAGCCAATGCCTATTGAGCCCGCATTATAGTGTGTAATACGATACCCTTTGATAAGACTTTCATACCACTACCTGTTTCAACTGCCTAAGATCTACAAATGACACTTAGATAACTTACGACCTAGGAAAGCGCAGCTTTACCTTGAAGATCGTACGGCAATAACATCCAATAATAGACATCTTCTTCAAAAAAAAACTTTGCGAATCACCGCTGTCTACCAAGACTCCCACAAACAGATTACTCATCTACCAAACGTAGATAACTAGCTGAAATCTGACTCAAACCCGGAGACATTCACATTGTCATGCCTGACGCGTTTCCCCGATTCGTCAGCACATGCTTCAGTGGTTCAGGTGACGGACGATAAGCAAGTGCCCCGGGCTTTGGCACCGTGCCCTCACGGATATAGACGGAGACAAAATTACGTCGTATGCCGTCGTATCGCTTGCTCCGAACTAATAGTTTCGTGGTGAATTACACGATTCCGGAGAGGAAGAAGCGTTTAAGCAGAAATTATTTAAATGTAAAAGTGGGATGGTAATATATTTATCCGTTAATATATTACTTTAAATAGGAATAGAAATACAAATATAGCGTAGTAAATATTAAAAATTAAATCTAAAAATATTATTAAAAAAAAATACTTTTAGGCAGAGACACTTAGGCGTCAAGGTACTCCTCCGTATCTCTGCCATCTGGGAAGAAGCCCAGAAGACTGGCAACATTACCAATTTGGATGGCTTATTCTATGACCAAAGGAAGAAATGTAAAAAAACAACACCCATAATAACGACATGGAGTAAACTTCGTGAGTGTCCTTGACCCAAAAGTTAAAGTGGGTCTGCGTGTTGGATTATGACAACTTACAGTGAGGACATCAGACTATCAGAGGTCGCAGGGGCCACAATCCACATGTGTCCCACCAATGGGAATACAATTTCCTTCGTGATTCGTAGTCCAACTTTCGTTGATAGATTAAGTTCTCGCCCGGTGTCGTTAAAACGTTTGTTAAAGTAACAGCGACCCTGGAATATTATTATTAATTCCAACGTTAACTAAAAGAACATGGTGAATTTTTAATCAGTATAAGTCTAACAATCTGATGATTTTAACACCCAAAGCAATGCCCTCACGATTATCTCACTTCACAAAAAAATATCGTGCAAAAAGTTTACACAACTTGCTCCAAAAACTTTCAGTGCTTTTTTAACTTACATTATGTTTGGATCATATTTTTCCGTTTTTTTTTTGTTATGTACCACATTTGATCGATCCAGTCGCTCTATTACAACATACGACAGTCGACCACAGTCTAGTCCTACCTCAAAGCTATTGTTATCATTTAATATGTGTTCAATAAATCGCCGTCGTGTCTTGTTGCCTACATCTGTCAGTTGTCACAAGTTCGTAGAAGCATGCAACACATGCAGTTAATTAAGGTTGCCTATAACAAAAGCTCGCTTGCCAATTGTTCTAAAGCATCGAAAATATTTCTGGTTTTAACTCACAAATAATACGTTTATTCAAATAATGTGCTTAATGAATTTGGCATTCACGGCAATGAATTCCCGAGAGACCCTTAAAGCTTATTGTTCACATTAATATTTTAGTCTTTAATTAGTATATTTTAGATATAAATATTGAATAATATACCAAACCTGTAAGCCTCGCAATACCTCCACATTTTGCCAGCTCTTAATGTTACTGCTACTGGGGATAACTGATGGAGAAACTCAATGAAACTTTGCCCGACTTGGAAAGCAAACCTTAAACCTCTTGCTCAGCAGTCACCCTTACGAACTCTAGACCAGCCAGGCCGACAATATTAGTTATATTGACATTATTCGAAACACAAGTCTCGCATAATAATACTAACACGACTCATCTAATGTATGATATCAAATACACAGTATCAGATAACTTTTGTCCCAATTGTCTCAGTGCCAGCCAAATTGGCAGTGAATCACTACCTACCTTTCTCTGAAACACCGTCCAAAAGTACAGTCAATACCAAAGCGTATTCATCCGAAAAATTAGCATTCCGTCTGACACTGTAAGAACGCTTTCATTTGTCGACTACACGTTGCAGTTGAAATTCCCTGCGGTACACGCTTCTGTCGCGCTTTATCAAGCGGTTTCAGCATTGAATTCTACTCCTCAATTTGAAAGCATTTAAAGCAAATAAAGCTCTATTTTACATCCTTTTCTTTATTATCTCTATACAAACGGGGCATACATAAAACAAATAATTGCTTAATTACTCCGTGTCTCGGTAAATAAATTGTTCATCAAAATTAATGAGGCAGTGACGAGCTCAATTAGTAAAGAGCTAAGGCTAATTCAACGATTAGTATTGTTGCGAGAAGATAATGTTAAGACGAACAATTTGGCAACTAAGATATTTATTTGCATGCAACTATTTAGAGACAAACGCGGACATGTTAAATTGCCTGACTTGTTCGCATGTGCTGCATGCAAATGATATGTGCTAATGTATTTTCGAGACACGATTTACTGGCACGAGTCACCACGTCGTCTGATTCGGAAACATTCCAAAAACTCAAGAAAACAAGCCGTATTTTCGGGCGTTAATAAGATTTGGGAGGACTGGGGTGACGTCTTGATGTCGTAATTCTTTCAGCACTTAATTTATAAATAAATAATAAATAAATATTCCACAACTAGGTATCACCCAACGCCATCTAGTCCCAAGCTAAGCAGAGCTTGTGTTATGGGTACTAGACAACTGATAAACGTACTTATATATTTCTAAATAAATACATATTATAGATAAGTTACACCCAGACACAGAACAAATGATCGTGCTCATCACACAAACATTTGTCCTGGGTGGGAATCGAACCCACGACCCCCGGCATAGCAGTCAGGGTCACTAACTACTAGACCAACAGGCCAGTCAAATTTATCGGGATATCAATCCATTGTTACCTTTATTTTTATTGGAAATAAATATCTCGTGTAGGCAATTAATAGTAGGTACTCTGTACATATTTACTCTATCGTAAATACTTAGATCGCGATCGGTATAGTAAGTATTTCACATCATCTTTTACCTTTTGCATCTGAAATAGTTTGTTGGACTCATTCAGTTGAAACGTGACAAAATTTGTGTGGTTGCATTGCCCCTTTTACCGAATTACTTACCTGTATGAAGTAGGTGAGGTCTATGTTCGGCAGTGGACCTCCTACGGCTAATATGATGATGATGACGAAAAGTACAAAGTTGATCCAGTATGAACTGGATCGAAGTTGAAATCTAAGAAATACGTTTCCAGAAGGAGCTTTTGCCACTATTAAGGGAACCACTTTCAAGTAGTATGACTAAGTCAAAATCCACTGCATCCAAGTCTTCTAAGCTCTAGCAATATTATTAGTTATGAACTATTTAATAACAAGATGAAACTTCTATCTATACTAATATTAAGACGCTCTCTCACCGCGAGCGTTCTCTTGCGGAACGTTACAGATTCGCATTTCATTAGTGAGGGAAGAAAAACGAGCATCACAATACGTACCTTGTAGGTAATTATCCAAACGAGCTTACATCAGTAAAGGAGGAGAACCGAGCATTACAATGCGCACCTTAAAACAAATCTTATACTTAATGTACGCGCATGCTCGTCAGTCAGGGAGGCAGTATTGTAATGTAATGCTCAAAGTCGAATCTATAATGTTTACAAGAGGTAAAGTTTATAACTTTGGATGTTGATCTTCGGAACGGCTGATCTGATTCCGAAAATTATTTCACTAAAAGAAAGCTACATTCTTCGCGGTCATCACAGGTTATTTTATTAGAAAAGTTTCCGTGGAATAATTTCCGACTATAGCGCAAAGTGTGGTAAAAACTAATAGATATGGCAATGGAAAAAGCTATGCTTGAAGTTTTACGGGATAAAATCCGGAAAAAGGATATTCGGCAAAAATCAGTCATCGACATAGTTTGTAAAGCAAATCCATATCGCTCGTAGAACTGATAACCGATGGGGAAGTTCTCGAGTGGCGACCACGGACCGGAGACGCAGCGGAGGCAGGCTTCCCACTAGGTGGACCGACGACATCATGAGAGTGGCGGGCAAACGATGGATACAACTGACGGATTGTCGTTCGGCATGTCGATTTAACGGGGAAGCCTATGTTCATCAGTTGAAGTCTTCCGTCTGATGATAAGTAAATCATTCTTGACGTTGATATAATGATCGGCGAACAGAACTCATAAATAATTGCACGCATACGTGCTCAAACGTCATTACTTCGGCAGCACGCTGTGAATACGCATAGCATGAATTAAGAGCATACTGTAGACTACTCGTCGTTCCGCATTCCTTTCCAATATTATCCGCCTAACAATAACAGTGTTAAGTATATTTGTTTTTAAGGGACGGTAGACGTTAGTAACGTTGTTATTGATAACAATAGTATTATATATTGTTCTGAATCATCTGTTTTAAATCTACTATCTACTTAAAAACACATCTAAATCTACTTACGATGTCTAAACAATAAAAAAATATTCAGTAAAACTAGTATAGCCTCATCAATTAGTTTTTTTCTGATTGCCTATTATTTATCTTTGTAATGAATATACTTAACCACAATGCAAACAACGTGTTTTTCGTTCATTAAGGGTTATCCAATACTAAAATACACTTTCAAATTCTCTCTAAAACTGCATTTGTTACCTATACCAAATACACAGACACAGATCGTCCAAATCCGGACCAAAACATTAAAATAATCACGTTTTCGTCCTTGTTGTCTACCCGGTACAGACGCGCACAGAACTAGTAAACAAATGTCATATGCTCGTGACGGCGCATGATTGGCAGCTGTCAGCCATAGGTTGGCGGAAAAGATAACTTAAATGACATTTCTCTACTTTCCAATTCTCGTGTGATTGGCAGAATATAGTCGACATCGACTTGGGTTGCCATAAATCAAAAAAAGAATAGAATAGACATTTCTCTACTTATAGACACGTGTGAAACTAGAGAAAGTTTTTCGCCCAAAAACGGAACCAAAACATTAAAATAATCACGTTATTGTACGACATACCTACCAGGTACAGTCTAGCACAGTTAGTTAACAAACGTCATACGCTCGTGATGGCCGCTCACGATTGACAGCCGTATACCACATGCTGTCAGTGTTACAAACATTGTAAACGGCAGGTTTTAATATGCAGATATTTCCACTCTATTAGTTATGTGCTTAATTATTGTTTGGCTGTTTTGTTAATGTCGTGGTTTTGTTGCGGTTTCACAGTAAAAAGCTATAGTTAAAACACGCTATTTTACTACATTTAATAAGACTCCATATAATAGGCGATCATCATTAAATTGCAAATTGAAGAAGGTCGGTCACCTGGAGTTAAAAAAATAATACATTAGTATTTTTTTCTTTCGTGAAACCAATGCATATTTGCAAAGATTGATTTTTTAAATCAAAATTCGTCTCGTGACGTCAGAAGCAAGTAAAAACATTACATGCTTGTAACGCTTTGCCAATTTTAAAAGTGCCGTATTTTCGTCAAATTCGGTTTACGTAACAACATTTGAAGACGAGCCACATTAGGTAGAAAATGAGCTTGCAAATAAATGAAAAGCATTTCACTTACAAATTACTCACAGAGTTGGCTAAAAGAGGGTAGAATTTAACGATACGGCTATCCGACACTAGCTATTTAAATTCAACCCGAGGAATGGCACCAATTCTACTCTTATTTACATACCAAAGACAGAAACGTAAATTATTGTGCTCATCAACACTGAATTTTTCTGAAAAGCTATAAATAATTCACATTGTAAAAGCTCGTTAAATAGCTTTGAATAAATGATAACATCTCAAGGAAAATTATTTGCAAAACTTCCATTGCTAAATAAATTAGACTGACTGACAAATTAATTGTTTTCTACTCCAAATACGTGTTCCTAAATAGGCTCAAACAATAAGAGGCCGCGCCGGAAATTGAAACATTTATTGACGGATTGATTTATTAGAGTAATTGATGTCATAGATAACTAAAACCGAAATGTATCTTGTAATTGTAGTCTTACGTCATCAAAACTGAAGTATATGTTACGGACCTAATAAAATATATTGTAAAAATGCTTGTGTCATGCAGCTTATTTGGACTTTATAGAAGAGGAGAACCCTTTATAGAAGAGGAGTCCAACACCCCGTTGGCCAGTATAAATATGATTTTTTTATGGAATTTACAAACATCTCATGAAAACAAAACTGCCAACAAGTAAGAACGACCTTAATCTGACTTTTTATATTGCTCAAAGTTTGAAGCAACAAAAATTCCGGTCATATTTCCAATAAGTTTAGTGACCTACATCTGTGATATGTCGGCTGCCGGGTACAGCCGGGCAGTCCGGGCAAGCCGGGCATTTGTCACAATAATGCCCAGGTGTCGGTAAAATTCATATGAAATCGTAATTCGAGAGGCCTGCCGCTATTTTTCTAGTTTTTCTTTAACATGATTTGTTAGAAGAGAGGTAAAAATGACACAGGGAAATATGAATGTCAGATTCGATATCTTTTTGCCATCGAAAATAATACGGTGATCGAGCGCCCCTAATAGTTAAAATAAACCGAAGCTTTGGGATAACTGTTCATAATTGATAACAATACAGGTATTGTTCCATAATGAGCTGGCAATATTTCAATAGCCTCCGAAATTAACTCTGATATAATTTTATAAAGGCCTTATTATAATTATTTTAGGAACAATGACGAATATAATTATAATTTGTCTCTAAATTTTTCAACTTTCGTAGAATAAATATTGTGAAAACTTATAAAGCTCTTATTGAATGTTTAGAGGTAATAAAAGAGTTTTCACAGTTAATACAGCTGGGAGCTGGGAATGGTACGAAAATTTATTACATACGGGCCGCCTCGCTCCAGGGATCAGGCCATTTATGTAGATTCAGTATTTACCTAAGCTGAATTTCTAGTTGGGAAACTGTCAAGTTGTTTTTGTTGCGATAATGGAAAGGCTTTTGTTCTTTGGAAATGTGGCATTAACACACGGACTTAATCATAAAATAATTTTATCCCAATTCTTCTTTTAAAGTGTCCATTGAAATGTAGATTGTGTTGGTTCCGAATTGGACCCTTGCTGTCCAATTCCTTAGCAACCAAAGAAGCGATATATATATAAGGATAGCTATGACACTATAATAATAAGTACCTCATCTTTTGAGGATAATCACCACATTAACACTAGAAAAGAGGATAATAAATGTAATCTGTGTTTAAGTACCTTATTTAATTTTTAAAACACCAATAATAACATTTACTACATTTTGCTAAGGAAAGAGCTTTTGTCTTACTATGCTGCATTTACAGTGCTAATGCGTTGTAAGCTGCTGTAATTAATTGTTGCACTGTTTCGAAAGTGCCTTTACATTGTACGCTTTCTCTACTTAATCTCACAATTAGTCTCAGCAAAGGAAGTAAAGGTAAGTAATACTGCAATTGTCTCAACACTTTATGACTACAATTTATAGTTGGTTCCGAAGTAGCTTATGAAGAGCTCGTGGCTAAATAATTACAGCCGCACAGACCAATCTTCCGGGTTAAGCCGCGCTTGCCGAGGTCTGTTGGTTGGTCTGTGGATGGGTGACCATCTGTCATATCGAGTTTCCTCCTTGCATCGGAAAGCACGTAAATCCGTTGGTCCCGGTGGTCATTTGTAGGTATTTGACAGTCGCTACTGTTAATCAGAAGCTCTAAATTCTGACACCCAGTCTTACCATGTGAGGTATCGTATTACCCAGTTACTGGGTTGTGTAGGTCCGACAGGCAGTCGCTCCATGTAAAATACTGTTATCCAGCTGCATCTGGTTTGACTGGAAGCCGACCCCAATATAGTTGGGAAAAGGCTAGGCAGATGACGATTATGTCTAGTAAATCGAAAAAAAAAAAGAAAACAGCCGCAGTGGATTGGGGGCAAAAATTTTAGGCGAACGACGTCGCGGGTAGAAGGTTGTATTTAACAAAAATGATGATAATGACCGAAGTAGCTTATGTAATAAAGCCAAATTATGATTTGTTATGCATCAAAATCTTGCCAACGTCGCGATGAGCCCTTTCTTACCCTCATCAATTGATAATCCCCAGGGTGCAGCACAAGGGACTATCTCACTAAAATCCACGTTTTTACTTCAATAGCTTTTAACGTTCCAGGGCCTTAGTTACCTGCTAAGACAGTCCCGGGCCCTCTTTAACCCTTAGATGGGACAATTCAATTTAGGAGTTTTATTTATATTTTCTTTTATTTACATTTTTTCTTTCTTTGTTTTTCAAACCTGGTTCTTTTTACATTTTCTGCAACACATCATATTAAATAATGGCCAGTAAAACAACGTTTATTTATTACAAAGCCTCAATCAGAAATTAATTTTTCGCAATTACCTGATCAAAAGCGCACGGTAATCGACTTTTTCATTCACCAAGTCTTTTTACTGTCCCATCTCAAGCCTTTCACAATAGGAAGCTACAATGCCTGTACCAATATTGCAATTTAAGGAAAATTGCATTTTATAAATGGAAAAAATATATTAAAATTATGCTATATTGTCATCTTTTATGTAACAACGTCTTCTAATCAATGCATGAACAATTCTGAGTATTTTACCTTCAGTTTCACATAAAACTAATAACAAAAATATTTCCAGGAAGTTGAATAAGTTTAATTGGAAATTGGTGGATATTGTTGTTCTTTAGAAACCCAGACCGATTGAATTAGTCGGTAAGGAAAGTAATTATTAAATGTTTCGTTAAACCCTTCAAGTATACCGAACCAAATATTCCATCCCGGCAAGGAACATATAATATACTAGCGGCCCGTCCCGGCTTCGCACGGGTGGAGGACCCGGTCTAAAATTTGAGATTTAAACTATCCTATCTCTCTTTAAGTTGGATCGAACTGCACATGGTGTGCGAATTTTATTATAATCGGTTAAGTGGCTTAGGAGTCCATTGAGGACAAGCATTGTGACACGAGATTTGTATGCTCTACAAGTAGGTAGTTGTTTCGTATCTGTTTGTTTGAGTATGTGAGTTTTTTATTTAAACGAACACACGATACGGGAAGAAATTCCAAATGAAGGGCAACGTTTAAAAATAAACAAAATATATAAAGGAATATGTGATTTGTATCATCATTATTAGCCGTAAGACGTCCACTGCTGAACATAGGCCTATGTGATTTGTGTAGTGTATATTAATACGAGTAGGTATCTGGATTATGAAGTATTTGGAAGCTAGCTAGGAGGTAAATTGATGTAAGATAAAGGTGCCTACATTAAGTGAGAAAGTTACCACGATATGATGAAATGATGTTTATTTTTGCAAGTAGGTAATTGCAACACTTTTTAACGTCTTTTCATAAAACTAGGAGGGGCCGGTGTTTCGTACCTGAGTACTCTGAGAAGAAACATCCGAAACAAACTCAGAGGTCACAGTCTCTTTTAAAGTCCACACATTATAAGTTATCAGTGCAGTAGCTTTTGTGACGTGAAGTAAAAGGGAACTTTACGTTAATTTGCTGGAAAAAAAGTTCCTCGTTTGTACACTAGAGGCGGTATTTCAATATTCCATACAATAAACGAAGTAACTACTTCAAGTACTCTGTAAATAAAAATAAAAAAAAAGTTGTAATAAAGTCTCTGTTTGAATATCTGGTCAAATATGATCAAATTCTACTCTGATACCAAATTACTAGGATATCTAAGTATCAGACACACGAAAACACGATAAAATGTAGTTAACTGTCTCACTACCTCTGAACCCTAATAAGTTTATGGAACGGCCTAAGTTAGTTCAAACCACTGAGTTTTACTTTCTGCTCAGTCGTGTACCGTCGCGTTAACTATTACTGAGTTTAAACTACTAATTATCTTAACTACTGTACTAGGTAGCTCGGTATCTCTGTTTCTATTGTCTGTTAAGTTATCTCTGTGCGTAATCCAGTAATGTTAACATGCTCAACATTATTTTGATAATAGGTCCATATTTTATTGTATTCATAATTCTTAGTTCTAATGTATTCAGATAATAGTCTAATTCAATGCTCATTAAAATAGACAGCATGTTCTCTGTAAATACTCCTAAGTCGCAAATAAATTGTAGCTAACGGTTTGGGTCTATGTTACAGGGTAATAAATGTTTTATTTATGTATCAAGCATCGCTATCATTGTGACCGTCTCATTCTATTTATTAATTTTTGCTCACTCAGAAACAGAACAGTTCCCTTAGCACGAGTTTTCAGTATTTGAGACGTAAAGTAAACTGGAACTTTGACAATTTCAAATTGAAAATTTTCAAGGAAAAAATTAGTTCCACATTCGCACCAGAGGTGGTGTTCCATTTTTTCATACAAGAAACTCTGTAAGTACTAGGAAGACAATGTAAAGTAAAATAGTGAAAATTCGTTTTATGGGTATAGACTAGAAAAAATCCCATATCTTCCAAACAACCTGTGATTAGAGAGATTGACAGAAAAATAGATTTAGTCTGTAAACAAATTAATAAAAAATAAATATAAAAATCCATATAATAAATACAAGTATATTATTCTACCTTATACATATATCACAACGATCTTACACACCATAGAAAGCTTGATAAAACCTAACTCAGATTAGAGGGAGCCGAGATTCAACGCAATGCAATGCGAAAATCCTTCGGGATCAATTCGTGCATTTTGTATGCAACATTACACAACGGGCAGAACGCATAGCGCTTATACATAGCATTGAAATACAATACGCTGCGGCAGTTAAAACCGCTTAGCTATTGTTTAATATAAAAATCTGTTCACTTCATTTCTTCAGTCCTTTGTACTTATCTGCAAAGAGACTTTTACAAAGTAACAAGTATAGTCTTTTTAATAAACTTTTAAAAAGGAAGAAGTAATTTTTGCGTTTTTACTTTATATTCAAATCATAGCCAACCGATCATTCATCTTGTATGATATTTTTATAATAAAGAGATTGTAAAGAAATATTTACACTCTCTTTAAATTGAATATTTTCTTTTCTTTTAATGTTTGCAAAGAAACCGACTCCACCTGCCAATATTCCCACAGAAAACGTAAATTGCAGAGAAAGAGCTTTTCAGGTTGAAAGGTACCATTAATTGAAAAGGTACAGGCACCTGTTTTAATTGGGTACCCGTCACCTTCATCAAAATATCTAAAAGAAGAAACAAACATCTAAAAATATCTTGAATGCTGGATACAAATAGACAAAAATCAGGACAAAATCTTTTATATAGATTTTCCAAGTTTCTACAACTGTCGTATTGTGATTTTTTATCGCTCTTCCTATCACTGCCATAATCCAGTATTGATTGCCCATTAGTCCTCATTTGATTAAGGGTATAGTTTTAGAAAATACTGAAAAATCCACTTTAATATTGGTACTTAACGAACGATTATACAATTAGAGATTTTCTAAGCATATCAGATCTTTTTAACTTATAGAGTCGTTTCATAATTCAGTCATCAGAATATTTATTTTTTAACAAAACCCAGAACTACATTTAATTCTTGTATAGCCTACTTTACAAATGAAGCCAATTAACGAGAAAACGGCTTGATAAAGAAATTAATGACATAAACTAAGGTACAGTTGAATATTTACGAGTTAACTTTAAGCAAACATAACATAATGACTACTTACACAAGCTTATATATAGAAAACCGTTTCCATTATAATCTTATCAGTGTTATTTATTACTGTTTTTATATTATCGTGATAACACCCGGTAGGTATAGCCACTTAAACACCACTTGTTTATCGATGTTCACCTGTTATCTGTCTCTGGTGCTACCTATTTGTAAATGTAAGTTTGTGTAAATGATAAAATCTGTATCATTGATTTGAGTATTTGTTTTATTTAACTCGTTTATAAATGTGATTCGTTTTGTGATTATGGCGATGCACTGGTGCATTTTTATTTTACTTTCGTTTATACTACATATACTTAGCGACTCGGTACGTGGTTTGCTACTTATAAAATGAAAATCCCATTAACAAAATGATCCGCCAATTATTAAATTCTTTGAGCGGTTCGACCGATTTTCTGCAAATTTCACATAAGCCATCTACTAAATACTCCGAACAAAGCCTAAGCATTTGTTTTGGATAGGTGACCCCGTTTTTGAGTTACAAAATTACAATGAAAAGTGGCATCGATATTTATAAATATTGTTACGAATAAACGAATAATATGCATATGTTAAAAATGTAACCGAAAGTAAGTTATATATGCTATAATTCACCTATCAAATAGATGTTCGTTATATTTTGTGTTGTAGTGAATGTTATAATGAACGGTCAGTTATATGAGGAGCAAGAGCTAAAGTTCCTCAATAATAATCCGAAAACGGAGTTTCTTTCTCCGTTTTCGGATTAGTAACGGTAGTCATCAGATAGGCTCTGTTTCTGGTAGGGTTCTACCCAACAATTTTCTAGTCTTTTCAATGTACCTGCTCTTTGATGATTTTAATAACATGAATAAGTAATAGGCCCTTTAATTAGGGATTAACGAACTTTTTGTCGGCGCAAAATTACGTCCATTGCGAACATTTTTATCTCTCTTGTTTTACAGCCTGTAAATTTTTTATTCATTAGACTCCTAATTATTAAAAAAATATATATTTGGAGGTATACTCTCATATTTTTAAATGAAGATTTTGTAGGAGCATAATTGAAAAAAACTTTGGGCAATACAGTAGGTATTCATAATTTTGGTATACTAAATGTATGTTTGACAAGTAAATGATTCTAATTTTCTGAACTGACTTTAAAATTTACAAAGTTTTTCTTTGTATTAAAATCTATGGTTCATTATTACCTTTTTGAACATTTCTTTAAATATTTACCCTGCATTCATTGTATAGTGAAGTCAAACGAAGATACTTCACAGAAGTGAAACAAAAGCGATTAATGTCTCAAGAAAGGAAGCATTTCATCGTCATTTCTTTTGCAATTATTTCGCTGTTAAGAGCTTTCTTGTAGGTATATAAACATCAAAAGACGCGATACCGTTTTTATATTGTTCGTCAAAGTAAATATTTATCTATAATAAAGAACACAGAGCCATTTCTAATTTATGTTAAAAAATAAAGTGAGACATTTTTGGATAAATATCTTATTAAATTACTTACACAATTTAAATATTATCTTAGTACAGTCGCCAGCATTAGTCAAATTTCTTTAATAGATTTTCAACCTTAACACAAAAGCAGAACTTTTAATTCTGCGAAATAAATAACCACCGTCCATACCTATTTTAGCTATTCAGACCACGCTATTTCTGTATTCTCACTAGTGTGTGAAAGGACTTAAGCTTACCATACATTATGGACGGAAATAAACGCTGCGACGCAAAATTACTCGTGTGAAAGTCTCTATTATTATCTAACATTAATTTTAACATTATCTTTGGTCCTACAAAGGAGAAAGATCATGTAGCTGAAAGTTTTAGTTACTTGATCCAGTTAGGGGTATAAAGTTCAAAGAACTTTAGGAGAGGCAAACACACTCTGTTTCATACTTTAAAATAAAAAGAAAATTATGAAACCTTCACTTCAGTAGCACGTTTTATGAAAGTGAGTGAAAGCATAAATAATTTTCAAAGCTGAACGTCAGATTTAGTTAAAATTACTCGTTCATTTATTAATTTTAAACTTTGCTTTATAAACCTTTAAAATAAGGTGTAGAGACTGTTCAGTTGAACATAAAAGTTTGAAATGTTTTGGCAAAAAAAAACTAGTTTTTTAGAAAAAATTAGATGAAAGTAAATATCAGAACCTAAATGGCTAGTCATTAATCATGATAATACAGTTATGGATACCTATCTATAACTTATAACGATTTTACCAAGATCAAAGAAAAATGCCTTACAGAAATTGCTGTATACTGTGTAGTCAACTAAATGCAGTATGTACCTTTTATTTGTATGCTATATACGGCCAAAGAGAAAAATAACGGTCAAAAACATTTACAATTTTCTGTTTTGTTAAACTATTTGTCTAGGTTTCATTCTTGTAAGTACCTAACTACCTAAACAAAATGCAAACACTCTTTAATTCCTTCATTTGGCAACTCTCGCCTGATAATTAATTTTAATTAAGTGGCTCTGTTCCTCATCCCACACTTTACGTGGTCCCTGACCTTGGCAGCCTGTTGTTCAAGTCTGAAATATTAATTAAGTGACCTGCCTGCCTTTACTATTAAATGTGTGGAAAAAATTGTGCATTAGATAGCAGCTGTAAAGAAATCATCATCTGCCTAGCCTTTTCCCGACTGCATTGGGGTCGGCTGCCAGTCAAACCGGTTACAGCAGGATATCAGAATTTTACATGGAGCCACCTCCTATCGGACCTCCACAACTCAGCAACTGGGTATTACGATACCCCATGATAAGATAGGTTGTCAGACTTTAGAGCTTCTGACTAACAGTAACGACTGCCAAAGATCTCAAATGACAGCTAGGATCAACAGCTTTACGTGCTTTCTGAGGCACGGAAGAAACTCGCTAAGACAGATAGTCACCCATCCATATAAAACCTGAGAGTTCGGAAGAAGAAATGTTATATGTATCAAAACATTTAAATAATTGTCATGTCAAAATAAATTTTTGTCTTTTGCTGTGCAAATAAACTCATTTTCCGATGCCATTCTACGGCACACATAGGCTTTCTCGTTTCAAGGCTTTTATATACATTAACATACAAAATTGACATAGAAACATAAGCCAAATAAAAAACAACAAGTACATGTTCAATTTAATCGTGTTTTCGGAAGTCTTTTCTAATGTATTGGGATAATAATTCCACGAAATCGTTTCCTTGTCTCTCGCATTCCGCCTGAGGGATATTACTGTTATATTATTTTAGCATTAATATAGAAAGAATAAAACGAATATGTTGAACAAGAATGATGTAGTAACTCTGCGTTGTCTATTACTTGTTTTTTTTTCCTTGTCGCTGAATGCCTGTTTTCAGACTGGTGTTAGAACGGCATAACATTGGCACGTAGCCCGCACACAATATTGATACTTGTTCCAAAGACCAATATGTTATCGATAAGCATTAAATAAGTCTTAAAAGCATCATATTAATTAGACAGAAAATATTTTATCAATAACCATATAGACATTAGAAACTGAAATGTTACAATTTATAAGAGTGACAGATCCAACAGATCCAGATACTTCCCTAAGAGTAACATCCTGAAATAAACAAGAAAAATATGATCACAAGAAAAAATAATATACTGCTAGTGTAATATCTACGTAATAAATAACCACATTATTAATGATACCTTCCGACAAATACCACCTAAATATAGAGGCACTCGTACAATCTAAACAAAGATAAAAGTACTCGTATGTATAAAGGTCTTCCAACACAATCTTCACCTTTATACGACCAAGAAAAACAACTTAGCACACCAAAGAAAAACGATCTGAAAAGAAAATAAATGTGATCTGCTATCCTAGTCCACAAGTTGTTACAGTAACGTTTGCTCCAAGAATTACCCGTGTGAGAAGACCTCATTATACTCTCGGCTGTAAATCTTAGTTTATCACGACGTGATTACCTGGAAAGTCTAGCAGCCGAGCTGAGTTATTGTTTTGTAAATAACTTATTTCACTACACATACTTACTTTTAAAAGGACTAAGCAGATATGCGTTACTTTAGTTTTCATCGAGTTTTCCGTGGATTTTAAAAAAGGTTTATGGTTTACCATACCAGGTGATAGATTCTATTGTTCATTCGTGAACTTGCATTCCGATTACGCGTAAAAATATTCTACAGAAAAATCCATAATACGTGTAGGTGTCGGCTTATTTTACAAACAGTCCAATACCACGAACATCTGAAAAGGTTAATGTATATTTTCTCTTCTCGTATAGGATATAACAGGAAAATCATCAGATCTGTCTATTAATATGTACATTTTCTTTTTCAGGTAAGTCACAGATAGCGGTAATTAATCTTCAGCTCTTCACAATCAATTAGGTACTGCATATGACGTGAGGGGCGCTTCATTGAGGTAAGCTCACAATTTCTGGAATGTCTCATAAATCAAGATTATGTCTTAAGCCTACATTCTGCTGTGATAGAATCGACGGCAACGTCAATCAGAGTCCCGAAGAAGACGACGGTGTTTATCTCCTACTTATTGAGTTTGAATGTGAATTTTAAGGTTTATTACCGTAATAAAACATACTGCAAATCGAATTCCAATATCGACTCGATTTCTTGACGTTTTAAGACATACTTTACATGTCACCAAATGACTTTTGGTACTGTTCTAGCTTTATTCATTTCTGTATTTCGTAAGCCTGACCTCAGTCTATTGGTTTGTTCCAAAGTAACTCAATTTGCCGCCTAATTAAATAAGCTTTAAAATGAAACGGTTTTTGTTCTCTGAAAATCAGACCCAATGAACCGGCACGCTGAAAAATGATAATGGTTTAGGGATTTGCCGCAGTACAGAAAAAAAATGTTACTTCGAAAGCTTTGTTTTTGTACATTTCCAACCAACAAACATGTTATTGCTTGCAACTATATTACTTGAAAAAAAACTTGTTTGACCTCAGATTCTTAAGAATGCTACTTGTGAAACTGCTATTGGCGATTTTCTTTTACGTAGACGACGATAAAAGTTGGTCTCATTAATGAGATTATTTCATTTCATATGCGCCTGTATTCAATGCAAATTGCTCGTAAATTCCAGACGTTACCCCAAGATTGTGCTAATTAGTTAGCAAAGCTCTATCTTAGTACGGAATTGTCTTAATAATCAACTTGTCATGTTTTTAGACGCAGTAATGTTCCAAATGATATACGAATCTGTATTTGACCTTCTATTTATTTTTCTTAGTCTTTCTTCTTATTTGTTTACTCCCTGTATTATTGCTATACTGACCTTTCATAAATCTGTTTGAGATTATCTTATGTGGTTGAATTTTCTTTTCGGTAATGACACCGACGTACTAACTTCATGTAACTATTGGTATAAAGTCGTTTTTCTATACTATCAACGTGAAAAACAACAACATAAGTAAATTACATATCAGAAAAGCTTCGTTGCTTTAAAAATAAAAACTACTAAAAAGAATGCTACTCTTTCATTTTGAAATGCAGCGAAAGAGCAAACAAATCTTCAGTTTTCCAAGAGCGAATGAAATATGAAATAATAATTTTATTATTCATGTAAAGAATAACTATTACCTAGAACACAGAATATAAAATAAATGTTTTCACATTTCACTATAATGCGATTTGTGTTTCTAAAGCGTAACATGTTTCAAGTGCAAGTTGAGTGACGTCACGCTCTCGTATTATCTTCTGGTGTATCTGATATTTTACAATACGTTGCTTTATGCTAAATTATTGCAGTATCGTTGATTAAATTTTCATGGAAATGTACATGAGCAAATTGCAGCTACCATTTTGAACTTGTAACAAATGGCATTGCCCTGAAATAAGTGCTTTATTCAGCATTCGGTTTTGCCAGCGACTTTCCCCTCGTGTTTTTCGAAAATTTTCCCATGAGAACGAATACCGGTAATTTAAAAGGTAGCCTAAGTATTATTTCAGACTGTAATCTATCTTCATCCAGATTCGTTCAACCCTTTTGGAGTGATTGAGTAACAAAATATTTATCCATCTTTCACTCCAAACTTTGGCATTTATTATTTTATATTATAAAGGTTTCTCTTTTCTGTCAAGATATTAACTTATTTTGGCGTTAAACAATCATTAAATGAGTTCTCCCCTATGTAGAGAGGAAAGGATTGTTAGACGCTTACTGACTAAAAACCAACCAATTCTTTAAAATGCCTTTTGCGTTCAGAATCGCGGTATCGCTGCTTAAACAAGTCCGCAAGTCCAAGTACCAACCGCGATCACCAATTTGATTTTGATTGTTCAAGCAGTGTTATGTGTTACCTCAATGAATTATAACGTTTTGGGAAGGCCCATGTTCATGCCCTTTTTGGACTTACCAAATGCGTCTACAACAAACAAGAATGGGCAGAACCATGTTCTTAATTAACATTTTGACAATTAGTTGGCTATCGTGTTCCTTCTCATTGTCGTTATGTTTTTGTCTCCTTAATTGTCTTAAGGAGGAAAAATCCACACTTAAATATATCAGGGGCCACCCAACAAAAAAATCAGTCACAATTGGCAGAGGATATATTGGACCTGTAAATCCAGCTGCTCTAGCGCTCTTTGAATATTCCGCTAGCGTGTTTGTAAAGCGCTTTATTGCCTTGAAACCCCTCTTTTGTGAACCAGTACGTTATCTGTATTTTGTGTGGATTTCCATGTACCACAAATACACTCGATGTCTATGCGTTGTTCACAAATACAAGTTCGAACATAACGTACATTATGTTAGACAACCTCCTTTATCCATAGAATTTGTCAAGGATAAAGTTTTACATAGAAAAGTCAACAAAATTTGCATATTTTCAATACGTATTGTTTGTTTGTTCGGGACATAAGATATTAAAGTAGCTTGAGGTGCTCCGGTCGCGGGACTTATTTCTATTACCATGACCCTGGAACATAAAGGGCTACTGAAGGACACCGTGGATTTTAGTCAGTACAAGTCTGACAGTACCTCCCGCCCTGCCCGGGGTTGGAGGTCTCATTTGATGATTTTACCACGCTAAAAAAAAAAAAAAGCTTGAGGTGCTCCAGGAGCAATTACGTGTGATGTAACATTGGTCATTCGACTTAGAGCATTAAATAACAATACCTATATCTCCCTGAGTGTCTGGTCATGTAACATGTGCGGCATAGCCACCGCACACATTTAATGACTAGTGGAGTGCATTGATGTTACAGGTTGTATTAAGGTATAATATTATATAATTACAAGGTGCCCATTGTAGAGCTTGATTTTTCTCTCTCGCTGATGAAATGCTCGAATCTGTAACGTTAAATTGCAGGCGAATGCTCGCGAAACGTTGCCCAACACTAGGAATTTCTCCTGTATCGTGTTCGGTTGCGTTTACAAACATAGAAACTCACTTAAACAAACAAACAGACTCGGAACAACTACTTGTAGATCATACAAATGTTTGTTTCGTGCGGGAATCGAACTGTGCTAACCGTGCCGTCAAATTATCATCATCTCTACACTATGTAATCATATAGTACACAGGTGTTCTCTTGTTTATTTCAGGTAGTTGGTCAGTAGTAAATCTTGTATAGTTGTAAAGAAAAAGGAAAAATCGTTCTTTGTAAAGAAAACCGACGGCCACACGGCCGTTGATCACAGCGTGTTGACAATTTCGGACCATTAATTTCAGGTTTCCTTGCGGCTATCGAATAAGGCCGTAGGCATGATATTTTTTTTGGGAATTGCAACCATTAAAAAAGAAAATACCTTGTAGCCATGTCATGTTGAAACTTTCTTTATATATAGATGTTTTATGCCTTAGGTTACCTTTATCGTTGACATTTTATTATAACTACTATCAGTTCCCAGCGACATCACCCGCTGCTCGGATGTTATGAGTCGTGTGTTATATTATTATAGCCTACAGCCTTCCTCGACAAATGGATTCTCCAACACAAAAAAATCAACTCGAACCACTATTTCTTGCGATTAGCGCATTCAAACACTATTGTTTATATCATTTAGGATCAAAGCTGCTTTCAAGTGGTGAAAGATTTTTTTTTAATCAAGCCAGTAGTTTCAGAGCCTATTCCAATACAGGCAAACAATCAAATTTTTCCTCTTTATAATTTAGTGTACAGATACATTTACATCATAAATAAAATCTATAATAATATAAAAATGAAATTACTCCATTACAATGAGGTACTTACTGGTCGACCGATGCTTCACCAAAATACGTACTCGACTAAATACTCTCTGAACTGCTTTCCTTAAGTACGTACCAAGCCATTTGGCTTAATGCTTGTTGGTAAGTTGTGGTAACTTCAGAATATGACAGTTGTTTCGTCATTTGCTTGTTTAATATCCACAGAGGTTCACAGACAGGGGTGCATAAACGGCCAGTTTACCCAAACGGTCACAGCATTAACGACCTTACGGTGTCAAATTTAGAAAAGAACTGGCAAAATGATGAAGGGTTTCCAAATTCACAGAGAATTGTCTCAGATGATAAGTTCAAGATCCCTTTGATTTTAATCTGAACTTGACCCCTTGTAATTTTACAGACGACTAGCACCCAGCGTGGGCTTCAGGTTCGAAGAAAATAAAATATGTTACTTTTTTCCATGATATATATTTGCTAATAATAAAATAATAATTATGGTTAAGTTGTTTTTGAGTTTATCCATTACAGACAATCGTACAAATCAAATATTTAATAATATTAGTATTGATATGCGTATCTGAGTGGGCCCGCCTTAGAGGGCCAAAGCCTGCCGGGTTCGTAGGACGTTTATTGACATCAGGTATCTCAAGTATCATCAGGTCACCGTGGATTTTAGTCAGTACAAGGCTCACAGTATGTGGTAGACTGATTTGATGATTATAACACGATAAAAAAGAAGTATAGATATAACCTACATTGTATCCAGGTTTAATCCCCATTATATTAATACGCATTTCATTGATAGTAGGTACAATGAAGATAGGCTGAATTCCTAGAAACCTTTTTTGCTACATCCTACATTGATAATCTTTTTCATTATATCCCCATGACACCTATCCTCGAATCAGAATTATCTAAAACCGGTCCCATTAAAACTTTAAAACTACCGACAATTTACTCGAGAAGAAAAGTTACGCACTAAGAAAAGTTACGCACCCACGGCAATACAACCATGCAGCTAAGGCTTGTTGCACACTACACGCCTACCCAATGATTTATGTATGCATGTGTACTTGTTACCTTACGTATCCCTGTGTGCGTTCACATGAACAGAGTACACTGCTCACTGACTCTGACAGGCATCCCTTATTCAATGTCTCTATCTAAGTGAATATTTAAGGGGTCTTGGTGCCTATATTTAGTTCAGGACCTCTGACCATTTTGTCACGTTTCTCTTTACGGCTGGGACCTTAGATGATGGATGAGATAAGGATCGGTACGAGGGTACTGTAAAAAATGTTTTGGGGTTTTCCTTAATGTTTTGGTATTATAATTCGAGAAGTCAGTCACCTTAGGGTCCCGGACTCTGAATGTCGTAAAAGGGAATGAGGTAAACTAGTTGTAATCTCTGAAAGCATTATGAATTCAGAAACTGTAGTAAGATAAAAGTTTGAAGATTTATTTTTCAACACAGAAATTTATTTTGGCCTTTAAAAGGATCCTTAAATCCATAACCTGAAACTTCCCAACAAAATTAAAATAGACCTAACCTACTTTTAAAAGAAAAAAAAATACCAATAAGTTATAGGTATCTGAGTGAAAAGTTAAGCTCATTTAAACAAAGTTTTTCTTCCCCATGTAAAATGGCTACATATATGTTTTAATAATAAATTAACTGTTCATTACCTTACCAAGTAACGTTGTTTATAATTCAGAGAACTTCATAAGGCAACAGTTTGCGAATATTACCTGATTCCTATCAAAGCTTACGTCATACATTATTAAACAGGCCGTAATATAAATTATTAAGTAGCCATGATCCCGGAACGTAAAGAGCTATTGGAGAACACCGTGGATTTTAGTTACTACGAGTCTGACAAGAATGCGGACTAGGACTCTTTAGATGATTTTACCACTAAAATATAAGTATATAATAAGTTACCTATCCAAAAATGGGTAGTTATCTCGCTTATCATACTTTTGTGAATAAAAATACAAAATGAAATGCTCAAAAGAAAATCTATTCAGTATCCACTCAACATAGCCGACCAATTATATAAACTTTGGTAAAAGAACATCTTTTGACGGACATAGACCAAAAGAATAAAAACCAATAAGAAACCTTATCTAGTTACCATTAAAGTCGATAACTTATTAGTTTGGTACTAAAAGTGAATTATTCCTACTCTTGTCAATATGGGAATGATATAGGTATAAAAGATAAATGTCCAAATGTGTTTTCGTTTACAAAAGTGGAACGAGAAAATTGCAACGGTCATAAGACATGTGGCAAGTGATTGGATTACTTTCAGCTGATGAAATGACGTTGATTTATTAATAATAACGCAAAATAATTTTTTTATCTTTCAATTTAATTAATGAAAGCTTCAAGTTTTCTCAATAATTCTGTCATAATTAATTGAACCAACACTCTTTGCTACACAAATGAATCGTCTACTCATAATTTAATGAAGAAAACTAAATTGAAAAGATCTGTAGTTGACTTGCTTAGGCATATTTTGATTGAGTGAGACCTTTCAAAGACGTCGAATGCTGAATGCAAACAAATTATTTCAACTTTAATTTTAATCAAAACAATGCAAACAAACTCCAGTTCAGTTTACTTTTCTAATAATATTAAATTTATTTTATAATTGTTATCTATTGAGTCCAATCTTAAGATTATCGTGATCAAGATAATCAAGAATCGAGTAGATGCTTCTGATTTACAGTTAATTTTAGCAGTGACAGTAAAAAAATGCCGTTTTATTGCCATAACAATATTCTTGCGGATACGAATAGTGACGACGTGTTGGTGTGTTTCGGAGCACTAGATTAAAAACAGCTCAATTTTAATTTAATTGAGTGATACTTAGTGATAGAGATAATTCATGGGATTTAAATCATTATCGCAAGTGCATAGTGGTGGCGCGGCCGATAAGCGCAGGGCGCGCGAAGCGATGGTGGCTGTGCTGCGGCGGCGGCGGCAGTCACAGTCGGTTGGCACGCGCGGCCACACGCGCCTACCGCCGCGGGCCCACGCCCCCGCACCCCCTCCCGCTCCGCGTCACTCACAGGTAAACAAACAGTGGACCTCCTCAACTCACTACATACCTAGTACATCCCCAAAACCCTCCATCCCAATCCCAGTTTTGGTGCTCGAACTTTGCCTCCACGAAATAAATAACATCTTATTTATTTTAAGTGCTGCAGGTTTGGATTGTTAACAAAAATTTTCAGTGCTTTGTTTTCAATGATTTATTTTTGTAGTGCCAACTGATAGGTGTGTATGACATAATCGACATCTACAAATAATTCAGGAAGACGGCGCACCTTTAGTGAGTTCCAATGGTTTGCTCCGTAACTTAATATTTACCGAAGAAACTCGAAGCATGGTACTACGTGGAAGACAGGTCTTGGATATACAATCAGAATGTGATGATTAGTTATTAAAGACTTCAATACATTATGAAACAGAAAATGGATCTATAAGCAGACAACATTTATTAAAAACGACACAAAAAGATACATGCCCAAAATGGCTAATAGGCGACGCGACATGACGTAAATGGATAAATATCTCTGTAACGAAATGTAACAAAGGTGGAAGTGAAGCGGATTTAGTTTTGTCACAAGACTAAACAACCCTCTTATCGGTTCTGAAGCCTGAATCCCGCCTGTTTATCAAGATTAATGAGATGTTACGTTGCGATAACAACACATACAAAAAACGTTGCAAACAAATGGCGTAATTAACAATACACAGAGGACATTCAATTGTCACATGGCATGTATGTATTTACATGCAACATTCTAAGGAAAACTACATCAAGTTGTACAGAAGACGTGTCAATAGAAAGCAAGCATGTGACACTGATCCATCGTTAAGTCGTGACTGAGGAATTGACAATGCCTACGAGGGCACGGCAAGCCTATGTCCAAATACCAATGATAAGCATCAACACTACAGACCATGTCAAGAAAATAACTTTTAAGAGAACATATTGGTGGTAGGCTCATACCACAAACCAAACTCAAATTTCTTGTTTCGGAGAACATAGAGCAATCAATGCCGAAAATCTCGCCACGCCGAAAGGGTTCTCACTCGATAGTGGATCGGTTTTCGTGAGGTAATTTGAATACGTATCGAAACCACCGCCAGCTGGAATCCTCCGCTCAAACCTTACGCTCCAATACATCAATTGGCTGACGGATTTCATATTCGCAACGGTGAGAACTAATGACATTTCATCAGGTATATTCGTGAATCAAGTTTTCAACTCTCTGTGTTTGATTCCTCTAGGGACTAATGATCCAAACCGCCTCCGTTTGTCTGTTAAGTAGGTCAAAGATAATAACTCATAAATTCCCGGCGTACATTTCTACCTCCTGGGATTACGAGACAAAAAAGTGTAGATTTTTCTTCTCCAAACATCTTATGGATAAAGGATTGAATGCAAATCTGTTTACTTGTCCATTTGAACTTGTTTATCAATGTTTAGAAACACTCTGACACGTTCGCTATTGAGAATTAGAGCTGAGCTGATAGCATCGATTGAATTCACATTAACACTCATTTACATTCCGAATCTACATTCTTGTATTAACATAAATAAACAAGGTTACTGAACAATACATTGATAAATAATATCATCATGACAATGCGATGGATCGATTAATACTTTAGCGCCTATTTACTCGTAATATTTCCAAAAAGCGATTGGTGTTCCCAAACGCAGGCGGGTAGTGGTTGATTTATTGACCATAAATTCATATTGCTAGTAGTGTTAACATCGTAAATTTTGTTATTGATAGGTGAGGCGGTTGACGCCTATAACCTTTGAATGACAATATCTAGGCGAAGCGGGATCAAACGATAACACGTTGATTTTATCACAGTGTTTGTTCTGGGATCATTGGTTTATTATTCTGTTGTGACACTCGTACCTTTATCTGTCTAGTCTTTTCCCAAAGTGCTTGAGTCGACTTCCAGTCTAACTAAATAAAGTATTCTATATAGAGTGACATCTTATACTCGACTCCACAATAAATTCATTATATAAATCATTACCTCTTGGAAAGACAGATGGTCTGACTTTAAAGCCTTTGACAATCGAAAACCATAGTCATACATGAGTTAATGATGGCTCTTTGGTCGTTTTACCCTGCTCTGGCGGGGCCCGCTGGTCAAACGTCCAAATGCATTTTCGAATTCTAATGGTTTAAATAACCCTACCTATACTCTACGTCTACTGACTTACTTCTGTCTCAGTACAGCAAAAAGTTCTTTAAAACCATTGAAACATATTAACACAATATTTGTCAGTTAGCCATGGGCGCACGTGAAATAAAAACAGCTGTTCGGCCTTGGCACGACACTCTCATCTTCCATAATTCTTACATTTTTGGCCGCAATTCCTGAATACCTACAGTTAATTTCATTTTAACGATCATTTAAGATGTAATTTAACAAAATAATGGACATTCTTCTTTTAAGAATTTTTGAATTGCCCTGTTTTATTTTAATTGCGTTAATTTTGCTTAGTATAAATTGTAGAAGAGTGAAATTATGTATTTTCACTTCTAACGTCTCTCGCCTTTCTTTTTTTTCAAGCCCTTCGTTTAACATCAACGTATAATACCTATATCCCAAATAGTATAAAATTATTTATTCTGGATACCGGGAACTTTTTGGTTGCATATATTGAATAAAGAATATGTTCAAAAATTGAAACTTAAAACTTAACTACAACTTTATAAAAACGAGGAATGCCTGGATATCGACTTTGTGAAGGGTCCATTTAGTCCTTGTATTGTAGATACTTAAAAATAGACATTGACAACTGAGTTATTTGCCAAAGATTGTGATAGAAGATGTTCCTTTCATTAATTGATTTAATTTTTACATGTACTTTTTCTACGTATTTCTTATGATTTCGCGAAAAACAAAATGGCATGACACACAAGGTCATGTTAACATCTATCTAATTATATTACTTGCCATATAAAGGTTCGACAACAAAAACGCTCATTACAAAGTTAATGTATCTTGATTAACGAACTATAAAAACATGAAACGAAAAATCTTGAGTAAACTTAGTATAAAACATAATCATAGTTGTTTTAAAACATAAGCAACTATACTAGCACAGACTTCGAATTATAAACGTTTCAATTTATTCATTACTAGTGTCCTGCCCCGGGTTCTCGCAGATTCAAATATTCCACCTTTCCGATAGTATTCCGAAAACCTTCTCACATATATAAACCTTGTTCTGATGACAAACAAAATAAGAGAATTATCCAACTTGGTACAGCCGTTGCAAAGTTATGTGTTAACAGACAAACTTGCATGAAATGTAAATAAAACCACTTACTTTTCTACTTACAGTCCAAATAAAACATAGGTAAAGCATTGCCCTTGTGCAAAGAATCACATTGTTTTTGCAATACATAATACTTTATTTAAATAATATCGTTTTTCACAAGTAAAACTAATGTAGCCTCTTGAAGGCTAAACAAGAATAATCACTTAGCTTTGCTTACTCACTGGCCTTTTAAAATACAAAGGAATCTCACCCCTTTCTACTATCACTCAGTTGCACTGCAAATCACTAAATGCGTTTAGTGCTAAACGTTTTTAAAACGACCTTCTATGCTAACCAATCCTTCAAAGGTGATAGCGAAAGATTGATGTTTTGAATGTATTACGATTTTGTATGCTCAACGCATTTACCGATTTGGGTTGTGTTGCAAACGGGCCTAAATCTATCGATAAACTCACATAAAAAACGGTGTTATCGTAACCATCTATGCTATGTTGACGCTAAACTTATCTAAGGTAACATCACGCGTGTATAATTTCCGAACGGATAGGCAGAGGTGTACAACTTTAGGTAGATGTAGTCCCGAGTATTATCTGTCAAGCTTTTGTCAACAACCGGCATTTTAGACTCCGCGGCTGCTACTGACAAAATGGAAACATTTAATAATACTACTTTGCCCGGTCGAGTAATTAAACCTGAACCTCATGGTAAACAGCCACTCTCAAACCAACAAGGCAGTTGCAAGTTTCATATCAAATTAGTTCAATTTATAATCGCAATTAGCATTTATTCAGAATTTTACAATATCGATAAATTGATTACATTTATTGCTATCGGTGTTACGTGTCAAACTTATATTCTTCAATTTTACGGTTGCAATTTATTTGATCAAATATGATAACATTTTTCTGAGTCACTTTTAAGGGCTGACTCTTCGACCTAACAGATGTCAGACATTACGAATAATTCTACATTTTTAATTAAAAATACATTTTCGTACGATTACCAACACTTTTGAGCTGGGAAATCTGTCTTTTTGTATGTATCAAAGCATCATTAATAATCCTCTTTTATACTAATAATCCTTTAGTTACTCTGTTTTGGGCCAGTAAAATAAAATTACCTACCGTGCGTCGTGCGACATGAAGTAGATTAGTTTGGGCTTCATATTAAAACCAGTTTGCTTATGAAGAGATTTTACTATGAAATCCCCTATCTCATATCCTGACGGAACCATAGAGGTTCTGATGCCGTGACCATGACAAAACTGTCACCCTATTGAAGGAATACAGTGGATTTTAGTCATTATAAGTCTGACAGTGCCTACCGCAATTCCACCACTCGACCCTGGGCGGGACTACTCATTTGATGATTAAACACGATAAAAAGAAAACCTGAAAAAAGATAAGTTATCATTCTTCAATAAGTATGACATAAATTACGTGTTTCGTTATCGCAATCTTCGAGATCGCGTGACATGAGCTATTTTTAGTCATAATCCTGGGGTGTCAAGTTCTTCGTTTATCACAGTTATCTAGACCTGTCTTCTCATCTAAAGTAGTTAGGGATTATACAGTTTGAAATATGTGCAAAAAGTTTCTGTTTGTTCTGGCACAAAAATAAAAATTAAAGGTTTCTTTAGTCTTTTCCATAGTAAAAATATATATTTATGGTAATTATCCGATAACCATCCAAGCTGATTCATTATATAATCTGAAATCTTTAATCGTTTACTCCAACCGCTTTTTTAAACATATAATAATAGGTACATCTTCCTACTCTAACTGAAGCATATTTATACTGCCAAATCTAAATAAGTTAATAAACATTTCACAGTTTCACTTGATAAATCTTGCAATTTTCTAAATACCCAACACTACTCACATATTAAAAAAGTTTACTAGGTCATTCTCAAAGGAGAATGCCATCATAGGGGTGACATCCTCGAACCGCATTTGTGTCAAAACAAACAATAGAATTGTTTATTTTTCGCATTTTTCAGTAGTTGATTGAGAATATTATATTTACGGTCGCCTTATACTTTGTTAGAACATAGAATTTAGTTGTTAACCACTACACAAAGGCAAAAACACACTCGCTTGCCAGAAACATTCTGTTTCGTACATGTAGCGTCTCTGGTCACGACACGACAAGCCATCCAAAGCCAGGGCCAATTCTCCCATCAGACACTTTGAACATGTGCCCAGAGCCGACTATCCACAAGGGTTCCAAGTTCTTGTAAATATCGAATCAGGGGCTTTCAATAAATAAAACTAAGTTTTACGGACTTCTTAATTTTTTTAGCGATACGCAAAAATTCTTGTGCTTCTCTTGATTTTTCTCATAAACCATCATAAAAATACATAATGTATCCTAAACGAGCGACGTGGTAGAGAATTTGCTTCAACTTTTAATATAGGCCTCATGGTCCTTAAGCCCCCACTTGCTCAGAGCCTAAAAAAGGGTAAAGACGGCTCTGTCCATAGCTCCTTCAGTTCGTGTATTATCCGAAGTTAAACAATTTCAGGTGCGTCTAATCATACGTTATCCGCAAACACGTTTTGTTTTCTTTATCTCCATTTTTTTTCCATTCATTCTTTTATCGCTGCCTTAATTATAGTGAGATTTTTTTTATTATCTCTTGATTATGACGCTAATATTTACGTGACATTTCCCACGTGTAAAAGTACTATATATAATTGTACAAAATCTTGGCCTGAAGGAACAAAGATATGGAAAACAATCCCCGGATAAGTCTTCAGTTGGAGGATTATTTTTTCTTCTTTAATGATACGTTTATTAAATTTTTGAAAGGGTCTTATCGCTTCATCCTATCTAGTAATCATTGAAATAGGTACAAGTAACAGAATGGTCGTCTTTTCTAAAACACCTTACTCCGCTATAAAGATATAAGCTTGTAAAAGTAAATTACAAATCAAACTCCTCGAAATTCCTGATTTAATTCCATCTATAAGTACGTACTTTACTTTTTATGCTAACGAATCTTGAAGAGAGCTTGAAACAGTCGAAAATTCATATATTTTTGATGAGTAGAAAATTGCTTTAGTTTCTTTCTACGAAGTTTTAAAATTCTTCGCTCAATTTATGTGTCTATTAAAACTTTTATTTAATTTTTTATTAACACTAAGCTCACATATTTAAAATACTTGATACATCATTGCACAGTTGAATTGTCTTTAATATTTATATCATTCGGAAATCTCTGCCAACAGTATAAAATAAATACCATAAAACTGTAAGAATGTACTCCTAATGACGGAAAATATCGCGTTACAAAATGTAAAAATCCTTTAGTCATCGTAAAGACATTTGTCACAATTGTTTTCAAGTTTTAGTTTCAATGGCCATCACTGTGAATAACCTTGTGAATTAAATACTTAAAACTCATTCATTGTACTGTGTCTAATTAGAGCAGAAACGTTTAATTTATTCTGTCTTAAATGTTACGCTAGGATTTAAGAGTTTAACTTGAATTTGTCTTAAACCTTCTGTCAGTTTTAATTTGGGTAACAGAATTAATTTTACTTTAAAAAACTTTTAGAGAAGAAAATTCTCGATAGCTAAGAATTTAGAACACAAAATTCTAGCAACACTAACGTGAATAATATTTACATATTTATATTTTACCGCTGGCAATCCTGACAAACACATGGAAATGAGGCTGATTACCAACAATAACTGTATGCTTTTCATTACCGCGGCTCTACAAAGAGCTTGTTAGTTTGTATGGGGACTTTAATAATATTCATTTTCACGTGGTTTTGTCGCTCGCTAACCAAACCGTCAAAGAATTCGGGGGCAAGGGTCTATTAATGACAAATTACCGCCGAATCGGTTTTTTTATGAAATGAATTGAAAGATCTCATCAGACTTTATTTAACGCTAAAGGAATCTCGCTTTGTGAGCTGTAAAAAGATTCCGGTCCCTCATATTAGGAATTTCCTTTGTCACATAGGTCTTGCAAAAGAAATTTCTCATTTTACGTTCAATGGATGGACGTAGGACTAGAACTAACACGCTCATTTTATCGCTTTCCTTTTCCGGTCAATTTCCTTTAATAATTCTAACATAAAACATCACAGCATGTGGACACTCCCCGAATTCTGTTACTCTTCTTCAGGTTCTAAATATGAGTCATCGAGTACAAAGTTTCATAGTCAACAAAACAAGTAACTGGTGTGAGGTAAGATTTTTACAGGTGTTATAAAACCTCACCTGTTCACACATGCGATGACCTTACTACTCGGTAGGAGCAAGATAGTAACCTGATAATAAAATGTAGTGTAGTGAAGGTTGTTACCAACAATCCGTGGTGAATGTTGGCGACTTTTACTTTATGCGCATATGTTAATGAGTGACACGGCACGCTCATCGCCATTCAATGCAAATCACGACATTATCGGTATTCTATAATTCAGTTAATTGTCACGATGGACGCGTTTTGTCCGCTTCGTTACTGGATGATAGTTAATATACATAACTGTCAAACTGGACGGTGATGGTTAACGACATAGCTTTTAAAACTGACGTAGTTTCGACACTAGACAATCAAATGATAAAACTATCTGTGTATTGTATCTTGTAAAACAATAGGCACGTTGAGCATTGGTACTCTATGCTTGCCAACCATTCCATGAAGATATGGCCGTTAGCTTATCCTTAAGTGCTTGTGCATTCGGAAGAACACGATAACTGCTTGCGAAATAGAGATATAATGGTTAAAATAATCGTTGTGCATTATGGTGCACTAAGCAATCAAAGTATTAATAACGGGCAGCCCACCCTGGCTTCAACCAGGTACAATTTTAATATATATTATAGCCTTTGTGACTCGCGGATAATGTGGCTTTTAAGCCTATGTCAAACAGACTAGGCGATAGCGAGCCGAACCGAAACCTGTCATATAGAAAAGCGGTCCAATAGTCTATGTGACAGGCTTCAAACAATTCCATACATTACAAACAAAAACGCTACGGCACGCATTCGTTTCGTCTGTCAGTTTGACAAAGGCGTTATAGTTGAAAGGAATTTCGTAAATCGGATTATTAGTTTTTGAATTCTCATTACAAACAGATAAAAATCTTTTATCATTAGTTTAAGAAACGTTTATTTCATGATGCACGGTGTTTTAACCTCAAACACTTCGATATCGTGTGATAATATGCAGCTAATTTAAGGCTAGACATCTTTAATGTGTGATATGTATATGAAATTTTCTCATAATTGTTGGTATGACATTGCAAATTACCTCTGTCTGACAAAAGACAATCAAGTTTGTCATGAAGGCGATACACAATGCTCTGTAACTTTGGCCTTCAAGACAAAAGTACCCAACCTAAGTAATAAAACATTCAGGAGCCCATCAGTATTTAAGAAAAAAAGTCTTATACTTAAGAGATTAATGAACTATTTCCAAGAGATAGGTAAAAGTTTGACCTTTGACCTCGTAAATAAATTAAGAATAACTTACGCCAGCGGTTACACCACTGTGAAGTTCAGTAATTGCATCACTCCCACAACAGTAATAAAAATATCCTGCGACTTATGTAACTGTAAGATTATAAACTATATCTATACGACGTAATACAGGACACTCTTGTAAAAAAACTTCAAAACGACATTTGGCGTTGATATAAACGTCGTTTTGCAGTAACACCTTTTTAAGACAAGTGTTCAACAACTGTTTAACTTTTTTGTAGTAAAATGGAACATGTCCGAAATTCCATCTAACTCCATTCTGTAGTCTTTACGAAAAAGAGTAAAAACATCCATTTAATTACTAAACCCACAATCTTTCGCATTTGTAACAGAAGTAAGACTTGAGAAAATACAGTCGAGTAGTCACTTCCATTTTCCATCTAGAGCTCGCAATTTATTTAATGGCTCTGACGAATTCTCGCCAAAATAATCGATTGAGTCATTTGGTATTTGTTTTCGATTCCATACATACGTAAGGTACGCCTGCTGTTTTCCAGTAAATTGTAGAAAGAAATGTACTTTAGTTGTCTGTAAAGCAATTTATAAGACAGATGGGTCAAGACTTCTACATGTAGGTGATTTTATCGATCAAAGCGTGTTTCTAGCGTTTCTTAATAGGTAATTTACATAGGTTCGTAATGTTTAATGGTAATGTAGTGGACACTTGGACGTAGTTCGGCTTAGATATGCCAACTGACATTCTTAATTAATCCATTTAAATAGGTACATCAAACGAATTCAGAGAACTAAATTGCTATTCAGTAAAATTTGTCTAGTATACATGCAAAACGAAGACAGATTTAAAATAAATTTGACTAATTGATGATGCAGTGGCTAAGGGATTGTCTACTCGGGTGTGGGGCAACGTTTTATTTAAGCATAACATGTACGTATACACTATACTATACAAAATCATTATAATATACCATTAACTTCATAAAATAAGATCAGTACATTCAGGTTCTAGCCGAGCATGTTCAGTTTGTCCCGCCATCTATGTTTTAAGTTACTTGTAAGTATTCATATTTTAATCCTGTCACAAAAATACGTAAGTGTTTATATCTTGCATAAACTGCGTTAAACGCTTGATATTTTAATTAAGAGAGCCGTCTGGAACTTCCATCTTAAAATAACACATATTAGTCTAACTATTCAACGGTATTTATATCTGTCTGCAGATATTAAATTCTCGTCTCCGCGTCTCTCTTGGCGGTTCGAAGGGATTAATTATTTTTTACGACGGACCTTGTATGTAGGTAGATCTGAAGGTCTCATATTGTGTCAGGGAATCACAGTTTTAATCCTTTCCCACCGTATCTCGATTATTTCCCGAGAGAATTTGTTACGTTATGCATATTGCAAATTGTCTTTTCTGGATATGAGTTTCTAAAGATAACTTAGATATTTCAGTAAAAAAATATAAATCTCTTTCACAACTCTATGCCAAATGATCTCATTTTGGATTTGATGATTAAAAAACTTTGTAATCTCATTTGGCACGTTTATTTTTCATAAATATTTTGACTGACACATTTGAAGTGTTGATGTAGAAATAAATCTTGCAGATGAAGTCGTCGGCCTGTTCACTCTAACTTTGAAGAGGTTAGGGTTGTATTCGTTCGGAAAAACAAATGTAGATAGGCACATACGTACAATAGACAATAATTTTGTGGCAGTCATTTGGAAACATTCTATTCAGCTATTTATAAACATTGGCAAACAATGAAGACAGAGACTTTATTTACCTAAGTGCAAATAAATAAAGTTCGCTCAGGTAAAAATGATAGATCTTACATTTTCCCAAGCGAATTTTAATTAAATTCTAATAAAGAACTATTTAGTTCATAGTTTAAGACTAATGCGCTAATTTCTTGGAATTCGTTTTCTAAAATTATAGTTCTATGTAAATTATCTCAGAATTTTATTGGCAGATTTTCATTAAAGCTTTAAACACAAAACGTAATCTTTAAAATTGGCACCCAGTTATTTTCGAAAGCTAATAAAATTATAGTATTTCTAGGTAAAATATTGTCTCTGAAATGTTTAATTTCTTTTTAAAAACTGTTAACGTTTAGAAAGTACTACATTAGTACTCATAAATTTACCCTACACACACAGACAGAGTACACAGGTACACTACCTAGACAAAACAATTCGTTCCATACATTAGCTGCAAAATTATCTCAATTAAATTCACTGCAACATTGTATGGTCCCGAGAATCTCGGTAACCTATTATTATTAAATCAACCCTGCACTATAAATTTACGATGAATTTCCTACAGCCGAGAACATTGTTAGTTAATATAAAGCTCAAAATGCATTCGACTTCGTACATTCGATTCTCTTGACCACTACCAAATTTCTCAGATGGGGTCGTAAACCTTTTTTTTTTGCGTGGTATAATCATGAAATGAGTCCTCCCACCCCGGGCAGGGTGGAAGGGACTGTCAGACTTGTACTGACTAAAATCCACGGTGTCCTTCAATAGCCCTTTATGTTCCGGGGTCACGGTGATGGAAATGAGTCCCGCGACCCCCACAGGCTTTGGCCATCTGTGAGGGGGCCCCGTCGGGGTCGTAAACCTTAATACGAAATACCTGGTATTAAACCTAGCTCACCTGGTCTAAACTATGACGTCTTAAAGCGTGAGTCTTTAGGCTTTGGGAAAGACACAGAGCTATACAAGTCGTGTAATGCTATCTCGTACAATGAACAGAACTATACACGCCCAACGACGGCATGGTGACCACCTGAACTAGACTCGTTCTAACCTATGCGATGTAAACATTGATGGACCGTAACGAATCTCCTTTGAGTACTATCTACTTCTAAACAATTTTCCGTGTTTCAAGTCTCATTCAATTGATAATGAATGAGATCGAGATGAACGGTAATTTTGGCGACGAAGTAGCAACATTTTATTTTTGATTTTATTACCTCAACTATTGGTAAAACAACAAATCTTGTCATGAATTCTTACATCATTATATCAAATATAATTATAATTACTAGGAAATGTTTCATTTAGTTTCATTACTATATCTTTAGAGTCAGTTATGTGCATAAATAATACAGACTCAGCGCTCACGAATTACAAAGCTCGCGGTACTTAATTGAGACCTAATCTAAAACGGTCCATATTAGTCTTAATCAAACTGTGTTGTGAAACAAACAGCACACTCAATAAAAGCATACTTTACAGGCTATATAAACCACTTTAATATCAAAAATGGTTATCAGAATTTTCGAATCCTTAATGCAGTATAATAAGCTCTGCGTAGCTTGGGACAAGATAGCGTTGTGTGATAGTTGTGGAATATTATATAAACAAAGTAACCAATTTAAAACCGTGGGTGGAACCCCAAAACAACGCTAGAAATAGGAAAATACGATCACTTAAGTAAGACTAACAAAGTGTTTTCTCAAAGCAATCTACTCTTTTCTAAAGTAAAACAAATAGAAAACCATGAAAATAAATTGTATTCAGGCCTGTTTTCTTACAAAGAATATCCTAAAAATCTGCCTCCTATCAGACGAAGTTCAAGGGAGCTGTCTCAACTATGTTACGTAGTGGTACAAAGTTGAGTTACTAACTTGTTGTAGCTAAATTACCTTCATAAAATAATTAATGTTACGTTATATCTTTCATTAGCCTTCTTATGTTAACGGTTGACAGCGTGCTAAAATTAAACGTCCTTTAATGCTTTGTTTTAATTTTGTATGTTTGCAAACTGTGATCGGAAACTAAGCAGCCTTTTTTGATAGTTTCAAAACCTGAGTAATTTAACGCGTGAAGTGAGTCCGACCATGACTTTACGAAACTCTCCCATAAAAAATTGTCTTCCTAGCCTATCCTTAAGCCAACTTTCACCAAAATCCATGCATTAAGTTGTGAAGGCTTTCTGAAAAAACTTATTTGACACTTATTTTCTGTGTTCAATAAAATCATTTAAGTACATAATATGTCGGGGTTTGCTCCCAGTCAAAACAAAGCTGAAAGTCGCCCAATATTTACGACCTTTTTTCACATGCCTGAATCTGTGTCCCCATGCCAATACGTTATCGTGTCAAGCCTATTTTTAAGCTTTAACGCAAAAGTAAGCCGTCAATCACGGATATTTTCCCCATATCTGTGGCACTATGCTACAAATATCTAAAAAGGTGTCAACGAAACAGATTTTAGATATAATTTTTGTCTTGGATATCTTTTGCCATCTAATTCGCCCACATTCCAGTTATACCTCGGAAAAATTATTACCGGGATAAAGTTAGCTTATGTTATATTCCATTCTCCGTTCTAAACATATTTACAGATGGCTAACGTGAGTAACAAACATTCATCCATTAATCCGTCCATCCAAATGTTTGCCTTTCCAAGTACTTAGTAGGACATTAATTAATAATCGGTTATGTTTAGTCTAACATTAGATAATAACTGCACCAACTGATATGCACAGGTTACTATTGTGACGTCAATGGACGTCAAACCACGGTAACCACGTACGCTATGATGATTTATGTAAATGTAACGCTGCATGTTGACGTTATATGGCGACCTGCTCCATGGCGTTAACTTCAGTGTACCACAATATTGATGAAGCTTCCAACTATTGTTTGAAAATGTACTGTATATTCTAGAAGTCTAGAGTCTAAAATCCATATTTAAGACTAGAATATACAGTACATTTTCAAACAGATGGTGTTATTTTCATAAGCCCTATGAAAATATTACTCGAAGCAGTATTATAATTTTGATTAATGCACCAAAAGACGCCTGTTTTAATTAGTCATCCTTCGTCAGTTATAAAGTGATTGCGTGAGAGGTATTTTATGATCGTAGTTGAGCCTTTGAACCAGGTGACTAGTACCAATCATTTATTGCATTCCATTAACAAAAACACACACTACCTTGTTGTTAATAACGTTGTTGTCTTGTCTTATTTAAAAAAAAATGCACTGTATTTAAAATTCGAACACGGCATGTATTTAATTATTTTCTACACTGACAGGCGAGCCGCCTCCACTGCATTTCCTCGCTTAGTGAGGTGAAAAGTTGTGTGTTGCACTCGGCAGCACAAAGTTTTTCAGCGTCTCGTACCTTTAAAAACTTCGCATCGCTCAGGATCCTATATTTGAGCCGCTCGTTTCTCTCGCGGTTCAATCTTAAAATCCTTCGCTCGCTCAGTTTTCAATTCAAGTACTCGCGCCAAAAATCAACTTTGCAGCCTTGCATAACAAATCACTATTTTTTTTAATTGTATCTGCTTGAAATATACATTTTCTCATCACAAACCAAAACTGCCTCTAACTTCAGATCCCCTATGAGATTGTTCTGACTAATCCTAACAGGTAGGTGGATTTCCTTGCGGTTTGCCCGGCCACATAGAACGTTCAGAGACGTTATTAACCTGATATAACAAAGCGAGGAACCACTGGGTATTATTATGTTTATAATAATGAACGTATTTGTGTGTATATTCCATTACTATCGGAATTACTTATTACGTAAACAGTGTTAGTGATCTTGATCCCTGACACGCGCAAACGATGCAATCTCATTCGTATTTATGTTGATATATCTATAATATGTATATGTGTTTTATAATCTTTGATTGTCTACATGTATATATAAATATATTACTGATAATGATTTCCGTAGCCTTCGTTGCCACTTAGAGAAATCGATAGGAAACTCATTTGTCAAATCAGAACATTTGTGTTAATCTGAGGGTCAAAGGGAACCTGATGTAAACGACCCGACTTTAGTTCAGTATCAGTTAGTTATATAAATTATTTATTTGTCGGAGTTATACCGATTATGCACTTAAAATTATGTTTAAAGATTACATACACACTTTTTTAAGATAAGTGTTTAACAGATGTCAGACGGAAAGTCTTTAACAAATAAAATAAATGTTTATAACCGTGTTCGCAACGCAGGAGAAGGCAAAATGTTTAAAAAGAACATTTTTGCGCATCGGTCTGCTTACATTTCATTTCAAAACTGGATTGGATGGAAAAAAGAACTCAGAGCTCGGACATTTTTTAATATAGGTATCTAAGGAAATTTAAATAACCTCTTCTTTGAAATTTTACGACAAAGTTGACATAGGTTGAAAACTCAATTTACCTTTCGATACCGAGTAGCTAGCTCATGCAAGCGGCTTCGCCCGTGAAAATCGAAAATTATCTTACATGATCATACATAACTTGGATTGACAGTCTAGTCAAAGTTTTAAACTATATGTGTGCTGTTTGCATGAAAGAGTGTCAAACATCAATCTATCCATGCATCCATTCCTGGGTTGCGGGACATACGTATACCGCGACCCCGGTACTCAAAGTGGCTACCGTGGATTTTAGTCAGTACAAGTCTGACAGTCCCTCTCGCCCTACCCGGGTTCGGAGGACTCATTTGATAATCTTACCACGAAAAAATAAAATGCATCCATTCCTCACAAGCAATCCCTTCAATGTATTTATAGTAACGAATGGAAAAGTTAGATTCTGAACTCAGTTTCTTTTTGAATATATTTAAGATTCGTTCTTAACTTTCTGATTGCACACAAAAGCTAGACATAATAACGACGTTCAAACTTTTCTGAATAAAGGTTTTGATAACTAAGCAAAGAGTTGTAAGTTTTGATTTTACATGAAAACTTATTACTTCAAATATTTTCGTTAGTTATTATTATTCACTTGCTTTTGCTCGCTGTATCCCTCGCTTACTCTAAGCCACTTCGTACACTAGGCGAGGCAAATTGCCGATATCTTACGACTTTAGTTTCCATTGACGCGTGCCTGTGTACGTACCTCTATGGATTTGTACTAAGATAGTCGCCTGGATACCAAGGCGTAAGGTATCGGAGACTTGCGTCGCGTTGTGGACGAAGGGGGTAAAACTGATAAATATTTACTGTGACCAGTGGGCTCATTTATCTCTACACCAAAGTTAATCATCTAATCGCTCGGTAGCAGCAATTTAAAAAAATATTTTCACATTCATATTGGTCATATTTATAAAATAAATAGTTTTATTTTAATAATAGTTAAATATGTAAGTACCATTATGTAAAAAAGCGTGAAAGAAAGCGTTTCATACAAACAATTTCTCTTTCACATTTATTATTAGTCATAATATGTATTAGTAATTACAAAAATAATAACGTTTTTATTTTTTTATAATATGAAGAACATTGAATTGACTGTAGATTTTCCTTGTGATTGATTGACTTTATCAGTGGATACGAAATTAAATTCGTTATCTATAAAATATATTCTGTAAAGCATTTTCATAAATTGAAACGAAAATATTTTAAGACATTTTTTTTATTTCTATATTAATATCGACAAGTCATGTATGAATCAGAGTTTTAATTTACTACAGAAATTAATTCATGTCCGCAGTTTGAAAGGCAACGGACTCTTAATTAATCAAATTGTGTTACTTCATTAATAATTTAATCAGTGACACTTGAAGTGAAACTGGGAAGTTTTTGAATACATTTTTTAACTTGTTGACACACACACACACTGTGAAAATGTTTTTTTTTATTTTGTTGCGTATATTTTAGGAAAAAGTTTTAGATTTTCTATTTTTGGAAAATCCTTCAGAAAAATCGAGGCTTCAAGAAAGTGGAACATCAGTTATATTATCACCTGTTTCTTACAAGAAGAAGGCAGTCCATGCACAGTTAAGACAATCCCCCCCCCCCTCTTTATTAAACCCATTACCGTAACGTTATGGTAAATGGAACTTAAAACATAACGAAAATTATACTAAGACGCCTATATACAACCCTTCGCAAAAAACATCATGTATTGTATATACCTACCGGTAAACTTTAACTGAAAATATTGAAGCCATACAACCTTTACCAAACTTTGTTGGAGTTCGGCCTCTTGTAAGCAAACACGGGCTAAAATCAATATTTAAACATGGAGCGACAGCCATCTGATCCATACAACCCATTTTGCTGGGCTAAATCAATAGCCGTCGAACCACAAAAACTTTTGAACATCTGTTGAACACTTGTCTAAAAATGTCAGATTATGTCGTTGAAATAAGGTCCGTTTTGCAGTGACACTTTTTTTGAGACCAGTGTTCAACAGATGTTTAAGTTTTTTTAGTAAGGCTGTAAATGTATTACCAAGACTAAATACTCCGTATGTTTATACTGGGAATTCACCAGGAAAATAGGTCTATTATATTCTCAACCTTAACGTAGTAACTGAATTAGAAATACGTATGTTAGCTGGAACCGACAGGTTGATTGCTTTCTGAACAATCAAGATACTAATGGATTCCTTGATATGTACATATTTTGGATTAATCTAAGAGTTGTATGCAGCCTTAGGGTGAGTTTTTAGATCAGAAGTTAAACTAAGAATTTTTTAAATGTTTTTTAACCATTTGTAACAATAGTTAGTTTAACTATTTATAAAAAAAACATGCCTTTAGGGTCACAGTTTATTAGAGCCACACGGCTCCCAACCCACACCCCGCCTCACCGCGTGCGCTTCGCACCTATGCGTTACCTGGTCTTTCCTTGTGTGGACTGCACATTTCCAACGAAGATCGCTTGTTGACCACACGACATACACTGGTTGACCACGCGATGTCAGTGGTTGACCACGCGACATTCATTGGTTGACCATGCGACATTCACTGGTTGACCAAGCGACATTCACTGTTTAACCTCGCGATGTTTACTGTTGATGGTAATAGGCGCCCAACGACGAGGCAATAAACTATGACCTTTATCCAGCAGATCGCTGAAACCAAATTTTATTTATCCACAAGCTTTTCCTTTTATTATGTAAACGGAAATGCAATTCAAAATAATAGCAAGGTATATAACCATTCACAGAGTTAATGCCGATCGTAACTATTGTTATATGTTTGAACTCACAGCCCACACGCATTGTTCACGATCTGGCTGTAAATCACGAGACCCGCCGCCATTTCGGTGCTAAAGGAAATGTTTGATCACATATTGTATTGTTTACCGTTTACGAACAATATTCTGAGTACTTTACACATCTAGTGTTGCTAGAGTTACCGCTGATCATGAAACCTTCGGATCGGTGGAAAAGTCGAGCAAAAAGTGAGGATGAATATTTTTCATCGGGAAGTTCGAAGCAGTACAATCTGAACTTGTACCCGATCGCCTTAGCTTAATATTATAAATGCGAAACTTTTAATGTATTTAAAGTCAAATTTGTGTTTGTTACTCTGTCACATCATATCAGCTGAATGAATTTTAGCTCGCAGCTCACTCATCTGCTCACTAACTCGCCAGAACGTTCGTTAGAATGCTCGCTTAAATTTCCTCGTTTATTTTTCTGTAATGAAACATTCGCAAGAACGCTCATTACAAGTGTATGCTCATGCTTATCAACCTTAACTCGACTCTACATCAAAGAGCAAGGCTTTTAGTCCATTCAAAAACTTGAGATTTTTAAAATTGATAATTTATTATCTTTAAGTCCCATTTGAATCTGAAGTCTGAAAGCTTTTGCTGAATCTTAAGCAGCTCTAGAATATTTTTAAAGCACTCATAGATCCATTTTGATCTTCCAAGTTATATTAATAAAAAAGATTTACGTTTTACATAAGAAACCTAGTATCTACAGGACTTCATCTAAAACATTTTATTAAAATTAATTTATTAAATTCGTCCATTTTATATTAAGTGCAGCTGCAAGAACCAACTAGCTGTCTGTAGTAAAAGCATTATGCATTTCATGAACAATACGTTTATATTACTTTGATTAAAACGATGCTGCATTTTGGAACAGAGTAGTGAATTTAATAACGGTATTTTTTTACTATTTTATTAATTTATTTTATACTAGCTGTTGCCAGCGGCTTCACCCGCTACAACTCGAAAATTATCCCACGGGAACATAAAATCAGGATGATACTATTCTATGTGTTAATCCAGGTTATAAAGTGTCTGCTGTGTACCAAATTTTAGCCAAATCCGTTCAGTGGTTTTTGCGTAAAAGAGTACCAAACATACCTACATACACATACATACATCCTCACAAATTTTCGCATCATATTAGTAGGATTATATTTAAGTATTAAAACTTAAATACTTATAATAATTACAAAATTATTTTTTATAAAAATTAACAACATTTTTAGTCCCAAACGATAGGTATTGTAAACTATGAACGCAATAAGTTTATATATCTACGTATGTATCTACACACTAAAAACTAACCTAACACAGACAATACATTTTTATGAAAGAAGAGCACAAAGGCACTGCTTATTCTACCAGAAGACCTACGCCAGCAGAGTTAGATAAAAAAAATAACATAATGTGTAGAGATAACAAAAACAGGAGAGTTGCATTTAAAATTTAATACAAAATGAAATAATTTATATCTGTATTAAACAAACAATGTAAACTTAATATTTCTTGACTTCAGCTTAATTAGCGTACGTGTATTAGACAGCGTTTCTATTCTACAAATTCTGTAATTAAATCTCGTTGAGAGCAGAACATTTAAGATAATTATTAAGTTCTAGTTTGAATAACTTTATCCCGGGAGATAGGAGGGTTGTGAAGCTGCATATCTTGCACCTCGGGGGAAAACCAGACCGTGCGATTGACTATTTGACTTTGTAAGGAAATGATAATAGAAACGTTTTAACTTTCGACGATATTATTTAACTACGTTTTTTTTTCATTTGTAAGAAATCAGTATATTTAGTAGACGTATTGTCTAATCGATATTGTGAAACATTTTGTTGATGAAAAACTTAAAAGAAGAATTAATCTATATAGGTATATTAATATCAATGCCACTTTTCGTTGTAACTTTGTAACTCAAGAACGGGCTCACCTATCCAAACCAAATGTTTAGGTTTTCTTTGGACTATTTAGTAGATTATTAATGTGAATTTAGCACAAAATCGATCGAGCGGTTCTTCATTTGTCACATTTTTTGTAACACGCAGCAAAGCACGGGGCGGGCCGCTAGTAAGATTATAATATGTCCAGGTTCCGTATTCAAAACAAAACGTAACGATTTTTGTGAAGCCGAAAAGTAAAGATAACTGATTTATTTTAACGTCAGTAACAAACGTATAACAACAGTCTTTAATGTCCTGAAATCTTAGCAGAGATATCTAATAATGCACCTACATTTCACTATAATAGAAATAAAATGTGAAAGAAAAAAAGAAATGTTCGACACATTTCTTTAGTCACTCAAATTAAACGGCTATGAAGAAGGGCTTTTCACAGGGAATTAAATCAACTCTAGCAGTTCTTTCAATACAGTAATACCTATTCTACCCTTTTTATTTAGAAGGCGACCTAGTAAACTTCTAAAAAGACTTTGCCCAACAGTCCAGCAACACATTTGTCTCGACCAATACATGTAGGAACTATCAATATTACGAGGCCAGCTGTTGCTATCATTCACCCTAATGAATACGATCGCTTACTCAATATTGAACGGCAGACCAAAAAGGCTTCTACGTGGGATATAAACAAGACCCATTACCCGATACCAGAAGGAATTTTCCCTGAAAGGCTAAAATGTCGGATGGAATTTTAGGAATAGAAAAGAGGAAATTCTCAATTTATGAATTTGATCTGAATATTTCAATATTGTTCTCATGCTTGAATAATATTTTATACCAGTTTAAACAACTTTTAGTGGGAAGATCGTTTTGTGTATTTGGTGATATTGATATTTATGATAACCGTCTATGTAAAATACTTGACAATAAAACACTTAGGCCGCGATCTTTGATCATTAGATAAACTAACCATTTGTTAAACTTTGGCCAATTTCTAACCATTTGTTAAAAATGTATGGTGTTTAACAATACTCAGTTTATATTTTCATCAAGCAATTGGACCTTCGGGTTCCTTCTTTTCTTACTAATATTATTATACGAGATGTTAAAGTTCCATCAACCATCCAGGTTGGATGGAACTTGGTTACTTAATCAATTCAGACTGGCTCATCGGTTCTTGTTGAAATTTAGCTCAGAAGTTGGTTTATAGTCTGGAATAACATATAGGATATTGTCTATCCCAGTATTACGTCCTTGTGGGATAATTTTTACCCTCTCATTGCTACACCTAATATCAAATATACCAGACATACGAAATTGGCTATCCCGTACACCTAATAGTAAAGCCATCTGTTCGAAACATAAAGATAATGTAAAGTGAAAACGTGACACGTTTGCATCATCACTGACACCATATAGACTTGCTTTTTCAATATCTACGGTCTAAATACCAGTGAGTACCAGTCACGCACGCTTTTACGTCGTGGAGACTAGTGTCTTACTATTCTAGTCGACATGTAATTGTCGATCTATTTATGTTTACTCTCAAAGCTTTGTCTGCAACGGCCTTATGAAGAGACTGTCAGACTTGCACTGACTAAAATCCACAGTGATCCTTGAATAGCTCTTTACATTCCAGCGTTACGATTACCTGATAAAGCAGTCCCATAATCCTGGCATGCTTTGGGCCCTCTAAGGGACCGTCCCATCATAATTATTGCTGACAGCTCTTTAAGGTTCACGTTGAACACGGCTCGCCATCCACATGCCCTCTCTCACGGCGCCCGTCTCCTCCTTCACTAGTATGACTGCTTCGCAAAAGGAAGTGACCGCTTCTCATCCTGTCTTGCCCCGCAGCATAGCGGCGCCAGAACTTTCAAAAAAGGCGTAGATTGTGTACCAATATCCCTGTAGCAGAACGTCTTATATTTGAGCATGCTCCTTTCAAAATAAATAATCAATTTTCGTGGAAGTGCGATCACACTTTTGATCATAATATTGTTTCGTGGAATTATTAACGTATTTTCATGTTACCGTCATGACAAACTGCGAAATGGTTTCCTTAAGAAATTATTTTTTAATTAGTTTTTATAAAATGAACAAATAGATCAACTTCTTCACTTAATTAAACGTGTTTGTATGTAATTGTTTTCTCCAATTTTATTTTTACTGAATAATAAAGAACTAATAAGATAACAAAACATTTAAATTATGAAAATATTTAGATTAAATTCCAATCTCTCTAATATAAAAGCCATTATAGAAATTAAACTTGCTGTTTCAAAAAATAAATAAACGTTCTTTTATTCTGTACCTCTAGAGAGATAGGTCCAAAAGATTAACACCAAACCAAACAATATTTTAAATACTGTTTTAGACTATCACGGTTTATTTCACAATTTAAAATGTCACTTTAATATTTTAAATGTTTTCCAAATACAATATTTCACGGGCAAGCGGGCGGCGAGTAAACGGCAACTCGCTGTCCGACCATGGACCATGCCCGGGTTGACGGCGCGTCGTGTTCCACGTGCGCCTCAAAGAGCGTCTGCATAATGACGGGGCCCCCTCTCATGAAGCCAAAGCCTGACTTATTCCATCACCGTGACCCTGGAACATAAAGAGCTATTGAAGGACACCGTGGATTTTAGTCAGTACAAGTCTGACAGTCCCTCTCGCCCTGCCCGCGGTGGGAGGACCCATTTGATGATTTTACCACGTAAAACAATATTTTACGTTAACTGTACGGGGCTTTTGTGTCATACAATGGAATTACTATTCAATCAATGCTGTATTTTACAGCACTCCCGATAATATTTCACAAATGATTTATAGCCTATATGGAATTCATGCACCCGGAACATTTGATCGTAATCCCAATACAGCACTTCTGATCAGTGCTTTCAATCCGATTAATTTGCGAACGATGTACCAGTATATTGGTTCAGGTGTAAAGTTCAACCAATACAGGGTGATGGGTAAAACTACTGCTATAAAGAGAAAATATTTATTTTTATGAATCTCAAAAATGGTCCACCAATTTTTAGCTAAAGAAGCTACATTATTAGTGAGCAACATGGTCAGGGGCTTTGCTATGATTCAATATAGATTTTTTAAGCTATTGCATAGCTTTTATCGCGGGCTTTGACCGCGGCGCGGCGCTGCGACCGAATCAAGAAATTCTCAAAACCTAACGACAATACCTGACATCACGCATCGCCTAACGTTGTTTCAGTTCGGGAGACTTCGGCAATCATAAAAATAACATTTGAAATAAAAAAAAATGTTATGCAATAGCTTCACCGCGGCAGTTTCGGGAGTGCCATATGTACTTTTATAAGTATTATTCTGACTAGAAACTGCTTTCCTAGAAATAAGGAAACTTACTTTTATAAGCTGGGCCAATGTCTATGGCTTACCACCGACATTTGAGCGAGAAATACCTTTTATGAAAAAGGTGCTGTTTTCGTTAGTATGCTCCACACGCAAGCCTGTCAATAATGCCAATGTTAGGATCCGATGAAAAAAATAATCCACCGAGAAAATAAACTCATTATTGAGCTTTTATTAGAAATTTCTTTGGTTAATGGCTCATATCTAATGTCACGCTTAAAAAAATATGCCAAAACTACATAAACTATGCCCAATTTATTAAAATACTAGCTGTGCCCGCGACTTCGTTCGCGTGGATGTCGGAATCGAACAATGTATTTTTTTAGTTCGAAGCGCTTAATTCTGGCCACGTTTTTCATATAAACCCTGTATTTAGAATTTTCTAAGATTTATCAAGAATATTTGAAACTTCTATTCCAGGTTTATGTAGAACTATTTTTCCTAATGCCCGCTCTATGCACTCCACTTCACTCCACTGCACTCCCTTCCGTTCCACTCCCCTCCGCCCCACTCCACTCCGCTCCATTCCAGTCCATTCCAGTCCATTCCAGTCCATTCCAGCCCATTCCAGTCCATTCCAGTCCATTCCATGTAATGTAGTTTTTCTATTCGAAGTTAGATCGCGCGACTGACGTACGAAATCAATGTGTGAGACCAAAGTGCACCCGTAATTTTACTTCTGAAACCCTTTAAATTCAAATATCTTTTGATAGACTGAACCGATTCCGATGAAACAAAAACTAAATTCCTCTCCAAGTTACGCTTAATCGTTGTGTATAAAAGTTATCTACGTTAATTTCGTACATTTTATGTGATACCTGGACAAATACACAGACAAACAGACAAACAGATAAACAGACAAAAATTCTAGAAATGCTAGAAATGGGTTCTATTGGTTGTCCTTTAATACCCTGGCTATATTTTTTGAGTTTTTTTTAATGTACAAAAATAACTTTTCTACAGTTTTATTATATGTAATAGATAATAGATAATAGAATAGATAGACTAGCTGTTGCCACTCCCGCTACAACTCGAAAATTTTCCCACGGGAACGTAAAGTTTTGATAAAAACTATCCTATGTATTAATCCAAATTATGAACTGTTTGTGTACCATGTTTCATCCAAATCCGTTCAGTAGTTTCTGCGTGAAGGGGTAACAAACATCCATCCATCCATCCAAACAAACGTTCACATTTATAATATTAGTAGGAAGTAGGATAACATCCAATAAATCGCCATATTTAAGGTTGTACTGACAGTTCATGAAATTGAATAAGTTTCTTCAACTTAGTAATACCGAATAAATCAGCTGTCCTTTATATTTGAATCGAGAAGTTATTAAAGATTCATAAGGAACAGATTTTTTTTTACGACAACAATTTAGGTTTCCCTGAGAAAGTTATTCAATTTTACGACATGTGCCAATGATATTATAAATGAATACCTAGATACGTTACCTACACGACATTCTATCTTCAAAAACGGCACATTAACGCACACATGAATAACTAAATATTGCAATAGTACATCACAATTAGTTGCTAAAGTAGGATGGCATTGCAAGTGAAAAATAGACAAATATAGTCAAGGTTTGTCAATTGACCACATTTGAGCGTGTCACTTTCTGAGCGCGTATAACGTATAGACCTTTTTACTTATAATATCATTGACGTGTGCTATAATAGGCACTTAATAAATGTAATATAACCACTAATTCCTGAAACAAACTGTAAAGGAAAATATTCTGAATTTGTTTTTTCCGCCCTGTATAATTTTAATTGGATGCAATATGGCCGACGAAGCGATCGGCCGAGTTCAGACCTCGTTAATCGATATTAAATAGATTGACCATTAATCGATCAGCTGATGAGGAAGTGACTTGAATTTAGGCCTGGCGTTATAATGGAAATATGTTACAGAAATAGCTTATGGCATTTCACCGTACATATAAATATAGCAAAGTTTTTTTTTTTTAATTTTAAAATATTTTTTGCTATACGCAGGCTTTAATTGCAAAAGAGGTCGTGTCTTATAAAATACAAAAACCACATTTGATTTCCAGCTATTGACCCAAAAGCTAGACTGTTATTTTTTTCATTCCATCGACCTTTCTAATAGTAACCTCCTTCAACAAACTCTTATTACATTTGGTCGAATCAAGCTGACAGTGATAATAGGGGGCAAAGGCAAACACGAAAGTTTCACCCCCTGATTTATGAACAAACTTGGATAGACAATCAACCTTCATGCTTGACAAAGGTTTCGACAAATAGAAGCCTCACAAACCGGAACAATTCGTTCTTAGATGTTATACGTTAATAAATCTTAGTAGATTTATTGGCGGCGATCGATCGAACAGGTAATTCGTAAGGTATGTCAGTAAGAATTACGGCCTTTTTGAAAACTCTCCCCTTTTTTTGGGGTGGAACATCATGAAGTGAGTCGCACTCAACGTTCAGTAGTAGGAATGTCGGACTTGACTGACTAAAATCCACCCTGTATAATACAATTGCGTTTTATTGCGTTTTGCGTTCCAGTGCCGTGATTTACTTAAGATGTTCCTTTGATCATAAACGAAACGTTAATAGGACACGTGTTTTGCGACACACGACACCGAATATGGAGAAAACAAAAAAGTTTTTGGAATATGCGACGAGGCGTCGCGACGTGACTTATTGTCTTATCCTCATAGAGATTACTTTAACTTAGATCAAGCTTAGCTTCGTCGCACTTCAACCGAAAATGTACCTTAGTAACATGATGTTAATTTGTCTATGATATCCTTGATCACAGTCGCTTGTAGGAAAATGCACTTTGATTTTACACTATTATGTTGATTTCGGCATGACATGCATTTGAACTAACTTTGAACTTAAACTAAGTTCGCCTTAAATATGGTCAGCTTTAGCTGTACTCAAAGGTAAGTAAAACTAACGAGAAAAGCGCGTGTCACATTACACAATTACATCGCCCGAAACCGCGATCAGGACCTATTGCTAAAATTAGCCTTAACCTTTCCACTAAATCCAATTTCCCCTGTTCAGGTTGAAACTCGACATGTGGGGTAAACCACAAGAAGTTAGAAGCAACTACTAGAACCAATATCGGGGAACGTAAACCGCGAAATAGGTTGGCTATACGCTCGGCTAAACCTCGTTAGAAGCGGCTATAGCTACGTGTACCCACGCTTTGGCTTTTAGTGATAACATACGGTGCCTGTAGATACGGTGTGCAACGAACCTAAATTAAACCACAGTATTAGGATTCACACACACCATGGCGTAGCGCTGTAGCAGATGTAGCATTACAAAATGCATGTACCTATACAGTGGTTAACAGTTAAGCCGATAATTGACGCCTCACTTAAGTGAGTTCACTCCAAAGGCTGTTTTGATTATTGTGTTTAACAAATGAACATCCATCTGTAAGCAGAGGTGGTCCAGTGATATCGGCCCTGACTTTCCAAGTAGTAGGTCGTGGGTTCGAACCCAGCTATGCGCTTTACTTTAAGTTCTAGCACTGCTCTCAAAACGGTGAAGGAAAACATCGTAAGGAAATGTCCTATAGAACCAAATATTCGAAGACATCTGCACTGGGCCCGGGTGGTGGATTACGGCCCACTTCTTCTCACAGAGAGTGAGGCTATGTCCCAGCAGTGGGAAAATTATATGCTGGTGATTGATGATGATGATTCATCTGTATCGTTAATTTCACAATTCGATCCTTCACCTGACTAGTGAGATTCAACCTCGTTGGATCATTTCACTAGTGAATTCATCTGCCCGTACATAAATGAGAGTAGATAGTAGAATTATATCGAAGTAACATGACACTCGTCCCAATTACGTGGGAAGCAGAATAACTAGCCTAGAATAATGTTTATTCTATATAGGTACTCGAGGTGTATAAATAAAGCTCATATTTGAATGAAAGAGATATTTATAGCTTCCTCGGTCTCACGTAGAATACTAACGTCCTTATCTTTGTTTGAGTCTGTGAAAAATATTTCTGTCTTTCTCCCGGCTATTTTTCACACATTTATTATTTCAATAGAAGTGTTGGTTTGATATAAATATCAAAGTATTTTATAAAAGAGATATTTTATATTAAATCTTTCCTTATTTGTTACAGTTATTGTTAACCGACTTCAAAGGTCCTTTATCTTAATTCAGTCGTTACATTTTTGTATTTAAAATCTTTGAAGTAACGGATTTCCATTATACGAATCCATTTAAGCAATCATAATGCCCGAATTTTAATAAACATTGCTTCCCTTTCATGAATGGCATATGTTAAGTAATTCCGGTACTTGAAAAACCCACGTAGGTATTGGGTCTAAAGTGACCTATACAACCCTGGACCAGAAACCGAAGTTAGGGTACCGAAGTCGCTCGATATTTATAATGCACTCGATCTTATCCTTACCTGAAAAAAAGGTAGCCATTATACGGGTTTAACGTATGCAAGGTTGTTAAAATGTTGTTTTCTATAGCGTATTGTCAGGATGTGGTATAGACTTAACAAGTGCATGATTGGTGCAGTGGCTGAGTCATTAAATGTAACAAGTTTGATTCTCTCAAGGGACAAATAACTGTATGCTCTATGATCTACAAGTAATAGTTTCGGATCGTGTTGTTAATGACCTAAGACTCACTCTTTCTTGTTTGTAATGGATTTTTTTTCTGTTTTAAATACAAAATTTCAATTTCTACACAACATTTCTGAGACGTCATCAATTCAACATTTAGCCTTTTCCCCACTTTGTAGGGGTCGGCTTCCAAATAATTGATCCACGTACAGCTGAATACCAGTTTTGTAAATGTATAAGTAGGTATTTCTTGTACATGTTGTACCTACTTAGGTATACGTTAAAACATAAAGTTTTTGCTTTTAAAAAAAAACCTTGTTATACGTGCTTGCTATCAAATAACGACCATACAATAAACTTCCCGGCTTTATAAGAGCCTGTTAAAATTATATTACACATGATGAAAGATTAAGTAGGTACCAACTTTTCTAACTCATACAGTTTCTATTAGAAATCATTAGATTACAATATATTAAAAAAGCTTTTGTTTCTATTTGCTAATTTATTGAAAGTAACCAACAATTTTATTTCCAATTTTCAGGTTTTTTTCTCAAAGTAATTTATGTAGTTCGAACCTAACTTAACACCGAATACATACCTACAATTACTCAAAGCTAAATCCAATTGATAGGCCATAGGTAACCCGTTCAGACCAAGTTCAGGCTTACGGCATTCATCAAAACGTCGCGTTGTTATCGCTCAAAGCCTTCGCCCCGGTGATTTGTGGCTGAACATTTTCACTATTAATGTATTACCCTGCTTGTTAAATAGCATACATACAATATGCATTTAATATAACATTGCTCAATTATATATATTTTGTTGCACGGGTGTAAGTAACCTTTTAAATTCATGTTATGTCTTACGTTGGTAATGTACACTAAGCGCGCGAGTTGAATGCAGAGCTTAGGAATGCGGTAGTGCTGTTGACAAGTATGGCAAAGTACTACACTGCAGGCGCGTGAGGTGGGGCGTGCGGGTAGCGGGGGGCTCTTCACCTCAGACCCCGACTGCATTCAACTCGCGCGCTATCTGTAGGTACTCGTAGGTGCATCTAAGAGTATTGAAAAGATGGTTGATGTTATTTTTTTTGTGTGTAGGGGAAATTTTGATTCAAATTGCATTAAGTAACCTAATAGTAATTAAAGGTAAAAGATTTCTACAAAAAGTAGGTACCTTTAGTAGGAAAATAATATTATATTAACAAGTTCACAATCTTAAACAAAATATCCCCGAGGATAATACTGCTAATGTCTTAATTTGTCCTCTAAATATTTTGTAAAGAAAATCTCGTAAAAAAATTCTTAAATGAAGATCGATTATTTTAAGAGGGAGAAACTAAATGTTATTTATTTACAAAGATTATGTCAATCATAATCTTTACATCTGATCACATTTTAACACGAACTTAGCTTTCCTTCATATATCTTAGAAATCTTTGATGAAGTTACTAAATGAAAAATCCATAAACGTCACTTAGCCTTGGCGTAATTCCTGTCACTGTCACGTTACTGTCAAACTACAAAAACAAGATATTGACGTGAACTCGTCATAAAGCTGACCTCATAGAGCAAATCAGTGAATGACAAAAAACCGATTTCAGTGCGCAATTTAATATTATAAACGATTTATAACTATAATTTATTTCTAGATTATATCGAATCTTAGATTGTTATAGTTACCGGCGGATGTATCGCGAGCTTCTATAATTCTCTACAAAATATCTGAAATATTACAAGCAAATGCTCCGATGATGGAGCGCCTTAAGTCAAAGTATTAAATAACAAATTAAGTAACAGTATAAGTTTAATAATAAATCATGAAAGCTTAAATCAGTGATTAATAAATAACGCTTGTAAATCTATCAATCTTAGTTAGACTGACAACTTTTACAGTCAAAACTTTTTATTCAGCCTTCATCAAAAACATCGTTCTTTCACTTGTCATCATGACGATAAACAAAAGAAATCTACATAATGCTGATCCATATGCAAGCCGGTATCACATTGTTAAATTCGCCTTGATATTACAACTGGCAGCTGACGTATCGACAAGCATCAGACAGATCGAGCGTGACGGAATTAAACCGATTTTGTTCGACAACAATACGATGTTTATTTGTTTTATTCGATTCTCTAGCACCTTGTACAAACCGAACGAAGTCAATGTAAATAAAGATTACTTTTTGTTCCGCTTGCTGTTGAAACAAAGTTATTTTAGAGCTTTCGTTATGAGAATGGATTTAAGTGATCCAGTTTCTAATGTGTTGAAAAAACAGCACTAAATTATAATCTGTGCTCTTATTTTAAAATCGAGCTTTTTTTTCGTTTCAAACTAATATATTACGTAGGTAGCAATTACGAGTAAATCAACATACACTACACTGGCTATTAATCACGCTGAATTACACAACCCAGATACTCGCACGCAAGCTTCGTAACAAGCACATCATTATTGGCATGATAGCCATCCTTTTAATGATATTAAACATTACCTTATATTTATCAGTAACTCGAGATTTTCACGTTTATTATTTGTTCAAGCTTTCGTTTCCAATATAAAAGTTCTATAGTGTCTGATCCAAAGAAGATTAGCAAGAAAGGTTTCTTGTGTATGCTACATCCGTTAATTGAAAAACGCTTAGCTGTGTTCTTTTCTTAGACCGCTCGAGGCCACAAAGATTCTGTAGCGAAAGTTTGTGAAAGAAAATATAAAAGGGGAAATTACCTGGCTATTTTTCGAGTTAACCACAAATCAACATCGGATATTAAACATTTGAGGTTCGTAAACCGGTACATTTTGGACGTTTTTCTACTGAAAAATGGAACTAGCTGTCAGGAAAATATTAAACGTGAAAGTCAAACGTTAAAAATGTTTCGGTAGTTAAAGTACTGGGTCGAGGTTTCTTTTAACTTAATTTATGTTTAAGTGGTCTATAAGCATCGGCGAGCGTTGTTTTCCTAGAAATATTGAACGTATTAGTCGAAGTGTAAACGTAAAAAGTATTTGTATCGTCATGACAAGGTGACAGGAAATGGACTGGGCTCGTAAACAAAGTCAGGGAATGACCGACCGACGGGTCAAAATAGCGGGAAGCAAATTATGTTGGTATGGTCTATAAATGGACGTTTATGTGTGTTGTTTATCGACACCACGAATGTAAACCGGTTTTAGGGAGCAAAAACAAGTACAAAATTATGTAGACGTCGAGCAGAGACAATGTATGCATACGAAGTTGGTGACTACCAAACTGAATCTCTGTAACAAAAAGTTAAGCGGCCTTTCTTGCGTTACATGAACTTGTATTAAGCATTCAAATTCAACTAGTATTATTTGAATATTATTCATTTTATGTATGGAATGTACTTTGTTTGTGTATTTACGTGACGCAGACGTTATCTTACCTATATAAAAATCAATTGCTGTTCGTTAGTGTCGCTAAAACTCGAAATCGGATAGACCGATTTTGCTAATCTTGGTTTAGAATTATTTCTAGAAGACCAGGGAAGGTTTAAAGGTTTAATTTATTGATTCTGAGGCGGTACGAAGTTTGCCGGGTAGGCTAGTTGTGTTTAAATACAATTTTAGTTTTAACAATTTCCGTTAAAATAAATGAGTATTTCGTATGTTTTTACCAAAAGCTAATAACATGACAAACGTCGTTTCTTTACTTCATTAATTAATAATTATACAATCTAATTATGATGCTTTTCACCAGATATGAAACTTTTTTATACGCTTCGATTGATTCTTTCGAATTTTATTATATTTTAGATTAAAAAAACTATTTAGTTTTCCCTAATAATGATGCCTCTATAACAGTTTCAGATTCGAACAAAATCTACGTTAGAATTTAGTAAAGTTTTCAATTATATCTCACTAGAGCTTCAGAACTTTGATACCAATTTCAAATTCTATTTAAGGTAGGTACAGAATAAACTATTAAATTTCCTGTTGTGCGATGTGTGGATTATATTTCCACGTAAAATTCTACGAAAGCTCTTCTGTAAATGTATATTTTACCGTCGGCCTCGTAAACTAAATAAATGAAAATCTATTACGCTCGTGGTTACTAATTATTCCAGATTGTTTAATTATAGGTAATCGTTAATTCTACTTAATTAACTTGATATTCGAATTGCACTATTTGCTAAATATGAAATAACCAAGCAATTTGCTGTAGGTACCCAGCATTTATAAATGAAAAAGCTCACATAAAACTTGTGTAGGTTAGGGCACAGTTAGGGTATCATTTATACCTACTTATTTATTTATATCTGTTACCCACAGTTGTTCATAGGTATGGTACTTTCATAATTAAGTAAAATCCTTGATAAACAAATAGTTTAAAAACGTAAAATTTACCTAGAGAATAAATTGTGCATCTGATTTTTATAAAATCATAAATTTTCTGAATGATAACATCCCAAAAGAAATTAGGGGCATACAGTACCTACCGTTCGTTTACTCTCTGCCTTTACTCTTGTAGGGCTCTTGTATTTGAAGACCTAAATCTTTTTCACACTTGCATTAGTAATATGAAAAGGAACCAACACGCAATATTGGTAAAAGCATTATACATCATGGCAGAAATCTTGGGAATGTTGGGTAGTATTGCCCTGCGCTCTTTGTGTTCGGGCAATAATACACAACTATGTTCGACATGACGGAATACCTACCGAAAACGAAAGATATGTACAAACGACGGCTAAGCATTTGTTTTGGGGATTACAGCAGCTTCTAAGACGTTGGCAATTTATGAAAATATACAATTTCAAAGCACTCCTCTACACATCGAGATTAAACAGATTCAAGATGTAAAATACGCATTCTGAAATCTAATTTGGGCATCTCGGCTGTCGCATTCTCATTTATATATATCTAAATATCAGTCGTCACAAAAAGTCCAATACGAGCGCGCTATGTTCGTCGGGAGTCGGCTCAAATAAGAAAAGTTAAGGAGAGGAATGGCGTCGCGATCAAATTAAACTCAGCCGCTAAAAACTTTACTGTTTTTATTAAATTTGAATACGCGTCTGTATAAATACACATAAGGCCGAATGTATTTTCCACAGTAAGCTCCATCGGGGTAACTACTGCTCCGCACTTTAACTCCTAAACGACTTTTTTAAGTTCTAAGTGATATTTTTCGCTCGCAAACACTTGGGAGTTGTATATATTTTTACTGTAATGGGTCCCTTTCACGAGATAAAAGTAATTGAAAAAAGGTCATGAGCCTCCGACAGTACCTTAATTCCACGACTGTTACATATTCACTGAAATGTTCGTTTCATTTTTACTAGAAATACATGTTGTATGATATTCGATAAAATGAATAAATGCTTATTTACTTAAATTGTAACAAATTACTGTCGTGCGTGTACAAAGGTCAACCTTAGGTCACGAAAATCTAAAAAATTATACACCAAATTATTTCTTTGCAAGTTCGTCAGAAAGTTTGATCGTGATGTTTATTAACCTCCAAATTGTGCCTGGCACGCTACATTTCACCTTGAAATGTGTTTTTATCGATACCTAGATGACTTTATCGATAAGATAAGCTAAACCCAGACAAGCAGAAGTGGACGAGACGAAAATAATGTATGTTTTAACTTGTTTATCATAAACTAGATGCAGCAGAATATGTTTCACATACATTCTAACTACCAATTTCTTAAAAAAATATCCAACTGTTCCAGTTTCGAGAGCATGCCTCTCGAAGCGAGTGCGGCGTGAAAACTGAACAAGCTGTTACCTCCCGAATTTTAATAACTAGCTCTTTCGTCCGAGCGCTCTATTCAAATTTCATTTTCAGTTCCAAATTAAGCGCATTTATCTCGTGGATTCAAAGTAAAAACAGCAATCTAGAATATTCTATTCGTCCTAAGCCATTATTGAGCAAATAGGCCTCGTTTCGAACACGAAGACCGTGAAAATGTTCCATTTTGCATGGTGAAGATAGGGAATGAATAGACACGCACGGCTGAGTCGTCCGTTACGTGTAAGGGGCGGAGGTCGGTTGAATTAGGTGGTAGATAGGCATCGTGGGACGGAAGCCACCACCTTCGCGTGCCTGCATTGTTGCGCTGCACTACAGGCTTTATATTTTCTACGATAATAAAGGTCTCGACGCAACAAAGGTCACGTTCCATAAATACATCATGATTACAGATACGACTTGTTTAAAGCAAAAGGTATTAAACCGTAATGCCTATTCCTAAATAGAATTGTATTAAACATTTGTAAGATTTTTTATCTTTTTTTCTTGCCGGTTTTTGTTGCGAACTTTGTGTCGGATTTCGTGAAAGTTTTAATGAAATGCTGATGAAGAGATAGATCCTTGAATGAGACGAACGACGGTCCACTTGTATAACTTTGTGGCAAGTCGCGTGTAACTCGCTTCCACTGTTCAAATCAATTTGTGTTACTATTCCAGCTGTTCATTTATTTTAAACTACAGACTTTACTTGTTGGTTTATATAGTTGTTTAAAGACTTAAAAAAAAGAAAGAAAAAAAAAAGGCTCCAAAGACGAACTCCCTAGGTAAGAGGTATGCTCTTACCTAGGGAGTTCTTAACATCACGTTTTCCCTAAAGGTTAATTGTTAAGTTAGGGCTATAGGTCGGCACGCAGGGGGCTTAATGTGAAAGAAACGTATCTAAATTCTTAATTCTGAACTGGCTGACTATTAATTTGATATCAGCTTTCAATAACCTCCTAATGTTTCTTATGATGCCTAACCCTTCGTTTACACCAAGGTATAATACATGTATTTGACAAGTTTTGACATGTCATAGACTTCAGTGTTAACGCAAATGTGTTTTATACTTGTATAAATACTTTTTGGATACACAGTGTGAACAAAAGAATGTTTGAGATTATGGTTTGAGACACTCTGAATACATGTATAAAACAAACAAATTATGTTGTGACAAGTATTCTACAAGTTTTGTATGAAACTAGTATTTAAATTGTATCTTGGTGTAAACGAGGGGTAATAGTCATGCATGACAGTAAAGTATTGCGATACTCATTTGTTTTTAACAAACTTCATAAAAGGAGGGTCTCAGTACGACAGTCGACTCGTATATTTGTATGTATGTTTGTCCGCGAGTATCTCGCGTTTACCCGAACCAATTTGATGCGAAAATCAGAAAAGTCTTTGTTGCACTCCGGAGAAAATTTTGGTATACAACAATACTAGATATCCCGTGACGATATCATATATTCGTTATTTAACGAAATAAAAAACAAAGCCACCGACTTTCGAGGGAAAAGTTATTATTTTATTGGCTTTTGCCACCGCCTTCCGCAGGAAAAGTTTTATTTATTTTATACTTCACTGAAATTCAATGTTACACAAACTTGTTCTGCAAAATGCTTGCTACTCGTAGTTCTCAGAAATCTGAAAGTTTATTTAGAGAAAAAGGAATCGAAATTTCCACCCTTGTGCTATACAATTCATAATATTATCCTTTGTTTAGTTAGAAACACTGTATCTTTATGTATATGAGATGGATTTTGGATATTATTATTATTTTCAATTCATCGGCGACCAACCGTTTGATGGTATATTCCACTAATGAACTTCCATACAAACTTTCATGCCCTTATTTAAAGCCCTTTTATGGAGCATGCTCACCTTTGTCATCATAGAAAAGAGACGCTTGTATAAAATGCCATGTTTCGGATTCCGACGACTTTGGGCTGTTTATTGTTTGTCAGTAAACTTTATTAGGTACTGTTACAATGTAGAATTTTTGTGTCTGCTAAACATGAAAGAAAATTCAGAGGAAACATGTTCGTGAAGACGTTATGCAAAATAAAAAAAAAACAATTACATGTTATCACATTATACTTCTAATCTTCAGAAAATAAATCTGATATCTCTTGACTAATTCAAGAGATATCAAATTTAGTATTTCAGAGAGAAGCAACATTTGACACTCTTCAACATTTACGATCGTAACATGAGACAGATATTTTGTACCCAGGAAATGCGTAGGTAAATCTCGGGTAATCTAAAACCTTAATCGTATCCTACCCACTGCCTAAGCTTAATCTTATCCTATTAATTTCGCTTCAAACTTCACTGAAACTATACAAACGCAAATAACTTTTCTTCGTTATCAAAATGTTTGAATCTTAAAAATATATAATTACCACTTTTTGACGTCATTACTTTAATCCAACGTTGAAAAAATCTTGGCTGTCAATCAACGTGGATTCACATGTACATTTTAACTGTCTTTCAACTATTGAAGCGATACAGAGCCATGCATTGATTGATACAGAGCTGTTCACAATGTATAACACCCAAAAACCTTACAAAATTGCATAATTCCGTATACTATGTGATACAAATACATAGGTACATGCAAACATAAAAAAATGCTATATTGTCTTTTCTTTTCAATAACTTTACACAAAATTGACTAACAGTCCGACATTAAAAACGCCAAAAGATACTTACAGCTTTCTAGTGACCAAATTAATTCATTTTACTTTGTTAACCATTAACTCTGTGTGCCAAATTCAGAAGCCAATATTTCTAAAATAATACGGGCACAGATGGGTACGGGTAAAACCAATTTACACCTGTATAATATAGCTTTACCTATCCGTGTTACGGTAACCTAAAGCAGAATTTACCCGGTAGGCGGGTAAGGGAGTAAATGACAGCTGGCTTTGAATACCCCTGTCTGTTCCTAAATGCTTTGTAATATCGTAAGTGGAGGTAGTCAGCAAGACAGCCTCAGTAAATGTGGGTTTACTTTAGTGAAGTAGGCAAATTACCAGTTGATTCAGTTTAAATACCTACTTAACTTACTTATTTTTCATTACATGGGAAATGCAGAAAATATACCACATCTCTTACTACCGTCTTTACGCACTCATCATCATATCAGCCGTAAGACGTCCACTGCTGAACATAGGCCTCCCCTTTAGACTTCCAGTAGGACCTGTTGTAAGCGGCCTGCATCCAGCGTGATCCTGAGGCCTTCATAAGATCGTCTGCCCACCTAATAGGTGGACGTCCTACACACTCATTTCTCGCATATGGTATTAAAAAACGCTTATATACGACCAAAAGAGCCTTAACTATTGGATCACAGCAGTATGAAAACTGATAGGACCTTCACATAACAGCTGTGACCATTTATTTGACTCAATGTTCATGGTAGCCTGGCTATTGCCAGCGATTTCACTCGCTACAACTCGAAAATTATGCCACGGGAACATAAAGTCGGTATAAAACCTATCATATGTGTTAATCCAGGTTAAAAGCTATCTGTAAACCAAATTTCATCGAAATCTGTTCAGTGATTTTTGTGTGAGAGAGTGACAAGCATCCATCGAAAATCTCACGTTTATTGTATTAGTAGGATTATAGCAGAATCAATATTATTAGAAGCTAAACAATAAGCCAAAAGCATTGCTTAATCAGATTTCATGACGAAAACTATGATGATGTCTTTTCTAAAGGAATGCGCGTTCCAGAACTGTCAAATATTATTCTTAAAATTCTATATTTTACGAGCATTTTGTTATCCAGTTTTATAGTTATTATCTATAGTTCTCTCTTGTGAAATTTAAATAGCATCCTCGTTAGCGGCATCAATTCGAAATGGTTCATAAAATTTGCTTGGAACTCAAAGCATGACTGTGATGTGTCAAAAGTGATTAAGATTAAGAAAGTGACTGATCATTTACGACACCATAATTTTTTACATCAGTTCTAATTACGTCTCTTTTACTTTGTCAAAAATTTTGAATATTTTTCATACTCTAAAATTACTTCATGGAGAGAAATTTTTGTCCTTTTTCCTCACTGCTTTCGGGAATTTATTTAATGAATTCCTTTAATGCCAATCGAAACAATTGGTTGAAAAAATGAACCAAATTGTTGATTACATAGGTATTATTTATTGAAAAAAGGAATTTACATTACATATTATAACTAAAACTAGAAACATACAAGATTACTAACTAAAAAAAATATTTTTATTGATTAGAAAAAAATAGTACATTCCAATAGAGTGGGCGTTGTCTATTAAACATATATTCCTATTGCTATTTTAGATCCACTTAGAAGCCGATAGTGGGTTAATTTCTGAGAATTTCTCATTGAACATTCATTCTATTGATACTTGGATCAAAGTTCGTGGACGTATATACCTCTTAAACGTATGTAGCTTGTATATATTCTATTTGAAAGACTATCATTCTACTCAGTCAAAATACCAATTCGATGATAAGAGTTTATATTCAGCGGTGACGAAAACAAATACTGACACAATGCGTTAAAAATACCAATCGGAGTCGTCATGAATTTTTCCGTAAACAATGATTTCAGCGAATTCCTGTTTTCCATATACTTTCCAGAACTCGTGGGTATTTGATTTGCGATGCAGCAGTGATAAACTTAGTCAGAGTTAGGGAGCTTTGCCAATCATTATTCATAACGCCGTATGTTTATCGTGCTTTCCATCGTTTGGAGTCATCGCTCGCAAGTCTCTTTCTCCTGACGCATATGGCTATTTTCGGCAGCCGTTGGCAGTACAGCTTTCGTGGATTGGCGTAATTAATCTCGCAAAAATGTTTAATTTTGACAGATACGTGCAATTAATTCTGTCTAGACACCCCAAATTGCTATACAGGAACTGTATTGGCGTCCTCGACTAATATATAATGTATGTTATGCACTTCTTTATAAGAATTGACATGGATAGACAAGCATACTTATGATTTATAAATAAGACATGAATCACAACATTTCTTGTCAAAATTAATTAACAAAATGGTTAATTTGCCAAGACAGATGTAGTGTATTATTTCGGCCAAAGTTTGGGGCGGGCGGCGCAGACGCAGTGCCACGTAGCGCCCGCGCCGCCCACGCCACCGCCGCGTACGCAACAAAGCGCGACGCGGGATCTCCCAGCACTCAGTTCACTCGCGAGCTTGCGCAAGGAAACATCTCCAGAATATCCTATATATAAACTCACAGTGTTGCAACACAATATTGGAATTTATTTACATTCTACACTTTAAAAGGTATTTATTTCATGTCGTGAGCTTTTGTGTTTCTTGTAAGCTTTCAATATTTGTTCGAATCTGAATAGTGAATTTTCACTATACCATTATTGTATTTTATCCGTGCATTTTTGGATACCTTTACAAATGCAATTTTGTGACAGTATTTTAAAATTTTAAGTAACCTTTCGACAGTATCATGAGCTTTTTTAAAATTCCGAATATGTACAGTGGGAAACTTAAAAAGATTAACTTGGATCTAATTCATTACTTGGAAGATAAACAAAACATACTTTTACATTACTCATATACAGTAAAACTTAAAATATATTAAACTGAAACTTTCCATTGCAACAGTTATAAACCGTGGAATCCAGAGACATAATATAGGTCAAGTAAACTCACAGGTATTCGCAAGTTTTTAATAGACACGAATTCCATTGTCGTGTAGCTAGGCCGCCGGCCGGTGAGACATGACAAGGCCGGCTTGACTCAAATGACACGAAATATTCACACATTCCATTGTCACAATCACTTGAAACTAATGTAGCTCTCAGGAACACTCATTCACTAATTTCTGATATAAGTATCTAAGAAGATATCGTGTGTAAATCGGTTAAAAAGTGATCAAATTGAGTATTTATAATATTTTAATTAAAATTCCTTCAATACAGTTGGGTTAAACAGGTACGGACAAGTTTTAAATCGACTGCTAACAACGGATTTGGATAAATATTGTATGGAAGTATCTATACTTCATATACATTATTCTTCAGTCTCTATCAGTTTGTCCAAACATTAAGACACAACCTTCTTACTGATTCATGTAGAACACAGGATCTCAGTACAGATTCATACTTCTATATATTTTTTTTGTTCGGGAAACTTCTTAAAGTTTCTAGAAAATCATATCATAACTTTGTTTATGTCTGAGTTATTTTAATGAATAACTGAACAAGTGACTCATACATGAAACGTGGAACTTTCGTTGCATTTGAAATCCACGTTTATATTATTCAAGCCAGAACTGTTTCAGACTTTCAGGGCATTCCTTTGCCTATATTTCCTTGAAGTTCCATCAATATTCTTCATTATTTTCTACCCAAGATTCACATTCCATTGTTCATTGGTATTGTTAGAAAAAAACCAGTACTCAACTGTAACGAAGTCATACCTAGAAATTCTCTAACAACGTAAATTTAAATGCGGTCCAAACATTCCGTCTGGCAGTTTGCCAGACAACGCTATCAATTTCTAACAAACTGAGCTTTCTGGATTTACATGCACATTGATAAACAGTTTTACATTTCTTTTGTCTTTTTAAGTTTTCCAAAACAACATTAAACCGTTATTTTAAAGATTTTATGAGAACTGATTTTGTAAACAGACAAACACAAGAACCCAATGAGTCATGAGCTTATTCAAGATTAAACAACATAACCTCAGTTGGAACACAACGCAAATAACATTGAATTTTCCGATAATTGTAGATCATACTATCAAGATGTCTGAGAGCAAGCAACTCGAAGCCGGCCAGCAGCTCGTCAAGAGGACCATGGATGAGCTCATCCAGCAAAAACAGACCACTGAGAAAGTGACCATCCAAGCGAGACAAGAGTTCCGCGAACAATACCAGGAGAGCTACGAAGAGGAGTTTGAGGAAGAAACCTTCATCGACCAGTACGGAAATGCGACCACAAACAGAACAGAGTCAAGCAGTGAGAGCAAAGAGCACTCGAAGAGCGCGGACGTGAAAGTGAAGGCCACCGGCCTCAACGCCCAACAAGTAAAGGCCCTGACTGACTGCGCAAATGAGGCGGGACAACTGGCGCTCGACTCCAAGGCTGCTAACTGAATGTAATTAAATCCCTACATTAGCTGGCGCTATTAACAACATGCCTGTAATCATACCAATTTTCAACATTCTAGTTTAACCAACCGTGCAGCCAAATGGTCTTATTGATCTATCCTTAATTATAGCAGTTTCTTACTAATGTTCGAGCAACACGAATCCTCAACTCCATTTTTCCATCCTTCCTTTTACTTTCCTAACAATACCTACACATCCTTTTTATTACCATCGTTTCAATGAAAGCAGTAAGTTTCATGTATACGTTTTGTTTCAGGTGTCTGCCTTATCCCGCGTGTGTGGTGGTCTCAAATAGTGATAAAGACTGTGTCCAGTGTTCCTTATTAAGTATTTTATTTTATCTATTTATGTAAGAGAATTTAATAAGTATGCAATAAATATATTTAAATGCATAAAATGGTGTATTGAATAGTGTTGTGTTCGATTTATATGTGATAGTGAGGTTTTATAGGAAAACGTTTTAAAAATGGAGGAAGAAGATGATGAAAGAAAGAGCCGACGGCCTAATCTCGCAGCTTTCGCTTCGTTGAACGCACGAGTGGTCCACGCCTCGCTAGAGGAGGGCTACGTGCGTCAACAAGCTTCCTCAGAATCTGGTGATGCAAATACTTCGAGTCTTTCGGCGACTCATTATAGTGATAGAAGTTTTGCATCGAAAACAAGTACTTTCTCCCGGAGCGGAACTTCAAGTTCGAGCCAAGAAGAATGTGAGGTAGCACAAACAACAATTACTAGCGGCCAGTACTTGGTCGCGGCGCGGGTGGAAAGCGCCCGATCTATGGAGAGTCTCCGTCCAAGCAAGGAAACGTCGCCGGCGCGCCCGTCTAGCTCCTGCACAACCGTTCGCACACACCGGAGTTCGTTCCTGACAGCCAGCGAGCGGGATGTGCGGGAGACGCGCGGTGCGCCGGCGCGCAGGGCCTTGTCCGGGGAGGACATGGGGTGCTCTGCGGAGAAACGACGGGGGTTGTTCGCGAGCACTGAACGACGTGCCTTGCAACAACTCAGCCTGCCTCCCCCGGAGCGGCGTCTCACAATACTCAGTCCCCACAGCCCCATGGCTATCACGGAGTTGCAGTGGCCTTCACCTCCCGGAATACGTGGGAGGCGAAAGAAAGGCATGGTGCTACCGAAACTTATACTGCCTCGTAGCGACTCGGATGCCTCGGAGGTGTTTTTAGAAAGGTGCCCATTTTTTATTAATACTCTCTTATTATTCTAAATTTTACTTCATCTCCGACATCCATATTTATTTATTATGAAACGAACATGAATCAACATTATACTTTGCTCTCAAACATTTTCTGACAGAATATTAAAATTGTATAATCAAAAGCAACTTTTAGTGTTTTTCTACATAGAGTGTATCGTCAACGTCGCCACTCAAAGTCTATAACACAAAACATTCTCATTCTTTACCGATGTTGACTTTATTATTAATGTCAAGCTTACTTGCAAAAATCACTTAGATAAATGAAGCTAAAAAAATGGAATACACGGTAAATTGTATTTGCCAAGAGAAATACATTAATAACGACTTGCGTCAGTGGCGAGGTAAAAGTAAAACTCTTTACAACTGCTCGCTGTTTATGCGACTTTTCGAAAGAACATTTATAATTATGTTTTAAATGCTTGTATATGTATTAAACTTAATTACAAACACAACGAAATATAATTTTGTTAGGCGTGTTGCGTACTGACATATTTATAAACTTGTTGTTTTCGAGGTTCTCAGTGTCTTACGAACAATCTAGATAGTACTGAAGTATTTTTATACTTGAAATAAGTGGTAACGTAGCACACAATATTTCACACAACGCTCCTGACATATGGCCAACCACGACACAAACGTTTCATGATGCCTACGTTTTATTGCCTTCACCTTTATTTTATGTTTTTCTCGTAGTTTTTTCCGTTATGAAATATTCAGTAGCATGTAACAGCATGTAATATTCAAGTAGACGTAGATAACACACGTCTATCAGACTTAAATATCAAAGATATTAATAACTATATTTTGACACGATGATATTTTCGAGACGGCTGATAAAAATACTTGTAATTTGAAATACGTGAAGGTTCTAACGTTTATACATAGTTAATCTTGACCGTCTTATTATCGTGTGAAAGATAGCATTATAGCATGTGACTATTTGTACTGGCAAAAATATTTTTTCATAACATGTCAATTACGTTACGATTCTAAAACGTGACTCTGAGTGACTAGATTTTAGAAAAAATAAACGTAAAAACACCTTCTTGGCGTCTCTCATTTTAAACAGTAACATAGAAACTTTAAGAAATAAACAATTTAATACTAAAAGAACACTGATGAGCTGTTTGTAGAGAATACACCAAGTTCCTAGTGAAAGGAAGGAGAAATTCCTAGTGCATAGTCAAGGTTTTTTTCTAAAGATTAATGGTACAGTATTTGTCTACAAATGTAATTCTTTTTTCCTATTTCAACTTTCCACTCAACAAAAGAAAGATTAGAAAGAAAATTGTTTTCTTAATAGCGTTAACTCAAACATACAAACATGTTTATAGTGAAAAGAAAATACAAGAATGTAATGTATTCTTGTGTCTATTGTTATGTTCAGCTAAATCGACAGATGTACTAGTTGTTGGAAAACATCCAGAGCATTCTATAGTGTCCTTACTGATGATTAAATGCTGACATTAGACAGGTGTAGAATCTGAAGAATAGTTCTAGAGAGAACAACAGAGTCATTAAACATTTAGCTGTCAAAACAGATGCAATGCATAATATGTACACATGGCTGCACATCAAGCTATACAATACCAATTTATCAAGATCTCGCTTTGTATGATCTTTCCGCACATTCAACGGCCAGGTTATACAGGGGGCCAATTCTCGGTTTTAGAGATGGTGTCTCGACAAAAATTTTTAATGACGTAATTTTTCAAGTTATTCCGTTCTGATCCCCAAAAACTGATCCCTAGAAAGTAAAAATATATGACAGGGGATCGGTTTGGGGATCAGAGTGGAATAACTCATTTTTCGACAAATTTTAAAAGTTGCTATGTCAAATTCGCCATTTGTTGAAGGCTAACGTCAGAGTTCAGTAAAATTTGTCGAAAAAATGACGTCATTAGAATTGTTTGTCGAGTTCGACACCATCTCTAAAACCGAGAATTGCCCCGCTGATTTTGCATAGTCCATAATGCCGGTCAGAAGACCCTCCCTAATCTTTCGCGACTGCGCCCAACTAGTTCATACCATTCATCACATCGTCAATCTTTCAAAGGGGAGGGAGGGCTCTAAATCATTCCTTATTACACTTGCTGATATATTTACATATGCAAAGATAAATTCTAATTTCTAATCTTAGACGAACTTTTCGCAAGCAATGTTTGAAATGAAACTCAATTGTCTAGGAATATAATTATAATCAAGAGATGAAACTCGAAAGCAAAAAAGAAATAATTGTCTACAAACTAGCAGCATAATATATTATCCCAGAATTAACAATTTGTACGAATGTTACCTATTTAAACAAATACGTAGCGGGATCAGCGCTGTTAGGGAAAATTGCAAGTGAAAACTGTTTAAATGCACAAACATTGTTTCATTTAACAATTAATACATCACTAAAGCTATCGCAATGGAAAGGAATCTAACAAATATCCTCAGTTACAATTTCTGTCATAATGTAATTAACATTTCAATATCCGAAATTAAACGCATTCCAGTTTCCAGTGAATGCTATGAATACAGGAAAATAATTTCAAACATTTCTGCTGCAAATTGATTTATAACACTGGCAAAGATATTGAATGATAAGCTGATAAGTTATCGAAGTTGTAATTGATATGGTTATGAAACAATGTTACTCAGCACCCACTTATCTTTTCTGTACCGTCAGCACGAGTTTTCAGTATTTGAGACGTAAAGTAAACTGCAACTTTGACAATTTCAAATTGACAATTTTCAAGGGAAAAAATAGTTTCTTCTTCGCACACCAGAGGCGCTGTTCCATTTTTCCCTTGAAAATTGTCAATTTGAAAGTTTCAAAGTTCCAGTTTACTTTACGTCTCATTTACAGAAAACTCGTGCTAAGGGTACTGATAACGAGTTCAAACTAGGTTCGAAACTACCTGATTACACTCGTACAAAACTGTACTGGATTATCTCTGTATCAGTTATAGATAACAGTGTGTACTAATAATTACGCCTGTCAGCGTAATTAACACGTAGATATAAAACACCGATGCTGAATAACACTCTGACAAATGTTTGTACTCCATTCACGAAATCAATTTTTTAAAATAAATTATGTTTCGTTTGTAATATTTGCCCTGCAAAATTGATATTCAGATTGATTGATAGTCTATATGCAGCTCCCAATCCAGGCAATCGGGCAGTGCAAAATCTATCGATTCTGAACATTGAAGCACGTAGCATATGTGCTGCTCAGGTGACAGTGAAAAAAAGACAAAAGTGGCGAGGTAAACGACATGATGACTGCAATACGATATGTTTACCTTATAGGTTCCTCTGCCAAACTGGATATACTTCTAAAAGTGTTTTAGTATCTGAAAGAGCCATAAAACATAAAGCTACACATTTGGATAAAGTTGATTGGTTTATTGGAAATTGAGCCAAGAAATCACGAGTTATGCGTCAGGATATTTGGATTAAGCGCCACAATATACGTCACTGAAACTTATGAATCACGTTCGTGACTAATGTAGGCGAAAGTTGGAAGTTATTTTTGTTTGATATTGCTTTTCTTGTAGCTCTGTCTGTTTCGAAAATTCCTCTTTGTCAGACTAGGTACTTAGCATTGCAGACGTCTGAGCAATATTGCGTATTGTTATGCCATTGTCGCTTATGATTATGAATAACCAATTAGTTCTATCTTGTAAGCAATTAATATTTGGATTAGGTTAGATTGCAAACCTTCCGTGCTCCCATTTAAAGGTAGTATATAGACATACGTATTCAAAGATTCATAATCCAGATTAGATTAGTAATGTTATTAGTTTGTATATATTTGGTATGCTTAGCCGAAGGCAATTTAGAATTATATCTACGAGTATATCAAGGTTGAACACAAGTGATCTTCTATTACTTTAGTTTTCATTACACAGGCTGTACTATAGTACTTGTACTTAATGTTATTGAGATAAGTAGGTATGGAGAAAACATTTTTATTTATTGATTGAATCATGATCGTCGCACAACTACTCGAACTCAAAGCATTTGTTCCAATTTGATTGTTACAGGCACTTTTGAATTGTAAAAAAAAACAACTCACGGTTTTTCTTCCTCAGAGAGTTAGGCAGAAGCATAGGTATTTGACTATACAATGTACAACGATGTTTCGTCCAATAAAAGGTACAAGAAGCAAGCTTTTAACTACCATCTTTATTATTTTATTTTCATTTACATGTTGGGATCAGCTTTTAGTTTAACCAGATGCAGTGAAATACGAGTATCTTATACGGAGAGATTGCCTCCCGAACTCCACAACCCAATCAGTACTGGGTAATACAACCTGTAGCAATCAGCCAGGCACACATCCAGGAACTATGTAGTTAGACTCAACCTCAACCCAACACTAACAATTACAAGCGCTAGACCAACCGCCGGGGAATAATTCTCCTTGTAAATATAAAACAGATAAGCCACAAATAAAAATAAAAAATGTTCTTTTAAAAAAAGCTTTTATTGATAAAAAAATACTTACTATAGACAAAATATAAGTCAAGGCGAACCAAACGAGTCTAAACTCGATGGGTTTGCGATGTCTATTACAGAGTTCCGATAGCAACCTTCTAGCTCCATCATCAGAGCTTCATGCCATAATATTGGATTGTCACGCGATATACATATCGGTTCTTCTAACCGTACAGACAGATGTGTTGCTGGGGAGTTTGTTCCGCCACTTCTTCTTCCCAGCCAAAACACTAAGAAGTGTAAAAGTGGCGGCGCTTTGTGGGACTGTCTTTTGTAAAAATTGACCTTCAAAAAGTGCTGATAAATCAGCCTAATTTGAATAAATGACTTTTGATTTTGGTATACGTGCAAAATTTTAGGTCAATCGGAAATCGGGAAATGGATCAAATTTTACTTGCAAGATTAGACTACCGACAACGGGACAGATGAAATCTGATAAAAGCTTGTAAAAAGAATCCTCATCTCACCGCATTAAATATGATTCTCTAATAAGACCCCCGTTACCTCCAAGTCGGCCATTTGCAATCGCAAATCCCCGATTACTTTTACCTCAGTGATCAAGCCATACCGTCGAGCTGCACTTACCTAGCCACCATTAACCGTGGTCTACAGCTTAGCGTGCTCAACCGTGGGTAGTAATTATAAATTATCATTAATCCCTCTGCTGTTGTATGTATTTAGGTTCCTTTGAAAGGATAAATAAACAGGGTTGTATTATAAACGTGTTCATACAAGCACGAATCTTGTGATTTCAAGCTGAATTTCAATATTGATGTTGTTGATTTAGTCTGGCGATATTTATACTCCTAAAATGTGTTTACACCCTAATATTTAGGTACATAGGTACAGTCAGGAGTATTATTTAAGCAGATTTACTGGAAACAAAGACTCTCCTGAACTGTTTGTTGACGAATTGTTGAGATAAAGCAGTGACTTTCTGCAATTTCTGAAATTTATATTAATTCATTGTAAGGATCGTAGTAAATGACCTACGATCGTTACAATTAATTTCGAGAAGGGATGTTTTCATATTTAGTATTATTGTTGTGACTAGTTTCATTATTTCCACTATTCAGCAGGTCATAAACTAATTTACTACCCTACTGAAACAATTATTGTCATCATAAAATAACTTAATGAAGGTACAAATTAACACACCATAAAAACTTCATTTTTGGCATGAGTGTCGTAACTGCCAATTGAAGCAAACATACGGCACTTAAGAGGTAACAGGGCGTGAACTATCCTTACTAATTTATGATGACGCCTACGTACACCTAGGGTTTATACGTCTATTGCATATAATGTCGCAATCGTGTCGTTAGTATTACGGCGTGACGTCACATGACGTCACGTCCAAGCTGACTAATCAACTTATATCTGCCATTGCTTCTTAAGAAAAATCTGAGTAGTCATATACGTTAGCAATATAAAATTACTCTATTCTAGTGATAAATGATATTTATTTCTGTAACTAGGTCAATACGAAACACTTTTAACATTTTTTTAAGAAGGACGAAGATTGTTTCTTTTAATACTTCAAAAAAAAAACATCAAAACAAACTGAAAGTCCCTTTTGATTTAATTTTAACATCCAATATTTATAGCCTAGCGATGAGAGAAATATTTATTTATTTCTCTCAAAAAGAAAAAGTATTTTATTTCTGAGAGACTGGCATTGTCTCGGTCAGCAGATCACTTCAGTACTTAGGGACTGGTAGATGACGATCTTTACAAATCTGAAAACCCGATAACACATTAACCCACACAGAAACTAAAGACGATAGCTATACTTGCAACAAAGAGACCACACTTTATATATGTTATAGCTATCCGCGATATTTATCCTGATATGTTACAGCAACAGAAAAATCACATACCTACATTTACTTTACGAGGTTCGACATTGGAGAGACGGAGAAAATGGGAGAAACATATGAGATCTTATTTCAAGATATACGAGAGAAAGTGTGTTTACAGTAAAGGTCATGACATAACATTCTACGATCATATTTTAGGATTCTAGATATAATCTATTGCGATCCTCTTGAAGGTATCATATTTTTCCCGGTTCCCGATTTCCCGAGTTGAAGTTTACAAAGCGGGCGAAATAATGAGGACTTATCTCAAAATAGCGTCCTGAAACAACATGTAATGGTGTCTTACATCTTTTTTAGCCTTAGTCTTTAAGAACAATGGGGGTTTATTTTTAAGGTTTTCTGTGGAACAATCGGCTTCTGAACGATTATGAAAATCATAACATCCAACTTCTAAAGTCTAAAATAAAAGTAATCTTGTTAGAATCAAATAAATAAATCGAAAAGTCATATTTACTTTGAGAATTTAAAATTCAAAACTTTAGATTTTAAAAAAGAGTCGCGTCCCTAACATGAATAGAATTGAAGTATGACATTCATTTTATGGAAAATAAAAAAGCGCACCTAGTGTACAAACGATGAAGTAATTTTATAAGAATTTTATCCATCAAATTATCATCGAAGTTTCTGTTCACACGTCACAAGCCGGCTATAAAGGGGGTGACAGCCGTGACGAGTAATAGAGGCATATGGACATGCCGATGCAAAGTGAATGGGGCTGAGTGACGATTAGTGTAAGTAGGACGATAGTTTTTGAGCTTTTCCGAACGACAAACACCACCAACCGAACCATAAGTCGAGTCGTTGCGTTCTGTCATTGCGACTAGACGATATTGCCTCTGTAATTTGTGGAATGACAAGAAGGTGACAATAGTACATTGTTCACCGAGAGGAGAAAGTGACCGATTACCATCGAGGGTGTTGTTTAAAGGCCGAGGCGTAGCCGAGGACTTTAAAATACCCGAGATCGGGAATCGCACTTTCTCTCGAGTGATACATAGTGCTTTATACTACACCTACGAGGAAAATAAATTACTTTCTACGAAAACTGAATCCTCAAACAACACACAAATTGAAAATGGCGCCAATGGCGTCTGCAATTTTCACATGTTCTTTTATACCATTCCCCCTCGAAAAAGCTACTTTTACTCACGGAAAACAGTGCGTAAAAGTAGTCTTTTACGCACTGTTTTGGTGTTTGAATTTAGAACACTTTACTGTACATTCGACATCGACAGCGATGCTGGACAACCCCCTTGCTAATATGAAAATTACCCTTAATTCAAACCATTGCTCCGATTTTAACGTAAGCTTGTTGGCGATTGGACTACTTCGCACCCACGTGTGTGTGGAGCAGACTTAGGTATTAAAAAAAACTTTATTTTGTTTCGTTGAATATCTTTTATCGCTCAAATCTCTCTTTTTCTCGTAGTCATGGTATAAAGTATCGTTTGCAACTCTTGAATAAAACGGATTTAAATCGAGGGCCTGAATCACTCGCGTCGCTCAGGATTTAAATACTTGAATCACTCGCTTCGCTCGAGATTCAATCATCATGGATCACTCCCTACGGTCGTGATTCAGTCATTAAAATCCTTCGCTTGCTCTTGATTCATATAATGGCCCTCGCTTTAAATCCGCTCTTTATTCAATCGTTGCAAAATATACTATTTTCAAATTGTTTAACCTGCCGCCGCAGGGACGCACTGCCAGCCCGACACCATCCAACACACAGCTAGTGGCCAGTGTCATTTTGCGAACTTGGAGATAAAAACTCACTGTAAAAACTTTTTGGCTTTTGATATTTAGGTTACCGGCGCATAGTCTTACCCAAAATTAAAAAAGAAAAAACACGTTAGAAATGGATTTTCATACACTTTTCTCTCCCGCTCAGATGCGTTTTCTCCCCGCATATTTGGTCGATATGCAATGACGTACTTTCTACCGTAAATTTGATAAAGTATCAAGGTACTTTCCAAGCAGGTGTAGTATAAAGATCATGACGATTTCAGATTAGTGAGGTTACTAAAAAAATAAACAACTTTCTGCAAAACAAAAATAATGTACATATTTATGAGAATTTATTTTTCATTTCTCATACTCGGAAAGTAGTGTTTGTTTGATCAGAGCAGTGGGTCGAAAACGATGCTTCCCTCCCTTGGGCGGGAAAGACTCATAGTAATTGCTTCCCTCCCTAGGGCGGGAATGAATTTTAAAAATAGAACTTAAATTGGTTATTTAGTCGGCTATAATTTTCTATATTAATAATTTCGTTAGACTCGATTGAAAGCTAACCTGAATAATAAAACATTAAAAAATAATGATTTCGAATCGACAACATATATCCGCAAAATTCAGATTGTCGAGTATTTTGCAAATTTCTAATGATTTTCTGACCAGACAGATCGCAGCCGCCATTTTTGACATCGGATGACATGTTGAGAAGTTTTTATTTTTTCTCTTTATTTTCGGCCAGTGTCATGTGGTGTATTATGTAGTTACTAAACCTCCTTAGAAAAACCTATAAACTGAAACCGTGCCTCGACAAGTTTAGTGCGGCGGGAAGAGTTCCGGCGCGATCTCAGGGCGATAATATAGAGGGAGCGATTGCCGCAACAGAGGTCCGGGCAAGCCGGATTTCCATCTATATTACATAATTAAGAAAAATATCGATTAAAAAAAAATGCTGCGGTCTTGTGAGTGTATACGGCCAATTTGAATTAAGAAAAAAAAAACTATTAAAGCGGGATGGCCAGCGGCGGTGACGCGGGCGGTGTGTTCCATATTTGAAATTTAAATTAAAAAAGACTATTAAATAGGTACTACTCATTTTGTTACTATCAATAAATATTTTAGAAAAAATACTATTTTTTACTTTCCTTATATTTGAAATGAAAAGTAGAGTGTTTAACACGGGTGAAAGTCATCAATTCCCACTCGGACTATAGCCGCCCTCGCTTCGCTCGTGCGTCTAAATACCTCGTACGGGAATTGATTTCTTTCCACCCTTGTATAACAATCTACTATTCCATTCAATTGTCCACCCGGGAACTCAAGGTGGCAATTTGATATTAAATATTTATAATCCTCTTTATTTGCAAAGGAATCGTTTTGATTTGTAAGTATAATAGAGGGAATACATTACTTGTTTCGTTATGTCATGTGTTTTTTCCATGTTTAAAACAGAATATTTTAGTGGTGATGCACATAAAGCTTCGACAAAATGCTAAAGTTTATTAGTACATTTCATTTTTATGTAAGTCATTGACGTCAAATAAAAATCACACACTTTATGCATTTTGTGATCAAAAGCTAAAAATACAACCAAAACTGAAAATAAACAGCGGTAGTCATAAAAGCAAATACAAATAAAAAGCCCAGAGTGATTTAAAGCGACATTTTAAAAACTGCCGTTTTTAACTCTTTTTTTACATTCTATTCTGGACTTTACGTGTACTGGATTAAAATATAAAACCCACAAACATTTGTGACTTTGCACCAGTTCGAGAACTTGTTTTCATAAATCATACAATATACACTGCAATCGCACGTCGTTTGTCATTTTTTTTTTCACATTTTGAAATGTGCCAACTTTAAAAAAAAAACTGTCGTACCTATTTGTTCCTGATGACAACAATAGACGAACGATTTAGCTAGCTTGGAGCTTGCCAGGTCTGCCTAGACAGCATGGAGTATAAAGTTGAAGAAGACTGTGTGTCTATGAAAAGTGGACGGCAAAATGCATCAAATAAGGTGTCGCTAATATAATCGCTTAAGGATTTTTTTTAAACACTGCCAAGGGTTTTATTTGTATGTAAATAATGACATTTCTTTATCCTGTTCTGCCATTAGCAGGTCAATAAAAATATTATTTCAACTCCATCAATTAGTCTGAACCTGCTACATTCTCACCCTGCAGCTACGAGTACGCTAGCACTATTTTTTTTTATTGTTATTTACTGCTTACTACTGAACCTTTCTTCAACTTGTTCCTCATATAAGATAGTCCTCCTTTACTTTATTCTCCGTGGTAGACAGGTGCACTCTAAATGTCAATGTTGAAAGACAACCTCTCTTTCTGACATTTGCCAAATGCACCTGTTTGGCATAGATCTTAATTCTTACTTCTGAAAAAAACTTCTAACTAACACACTAGCTAAGAAAACGCTGATAAATCTTCACATTACAATATCCAGGAAAACTAATAGAAATTCTTATTCTAAACCCTTTAATTACCAGTCCCAATACTTTGATATGTAAATGACACGTTGGGATTACGTCCACTCGAAAAAAATCACATCACAGCGAAACCTTTGTAAGGTAGTATTTCCGAAGATGGCCCGCCCCTAGGATGGCCCACTTTAAAAAAAATATTGTTATGATTATTTGAAACGTTTGAAATATCTAATAACAAATAAACAAACAATAAAAAAAACCAAGATAAATATCCTAGGAGGCGGGCCATCTTCGGCGATTCTACCTTATTTAAAGTATTAGCATTTTCAACATGGCGGTGCACACCATTGCATACTAGTTATTTAGGTGGGTGGGTACATAGACCGGATAAGCCCTCCATTAGTTCCAAAGCCAGACTTCACAACCTCTCTTTGTGCTTGCCTAACGTACCCGGTATTAATTAGCTCAGTTCACTGTATCTATTGCAGCCTACAGGAGCCTTAATACCTAATGTTCGTATTTTAAAGCATGGCTTTTGTAGACTTTTGGTTATATTATTCAAGATAATTCGTACTCAGCTCGTGTATAGGGGCTCCCTCCATCTTTCTGTAATCGAAAAGCGAGGCCTTACGCCTCAAATTACTTTGTAACAATCTTGTTCCCTATGAGAAGGCTTAGCGTCTGTCGCATTATGTAAAATTGAAACGATTTCGGACTTCATAATTTCTGATATCATAAATTAATTCAGATAGTATCTGAATTCTAACCTGAAAAGCAATTAATTTAATAACGTTGTTCAAATAGGTTTCTGAATTCTCTACATTGTTTCACCAGTTCATATTATTTACAAGACCTCGTTCTCCTGAATGTTGTCGTTTGATTTTATTTTGAAAGACGGAATATCCTGTCACTCACATATTTATTTTTTCTTATAAATATGATAAAAGAAACATGTAGAAACATTAGAAAGTGTATGCAGTTTGTTTATACTCAATTACAGGATGTTTATTCTTAAGATGTCTTTTCTCATAAATTATAAATGCCAAAGATTGTGAGGATGGATGGACAAAAACTTCGAAATGGATACAATTTGGCACACAATTAGCTTATAAACTGTATTAATTCATAGCATACCTACTTTTTATCGTAATTTTACGTCCGCGTGGGATATTTTTCGTGCTACACGGGGGCGAAGCCGCTGGCAGCAACTAGTTGTTTTAAAAATCATTAAAGTTTTGCTGAAAAAAATAGTTTAAAGTGCAAATTCGTGTTAGCAAATTGCAACGCATTTATTATCATGTTTTATTGTCTCGTACATGTCATTGGCATTATTTTTGTCGAGAATGTTCTAGTACAAATTAAACAAGGCGGATTTAATCTAAATTCTAATTTTGACTGAAAAGCGACCCCTTTTTTTTCTAAAAGATTAAAGGTTTTCGTCCAAACGGTAATTAACCTTCAATGACTGGGCTGATTGAACGTTTTTTGTAAGAGTTTTTTTTATGTTACGGATTCGAGACAAGACCTTAATTTCCTGTTTTCTAGGTATTCAAACTGAAAATTATTTACTGTATTATTGATGATTTTCACATAAGAGCCACTTAAATATCAATAGTCTATGAAATAAATTAATCTTAGAATGTTTAAAATGTACATATACATATATTATAAACAGTGTTTATAAATGCCACAATTAGTTTTTTTTTTTTAAATCAAGCTTTAATATTTAGATAAAAATGGCATTCCAAGACAAGTTACAATGCTTTAAAAAGTTCAGTTTAGCTTTTGCTGCTGATAAATAACCTATGTTTGACAAAGACCTCCCTCATGCATCTTTCCAAAATCTTTCCTTTATTAAGGGCACAAAACTCACTTCAAAGAAAATTACCATAAAATGAAAAATGAGCGAGAGAACTTTCTACCTCTCCATAGATCCTTGTTAAAGTTAACCACGATTAATAGCAGGTGCACTTTTAACCACGGTAGTAATCGTCGACGAGGCGGGGATAAAGTGGCATTAGTGAAAGCTGGCGTCACTGCTCGTTGAATGACCGACGGTCCTGAATATTTCAAAGCGCTCGTTTCACTGTGGCACCCGGCCGCGAATCTGTGTAATAGACGCTCTAGCTACCGCGCGATGTAATCAACTGCCTATTTCAATCCACTGCTGGATATAGGCCTCTCCCAAACTGCGTCAACACACCATAACATAACATCAAGTCTATAATCCCTGGAGGTAAGCAGAGGTGCTCATACTACACCCAACTTTACCCAGTTGTGTCTAAATCAGTTGCGTTTAAGTACCATGTAATAGGGAGTGTGCCTATTGCAATCAATTTGGGCACGAATCAGGATTGAATTTATGACAGCTGTGGAACTTTAATAGAAAACTCTAATGTCACTTTTCCCAACCTTTTAATTGAACTGCGGACATCTCGCTTGAAAGCGTCGTTTGCGATCGCTACTTCTGTTAATTTTTGGAAAGTCTTCCGCTTTTGATATCTAGTCATCTTTGGCAAATGTTCTACCGTTGTCAAGTCTGATACATCTATCTATCTCGAGGACGTCTTATGCTGTACTTTCTCACACGCAGTCTCTACTCCAAGACCCGTTTGATCCATTGCCTCGGCTGTTGGACCAAAGCTTTTTTTTTATCGTGGTAATATCATCAAATGAGCCCTCCCACCCCGGGCAGGGCGAAATGGACTGTCAGACTTGTACTGACTAAAATCCACGGTGTCCTTCAATAGCCCTTCATGTTCCGGGGTCACGGTGATGATATAATTCCCGCGACCTGGACCAAAGCCTACCTGCCATTTCAACTTGCTAGTAATCTATTTCGGTAACTCAAGTTTTTTTCCTAAAATCCGCGTGTGGGTATGAGATTACTGTTTTTTTTTTTCATAAAACGTTGCCCCACACTAGGAACTTCTTCCAGTATAATGGGTGTGTTAACAAACATACAAACTCACATGTAATACACAATACGCGGATCAGCTATGACTTCTTTGAACGACTGACGGAACACTACTGAATATTTGAAAGCGCTCTCTTTACTGTGAGTTTTTGTTCACACGTCAGATATAAAGGCATATTATGGTGGCGTCTTGAAAACCTGTACCCCTAGCACGAGTTTTCACTATTTTACTTTACAGAGTCTTTCCAGTATTTACAGCGTTTCTTGTATGAAAAAATGGAACAGCGCCTCTGGTGTGCGAAAAAGGAATTATTTTTTTCCTTGAAAATGTCAAAGTTCCAGTTTACTTTACGTCTCAAATACTGAAAACTCGTGCTAAGGGTTCAGGGCTTTTGTTAGAAACTAATAAATTCGAGACATAAGTAAATGTTCCGTGAAACAAATGACTACTAGAACCAGAAACAAACAGCGTTCACATTTAAAGTGAATACATAAATTTTATAATTAATTGCGTTTACAAACATCTAAACTCACATATAATTATACAACAGCAACATAAACAACATAGGATAGGTGTTTTAGTCCGAGTATTACATTTCTGAAATGTATTTCGACTTCAACATGGGTGAATGAAAATGTTAGTGGCGAATAAAACTTGGTTTTATATAAAATGTTGCCGTGCAAAAATGTATTCCGACGCTAAACGAAAAGTTTGTAAGAAAATAAATCAGTAAGGCAATCCCATTTTGTATGACGACGATTTAATGACCATTTTTCTACAAATATATCATAAAGGTTTTACGAGTATTAGGTAAAATAAATTCTAATTTCTAGCTATTCTATACGGTGTTTGTGCCCTAGGTAAACACGTACTACACGAAACGCTCGCGGCGGGACCGTTACAAGCCACTGTTTGACTAACCCTCCCGTTTAAGAGCTCAAACATAGCCCAGATTGACGTAGAAACTGAGCTGCCTTCGTCTACCTGCATATTACCATATTTAGCGGTTCAGTACTATAAATATGTTTAAAGTTCCTGCCTACTTAAATAACGATCGTAGAAGTTTTATGTACGGTTTTTATAACCGTACGTTTTACCAGCTGCGGAGAAGACAGACGCTAGTTTTTATTGTTGAGTAAACATACTAAACATAGGTTCATTTAATTCATATACTGAGTAAACCTCTGGCAATGGACCAATTGCTTGACTGAACTTGATAAAAATGAAGCTCTATTCCCATTTAACCTTGAAATAGGATGAGTGGGCCAAACGTGGGCCAAATGTTGCTGATACATGCACATTTATAACAGCCCCAAGAGGCTTTGGTAGGAGCCCGTTATAAATAAATATCGGCAGTCATGCACAGAAAAGTTCAAGGTTCAACAAAATTAAGTGCTTTGTAACGGTGAATAAATAAATCGATAGATATTATCCTCGTTGAACTCACACATTTCATCATAACTCAGCAGATAAATCTGGTTCTAACAATAAATTCGAGGACTCGTACTGGATTTGAAAGCTTAATTGCTACAATTTATGATTTTGTTTCTCTTGTTTGATTAGGTTTGTTTAAATTGTCGCTTGTATCCCAAATGGCTATTGGGAAAACCGTTTGTAAGTAATTTGAACACGAACAATAAAGTATGTGACTGTAAAAAATACCTAAAGCTATAATTTTTTGTCCAAAAAAGGTGCCGTTTCCATGAATTATCTGGGAAGCCATATTGGATTTCATAAATATGATCCACTTATCATACTTCAGGAAGAACAATTTATTTTAACTTAATATTGCTGAGAAGACATAATAAATAAGAAATTCACAAATTCAAATTATAAGAACTGTCAAGGATATTAGAACTTTTGTATTGTATTCATCATTTATTCTGAAACGAAGCAACATGATTTACAACTGTGAATTCAGGTTTATGCTCGACTATTTTAGCTCTGAGCTGGATGAAAACGGACTTTTATGAGTTCAAACTATGTGACCGGATCGTATTAATGTCCCCTAGTATATGCACAATTTATTGTACATCGTCCAGATATTATGCAACATTAAAGCAGTAAAGTGCCAATGTCATTATTTCGTGAATTATATGTATACATCATCAAAATAACGGTAAAGATTATTAGGTCACAGCTTTTATTACACTGCAATATTCATATCACAGAATATGAATAGGCACTGCAAGCTAACAGTCCACATTCAGTGAACTCATTTCAGCTATTAAATTAAACCAATTAGGTCTAACTGCACAAATAAACGGCAGCTAAATAAGCTAGTCGTAATTAAAATATATTATTGTACATTTAAATCAGACGCGAAATAATTAATCTCACAACGTAAAGCGACACAATTTTAGCGTTCCCAGAGCGTCCACGGCTTATAAGTAATTACAGCGTCGCAGATTAAATTCGAACATAAGTAATACATTAAAACACCCTCGAGGCAAATACGGGATACAGAAACGACAAGTAAATGTTTTAGAAAATCCCTCGTAAAGCTCAGAGTATGTGTGCTAACAAAGTCTCTCTGGACATCGAAATAAAGTCAATATAGGAACAAACTGTCGATGTCGTACGTTCAGATACCAAAATGTGTTAGTGAAATGTCAGCTTAAACGTGAGAAAAATCTGTGTGGAATAAAATATGTAGGATGTAAAATGTAAGATACGTTGCTGAGTCGGTTGGAATAAACGTAGAAAATGGAGGGTTGGTGAGTGAGCAATTTTGAGTAAAATCACGTTGATGTAATAGATATGAAAATGAAAGGGTCACGTTCACAAGTGGATATAAAATTATTCTTTAGCGGTTAGGTAAACCGAAACCGAATCCACGAGGCAGATAAATTGCTAACAACGAAAAAAAAAATCCAATTTTTTTTTTTAATTTTTACACGAATAACAAAGCCACAGTTTTAGCAATATTTTTCTTTTAACATTGTACACGACACACGGGTTCGTAACCGAACAACAGAGGGACCTGTACGGCGTAGCCCGTAGCACGAGCAACTTAGTACCAGGTTGCTACGAGCTACGCCCTGCCTACAACATTGTATTTCAACATCGTAAATTAGGATCACCGCTTATCCTACTGTTTTGAGAAAAAATAAGTATCAATATCTAAAGGGCAATATCAATAATAGGGCGTACGCAATTATCAACAATTTCGGATGACCGCACTGTTCTCCTAGTTACCTTTATATACTTTTCCGGGTATCTAATCGCGTCGACATTTTATCGTGGATGGACGTTCCCGACGTCTGTTATCGCTACTTTCCTTTTACTACCGATATGTTACGACTGATTTGAGCCCATGGTTCCTATATCCTCATCGACAGCACATTTTAACTTTTATGAGACGTGATAAAAAATCGGCCGTAACGATAACGGTAGATCGACGTATTAATGTTTACTGGGGGGTTCATAGATTTATATTGTGCATGTTCTGTCTCTCCAAAGCTCACCGTAGTTGATGATCTATTGATAGTGTCAGTGAGCGAAATTTGCGTAGCTCTTACTAGACTCATTTGAAAAGTTGATCACTTTACTAAAAATAATAGCTAGTGTAAATTGTTTTATTGTCTATCTAAATTGATAACGGAATCAGGAAATCTCTCAATCGATTATGACCCCAGGTTGACTGCAATAAAAAAATATCTGTCTTTATGGGGAACGCCGTCATTGCAAATAACAAACCTGTGTGGAACCCCTTTGTAGAATATGTCCCACCTCCTTTCCTACTCATCCTGACCAACCATTTGCACCTTCCAAGAATACTAAGTATTGGTCGGATACAACTTGCGTCCATCGACATGCAAAGAAAAAACTCAAATATGCATCAAGCACTACGGGTCCCTTCTCACCGAGACGCGACGACGCAACGTAAAAAAACGATACTGGAAATGTGTATCTTTTCGTGTAGCAAATAAAGTAAGATTTGAAGTGGCTATTAGAATGAGCGCCCGGCGTCGCGCTATATCGGTGAAATGTGTATCTTTTCGTGTAGCAAATAAAGTAAGATTTGAAGTGGCTATTAGAATGAGCGCCCGGCGTCGCGCTATATCGGTGAAATGTGTATCTTTTCGTGTAGCAAATAAAGTAAGATTTGAAGTGGCTATTAGAATGAGCGCCCGGCGTCGCGCTATATCGGTGAAATGTGTATCTTTTCGTGTAGCAAATAAAGTAAGATTTGAAGTGGCTATTAGAATGAGCGCCCGGCGTCGCGCTATATCGGTGAAATGTGTATCTTTTCGTGTAGTAAATAAAGTTAGATTTTGAATCGCTGTTGACTGTACGCACTGTCACGTCTCGATGTGAAGTGACCTATGTCTTTTGATTACCCCCGATGTAAAGTTGTATTATTAGGCTGCGGTTAGATCGAGGCGGAGCGGAGCAGAGCAGAGAATACACAATCATGTGCCACGTTACCATCTATGTGCATCAGTCATGTGATTGGTGAATCGTGGCACAGCTCGACTCCGCTCCGCCTCAGTGGAACCGCAGCCTTAGTATGTATGTACAGATAGCAAGTTTCAATGCCGTCCGAAACTCAAGTCCATTGTCTGTTTGTAGATAAACCTTGTCAGTAACGTTACATGCAGCTCTCACAATATGATCGACATAAATACCGTAACGTCCGTTTTGTATATGTTACTAGAATGCTATTCGTAGAATACCATAGCATAGACCATATAGACTATTTATGTATCAACTTTGTAGTAAAATAGTTTGCACGTGGATTCGCTCACGTGCGATTAGAAGATTGTAACAGTAGTAGACATAATAGTATTTTTGTGGTTATATTGAGTAAAAAAACATCCATAATTTTTTTTTTTTTTTTGAAACAATTTAATTTAATTTATTTATAGAATTTTTAACATAAAGAACAGAACTAGTTACTAAAATGCTACATTTAAAAACTAAAAATAAAGATAAAATATTTACAAAAATGAACGAAATAAAACTAAAGATTACAGGGCGTCAAAAAATTCATCCACATCGCTGTCAATGGGGAAAGTGCCCAGAACGCTGGCGGCATTGCCTCGTTGGATCGCAATGCTGATCCTTTGCCCAAGATATAGGCCAGCCCTCTGGTCACGCGAGGCGTCGACTATACGCTTAGCGATGACTTTGAAAAGTTGGTGGGCGCTCGGACCCCATGGCCCTAGTGTTTCAACCCCAAACGGCTCAAACACATAGCTATTAGTCAAGCTAATGTATTTGCGCCGCTTGAGGTTTTCGGCACTTGCAGCAGCCGCACCAGCACAGCATGCAGTACCAGAAAGATGGGATGGCGCAAGGGTGTCGACACATGTTGCATCCCACACCAAAGGTCTACCCAACTTCCAAGGCATTACAGTCATCCCATCTGGTCTCTTCCCATCGTCGCGTGCCAAACCATTGGGTTCTAAAACGGCTGGCACTCCGGCGGTGACAAGAGCACCGTTTTTATGTCAACACTATAAAATATAGTTTTATATAGTTACACAGTATAAACCAAAATAGCTTAAGTCTGTTCGAACCCGCAAACTCTCCGAATGTCTGTACCGAACAATTAAGAGTACCGAAGATTATTCCTCCTGTGTAGAGCGGAAGAGACTGTGAAACTCGTACCGACTAAAATCCACCGTGTTCCTTCAATTGCCCTTTACATTCCAGGGTCACGGTAACCTATTAATAAAGTACCGTGAAGATTACCCGACACTTGAACTTACAAACTAACATTTTAAAAACTGGGGGATATTACAACGTCTTGTAGTGACAGAGCTATACAAGTTGTCTAGCGTCATCTTGTTCACTCACTGAAACAAGCGTGGTTTTAAGACGTTGTAATATCCCCCTGATATTTAAAAGACTATTACTATATTATTTAGGGTAGGCCATTAAAAATTGAAGCAAAAAAAAAGAAAAAAAATTACCCCACCTTTGTAAATGTGAATGTCGTGCTCACTGCTATCTATAAAAAGAGACGTCACGAAAATCTTAGGGTTTCGTTTTTATCATTTTTATGTCATAAGGACACTCTTTAAAATATTAATGCAGATTTTACGAAGGAACTGTATAATTATATGGCGATTTTACAGCGCGCTGGCACTGAACCGTGATCGTCTTCTTATCGTAATAACATGGTAATATATGTAATTAGTTCACAGTACGTCATGGTGACTTACATAACCCTACGTTAAATACCAAGAGACTTTATGTAAAACAGTTTTACATAAGAACGTAACTCGAACTTGTCTAGAACGTATGTAATAATTTTCATAGAACGCAGTAAGATATTATCATGACTTCTTTAAGCTTTTTTTTCTATTTGACATAACTAAGTTCAAAATCTACCTTGATATTCCGTTTATAGGCACTTGTTTATCAATAGTCAGTTTTTAATTTTAGTCTATTTTTTTCTAATAAAATCGCGGGTGTATTTAAATTCACAATACACAAATATTTATACTGGGAACAACCACATTTAAAAAAAAAACCTGACTAGGATTTTCTCCTATATCGTGGGTGCGTTTACTTTAGAAACTCACATACGCAAATAGGAGACCTGGATCAACTACGTGTAGATTCTACCGATATTTATTGCTACAGGTATCGAACTCGTAACTCGCTAGGCAGCAGTCGATCACTCAACCATTGTGCCAACCGTGCTGTCAATAAATAATAAAATACAGAGGGTAGAGGCGACGAGTTAACCTTTGACCCATCACGACTACTACTACTTGCCACCTGCTGTGATCCTTATATTTTGTAACTAAGGATATAAGTACATAATATACACAAATTACTGAGGTATTCCACGAAGGGCACCTGGAACCTGCGAAAAACTTTGACAGGAGCCTTATGTCGAAAAGATAAGGTGCAAGTACTGACCTACTTGCACCTTATCTTTTCGACATGCCATTGCCAGCGGGTGCCTTTCGTGGAATACCTCAAATTATTGCCTACTACTAACACAAGTTATTTACAATACAATCACTGTGCGGTTAGTTTCCTATTACTTAACTGTTATCAATGGGTGTACGGCACAAGAGGCGAAGATCACAGAGCGGGAGTAACGCGCCCCGCCGCGAAATTAGCATAATTTTGAACAGACAACCAGGTAACATAACATAACTTTATAATTTTTCATGATACAGTTTTGTACATAGATTCTGTATACAAACATACTAGACAGGTGTATTCGGTTTCGCATAAACAAAAAAAAAAATGTTGTAAGCAGATAAATTAAGAGATGAAACTATCCTTGAAACGTAAACACTTTAAGCTTCACCACAGGCTTGATATTATATTAATGAACATTTCACGCTCAACGAATTACGTGATTCGCAGAAAATATGACGCTTTCCATCCTCAATTAATTAAAGCCCAATATTTGTGCTCTCCTCTGAATTACGAATATTTTGGTAATATATCTCGTAAACCGATAAACTTTGCCTCCTGAACAATGCCGCATTGAAAGTTTCGTTGACGTTCTCTCAGTGCTAACAAGGTAAATTAATGGATATTGATCAATGATGCGGTTGGCCCTGAGATGGCCTGACGAATTAGACTATACCTAAATGATCGAGACCAAATTACATCATACTGATACTGATACTGATACTGATACTGCTCTAGTCTACATCATCCCACTGTTATGCAAAGGCTTCTCGCCATGACTTCCAGTTTTCACGATCCAGGGCCAAAGTGGACAATGGTCATCAGTTTTGACCGACCCCGATTAGCTGCGGGCCAAAATAACCACTTTATGGACCCCTGACAAGGCCAGAAGGCGTCGCGGGAGACCTCGTAGAAGATGGCGGGGCGGGCTTGACAAAAAAATAATAACATCGGAACAACAAAAATTTAAAGAGCTGACAGAGGCTATTAACCTGTAGTGGACTACGAAAAGCTGTCATAATAAAGAAATAATAATGATAAGTGAATGAATTTCTTGCCGGAGCCTTTGTGCCCCGATAACTACAATATTTTTTAAATCAAAAGTGAATTGGTTACTTTTAGGCAAGCGGAGGTATTCCACTCAGGGCACCTGGCACCTGCGAAAAAATTTCACAGAAGCCTTATGTCGAATAGATAAGGTACAAGTAGCTCAGGTGCCATTGACAGCGGGTGCCTTAACTGGAATACCTCGGCAAGCGTGGTTCACCATCGACAACATCATCGCTTTCTATCAAGCGAGGTAGTGGTTAAAAGCGGTCCATACGCTTATAACAAAAGATCTGTTACATCTCTATAAGCGAGATACACACAGTTGTGCCCATGTGAAATGGGAATCACGTTTAACGTTTTATTGGTTCACGTCCCAACGATTATAGCCGGACAGTGTCCGCATGCATGGGATCTTTGAATGTGATTGCAAACTGTGTAGTCCGACTTTAGCGAAGAAATATTCATTAAAATTAACAAAGAATAATTGTTTGTTTTTTCCTTAGAATATTCTACTAGGTGTCAAAGAGTAAAAGGGCAGATTTCTATCAAGTAATTTCCAGGGAAAAACCATATGTTATTATGTCAATCTTCGTTCCTTACAGAATGTTATTATTACTAACGAAACAATAGCGGGAAATTCCAACGTATCTAGTAATGATTCTATTATCATAATAAGTTGGGCAGGTAGGTATTTGGTCGAACTTTTCTTTGGTCACCGGAAAACCCATATGTCAATTCTCAACAACAATATGCAACTTGCTTATAATAGGCTATTGAATTAAAAAAAAATAGTCTGAAAGATGGATTATCAAATAATATTCGACCGTATTTCTTCTTTTTAACGTAAACCAAAATTGACGTTACAAACTTCTAAATATTACAAAACCAAAATATTCACAGTTATTTTAATTTTTATCAATTTACGTGTGACGTAATAATTATATATTGTACTGTACTTATATATTGTATATTGTACTTATATATTGTGTATATACAATATATTGTATTATTCTTAGACACGTGATAAACAGAAACAGTCATCAGAATTAAAATGAGCATGGAGACAAGTAAAAACTTGTAAAAACAAAATTCCAAAGCGGTTTTCTCGAGTAAACACCTTTCAACTTCAGAATAAAACGTATAACGTTAATCATTTTTAATGTTACATAGGTAATATATGCATTTCATTGTTGTATACGTCATAAGTAGGTTAATATGGTTTTTATAGATAACACACTTTGATTGTTCATTCTTACACGAAACTGATTAAAAAAACCATTCAATCAATTCTGAATCATTGATTTAATCACTTATTTTCCGTACTGATAAAGACACCGATTTACTATAAATAATCTGACTTACACATGGATTATTAATTTAGTGATTTATCATTATAATCCTCCTTATTCGTCATATTTATAAGAACAATAAGATGGCCCGATAAATGTGACTGAAACTAATGGACAATTTCGCGAATGAAAGGCAACGATCGTTTATCAAAACACACCCTTTTGTTGCCTTTGTTCAACGGATGCTTTAACTTTTACCAGTGAAGATTGTTTAAGCCTCATTTTAAATGCAATTTAAAATTTTATCACGAAGATTTTCAGAAAATAAACGTCGGGAGAAACACACTTAGGTGTAATCTTCTTAGAGAGACCGACGACGCTCGGAAGGGTGCAGATAACTGTGCAAAAATTATGACTTAATATGTGACGTAGAGATATTTTTCTGGTCGTGCTGTCAATGCGAATCTTTTACTATAGTAAGGGTGCCGTTTTATTATCTTCTCTCTTATTTCTCGATGTCTTTTAGTAGTATCGAAGACCATTTACTTGCCGAAAAGGTTTACCGAGTAAGATCTTTATTGATACGAGGAACATTTGGTGAAATTTTGGCGGGTGCCAATGTGGAATATCCCGGTTTTAATTTTTTTCTTTTTGTTGTTTCTTTTTATTTGTTTATATATGATTTTTATATGTTGACCTTCTATCCATTTTCAATCTTCTCAAATACGTATATAACAGGGCCTCCCCTGTTATATACGTATTTGAGAGTAAAAGCGAAAGGTGTAAAGGATTTAATCAGATGTTGTTCTACTATAGTTTCTGCCTATCCCCATGAGAAAATGAGTATGTCTGAGGTGCGGGAATTTCTAAACATGATACCCACGTCCCTAGAACATAAATGACAACCGAAAGAAAAGGTGGTTTTGTCCCCTCAACTCACGGAAGGTTTAAAATTGTTTGTATGTCTGTAAGTAAGTTTATCACACAGAAAGTCTTCATTCTTTTCAAAAAGCAAGAAAACAATTTCGACGGAAATGTTTTCGTAAAATGCTAATTCAGAGTCCAGAGAAACACAGCCTGCATCCGCTTTAGCATGTTTTATTTATACAAGCACTACTGCTACGAAAGTAGGTGTACAAATTTAAAAAAAATAAAAACCGAATGAAATGTAAATAAGGAAATAGAAAAGAATGAATGAATTCTCCTCTAAAACATTTGAGCTTTTTAGAAATCTCATGGTGCTGTACGAACAATTACACTTCTTTTGTTTTTTTTTTTATAAAGGTCTATAATCCTATAAGGCTTTGTGTAGATTTTCCGCAAAGAAACAAAAGATTTGTCTCAAAGACACAAGTTGGGTAAAACTTATGTGTCGCAACCGCAAATGCAACTCAGGATATGAATACAGCTCACAAAAGCTCAATTTAGTACTTAGGTAGTACAAACAACGCTTTATGTATGCAGGTACGTACATAAGTACCTTACTCAACAGTAGCTAAGTCTCTGGGGATACCATTGTACATTAGCTAGTACACCAAGAAAGTCTAAACTCGAGAAGACTCAAGCTAGATAGCTCTATTTTTGCTAAAGCCTCATTTAGACGATGCGAGAACTCGCCAGCGAGTTGTGTTACATTGCGGATTTTATAGGTACACTGAATTCAGTTGATCAAACAAATACCGCAATGTAGTAAAACTCGCGTGCGAGTTCTTGCTCCGTCTAAATGAGGCTTAATTCTATATTTGCATCAATTGTACCAAGCTAGGCAAATATTAAACTTCTTCGGCACCCGAAATACATATTATACACGAAAGGACATACAGATTAAAGAACATAAATGTGCTGCTTTGTTCCTTAAGAAAATTGTGTTGAGTCTCCTAAAGTATGTTACATTTAAATCGCACCTAATTACAAACAAAATCCTATATGACGTCACTAAAAAGGCTCGTAATTTAACAGCTGTTATATTAATTAGCATAATTTTCAATTCATACGTAGGTGCCTTATTTACAGCTAGGTATAAACATATTTTGCGGCAATTTGTGACCAGAAGTGCGTTATGGCTAAATTATTATCTACCTACGTAAGTATATAAGCATACATTACACTTTGATGATAATAAATACTACCTACACGAACCATGTCCTCGCATCTATGAACGTCAAAGTGACTTCCTCTTTTAGAATTGCCGCTTGCTCTTGCATAAGAGCCTTTTTTTTATTATTATTTTTTTAAGCCCAATACATAAAAGTTTTGTTTTCGCTGGAACTTCTTTATAACTACCTACCACTGTAGGTACTGAACTCAACTTTATCCACATCATCGTTAACTTGAGATACATCTCATTGTATCAATTACAAACAAGAATTTGACTAACGTATACTATGTTTTTTAATGAACTACTGACTAATTTATTGACGTTAATTAACTGAACTATCTTTGATAAGTTTCTATAAACTATCTTCAGTACCAAAAGTTGGATCCACAGGGAGATAAATACAAATTGATAGACCAAAATTACGTGTCGATTTTCTGAGTTCCTGAAACAATATATCAAGATAAAACACGTTCCCAAAATGGTGTTTAACTCTGGACATATATTTTCATTACCTAAAGTCTACCGATCCTGAGGGCGATATATCTCACATCGTAACCCTTTTACGATGTAATCGTGAAGCCTACGTGTGTGAACATTACAGGTAGTAAAGTGACAAAAATATGGTGCTATAATTGTTTAGAAGATTCGCCTCTTATTGAGGCTGATCGACTTAGCGAGCTTGCTAATGACGCGATGCAACGTGTGCGATATCGAGTCGATTGCCGATTCAAATCGTATGTAAATCCCGGAGCGATGCGATGCAATCCGACCGTGAATTTGGAAAATCCTCCTTACTACTACGGTATAAAGGCGCTGCCAATGTAAAATGGTTTTTGGTATTTATAATTGAATAAAAAATTTCACCAGTGAGGTATTAATTGTGCAATCGCTCATCAGCCTTCCGAACACAGAATCGTGTGCGTTGCCTTCAGCACTTCAATATTCGATATCGAACAGATCTGTGAGCAATATCGTCAAAATGCGCGATTGCCATTATGTTCGGCCGGACGTTTGTGCGATATCTGACTGTTGTTACGATATTGTCGTCAATCGTTGCAATTCTGTACAGCGTAACGTCATGAAAAAGCGCGCTAACCTATATTTTTAGCCAGAGGCCATTTACCTTTATTTTCATAGAAAGAAGTTTCTATAAATTTTAAAACTATTCCGACACAATCAAGTGCTCAATTTATTCTCCAACGCAACTATTTGTCAGTGAAGCAAAAAAATATGAGTCACATCTTTCTAGACTTTATTCTGACTCAACGCAACATATCTGCATTTTTTTTTTATTCTAAAGTGTTTTATTAGCTGCTCAGATTTCAAACAAAAGTCGAGAATAATAAAACTAAAACAGATCTTTGATAGTTCTGAATAAAGAAATGAAATCAAAGCAAAGAAAATAGAGAAAAAAGACATGCTGTGACCATTCCAAGACTCAAAGACATTCCTGACCCTCTATAAAGTATTAGCGTACCTACCTGGAAGCTGTAAAAAATCTCTTTATTAAAATAATGCTAAGACACTCCGTTCTCCTATTCAGACGTAAGGGCAGCAGATAAAGACAAAAGCTTACTTTTTGTTGTAATTTCATCATCATCATCATCATCTCAGCCATAGGACGTCCACTGCTGAACATAGGCCTCCCCTTTTGATCGCCACAAGTACCGGTTGGAAGCGACCTGCAATTGTTGTAATTTAGTTACATATATTTTATGGTTACTATCTTTTCGGATTCTACTTTGCATTTTGTGAACAATGTCTGAACTTTAATGGGGACTGTAACGTTCCCAAATCACACGGTTGGCAGACACCAAGCTTATGTCATTTGAAATAATAGTATCTTTGTTTAAAAACATAAGTGATATGAATAAAAAATATTGCATTTCAAAATTTTGTCCTAGTTATATTTAGCCTAGTTAGCTAGTATTGATTGATTCCACATAATATGACTGTTGTTAGGCTTTCTGCAATTATCCTGCACATCGATAATATTGATGTTTTTTGCCTATCAATAATTTATAAAGTTCATTGTTCTGCATTATTATGAAAGAGCTAGAGACTTTATCCTCCTGTTTATTAGTTACCATATCTTTTTTTTTGCAAAATAATTAGCATTCAATTGTTTACTTGCAAAAAGCAAATACTTGAGCCTAATATTCAGTTTTTTTTTAAACTTAGTTTTATGCATGGATATTTTTTTTAATTAATAAAATTATAAGCTTCGTTATTTCAAATATTGCGCAGCAATTCTACGTTTTAATAAGTGTATTTTTTTACAAAACAAAACGGAGATAAACGCGAAAGTTAGATAAAATCTTACGTCTAGCTTGCGTCTCTCAAATTGGATTTATTGGCGCAAGTTGTCACTTTATCTGAAGTGTGCTCGATTGGAAGCTGCAGATGCTCTTTCAATATTACAGTGCTCTTATTTAATTGGCAGTTCGATTTACTTTATTATGATATTGAATAGAATTAATTGAATAAGTAAAGTAAGCAATTTCTTTAAAGTGGTTCCAAAATGGCTGACTACAATCAAAGCAAAATGAAAGGCAATACATTTTTCCTTATGTGCTTTCATTTCACCGGTCGGTAAAGAACACTCAAGCTAAGCTATGCTCGTTTACAGACTGGCATTCAAAATGGTTCAATGATGTTTAGTTCCATATATATAAAAGCTTTTCCAAAATTCTACGATAACAACATAAATATTCAGCTAAGTCTTGATTCCTAAAAGGGAACCCGTGAATACCGACTCCCTAGTACCACAACTGCCAACCTATTTCCCAATCGAACATGAACCTTGTTCTTTTGTGATAAAGTTTAAAGCTATTAAAGAAAAAAAAATGGTGTTGATGAATTTTGTTGGCGTCTTTAGTACTGTTACTATTGGACATCGCTATCCCACAGCTGGACAAACGCATCTCCCCATGATTTCTAGTAGGTGTTTCGATCCATGGCTAATATTGTTGATCAATAGTCGTTGATCCTATCCAGCAGTATATGTAAATACCGATGACTTGCAATTAAAAATCGTAATTTATGAGATAATTATTTCTGTAAAATAATCTGCAATATTCATCAGCCAAAAAAAAAATATTTTATTTCACAGAACAAGTTAATACCTTCATCACTACGCGCACACGAAACAGTACATTTTCATGTAGTTACCCCTAGTTACAGTTTCTAACTACATGTATTTTTTGTTCCAGGTAAGTTCAGAAACGACTGGATGTACGAGTAACTTCCCGTGAAAGAGTTAACCCCGCACCAGGTATTTGGTTTCCAACGCCCAATCTAACTTTGTTACCGTATGAAACAATGAACGCTGCTGTAGTACTAGGAGCGACTGTAGGTACTGAAAGTTTTGTACCTATTGTACAGTTAGGAAAATGGACTTTTTATTTTGGCACATTTTTGTTAAACAGTCATATATCAAAAAAAGAACTGTAGATATGAAAATGAGTTGCTAAAAAAATCTTCCAGGTTGAATAGCTACTGAAAAATGTGATAATATTTATAAGGGAGTGCAATAGGTCATCTAACTGAGCAATTTTATCTGTGGGACCTATATCAAAATCTTTTTTATTAATAAAAAATGGATCGCCGAAATCTAAACACGCGCACAACTTCCGATCTACTGCATCGAATTGGAAAATTATTAACCGACTTCAAAAAGAAGGAGGTTATCAATTCGACTGTATGTTTTTTTTTTTTTTTTTTTGTTTATTGCGTTCGTTTTTCAGGACATGTTTTGTATCTGTATGTATAAATTCATCGGGAAGCTCGAAAATTTGAAACAGTGCGAATCTGGGGCGGGCCTCTAGTCATGAATAAATGAATCAGACGTCTCTGCAATTTGATCAACTTATATGGGATACCTGATTCTTTTTTGGGGATCGATTTTGGTCTTTTGGTTAAAGTTGTTCAATTAGATGTTTTGTACCCCAAACTGTTAATTAAGGGCACGCCTCTGTGGTCAGACAAGGTCTCATTGTGGTTACCGCTTGTAAGCACCTATGTTTTTAATGGGCGTAACAACATCGTGAGTCTGTCTGTGCAGTCCGTATACTCGTAAATCACGCCAATTACCCCCTATAGCAGCACAGCGTTTCTATGCATTATTTCTCAATAAACTTTCAAGTAAATTGAAACGTAACAAGATAATGGATTCCATATTCAACTTGACAAACTAATCGAGTTTGCCTGTTTATGTTGTATATTAATTTAGTTCTGTTCGGGAAATTGGTTTGAAGTTAGGTTTGAAACATTGATTCAGGTTTGAAACATTAATGCAATATTAATATTATGTTTTGTGTTAGATACCTACTCACATAAACAGTTTACGTCGATACCTTGAGTGAAACCTAATTTTAAACAGATGACAGACAGAGCTATAGTAATATCGTCTAGCGCTATCTCGTTCCTACAGTGGAACTATTCTCACTTTATGACGTCATGGTTGGCCACCCGCTTTTTACTCAGATTCATTCAGTCAATGTTGGATATGCGAGTCATATGAAAAAGCAGCACACCAAAACTCAATAACCACTTTCAAACATCAAAAACAATGCCTTCGAAAATCAAAATCGCCTATTTGGTCTTATCATCAAATCGAAAAAGATCCTTAAGTACCTATTTATTTAAACTTCATGAACGAACAAAAGTTGTACGCAGGTAAACTTATTGCCAGTAGGCATTTTTCACCAGTAAACCTTTGTATTAAATTGGACAACACGGTGTTATGGTACAAAATAATATCAAAATACGAAAATATGTTTACGTATCGTACGAAACCTTTGAACTTTTGTTTAATTAACTAATTAAACAAAAATATAAAGGCAACAATTCAAAACAAATATACAAAGGCGCTAAAAATCGAACAGGAACGAACAAAATTATAATGACCAGCTCACTACTTCAAAATTCTACTCTCTGCACTCTGGAATAGAACTCCGGTTTCATTGAACACTGAAGCCGGCCTGCAGATCCCGGCTAATAGGTACTATCGATGGGCTGGTGGATTTTTGAATATTTCATAGCGCTTCACGAATCGATCAAGGCGGTGATGCAGGATTTTACCTGTCATGTAGATACATAGATATGAAAATGCTCGACAACGTTTTGTAACTCTTACGATAGGTACTGTTATTGTGATGATGCAAAGTAAGATAGAAGAAATATATGTAATATCTGCTAGTTAACGTATACAGGTTGAATTTTCATATTGGGCGTGGATGACCAAATCTGAAACTGTGAGGAATAGTGAAAAATACTGAAAGGATTCACAAAGCCAATTTTGATTAATAGTAAAACTGCGTCAAAAAAAACAACATCGGGTTATATCTAGATGTAACCCGATGTTTTTAAAATTAAATTGGACCGAGAAAACAAATAAAAGTTTGCTTGGAGATTCTTAATTTTAAGGCTCATTTTAAAATAAACCCAATGTTCTTCTAAAATAAAATCATAATTAGAAATAACGTGAGACAAAGTGACAAAAAGACGATAAATATTTCTTTAATATACCAAAACTACAAATAACAGGTAAATAAATAGTAGAAGTACTTAAACCACTACTTTACTGTCCTAATATTAGCTACAAAGATCTACAGGGGATTAGACCGTAAATTGAATAATTTATTGCCTCACAAAACACGCTAAATAAACAAAAGTGAATGTTCTTGGCGTCTTGGGATTTCCACGAAGTACGATTGTGTTTAGAAGACAAATACCTACCTGATCCTCAATTTTATTTACAGTGAAACGCAGGAAGCGCGACACGTTCTTCGTTAAACTTTTCAGGAACAACTTGGGGAAATGGGGTACAAAACTTGTGTAGAAATCTACTTTGTAAATCTACCCACAAAAACGCATATATATATATATATATGTATACATTTTTTTAAACGTTGCCCCACACGTATTTATGTATAAATCAACCCCAACAAATCTATCAAAAACATAAAATTATAATTTGTACACATTTGTACAAGCTCTCAATTTTACGTGAATACTCGTACCTACAAAAACATGTTTTACCTAATTCACAAACGAGATTTTTGTTAACATTTTAGAAATCCATTACTACATTTATTGAACAAATACAACGGAGAATAATAAAATTCGCTGTTTAACATTTAACATAAATCGTGGAAAACACGATTTCGCTTCTAGAGTAATTAAAACAGGCTTTTTCATTTACCTACATCATTATCAGAAGCTTTAGCTGATATTGGTTGTTGACTATATATGTAGCAAATGTTCAATTATGAATCGTATTTGAATTGAATATTTTACATACAAAAACAAACAATCCTGAAATGAATGCCATAGAACGCCCGTTCGTGATTCAGTGAATGTACTGGAAATTAATACTACCTCTACTACTACTAAAATTCTGTATTTGTAAAACCCCGGAGCACAATCTGTCCAATCCTATTATCGGTGAACAGCATTGTCCATGTTCTTAGAAGTACGTAGACGTAGTGATCCTAACATTTTTATTTTCCAGTTGTAAAAGCTGGAAATAAAAGTTACCGGAATACACGGTCATCTACCGACGAAATGGTTTATGAAACTGTATTTATGAACTCGTTACGCGAATTTATGAAACGGAATTTCAGTAGCACGACGAAAAATTATGCTAGTTTTCAGTTTGTCGTTGCAATGTAAAACCGGGCGGGCACAAATTCGTAGGAGGTAAATTTTTTACTTATTTGTAGGTATGTTAAGGTTGGTTTTTTTTTCTATTTTTCTGGACCTTAAGGAAACATATATACTTAGTCAACCTCTTGAAACCTACAAAAGGCTTGAACTTTACACAGCTCCTTTTTTTAAAGACAATAGTCCTTCAGACTTTGTTACCGGGTGAAGTTAAGTGGCTTGCTTCAAAGATTTAGTATCCTATTTCCGCTATAACATTGGGAAATACATGAGTTCATATAATATTGAACTTGATTTATTAAATACTCAGGTTGAAATATAGTATTATGGGGCTTAAATATAACTGGTAAAATGTGAGCATAGTACTAGACATCGGTTTAGCCCTTCGGTATTTTATATTGTATTGTTACTATAGTTTATGTAATGTTAGGGTTTTAAATTACATGTTAATTTATTTATGGTAGAACAACGACTTATTCTCTAATACATTTTGCGGTAGTATACCAATTTGTCTTTATATCTAGAGAGAACTTGTCACTTACAGGTGTGCACAGCAATTACAAGTTACAAGGCTGATAATAATTTACAGAGAGTCATTCAGAGAGTGCATATTTGAAACTATCATCTGTCTAGCCTTTTCCCAATTATATTGGGGTCGGCTTCCAGTCAAACCAGATGCAGCTGGATATCAGTATTTTACATGGAGCGACTGCCTATCGGACCTCAACAACCCAGTAACTGGGTAGTACGATACCCCGTGGTAGGACCGGTTGTCAGACTCAAGAGCTTCTGACTAACAGTAACGACTGTCAAAGATAGAAGATAACGAACATAAAAAAAAACATGTTATAAAAAGCGTTTAAGTTAAGCTTTCGGGTATGAGGCAATTAACCCAATAAAGCCTAAGAAAGTTCGTGCCCAATTTGCGATTCGAATCTCACGGGGCCCTTGAAGGACGGTAGCAAGGCGTTTTGCCCACTTCGATGTTTTTGCATAAGCCTTGACACAACCTTGAATATTTCCAAGAACGTTCCTTTATTTTAACGAGATTTTTTTTGCTAAAAGTAAATTCCATCTGTTTCAAATATTGCTTAGGGCCAGAGTTTGTTTAAATAAACACATATTAATCTTGAAGATGGAATAAGGTAAAATTACTTTATTTTACATTTTAGGTTTTCTGACCTGATAGAACTTGCCAAAACGCATTCTTGAATCAACAGCTCATATTGTGGTCTTGAAGGCTATAACCGATTTATGGCGATGACAACATGCCGTTGATCACAGAAGGAGTAATATTTATTTTTGAAGGAGTTATAAAAAAATACATTAATCTTCAGATTAACATTAATCTGGTGTAGAGCGTACGGCTACGCTATCGTAGCACTATGAGCTACGCCGTAGGCATTGTGCTACGGAGTTTTAACCACCATGTTAAGCGTAGCTCAATTAAGTTTATTTGTTAAGTTCTAATTCGCTATATGGATTGGAGAGTTAAAAGATCTTGATCGAAATGGATATAAGGCTGACATAATTGAAAATCTTAAGCCGTCAGTTCATAATAAGTTCTTCAATTCACTCAAATACTAAAGTCGCCGGTACCAAAAGCACATCGTAATTATTCCGACCTAGGCCGGCGAGGTCCTAAAATTGACTAAGTACTGTAGCTGTTTTACACTAAGAAGCTTTTCTTAATATAATAGAAATAGAAGCAATTAAATCTAAATACAAGAGGAGATGAGCATTTCTGATAAAATTAAGCACATGTAGATTACTTTTCGACTTGCGAGTTGTAAGTCGTGGGTTTGACCACAGTCATATGCATTACTTTGTGTTATTTATTTCATCAACACTGAACTCAAAACAGTGCTGGAAAACATCGTAAGAAAGACGGTATGTCTTAGAAGACATGTGACGTCTACAGTTCTTTTCATAATACTTTTCTGTTGTTCGTGATACGTCTGCAAACCAGCACTGGGTCCGCGTAGTAGATTATGGCCCACTACCTCTCACAGAGAGGAGTCTTGTGTCCCAGCAGTGGGAATATTAGAGGATGACAAATGTAGATTACTTAAAAAAAATACTCGACTTACCACCAAGTTCGCTTAAAGTTTAGAAAGACAAGTTTCGACGCTTAAGCTGATGTCTGTTATTGTTGGATTTACTGAGTTTTATACTTAAGTGCACCTGTCAAGCTGCTTTTGTCAAAACTTTCTATCTTTCGTTTTACTTAAGTTTAAACGAAATTTTGCGACATCACAAAGACATTATTTATTCCAGCAGCGTTTAGATTTATTGAGTCTAAGTAAGTAGTAAGTCTGCACTATAATAAATATTTATTCGTGTAATATAATACTGTAAAGTTATTCATCTACGGGCATGCAGGCGGCGAGTAATGGGCGACTCGCTGCCCGACCATGGAACATGTCCGGGTTGACGGCGCGTTGTGTTCCACGCGTGCCTCAAAGAGTGTCAGCATGATGACGGGCCCCCCCTCTAGAGCATAAAAGCCTGCCGGGGTCGCGGGACATATCCAATTACCGTGACCCTGGAACGTAAAGGGCTATTGCAAGACTCCATGGATTTTAGTCAGTACAAATTTGACGGTCCCTCCCGCCCTGCCCTGGGAGCTAGGCTTCATATGTAAATTTTACCACGTAGAAAAAAAATGTTATTCATCTACAAAATGTTTTTCATAATCTGCTCGATAAGCTTCAAGAAACCTTCCAACAATAAATCGTGTTTATGTTCTTTATTTTTAACTGAAGCGTTAATTATACGCTATCACTTTCAGTGGTTTCCGACCTGAAAGGTTAAATATAATTACATAATTATTACAAAGCACCGTCTCTGATGTATATTTTTAGATTCCGGTTATGTTTACGGCTTTATCTCAATAATTATAACGTAGTTTACATTTTGATGGTGTTACTTTGATTATTAGTCACTTCTGAACGTTTAAGTGTACACAATCACCTTTCCAAGGGTAAACAAAAGGTTTGCAGAACTTTCTAAATAGCGTACCGCGGCCCTGAAACTCAAAGGGCAACAAAAGAGCAGTGTAGTTTTTCGTCAGACTATGACAGTCCTTTCTGCTCCACTCAGGGCGGAATGGGACCGTTTGATGTTTTTACACAACGAAAAAAAAAGAGTAAGCAGAAGCTACAAAACGCTACCTGCTACAATCTTTACATACATATTCTTTTTGCTTCGCCAATGTTCATTACATTATTGAGATGTTAATACTAATTCAAGCACTTAACTTAAATTTCGAAACATATTTTAAACTGCTTTAAATACATCAAGTATTTCTCTTAATCTCCGCAATTACATTTTCCCTAATTAAAACAAATTACCGGTTACCCAATTCGGACCGAAAAACTGCGCAAAGAAATGTTTTTAAGAACGATAGTCCTTTACAAATGGCTCTTTATACTTGCATTAAATATTCAGTTAAAAGATTGTTATCAATTCTCACGGGTCGTTTTAGACCTGCAAAATTCACCCCTCGGAATTAATGGAAACACAACATGTATAGGAACCTTTTTTTCATTATTCTTTTTTGTCTGTAATGAAAAAAAAAACAATGTAAACGTGTTCCAAAATTAAAATTATTTGGTTCACGTCTTTCATTGTCAGTCATGTTTTGTTTGAATAACGGACCTTTTAGGCCTTTTTACGTTCCTGAAAATATTAATTCTGTTGACCCTCGTTTCCTCTCATATTTTAGGTTTTCATTTAGGTAACTGGTCTCACATATTTCCTCTTTGACTATCGTTATAATTATTTACACTCGGCTCAGTTCAACTCAACCTAAATTATATACCTTCATATTGTCATCAATCTATAGCTTTCAATGTGTCTTATTAGACCAGGCGGCGTAGAAGACATCCGTATGCAAAATATGAGGACCGAGTTTTGAGTTTTTTAATATATTTTTAGGATTGTCAAGATATATATTTTCGATGTTGCCAACAATTATCGTGGATCAAAAAAAAAAATCCGCACCTTGGTCTCAGATCAATAAAACGTTGATATTTGTGGGTTTTGATCTGAATAAATTTCATTGGATATGGAATTACATACTGATTATACTTTATTATGATGAGATCTTGATAAATGATTGGAAGATATAGTAGAAAAACATATTAATACATAATCATCTATATATTTAAAAGAACAGAGTTTGGTCGAACGACTCGCCTACAGCCGAAATAGCTAAACGTAGAAACTTAGGTTTTGGACAATAGTTGCAGTCTACCATTTAGAGGGGCGTAAAGACAGGATTTTGTGAAAATCGTCCTCTAAAGGTTTGAAAAGGGGTGAAAACTACTGTATGAAAAATTCTATTCCTTGGGTTTATACATTTGAAACTAGTCATGAATAAGAACACAAGTAAATAAAATATATTGGCACTTTTATTTTTTTAAAACTACCCTCCATTAGTGATCTAATCGATGTTAAAGTTTGTATGGAAAAATTATAACGCGTGATCCGATTACTTTGAAAATCAGTATTTATATAAGAAACCAGAAATTATCAAACACGTGTTTTTGGATTTTTCAAAAATCTCCCCCAAAGTTAGTGAAAAGGGGTATTCAAGTTTAAAGGGAAGGATTTTAAAGCGCTATAAGTGTAACCTGCATTTTGGATGGTAGTTGCAATTTATCATGTAGGTGAGCACCCAGAAAGGATTTCACCTTTAAGGAGATGACAATGGGCATTATTAGTTTTTTTAAACTACCCTCCAATGATACTCTAGACGATGTTAAAGTTTGTACAGAAAAATCATAACGTGCTAACCGATGAATTTGAAACCTGGTATATGGAAATTAGATTAAAAATAATGAAACACGTGTTTTTGGGTTTTTCAAAAATCGCCCCCTAAATTGGTGAAAAGGGGTGATTAAGTTTTAAGGGAAGGATTTTACTACGTGTAGTGCGGTAGTATTTTACAAATTTCTGGACCACTCCAGACACTGGCAACATGCATTTTTAAATAGTCCTAGAACCCATTTGCATACTTCATAAAACAGATTGCGGTCCTCATATTTTGCAAACGAAATTCCTTCTGCGGCCTGCACTATATGCTAGGGCAAACCTAAAGAAAAATGGCGTTAATTATCGCGATGCTGGACATTTGCAGGGACATTTTAAGTCAATTTAAAAAAAAAAACGGCATATTGTAGAAAAACTTAAGGCGTTTCGAAATTGACTTAAGCTGAATCGAGAAAATAGAGTTTATACTTAGCATATTAGAGTACCAAAAGCCCCGAATGATAATGATCTAACAAAGATAATCCCAACCTGTCCAAAAATAGCCTTCATCCGATTTCAACGGATACCACATGTCAATTAACAAACGAACACATTGCTTTAGCAGCCAAATCCCGCTTAAATAAACCAATTTTCTCCCGACAATCTCAGATTGAAACACATTAATACTCTAAAAAGGTTTCGTGCGGTCCCCACAAAGGATTTTAAAGCTTTAAAGAGCTGTCTTTGATCTAGATAAAGGCTTGTTCGTGCTTACTATCTGCCGTCAGCGTCGGTAGCACTTGAGCCAAACGTGACAGTTGATTTTTCTTTTTAAAAATTAGCAGCGCCGTAATTTTGTAGTGAAATAGTGATTGATAAGCGTCATGCTATCTGTTTAGTACTTTAGATATGGAAGGCCTTTTCGTTTGGATTTGATTCAGGTTTTTTTTTATTCGATTTTAACCGGCACATTTACATTTACCAATTTAATTACATTGTTTTGTATGTGGTACCGATATTCCGGCGCTATTTTAAGAGGTTCTAAATTCGCCACAACCTTTTTTGTATATTTGTATGTTCCCCAATGTTTCGATAACGCCAGGACCGATTTTTTTTTTAAAAGATCTTCGATGATTTTCCCATGGTAATCAGGTCAGGATCTGATGACACGATCTTGGAGAAATCGAGGGAACTCTTTAATAAATTAGAGTAAATCAATGGTTGTTGCTGCGATCACATATCTATGCATTGTTTACGCTATCACACAACAAAATAATACGCCTGTACCCAATAAAAACGTTTTACATCTAAGTTTCATAAGTGATCATGCTAGTTTATAAAACTTATACAATGACGTTACTTTTGGTCACGGGACTAACGAATTATCGTGACCCTGGAACGTAAAGGGCTATTGAAGAAAACAGTGGATTTTAGTCAGTACGAGTCTGATAGTCCCTCCCGACCTGGGTGGGAGGACTCATTTGATGATTTTACTACGATAAAAAATGACGTGACTTTAAAACAAAGTTAAATTTAATTTCTCAAAAGTTTCTTCTTCTTCATCTTTAGATACCTGCATCAAATTTGACTCAGTCGCCAACCAATGACTTATCAAACACTAAAGCCATTCAATTAATTCAAACTGTTTCAATTAATTATTCTATTAGGGATCCCTAAGGACGATCACCTTAAGCATAATTTGTGCTACAACTTACTTAATGCAATTAGAACCATTGTAATTAAATGTCATTCCATCATTATTAACTTCAATTGGTTAAATCAAATACAATGCTATTGTCTACGTAATTTACCGGTACTAATTGTAAATTAAAGTAGCTTTTGTGTGTTTGTTCGTGTGATTCCGTTGGTCTTCTGAACTGCGAAACAGATTTTGATGCGGTTATCGGAAGGACAGGGTGTAAGCAATCTTACCACATTTTTAAATGCCATAGTTAGCGATAGTTTGTGTGGATGTATGTATGTTTTTTACTCTCTTATGCAAAGACTCTATCAGCCTCCGACTGATTGAAAGTTTATATAAAACGACAGACGGACGGGTGGATTTTTGTTACTCTGAGATGCAAAAACTACCGAACGAATTTTCATGAATTTTGGTACACAGATAGTTCCTATTAACCGTATCGTAACCTAGTGGATTAACATATTGAATAGTTTTTATCTCGATTTTATCTTCCCGTGGATAATTTACGAGTAATTTAGCGCCAAGCCATTGGTAACAGCTAGTAGAATATGTACTGTATTAACAAAAAATCGCAGATTAACTTTTTTAAAAGGATTAAGACTACTCAAGTCATAAATGCGAACCAGGCAGGTCACTAGATAATCACGATACATTCAGTTATAAACAATACACACACGCTATTTATTCCATGTTTTCGACAACTGGGAATAAAAAGAGTTTTATATGCGTATTTGTTATCGTGGGGTTAAAGGGATCGCCAAAGGATCCCACTTTATCCTATCACACTTCAACCCCCGGGTAAGTAGATCTGAGTGTGTGATATGTTCACACAACTTCAAGAGTTATTTTACTTTGTAATGGAGTTAATGTTACACTCTGTATTCGATTTACTATTTTTGTGTTTTTGGTTTGGATACTGAGATTTATTCTTACTGAGAATTTTATTCCATAGTCAAAAATAAAATGGATATTCATTACTATTTGGATCACTATTACCGGTGGTTGGTGCTGTAGAAAAAATAAACGAGTCCTGAATCCTGATGCATTAGAGTAATATTGAAGAAAAAAGGAAAGAAAACGTTGATTAGAACATGCCATGACTGCACACACTAGAAGAGAAAAAAAATACAGTTTACAAAAAAAAAATGAAAGTTTACAAGTAAGAAATACTGTGTGATTTACGGCTGCGCAAAATAAAATGTACCGTAGCTATCTGCATTAAGCCTTATCTTATAGGTCCCGATACTGTCTAACACCACTCCAGAACGGGAAGGCTTATTTGATGATGTTGCCACACATAAAAATAGCCTTTCTTATAATACATATTTTTATCTTCATCACACCCTTTAATAAAGTAGCCGCATGCACCTAAACTCTGACTTTAGTAACACTAGGCCTCACATACACCTTATCTGGTAGATAAAATAAGGTAAACTTTACACCGGGCGGCATTCTCACGTGCTATGCCCATATACAACTTTTATTTTTATTGCAAACATCTAGCTTCTCTATGGCCGCTAAATCCCCAGCTAACGCAATTGGGTCCATTGCCTGAGTAAATTTATCTGCCCAGGTAATTGGTTTATAAATTGGTTCTCAGAGATAACTATTTTATCATCGTGTTATAATCACGTTAACTTTGTTGAATATGTTTTAAAACAGGGCCACTATTCAACAGTTTAGCTTATTTTCAAGTAGTTTAGATAAAATTACATTATTTTAGCTATATTGATCATGAAGTGAAACAACACAAATTTTAATAAAAAGCTCACGTAACTATTTGAAAGTCGTTGTAGTCTCAAGAAACAGTTTAGTCTTTACTCTCAGGTAGAATCCCAGACATATTCCAATAAAGACATGATATGTTTTATTGCTTTATTTTTAAAACACAAAATAACACATTATTACGAAAATTAATGGACTGGCAATTTATTTACAATAATATTATTATATATATAGAAAAAAAAACTTATAAATGTTTTTGACCATTTGTTGCACTGTTTTGAATCGTGTAAACTATTTTTGTGAAGAAAATTGTAATAACTATTAAAATTGAAAAAAAAAATAGAGCTAATATCAATAGTTTTAGTAGTCTTCCCGAACATATATATAATTGTCAGTATCCCAGACTTTACACAAACAACGTTTGTTAACTTGAACAATTACAGCGAAAGTAAATATTTACCATACTTACATAAGTATGGATCGGAAGGATAAGTAATTGTGTTCTCAAACTCTGAGCGGCGAATCTATGAATATTGTAATAATACAGTATTGAAGCCTTGTTACATATCTAAACACCGCTGTTATGAATATTTTACTTTCGAACATTCATATTTTATGTTTTACTCGTACTTAGGTATTAATTAGTTCTCACCAGCTTTTGCCGACGGATTCGCCCGCGTGTTTTCGGTAATTGTCACAATTTGTCCAAGGCAACAAAAAAAATATGTGTTATCCAGGATATAAACTATCAGTGTGTACCAAACATCGAAATCAGTTCGGTAGTCTGAGAGATTAATAAAAATCCACCGTCTCTATCTTTCAGTAAGATATGCATTTATTATTAGGATTAGTAATTTTTGTAGATAGGTAGGTAAATATTAAAACGCTGCTATAATTTGACGCTGAAACTTCCACTGCCATATACGAGCTTACATAATGACCGTTACATAAACTACAGGGGAGGATGTGTAGGGTTGTTGTAAGTTCGCAACAAAAATAATACCACACGAAAAAAAGTTTTGATACTGTTCTCCTCGTCCTTACTGTTCAGATTCCACTTTTAAAGTTACCATGTCCCGTGAGAAATTGGGCAACACAGTGATCCACCTCCAACCACGTCCTAGCCAGCCGCTCACGAACGGATGGAAAGAACTGGTGGAGGTGCCGCCCCTTGATAGAATTATCCCACCTACTTTGCCATTCGGATAAAAGATCCTCCCAGACGTCGCTCTGAGGTTTGAACAATCTAGATATCTTATCACGGTCACGTTGCGGTAGAAAATCAGCGTCAGTGGTCTCCCGTGCGGAAAAGTACATTGCAGCACGTCGCTGCACTTCAAGATCGACTGGAAGTACACCAGCAAGCACCGGCAAAGCTTCAGTACTGACGGTCCTATACGCTTTACTTAAGAATAACAAAGCCAAGCGCTGACTTTGGAGCAATTTACGTCGTGCCGCCCCTATGGTGGCCCTATCGGCCCAAACAGGTGCTCCGTAGCACATACAGCCCAAGTAAGTAGCCCCATAAATAGTTTTTAAGGTTAGAAATGACAGACCCCAAGTAGATTTTGATATTCTAGTTAGGGCATAAAAGTTATTTTTAGCTTTTTCACCAACTGTTTTAATATGTTCTATGAATGTGAAATTTCTCTCTAAGACTAAACCAAGATAGCACACCGATTGTTTTCTCTTAACGGGAACATTATTGAATTTAATACTAGGCAACGATTTAAGCTCACCTTTTAAAAGTAGTTGATAGGTTTTTTGTGGTGCAAAGGTCAGACGGTTTCGATCACCCCACTGAGATATTAATCGTAGGCAAGTGTCAGCCAAATTCTCGAGTCCAGCACGAGTATTCGACTGAATGAGCAGAAGGCCATCGTCCGCATAACCAGTTAAAGAACAACCACTTGGAAGTGGAATAGCGAGGAAATCATCGAAGCCTAGATTCCATAAATAAGGACCGATAACCGAACCTTGAGGACAGCCCATGGTAAGAGGTTTCGATACGGAATGATGTCCGAGTTTAAGTTTCGCGGATCCATTAGAAAAGTACGAGCAAAGAAGATTAAAGATATTATTATAGCAACCACGAGCTTTTATTTTAAGTAGTAGCATTGGCCACCATGCGTTATCAAAAGCCCCGGAAATATCTAGAAAGATTCCAAGTACATACTTGTGCTTGGAGCTATTAACCATTTTCCTAACAGAAAGTGCCGCGTCAACGGTTGATTTCCCGATAGTAAAACCGAATTGATTTTTATGGAATTTGGGACCGTCCGGTAACAATCGTGGGACGATAAGACGCTCCAGGAGCTTTCCCAAAGATGGTAATAATGTTATGGGCCGGTAAGACTTAGGGTCATCTGGTGGCTTGTCGCCGCTTTTAGGTATTATTCGTATAAAGCCAAGTCTCCATATGCGAGGAAAAACGCCTTCAGCAATACACCGGTTGTAAACAGTTAATAACGCGTCGCCCGCTGTTTTACACGCTTCCTTTATCATACGATTAGATATTTTATCTTCACCTGATGATTTGTTAAGGGGCAGTCTCTTAACAACATTAATGAATTCGTCAGTGGATGGTAGGTCTGACGCTGGTGATTCAGGCGCGACTGTTGCCCATGCTCTAATCTGCTGGTGGTAGTCATTATCATTAACGGGTGAATCATCAGGGATAAGAGTATTTAATAAAACTTCCGTCGTTTCTTCAATACCGGAGGTGTGTTTATTATTTACTTTAATATTCTGAACGTACGCGAGGTCGACCGATCGATTGGCTTTAAACTCATGATATAAAGGAGACCACGGACCTTCCTTTTCTAATTTATCAACTACTTTCCGCAACAAATTACCCTTAGATTTTTCAACCGATGCTCTGTAACGGGACCTGGCAACTCTAAATGTATTTAAGGCTGAGGTTAGTGAGTCTCCGGTGACTTGACGTTTTTTAAGCTTGTTAAGATGTTTACGGGCTCGACGATAGATTTTACGCTGTTCGGTTAGGTAGTCACACCACCAATCACATCTACGTATGTTGGTCATAGGTCCGCGACCAATGGCAATGTCAGCACAGTAAATGAAGGTGTCTGACATAATTTCAGCACTTTCTTCAGCTGACAGCCCATCACGAGTGAAATCTTTGGCATGACACGCAAAAAGCGATCTAAAAAATTCCCAATTAGCACCCTTACTTTTATACCTAAAGTTACCAATTACATGTGAAGAACCATGAGTAGAAACCGGAACAAATTCGTACACGATCAAGCGATGATCACTACTAGACGCGTCCGGCAGGACACGCCACCTATCCAAGCGTACGTCTGCACTAGAAAGTGTGACGTCAATACAAGATTCGCCCATTTGGCTGCAAAAAGTAGGTGGTGCGTCGGGGGTGTTATGAATAGTTAGGTTCATTTCAGCAATGAAGTCTTCAACAGCGCAACGGCGTACGTAATCCGTGGACCGGACTTTGCCATACCACAAGGACGAAGACGCATTAACGTCTGCGCCTACGATAACTTTGCAGCCCGCGAGTGACCGCAAGACGTGACGGAGGTTATGTATGTGACCATCAACAGGATCAGAATATTGAAAATAGCAGCTGACAACGAAAACTCTAAAAGTATCAGATGAGACTTCCGCAACTGCACAGTGAGGCGTCATGAGATTACGTAAGGACGTTACTGTATAGTTAGAAGAACGCGACACGTAAATTCCGGCTCGTGCCTTGCTATCCAACTGAACTACCTTGTGACGTAAGCGCGTGTTTTGGTATTGTTCTTGAACGAGTACAATGTCTAAATTATAATCGATAATTAATTTGTCCAATTCTGAAGTCGCCACCCTATCGTTATGTAGATTTAGTTGACCTATTTTTAAACTATCCATTATATTAATAATTAGTGTTGCGTATTAACTGTTCGAGCCTTATTTTGTAACTGGTACACTGCTGAGAGCCGCACCGATGGTCAAACGGTTTTTTATAACGTTTACACGCCACACATACCGGTGTAAAATTTAAATTATCCTTATGCGGGCATTCTTTGGTTTCATGTGCTTCTGAGCAATTAGCACAGGTAGGCAATTTATTAACGCAGTATTTTTTCACGTGACCGAACTGCTGGCAATGTAAACAACGAACTACATCGATATCATCAAAAAACCGACAAGTCGCGAAGTCAATAAAAAGCTTCTCTTTGGTACTAATTAAATGCTTTCGTATGGCGTTATCGATTTCGATGCCTACCCACTTCCGACCATTGTCTAATACACGTCTACGTATAATTTTTGTCGACTTAATAAATTCTTCTTCACTAATTGCCAATTCGTCTTTGATATTTTGACGGTATAAAGCATGCAAAAAAGGTTTGTCTTCCATTGAGGATGGGACATCTTTAATTAATAAGCGTGGCCTGCGGCCTTTCGGTTTTTCAAGTATTAACCCGGCGGTCTTAATAGCATCAACCGATTCCAGTTTATTTAATTGACTGTCGTTAGCGACACGTAATACAACGCCCGATTTCGCGATTTTTTTCATGCCAACAATTTGAAATCCGTCGTCACTTGGCTTAATCGCTTTTTTAAGCGCTTCTTTAGTGGCTGAGGAAGTCGCGAATTCAGCTGATCTTTCGTTGGAGGGGTAAGCTATTACACACGGCAGCGGTGGTCTAGACTCCATAACTGGAGCCACCTTCGGCAGACGAAGTTTCAGAGAATCGGAATAAGAAAGTTTATTGGGATTTGTTTTTACAACGCTGACATTACTATTTAGTTTAATTTTGTCCATTTCGCGCTCAATATTGGCTAACTTCGTTTCGTTAGAAGATGACCGTATGGCTAACAAAGAAACAATGGACGTAATCCGCTGTGTCATGTCCATAATCGCGGATTTATTGGCTACATTAATACGGGACCCCTGATCATTCACAAGGTCGTTTATTTTTGACAAGTATGCAGACGCCTGAGTAACTAAATCGCAATAGTCTTCGTTTGAATTACTGACATTAATAATTGATAACGGCGATTTCTCAACAGAATCGGTCAAATGTTGTCTCTTCGCACTATCATCGGGTGTTAAATAAGACGGAGACATTTCCGTAAACAATCGTTTAGTGGAGGCGGAGGTCGGTGACCTGGGAGGTTTATTTACGCGTCGCGATGTGTTTTTTCCTCCACCATCCGGTGGGTCATCATTACTGGACAACATTTTTAAAGCAAAACTACAAAAAGATTTAAATCAGATCGCAAAAACGAGAACAAACAAGAAAATATTTTTTTCTTTACCGGTACCCCCACACCCAAAAAAAAATAAAAAGTACTCACCGAGCGTTGATGAACTAATTTAAAACTATATTTACCAATAAAATACGCGTAATAACACTTAAAAAACTTACAATACCACCACTAAGCACAAAAGCACACAGCTAGGATCAATTCACGAGCCGGTAATTGACAACGAAACACGAAAAACGTAATTAATTACGGCAGCGATACAAATCACATCTACACAGCGCAGTTGCACAGAGGGAAGTGACTAACTTTAACTTTAAAAGTAAATTGTTTTCCTTTAAGCTAGTTCCCTCGCCTTTTTGTCAATGTTCGACCCCTGACTGTGAATATGAACAATCAGCACATCATATTCTTTGGGAGTGTATTCTTTGGCAGAACGAACGCAATATTATGTTGGATACTGTTCAGACTACATCCGGAGTCATTTATTATTCGGACCTTGTGGAAACTCGAACAAACTACCGTGCGTTCAAGCGTTTCTGCCATACCTATTATTGGAATCAAATATAGCAGCTCACAATTTAGGTCCCATTAATATTATTAGTCATTTTACCCGTGGTGCTAGGCAACTGGGCTTCTCCCAGTTATAATATCCCTTTGTGCCTATTGGCCTTGTTTTGTTCTGTCTCCTGCTTGCATGGAGGGAAGTGGAAACATATTTTTTTCCTACTCCTCCACTATTCTTTTCTGATTAATTTCGTTGCAGGACCCAAGACAGGTAAATTCATTCTCCGGGACACGTCGAGCTTCATTGTCTCGGCGCTTTTCTGGTGGTTGCCACTGTTGATTCTGGCTCTCAGGAGTTGCAGTGGTTTGGGAACAGTGTGGTGGGTTTGTGTTCAGATTCCACATTTTGTCCTCGTTTTCGGTAGATTCGTGCTGGATTTTACAATTTATTTGTTCCACTGTCCATGTGAAAAAAATAAAAGGGGCGAATTTACAATAATCAAAAATAAAGAAAACAAAAATCTTTGGCTACTTTATACATACCTACTTTTTTCGTGGGGAATTATTTTTGTGGCGAACTTACAACAACCCAAATAATTATGATAAGCTAAATATGATTTGACGTATCGTAAATGTTAATATTATGCAGTATCATACTTGTACACTGTCGAATTGTAAACCATATAAAACCATTTATTTTTAAATTTCATTTCATTGATAAAATCCCTAAAATTTGGGTATAATAATATTCTTAAGAGACTGTAAGTAACGTTTTGCTGCGGGAAAAAGACCTCTCTTCATTTTTTAGTCATCTGCGCTAATGTTTTAAATAGAAAATTTTGTATTTTAGAGCTTATCTCCGAAAATTGCACACACAAATATTTGTTTGGCCGGAGAATTGCAGAAGAAATTGCAGGCTCGTCAAATACGAAACCGTACTGACCGTCCGTCACTTAGATTATCAAACATTTCAAAGATAGTTTTTAAATTGCCATAACGTCACAAACAGTACAGCTCTTACTTGTATCTGGTGTCTCGTCCCCACTCTCGAATTTCGATGCGTTATATCTTTGTATGCATATAATATGTTATATGCATTAGTGAAACGAAAAAAAAATACGTGTCCGTTATTTGTTTAAACTCTAGCTATCGGACTAATTTTTGCAATTGGGTCAGAATGATATTCCAAAATATAGTGTACGGTGTGAATGATAGCCCAAAATGACCTACAGTCTATGTGCCCCGCTGACCTACGAGCAACGAAACGCCACCTAAATAGAGCACGTCCCCCAAAGCCCTCGTTTTAACACGCGCCATTTAGCATGAAAAGCAGATAAATTGCACCCTAGTAAAGCGCGGTTGAAAGTTTAAACTTTAGACTGTAAAGTTGGAATGATAGATAATAAAACAGTAGCTATACTGGACAATACAGAGCCACTTAGGAAACCTGCACTTGAAATGGAGTCAATCCATTCGTAGAACGTAAAAGGCTATTGAAGGAACATCGTGAATTTTAGTCAATACTAGTCTAATAGTGGGACTATTAGACTTGTATTGACTAAAATTCATGATCTCTGTGAAGATCTCTCATGGATCATGGCTCCTCTGTGAAGCCAGGGTGAGAAGACTCATTGTATCATTTTACCAGTTAAAAAAGGGCAGTGCTTTTGAGAGACTTGTTAACATGGTAAAAAATAGGGAATTTAGAGCTCACAAATAATCTATTACTGTGGAAAACAGAACTTACTGCGCATTGCGATTATACCAAAATAACAATTTCGGTATAAATTATAATTTCCAGTTTACAAAATTGTTTTCTTTCCTTTATTTATATGTAGTTACTGTTTGAGAATACCCAATACATGGAAACATGGAAATCACATTTCCGATATCGCAGGAAATCACATTTGTGCACTTTCAGTGAAACTCCGCGGGATCACGACAGGAAAGCTGGGAAAAGTAAAATGCATTCAGTATTTAGACTATCACGGTTTATTTCACAATTTAAAATGTCACTTACGGGATGTCTTCCGTGATTATTAATTGTTTTGAGTTCCCGATATCACTCAACTCAAAACAATTAATAATCACGGAAGATATCCCGTCAGTGACATTTTAAATTGTGCATTCAGTATATTATGTGGGTGTAGCAATATGTGCTAATGACCTCTACAATTATATAGCGAGGTAGAGGGTACTAGCACGGATATAAATCGTACAAACAAGTTCGCGTGAGCAAACACCTATAAATGCAGCGATAAGTTAAAATAGAAACAGCGCAAAAACAAGTTCTATTCATAAAAAATATAATTACTATTTTTTTTTAATGCAATTTCTCGCTGTTTTAGCCCCGCAACCCGACCCTTATTGGTCGTAGCGTGATATTTTTATATATTTTCCCGTATTTTCTGAGATTAACGCTTTCAACCAAACAAACTTTTCAGCTTTATAATATTGGAATAGAATTATGATCATAGTGATTTTTCAGGAGTTAAAGATAATACATAGTATTAAAGAAAGAGAATACATGTAGCGTGAGGGTTCAATGAGGTGAATCGAAGAAATAAACATGTTGCCCCAATCTCAAGTTAAATATAACTCAGGCAGAGGACGAAGGTACGGTAACCAGAATCCAAGAGTGCCAGGCCAAACGCTTGCAGGGGTTGCAAGACTGTCCAATTAAGTTGCCGTCACCCTGGAATGTGAAGGGCAATTGAAAGAACACGGTAGAGTTTAGACAGTACGGCTGCGGAAGTTTAGATTTTTTTTTAGTAAATAAATTTAGATTTTGAGTTTATTTTTGAAATGTGCGCGCAACGTCGCAGTTCGGTGTCAATTGTCTACGCCAAGCAATTATTTATTATTGTCCTTGATCGATGGCATCGATTGAAAATTGTGTGAAAACCTTAAAACCGATTTTCGGTGTTCCATGAACTAAACAAGTACCTGTAATACAAAAAAAAAGCTTATTTTGTTTGAAAACCAGTCTCTATTATCGTGTAAACATCAACATACCATACCTAGCAATTATCTATTGACAAATCCATTGAAAATCTAACGTAAAACATGACACAATATTGTGATGTCGATCTACTAAATGTAATCTATCTATCTAGCACTGACGAGGTTCTGCACAGTAACTACTACCATCAACGTGGTACACTTACTAGGAATTTTCGGACCGGTAGGAAATAGCGTACCTACCCTACGTGAATAAATCTCGACATCAATTTGAATAAAACATCCCGTATCTCCCCGTAATATTCCTCTGGGTACTGTATCAGGCAGTATGGACTATAATTAACATAACTGTGTACACAACACAGAAATGCTCGGGTTACTCAATCAACATGCGAATCGTTGTGATTATGGTATTAATAGTCACAGAATTTGCTCGAATTATGTACTGCAACCGGGGATCGTTTGCGATAATTTGATTCGCTAATCATTCATTTATCTTGCATGATTTGATAATCGAGGTTAAGTACCTAGCTTAACGCCTCCGTCAAATCAGAATAGATTAATTTAGAAGGCATTTACATTAACATTGCGAGATTAATCCTTGTTGTGTTTAGGCTGCCTTCGCATATTGCGGTAGTAGACATAGCGTGTGATGGTTAATCTGTGCTAGCATTGCGTAAAAATGACATAGCTAATAGGAAAAACTCTATGTACGTAAATAGGAGGTTTTTTTCGTTAACGTGGGATAAACACGCTAGGCTACATATAATGAAGGGTGTCCTAGTAAAAGTCGAAAAAAACAGATCAGCGCACAATTTTCCTTTCCAATTTATTTCAGACGGTCGTGATCCCAAGAAATCGCTCCATTGCACGCCCGTATTCTCATACAGATCTATCAAGCACAAAGTCCATAACTTCCCCGTGATTACGTTCATATGTATGTAACTGCAATACAAACAAACAATAGTTATTTTTCCTCTACACATGACATGTTCACATGACCGCCTGACCTGACCCCACAATTAACAACAATAAACCAATACAACATAACTATTACTGCAGTTATCGTAAAACAGTAAAATACCTGTACCCTTTTTTTTTTTTTTACGTGGTAAAATCATCAAATGAGACCTCCCACCCCAGGGCAGGGCGAGAGGTACTGTCAGACTTGTACTGACTAAAATCCACGGTGTCCTTCAATAGCCCTTTATGTTCCGGGGTCACGGTGATGGTACAAGAACCGCGACCCCGGCAGGCGAAAAATACCTGTTCCCTTAGCACGAGTTTTCAGTATTTGAAACGTAAAGTAAACTGGAACTTTGACAATTTTCAAGGCAAAAATTTGTTCTTTCTTCTCCCACCAGAGGCGCTGTTCCATTTTTTCATACAAGAAACGCTGTAAATACTGATAAAATAGTGAAAACTTGTGTAAGGGGTACAGTTCGGAAGAGTATTGCAGTAAAAGTTATGAAACCAACAGGTTTAAAGTTGGTATTATACCAACGCTTAGTGCAGGGAAAAGTTTTAATTGTTCATGAAAATTGATATCAGGGTTTGTTGTAATAATCCTTAATAACCAAGATGGTGAGGAAGTGTATGTTCTGTTGTCGAATACTTTAACATTCTAACCATATTTACATGTTTAAATATACCTACGGAACATCATAATATTTATTTTTTCAAATACACTTCATGAATCCGTGGGTCACTTTAAAAAGTAACCAATTTTCACATTTCACACAGATTTTGATGAAGCTTGCAGTATTCCCTAAATTGAACGATCCCTAGTACAACAAAAAAAAGAATTTTGAAAATCGGTTCACAATTGGCGAAGCATTCGCGTAACAAACACGCAAAAAGTAAAGATCATCGTATCATCCAAGTAGCCAAAATTAATAAAAATGCTAACAAAATAAAAAGTGCTGAACCAAATTGGATGAGTAGTTAGTAAAGTGCACGACAAAATTGCAATATCATCCTTCCAATTTGAGTTGCTTAATATTGTTTATTGCTTTCACTAGCTTAATATTTTCGTTGAAATCTGAAACGAGAATCATTTTTTAAAGTTTCAGCCGTCGTGCATCCATTTTTCATTTCAACGAGTGCCTCCCTCGGTAGTGGATCGCAATTTCTTATCTGAACTTATTTAATCCGTTCGTTATGATCGGGTTCATTCTAAATTTCAAAATAGCCCATATACCTTTTTCTGATTTTTTCTTTCAGGGAAATTTTGTAATAAATTACTCATAAATTGAGTCAGTAGAGATAAACCTTTATATTGTATTGTATAAGGTGTTGGTATCCGCAACTTGACGTCATATGCGCGTATTTTGCGTGTAAAACCTTTTTATTACAAGACATTTTGTTGCGTGACTTAAATATAAAAGCAACCAAAGAGCCTATATATTACGTTTATTGCATATAATTATTATAAATATTATATCCATAGCGTCCTAAGATTCAAGATTGATCTGAAAAAAAACCATGAAGTACGCCTTCTTCTACGAGAAATCTTCAAAGATCGTGATAATAGCTTTTTTAAATTAAACCAAAGCTCGTTACCATTTTCTCTAGCGGAGATTTTAAAAACTGTTTAATCTCTCATCGATAATTGTACATGGAAACGAGTCGATATCGCTATTAACTAAAACAAATGGAATATCGAATGAGTTCAACGATCTTTGATAAGTTTGTCATTATTACTTCAATAAGAAATATTAGAAGCTGGGCATATTTCATCCAAAGGTTCGGGTTTACACTAAAACTTAGGTAATTAAATAACTTATACATTTTTAGAAAACCCATAAAAGTACACTGAATGTGCTAATTCTTCGTTTATTTAAACAATACGTACCTACTCTTAAACACAGCTTATTTTTATTAACAGTTGCACAAATCAATTTAAAACATTAAAAAGTCTTCTTACGGCTATCAAGCTCCTATGTAAAAAAAAACAATATATTTTTCATTTCATTTTTTTTTCATTAAATTCCAGTAGAAAAGCCATGACTAGCGCCATCTTTTATATTTAACATGACCTAATAGAACCTTAGGTCCTAGGTTCTACTAGTCTCTGTTCCCGTTGCCTGACTTTTGCATCAGTGAAGAGCGCCATCTATGAACGCGACGGGGAAGAAACGTCAACAAACGGAATTTTCCTGCGTGGACTCGGAGGAAAATTTTCCGACCGTGCGTGGCATTCGTCCAAGTTCCCAGTACTGTTTCTAGATGGCGCTGTGACAAGTAATGAGTTTGAGTAAGAGCCCGGGTATACCGCTAGTAGAATATTAATAAAGATAATAATTCAGCTCCAGGGTTTACCATTATTTGTTGTAAAGTAAATATAAATTCTTATATCTTACGAATAAATCTCAGGCTGTGTTTTGAGGCCCATTTTTGTGAAGACCATTGAGCAATACGTAGAATATGAACTCCACAGTTACTTCAAACCTTGCTGACTTGAGCTTATAACATAAAGGTAATGAGGGTCTGTAACAACACATAATCTGAGCGGCCATGCTATGTGCCAAATATATCTTCTTATTTGTATGCACGCCATTAATTCACGTCTGTTTAGGTTAAACCATAATGCGTGGCTATAAATGGAAAACTAATTGCGTTTTTTTCTTCTTTAAATATTGGGCCACCATTTTAACAAAATAGGTACGTACTTCTTAGAAACAAGCTTTTTATATGCATTGAGTATGGTAGTTACATAATGAACGGTTTTCTATCTACTCTTTAATTACTTAGTAAGTTAGTGGAACCATATATTTCAATATAATCCACATAATATCTGACACCGTCCATGACTCCTGAAAGATGTCTTTTACGTAAGCTCGATATCAGCCCGCGATACATGTTTAACAACGATTTTAAACTCTATCCGTAAAGATTAAGTCTCTGTTTTGAATGTTAGCTTGCTGGTTTGCATTTCACGAACTTTGGCTGGAGAGTGTGGGTCGTCGGCCGCTGCGCTCCGCCCCCAGTTCCGACGTCACACGCGTGACGTCAGGAGCCCACCTGCTTCCGCCCCCCACACCCGTTCCCCCCGGCCGGGGAATATCCGGGGACCTGGGCCCTACAGCAAAATGATTTAATCAGGATTTTGAAGTAACGAAATATAACATTTGATTTTTAATGTATACTTACGCAGGATTTCAATTTATTCTCGTTACTACAAAGGCTTTTACTGTAGATACTTTGCAGTAACGAGATTTGATCGGCTGCTTAAAGAGTCTCATTGAAGTATGGAAAATAATGTGACTACAGTACCGTCAGTACGAGTTTTCAGTATTTGAGACGTAAAGTAAACTGGAACTTTGACGACTTCAAATTGACAATTTTCAAGGAAAAAAATGGTTCCTTCTTCGCACACCAGAGGCGCTGTCCCATATTTTCATACATGAAACGCTGTAAATACTGAAAAAACTCTGTAAAGTAAAATAGTGAAAACTCGTGCTAGGGGTAAAGTTTTGATTTTACATAAGAATTTGAACGCTAAAGCTTTGACTATGGAGCTTACAACACAATAACTTTACAACATCAACATGACAATTGATCAACGTCACTCGTGTTCGTATTCACACGAAGCTGAAACGTTCGTTGAAAATTCACAAAGAGCGGAGAGATTTGGAGCCTCACCCCCGAAAAGTGCAAACGCGCTCCTGAAAATGCTATCGTACGTTACAATGTCGAGCACACCTCCTTTCTACCTTATTTTACATAGGTCGCATCAAACTTTAAACTTGTATGGAAGTTTCAAAATGAAGTTTACGTTAGATTAGCATAAGAATAGCAACGTCGCTTGGCTGGGTTAGGGATAAGCGCAAATCAAACAAAAGATTTTCGAACAGATCTTTTTTTTTACTACGATGGTTATGTTTGCGGAGAACTTGAGCTTATTGACTGGAAATTATAAAACCGAAATCGGGGTTTGTATTCATGATAAGAAGTTGACTTTTTTAGAGCAGTTTCAAACGTGGGTTTTACCTTCAGTGTGGTGTCATTTTCGCGTACCAAGAACGCGCGTACACTCTTTTATCGCCATCCTCGGGATGTGAGTGTACGCACTGAGGCTGGTCGTGAAAACGTACGCGTCGACCTTCGTATGAGGTCCAGAAGTGTAGAAGCGTCTGCTAACTCTTTGATTCAGCATTGCTTCAGTTTAGAGAAAATACTATACAAGTATACGAAAAAAAAATATGTTTTTTGGGGAGGGAGATGTAGAGAAACCATGTCGGTCTAAGTTTATTTCTGGTTATGTTATGATATGTTTACATTCCTAAATTTTTTAAATAATAAGATTATGTAAAAGATAAAGGAATCAACTTGAATTGCTGTTTCAGCATTTACAGGTACGCTTTAGTTTATTAGATGTGTACCTATAAAGATAGTGTGAATGCAATATTTTTTAAATAAATCTCCTTTTACAGAGCAACACGATTTGGAACTCCGATCCCTAAAACAACTTTTAATATACATATTATAATGTACAGCTGATCTTGTTTTACATAGCAAAGGCGTATGTTGTCCAGTGCTCATTATCATTCGCACATGCCAATGCCCTTAGATGGCGACACATTCATAAAGCAATCACGTCCAGAGGCACTGCCATGACATTTAACTTTTTATTGACTTTAATTTTATTGAAAAAATAGTAGTTTCTATCCAATAAACTTCATCTAAGCTGTAATTAATAATACGAATGTCCTGTGCTAAGACCTCCGTTGTCTCGTTATAATAATAATAATATTTCACAACTATCACACAACGCCATCTAGTCCCAAGCTAAGCAGAGCTTGTGTTATGGGTACTAAACAACTGATGAACATACTTATATATTTCTAAATACATACATTATAGATAAATAACACCCAGACACAGAACAAATGATCGTGCTCATCACACAAACATTGGTCCTGGGTGGGAATCGAACCCACGACCTCCGGCATAGCAGTCAGGGTCACTAACCATTAGTCCAACAGGCCTGTCGTTGTCGTGTTGTCTCGTTAATTAACTGTTACTGTGTTAACAGTATTCCCTATAATTAATACCAAAACATCACTAATACAATTTAGGTCGTATTTGTCATAATTCAAAGGCCTAGGTTTCCAATTACATAAATGTGGGAGTACTTTCGCGAAATGTAACTGAAGTGCGTAAAGGGACGCGCTATTTGACTTCACCAATGAGCGCGCGCGGTGGTAGAGTGAGCCGTCACATCGACCGATTTTTGACGATGGTCGTACGACGCGTTTGAGCAAATATTTCCTTTAAGATCTATTTGTTAAGATGACGGAGCCCCCTCTCTGAGGGCCAAAGCCTGCCGGGGTCGCGGTACTTATTGCCATTACCGTGACCCCGGAACATAAAGGGCTATTGAAGCCCACCGTGGATTTTAGTCAGTACAAGTCTCACAGTCCCTCCCGCCCTGCCTGGGGTGGGAGAACTCATTTGATGATTTTACGACGATAAAAAATAGATAAAAAAAAGATCTCTTTGTTGATTTTTTAATACGAAACATGAATTCAAATTCAAAAATCAGTAAATAGATCTAAAAGGAAAATGGTTTAGGCAACAAAAGAGGTGGGAATATCCATTCTGTTACAGCACCTATGTTAAGAGCAACTATTGTTTTGCTGGTTGAGCACCTATCAATATTTTTTACAAGTTAGCAATCGTGAATAAGTACAATAGTTGCTCTTAACATAGTTGGTGAAATCAGTATACCTGGTAATATCGGCATCGTAGCTACTATTGCCGAGGTCTGTTTATCCATTTCTCAAAATCAAAGTAAAGTCGAGGTCGAAGTGTTGTTGTTTATTACCAAGGTGAAATGTCAGATATTTTTGCAAGCCTTGCTAGAATAATTTACATTTGTTTAAAAACCTAATTTATCAAACTCATTTTAACTTAGCACAGATTTTGACTGATACCAGCAAAAAAAAAAGGTTTTAACCGTACTATCCAATATTTTTCTTTATAAATTCTCATCTTCCCGCTTTTAATGAAATTCAGATAATCGAAATTGCTAATGAATCAACCCAATATTCATAAAATTATTATGCTTCATTTTTTTTCTCCCGACGATCTAAAAAATTTACCTGACCTCATTTTTGCTAACGACGAGCGATCTCCCAATGCATAATTAGACCGTGGCGTGATACATTACATAAACATATAAATAAGGTTTTATCAAATAGGTACCTAGGTTCTTTTATAAAAACCTCAGACGTAAAAATGCCTTCAGGGAAATAAGAATATCAGCCCATGTTATGTTCTTAAAAACGAAATCAAGATCAGTTCATCTATTTGGAAGCTATGCCTGCTATATTACTGCCACTGGCAAACACATACATATACACGAGTTTTTCACACACACACACACCCTTTTTCTACATGCATTAGTAAAAAAAAAATGCATGCATTCTTTTAGTCTATTCCCATTTTCCTTCATCTGAACATCGGGTTTCGTTGCAAAGCAAGAAATAGCTCGCATTTTTCAAGAGCTCTTGAAGAAGAAGTCTGAAAAATGTTAAACTGTCTTGGAACCTGAAACAGAATTGATCCAATGAGCGAGAGCGGTGATGTAGAAGGCTCAAGTGGAACAGGGACAGGGATATTAAATGATAAGGCTCTCTTAAATGCAAAGAGGAATCTTAAAAGAACAACTTCGTTTTGGACCCATTTTTTTAATGAACGATTGGGTAAATACAGGTGCGTTCTATAGAATTTATTGCTCTTTTAAAATGCTTTTTCACTCAATCGCAATTAATAACTTCTGTGTCTTATGAGTTTGATTAAGTTTACTATTTAATATTCAATGATATTTGCTACTATAAGACAAAACCTTTTGGAATTTCTCCCTTCCTTCCTTTGTCGTGGCTGCGTTTACAAATAATCGTAATCTTATACTTTAACTGTATGCAAAGAAAGAAGAAACATCCCTATTTATTTCGCAAGCTAATCTATACAACTTATAGTAACATCACTAACAAATAATTAACCATACTCAGCAACTCTATTGTCAACAACAGGATGATGCAAAGAGAAACAGTAACTACAGTCAACAAAGTGAATCCACCCTGTAATTGAAATGTTCACAGTACCCACACTGAGGCAGGCATATTACAAAGGTGGTTCTTGTGTCTATTCAATAGATGTTATGCTGTGCTGGTAGATGTTAAGTATGCCTGGCGAACTCTATTGTTTATGGAAACTCAACCAACGACGTGTTTTCTTTTTTTTTTTGGGTCATTGTGAGCTTTGTGTAAAAAGAAACGTAGGGGAACAGTGTATAATACGGGGATACGGGGTATAAATCGGAACACATACACTTACGGCAAAGTTAACACAACACGAACGTAGCGCAAGCGCCGACAGGACGCCATTTGCAAGCGGCCATAGCGGCCGCAACCTAGCGCTTGCGCTACGTTAGTATAGCGCTATGTTAAGTTTGCCCTAAGTATGTGTTTTTCCATCATACCCCGCGTCCCCGTCTTATACACAGTGCATTACAGTTCAGTTTGGCATTAAATTTTATGTTACTCTAGCATACAGATATAGGCGTGACGAGTACAGGTATCAGTTAGAAATTAAAATACAATTATGTTAGTTACCGATAATATAGCATTTTATTCTTGACTTCATAGTTCGCATTACAAACAAGTTGATATATTCATTTTTTATGCTATGTTAAATTCATCAAATAACTCCCAGGTGGAGCGGAAGGGACTGTCAGTCTCTTCATCATATCAGCCGTAGGACGTCCATTGCTGAACATAGGCCCCCCATAGATTTCTAATAGGACCGGTTGGAAGAGGCTTGTATCCAGCGCAGTCTGCGGTCTTCATCAGATCGTCTGTCCACTTTGTGAGTGGATATCCTACGCTGCGTTTGCCGGTGATTGCTCTCCGTCCAACTTTTACTGACTAATAATCCACCCCGTTACACCAATTGCCTTTTACGCTCCAGATTCACGGTTAAAACACCAAATCCTTTCGTGAATATTTCGAGTGTATCTCATCGGTAAGTTCATGTGTAAAAACAAGCTTTATTTACAATATGGGCAAGTTGTTTGGTCATTAAGTAAATAAAACTAATATTGAATTTTTTTTTTAATGATTATCATATGTTTAGGGTTTAACAATTAGTTTGACTGCTGATAATCAACTCGCTAATACAACATATAACACTGATAAATACATTCCACACAATACAAACAAAAGATAATAGTCAATTAGCGGGTTTTCATTACCTAGTGGGTATTGATTTGGTGAATACAGTCTACTGATACGGATTCCCCTACTAAGCTAGATCTTGTATTTACCATGCCCGGGGTCGACGGCGTGTCGTCCGAGCAAAGAGCTGTCAGTAATCTGGCCTCTCGTAGAGGGCAAAAGCCTGCCAGGTTCGCGGGACTATCTCTTCAGTTACCAGTGACCCTGGAACGTAAAGTGCTATTGAATGATCACGGTGGACTTTATTCAGTAGAATTCTGACAGTCCATTCCGCCTCGCCGTGGGTGGAAAGACTCCTTTGATGATTTTACCACGATAAAAAAACTTGATTTAGGATAGACATTGTTCAATCGCAGAACATGACACTAATAAATATATACAGGAATAAAAACTGCTGTTTTTTACATGCTTATCTTGTGCCGACTTCTTGCGGTTTGTGTTATCGCGCACTGTCTGAACCTAGCATTATAGAGTTACATTCGTCGTGAATATTAATTTAAATACATGAGATCAAATGGTGACTCAATCAATCAATGGTCAATGATTCTTCTCTTAATTTGTTTCACTTTATTTTGTTTACTTTTAAGATATTGTATGCATATAACCATAACTTTCTTCATTTTCCTTCTTTCTGTCTTTCGATGATCAATCAATTTGGTTTACCTGTAAGTGATATAAGAGAAGATAGTCCGATGAGGATGCTGAGCCGTGGAATTATTATGCTTTCTTTTATCTTCGTATCGCCAGTGCGACAGTTTTTTTACCAAAAGCCATTGCGACCACAAACCGCAAGGCTACAGGCGCGATCGCAGCGGTAAGACCCCTCTTTGAGGAGAGGCGTCACGGCGTCCTTGACGCAGGTCTGGTGAGGACCAGACATGGATGTTTCGGGAGGCTGTGACTGATTCACACTGCGAGAATCGCTCGGAGGTTACGGTTGTAGATGACAGCCTCCAACTCAAAACTTAACCGCCGCGGGTGCCGCTCACGGCATTGGACGTCGCGAGGCGATCTTCGGCAACTGCATCGATCAAATGGTCGAGAGCGGGCGGCGAGTAATGGGTGTCTTGCCATTATCATGGACCATGTCAGCAAACTGACGTGCCTCTACTTGTACGGTCAAAGCCTTCCATGGTCGCGAGACGGTCTTGTCTCATCAGTATTTGAGACGTAAAGTAAACTGGAACTTTGACGACTTCAAATTGTCAATTTTCAATGAAAAAATTGGTTCCTTCTTCGCACACTAGAGGCGCTGTTCTATATTTTCATACAATAAGCGCTGTAAATACTGGAAAAACTCTGTAAAGTAAAATAGAGAAAACTCGTGCTAGGGGTACAGGTAACCATGGAACGTAAAGGGCTATTAAAGAACGCCGTGGATTCCTATAGTAAGCACGAGCCCGACAGTCCCTCCTATCCCAGCAAACTTTAATATAGTAAAACACTGGAAGAATTTAATGTTGAACAACTTTTCTGTTAGTTTGTCTTATAAATATGTTTAACTATTCAAAAGTTACCCGGTTTATACTTAGTTTTTAATAAATTAAATAGTGTGGTAAACACATCGGTTCTAAGGTCTTCATAAAGGAGCAGACTGTCGGTAGATGCAGGTATTGGTAGAAAAAAAGAACAGATGGTATTTTTATGCAATTCCTGGTGTGTACATTGTTGAGACATGACAGATATACCTGTTATTTATACAAGTTCTTCATGTATCGATTAGTACCAACCTGTCTGTACTGAAAACCTGCTTCTTTATGAAAGCTCCTTAAGCCACTATCAAAGACTAACCTACTGACAAGGTACCCGGTAATTCGAGCAATGCTCATGCATAAATAAAACCAAACAGTCGTCAATAGATTTTTCTCCAACGTTAAATAAATTCAGTAATCCGATTGCTTACCTGTAAAAATACTTTTGAAAATTAAATATGGTAACTTTAATAAATGAAACAATTTTGTGTTTAACAAATGAGACGATAATTGTCATTTTGGGTAAAGCATGACACATTATTACATTTGATCATTACAACACTTTCATCATGATACTAATTAACAAAGAAAGCCTGGGCCGCACTTACATTTGTTTACGTAGTAGGAATGCGTCCAAATGGCCTACATGCTACGTGCGTAGCAGCGTAGGCCCGCGTAGCTCCCGCGTAGCGACACCCCTAGTGCTACGATGCGTTAATATTAAAAGGTAATTTCGCGCTAAATTCGCGTTGTTGTACCATGCGGTATACTTATGCTCTTATTTACTCCCTACAATAATTGGAAAACTTCAACTTTTGTTACCCTGCGTTATGGTATCGTAAATCTTAAAATGATAGCGAGTAATACCATAAAATTGACATCAACTCTGAAATCTTATCTACAATAAAGGGTAGTAATTTACTGGAAGAATAATCTTAAGTGCCATATTTCCTACGTTTGTGAACTGTAATCTTGGGGCAAGACTTTGTTTTTACCTGACTTTAATACAGCAAACTTAGTTTTCACTTTGTAGGACAATCAAATTGCATCAACCTGACACAAATTGTTGATGAAATAACTTTTAAATCTGTTTGACCTCCTTCAGGCCGGTGAAATATTGGTTTTCGATAAAAAGGAAACAAAGCTATGCTCGGCTGGTATACCTGAGTAGGTACTCGATTCCGCGGAACTGCAGCTCAAAAATCGATTAAGTCCCAAAGCGGAGTTGAGGTCTCGAGTCGGAGGGCTCTCGTGAAGAGTTTTGGAGAATGCTGGAGGTGGGTGAGGGGCGCATGCGCGGGGCGGGGGCACGCTCTGACGTCACTCGTCGCGCCCGGGGCGGCGCGCCAGTGCCTCTCGCGACCGCGCGATCAGTCACGCGCGACTCCCGCCCTAAATCGTCTAAACACGATCACGAGCTTCCGATGTTAATTCTCTATCATAAACAAGCGGTTATTGTTCATAAACTAGCTGTGACCTGCTGCCGGACTAGCCGCCGGCCGCCGCCACGTGGTGACGTGACGTGACAGCGCTCTGTGCCCCGATCCTGCCGCGATACACTTGTTATGGTCATTCCATTCAAACTACACATATTTACATACATGTAGATAGTGTAGCTGCTGATGACGTACACAAAGACGGCTGTTTAAATTGAATTATAGGGGGACTGAACTAAATAAGTCATGCTCAGAACTCGACAACAATGTGGCAGTGTGATAGTGATGAATTGTTACTGTTATTAGGCCTGCTTGGCTGTGATAAGCTGCCATATTGCACACACACACACATTACCAGCGTAGATCTCTGTAATATGAGTTTAGCATCTAGACGTTAAATATTTAAAGCTAGTGCCCGGCCACAGATCCTCCAGCTTTGTAAGTAAAGTGAAACTATCTTTATTACCTGATATCTTTTACTTGAATGTCTTCATGAAATCCTGTATTTGGACACTCAAGCAATAGTCTCAACTTAAACCAGTAGGGTTAATTTACGAGGCAATACAAACACTGTACCTAAACAACATGTACATATGTTCGACACACATCAAATACACATACTTATTTATTATTGGTTGGGTTTTAAGCATACTTACGTTACAAGGCCTAAGCCTAAAACATACAGTCAGATGATTTATGGCTCTATTGCGACTGGCTCTGAATACATATTACACTGTTTATACAAAAATGTATGTTCATTTCTACCAACAAAATAATGCAAACATTTGTATCTTCTATCTGTGAAAGTTCCTTAAGCTTCAGTAACAGTATATATAGAAGTATTATAAGCAAGGATTACGTTTCTGTTCGTAATACAATATTCGCAGGATAAGAAAGTATAGAAGTTATAGTGTAGAAAATAGACCTTACTGCGGTAGATATAAGGGCTATATTTTTGTTATCGGTTTATCCATAGTGAACACAAAAGGATCGGCCTGGGTAGATCGTGTCGCGGTAGTAATATCTTAAAGATATTGATGCTGTATTTATAAAGATATATTTTGAAATCTTTCCGTTACACAGGTAGGATTACATTGATTTGCGATTCATTCTAAGAACCTTACCTAATATCATATAATAACTGAAAATGGTTTGAAAACAGTTCGTTCAGTGACCTAAATGTAGCAATAAATTACTTTAAACGAATTCAAAAGAAAATTATCTAACAACCAGTAAATGATTCAAGGAATATAAAATTTTGTTCAAACCAGGGCACAGCTGGGTCTACGCCGCTTCCTAAAATGAGATAATTTACGAGAAGATGCGGTTAAAATAAAGTAGAACCCAGCTTACTTTCACGAACAATATTTATTGAAGTTACAAACATTTTTCTCTATTCTCTCCTTACAATATTACATTGAAAAAGAAAAAGATAACATGCTGCGATGACCCCAAATGACATACCTAAGGGCGGGGAGAATGATAACTCTTTCATGTACAATGCATACCTCCACTTTAATAAATTAAACATCTTGTACCCGCAAATCGATTCGCTAGCGTTTCTAACACTACTATATTATTCATAGAACATAGTGTCTTATTTAAATTAGGCTTTTAAGGTTTTATTATTCAATATTCATTTACAATTTACTCGTAGTTTCTCACACGTGGCTTGTTCTTAATTTATCTTGGAATGGGAACATTTGATGTAGTAAGCATTACGTGATTGTTTTATTTTATGTTACGAAAACTTAGAGCAGTATATTGTTTCTACGTGTGGAACTGTTAGGGGAGCTATATACGTCAGACCGACATGATAAATAATAGTATTCCACTATTCCTGGTATAATCCCAAATTGTATTAACTCGTACATGGTTCTATAACAGTGGATGCCGAATGGATTTTACCAAACCTTGGCTATTCGGCTTTTTTCCAATAAAAATTGCCGAATTGAATGTGCTGACCCAAACAAATATGTCGCACTCTCATCAACCCAATTTTAAGATTTTTATTTATGATGATGTAGTTACGATTATATTACAGTTCCTAGATTACTTTTAAACATAATAGTTTGGTCTATTTATTTATTTTCTCTCGAATTGCAAAACCTCCGTCATTCGTGACCTACCATCAAAATCACAACATCAGCTCGAATCGATTCAAGTCATAGGCTTTTCCCAGCCATTCTACTAGTCACAGCTGCAACTAAACCTCAACCTTATAGAAACCGAATTAAAGACCACTTTGATTTTCACAGTAATCCAAAGTCACGAGTAAAATAACTGTTGTAGAAACGTGTACTTACATCAGTAAAATCACAACTCCAATGTCAGTCAATAATGTATCATAGTAATCTCTGATTAAGGTTGAGTGTCAATCCAACAAAACGCTTTGTGTACCTTTCTCGAAAAGACAAACAGAACTTTCACTTTGTTACTGTTCCCGGAATATTACCCACCAGAGGCCTTGTCATGAATTTACAGTTTTTGTGACGTAAAGTAAACTGGAACTTTGATATTAATTTCTAGGAAAAGATTAGTTCCTTCTTCGTACACCAAAGGTGCTGTTCCATTTTTCCATATAATCATCAATCATTTCATCCTATTGCAGTCCACTGCTGGACATAGGCCTCTTCCAGGGAGCGCCACAGCGCACGATCTCCTGCTTTTTTCATCCAGCCACTGCCAGCCACTCCACCTATCGTCGGTTCTGCGGCAGACATGGCCAGCCCATTGCCACTTCAGCTTGCTACAGATTTGGACAATGTCTGTAACTTTGGTCTTATGCCGTAAGACCTCATTCGGGATTTTATCCCTTAGTGAGACCACAAGCATAGACCTTTCCATAGCACGCTGCATGACATGAAGTCGGTGGGCCAGCTTGACAGACATGTTCCACGTTTCGGCTCCGTAGGTTAGGACTGGGAGGACGCACTGATTGAACACCCGGCTTTTCAGGCACTGCGGCAGTGGCGACGTGAGGATATGACTCATTTTCCCAAATGCTGCCCAGCCAAGCTGCACTCTTCTGGCAATTTCCCGCTCGAAGTTGTCCCTAGCCGTAATACTTGTCCGAGGTAGATGTATTCCTGGACAACTTCGAGTGTTATGCCTTCGACGGAAATTGGTTCTGGGATGATATGGTCATTGAACATGACTTTGGTCTTGTCCAGGTTCATCCCAAGACCCACACGTCTCGAGGCAGCATTGAGACTGTTCAGCATTTTTTGCAGATCTTGCAGCGATTCCGCCATACTGACTATGTCGTCGGCAAAACGAAGGTAGGTTAGGTATTCACCGTTGACATTGATGCCCAGTCCGTTCCAGTCCAGCGTCTTGAACAAATCCTCCAGCGCGTTGGTAAACAGTTTAGGGGATATAACATCTCCCTGTCTCACACCTCTAAGCAGCTGGATGGGTTCCATATAATAAATACAGTGAATAGATCAAGTACGCTGTAAATAAAAAACTGAAGACTTGCGATAAGGCCTCTGTGCACGCATTTTGACATCAATCACTCGCACCGTAAATAAGAATAGTACGAGTCAATGATTCGATGCTCGACACAGGAAAACAACTCTATTTTTACGTACCATTCACACACCATCATTGATTCATGAGACTTCACTCCTTTTAGTGAATGAATTCTGTGATCAATACCTTTAATTGGGGGTTGAACTATCGTGAAGTAATGTTTTGTAACACGAACTATTCATCATCATTTACATGAATTTGTATCACCCTTTTCTGAGGAATAGGCCGCCCTTATTTATTTACAATTCTGTTTTTGAATTAGGTATACGTCCTATTTTGGTTCGTGATAGTTACAAATAGATTTCTTTTTTTAAATATTGTACAGACGCCGAAGGTCAACCTACCAATCATCTGTCAATTTTTTCCAATGGAAAATTAACCTTCCACTATTGTGATAAGGTTGAAAATCTATTAAAGAAATTCGACAGATTAAGGGTTGATGTGCTGGCGTCGGTACATCTAAATAAGGTCTGAATCGTAATAAATCTATCTTGATAAAGCAGAGATGGGGAGTCAAAGCAATTTTAATTAATTAAAGTATGGAATTTTGCTCTAAGTAGGCCACAGCTGGTCATACTCCCGTTAAATGAGACAATGAAAGCAGAGATGGGGCTAAATAAAGTGGAACACCGTATTCAACACTGAAATTTCCTACAAACATACTTTTTACAGCCACAGCGATACTGTAATTTGATGCTGTTTATACTTCATCCCCGCTACATTGTTGTTTCAAGCTGTTTTGTATAGTTACATGAAATACATTGTTATCATTTAACATGAAATCCCCGAGCACCATCAGTCTCACAGACTATCTGCTGGGGCTAATGCCGAAACCACTTAACGATTCTTGATGGGGTTATCGCTACTTCCTTGGACATTTCTCGAGGGAGGTTCTCTGATACATTAATAGATTATACACAATGGCCCGTAACACGATCATAACAGTCTTGCTTGAACTGTTCACTGTACAAAGTAACAAAGCAAGCCTATAAAACGCCTAATAACGATAAATCATTCTTATAATGGCATTATTTTGAGTTCATACTTTATTTCGGTTTTCGTATAACCGCGCTTTTCCGTAGTTGGGTAAAAAGTAAAAACATCATCATTTCCGCTGAAATAATTTAACTGCCTACTGAATATGTCCTTACATCTGGCGCAGAGCATTTTATTCAAATCGCAACAAAACTCCTTTTATAGCTTCAATAAAACATGAATATTTTTCTTGGCTGTACGAGAGACGACTTTCGTTTCATCACTCTATCCAATTTCGTTCCTTCCACATTGCCCTTGGGCTTATTACGAGGCTCAAGACGGGCCTGTATATATGTGTGTGCGTGCGTAAGCAGAACGAATAGTCTGCCTTTGGCTAACAAACGCTAAAACCACCCCTTGACTGTTGGCCTCGCAAATTTTTCACAGAGCACCGACCACGCGAGAATGTCCTCGATCCTAATTTTTATCTAACGTCTAATTTTATAATTTTAACCCAACGATTATTCAAGTCACTGCTCGTGGACGCTCCATGCTATTTTCGTGTTAATTAACTTGAATTAATTTCGTGATGTGAATTGATTGCACTACAAAGTAATTAAATTGACCGTGATATAAATTGGAATACATTATTTTGGCTACATGATAGGTTTTTTTAATGTCTTGTTTACATTGGCTATTGTTGCTTTACAAGGAAATCTTATAAAGCCCTGCTACAAAGAATTGTAAGGTATAAAAACTTGCGACATCTGAAGTCTGTAGAGTAGGAAAACTTCGTGTTTCCGTTTCTTACAGTGTTCACGTTTATAGCTGTGTGAAAGGGACCCTCCACTGTAGCAGTCCTTTATGTATGCTGTCCTTTGTGTAGATATACACCTCAGAAATATGTTTATTCAAATTACCTTTACGTAAGAAATACTAGCTACATTCTATTTTATTTCTTCCATGCAAAATCCTTCTTATATCTGACGTACATTTATTTTTCTTTTCTCTAAAATATTTCATGTATGGCCGTGTTGTCCTTCAGAATTTGCTGGGTACGTACATTAATGTTACATTTGTAACATGGTACATCAACTAACCATATTGAATCATTTCCCTAAATGCTATGAAAAAGTAATAACATGAATATATTTCAAAGCAACAAGTGTGTACTTAAAAAAATTAAATATATCAACATACCTTTTGTAGGTATATATGTATGTTACATTCTATTATCATAATAATCTTAGTAAAGCCATACTCGCTAGCTACATATGTAAGTATAAAAACACAATATTATTTTATAGGTATGAGCTACATACCTAGTGATCGTATTTACGAAAAAAAAATACATAATATCCACAATTTATTCTATAAACTTCAATAAGATTTTATTCCTATTCTTTTCCCTTTAAAAGGGTCGGATTTGTTTTGTCGAAGGTCTTAGCCTATCCTAAGCCTAATTTTAGACTATCAAAAGTCCACTGTAGAAGCTTGAACCACGGCACACGAAATGGCAGCACTCGCATGCAGTGACTCTAGATTAAAGTATTACTCTCACGGCACCATCTAACAGAGACTGCCACTCAAAGACGTCAGTTTCCATTCCAAATTGTAACGTAGGGCATATAAACATTGACACGGGGACCTGAATCTATAGAGGAAACTTAGAATTACGCTTCACGGCACGGTTAAATGATATATATTTATTTTGTAAATTTTTTTTTACGTGGTATAATCATCAGATGAGTCCTCCTACCCCGGGCAGGGCGGGAGGGACTGTCAGACTTGTACTGACTAAAATCCACGGTGTCCTTCAATAGCCCTTTATATTTATTTTGTAACTAGTTTAAAAAAAAAACACTTTTACACGTCACAATTACTATGTCTGAAGCTAGATGAGGACGGTGTTTCGTATCTGAATACTCTGAGAAGAAATAGCCGAAACATACTCAGAGATCACAGTCAAGACAAGACATTGTTTTCCTCAGGTCATACGAGGACCATGCGGGTGTCTGAGATGGTATTTTGAGGCTTTCTTCACCGTACAGATTTTAGTGGACATTTCCACTCAGTGCATTTGTCGGTTATCCTTATCATGTTGCTCGTCTCATAACTAAAGAAACTCAACTACACGATGAACAATACCAAAGAAAGGACAAGGTTGGAATAGTGGTTGGGCGACTGGCTCCTGCGATGGGTGTTCCAAGTTCAATGCCAAGGAAAAATTATGAGTATGACCTACAGGGTTCTACTGATTTGTTCCGAGTCTGGCTGTTTGTGGAAATATTTGTAAATGCACACATAACACTAGAAAAAATTCATCCGAAAATGAACGTAGGTAGAATTAAGTTCTTTATTAATGTTCTTATTCCAATAATATACTTGATCACAGTACCTTTTAAGATGATGCACATTTTCTTTATACATAAGGTTCAATTTCGGATGAAGCTGTGACCGAGCTACGAATAAATCCGCTCTTTAGATCTCGGGCTATGTTTTGTATAGAGAGTGTTGACAATAAGCCTCTAGACGAGACCGCCAGGACTCTCGATCGTACAATAAACGAAACCATGTATTCCAAACAGTTGTCTGTTCATAAATTACAGTTAACTAAGCTCCTTAATTTAAATAACATAATGTCTAAAGCCGTGGAGTTTCAAAGAGAATATTTATATTACTTCATATATGTAAAACAGCGCTCACGAGATCTTTGTTGATTTTGATTTGATTAGCAACCAAAAGAAAATCGTGATATGTCGAAAATCGTATTATGGCGTAAAGACGTGTGCAGATTGAGCCAAAACTTTTATAAGGCTGACTTCTATAAATGATAATAACGTGTAACTTTTTAAACAAAATCAAAATTAATACAATTTACTAAAACGAAAACCGACCATATGAAAGTTTACTGAAAAGATCTAATTAATCTGCCTGTTCGATTATCAGAAAATATTTGGCCCATTTTCTTTTTTGTTACGTAAAGCAAAATTGACGATGATACAACGGTTTTAAAGTTCACAATACGTCACACGGTGGCATGATTTTTATTGCGTTTTGACGTCACGAGCTAGAACACGGGAATTTTGATGCGTTTTATCTTTGAAAATTTTTGTTGATAAAAAAATACGAGGTATTCCACAAAGGGCTCCGAAAAATTATGAAAGGTGCCTTTATGTCGAATAGATAAGATGCAAGTAGCTCAGGTGCCATTGTCAGCGGGTGACCTTCGTGGCATACCTCAAAAATACGTGTACATTATTTTTCAATACTCTAACTGATGCAGACGGATTAAATAGATCTGTAATGTATTGGTGTAGTCAACTACCTTATCGTCATCTTTAACAACAATGATTTCAGTTCCTAACCTTCAATCGTAAAAATACAAATATTTTAAGTAACTAACCTGGCTTCATTTTTTTAAAAGACTTTGCTCCACCCTAGTAATTTCTCCGGTGTTGTTAGCGTTTACAAACATATAAACTCACATACACAAACACCCGGACCCGGAACAACTACTTGTAGATCATAAAAACATTTGATCCAAGCGGGAATTGTATCCGCAACATGCAGCGCAAACCGAAAGCGTCCAATCGCTCAGGCACTGCGCCATAAGCCTAATAGCCATAGTTCTTTTTTATTGTTCCACACTAGATTTTTTTTTTGTTTCCTGAATATGCATTCATTCAAGAAATATAAAAACTCACAAAAGTAATTGCGGAACCTGTAGGCCATACAAATATTTGTTCCATGCGGGAGTCGAACCCGCGATTTGCAGTGCAGGAACTAGTGACTCACGAACTGCGCCAGCAGTGCCAATTTGGTAACAATAAGGTACAAACCCTTGGAAATACTGGTTGTCGGGCTTCAGAATACCCGTTCTGAATTTAAACATCTACAAATGAAAGTCGGGACCAAAAACTTATGTGTTTTCCTAGACTTTATGTTAACCGAACCAATTAGTGTATTTCCCGTCTGTGCACAGGCTTACATAATGATGCGTTTAAACAGCAATATTTTTACAATACATGTCTGATCCAGCATGACTATACGTGGCATACGTTTTGTCTTAAGGCGTTGCCTCTCCGCGAGCATTCACCTGTAATGTAACGTTAGAGATTCGAACATTTCATCAGTGGCTGAAGACAATAGAGAATGAAGACATCATCGCGCACTTTTATGTTAAATTGCAGGTGAATGCTCGCGGTGATGGAGCGCCTCTATGGTCAGATTCACACACTCAAACACACCTATAATATTGTCTTTATAGATATTGCATAATCTGACTATATTTTCTGGCAATATTGACGGCAATTGTAATAGCCCTATAATGCAGTAAAAAAATTGCCTGAGGCCGTATCACAATATTTCAGTATTTTATTTACAGCGTACTTGAAGTGAGAAAGAAAAATGGAACAGCGAGCGCCCCTGGTAGGCAAAGAAGGAACTATTTTTCCTTGAAATTATTGTTAAAGTTCCAGTTTTCTTTACGTCACAAAAACTGTAAATTCATGACAAGGCCTCAGTTTAGAAGCACCTTTACAGACAGTCCGGCCGGCTGTACTTTGCCTGTCAGTTATCAAGTTATCGAAGTCACATCTCTATTGTATTCCAGTATCTATATCACATGCTATATTCATCAATTACTTAATCAGTGAATGAAATATCAAGATTGCTGACACGATAAACACCATAACATCATAAATAGTAAACAGATTGTATGTACCAAAACTATCAATATTAATCTGGCTGTTGCCAGAGGCTCGTTTGTAACTCGAAAATTTTCCAACGGAAACATTATAACACAGGGGTTAACGACATCAGGGATTTCTCCCGTCGGATTAACACCCATGTGTTAATTCTCCAGAAACACTCCAGAAATCCCTTTGGAGGGCCAAAGCCTGCCGGGGTCGTAGGACTAACGAATTACCGTGACCCCGGAACGTAAAGGGCTATTGAAGGACACCGTGGATTTTAGTCAGTACAAGTCTGACAGTCCCTCCCGCTCTGCCCCGGGTCCTCATTTGATGATTTTAACACGCTAAAAAAAATGTGTTAATCCAGACTATAACCTATTTCTCAGCAAAATTTTAGCTAGATCGATTCAGCCGTTTCGTGTTCTTGTAATAAACATCCATCAAAACTTTCTCTTTTATAATATTAGTTAGAATAACAAATAAAATTCATTGTTCACGAAAACTAATCAAAAAAGTATTATACCATCAACTCCCATTGACTACAAATTATTCGTTTTAATTAGGCAATTTATATACAACTTTATAAGAAAATAGATCACTCGATTAGTTTCCAGCGGTGTCTTCCGTTAGTTGGAATTCATTCCGTATTTTTTTAATATTTTTGTTAATCATTGTGAACCTTATCTTCCTACAGGAAAAACTCTTTTTTGTTTGCTTGCCATAAGTGACACGAGGTGCTTGCAACCAAATAATCACAGCCTAGGTTAAGTAAATCAAACCGAGGTTTGTGCAAGGACTAACAATCGTCCATCCTTTCTTTACATACCCAGAGACTTCCGTACCTCAAAAAGAACGACAAGCCGTTGGTCCTTTCTGTCAAATTCTATATCTTTGACAGTCGTAGAAGGGTAGTCAAAAGCTTGAATTTAAAGAAATCAAAATGGCAGAAAGGCAAAAGCTACATTTAAAATTGAGCTATACACTAGCGAGCAAAAGTATGGAATCACTTATTTGGAATTGATCCGGGATAGCTCTTAAAGATAGCGCGATTTTCTGAATTTGGTATCAATTTAAAGTTAACAGTTAAAATGGTACCATTTTATTATTCTTAACTGCGTTATTAAGTACTAAAGAAAGCGCGGAAACAGAATAAGTGATTCCATAGTAATGCTCGCGAGTGCAGTTGAATCCAGTAAGACTGAACCCCAAGTGAGAAAACGAACAGTTCCGTTTCAGTACGTAACTTTAGAATAGGGAATCGTTACAAAGTCCGAACATTTACTCGTATAAACTTTACTTACAAAATTTATTACGAAAGCCATACAAATGCCGCTTTAGACGAAACTAACCACGTAACTTTAATTCGAATGCCAAATAAACAATATGATACAAAATAGAAGTAGAAAATAGAACATATAGACCTTTAGAAAAACACTTAAATAAAAGTGTGAGTACTAGAGACAATGCTCTTCAATTTTTTATTATTTTGCATATTATACGGGCTCAAAAACAAATACCCTAAGACTCCACACACACTAAACCAAGAAATTCTGAGCTTTATAATGTTTGTCTTACGGTAAAAACTCCAATGAGCGAAGTCAGAAAGACGGCGTCAATCATGTGCAGCGTGGGAAATCCTTGGAAGTAGCACAATCTTCTCGTACAAACTATATTACATATTGTATGCTTTGCAGTGCGTGCAAGCACGTAGGAATATCGATTCATATTTAACATGTATGTAGTATATTACAAGTTCCACACGCATACTTTTTGCAACAAGGTGACTAGTACACACGCTTGCATTAATATTCACCCCTTTTCTACAGAATTTAAATGCGTCAAGGGTGCCAATTATTGCAGGTGTAGCGTCCGGCATATTAATTTCTAAGCTTATTGATACACTAGCAATCTTACACAACTACGTCTGTTTTTTTCACGACATACTATAATTATGTTTGTTACTTCAATGTATTCTTTGATTAACTTAGAACTGTACACGTGTCAAAAGACATTTTAGAAGCAACTTGAAAAGTATTCACGAAAAAAGAACTCTAGTTATTAAAATGGATCCATTAACTATAATTATAAATTTTTGAGCATCACTAATTAAACATTCATAGCCTTTTAGCTTAATCAAATTTAATCGAGTCTAAGACAATGTTTTAGCAATGACAATGTTTTACAACGAAAAAGAAGACAAAGTTAGTAGACACGTGTTTTAAAGGACTATGTAAACAAACCACGTGCTACGATAAATATATGCCAGTCGCCATTATGTTGTTGCGTCGTGACCCTCCGAGCTAAAAATATTTCATCTGAAGAAGCACTCTTATTAAACGTTTCCACGTTTTCGTATTTCAATATGGCCTCGAAAAATTTTGATTTGATTCTGAATATTTTTCGCCACTTGCTTTTGAGGATTGATATTTTCTTTTACTTCAAACGTGGGGTAACGTGGCCTACATTCAGAGACACTGTAGCATTTTATGATCACTGTAGAATACATGAAATTACAAATGAATTCGTTTTAACCCATTATTTTTCATTTTTATCTTACACAAACCTGCTACTATTATTTTTAGATTTAATCTTCACCATTAATAATCGCGGCAGCATCAAGAAAATTCTCTCTTATTTTTATTACAAAGTACTAAACTTCTTTTATCCATCAACTGGGGGTAAATTGTTTTTAGATGAAGTACTTGGAAGTGTTGCAAGTTAATGGAAAAGCTTGGTACGCCCCTGTAATATTAGAAGGGGAACGGTAGGGAGTAAAGTACTGTGAGGCTTGTAGCCACCTCCTCCTGGCTTTCTGAAAGCTAGACATTAGCTAGAACATTAATCAACAACTCACAATCATACTTTAGCTCTCAGCTCAACAATAACAACTGCTGTTAGCTCAATGGAACAGCTTGATAGCACAGCAGGTTACTTAGTACTTTTATACGTTTCTATGGAAGGTTTTGCAAAGTTCTACGGAGCAAACATTTTATTCGTGTAGTTCCTCGTCCTCAATCTCTGTCGCTACGTAAATGCAAATTAATACCAGTTATTAACTAAACAATTAAACGTAAATAACACAGCACTGGTTCTGCAGTCACGTCACTCACGTCAAATAGGGTAGTACTTATCAACAGTACCACTCACACCAACGTTAAGAATTAAACCCGGAAGCTCGTTTTAATACAAAACTAATAAAAAGTTTAAACCACAGCACTAAACAAAATCAATTAAAACAATGAATGTTTGAACGAACAACGATCCTTCAGCGAAATAAGAGTAAGCAGCATGTGATGGTAGACCAGTGTTCCTGTATCACTCGAAGGTTGTGTGTGAAGTATTAAGCATGGAAGGTACGGCGTGAAGCGAGCCCTGGGCGGGGGCGGCTCGCGGCGCGCGCGCTGTGATGCGATGGGCCAGGACTGGTGCTTCAGACGCAAGAGGAAGCGTAGCAGCAGTCAGGAGGACCACCCGCATCACACCCGGTAACTGTACCACAACGTCACGGTTTAGTCCACGTTCGACCCCCACGATCTTTACCCCTGTCCATGTTGAAACCCTAAATGTTGTCCACGTTCAACCCCTGGGGTTAAACATGGACGAGAGTAGAAGTTGTGGAGGTTGAACATGGACTTAACTAATTTAACAGTAGATGTTATTTATTTAAAACCTCGGCCCATTTGGCACTATGTTTCGGACGTTTATTTACTAACTAAAGCAACATCATTGTCATTGTTTTCTGCCCTCATCTCAGTTGAGAATCGATGCAGTATTTTTTCTTGCATAATAATAATCTAATTTTTATTATCTTATGAGGTAATGAATTATTTAATACTAAATAGGTATCATTTATATACGATTTTTTCGGACTATGATCTATGATTCTTAAACCTTTAAGCAAAAGTCTAACAATACACTTGTGTCTATTTTAGTATAATTTCAGAACTTAATCATAGGCATGATTAAGTTCTAATAAAAAAAATATCCAACCATATAATAAAACAAATAAATATCAAATAATCTAATTGATTCAATTCATAAACCACCTATTTCTCGTTGCACTAATATACAAAGAGAAAATCTAAATACAAGTTGATGGCGATGCGTGCCATCAACTAGACCTGCGCATAAACTTCTCTTGAAAATTGATTACGTTGAGGTCTATTCTGCTCACTTGTAATTCCCAATTCAAAAAATCTGCTGTTAAATCTCACGGTAGCTGGTCTATAGATTGTGCGAAAGAAATAGAAACAGTCAACCAAATAAGTTGAGATGACAATTCTACAAAGTCCAACTTACTGATCAGGGATTTATTTGTTCACGGTTCCAAACACCAACACTGAGCCGAGGATAAAGACCGTCCGTGAAATTGCGTTGCGATTTTAATTTCTATGACGAGCGATTTTAACGCCATCTATCGGTAGCAAGCGCCTTTGATTAACAGGTAGGGTGCTTTTAAAACGCTGCCAGTGAGCGTTTCGTAAAGTTAACGCTAAGCGAAGATAGATGTCGTTCGCTACCCTCTCTTACATAATTATTATTTTCAGCTCTGGCAAAACATTTCGTTATCAATGTTTATTAAAAGCTTCATCAAATAGGGAAAAGCAGAGAGACATTATGTTAAAATATTTCCAACTTCAATCAAGAAATAATATGGATGAATGTACCGTAATTTTGTTCATAAAAAATAGCTAATAAAAGTGTTCGACCGAAGCTAAATTTGGCCGAAGTTGAAGCGGAATGTATAATCTGACGCTAAATAATGAATTTTTAGAGTTCCTTACAAAAACGTTTTAATAAGAACGCGCATCCAGTCAGGATGTTAAAATACCCGTCACAATGCTGACATCTACGCATTATGTAGGTAATTGTACCTACATAAACCAGATTGTGCTGGAAAAAAGCTTACCTAAATTTTTGGGGTGAAAATTTGATACAAGTGTCGTAGGACTCGTAGGATAGCCCACAGTATATAAAACTAAGTTCTTAAAACTAAATTACGATCATTGTTGTGTTGTTTGCTGTGCGTCAGTTGTAATGTCCATAAAGTTAATAGAAATGAGCCAGTACCTATCAAACAATTGTGACAATTACTTGAAGAGCAAGTGTCTCGCTCCTTTTTTAGGATGGATTTGACCCTTGACGAATGGACGATTTTTCCCAATAGTTTCGGAGCGACCTTTCGAACTTACGAAAAATGTTGAATCCCTCTGACCCATATCTAGTTTAGTCCGTTTTTATTTCATTTTGTGATAGTAGGCAAACGTGATCTGTAAACCTTTTCCACGGTAAAAGTTTTCGGACATATTTGACCAAAAATATGAAACTGTGAGGGTTTCATATTTTTTTTACTTTGTAATTCGTGGGTGTCAAATGTATTTTTTACTGTGTTTCATAGGCTTTTAATTAAGGCCTATTGTAGTTATACGAGACCCAACATTGACATAAAATATTAACGCTTATATGATAATAATTTGTGTACACAAGTAATAGTCTCTTTTGTTAAATTATGGCAGCAATTTTCGTATCCTATTGTCAACATCGTTAATAAGTAAATTGTTATATAACGTGGAATCGATAACATGTTAAGTATACAGAGATTTTATAGGGAAAAGAGCCTTCACATACCGACTATGAGCGTTTTATTTTAGTATGCCCTCGATATTTAAGTCTTATCTTTACCAGTGTTTATTTTTTAAACCATGGATTTATACTTATAATCATGAATAAAGACTTTTAGTGACCATTATCGATATCGCTGAAAATGGGAAAAGGATTGAGGCGAGATAGTTTAATCGTAAATAACAGGGCTTTGTAATAGAACTAGGAGGGTACCAAAGCCTTGTTACTACATATTTTACATTAGTTTAGAAAGCCTTGTAAAATCTTTTCCAAAAGAAACACTATTTAGTTGAGCACACAATTACAAAATAAACTTTTTGTTCAAGATTAGCTTCGAGAAATAACAATCAAAATCGAGTGCGAAAGCTAGTGTTATTGTAACCGTCATTTTAAATATCCGGCAAAAGTTGTTAAATCCTGAAGGAGCCATTATTCCCAACGGCTCGGTCAAGAGCGTTACTTAGCGCCCAAGCTCTTCAGGTTCAAGGATTTTTAACTGCATATTTATGAAAAACTTAAGTGTTCCTTCAATAACTTCTACTTTAATTTCTAAGGGAGAATTGGAGGACTAATTTGGAGCTGAATTTTATGAGATTCATAACTTTTTTTTAACTTTTTGACGGCCTCTATAGTCTCTTAGTTGCAAACGTGGCTACTGAGTATGCGGTTCCGGGTTTGATTCGCTGGTTGTATTAAAAGTGTTTAAGCTATTTTATTATCAATTTCTCAGTAGCAGCCACAGACCTCCGGATTTATGCACGATTGCCATTGATATACTGCAATACGTTCGTATTGACTTAACAACTTAACTTAAAAATAAATTTCAAATTGTTAGTATAGCCTACCGGCAGGCAGCTCTGCCTTAAACCTCTAAGGCGTGGTGACGTCATACATTTGTTAAGTTACTGACAGTAAGCGTACACTTGAGGCTGAGCCGCGGATGACTGACCGTAAGATATATACTAACTCCTCAATGCGTTAACAGCCAGTTTTTAATGGTACACAGACTTTCGGGCCAACTGACGGGTTCTAGCACTAGCTCTATTAAAAATACTGCTATTCTTTGGTGTCAGAATAGATTAGAAACCAATCAAAAATAGCTGGAAATTAGGTAGGGTCCCATCTACGGGTGAGTGGGATCCTACTCCTAGTGGTCCACCTCTTAGCCCCTTCGTACACTAGGCGACGCAAGTCTCCGATACTTTACAATATTAGAATACATTGACGCGTGCCTGTGTCCTAACCTCTATGGTTTGTATTCCGATAGTCGCTTGGATACCGAAGTCGCAAGGTATCGGATACTGGAGTCGCCTTGTGTACGAAGGGCCTTAGTCGCGGGGCTGTCTTATCAGGAAACCGTCACCCTGGAACGTAAAGCTATAGAATGACACCGTGGATTTTATTCAATACAAATCTGACAGTCAATTTCGTCCTGCACTGGGTGGGAGAACTCATTTGATGATTTTACAAAAAAAAGAGTTAGTAAATTGCTTGATTGACATACAACTAGCTGAACTGAAAGCTTCTTAATTAAATCAGTTAGTAATAAAGCTCTGACTATTTCAATCATACGCATTAGTCTAATTTGTAAACAATCGCTTGTTAATTGACACAAATCAATGTTTCATTTGGTCACGTCGACGAATGTTTAAATTACACTCGAACTATTAATTGATTGTAGTTTAATCACCTAGTTGCCTGTATTTACATATAACTTTCAAAAGCCTATTATTACATACAATACGTGTCATCTATACATTAATACATGAAGCAAAGCTTATTTAGTATACTTAAAAAAATCAAGATAACATGGAAACGGAATACAAACAACTTTTACTAACAAAATAACTAATTATAATGAAACATACAGTATGACTAGTTCCAATAGATCTTTAAAAACCTCAGCGATCCGTCTATTAATTAAATCATCAGTAATAATTTGCATGAAGGTCAGTTACTTACGGATTTCAAAATGTATATATTAACCTGTATTTCAAAATGGTTTATAACTTAATGTCGAATACCGCAGCATATTATATGTGTATGACTTGTTTTTACGTGGTAAAATCATCAAATGAGTCCTCTCCCACCCAGGGCAGGGCGGGAGGTGCTGTGCAGACTCGTACAGGCTAAAATCTACGGTGTCCTTCAATATCCCTTTACGTTCCGGGGTCACGGTAATTCGATAAGTCCCGCGACCAAAATATGTATGATCTAATATAAATATAAAAGAAAAGTTTCTACATCAATCGTGTTTTTACAACAAAAAAAAACCTGTTTGGTTACAAGTTTTGCAATGTTTATGCAGAAAACAAAAACTGATTTAGACAATGTTACAACAAGTAGCGGCTCATAATCTATCGTCCTATAAAACAAATGTGTTTGATTATTGGGGCAAAACGTACCTATATATAATAGTAGATTACGCACCAAGGGAGTAAAGCATTGCCTTACGTCACGGGCGTATTGAATCCCGAAACTACACTAAGGATTCTGGGGTGAATCTCCGTAGCGCAGCGAGGAGGTTCAAGTGTTAATTCCCGAGTGAAACGAGGGAATTAAGTTAAGAATCCTTAGTGTAGCGAGGGATTCAAGTCAGCCCAAGACAAGGCAGCTTTACTCCCGAGGAGCGTACTCTGCTTTTCACACCTACTGCGAGGAAATAAATTCGAATTTTAAAATTTGATGTGGTACGACAACCTTCGAACGTGAAGTTGGCACCACTGTAAGCGATCAGCTGTTGCTGCCAGCGGCCGCCATTACTGATACGACTCCTTGGTGAAAGTTTTCATACGGTTTTCTTTGAGTTTCCAAATTCAAATCACATTATTCCCACGGGAATAATGAAATTCAGTACATATATTATTCCCGGCTCGAGCGAGGGGGAATAATGTCATGCTTTACAGTAGGTTTGCCTGACGTATAATATGACATTTACGAGCAAGTAGTGTGAAAAATTATGTACTTACCTCGAACTTTACTTGATGGAGTGAAACTTGCAGATCTATTGTTCCCTCTTAATAACTTGTAATCTTCATGAAAAAACAAAACCAGTGATCGCAAAAACTGGAGGTCATGGGGAGAGGCCTTTGCCCAGCAGTGGGCTAATGTAGGCAAGCAGTATCAGTATAATTTTATTCTCTTTGGAATAGCTTCCAAAAATGCTTCATTCGAAAATATACTAGTGCTTAAAGAGCTTTTCATTTTATAAATAAAATGCCATGAACTAAAGCGTCCATCTTTAATTTTTTTCTTTACTTTGCTACCTTTGATCTTTTGCTTAACTAACTTTAATATAGTATATGCACTTGTAAAACGTAAGTAACCATTTTTAATACGTAGGTAAATGTAAAATAGGTATTTATTGAGGAAGGAAAATAACAATCGTTAAATAGTAAACGTAAGAAGGTTTTTACTATTACCAATATTGGTTTATTTCCAACATTTAAGGGCACTTTTCTACTAAATTATAGGTCATAATTTATTTATCATCATTATATTATATTAATTAAACATCGTTATATCTTCCGTATCTGCCTATACCATTTGTCAATTGAAAAATAACTCTACAATTATCTTTTGGCGTGAGGCAAAGTCCGAACTAACATTTCTTCTCGATTTCGTAACATCTGAAAATAGGAACGATGAGATATTTGGGTATTAATTGATTAAGTGCCTGTTATTCATATTTTTCATATTGATCGATCGATTAAAGTTTCTGGTTTTTATCTCATTTTGTGTAACTTATTAACAAGTTTGATTGTTTTGTCTACACCTCTATTTTTTGGTTAATCTCTTTTTCATTCATGAATGCTATTATTAAGTATAATAATTAATAGGTTCCCGGAATAATAATATTTTTTTTATTATTATTGTGATATCAATTTCATCATTACAATATTTTCCTTTAAGAATTTGTCAATATCAGCCCGGGCTTCGTTAGAATTTTTGGTTTGCCTTTTGTCTAGAACAAAAACGTTATCTAAATAATAAAGTTTTGCCATACATCTCTGCCTACTCTTCCGGGATATCCTAGCGTTAGGAAAAATCACCACTGTCCGTAAAAAATCATCACTTTACTTGAAAACGGTTGTAAAAACAAAATTACATTAGTAACGACTAAGTATTAAAATTTCAAAAAAATGCCTTTGCATAGAAAAACGCACATGTTGTCTTTTTTAACTTTTTAATTAACTTTTACAATTAAATAATTATAATATTACTCGTGAAATAAAAAAAACACTATCATTGTTATTTACAACTGATTAAATCTAAAAATCACGTGACGCCAAGATAAAAAAGTGTTAGCTTATCATTCTGATATATCCTCCTAACACGAAATCGGTTGCTACTGTTTGTGATACCTAGTAACACTTAGTTTCTAAGCCAATCTAATAGTTGTAAGCAGTTCCCCAGCGGCTTGTGTGATGAACAGAGCCCTGGTGGCAAGTGGGTAATTGCATCGTAATGGGTTTCGTCGCAGGCAATGCGATTAGCTCCTAACCTCCCGTAATACACAATGACTGCTTACTGCGATAGTTCGCTGCAGCGCTTTATAACGATGTTATTCAGTGATCGCGTGCAAATCGCTTCATGAACGATCTGTTTTGAACAGATGTCGACAGGGATTTTGCGATGCGATTTAGTTAAAAGAAACGAGCCTATAAAAGTAATGTGATTTCCTGTAAAAAATGTTAATGGATTTTCCAATACAATTCATTCTTTTCCGACAATTGACTAACCTTTTATTGTGAGCTTCAAACAATTTCTACAATCATCATCTTACTTGTGGTCGGCGTATAACTGTTTTCCTTCCATTCAACCCAGTCAATTGAAACGATATTCTCGTAATGTTGTGTTATAAGGGTTATTCTCACTTCGTCCCGCGATCACAGTAGATCACATTATCTCTTCGTCCCATGTCCCATTCGCACTTGGTCCGATTCTCGGTTCGCCCCATAACAAAATAGCGAAGTCAACTGTGAACTAAGGATTGAAAATAAAGTACAGCCTATGTTACTAGCCGATAGTAAGGCTTTTTAAACGTTGCAAACAGTTCAGTAGTTTTTGAGATTATCCATTACAAACAGACGTACAAAAGATCTTTTCTTTTTATGATTTTAGGTACAATATGAAAGAGGTACCTATTAATTATGTGTCACTATATTATAATAAGGAAACAGTAAACCTACGCCGTACCGTACCGTACCGTACTCTAACCACATTACCTATTAACGAGAATATTTCCTTCTTAGTATCTTTGATTGAAACTGGTAAAATCCAAACGACGATTACCGACAACGAACAGGAAAAATATAGAATAGGTATCAAAGTATCATGGATCCTTATACGACGACAACTTTTTATTTATTTAACCTAAGATAAACTTCTTGGATTTTCGTTGAAAAGACTAGTTTTGCTTCATAGCATTCCTCGTATTCATTAGCCGTTTTATTTCGTGTTCGACGACTTTTTAACCAACCGCAAAAAGGAGGAGTGTCTGGTAGTTTTATCTGTAGGTACACCGTTGCGAAAGGGACATTTTGGGAAAGATACATTTTGCTTTCTGGATATACCTAGTCATTTTGCGAAAGGGACATTTTGAGACTGCAGTTTCTGGTTCGATTTCTATGTTTACAAATGTTTGTTATACCAGATACTAAACGCATTGATTTTATACTTTTTTGATAATATACTCATTCAAGATATATGATCATATAACGATAACACACTATGCCTATTAACTAATACCTAGCCAATCCTAATTAAAGTCAATTACCAACAATCCGGTTACATATAATCAGCTTTACCAGGATTCCTCTCTGCTAATTAAATCATTATGCATATGCATATAATAGGCAGAGCACATTCATGGTAGGTGTAGAACAATCAGCGTCGGACATACGCGGTAATTGCATCTCCGTGCATTCTCACAGTAATTATCTTTGGTCACAAACGAAATAATATGTTAGACAGTCCTCCATTACTGGCCAAGGTAATGTACTACAATACCGTGTTGTACCACTTGAAATATACATATTAGCACTGTATTTACTTGTAAAGTCATCATGTACTTCTATTACAGGTATCTTTTCTAATGGCGTGTGGTTTTCTCGAATAATTATGTGTTTTCCTCGTTCCACAAGTTTATGGTACGATGTAGGTATTAGAGGCGGTTAAGTTGTTTGTTTTTTATGTGTTTTTGTGCACGAATTATGGTTAACGTATATTGGCCCACTGCTGGGCAAACGACCCCTCCATAATTTTTCACTCTATCTATATATATGACAACTCTTGTCCATCCATCCTGATTCTACAGACGTAACCTACCCAATTCCATTCCATTCAACCGTGCAGTGTTATTGTTCACATAAAATACATAATTATTTTCGTTTATTTCCGTAGCTCCTGTTATCTCAAAAGCCTACGCCGCTACGAGACTACGTAGCTACGGGTCTACGAGCGTAGCAAAATCCCGTAGAGCGACCACACTATTCCTGTTCATATATCGAACAAAAGTCTATCTTTATTATGGAAGGAAATCAATGCAAATGCTCCCCAGGATGTGATGTAGATAGGGTGCACCCGTGTGAAGGGCAGTGGCACCGCGGTCAAGTTCAAGGCGGCGACCTACGCGACAAACCAATAAAACATAACTACTTTACACTCTGCCGACTTTTAATTCCATTAAAACTCACCAACCTCTGTGAGAGTGTAAACTTACGATTCGATGCTTTATCATCGCGATGATTTGGGAAATGACATTTTAATGATGAATTCTAATGACGGAAAACTTTCAGTTGTGATGAACTAGAAAATGTAAAGCACATTGTGAGTTTTCGAGTTTTTGTATGAGTTTGTAGTTAACATTATATATTTCATTTATTAAAAAAAAATGTAATTTACTAGATATTTTATTATGACTAGGTATAGTCACAATCTTATCATAACAATATAATTTGAATTCATAAAATGGGGGCAATCGTTATCGACTCAGGGGTTGATGTGTATCAGTACCTCGTGGACAGGTAAATCAATGTGAAACGTAACTCTTATCGCTGAAAATGTAATCTGTGAAGCCTTACGAATGTATTAAACCAAATTCAGTGGTTGTGATTCGTAGCAAGCTTCAGTGAAGACGTTAGGTTTTCGCTTGACCTATAAACGAACGCACTTTGCCTGGTACGTGAAAGTGGGTCTTAGGTGGGCGGCATAAGCACCACTTCTGCTCGGCGGCGCTGGTGACTTCCGTCATTTCCTACACAAGAGTTGCGTGCCGGCGTACGCATGCGGCTCGCCCCGTTCGACCCCCGGCAAAATGGCGGTGCCAACATGGCCGCCGGGCAGCCGCAGGATGCTCTGTGACGGTGCTCCTGTCCGAGACGACGTCGACACGATCTGCCGGCGCGCTGCACACCTTGACACGCACATCCGCTCCCACACCAGCGTCGGGATCGATTCCACGCTTGCAGCGACACGGCTCGCTTGCCGACTCGGAACGCGCGTGCAACAAGTGATACCATGTCCAAAACTGTACAAATAAATGACGCATTGACATTGTTTTCTAGCAGTGATGTAATTGTGGGTCACATGTAAATATAGAACGTGCCCTTTCAGTGAGTGGCGGCGCGGGTGAGCCAAGCAGTGAGTGACGTCGGCCGCTCACGTTCCCCGCGCCGCGCAACGTCAACATTGCCGGCCGCGTCACGCCGTCGCGATGCACATCATAATATCATAATATCTACACGCACGATCGCGCGGTACTATTAGTGACATTCCGTAACGTGTGCTCCATCCATGATTCGTAGTGTTATTATTAAGACAACCATTGAGAGGTCGGACATGTGGCAATAACTGCAAACAATTCGCACTTAACCCTGCTACGAAAATGTTTGATTGCTGTTTGTTGTACATATAACGATGTGAACGTGTAGTTGTCAAGCTAATAACTATCAATAATGACGATAACAGTTGTGCATAGTATAGCGCGCGTGTCGGCGGCTCGGCGGCGAGCCCAGTGTAGTGCGAGCCGCGCGGGCGTGTGAAGCGCGCTCCACCGCCGCTGCACGTGCGTCCCATGTGCTGCCATGCTGCTGCCGTCACAGTGTCACTGATTTAATATTTCTGACTGAGACTGTACGAAGAAATGTTAGTGTGAACTCGGACCGATGTTTTGGTTTCCACGGGAGTGTTGTCGGGGTGCGGGCAGGGGTCGAGGGCGGCGCGTGGCTCGATAGCCGACGATGTTGACATTTGTGTTCGCGGTGTGGTCGGCGGCGCGCGCGCTGGGCTGGGCGTGCGAGCCGGCGTGCTCCCCCGAGGCGGAGGAGGCGCCGGTGCTTCCGCGCCTGCGCTCGGCGCGCGCCTCCAGCGACCTCTCCACGCTCAGCACCACCACCACCAGCTCCAGTCAGACCAGCAGCGGGGACCACCCCAAGAGGTCACTCAACAGGGGCTTTTCTTCACATATAACAGTCTTAGCCACTTGTCAAACATAAGCTCCCCTACAATATCGACAAACAAACAGATACCATCGCTTTACAAAACATTAATCATAAGGACACGATAAAATCATTTGATGAGACAGAGATATGTTGTTGCAATCGAGATAATAATATGCCTAATTATCTTTAATGGCGTTGATTACAATGGGTTTTAATCTACAGGTACTTATTGAAATCTGCAGAATGTAGATAGATACGCCGATAGGAGATAATTATTTTATTATAGTTATATGACGTAAGTATGAAAGTACAATACCTACACACATTGTCTATCTGTGGTAAAGTCCAACCGGACTTGAATTGAATGAAGTATCATAACAATTTTATCTTTGATTTTATTTTATGCAACGTTAAGGCATTTATAAAACTAGCTCTACAAAATAACAAAGAAACGATGTAAATAACAATCATGAAATTATATTTCGAAAGCTTTTACAAAGAATAGGGAAATAACAATCCACCCGGCGCTTGTTTCTTGAATGTCGCATGATGCAACCGTACCTTCGTTCCTTTTGTTAAGGAACAATATTTGACGCGAGACCTGGTATTTTTCAACCCTATTATGCTGTCGGAATAAAATTTACGTAGCGAGAAACTTGAGCTAGTACATTGAAGAAGACGTGGAAACGTGACAATAGAAATAATGATGCATTTAAATTCGTACCCTACACACCTTCTCTATATTTGTTTGCTATATTGTCCTTCATCTGTCTATGAACACGGGCTCTAAACAATAGGTCGGATATTCTTTTCATTCGAATATCTAGCACACTGGCCAGCGCTGAGTAGAAAGGTTCAATATGTGACACTCAGTAAAAAGAGCCAGCGGACCAGAATAACTTGGACATGAAAGACATTCCTTTAAACTGTTTGACCGGAAACAATTTAATACTATTGCTATAGGTTTACAAAGCTATGTATCTGTGCTCCTTGTCAATCAATGCATCAACATGTCTTATCAAATGATTTTTATCTTTATGTAATTTGTTTTTCGGTTCTACATTTCTGTAGACAGTAGGCGTAGTAATGTCTGAGATGACGCATACGCCTACTCAATTCTATATTCGTGACAAATTTTAATACGGAATCTCATACATTGAATATTTTTATGAATATTCTTACGACGTGTTTGTGTCTACGGCCCTACGGCTCAATATTGTTTAATTATAGTGGTTCTGTGGCAGCAGTAAATGATGTACTAATGAATGATAAATTGTGAGCTAAAAATATAGGAAACTTGGCTAAGAATTAAATATTTACTGATACATAATAATGTACAAAGTGTAGTACAAATTAAATCGTAATGATGATATTTTATTTTTATACCCGTACTTATGACATAGTACTCATTATTCATAATGAAAAAAATATATAAGAAGAAAACTGGATAGAAGAAAGGTGGAGTTCGTGAACTTAAAATATAATAGTGAAGAAAAATGAAAAACATTCCATTGACAAAAAATATTTGAAAGAAACGTGGAACAAACAATTCCATCCATAACAGTTCTTCCACGAAAATTTAATATTTAGGCCTTCCTGACAAAGGCCGACACGGGATTTATTAACCCAGCTGATTGTAAATCAAGGCTGACGGAGTGTGTAAAGGATCCTTTTTATAAACCTTTTCCCATTACACCCAATTGTTACTGACATTGTGCTGACATTTACTGCTGACACTACACTGTAATACTTAAATTATTTGAGTCTTTATCTTGTTATATGTCCAATAATTCATCAATCGGGATGTCTAGTAATTTACTCACGAATAAAACTAAAAAAACTTGCATTACAATGCAATAAAATCTATCTCGTCACTGAGCACAGCGTTGATAATAAATAATATTTTGTACTTTAACATTAAAACACGTGGTTTTACATCTGCATTTTGGCAAATTCTCAAACCAATAATAAACGAACATTGTAAACAATTTCGTAAACACTCGTTAAATTGTGAGATAGTCTACAGTTCAATACTCTATCGTGTATACAGGGTATAACTGACCCTCTCAGTGGTGATACCATGATAATGCCTGATCAATTTTACCAAAAGAAATGGGTCGAAAAAAATACTGAACTTCGGAAACAAAATATCCCACCGGCTGTCCCAATATTTTTTTTTAACCATAAGTGCCCCACAACTCAACAAATGTAACTTTTTTAAACAATTTAGTTACCATTTTTATTACGATTTTTTTTACTGTGCAAGCTTTGTTAATCATGTCACAAAAATATTTACAAATTACACAAAAAACTTACTAAACATGCTATTTTTTTCACAGTTAGTTAACTTGATAAAAACAATTTGCAATAAGAACGAAGAACACTTTTTATTCGTTCCCTGTTTCTTTGGTTATGTTTTCCAAATTGGTGGCATGAGTCACCACCTGAGAGATATTACGCATGTTTTATTCCATCTTGTATATTTAAACTGTCTATACCTGACAACAAACTCACATATCTATAATGCTACAAAAATATAGTAGAAAACTCTATAGCAACAACTGTCTGCGATATTTTGAAGATGAAAAAGGAGAATGCGCATAGTCGGCATGCGTCAGACACTATGTAATGTTCTGTTTATCGTTTTATTTTGTTTACTGATATCTACCTCCGTCATTGTACTTATTTTAGATCACCGCTTTGATAGGGTTATGTATTATCATTATGATCTAATCAAACTTGCCAAATATCAAAAACATTCAATAGTAACCAACCAGACAAATCAGCAAACATGTAAAATATTTATCAATGATAAAAAATTACAAACAAAAAGTATTCATTGATAATCAGGGTAATTAGGCTGGTTCTCTAAGTACTTAATACACTGCTATAGCAACGAACAAATACTCTAGTTTTATTTACTGTGTCTATATACAGACAAACTACTGTAGATAATTATATTATACTGCCGACGGTGGCTAGTCACCCTCTGTAATTAAGTTCTCTCAATTATTTACCGAGAATATCGACCCATTCTGCCTAAGTATAGGAAAACAAGGGTTCGATTTAAGAGCTGTAACATAGTACCTAACCAAATCAGGGACACAATATGATAACACACAAAAAAAATAAACTCAATTTTAAAGAGAGCTTTTACTCCCTTTAATGCGATTTACTACATAAAAAACACTCAGATAAAAATCAAATTTAAAGCTGATAAAAACATAGTCGAAAGCAGATAATTTTATTAACCTGTTGCCCAGTGACAGATACTTTACATAAAATAAAAATGCAATAAATTGTTCAACGTAAAATTCTGGGTACTAACACTCCGTTTATGTCGACCCTACATCCTTTATCGTAAAAGTGATCACCATACAAATGGTTGCCTCAGTCCTTTATTTACAAGAAAGATAAATTATATCTTGTGAATAAGCTGATGGTTAATTGATGTATGATGATGGTATCTGGTCTGACTGGCTGGTGGTTCTGACGGGTAGGCATGTGGTCAGGTGGAGCGAAGCCCCGCGGCGATGGAGTGCGAGGGGTGCATCCCGCAGGCCTCTACGACGACCCCCAGTGTCCGCACGGAGGCGCACCACCGGCAGGTATAATTATAGCGGGGAAATTACTCGTGTGATGTGTCCTTTATTTATAGAACATTGATTTTTTTACTCTTTGTCCTTTCAAGTGTCTCCGGAAAACTTTAGCCACCTAAGTTTTTTATCTACGCTATAACGTTAAAATTGTGATATTACTTGCTTCATAGTTTTAACTAGATTTTGCGCACATTTTCAAATATTATCAGGTACACAGTGATGGTCCAAAACTATCCTTTTTTTCTTTTTTTTTATCGTGGTTAAATCATCAAATGAGGCCTCCCACCCCAGGAGGGACTGTCAGACTTGTACTGACTAAAATCCACGGTGTCCTTCAATAGCTTTTTATGTTCCGGGGTCACGGTGATTGTATAAGATGCGCGACCGTCCAAAACTATCCTAAGGCAAGTTTCAATAATGTGGCTTCTCATCAACGAAAGAATCTTCATAATGAATTTAGTAGTTCAACAATTACGCTTTACATCCAAACTTACGAACATAAAAAACCTAAATCTTTATCAAGTTTTAATAATATTAAATGTCGATGAAGATCAAATGTTGCAAATATTTTTATTGTTAGACAATGTTACGTCACACTTGAGATCTGTGTAGATTTTTATTTGTTGATAAGTACACTATTTTCCAGATACTAGTTATGTACTTGGAATTGTTTACTGATCTGTTCAATAAACTTCTTGGTATATTTAATATTCCTTTGAAGTTACAATTTTCTTTGAATCAATACGTTATTAAGAAATAGGTACCTGCAGATATTGTAAGAAAACATGGATGATCAATAACATGATTTGCAGTTATCTTTTAGCTTAAAAATATTATATTCAGCTTTTACAAGTTTTTCTTTTTTTACTATGATTTCAGAGGATGGTCAAATCCTCACGAAAATGAAAGAAACTAACTTTTTTTATTGTCTCGTTGTTTAGTTTTCGTTAAGTAGGTCAAATCTTGCATCTAACTTTTAAATTAAAGTTCCCCAGCTGATTGAACTGAAACTTTGCTTAAACCTTTAGTTATAAGTAAAACTTATGATAACAATTCTGTTTTTATGACAGACATAACCTGATCCTGCTGGCAAAATTGTCTCCTTACGAGAGAACCCCTCAGCAAACTTCCTATACGAATAAGCGTTCAATTTACTCATTTTTATTTATTAATGCGTTTTGGTATAATAATACTTATAACATACTTGACATTAAAAAACACCGTTGTTATTGTTGTACCGACAAAAAAACATAAATGATGTTGTTTTTAGTCGTGATCATCTGCACGCACACTTGACAAAGGGCTATTGAAGGATCACCGTGGATTGTATTCAGTATGAGGCTGACAGTCCCTCCAGCCCCGCCCAACACGGGAGGACTCTTTTGATGATTTTACGAGGATAAAAAATAACAATTGTGAAACAGATTCTTATATCTTTATCTACAGTAATAAGTTCATATTATTACCTTCTTAATAGTATTAAACTCACCTTTTGCGTAAGCTACTAGTGTCATAAGCCGTTGGACGAATTTGTCACCATGAATATGCATTCCTAAAACGTAAATAGACATTGACGTACTGAAAATACAATTGTCATAAATCTTCAATGTCATAATTGACATAGTCATAATGACATAGGCCCACCTGGTGTTACATTCGTCATTATTATTAGGTCATTAAATAAAAACCAATACAAAAAATAAGACATTTACCTGTTCATCAAGTCACATGCTCAGTAACATTCCGTCATAAATGTATAATTTTATGACATGCACAGACATGTCATTATTTTGTTCCGTCATTATAATTAAGTCATCAAAGTACAACACAACATCGGGAGATGTTCTTTTCCTGTTATTGAGTGAAATTCCATGTTAATAATGTAATTTTATGACATAAACAAATATGACATTATTAATAAATCATCAAAACCTACATCGGAAGATGTCCTTTTTCCTGTAGATTGATGAAATGGTATTGAGTAAATGGGTGATCTAATAGGAACAGGTGCAGAGGAATGTTAACTTGTAGTGGAAACTTCTGGTGAGGTCATTTACTTGTCTTTTACCGCGAGGGTTTTAACTGTCAACTTCATCTGAAAACTATTCGTGATAGATGGTGAGGTCAGACTGAAGCCACACCAAGATAATGTACAAGGTAAATGCTACCTTTGAGGAACATTAAGAATAAGTGTTTAACCTGCACCCGAATGGCATCATCGTTTGGCTAACAATTTCCCAACCACATTGGGGTCGACTTCTATTCTAACAAATGCAGCTGAATGTCAGTATTATAGTACATGGAGTTTTTTTTTTATTATTATACGTGGTACAAGTCTCGCAGACACCGGCAGGCTGCCCCTCTCCGTCATTGTGCTGACGCTCTTTGAGGCGCGCGTGGAACACGACGCGCCGTCGATCCATTTTACATGGAGCTAGTGCCTATCTGGTCTTCAGAACCTAGCTATTAGATGACACAGTACCCCTTGGAAAGACCGATTGCCAAAACTGCCAGGCTCCTATTTGTAGCTAAGACCTACAATGACAGCCAAGGTCAATGACTTAAAAAGCATCGAGGAAACATTGTAATACATGGTCACTCATCCACAGATCAACCTTGGGAGCGTGGATAGAACCATTGGGTTATTATTTTCTTACAAAAAATAGTTACAAAACCCTTACGAATTTTGTAAGTGTACGTTGCGTTGTAATTTAGAATTTCACACAAAGGATCAAAAATAGCAAATGCTTACGAGCTCATGTGAGTAAATCATCTCGGATTCTAAACGAAACACCACGTCGTTTATAATGTTTAGAGATTATTGTTATTAACTACCTCAGTATCTACGATTTTTTACTTTAAAATGAGTTTGATTCAGTACTTGGGTGAAGTGAGCTCATAAACATTACAGAACAGCACTTCAGCTCAAGTTAATGCTGGGTTTTAAAAGAAACTTGTGTAGATGAACCAATGTCCTTTATTTACGTGTACGACAAAAAAAATAAGGATATGTTCAAGAGGTAGGCGATAATTTCCCGCATATTATATCCCCACATTACACGGTGATTTCACTAGTAATTTAAGCTGTAAGCATAATGCATACGACAGAATCCAGCGGCGCGTTCTTGCATGAATCAACCCTTAATTAGATCGACTTCTTACGTTGTACTGCCTTTATAAGATTTAAATCTCCATATTCTATAATATAAAAGTATACGTAAGAGCATACATATATATACTTAGCTCGAATCGCTATAGACGTTTAACAACTCGCAAATATTTCCAGAAATGTTCAAATACAATACTCCTAAGATGCATCTAAACTGAATTGCTCTTTTTCGCAAGTGGACGATATAACTTGTATGCGAACTGCTCGCAAGCCACGCGCGAATGGGTCACGGGACTGTCTCACCTGGTAACCGCGGCCCTGGTACAAAAAGGGCTATTGAAGGATAACCGTGGATTTTAGTCAACACAAGTCTGGCAGTCCCTATCGTCCCACCCTGGACGGGAGGACTCATAGATTTTACCACGCAAAAAAAATACCACGCGCTTCTATGTTCTAAGGTGTCCTAATATGAACACCTGTGGACATCTTCACGCTGCAGTTGCACGCAAACCGCACAGTTCTTGTGCCCAAATGTGGACGTACCTTAATACTTGTCCAAAAAGAAGTTCAGTCAGTAGTACATGTACGTACAACAAGTCTATTATTACTGGTAGATGCTATTTTTAAACCACGGTGAATATCTCATGTTTGCGAAAACTTTGAAAGGTACACGACCTCGTTATAACAAACAACTTTTATGCTGCGCTTTTGAGAGTAAGAAAGCAATTTTATTATTGAGCGATGCATACCAGCTATTATTAAATGAGGTGTGCGGGCTGTCGAACGAAGAGTAATAGGTATCTCACCGTCCGATCAAGGACCAGGCTCGAATCGGCGACGGCAGCGCGTCGTCTTCTATGCACGGCGCAAAAAGCTGTCGGATAAGCTGACAGGGCTATAAGGAAAAAAAAGAGGAAGGAGTGGCGTAAGTCCACTTTTTATTTTCTACTACTTTCCATTGCACTCCCATACTCAGTGGAAACAGCATTATGACTCAAAATTTTGCTATGGAGTCAGTATGTGATCCTAAACCCGTTACACTTTTTCGCCGGAATATTAAAAAAGTCCGCTACAATAAGTCAATACAATAACTACGCAGTAAATGCCACGGGTGACATTTTCAATGGTCTGAAGAAAATCATGTAATGAATCTATGGAAAAAGTTTTTTAAATAAACGTCACCCCATTTGAAGAATTCTAAGAAGTTGATGCGTTCACAGATATTTAAACACACTCATATAAACATCTAGACCCAAAACAACTACCTATCTGTAAACCATAATATTTTGTTCCAAACGGGAATCGACAGCACGAGAAAAACCATAAATGTGTGACAGATGAATAATTTTTCTAGGTAAAATTTTAGTCCAATGAAGAATCTTTCAATTTTATGATGTAAATCATACCTTCTTGATAAACTCCGTGACAGTACATAATTATATCAAAGGCAATAAATTACAAAACGTTATACATAAAATCAACAAAAGATACAGGTAACCCGTATGACAAACCATACAATTGGGAAACACTTATTGTAAACGTCCTGTCACTTTATTTCGAGGTGCTACAAGGCGCTACGGTTCCGCTACGAAGATTTTATTACCGGCCGTAGGCGTAGCACTCAAAATACGAGAAAATAACTTTATTGTTAGATATTATATTTTGAGATTGGTATTTCTATAAATATGAGTTGTGATTGTGGAACTTTTGAAAATAAATATTGAATAGTTTTTTATTTATATTATGCATAATTATAATTTAAACTAAATAAAATTAAAATAATATAAAAAAGGAAAACATTCAAAGGGCATCACTTATTATTTACTGTTGAAATATTAACGGTCCTTTTTTAAACACATTATTTTCATTATTATTATTTTACAAAATAGTATAAAATAATAAATTTGACTACGGTATGCTATAACTGATGTTCTAAACATTACAGTGAATACGCCAAAACAAGGGTATACTATTATCCAATGCTGGCTGGGTCTGTGAAGGACGGTAGTAATTTCATATGAACTACTGATATTCAGCTGCATCCTATAACAATGGAACCTGAGCGCAACATAGTCGGTAAAAGGTTAGGTATATGATAGAATAATAAATTAACAATTATGTACTTTTAAAATTAAGTTAAACATATCGCCCCATGGTCGGTCAGATGCATTTAATTTTAAATTAAAACTGGCAGCTATTAAAATGTTGTATTGTTGTCTGCATTAATTGTTTAAATACATAAAAAATTAATTAACCTTTTTCATTTGGATGGGCTTGCTCTTGACTCTAGTAAAGTCTACGATGAAGTATCCAGAAGAAGATTTTATATTGCCTACTTTCTAGAGATTCGGATTGTACGAATTTTTGGCAATTTATACTAATAATTCAGCCCAACGCGACGCAATTCTCTGATAACTTACGACGTTGGTATCCATTGCCGCGTACTGAACGAACCTCTATGGCTCAATGGATTATAATGCGATACCAAAGTCGATATTACTTGGATACCAAAGTCGTATAGTAAATTATTGGAGTCTTGCCTCGCGTTGGGAGCTTATGTTGCTTGAAATGTTATATTCCTTAACACCAGGAGGAATACCATGAACTCTTAAAGCGTGAATCTTTTTAGGCTGTAGGAATGAGATGGCACTTGACGACTTGTATAGCTCTGTCTCTTTCCCACAACCTAAACTGAATCGCTTTAAGAGCTCGTGGTAAGGGTCCAGGTGTAATAACTCCCAATTTGTGGGAAAAGAGGAGGTTTGAGGGAGAGTTCACGTCTACCGGATTGAGGTAGCGAGATCTTATAATTAAGACAGATTACCGTAATTACCCGGGACTCAGCCTTTTATTTTCGTTAACACAAAGCTTTTATCCGAGTTAACAAGTAAACTAAGCTCATGAGAAGTCAGTAAATGTAATTTGAGAGATTATTTTAAATGGTTGAACTATACGTTCTGGTCATAGATATATACATCAAATTACTTAGATAACATAGGTCAACAGCATTTTTGTGCATGGGTTCTACATACGTTATTTTTATTGTTTGTATATCTAGAAACAAGAATATGAACAAAAAAAAGTTCTGAATTTGCTTTTGTGAGAAAAAAATGGGTATATTAAAATCATTGAAAATACTTAAAAATTGACACAGAGATGGGTTATTACAAAGGAAACTGTACATCCATTCACGTTTTTTTTTACAAAATAAGTTTTAAAATAAAGTTAAATTATTTAAAATTAACAGTTTTAGTTTTCCTGCTATTTTTAGTAGAAGTTTCTCTTATTAACTCCCAAATATAGTCTCCCATCATGTCCCTTTCAGTACTGGCATTTGTAACGTCTCTAAAATGCTTGTCAAATCTCAAATTGTCTTGATGGAAGCGTTCCTTTTGTTCTTCCGTACAAGTTTCCATGTTATCTTTAAATTTATCCAAATGAGAATGTAGCATATGTATTTTTAGTGTATCTTTAGAGACATTCTACTTCTGATGATGGAAAAAAATCGTAATCTTGTCAGTGATCAGCTCAACATAACTTTTAGCTCTAGGGTTAACAATAAAACCATGAACTAATGACTTAAAACTGTTCCTGGCTTCTTTCTCTACAATCCTAAGTAATGTCAGGAAAATATCACAATTGGTTTTTTTTTTATTTGAGCGCCAACAGACCCTCTATCTTTAATTTTCGCCTCTGAAAGCTTTGAAAAAAAAACTCTTAAAGCAAATATTTTTGATTTGTTATCACATTTTTTTAAGTAAATATGCTTGTATGATCAGAATATAATAAGTAAAACCCATGCGCAAAAAATTTTTTTTTATTTGTCGACCGGTGTAATCAACTGACAACTATTAATCATAGTTGGTGGTTTTCTATATACCTATGAGGAAAAAATAATATTTAATTATAAGCGTTACGATTAACCTTACAAAGTCATATTCGAGACGTACATTTAAGAAAATCTAGGTTAAATCTGGATTAAGCCACGCTTGCCGAGGTTGGTCTGTGGATGGGTGGCCGTCATACCCAGTTTCCTCCGTGTCTCGGAAAGCACGTAAAGCCCCAGCTGGTCGTAGCTGTCATTTGCAAATCTTTTACAGTCGTTACTTTCGGTCAGAAGCTCTCAAGTCTGACAACCAGTCTTACCATGTGGTATCGTATTACCCCAGTGACTGGGTCGTGGAGGTTCGAAAGGCAGTCGCTCCATGTAAAATGCTAAATATTTAGCTGCATTTGTTTGCACCCCAATAAAGTTGGAAAAAAGGCAAAAAAAGTTGAATGGCAAAAATCTAGGCGGGGCGAACTCAGTACTATTCTCTAGCGCGGATTATGATACAGAGACCTCTGGCGGCAGCAATGCGTACTATAAATCCGACAGCGACACAACAATGCGAAACTTTCCGAGCGCCTGTTGCTCAGATTTTCCTGCAGATGGCTCTGTTGTACTACGCTAAAACATTCCGTTTACTTTTCCTCGATCTTCCACATTGTACTTTAATCATTTGGAAAAGGTTTTACCAGGTAATTACCCACAAATAATTAATGAAATTGTAATCGCGTTCTTTAATGAATCATTCAAAGTATTAGGCAATCCAGACCTATATAACGTTATATTTATTTACGATATTTATATAATTAATTACCACTTATCGTTTTCTTTGATAATATTAATACTAGACGCAGAATCTACGTCACACAAATTATCACGACTTGATAACTTCTTGCCTAGTTGTGAGTACATTTCACGTATGTTTCTCCAACTGTGCGGTCGTTGTTCGTTTTTGAGGAAAAGCATGCGTAGAAAATTTTGGTTCATTAAATAGTTATATTGTTCAAAAGTTGACACGAGCTTTGCATACAAATGCCAGTGCTGTTGGGGTAATTTGCAATTTTATAAAATGCCCACTATGTACGATACTGCTAAAATCTATTTATAAAAACAGGTACTTGTGCGTACTCAAGAATTTATCTCTAGCACACGAGGTGCGACGCGACGTGTTAAAATCGCTTGGCGATTCTCTTATCTCTGCTTATCTGCCGATGTACTCGGTATATTCAGGATTAAGACCTATTCATGACATTGCGTTATATTAATCACTGTGTGCTATTGTTTCAGCTTCGATGTGGAGAATGGGGGTGGTGCGGGAGGCGCGGGGGGTGCGCGCTCCCCTCTGGAGGGGGGCTCGCCGTCCACCGCGCTCGTCCTGCAGGCCATGCCGCAGCGCCGCGAGTCCTTCCTCTACCGTTCAGACTCCGACTTCGAGATGTCGCCCAAGTCGATGTCGAGGAACAGCTCGATCGCCAGCGAAAGGTAAGATTCTCTCAATGTTCACCACACCCGATTGATACCTAGCCTACTTACGAGCTACGGAACGTATGCAACACGCACCACGCCCTCACGATCCAAACTCCAGGCATGATCCGATTGAACGCTGTATACGAGACATGATATCACATTATGTATGCACTCAATATAACTTGAATTTCTCTGAACGAATTCAGTGGGCGAAGTAAGCGCCTTACACTCCACAGCTGGTGCGAACAGGATCATTTTCCCCGAAGTACGAAGGGGGATTGTACCGCTCACAGTAACACATTCATACTATAGTGGGATCAGAGGACCATTCTAAGCGAGCACGATGCATTTTTCGCCTCGTCACCCATCACTCTCCAGGCAAATGAAAAGAGCTTTACAATGCACAAAAAGTCACATGATCAGGCAATTCTGTGATGTACGGGTAAAGCGGGTCCAGAGAATTTTACTTTATTAAATGAAATTGATGGACTCACGATTCACCCTTTTGGGAATATTAAAAACCGTAAGGTTTGCCCTTTGCTGTTGTGGTCTCAAAGGGGCTGCAGGAACTCATTACCTTTGTTACGGGTTGACTCGAACTCGATCGACAAATTGATGAATGGGATTATTTTCTAAATTGGACGCAGGCTAAATAACTTATTTAGCGGGAACCCCGTCGGCAGATGTTCCTGTTATAGCTATTTAGATGTGTAGGAAAAACCTACCTTAGTCTATATTCAGCATTAAAACGGCAAACTTCTCATGAATTATTTTACAATGTAAAATATCAGTCTATTAGATCTTTACGTGAAGATTAATTTACTTACGTAGGTATTACCTACATTATTAGATTTATGCCAATATTTCATTAAACGAATATGATCAATGTGAACAAACGTAATTTTATCTACAATATATAAATTTCTCATAAATAAACTAAACACTGTTTTAAGAGAGCAACAAACTTCGATAAAATGAAAGCTTTTATCAAGAAACTTTTAAATTAACTGAAAACAAGTCATATCATCTTTATTATGCATATTTAATTACCTTTCCATAAATTTCTCACAAAAAACTTTATAAACACAACGTAAGTTAAAAATACTTTCACATTTTGTTCAGTTACTTGTCAAAACATCAATTAATTTAATTGTCAACACGATCAAAGCACACATTCAGCTCAAATATAAACTGGTCCATTTTATATTGTTGAATTAATAAATGACATTTATTTGTAATAAATGAAATACTCTGATTCATATTATTTTTTTTTTCTTTAAGTTCAATTAAATCGTTATTCCATAATAGGTAAATATTGTAATAAAATAATATTCGTTAATGACGAAAATATATTAATTGGCTGGCGGAATTTCAAGTTTAAATCACACATAGCTAAGTATGATCTGTTGTAGCCTAAGAGCTACCTGAGTTTTTGCAAAAGCGCTTGAGGCATGCTGAAAACTTGCTCAATTCTTCTTCAGTGTAAATTTTCACAAAATGATCGGGCTTTTTTTTTCCTCTCTTTAAATATTCAATTTTAAAGGTATAGAGGTTTCGTAGTGCCTCAAGGAGTTTTTTGAGACCGAAAAAATTGCATCTCTAAATACATCTGGCTTGGTTCAATCCCAGTTTTTTCTCAACCAGGGTCGTCCAGGTCAGCATTTCTGTTTTTAAGGATAGGTAATTGAGGAAGTATTGAGCAAGTATTCAGTGTTCCTCAAGCACTTGCACAAAAATTCAAGTCCTCTCAAAAAATTCAAATCCAACTCCATCTGTTACATTATCTGTGATTTAGTTATTAATGTTTTTCAAAGTTTTACGACGCACAACTCGTCTTCGATTTCTAAGTAATCATTGATAAATAATTGATAATTAAATTCAAACATAAAGCGAATTTTATCTAAAAGTTAACGACACTAAGGCTAGGCTTTGTAGATAGTAAAAACATATGGCAGGCATCGAGAAATTTTTAAAGATTAACAATTTAATCAGCGTGAACAAAATAATTGATACGAAATAAGCTATCATTACATATCGCATTAAGTATTGCGATGATTCTAGATAATTTGTTCAGAAATAGTGCGTAGTGTGTCATATTTAACAGATAACAATCTGTCTCAATGTTTTACACATTTTATTTCGAATGTTTATGATATTTCCTATGACTATGACAAAAAATATCGGAACAGTAGCATCAGTATTATACAGATAGACCAATGAAAATTACACGATGCTAACACTTGTCATCAAATAATGTCACTAACCGTAGGTTCAACCGCCATTGAATTGCATGAAACAAAACAATCAACGAAGCCACACAGCTTCGCACACAGGACCAAAGTAAGCCAAATAACTATGTAATATGTGAAATGTAACCGTATATGTTGTGAACGACTAACAAGTAGCCAGCTTACTCACAAGCCGCTATTCGGTGCCCGCAAGCGACTTGCAACTGATCGTGACGTCACAGTGTGAGTGACGTCACAGCCGCCTGTTGCTCACACCGTCACAGCACAGGAGCAGCAGTGACCAACACCTCATGCTAAGCCACTTCTACAGAGCCTCTCACTACACTACTCTAGCACAAACTTGGTGTGACGCTGAAACCCGCATACTTGTAAACGCGACCTGACCCGCTTAGGTGGCATAACAAAATACGTCCTCTGATATCTTCGTTCTTTCTTTCTTTTCCTTATTTTTTAATTGCTTGCAGATTCAAGGAGTCCGAGGCGGCACAACTGGACAGAGCGTACGTATATTTACCTACGCACATATAATAGCACCACACCGCTTTATAAACTGTCTCAGTTCTCTTGGCTTGCCCTCCATTCTCGCTTTCATTGTGTAGCTTTCATTGTTGGTGTGTGTCGTAGTGCTATGGTTTGTTCTGTCCTGATGCTGGTGTCAGGAGTTCTCATACTAAGGTTATTTATTGATGGTTTTCTGTTCATTCAAATTTTAGGGACTAAACTTGTATAGATGATAATAGACCTCTTTTGATACAAAACAATTCAATGAAGATTAAAAAGAAACCATCAAAAATATTATTAATTTATTCGCCAAGTCATGACGTCTGTTTTGTTATATTATTAGATTGCTAATTTGGCATGACGCAAAAAACTAAAACATTACCTATTTAAACACAATATTAGGTAGATATTGTAGGTGTATATACCAAGGCCGCCGGCTGAGAAACCGCAAACTAAATATAGTAACAAAACATATGAGAAGAGCTAAATAATAAACTATTGTAGCAAAAAGAATAAATGAAGGAAATAAATAAAAACCGATACAATAAACTAAGTCTCTTGAGGATACTTTAGGAAATAAGAATGTCAGAGAACATGATATATTCGTATATTCCACTTCTGTGTATATATATATATGTTGATACCACTGTCCATTTCGAATATTGCATGCTTCTAACTTGATTGCCTCTGTATAAGGTGATCTTATTTGAAACCCAAAAAATCAAAGGCATATTTCACACGAAATGTCATGGCATCAGCGGCATTTCAGTCATGCGTGTAAGATTTCATTCAAAATTTTCTTAAATCATTCAGAGAAATGAAGAATTTTGTGATTGCGTGAAGATAATGGACTCTTTTCTAAAATTCGGTGCAACTATTATAATTATTTAAAGGCTATCTAAAAATTCTAAAGGCTATCATTAAATCATAGTAACAATCCGCCATACAGAGAAACTTATAATTGTAGATCGCGAGACCTCTGATTGCGGAACTTTTATTTCCGTTGCAGTGATATAAAAAAAATAAACTGGCGCCACAGGCTATCAATTCGTGAATACACATTGTTAACCCCCTACGTCATTCGTATTGAAAATATCGACTGAACTGAAATACCCAGTCTCCTTTACAATTACTTAATTGGAATATTTTGAATAACTATGCAAGTACAAACAATTGCCTATATTGATACTCTATTTTATTTGCAAACAACTATTTCAAGTAAATACATCTATTTTAAATAACAAAACGAATATTTATATACTTTAATAGATTATATTATTATATCAACTAGGTATAGTATAATCAGCCTAGTTATAATTGTCCCACTACTGGGTAACAGGCTTCTTGGTAAGAGAGCCGTAATCCACCATGGAAGCAGTGCGGCTTGGTATCCACTGTACCAGGTAACTACGTTAAAAGGTTTTTGTTATAGCGATCTCCAGAGAGACGTAATTGATCGTTGAGTGAGATACTCGATTGACAACTCCCTAATGAGACTTAATTGAACATCGTTAAAAACAGTTTAGCGATCCCGAATCTTCTAAAACCGTCTGCTGGATTAAACAACTTTAATACTCATGTAATTTTATCACGTGACTTATGTTCTTAAATCAAATTAGGTCTGGATCTGAGAATCATTAATTTGATATAGCAATTAAAACGTTGTTGAAATAATAATCTCTTTTTTATCCATATTTGTCAGAAAATAATGATAAGAGTCATAAGTGAAATTTAAAATCTGTTAATTAATGTAATCCAACTTCAATGCTGTTATATTCTGATTCAAATATCTCTTGAAATTATTTTTAAATTTATATTTGCAAACATTAATTAATTGAATTGATTCATTCTAAAACTAAATCCGTCTTATTACAAAAACAACGCAAAACCCTGGTTTAGACCAGAACTATCAAGTCTAGGCTTAAGTGCTAAACCATGGTTTAAAATTATTCGTATTACAAAACATAAATAAACCTCAGACTTCTTAGTACCGTCATTTGAACCGAGGTCTAAATCCAACCACAGATTAATACAAATTTCATTCGTTCACCATGATATCATTCGATTGCAACGTTCCATATTACCAGAAAATACAATGCATTGATAATTCGTTTATGATTAATTGAGGTTTAGAGATATTAAAAATATTGATTTATTTTTTAGAAGATATAAGTCATTTCCTTTATTTTAGTTTGATTTTTTAAGCAAATTATTTAATGTTGGATTCTTTACTTACATAACATTTAAAGCGCGTAATGGAACGTAACATTCTCGCGCGTCATAATAAACTATGACATGTTTACTAATAATTTTTTGGAATTATTATGAAGTTTTGTTTTAATTTTTTAGAACAGTTGCCTCTTTTTAATAATTTCACCATCTTTATTAATGTGAATATTACTAGTGTATGTCTAAGTAAAGTATGTTTGGGATAAGTATGTCAGGCAATTATCCCACGGGAACATGATAACGAAATTAAAAGTAGCCTATGTGTTAATCTAGGATCATTATCCATTAAGTCGACCATGTTTTAGGTAAAAATACCACAAAAACAACAATACAATGAAAATTATTCAATGAAAAACTGACACAACTCTGACAGCTACGACTTAGACCACCGCTAAACTAGGGGGCGGCGTGGATTAAAGTTAGACCAAGGTTTAGTCCATGGTTTAACGCAAAACCACGTTTTGTAATAACGTTTTTAGGTAAACCATAGTTTGACGTGATTTAAACCTGGGTCTATAGTTAAACCTCGTTTTGTAATAAGACGGAATGTATTTAAGTCTAAAGTTTATTAAATATGAAAAAAAATCATTTAAAAAAATGTGTTCAGTTAAAATTAATGAATATCCATAATATTAGACTTTCAATCGCACTGAGTAGAGGGTTCTAAGTATTAAATTTCTTTATCCACATCTTTTAACCCTAACTTATCCATATTTTTTCTTAAAGTAGCTTTTATTTGCACCGCACAAAGGAATCAACCAGACTACCATTTGTAGATTAGATGTGAAAATGCTATACTGAGAGCATAAACTTTCAGTACAAATAGGGGCCTTGAAACGTTCCCTGCGGGATAGTCTAAATAAACGATTATTTATAGACCAAATATACGAAAATTCAACAATGTTATTGAATTTTCCGATACCATTCGTTTTATTCAATGCTTTTAAATTAATACACGAAGGGCCCTTATGTGCGAACTACTGTGCAAATATAAAAGTCACTCCAATGCATCTGATATCTTTTAGAAATAATGCAAATAAACGAATTTTCCTGTCAAATCTCCAAAATAAATAGCTGTTGATATTTCAGTTAGCCAATCACTCCAGCTAGTCTATACCAGACTTCAATATCATAAACTTCAAACTCAGATAGTTACGGTACATAATTAGCCTGTCAATATCTAGAAGGCTTAACGCGAAACTGCATTGTTAACTTAAATAGAAGTGAACTTAAACAAGTTCTCAAACTCAGTAGCATCGCCATCATCAATAATCCACAAATACGCTGGTAACTTGACATGTAACACACATACTCGACTTGAAAGCGACTCGCACCTTGGATGTAAAATAATCGATACGGAGAGTACGAGGTACCCGGCCAGTCATATTTTTCATCTCGGCTGATGGTTCCCAGCCTTACCTTAACAAGTACGTATATCTGATTTATCTTTGATATTGATAATACTCTTAGTGCCCCTCGATTTCCAAGTCGAACATTGATTACCGGCGCCCACCGTCGCCAGTTTCCATTAGCGCCAAATTTATCGTCGGGCGGCGTCGCGCGCTCTCGGGCTCACACTCGGGCTCGCGCGAGGCGAGGCGCGGGCGGCCGGGCGGCGAGTGGGACGCGCCCGCTGCGCCTCGCGGCTCACGGCTCCATTGATAGTCCGCGCGGGCTGCCGGCGACACGCCACCACATGCCCAGCGACACGCGATGCACGTAGCTCTAGTTCTGCCGTACTAACCCCTACTCTCACTCAAACCCCAACTAAAATGTGACTGAAAGCGTCGGTGCTATTCTAACGCGAAGTGATCTTCCCTATTATCTCACGTTTCTTAGCTAAAAAACATACCGTGCATTTTATTTACTTGAGTGTTTGAGATTCGCGGTTGAACGGTTGGACATTGTCGAGGTCGTTCACTGATCTGACAGGTTGGCCCTGCCGCCCCGCCGAGCTACACGCTATGCTCGTGCATCACCAACTGCGTCTAAATTAATTGGTGCCAAGGATGAGGCCTAACATGTACATAATATGAATATCTTTAGTTTTGAGAACCGACTATCAATTAACTAGTTTAAGATTAGAAGCTTAACTGATAATATATTTTATGTTATACGAGTAAGTAAACAGGTTTCACTTAAATACTGCTGTCGATAAGAGCAAAGTGATAAAGTTATCTGAACATATGAATATGTATGTCGAAGTGTTCAATCCAATAGGAGATTAGGCTGAAACATTTGTTATTTATATATCGACATTGCATATCTGGGAAGCTCGAAGTGTTTATATAATAGCCAGCGAGAGTGTCATCTTACTGCTCTCGACAATAACAACAGTCATTAGTGAGCACTGGGCAGCGGCGCGGGCGCGGTGTTATAGCAGTCGGTGCGAGTGCGACGTCAGGGCGATGACGATCAGGGCGCGATAGGTCAGTCAGTCGCGTGTACGTGTGACGGCGTGTTATGTAGTGAGTCAGTGGCAGTGGACAGCGACACTGCGGCAGTCATGCAGCGGTCAGGGTCCCAGTCGGAGCGACTGGGGGGCGCGGGTGCCGGCGTCACGTTCATCGCCAAGAGCTCCGCATCCGAGCACAGCATGTCCACCGGCGTGGCGGCCGGCAGCGGCGGCACGCTGCCGCGCACGCTCAGCACCAGCGTGCTCAGGATTAAAAACAGATCCACCTTTTGGGAGAAATTCTGGGACGAACGCACCAGGCGCGATGCGTGAGTAAAATTATATAGCTGTTTTTCATCAATATCTTGGCTTCATGTTATGAAACAAAATATCACCGAAAAAATACACGATATCAATATACAGCTTATCATGTGGGAAAACAGACATCATGCTCGAATGTTTCACGTATTAGTGAAAATTGGGCTATTTATGGAAAATTCCAATGTGCTCAATTACGACCAACCTTACTTAGGAACATCTAATCATTACGAAAGAAGAGATAAGTGACAAAAAAAAATTGACGAGTGACTTTACACTTCCACACACACGGACTAATTTTGTACAGTAGCGCATACAACACGTAATATTTGAATTTCCTTTTAAACTGCGCTCTGTTTTTAGAATATGTCAAAAATAAAACCGAAAAACGACCACGAGGTGAAGAAATATATCTATTTAGTTCCATCTTTCTCATACGATATTTTCTACAATGTTGACATCGTAGTTCATGCGATGCATTCGATTGTTGTTATATTGAAAATAGCTTCATAAATCTCATTGATTCCTTCCCAAGATAATTGCTTTTTACAAGAGAGTATGTGCAAGGTACGTAGTCATTAACCTTCAAAAGAATTTTCATCAAGTTCCCCTTCTCTCTTTACATTCATCTGGGGTTTATGTTTAGAATAATTGCGCGCTGACTAACTCATGTCTCTAGGGACCGTCAGCCGCGTCCCTTCGTGCTCACTACCGTGAAAACAACTCCACATTATTCTTTCGCAACAATTAATAACATGAGTGTTGTTTGCAAATAGTTAAATACGTAAATGAATTATACCAGGCATAATGTTGGTTACCCAAAAAGCGAGCTGACTGCTAATTGGCCACACAAAAACCCGAACGTTAAGTACCTACTCGCGTTGCATAAAAAGCATCCATCAATTAAACATTAATATGGCATAAATGGATGCCTTTTGACTGTTTACTGTATAGTCAGTTATTAATGAGATGTTACCTGCTGTGACATCGTTACGAGCAGACAATAAAGTTTGAAAACTGAACATTTTTCATTTAGATTAACGACCAGGAAAACAATTACCGTTCATTCTAATTGATGACGTACTGGGCAGTGTATGGCAGCAATCGGTAATCGTAAATCAAATTATAAGAAGGGCTTACAGCTCTATTTGCAAAATCTATAAAATCCATTGTTTCTCATCAAATATTAACTAACCGGATGAAGGGTAGGGTTGCTACAGGGTGGGTCCGATACGCCTCAATTCACTCTTGCGTGAAATAAGACAATTAAAGGGATGTGTACAATTGATCAATCCGTAGGTAGAATTTGTAAATGGCATCTAAAGATATCAGCATAAATGTTAAATCTATAGCTACGTCCTGTTCCATGCATATAGAATAGATAGACGACAGCAATTTGCATTCACCTTCACTGCGGTATTTAACTGTAATAGCGTTCGAGCGGATCTCCGTGCACCTAGCTGTCACGTTATATAGATTACACCCACCTGGGAAAGGCTTTCCCGATAATTGCCAACTAAACTTACAAATAAGCACATAAGTAGAAGCTGCCTACGATCGAAGAAATACTGTACCTACAGATCTCAAGGCAACAAGTCTACCAAAGTTACTTAGTTTGACGTCGCGACTTTACGCATCAATATCTGAGGATTTTATAATCAATTTAAATTGTAAGTGAAAGTACTTCTGTTCTACGATTTGATTGATTTGATTTACAGAGCTAAAAGGTGCCTTTTGAAATATGGAGCCACAGATTTCAAAGGTCGCTTCGATTTTGGCGAATATTAATCCAATATTGTCTTGAATAAGTAAGATACCTAAGTATAGATTTCTCCCTGTGTAAATATGCTGTGAATGAAGTCAGTAAAAACAGAAAATCTATTTGTTAATATATAAAATAAAATAATGCTATGTAACCGAAATCTATTTGATGGCATCATAATCATTAATTAATGTAAGCATACATGTATAACGCTTCTCGAACTAAGAAGGCCCGTGTTTCTAGTCACCCTTCTTTACAAGATAAATTAGTATATTATAGTTATTTTCCATGCATAAACAATAAGTTTAAATCCGTAAAATATATCTTCCAATAATTGATTCAAGTAATGTACCTGAATTTCTCATAACCTGTTATCCCAAGTCTAATCTTAGTCTTTTCTGTTTAATTTAATTTTTCAATCCCATAACACAGAAGGCAAATTCTGTAAATCTATTACTTCGACGGAAATAGGCTTCGTTCGTAGAATTTTATTGAATTGTTTTTATAAAATGAAAGCTTTGGTACTCGTACGTTGCCTAGTTAACAGCGTGGGCGTTAATTGGAAACACGTGGACGATGCAACCTGAAGCCTCTACATTACAAATAGAATAGATGAAAGCATGCATTTTACTAAAGTTCATACGTCACTTCAGTAGCTGACCTTTGTTTTACTTGTATGCTCCATTATACAGCATTTATCAGACATGCCTAATACATATATGTAGAAAGTATTAAACTTCTGTTTGTGACAGCTGTTTATTTTTGAGAATACGTGTCTTGTGGACGAAATTGTTCAGTGAGATGATCTGTAATCTATATTATCACCTCAAATATTAACTTTTTTTGTTACAATACATGTTGTATTTATATGTTGTTATAAAAAAGCTTATAAATAGTGAACCATTTTATAAATAGTGATCGTTTTAGCGATCCACCGCAGATACGTTCACCTTTCAGGATGAGTGGCTTATCGAACCCTACTAACAAAAGACCGGTGTTCATATCAAACACACTAATAAGGGTTCCAATTATTTAAGTAAATACCCTTACCACACACATGTAACTTATCATAGGACGAAAAACGAAACGTGTTTACTCAAGCGTTAAATGATAGACGATTTTGCTTGCAATCTTATGGAAAGTTGCCAAGATTAACAACAACAAAATACCAAACATGTCTGCAAACTTAAATGTAAACAACTGCTGACATGGCTATGTTTCTACTCAAATACAAAGAATCTTCTATATGAGTATGCATATGTCCAGTATACTCCGATAAACAGGTACATATTTCATGTCATTTCCATAAGATTGGCAAGCTTTAACCTATGCCAACATATTTGCTATCAACCGTGCCAAGCCGTCGATGAAACATGAACGTACTTGCAATACTAATATTGATCAACAATAATCATTGGTAACATATATAAGAACAGTAGCTACCAACATAGATGAGCTATGACATGACACAACCGGGAATGAAATATAAACTGGAAAAAGGTCTGTATCATTTTCACTCCACAACCTTGTGCCCTTTTCATTTTCCGAGAAAATTGAATTGAAGGACCGTAAGTAATATGATAATATTTTAAAAGTATTATGAGATAAACTTCATGGAGCAAAATCATACCTTTCGCAACAATACATTGTTCTACCATATTCTCTCCGAATTTATCTTCAACAAACCACAAATCAACCGCAGCATGTCTGGTGACGACTTTATTGTTGTGTTACTAAATCCAATTACCACGAATCCTATTAACTATTCCTTTGAACGACTGTTTATAATTATACGTAAGAACAGGAATCTCTGAACTTTCTTTATCACGTATTGTATGAGAACGTATTCTCGGCGCCGAAAATGTTCCTTCATTATTAACTTTTACCTGAACTTTATGCGAAGATAAACCCCAAGTGAAGTGCTATAACTTTCGCAGTTTAATATACGAGGAATCCTTCGGTAGCATTAATAGAGTTGATAGGTACTACAGTGGAAACAAGCTCTTCATATAGCGAACATATGAGCTCAGGGCTGTGTGGCATGTCTGTCGGGGGAAATAATTGTCGCCCTTCAAACTTCGCGTTCCACTGCGTACGACAAAGAAACTTCACAGTGCATAATTGCCTGCATTGGATTTCCCATGAGCTTGAAACAGTATTGTTTGCAATGTCGTTTGATAAATCTGCATGCAATGTGTCTATTTAAAGTTAGGCATTTCGATCTACTTCCAACTCGTTAAACAATTTATGCTGTGGAGGGTTCTACTGATTTAACGTTCTAAGATTTGAATATTCTCACTTTATACTCAAAATGCCTGTCGTTTGAATAAAGTAATTAAGAACCCCAAAGCTTGTTTGAGAATATCTTAACTGCCAGGAATGGAGATATCAGGAAACCGGGATTTAAGATTGACAATACAAAACCCTTGCTATGTACTTGAAGAAAATATTAATATCCTCGAAAAATATGATGTTCGATATCTTGCCGACGACCAAGATATTATATTTTATTCCTGTTTTCCTAACAACAATACTTTGAGAAGATTGTTTTATTTACGAAAATAGAATGGGACATACGTCTGTGACAGTCGCCGACATCGTATGCCCTTTCCTTTGTACCGATCATATTTCCCCTCGCAGCCATTGTATGGAGAGATGTTATCCGAACGCACGGAACGTAATATATAAGGATAAGTAAACACGGGTAGGTATCCGATACCGAGACCCGCCGTCAATAATAAACGAGATATCGCGATTTGAAATCGATCACTCCGTGTTGCATAATCGTAATAGAGTTTATGGCTTCTGAGTGTGCACCTGCATGGCGGCATATCAATAGAATCTTCAAAGTGAACGTGTTCTATAATGAATGTAGGCTTTGTAGGTAGGATATTTACATTGTAGACCGAGAATTCCTCCATTGTTCATATTGTACCCATAATAATAATATAATAATATTACATATAATATATTACATATATTATATATATATAATATATATATTACATATAATATTACATCCATTTTTGACTTTGTGTGTTCCTTCACGACGAAGGCAACGACCCCAATTTACTAGTTGAGTGGGAGTTCTAACTCAGGCTGGCACAAATTACTTTGGCTAATTTATTTAATCACTACAGCTCTGAAAAGGGTGAAAGAAAACCTTTTGTGGAAGCCAGCATACCCTCGATCGAAAAATTCGAAAAAATCTATCGGACTGATTAAGTGACTACTCCATAAAAACTTTTTTTTTAAAGTCAGTGGAATATAAATGATATGCAATCCTTTGAATCTTTAACTCTATATAGAAAATAAATAAGATCGATGTTCAATCGTCTCCACATAGCTCTTACTTTTATGAAACGAATTCTCTTTTATCGATCACGCAGATGAATGAACCTATTCGCCGCAAAGTAAATATCTCAAAGGCAAAAAATATATGCTTATTTATATGTATACGAACTGTTTATAGGTTCACTGGGTCTTATTGGGTGGTTTAATGTATCTTGCGGTGTTGAAATAAGTGTACAGGCGTGTAAAAGAAAAGTGTGGTTATAGTACCACAGACCATCCAAATGTACAACTTTGTCCAAGGAACCAACATTCTATTTACGTCTGAAAGTGATGTATAGGGTCCACTTAGGCTGATTAGGTTTGAAATTTTCGATGGAGAAGTTGAATACTTTTTGAATTGACGATATTGGGTACCTACCATAAAAAAAATATTCATTTTATTGTACTTTCTGATAGATGCGGTTAGGTCTACTTGATGTCCACCTATTTCCAAATAATACGAATTTCCACAAACAAAAGTTCTTAATCAACATCCTCTATTTATATATCGACAACAACTTCACATTATTAAATTAATAATTGGAACATGTTTCGTGGAAAACTCTTGCTTTACCCAATTTTCCAATGCAAAACGGACGGGAGAACCCATTAAAAGTTTCAAACAGGGTTGAAAACTCATTGACAAACGATCAAACCACTGTAGCGGGACAAGGGTACTGTACGATACAGGTACTCGTTAATAAATTATTCATGTTTTATTCACTACACTATTACTACTTTAAAAGTTATAAAATTAAAACTTTTACACATGTCATAAATTATATAAAAGTACCAACAAAAAAATTTTTAAACAGAGGTGAACAAACCTTTGACAGTGAGACAAGAATCTGTGGACTTTGGAAAAAGCTTCAAAGAAAACAAATAAAAAGTAAGGCAATAAAAACAAAACGTACAATTTGAATTTTATTGCGTTGTAGTAAAATGTGTAAATCTTTTACATCCAAAGCTCAGTCTGTAGACATATTGAAAAAGCTAAGCTGTGCAGAGCATTAACATTTTATATTTTAATTTGCATTAAGTTAAAGGTGAATATCTCGAAGTACAAAGATCAGAAGAAAAACAAAATCTATGAAGAGAAAACTTTTGGTTGGAAACGATCAATATTCACCGCTTGGAATGAATGTATTTGCTAAAAGCTATCGATTTACTCAGAAATATGACGGTGGGTTTGTTGGTTTTGTGTTTAGCTTTGCAAATAGAACTTAATATTTAGTATTTGTCGAAGCAATTTAGAATATTGTATGTTTAGGTAGCTAATGCAGAAGAGCGGTACTTATTTCCATAAGTAGTTCAGTGAGCTGAGGAAGTCTACGTTATTTCCTCTTTCGTCGGCTATGGCTCGGATCGTAAAACCAATTTTCTCCCTGTAGAGAACCTGTTAAGAGCTTTTCAGCGAATAAATCAAAACACGGGTTATTGTACAGTAAACAAATATAAACCAGTATCCAATTGCCGCTTCAGCTTCTCTCTGATATTTATGAATGTTGTTGTCTTGCCACAATTTACTTCAATGTCTTAAAGTTTTTAAATAATTTGATATTATCAACATTTTTAAATTTAAATTCTAACATAAAGAGCACTACAGAATACTTTCTCAAAAACTAGTAGGCTGTTTTTAAGCTAGCCTATAAAACACAGAAAAGAAATATTTTTTCGACAGATTAGGTTCTATGGCATAAAGGTACTTATAGCGATTTAGGTAACAAAATAAAAAGGCAGTTCATAAAAGCTTAATCTTGTTATTCTATAAAGAATTCAAAGGTGACCTTTTCAGCCAACGCCACCTTTGAAACTTAAAGGAATCGCACAAAAACTGATCTACAAAAAATCTTAGACCGACGATTTACGAATTTCAATCATTTGTGTCAAATTTTGAACGAAAAAACCTGACCCTGAATTAAAAAATCCTAATTTGATAAAAACAGTACCTAATGAAAAAATAACAATGTCATAAAATGATTGACGTCGTGATAAAACTGGGAATTATTTTTCACTGGCCCAACTCTTGTGATTTATCGTGTAATTCAATTGTTTATCGGCCCAATCCCGTTTATTTTCTGTTCTAATTTATTGCCGACTGCCTGTTAGGAATCATAGTAACGGGGTTTTATTTTAGATAAGCAACTATCGGCCATTTTAACGTTCCGCTTTTGGATAAAAATTAGCAAATCGTGGCAAGATTATTCTAATTGTCACCTATGTATATTTTTTAAAGCGAATTTTAATCAGAAAATATCACACTAGTGCACATTGTGCAGAAGGTCAAAGTCAAACTAAATAATCATCCGTTTTTATCTCTCTCAACATCCAAAACGAGAGTCCCATAGAGATAAGGAGATAATACAGAAACTTCATCATAAAAAGCATTACAACCTATTTACAATAAAAAAAGTTATTAAACAAAAATGTCAGTCTGACCTCTAAAAATTAACCCCAAACAAAATACAAATATTATTACTGAGAATATTATCAGTGCTTAAAAGGTCTACAAAATATTGGACCCAGGCATAAACCAAGATGCAGGATTTAATATTGAGGTAGGTATAGTACAGTACTTAGTAAAGTACTTGCTTACAAAATCGCCCAATTAAAGAACTTATTTTCACTAAGTTACTAGTGTAAATGGACCATGCCCGGGTCGATGGCGCGTCGTGTTCCACGCGCGCCTCTAAGAGCGTCAGCAAAATGACGGGGCCCCCCTCAGAGGGCCAAAGCCTGCCGGGGTCGCGGGACTTATTTCCATCACCGTGACCCCGGAACATAAAAGGCTATTGAAGGACATCGTGGCTTTTAGTCAGTTCAAGTCTGACAGTCCCTCCCGCCCTGCCCGGGGTGGGAGGACTCATTTGATGATTTCACCACGATAAAAAAAAAGTTACTAGTATACAGTCAGCTTCAGAGATAAGGGACCCTAGGTAGTGATATCACTATGAAGTAAACGCACAACGGATTCCTCATAAACTTGTAAAACCCCATATTCTCGCGGTTCATTTGGTTGCGCCGAGATAAAATCAGCTTGAACTCAGCCGGTGTTTGAAAATAAAACTAAACACACAACCGGATAACGTTTATGTGTAGTGTGAACAAATACTTCATTAATGACTTAAGACTTAATTAACTTACAAAAAACGTTGTTCATGTTGTTATTTGAAGAGAATATACATACGTAAGTATGTAGGTGTTCTGGTGGAGGTAAATCTGTTTACGCGAGATTTCTCAAACCCATTTTAAAGGGACAGCGCTGGCCTTCAACGCCGGTACCAGCGAATGGACGTAACAATAATAAAATTGTTTACATGTCGAATTGTACGTAACACAATAAGCGGCAACGTAATCTCGGATTGAGGTTTTATACAATTTACCGTCCGTACGTGATTTGGCGCGGGAACTCCATTCAGAAAATAGTACTGAAACAGAAATCGTATCGAAACCAATTTGCGGATAAGTACCTACTAATATCAGTGGTGTAAAATGGGTTTTTTGAAAACTAGGTTTCCTCGTAAAAATATAGTAAGATGGGATTCAATAACATCAAAACATTAAGATTATTGGCTTACAAATTCAAAAACACAAATGTAGCTTATATCTAACTAAACCCATAAAATGGTTGTTGAGGCAACTATAAATAAAAATTTATAGATATTGATTCATAACGAACAGACTAAAGTCTTTACAGCCACTGGTATTAGTTTAGGCCGTTGTAATTTATTAATTAAGGCCAATTGTCTTCTATCTGCATCTACAAATAGACTGATGGACTGCTGACGCCTTATTAATCATTTAAATATTCGTGTGAGCATAGAACTTGATCATTTTAAAAATTATTGAAGTTCAACGTCCTAAAAATATAAGCACCTACTCAAAAAATCTTATCTATTTTATTTTTTTATTAGAGCTCATTAAACTTCAAATAAAAAACCATTGAGAAAATTCCATTGTATGTAAAAATCAATTCTCGTTCTAGCCCCGTCTATAAATAGTCTATGAAAATTGTCTCTGGCTGAATGATTGATAAGATGAAGCGAGACAGCGTAAACGTGCATTGAAGGCACTCGTAAATCAATATTGTACCTTCTACGTTATCGTAGCGATGTGAAAGTTATCTGTTACTAGTTTCATTCATTCTATTCTGTTATCGACATTCACAGTTACGAGTTTCAGTAGAGCTTTTGGCTTAGCTCGAACAACTGTGAAAGCTCCAGCTGAATGACATTTAAACTTGCCGAACACAACTTTCCCTTCCCTTCCGACTGCGGTATGTCTAAACTAAATAAAACATTTCCAGTTTTGTGAATGTCACAGAGCCCAAACTTGTGACGGTAAATAATATCGTTTTAGTTTGGAATACTTATAACAACCTTTTGTACCTTTTTTGCTATTTTTATTCTCTCAATAAGGCAAAACATATTCCATCATTTTTGTAGTTGTACTCCAGGCAAGTACCTATCGACCACCGTGACAGAAATAAAACGTATCTATTATCCGCACTATTCATAATATCACGCTATATTGAACATGGCTTTTATGGGTTTTTATACGTGAAGTAATTTTAGATCCAATTGTCCAATTAGAGACGGTTAAAATAACTCCTAAAATAAGATATGGTTGGAGCTAAAAATACCAGACGTATAATAAACGCGAGACGTTTAAATTAATCCTGTGGTATTTGCGAAGCTCAACGTAAATACTCTGCGGACTTAATAAGAGAGACGCGTTCGCGGGAAACGTGTGTATTGAGTGCGGGGGTGTGTAAGACAAACTAACTAACGTTTCACAAACACCTGCAGTCCTGCATGCCTTATATGCCAGTCCACAACAAAATCCTTCTTTAAAAATAGCTGACATTTTCAAAGCAAAGTGAGTAATCCAATTTGCTACCGTAAAAGAATCAAATTAGCTGAACAGATTGCCACTGAATTTTCCAAGAACGAAAACAAAGAAAACATCTCTTTTGAAGGAGCTGAGTTTGCCAAAGATAATAACACAAGTTCGAATCGATAGTTCTAAGTTACAAGTACATTTTACATCGATACCAAGGTATAACTTGTCTAACAAATACAGTAACATCTGTATAAAGCTGTGGCAAGCAGTCGAGAACATAATTGCAGTGTTAGTGGAACGAGCTGGGTGTCTTCTAAAGGCCATGACCCCACTGAGTTCCACAGTTTTTGTAGCACATTGTAAGCAAAAATACTAGAGACGTGGGTCGAATTATTTTGTTTGTTCTAAGCACCGAGCTTAGATTTTTTATTGGACTTGTTTATTTGGCTAGACTTTATTGAGCTGTAGTAAAAAAAACATAGGGAATATCGGTTAATTTTGCAGATTGCTATCTTTATGATATACTTATAACAATGTTGTTGTCGCTGAATGTGCTTTGAGGCTCGTACGACTTTACTTCATGCAAATGGAATGCGGATTTTCATCCGAGACAAAAGATTTTATTTGTTCTTTTCAAAGTAATAATAGTTGCCTTTTGATTCAGTTAAACTCAAAAACTTATTAAATAGGAACAGTCAAACGTTTGTCATAATGTCTAGATGTGCGTTTTCCGTCGAATTTAAGTCACTTACTTTGCCCCTGAGACTTAATCACGATTTTCTACGTAGAAATCTTATCTTAATATATATAAATCTCGTGTCACAATGTTTGTCCTCAATGGACTCCTAAACTACTTAACCGATTATAATAAAATTCGCACACAATGTGCAGTTCGATCCAACTTGAGAGATAGGATAGTTTAAATCTCAAATTTTAGACCGGGTCCTCCACCCGTGCGAAGCCGGGACGGGCCGCTAGTAATATATATAAATCTCGTGTCACAATGTTTGTCCTCAATGGACTCCTAAACCACTTAACCGATCATAATAAAATTCGCACACCATGTGCAGTTCGATCCAACTTGAGAGATAGGATAGTTTAGATCTCAAATTTTAGACCAAGTCCTCCACCCGTGCGAAGCCGGGACGGGCCGCTAGTAGCATATAAAAACAAAATAGGCATGTGAAAACTTTCCCCTCTATACCACTCAAAGAACTTTTCCGCCGTTCTCATTTCATAAATATATAATGAAAACATATTACACTATCCTCTTTATTGGGAAAAAAATAATGCCCCGCTTTGTTTATGAAGGTACTTCGTCTAAGTGAATAACGGATTATTACCTACTTACTATTCCCTTCTTGTATACATATACCAATGTTGTTCGGATGAAATCGAGGTTATGGGCCCTACTTTGTTGTAGCTAATCCAATTCGAACAAACGGACGAAGAAGTTCTACAACTCTGTTTATCGCATAAAACGATTCAAGGCAATCAAATCTCCAAGACCCACTCGTTTACTTTAATATCGCTACTGTATTAAGACGTTCCTATTCCTGCAAAACTTCCCTTTTATGTATCCGATTCATATCTGATGCTCCGTTTGAAATAGTTCCACTGCTATTATTTTATATTCCTTATAATTGGGTTAGTTCTCTCGGACAGGATGCAGTAAACGAGAAAAGTGGTCTCCCGGCTGTAGTCGTTCGTTAAAGTTAATAGACTGCTACTATAACTACTAGCGGAGAGTTGAGGACTCGTCTAAACGAGGCTCCCTTACTACACACGTTAATATTCATGGCATACGCATTAAGTCCCGCTGGGCCTAACATGGGACATTTAAATTTAAAAGCTCCCTTGTGACAAATGTTCCTATTTATCGTTTGTATACCCTGAAAATGACTGGAGATTACGCTGCATGAATCGCGTTTTGTTGGATATCTATCTAAGCTTACAATAAATTACATCATGGAAAAACGTAACAGTTTTCTTTTTTACTAAATTACATTATTGTAATAGAAACACATAAAACATCAAACCTAAATTGTGTCGACAGCTATTTATTACATTCAAACGAATCCCTCATCGCTTCGGACTACTCTGTAAGCCGAATTGATATATTTTTTATCAATAAAATGTAATCCCTTGATACTAAATACATAATACGAACACGCTTAAGTCTATTTATGAGAGCAGTGGTGGCCCAGTGGTATCGGTCCCGACTTACAAGTTGTAGGTCGTCGGTTCGAACCCCGCCAGGTGCATTACTTTGTGTAATTTATTTCATCATCACTGCTCTCAAAAACGGTGAAGGAAAACATCGTGAGGAAACCGGCATGTCCTAGAACCAAAAATTCGAAGATATGTGACCTCTACCAATACGCACTGGGCCCGCGTGGTGGATTATGGTCCACTCCCTCTCTCAGAGAGGAGGCCTGTGTCCCAGCAGTGGGAACATTATAGGCTGATGATGATGAAGTACTTATGTGTTCCCGAGTTTTACGCCTGTCTTAAAAGTAAATTTCTCTCTCGTTTTCTCTCAAAACTGACTTGTGACGTCACGTTATGTCAACACGAAATAGATTATCTACCAGGAATTCACGAAACCATGATTGGTGCACAAATATAGGAAAAATATCCAACCAGTATGATATGTGAGAATGTGCACGTGCGACATCGACCGGTAACGTTATTGTCTGAATAAGGTACATTATCTAGGTGTGTCATGATAAGTGTTGTGTTCCACGGTAGCGTATATCTCGATGATACAATAATATCGTGCTCACGTACTCAGAATGGCTCGCTGTACTGAGTTAGGCACGTGACTCCGACTGGGCATGCGTCCAAACCGGTCCGCCAATTCAACGCCATCCTTACCTTCACATGACTGTCAACTCACATGATTCCTACGATTGTAATATATTCAAGACTCTCAGTTAAATCACTTCTTGTGATGTATTTATCACTGTTTATTTTAGTGCATTGCACGTAGCAATCATAATCAAGAATAAAAAAAAAGATAACATTAGCACTCGAATTGATCAGGGGCTTATTTGCGTCACACCTAACATTTTATAATAATCAATGGCTGCCTTAAAGTGATATACGATGAAAAATGTGATGGGTTGAAACGGTATAATTGCAAAGAAAAGTGATGCGACATTTTCCTTTAACACTTAACAACCTCTTATAAAATTAGCCCAAATAAATCCTATTCTACGTCTCAACAAGTCCTGAATGTACACACGTTGTTTTTGCTGAAAATGACGCAGTCTTAAATATATAATTCGTTGTTTTATTTTTCCCTGTTTTTGAGCTTCAATATTTGTAAGCGAAAGAACAGTAATGCTAGGAAATTGAGAGTGCCTGGCGTATATCCTGGGACCTGTAGATAATATGTGTTCTTCCCAGTTTATTCCGAAAGTTTTCCGACTCAACAAATGAAACACAGCTAGTAATCTTACATTTTATAGAATAATTTTTCACCGGTTACATGACCACAATTTATACACAAATGTTGGGAGTAGGTACAAAACCCCTTTTTTTTTTTTAGCGTGGTTTCATCACCAAATGAGTCCTCCTACCCAGGGCAGAGTATAGGAGGGATTGTTAGGGTCGTACTGACTAAAATCCACGACGTCTTTCAATAGCTATTTATGTTCCGGGGTTACGGTGTTTCGTGAATCCCGCGACCCAGTACAAAACCCAAACCCAAAAAAAAAGTACTGCAATTCAGTTTATTTTTTCCTTCTTTTAAAATAATAAATTTGAAGACAATGTTTCGTCCAAATCATGTTTCGTCTTCAGAGAGTATTCTATAAAACATAATATTAATGTCGGCGCTACGCCAGTACAGCGTTCAGGTTTATACGTAGCGTATGCGTTGCTACGAAGTGCGGCCCTAGTTCAGTATGTTTGCTACGAGACACTGCGTCTTCGTAGTTTATGAGCGTTTACGCTACGTACCTACATATAATCATTGCTACGAGTGTGAGCGTCTACGTAGCGTTTAAACATTTACGCAGTGCATGCGTTGAATCAGCGCCTACGACTGCTACGCCAAAAGCACGCAATCTCAAGCAATTTGAAATTAAATATTTAAAGCTAAAATGCATAAATATTTTTTGTTACTCCTGCTCGAATTCTCTTTTAAATCATTTTATATTATCGATGTTACCATTTTGTTTACGTTGTAAACCAGTTACGATAAAATTCTCGGACGATCGCTCGCGCTACGCTCAAATGTTGTTTCTTAATATCATCTCACATCTCATCACAACATACTCGCCAAAGAAAACAAACACCCGTCCGCCATCCCCTTTAATACCTACTCGAAAATATATCTTCATACATATTTTGCTCTCATGAATAAATATCCTATCGTCTCCCTATATTTACTACCACATTCATATTTGAATGTTAAAGCGGCGAAGCTATTATTTTATTAGCCATTCCAAATTGTTTTAAGCGAGACAACGTTTTATTGACAGTCTTAACTTTTGTTTTTCTTTTAAGAGTAGGTAATTTGAATAATTAAATTCGGAGGATAAACGCTGGATAATGGTAATTGGCATTTACGAGAAACGGGAGTAAATAGATACCTTTAAATTAAAAATAACAAAAAGGAAAGCAATGAAGTGGAAAGATTACATTATGCCTTCGTGATATAATGGGGCTCATGAAAAGTGGAGAATTTCATTAATTTACTCATCATGGAACTGTTGTTTACGGTCGTGTGGACTGCACTTCTCGCCACAGAACGCCCGCTTCGTCTATAAAAACATCATTAACACAGCCCATTAAATTAACGATCCCATGAAAATGAAAACAAAAGAATGTCATCGGGTGACGTCTCAGTTTAATTTTCATGATGAGTTGCAAAATTAGAAAAAAATAACAGAAACACAGATACTATCTCTGTGAACAAATAAAATGTAAACGTAATAATATAATTATAGTATGTAAAGATTTATTATTACGATAATTATTTACCTTTCATACACATCATTGCCGTACCTATTAGCGGGAAATCTGTATCTCCCAAACGAATGTTTCATAAATATTAAATCAATTATGTTGCACTTACAAAGCGTTAGTAACTTGTTCTAACATGTAGTAGGTACCACAAAGCCACTTCTATTAAGTAAGGTAATTTGTGAGCAAGGTAAACTAACTTTAAACAGATTAGCTTGTACGGGATCACCTAGATATATGCTTAACGTAAAAGCTTTGCTGTTAAGTATGAGATGTACCAAGTAATTAATTAATACTTATAACAAAAACCAAGTCAATCTTAAAGTTTTAACGTGACGTTGACGACGTGTGTTTTGAGCGCACGGTTATCGCCGTAAGCGATGGACTATTTGTAAACTCACGATACAGGGGAAATGCCTAGTGTGGGGCAACCATTTTATTTGTTCCACCTCGGCGTCGCGTCGCAGGAAAGAAGAGTGAATTTTTGATTTTTACGGTGAATTACCAAAAGAAATCTTTCTTATACTCGTAAACGTCATATTACTTTTAATCCCCCCTCAATGTATCACCACAATGTATACCTCATTTTTTTACCGTTTTATCCTACTGCTGGGCAAAGACCTCCCCATATCCTTCCAAGTGCTCTTTTATTTTAATTTACCTCAATTTGTTTTTATTTATACATAGCAGATAGATACGACTAAAACGTACTACATTATGTTAAAGCGCATTCCCCTTGACTTACATAAAACGTCGCATTTACGCTAAGTTCATTTTGTCGTGCTAAGCTTTGAGCGCTTGCATACAAAATGTAAACGCGACAGCCATCTTTGAAACAACTTTCAACTACCCTGCCCTACACATGCAACGTATTTCTCCATATATTTCGTTAGTGTGAAAAACTTTGCACGCTTTCAGGAACAGAATTCACATAAAATGAAGTCTGATTAGAATAGATAGCAACTAGGTAGAGACTTAGAGATGTGGACATTTTTAGATCCAACGTTTTTATACACTCACTTTTCTTGTTTTTAGGTGTAAACATTCCTTTTCCATGAATGTCTCACGCCAGCATCTGGCCAGCGTGGACTTATTAGTTAGTTCCGCGAATGAACCTCAACTTGCATACGTCTTTTGAATTTTATCTAGCTATATAAAACATACCCTTGTACGAACGCCAGCAAGTCAACCTACATGAATCTGTAAAATTTTACCAATCGAACATTAACCTCCATTTCTTTAATAGATTGTTCGAAATTTCACAGATTGGGGTAGGTTGATGTTAAGGCGTCAGCATTTTTTTTAGCGTGGTACATTATACTTCCTAGTGAATAGAGGAAAATAAAGTTCTCCTGACGATTTCATCCACGGCGGCCAGTCTCAGTGGAAATTACACAGCGGACATTTATTATAGGGCGCAAATGTGTGCGCAGGCACAGATGCACTCTCAATTCCTTTCCTCTCATAGTCCGATGGGAAAGCAATCCCACGCGACCGGAGAGAGATAACATAATACGAAATACAAGTAACATACTTTGTAAAATATCTTAAACCACTTTATTGCACATAAGATGCAAATTGAAATTGACCTATGAAATCTTCGATAGGTACTCTGTATCGAATATTCCTCGATTGCTAATGAAGCCAATATTGACATTTGTGTAAATAAACTGCAACTGTTTACCTTGCTACAATTTACACAAGCATAAACTTGCTCTGTGCGCCTGAGATTACTTTCCACTTCCCAGTAAAGTTAATCAAGAATAACTTTTAACTACTGCCACGCAAATAGATTTTTTCAAAGGTTTTTTTAATAAAATTGAAATGTCTGCATTTACTTTTTCTTAAAGATTCTCTGAGAGATGACGCTAATTAATTTAACATGAAATATGAAACAGAGTTAGGGTTGCCATACTTGCGGATTTTTCCGGACAAGACATGGAATTTTAGCCCAGAATCTGAAATGCAGGGTGAACATAACTTCCTGATCTCTCAAATAAAATAAAGCAGTACATAATATTCCCAATAAAAAACCTTTAATAAAAGATAATGTCAATTTTTTTGGGATGAATAGATAAGTAGTTTATATTTATTTTTTATTTAATAAATTATTGTTATTTTAAGCTGTTACTTTTTATAAATATTAATGGTATTAAAATTGTATGAAATTATGTGGTAGGGAAATAAAAATCCAGAATTTTCTTCAAATATTCTTTCCTACAAACTTTTTTGAACCGATAAAAAAAAGAAGGCGTGTCTCAGTTCGAAACTCTTTTACAGAACTGAGACGTTTAGATTCTACTTAGGGTTTCTAAACCTCCTTTGAGGACGAACCAACCCATTAATGCTAATAGAAACTATAAGACGTCTTCCTAGTACCGCTCCAGTGAGTTTGTCAGGCTTCCCAAGTTCAGGTATTAAACTGTGAAGGTAGGTATCTTCCACGTCATGCCCCCACACCTTTCTATAAACAACTTTAACGGTAAGCTGAGAAAATATTATATCTGTAGAAATAATAATTTCGTTTACATCTAAAACTAGAAACCTTTCGGGTTCCAAAGGTAGATTGTTTAATAACTTTGCTGTTACTTTAACCAAATATGTTTTGACCTTTGTCGATATAACAAATTTTAGCACAGCAATTGATGTTAATATTATGAAAAAAAAAAATCATATTTCTTTCATTTGTGTATCAGGATTCAGGTTAGTTAAAAATCTTTTTAAACAGGCATTATGAATAAATGCTGAGATGTAGTTTTGATATATATCTTGTTTTTTAGTTACCCAAAATGACTATAAGATTGCATGGTGAGTAGTAAAAAAACCCATACAAAATCCGTATGTACATAAGGATATACCATACATGTTTGAAAATACATTAATTTTAGATTATCATGCCTTTTTTCGGTTTTAGTTGTTCAATTATTTTCCGTTATTAGTTGAAAATTTGTTAGGTACCTGCAGAAGTCTATAGCTGGCAGGAGAATATCATGCTTGATGACTTGCCTGAGCCTTGATTACCTGCTTGATCATTTGATTTGAAAAACCACTATTTACTTTTCTTTCAAAAGCATTATTGATTTGTTCGCGTTCTTATTCATCTTGTATGCTTCATATTAAAAAGATAAACTACTATAAAGTTTTATTATATCCCATAAAATTATTGCTTAAATAAAAATCAATATATTATTACTACACACGCATCACTTTTAGTACCACTCTCAAAGAAGGTTGTTCCTCAACTAAATATATTATGGATGCCCCTTTTAAACCCACCCCGTTTTAAGTACTAACCTAAAACAAGAAATCCTATTCAGAAAACAGTGTAAAATATTTAAGAACATTTTATAAACTTTAAACTCGTAAACTTTAATGTTTCAGCCCTTGTCGCCTTTTACTGAAACAATATTTAAACACTCCGACTCATCTTAACCTTGGAACCTGTAGACAAAACTGTGTTCTATAGACGTAATCTAGGATCATTATCAGCTCAAAATATGTACGCAGTGATATCAAATTTCCAGCCTCAAAACAGAATCCTTTCGTAAGCCGCCTCTAGCTCTTTTCATTATAGATTTGCCTTATGATTTGTTTCACCGTATTCGTAGCGATTTGCATCTTGGGTTTATATTTACAAGGTTTATTTTTGTCCGCAGCCACGGGGAAGACTTGATCGTGACGCCCTTCGCGCAGGTCCTGGCGAGCCTGCGCAGTGTTCGCAACAACTTCTTATGCCTCACCAACGTGCCCGTCTCCAAGTAAGTCTTTCTTTTGTTTCTGTTCACGCCTCCACTTGACTCGACGGAATGATATCTCGAGATCCATCACTCAAAGAACGAAGTAGATTTGTTAAAAATGTAAGGCCACATGTTCTTGTATATTACTGTAAGTACCAGTAGGTTTGAAAGACAGAAACATGAAAGCTAAACAAACGCTGCTACCTTTCATAAAGGTTGAAGTGGTGAAAATACAAATATTTGCGTTAACGTTACAGACAGGCGCTCTATCTACACTCCTATAAAGTTGAGTTTGTCTAAACACAAACAAGTAACACCACTGATAATAAATATTCATAAATTTCACAATAACGAATTAGTTTTACTGTTGAGCCGCGTTTCCGCTCCACAACAAATTACATGCTATTTAGATAACTGAAGCTAGAATTTCAAGATAATTACAATTTGAGATCGCATGTCGTAGCGGGCTTTCAGCCAGTATGCGTGCATTTGTTGTAAATTGGAAGTTCTCTCTGTATCCCAAGGAAAGCTTATGATATATAACCATATTCCTTAATTAAACGCTACACAATGGGAAACATATCAATTATTTTGTACGAACATTTGACTGGGTTTTAGATGGACAACAAAATACTAAAATGTTTGTATCTTATTGTCCGTATGGTTTTTTGTGACCACTATACCAGGATATGCGAATATAATTTCCCTTTTGATACGCATGAATTATTTGGGTTTGCCTCTGTGAAGTTTAATTGCGACTTACAGGAAAACCATAATATATAAATATGTGCGTAGGACTTTGCCCTACTTACATCGTGCGATATCTATCTTGCTATCTGCTTTATGCGATCGTATCAATAAACAGTCGATGGGTAAGCTTCTTTTCATGTTATTCTCTCGCATATTTTCTTCGGTTTCCTTATTTCTTTTCTAATAATTCACACAACATATTAATTTACATACATGTAAACAATGCCTTAAAGTCTACATAAAGCTCAATTGTTGATCTCATCTTTGGTAAATATTTCTTTGATGCATTGTTTAATCTACGTATATACATTATGTATATTGTAAATACACTTTACATTATATTTTAGGTATACCTATCGACCATGCTTTGTTTTACTTAATAACGAAATATTTCTAATGCACGATGATCAAAAGCTGAATAAGTGATTTTCCTTATCAACATTCCCTTATCTGACAAGCTTTTTCTAACTATGTTGGATAAAGCTTCTACTCTATCACCACCAATATCAGTATTTTACGTAGAGCGACTGTCCATTTGTTCTTCACAACCCAGTAACTGGGTATTACAATAACGCTTTGTAAAACTGGTGGTCAGACTTTCTAGATTCCGACTGAATAATTTCCTTCTGGAAATTAGGAAATTCTGGTTAGGTTACTATAAAAGAGTCACTCTGTCTTATTAATATTCTTTTCTTCTATTCTACTTAATTTACGTATACAAGTGGTAATGTATTCGTAATCCTTTCATTCCAGTAATTCGTTACACAAAATTTGTGGTTTATTAGTATTATTTGTATTATGATTCACTTTTGATCAACCAAAATTACCACTGTCGCATTAGGTTACTCATTAAAAACAATACAACCTGTAAATGACTAGTCATGAATTATTTTAATTAAAAGGGTTTCTTTTAAAAATCTTTAATAAAGATAGTTTGATAGAATATACTTAGTTGTTCGCCAAAATTAATATTAAACTGTTTACAAATGTAAACTGTGATTTTTCATTCGATTCAATCTACCTAATTCAGTTCTTTGTCAAAGATTATGTATGAACGTGAAAAGGGACGCCTTACAACTAAAAATAGATAGATTTAGGTATCGGCTTAAGCTCTAGTATTTCGTACCAATGAATTAAGGTAATACGTAGGATATTGTTAATTGTACGTTTATTTCACCTGGGATATCCCTACGCGTGGTTACGCCCGTCATACGCATGCCGTGCTTATAATTACAACAACACGAGAAGGTACGCCTTGAATGGAACTACAAAAAAAAACGCGACGCCTCTCCCTATGAGGAGCCAAGTCCTGCACGCACATATTCTCATTAGCAAGAACGACTCGTAGTTTAACATGCATACTGTTTTAGGCGGACTACCCGTCTTGGGCTTACCACCCTTACATCCCCTAATGTTTTAGACTGAAAGTTATGCAAAAAGGGCTAGACTGATTTGGATGAAAAGCACTCACCTAGGTTATCAGTATGATACCTTATATCCCGATATAACATTCTCTCGTGGGATAATATTCAACAACCACACAAGCGGACGGATCCGCGGGCAAAAGCCAGTATATTATAAATAGTAGCGTCATCAACGTGTCCGATCGTATAACCTGTTTTAACAATGGAAGTTCAGTAAGAGATTATCACAAAAGATCAACCGTTCACGAGTTTGCATTTATCATAAATATCCGTGTGAGTAGTAAGCCGCGAGTTCGTCATCGATGTTGATATTATGCGCGTGAGCATAATTATCCAAGGTCTTCCTACTGCGATGTGTGAAGCGGGTGGATGCGCTCGCGCTGAGTAACTTTTTATTTTAATTATAAAAATTGTACCACACTAGAAATAGAAGAAATTTTTAGTGTGTTCGTGGGTGCGTTTATAAATATTTAAACTCCCATGCACAAAAGCCCTCGCGTCCATGCCTCCCCCTTCGAGCTTTATAGGGAAAAAGTTATATCAACCGTCTCCAGTGTCCCAAATTTACCTCAAATCTTGGTAAAGCTACATTCATTGATTATGTGTTTTGCCGTGAAAATATTATATTACAAATATAATTTGCATTAATAAATATAAAACCAAACAATAGTAAATGAACTATGTCAAGCATGATATACCTAGCTAGAATGGAAGTTACTGCTAAGTTGACGAGTTATAAAGAAGCCATTCTTCGCTAACCCATAGACAGGAATATTATGATGATATATTATAATATTTGAAACACAGTGCCGTAATAATAATCATTAAGTACATACTACCTGTTGTAAATTAACTGATAAGTTCAGCTTATCGCGCCACTCGAAGTGTGATTAAAAGCTTTTGAAAGGTTTAGGTAGATAGTGTCATGATGTGGGAAAAACGCAGTTGTTGTAAACAAGAGTCGTTGCAAGAGGGTGTGGCATGTAACACATGAATCAATAGGAACTGTTCCGAGTTGCTTGCAATGATTTTTTTGAGTACCTAAATAAATAATATTTGTATTTGTAAGTATTCAAAACCCGTTTTAGGCGTGAAAACGTAACAATCCTCACTCACTTTCCCATGTATAATATGCAACGTCAATTATTAAGGTTATTTTACACTCGTACAAATTGTACAAGTCAATTGTCATTCTTGAGTCATTGGTCATCAAGAATTTCTTGACTACGACAAAATCGAGTGGTAGACGTTTCTAATTACTCATCCTTAAACATAATACCGCAAAATTAACGTCACAATAGAAGTGGCTTCTCCATTTTATATTGGTTCCGATGACGTAGGCTGTGACGTCGTTGTGTCGTCGCGATATGACAAGACCAGCTGCTAGGCGCTCGGCCGAGCTCGGCCACGCTCGGTTGGCACGCGACTGCCGAATCAGGTGCTGCGCGGGTTGACGTCCTCGACTCGTCACTCACGCGGCGTGCCCCACACATGACAAGCTTCATGATAAATCAATGTTTAATAAACATTTAATAAAAGAACAACATCCGTTTTAATTATTTAATAAATTAATTTAAATAGATATCGCAGTTAGATTCCAGCTCAATAAAATTCTTAAGAATTGCTTTGCAAGAAAATGAACCGTAGAAAGGTTACGCTTGACGTCATAGAATACAAAACCCTTAACCTTTACAAATTAATAACTCATATAAAAGAGAGTTCCGAGTGAAATTAAACACAATTTGTCGTCTACTCTTAAGCATTCATTGTCTTTGTTATTTTGTGATAACAAAAGATAAATCGATTTTACCGTAACAAATTCAGCAGAACTTGCGAACCCCGCGGTACGTATTTTCCTTGAAATAGTTCCCATCGGAAAGTGAAGTTTTAGATGAAATTCTTACTCTTACTGGAAGCCGTTATCTTAATTTATTCTCTGTACAAGCTATTCAAAGGCATTCCAATAACATTGGCATAGCATCCAGTATAGTCTTTCGTATTTAATTATTCAAACAAATTAAGCTGCCAAACACAAACTATAATTTACATATTGGCCTTAATAACAGGGACGTCAAATAAAATTGTTTAGTTAAAATCGTCGTTGGTACAGTACAGTGGACACAATATTGGAAAATGATTTTGAGAATACAAAGCCTCATCAGTATTATTAATACAACAAATATTTACTCCAGGATGTCCTTGCACATTACATGAATTAAATGGTCAACATCGCATCTGAGAGGCAATTAATGTGATGGACGGCACATCATGTTGAATTAGTTCTAGCGCCCATTTACTGTAATTACGAGTCACTGTAATAAGAGCTTGTGGGAATAAATACTGTAGAGGTAGTATTCCATTTGTTATTTTATCTTGGTTTTCTATTTGCTGCCTTTTAAAATACTATATTAATATAATAAATGCTATATACAGGGTGTCAAGGATATAATGGATAACCTTGGAATGGGTCTTAGTAGAACTAAAGGCCATTCAGAAAAACATACAAAAAAAATTCTATACCAAGTAGTGCCCGAGATATGTCACTTTTAAGAATATTGATAATTTTTGATACCTTATTTAACATTCATGCACGCTACGGCCATAAATTGATGAATTCCATCGGTTTTTTATTGGTAAAATAATTTACATTAACTGAGCTAATAGATGAGCAAAAAATAGTATCACTGCTATAACACACCTTTTAAAAAAAATGAACTTGAATTAGCACTTTATTTAAAAAATTGAGAAAAATTTTCATTGTGACAAAGTTTAATCAATCATAGCATGAAAAAAACGTATAGCAACAAGGTGACCAATCCTTTAAAAATTATGTGCATTTAATGCAGATTTCGAAATGGTATTATTCATCATTATACCTATATTTAAGAAAATTTGGTAAAACAAAGAAGTTTGAAATTATGGAAATAATTTACATTTAATGTATTTTTTTTTTTTTGAATGGCCTTAAGATCTACTATGACCCATTCCAAGGTTATCCATTATATCCTGGACACCCTGTATATTTATTGTTAAGTGATTTTCTACTTGTACAAACGAAATAAACAGTTGTAAATGCCATCTGTCGTGTATCGGGCCTTGACATGACCTCCACACAGTTATCTCACACATGTCTCGATTCTAAATTTAAATTACAACCATCGCAGACCAAACAACACTAAACGCCCTGCTTTTTCTAATTATAGGTCTGTTATTGTGTTAATCTGTTTACGATCTACAATGGTTTTACAACTGTACCAGGGTTGCTACAACTGCCATTTCAATTCTCCCCTCATTCATTTTGGAGTTACTATAAAGTTTTAACTGTTTTTTATTAGTTTGAACAAAGTAACGGTCCTATTTAAATATTTGTGTTTATATTGTTTTTACTAGCGACCCTTTCCTGATGCGCTACTTATCAGAACCAAACTAAACATTCACAAAAATAATCATTGAATTTGGTTTTATGATTTCCGGGAACAGCATGTAAGAATATCTGACACAATATTAAAATTACAGATTTTTCCAAAAAAAATCGTATAGTAACAGCTAAAACTGGCAACCTTGTTGTTATCATCAAGAGTTATCAACAAACCAGATGTATCGTAATCTAACAGTAGTAACAACAACACATTTGATCTGAGGAATTTGAACTTGTTATGTAGCGCTATCAGAAGAATTGACACGACTGCGGTCAAAGTTATTGACAAAAAAAAACAAATATTTCTTATCTTAATAATTCTTAGTATTACTTAGTAAACAATATAATCAGTTAAATTTCGTTAAAACTAGTTAATAGTAGATATTATAGCATACCTTAAGCTCGTGTTACTTCACTTACTATGAAACATGAACAAATTTTCAAAGGAAAAGCATTGCAATGCGATTTTTAACCGATGAAGACTTTGATATCATTAGTGAGTGAACTCAAAAGCATCTTTTGAGAAAGGCCAGGAAATACCTCAGTTATATTTACCATGTCTATTATAAATAATGATTTGTCTCAAATTCTCGAGTAACAAATAATGGTGCTAAAACTCAGGAAAACCTTCAGACATGTAAATTGTGAGTGTTTAAAATTACATGGGAATTATTTACCATGTTTATTATTTCATTTCAGTTTCCGAGTTCCGATCTATTCGTAGCTTCACTGAACATATCGGTTTACATCTTTCAACAATGGTTTTCCTGATTTTCAGCGCAAATATTGTAATGAAGTTTATCATGACATAAGATTTTTTTATAATAATGGTAACCTTTAGTTCAGAAAACATTTGAAAACACCCTCTCTGACAGACGAAGGTATAGCTATGTAAGTGTAGGTAGTGTGTACTTTATGTTATTTCGTCTTGATGTATTATAAATTAGTTTTCGTAGGGTCAGATAAGGACATAATAACTTAGATGTAACTTGTATTATACATATACAAACTTCCGCTCTCAGGATGGTATGGCAGAGCAGAACAAAAACGAAAAATATTTTTTACATATGAAAAGATATTTATGTTATGTAGTATTACACTTAAACATACATACACACGCACTAGGCGGATATGTATTGTACACACGGCTACACATGCACAAGCTATGCAAAAGTAGTATAAACTGACCGTTGTAACTGACCGAATGTGTGGCAACATCATAAGTAAGGAGACCACGATAAACTGGTTTTGTATATCTTGATGTGTAGCTTGTGTGTACAGGGCATGCTCCCAGTAATCCTTTGAAGGAATCGGAAAGAACAAGTATGCTTCCGTTTCCACGAATATCAACAGGAATTCCCGATTATCTGAAGATATTTTGTGGAAACGGAAGCATACTTTAGTAGTTTAGGGATCGTCCTATCTAATGTAAAAGCGACCTGACTCCCAAGACAGTAGGAACCCGGTCTGTTGAATGTTTGATTATGTAGATTTATAGTGCAACATTGTAATGTTATGTTGTTCTCGTTTCAGATCACGAAGGTCATCGGGCGCGGCAACTGCTGTTACTCCACAACCCAAGAATTTAAACCCAGGAGGTAAGATTTATCTCCTAATAACTCATTTTTATTGCACACCGTTTACAGAGGATATACAAAAACAAGCTTATGGCGGGCTGTCTTACGTAAATTATTTTGTTTTATGTGCCTATTAACCTTTTACATAACAATTTATTATATAATTCATTGAGCTGTTTCGAAATCGGTGGCATTGGTTTCTACCAATCGTAATTAGGAACTGGTCAATAACAAAAGATAACCTAGACAAACCCTGTTCAACATGTATTACACAATTTATTAGTTTTGGCCACGTGTAGCCATTAAAGTAATTGACACTAAATGTGTGGCAGCTCTTACGTGGTTATATATGTAATAAATAACATTAGATTACTTTAATCAAAAATGTAGGTTTAGGTGCATGGAATAACGCTAGGACTGATTTATCCAATTTTCCTCGCAGACAATCCTTGTCAAGAGGAGGATGGGTACCAACATTAGTTTTAGTTTGTGGATAGAACTAAGAGCTAAGCATTTTGATGGAGGACCCTCTCTACCCTTTTGGAGTGCGAGAAAGCGATTTGCCAAGTCTCAGCTTTAGGAAAACTCATTTAAAGGGACAAACGGCCTGCCGTCCGTCTTCTGAACACTTAATAATACCAACACAGAAGTCGTTCTCAGAAACCGTCGTTTCAAAATATGGAGTTACAATACCAATGAAAATGGAGGCTTAGATTTATAAAATCAACAGTGAACTTACAACAATTAATAAGTTTAACAGTAATGTTAGAACACAATTAGTTTTATTTAGCAGTTTAAGTGATTTGAACTCTAATAATGTTAGCATTCTGTCTTAACTACGAAGAAAATGTAAAGTTATTCTTAGCTGCGTGGGTTCTGATGCTAATAACCTGCACTTGAGTGATTAAAGTTGGAAATTCTAGAAGAGAAACTCTTAATTAATTGTTAGCAGCACCAGACAACTTTTGCTATTTTCAAGAGAAAATCACTTAATATCTGTGAATGAGTAACAAAGCAATGACGTCTTTGAGAGGTATAGGTATTATTAAAATATTCAATTAAAGTGTAGTCAAGAGCTTTGATTAGGTTTTGGTAGACGTTTTAGAGTTATTCTTATTGTAGGTACATAGTATAAAAGGCGTAATTATACAGGTAAAGGAATAAATATCCCAATCATATTACAAATCGGAAGACCGATTGCGTAGCTAATGCGTAGTTTCATAATTTGACAGGATATGATAGCAACACGTCAAACACAGGGGACTCGTTTATATCGCGTGTCATGGCTGTCAGCAATATTACGTTCCATAAAAATGTAAAACTGTGTACAATCCCATATAAACTGGTCCCCTGTGTTATTGGGATTTACCGTGTGAGAATACTTTTGTGCCCGCCTTCAATGTACTTTTACTAAGGTTGTATTTAGGTATCATGTTATTTCTTGGAAAAAAAATCTGTGGATGGGTGACCATCTGTCATAGCGAGTTTCCTCCGTGCCTCGGAAAGCACGTAAAACCGTTGGTCCCAGCTGTCATTTGTAGATCTTTGACAGTCATTACTGTTAGTCAGAAGCTCTAAAGTCTGATAACCAGTCTTACCATGGGGTATTGTATAACCCAGTTACTGGGTTGTGGGGGTCTGACAGGATGTCGCTCCATGTAAAATACTGATACACAGCTGGATCTGGTTTGACTGGAAGCCGACCCCAATATAATTGGGAAAAGGCTAGTAGATGATGTTATTAGTTGGAAAAATTTTGAAACCAACTTATTTATACCAATAGCAGCTGCTACATTTCACACAGAATTCAATCAATGGTGATTTCCTTCGGAAAAACACTGAACACGTAACTATCGAAAATGGAAAGCGTCATTTGATAAAAAAATCACCTTATGTCTACGATTCTACGTAGGCATGACATACTATCTGTTTACTGCGATATCATGTTATTAGCCTTCATAAAACACATACCCACAATCTTGTACATTAATTGCCTTTATATAAAGAGCTAATCCGAAGTTTTCCACAGTCTTTTCTAACATTTATTTAACAATTGTGGAAAAGTTCGTTACATCTATAAATTTCGAATTCCATTTTCAAGTTATAGCTTTTAAAATGTTTAAAAGAAAAATACATGACTGCATTCGTCGAATAGACATGCGTTGTGACCGCAAGTGTAGCGGCAATAGCGTTTGAAAACAGAGTGCTTGGATCAATATTGAATGAAATGATTGCGATAGACCACTCAATGCTGTACTACTAAATAGCGACGAGACGAGGATAGTAATAGAGTACATTCTATTATGCTGTAGATATGGCTCTTAAAACCTTCTTTTCAAGCTGCTTTAATTTACTTTGCGGAAATACTCAATGTAGAAAGCAAGATTTTGAACCGTGACACAAATAAATAAAGCCAAAATAGTTACATTTTTTCAAAACCAATAACAACTACGTACTTATATATTTCTTAGTAAAAGGACTGCAGAACAAACGAAAACAAATCGTTAATCAAGCTATACGGTCGAGTGATTGGCACTTGTAAAAACAAAATAACTAATTTTCCTAAGTAGATTTCGGGCGAAACGGAAAAACAGACCACTTTCTTTCATATCCGGTCCAACAGGGAAACGCCCCCATAAACAATGCGTAGCTAGGAGCTACAGATAGCTATATCATAGAGTAAACAAACGGCGCAGATATTACACATGCTTTGTTTACAATTTTATCAGCAACGTGATCAATTCCTCGATGCGATATAAAGAGATTACGAAGAACATTATGTCACATGGTAAACATACCTGTCACATTCTTAGTAATATTCATACCGGGAAAAGATTTATTATCTTATGCTCTAAATATAATCATATTCATCCATGTGTAATGATTTGTTTGGAAAATACATTTTGAGATTTGTGACGCAACACTTTCTTCTTGGATGTAAGCAAAAAAGAATTCTCGAATGGATGTTTTACCTGTTAGTACTTACAGTTATTTATTTTGTACATCAACTTACCTCAATTTTTTTAATAGATTTGACTGTATCACAATAGCGGTTGGTTATTGTTCGATTGCTAAATTTGACGGATTGGGATAGGTTGACATGCTAGCGTCTGTACCTCGTAACAGGATCCATAATCCTCCGTGATTGGATTGTACATCGTCTTTAGCAGAAGCCAAATACAATAATACCCTAAATTTTCTTTTACCTCCTTCAATATGGAAATGAAAAACTTATAGATACTCGCATATTATATATCCATGAGTTCCATCAGGAAATCCATGTCAATATGATTACATGAATCTCAAATGTTATGTATACTTTTCCTCATAAATTTCCCGGTGTAGATTATAACTGTTTATTTAAACAAATTGGTCACGAAAAATTCGCATTTTCTAAGAAATGTTTCTTAGTCTCACGGTCTGAATCATGTCAACAAGCAATCCTTTATTATTAATCTGATAACTATAAAACACACCAGACAGCTTCCTCCTTTAAAAAATGATTGGCACATTTATCGATAAATGTTATAAAAAAAAATAAGATAGGTAGTAAACACACAGTTGGCACATAAATCTAGATGATTTGAGCAAAGCCCCGGGGAAGCTTTGCCGGATTTAATTAAGGCAAAGTTGACACAGCCCAGTCACCAGTGAACGTGTTAAAACAATTTGATTGCGGTTTTCATTCCAATAAAGCCATCTTTTAGATGTATAGACTGAAATCATTATGCTATTGGGCGACTTTATATGTCTAAGGCCCTGAAACTAAGTACAATTACTTTCACGAACCTAAAAATTTTACTACATATATTTTTATGTGACATAAGCTTATACTTTCATAATTTGTCACGTTAAAGCAAATGTCTGATTTAAGTATAAGAAATCGTGAGTTTGTATGATCGTCACGTCTACCTCTGCTCGTGGCACGGGTTTAGCGCTCATTCGTGTCTTTCATATAAAAGGGAACGGGTTAATTCGGTAGCAAAAAGCTAAAGATAATATTTTTACCCTCCTCCAGTAATTTCTATGTACGTAACGTTAATACAGGATACAATAAACTTCTTTATCAATTTCATGGAACATCCTTTATGCTGATACCAGTCTAAATCCCTTTATTTGAAATTAATAACAGTCAATGTGCAGTGCACATTGAATTTTTGCATAAAGTCATCTAAATTACACTACTACATTTTGATTTCATAAACATTGAATGTGTCATATTCTCATGTTAATGTCCTATTATTGGTAACAGTATTTAGGTATTAATAATATGGGTAAGAGAACTCTGGACTTATTAATGACCTTGTCCTGCGGCTTTATGAGTTTTATTATGACACATCACATCGCACTTAAGTATATAAAGCTCCTGTGGTCTCGGCCTGTACAGTCATTACTCCTTGAACCTTTTATGTACACAAACGTTTGTATCAAACTCTCCACCAAGTTATAAACAAAGACAAGATTGTTTTATTTTTGTCAGTTGCCTTTTTCGATTGGAAAATGACCGCAGATCGTGATAAAACAATTTTCACCTTCGACAACGTTGCCACCTTGATGAAGGCGACAAGACTTCTGCTCCAGTGTTTCGGCAATCATCACTTTGGATTCACACTGTGTATGTTTGTGTTCATATTTAGACACTACAGTGTTTTAAGACCAACACCATAGATATTACTTCTAAAAATTATCTATTTTGAAGTCGTTAAGTGGTTAGAAGCTCTTTGACTATCACAATGTGGCTGCAAAATCTGTGATTTATTTACTCATTGTTCTGTGTCTCTGTGATAATAATTAGTTTTAATTATTTGCGTACTTCTGGTCGGAGCTTTACGCCGAATGTGAGTAGTTACAAATTAAATTCAATGCTAATAAGCGTTTTCACCATAAAGGAAAATTTTCATAACCACAATAACCGCATCCGTGGGAAATCCTTTAAACCGACCTAGATTAAAATATGATTAACAGTTTTGCGTACTCATGCGAAAGTGTTCGAAAATGACGTACAAAATGATCGAAGCGTACTTCCTTGTATTTCGTCACTGTTTACTGAGCCATTGTGTCGTCATTTAACTTGTCGTAATAAGTTGAACGTAAGTTCTTGCCGCAAAGAGGTGTGTCATAAACATCACACCATGAATTGCATATATAATGCTTAAATATGACATAAAACTTAGCATTGCTCATAAAGTTTAATGAATAGAAGTAAACCACAAAATATAAGCATAGTCATGAGTCCCTTTAATTGTAATTTGAGAGCACGTCCGCGTATGTCCATCAGTATAAGAACAAAGTGTTCAGAAAGCTCTCACAAATTATAAATGAGTGAAACGTGCCGCTTCTATTTGGAGCGTGACAGGTACTAATGAGTGCCAATGTTGGCCCAGTCATGAATTGGATTCAGGACGCAAGTTGTCACTCGCCGGTCACAGCTTCCAGGAAAAACGTCTGATGTAGGCCACCGTCTTTGTAACCGCGGCTGATCACGACACGAACAAGACACATCCCTTACGTAGCCGCGATCATTTTAATATCTTTCCACTCAACAAGTTTTATACATGACACTAGGTACCAACTTGTCAACACTTTGTCATGACAATTAGGTATAATTGTTATGACAAAGTGCAATCGTATGACAAAAACCAACGGCAACGCGTTCATAATATGACCAATCGATTTATACACCGGTTAACGCTCAAAGGGAAAATTTAGATTGTTTGTGTACCTCGTCCGGGCTGTAAATAGATGCCGATCATTTCAATCAAGCCGTGACCAATAACGCGGAAACTATTTTATTTTTGTAACTATGTCAAACCAGTCAGATTTTTTTGCCGAGTTTGTTTGAGCTCTGATCCTATTTCCATTGGCTTCCAATAAATAAACTATTTTCGTATTTCCAGCGGCAGGTATGGCATTCAACAATCGAACTTTATTGTTTTCAAACGTTCACTTCTGTCACCTATTGTGTGTGAAAAAACCTACCCCATTTCTCTTTTAGTATTATTTCAATTCTGCCAGAGTAATATGAAACCTCGAGTCATGAATAAATATTTAGCACAGTAGCTCCTTGTAATATGCAAAGTAATGTAAATATATATCTTTTCATTTGTGATTATCTCCTACACGCTTAAGTTCTTTGACGAAGTGCTGGTTAATTTAGTATGCTCTAGTTTCCTCGCTGGAGGCCGTAACCATGAGCTATATCACTTCGTGCGATACTTCACATTTTTCATCATGTTGCCATTTGTACAGAAAATAGTTTTTTGTTAGTAAAATATTTGTCATGTTGTAACAGTAGACGCTCCTCGCTGAGACTGTCGTGCTTATTGTCAAACAAAATATTTGGCATTTGCTAAAAGTTATCAAGGTTTTTACTGATTTACAACCGAAAGATTAGTCTTCTTATTTTGTTATTACTTCATTATTTTCTTTCTTTTCTCTGGAGACAGAAGAAAAGATACTTTATTTGGTGGCAAAGACAAAGAGAAATTCGTGATTGTATGTACTTTATCTTAATTGTGATCTGTATACATAGTACATTATCGTACCCTAGAGGTCGTGATTACGAAGCCTGTCGGCTCTACTCATGAAAGAAAAGAAAAGGTTATTAACCTTATGTTAGGTACTAGGTTCAGAGGTCAATGCTTTCGATTCACCTTTTAATCTCTCATCCTACATGGCCTCCTCGTACATAACAATTTGTGGTTAAGTTCTTGTGTAATTCATCTAAGCCCGGTTCACTGCGGCAACCAAGTAACGACTCCTTGTAATAAACCCACAGTATCTTAAGATTCTTAAGCAACCCTTAATAAACATCCTAAACAAACCCTCAGAAAAAGTATTTCTTCGTTGATGGTACTTTAGTTTAGAAGTTTAGTTCAGTAGGTATATTTGGTATCTGGTTTTCCGAATTTGCACCGAATTTAAAACAAAAAAAAACAATCTCGACCCCTTATTTATATATTGATAACACTGGTGATATTATAAACAATAGTTATCTGTACAGAAATCCCGAAAAAATCGTGTCAATGTAATTCAGAGGTCATGTTATAAAGCCACGTGGCCCACAAAAAACATTTTGAAATAATTTATTACCTAAAATGAACCTTATTTATTGTAATACAGAAATCTAAATTATTCCTTCCAATGGATTGTTAAATGAGCTATTTAGGAAGCTTTATTGTCCTGTTTACCTGGGTACAGGAAAATAACTCCATTATCCTGAATGTGTAAAAAATACATGCAATAAATTGTCACGAGCAATGGAAATTATCCATTAGGAATAAATTGTACTCAGATGTTTCCATTAATTAATTATTATTTTATAATTAAAGAAATATAAATGGAAACTAAGCAATTAACGATAGATTCTGAAAAGCGATTGTTACTCATCGGAACAATTTAAAAAATCTTTCTTGGAATATCAGCGCTGCCCAGTACTGCGTCGATCAAATAGAATGATCTTTTCTTTATTCTTATATTCAGGGTCATTATGTATCTTACTAGAAAAGAAAAAACGAAATTCATTCAAATTATACAGAAAAGATCGTCTGTCCGACTAAACTCTGGAAGTACTAATAGGCTAGTTTACTCAAAAATAATAATAAATTAGTCCAATACATAGATTATCAAAAAATAATAAAATATACAATTTTGGTTTATTTTGTTAAATAAACCAAAATTGTCGAAGATGCAACGCGTTTAAAAATCACAAATGTTACTCGATCGGTATCATTTTTCATGCGTTACGAACGGCACAAGCCCCCACTCCCGAATTTCGAAGCGTTTTAGCTTTGTCAATATGCATTGATTTAAATAAACAACAAATACGTGTTCATTATATTAAAATCTCTGACGAACTGTACAGATTTTTAATTTATGAATGTAGTAAACAACCTTTATGCTAAGCGAAGCATTATGATAAGGTTTTCATTTAAATGAAAATAATAGATAATTGAAAGGCCAACTCTTCAGCTGACCTATGACGTACTTGATCGCGAACACGAGAACGGTAACATTAATCTACATTTTCCCCGGATCCGGCTACCCCGGCTCACAGACAGAGACCCACTATCAGTGTTTACATTCAATCAGGTCAAATAGATGTCAGGCCCCAGAGGAGTTTATGAGACACTTATGTGACGTAAATAATCACACATAAACAGCGTGAAATTAATCTGAAGACATCGAAATCTTCAGAAAAATACATAATACCTAATTGTTGTTATGTAAAATGTACAAATCTAGCTATGTAAAACCAGTACATGCTGACCGTTCATTGTACTGAATTATTATACAAAGCTAGGCCAAGATACACTTAATGCTAGCTTTATGTGTATGACAGAAATTCTAGAACAGATTCGAATAAATGTTAACGTAATGTTGTAACGGAGAACATTTTTATCATTGTCATTGACAGTGTAATCAAATTAATGGTATTATCACACGTACATAATATATACTTCCGAGATCACAGATTTTGTTTTCATGTTGATATAAAAGTATTTAATGATATAATTTAAGATTCAATAACATGATTTAAAGTTTATGTCGGCTGATAAGATCTGTCGGTTGTACCTAACATTGTTATTTACTGTAATGTAAGTAATTTGTTGACAGCGGTAAATCACCGCACAGTATTGTTACCTAATATGTTTTATCTTTTTACACGTAAAATTAAAAACTTTGTACCCTTTCTTCGAAAATTCCAAGATCACAGATTTTGTTTTCATGTTGATATGAAAGTATATAACGATATTATTTAAGATTCAAAAACATGATTAAACATCTGATCATATCTGTCGGTTATAACATCAACATTTTTACCATGGAATATTCGCATTATAGCAAATAGTAAAAAACACACCAATATGTTTTATTCGTTATAATTCCCGCTGTATTATAACGAATAAAACATATTGGTGTGTTTTTTAAAGGTAATATGATAAGCGACGTAAACTATATTATTCAAGAGAACAGTTTAAAACACTGTTTTAGACTATCACGGTTTATTTCACAATTTAAAATGTCACTTACGGGAATCTTCCGTGATTATTATTTGTTTTGAGTTCCCGATATTTTGACGCTGTTGCAAGCGCCATGATCGCGGGATGAATATCGGGAAGTCAAAACAAATAATAATCACGGAAGATATCCCGTAAGTGACATTTTAAATTGAACAGTTTAAAATTGCAGCACACTGGACATTACATACAGTTATTTTTTCTAGGATATTACAGAACAGAAAAAAAGCGTTAAAGCGAAACATTTAATAGGATTTCATTCATAACTCATTTTCGACCAAAATGTCGCTTAAGCCTATTTACATTTTAACCGTTGCGTTGCATCAATATTAAATACGTGAAACAAAACTTGGTACCTCTTATTCGGAAAAATATTTTATTGTGAATATTTGTTTCCCTATGTTTTTCTTTTCAAACTTATTTTTTTATCTAACTGAATTATTGGCGACCATACTAAATGAATTCTCCTTGTTCCAGACGAAGCCTACATGAAGCTAGCCTTAGAAACCGTTGAGGAGCTGGACTGGTGCTTGGACCAGCTCGAGACCATTCAAACACACCGCTCCGTATCCGATATGGCTTCACTCAAGGTTAGTACTACTGCATGTACCATTACGGACATTGACAGTTGACTTTTCAACCTTATTACTCAGAATACAAGGGTGAAAAGTGATCAACCGCCGTTGTCACGTGAGGACACGTACGGATTCACAATGAATACGACATTGAAGAGATATTTTTACATGCACTGATTATATTAACATGAGCTAAAACAGGTGATTGATCTCAATATTGATACGAGTGCGTCAGTGATAACTGATAAACAACCGGTAAAGAAAATATTTGCTTATGACTCAATCTCTGTCAATACTGAAATCAGTATGTAATCTCACCCGTTACACTGTAATGAGTAAGAAACGAACGAACTTTGTCTCTATTTATTGTGTATTTTCCAACAGAAGCTTTGTTACGTAGCTAAATAAAATGGATGATTTGGAACAGAACGTAATTTTGATATAAAATGTATTAACTGTATTAAGCAGGCCATACACGGGCTGCTTGGAGCCGTCGAAAACTCCATTTCTAAAAGCTCTTATTTTATGTTGGAGTAATCAGTATAGACTGCTTCAAGCGACTGCAGTACAAAATATAGTCTTCGACGTACACACATGTCACGGAGCCAGGTCAAGTCAGTCGTCAGGTATACAGTGGCTATACTCCAGCAATCCGTGTATGGGCAGCCTTACTTAGAACTGAAGTGTCCACCTTATTAGCTACTTAATCGGCTACCAAGTACGCATGCGCATTTCACAACCAAAATCTAATTATATCAAATAATTAATGAGGTTTTCTTGTCATCAAGATATCTATAAGAACCTAAAAATAAAACTGCAAATAACAGGAGTTAAATTGCGGCTTCTCTTTTAATTTAAAAATGTAGATCAATGTTGATAGTTATCTATATACACTTATCTTAGATATTAAATTATTAATAGTATATAGGTTACTATTACAAAAGCAATTTACTAGGACAGAAGCCTAGAATTTACTGAACTACGCGTTTAAAATATTATAATCAGCAACGGTTATAAAATAGATAACGATTGTTATAATGTTTCTATATAAATCTGATAGAGTTTGCGAAACTAGAGTACATAATGTATCACACATTGTGAGGTATATAGGTAATAGCCTTGGAATTTAAGAGACAATGTACTTTCATCAAACGCCTTATCATGATTTATGATGATAATTTCTCAAGAATTATTGCTACCGTTTATTTAGACAGGAAAATACCCGCGCGCTTGCCAAAACTGGCTCATCTTATATTTTACAGAATATCATGCATCAGAACATAAAACAATTGTCTTTTGTTGCTATTTATAATAGACTACGCAGTATTTAAGAGGAAAACTGTAAACATTCTTAAAGCATTGATCATTGAAAATACTGAAACTGTAGGTACAAACTGTATGATGAAAATGTATATAAAAGTCCATTTAGAAAATTGATATCTTTCATCAACTTCTAAATAATTCTTTGAAGAATATTAGAAAATATTATTGTAAGAAATGTATTGGTAAATGTAGTAACTCTGAGAAAAACAAATTCTTCTGTGTATCGTTGCTTCGTTACTTTGTCTACTGAAAGGAATGATATTTAATTTTCACAAAAAAATTCACGCACACATGAATAACTAAATATTGCAATAGCACACTACATCACGCTTAGTCACTAAAGTAGGATGGCATCGCAAAAAAAAAAGAAAGTGAAAAAGAGACAAATATAGTCAAGGTTTGTCAATTGACCACATTTGAGCGCGCCACTTTCTTAGCGCGTATACACCTTTTTACACCTTTATCATTGACTGAAAGATACGTAGCATAAAAAAATAGGATAGGTCATAGAAATAAGTAGAATGTATTAACGAGGATTAGAAGTGTATCATTACGATTGCCAAGCCCCACTCATGTGATTACGACGAGATAAATCATAAACATTATGAATGGACCACGAGTCTGACGAGTGCATCTTGAACGTGATAATATAATATAATAGCATATAATATCAAGAATAACATAATAAGGGGCTAATCCAACGATGGAAACTTACTGATAGAATGGTTAGGATCCCTACTTGTGAATTAAACACATAGGTTTTACAAATATTTATTGTTGAGATGTCATTTGTTATAATTTGTCTCAGTGTGTCGTATTGTTTAGTGTAGAATATTTTTCAAATATAATTATAATTGGGGAGGCCTTTGCCCAGCAGTGGGACAGTGTAGGCTGAACAAAAAAAAAATATAATTTATTAATTCTCAAAAATTGGCATCGTGTAAATTACGGACAACTATGTCTCTTGTCTCTATTCACACGATGCCAATATGGAATGTAATACTCCATTATCCTTTTTTTTTATCGTGGTAAAATCATCAAATGAGGCCTCCCACCTACTGACTAAAATCCACGGTGTCCTTCAATATCCCTTTATGTTCCGGGATCACGGTGATGGTATAAGACCCGCGACCAATACTCCATTATACTGGTGAAAGATTTTATAAAGGCAACCCAGTACGTTTTAAGTTTATCCATTACAAATAAAAAATCCAATCTTTATAATAATAATTAAATAGGATAAGCTGTATATGAGTCATAGTGCAATCATCATATCCGTTTTAAATTGTGTCATCATCGCATTTTCTTTTACTTATCAATCATGCTTAACAGTATGATGCATTGGTAATTCTCAACTGATATGACTATAGTGTTGTACAGTCAACAGTGTAATTGGGTACTCACCTGACCAGCCTCTTCGCAGAACCAGTTTCTAACGTGACATACTAATAATGACCTAACATAATAATTTACTATGAAAATAATAGAATCCCCATTCTCAAGTATTTGTGCAAAGAACAGTGTTCTACGAATGTTTTGAAGGTTTACCTTTTAATTCCACTTAATGTTCTGACTAAATCAATGATAGTTGAATTGTAGTTGAATTAGATATTCAAAAGCAGTCTGAGGTTTATGATCTTAGCTATCAAGTCTTTCGTTATCTTTTTCAGTTTATCTATCATTTAATGTAAATTGTAATTTACAATAATATTGTTAAGAGAAAGAAGTTGCTTACTTACAACACTTAACATAATGCAGCGTAAAACCTATGTTTAAACCTACATGCAACATCCTGTTGACTGCTGAAGAGCAGATAATATTATATATTTTGATAAAGATATAGTTATCGTAACACGTTTTATGTATTAGTCTGTCTAGTAGTGTCTGTCTATATGGTCTGTAGTCATAATGTTGTAACAACTACACATCGATTTGTTAATATTCTACAAGTTGTTTTTAGCTTATATTCTGAATCACGTTCCAAGTTAAATATAAATCTCCTCGTCTTCGATCGCACGTCAACGTTCAAAGCCTCTTTGAGTCGAAAAAGTTTTAATGATTTCGAAGCCAAAAGACTCGCTATTCATATATACTTTTCATAATTGACGGAATTCTGGTCAACTTTTATCAAGGTTATTTATATTACACAAATTAATTAACACACGCCTAAATATTATTTAATACCTAGGCCTTTAAGTTAGTTTAATTAAAACGGATCATGTGTAAGGTATCAAGTACACATTTCTGCGAATAAAGGTTACCATCTCAAATTAAAATTTAAGACTTTCGTTGTCCTTTTAGCTCCAAATATACGTAGATTCATTAGGGCTTCAGATATTTGAGGGATGAATTTTAATTAAAGGATCCCATTCAACTATCAAGTTACTTGAGACTTTATTTGGACGAGGGCCATTGTGTTCTGTCTCAATTATTGTATAGTGGGGCAAGCTTTAACTATTTAATAGGACGCGCTGGCTAGCATTGCACCACTTTGCACCGCTTTACATTGAGTGAGAGGCGGTTCGTTCCTGGTGGATCGATGCCTTTGACGTCACAATGACGCGAACGTTTTAATATTTTTTGCCTGACTACACAACGATTTTAGACCTAATGGTAAAGGAGCTTTTAATGCGATATACGCGTAGGTAACTGTAATGATTAACGAGAGCTTGAGTGTGTGAGCAGTATACGTGGAATGTATCTACGTTTGTTGCCTCGAAAACATCCAGATGGTTAGTTTTCGTTTGCTTACTTAGTCTTGAAGACTAATATGAATTTATTTTCAGTAGTAGCAAAATCGTAGCTTTTCATTCATTAGAACTCTTTGAACTACGTCATTTCTCAATAATTCAATGAGAGAATTTTCCTTTCCTCTATGTTGATGTCAGGGTCGGTCTTGTGCTTCATTTCAGAGCTTTGGATAACAAACTAATCCTGGTATATGAGTTTCTTTACGACTCTGGCAATGAGTACTAAACCCTGGATACCCGTAACTTCCTCTAGGGGTTTACATGAAGCGGCAGTTGGCACAGTCAGTGGCGTGAGTGCGTGACGGTGTGTCATTAACACTGACGGGCAACCTCGACATACCCTCGTGAGTGACGCAGATCCAGGCCGAAAAATAATGCGTGTATCATTTACAAATCAATATTTCACAAACAAATCGTCTATTTATGGATGCAGCGGATACGCACCAACATATCGATTTGGCATTGATACGAGTACGATTTCAAACCGTCAATAAAAAATAGTACTTCAATGACGTGAACTTTTTGTTTTTCCCCGCACTGATTCGGGTGAAATCTATGATATCAGCACACTTTCCTGTATAAATGGAACACTGTCTTTGATATTTTTGTTGAGAAAATAATATATCTTCTTGGCTCTACTGGATAGAAATATAAATCAAATAAAAAAAAACAGACCTAATTTAATGTCAAATTATATTATACGCACAATAGGGCCGTCATTCCTTAGGTCAATTTATGAAAGGAAATTCGGATTAGATTCAGCGGTAACATTTGAAAAACCAAAATCAGAATATTACATTTTAATATCTTCCGACAGCTACTGTAGATTGTCTGGTTTTATTACTCAGCCAGCATCCTTGGGAGTTACAGAGATATAATAATATATATTTTACAAAGACGTGCTAGTCATCATGCAGAAAGTTAATGCAAGAGAAAATGTGAACTGGTTGTCTGGTTATAATATTAATCCGCGTAAACTATTCCAAAAGGTTATACACTGAGCTTCATCATGCGATCACGAGCGATAAAATAGTTGATAGTATGTTGAGTGGGTAAGGTCCATGGACGGCGAGTGTCCCCTACGCTCGCACAGTCACGTACGCAGAGCTGAACCGCCGCCGCCCGCCTTGGCAGATCAATTGTCTCATGACACACTTCTATCTCAGATCCCTTATCTCCAGTCAAACTGCACATGAACTAAAAGAATTGCGCTTCATAGCCTTCACATCAGATCTATTTAAACTGCTATCTGAAATCAAATAAGATAATGCTGTTTATCTCGACCACCTACTTGAGAAATCTTCGTGGCAGTAGCTAAAATAAACAATGATTAGCATCACAATGGCATCGCTACTTTCCCTATCATTCTGATATTTACATGAAAAGTTTTCCTCCATCTCTCATGTTAAACTTATACATCCTTCACAATTCTCACGACTCGAACGGTAAATATAATGAAAATTCTCTGAAATGCTAACAGCCGCCTACACTTTACATACATAACGTGAATTTCGCCTGAAATGTATTATTGAATGTGAATGAAAATTTGTTTTGTATGGAATGGATTCAATAATTAAAACAGTTGTTTTATTTTATTATATTTTTGTTTTTGATGCTGTAAAATTTAATGCGAAAATTGTCATGTTTATATTTATATCAATGACTGTTATATTATTATGTTATGATCACGTTATCATTGGTAAACATGATTACAGACAGCCCTTGAGAGATACCTAAGTTTCTAGTAATTACATTATACAAATATACATATAACTGCGTCATTGTATTGCCATTCATTCACTAAATTATGTAAATTCCTGGATCCATTGTTTATGTAATCCTAACTTTCACTGAATTTACTGTATCTGACAGATTAAGGGTGGTCGATACATTTACATTTTATATCAACAACTATTACCGTGAATATTGGTAGTAACATTAAACGATTAAAGAATTATTAAAACAGTTGTATGAAATTATCTATGTAAATTCCAAGATATATGTATTGCAGATACTGAAGTTTACACTAAATTCCAAGCATACAGTAATAAAGCTCAAAAATTTATTTTCGCGGAAGCTTTTCAGTGCAGGATGTTTGCATTTGTTTAAAATCCTGTAAAAATGATGAAGGTTTCGAAGTTGTACAAAGTAATAGGGCATCTGGCAACACCGTTACCTATCTAATGACCCGGGTCGTGTGTGACGTCTGTGCCGACCTCAGGCGGAGCGCCCGACACCGTTGCCTCGACCACGAAGGTTGACGTGAATTTCCCGCCACAATACAACAGTATTAGAAAATACGTGATCTAGATTTTAATTGTCAGTTTGCCCTCATTTTCCGACACTTTAAATAATTTCAGAATACTCAGAGGCAGGAAAAAACACATTTAGTCATTTTTGACTATCTTACAATATTAGATGCGTATATTTTCTGTTTATTTACCAAAAACATAATAAAACATAATCTGATAATGTTCCGAGAAATATGATAATATAGGTATCAAAATCGATATTGCTTAAGTAAACATAAATCACACCACTCTATGATACATCTATAAAATGCAAACTATAACGTATAGGAACGTTTTAAATGTACACTCAGGTAAAATATTATAAAAAATGTTATATTTTAGAAATCTTTCAAAGCTTTTGATGTTTTCAGCAGGAGTTAAGTATTTTTTAACATTGTAAGCATTAATTAACGAATTGGAAAATTAAAATTGAATATATTTTAACTAACTACCTGCTCATTAAACTAACCCGTATGCTTATATATTATAAGAATTTATATACCTTTTCCGAAAAGTAACTAACTTAGTTTCAATTAGATTTTTCCCACACCGTAAGTACGTCATGGTCGAATAATTATTGTCGGTCAATGAGATAAATTCCATATACGGATACCGTACTGGAATATGTGTAGAGGAAGGTTTCAAAGTTTAGATAACTATGGGATAGGTAAATTACTGAATATCGAATAGGTATCTATCTACGTATTCATACATTAGGTACCTACACACAGAATCAAGTAATGAGGAAACAATTACAATAAATTAATTACTACGAGTACAACAATTTTATAAGATATACGTATTAATTAGTTACGTATTTAATCACTACGTCATAGTTTAGATCTGACTTGCCAACAGCAACTGGTAATTTTACATTGGTTGACCGCAAGAGACCTTTGTGTTCTAAACTTTTTACCGCAAATGTTATATTATGAAAACACGTCACTAAAAAGCTGATAAACCATGTGGTTCAATAGTAATGAATCATTTGAACCGTACTTGATTATGACTCATTGTTTTATCTTTATTTCGTCTCGATCTTGTCTGCAAACCATTTTGGGTCTGTGCTTATATAATGAGTGTATTTACAATAATTATTATATATATTTTAAAATATTTTACACAAGTACTCCAAAAAGTACATTTCTGTTATGACATGAAGCGCCTCGTCTCACGTTTTTGTCATGTCGGTTTCTTTCCTTAACTAAAATAAACTTAAATATCAAGAACCGAAAATAGTAATTCAATTAGATATAATTAGAGCAGGTCTGTGTAACGTTATCATTGAGAACTAAATTTAAACGTTCCGTTTTATTTCCTATCGTCTCAACGTCAATGCAACAAGTAGTCACGGTCAGCCCTGTCGTGAAGTAGACATTGTTACGTAATTTATTTAACTATGTACAAGTGTATGTAACTACGTCACATGAATAAATACCTAATAGACAGTATATTATGTTCAGGAAGAATGATCTTGTTCAAATTCACGACATTAATCGTGATTTATGTAAACAATTTTGCAAACAGTAGATTGGCGACTGTTAAGTGTGGCTTACTGAAAATGTTCGTATTTCAAATAGAGTTTTTAATAGAAAATTCAAAGGGATCGATGGATCATATCCTTATGGACAAAAACTCTTTAAACAGGGTCTTTCTTTTTAGTTGGCCAACGAGGGGGAATCCGTAACATAAGAGATTCGGAAAAACTTTCGGTAAAATTAAGGTCTTTCATTTTATTTTATTTTTTAGCATATGTATATTTGTCAGTCTTAAGTCTTCAGTCAAAAGAAGGTTCTTTTTAGTTTCATTTTTGAACCACTTTCACACAACCTTGACATAGAAATGAGCAAATAAACTTTCATTTGCACATTTCATTTTCACGAGTGAAAGGTGATGCTGAGACATACTAATGTTCTGAAACATATTTTTTAAATTTATTATTTGGACTACCAATAATAACATCTTCACAGTCACCAACACAAAATGCACAAAATATCATTGGTTTAGTTTCCTAATTAATTCATTTTAGGTTCTGTATTTGACATGTCTCATTTACCGAAACCTGCTAAAAAGAAAGATAAATTATCAAATATATGTAAACGCCCAATAAAAATATCAAATCTTCAAAAATCTATTCATTAAACTGTTGAAGCGAGCTAACGTGATAAAATCATGAAAATCATCAAAGCATATTTCATTTCTAAAATTAAATAACCGAGTCGCAGAGGTTCCGCCTTGGAGTCTGCCAAAGGGCAATGGAACGCAGTATTCTGGGCATCAAACGACAGGACAGAGTTCGCAACACCACGCTGCGTTCCAAAACGGGCATCCTGGACGTCGGCAAGAAGGCTGCCAAGCTGAAGTGGGACTGGGCGGGTCACGTCAGCCGCATGAATGCTGACCGCTGGGCGAAGGCCGCCACACAGTGGGTGCCTGGAGATGGACGGCGCCGCCGAGGCCGGCCCAGAAAGAGGTGGAGAGACGAATTGGACTCGTACCATGAGGGCTGGTTCGAAGTGGCGCTGGACAAGGACTCTTGGAAAGACTTGGGGGAGGCCTTTGCCCAGCAGTGGGACAGTGTGGGCTGAACAAAAAAAAAAAAAAATAATAATAATTTTGTATTCAATCATTATTCCTCTCTTTTATGTAAATAATATTCTTGTCACATAATAATCGCGCACAATAAAATAATTATGACGTCAAAGAAGTGTAGTAAAGTGGTCTTGTGCTCTTATATACGAGTACAAGGAGATTATTATAGGAGGTTGGCATTTTAATTCACGAAACTGCTGAAAATTTTAAAATTTATTCAATATAATGTTAGTAATAAAGTAAAATCAAGGAGAATAATTTCATCATCCCATTACTTCCGAGCTAAAGTGCTGTATAAGTAAACACTTTTAATATTTTATGAATTTTCATGCACGTTATTTTTATCTAGGCCAGGGTTGCCTGTCGTTAAAAACATCTGAACATATAACTTGACTTGTTTACGTCTTAATCGTAAGTACATCTATATCTTATCTTCGTGCAATCATCTCCCTTCAATAGATATCACTAACTTTAGCTATTAAACAGATTGTTAAAGCATGTTACACTGGTAATCATCATCATTACAAAGTTTGTTTGTTGTGATACAAATCGAAATGGTTCCTAAAATATTATTTTTCCCAATCTTAATCGATATCTTATGTAACTAATTATTTCTGTGTTAAAATGAAAGAAGTAAGATAAAATCTGACTTTTTGCGTTTTAAAATACATTTTCATTGACAAAGGGTAATGTTATCTCAACATCTAAATTTTTATTAATGAAAGTTCGGTGTGTAAGTGTTAGTAACAAACCGATGAAAACGTTTGATAGTAATGTTACTACCTATGATAAGTCAAAATCGAACGATACTTTGTGGAAATCCATTCTTCCATCTGTTCAAGCCAAAATTAAAATAAACTATTAATTACAAAAAAATTGCTTAACATTTAACGAGTTATTCCACTCTGATCCCCAAACCGATCCCCTGTCAAATATTTTTACTTTCTAGGGGATCAGTTTTTGGGGATCAGAGTAGAATAACTCCATTTAACGTTACCATGCTCGAATCTTTCAACGTCATATGCGTCTACGTAAGCAATGTAAACTGTATTCCATAAGGTAAACTGTTCAATTCCGAGTGGGTATTGCCCGAGCTAGTCTATTCGGTAATTAGAGATTATCACGCAGGTCAAAAGTATTATAGCATGCACACACCTCCGTGACTTAACGTTTATCAAGATTACACGATTTCTTAAGAAATCATCAATTCCTTATTTTTGTAGAAACTCAGAGTTATCTTGTTATTGATTTCTGGCTTCAACGACAGTGTTATTTGTTCACCATGATTCAAAACTGCTGTATTTGAGCTATTTCTAAAAATAAAATAAAAAAATTAAAGAAAAGATCTATGACACAAACAATATATTTTCATAACACTCGTAAATTATGCAAAGTCACTGCAAATCAGCATGTTCACATCACTCTTTCATGGAATACAACGCGTATTTAAAATGACGATCATAAACGAATTTAATTTCAAATAATGTATTTTTATCCCATTTGTTAGAAATCCCATAATAAAAACAACACGTCTGCAAGTTTTCCAAGCATTTAATTTAACCGCATTGTTTGACCACAACATGGTTATCAAATAACCAACTTGTTTACTATACCTACAAATCGAATTTATTACAAATTTTAGCATTCATACCTATTCGATACGCAAAACAAACTAATATAGTAAACGACAAAAGTTCGTACTCAGTGTTAAAAAAAATACAAATGCAAATACTTACAAATTTTCTAAAATTACACGTTTGAATGCAATTCATTTAACGAGTGTAAACTTTCAAACGGAAAAATAGTGGAATCCACGTCGAGGCGCCTGCTTTGTGTTATACTGAAAACATTTATACCTATAGCTACATCGATTACAGCAAATGAGTTCGTGAAAATCACGGGATTACATGCAAATTACTATGAAGGTAGATTCTAAAGAGCATGCTCACTGATTCGAATTTTTATTCACAAGAGTTTGTTTTCTTTCCAATCTTTACTACTTTTACAAGGCAGTCATAACAAAAAAAAACGTTACATTTACGAAATTTTTCACCAACATAACACTGTTAATCTTTGTTTATGAACTTTTAAAAGTTCTCTGAACTAAATTCCTGAATGAATTAAAAAAAAAAACATCATATATCCAGCCTGTATGTGTGTACGAGTTTGTAATACACGTGCACAATTGTACACATGAAACGACTTTTATTTAATCAGTAACGAAACAAAAACAAAACATTTTCTACATGTTTCTTGTCACGTCGCTAGAAGATCGTGACATGAGATACTAATATGCCTAGTTACATCTTCCGTCCAATATGACAAACGGACACGGGAATCCCAATCGACTCGAATGAAATTATGAAACTTGATGCCAAGCTAGCTGATATGATTGAGAGATGACCCATCGCATCGAGACTGATTAATACCAATCCGCTTGATGATCAATTTGGCATTAAAACGCATTTATCACGTATCGTCGGATCACCGCGACATATAAACGCGCCCACGCCATAATCACGTCTCGCCATGACCTATAGGATAAGTATTAATTACTTTGTTCATATAACAAACATTTATCAGTACTTTTTATACCGCCCAAATATAATCGCACAGGATTCAGTGGCTGTTAGATACGTAGAAGGCAAACAAACGTCACTTTAACGATTTTCAGGTAGCTTCATTAGCGCCCTTTACCTACGTCATCCGACGTTATACATTAGTTGAATAAATAATTCACCTTTCCCCAAACGCCAACCTCGCATGTTTATGTTGGATCAAAAGCTTGTGACCAACATGTAGAAGTAAAGGATTTTTTTTATTTTTTATTTGCGCTTTCTTTATAAAAATATCTGATTTGTATGTGATTTTGTTGATGGCTGCTGAATCAATTTTTCTGCAAAAGCTTGTGTCCATCTGATAACTACGATACGCAATAATGATTAATTTTTACCCAGAAAAGTATAAATCGCACGTGAATTAATAATGTTATCTTGTTAATATTTAACTGAATCTAACGTAATAACGCACTATGTTACGAAATGTCCTGGTAAACAGACGTAATCAATAGCTACTATGTCAAAACTTTTTTGTTACACAATGAATGAAGTATTTTTCTCAGTCCAAAGCGGTCTGTGAATACATAACTCTTAGAGATTTCAATCATAGCAACAGACGCTGCGTACTCTGACGCAAGTAAATGGGCTTGAATATTTCCCGTACACCATTTTCAGCTTTCCATTCACGGTTCTAGTTGTACGTCATGGTTTTAGCCATGAATCCATTTAGTCATTTTTACTCTATTGTTTGTATCCATACCCCGCCCACATGCCGACGTCACAAGGAAAGTACCTAAGAATATTTTCTCTACGAAAACCCTAAAGAGATGAATTAAAGCAGGAAATAGGTACTTATAATGTTTATAATATCGTACTGAATACCTAAGTGGTGAAGCTACTTTGAGTAGAATTCTAGTAAAAAGGTGTAGATAATTTCGTCGTAGAGTCAACATCGATCTACGACGTAGACCTACGATGTAGTAAATAGAAAAATTAAGGAACGTGCAGTTGAAAAGATCATACGGAAATAAAAACAAGACGCAATGTTTAACATATAAAATATTTTCAAGGGGATATGAATTCAGATTTGTAGGTCTTGCTGAAAACAGTATGTGGCAGTTTTCTATAAATCATGAAAGGTATCTATAAATTACTGTGTTTTGGTTTCAAATAAAAATATATATAATTTTAACAAGTAAACACAGCGAACGAGTTCCTGATTACATTCCTGATATATTTCAAGAAGACTAAACAACAACGTTAATTTTATTTTGAATACTTGAAATATTTGCCCATTTTTCATGAATGTAAAAATGAAACAATGAGTTTACCGAACAATCTGTTTACGTCGTATATAAAATAACGCTAACTAGTAGGTTTACAGAACCATTAGGTTTTTCAAAGATAATTTATTAACGAGTCTAAGCTGGTCAGGCCCACAACACTCGTGTAGACGATCTTCATTAAATATTTAGTGTGTGATCCGGATTTCAGTGACACAAAAAGTTTATTTTAACCTTTCCCTAGAGTGATGAACAATGAATAACTTTCCAGTAAACTACCATATTACGTGTATAGCACGTGAACTAGTTTGTAGTTATATTACTTTATCATTGCCATGCCACGGTCCCACGCTATGTGACCTGCTGCTCTATTCCAGTTCCTTCACGCTTTCAGGACATGATATATGATTGTTTGATTTACATTCATATTTATTCACGCTGTCTATGTGCATTGAGCTCGTGCTAGTTGTCTGTTAAATTATATGGCTAGACTATGTGAAATATATTTGTTACAAAAGTTGAGGAGCAGGTACAGTAAAAAGTATTTGCAAAGTGCTCCCATTTCTCTTAAATAATGGTTTCATGTATCTGGAATGTTCTGTAAAACACAGTCAATTTGAGTAATTTATCGAATTAATCGTGCTCGAAATCAATGGGTATGGAGGTTGTTTATTTAAGTTGCTGAAAACTAGTTCGGGTCAGTTTGTTCCAGTGAGGCTCGTTTTGGATGCTACTAATACCAACATTATTTCTTAAGAAACTTTTGAACCACTATTGTACTTTATAGAAGATATATTTACAGAAGATTATAAACGAGTAGAGGTATCAGAGCACTTATCATAACAAATCTTAAGTATAGCAGAACTATTATTATCTATTTATTCTATAACCAGTGTCTTAAGAAGCAATGCAATGTCGATGACTGATTGCACAAAAACTAAAATTGTTCCGAGCAGTATTGAACCGATTAACTTTCACAGAAAAACACTATTCTCGTTACACCTACTGCAAATGTCATTGGCGGCTGTGTCTGCAATGACGCTCTCGGTAACGTTTTTCTATTTAAGTCTCTTATCTTAACATTCCAAGTTCACTTAGTATAAATCTGCTGTAACACGAAGGATACTTCCTGATTTGGGATTTAAAAGATGGATCTGTAGCATCCACTAGGGATCAAGATTAGAATTGAAGCTGAAAACCGATAAGAAACTATGTCAAGGAAAATTGTCACCAGATCTGTGTGTCATTTCAGGGCTGAAAAACATCTTAATTGAGAAGTTAGCAACGGAATCTATTCCAAACTCCCAACCTTCTGCTAAGCCCTGGCCACTCCGCTATCATGTCACTAGGTGCCTTTGATATAATCTGTAACTTCAACATTTTATCGTCATCATAACTGATGCTTACGATATGCGTCGGACCTATATATCAATTAAATGAAATAGTTGAAACTTGTCGAATAAAATAATGAAGACAGGTTGAATCCGGATGAAAGCGACTCAGACTGACTAAACTGAATCCCGTTGAGTCAGATTTGGGCGAACAATTCTCTCGTATAATAAACGATTTACAGCCAGGTTGCTAGTTTGCTTACTAATTATTTAGTGAGAAAGGCGTTTCCCTCTACACTGTGTCAGAGGAAGCACGAGCGACTGAATCTAGATAACATGTAAAGCACATTACTGAGAAGGCGATATTTCTGTAGTGTGCGGAGCTGTGACGATAGTCGTGCTACGCTTATACGTAGCCGCGCCGCCGCGACCGCTTCAGTCTGACGATAGCGCTCATAGATACTAGACGCTCTACAGTAATATCGTGCGGATTAAATATTTAAGTTCGGAAAACGAGCTTAGCTAGCAGTTTTTATTTTTGTGTTTGAAGTTTTATTATTTTGTGTTGTGAAATGCGCGTGTGCGCCGAGAGACAAAGCGTTCGTTTCGCGCCTGCCCGGTGGCTGCGGAGTCGTGCAGTCACGATGGCCCGCTCTATGGATATGTTGCACTTGCAGTTCAAGCGAATGCTGAACAAGGAGCTGAGCCACTTCTCCGAGTCCAGCAAGTCCGGCAACCAGATCTCCGAGTACATCTGCTCCACATTTTTGGGTGAGTCTTCATATTTTTTTAGAAACACGTTGATCGATAATAGCTCAAACAAACAAGCAACAATTACCAAACTAACTTAATCATCCAACTTATTTGAAGGATTCATTTAATCAAGTTTTAAACTAAATTTTTCCATAATTTTAAATATTTCCATTTTAAATATTTCCCTTTAAACAATACCAAAAAACACATTCGCATTTCAAAGTAAGTTTAGTATTGATAAGTTAATGTTTTGAACTTGATAAATAAGTTATATTTTAACATTTTTATAAAGGTACTTTGCAAGTTTCAAGATAGGAACAACTGATAGTGAATATGTTATGAATGACTACATGCTTGCAACTTTGACATATAGAGGCAGATTAACTTGAGTGCTGAAAAAATGAGTCACGCGTACTGTGTGTCATGTCGACACGATGGAGCACTTCAATCTGTCAAAATCTTATAAAACGTCATCAATCATAGACATCGGCGTTACGCAATGTAGCCTTTTTTCAATAAAGTGCCTTCATTCTCGTATAAAAGACCAACAAAAAACTGCTCATGATTTCTCCAAAATAGAAACTTCAATTATCTACAATGAATTTGCATTAGAGTTAGAAATTCATTATAAATTCAAATTTCAAGTCATTTGTAAAATAGAACATTCATGACTGCCTTATTGAAATGTTAAATTCAATTTATCATTATGAACAGAACAAGCTAATTTTTGGTAGCAAGTCTGAATATAAAGTAAGTAAGTATATAGAAGTACGTGGTCTGGAAATATATTAAAGTACATGACCTACTTACTTTATGGAGTGAACGTCCTCCCGCACCCACTTGTGTGACAATTATTTCGACGGGCATATAATAAATATTCTAAAAATGCTATAATAGCCTATCTAGGTACATTAAAAAAAGCACTTTATTAAGGCTATTTACTAAAGTAAAAGATAAACAAAGTAGGTAACTTGTATACTTCGTGGACTTAAATTAAAGTATTTAAAATAAAAACAATGTATTTTATGTTAACTATATTCTTTCCAAGTAGGTTCAGAACATGAGTAATACTCATTATTCATCAAGTTGGGATACAGACATGACCTTCCGCATAATGACTTTCTTTGTCACCATTATAAATTCTCCTTGGAAAAACCGGGATTAAAGCGATAAAAATACGTGTCCACTAAAAAAAATCCATGTAATTACTGGCATCAATTCATAAATGCACATGATTACCTACTTATTGATAACATGTCATTAACTCAATCAATAAAAATCGCGTCACAAAATGACTGTATATAAATGGGGCTTTAATATGTGAAATCAACAGGTAAATAAAGTTACTAGGATAATGAATGTAAATAAGAGTTATCAGTGGTGATAAGGCGATAACCCCAAGCCACACGCGCGCACTTCCCGCTCTAATATAACAACCATATCGATTAAAACCTCGTTGCTGCTGAAACTTATAACTTTATCCCAAAGCTCTACGCATTTTGCCTTTACTTATAAATGTTAATTTTCGTTTCATTCAGCCTGGGTCCGCGATTAATATATGCATATCTGTATTAAGTAATACTATTCTTTGGTCGGTAACCTATCTAGACTCGGCAGGCATAAGCACTTAAGTCAAATCTTTTTTCGTGCGACTTAAGTGCTTTTGGCTGCCGCGTCTAGCTATATTGTCCCACTTTTGGGACCTCCGTCCATTCCCTGGGCGGTCACGGTTGTGCGCTAATTATTTTCAATTTTACTCTAATTGACATTTACTTTGTAAAATTTTACTACTTTGGAAAATATACCATTTCAAATTATTGCGATATTAATGAACAAGCTAAACAATTATTAAATATCAACACACTACAGGGCCCTTCAATTTTCAAGGAGAAACTATTGAGGCCGTAAAATATTGGGGACACATAGATATTTGACAAACATCGCCTGTTATTGAACCAATTGCCAAATGGGAACGAAGGAACTTCGTAGTACAATTAAATTTATTTGCGCTACGAACGACCGTGACTAACGATTGCCGCAGCCAAAGAAGGGGCCACTGTTTTCAATAATATCCGCATCAATTATTAATATCGTATTTTCTTGTTGTTGTGTATGACAATAATAGGGATCGTTAGTACTCTGATTTGTAACCTAACTGTTATTATTAATTTAAATTAAGAACGTTGGAACTTCAGCTATTTTCTACAAACCTCTCTTTGTATTTCTGTTATACCCTAAAATACTTTCCACGTTAAATAATGTTATTCAACTTCTTCATTGATCGCGGTAATAATTTAAAGCTGATTGCATTAGCCAGTCTAAATTAATACATTCTTCGGGAAAGAGTAAACACACATTATTTACATTTCTATTTCCACTTGAACAATCGGATTTTCACTCATCTAAAAATAGAAAATGGCTGCGTGTGTATTTATCTGTTGATTAGATAGGGAGTGGACGCGTAGTACTATATATCTCACAGGACGATAACAAGTTAATCCCTTTAATGTCCTCGGATTATACTTTCGTCATGAGGTTGGTCCGTTGGCCCCCTTAATCGCTCCGCCATATTGTGTAATAAATTACAATTATGAGATCATTAAACTTTCCAAATAACATCTTCATTTTGGCCATAAACATGATAACAATCTCCAAGACCAAAATAAAATTCTTTGGGAATCTGATAGGTATCTACACTAAGCGCGCGAGTTGAATGCAGAGCTTAGGAATGCGGTAGTGCTGTTGACAAGGATGGCAAAGTACTACACTGCAGGCGCATGAGGTGGGGCGTGCGGGTAGCGGGGAGCTCTTCACCTCAGACCCCGACTGCATTCAACTCGCACGCTATCTGTATGTACTAAATCACAATGAGTAAAACAGGAAACGTGAGATTTTCATTCATTAATCCTTAATTTGTCAATATTATCTACTAATGCACACAATATATTGAAGGTTAATTTACCTAGACTATTCATATTTAATGCATCCTATTAAGTGATATCAAAATTGAGGGCAAAATATGCAACATTAACGTCATGAGTAGTCCATAACGTCAGTCCTAAATAAGATAATGAAGGCCAAGCGGCACGTTAACAATACTACGTGAAATATATCAAAGCTCCCATCGGCATGATTGATTACTTATCTATAGGTAATAACAAAACTCGCATGTTGACCTGGAAACGTATCAATCATAATAATATGTATTAATGGATACTTCACACATTTTCACCCACTTTTTCGGCATCGTTACCCAGAAACATAGTTATGAAAGGCAATAAAAAATGTAATCGGTCGATAATATTTAGCTTAGTTTATTTGCACAGCTTCTTCCAACTATACAATGTTAGCCATGCAGCCGATATCGTATTCAGGCGTGTATTCAGGTCATTACTCCACGTCTGTATCCCACTTATCCCAATTTTTACAGCATAAAACTTAAAACAATATACAAAATAAATAACATTAATAAAATTGACTATGAATTCGATGCAGTGATTTCAAAATTTATTAAAAATATTTTTATTCTATTCCAGACAAACAACAAGATATCGATTTACCATCTCTACAAGTGGACGAGGTAGCTGAAGCGCGTGCCAAGAAGAAGGACAAGCCGCGTCATACCGGACCTGCAACCACCATGTCACAAGTAAGTACAATGCCAGTTGAATATCAGATATGTGTACCATAATTCTAATGAATTATCGCGTAATCGCCATATATGAAAATTGTTAATAATCACTACATCTTCAAATGCATTCTATTACTACTATTCTAATTTGGAATTATTTTTGTGCAGATTTCTGGCGTTAAGCGAACACTGACGCACACCAATAGCTTCACTGGAGAACGCGTGCCAAGATATGGAGTAGACACTCCTCATGAAGAAGATTTGGGTCGTCAACTGGGTGAAATCGACCGATGGGGTGTGGACATCTTCCGCATTGGCGACTTGTCTTGCGGGCGACCGCTGACTGCAGTCGCGTACGCCGCGTTCACGTCCCGGGAGCTGCTGGGCACGCTGCAGATCTCGGCACGCACGTTCCTCGCCTTCTCCATCACGCTGGAGGAGCACTACATGCGCGACAACCCCTTCCACAACTCGCTGCACGCCGCCGACGTCGCGCAGTCCACGCACGTTCTGCTCAACACGCCCGCGCTCGACGCCGTATTCACGCCCATCGAGACGTGCGCCGCTCTGTTCGCGGCGTGCGTGCACGACGTTGACCACCCCGGCCTTACCAACCAGTTCCTCGTCAACTCAAGCTCAGAGCTGGCTCTGATGTACAACGACGAGTCAGTCTTAGAGAACCACCATCTTGCTGTGGCATTTAAGCTTCTCCAAAACGAAGGATGCGACATATTCATCAACCTTCAAAAGAAACAGAGGCAGACGCTACGGAAGATGGTCATAGACATGGTTCTCTCCACAGACATGTCAAAACACATGAGTCTGTTAGCAGACCTGAAGACAATGGTAGAGACAAAGAAGGTAGCTGGAAGCGGCGTACTATTACTAGACAATTATACAGACAGAATACAAGTGTTGGAGAATCTCGTACATTGTGCGGATCTAAGCAATCCCACTAAACCGCTACCACTTTACAAGCGATGGGTAGCGTTATTGATGGAAGAATTCTTCCAACAAGGAGACCGCGAGAGGGAACAAGGAATGGATATAAGTCCGATGTGCGACAGGCATAATGCGACGATAGAAAAATCTCAAGTTGGGTTCATAGACTACATAGTCCACCCGCTGTGGGAGACATGGGCCGACCTCGTACATCCAGACGCGCAGGACATATTAGACACTCTAGAGGAAAACCGTGACTATTATCAAAGTATGATCCCTCCGTCACCGCCGCCAGCACCCATCCAGCACTCACTGCCCGATGATGACCGCCCCGAACAAATACGCTTTCAAGTAAGTTCAACTATCTGATTCATACCTGTTACACCTTTAAAACTTTCCTTTCAAAATATACCTATCTTAAATTAGAAAAAAATATAAAAACTTAAAATCGAACAGTTTCCCCACTTTATAATTTTGAAAGATAAAAAATGCCAGGTTACTAATGATGATGTGTTTTGTTAACAGGTGACGTTAGAGGAGGGTGAAGGTTCAGAGGAGTGCGAGGGTGAAGGTGATGGCGGGATGTGACGGAAACTACTGGGAATCTGCAAGAAACTCACTGAGAAGATGCAAGTGTGGTGGAAGCTCTGGCAGTAGCAGGGCGCCGGCCGGGCCGGGGCGGGTCTTGTTGATAATAGTAATACTTGTTGACGCTTACCCTCGAAATGGAACGATCCCGATGCATCGTCACATTTCGATCATGATTATTTTTATGTGATTATAATGCAATGTTGTTTAGAGAAATACCTAACGACAAAATAATTATGTCCCTCCAATGACTGTACGTTCGATTGTCTAGTATTTTTACTATTGTTTCGTTTTGTCTAACCAAAGATATATGAAATGTTCTTTCGTTCACGGAGACGTTCGATAATCCCTGTAAGTAGTTAGTATTCGGTTCTTAATGAGTCGTGTAAGTAGTTATAGTCGTCGGTGCCGCATAATATATATCGGCTCGACTAAGTAAGGACATTGAAAACGCTTATTAATTGGTATGAAAGGGTAATTTATATTGTCATATCATCCACGTTTCTCATATTTAATACGGGTTTGCGATAATGATGTTATTCACCAAAATATATTAAACATGATAAATATCCTAAATATAAAATCTATTTTAAGGTAAATTTTAAAAATTGCCTTTCGGAGTTGTTGTTGTGTCTTTTCTGAATATATAATATTCGGCCAGCCTCCTAGCGCGGAGGCGACGGCGACAGCTCCCGGCCGACCCGGTGTAGACCACACAACACTTGTCGTGGCTGTCGTGTACCGGCCTGGCTCGTCCAGGTGCAACATTCGGTATTATAGAAAGGTCGAATTCATACTTAAGATCTCTCTTCGTATTTGGTCGGGGGTCAAAAAGACACTTTACCAAATTCATCCTATTAGAAAGCTTTACTTGATTTTTGTGAACCTAAATGCACCTCATTACTTATGGAGGATCGCTGGCGATCCGTTTACTTTTCTCTTTAGAGTAATGTATTATTATTTTTGTATTGTTACGTATTTAATTCTAGTTCTCTTTACCCAAATACAAATCAAAAAAAAATTAGTCATGAATCTTAAAGTTTTCGTGTACGCAACTAACGGCTTGAAGTGTTTGATTAAATTGTTAAGTACTAACAAATGAGTGGTTTGCGACTAAGTTTTGTTTTGAGTGAATTCAAATATCTATAATTGCTGAATTAAGTGGAAACTAATCGGCGCGCGGGCCGGGTCTTGCAATAGTAGTAGGTAGTTCTGAAACACTTCGCACAACTGTGTCTACTTCATCCATTTCATGCCAAATAGCTCCTTTCATTAACTGTATAATCATATCAAACAATATCAGAATCGCTGTGCAGATCTGATTTCAACTATGTATAACAATATTTGTGTACCTACATAGATTTTCTTGTAAGGAAAGAGCGTAACTGATACTTTTTAAATATAGCATAAACAACCACTGTGTAAAAGATGTAATATAAATAAGTAGATGTCTGAAAATTGTACATTGGATGGAAAAAATCTAGTTTTTATCCAGTTTCATGTTCGTCGGTTGCGACCTTTTCATGTTTGTGACAATGTTATATCAATTAGCATGCACATAGCCACTTGCATTCAGCTACATACTCGTATATAAACTTCGTGTAGGTACATTTACAATATTATAAGGAGGGTGTAATACTTAATGAACCTGTATTATTTTTGCATTTCATCATTCATCTTTTTTATTTTTAATGGACGATTTTAAGAGCTGGTCTCTATTCCTTCATGTACTCAAAAGATATTTTGTTTAAAACTGATTAAATGATTTTAGTTCCTCGCACTTCACTTGTTTTGTATTTCTATCATTATGAATGTCCCCTAGTATTATTATGAAAGTATTTTCTAAGTCATCATTTCTATCGTTCATCAGCATCAGAAGGAAGGTCCAATGTACATTATTTTCGTAGATAAAGTAAGATTTTATCGGCGATCAAATACTACGAGCATGTGTGCATCGCCTATCTTCGAAGTGTCTGATTTTAAAACTGCATAGTTTAGATATTTGGTACCTACGTCAACGTATATATTATACATACATACCTACTACATTAAAAAATTGGATACGCTTAACTACTTGTGTGTTATAAAATAGAAACATTACGCTTAGAATCATTAATTTTCTAATTAAAACATACGTATTTGTAACTAATTGTGTTGAATATGATATTCGTACTGCAGTAGATCTGTGTATAACGTACGTACCCAATCTTTGGTAATTCACATAACGTGAGCATTTGCATGTACCTACCTAGTACCTTTACCGAATTGTCATAATCAGTAATTTTATAATAACTGTACAATAAACATGATAAATTGAGCAGAATGTATAGGTATCTAGATGATGTACTCGCTGTCTTGTCTTGTTTCAATGGATTTATCTAATTGCCTACCTAATGCAATAAAATGGTAAATGATGTAAACGACGTGACATGTCCGATATGCTGTGAAACACCTCGCTTGTATTGTGCACAGTCGCTCGTGATTCTACTACCAAAGAACTTTTGATAGGAATGAACTTTTAGACAAGTGAGTGGTCTTAGCACATCAGACATGTCATACTACAATAGTCATGTAGGATACTTATTTTCACCAAAGGTTTTCAGTGTTGTGTATATGTTTTGTCACTATGGAGAACTATCGCTAAGATTGGATAATACCTAGTTAAATATTAATACCGAGTTAAAAGTGTGCAATGCTGGACATTTGCATTACTGATTATTTATGTTTAAAATAAAAAAAAATAGCTTGTAATAGTTTAAATGAATATTTGAGTTGAATTAAAGAATATTAATGTATTTAGAATAAAAAGATATGGGAGAAAAACTCTATAATCGTTTTATTTTCTACGATCACACGAAACACAATACCTACCTAGCTATCGGAATACAATATGATAGGTAACTACTCATGTTTTTCCCTGGTGCGGGACAAACCCTCTATCTGAACCAGCAGTTAGGGTTATAAAAACACGGTCCACCTACATCACAACTATAGGTAATACGGATTTAGAGTTATAGATACCGTTTAGTACATTCACAAATTACCAGAAGTACGAGCGATCAGGAGAGCCCTAGGCAATCAACTAGGTTTGGTTGTTGGTGAAGTGGATCAGTGGTTGGTTGTTGGAGATCAAATGCAGCGCTGCGTGTCGCGGGATCGATCTCTGAACGGAACAATTTTTTCTGCAAACTGCAAGTAGTTGTTCTGAGTGTTAATGTATGTGAGTTTCTAAGTTGGTAAACGCACCCACGATACAGGAGATATTTTTAGGGTGGGGAAACTTTTTTTTAACAAAAATGTAGACTCGGTGGTTGCTGACAAATGCCAGATGCATAAACCTCATAACACTGCTCGAGCTTGGAATCAAACCCAGGATCTCATGCTCAGCTAGGCTTGCGAACACTTAACCAATGAAGCAACATTACGACAGAATCTTCTTTATAGTACTTAGAAAGTCAAAGAAATATCTAAGAGGTATATTAGCTTCACAGATAAAAATACCAAAGAATAATTCAGATAATAATTCCTTTTCTCCAAGGAACTTATAGGTAAAGCATAACTTCCTTACTTTTCTCCGAAGTTTACACTAAACGTACCACAAGTTTCACAAGTTTTTATGACAAACTAGCTGACCGGGCAAACTTCGTTCCGCCTCAGAAACAAAAGCAAAACCTTTTAAACCTTCCCTGGACTTAATAAAATAATTCAAAACCAAAATCAACCAAATCGAGCCAGCCGTTCTCGAGTTTTAGCGAGACTAACGAACAGCAATTGTTTTTTTTTAATAAGAAGATATGTGACAAAAGCCAGCATCGGCCTGCCCCGCCCACCTGATAAAAGCGGTCGCCGGGGCCTGTGGCCATACTTTGATTATAGTTAGGTATTGGGTAGGTAGGTATATCTGTCATTTTTTCCCACGTTTTTATAAAGTCACTTTTCTTGTCCCCACGTTTTTTGTTTGTTTGTTTGTCGTTCCGGTTGGATTTTTGCAACTCAATTTTGAAGCACTTACCGTTAAGCAAGCAGGCTGAAATTTTGCACACGCTCTGAGTTCTGATGACAATACATGACTAGCTAAGAAACGTCATAACAATTCCAATATGGCGGCCTCCCCAAGATGGCGGACAGGCTGTCTGAAATCTATCCCCATGATAAGGGTATCAAATGAAAGGGTTTGGTGTCAGGAATACGAAAAAAATAGTCACGTGTCTTAAATCCAACATGGCAGACATCCAAGATGGCGGATTGGCTATTCGAAACGCTTTTAATTTCCTTAAAATAACAAAATAAAGAAGAAATAAAATACATTTATTTATAATTAATAACCCTACGAGTCTGAGAGAGGGGCCACACAAAACGTGGGGGCGTATCTTTGCAAGTTACACCCACGCTCTAAACATGTCATGTAGGTTCTATATCTCATAAATAATCCCTTAAATAATATAACTAACTGCAATAAAAACCCATATGAAAAAAGGAAAGTATTTAATGAAATTACGACTTTTACTTCCGTTCGATCGAACAGAATGAAAAAGTTCAACAAACGTCACGTATCATTTGTGCATGTTTGCAATGCGTTGCAATAGATGACGTTTTACTCAACTGAGTGACGAAAAGCATGTAATTTTGCACAAACGTGTCTTGAATTTTGTGTGTTTTCTTTAGACGGGTTTTGGGTTTATCCCATAGATATGGGATGAAAGAAATTGGGAAATTTACGAGAAAGTAGGCCTGCGGCGCCTCTTCGTATTCGGCGCCCTGGGCGCTCGCCTAACCACGCCTTACCCTAAACGCCGGTACGGTTTGATCCCGCACGGAATGAATATTTGTATGACCTACATGAACTTGTTTTGGATCTAGATGTTTGTTTAGGTTTGTTTCTATGTTTGTAAACGCATCCACGACAAAAAAAGAAACGTTGTCCGCAACGTTTCTTTTTTTATCTTGGTAAATCAAATGAGTCCTCTCACCCAGCGTGGTACATACGCAATCGTATTCTCGATAGATTTTCACAAGTTTTAACATTCGTGAATCGATCCATAAAGCCATCAGCCATTTTGTGCATCGTGTTTCCAATCCAACAAGCACTTACGAAAGAAATTCAATAACGAAAAAGTATTTTGGCGCAATTTCATTAGTCGATAGTACTCGACAGGTTCGATTCTGGAACGCATGCCACATGCAGGGCCCGCATTATTATAACTAGTCGATAGCCTGCGTGAGGGCGTAGGAAAACCTCCATGTTCATCGCCAGTTATTGACAAGCACCTTACAAGCACACATTTATTCGGTTGCGTTGATTCTATACAAATCCAGTTCATCGTGGTCTTGTTTTGTATTTCCGCAGAATTATCAATTAGCTTAAACTGTTATTGCATAGTTAATGTAATAATAATAATATTCCACAACTATCACACAACGCCATCTAGTCCCAAGCTAAGCAGAGCTTGTGTTATGGGTACTAGACAACTGATAAACATACTTATATATTTCTAAATACATACATATTATAGATAAATTACACCCAGACACAGAACAAATGTTCATGCTCATCACACAAACATTTGTCTTGGGTGGGAATCGAACCCACGACCCCCGGCATAGCAGTCAGGGTCACTAACCACTAGACCAACAGGCCAGTCAATGTGCATAGTTAATGTGTAGCCGTATGATTCTCCCTAATCTGCCATAACTGTTGAGTTATTTTTTTTTGCGTAAAGGCCTTGAAGCCATGCCTGAAAAAATATTAAAAAAGTAATATTTATTATCTGTTCCAACATTCTGGTCACTATTTATTTTTTCGGGCAACACCATCACAATTTCTACTTTTGTCTCTTTCTTTTGAACGTAAAATAACGATATTCTATCCTGCTGTCATCAGATGTCACACAGGATGTCTATCTTTAGTTTGTGAAACAAAAGAGAGGTTAAAAACCGCTTCCAGTCGCATGGAAATTTAGTGCCCATTTTACAATCGTATTGTGCTTTAAGACCTTTAATAGTTGCAATGGCAGCCTTGAAGAAAGATGAAGAATTAATTACAAATGATGCCGTTGAAAACGGTGAGGAAGAAGAGCTAGATGCAGCTGAAGAGGGCGAAGCTAAAGATCCCGCTAAGAAGAAGAAAAAGAAAAAAAAGAAGAAGAAGGCAGGTTAGAGCGAGTAATATTGATATTAATTCATACATACTCAACGCTTGCCTACGTACATTACCCTATACATGTCTATTTTTATCTTGAGAGCGCATAGTAACGGGTCACCTACGCTCAACCTGATAATATTGCGTTGTTTTTACATATTTAGCTATGTATTCGCGCAGTACTTCAGAAATTGTAGTAGAAAGATACTAGTTTTATAATGAAATCATTGTAGGTAATATGCATTATATTGATTTAACATTTTACATTGTACCTAACAATAATGTATGTATCATTATGCATGTAGGTATATATCGACGTATAGTAACTATCTTACTAGTCAATTCTAATGTTATTTAGTATGAAACTGACCATACAAATAACAAAAAAAAAAAAAAAACATAATGTTGTATTACAATAACTTCATGACCAGTCCAGAACATGTCTATCTGATATACTTTCTACAGCTTCTGATTTTTCTTTAGAAAATGGGGCTGCCTGTGAAAATGAAACAACTGAAGTTACAAATGCTGCTGAAAAAATAGAAGCAGTTGTTGAAGATGGTGCTGAAGGTGATGAGAAAAAAAAGAAGAAGAAAAAGAATAAAAATAAGTCTGGGAAGGGTCCGTCTAAGGAGCAGACTAACCCACCTACCATCCCCATTGCTGAACTGTATCCTGATGGTAATTGTTCTTATCATATTAAAAATAAAAACAGTAGCTGAGCGAATGGACTGCTGCACTGCATGTTGCAGATTTGATTCTGGCATGAAGCAAATATTTGTATGATCTACAAGTAGTTATTTCGGGTCTGAGTGTTTTTTTATATTTTTGTAAACACTCCCAGGACACAGAAGAAATTCCTAGTTTGGGGCAACATACTAAAAAAAAAAAGGTACAATCTCATATTGCCCAACAAATCATTAATTCTTTATTCTGATAGCACCATGCCTACTTTGGAACGAAACCCTCTATTTCTATATTCATTTTGTGTGACATAACATGAATATTTTTAAATAAGTTTAGGGCTTATAAGCCCTATATGTATTTTAGTCTCCATCTATACTACCACTGATAAATTATTCTTAATTAATTGTTCAGGAAACTTCCCTGAGGGTCAAATAACCGAGCATGGTCCAGCCGAAGGTATTGATGAGAGAACTGCTAAGGAGCGCTTCTCCAGTGAAGAGAAAAGGGCTCTTGATAGACTGCACCAGGACATCTATCAGGAAATAAGGCATGCAGCTGAGGCACACAGACAAGTATACTAAGTTTTTACCTTTTTATAATAGTTTAGTGGTAATTCTTTAGAAAAACTATAAAGTTTTTCTCTATTTTCACTGGAGCTTGGTTGACAAGCTAGTTATGTATAAATTGAAAATGCAGACTTAAATGTTTAAAACTCTGTGTTCCTAAGTCAACAGACATTTTTTTCCCATGAAACAACAACATGGGAACAACAAAAAAATATATAATGTTATAAAGTAAAATTATTTCTTGTCACTTCCTTGGTGTGATAATGTTTATTTATTTACTTTAGTAGAATAGTAAAAAAAATATGACTGAAACTGATAGAAAAAAAATAAAACTCTTTTCTGAAATACCTTTACAATTTTTGTGAAGTTATGCACAAATAATTAGTTTGATGAATTAAAATGCAAGAGTCATTTATTGCGGCCAGAGCAATTTGTTGTAATCTTTCGTGAGTCTATTTATTATCCTAATGCCAAAACAGCAAATAAATCACAATGACAAATGTTTCATCACATTCTCCTTGGTCTTTATTGAATTTTATTGCATAACAAATGATTTGACCCATCTAAATACCAATTGTACATTTCAGACACGTAAATATATGCGTGACTGGATCAAACCAGGCATGACTATGATTCAAATCTGTGAAGAATTGGAATCAACTGCCAGGCGTCTGATTGGCGAAGATGGATTGAAGGCGGGGTTGGCCTTCCCCACTGGTTGCAGCCGTAATCACTGTGCTGCTCACTATACTCCAAATACTGGTATGTGGTGTGTCTTCGCACGAATTTGTGACTGTCGTGTTGATTTTGTTCGAAGTACAGCGTAGCGCCAACAGAGAGCCCGTAATATCTCTCGGCAAAAGCACGATAGAATTTAAATGCTCAATTTAATCTAATTCTACTCATTGTGTTGTTTGATTTAAACATTTTTATGACTATGTTGTATCCAATACTCCTGTCACTTCCTAGTTTCTAATAGCTAAGCACCTTTTCGTTGTACTTAATCACCTTTCCTTACTATTTCAATGTTTTAATGTAGGTGACACGACTGTCCTGGAATATGACGATGTCGTGAAGATAGACTTTGGCACTCACATCAATGGACGCATCATCGACTGTGCGTTCACTTTGAGCTTCAACCCGCGTTACGACCCGCTGGTCAAAGGAGTGCAGGAAGCCACGGAAGCCGGGATCAAGGCTTCTGGAGTCGATGTGAGGCTGTGCGACGTCGGTGCTGCAGTACAAGAGGTATATTGGACACCTTAATCTTCACTAAATTAAAAAACACATTAAGATCATATAAATATAAGAGGTATCTCATAATTACAACTAACTCCAGCTTGTTTCATACGAGTGAGGTTCTTCAGTAAAGAGAAGTGAATTGTACTTGCATTTTGAAAGGGGTTTGCTCTTGTTATCAATCTTTCCCAGAGGTATAGATGAGCTAGCCCAAGAAAAAATGGAACTCCTCTGCATCGTAGGGACACAGTAAAAATTATATTGCGTTGGACTCGGCAGGATAACGGTAACAAGACTAGTGGTAGGCAGTCTTGTTAAGGCCTGCCACCACCATTTCGAAACCGATTTTCAGCCGTTTCAAACTGGTTATGCAGCTTATTACGAGGTCAACGGCGCCTTGTAATTTAGATTGAAATAATGAGCTAAAAAAATCTTGTCATTACCCACCACTGATCCTGTAAACCATTTAGTTTAATTTAAATATTTGTTTCAGGTTATGGAGTCTCATGAAGTTGAAATAGATGGTACAGTGTATCAGGTGAAACCTATACGCAACCTCAATGGACATTCTATTGGACCCTACAGTAAGACATTTTAACACATTCTTAATTTTTATTAAATTGTAATAGATACTTATTTTTTACATTTTGAAATCTAATCGAAATCCTTTTTGCCTTTTAGGGATCCATGCGGGAAAAACAGTACCCATCGTGAAAGGCGGAGAAACAACACGCATGGAAGAAAATGAATTTTACGCTATTGAAACATTCGGATCAACCGGACGTGGCCAAGTTCATGACGATATGGATTGCTCTCATTATATGAAAAACTTCGACCAACAATTTGTTCCGCTGAGGTAATTTTGACGTGCTAGGAGTCTACTAATCTTAATATATATAAATCTCGTGTCACAATGTTTGTCCTCAATGGACTCCTAAACCACTTAACCGATTATAATAAAATTCGCACACCATGTGCAGTTCGATCCAACTTGAGAGATAGGATAGTTTAAATCTCAAATTTTAGACCGGGTCCTCCACCCGTGCGAAGCCGGGACGGGCCGCTAGTATATTATATACAGTAATTATTAACGATAATAAACGTTTAAATTTCAGGCTGCAATCATCAAAACAGTTACTGAACTTAATCAACAAGAATTTCGGTACTCTTGCATTCTGCAAGCGATGGCTAGAACGCGCGGGCGCTTCTCGTTACGCCATGGCGCTGAAGGACCTGTGCGATAAAGGCGTCGTGGACGCCTATCCTCCACTCTGTGACATCAAGGGCTGCTACACGGCTCAGTTCGAGCACACAATACTTCTAAGACCCACTTGCAAAGAAATTATATCTCGTGGAGATGACTACTAGCGACAGCTAAAGTCGCTGCGGGTGCATTTCGCAGCCAGCTTCTTCTACAGAGTTTTAAATTAAGTAAACAATTTTAAATCACCTAAGATTTATCAGTTGAACGATTTTATTATTATTTACGAGTACGATTTATATAGTTGCTGAACATAATAAATACATTTAAAAACATATTTTTACAAACAAACATTGCATAGAGTCGGCGTTACAGTGTTTGTTGAATTCTTTGTTGCTTTTTTGTATAAGTTGTCATTTTTTGGACTTTAATGTTCGTCAGCAGTGACGATAAACTTTTTGTTGTAACATTGTTATTTCATTACTAATATTACTTTAATTTGTATTTTTAATACACTTGTATTCATAGCAATTGTGTCGATATCAACGTTTTTGGAATAAAGTTCTACTTGTATTGGAGGCAATAATTCATTTGAAATACTACATGATATCCCAAAATCAAAGCAACCTAGCATGCGTATTTCTTTGACCTATGCGTCATGCTGAGACGTTTCGACCTCATTGTATTAAAATAAGACTATCAGCGTTAACTGCATTCAAATGCAGTCTAAAATCTGTTTCCCACGATAGCCTTTGCCACACCGTCCATGGGCGCCTGACCTAATAACATACCACACACTGAATTTTGGAAACATCCATTTACAAATCCAGACTCTGTGGGAAAAAACCCCAGAAACACTGATGCCCGATTCACACCTCGAACCTCGCTATAAGCATTAAATGGAACCATTTCTTTCACATGTAGTATACATTACATTTTTATTTTAAAGCTGAATAGTTTGTTTAGTTGAATGCGCTAGTCTCGGAAACTAGGAGTAAAGAGCGCCGTGAGACGCCGTACTGTTGACCATTTTCCAGATCAGTATTACGTGGGTCCAAGACTCCAGACAAAATACATCAAAAAAGATCTCTCATTGAACTCTTTTGCAGATTTAAAACCAGATTCAAGTGCTATTTTTTAGGTTTGTTTGTTTATTTATATACCTAGCTTCGACTAGCTAGGGCACCGAGACAAAATATTAAAACTGCAAGTGCGCCCCGCGTTGGAATAGTTATAAAACCGCAAAAAACAGTTCTAGATAGAGAGGAGACCTATTTATAGGTCCTATGACTCCCATAAATTCAGTTTTTATTTAATTATGATAATTAAATAATGTGTACCAGCAAGAATGAAAAAAACTGTCAAATAAAACGCTAGATATATGTTTCAAAACTTTATTTTTTAGGAAAACGCTAATTTATTACTATCGCAAATATAAACGATTACATTCATAATTTAAGTATTTATTACATATTATCGATACAAAATCTTTCGCCAATAGCGGATTTATAAAAATGTATAAAATGTTAATGACAACTGAATATCACTAGCATTTACCCAATATTAACTTGTCAATCACTACAAACATCTACTCCTTTCTAACATCTGCGAATACTAACTACCCCTAAACAAACTCCTGTTGTATTAACTGTAAAAAAAAAGAAATGAACATTTCAGTCTCTTCTAATCTGTCCACATTATTTTCAAATGCTATATAAACACTTGAAAGGCCTCTTAAACTTTTACTAATTAGGTACGTGCCGGTAATACATAATCTCATGTGCGAATCTTCAACATCTGATGTATGAGTTACTTTGAAGTATGGCCACCATAAATTTAACTACTATCATTTAAAAAATGGAGTACATATGCCACGATATAATTGGTGAACAATAATACATAAAATACAATGATTCGTGATCTTTTCTGCAGCGTGCATGCATGAGCATGCTTCCAGACGCCGATCACTCTGGTATGTTTCATGTAAATTATAGCATTTATTAGCTTACGTGGAACTGGCTTAACTTCAACATACACATACTGCAAGTGTTTAATTACTCTTTAATTGCGTATTTTTAATTGGCTTATAGCCTCTCTTTAAAATAATAGAAACCTCTATTATGAAAAGCTGATATCTTACGAAAGCCATTTGTGTAGCCAAAAGGAACAATATGCAGTTGAATGTGTATGTTAAATATTAAGTCAAAATAATCCATACTTATACAGGCACTAAATAAGTACGTATATGATATTAACGTTAAATTATTTAAATATTCGTCTTATCTGACGTAGAATGACTAGACTAACGAATTTCAAATTTAACCTTTCGTAGGTACTACATCTGCGAGTAGCACCTAGATACAAATATGCTATAATTTATATGATTAATAAATATTACATTAATTCAATTAGGTAGTTTATTACTTTCGATAAATTTACTTTTACAAAATATTTAATCTACATAAAAAAGTCACATAAATAATAGTAATACATAATGTTCAGGCATTCCCGTGAACCAACATTCAGAACACGCTACAAGTTAACGTTCTATCTATGTGATCCTGTTGGTCTCATTACAATAACCTGGAAACCAAACTGATAATATAATATTGCCTTATACCAAATCGGTAAAGTATCACAGAAATTAACCATACCTAGCTAAACTATGATGTCTTCATTAATAAACATCACGAAATATTACGAAACACATCAAGATTTGGTCAATGTATACTAAAATATACGATAATGCATTCACTAGTCACAAGTGCCAAGAGACAAACAAATTATATTTAAATAGATAGACTTAGGTAACACTCAAAGCTTACCAAAGTATATTGAAAACGAGGCCAATTAAAATGAATTATGATTAGGCCTTGAAATATTTAATTTTTATAGGTAAACTAGAAAGAATATTTACAATTTAATCAAACAATAAGCACTGGTAATAGTTCAGCCATCACTAGAAATCGTCTAAACCTAAACACTATCTAAGAAAAACCATGATATTTGCGTATATTAAACGTATCAACAGCTTACTGTGACACTTTCAATTATCTATTGATCATTGGAATGGAAACTTATTTAATGTAAAGATGATAAATAATTATATTAATACTACAAACCCCACACCACTACCTCAGTAACTGCTTAATAACACCAAATAGTTTAAGCATTTATCATAATTTCTCTTCGATATTGCATTATAGGAAGACTAGGCTTCATACACAAAATATAATTTAGTGCTCAAGTTTTAGGAGAGCATAAATAGAAAATAAGTGAGAATTAAAAAGTAATTGAGACTTTTAGTTAGCTAGATGTAGGTCGGTGCCATCACCGTTAGTAGCCATTGAGGCGACTGGTACAAACGCCGAGTTCGATGGCCAGGTGTAGATGGACTGCAAGGGCACATGGAGTAACTCCACCAAGTTTCTGTAGTTTGGTTCTGAAACATTCATCATATAATTATTAAAAACTGCATTTAGCTTTCAAAAAAATAACATCTATCTGCTGTTAAAAAATCCCCCAATGATTTCCAACGATCTGAGCCGCTTAATGCTGGCACGTGAAGTGGAGGCTGTCCATCCCTCACATATTCCGCCGCCGAGGCAGTATGAATATGAATGCTAATGTAACATGGGTTGAAACAGGGTCGGACGCAGACCTCCATCCAGGGCTGGGCAAAATACATGCTCTGCTTTAATTGAAATACAAATTACAAAATACAGTATCGCAAGTAATTAAAATATAAAATACAAAATACCTTTAAGTAAAGTATTTAAAATATAAAATACAAAATACTGTATTTTAGCTTTTTTTAATTGAAATACAAAATACTAATTACAAATTACATTTTACTAAATATGTAATCTAGACCAGCATGAGCTGAATGGCCTGGAATGTTCTCAATTCGACGTTCATTTTTTTGAGTTTTTTTCGCCATGTTCGACGTACAGTCATAGGGTACAGTGTAAAGACGCCAGCAGGTCCACCTGCCCGAATCTGTAAATTTTTACCAATCAAAAAATAACCTTCCACTATTGTAATAAGGTTCAAAAAATATTAATGAAATTTGACAGATTGTGGTAGGTAGCTTGATGTGCTGACGTCGGTACATAACAGGTGCAGTATTGCCAACTCTAATTAGCTGCTTTACCATCATTGCAGAGAGTGCAATGACAGTGAATTAAGTTTCAATGTATTTTGTTAAAATTTATTTTGGAGCCTCATGTATTTGAAATAATAATTACAAAATACTTCGTCGTCAGGTATTTAAAATACGAATTACAAATTACATTTTAAGGAAGTAATTGAAATACAAATACAAAATACGTATTTGTATTTCAATTACGTATTTTAAATACAAGTAATTCAAATACTGCCCAACCCTGCCTCCATCGTATGCTCTAACGTACCCACCAGGCGATCCACACAGTGGCACACACGCGTGCGTTTCCTCTGGCATACCGCTTAATTTGCGGAACTTCACGAGACCACTGTGTAACAGAAGGTGAGGACACCATGACCCTCCAGTCACCCCTCAAAGAGGGCGAGGGGTCTTAACATCGCAAATGCGACGCGCCTATAATTTTATTGTTACGGGCTTATTTTGAAACTATAATATCTTCTTATATTTTCATTGAAATCAAATGAAGTCAGGAGCAATTTTGTTCAAAATTAAATACTTGTAATATATATTTATAGTTGTTCCTGAGATTAGCATGTTCAATCAAAAAAACTCTTCAGCTTTATAATATTAGTATAGATATCTTGATTAACTCACCATTTTCAGGATTAATATATCCTCTACGTATCAAAAAGTCTAGAAGCACTGGGGCACTGGTTGTCTTGAACTCGGGTGTGAGTGCTCTTGCAACACACTCTTCAGCAGTTAGCAGTTCAAAGTTCTCTACCTCACCATCAGCATTCTGAGGCATGAAATCCAGTGGCAACTCCAGATCGTATACATATTCTGTGTTAGGAAATAGGCCCCTTTCGCTTTCGAAATAGAAACTGAAAACATTATATCAATTATGAAATAAAAGAAAGATAATTTATATTTCCATAGGGGTTAACTGCACAAATATCTTGTACCTAACACAGCCAGCTGGCACCAACTTTTTCACTAGTTCTCCTTCTACAGAGGCCTCTTCGGCGGCTTCTTTTATAGTTGTCTCTAGAATGCCGTATCCAACAGCCAGTCCACCACTGACGAAGCAGTCCCACTTGCCTAAAAAGTAAAATAGTTAAGTAATAAGAACAGAAATTTGTTGAAGCTTAACATGCATAGTCAATAGACACCAATAAAAATAATTTACATAGAACCTCTCCATATTATTACTTTTTTTTGTAATTAAACCTCTTCTCAATTCAAGTTTCATTTGACCTCATTAATTTGCTATCAAAATCATAACTATGATATTTTATGGTACTGAACTCATTTGAATATTTGATTACAAAATGCTGCTTACCAGGCCAGGTTTGTTTAGTGAAACTTCTCTGCTGTAACCAGATGCAAAGACCTTTTGTTGGGTGGATCACATAGCCAGTGACACTGACTCCATAGTTCCTGATGCCAAATAGGCACATAGCACTCCTGTCCATTTCCAACAGGCTCTCCGGGTAGCATGGTGTGGTAACCCCAAAACACTGTAATTGTAACTATTTGTCAAACTATATCCATATTGATATTAATAGGCACCAACGGCTGAAGTCCCATCACAAGCTTAACACTTAATTTCAGAACTAAAGATGCGCATTACTTTATTCCAACATTATGTTTTACCCACCACTTCAAAAACATTATGAAGAATAAGGTAGTATTATTTCTGCAAAAAGATGACTGATTTATAGATAACTGCAAAATAGGCCAGGTAAATTCAAAATTAATTTAAATAAGATTCAAAACTCAAACATTGAACAATAATATTATTATTTTGTTGATGTCATAACAATAAATAGAACTTTTGTTAATTAGGAACAAGGAAACTCAGAGATATTATACTATGAGTGTAGCTCATAGTATAAAATAAGTAACATGAAATAGCTTTACATCCTGTTAAAGTGTTTCTATTTTATCTATAATATACAATGTAGAGATTGTGTGTACAAAATACCAGTATATTATCAATTCAAAATGATAAAACAACAAACAAAGAATTCTTTGACTAAAAATTTAAATTGTATTTTATGTATACATTACAAACTATATGAGAAACTATTATTTTTGCATCTGATTTTGATGACCCAGTATATTTTAAACATAGTTTTGTTAAAAGTTGCTAAATGCAGCATTGGCTGCATGAAGTTTGGTAATCATCACACACCTGGACAACAAGTATCCAGTGTTAACACAGGTTGGAATAAATGAATTTAATACTAATTAATATTTTAAACACAGACAAACAAAAAAAGCTTTCACTTTTATAATAAATCTTACTCTCACTTACCTCATCTCTCCATCCTTTTAAAGCGCATATCTCATTTTCTTTCCTCAGTTTCTGTAATACATCAGCCATCCTTGTAGTCCTCTCTTTATAATCCCTGAATGCTGGATTTAATTCTACATACTTGCCGGTGATCCGAAATACCTGTAATTGTGGTTGAAATGTAATACAACTCTCTCAATCTCATAGATAAAGAAAATTATCAAAGTATTTGTGATAGATTCTATCAAGAAGACATGAAAAGCTAAAATCTATACAAATGAAAAATAGATTCTATTTTATAAGTTTAATGTATGTTAACATTATTTTATGTTAGTCATTAATTTTATTATGAGTGGTTTGAATGAATTCATTGAGGATATTATATTAGTATTTATTAGTTTCACCGGAATTTGGTAAAGCAATGCAATAAGGGATGATGTTTCTGTTCATATCAAGTTCTTAGAGGAGCATAGTATTTAAAAGTAACATTATAAGTATTATTTTGCTACTAATGTTTAGTTTTTTATGAAAAGAGTTTCGTGTGTAAAAATTTTGTTTATGGGACTTACCTCTGGGAATCTTATCAGGTATTTCATAACATCAGGGCGAATCAAACCCACTTGATATCCGGCTACTATAAACGGTTTACATACTCCCTGATGCAAGCCTTGAACAATGTAAAATATGTAAGCAAACAGCACGAATTGCTTCTTCAACAGCTTGTTATTACAAACACTAGGTAGGCTGCCTAAACAGACACTTGTGTTTTCCTAAACTGATAGGTTTTTGCTGGTAAATTACACATTAATTGAATTACGTACCTGATAGATAAAAACAGTTGAATTTTTTGGCTAATTTGAGTAGATCGGAGATATTGTTCTGTGCAGACGAGTACATATTTTTCATATTACTGTTCCATACAGGTTCCACACAAATTTTATGTACCGAATGTCTCTAGGTAGACCTAAAAAAATAAAATTATAAGCAATGAGAGGACTATGATGGTCGTTAGTCGTTATACCACGGCAGGCAAACTTAGAACAAAAAATTTCAACCGTATGCTCTATGGTTAGAAAATTCGCTAAAGTGAGGGACGCGGGGTAACGGGGGTAGTTCCCTGCGTCCCTCGTTCATTCCCTGCCCCTCTGTGGCCCAGTGCCCAAACCATAGACAATATACAAATGTCTCTTTCAACATTTCAAATTACGCGCTATTTTCTATGTTTTCGTAAGTTTTCAATTTCCGCCATTATAGTTTTCTAATTTCTTGGCACGGCAGGCAAACTTAGAACAAAAAATTTCAACCGTATGCTCTATGGTTAGAAAATTCGCTAAAGTGAGGGACGCGGGGTAACGGGGGTAGTTCCCTGCGTCCCTCGTTCATTCCCTGCCCCTCTGTGGCCCAGTGCCCAAACCATAGACAATATACAAATGTCTCTTTCAACATTTCAAATTACGCGCTATTTTCTATGTTTTCGTAAGTTTTCAATTTCCGCCATTATAGTTTTCTAATTTCTTGGTTTCTTTCTATCGAGCAAAGTTTTGCGTTGATTAATTTCCGTACTTACTTTTTACCCTATTATGGAGTCTAAGGTGTAATATTTTGTACAACAAGTGTTACAACAAGATGTACAACAAGTGTTGTGTAAATCATTGTGGTGCTAGACGAAAGGACGTTAAAATGTATTCATTTCATTTCCTCGTAATGAGATAGGGACTCCAAAAGTGGCTTCAGAACATAAACAGTGATGATTTGTGCCACCTAGGCGTGCAAGATCTTCACAAACTATGTGTGTGCAAGAAACACTTTGAAAAAAAAATCGTCAAAGAAAATAATAGACTTTACCCTGGTGCTTATCCAACATTATTTTCAGCTGATGAAATGTTGTCAGAACTACCCACTCGAGTTCAAGGTTTGTCTTATTATATATGTGCTTACTAATCTAGTGAAATTAATATAATATTCCTGATTTTCATAAGTACAGGCTCTACGTTTGGTCAGTGGGTCATCAGGAGCGGTAGCTTAATGATAATTTTATAATAAATAATTTTACATTAATATATTAATTATACATATTTGTTTCAGATGTATGTCCTACTAAACTTGACCATGACTATTGTGATATCTCTTCATTAAAAAGGAAACAATAAAAACCATAATTATGCACTTATAACTGGTAAGATTGTTACTTATTCACAATACTTTAATAGAACTGTAGATATTATAATAGAGCTGTTACAGAACCAAAGTATTATTTTTTTGCCATATAATGACAATCAATGATATAAAAATGTTCTTTATTTCAGATCCTACTTGCACAATGGCCTCAATTTCTGATGGAAATTTAACAGGTACAGCACTGGATTTTCTATTCCCTTGAAAAATATGTATAGATTTTTAAATTGCTGATAAATGTGTGTACATATTTACAGATCGTTCATTATCATTGCCGTCTATATATTGAAGAAAATTATTTAGATAATAATGGTATGCATTCAAATAACTTATTACGATTATTTTTAATTTCAATTTAGTATCTATTCTGTTATAAATATTATTATTTGTAAATTATTCCACATTTTTTTAATTGCTAATGTGCCATTATAATTCCCGTCTTCACCCACTGCTGGGTATAGGCCTCTCCTTGTTTGTGCCAAGCTCCACGGTCTTGCAGATCATTAAATATATATGTACTACATATATGTAATTTCATTTGTATTTCTTTTATGCATTCTATCTGTACCCTTAGCACAGTACTTGATTTTAATTTCCTTGTAATTATAATTATTGTTTGTGACAGTTTATTTTAAATAACTTGTGTAAATATTTACAGATCAGTCATCATCATCTGTGCCTTCCACATGTGAGATGTCACAATATAATGAAAATGGTGTGTATTAAGTTACCTATAATGTTTTATTATTTTTTATACATTCTGTCTTTACTGTTACTGGATTTTAAATTACTTACTATTGTATAATTTATAAATGGTATGATTTATAAAAATTGTTTGTATAATTACAGACCAGTTACCATGTGTGCCTGATGCTGTGCCTTCTATGTCTCAGGTGCCACAATGTAATGAAGAAAACGAACTGCAAAATATTGGTGCGTATTAAATTAAATTCTAATATTAATAGTCCTTTTATACAACCTGTCTTACACACTGCTTTTGTTAATCCTTCGCAGAACAAGTTAACATTTTACATAAATAAGAAAAAATCCTACCTAATCCTATACTATCCTACCTATACTCCTAATACCTATTTTTCCCTCGTGCCCGCCGCGTAGAAGGGGGTCAGTGGGTCATCTTATTGGTTTTCTCTTGTTCTTATAGGTACAACATTATTTTTATGTTATGCAAAACCCGATGCACCTACCTATTATTTTAGTATAAATAGAATCTATGTATAAAATTCTGATATTCTCTTCAAAAAAATTACTGATATAGGTATCTATATTTTCCTATACTGATATATATTTCGATAAATTTAAAATTTAACAATATATTTCGTTAAATTTAAAATTTAACAAAATAAATTTCAATCCTTTAAATAAATTAATTTTTCGTGTTTTCCAGCTCAATAAGCTGATGGGAGAAAAGTAAGTGCAACTCTGAAAAACACTGCAGGAAAAATAACATTTTTCGATGATCTGTTCGATTCTGTAAACGGATACGGCAAAAAGTCAAGAGGAAAACCATTACGCGCAGCCTGTACATCAAGTTCACCTCACCAAGAATTTAGGAAAAACGGTATAAAAAAATTAGGCGCTATTTTAATATACGCAAGAAAAAGCATATGCTAAATGTAAATTTAAAACAAAAATAAAAAACTGAATGAGTATTTTTTGTGTTTAATTTCCATATTCTCAGTAGTTCCCACTCTAATCCATAAGACGCAAATAAAAGTACAGTAAAAGCAACGTGCAACAGGGCCATTCAGGCTGTAGGCTTCAAAAGAAGTTGCCTTTGCCTAAAAATATAAACCTCCACTTTAAAAAATATGAACTGTCAAATTCAATTTTTCCAATCTCTACGGACCATTTTTCTTCTATGGGAGTGGGTCGTCTGAGTGTCTACTTAGTCTGTGCGTTATACGAAAAACGCTTCAATAATGTCCTGTCCTTGTTCAGCGAATTCCACAATGTCCGTCTGTCACTCACTGACGCGAATGGCGACAAAAACAACTGACAGCTATAGGGATGCGATGAATATGGGATAATGATGTCGATAATTCATTGCAATTTACACGTACGTAATGAATAAACTTAAAAAACTACTGAGGCTATGGCAAATATTTTTTTACCATTATAAAGCCACATTCACCATTCAAAGCTGTCAGGTGTTTTAAGTATTTAATTGCCTTAATACACAGTATTAAAAGATGGACTGTCAGACAAATTGTGCTGTCTAGACTGGAATGAGAGAAACCCATTATTTGCAAAAACTTTTTATTTTGCTCTCTTTCTAGAGAGTATGATCAATGTTAGACAACAAGCTAAGTCCATCTTGTCTATCTATGGTGCTGACAATCGATAAGAATTTTTACAATGGCAACCCTACGGTGCCTGCCAAAAAAATGGTTACGTTGACAACTCGTCTCATTAGCTATTTCGTCTCTTTCTCTATTACGTCTCATTCACTAATACGTCACCTTGTGCATCTAGTAATTTTTATTAACTCGTCTCATGCTCTATTTCTTCTCTTTTCCAACTCATCGAGACTGATAATTCCGATACCTTTGCCTTATCAAAAAGGGAAAAAGAAAAAAATTGTTAGCCAAACAAAGCTGTCACTGTCAGGCTTTCAAATTCAAGCTGTCAAGTGTCAACTTTGAGTCTTTGATTCCTTTGATTCCTTTGATTCGATTCAATAATTTTACGAGGATTTTTATTCCATAATTTTTACAATAATATTATTGACTGTGAAAGTATTCAAAGACTACGGCACTGAGTGTGAATCACGGCTGATAATCTTCATACAACGAAACGCTCGACGTAGCGCCATATTGTTTTAATGATGACTGACGTTTGTGGTCGTCTCTGATTGGCCGTCGCAGGCGCTGGTAGGCCGCCATATGTTTTTCTTTCATAAGACGTGTGTCTGACATTTGCTAATATTGATCTCTAATGTTTATCCTGTCCGCTTTTTCTGTAATAATAAATCCCCAGTGTGTCTACTATTACTTTTACTATTTGCAAAATGTATTACGAGTGCTCTGTTTGTAAATTTTCGCGACAGGACGCTATTTGGCATCATTTCCCGTGTAATAAGAAAAGACTCGCTGTGTGGTTAAAGTGTCTAAACTAAACCGTGATGATCTGCAAGACTGCAATCGTTATCACCTGAAAAACTTCCGAAGCGGTTTTTTGTCAAAGCACTTCGAAAAGAAGTTCATTACGTCTAAATCTCGTCCAAGTCTCGGCAGTGCCTATCCTTTCCTGTTTACTGAAGATGAGATTTTGAGTGGAACAACAACTCGACAGTATAAAAGGTAAATATTATGATAAAACATCAGCTATCATTACTTCTTGCTTTCTTAATCTTACTTCTAACAAAATTTGTTAGGATAGATGGATGTTTGTTACTCAGATTATTATAACATAATAGGATACTTTTATCCCAGGATTAAATTCCTGTCTAATTTTTATCATAAACGCGGGCGAAGCCGCTGGCGATGGCTAGTATAAAATATATGTTTTGAATCCTAAATTGTTATTTAGTACTAGCGGCCCGTCCCGGCTTCGCACGGGTGGAGGACCCGGTCTAAAACCCGGTCCCGATAGTTACAAACACAACAAAAAAATAATTATCCGAATCGGTCAAGCCGTTTTCATGTTATGTCGTGACAACGGAAAACGGGTTTCATTTTTATATATATAGATGGTTGCTAAATTTAAACAGCGCCACCGTGGTAGGAGGCAGAGATATATTTTTCCTTTAGTTTAATAGATCTTTTTAAGATAATTTATTATACAGTTACATGATAAAATAATATGTTTTACTGAATACATAATAATATAATGTTTTCATAAAACTCAACTGATTTACACTATGTGACTACATAAAGCACCCACCTCATTCATTGGAGTGGGTCCGAGGTTCATAATATTTTTTTATAATAAACATTGTGTTTCTTCTTTTCCAGCTCATTATGCAGATGGAAGACATGTGAAAATCTAGAGAATAGCAGTTGTAGAAAAATCAGCTCACCATCGTTTTGGAAAAAGGCGATTGATAAAACCATCAATATACGGCAGTAACAAAATACTAAATTACCCATCCAAAGGTGCAGTGAGGTGTTTCGGTACAGTGATAGTAGCTCTTAAAAATAATGTTGCGTCAAAAGGTTTACAACAATGAACTGTTACTATGATAATTTTACATTTATTTAATGATTTTCGTTATTTGCCTACGATGCAAAATCAAGCATTCAAAAAATTTTAAAGGAAATTGAAAAATAAATGTTTTAATATGTAATTGTTTTTTATTTATTTTTTTTCCCAAAATTAATTTTCAGAAAAGTTTCACTAATATAGCAATATCGAATACGGCGTTTAGGCTGTATACGATTATTCCTTTGCCATTGAGCAACAGTGATTTAAAAAAAAAAACAAACGTCATACACCATTAAAACTCAAAAGCTGTCAAAAGCCTACGGCGAAAATTTTTGTTCCGAAGTTGGCAGTCTGATACGTAGTATCTCTAAGTAGTCTGTGGTGTGAATTTAGCAATGTCGTCGGAAAGCTTTGGTGTTGTAAATGACTTGGCTCCAGTTTTTCGTCCTTACATTCAAAATGTGTACCAAGATTTAAAACTAGGTAAGTTGTTTGACGCAAGCAAGTAATTTCTTGTTGTTTTTAATAATTGAAATCTCCGTTAAAGTGTAATTATAACGTTGCAGGTCTATGTAAAACAAAAGTTGACTTCGAAAGGGTATCTGGGAACTCGGAGGGGGGTGACTGCCAAATTCGGATTGTCTTGCCCTATTGCTCAAAGAAACTGAAATGGGAAATAATATTTGATGGAACAGCGCCTTGGTTCGCACCAGACTTCAGATTTGATGACGATAGTTTTCTTATGAATGTTGATGAACAGTTTTTGGAAGAGAAAGTGCCAAGCCTATCAAAGTGGAATGAAAATGATCCGAAAGCCCTTAGTGATGTTATTTCAGAATTGATAAATCTATATAAACTTCATCAGGTAAGCTAAATTGCGTTAATTTACTTTCTGAAATCTGTTAAATACAACTCCAATACTAGAAAATTTGGTCAACGGCACAAGTCCCCTGTCAATTACTAAGTTATTTTGAACTTAGACATGTTATTTATTTGGGGTAACGGGACTGTAAACACCCTGCTTACAGTCCTAGTCCATATTCCTGGCTTGATAACGTCCTATTTAACATTTCCCATCTTTCTAGATCAAAAAATTAAATGAAGATGACAGTTCTCGGGCCTTCTTTGAGTACAGTGCTCTCCTCGGTGATGCTCTAACATCTGAACAAGATATTGAAGTATGGGTTGGTAGTCATGTAGTTGAGTTCTTGATCAGACTTAATGTTGATACATCCAGATTACCTGAATTATATACAGATGGGTAAGCATGACAAGAAAGTCTTTAATATTATTATTCATGCTATATTATTATCCTAATATTAGCCTTTTTATTTTATTAAATTTCAAACCTAATGTTAGCCTTTTATTTTATTAAATTTTAATAGTTTCTTAACAAAACCTCACCATTTTTTATCAGACATATTTCTGTAAAACATTATTATTAATTTCAGAGTTGAAAAGAATCCTGGCATAGATACTGCATTATTATTGGTGAGGTATCCAAACTCAACAAATGCAGAGTTAATACTTTCACCAATACTCACCAAGTCACTTGGAAATATATCATTACCTTTGTAAGTATTTATTGGTTTCACAAATCTTTACTCATAGTAGTATTTTTTTTTCAATTCTGATGTTGGCTATAATATTGCCAATCACTAAACTGAATTGGAAAACCAACAGACAAAAGACATAAATGGTAGAAAGAACTAGTACTGCAAGGATGCATTTTAAATGTTTGTGCTTTATTTGTAAACTTCCATATCTCAGTCTATTTAGGTTTACTGTAAAATACAATTCAAGTTACTGTACAATTCACTATAGAAGCATAAAGTTGGATATCAATTTGTAACAATGAGCTGAATGTTGTAGATCAAAAGCCTACTTGCATGTCAATAATAGCATTTGAATATCATATTTTCTTCTGTTGCCTGTATTCTGCTTGATACACCCATAAGACTGTTTTTTTCTTATTCCTATATTTGGCTTTCAGGATGCATCAGTCAGGGGTTTTAATGGATTATGTTCCAATGGTGACTGAATTATTAAATAATAAGGTAATAATATAATAGAATATATTTCTTCTTGTTTCTGTTTGGTCTGCTTCTAAACATAAAACTAGAAAGAAGTCCAATAACTATTCTATGATACCCTGCACTTCCTAACAAAACATTTTTGTGCTATGCCACACCATAATATTAGTCACCAATAGCTTGTTTTTTCGTAACACAAAATATTGATTTTCAGATCAATGATTTGCTGAGCAATGAGAAATTGAAACGCGATTTACTGGCTCAACTGATCGTGAAATATGAAGGTGCTGTTTTAGAACATGATGCTAACACTGCAGCATTCCTGTTTGAAATGAGCAGCTATCACTGGATTTTACAGATAGATATTGGTTAGTATATGATGATGACACAACTCTGATTATATAGTTACATTCTGGTATACCTAATAAAAACTATCATCATGTGCAGCATGACACAGTAGGAATGGATATTATCAACAGAAGAATGTATGAAAAAATGTAAAAAGCAGAAAAAAAGTTTTTATTTTTCAGTAGTCCACAAGTCTTACCATACTTGGGCAAGAGAATTGTATGGAATTGTATACCAAGAATAGACGAATTGTCTATTCTTGGTAAAATAGAGATAGAAATGTATTTGTATTTTTTATTTGACTAAAAAACCGTTTGCTAATGAGGTGTCAGATTCATGCAGTGATTACAAGTGTGAAATTGTGTTTTGTATATATTAAATTATTTATTTGTTTACAGGTGCTAAGTTTCCAGATAAGCCTCCAGTACTTACACTAAGATCAATTTATCACTGCAATAAGGGAAAACCAATGTACAAAATACTGTCAGGTTGCCCATACAATAATTTTGAGAGCTACATTGAACAGCAAGTAGAATTATTCAAAAGTGAATGTATGGGCCTTCCCCCAACCAAAGAATCACACCAATTTGTGACCCTTGAAAACTAACTGGCATTTATGCTGTTTTTACAAGTAGCTCATAAGTACCTATAAGTAATATTTTTCATATAAACTCTTATAAAAAAAATGTAATATTTAGAGGTGTAAATAAAAGAATTTCATATTGATAACATTTTTTTTAATAAGTGTGCAAGACCTTAATCACGATGTTCTACACAGATTTATGATTGTAAACTATATGAGAACTCATTCATTCATGTTAATGTATGATTAATATTGCTTACAGAATCAACTTTGGAACATTAGCTTCTACATTAAGTACCTACACAATTTTAAGTGGGTATTATTCAGCCCTAGATAAAACACAATGGTTAGTTACTTATCAAAATGTGGGTTCAACAGGCATAAATAAGTACCTAATACTTCTAATAATATGCTCCAAAATTTTAAAATGTACAATATTTTAGGAACAAACTGACAATAGTAAAATGAAGCCTGTGTCAAGACAACAGGTACTGTAACTTTGTGAATAATAATTTAAAGAAAGTATAATCACAAAGAGTTTCTGCAGTGACAAACTCTTGCCGACAGAAGAACCCCACAATAAAATAAATACTTAATTATTTGTAACTTCATGCAACACGCACGATCATAATTATGCTAGATCTAATTAGTCAACTTGCTGTTTTCCTTGGAACCAATAAGTTCGTAGCGATATCTCATATACATTACTTTCATTCTATCCCATACATTATCAAAGGAGTCGAGGGCAGGCCTTACATCAAGTAAAGCAAATTCGTACTTGCTGTCGACTTCTCCGCCGTCATAGTAGTCAATAACGTAGCGGACATCTTTTCCACATCTGTCGACAATCCAATCGTGTCTATCGAATGGCAGCTCATAACTGGAATCAAAAGATTATAAATTGTTATTTGAGCAGGAAGAAAAAAAAATGATTTATTTTTATTTTACAGGCTTCAATAAGTTATTATTAATACATACCCAAGCCAATGTCGTATGCGAGCCCTAGGGCTGTAGTCTGATGCCTTGCCACCAAAACTCTTGAGTCTTGGGTGTCCACACTCCTTTGCATGCAAAGCTTCCCATTTCAATACCTCCTGCCATGCCTGTGAAGCAAAAATACACAAATAGTTAGTTTCCATAAAATAAAAATCAATCTTTTCAACTGCAGGATGTAGTTTTATACAAAAAATTGGAATAATCTGTTCAAAAATAACTTTCCCAGATGATATGGTAGCAACTTTAGGAATTGTGAAATAATTGTGCACAATAATCTAATGAGGCTAAATACAGGAAATCAATTTTTCTTAATATATTTATTTTCAGGACTGAAATAATGACTAATAAGGAAAATAAATGTAACAAAAATACCTGTTCATTATTAGCATTATGTATTTTGATGATGTCATCCATATCCTTCTGTTTGATATCCTCATTCTTCCAGCGCCAGCCTTTGCGTAGCATGGCATTCCAGAACATTTGTTGGCTGGGGTACACCCAGAATTCAGTGGAGCCATCTGGCATGGCACGGGGTATTGAGGACACTTGACGTTGTGTAGGGAGTTCAAATGGCTGGTCAGGAGCTGGTTGCTGGTTAGCAGGTGGCATCTAAACAATACAGAGAAGAAGACAATCATCATCAATTGTTTAAGATTTTCTTAACTTCCTTGGATTACCCCAACCAGCAATAAAATAGAATAGAATTATAAAGAAAAAAATACAATTATTAGTTCAGGATTAAGCTGACACTGAAAAAAAAACATAACTCACAAGGTGTATGATACTACATCACTGACCAAGGATTATTAAGTGTAACATTTGGATAAATAACATTCTTGCATTTTTTGAAATATCAGATTTCAATGATAACATGTAGTAGAAGTGACTGTCTATTATCACTTAAACATTTTCATGGAAAACATAACTGTTATCTATGACATATTAATCAATCATCTGTATAACATGAGGTATGTAGAACATACGATTGTATTGAAGGTTACATTATTTTGATACACAGTCAACATGGTATTTATAGATGACTTGTTGGCGATAAAGAAAGTGATCCTATAGGTATTTAATTAAGCATTTAATTTATGATATGGACTTGGTCTTAACACTTACCATGTTATAGGGATTGACATCGTTGCCTTGTTGTACAGGACACTCTGATGGTTTCTTAGTTTCTTCAGGTTTTGCGTCCGTTTTCTTGTGCATTGGACATTCTGGTGGTGGGTTCGAGTTATTTGCAATGTTTGGCAGATTAACACCAGCCTCAGCTGATACAGAGTTTCCCATTTTTGAGCTTTTTGTCTTACGTAAGATATTGCTATAGCTAGATAGGTTACCTAGCAGAACATGAGCATATCTTTTTGTCTTTCTGTAGACTACAGTAACAGATACCGTAGTTTACGCAAATTACTATCTATTTCTATTAGAACCACTAATTAATTACTGACACTACCCAAAAATTAACTATTTTTATACTGCTCGTACTACACCAGTACACCCATGCGTGCCCTTCACATTGACATTTGACATTTCACTGACATTTAGTATTTTAGTCTTTGACTATCATTTCTTTTTGTAATATTTCTGGCATGGCTTCAGGGCTTTTGCAGCACAATCAACATTATTTTTTCGATAATATATGTATTATCTTTCTTTCTATCTTCTATAAATGTGTTGCTAAGCTCATAACTCGAAAACGGCTTGACTGATTTGGATAATTCTTTTTTTGTTGTTTATAGGACTTCCACCCGTGCGAATCCGGAACGGGCCGCCAAAAATTCAATTTTTCTTTGGTGAATGCTCCAACCAGCCCGCGAAATTCAAAATTTCTTGCGTTTTTTGCAATTTGCAGACTATTGCTAAAATAGGTTTTATTTTGATTAAAATATCATTCGCGGTTGTAAGACGTATGTAGTTACAGAATTATATAATCATCAAAATCATCAATACAACCCTCCAAGTTCATAAAACTCTAGGAATTACTTTTTCTGTTTTTTTTTTGTTCTTAGGGTTTGGGAGCGAGAAGCAATAATTGTTACGGGTAACGCTCATAAGTGGGCCCCGCGTATCTAATAATACTCTATTTATTTCATCATTGATTGTTTTTTACTTTCTTATTAGAATTCCTAGGAAAATGTCGTCTAAAAAATGGACCCATTAATAAATTAGCTATAAGCGCAGCGCATGTCAAGTCAAGCATACGACACTTGAGTCTTTTTTTTATTGTAAATAAAAACGTTGCTTTACATCACAGAGTAGTTTTATGAGACTTTTACTATATCTCTACATTAGGAATTTCTTCCAGTATTTTTTATGGCCGCGTTGAGATAGATTCTCACATACACAAATACCCAGACCCGGAACAACAAGCGAAACCGCGACACGCTGCTCAGCAGTCGATTACTCAGCCACTGCGCCGACCGTGTCGTTTAGTTTGCGTAAGGGTTCAATACCCATGCCGATATCGTCGAGTACCTAGTGTTATTGAATTTTTCCGTAAGGAATAGTCACTGTTGATGTTTATATATCCCTTGAAATAAGGGTGAACCTATAAGGGACAAAATCTACTCATAGCTTGTCTGGCGAAAATAGTAAAACTGTTATATATTTATAGGTACACCCGGTACAACTCTACCTTGAGTAGTCTTACTTTTAGACTTTTCAAATTAAAAAAATAAATAATATAATTTACTTATGTCTAAAACTTTGATGGTTTGAAGATTCGAATTTTGAACTCAATCAAATAGGTCTTTGAATAGAAAAACAATCAAAACATAAGCTGATAATGTATGTAAGTAGTTTCTAATAATAAAAAGCACTGTGTTTTTAACAGATGTTTCTATTTTAACAATCTAATACTAATTAATCTATAACCTTCAAAATGTTACTTTTTCTTTATGTATTTTAAATATTTCTTAGCATTAAAGTCATCTTCAATATCATCAGTTACTTTAACTTTCTTCTTTGGCTTTCTTTTCTCTAGTCTTATTTTCCTTTCTTCTTCAGTCAACTGGGACAAATCTAGAGGCAGCTGTAAACAAAACATTTATAATAATGTAGTAGATTATTTAGTGAAGTTTGCACAAATTCGGTCAGGTGGTTCTTCATTCATCACATTTTTTGTAACACGTAGCGAAGCACGAATATGCAGTTGAAATGAGATAGTGGATGTATAATCAATATTTAAAATAATAATTATTGTGAGCAACAGTGGACTGTGACCATCTGAATATTTTTTTTAAAACATAACTCAGTGTGAAGGTTACTTAATGCCTACTAGGTAGTATTTTTGTTATTAAATTAATACCTTTATTATTTTCCTGGGTTCATGGTATCTAATATTGATAGAAGCTCCGTCCGGTAGAACAACTTTAGTGGGATACATTCTAGTATAAAGGTCTCTGTGTACTTTTGTAACGGTAGCTATATTATTATGTAAATGTTTTCTGAAGCAATGATTGACTAGTGAAGATTTCAAGTTTAAAAGGATCTTTGCATTCATTTTTAGTATATTTAAAAAATAAGATTCCCAAGATCAAGACTCGTAAATTCTAACCTAAAAATACAGATGACAATGACATTTCACAATAGTGCTGGGAGTTGTTTTCAGAAACACAGAAACGCTTAGAGAAACCAGTTTTTTTACGAAGCAAAAACGAAAAACGATTCTTGATTTTTCAATTTGTTACGATGACATTTTCCCTCCGTAACAAAGACCAGTGCTTCACAAATCAATAGGCTATTTGAGAACATTGAACATCAAGTGCCCATTCGCACGAACGCTTTTTTCCGGGTGTTAAACAATCACCCAAAATAGGTCAAAATAATGCATTCCCATCCATGTCTTTAAAAGCGCGGCGCTTTTTTACGAACTGTATTTGTTTTTAAGTGCTGGGCTGACTCAAGGAAAACTCGCTCTTTTTGAACGCCCAAAAAAAACGCTCGTGCGAATGGACTTCAAAAGTATACCACAAATCATGGCCATCCTATCAGCGTAAAAAAAATATAGGTATGTATGTATGTATATTTTCTGTAAAATAACCGATTATATGGTGATTATTTTTTTCGTGATGATAATGCCGGGCGCCCTCTGATTGGTTGCAAGTTGCAACTCTGATGTCGTCACACTTCGTAGTTAAAGGAAGGTTGCTGTTTATTATTATTATTATTATTATTTATCATCTTCTGAAGAAAAAACTTAAAAGCTTCAGTTGCATTACATTTAAACTTGTTTACTTGCGTATGACGTCATATATGTCATGTGACAAAGGCCATTACAGATTCAGCGGTTTGTTGGTGTTTTGGAAATTCAAACTTTAACATTGTTTTTATTCGTAATACAGCAAATCTCAAAGAAGTATCAATTCAGTTTGCTTATTATGTGATAAAGAATCATTTAAATGGTTTCCCAAAACTAGTTATATAACCTGTTTTAAAATCAATTCCAAAACACATTAACGTTAATCTATGTCTCTTCTGTCGCTGGTCTGCTGGAAGAGATTTCTCATTGAAATAAGCAGTACCTTTGTGTTCTTTTATCTATATGTTATTTCTTGTACCTATGTGTTAAATAGGCAAACGTTCAATTTTGATTATGGAAACGTAAAAACGAACGATTATAAATAAAATGGTTTTGCATTCCTACTTTTTATCGTGTTGAAATCATCAAATGAGTCCTCCCACCGGGCGGGACGGGAGGATCTGTCAAACTTGACGGTGAACCATCAATTTACGACCTAGGGTCACGGTTACCCGATGAAAAAGACCCGCGATCCCGGCGGGCTTTGGCCCTCTAGGAGGACCCCGTCAAATTGCTGACAGCTATTTGAGAGGTGCGTGGAATACGATCCGCCGTCGACCATAGTCCATGATTGGCCGGCGAGTCACCCATTGCTTGCCTTCTGCATGGCCATGGTTTTCCTAACTTGCATTGCTTGCGTTACATGCAGATAAATCAGTCATTTTTGTTTGAAAATGAAAGAAGTCTGCTGTTTGATGTAAGAAATAAAACGGTTTTTAATAACCGTTTCTTGAACTGTTTTTTTTTTTTTTTTTTGCAAAAAAAAAAAACAATGCACGATCCAGCTTATTTGATCATTGTTTTCGATTGGCAAATAATATAATAATTAATAAACAAAAGGGTTATTTGACAACAGCATATAATAGCGTTAATAAGACATTCTGCTGCGAAATAAACGTAGAAAAAACCATGAAAAAATCATAATATTTTATCTGTAACGAAAACGCTCGTGATTGGTTGAAAATAGGAGGGCTTGCTTGGTGGAGCTTGGCGTGCTCCTCGGCGTTGGCTTGTTTGTTTGATGAGTGTGTAGTTGATAAAATCATATAACTTTGGAAATAAACAATAAAATTTATATCGGTAAAGTGGAAATGATTAGTCTTATTTAAGTTTTGATCAGCGCACAATATTTTTTTGCAAAATGGGTTGTACTCAAAGTGAAATATCGCCTCAAAATGAGACTCCAAGGAAAGGATGCACAGATGTGTTGTGGCTCATTATTTATATTTTGTTCTGGATATTAATGGTAAGTTTAATTCAATACTTTTCGTATTCAATTTCGAATTATTGGAATTAATTTTAATGGTGTTTAATTTTAAATTATCAGTTTAAGTGATGATTTATTTGTTTCTCAGATAATCGTGGCTTCGATATCTTTTGTGTATGGGAATCCTTTACGAGTTATCAATGGATTTGATTCTTTTGGTAATACGTGTGGAGTGAAAAGCAATCAGAAACTCACAGCTGCTCCGGTGTCAGGAATCAGTACTTTGGATAAAAAATATTTATTCTTCATGGATGTGAAAGAGCTGCAAAGATCTCTTAAAATATGTGTGAAGGAATGTCCCAATAAGAAGCTGGAATCAATGGCTGATATACAAAACTTTTATAAAGGAACTGGATCAAATCTTTGTCGCTATGACATTAATTTGAATACACTAACAAGTAACAGGGACACTGGAAACAGTTACATTGGTCCATGTCCCACACTCCCAGTGTACGAGACATTTCCCCTTCTTAATAGATGTTTCCCTAAGTCAGCAAAGGAACTTACAAAGAAAGTATTTAATGACTTTTATGATCTACTGAACAGCTGGGATACTATTGAGCAAATGCTTTCAGATCTGTATTCTTCTTGGAAAGAGATGATAATATGTGTTATTATAGCATTTAGTGAGTATTCCACTTAATACTCATTTTTAATCACATATGCAAGCTCTGGGACAGTAGATATTAACATTTCCACACCCAATATATATTTTTTAATTCAGCCCTTTTTTGGTTCTTTCCATTATAATCTAGAACAATTCAATCACAGCAAAGGAGAGTACAATACTTAATTACCACAAAAAATAATTATGTTTGGCCTTGGATGAAGAAAATGAAGTCAAACATCTATGAGATTAGATCAATTTGCACTAGTTGGGTCATTGTGTTAAAAATAAGCAGTATGTGGGAGCCAGTAATAAAGGCATTGACTCATTTTAACTGGTGATGTCATCTAGGCATTGCTTGACTTAGCTGCATGCAGCTTCTATGAATACTTTAGTCTTACTCTTTAGGCAGAATCTGAATATTGACTAAGATATGATGATGCCGTTCAAAAAAAAGGAAGTGAGGTCATCAGTAATTACGCTTAACTACTGTCAGCTGACCTTACATTATGTTTCATACTTGACTATTAAAAATGTTCTTGAATTTTGTTGTAAAATGAAACCAACATTAATTAATTAATTAATATGCATGTCAGTCACAGGTCTAATTGAGGAAAAATCCATAATTTATTTAAAGTTATCCTGTGGTTTTGTTGATAAATCTGAAACAAAAATTATTTAATTTATATATTTCTTAATGCTATAAAACTATTTTGTACTTATCATAGTATAAAGTTAGCTACATAAGGGTTTCATTTAATTTTTAATAGGTGGTAAACCAATATGAGAATTGGGGGGTTCACCCCCTCAATGACAACTTATGTGTGTCACGAATTACGAAAAATGGAGGGTGATTAATACTCAAAACCCTCTAATAATGTCAATAATTCAATTGAAGCCAGAGAGTCGGTACTTCAGTTACATTAAATATTTGAACTTGTTTGTTTTTTTTCTAGGCTCAAGCAAACTAAGCACAAAATAATTGTACTATAGAGTAAGCAACTTGCTTAGGTATCAAAAAGTTCATTATATTTATTGCTTTGTGAAAATTTGAATTAGAATTATGTTCCAAATACTTCCACTAGTCAGTTAAGAGTAATGTTTTCATTTATTGTAGTTCTTTGCATTATGTAGCTAATTATAAGTACTTAGTTGTAGTTAGCGTTGTTAGAGATAACTGAAGAACTAATTAGTAATGTTGTGTAGATATAACATATTTTTTTCCACCATATTTAAAATATCAAGGAGAAAAATAAATAAATTGGTTGGTTAATTATGTTTCCAATTAAATATCGACGCCTTAAAGTGAAAACCCGAATGAGTTAACAAAAAAAAACCATACAAAAATCGTACAGCGCGCAGTTTTTTAATCCTCTTGAAAAGTTTACTTTTATGGTGGACGGACACTTAGACGAGTCGAACGAAACGAATTTTAGAATTCTTCAAATCTCATGAAACTTCTCACACTTATCCGCGCCGAATCGAACTAAAGGATTTTTAGATTTCTTAGACATCACAGAATTCCAGAATTCGACTTCTTCGGCGCGTTAGGCTCGGATAAATGTGTGTCCACCTTTACACGGTTTTTGCTCAGACGATGATATTAGCTTTTTTTTAAATGTTTTCAGGATTAATAATTTTATTTAAATTTTCAGTTTGTTCACTTGTCATGGTATCAATTTTGCATTTATTGGCGACTCTGGTGTCATGGATATTTATGATCTTGGTGTCAGTGGCTAGTGTGGCAGGAACAGGGCTGTTGTGGTACACATACCATGAGTTGAGGACGAAGCATAAGACTATTGACACTGCTTATTTATCTGTGAGTAATACTTTACACATTACATTTACTATTTATCTAGTCGACCACGTAAAGTTCATGGTCTTGTTTTGGAATATTTGTATGGCGAAATCTTGGAAAATACTGATCGAATTCCGAAAGTTCATTCAATAGGAAGCTAGGTGATTATTCTTACGTGTCATAAAGATTCCCTTGGGATTTTTTCCGACAGCAAATTAACTTGCATGCAAAAGTTATAATTAAATAATTGGTTTTCGTCGCATTGATCTAGCCAAGTTACTGTTATATAAATTGAAAATATTTTTAGTCCGTCAGTTTGAGCATGAAGAAAAATGAACACATATTTTTTGTTTTATTAAATCAATGAATATTGACAAGGATAATTCGGGAATGCGGCTTGTGACGTCATAAAGCCTGTAAATTGGACTGCTGTGCTGCGTGTCGTGGGTTCGATTCCCGCACGGAGCAAATATGTATTTGTGTGATCCACAAGTAGGTAGTTGCTTCGGGTCTGGGCGTTTGTGTGTGATACTCAATTATTCGGACTAATTTAATTTTTTGAGTAAAATAGCCTATTGATTGGGTAATTAATCCTGAGTTCAATTCCCAGGCAAACGTTTTACTCGATGACACAATGCGATATGGAAATGAGGTTTACTACTGGCGTGTTAAAACACGCTCAGTCTATTAATTACTGTCGTGTATATGTCGACCCAGATATTTAATAACTAACTCAAACCACAGATTAATACTCAAACCAAAATAATTATTTTTTAGGAGTCCCTGAAGAACGAAAGCGCGTTTTTGTGGTATTCAATTATAGCCACTGTAATAACGGTAAGAAGAATTATTTTATTTTTTACTTAATTTATAATAAATATTTTAGGGCAATTGTACAGTTGCCAGCACATCAACTTACCTCAAACTGTCAAATTTCTTTAATAGAATTTCAAGGTTAGAAGGTTAATATTAGATTGGGAAAATTTCATAGATTCGGGTAGATTGACTTGCTGGACATTGATTGACTTGACATATTTAAAATTAATGCAGATATCTGCAGCTTATCTCAGAAAGCGAGTGCTTCGGCAAATAGAAGAAATAAGAAAAATGCGATGATAAAATCTATAACAGAGCTACCGTGGACCTTATTGCCTGACAGCCGTTGAACCAAAAATAATCAAAACAGCAACAATTATTATACTAACTACAAAATTTTGGCGGAACGTTTAGCGCAGTGGCCGAGCGATTGGACTACTTCGCAGCGTATCGCAGGTTCAATTCCCGCACGGTACAAATTTTTGTAGGACCTACTACAAGTAGTTGTCTGGTTCTATGTTTGTAAAAGAAACAACGAAACAGGAGAAATTCCTAGTAAATAACAACTTTAAGAAAATAGATAATTGTTTTTCGTTATCGTAATTAAACACCACGTGCTTTGTGTTAAAAAATTGAATTTCAAAAGTAACTGTATAAAAAGTAAATATGTACCTCCTTTATGAATCTAGATAAAAAACACTGCGCCAAGTTTTTAAAACCAAATAATTATATTTCCATTTCAGCTGATTCTGCTGCTACTAGTATTCGTGATGCGTTCCCGCGTGTCCTTCTTAGCAGCTTTGTTCAGGGAGACTGCACACTGCCTCGGCTCCATTCCCGCCCTGTTCCTACAACCTATAATAACATTCTTCTTCCTTGTGCTATTTTTAGCATTTTGGTCAATCGTTGTGGTAAGTTTCAAGGCGAAATTCGATTGAATCATCTACATATGAACATGAACTTTAATCCGGTAAATAAAGATAGCGCCTCACGCGAATATCTACTTTATTCGCATAACATAAATGTTCGTATTAGCATGAAACATTTGTTTATCCATAAGAACCTTGTTTGACATTCAGAAGAAAGGCTTACTTAACTTCGCAAAATGTAAGGCCATAGGCACAATGATGTACTATACGATACTTTTCATCATAATTTTGGGATCACATGGCAGTTCATACTGCATTTTGTTTGTTAAACTTACTATTGTTGATGTGCGTTTTCATCTTTCGTAAAACATTGTGCAAGATTCTTGATTTGTGAAGTAATCATAATAATCACATTTAACATATATCGCATATTTAGCTTGATCATTTTACAGGTGTGCTTAGCCACTGCGAACTACCCTGGTATACCACTTCAAACCAACTTTCTAATCAATGGATCGACCACTACAGGGTTTGAATCGATTAATAAAGCAGCAATGGATGCACAGAATGGCAACACCAATTCAAGTCTCAAAAGTAAGTTATACATGCTCTAACCATTGTAATCACTACCTCGTAATACAATCAACTTATGAAACACCACGAATTTTAACTTACCATAGTCCATTGTTGGTCTCTTTTCATGCCACAACATTTTCTTCCGCCTTTCGCATCCAGTTTGTATAACCCACCTTTGAAAGGTCGTTGAACAACTTTGGTCCATCTAGCTTGGGACATTTGCGATACAAGAGCTCCACTCCATAGCAAAATCACAGACAACCTTCACATTTATGTATGCAAGCATATCAGACATAAAAATAAGGAATCTCGAAGGACAAACGTTTTGGGGGACTGTCTTTTCACTACATAGTATAAAACAAATTCGCTTCCCGCTGTCTGTCTGTTCCTATGTATGCTTATGTTTAAAACTACCCAACAGATTTAGATGCGGTTTTTTTTTAATAAATAGAGTGATTCAAGAGGATAGTTTATAAGTATAAAACAGTAGAGTAGAGATTGCATCCGTGCGGAGCCGGGGCAGGTCGGTAATGTAAATTAAAAACTGCTAACTGTGAACTCCCAACTTCTTTTTGTTGTTACAGCCTTTACCCTGGACAACATACAGTTCGACCCCATGTGGGTAAAGAGTATGTGGTGGATTTGTCTCATCTGTTTGGTTTGGGGCAGCGAGTTCATACTTGGTTGTCAACAGATGACGATCGCTGGGGCCGTATCTCATTGGTATTTTAGGTAAGTAAGCACGACGTTGACGAGACGTGACAACGCTATTCATAATGTATAGAGGCGTACTGTATAAGACGTTCTGCGGCCTTATAGATTGAATAATAGTAACTAAGTGATGACCATATAAGATGTGCATTGTGGTAGGTTAAACTGGAAGGTTAACTACTAGTAAGTACAATTATTGTGTCATGCACAGAGATTGAAAAAACGCACGCATTGCTCTGCAATTTCCTGCTGTGATGGAAATTGGTTCTAAAGTCAGCATAAACTGTTTTCTTTTTTCGAAACTATCATTTTTAACTGTGTTTAATTTATTTCAGAGGACCTAATGCTAACTCGCCTGTTTTATATTCGATCGGCAAACTGATAAAATACCATTTAGGTTCGGTGGCTAAAGGATCGTTCTTGATTACACTGTTCAAGGTTCCTCGTCTTATTTTGACGTATTTACATGCTAGGTAAGTTAATGATATTTAAAATCATAATTCCGAATTTGTCTTGTCGTGAAAATCGGTATTTTTATTAAAAAGTCCCCTTTTTTAGGCTATCATCTAGAGCGGAAAAAGGATCAGAGTGCGCGAAATGTGGCCTCAAATGTGGTATTTGCTGTTTCTATTGTCTGGAGAAGTTCATTCGCTATTTGAATCATAATGCCTACACTATTATCACCATTGAGAGATGCCACTTCTGCAAGGCTGCCGGGAAGGTAATAAATGTTCCTATTATTACTTTTTTTCTTGACTGCGTTGGAAAGAAAGGAAATCTATACGAAGTGCAGGTCTAAAACGGCCACTTTTTTTTACGTGGTAAAATCATCAAATGAGTCCTCCCACCCTGGGCAGAGCGGGAAGGGCTGTCAGACTTACTGACTAAAATCCACGGTGTCCTTCAATAGCCCTTTCAACAGCTCTTTGAGGCGCGCGTGGAACACAACGTGCCGTCGACCCGGGCATGGTCCATGGTCGGACAGCGAGTTGCCCTTTACTCGCCGCCCGCATGCCCGCGCCTACGGTGGCCGGAGATCGTCTTGCGACGTCCGTCGCGTTAGGCGTCCATCAAAACGGCCACTTAGCAATATCCTAATGATTCACTTCGTGAAATTATTATAGAAGAATAACGTTGCTGGAAATGCACGATGTGTCATTTGGCATATCACTTAAACTGGCCGTTTGAGATTCGCTGGCCAGTCAGTTTTATTCGTAAGTTGAACACTAAAAAGAAAAAGTTAATGTGTCAATTTAACAAAGGTTTCCTGCGGTCGTCAAATACAGGCCATGGGGTCAACGGCTTTGTTCCCATTCCAAGTCTTATCGTATAAATAAATTAAGTAGATTTGTAGATGATAAACAAAGGAGGCCGCCTTAGATGTGAACGTGCCTTTATCAACCACTATAAATTATAGTACTACTCTTCAGGTTGAAGGCTTGAAGGTCATGGTAAAGAAAGTAGGCCAGCTTTAGTTTTAGTACAAAACGATGTTAGGTCAATAGGCTTATTGCTAAGTAACTGGAACGGTTAGTAGGCAGTTTTATAGCAGCCTTTATTCAGACGTAATATTATGTTAGTTTATTCGAAACTAGACTTTGCTCACCACTTTTCCTGCATGGGTTGATATTTATCCCACATGATCGTAAGACCTGGATAAAACGTATCCTTTGTCCTTATCCGGTTTAGCTGTAAAACAAATTTTCTTCGAAATCCGTTTAGGTTAACTGCGCTTATACAATACTTGTAACACTTATAACTCTATTATCCTTAGCCTTGATCAATAGGCGTGAGAATATTTACGTCTATTAAACCATTGTACTAGTGTCAGAAGGAAGGGAAGTTTTTTTTCTTGTTTGATCCACATTTTTCCAATGTTATGAATAAAAAAAATAAACAAAGTGTGTGCACTTTGATAAAGTGCACATAAATGACTTCATTCTGCTATTAATGGTTATGCAGTTAAATATATGTATTGCTCACAATAATTTCAACATAATTATGTATTTAATACGATTTTAGAATATTGTTAAATCATCATCATCATATCAGCCGTAAGACGTCCACTGCTGAACATAGGCCTCCCCTTTAGACTTCCAGTAGGACCGGTTGTAAGCGGCCTGCATCCAGTGTGATCCTGTGGTCTTCATAAGATCGTCTTCCCACCTAGTGGGTGGACGTCCTACGCTGCGCTTGCCGGTGCGTGCGTGGTCTCCAACGACGATATATTACTAGACTCCGCATGCACGATCTAAGGAACAAAAACTATTCTGTCAACTCGCTGAGGTACTACGTAAGCGAGGGGGACGGGGTACTGCGTTGTGATTGGCTAACTCAAGGTCTGTTTACGGCTCACAGGAGTGGTCGAAATAAGACGGCTAAAAGACTTTTTTGCCTAATGTGTTGACAGACATCGGTCGCCTGTTATTAGGAGTCTAGTAATATATTTATTTATTTATTTAAACTTTCACGTACAATTGTGGTACATAAGGCGGACTTAATGCCGCAAGGCATTATCTACCAGCCAACCTTTGGGTCAAATGGAGAAGAAGCTGGAATAGGTGCAACCGTACAATACAAAACAATTAAAACTACTACATCTAACTATGGCTATTTATAAATAATATACAAATACATATGAAAAAATATACCTATATTAAATAAATATTTGATAAATAAATTACACAGATATACTTAGATAATACTAAAATATATAATATAAATATATATACAATATGACATGACGACGACCATATCAATAATAGGAAATCTAAGGAACGAGTGTTTTCAAAAAGTATTCCCGAACTTGACGTTTAAAAGAAAATTTACTCGGTGCTTTTTTAATGTCAAGGGGGAGCGCATTCCAGAGTTTAATTGCCGTAACCACGAAGGAATTGGAAATAAAACCTGTACGGTGAGAAGGTATCTTAAGGAGCAAATTTTCAGCAGCACGAAGGTTACGATCGTGAGAACTACCCAGGATCTGAAAAGAACTTTTTAAATAATTAGGAGCACAAGGATCGCTTATAATAGAGAAAAGCAAGCAGAGTGATCTGAGGGATCTTCTCTGGCGGATAGGTAGCCATTTAAGCTGAGAACGGTAACTGGAAATGTGATCATATTTTCGAAGTCCAAATACAAAGCGAATACAATTATTCAGAAGTCGATCCAATTTGTTAAGAAGATTTTGGGATATATCAGAGTAACAAACATCCGCATAATCAATAATAGGGAGCACAAGAGCCTGGACAAGCAATAGTTTAGTGCTAGACGGAAGAAAGTGCTTAAATCTAAAGAGAGATCGCAGTGTGGATGAAACGTTTCGACTTACCAAATTGACTTGCTTTTCCCAGCTAAGTCGATCGTCGATATGTAAACCCAAATCCTTAACGTGAGGAGATAAAGGAATAATTGTGTTATTGAATGTTATAGGTACAAGACCATGTATATTGAGGCTACGCATATGGTATACGCTACCTATTACCATGGCTTGACATTTGCTCACGTTAACTGATACCCCGAACTGCCTGGACCAGTCACTAACACTACGCAGGTCATCGTTTAGGGAGGAAATACAGTCATCTAAACAGTTGACATCGGCTTGAGCGTAAAGTTGCAAGTCATCAGCATACAGATGGTAAGAGCATTTGAGGACGTCAGTAATGGAATTTATGAAAAGTGAAAATAGTAAAGGAGAGAGTATACCGCCTTGTGGAACACCAGTTAGCAGATTATGCCAGTCAGAGCATGCCTGCTTATCACGAACCGCCTGCTGGCGACCACGAAGATAAGAAGAGAACCAATCCCGTGATGAACCCGAAATACCAATCTGTGACAAAATAGCAAGAAGAATATCATGGTCGACGGTGTTAAAAGCGTTGGAAAAGTCAATTAAAATTAAAACCGTCAACTTTGAATTCTCCATACCGGCCCTTATGTCATCAGTGACTTTGAGTAGAGCAGTAGATGTACTATGTCCTGGACGAAAACCAGATTGAAATTGGGAAAGACAATTATTTTTTGAGATGAATGAGGAGATTTGCTTGTGCGCAACAGCTTCCAGGATTTTAGAAAGGAACGGGAGAATGGAGATCGGCCTAAAATGAGTAGTTATGCTGGGATTTGGAATTTTTGGAAGAGGAATTATAAAAGCCTTACGCCAGATTAGAGGAAAAACACCAGAATACAAAGAAAAGTTAACAATATGTGTGAAAACGGGAATAAAACTATCAAGAATTAAAGATAGCATCTTCCTGCTCACTCCATCACATCCGACAGCATTTGTCTTAATAGACTTAAAGATATTGAGCACTTCGAGTTCAGTCACGGGGGAAAAAGAGAAAATGTTTGAAGAAAGAGACGGCATGGAAGAAATTTTAAGAATAGTATCTCTTCTTACATCATCGGCCAGACTGGCAGTTGCCGAAAAATGCAAGTTAAGGCTATTCAGAGACAAGTTTGAAGGTAAAACATTGGATGGTGACTTAGGCCGTTATCATACTAGCGGTTTGGAAGCGGTTGCGGGGCGGAGCGGACGCGCAGCGCATCCGTCGCGAACACGCCGCGCATCCGTCGCGAACACGTCGCGGACGCGTGGCAAATGTGTTACGTTTTCGTCGCGTGTTTGTACACTCAGTAACAAAATTGATTCCGACGAGGAAACATTGCTGTTGACGTTATTACTTCGAAAACGCCGGAGACGAAAACGAAAGCATCGATGAATTTGGGAAGATCCATTATTAGATTAGGCTGAGGAAGTTTTCGCAGAGAGTTATAAGCAATATTCATGTTTTGGTAAAAAAAACTTTTCAGCTAAAAAAACAATTGGATAATTATGCATCTATAATCTGTATCACATAATCTTATCATATTATGCCAAATTTCAGCGCTGGAGGAATTTTTCATACAAAAAATTCCTCGTTGATCTGAGGTGGGGCGGACGTTTTGGCGTTTGTTCGAGGCAGTACAAAATGGCGTCCACTTTGCTGTTCGCGGCGATTCGAATTCGCTGCGCAACCGCGGCGTGTTCGCAACGCATTCGCTGTGCGGCCGCTCCGCCCCGCAACCGCTTCCAAACCGCTAGTGTGATAAGGCCCTTAGATTTGCCAAGTGATTTGAGAAACTTCCAAATATGAGCCGGTGAAGAGTTGAGAACATTCTCACAAATGTATCGGCGTTTAGAAACTCTTACCATCTGATTACACCGATTTCTAGCCAACTTGTACAGACCCCAGTTTTCCTCACTGCGATCCCCTCTATATTTTCGGAAAGCCCTATCGCGCCGCTTCATTGCCGTCCGTACCTCCGAAGTTACCCAGGGTGCTGGGGGACGCTTGACTCTCACAGCTTTCAAAGGCGCATGCGAATCATAAAGCTGTATTTATAGAGTTAGTCAACAGAGCAACCTTATCATCCACTGTCGGCGCCTCAAGAACGTTAGTCCAATCTATAGATTGTGCATCCCTGTTGAGTTGTTCTCTATCCAACCTCGCAAAATTCCGAAGGAAAATTATAGCCGGCCGCTGCTTCGGGGGTTTAATTTTGTAAGCTAGAAAAATTAAATCATGTCGAGAAAGCCCCGGAGCTGCAACTTGACCATGATTGGCAACTAAATCCACGGAGGAGGTGAGCATAAGGTCGAGCCAGGAGTCGTCAGTATAGTCGTTCTGATGTGTTGGATTGAGATCAGGGCAAGATATATTAGTCGACTCCAAGATCGCCCTCAGCTCACGTGATCTAGCTGTATCTTTTACGAGGTTGGTATTAAAGTCACCCATGATTATGAGATGTTTGTACTCCGAGGTAACAGATTCTAAAAGAGTTTCTAAACTAGTGAAATAATTAATAGTGGGTGGGCAATAGACAACCCCCAGAACGGCTTTAACCCCTTTGACGGTTATCTCAAGAAGTAAAAACTCCGGGTTACTATTATAAGGGGAGGGGGAAGAAAATAAAATTTTGTAAGGAATGTCACTACGGAGATATATGGCGACACCACCGGCCCTTTTCCCTGTGCGATCATTCCATATATCGTCGTTGGTGGTCTCCATTCGAGAACTTTACGGCCCCATCGGCCATCAGTTCTAGGTGCTATATGGCCTGCCCGCTGCCATTTCAACTTACTAATTAGTTGGGCTATGTCGGTAACTTTGGTTCTTCTACGAATCTCCTAATTTCCGAGTCGATCGCGCAGAGAGACTCCGAGCATAGCCCTCTCCATAGCTCGTTGGACTATACTGAGCTTACTAATGAGGTCTTTAGTAAAGGACCACGTTTTTTTAACGATGGGCAGTTTGGCCCCGGATCGTGAAAACTGGAAATCATGGGGAGAGCCTTTGCACAGCAATGGTATGAATGTATTTCGACTCTATTTTGTAGAAATAGTTTTTAAAAAAGCGTTGTCTTCCTCGGAGGTGTTCGCTAGAACCCTCCCGAAGATTGCTTTTTTGTTGTTGTATTCGTTGAGGTGAATATTATACTTATGCGGTTTCGCTTAGATTATGGATAAATATATTACAAACAAACCTATGCCTATAATATTAATAGCATTGTTTTATCAAGTTGTGCAGCCGGGAGTTTTTACTTGCTTATCATCTGCTAACATTGTTATTATATACTACTCAAAAGAAAATAAGGGCCAACTGATTTTTGTTGATTTATTAAATAATATTTAAATATTACTAGTTATAATGACTGAATCTGATTAATATTAACGATTTTACTTGGAAATACACAAAAAATAAGTTTGTATTCCAATCAATCGTTTAATTAAATGAAATTGAATGAAAAGTGGGGAATTGCAGAAATGTATCAACTTACACAAAACATCAAAAAACTCGAAAAAATAACGTCTTTAATGTTCCAAAGTGTTCTTTAAACCTTCTCTTTTAACTCTGTTCTCTCTGTGCTACTCATTCTAATGGATGTGGAATGTTCAGGATTAAATATCAAACATTTTCTTTGGGATTCTCTACCAGCAAGTTTTCGGACAATTTATGAGATCCAGCTGGGTATTGATGGGAATTTTACTTTCTTTTGCACTCCTCTTTAACTCATATTTTAACAACTGAATAAAACTTAGGTAAAAATCCTGAGTAGCCACTGTAACATCGTAATTCGAACGTCAGCGAATGTGTGCAGTGTTAGTCGCGTCGTGTCCGCTCGACCATTATCCTGCTTGAAGATGAACTCAGGTACTCGTTGCTGTGCGAATAGGATAATGTGGAGTTGCACCACATTCGCTACGCAATTTTCAGCAGTTACAGCAACGTTATTACGAAGTGCGAGCTCAGTTTTGCGTGATAGAGACAACCGCCCCAGAGCAAAATTCAGATCTCATCGGAACAGTTTGTTTCAAGAGTGCAAAGATCTGAAACCTGTTGTTTTGATCTTCTCTGCACTCTAATGAATCAGTCTTTGTGAAAAAAAAATAAGCCTGCAGTCATAAATAAAAAGCAATGAAGCCCATTCAAAACAGTTAAATAATTTTTCTCTTTGCAAATGTTTCACGATTTGCACCATACGCTCCAGTTAACTGAAGGAGAACCAAGCATCTTCTTGAGTATTGTTAGTCTTCATGGAGTCGATTCGGAATAGTCTAGTCAATTATAGGGGTGCCTGTAGCTCAACGCAATGGAGTTTGTACGGTCCGCGCGGTAGATTTTCGCTCTATTTGCGCGGTTAATCAAACTTAACGGTCTTCTTAGGCTTTACTTACTTACTTTCTACCTGGATCACGGCGCCTGGTGATATTACCCGTCTTTTGAGACCAGTTTCAAACTTTTTGAACCACCGGTTGCGAATATTCCACCATAAGACCTACCTGTTCTGGCTATGCCCCCCCTGGATTAAGGTAACACCCCAAGTGGCTGTTTTTGCATCCATATGTCTCCGAATAAATGGCATTATGAGATTAAACAATCGTTATAGCCTACTTGCTGTATAAGTCGAAGAAAGCTCCGTTAGAAGTTTGAAAAATAAAAAACACCAAACCGTAAATTCTAAGAAATCTCAAATATCTAATTTAAAAAAAAAGTTATTAATTTCCAATTATGCAGTAGAAACAATATTAATACTTGAAAGAAACCAAACCAAGGTATTATGTACACAGAATAAGAGTAATACTTGATTAAAGTGCAATTTAATAAGTGGCCCCTATTTTGTATTGACGAGTATATGTATTAACATATTCCGTAATATTTTCAGGCATTTAGCACAATCGTGAACAACGCACTCCAGGTAGCAACAATAAACAGCGTGGGTGATTTCATACTGTTCCTGGGCAAGTGCATAGTGACGGCAGTCACCGGCATCATTGGTCTCCTACTCCTCAAACGCAACAGTGAACTGCACTTCTTTGCTATCCCGACACTTGTGATATGCATATACTCATTCTTCATTGCACACTGTATTCTTTCTCTTTACGAGGTTTGTTACATTTTTTTGAATTGGTTCTTTTCTTTTGCTGTTTATTTTATCTTCGATTGTAATTTACTTTAGAAATTGTTACGAACCCCTTGAACATTTACAGCCTTACTACAAAAACTTAAACATCTGTTGAAATCTTAAATAAGTTTGACTGCAAAACGGACCTTATCTCAACTTCATAATCTGACATTTTTTAGACAAGTGATCAACAGACGTTTAAAAGTTTTTGTTGTACTACAGTTAAAGATATTACAACCTATACTTGTTTTCTGTATATTCTGCTTTAAAAAAATCACAGAAATTTTATAAAATAACTACAAAACTATTCTCATTTCATCTACAGATGGTAGTCGATTCCCTCTTCCTCTGCGTATGCGAAGACCGCAACATGAACGGCAATGATGGCCGGTGGAAGAACACGCGTCTAGCAGAACTCGGTGGCCATAAACCACAGAATTACGACGAACAAGATGGCGCCGAGTTGCAGGATGTGCCAGAAAAGTACTGAAGCTCGAAGCCTGTCGTGCTTGGGGCTTATGCATGTCCATTCAGTGCCTTATAATGGTGGCTGCAGATTATTCCTATGTAATTTATTGTTGCTTTATTTGTTGATAAGAATTTGCAGGGATCTCTGAATATGCAATATATATGTTTAACGCATTCCCTGCTAGCCATTCCCGTTAAGTGGGGCTAAAAAAGTATTAAAGCCAACATTGTTCCGGTGCGAAAAAGACATGTCGCTATTGTTGCGTAGTGATTATGTCCTTCTGGCACTGAAATGATGACTTTAACACATCCATTACTGCATCAGCATGTAAATAAATGTAATAGTTTGCGTAGTTATTGACAGAGGTGGCAGGCTGCAAGTGCTAAAAGATTGATTGCATTGTGTTTATGTGTGGTGCTCAAAAGAGAAGTTTTTTTCTATGTATAGACCCTTGATATGTGGTGGTAACTTTCCTCTTTTAATTAGATTAATCTACTGTATAGTATCAGGAATGCTAATATTATTATTTATATATTTAGTATATTTCTAGAATAATTTATGTGCTTGATGAATGATTGAATGTGTGTGTTTTCAAACAACATTTTATGTCAGAGGCTTTTGTTGTCTTTGAAAAATTACTTCTAACGACTTAGTGACAAATGATTAAGTGGCCTTTTATAAAGGTCGCCCTGTTTTAGTTATCGATCGACTATTACACCCAAGCGACAACAGTATTGATTTTTTAATTGATTAGTCTATTATTAGAAATTGTGACGAACTGGCTTTGACCATAGACATTATTTTGAGACAGAAGATATTCAGTTGATTATCATTTATAACATATATTTTTTTTCTTATTTCAGGTGAAACTGGCAGTAATTAGAGTTAAGAAGAATCATACGCTTTTACTCAAATCAGTAATGCATTTTTATTTATTATTGATATAAGCACATTGAAATCAGATCTAAAGCACATAAGGTGTGAATCACTAATTTTTGTGACTTTTAACTTTTCATAATAGTAATCTACGATGGTGCAATGTAAGTAGATATAAGGAGTCATGGTTTTCCGTGTTTTAATATACATATTTTTCGAATAAAAAATCTCGATTCTATGTATGTTTTATGAATGTTTACATGAATTTTAGAAATGTTTATGATGTGCACTAGAATTGTTATTTTTGTGTAATTTTGCAAATGAAGTATTTCTTTATATCAGTGTGATAGTCTTTTTAATCATGTTATGAACTCCTATACTATATGAGTGTTATAAGTGTGGGAATGAAAAAAACAGTAATTCTTCCTGGATATAGAAATCTCATAATGAAACATTTTATCTCATTTACGCCTAATGCTTTAGTGTTGTGTTAATACCTAAAACATTAGATCTGTAAGGATTTGTATTGCAAGTCTGGTTTTAGCATGTGCATGTATGAGTCTCAACCAGTCTCAACTAAGAAGGATGTTGATGATGATTAGTCTAACTACAAGACAGCTACTGAAAAAGTTATAATTAGAGGATCATCCCTCCCTCTGCCTGGTTTTAAGCTTGCAGTGAGAAAGTCGCATAATTATTATTATCTAAATAAGTACTTCAACATTTTCCATGAAGTGATTTTAAAATGCATTTTATTTTCATGTTTTTTGACATATTATTATACTATAAATTATTTAATCTTGATCACAAATAATCTAAGAGATTTTAAAATACGTTTATTTTAAGGCTAATTTCAGTACAATATTAAAGTTATATTTTTTTACTCATTTATTTAGTTTAAGTAAGCTTAGTATTTATTATCAATTTTAACAATGTTACAACTTTTGTATAATGACACAAATGCATGTCCAATGCACAGATTTTTATTCATTCCTGTTTTACCAGAAAACATATAGGATGCTCAATTTTTAAAACTAGTTTAAACACTTAAGCCACATATTCACTGAGCAACAATTGTTTATAAACTCTGTTTCAGAAACAAATCATTTTGTTTCAGAAACATATAATATTGTTTCTGTAAACACAATGTGTATGAAAAAAAATAATTATATGTTTCTGAAACAAAATGTTTTGTTTCAGAAACACGTAGATTTTGTTTCTGAAACAAAGTTTATAAACAATTGTTGCTCAGTGAATACGTGGCTTTAATATGGCAACATTTTTAAAGTATTCTTTCATATTTGTATTCATTATAATGACCGTCCATACTTAGGGTAGCTTTTACATCTGTAAGAAATGGGAATATAAATTCGGAATCTCTAACATGTTCTGTGTGGGCTAAAATAAAGTCGAAACTACGTAATCAAGCCTTCAGCCTAAGTAGCCTTGTTCTTTTTAATAAACTATGGTTTTTTTATTTTACTTTTTATTACAAATTGATTATGTGATAATTTATTACATAAATAATTAAAATTGCACTATTATAAAGCAGAAATTAATTTGTTAAGTCGTTACCTCAGCCTTGTTCTTCCATAAAAGCATCCAGGGAATCATCCACAAAAACAAAAATTATATGTGTGAGAAATAAATTTTATTATTACGATTTACCAGGTTTTTTCTTTTTAAATTGCTTCCTCTTCTTGATTTGATCAGATATTGCCTTACTCTTAGCTTTAAGTTGCTTGCGTCTGATTGTTTTAGATTGTTTCTTCATCAACATGCTGAATGCTGGCTTTGGACCTTCATGGTCACTTTCTTCTTCCATTGAATTTTCTTGCTCCTCTTTTTCTTCTGTGAAGCAACAAAATTGAATTAAATATTGAACACTTAATCATTACTACAGACCTAAATCCAAGGAAATAATGTGGTAACTATTTACTTTTAAAATGTATACTATTTATATCCTAAAATATGAATTGATTACCTTTCACTACAACTTCTTGGGCCTTCTCCATAGGATCACCTTTGAAGAAGTCAGCTCCCTCTATATCAGGATAACCAGTCTCAGGCTTGGTTGCCTCATAGACAGCTTTCTTCTCAATTCTCCTTTCATATTTGCTGCCAGCTTTCTTGGATACAGCTTGTCTCAATTTTGCAGGGCTAATGTATTTGGCATTTTCCCATAATGTTGCACCACCAAATGAGCCAGAAAATATTTTAACCTGGAAATTTCATAAAGCTATAGTTTTTGAGTGTAACAATAAAGTTGTTCAATCAACAACATGTTTCACAGACCAAAAGTGAATAAAAGTTAGACTACATACTGGGTTTAAAACAAATCTTGGTCCAATTTCAGCCAAAGCTCCATCTTCAGACAAGATTTGATAGTTTCTGAACCAAATCCTGTTATCCAAGATCATGAAGGTGTACACATGGTCAAAGAATGGCTGACTCTTAGGATGGTGGTAGGGAACACCAAATGTCTGAATTAGCAGTTCCTTCAGGAGAGCATAATGTGCATCCTTTGTAAATTGTGGATCAAATGACAGAAGAGGTCGGGATCCTCTCAGGCAGTTTCCTGTCATTTTTAGTTCACCCATTGTGTAGACTGAAATAGTAAGAATATTTTTATAATACAGTGTAATAACTAGAGTACAAAATGGCAACTGAGGAAAAGAAACATACTGTTTTCAACCAAGAATTTGACACTTGGTCCATTGGGTATGTTGGCCATCCACATATATAGGTCTCTCATCTTTCTGCCCTCAAAGAGTATGCATTTATTGCAATTCTTCATTTCACTGATTTCATTGACAACATACAAGTTTTTGCTCCTTTCCATTTTAGACTCTGTCTTATGGTGTGGCATTAGTTTCTTGATATCTTCCATCAAATGTCGATGACGATGATTAATCCCACGTGCAGCGAAGACTAAAACTCTTTGCCTGTTGATCCATTTTACCTAAAATTTATAGGTTATGTTTATCAACGATTTCAATTTTCATTTTCATAAGTTAACACATAATTCTAATATACCGTAAGTAGCCGGTAAGTAGAACTTTAAAGGTACACAACAATGAGTGATCTTAATATGAGTATAAGTTAATAAATGAAATTAAATATTAACCTGTCGTGGTGTCGGATCATCCGACATTCGCACAGGCGGCAAAATTATTTCATTTTGGTCTTCTTTTTTATTTTGAGGCACTATAAGATTTTTTTTCTTTCCACTTTTTACTTTCAATTTCACCATTTTTTAGAATATACACACGTGTAAAACTTGAAAATGTGCTTGAAAACACGAAACCTCCGCACGGTGGATTTGAATGTCAAACTTCTAACTGTCAAGTCAAATACAAATGTCAATCAATGTCAACCATTCATTACTGGCAACACTACAATAGGGTTGTTACGTGGTTGTTAACGTTGTTAATAAGAGATTGGTTGTTATCGACACCACATCGACACTGAGTTTTCTACAAACTTCGAAAAACATTTTTTTTCTTGAATTTTATCATTTAAAAATCCTGCAGGAGAAATAAAATTACATGTATGTAACTTAAAAATATTTCTGAAAGCACAATCATTCACTAGTTATGAATTACATACTTCGAGAAATGGTGTGACCATAGACATAGAGCATGGACTGAGCCTTCGTGATAGAATCGTCAATATTATTTTCTTTCTTCTGCTAATCACAAAATAACCCAAAAATTTATTTCCATAAATTCTTTGAACTGGTTGTGAAGTTAAATGTTATATTACATCTAAAGGTCTAAGTCTAACTACAATCTATATCTAACACAGCCATGTTTACCCACAGGTCACAACAGTGTTACGTAATCATTGTTATCGAATGTATTTGCCCTCGGTACGCCACGACGCAAAAATGTACGATTGTAAAACCTTAGATTTAAATTACATAGGTTCTGCTTTTTTAATTATTGACTACAAACGATTATTTCCTCACTCATAGTTATAATTATGACTAGGCTAATGACTCTATGAGAGATTTTGGAGAATTTGTTTCAGTATTTTATTTATACAGGCAGACAGATCGCAGTCATAATCAGTATGATTTTTTATTTGGTGTAAGACGCTACTGTCGCCGTGTGTTTTGTAAATAAAAACATCGAATATAATATTTAAAAATGATTAAATCATTAACGTCGTTAGTGAAGTTAATTAATAAGAATAATGTGTTTGAACAAGTTAGATATGCGTCACAAGCTCTGCCACAGCTGTCTTCGGTAAGAAAGATCAACTTCCTAAATTACCTACCTACATCGTGTGTTCGATGATTTGACTCACAACGAAAGACACAATAATAAGATTGCAATATCAGTTTAGGTGCATATTTTTAAATAAAGGGATTTTTTCGTCATTTTAACGAGTGGTATTTGCATTGGGAAGAGCCTACTTGTGAATGATAACTTGTTGACATAACATAATATGTAAGATACGTGTTTTATTACTATAATAAATGCAAATCATGATAACTGTCATTTTTTTTAAATAGGTATTTGTTATATAGGTAGAAAAGAAAGTGAGTTAAATAGGTACTTCTTTATTTTATTATTCTGATGGATGATTAAGGAGGATGATACTTCCTTCCCCGTAGAACGCCACACAAGGATTTTCTTCGTTGTATCGTGAATGCTTTAACAAACATAGAAACTCCATACACAAACACCTGGATCCATAACAACTACCGGCAAATCATACAAATATTTGTTCCATGCGGGGTTCGAACCTGCGACATGCTGCAAAGCAGGCGATCGCCCCGCCGCGCTATTGCACCACCCGTGTTGTTTACCTACTCAATAAGTTACAATTAATGAGTGATTGAAATAAATCAATCAAAACTTTGTAGAAGTTTACTCTTACTGTCTTAGGTACATCAGTAAGTACCTAAAATGATATCGCATCACAGATGCAGCTGCAGCGCAGAATCGCAGATATTTTATATATGTATACTTACTTTTGTATACTTTTTTTATTTTACCATTTTATTATTGAAATTTAGAATTGCGAAAGAAGTGATGTTATATACTTTTTACATAAATAGCCCTTTTTACTTTTAAGGAAAAATACAACATACAAAGAAAGTCCTTTGGCACGATAGAGTCAAAAGATGTTGGGTACTTCCGGTCCATACTTGGCGAAGATCGAGTCCTTACTGACGAAAGTGATGTGTTGCCATATAACATTGATTGGATTAAGAATTGCAGAGGTAGGTACTGCATTATTCTTTATTTTTAGTTTCTCTAGAAAGACAGGTTTAGCTTGATGTGATGGCGTGCGTGTGTATTATTATATCTTTTTTTAGCGTGGATTAGTCATTAAATGAGTCCTCCCACCCAGGGCAGGACAGGATGCTGTCAGACTCGTACTGACTAAAATCCAAAGTGCCGGTGCCCTTCAATAGTGGTCCCTTTTACGCTCCGGAGTCACGGGCGCGACTATATTTCTACCTAAAATATATTATTGTTTTGCTTATGGGTTTCAAGATAAAGTTTTGCTTATTGAGACATAACGAGATACATTGATAAAAATTTCAGGACAATCAAAGGTTGTACTAAAACCAAGGAGTACAGAAGAGGTGTCCACAATCCTGAAGTATTGTAACGACAGGCGCCTGGCGGTGTGCCCTCAGGGTGGCAACACCGGCCTCGTCGGCGGCTCCGTGCCAGTGTTTGACGAGATCGTCATCAGCTTTGCTCTCATGAATAAAATTGTAACCCTTGATGATCTTTCAGGTGAATATTTTGTGTGGTACCTACTTAACTTAAGATTTTGGGAAATGGGTGAAAATTGTATTAAACTGTTAAGTCATCGCGGGTTCGATTCCCGTGTAAAATATGTCTCTGAGTCGATAAACCCTGCAGTTTCTGTGGCCCTGTCTACTTTCGGGCAGCCAAATATTTTTTTTCAATTAAGATTGATACACTTTGACGAGATGATTACTAACGCGGCCAAGTATGTAATCACCTAAAATTACGAAAGCGTTAGGTACTCAATAATGCATTAGGTAGAAGTGGCTAGGTGCTTTACTTATCTAACCCAAACATAGGTAACGCTTAATCGTATAATATGTAACCAACCACAAATATGTGCATTATGTTGTGCCTATATCGATTACGTCGCTGAGAGCCCCGCGGCTTCGTAAGAAATCACCTGGAGCAACTTTCTTTTTCCCTTGTTAGAACTGGGCAGCCCGTTGAAAAGGACATTTTTTTATATATTAAACTCACATGTTTTCCCCATGGGGGTAGGCAGATTACAAATAGCACGCCGCCTGCACCGATTACACAGGTAGTATTTCATCCCTGTTTTTCTTTCTACAAATCTGTTTTTACTTACAGGAGCCTTGGTTTGTGAAGCAGGTTGTATTCTAGAGAATCTTGACAACCATGTACGTGACCGTGGTCTCATTATGCCCCTGGACTTGGGCGCGAAAGGGACATGTCATATCGGTGGTAATGCTAGCACAAATGCAGGAGGACTCAGATTACTGCGTTATGGCAACCTGCATGGATCTGTGCTAGGAATTGAAGCAGTAAGTAAGCAGTAATTTTCATTTATTCAAATTAGGCAGCGTAAAAAGCATTACGCAGATGCAAAAGCAATTGGTACGAAGATAGACATATTTTGCATAATTAATATGTACCTAATATCTACCAGTATATCTAGCTCAACACATAACCCGTTTTCTACAAAACGTGAACTGAGATAACAGCGCTGTTTTGATTGCATTATATCTCTGCATGAATACTTTTAGCGAGATGGATATAGGTACCTTTAGTATTATGTAGATAAGGGAAATTATAGAATCTCAAGTAAATAGGAGAGTCGTATACATAATAATAGGTTGTTTATGTAAGTACTGATAAAAGCTTGAAGTACATGATGTAAATCACTCTAGCTAGTATCTATTTACGATATCTACTACAAAAGTAACTATTTAAAAGGGTTCCTACCTAAGATTAAGATTTGAAACAGCTTTCCAGTCCTAGGTTTTTTCCACTGGCTTGGTTATTATAAATGCTATGTTGACAAATTCATGGAAGGTGCGAAACTGGTTTTGTAAAACCGGTCGGAGACGCTAGCTTTCTTCGGTCTCAAATCGTATCGTATGACATAATTCACTCAAAGAAGCACGAAACCGTATTCTCAAATATTTGGGGATCGGGCTCGAGCGTCCCCGAAAGAGGTTCTTATGAGGATGATTTTAACTTTTAGTTTTCACCCTGTAAATATATTAATTAGAGTTACACTCACAGGGTACATTTTTATTAGTTACATCATGGTTACATAGATTACCTACTTTGATCTGCTTCTCCCGTTTTTTACCTATTTTTTGTTCTTGTCCCCTTGGTCACCGCTTCACTACCTAATCTTTTTTAAGGTAAAAGCCGACGGCACTATTATAGACTGTCTCAGAGCATTAAAGAAGGACAACACAGGGTATCACTTGAAGCATCTCTTTATAGGATCTGAGGGAACATTAGGATTCGTCACGAAAGTCGCTATTCACTGCCCAGTGTTACCGAAGGCTGTGAACTTGGGCTTCTTTGGTAAGCAAGCGTTTTTATTCAACCACTTCTGGTCGCGTAACAAGAGTCGTAAGCTACAGGTATCACGTTTAAACACCTGTGGAATGAATGCTATTGTCTATCTCCATCCATCCATGGTATGGTTTTACATTGTAAAAGCCTAAATTGGGGATCATAACCATTAACCTTGCAGGTGTCAAAAACTTTGAAAATGTATTGAAACTTTACAAAAGCGCGAAATCAAGTTTAGGTGAAATTCTATCAGCGTTTGAAATGGCCGACTTTGATTCGATAGACTGCACTGTAAAGAATCTTAAACTTCCGTAAGTTACAACTACCAACAAGTAATTTGTAGAAACCTAGGAACTTAGCAATGAGATTTATAGAAACCTTACATTTTCAACAGGAATCCCATCTCTGAATATCCATTCTACGTGTTAGTAGAGACACACGGAAGTGATGAGACACATGACAGTGAAAAGCTAACGAGGTTCCTTAACAAAGAGATGGAGACAGGGCTCATCGTAGACGGAACAGTTACATCAGAGCCAGCGAAGATGCAGGTGACTTGATATTGCTAGCTTACAAGCTTGAACGAGTACTAAATTTAGTGTTCTAGAAACTTAATATTTACCCAATTGCAGACAATTTGGAACCTCCGCGAGAGTATAGCAGGAGCAGGCTTGGTAGGAGGCTACGTATTCAAGTACGATGTCTCCATACCGCTGAAAAACTATTACGATCTGGTGCCAATCTTGAGAAAGAAACTGGGCGATAAAGCGATAAAAGTTTTCGGATATGGACATGTCGGTTAGTAATATTTTGCGAGAATCCGTAAGTCACCGCGCAACGATTGGTCACTACCAAAATAATCATTTTCCACAATGAATTTGCATAACTGAATATGTTAATTCAAATACCTTTTCAATGAACGCATCATACTTCTACCTAACCTCAGGGCTGCTTTTTCGTCAATATTACAGGGGACGGTAACATACACATCAACGTAACTGTACCACAATACACCAAAGAGGTGTCATCTCTTCTGGAGCCGTACATCTTTGAAGAAGTGAGCAAACTGAACGGATCGATTAGCGCAGAGCACGGCATCGGCTTCAGAAAACCTATGTACATACACTACAGTAAGGACCAGTCTGCTCTACAACTTATGAAGGATCTCAAACAGTTGATGGATCCTAATGGAATCCTTAACCCCTACAAGGTTTTACCAGAGGCATAAGAGATTGTGTACATACAATTAGCATCTATATTTTTATTGTAATACTATCCGCTGTTCTGTCGCTATTTAAGTACATAAATGACATAATATCTCAAGATATAATAACAATATAGATAGTAGAGTTGCGTGATATAACATAATACACTTGTAAGCTAGCACTGATAACGGGAGCAAGTAGATAAAAATAAAAGAACAACAATTTATTTAAATGACTTTTATTAAAATATCCATTTATTCTTATAACATTCATAATATCACTGCAACAAAACTACAATGGAATATTATAAACATTTTCCTAATTGCTTCAAATAAATAAATGTTGTATTCTATAAATATATTCGAAAAAGGTTTTCATTACTTCATTAATCAGCACAAATGGTTTAGTTTAGCAGGCTTATAGCATATAGCTTATTTATTGCTTGTAAATTGTTAAACTCTTAGATCACTGTAGTCTATCGATCAGCAATTAGGGTTAGAGGGGTTTGAATACAGTACATACACAAGGCATCTGTCACACTGTCTCACTCATTTCAAATAGGCAAATATAATTACAACAACACACGACACAAGTGTAACGAATTTGGCAAAACATACTGTTCTACTCCACATCGACAAACCATTTAAAAGTTACGAGAAAATGCAACTGGAAGTATCGAGAGAACAACTCTATAATGCACTAGAGCAGTTGTTGTAATCTAGTTCCTTACATACATCAATTTACTTTTAAAGAGTAAAAATGACGCGAACTTGTGTAAAATGCAAACAATGTCAAATATTTAAAATGACTTAGTACTTCGATAGAATTGTGATTTATATATTGCACTAAACTAACGAAATTTGTGCCAAAGAAATGTTTTACGCAATTAAAATGTATCTTGATTGTATTCCTTAATACGTCCCACCAAAAGTAGTTCAATCAATTAAAAATTAAATACAATTATAATCATTATTTCATCAGTAAAATGGACAAAATGTCATTTAAGTAAATAAAAAAATTTTCAGCCTTCTAACTTATGCAATATTATTATGTAACATTTTTCTCCAGTGGGCATTGTTTACAATGGAATGGAAGTAATTAGCCTTGTTTTTGCATACAGAAGGTATATATTTATTTTACTTAGGTTTATTTCAACATTTTCTGTATTGTTTGAGGAAATGTGAAGAAACCCCAAAATTAATGCAATGTTTTTTTCTATTAGATCAAATAGAAAAAAAGTAATGGAGAAATTATGAGATCGCTTAACATTACATAATAGACGAAATGTAAACAAGAAAATGGCTCCAACAATATGGCCGTCAAATTTAGTGGTGGGAACTAATATATTATCAACTTAACAATACGCGAAAACAACAGTTTTTTTTCTCATAAAATAAAACACTTAGTTACCTACACTTGTTTACATTTAGTCCATGTGATTATAACTCGGATGTGTTTACGTATAACATGAAAATAACTGGGCAATTGATGACGAAACAGAATCAATAACTAATTTAATTATAAACATTATGTTTGCTCATACGTAAACACAGTAAAGACCCCCCGGAACAACAGACCAAAAGATTAAATATCACACTAAAATAAAAATTATAAGACTTTTTTTACTGAAAATATTCTAGTTTGGTCATACATAAAGGCATATCAAATCTAAAATTAAAAAGCTTTAAGTCGGTATATAATCCTGATGCTTATATCACTACGTTGGAGCACCTAAAAGTAAAGTTGTTGTTGTCCTTTAAGTAGGTAAGGTGGAAAACTGTTAGTAGGATGCTATATTTAACAGTCGGCGTATTCTCTGTCGACATGGCACCGGCCATCGCTCGGTGCGGTGATACGCCAAGGTTTTACATCAAACTCATATGTAAATCGTTGATAGGATGGCTACGAGGTTGATCGCTCCCATTAAATCTTTTTTATAGTTTTATATATTTTATATTTTTTTTATAGTTTTTCACCATTGTCCTAGCATAGTAGACGCAGTTTGGTCTGTGCCCCGTGAGGGAAGGGGCGCGTCGCAACGTGCGGTTATCGTTTGATTTGATTGGACATCTTGAGGAACTCCAAGAAGCCGGCCTGCATTTCAGCATCCATGCCGGTGTCCCACGCGTCGTTTTCCAGCTCCTCGCTATAATACATTGTCAATATTGTACTATGCTTACACAAAATATATCAACAAATGGGGTAAGCCTGTCGGGTGACACCAACCTAATTCGACATTATGCTGTTGTAGCAGGTTTAAAAGATCAAATTAAATAATAATAAAAAACCTAACACTTATTTTCTGGGCACTAACACAAAATAACGAGCGTAGTTATAGAAAATGCATCACGGCTGGTAATCCTGTAGCGACCTGACAGTAGACCCACTTTTCACCAGTTATGTTTTTGGTTCATGTACCAGTGGGCTATCAAAAAAAGCACAAATCTAGGCTTCATAACTGCTACTGATACAATTCAAAACCTAAAAATTTAAATTTCAAAAATCATAACCCTTTATTTGGTGTCAGGTAAAAGACGTGCAACTCACAGTATATCCTCGTCGAGTGCGACGTTCTTGCCGGGCGGCAGGTTGCTCTGCAGGAAGGCGCGCTCCTCGGCGGTGAGAGTGTGCCCGTCTGCAAGGTACCCGCCGTCACTCGGCCCGCTCTCCACCTCACCGTTCATTGCTGCGACAAACCATCTTTACACTTAATTGATGCATTTCGTGAAACATAATGTAAAACAATGGACTGCTATTAACCTTTCAGGTGAAAGTATTTGCATGAACGTGAATAACTTTTACTATGAGATCATATCTGTATTAGCGAAACAAAACAAAAAAGAGTTCAATCCAGTTGTTTGCATTTATCAGTACTTTCACCCCCTGAAAGAATAAGTAATGCTAATGATTCACAACCTTTGGAAAATCCAAATGTTTGCACACCTACTTTCTATTTTGAACTAAGCTGATGACTACAGCAACTAAACCTGCAATAAGTTCGCGAATTTTAAAAAGGCAAACATTTGTTTACACATGACATGATATTAAGTTAATATTAATATACCTATATCTTGATGACACCTAATCAGCGGACCTAAATCTGGTGGGAAAAACTTGGGATTGAAACGCGTGGCGTCCCGAAGTTCCTATCTATCCCCATTGGACAAAGGCGAGTTTGTGTTAAGTATGCATTGTATTTCTTGTAAAATAAATTAAAACAATGCCCGCGTGATCGATGAACGACCGCCATTGAAATTGTATTAAAATGTCATTTACATAAGTGAAATTCGCATGAAGTTCGAATAGCATTCCCCCAAGTCTATCGTTTACTGAGCATACGGCTTCTGTTGTCACGTGTTTAGTTTCGGGCGCAGGTGTCCCGACGGGAGCGAGTCACGTGGCTCGCCGTAATCGAAGCGAGAGCAGTAACGTGACTAAAGCCGTACTCACTGAAAACGTGAACGCGTCCCACGCGATTAATTACTAAATCCTAGGTGCACGAGGAATATTGTTTGATTTGTTTATGATTGAAATTAATGATGTAATATTATTTTAAATGTTTTTAGTGCATGGTGTGCTGAAAACTGGTAACAGATAACGTATAATTTCGATACAAAGCTTAACGAGTAAACTATCTTACAAGAAAACGGCGTCGCCACTTATGTCCGATTTTCCCTGTCAGAATTTTAAAGATTCCAAAATCCAATGCTGCCTTAAGAATCCCAAGTAACAGTAGATGTTAAATTTTGCAATTCTCCAAAAGGCTGCATCGTACCTATCCTAAACAGCGAAGAGTTGAATTGATGCGATCTAGACGAGATTTTCGCCTCGCCCATCTATTTTATACTATCGGCGCGTCCTGGAAACTGACTCCTGTATCTCTTTTGGCATGGATGAGCTGTAAGAAGTCATGAGTGATGTATGGTTGCTCACCGCCATAGTTGTACCGGCGCCTGGTGTCCTGCGGCGGCTGCGGCGGCGGCGCGGGCGCGGGCTCGGGCTCGGCCGTGCCCCAGCGGGCCGCCCGCAGCGCCACCACTCCGCGCACGCACGCCAGCGACGCGCGCCGCTTGAGACGCTCGAAAGCCGCGTGCATGCCCGCCGGGCAGTCAGCATCCAGCGCTATGCCCGACAGCTGTCAAAGGATACGTTAATACCGATGGATCTTTAAAATCGAACTTGTTACGGTTAACCGACCATTCTGTGTGACTACTCCATCGGCATCTTAGCTTCTTGTCAAGATTTCATTCCTACAAATGTTTAATAGAACCATTAGAAGTTCATCAGTATGTTCCGTAAGCTGCAATGCCGAAGAATAACACGCGTGGTTTCACAAGATAGAATGTTATTGCTTGTTAGTATGTAGGATTTTTGATGTTCGTTTTTCGGAAATTCCTGACTATTTTTAGATGCACAGAGTCTCGCAAATGTAATTCTGACGTGATTTGCATGCTATTAGACGGGCATTCCCAAAATACGAACACGAGTAAGTTAATAATCCGAACACCAATCTTGACTATCATTTCACTAGCCAGCTAGATCATTGTTACAGCAGCATTGCAATGTATGCCTTGGTGAAATCCATTACGAAGAATTTACATACCTGGGACCAGACGTGATTTTTATGTGAGAAACAATGGAAAGCAAAATAAATTATAAAGTCAAAAACGTCATGCCAAGATTCGGAAGATAATCGACTAGATCAAAAAGTGTATCACTGAAAACCTTAACCAATTAGCGGGAGTCGAACATAATGATTGAAAAGTCATGAAAACAAGCAATCAAAGCTGCATACAATTTTGGAGTATTTTTCACGTAATATATCTACAGATATGAAGTTCATTGAACGACACCACTATGATTCATTAGTTGATAACGTCCTAAAGGTAATTCGTTACTAATTGTTGTTTATCATGGTGTAAGGAGTATTCTATTTAATTACGTGGAAAATACTCAATACATTCTAGATTGTAAGCCCCAAAAAGAAAACCCCTAAATAATGTTTGTGTGAAGAGCGAGTTCACCGTGGTGCAGTGGGTGGGTTCGAACTCACAACCACCGGATCGCCAGTCCGACTCCTGAGCTGTAGAGCTAATGTCGCTTTAACAGAGACAAAAACGTTAATAATTGCACTGACGAGCGTCAGTGCATAAAGACCGTTGCTAAAAGTTTCATGAAAATAAATCCGTATTATATTCATCAGATATTTCAGACCGACAGAAACATTAAAATTAGTCGACGGTTTTTCCGGGAAAATCGGTATTAAAATGTTAGTCTTAGTAAACATAAATTACGACTTCGAATTCTAGCTTGTGACGATTAAAAAAAAATACAGATTCTTGAATGTTGTTTTTGTTTCTACATGAAACTTGAACACCCCCACATACTTAAGTCTAGTTTATTGTTGTTATAATTTGCACGAAACAAGCCGTGAAAAAAGTCAATATAAAAAATGTAGAAAGTGCGGTTTTAATTTCACTGCGTCCTGTCTTTATCGCGTGTTTTATGAACACCAGTTTTTGACAGCAATCAATGTTATTTGTATTTTCTTTTATAACATTGCTTTCAAATTGAGTGTCGTGAATGTCAAGTAATTAAAAACAATTCTAGAATTGATACAGCATAAAGTGGATACAATGTGCCTGAAAAAGAAATCACTCAAGAATGGAGTGAAAAAGTAACCCAGCCCACTGCCTCAAATATAAAAAAATCAGTAAAATTGTACTTATTTGTTATATAAAAAAGTACTTTAGGTAGGTACTAACTTTGAGCAGCTGACAGACAGCTTTGATGTTGACTTCCTTGTCAGTGTCCAGCAGATGGAGCAACACCTTACACAAACTTTCACCTAGAGTCTTGATTCTTCCTCCCTATAATTAAAACAATTTATTCTGAATTTGAACTGGAAAACTGTAGATGCAAAATTGCAAGAAGTTTAGTCATATCTTTATACTAGGAAAAAAACAAACAGGTCAATGACAAACACTTTAGAGACGGTCAATAAAATGCTAATCAAATCTACAAATAAAACATGTTATTTTTCACTAGCTAAATTTGAAGAGACTAACCTGGCTATCCTCCAGTTGGGTGTATATCTCAGCGAGGAACATGGCGAAGCCGCGCATGTTCTCTTCCGAGGACTCCATGCCGCTGATGATCTTATTTTCCTCCGTGGAGCAGCGCTCCAGCAGACAAGCACGGAAGGTGGACTCTTCCGGAGGCGACACCGAGTCGTACATCGAGCACAGACGCGCCCCATTGTAACGGAAGTTGGGCTCGCCTATCGACTGTTGCCACAAAAGAGTTTTTTGAGAACCAGTTCATGCCAACAACATTCTATGTAGAAACAGCTGCTTTCATAAGTCATACACCCTTTTTCTGAGTCATTGAAAACAGGTGTGTACTCTAGTCATTTCGCTGTCTACATGAGATGTGCTGGTAAAAGAAAAGTTAGGAATTCCAAGAAACTGACAAAAATAGTAAGTTCAATAACATACTTTGGACATTGTGGTGTTGGCCATATTTATGGAGACAAGCACAGTTTGGTTAGTAAATTTAGTTGATTTGAGTATTTTAAACAAACATGAAATTATATAATACTTCAATTCTATTTTCTTGAAAGTAGAAGACAAATGAAGATATTAATTAACACCATGCAGTTTCAAAAACTGAGCCAATATTATTTTAAATATCACACCAGTCATAACTGTGGCTGAGTGCACTTTTCTTGGAAAATAAACATTTTAGTAGAAGATTAGTAGGTGTGTTAATTTTTTTAGAATTAACATTGATTATGTCAGGTTTTTTTTAATTATAACCTCAATATTGTCTGTCAAAATAGCAGTTGAATGACCTTTATATGCCTGTTTATCAAAGCAATTAATTTTGTTGTTTGGTTTTTTCCAATTTGATCTGAGACAAAGAAAACCATAGTGGATCAGTTTCTTGTCATTCAATGCATATTGTTCTGATGCTTACAGTTGAACATTGTTGGTTGGTGGCAACATGACACTAACTGTGCTTTATTGAATCTTTAACACCTAAGTCTTTGCATTTAATAAGTTGTCAGGCTGGTCATTGATAGAGCTGGAATCATGAAACCTCCTTTATAATATTTGGAATTGGATATAAACAGTAAATTATAAAATAATCAGTCAAGTATAGCCAATCAAAAATATCCAGTAACTAATTAAAGAACTTAATAAAATAAAAGACATCATCATCTCATTATGTGTCTTTATAAGTACCAAAGATGAAACAGTCTCAGCTTCTCCACATTTTAATAAATTATCTAATCTGTTGCCTATACAAAGTTTATTAGCTTTACCAAATCAATAACATGTGATTATCGCATGCTTGTTATTCAGTAAACATATTATGAAAGATAAGTTAGTAACAAATAATAATAATTATTCAACAAATAATTAAGAAAGTAGATTTTACCTGATTGACAATAGCTTCAACTAGAGGCCTGGTGTAGTTCACATCATGCAGGGTTGTTGCAAAGGCATCAACCAATGGACCGCACAGGGTATCGAATTTACCAGGATCAAATGTTATCTCACACATCACTGTTATCAAGTTGGCTATGTTCTCCTGTGGAACAGCGGACTGAAGAAAAATATATAGTCATTATTTTGTATCATATAATAATTAATTCAAAATGGGTACTTTGGTATGTTTATACTAACTCTTAATTCCATATTTTCAGCTTCATCCAGGGAATACGACATTTCTTCTAAGCTGTAAGGGTTCTGATCTTGAGCTTGACGAAGGCGATCTTGCACAGAAAATCGGTGAGGTCTATAAGGTGCAGGATCTGGGTTGTATGTGGGTACAGCATGCGGGGTGTAGTTAGGCGGGTACCATTCCTTCGCTTCGGCCGACAAGTTTGATTTGGGAGGTTCAACTGAAACAAAGAGTAATAATGAGTAAAAGTATGTACAATTACATAAAAAAATATAATTTCATACCACATCTAGTTGACCCAAAAACAAGTTATTGCTCCGTAATCGATTCTAAATACGGCCGGCTGGCTTTGTCAAACTGCAGCAACGTCATTAGAAATGAAAATCCTTACTTTCACCTGAAGTATTATAATTACGAAGAACGCAGTTATAAACTGGCCAAGTATGACGACGTCACACAGCATGATCGGTGTGTGAAAGTGTAGAATAAATCAAATACAACGTTCTTCTTGTTACCTTTTGATTCCTCCGCAACAATCTTCGGCCTACGAAGCTCCCGTGGTTGATTGTCGGGTTGCTGCCATCCACGGCCTCTACCTCTTGGCCCACCGATCTCACCGTTATTCATTTTAAGGCTTACTGTTCGACAACGACTCTGTATACAGTTTTTTCTGACTTATATCCATAAATCACCAAAATATAATCCTAAATCTCATACGCTTCCTATTACCTCGACAGATTCGACACGTAAACAAAGAAAAATATACTTCGCTACTAATTTCACAGCACAACCTCCATGTTACTTTTGAACGAAGGAGATAGATTGCTTTTTTTACTACAGTTGCGTTGTGGTCAGGCAAAGAAATAAAAATGTATACAGCCTAAAAAAATTACGACTCAATTCAGTGTATATTTCCATAATTAAAAAATAATATCTCTATAAACTTTTATTACCTACATGAATATTTTAGTTTATTTTGATAAAGCTTGGAAAATCATTTTTTTAAATAAATTGCAATAGAAGTCAGAGTTGGAAAACTGGTTGTGTTGTCATCCTCATCACACACGAAAACACAGGAAACATATTATTTCATTATTATTTAGTGTGGCACACATTTACTAAACTTGTGCACTTCACTTAGTATTTATTGAATCTAAAAAATGACGGGGTTATTTTATTAAAAAAAGCTCCACGAAACTACAACATACGCATGTGTAGCATGAGCATGAATCAGTGGTGAACTGGTGATTATTATTTAATTTTGTATCCTTAGATAAAGTTTGTATCACTCCGATTTTGGGCGGATAAATAATGTTTGAATCGTATAATCAGTTTATTACGAATTATTTAGGAATAGGTATTTATGCTGTTGGAAAGAGACAGAGCTATACAAGTCGTCTACCGCCATCTCGTTCCCTGAGCGGAATCACGCTTTGAGACGTCATGGTCATGGAGAAGTTAGGATGTTATAGCTCTCGCTCTTTCATCCTAACTTCTTCATGTCTTTTTCAATCATACTTTTTTTGTAGCATTATGAGCATTAATTACCGTAATGTCAAGCTACCGTCGTACAATCGTTCGTTCTACCATGGGTCTACTTTTCTTTACTAAAATTATTGGATATTTCTTTCTGGGTTTGATTTCAAGGCTGAGCAAAATTATTGTTTTTTTTTCTATTTAAAGATACTTAGTAGGCAGGTACCAGCCACGGAGTTTGTGTGTCTGGTTGATGGAAATAGGCTCGACTGAATGACGCAGTTTTAGTTTTCATCAAAATCGGCCTCGATACTTCTTCCAGTTTTTTTTAATATTCCGCATAGTTTCGGATATAGCTATCCACGCCTAGTTGGAAAATTCATGTCTGTATTTTGCACTGCGAGTAGCAACAGCGAGTTGCCCTTTACTCGCTGTCCGCATACCCGCACCTACGGTGGCCTAAGGTCGTCTGCCGACATCGGACGCCGTGGGCATCTACCACTGCGGTTGAGGCAGAGGGAGGCCGCTGTCCTCCTCCGCGAACATAACTGCTTACAAGTAGAACTGGTTACAGACCAGGGAGAAACAAAAAAAACATCCTTTATGATTATGTTCCACCTAAAAAAATCAAAACACGTTGTAGGTCTTCTGCATTTATCTTCTACCAAATCACAGGCAAATTCATGAAAAATGCAGAGAAAAGATATAAATATCTCTTATAATTGCTAAAAATTAACAAAAAGAAACCATAGCCATTTGTGTTTCACTAACAGAAGCTATATTACAAAACTATACAGTCTATTTGCTATATTTATTTATTTTCATAATTTTTTCATCACTAACATATATTAGTTATATCATTTACAGTAATATACATTTTCAATTTATCTACAATATGATACCAGCTTCGTCTAAAGATCTATGGTTATGCCATATTTCATATCTTATATCCACTTTATAAAGTACATATTGCATAAATATTGTTCACAAGCAGTAGTTTATTGATATTAGCACAAGTGCATGAAGAAAGGTAATTTATTCTATTATTCTTATTGAAAGTGCTCTGAATATGACAAGTAAAAGATCTATTTAACAGGTTTACCATTAAGCAAAGATGTTCATATTAAATTAAACTATCAACTAGTCAACAACTACTTATAATTTTATATACTAAAAGATTCTCCACAGCCACAGGTGCCTTTTATATTGGGATTGTTGAATACAAATTCTGCTGAAAGTTTGTTCTCAACAAAATCCATTTCTGTCCCTGAAATAAAAGAAAAAAATGTTTAATTAGAAAATTATATAGAGATACCATAATTATAGTTACATAGGCCACCACTTTGTGTGAAAAAGGCCAGAAGATTTGGTTCTCGGTCTTGTATGGTCCATCAAACATTGCTTACACAATTTAAATCATATCATCATAGATCAATCATTATGGAATATGCACCATTTTATAGAAATAATCTTACATGTGTGATTGGCTGTGCATCAAAAACTATATTTTACATGATTAATCATACCACACAAATCTATACTATATTTTCAGAATAAGCTAGTTAGTCATTTGTATAAAGAATTAATATTAATTTATAGAAATAATATAATTTGATTATAGATTGAAATGGATGATGCTGGTTTTTTTTTTAAATAAATAATATAGAGTGATAATACAAGAAGGTATGGATCTTCATAACCTTATTCAAAAAGAAAGTCAATCATGTGTTGAACAAATAGGAGTTGGCAATGAGTACAGATATGGAAATAGCCAAATAAACAAGAATGTTGTTTTGTCATCACCTGATAATTTGAATACAGTGTTTTTCTTGATTATGATAATATATTTTGGTGATATTTCTATGTGGTATTTTTAGATTGACACTGTTATAGGCTCCATAGGAGTCTTTTTAACTTCAAAATAATAAATGCCTAAATAGAATATCAATCATAGAAATTATCTTTTTTAAAATGAATCAACAACACCTGGCCCTGTCTTATAGTCTACAAACATAATTTTTGATCAATTGACTTACCTAGTAATGTCAACTGTGCTTTTTTATCAATAATTATCGTTACACCATCCTGTTTCACTTCTTCATCTAGTTTATCCTTGCCTTTTGCATAGTCTAATGTGTAAGATAAACCATTACAGCCTCTCTGGCGAACACCAACTTTTAAACCAAGAAAGCCCTTTGCTTCCTCTTTCGACATTATCTCTTTTACTTTGTTTACTGCAGACGGAGTTAAAACAAGTGCAGTCCGAGAAGGAAGCAACCTCTTCTTAACCGCCCTCACAGTGGCACTTGCAACAACTTTAGTGGTCATCTGAAAATTATTAAGATAATGATGAAAATATGAGAACACAATATTTGAGAACTAAGATATAGGTACGTCAGTTTTGGGCACAGTAGTCAGTAAACTATCAGAATACTGAGACACACCGTAATTAAATATACGCGCAGTTGTTGTTTTTCTATTTCATTGAATTAAAAATACTATTTCATAACTGCGATTTTGGCTGCCAATAATTTGTTTTATTTTGTCAATGTCAAATTATATCATTTTTTATGTCAACAATGTCAATGTCAACAAAAATAGGGCCCAGACCATAGATTAAAAAGATAGACTGTGCCGTCCCTAGCCAATTGAGAGATAAAATTGGCTTTATTCTAGGAGGAAAACCACTACCTATCTCTTTCGTGTAACAGAAATAATATTAATTATGACCCATTCTTCTATTCTTCTGTTTCTAGTTGAGTGGGGTGCGTGGGGTGTTTTTGCGCAGTACAAACATTAAGTCTATGGCTCAGACCATCATCCATCCATCATCATCATCAGCCTATAACGATCCCACTGCTGGGACACAGGCCTCCTCTCTGTGAGAGGGAGTGGGCCATAATACACCACGCGGGCCCAGCATCAGCCATCCCGGTTAAAAGGATTGAGAAAGTAATTATGTGGGAACATGGCATGGAAACAATCATCAATGTATCGCACATGTATCGACTTTCATCAAAGTCCTTCCAAAAAAAAAGCATTCATTCATTTATTTAGCGACCGAACTCTCTAGAAAGAGAGGAAAATATAAAGCTTCAAAAGCAAAAATTGTTCACTTTTCTTCTTTCTTTCAAGAGTCGCAAATGTCAGTGAGTTGGCTTGTGGGGGTATCGATATTTTAGGATACGATGCACAAGAATGTAGGATAAGAATTATTAGTCACCAAAGCTCGCGAACGCGATTACACATACTAAATTGCGTCCTAGTTAGGATGCTGTTCATCCTAAATGCAATTAAACTTTTCTGAATTCAGGACGTACTAAATATCGGCTCTTGGATGGATATCCCTCTTAGGGAAGGAGGCGCAGTCCATCCTTTTCTTTCTACGGAACAATGCATGAACAATGTCATAATCATGGTTACAATTTGGCAGAAAAAGTCTAGACAGAGAACTAGATACAATTTTTTTGTGTGCACATGGCTTTGTATTTTTTCCTTTGGGCAACCAAAGAAAAAAATTTAAGAAACAATGTGACAGTTCTGACAGCTAGTGTTGTTACTCATCATAAATTTTTTGTCGATGGTTTCTTTTTGTTTATGATTTCTTCTTGAATTTAAAGAATTAACAATAGCATTCTTCATATTTTTCAATGAAATTATATTTTTAATAAATAATTATCATCAATATTGTAAATTACTATGCCGTGTGATTTGATTTTGCATGTTTTTTTTTATTTCATGCAATTAATTGAAATGTCAAAATAATCCATGCATTCAACCCATCACTAAATGACACGTCTTCTACCTACCAAATTGTACTTGTGTAGCGTGTAATGATTTTTCATTCTCAATGTATTAAAAATTAACAATGGGTGGTCAAAAATTCGAATATGATGAAAGTGGATCTACATTCTTTTACTTCGTTCTTTCTTTCCTTGCTTTGATACTTGTACCTGCAACATTTTATTACTGGCCAAGAAAGAGAAAAGAAGGTAAGGCATTCATCATGTTTTACAGTGTAAATGATATTTTGTCTCTTTAGCAAATTAATATTTAATCGTGTGTAGTTTTTCTTGTTTCGTTCTAAATTCATAATATCCATACATTCGTGAAATAACTTAATTACCGTTATGTCAGGAATTTACCGATGACGATGCGGCATGTCGTCTACGGTAAAACCTGTGCTTAGAGAATACAGCCGTAAACAGATATGGAATGAACCTTAATTTTTTCTAGATCCAGCTAAACGTGCAGAACTATGTCAGTGTCCAAACTGTGTAAACAAACAAATCGTAATAGAACAATCACAACCTTACAAGGGTGTAAAAAACTTTTTTATAAAGTTAGCAATAATATCGGGATGGGTACTACTTGGATTCTTGGCCTACAAAGTATCACAATTTGACTATGAAATGTCCAATTTCGACCCCTATGATATACTTGGTCTACCACCGGGTGCAACACAAGCCGAGATTAAAAAATCATACCGCAAACAATCACTCATCCTGCATCCTGACAAAGAGACTGGTGATGAAAAAGCCTTTATGAGGTTAACAAAAGCTTATCAGGTGAGCACATTATATTTGTTTTAAATATGTAGTAGTGCATTTTCTTTGAATTTTACTTATTATTTTAAATGAGTGTTAAGTAAGCTATAAATAACTATTTTCTATAAGAGTTGGTCACAAAGTTTCCTTTAATAAAAACATACAGCATTTACAAACTCAACTAACTATTAATAATAATTTTATAATTATATTCTAAATTTAAAAGTACCAATATAATCATGCTAAAACTGATCATGTTTCAGGCACTAACAGATGATGAGGCTCGTAGAAACTGGGAGAAGTATGGCAACCCTGATGGCCCTGGTGCTATGAGTTTTGGTATTGCTCTCCCAAGCTGGATTGTTGAAAAAGAGAACAGTGTGTGGGTGCTTGGACTTTATGCTTTAGTGTTTATGGTTGCCTTGCCAACTGCTGTAAGTATAAGTTCCCTTTTCTAATGAGTCTATCTCTCACTATATAATCAATCTAAATGAGTCCCCCCCTCGCCCTCATTGGGACAGAAGGGACAGTCAGACTATAAAACACCCTGTTCATTCACATGGACAGTCCATTTTAGTATCGTAAAATCTTTCCAACACACTCCTGCAACCCATTTGATATATATACCTATAAGTTATAATCACTCAGTTTTATGTTAATTGAATTTACAATAATTATATTACATCCTTTAAGCTGTAGGGTGTCTAGTAACATTATTACTGCAGAAAAGTATTATTCAAATCTCTCCTACTCTTATACAATTAATATGTTTTATCTGGATGTAAACATTATTTTATATTGGAAATATGATTCATTATAAACTCTTTGTGCCATGAAATCCTTTAGTTCTGAAAGTAAAAAATACCTTTAATGAAGTAGGTAGTTAATGTTGCCTACATATTTTCAATTTGTAATGTTCTCAATATCGTCATCAAGAACCTTCATCCTTCGACACCCATGGAAGCTGTAAAAGAGGCAATAGAAAGTACTGGCAATATAGTGAAAGGTGAAATTATAAACGCCAGACATGGGCAAACAAAAGCACCAATGTCAACCTGGTTCGTTAATATTGAGCCAGGCCCCAACAACAGTGAAATAAAAAACCTGAAATACATCTACCACACATCTGTCAAAATTGAAGACCCCAAACGTAAGAAAACCATCCCTCAATGCAAGAGGTGTCAGCAGTATGGGCATACGAAAAATTATTGCATGCGTCCATATAGATGCGTTAAGTGCGCAGAAAATCATAACACGCTAGAATGCCCTAAGACCAAAGATGAACCAGCGAAATGTGCACTGTGCCTTGGGGACCATGCGGCCAGCTATAAGGGATGCAAGGTATTTCAAGAAATTCAGAAAAGGAAGTCTAATTCAAGAGTGCAAACAAGACCATTGATACAAGTTGAAAAAAAAGACTTTCCAACTATCGGAAACATACCAACCCTGTCAGAAAAACCATCTACCAACACTGGATCAGCCAAAACATATGCTCAAGCCATAACAGGAGACTCAACTATCCTAGAAAAAATTATTTCAAAGCAAGCGGAAAAACTAGACCGTCTAATTGACCAAATGGGGACGCTTATGTCCCTCTTGACAACAATAGTCCATAAACTTGTTCGTTAAAATGGCTATAAGGATAGCAAGCTGGAACATAAATGGTCTGCTGGACAGAAAACAAGAACTTAAAATACTTTTTACAGTATAGAACCTTGATATAGTGCTTATATCCGAAACACACCTTACAGATGAAAAAACATTCAACCTAGACGGATACTGTACATACGTTACAAATAACCCAGACAACACAGCGCATGCTGGGACTGCAGTCATAGTAAGAAGCTGCATTAAGCATCAACTAATTCCTGAATACAGAACTTCAAAAATACAATCTACTACAATCATGGTGCATGATAGCCAAGGCCCTATCCTAATATCATCGATTTATTGTCCGCCAAAAAAGAGAAGAGGTCACGAAACCAGTGAGGAGGATTTCAACGACTTTTTCAAAACTCTAGGCAACAGATTTATTGTTGGTGGAGACTGGAACGCAAAAAATTCTCAATGGGGATCAAGGCTGACATTGACTAGAGGCCGCAACCTTAAGAATAGCATCGACAAACACCGTATAAATATCCTCACAACATGTCAACCAACATATTGGCCCGCAGACCCAAATAGACTGCCTGACCTTTTAGATTTCTTCGTCTACAAAGGGGTACCATCCTACTTCTTGGAAGTTTCTAGCTGCCACGACAGCTCTTCAGATCACTCGCCAGTAATTGTTACAATGAGCACATATGTAATAAATCGATCAAGAAATCAATACTTATATAACAAACATACAGACTGGGAAGCCTTTCAGCAATACCTCAATGACAATCTAGACCTGAAGATTCCTCTTAAAACCGACGAAGACATTGAAAGTGCTACTTCTTACATTACTAAATTAATACAGAAAGCGGCATGGACTTGTACTCCATCTGACAAAAAATCTACCGAAATTAAAACTCATTGCAACTTGCCGCAGAAAGTCAAATGCCAAGTCCTAGAAAAAAGACGACTTAGAAGGGTTTGGCACTGTAGTCGACACCCTGCTGACAAAAGAGCGTTCAACAAAGCAGCAGCTGAACTTAAAAAAAATCTAGTTGAGATGGAGAATGAAACAATGCAACTACATCTCGAAAACTTAACGCCAACAGCTCCTGCTAAAAATGAATACTCACTGTGGAAAATTGTAAAATCCAATAGAAAACCACAACTAGCACAGCACCCGCTCAAAAAAGTAAATGGTGAATGGGCTAAAACGGATGAAGAGAGAGCAGAAGCGTACGGGGAGTTTCTTAGCAGCGTCTTCACCCCAAATGAGGACCTAGGAACTGAAATGACTGACCACGAAGTGAGCTCATATCTTGAAAGTGACCTCCAACTAAGCCCCCCTCTCCAATGCTGCACGCCTGCAGAAGTGCGTCGCACCATCCTTGATTTGGAACTCAAAAAAGCTCCAGGTTTTGACCTTGTGACAGCAGAAATATTGCGAAAATTGCCGAAAAAAGGAATAATGTTCATCACGTCGCTATTTAACGCTATTCTAAGGACCTCGTACTACCCCAACATCTGGAAAGTTTCTCAAATAACTATGATCCTTAAACCGGGAAAGCCACCGCACCTTACATCTTCATACAGACCAATAAGCCTGCTCCCTGTACTGTCAAAGGTCTATGAAAAAATTATCTCTCAAAACGGCTTAGTAAATACATAAACGAAAACGCTACTATCCCAGAACACCAGTTCGGATTTCGAAGACGACATGCGACAGTAGAACAAGTCCATAGAGTGTGTGAACATATTAGAAATACTCTTGAAAGCAAAAAATACTGCTCAGGGGTGTTTCTCGACGTACAGCAAGCTTTTGATAAGGTTTGGCACCCTGGCCTGCTGTATAAACTGAAAAGAACATTACCACACAACCTGTTCCTGATATTGAAATCTTACCTGGAAAATCGTATATTCTTTGTTAAAATTAATGATGCCACCTCAGACTTTTACGACATAAGAGCTGGAGTCCCACAAGGGTCTGTCCTAGGCCCCCTCCTGTATCTGATATACACAGCAGATGTCCCTGAATCGGAAACTGTAATGACAGCCACTTTTGCCGATGATACTGCAGTGCTGACATCTGACGCCAACCCGGAAGTAGCTTCCTGTAAGCTACAGTCGCACGTGGATAAGCTTTATACCTGGATGAAGAGCTGGCGCATCAAAGCTAGTGCAGCTAAATCCAACCACATCACATTTACCCTTAAACAGGGAGACTGCCCTACTGTAAAACTGGGTAATGAGCAGCTACCACACAATACTGTAGTAAAGTACCTCGGTTTCTACCTCGATCGTAAACAAACATGGAAGACCCACATCCAAATAAAGCGTGATGAACTCAATCACAGATGGAGAACACTGGAGTGGTTATTGGGAAGAAAATCTCGACTCTCTGTCAATAACAAAGTCCTGATTTACAAAGCAGTTATAAAACCAGTCTGGACTTACGGCATACAGCTGTGGGGATCAGCAAAAACCTCAAACACTGAAATACTCCAGCGGTTTCAAAATGGCGTGCTTAAAGCCATAGTGAATGCCCCATGGTACACAAGAATGGATGAAATCCACGATTATCTGAAAGTTAACACCATCAAAGAGGAAATCAGAATTATGACAAAAGCTTACAGAGAGAGGATAATAAATCATGAAAACCGACTTGCTCAGGCTCTAAGTAAATCGCTGCCAACAAGACGTCTTAAAAGACTGCACACTTGGGATAATATACTCTGAGTAAAGCAATATCCAAAGGCAGCCTAACAATGGGAGGGCCAGCCTAACATGCCAAACACTCTTTTAAAACAACTGCTTATGGTTCAAGAACCGATCGCATGTTTGCAAATAAATATTCAAAAAAAAAAAAAAAAATATGTTCTCAAGTCTCAAGGTATTCAAACTGGTTATACATAAAATGCTACTATAGTTGACTAGAGATTATTAATTACTAAAATGTTTCTTTTCATAAATCTTCTTGTTTATTTGAGTAGTTAAGTCAATATTAACTAAAATGTTCCATACTCAACATGACATGTGTGTAAATTACTCAAGTTTCTAAATATTTGGATTTAAAACGGGATAATACCATGTTTGTTATTTGTTTTGAGTTTCGGATAATACCATGTTTGTTATTTGTTTTGAGTTTCCGATAGTTCAACACTGTTGCAAGTGCTATGATAATAATTTTTAACCCAAATATTTGTAACAGTGACCAGGTCAGTCAAAAAACTTATAAAGTTTCTAAACTTTGAAAACCTGGTTATTTTTCAATTGACTGTAAAATTAAATTTTTGTAGCTTCCAATCCATAGTGAAGTCTCGGGGTTTTGGAAATGGCCACTCAGAAACCTATTATAAATTTTACTTTTTTTTTCCATTTTAAGATTTATAATAAAATAGTCAATTTTACGAATTTGTCTCTGAAGTGCCCATAGCCATACAAAATCTAACTCATAACAAGTATCTCGTCAACTATTCTATTGAGAAATGATGTAAAGTCAGATTTTGAATAAAATCATTTTTTTTTCAGGTTGGCATGTGGTGGTACCGCTCCATACGATTTTCAGGGGAGCAAGTGTTATTAGATACAACTCAAATGTACTTCTATTTCTGTCACAAAACACCGTCAATGCCACTGAAGAGAGCTCTCATGATTCTCGCTGCATCTTGTGAGTTTGATAAAAGGCACAATTCTGAAATTATTGAGAGAGTTACAGATAATGAGGAAGTTCCTATGGTATGTATTGCTTTGTTAGATAAATTTTTGAGTTGCAAAGTTAATGGATGATAAACATAGTTATTAAATTTAAAATCATAAGTTTGAAGATGTTCACAGCTACACAAATTTTTTTCATAGTTTACTGTAATTGACAGTTTTTCTGAGCTCAAAACAGACAACTCCTAGTGGAGTCTACTAAGTTAGAGAGGTCCACCTTAAAAATATCAGAAAGCATTGGTTGAAACCAGCAAGCAGCGTAAAGGTGCTGGTATGAAGTATGTGTATTCTGTTGCACTGATTTACCCTTTTCGAACTGTAGTTACTGCGTGAGCTGCCAAACTTGGGTGAGAAGAACAAAGAGCAGCCTCTGTGTCGACCATACAGTATAAAGGCGCGCGCGTTGTTGCACGCACACCTGTCCCGCATGCGTCTGCCGCCGGATACACTCGAATGCGACCGAAGGTACATCGTGTCGAGATGCCCCGATCTTATTGTTGAAATGGTCAACTGTGTGAACCAACTCATTGCTCTGGCTTATGCTAGGAGAAGTAAGTGTAATTAAATCAAGTTTTTGATGAATCAAGATCGTAAGACACAATTATCTTATTTTTGTGAACATTTCGTTCCAGTACCGCGTCTACCGACTATCGAAACAATAGAAAATTGTATGAAGCTGTCCCCAATGATCGTCCAAGGCCTATGGGAGTACAAATCGCCCCTGTTACAACTACCGTACATCAATGAGGATCATCTGAAATACTTCACGAATAGAAAAAAGCACATCAAGTCACTGTTACAGCTAGCTCAGTTGCCTGGCGAAGAGAGGAGACAAGTGCTGAGGTTCTTGAATGACAAGCAGTATGATGACCTGATGAAAGTTCTTGGCAACATGCCTTACATACATTTCCAAGTTAACACTGAAGGTAAAAGAATTTCTTTTCAAAAGAAAGAATCACGTATCAATCTAATTAATTAGTTTTTGTTTTATATTTTGACAATTTCTGCCTGGTTTCATATAAATCTATAATTATTTCAGTAATTGACGACGAGAACTCAACGGTTGTGACAGCTGGCGCGATAGTGACAGTTACTGTGTTCTTACGACGAACCAACATGAGGGAATTGTTTGGAGACACTACTATTAAAGAAAAGGAAATCAAAGAAAAGTAAGTCACTTCTATATACAAGAAAGTAGTAGCCTTAGCAAAAAGCATGGCTAGGCAGCAACTACTGTTAGCACACCTCAATCGGTGGTAAGACCCCTCTTTAAGGATTTGAAAACGCACCACGGCGTTCCTACCTCCCCGTCTGACGCAGGTCTTCGTCGTTTGTTACGGGAGGTTCGTGTGTCGATTTCGGCCGTACGAACCGGTTACCACAACTCATCATCTGCCTAGCCTTTTTCCCAACTATATTGGGGTCGGCATCCAGTCAAACCAGATTCAGCTGGATATCAGTATTTTTACATGGAGCGACTGCCTGTCAGACCTCCACAACCCAGTAACTGGGTATTACCATACCCCATGGTAAGACTGGTTGTCAGACTTTAGAGTTTCTGACTAAGAGTAACGACTGTCAAATATCTACAAGTGACAGCCGGGACCGCGAGGTGATTTCCGGCCACCATATGTGCAGGTTTGGGAACTGTGAGTAATGGGTAGTTCCCAGGCCAGGCCCATGTCAGCAGTTAGTCATCTTGATCCAGGCGTGTGACGTGAGCACGCGATTTGGACGAGAATCGTTTCATCTCTTCATATTTCGGTACATACTATTTGTATGACTTACAAGTAGTTGTTCCGGGTATGGTCGCTTGTGTATGTGCGTTTCTATGTTTGTAAATGCACCCACGACACAGGGGAAATTCCTAGTGTGGGGTAAAGTTTAAAAAAAAAATGTAAGACGATGCGAACGAAATATCTGACGATGTCAGTTGCTTTTCGTTGACCTTGTTGACGTTGCTTAGCTCTCCAGAGGTGAAACGATGATTGATCGAGTCGCTCACTCGCTTCGTCCTATACGTCCCGTCTCCTGCTTTGTCTACATCGTCCTTCGCACAAAGTAGTTTTCGGCGTGAACCCACAGTTCAATTCGCCAAAGCTTCACTTAGTTTATGTATTTTATTTTCCTTTGCCCCGCTTGGCCCGCGCGTCTGATGGCGGCATTGGCATTGCAAATTCTTATCAAGAACCTTGACTAAATAAGAGAGAAGTATTTAACAACGAAAATTCTTTTAGCTAGTTGAGAACCTAACGTTCCTAATAAATATTTACAGAATGTTAGGTTACGAAACTAAATTTCATCCAAATCCGTTCAGTAGTTTTTGTGTAACAGGAAAAATGAAACGATTATCGTCAGAAACTTTCGCATTTATAATATTACAAATATTAATATTGTACGCAACTTTATTGTACACCACATTATTTGACGCTGCTTCTGTTGTCACTAACACGTAGATTATAATGATATTAATATGATATAAATGGTAATAAGAATAGAAATATGCAAAGTTCATATTATTAATACATTATACATAATTCAAAAGGCTCTAGTCCACGTCACTGGTAACACCTACACAACTCATAGCATTGACATTGGAGTACATTGTGCTACTTTCGTTCTGAATTAATTTATCAATGGCACCATTACATTAATTTAGATGCTTGACGCGTCACGAACTTAATTTAGTGTGATTAATTCTTTAATTATGTCGGTCATAATTGCGTACTTTTCTTCATTTTACTTTAATGTTTTTATTTAAATAACTTCGTAATTATTTTTTTGTTTTGTTTAGTTTGGTTTTTTAAACGTGTGACGTGCGTTTAAGTACAGACGCCAGCAGGTCAACCTACTCCAATATGTATTTTTTTACCAATAGAACCTTCTGCTATTATGATAAGGTTGGAAGTCTATTAAAGAAATTTTACAGGTTGATGTGCTGGCGTCTGTACATTAAAACTAGCATACAAAAAAGCCAGAAAGAAAACAATCTACTTGTAGAGCTAACAAAAATTTCGATGCGGGAATCGAAATAGCGACAGGTGGCGGAGTAAATTGCATTGTGGGGAGCCGGGGCGAGTTGTTAGTTATTTGTAAATCCAATGAGAGAGAAATTAAATAGATAGATAATATATAAAACTAACATTCTATTACCTTACTTAATAATATTATAAACGTAAAAGTTTGTTTGGATAAATAGATCGATGTTTGTTTTTTATCCTGTATTTTTGTTCTCATGGGATATTTTCGTGTTGTTGTGGGTGAAACAGCTGGCAACAGTAGTACATTATGAATGCTGAAGTTTATGGGGATGGATGTGTTACCTTTTACGAAAAAACTATCAAATGGATTTGTGTGAATTTTTTTACAGAGATTTTATAACCTGGATTAAAGGAATGTTTACGATCTTCCCATGGGACTTAATTAGTATCTAGTATGTTATTGCCTTTATAAATCACTAATAAACGTCTTTATTATAACAGGGAAGACGATGAAGGTGCAGGCGGTGAAAACGGAGAAAAAACAGAGAACGACAAGAATGATAAGGATAAAAAGGAGACATTCAAGAGGCCCGTGTGGATGAAGCAGGCCAAGAAACATCCGCAGTCCAAGAAGTCGAAGAAGCCAGTCGCGGCCAAGGTGCAGGCCAAGCCGGCCGCGCCCGCCGCCACCTCCACGCCGCCGCCGCCCAGCAATGATACCAAGAAAACTAAAGAACCAAAGAAGAAAGACGAAGAAGGTATATGTCATTATTATCAACTTACTTGCACAGAACACACAAACTATCCAGTGTCATGCTCTGGATAGCACTTCTCATGCTTTATGTGTGTCCTTAAATCCTAATTGTTTTTGCAGTAACTAATTAATTAAAGGAGAACTAGGTTTTTTTGATGTTTTATAGCCATGTTCGATAAATGGACTATCACACACAAAAACAATTTTTCAATTAGGACCAGTATATCCTGAGATTAGCGCGTTAAACCATAAACAATATCTTCAGCTCTATAATTAAAGTTAGTATTAGCAACTTATCGCCCCTTGTCCTTCACAGACCATCCAGTACATCAGTCATGATCGGTTGTTTTTTGCGGTAGCCAAATACTTGTAGGAAAATAATATTTTTTATAAAATAATAGTCAGCATCACAATAATTAAGGAGTTTATCTGCTATGAAAATATTAGCCATCCATGATGATTATACCTCAATCTTTTAGATTCATTACGAGTTATCAGTTTAGTCGTCATTTAAATACGCTTTATCAGCAATGGATATGATTAAACAGAGAGAAGTTACCTTATTTTCGCTGAAATTGTTTAAAACACTAAAAAGTCTTCGAAACGGATTTATGACGTTTTTGTAAACACTCAACGGAAGAACCACGATTTATCGATAGACGCACTGGTGCTAATTTTATCTGTGATTCGGGATTCGGGGAGAGGAAATACCAAGAACAGTATTAAAAATTTTTGGACGAAACATCTAGATATAGACTGGCAGGCCGTTGATCTCATGACGTGTGGAAGTGTGGGACGTAAATTATTACAGCGAGTTAGTTTCACCGTTAATAAACCATTATATCGATCTTTTAGATAATGAAAACTTTAATAAGTATAGTTATGTTAAAATATGGTGTAACTTCCTTAATAAAACATATTCTATTTTATTAGAAAGTACTGTTCCAGAGTTGCAGTTTCATATTTTTTATGAAAACTAATTGACAATCAGCTCCTTTTTAAAGTTAGTAACAATGTAAATAGCAATTGTTTCATTAACAATGGACTAAATATATACCTAGGTTATTAAAATACCTAGCTTCTGACCGCCGTTTCACCCTCGTCATGTTAGGCTTTGGGTCTATGACTCGTCAGTTCCCTTGGTGAGCGCGTAGAACACGACGCGCCGTGGACTCGGGTCTTTGGAACTAAAAAGATATAAACGAATCTTTTGACCGACAACATGTCACGGCACCAGCCTGAGCTGGTATCAAAAGACACTTTCAGCATTTACTGCAATGATTTCATCAATGAGCCAGAAAAGTGGGCCTCAATCAATCAATCATGCAAAATACATATACTTATAATCTCTCTGGCTATAGGTTTCATTAATTTCTGCTCCTTCTAAAATCAATGTTTCATATCCGATTGAAAATCCTGATTTAAATATTCGTTTCTACCTGTCTAGGTGAAGACTCCGAGGTCGGTAGTTCGGACGAGTCGGCCTCGCACAGCGATGCGTCGGAGGACGAATCTCGCGACAAGTCTTCGGCGGCAGAAGATGATGATGACCAGTGGGAGAAATTCCAGAAGAGGATACAGAAGCGGGAGCGGCTGGAGGGACGGTCCAAGAGCTCGCATCCTGTACATTGTCCGTATTACCCACAGGTATGTTGGATACCAAGAATCAGTGCTGTCTTAAACTCATTTATTTTATCCTTTTTTGGTGGTGGCTTTTCCCGGTGCGTTCTTCTAGGTGGTGCGGAACACAGTGTCAGACTCATACTGAGTAATCCCAACCATGCTCCTTGAATTTCCCTTAGCGCCCATGGCCGCATTAACTCCTGGTCACTTTAGGACTACAAAACCCCTGCAGGATGCTTAGGTATGTCAAACTTGACACTAGGACACCACATCGGGTACGTTATGTTTTCGTTTAATTGTTTAAACTAAAATATACGTAACGTATATTAAAACTCAATTAAGTTACGTTTAAATACATACTGATATCCAGCTGCATCTAATTCGATTGGAAGCTGACCACAATATAGTTGGGAAAAGGCTAGGCAGATGATGATGTTGAAACTCAAGAGAATCATATGAACGAAGGATACAAAAAATGAGCGCAGCGAGCTCGAATATTTTGAATTCATGAGACTAGCTATAAAATATGTTGGGAACCCCCTGTTAAAATTTTAACCGGAACTTGGGGCCCCAAAGAAAAGTATACTGGGCATATGCCTAGTACTCAATAGAAAATATGGTTTTTGAAAAATTTCAGTTTTAATGTATGTATTTGTTTTGAGTTCCCAATTTTTCGGGACTGTTGCAAATATCATTGATCACAGTCACAGATGAATCCCTTCCATTGAAAGATAAATTTTGATGTGCGTCGTTTCCGATGCTCTTATAGCGTTGAGTAACAGTCTCTTTAGAATTCAATGCGCCATATTAACGCCCCTGTACTACATCTTGAATTTCATACGTTAATTTTATTGTGTCCTTGTTAAAAGTGGCTTTTATGGAGAATAATAATAATTATTATATGCAAACATTTTCCCATGAGTGACATACATTTGTAGTATTACCGATAAGTAGTAGTAGTAGTTCATAACTTTTCATAAAATCACTGCAGATTTTTTTTTATCCAGTTATTAAACCTTTAAACCAAAATAACAGTTATTTGTTATCTGATAATAATGAAATCGCATCTTAACCGCTTGAAACTTTGTAATTGAGAGAAGATAAATAAAATAGAATCAATTTCCATTGTTGTCGAGGTGAGGAAAATTTGTCGAGGCTATTTACTTCCTGGATGTTTGGTGCGTCACTCCAATAAATATCTCTGTATTTTTTCTTAGTCGGGAGCTATCACGGAAGTGCCTTTTGTTTAACTAATAATTCTTTCTCGGCCTTGCAGATGCCAATAATAAAACAACACTAACACTAAATACTTGTAATAGTTTTCTTCACGTACCTAATTTTTTACATGATGCGTTTATGCGCTGTCCATTAAATGTAAGTGGAGGGTTTTTTGGCCTTCAGATTCATAACAAAATGAGTAATTTAAATATTAGCTTAGGCTCAGTGCTAACTGACAGCAAGGCGTAACAAAGGAATGAATAATGATTTTCGTACATTCATCGGATTTTTTTGCAAAGGTTGAATAAATGCTGTTTATAAGTAATAGGTTTTCTTTTACATCGTCGCGGCGATTGCGTTTTTTTATCAAGTATCAGGTCTATAATTGTACTTTCCAACACAAAGGACGGAAAGTATCGAAAGTTAGATTTTTAAAGTGATTTATCCTTATGACTGACCCTGTAATATAAATTTTTGTCATTAAAATACATGTCTGCAATTAAAGCCTTTTAAAATCACACTTCTGAATTAAAAGTAACGTTCATTTCAAATTGGTAGGTTCAATGCTTAGAGAACGACCATCCCCCGAGCGGGCCCTTTACTTTACTGACGAGGGGGCCTCTCAGAGGGCCAAAGCCTGCCGGGTCGCGGGACTTATTCCATTACCGTGACCCCGGAACATAAAGGGCTATTGAAGGACATCGTGGATTTTAGTCAGTACCAGTCTGACAGTCCCTCTCGCCCTGCCCGGGGTGGGAGGACTCATTTGATAATTCTACTACGTAAAAAAAAAAGAAAAACGGTCGCTTTTAGCTTTCCACCCTGTAAACATATAATTTGATAAAATTATACTTATTGTCATGTTCACAAAAGCTGACGGATGGTTCTCATGTTCATAAATTAGGAGGTCTGCAATTCGTGCAGGTTCAATTCTCACGTTACATTTTGTGCACTCAGATAAAAATGTGCAGTATGGCATTTTATTCGAAGTTGGGATGTTTATGTCTGTGATATATGTTACACTTCAGCAATGTGGCTATGAATTCAACATTGATAGTATGTACTGCCTGCGTCCTATATAACTTTTATGATAGTAACATCATTTTTAGAACGGATTTCCTTTCCTATACCTACGACATAAGCTTTATACTTTCTATTAATTCGGAAAAAAATATATGTTAATTTGCGCATGTGATTTCGTAGCACATAGGACATCTGCATTGTAAAATTACACTATAGAAAATTTTGCACAATTATCTCAAAGTTTCCGCTACCACCCACCATTCATGTTTATTTATTAACTGATGGCTTTGCGATTAACTAGTCTAATCGTACCATTTAGATGCTAAATAACATTCGACGTGAGCTAACGACTTCTTACATAACATCGCTGACTAATCGGACGCATGCAGTGATTTTGATGCAATCGCGTAAATTCTACATGTTTTTTATTCTACACCCGAACTGTGAGTAATCAAGAGGACGTGACCCCGTGGCGATGCAATTGCAAGATCTATGATTGTAATAGCACGCGTGAAGATTTTTATCTTATCTAGTGGTCAAATTGTCTATGATCTAAAAAACGCTCGAAAATACGGAAATATTTTTCCTTATATTAATCAGTTAAGAAATTTGCATTACTGAGTCATCATTTCGGAAGTAAAAATATTTTCTAAATTCCACATCATCTGGCTTACATAGGCCAAGGTTATTTTCTATCTTTTATATCTACAAAGTAGGTATTTTCTAGTCATATTTTGTAGGCATTGTCAGTTGGATGTCATCCTTGCCAATCAATGAGAGATTTATTAAGAGAACTAGATTGCTTGGATGTTTTAAAATGATTTAGGTAGAAGCGGCGCATTCGCCAACTGCGTGTATCCTACATTGTACGAGTATGTCATAGTGTAGTAGATATTTTTATTGTTCTCCGACGTAATACTTTCCCGTAGGAGCATCTATGAAAGGTGCCGAGTGATTTCGACCTTGGCCTGCCCTTGCTCTCAGCTTCCGTTATTTTGTTGACCTCAATTACGACATGCATGACATTTGTACGTCAGGTGTAAGTAGACAGTGTTTATGTAACTGGATGACGCATTGACATCGGTATGGGTTTTTTAAAAGTAGGTTCCGTGTAAAAGTGTACCGATTTCTTTGTGGATTGAACAAGAATAACACATATGCGTTTTCATATTAAAATGCGTCATGTTTCAAAATTTTATAGAAGTGATGCATTTCTGTTTTTCATTTCCTTCCTTCTTGGTTCATTACTTAGGTGAATTGCTGAAAAATCTCCTGAACCACATCTTAGTCACATTTTTGTATATCCTCGTGTTCTATAGGTATCTAATTTAAGAATCTTAATAATGGAAACATCATTATAAATACTGACTACACATAGTGAAGAATACAATCTCCTCATGTCACATAAAGCTCATTGTTGTATTTTGTTTTTTTTCTTCTTAGGAGAAGCAAGAGTACTGGTGGTGCTACATCTGCGATCGCAAGTCGCACACGCTGCTGACTGCGCCGGCGCACGTGACGGCGCTGGTGGACTCGCACGAGCTGCAGCTGCGGTTCACAGCGCCGCGCTGGCCCGGCCTCTACACACTCGCCTGCTGTCTTAGATCAGGTAACCTGCTTGCAACTGTAACCATAGAAAATCAACTTAAATATAAATAAGTTGTTTATTTTTCGTGACATACAACTAAGGTAACAGGCAGCGCCCTTTCCACCTATTTCCTAAATTAAATAGCAAAGTTTATATGTCATAAATATAATTCCGTCACTTGTCATACCATACCGGAACTTATCAGTATTGCTTGCGAATTCTTACGTACGCTACAGCGACATTAATTTCCTAGGTTACGCATCTTTGTGAAGAGGAGGTACTGCTATACAATAAATAATTAGCTTTTTACCGATTTATTTTGAGTTAATCGGTACCTGAACAAATCATATGGGTGAAAGACCGGTATATCCGTTAACGTTTTTATCAGCTGGCGTAGTTAAATAAAAATCCTAGATTTACTACCAATTGTTTATTCCATCTTTAGTCTAGCCTATCTTCCTGTTAAAGTTTTAAATGGAAAAGAACAATTTTTGAACGCAGCGCCATATATTTCTTAGCACAATTAATGCACATCACGCGCATCGGTGTAGATGAAGTGTTTGCAGGAACACCTCGAGAATACTACTGTATACAATTGAATAGATAATAATCTATAATGCCTAATATATGCATAGTTAGACTACTATAAATATACTGGGTAGGTATATAAGAAGTTATGACGTTCCTGGAGACCCACTGCCACAACTGACTTGGAGCTAGGTTAGATACCATGCTATTTTGGCCATTTGGCTTTCCCTCCAAGTGGAAAAATCGTCTCGAACACCTCGCTCACTTTTTAAGTGTCACTGAATAATAAAACTATTTCATTTTGCGTTTTGAATTAACCATATTCGAATCGACTGGCTCGTTTCGCTCGATCTTAAGTACGACAGTTGAGCAAGACACCTGTGTTCGATTCCCAGATCGGGAATTCCTCATATCCAATATCGGTCTGTACAAACTTAAATGGGAGATAGCTATACATATGGGGTCCGAACCTAATCCGCCCTGAATAGTAGCCATTTCTGATTTTGATCTTTTTGTACGAAGCGCGCAAACTAAAAGTTCTGCAACTTTGGGATTTAATTAACAACGATCATAGAATTATTTAATACATTTTAGCAACTCTTTCCTAGGCTGGCTCAAAATAAAGATTTTGCTGCATATAGCCCCAAAGATTATTTGTCATAGTGAAAAACAATAATATCTCTTAAAGCAAGTGTCATAGAATCGAGTTTTTGGTATCATTATTTAGGTAGACTCAACATCTGTTGGACGAGTAGTATCTGACGCGTGTATGTGTTGACAGACTCGTACATCGGCATGGACCAGCAGCAGGACATGAAGCTGGACGTGAAGGAGGCGGCCGCCGTGCCCGCAGAACACCCGCAGTGGGACCTCAGCGACTCTGACACAGATAACAACGATCAGGTAATGTAACGCTATTTTGTTGTTTCTTCCAGTATCGTGAGTACTGACGAGGCCCCCTCTCAGAGGGCCAAAGCCTGCCGGGGTCGCGGGACTTATTCCATTACCGTGACCCCGGAACATAAAGGGCTATTGAAGGACACCGTAGATTTTAGTCAGTACAAGTCTGACAGTACCCCCCGCCCTGCCCGGGGTGGGACGACTCATTTGATGATTTTACTACGCAAAAAAAAAGTATCGTGAGTGCGTTTTACAAACAAAGAAACTTACATATACAAACACCCAGACCCGGGACAACTACTTGCAGATCATACAAATATTTGTTCCGTGCGGGGATCGAACCCGCGACACGCAGCGCAGCGGTCGATAGCTCGGCCACTGCGTCAACCGTGTCGTCAAAGTTTGAGCTATTACGTACACGTCTGCTAAAGCCTTCGGATTTTACAAAATGTAATTCAATGAAACTGACGAATCTCAAATCTGATCTAAATATGTTTCAACCCCACATTTAAGATTCATCATCATCTTCCCGCCCTCATCCCATTCTACATGTTGTCGGCGCAACATTGTTTCCTCTTCCATTCTCCTTTGTCAGAAAAAAACATGCTTTTCGTTGGCAATAAATAGGGCACTTGTCGGATACTATTATGTTTTTTTTTTGTTGAGTTTTTGGTAAGAAGTTCCCTCTTCTTAACGTGCCTACGATGTTCTCTCTTGTCTATGTATTTGAAACTGTAACAATAACATTGTAAAATTCATTATTTAAAAAGAGTAACCATAGAGTTTCTTGCCGGTTCTTCTCTATGTAAACGAAACGACCAACCCGAACCGTGCAGATTTTTTTTCTTCTCGACGTTTTTTATGTCCCCAATGAGGCCCATGTAAAATAATTTTTATTTTTTTATTTTTTGATAAAAACGGCAAATCTTATCTTAAAGTAGGAGCCCCCTTAAATATTTATTTTATTAGTTTTTTTTTGTATTTATTGCTGAAATACAACATCTGAAAAATTACACCTGTCACGTTTCATGACATACATTAGTGACAGACGGACGGGCGGACAGACAGATAGACAAACCTTTATTACTCTTTGGGACGGTACCCTTAAAGCAATACGCGAGTAATCCCGAAATATAACATAAAGTACTCTACTGTATGTTCTATCTGTTAAAATATCTTTATTTGTTCCTTATTTAACAAAATCAGAACAGAGAAAAATGAAAGTTTCAATCAAGTATGTTATTATATAATATGTATGATAAATGACTTGATATTAATATCAAGTCTTTTATCCTTATCCAAATGGCAAAAACGGAAAGCTTTGTCAGTATTCGTATTTATGCTGTACAACCTGTACAAGTATCTAGTATGACTTAAGGTTAGCGCAGTGGCTGAGTGATTGGACTGCGGCGCTGCGTGTCGCGGGTTTGATTCCCGTACGGAGCAAGTTTTGTGTGATCGTAGTTGCTTCGGGTCTGGGCGTTTGTGTATGTGAGTTTCTATGTTTGTAAACGCACCCACGACAGAAATCCCTAGTGAGGGGAAACGTTTTTTCTAAAATAAAATAAAGTATTACATGGTCATATTAAAGTTGTTGGAATCATCAGCTGTCTAGATTTAGGTCGAGTAGTAAGTTTTGACACTGATTATTTCTCGCTCTTAAGGTGAAAGTTGTTCTACCAGGTGGTCTGTACCTTACCCTTAATTTATCAACGCATTTATGAGTGCTGTAAACCCAATTTTTTGATTAAGCTTTTTTCTTTCACAGGGAGCCAACGAAAGTGAATTCACAACAGATGATGAGGTTGAAGAGGAATAGTCGAAGATTAACTAAGTTATTTTTATAGAGTTTATTAACGAGGTGTTTGCGGATCGGTTGTTGTATGGTCTGAGAGCGAGTGAATATAATATTTTATATCCAAATGTATGCATTTCTTTTATTTTCCCCATACGTCTTCCCCAGAGTAGTGTATACTGGCAGTCCTACAAGTAAGTGATCCGAAGAACTGACATCTGATGTCCGATTCTTGCACCTGAAACGCGATGGATTAAGGAGTAAGTGGTCTGTGCATATTTTTCGAACTACATCCTTATAAAACGAGGATTAGTGCATAAAGCTGGCGCAAATACTGCCAATAAGTATTGTATCTTGCAGGATTTAGTATAAAGGCCAGTTCTGTTCGAAGACTGTAAAATCCGAAGTCAAGGGTCTCGATACGTGGGCCCTCGAGTAAGTCGGCTGTCGGTACCGTGTTACATGTATCGCTGTGTGTTGAGCTGCACAAAGGGATGTTAGCTAGGCTGGTTTGTGAGGGTATCGTCCTCGGGAGGCTGCGCGGGCGGCGGGCGCGGGGCGCGCGGGGGGGGCGCCTGCTCCGTGCTGGGCTCGCTCACTCGCGCGCCGCCGCTCGCCCCAGCTCCACGACCGAACGACTCTCGCCCGCGCCCGGTGTCGTATTACCGCTCTAAATATAACTCGCGAGCGCGATCGCCAATTTAGAAACAGTCGCGCGCCTTGTTTTGAACCAGTGATTGACAGTGCTAAGTGAAGAATACTACCCCGATCGTCGAGCTAACGGCCGCCGAAGTGAGTATCCTCCCTAGTAATCTAGAGGGCCATACGACCCTGTATTATATTATATTACCGCGTCGCGGTTTTAAAATAAACAGCTGTTCTCAGAAAATATAGCGCTAGTAACGTGCTAAATTGGGAGTATGCTTCCAGTGGAGGTTGCGGGAAATTCGAGATGTTCTTGATTACTGATGGATGCTTATCAAACTATTTTGCGGGATGATCGACCCTGTCAATATTAAGGTGTTGAGGGATGATTGCCTCGTCTGCTATTTATAAAACTCGCGTGAAAGTTCAAGGAGGTCTTTCAACTACTGTCACATGATGGGAGCGAGCCAGGATTTGTGAAGACAGCGACCAAAGGTTGAACGAATCAAAAATAGGTTCAGGATAAATTGACTGACATCAACGTCCTCCCTTATAGTCAGCTAGCCAAACCATTATTTATAAAGATACTATAGAAATACAAAAATGCATTTATTGCGGCAGGTTTGCGCAGCCATGAATTAAAACGCCTGAATGGCCAATGAATACAGATCTTCGCAAGTTTACAAACTTTAAAGCTTAAAATCTAGATCCATACCGAACTAAAGCACCAATGTTGGAAGCTGGTCAATTGCATAAGCGCCAATTGTTGGCTGGGTGTCGCAGCTAGTCAGCCAGTGAGTCAGTCCAGTGCGATTGTCGATAAAAACTTACTAACAGTTGTTGGCAACTACTGCAAAACTAATTGCCAATTATACTGAGGAGCCCAAACGGGAAACTTTGAGTTATTGCTAGAGACCGCATGATGTGCAGGACCTTACAATATTGCCGCATTTTTGCTTCATTGTCAGAACAATTATGTGCATCTCAGCAAACACGACTTGATTTCCTGTATACTAACAACAGTCGTGAAGTGCAATTTAGCTTCAATGTACCTATCTCAAAATTAAATCTACCTGCTCATCTAAATACAATCGGTTCTCATGAATATTTACATAAAACATGCTGTCAAAATATCTTAAAACGTTTTCTCGTATCCATCAAGTTGTGGTCGAAAGCAGGTGGTTTAAATTGATTCCTCATCATAAACATCCTCTTGCGAAAATAGACAGAAAATATTGATCTATTTAAAAAGAAGCTCCGTTGGTAATGCGATAGCCTTGAATGTGTTTATTTTATCCTATGATAGTATGTGGGTAGTTTATGTTGGGAATCCGAGAAAGAGAAGTCTAGTGCGATGTATGCCTCTCATATATCCCATCGTATCCCCGAGCGACGGACTAAATTATAGAGCACGACTAGATGAGTACCTATTTGCAATGACAGGTTGTCAATGTGTAATTAATTTATAACATACTCTTTAATGTGCAGTAATTAGCAAAATGAGAACACTTCCGAATGCACATGTTTCCTCCATCGAATTCAATAGATTGAAGGAAAATCGATATTAAACGGAGTTTCGTCGTACCAATGGACTGAACAAAGATCATGATACCTACCATGAAAACGGTGATACTAAACAAAGCAGGATAAAATAACAACACATTTAGTTGTTCCAGTGATAATCAATCGCTATAACCTAACAATTCCATTGTATATTGTCAATTTATTCCTGAAGCTTAGATTACGGAGAATCATATGCATAAGTATAACATTTTGAACGAGTCCAAGGTTCTGATACTTCTTTAATTATCCTTGCAGTGGGTAGTTTAACTACCTAAGTGCCAGAAGAGCCGTTTCCATGGTAGTGAGTTTGAATATAGCCTGCAGTTACGATTGGTGATATCCCAGCACATTGGGCACGGGCGTGCGCGCGATGAATCGAACCGCGCGGCTGATAGCGGGCCGGTTAGACGAGTCCCGCAGCCAGAGTGCAACGGCCCAAACTAAGGGGATTTTAAAACGTTCATACTTGCAAGCCCTTTGATTTTATAATGCAAGGCTTTGTTGTCAAATATTTTAGGTATTTCCGAATTTTGGCTGCAGACATTTACGCTGCCTTACTTATTCTTAAGATCATTTGCGTTTTTGTTATACTTAATGGCCAAATGATTAACCAAGTCTACAACACAAACAAGTTAATGAAGTATTTATTCCAGTTTCAAATCACACGCATTACTTATTTCAACCGACATTGCTATATGAAACTTATGCCTGTAAGTTCCAACTCCTGAAACAATGTTTGCCATTTAGCCATTTTGCATTTAAAAACTTAGATATTTGATTATTATTCATATTAAAATAAATTTGTTTTTCCTTTTTTGCATGAAATCATCAGTCTGCACAAGGCATTGTCATGAAAATAAATAACAACGTAAATACTGATATACGTGCCCACTTATTTATATTTTTCCTGTTACAAATAACCTGTTTGTTATATTCCTAATACCAGTTCTACTTGACCAAGTTACGAATCGACTAATTTCCAACTAATTATTTGCGTAGCTAGTCATTGACTCATTAATCAATTCTTAGGAAAATGCGTTTTAAATTGAGTGAGACAGACAAAAGTAGGAAAAAATTAAAAGAAGACACAATACTGCCATACATGTTGCAAGGAACATGTTTGCATAATTCCGTTTGATATTTAAGATCATACATTACTCATCAACATGTATGTACATACCAACACATAAAAATAAGGAACTTCAAAAATCACGGAACAACCATTTTTTGCACAAAGTGTTTAGCTATTGATATCATCAATAGAAATAGTATGCGAGATACCCGAGAAAAAATGGCTGGTGTTAACGTGGAGCTTAACTAATAACCGTTCATTATTTATCCGCAGCAGTGATTTGAAACCTAATACCTATGTATTTGCTGTAATCTACACTACGCATTGCGCCAGTTTATAAGCAGCTTCATAGGGCACAGGAATTATCTAAACTATCGTATTTTTCCACAATTTTCTTTGTGTTTTCATACTGTTCACACCTTTTGTTTACGTTTTTCCATAACAATTTAGATGCAAATGTCAAGTTCACTTAGCGATAGAGCAAACTTGTTTTCTATTTAAACTATGACGTTTTTTGTTGTTATCATGAAAACGTGGAATACAAGGCAACTGTAGTGTTTATCTGAGTAGGTTTGTTTATATTGAGGAAGCGTTCCACAAAGTCATTCTTCACAAAATGTAGTTAAACTGAGGAGTTTTTAAATTAATTTGAATCTATAGATGTCTCGAGGTCAATAGGTTTAGTATTTTGAAGACCGTTCGGCATTTCGCTTACAACCTCAAATATTTTTTGTTGTCTGACATTCCTTACGTCGATTTTTTATTTTCATTTTTTCTTAATCCTTGGGTCTTCAACGATGAATCATAAGGGTCGACTGTCTGGGTACGTTTTAGATTACTCATAGTCGATCGCACCGTATTAATTCAATATGTTACTTTGTGTTCTGTTGCACTTTTGTGCATACGTTATGCATGATACCTTATTTACATTTAGCATATTTTCATTTTACTTGTTGTCCAAGGTGTTCTTTATACTTTATACAAATATTTGCCGTGAACTCATCTTTCAGCTCGAGGTGAAGAAAGGGTTTTATGTATGGTTAAGTGTTCCATTGCTTGCAAAAGTAACATCGCCTTTTGTAATATTTTTATCATCCTCTTTGGAATATTCACATGTATAAGCACAAGCTCGCCTAATCAAACTACCCATAATCTGTCTAAATTCTTTAACAGATTTCAAACCATTTTACAAAGAAAAGTTCAAGTTCGATTGTAAAGAATTAACGGATTGATATAGATATGTTGATGTACTGGCGTTTGTAAATCGTTATGTTCGATCAAATGGTGATACTTGGGTAGCAACTGAACCCCAAACTACAACTTATCGTCTACTTTTTGTTTGTTTCTCTTCCCTTGTATAATGACCAAAACAAAATTAGCTCTATGGAAAGATTATACGATTTACTATTTCTGCAAATTATTAAATTCTCTTGCGTTATCCTGTCCTTGATCGGCCTACTTTTACAGATTCTTAAGTCTAAACTCTAAAGCATCTCTCGACAACTTTTTTGAATGAAAATACGCGTCTGCGTCTTCCTTCTCAAAAGTGGGTCATAAACAAAACTTGTTTGTATCGATTCACAATTAGCCTCCATTAACCTTTGAACTTATATAAGTATTTTCTATAATCGTTGTTTATTTCGCTGTTTGAGTGTGCTTGAGATTCTATTGCACTATAAAATTTAATGAGACTTTCACTAGATGGGTCTATCAGACAGGGATGATCCCGAGTAGAGTATTGTAAGATATGATCTTTGTCGGTAATAGACTTCTGGCTGAGTTTTGAAAAGGTTTCGTATACAATGAACTCGGATGATGGAGGTTTACCGTACAACACAATATTTTTAAGGGGTATGTCTATAGTGTGCTCAATATAAATGTGAAGTCAAAGTCGTATTGTCGGTTATAAGTATGTCTGTATGAGTTATCAGGTCAGCAGAAGCCGTAGGCAGACATAAAACTTTTGTTGTCGGCTGGTTAGATACAGACTGAATTGTGTGTCATTCATAAAGATGTCAATATGGCACCGGGATCAGTCGTGCACATCCGTTTTGCTTAACTCATACATACTTTGATGATATATGAATTGGTACAGAACAATAACGTGGCTATTTATTTCGTTCGTTACTCATATGCGGCGAACGAGGTGACGTCAACATCAGCCCATACTTGTATGTAACTTCTCGGAATGACCACAAAATGCTCGTAAGGAGATATCTGCAAATACAATGCAATGAATCTGTGCCGCTGTGTCAAGATCATGTGTTAGATGTTTAGCACATCTGAAAAAGGTAAAACTATAGTGCTATGCGTTACTCGCGCTAAATTAAGCCTTCTCTGTATTTTTCCTGTTATATTTCAAAGAAAACAATTCAAACAATTACCTGTTTAAATCTGAAATTAGGTACTATATACCTACCTAAGACGTATAATAACCGTAGGTTAATTAATTTCATGGTTACGGTCTCGTCTAATTTCGTAGATTCTTGGATAGAGATAGTTTAATATTGTTGGTGGTCTGCCAAAACTTCTCTTTATCTTGACACATATGATGCTACATATTCATACATAACAGTTGGCTATTCTAAAAATTAGCTGTTACACACTGTTACACTAAGTATTCTCAATGACAAAAGTAGTTTCGTAGCAATGTTGTGCGTAAAGTATTTTAAGCACAATAACATTGAACTTGGGTGTTCGCATCAATGAATGTTATTTTTATTTTATTACGTATCTGAAAATGTGCGTCATTTAAGTGGAGACTTGAGAAGGTCAGAACATGCTTGGCTTGGCATGTGGTTTGTTTTTTTTTCTACGTTATTGAAGGCAATAATTAAGTTCTGCTAAATTTTTAAACTCAATTGCTGAACTGCTTCAGAGTTTTAATTATTAAGTTCGTCTATTGCTTCAATGCAGTGATATGGTTCTTTTGTTTTTAATGGCCAATGCAGCAAGACATGCAACAGTTTTTTTTTTTCTATTCGGGAGGAGTCCAACGAGCTTTTAGCTTTCTTCGTCGGTCGGTGCTTGATGGACGATTGTTCGTGAAACATGATAAAAGAAAGGCTAGGACGTCCGCACTCTCACAAACTTTTGTCACACCCACTTTTCGTCAGTATTTTGAGTGCCAAGTATTAATTTAGAACTTTTGGAATCTGGGATGCCAAAACAGTCCAACAAAAACATGCGCGTTTCCAACTTCCCACAAATTCAAAACAGCCTTAATTAGTACATAAAATAATTACTTCTGACTTATGTTTCACCAGCACATGGTCAGGGACTTCTATCTCATTGCTAAAATCCTATTCAAACTTTTGTGTATGGTGTAGGTATTCCTTTTTACCTCTTTTGGCTTTTTTCGGTGGTAGACGTTCTTAGGTCAAAATTCCAACACGCGTAACATGACATGTCACCATAGAAATTGGTTTGTCGGACGCGGAACTTACAAGTAAGTTTGTTATCGTGCTATGAATGGCGATAGTTTTCCTTTTTATTAAATATTGATTTTGTCATGCTACGCGTTTTCAAGCACGTGTCGTGTATTAATCGTTAAAAATTATGGATTTTCGTATAAAGTTTACGTATCCCCAATTTAAATACTTAGGTAACTTTCATATAATTATGTACCTACCTAGTTAAAATTTCTGAAACAATAGCCTCAAAATATTAATATTTTGTATCGATAGGTAGGTAAGTGTCGGTTGCTTTCACTGGGTTACCAACTTTTTTGCACTGCTTAGAATTTTCAACATTAATTTTCAAAATTGATAACACCGAGTTACTGCTACCGTACTGTTGGATTCTAGATAAACCCACACTAACCAAATATCTGTGAAGCTTATCTTAGGATAATCAAATACAAAAGTTATTATGATTAGTTGTTTGTGAAGCACGTTATCAGTGGGGCGTCCGAACGACGCGATGGCAGTTCGCCAACTCTTTCGTAACCGCTCTATATTTACGCACCAAGGTTTTACATTGCAGTTTGGGGGTTATTGACATTAATACACAGTTATACAACAAGTTACCTCATATTTAGCTGTAAGACGTTAAATTGCGTTAAATCCTGGGGAGCGACGTGCGACGGCGACGTTGACAGCCGCCGGCAGTGTTAGTGCCAAGTTTACGCCTGCGCCAGCGACGCAACCGACACCACGCTTACAGAAATAAAGCGAGGCTAAACTATATTTAAACAATTGAAAAATACGCTAAAAATCCTGCTAGATTGTAACCCATTCTATAGAAATTGCTCAATATGAAAAAAGTAGGTATCTAGGTTTGGTACGTATCCGCAAAGTACCGTTAACTTGTCAATATTTAGTATTTAAAGAGCCTGTCGAAATTCAAATAAAGTTACTTACCAAAAAAATATATATTTATGCGAAATCCGCCCACTTCCATAGCCTTTTAAGTTATTAATCACAATGAACGCCTATGCCTAGTAATGGTGTTTTTCTTTACCGTATAGCTAAGGTTGCATTTATATAGGATTTCTGTACGACACCCGCATGATCGGAAAAAGGAAGGTTGTAGAACTGATTGTACAGGCAGTTAAAATAAGGTTGCAGTTTATCTGGATAACAAAATACATAATGTATAATCATCTAAGTATGACAATCGAATCAAAAGTCTCAACAACAACTTACCTGCTATTCTACCTAATACGACTAGCGTAGGTTCCACACTTTCGATTTCAAGCATACTTAGTGTTATAAATTAATAATACATCACCTAAAAATAAACACTTGCAGTCCAAATCGATCACAAGGGTTGTGTGTAAGCCAAGATAGTGAGCAAAAATAGTGTATTGTAAATGAATAAAATATGCAACATCATTCATCGGTAAGTTGAGTTGCAGCACGAACGGTTTGACGGCGCCATGCATGTCGCGTCAGCTGGTTCGAATAGTTCAGCAGCCGACGCTGTGAGTGTTGCGACACCTCGGCAGCTCGCCGGGTCGGCCTGGGCCTGACCGGACTATGCTCTGGCATGTAATATGCGTTTGTCTCATACGCAACCAGATGCAAAAGCTGCGCCGCGCACCCACGCGGTTTATTGATCACGCTCTCGACATTATCGTTTCGCACTTATTAACATTATCGATCGACTTTTTAGCCTTTGATGCATCGTCGACAGTGCGACCTCGCAAGGCCACAGCTGAACAAACAATATTGAACACACGGTATGTGTTTTGTAATTACAACACACAAAATGGTATCATTTGCCTGTATCGTAAATATTTCACTTTCAAGATTAATAGAGTAAATAGTTTCAATGTGTTGCCGTAACTTCTAATGCCTGCTTTTAATCAGTAATCTATGGGTGCTCCAAGTAACGGTAGAATTATACTCTATTTATATTGTGGAATGATACTCCCACGCATCCCACAGTAGTTCCCGCTATCCTACATGCGCTGGCGCAGGTGTGAGAACATGCTATCTTCTAATACATGTTTGACTTGTCACTTACTTGTAAAATTAACTATCAATATTACTAGATAATTATTAGCGAATTTTCTGGGTCACCTCAATTTGGTACCGTTTGATTTCAGTTTGTGGGTAGGTATTCATTCATGCAACCACTTCATCAGCCTCCGAGGTAAAAGAGTAGGTACATTCTAGATATTAAAAAACAAAGTTAGAAGTTGTCTGGATTAGTCAATATCTTAAAGTATCACTTGTTCAAAGCAGTTTATAAATCATTTAAAATGACTTAATTAAAGCAATTCAAACTGTTTATTTGTATGCAAGCACAAAAACGATACAATTAAATGTTTATGATTCTAACTACCGGTTCCTACCATTGAGAGGTTAAAAAAAGAACTGGTTCGTTCATTTGCCAAAGAAAATGATTTACTATTTGACGGATATACCTGAGGCTTTCTATTTTTTGACCGAGAGTGCTTTTGGGCTTTATAATAATTTATGTAAATAGTTTTTAATAATAGTATTTCTAATAAGTATCTATTGGCACGGTAATATTATAAGTATTGATGTTTCTATTTTTTTAGTGTATGAGCAAGGATTATTTTTGGTAGTGAATTAAAAACAACTGGCTTTAGACTTACGGGAGATGAAATCATAACATGTCATAAAGACTCCATTTCACCTAAATACCTCGGGTAGGTAATCGCTTTTGTGACCGACAGCGGACGCGGGCTTTCGTGGTTACTCACCGCTCACCGCCATGCCAGCTGACGTCATCGATTAACGCGTGACTAACAATCCGAAGAAAAAATCAAACGTAAAATATATTGAACAATATGTTTACATTGATAATTCTTGGAATTACAGCAGCATATTAGCGGGAAACGTATGGTGTTGACCCTAGCAGATAGCATAAACCACGCCTGTTATCTAACTTATCTGTTTATATCTATATATATAAAATTTACCTATATTGATCGTTGGATAGTGGTAGTAGGTACGGTCACCAAAAACGCATTTTTGTATTAAATTCTGCTACTTACGGAATGATATCTCTGCGAATGTTAGTAAGGATGGATGGATGGTTGCCACTCTTTCACACGAAATCTACTGATTCAAATCAAATCAAAACGTTTATTTCAACCAGGCCATAACCGGCACTTTTGAATTCTCAAAAGACAAAATAAAACAGTACAAAAATAGTTATGGTGCTACAGTCCCAGTCACAGACATAAAAACTGTGAAAGTACCGTAGGTGCTCATTCCAAATCGTAGATCCCTATGGAGAAGAATGAGCAAGAAACTCCATGGACACTCTTTTTCAATCGCCAAAATTATTACAGTTAAAATTATTGATGAAAGTTAAACAGGTACCTAGTAGGTAGTAGTTTATCAATCGGATAAGTTCCAGTGGGAGTTTTTCAAGTTACTCGCGGGAAAAGTCGCTGGCAACAGCTAGTTTTACAAAGGTAACTTGGAAAAAAAATAACCATGTCTAAATCAATGGAACGCCTTTGCTACCATCTCCCAAATGAAGGAAATATATGTAGATAAACCTACATCCTTATTTATAAGCTGCCTAAACATTTAGCGAAAAAAATAATATTTTCATCCCCCCATCTCGGAAAGGGTACTTTTGCTCTTCGATATCTGACCGTGAAAGCCGTTTTTATCCTCAAGTGAGTAAAAGCCGTTTTTATCCTCTAGTGAAAAAAAGTGAATTTGAATTTAGAACATCGTATGAACAAAAGAGTAGCAGCAGTAATGGCGGCCGGTGACCGCAACAGCTGATCGCTTGCTGTGGTGCCCGCTTGACGTTCGAAGGTTGTCGAGGAAACAAATTCTATTTTTAAAATTTGATGTGGTAACATCAAATCTCGCCTTAGGTGGAAAAGCAGAGTACGCTCCACGGGTGTAAGGCTGCGTTGCCTTGGGATAACTTGAATCCCTCGCTTCACTAAGGATTTTTAACTTTATTCCCTCGTTTCTTTCGGGTATTAACACTTGAACCTCCTCGCTGCGCTACGGACGTAGGTTCACCCCCAGAATCCTTAGTATCGCTTCGGAATTCAATACGCCTCCCTTGGAGCGTAATCTACAATTATTTTGTTAAAATCTCAGACCCGGAACATTCTTGGCTCAGTACTTTGTTTTACCTTTTTTATTTGCTTTGTGCGGTTTTCCTTTCACGTCTTATTGTTATGTTATGACAAACCAAGATAAAAATAAGTAACTTAATACTTAGGTAGTAGTTTTCAACTACTACCTAAGTATTATTTGTTTTAGTTTAAAAATTAATCTGTTCTATAATAATGTCTTAGTTAATACCTAAACTGAAATAAAAGCCTATCTTGTGTTTGTACAATGTACATCTGTTTTTATTTGTTTTTGCATTTAGTCATTTCCTCGCTGAGGTGGGATGAAAAGTTACGTGTTGCACTCGAGTGCAAAGATTTTTCACCTTGTGCTCTTTTGATTCCCTCGCTATCGCTCATGATTCTAATTTTGAATCACTCGTTGCACTCGTGATTCAATTTTAGAATCATTCGCTTGCTCGGTCATCAAAATTGAGCACGCGGTTAAAAATCAACTTTGCACTCTTGTATAACAAATAACTATTAATCATTGCATTGTTCATTTATTTAATTAGCTAGCTCAACGTAAACAGGTGCAATTAGTTAGTAATTGTAGGACAAGCAAATTAAACAATTTGAAACGTTAATAATCGGATTTTTCCCGCAAATATTTACATCACAGTCTGTCATATTTTGTGATCCTATTGGAATGTTTAGTAAAATCGAATGTAAAAACACATTAAGCCCACGTCAAAGTCGTAAAGAAACTATTTAATAATTATCATAGACAGCATTCTTGAGATAAGGCAGTCCCCTGTAAACTACGTTCAATCATGGACAAAGGATTGGAGATGACATTGTAAAGGCATCGCTAACAATGCTGTGAAGATGCGAGATCATTGCAGGAAAACCAATACAAAACCAACTTATTTGAATTTATAATGAGAGAAGCGGACCATTATAGGTTTATTAAATGTTATTGAAATATCTAACTGAATATAATCTTTCTATTAACAGCATGGCTTGAATACTTACTTAGGTATTTATTTACATATTTAAATTAGTCATCGGATAGTGAGATGCATCAGATATCTATAAAGATACACAGGTAATAATAGTAGGTAGGTATAGGTACAATTGTATTGGAAAATTCTAATAGAATATTATTTCTTATTTATTTACTTAATTATTCTATCATGCAGTTCTGCGGTAGTGAAAATTTTATATAAGTAGTCCCTCTTATAATTAATACCTGTCGGCATTTACTATCTTTTTTCAGCTGTCAGGGGGCCGATTCTACTAACTAATTTCTGTCACCATTGCAGCGTAACCGCGACTGAATCGCGGCTTTTTAGCGTTTTCTCATTCTGCTAATGAATAACGACCCAGAATAAGTTACGGTTCAGTCGAACGCAACGATCGATCGACAGAACTGCTAGATCGTATTCTGCTAGCACAGTCGTGGCACAGTCGAAGACAAACGTCACATGTTCTCGCATTCTACTAATATTTTGACACTTGTTACGATCGCACCGGAACTGAAGTACGATGGTTCATCTGTCAAAATTAGCGGTTGATAATAAGTTGATACAGTGGAACTTTTGCAGGACCGATCTAGAACTTTTTTCATTTTTTTACCTAATAATAATGATGTTTTACGTGGATTTCGTTGTATAGACACCGGAATCATTTTTTATTCGCAGATTTTCAATTTTGTCACAATTGGAAGGTTTATATTCGATAAAAAAAAATACTTATCTGTAGGTACATTGTACATCTCATAATTATATTATAGTTTTTTTTATGTTGGAGGATATAAAAAAGGGATAATAATATTAACGATTAATAAAAAACACAAAGAAAGTATTTGGAAAGGAATTAAAAATTAAACAATTGTTGACCTTGGTTATGAAATATTGTAAAATAAAACTTTATTAATCTTATAATATTTTTTTAAAGTCAATCAAGTTCATCAAGTAAATCAAGTTTAATATTTTTTTAATGTCTCATTAAACCTATTAGTGAACATAGTAAGTTGTATCACACTACTACAAATATACTTTATTAAATCTAAATATTTACATAAAAGCTTTTTCAAAAAAAAATGTAACCGCCTTCAAAACCAACCACTAAAAAAGGGTAAAATAACCTACAAAATAACTTTTCTTTCGGAAGTCGGTGGTTTTATTTTTCATTGTCTTTTTTGCCACCGACTTCCGAAAGAAAAGTTATTTTGTAGGTTATTTTACCCTTTTTTAGTGGTTGGTTTTGAAGGCGGTTACATTTTTTTTTGAAAAAGCTTTTATTTTACTCTTTTTAGTTTAAATATTCAACCCAAATTCTTGTCAAATAGGTACATTATTTTCTTACATGTGCACTAGAATTTTGTAATCCGTAGCACCGGTAATAACATCGCTCATGTACAAAATTAGCTAATAAAATTCCCTATCTCAAAAATTACTGAACCGATTTTGATGAAACTTGCAGTGTTCCCTCAGTTGAACAATACCTAGTATAACAAAAAAAGAATGACTTAAATCGGATTTGTAGTTCCAGAGATAAGCGAACACAAAGTAAATCAGTTGATGCCTACTCCTTACTGTTGAGGAGTTGTACCTTCCATCATCAGCTCAGCTACATGAAATTATGATTACCATACGCAAATACTTAAATTACTTCATAATATTTACGAAAAACTATATGTGGGCCTATAAAATTTGAGGGTTGCCCTCGATTTCTCCAGGATCCAATCATCAGATCTTGACTTGGTGAATATGGGACCACTCCGGAAGCATCTCCTTTCGAACAAAAAAAGAATTTTGAAAATCAGTCCACAATCGCCGGAGCAATCGCGTAACAAACACACAAAAAAAAAAAAAAAAAAAAAAAAAAACATACAGTCGAATTGATAACCTCCTTCTTTTTGAAGTCGGTTAAAAACAAAGAAATACACTCGAACAATAAGTAAACTAAATCACTAAACATAACAGAATGAAATAGGTCACAATAATTCTTAAAATGGATATGAAACAAACAATATTTTCGTTCAGTTATTATCTTTGAAGCCCAGAGTGTCGTGAAAGCCATTTACAGGGGCACCAGCATTCTCTTGAGATAAATGAAGATCTCTGAAAGAATTCATAAATAATGATTAGAAAATTAATGGCTACCTATCAAGTAGATATGCCTGCACATCAACTTACCTCAATCTGTCAAATTTCTGTATTCATATAGATTTTCAGCATTATTACAATACTGGAAATTTTACCAATTAAACTTTGACAGATTGGGGTAGGTTGACCTGCTGACCTACAATTTTTCATGGCACATCACTTTTTCTAATGATAACAGTTTAATATTTACTTGAAAACATACCGTAAGCCAATCTTTATGTGTTCTTGTAACACCTTCAGCATTTACTCCAACACACTGTTCCAATAAGCGTGCTGAGGTGGCTCGTCCTTCTCTGGACCGCACTTGTCACACGGTATTATTTTTATGTCCTTCCATGAAGGACAGCAGAAGTTCAAGTTGTCGAAATGAGGTTGCCTTTGCGCCCTTCCATTATGCCTGAAAAATTCACGTATTTGTACACAAACGGTTGCACTGAAACTAAATCTTTTCCAGAAACTATAACGCACCAATCTGCAAATTGTCACATATTTTATTTTTTTTATTCTTAGCCAATTCAAGTGTAAGTGGGATCGTGTGACTGTAACACTCAAGTGGGTCGTAAATATTAACTTAAAATGGACGTCTCGCGCAACATTTCCTATGATAAAAACAATATGGTGTGACTTTTGACTTTACAAATAATTATGTAATATTATAATGAAACAAATACTCACAGTAAATCAGTAATTTTGATGAACTTGCAACAAAAGTTTATGCTTCCCGCTGTTTGTTTATATTTGGATCACTTTTGACATGATTGACATCACCAAGACGTTTCGTTTCACATCTTCGGCTTGCAAGAGAATTAAAATGGAACGTTTTCCTAATATTTTATTATTTAACCATTGATATTTTCCATTATTGTATCAGTCAAATGTTTTGTCATAAAATTTGAATAATTTGTTATATTTTAAAACACTTTGGTGGCACCTATTTCTATTTAGTAACATTCATATTTCATACTGTGGTATCAATAAAACATACTATTCGTCATCCTGGTAACACAGGATAACGTTCCTAGCACCGTCGTAAATTCCCGCTACGATTACGCATCGATTACGATCCCGGTGTAATGTAACAAATAGTAGAATAACTTTTTAGGTTGCCATTGTTTGGCGATAGGAATTGTACCGCTGCGTAATAGCGATAGGCTGTGTAATTTTGCAAATTAGTAGAATCGCCCCCCAGTACTTGTCCCTCAAATCCAACGGAAACGTAGCGTAACTGTTCTATACATAAAGGCACAGAACGTTAAAATCTTGCAAAACGACAACAAATATTTTTGTGCAATTGTGAAATCCGTGGCTGAATGTCACCTCATTAACAACAAGCAACTTGTTTGGTTCGTTACTTGCTTCTTTTTATTGTGAATTGAAACGAATTGATGAAGACGTAAGTGTCAGCTGAAGAGTGTCGCGACCTTTTGATTGGCGCCGATGCAACGGGCAAGGCTTTGGAATGCCACAACAATCAAGACTGAAAAAAAAACAATTGCAGAAATTGCACTTTATTTTGGTGTCAACTACTTTGTTTTTGTAAATGCGCCAGACAATTCTTTTTTAATTGCATATTATTTAAACATCTTCATGTTAATCTGGTAGTGCAGTGATACATATAAAAACTAGAAGTACCTATGGCATTTCAGTTTTCAAGATATTTAGCTGAACGTGACCGGCGGCGATTCGTTTCGGACGATGTTTAAGCTTCCTCGTAAAACTGCGGATACCGACTGGGCTAACCGTAGCATCGAGTTGTTAACTCGAAAATAGAATCGCTGTAATGATTTATGGAATATTTCATGCAATATTAGTCGTAAAGCATCGCCGCCATTAACTTATCTTTTAATTAAGTAAGATTGCGACAAGAGGGCAAAAGGTTACTAATTAGATACATGATAGAAAGACAAACATTGATAACTTGTGATTAGCTGGGTGCCTACTGCCTATCTACTTAGTCAATTCTATTTTATGCACAATCAAAAGATTCTACCATACAATACAAGTACGGTACTCTGTTCAGATGTGAATCTTTCCGCATTCGGTATTCACACAACATGAAGCAGGAATGTAGCATTAGAGAACTGCGATCCTATCAGTACAATTTTAATCAAATTTAAAATATCACAGAGAGAAATCTAAGACCTCCGAAAACCGATAAATGATTTGATTATTGTTTATTCCTTGTATAAATAAACGAGTTTCGCTCTCAGCCTCCTTTCACTGATGTCTTTTGGTTTGCACTTAGATCTTGATCGAAGATAAAATAGATCGCAAGATGTCTGCATACTTACATTGCGCGGTCAGTGAGGCTGCGCCCGACAGAAAATAAATCTTCAATTGGGTCGATCAAATGCCAGGCTAATGGTACAGCGGATTACTTCATCATTATTCGTACGCACTTTCCAATTTCATTCTTTCGGGAATGTTAATGAATTTTAGTTGCCTACCTGGCGAATGTAAAGATGTCGTGTTTTAAAACACACGCGGATCTTTGCCAAAGCCATAAATTGACTAATAGTTAATCTTCATGAGTACTTCAGCACATTTTAGTTGTGTATTGTGTTTGATACAGCTCAAACGTAAAGGAGGTATGAACGAAATTTCCACATTGGATGTAAAAAAGGAGCCTGCGGAATGCGGTGTTTGGATCATTAGGGATTGTCGATGATTAGTACGTCGATATTTGTTTTAACATCTATTAATGTTTTGTTTGTATCTTGTTTACAGATGGCACAGTTATTAACTGTGCGGTTGAACAAAGCCGACCAGCAGCCCCTGGGCTTCCGTCTGCAGGGAGGCAAAGACTTCGGCACACCTCTTGTCGTTCAGAAGGTCAGTAAATGAAACTATTCGAATTAATATCCAGTTATTAAACTAGTCAATAAGTTAGTAGTAATTAGGTTTGTAATCATAGCCCGTGGCTGTACCACAAAATAGCAATGTAATATTTAGCTAATAGGTTTCATAGCGAGATGAAGATATTAATCAATTAGGAATGTACCAGTACGTATAATTAAAAGTACTTACGAGGAGAGGTGCGCAGACACTTTTACTTTTAGCCGACGAAATTAATTGAGCAAATAAATTAAAATAGGTACCTATCTAATGTAAAAGAACTGCAGGCTTTTAAGGCAAGACAGACCTAGCTCACAGCGCGGTTGTTGTTGACATATAAGACAAAAATGTACTCCAATTCACTTTGAATAAGTGATCACAAAGAGCTCTAGTCTAGATCGAGTGCACACTAATTATGGAAGTGGTATGTGAAATGATAATGAGTCACAAAAACACAATGCATATCTACGACTAGATCCGGTATAGCTAAAAAACACGAAACTATTAATTTTATGAATAGACATAATGAGAGTCGACACGATTATTATCTTAATCTCGTTTTAATGTAACAATAAGAGATTATAACCACAAAGTCTACAAATAAGTAGATATTTGCGCTCGTCCACCCACGCATGTGTCGAGCTTTGTGGAAGAGGGTAACTGTGACATGCGACGTTCTTATAAGAATAAACATAAGTACAAATAACATGTGCTCTTAAAAATACCATAATTCTACACTAAATAAAGAAACTTTATATATTATATGGTAAACAATTTTAATTTCCTTACGTAACTCCATCAGCGTTGTCCTACATCGGCTTCCTGTTAGTATAGATGTACATTTGAATTCATACTATTTTTAGACGATTGCAGAATATCAAACACAATTATAGTTATTAGTCTTTATGGTCGATTCATCTTGTATTTTATCTACAACAAATAAAACCAATTAAGGTACTGAATTAAGGTTTCAATATTAGTTTAATGTGAGGAGCCTTTACTAAACGGAGAAGAAATCTTTTGGGATATCACAAAATACAAACTGGTTGGTTGGTTACGAACCAGTCAGGTTAGCAGGTCCACTCAAGTATGTGTCTATCTATCAGTACAAGATACATTGTTAATGCACGATTAGTTATCCAAAGGAGCTTTTACCAGCTCATTAACTGTTAGCTGACCCCGTTGGGGCTTGTTTGACACTCGTCTCTAAGTAACAAAATATATTAGGAAAGTCCTCAAACACTGGCGCAATAATGAACATGTGTAATGATTTAGTTTTGTTAATATTCATTATATTCAAAATTGTTATAATACATATTTTGTACGGAGAAATGTTTGCAATTGGTCAAATCAAGGGAGAAAATCTATTCTATCTACTTATTACATGCTGCTTTTTTTCTGTTATATGTATCATTGCTGTCAGAACAGTAGTACCTAAGTGCCAGTGCAGTAATTCACATCCGGAATGTGAAATTAAACATTGATTAATAATAATTTAAGCAATGTTCATTGAACAATAGCGCCTGTAAACGAATTGAATGATTCAACCGTATAAGATCGAAGAACCGAGATTAAAATATTAGCCTAGCCAACATGATGGCATGAAAATATTTAATGTTAATGAACCCGTAGCCGTAGCACTACAGACGTCTGTAGTAGATAATAATATGCTGTTTAGTAACACTCATGAAGGCATGATCTCATCAAAACGATTTTCGGGCTTCTGGCCGGCAAATATGACATCTTATACTTAGAGAAAAGTGGAAACTTAATAGGAGTCGTTCTAGAACTTTACAGCAGCAGATTTGGATGAAAAAGAGTTCATAAAAACGTAATTGTAAACGCTATGCTCTTTACCTAGAAGAGTAAACTTTTTTGGGATGTAATATGAACCAGGTCCAGCATATTCTATTCTGATTGTTAATCATAGTTTCTGGTATAAAGCAACTTCAAGAAAACTTTCTTAAAAGGTAAGATAAAAGTAGATACTATGATCAATGCATATCTAGATAATAACCCATCGCAAAGAGGGTATCGTTGTTGTTTTTTTTTTATCTTTAGCCATGAACCGTTTGGCCGTATCGGTATGACGTTTAGCAATGTCAATAGTAGATAGCAAACGATGGTATTGGCCTGCCCGATGCCAACGGTACTTCTTCATGCTCATACGTTGCTCTCATCTTGTTCCGTGATTGTGTTTAGCTAAATACATGTCAAGCAAATCATGTATGGTTTATTGAACTTGTAAATGTTAATTTGCAATTTGATTATGGATTAAAATTAAGCCTTCTTCGTCCAATTTTATACTGCTTATCATTTTAAGATAGCGAGAGAAACGATCAGTGATTGATCTGGATTCTGAAATTGTTTTCATTTTAAACATTTTCACGGTCCATAATTTACACATTTTTACGACCACTCATAATGTTAGTGCTTTGGGTCCTTCTAAACAATAAACGATTTTCAGTTACCGTGTTATTGTAATGCGTGCATAGGTATTCGTTTTCTGCAAAGTTAAAAATAATTATGACCTCCATTTTTTTTAAACCACTCATAAATGTTTAACCGTGTAACGTTTCATATTTGTTTTCCTGTGTTTTGTTTACGCTTGAATACAAAGAAAGAAAATTATACGGGTATCCCCGTTTTGGCCTTTGTGTAGTTAAAGCAGAAATTGGATATGAACTGTTAAATTAAAGATTTTGTGGGTATTTCGCAATAAACTTGAATGGTTTCTACGGGGGATTGTGAAAGATAATCTTATTCAGACAAGTTTCAAGTTAAATTGCATGTCAAGTCAAGCGGTTGGTAAGGTTTTATAGGTCTTTGCACCATATTAAAATCAGGTATTTTGGTAAGGTAGTTTTATGTTCTCATGAATAAACCTAATATAGTTGGAACAAAAGCTCGTAAAGCTATTGTCTGAACGAGCAACCTAATTAGAAACGGCTGTTAACATAAATCTGGAGTATGATAGCTTCGTTTGATGTTTGAATTGTTTAAAAAACTTGCTGCACACAGTCTTCACAGTACAGAATGTACTGTGAAGACTAAGGTAACAATCCCTATTTTTTGCTGATGTGTTTATGTCCATGGCCACGTACCAGTTTCACTCTTATTAACCGGAATCGCGTAGAGCTTGCTGGCCATTGGTTGTTGCGTAACTATTCGGGTTCTGTCGTTTATATGGAACACAATCTGAGTCACGTACTGGCAGGGATTTGTTTTGAAATTGGAACGGTGACCAACGACAACAACGCCTTCTGTGGATTATCGCTATTTGTCTATTCTAATTACATACCTACCACACTGGTTTCCAGCGATAAATACCGTATGTGTTTAAGACTAATGGATATGGATAGATAGATACTTTGAATACTTAGAAGTCGGAAGACGCACAAGTAAATAGGTGACACCTTACCGATATATAATGTATAATTTTATTTATTTTAGATAGTAATAGCGATAAATGATTATAACCCTCCATTTCAATAACAACGGCTACATTAATAACTCGTCGCATCAGTCTGTCACACTGCTTATTTTAGATGTTAAAGTGTCAGTCAAGTGCAATGAAGATATTAGAGGTGAGTAGGTGACGGGCAGATTAACTCGTCGGTTGTTGAAACTTGGGCCACTGCCATGATAATTATTATTTTCAACAGACAAAATTTGTGAAAATGGGTACTCGCGTACCTGCATTAATCTTTAACTATCTCAGGCGAGCTATGCTATTCTCTAGCCTAGTTTCCACCGCGAAAGGGTAATGTGCGGGAAATAGTTAGGCGGAATGTTGCTTTTCCACCAAGAGTTCGGTCGTCGCCTGAATCCTAGAGTGACTTCATTTCCGCCACACTTACTCAATTGTTAGAAAACCGTGGAAGCAGTTCTTTTTCAGTTCTTAGTCTATACGATATGACGAGTTTGTCGTCGAGATAAAGATAGTGTCGCGAAAAGTCAGTAGCTAAGTGGTTACCACTTGTGTAGTATCGACATTGGGGTAGCTCTGCACGTTAAGGCTTTTTCCAGGAAGGCAGTTTTTCCTGGAATTCGCAAAATTGCAGTCATCGATGAACTGTTGAAAACGCATAACGTCGAAAGGTTTGCAGCCTCGGACAGCAAATTTTAGTACCAATGGAACCTCTAAAAAGCTCGTTAAACAAAAAATGAAAGGATGCTAATCGTGCAAGTCGTGGTGCTCACCGGCTGCGTATTTCGAGAGAAGAATGGAAGACAATAAAGAAAACATAATAGGACGCGGCCTCGACCGGGGCCGGGGCGGCGGACTTGCATTTAATTTCTTGTTCTTACTCCTGTTGCCGTATATGGACGGCGCGCGTGCGGCGCCACGGCCGGTCTGAGGACATTCATACATTGCACGTGTGCATATATGCTACAAAACATTCAAAAATACTCATTTAAAAAGCCATATTAATGTACTACCTACTCTAAAATTAATAACTTCAATTCAATAACCGGACAAGATGGTGTAGATAGGAAGAAAATGAAAACGATACTCAAAACGATACTATCCTATTTGAGGAAAAATGTAGTCAAATTCGAATCTACGGCTAACTTTAGGTACACCCTAAAATATTAAAGATAGATAAATAAGGTACCTACTACGAATTTAAATCCAATGTCCAATTAGATAGGTACTCGTAAGTAGATACTTATTGATGCATATCCTCGTTTTTTTTGTATGTCCAGTAGTTACCTGCCATTTATAAATATTCAGATGACATAAATTGACATAATGATTACATACATACGTTACGAAACTACAAAACAAAAAAAATATATAGGCCGGACAATGGCAAGGTGGTATGCAGTTCCACCTGGCTAGCGACCCTCTCGGAATGTCAGTTTTTGCGCGCGCAAATTATTGCAAGGCATGTGTCTGGCTTCGCCATTTATGTAGCAGATCTATAAAATTAATTCTTTGGCAGGTAGGGTCAAGTTTCCAATTACCGGTAGTGAATGAAGCGGAAGGAAACAAGCCTGACGCTTGCAGGGGGAGGGGGGAGAGGTTAATCAGTAAAATGTCTTGACAACATAGATTAAGTATGTTGCGATGTGTCATTTTTTTGCCAGTTGTTGTTGTGGTTTCCATGTGAATGATTGTGTATCGTATCAGATCGGATTACAACGTTTCAGTGCACTGTGTGTTTAATTGACTCATTATCAGCGTAAAAAACGGTAGGTATTCCTGTTACATTAATTGTGATTCACTTGTCGTACTTAACAGATTATTTTATTTTTATATCTTAATGTTGAAATTAAATATTTTAAAACTAAGAGTTATAGCTTCCGGAGGTGCACCAAATTGTTAGTTAGGTACCTATCAAAGGTTTTGTGTTTAAAAAAAATATGTTGAGCAAATAGGATCCTATGGAACTTTTTGAGCGTGTCTCATAACATGTCTTTTACGACTCCTGTTCAGTGCATTTTATGGAATGTGGATAACACACCCTGTTAATAAATAAAATAGCCCAACAATTCCGTTTAAAAGCTATTTCTCGTAGAAGTAAAATCAGCAATTCCCCCTGTTCTAAGTATCTAACAACATACTTTCATACAGGATATAAGTCCCACCTACGTCCCCTTTTGTAGCCTACACCACTTCAGTAGTTAAAATACTCATAAAATGATAAGCTGTGAGTGCAGTTTGATGAGTCATACATACATGCATGGTTAGGTAATGTACTATCTACCGATTTATTGCTATGGTTTTTACGTTTCAAAACGGTTTTGCGTCACCACTGACAAAACTAGTGGTGTGCTTAGTATATTGCCTAATTTAGGGAATGCCATTGGTACTACGATACTGGCTGGCTGTAAATAACAGTAATGGTTGACACGGTGTTCCATTAATTATGCATTTGTTTCGAGTGGTGAATAATTAATAGCGTTAATAGTTTTAAAGTGCTCATTTGTTCATCGAATTGTCGTCTTATGATAATTTGAATTTTATGACGCAGCAGATAGATAATTTCTTCAACGGGTCATAACGATTCTTATTTAAATAATCTTCTATTTAGCTCGATGTATTTCCGTGTACTTATATTTTATCGAATATCTGAGTAAGTATTCATTTTGTTCTTAGGATATAGCTACCTATGTACGTAGTTAGAAATTGTCAAGGTGTATTATCTCAAGATATGATGTACTCAATTTCTCTGGAATTATAAACATACCGAGCTGGAATTTAGCCTAGTTGTATGCAGTTATTTATATACTTGACATTGGTCAAACTGTGCCACGCATATATTCGGCTCACTAAACTAAATATTCTAAAGCAGCTAAGCAATAAATCTTTGCACGAAGGCGAGATGGGCCGAAGTACTGAACTACCAATCACAGAAATTAAACAAATCAATGCTTGCTGTTTCTCTCATTTTTGTTTAGGTTTGAGGTTAACTATCAATTTATTATTTACAGATTCTGCAATGTATTCTAATTTTTATTTCTATTCTAATTAATTGTAAATATGAGGTCTTTTGAAACATTTACCGTAAATAAAACGGATCTATGGACTACATCTTCAATCTTTGTTTGTTGTTTTAATTGGACCTAAAAAAGAATAGACATAGGTACCTATTTAAAATATAAAGAACCTAGGTACTTTGGAACAAACCTACCAAGTTGGCATTCCGTCGGTCAGCTTTTTTGTTAAATGAAGGTACAACACTATAAAATTATACCTATTTGTTACATTCTTAATAACTGTGGGTAACAATACGTCAGTTTTTAGGAAGTAAGGTCACCCGGGGCGAATGCAACTATGGGGCTAAAGCAACTAATTCAATTTTCTCTCTATCTAATCGTTTTTGTAGATAGATATATCTATTGGAGTAAAGAGGAATCATAGTTTTTTCAAATGAAGTACAGATGGCATCGCCAGTTCACCGACTATAGTAGTGACAGACCATTTTCTGTCAGCCGTCATTTTGGAGCAACGTGTTGCTGCGGCCTGTGTTATGTTTTAAGTCATTAAAAATATTTCAAGTCGTCGCAAGGAAAATTATAAGTGCATCCTAAAAATAAGATAAAACGTCAGTATTTTTGGTATATTTGGTTAAACTCTAGGTGTTATAATTAATATTTTATTGATATAGTTACATTAACCCCAACTTTTCATGCAAGTGGGTTATTGCGACTATTTTGGCAGTTACAATTGCCCCAAGCTTTTTGTATGGAAACTGCAAATTACTAGTGACGTTCCGTGTCGATATTTTGATAAATGTTTATCTGCAATTATATAATAAAACAGAAAGCTTTAATAAAAAATGTACCAAGTTAATACAAAATCCAAATTTTGTTAGGTATCAGAAATTATAAATGAAAAAACGAGAACACTTATTGCTGTGAAACACTTCTGGAAGCTGTACGACTAGTAAAGCAAAATCAGTTATCCAGTTATGCAGCTGCGGAACGCTTCAATATTCCTCGTTCAGCAATAATATCACATTCATACGCTACGCCCCAAAAACTGTACTTTTACATTAAATTTAAAACCTTTCATTATTGTTAATTATCGAATCTTTGCATATTTATATTTATCGATAAGTAGTAGGTACTACATCTCAAATTCTCAACACTAGTCAGTATGGAAGACAGTCGCATTCGCCCCATAAAAAAATAAAACTTAATTTACTTGAAACTGAACTCTTTCTCAGCAACTGTAGATAGCTTTTACAGATAATTCTGTGTGCATCTACATGTACTCTTGATCTCAACATTTAGAAATAGATTACAACAGAGTTATAACGAATAGTCACATTTACCCCAAAGTGGGGTGAATGTAACTTTTACTGGTCATATTCAACAATAATGCAAATTAATGAAAAACTAAAGCTTGTTTGTAAGTTAATTTATGTTGAAACTGTTAATCGAAAACTATGCAATGAAGTACGTTTACTGGAATATCCCTATTATTTAAGTAGCTTATGGTAGAGGGCAGCAAACTTTCAAAATTATTTTGTTTAGTTGCTTTCGCCCCGGGTGACCTTAGAGAAAAATAAAACATTTAATGATTTCTGCTTATTTATCAAAACGAGCCTGGTAAGCTGCGCTGATCTCATGTTGACGTCATCATCGGAGATCTTCCTTCCGCACCCGTTTTGTCGCTGTCATTCCGTTTTCAATATAAACTAGTATTTACCATAAATTACTGTACGATACCTATAGGGCGTAGGGTCATAGGGTATGTAATCTATGGTTTGGCCCTTAATGCCTAGTATCTGGTCGACCGAGCCCTGCGCGGTTGCAAATAGAGAAACTTAAAAAAAATCACATAAAATAATTGCGGAATCTCCAAAAAACAAAATTGACTGACAAGAAACAATAACCTTTGTTTACTTGGAGTTTGATTCCGTGGTCGTCACCATGAAAGTTAACGCTTAGAGAAATTGGTCTACCTAGACGCCATTCGTCTGGAGAATTGATGAATATAATATTGTCCGTGGAAATTTTTATGCGTGAAATTACGGAGAAAACGAATTTTCGCACACTTTGGGCCCTCAACAGTTTTTCAACCCAGTTAATCCCTTTATTCCTGTTCGTTACAGCTTCTTTAAAAAATAAATGAAATATACTAATACTGCTCGTTTATTAGTACACGATATCGGTACTTACATATATGGGTATGTAAACACATAATATCAGTAACATTCATACACGAAGCCAGGGTCAAACTATTTGGCCTTACCTACCATAAGAGTGCACATGAAAACGACAAATAACATATTAAAACAATGTTAACACACGTTGATTACAATAAAATTAGAATAACAATTAAAATATTTTCCGTTTATGAGATTGACACATCAACGATTCATAATAATAATAGCTATAGACGCGTAGGTAAATAAACAACTGTAAAAAGAACGATGACTGTAAGTTAATTTCAAACAGCCATTGGTGGTGCTAAGGAAAAATAGCGTTGATTTACCACAAAAGAAACAAGAGCGAAGGAAGAAAAACAAAACTGAGCGAGCTTTACAGTGGTCGAATACATATTTATGATCTGAGATCTCACCCTGGTAATAAGCAAGACGACTTCGACTTTGATACAATTTAATTCCAGAGAATAGCTCGGGAAGAGTTGCTTAACTTTGGTTACCCACCCCCTGTGACAGACCTTTGACCGCTACACTTCTGGACATTTCATTAAATCATTTCCACAGAAGCGATAAAAAATTATAGAGGTATCTACCTATTTACGGAAGCGTTTTTCAATAATTAAAGAATTGGTCAGTCATCCACAACTAAAACATGAGACCTACTAATGTAGACGGTGCGTAGGTAAACGTAGTGTGGGACGTCCCCCGGAAAGATGGACGGATGACCTAAAGGTAGCTAAAGGCAGTATGATTGGATGAAAAAGTGGGAGATCGTGCGCTGTGGCGCTCCTTGGGGGAGGTGACTGCAATAGGTTGAAATTATGAAGAACTAAATGTACTTTCACAACCATTCCGGCCCCGGCCGCAGTAACCCAACAGCAAACTTCTCTTAGGAGGCGCACCGTTTCTCAACTTGTTTTTCTTCTGTCATGTAGGTAAACGGTGGCAGTGCAGCCGAGCGCGCTGGTCTGCAAGCGGGCGACGCACTGATCCGCGTCAACAACACCGACGTTTACCTGCTGAGACATCAGGAGGCGCAGGACGCTATCCGCGCAGCCGGAGGCAACCTTGAACTCACCGTACAACGGTAATAAAATGTCTTTGAAATATTGGACATAAACCATCCAACTGGATGCTCAGCTTGTCACATGCAGCAACTTTGAAAATCTTGAAAAGTTTGTTCAACGTACAACGGATAAACAAAACTGTCAAAATTGTATTTATGACCTTTATTCACATTGGTAGCTGATTCACGACCTTGCAACTTGTCCCTCGATTTTTCTCATGCAACTGCTAATAAATCCTTATTTGTGTGTCTTCTAGTGGTGGCGGCACTTGGCGTCCTAGCGTGACCCCAACTGGTAGTTTGCCCAGGCCTGGCTCGAGGCCTATCGGTGGCACTCCGACCCTCGTCACCAACACTTCTCTGAAGGCCACACCGCAGCCTTCCCGTGCCTTCGGCTCTGGTCACAACAATGTCGCCAAGCCTTTTGGTTACGTGAGTATTATTAACAGAAATAACTTCTAATAGTGACACATTATTATCCTAAACTGTAACGGTAACAAATGAAGTAGTATGAAAAGGAAAGTAAGGAAACAGAAATTGATCTAATACTTACAACATTATAGTGCAGAATGTTTTATTATTTAACTGGTGCTTATAACAATTTAAACGTAAACATAACTTATGTTATAGATGAACGGTAACGACTCCGTGAAGAGCATAGTAAACAAACAGTACAACACTCCAGTCAACATGTACAGCGACAAAACGATCGCGGAGACTCTCTCGGCGCAGACTGAAGTCCTTGCGGGAGGCGTGCTCGGGTAAGACAACTCTTTTAAAGCCCACATTCAACATTTACGACTGACGATAACGTTCCAAGTAAAACCCTAGAACATAATATAGCTATATACAGTTAGTGCATAAGTTTCAAAAAATTTTCTTCCAAGTTTATTATTTCTTAAAAAAAGGTTTATCAACAGCTTCTGTGTACAATACCGTCCCACTTTCTGAAACTTGCAGAATGATAGTACCAACATTTGATAACATTGCTAACTTATGTTTTAATCCTCCACTAGATTGATAATGAATAAGTACTAATTTATAGCTACGTACGAAAACCTGATGTTATGAATTTTTTAAATGATAAAGTCTCATCTGTGATTGACAGAGTGAACTTTAAGAAGAATGAGAAGACATACGACGCTGAGAAAAGCGCTGTTTTCAAGGTTCTGCAGGAAGAACAGAATGACCCCGAGCCAGGTATAAAAAATAACATTATTAAAGCTCCAAAATTTTCAAACAATACTTAACAAAACAGATAAAATTATTATTAGTATATATCTGAAACTTCCCCCGAGAAGGAATCTGACAGAGTGTAACATAAAGTCGACATAAGTTACGTTTGAGAATCAGGCTGATAATGCAGCAATACTTTAATAGGGTATTTTAGGAAAACATATTGGACACTATCATAACATTTAATTCCATACCAGCTGGTAAATTATTTCTAATTCAATGGATAAGCAGTCAAACGACAAAAATACTATTGTAAAATAATGAATGCATTCGGTACATTTTTCTAAAATTAGTCTGATTTGTAAAAGTAAGATTGCGAAATTCTAAAGTCATGAACTATAGAAAAGGTGATCATGTCGAAATTAATAAAAATGTAAATTGGCGTAGTAGTGGAACCAGCGCTGGGTCCAACTTCCGCCCCGGCCGCCCCGGTGAGCGGACTGCGTCACGTGCAGGCACCTGTCACGCGCCCAGACGCGCCCATCAACAATACCGGAGGCTTGCCCCCCGGACAGAACATTTGCGAGGAGTGCGAAAGACTCATCACGTAAGTCGGACGATTCGCGCGGGCCGACACGGTAGCACATATCGCAAGCTAAATTGGATTTTGCGGATAGGTCTGTCCGGTCTGACCGGTCAGGTGGTGGGAGTCAGACATAAGAAACGTTTTTTGTGGGCAATTCTTATTAGGATTCGTTATTAATTCCCGGAACGTTGAAATCTTGGGTAACTTGGTAAGTTATGTCATCGAGCAGCGAATAGAAATAACCCGATATTGCGGGCCAGCAGAGCCTTCTCACTTTTACTCTCGAGCGAGCGTGGCGCGAGCAGGCACGCCGTGCAGCCTGCACCGCATGCACCGCTCGCGCTCGCGCACGCCGCGCGTGGCCGCGAGCACGCCGCAGCCGCCGCCGCCCGCGCCGCGCGTGTGCACGGGCACGCAGACGCCGCAGGAGCTGGCGCCGGCGCCGCCTCACCGGCCCAGCATCCCCATGGGCTGCCACGAGGTGCTGCCGGACGGCCGCATCGCGCTGGGAGCGCCCGCGCTGCCGCAGCCGCGCGACGCGCTCCCCGTCGTCAACGACACCCCCTATTGCTCCGACTGTAATCGCTACATTATGTAAGCGACGTCCCACTGAATGTCTTGACGTGTTTGCGACCGTGTCGACCTGTGCACTAGCTCTATTCGTGTAGATTATAATAATTCAATGTGATTCCTTCTTGTTGCGACTCCTCTTGTTGTAAATATTGAAACGACATCGCTGGGAGACGTGACATGTAAGTTAGTACACATATCGTGTTTTAACGAAAGTATTACTTTCCATTCCATTATTTCGTTCTCGTCACGATATTTGTGCTAATAAAGCTCAATTCATTATTCATTAATTAATTGTCTTCATCTATATCTACTTTCATACTTTTGTAGTTAGGCAGAATGAAATAATGTGTCAACGCCACTGTATATCTTCACTAAGCATGTCCTCACTTCGCTGTTCATATTATTTAGATGAGCACCACTGTAATGTTGCGTGGCAGATTGATGGATAAGCACGACCAAGTCGGTGAGCATGTTCGTAGCAAGTAACAAGTATAGAAATTCAATGTATATTTTTTACATTTGTGTATATTCCAATTAGAAACCCAATTGATTTCTCATTTTGATCTTCATGCTTATGTCAGATTACATCATCCATTATGATTGTATTGGTCTATAAGGTGCTATCAACTAACGATTTGTTGTATGCAATAGCGGTGTGTTCGTGCGCATCAAGGACAAGAACCTCCACGTAGAATGCTTCAAGTGCTCTACATGCGGCTCTTCGCTTAAGAACCAGGGTTACTACAACCTGAACGGGAAGCTGTACTGCGACATCCACGCTAAGCTGGTCGCGCGAAACAATCCGCCCGCACCCAACCTTGAACCTGTTACTGTGCCTCCGTGAGTTAATCTTGATTTTCGTTTTCGTCCATCGCTAAGACTTTTTGATTCTGATATGTTATAATTTTTCATATCATAATCGGTTTATAATAATAATTAATAACTTGGCAATTTTTTTATAAAATACGTGGAAGTTTTATCGATCGATTTTCATGTGCAGTGGCGGCCGCATCCCGACCAACACATACTCGACGCCGCTTCCTCCTCTGGCGACCAACAACTACACCAACGGATCGTCATCGCTGTTTAGCGTAAGTATCTCTACATTGTTTTAATTATCTGGTCCACGTTTCTAATTATTCCTTTTCATATGACACTATCTATTTTATATTCGTTATTCCAGTTTATGTATTCGTGTTCATTCTCCTTTACTGAATTATTTCTTATTATTGAGTCTTCATTACAATTAACAAGTAATTATATTTGCGTATCTTACGATGATTTTCTCTGCGACAGCCGTCAAGCAACTTCTCGGGTCCGAAGCCGTTCGGCTCATCTATTGGGTCGGCCTACTCGCCATCCCTGTCGCCTCGCTCGGCCCCGCTGTCGCCGGCGCGGCCTGTGACTGCGCCTGCTCCCGCGCCGGCCCCCATCTCTGCTCCACAACCGGCGGCACCTTATGCCCCCAGTAAGAGAGTCACTTTTGCCATATAATCTTTGTCATACTACAAGTACCTACGACTTCTAAAACTATCACAATGAAGCTCATAACTTTATCCTTTTGTTGATTAACGCTTCATTTATTTGCCACAAGTTTTGTACTGAAATTCAATACAAGTCTTCTACTAATTTTGTTAGAATTAATTGTGAAAGTTTTGGGTGTTGATATATTTATGGATTTAAGTGAAGAAAGGGGATTAATTACCCGTAAACAAATAAACAATCTAGACATTGCCTACTATGTACCTAACTTCGACAAAAAACATTTTTTTATGTACCTTATATTTACATTATTTATTTTTTATACATACTTTTTAAAGACTTGTATTGATCGATATTGATCGAAGTATTTAGATTAAACATGCTATACCAATAATGCAATTATTTAATGATTTTTACGTTTTAAAAGGTTTTAGTAAAGTCCCAAGCAGGTCATAAAATCATTGTGAAAATTGCCAATGTCTAAGTTTTCTTACGCATAAGTATTACTGCATTTTGGGCATATTATTTTCATGAAAACTAGTCAGTTCTACTTCATCTAGTCAGCATTATGAGTATTTACTAAGTGTTAGATATTTGAATGATTTCACACAATTTATTTTTATATTGATTTATTGACGGTAAAGTAACATCGTTGCCCAAACTCGTGATATAGAATGTAGCACCTATTTATTACAAGTTGAAAGATATAATGTATCAAGTTATATCAACTTCAAAAGACTATGTGAACCAATTGGTATTAAGTAATTTAAGTCAATTATTTATTTTTGACAGAGACCCCAGTTTCCCTTTTTAAAGGTAATTTATAATTAGGTGGAGTACTATTAGCTTATTTTAGCTATTATTTATGTATATAATATAGATTCAGACATAGTGTGAATGCGCTACGCGGGAAGCCGATATGAATAGCAGCCGCCGCATTAAAATAACTACCGCCCTGGCACTGTCGAGTAATGAATCATTTAATAAAATAATAAAACTATCAAATCAATCTTTAACTTTCTGGCTTATTTAAACGTTTGTTTTTAGTTGACTAGCTTACATCATCTACGTTAAGTTGCTTCTTCAATTTTACTAATATTTTCTTTCATCTATTTTCTTTCCTTCAATAACCTCTCTAATACTGTAACGGACTAACAGCACAAAATGTAAAAAGTGTTGTGTGGCCCCCACCTGCCAACCCCTCTGATGATGAACTACCTAAATATGACCCAAGCGTGAAACCCGCTGCCCCCGCGAGTGGTACAGAGCAAATGTCGCGGGCAGTTAACAAAATTAATCCCGATTCCAAGATTGCGAGTGTTCAACAACAACAGCAACAGTCTTTGGAACAATTTATAGCGACCTCCAAACAAAGAGATGAATTCTCGTCTAGCGTTTCGTATGCTTCTGCTGCTGTGTCTTCTATGACAGCAACTTCAAAATCTGAATCCGTGGTGCAAAGCAAACAATCACAAGTGATGCAAGAATCAACTAGTCGAACTATCCAATCTTTCTCTCAGGAATCTTCAGAATGCCAGAGTACAACTGTTTATAAAACACAAACATGTCCACCACAGTCATTTGAAAATCCCGCCGATGCAATTGAAAATATCAATAAAGTACATATGATTCAATCTAATGAAAATATTCAAACGAAATCAGCTCCAGAAGCACAATCTGCCAACATGTCGGAACCTCAAAAAACACAAGAAAATATGGAGGTATACGAATCAGCAGTTAATAGGTCCATTGAAAGTGATAAAAGTAATGCCATGCAAGTAACTAAAAATCTAGAAACCGACAAGAAAGAAGTTGATAATCAGGCAACAGTCCAAATGAAAAATGAGCAAATGATGACAAAGCAACAACATGCGTCGCTTGAAACGCAGACTAAAACAGAAACGAAAATAAGTGAACAGTCTAATCTTAATGCAGAGATTGCGACAAGGGAGACAATAGAAACAAGCACGAATCCAGGACCAACAATTCAAAATACTAAAGTATCCATGGTAGATGCCCTGACAACCGCACCAGATAGGCCATACTCACCTTTACCTAGCCCTACTCCGCCTATTAGTATCAATAGGCAAACTACTGTAGAGGAAAAAACTGTTCAACAGAATGTTGATCAAAAATCTGAATTAAAAGAGGCAACCGAAGTTAAGAGTATGCAGTTACCAGCGCAACAGTCACCAATGTTCCAACCAGAAAAGCGTCCTGTTTCACCAATACCACCTATAAAGACATATAATCCTCCTGAAAAAGTGGCACCTCCTGTACCAATGCCTGAAGAAACAAAGCCGTATATCCCACCTGATTTTAAAATAATAATTGAACCTAAAGAACCCCCACGTGAAGTAACGTCTTCGCCTATGATAGACGCTTTAACAATAGCACCTGATAGACCGTTCACGCCTGTATCGACATTTGGTCAAACTCAAGCTATGAGTAGGGGATTTTATGATCAAAATCAAGGAGGATCATATAATTCAAAGCAATCAATGAGAAATGAGCCATATGATCAAAACCAAACAGGCTCATATGATCCAAAACAAACAATGGGAAATGGTCCATATGTTCAAAATCAAAGAGGATCTTATGATCAAAATCAATCAATGGGTAGAAGTTCATATGATCCAAATCAATCAATAAGCAGAGGTTCACTAAGAGATGCTCTAACTATTGCTCCGGATAGACCTTACAGTCCTTTTGGTACTATTAGTACTACTCAGTCAAACCAATATATGACAAGTACTACACATGTGACTGAAACAAATTTATCTGATATTGTAAAGCCCATTGCCACACAAACAGTAACTCAGATGACTGATCAACTGCATTCTGAATTTTCAGCAATGCAAAATACATGTAAATTGCAGTCATCTTCAGATATGTCTGCCTTTAGACCGGTTCCTAAACAAGTTTTCCCACCACCGCAACCCGAAGAATTTTGTAAACTAACAAACTTTCCTCCCATTAGCAATGAGCTGAAAACTAGTTTCACACAGGCTACCAAAACAAAACAAGAGACCACATTTTCAGAGTCAATGATGATGCAGCAATCTTCACTTTCGACTAGTATGGCAACCCAAGGTTATTCATCTGTCAAATCCGCCCAAAATTATTTTGAGCAATTGGACAAAAAAGAATGTCTTACTTCAACTGCAGTGAGATCTAAGTCTGGTTTACATAAGCCCGACAGTATTCCACCCTATCAGAGAAATTTCGAACAATTACCGTCACAGAGGGGAATTTCTCCAGACATGTATAATTCACCAGCAGTCCTGCAAAGACCAGTTACACCATCAACTGGGCCTCCAAGAAAGTCAAAAGAAAAATCTCTTGAACCAAATCAATCCTATCCACCCTATCAACCTCCCCAAGTATCGACACCAAAGTTTCCACAAGTAAAAACACCCGTTCAACAGCCTCCTGTACAATTCCATAAAGATACTCCTATCACTATGACATTTCAACCAGTGACTACAGATGAGAATTTAATGAGAGTTTCACCTTCACGCAGTAGTCGCCCTACCACACCTAGTTTGATTAACAAACCAGCGCCTATTATACCTCATTACCAGATGAACTTAGTATCAGTAGAGCAATTACCACCTCCTGAGACTCACTTGTATGATCCGGCTAGTCGTGAACCTAGCAGGTCCCCAACACCGAAACCGAACCGATCCCGGTCTCCTGCCCAAGGTCCTCCTCCTAACCCGTTAAAAGCACATGCGCCACGCATTAAAGAATCTACACCTCATAATTATCCAATGGATTCATTTAATCCACATGATGCATCAAATTTACGAAAGCAACATGAAAGGGATCAAAGAGAATTCCAGACTGCCGCAGAAATATATAATTCAAGTGGAAGTAAAAACTGGGGAGCTCCGCAACCTTCAATAGTCAAAGAGCAGAGACACTCAAATGTTGGATTCAAAAGCGAAAATTACACAAAGGGCGATATGAAATTTAAGGAAGATTCAGTTGTGCAAGAAAATTACGGACAAAGACAAATGCAGTCTCAAAATGTTGTTGAACAGGGAAATACCACCGTTCAAACTACCAGAAAAACTTTTGAAGAATTCGAAAGAACGCAATCTGCTAAAGTTATAGAGATCAGAAAAGGAGGTTCATCATTTGTAGGGGCATACGACCAAAATATGGACAGTAACATTCGACCTTCTAATATTAACCCAAAGCAAGTTTTTCCACCTCCTATGATCAGTTTGCCATCAGCACAACAGAGTTCATCTCTTAACCTTACTAATCAAAATATGGCGTCCGCCAGTAGAACAGTAAACAATTACGATCCAAAGCCTTCGATTTCTGGTGCTAACCAAGGTCCAGTGTGTGATCCTACCCCATCGACAGGTTCGAGTGTAGGAGCTGCCGCTCGTGGCAAAACTTTCGGTGTATCATCTGCCCCAAAACGAGGAAGGGGAGTTTTGAATAAAGCAGCGCTGCCCGGCTCCCGTGTGCCACTATGTGCTTCCTGTAATGGGAATATTAGGTGATTGAGACGTAAAAGAATGTGTTAGTGTTTTGTTGTTGCATGGAGAAAATACTAAAAATGCGTGTATTTTGCCTTTTTTGACATAGAATATTTTTGGAATAATTTATATTTTGTGTGTTCGTATTTAGAAACTTACTTTAGACTAGTTATGCACTAACTTATTTTTATAATAACTGCTTTTAACTTGTTTGTTTATGTGATTGTTTTGATTTTCTAACAGCTAACGAACCGCTGTCTACAAGCAGTCCGCATAAACCTGAATATAAAAGCCCAGCAGAAGAAAGGCTTATTAGAAAAATGGCGAAAATGGCCTTGAATGGCTACGAAATTGGCATACAAAGAAAAATTAAACCGGCTGAACACATTCAATCAATGGCTGATAAAATTCAGGACACTGTTGTTACAAAACACCCAATGAATACAGATAATTTGCCTTCAGTTGACAATAATTTGATTAAAACCTTAGACAGAGGATATAAAACTCATGAAAATATTCAGAGCATTGGAGATAAAATTAAGGACACAATCAAAAATAACCATCCAACAATTGAACCCATGTCTAAGCCTAATATCTTGATACCACCACCATTACCAAACACTCCAGTACCAACATTTAATGTTCACAGTACACCAATAATTGGTCATTCCTTAAATAGTAACGGTGACAAAAAGAAATACGACACTATGCCCAAAACCCTAAACGCTAGTCTAATTTTAGACGATCGCGCTATTAATAATAATGAGAAATCACATAATGGTAGTGGTTACTCAAGTAGTGAAGATTTACATAAAGACAAACCGGAAAACAACTTCATGGGTACTTTACGCAAGACTGGAATAGATAAATCTTCTTTTCTTAACAGTATGAATGGCTCAACTGGCACAAATGCAAATAATGATGTAAAAAATGATTTGAAATTTGACAACTCTTATTCCAATACACTAAACAAAAGAAAATTATTTGAAAAACCAGAAACTGGTTCATATCATTCAATGAACAATCTAGCCAAACCTAATGATAAAGTCATCAATGTATGTGAACCTAACATTTGGAACAAGACCAGCACTTTTGAACAAACTTCGAAAAATGAGAACGGAAAGAATATACAAACTCCACACCAAGAAGACGAAATCATTAAAAAGAAAGAACTTCCCGATCATTTGTATAATAATTCACTATATACTTTAAGAACTACCAACAATAAACCTAACACGAATGGTGATGAACAAAGCAATGATTATGTGGATGTTGCATGTACTGAAGAAATAAAAAACTTATCCGATAGCGACGAAAAGCAAACACAACAAAAAACAGAAGAAGAAGTAGTGGTTAGACGTAGACAAAAAAAGAATTCAAGAGATGATGATGGTAGAAGGGACTCGCACATTATTGCACGTCCTTTGAGCACAATACAATGCGCGGATGTTGCAGAAGGACTTTATCCCGTATGCCACAAATGTGACAAAGCTATAACGAGGTAATGTAATTTTATGGAAACATACATTATTACTCCACAAACAAACTATAGGTGCTTCAAGTAAGTTTATCAAACAGATAGTGATTGATTGTGAGCAAAGCACGAATGTTGTTTTTTTTTATTTAACACAATTAACAGTTTCTGTTAAAACAGGTTGTTCAATTCCATTTCATTTGGTTCAACCCTACTTTTCTGATTGACATAAGGCTAACAATAATGTGTTTTGAACAGGGGACCGTTCATTACGGCTTTGGGCCGCATCTGGTGTCCAGAGCACTTCATTTGTGTAAACGCCACATGTAGGCGTCCGCTTCAGGATATTGGATTCGTTGAAGAAAATGGTCAACTCTACTGTGAATTCTGTTTCGAACAGTACATTGCGCCTGCTTGCGACAAGTGCCACGCCAAAATTAAGGGCGTAAGTACAAAAACTGTTCAATGTTGAAATTCTACTTCATTCTTCGAATTTCTATTTTCATACAAACAATTGTAATTACAGGATTGCTTAAACGCCATCGGCAAGCACTACCATCCAGAATGCTTCAACTGCGTCTATTGTGGAAAGCTGTTCGGGAATAATCCCTTCTTCCTAGAAGACGGTTTGCCCTATTGTGAAGCTGGTATGCAATGAATATTTTAGAATACCTATGTTTTTCCATTCGTTCACGGATATATTACATAGTGGCTATGTTTCTCAGATTGGAATGACCTGTTCACGACAAAATGTTTCGCTTGCGGATTCCCGGTGGAGGCAGGCGACAGGTGGGTCGAGGCGCTCAACAATAACTACCACAGTCAGTGCTTCAACTGCACGGTGCGTATGATGAGTCTCCTACTAAAATACACTTTACACACAGCATTCACAAACTGTAAACGTATTATTATTTTTTAGATAAATTCGAAAAATATTTTCTGTTTATTATTCTTTTAAATGAAATAATTAAAGGATGATGCCAGGGCTTCTATGAAATCTGGTCCCACCCTCCAATAGCAACATGTGATACTTCATTGGATAGGTATTTTTAAGCTGAGCAAAACATATTATGGCACCAAGTCTGAAATATTAGTCCGTTCTGAGATATGTTTGATTGAATATGGCAGTTTAAGATATAACCAAATAATGTTTTTTTTCGTAACATATTACATTTTGGTGCAGAGGAGGAGGAGGAGAAGCTCGGTTCTAAATAATGACAGCCGCACAGGTCGATCTTCCATGTCAAGCCGCGCTTGCCGAGGTCGGTTTATGGATGGATGACCATCTATCCTCATCTATCCGAGTTTTCTCCTTGCCTCAGAAAGCACATAAAAGCCGTTGATTACGACTGTCATTTTTAGATCTTTGACAGTCGTTACTTACTAAAAAAAAGTAAAAGGTCGCTTTTTAAGCTTTAAAAGTTAGAAGGTTAAAGAGCGATTTTAAGCTGAAATATATATATTTCAACAATGCGTCAATGCCTTGGCGCATTCAGTCACAACACATAAGAGCTAGAAGGTTTTTTTTACATGGTAAAATCATCGAATGAGTCTTCCCGGGTTTGGGCAGGGTGGACTGCCAGACATGGACTAATCCACGGTGTCCTTCAGACTGTTTAGACAGTCTCGCGACCTCGGCAGGGGTTTGATTCCCGTCGGATTGCTGACAACTCTTTAAGGGTCGCGTGGAGCACAACGCGCAGTTGACCCGAGCATGGTCCATGACGGCGGGTCATCTTTTACTCGTCGTCCTCATGCCCTCGAGTACTGTGGTTCAAAAATCGCCTCGCGACGCGCAATACCGTCTCCCGCAGCGGTTGTGTCGAGATGGAGGCTGTCCTCTCCTTAACGGATTCCGCCTCCTCCTTCACTAGCAGCACTGCGTAGAAGAAGCAGGAGGAGGTGATTACTTCTTTCGGCTCCGCAGTGGTGCGGCCCAAGCTATGCATACCTTCACTGTATGGTCGATCGTGTGCACCTCCGGGCGATTTTGTCAATGTTTACATCCAGGCATACCTGTTTCTTACCACACAATTCGACACAGGAACTTCCCGAAATATCTGGTGTGGACCTGCGCCACTCCTCAAAGAAGGGTTTTACCGCAAAGGTTGCGGCGTTGCCAAACCTCGGCTACGACAGTCGTACCCTCCATACCCCATGAGATTACGCCAAAGCTCTTCCCGCAGCGCCTCGCCACTGTGCCTCCGCTCCACACCCCACTTATAGTGTTGGAAGGCTTTTGCCTCTAGATCCCCTGACATACGGTATGGCATCTGACTCTAGGTACCAAAGTATTGACACAAATGATGCGCACAGGTGCATTCAGAAGAACGTCGGGTCTTGCAGGTACAATAGCTTTGAATACAGTTGGTGTGAAATAGTAAGTCTTAGTAATTGTAGAAACAACCTAGTAGCTCTTGAATGATTTTACCATATAAAAAACCCTTCTAGCTCTTATGTGTAGTGACTGAATGCGACAAGGCATGGACGCATTGTTGAAATATATTTGGAGTAACAGCTTAAAATCGCTCGTCAACCTGCCGTTAACCATCTCCGTAGTGGAGGTGGTTAACGGCAAAGCGAGCTTCTATAGAAGGTAACGACTGTTAAAGATCCACAAATGACAGTCGTAATCAACGGCTTTTATGTGCTTTCTGAGGCAAGGAGAAATCTCGGATAGATGGTCACCCATCCATAAACCGACCTCGGCAAGCGCGGCTTGACATGAAAGATCGACCTGTGCGGCTGTCATTATTTAGAACCGAGCTTCTCCTCCTCCCCCTCTACATCAAAATGTAATATGTTACGAAAAAAAACATTATTTGGTTATATCTTAAACTGCCTTATTCAATGAAACATATCTCAGAACGGACTAATATTTCAGACTTGGTGCCATAATATGTTTTGCTCAGCTTAAAAATACCTATCCAATGACGTATGACACGTTGCTATTGGAGGGTGGGACCAAAAATTGCATCATCCTTTATTGAATACTTCTGTAATGATCTGATTGAAACAAATACATAAAATAGACCAATGCTCTCATGACGCGCAATACATTACTGCAGTATTAATTTGGGCATACGTACACCTTCAGGTACATCACTAATTAATCAATTACATAATTAGGATGCATTTCACTCCCCTATTGAAACAGATCAGCACATTCCAGGCGCGCTACCTGATTCATTATATGATAGCATTTGCCCTGTAACCAATCCATCAAAATATCCGAAATGCATATTTTTTACTTTGAAATAATACTGACAAATTCAATTCGCTCCTCCCACCGAATAATATCGTAATGTGATATAACGATACTTTGCGTTTTATTGCATATTCATCATGTACGTACCCTCTTACACGTTGTCAATTTTTTTCACATTTTTCCTATGAGTACATTCCAAATTAGTATTTTTTTTATTAACCATAGCCCTAATATTCCGTTACAGTTTTATTATACTTATTTACGCGAATAACCTCGCTTCTAGTGATTACGGATAGCACTCTTAATAAGAATTTCAGTATGTTACGATAGCGATATTATTCGAGTAAGAACAGCAAACTCGTTTTATAGTAAAGTTTTTTAACAATACTATTCCTAGTTGAGATTTTATTTCGAAACTATGGTTAATACTGGTTACTACATAATTATGTATTTAAAGTCCCAGTTACAGTCTATTAGCGTTTATGTTTGGATATCTTTGTTCAACGAATAACATTGTAGTACATTATTATTGTGCACGCTGTCTTTTTGTTTTTACGCGAATAATATCGTAATGTTTTGTTACGAAAAAATGTTTTTCTAACGTATCCAGTAAAATATATTTTCTTTAATAACTTGGTCCTGATATAATAAAAAATAAATACGTTTATTCAGAATGATTCTATAAAAAAATACCTTTCATTTGATATATAAATCATTTTCTTAGGTTGGACAATCTTTACAATAATCATAAAAAACCACTGTTTTATTTTTCCTGTAAAATTTGAATTTTTCGATTACGATATTATTCGGTGGGAGGAGCGAATTGATATATTTTAGTGATTAAAAATAAAAATAAATAATGAAGCAAGGATTACTGAAGCATAACAAATTATGATTGATTTACCCACGTCTTTATACAAAGCTCGTCATACGCTGCCAGTCTGCTGCCCCTTTACCAATAACTGTGAACTTGTGTGTGCGTTAATTAAAAAAATATTATCATATTCGTATGTTTTATAACTGAGACATGTACTGTACATACATACCTATTTAATAATATATATACTCAACTTCCCAAAGTTCAGGAAGTATATCATAGCGTGTTTTGATCCATGTAGTATCAACCTTACATAATCTGCTTGTAGAAATGCTTTCATGAAAAGGTTTGAGTAGTTTGGCTATTTTATGTATTTAATTATTATTATTTAATCATGTTTTAACTAGTAATTACATGTCATGTTTGTTTGTAGTTTTTGGTATGAGATAAACTTAGATCAAGATATTCAAGAATTGATACTTTTACTGTTATGCAATTAGCCAAGTTAAAATTATAACAAATAAAACGAATCAATAAATACATTCATCGTAGTAGCTGGGGAGATGTAAACTAATTTTTTGTTTTAATATTATTTACAGGTGTGCAAAAAGAACCTCGAAGGACAGAGTTTCTTCGCCAAGGGAGGCAGACCTTTTTGTAAGACACACGCCCGCTAAAAGTCCTCAACATATAATCTATAACTCTGACACTGTTTACACGACTACCACTTTTCGTCCCGTATCTCCCTCTCCTATCACGCCTCCTCTAAACACGCCATCTCTAAATACGCCCTCACCGCAAAGAACAAGAAAGTTGGAAACACCCCTCCACCTTGATGGAGGACTGTTTTCCGACATAAGAAGTGCAGATGGAAAGTTACTCAGCAAGGTGACCGTGGATCGAGTTCAAAAGTCGTCACGACATGACATCACTGACTCACCGAGCAAGGTTACCGACGGTAATAATTACGTTGATGACATCGTTAAAACTGAAACGATTACAAATGAAAATGTTATTACGGTTAAATTCACTCCCGTGCCGCCAGAACTTGATTCTCCGAGATTGCTGACACCGTCTCAGATATACAGAGCCCGACCAAAAAGTCCTGTTGAATATATCAAGGACAATTTTGAAGACTTACAAAGCTATAAAATTGTAAGTTCGGTTTGTAAGGAAAAGTTATTTGAAAAAGATAGCTTGGAACCCGTATCTAATGAGGGCAGAATTTCTGAAACCCGTGACGTTTTCATTAATTCGGTATGTAACGAAAAGTTTTTAGACAAAGACAGTTTAGAAACAGCTTTCAATGTTGAGACTAAACTAAGTAACAGCTTTGAAAGTTTCGAACCAATAAAAAGAGGCCCAAGCCCACTGGCGAATCTTTTCATATCAGAACAATTAACTAAAATAGATAGTTATTTGCAAGAGAGTTTAGAGGTATGTTCTGGAGTGAAAGATCGGAGTACTCCAGTTCCAATTATTATTGAAGGAGATAAAACGGTTACGAATTCAAATACAGAAAAGGTTTCCCATGTGGAAGACTGCCATGAACTAAAGGCAGTAAATTTCGCGACTATGACGGATCAATTTTCAAGTAAAAATGAGCAGAGCTCTACCGAGCACGAGGAAAAAACTCTTAATCGTCGTGAAAAAGTAACACCAGAACCTTATTTTGTTGAGAATACTACAACTAATGTGTCAAAATTAAACAGTGATAAACGACCTGGAGTGATGAATGCTATTTACAATATGCCTATCCATTATCACGCAGCGATTCTGTGTTTCTTTTTAATTATATACAATCTCATATATCAATACGTAAAACAAAACTGTCATGGTAGTAAAAAAATAAATTGATAGAAATTCGAAAAAAAATGCATATGAAACTAGTCATTGAGTTCAGAGACATTTTGTTTCTAGATTTTACCAATTTGATAAGTTGTAAATAGTCACAGGTAACAAGTCTTCCTTGCGTATTTTATAAAACAATAATACCTACTTTATAATTAACAATTTGGTGCTTTTCACTGCCTACTTATTCTATAAATTGCTGGCAGTATTGTGATATTTCACATTTAAATAAGGCTTTGTACACAGCTTCCGGAATGTTGCAGTAAACTGTTACTAACATTAACAGTAGTCCTTAATCTTTGAAAAACCAACAAAGTGTTATTAATCGGAGAAAATATTATCCGATTGAATTAAATATAGTTTGATTGGTGCACCAACATACAACATAATTAGAATAATGTAATGAACGTGTATTCATATAAGTTGATATGAAATTGTAATGTTATATTATTATCATGCATTAGATTGTTTAATTACTTTTTTACCCTGCTATTTGTAATAATATAAAGTAGATGAATAAAATTTTTGCGACCTTATATATTTACAGTTGGTAATAATCTTAATTCTAAGAATTATTTATTTAGACTTACTTTATTGCAATTAGCATAACACATAAACAATTATGTGGGCTTAAATAAAGTATTTTATTTTATGAAATTGTTTTATTTTTTCCCCATGCACATATTTCATTTAACATACATCAAGGCAGTAAACAATGCAGGTAAAAGTTGTCAGATATGGAAACGGAAAGTAGTTAATTATGGGTAGCATAACCATATCATCATCATCTGCCTATCAGAAGACTAGACAACTATGTCGGAGTCGGTAGACAGAAGTAGGATTGAACAGGTTTCTAACATAAAGTTTGTGAAGATGGATGGAAGAATGGAAGTTTGTTATTCTATCACATAAGTCTGTAATAAGAATGAAATTTGCGACACAGGTAGTTTATGGACGGGATTAACATGGAATACATATTTGGCAACTGCTAATAGTCATATAAATTCAGCAGACTAGAGGTACTACAAACAAAGGCTTCATAATGTTCCAGCCAGGCGATGTGGCGCAGCGCGGCGGGGCTCAACCACGGTTTCCAAATTAAAGTTATACCTTATACCGTTCATACCGAGACTTATATTTATACATTTACCCAAGCTATATTTTGGGACGAGTTCATTTATTTTCTACCTATTTCATTGGCATATCAAATCAGAATAGTTAATATTTTATAGAAAGTACAACAGAACTGGGTTGGTGAGTAAAAGGTTTACACTTACAGCAACAAACATAAGTAACTAGTTAAACAAAAGGGACCTAAGGGTAGCTCCTTGTGGTACCCCAGTACTAATACTCGCAGTGAAAGTGGAGCGTCCTTCGATGACGTCTTTAATTTATTTATTAAATTATATATTACAAGGAGAATCATCAGTCAGTTAAATAAGTTCCATAAATGACATTCCTTGTTAGCAGAAACTAGTAATTCATTTTTTAAATTCTTTACTCTTCAAAATCAAAATATTTCAATATATTGCCAAAAATATTTGTATTTTATCCGACAATGGCGACGCCAAAAGCAAGGGTAATGATTTTGGCCGTCTAGTATAAATGACGTCTTGTATATTCCACCATAGTAGCGCGTAAACTACTGAATTAATTTTAATGAATGAGGTGTCAATAGATTCGTAATATAGATTTTATTAAAAAAATATATGGTGGAATTCAACCTAAGATTCTAACTACGAAAAAATTAAACCAAGATAATCATCAAGGTTTTAGCAAGCAGCTTTTAAACATGTGCATATCGCATTGTTTCAGTCAACGGAAAAGTATTAAAAGAAATAATTAAATTAAAAAGATAAAACTCCAAGTACGTAAAAATGGGATCAAAAAGGTGAAAACCAGAAAATATTTCATAAAATCCAGAAATTTAAAAATGGTCAAGGCATACAGCCTTGGTCGCACACCCACTGAATGCCTCCATTTAACGGAGCTGCTACACACTTGTCTTCATACTGCAACGATAAACTACATGACAGTGTATATGAACAGGGCCCCCGTAAGGGCTACTGGCGCCTGTGTGCAAAAAAGGATGGAAGGATGGCGCCCCTAAAAGCATCATTTTTTTTATGGTAGGAAGGTCAGTGGTGTATTTTAATATTCAGCGCCTTTGGGCTGTAAAGATTGCCGCCTCGGAACTTAAACACAAAAGAAGCCATCAAGTCCACCATCAACCTCACAGCCAAACCAGAGTGCCATACCAACTTAGAGAAGATAAACTTTTTAAAATTTAGTAGAACACAACAAGATTTAAGTAACATACATTAAGAAGTATTTGGTATTCAAAAATGAGCTTTCAAAAGAGAGGTCCAAAAAACCGAATGGCAATCAATTTATTAGAAGCGCGAGCGTAGCGAGCGCGAAATTTTTTAGGTTTTTGGAATAAGGCAAGGTTCATAGAATTTTTTTATTTTTTTTATTGGCGCATAGGCTGAGCCATCGGACTGCTGCTATGTTTTTCTCAATAAAGAATCACGGCCACAAGATCACAAGGCTATGTTAATGCGAATAGCACCCCTGTGCTGTATGGAGTGGGTTTGATTCCTGCATGGAGCAAAAATATTTATATCATCTACAAAGCATTTGTTCTGGGTCTGGGTGTTTGTGCGTGTGAGTTTATATGTTTGTAAACACACCAACAACACAGGAGAAATTCCTAGTGTGAGACAAAAAATTAACTAAGTCTCACAAACTTGGACAGATGAGAGACTGGACAAGGAGTAAAAACTACCTGTAAAACTAGGATAAAGATATACATTTATGTACCTGTAATTCAGAGTTGGATTTACTGCTCATTTTAGAAATACACAGTGATTATATTAAGAATATTGATAAGTTACGTATTTTAGTTTGTCTTGCCACGAGAAATCATATAAATAATGATTTAAGATTCCTGTTTAAGTGTCTGTTAATAGGAAATTAATGATATTTGTTTTTTTTAAAACTCATTATTTTATTCTGAATAAAACATGTTATGAGATAATATCAACTCATATTAATTACAACCTTAGATGTTATGATAATACATTATATAAACTATGTTTAATTAAATAAAGAAATATTAGGATTTTGTAGGGTACATTTTCTTGATTTTTAACTGGCTGTTTTGTGTGGCACTTAGTGCCATTTATAGAATAAATAATAAACTTTCATTATTCATCAACTAAAAGCATATCGAGGGACCATCCATAAATTTGTCTAACTATTTCATATGATTTCTCTCTACAGGCTAACTTGTAATTCAACATAAATGATTAATTTGATAGGAGCTGATAAAGCCCATAACTGTGGCTGAAATTGAACAGTTTTCGAGATATTTGAATTTTAAAGGATTCTTGATGTTCATTCAAAATCGGACATTAAAATCCAAATAAAATTAAAACTACACATTAAATGGGTACTAGGTTCAAATATTTTAAAGTGTTCACTTTCACAACACAACAGATATACATTGAATTTCAAGCTACCTCCGTTCCTTGGTCCTCCCTCTGCCTATGTGTGCCATCATTGAATGGCTCCTAATCAAATTCATGTCATAAATGTGTGCTACTCATACATTATTTCTTTCTTAAAAAAATATTCAAATACCTTTTAAGCTTCATAAATCTAAAATCAATTGTGTTCTTGTTCTATAGAGGTGTCCTTTTTGATAAAAACATCTTCATTTTCACTGCCAAATAAAAATGTTTTGATCCTGAAATCAATATTTTTTGGGATAAGTAGATGTATAACAAAACAACAGAAATAAAGTACACACATTCATTCAGGGTCAGATTTCAGCTAACAACTCAACTGTCTTTAACTGGTGGATGATAAACATACAACATGATTTATATTATCAGCTAAAATTAGAAATTCGAGAGGTTAATAAGCGTTCAGAGAGCCATAATATTCATCAAACCATAACAAGATTTAAATTCAAAAGATTTGAGACCAAAAACTCTATGAACCTGTGCATTTATGGGAGATAACTGTTGATATTAATAAATAATTAAACGGTTACCTCTTCCATTCAATTCCTAATCCAATAAATGTGAATGTTAAGAAACCATGCCATAATGTGGTTACCGCGGGTATAGGTTGTCTTTTATGTCCAAAATTTTTAAACGTTCTTCGACTGCATATAACTGTTGTTTTAAAATTACGCAACATCTCTCTTTCAAGTTATAAGTAAGAGTTTCTCTAACCTAATTTTGTAAACAAATTGTTATGACATAATATGATTGACTGACATGACAGGCCGACAGTGGCCGACAGTAAGGGCCGACAGAGGCCGACAGCGACAGAAGCAGAAGTTGTCAATGTCAAGGATGTCAATCAGTTTTTTTCAACGTTTATAGCATGGCTACGAGGCCTTTATGCCAAATGACAAGTCGGCAGTGGCAATTATATAGTAGATTAAAATACTGAGGTGGACCCTGCCACCTCAGTATTTTAATCTACTATATAATTGCCACTGCAGCATGGACTTTTTAAACCAATCTGGATTGAGTGCTCATGCCGAAAAATGTGCCACCTGAGAGAGCAACTTTGGAGAATACAGTCCACAATACAGTCTCTTTCTAGTAGGGTGACCATGCGATGTCCGCCTTTTCTCCCGCTATGTGGCGCTAGTGAGTTTGGAGGTCATTTATTGTTGTTCTATGGTGAATTGTTTTTTGTTGATATATATGTGAAATATGACAGAAAAATACGGATCTTGAACTGTTTGTGAAATAAAAATGAATTAAGAAGAAATGCAAGATTATCTGGTAAAAAGAAGACCTCATAGAAACGACTATAATTCTGTAACTACATACGTCTTACAAACGCGAATAATATTTTAATCAACATAAAACCCAGCAAGGGCCTGCAAATTGCAAAAAAACGCAAGAAATGTTGAATTTCGCGGGTTGGTTGGAGCATTCACCTCACAATTCACCAGCACACGTAGCACGGCGATTCTATGTCTATTCTACCAAGAAAAGACTAAGTTATTTCATCGTTATTTCTAGACAAGTCGACTGTTTTTTTGCACAAATATGACACCATTCGTACACTACTGAAGAAAAGAATGTTTGTTTTCCATAATAATATTTTTTACATTAACATGCTTAAAACAATAAAATTATTTCTACGTTCTGTCATTTTGTCTATTCTTCCGTCGACAAAACCCCTTTCTACGGCGCCATGCTACGCCTGCATGCTGGTTTTTCAATACTCAGATAACTTTTGATCTGAGGAATAAAAACAGCAGTTTGACATATTTTCTACAGAAAAGCTTTCAAACCATTTTTATTCCTCAGATAAGTTATGTGACTATTGAAAAATCAGCCCTTACCTAAATAAGAGCTTCTTTATAAAGTACCTTCATGTCATTTAGGAAAAATGTTTCGAATAAAACTCAAATTAATTATGACTCCAACTTTGTAATAAAAGGCGGGCTTATCGAACTATTACAAACAAACGAGTATTTAAAAAATACAATATTGTATCTCTTAAACACCTATTATATCATTACAAACTATGTTTTATACCTAAGTATTTTTATTATAACCTTATATAAACCTATGTACACAATTAATTACGTAAAATACAAGCCTATTTACATCAATGCTTAATAAAAAAATATTCAGAATCATCTCAAGTTGTCAGTGGTCAACAATCTTATAAAATCATATCTTGGCCCCAAGAAACAGTTAACTAAAAATCATTAAACAACTTGATAATAATCGTGGGGGAAAACAAATCAGGAAAAACACAAGTACAACTTGAGTCAGCTTAAAAATTGAAAATTAACTATGACTGTAAATTATCTATACTCCAAAATCAATTGTATGAAGTCAATAAATATTATGTCAGCATACAATCATATCTTTGTTACATTAGGAAACATTTTACAAAAAAAAAAATAACATGTCCATTGGTGTACATAAGTAGTAGATTCACTGGAGCCCTTTCACTCATGCACTACATTTAAAAATACAGTCAAATACACCAATGTAATCAAACATACATCTATTAAAGTTTATTCAAACGATTTTTATAAAAACCGATGCTAAGAAGATGGTATAATTATTTTAACTTAGCGCATAAGTTTGAAAGTCATCTGCAACTACATAAAATAATACAGTTTCCTTATAGATCAGAATAAAATAGACTCCATACCAAACAATAGGGGGCTGGAATGCGAAGCAGCCTGAGGACTTATTATCAGTAAGACTACATTATATTAATTTGCAGATTAGAAATGGCCAGGTTTCAAACACTAATCGTCGAATTTTATGGAGTGGACACCTGTATCGATCGCGCCGCCGCGATATGAGCCCCTTTTTTTTTTCGTCTTTTCATGCTTGAATGACTTGCCACGTGTGTGTTTCAAGTCTTGATTAGCACGCTCACCCCATGACCCGCGTGATCCACTCTATAACATAAAAGAAACCTCAATTAGTACCTGTCAATATAATACACTTAGGAGTTAAACAGGCGGAAATAATAATAATAAAAAAAGTTCGATTTGGGTTCATGCACAGACGGTTCCATACCATCTTTAAAAATGGCAAAAAAATCATGTGTCAATGAATGAAGTATTTATTTTATTCTTTTTTTAGTATTTGTTGTTATAATGGCAACTGAAATACTTCATCTGTGAAAATTTTAACAGTCTAACTATCACAGTTTGTGAGGTGTACCCAAGTGACAGACGGACTGCCTCATAGCAGAGTCTTAGTAATAAGGGCCTGTTTTACCTTTTGGGTATAGAACCCTAAGAAAGTACATTATTACACATTATTTAGTCTCACCTATTTAATCAAATACTATTTTCTTGTTTTGAGAATCTCCACCCTCAAAACTTTTCCTATCGTTGAAACCTCCTTTGTTGAACCCTCCCCTGTCGCCACCCCAGGAGTGTCGGTCTCCACGGCCTCCACGCCCCCCCCTGCCCCCGCGGTCTCCCCCTCGTCCCCCCCGGTCGAACCCTCCCCGTCCTCCCCGGTCAAACCCACCGCGTCCTCCCCTGTCAAAGCCCCCGCGACCTCCCCTGTCATATCCACCGCGGCCGCCACGTCCGCCTCTATCATTGAATCCTCCGCGGCCTCCGCGATCTCCTCCTCGGCCTCTGAATCCACCTCTACCCCTATCATTGAAACCACGTCCTCCACGATTGAATCCACCACGTCCACGCTGGTTCCAACCTCCAGATTGGTTGCCTTCAGTTTCCTCGTCGTCGTTTTCTTCGCCTTCTTGGCTTTCACCCTCCTGATTGATAGAGAAGCATTATATTATAACCAAGACAACCCTATGTGATGCTGATGAACAAGTAATTCCAGAAAAGTAAATGCCCAAAATGTTATAGCAAGCCACTGGCGATGAAGCCATGGGCGAAATTTTCCAAGTTAGGCATAACATGGAGTTGCCTTGGCTTCTCAAACTTTGGGGCATTTACCTTGGCGTCGAATGAGTTATCCTTAAGTCTAGGATCCACTTCTATAGGTTTTGATGCTACTCGTCGGAAGGGAGCTGGCTTACCCGATCCATTCTCTTTTTCTTTGGGAGTTGACACACTAACAGTACCCTAAAATGTATTTCAGTGTTAAATATAATTATAGTGACATAGAGGTGATAAAGTCTGACTGTTAAATTATGCCTTGTGGCTTTAAGTCAATCTATAATTAAATGTATCAATAAAATAGTGAAAGATAGGGTTATATCAGAAAATCGGACCAACACATTGAACTCATATAACAAAAATAACATACTATTTTGATTTGAACCAGTATGAAGATGAATAATCGTGATTTGAACAAGTTTCTTCTCTGCACTGGAACAGCAAGTCTCTGGTATTAATATAATATGATCGCTACTATCAGCGATCTCTTTGCTCCAGTTGCCAGTTTTAAAGCTGAGATCCTGAGTAACTCTGAGACGAGCTAATAGTAAGTTTATTACCAGCCAATTGCTGATTTAAACTATGAATATTTACCTTTACAAAATTACTGTAGGGTTTCTTAGCCGGTGCACCTGAATCTCCTCCTGATGCTTTCCTCTTTTTCCCTGGAGTAAATCCATTTTCAGCCTAGAACAGTTTAATAGAATGATGACAATACGTATGTGTGTTTTAAATTTAGTTTATATTGTGTAGTGTTTAAAGCTAAATTATGAACTTTAGGGAGCGACAATGTTTTCAGACATTTACCTGTTCATTTAATTCATTCTTTGCCACTTTAGCAGGAGGGGCATCTTCATCACTATCATCACTGTCATCAGAGGACTCTGCTTTCTTTGCTGCAGGTTTTTGCACTGGCTTCTGTTTTGGTTCATCATCATCACTTGAATCATCATCTGAGGACTCTTGTTTCTTTGCAGGACCTTTAGGTTTAGCAGCACTAACAGGTGTCTTTGGAGCAGGCTTGGAGGGCTCTTCATCGCTGTCATCACTATCATCTGAAGATGATGCCTTCTTAGCTGGTGCCTTTGCTGGAGCTTTAGCTGGCGTCTTCTGAACTGTTTTGGGCTTTTCATCTTCACTACTGTCATCACTATCAGATGATGATTCTTTTTTAGCTGTAGCTTTAATAGCTGGTTTCACAGGTGTAGGTGTAGGTTTCTGTAGGGCCTTCTGTGGCACTTTTTCATCCTCATCTGTGTCGCTGTCATCTGAGGATTCTTGCTTTTTAGCTGGTGCTGCTTTAGCCTTAGCAGGGGTAGCTTGTGGTTTTGCTGCCTTGGTCTGAGGTTTTGAATCCTCATCGCTGCTGTCATCAGAGTCATCTGATGATGATTCTTGCTTTTTAGGTGGTGCGGCCTTAGCAACAGGTTTGGCTGGAGCTTTGGCTGGTGTGGCTTTGGGTGTTGGTTTAGCGGGTGCCTTAGGTTTCTTATCTTCACTATCATCACTGTCATCAGAAGATGATTCTTGTTTCTTAGCCGGTGCTGGCTTGACTGGGGTCTTGGCAGGTGTAGGTGCAGGTTTCTTTGAAGCAGGTGCTTCATCATCACTGCTGTCATCTGATGAAGATTCTTGTTTCTTGGCAGGTGTAACTTTAGCTTGAGGCTTTGGCACAGGTTTTACTGCAGCCTTTGGTTTTTCATCTTCACTGCTATCATCACTATCTGATGATTCTGGCTTCTGCTTAGGAGCTGCTTTTGGAGGTGCCTTTGCTGGAGTCTTCTGCTGTGGTTTGGGTTTCTCATCTTCACTGCTATCATCATCTGAAGAAGATTCTTGCTTCTTAACAATCTTGGGTGTTGCTACATTGGGTTTCACAGGTTGCTTTTTAGGTTTTGATGTGGCATTGTCTTCACTGCTGTCGCTATCATCTGATGATTCTGTCTTTTTTGCTGGAGTAGCTGCTAGTTTGGGCTTGACCTAAAAATTAAAATGTTTATTAATAATTTGATCTTAATCAGTCCTGTTTTTAATGAATAATAAATTGGAATTCAGAGGTAGTGACGAATAAGTTAGTGTAAAATCATAGTTTTTCATTCACAAGTTCTCATCATTATAAGTCTTGAAGTAGTAAGGCATAAAATTAAATTAAATTTAAAACTTACTTGTGTTTTTGGTTTCTCATCCTCGGAACTATCAGAGTCTGAAGAGTCTTGTGCTTTTTTAACAGCGGCGGCCTTGCCATTAACTTGTGGTTTACTCACAACTGCTGGTTTTTGTGGCTTCTCATCTTCACTGGAGTCATCATCAGAACTACTAAGAGGATGGTTAATAAAAAATAACAGTCAGTCTAAAATCTTGTGACAACTTACATATGTGGTGGAGACAATAAAGGGGTTTGAGGTATCACTTTGGATTTTAGTTGGTACAAGTCTGACATCTTGCACTGGGTGTGCGGACTCATTTAATAATTTTGGTCAAGTCGAAAAAATCGATTTAAAAATAATAAAAAGAAAAAATAATGTTCATGTTTATATAGTAAACTCCAATGAAATGCTGTTAAATAAAAATTAAACACCTGTGCCATTGGCATTGCTCATAATTTTTTTTAGAAGTTGTAGCTTAACCATTCTAGGGAATCTTAGTGTGATCATAACCTTAAAAAAAAAATATGGTAGTTACCTTTTAGCTGCTGGTTTCTGTGGCTTCTTGATTTTATTATATTCTTGTATTATTTCAGTAAGTGAAGGCAGGCCCTTGACGCGAGGTTTCTAAAATATTTTAAAAATATTGATTTTCATTGAATTTCAGTCGGAGTAGGTATGGATATCCTGGATTAAATACTGGATTTAATACAGCATTTGCAGTATATGCACTTGCTGCAACTTTTATTTTATCGCAGAATCAGAAGGACAGAGTTTCTATTGATATCAAAATATTACCACGAAACCAAGGAGGTTGAATCACAAAAACGTCGTGTCGCTTTGTATTAAAAATGTCGGTCGACATGTGGCGTTTTAGCTTCCAAAAAGTAACGCTAGAAAGTTTATTATGATTGCCAATTGAATCTATCATTGCAAGAAATGCTAGGAAAAACATTATAGCAAGGTCTTTGAACACGTGTGGTGGCCGGCCACACGTGGTTTTTTAGGTGATGATCGATGATGGAACTTACCGCATTCGTTTTCTTCAAAAATGTTTGAGCTAGCGACTTGTCTATGTTTTGTAAAAATTGGTGAACAATAGAATTAGCTTCAGTTTGCACTTCTGCGGGGACACCCATTTTTGAAATTTTAATAATTCTGGTAGCACGGCAACGCAACGCCGCCGTTTGTCACAGGCCGCAAACACAGATAAAATAAAGATAGACTTGCAGAACAGAAGTGCAGAACCCGGCAAAAAAATGTTCAAAACGGTGTTACCATAAAAAATTGCTATCGAAAGAACAGACAATCAAATAATAATGCATTGTTTAGGTAAAGGTGGGCAGTAAGCCGCCGTTCGCACGAGCGCTAAAGAAATGCTGAGTTTAAAAAATTGAGAACCGATACATGGGAATACATTTGTTCAGTTTCCGGTGCTTTTTCAATGTACAGCCAGCCAGAAAGAAACGCTCGAATAAAGCGCCGTATTCACGTTCCATCTGCTGTACGTCCCGCCAAGGCCATGCACGATGCACGACGCCAAAACACCGTGAATAGGCTTGACGTACGTCAATAATTATTATTAATTGTTTGCTGGATGTGCACGACACATTTTTCATCCAGTGAGACCCAAAACCTCTTGCTATTTTTTTCCTCACTTCTGTTGCTGCTGATAACATTAAAAGAACTCCCATTTTTTGGCGTTTTGTTAAAACAGCTGGCATTTTAAATTAATAAAACACGTTCTCTCTTATAATTCGTCCGATATATTCTGCTCGCTGGATGCGCGCACGATGGTGTGTATGCTACATCCATCACAGCGACCTTGAGCTGACGTACAGCCGTGATAGATGGTGAATACGGCGCTTAAAGCGCCGTATTCACCATCTGTCACGGCTGTACGTCATGCACGATGCACGACGCAAAAACAACGTGAATAGGCTTGACGTACGTCATAATCACGGTGTTTTTGCTTCGTGCATCGTGTATGACCTTGGCGGGACGTACAGCAAGATGGAACGTGAATACGGCGCTTAAGAAAATAATGTTGTAAATAAATTAGAAAATCCTGCAAATACTGTTTTTTAGTCAGTTTATTGTGTATAAACAAGTTTATTGTGGTTTCACTTTGTATCATTTTTTGTTTAAACCAAAACCAATATAAGCTGAGCATTGAATGCATGATGCTGATCACAGGCTTAGCAGAGAGTCAAATAGGGGAGTTTATAAAAAATTGGCGTAAAGGCCTTGAAGCCACGCCATTTATATTACAAACAAAAAAAAGGTGTGAATATATTTACATGCTCTGTGCTTTATATAGGTATTCAAATATATTTATGTGATGACAAGAAGTTGCACCGATAGTTTTGGTTGACGATTTATTTTATGAATTTTGTTTCTACTTTATCTTATTAATTGCATTGTGTATTGTAGGAAGGAATCAGGAATGTGAACAATCAGTTAACAACAACAGTGTGCATACTAATTAAAAACGTACATAACGGACGTTACTTCGTAGATTGCGATGTGAGCTGACATGTTTTTAGATGTTTGCTTTGTCGATGTCCAATGTGATCGCGAAAAAAATCTGTGAATGTTATGTAGCTTCAATTGAGTAATAAAAATATAGTCTATCACAATGCCTGTTCAGCAAATTAATGTGAAAAACTCTTCGGATATTGAAAGTTGGGAATGGGGAGGTGGTTGTGGTCGAGAGGTGATACGGACGGGGTCAGGGAGCAGCCGTACATCATGTAGCAACTCCAGCGGAGACATTTGCCGCATATGTCACTGCGAGAGCGAACCTCACAACCCACTACTGGCACCATGCTATTGTTCAGGTCAGTGGAAAACAATATTTACAATGTTCATGTACCTACCTCACCAAGAAGTCTTACACGTAGCGAATAGAAACCAAATCATTCAGCTGTTGTCTGTTTACATAATATTATTTGAGAGAATCAAATATATTTTAAGCCAACAACAGAACTAATTACTGTGAAGGGCATATTATGTTGAGATGTTAGAATAATATAAAATCAATACCAATAAAATAAGTAGATAAATAGTGTGTGATAGCATCTAATTATCTCTAAACCTATCCAATAACATAATATTTAATGTAAACATTCATTCATAAGTTATAATACCTACCAATGAAATAAGACTTCTATAATTAGTTACTCTTTTATCTAAGCTAACTCAAGGTATGATAACTAGAAAGGACATGAAATATCTTGTTTTACTTAAATTTTCAATTTAGATTGATATTACATTTTTTTGAGTAGTATGCAGTTTTCAATAAAAGTAGAAGACATTTAATAGTTTTAGAATATTATATCTTAAAAAACTCTAAGTAAATAGTCCATAATTTATAATTTCCTGTTATTTTTAAATTAATATGACAGGAAAATCTAATTCTGATGCCTAGTTCTCCTATTAAAGTATAATTTGCTAGCTTTAATTGCATATGTTTGTATACATCACATCTGTATAAATTATATTAAATTAACAATAAATTATCCTCTTGTGACTAAGCTGATGGGCATAGAACTTGTTTATTTATTATAAGTCTTATAATGAGTTCGTCTAGATACATTTTTCAAAATCTTCTCTTATTGTTAAATGCTACTGAACTTAGTATTACAGTGTAATATCCTGTTGTATGAATTACAATAAGCATTGTTTGTTAATTGGCTTCTTATTACTACTTAAATTACTTCATACATTGTTTATGAATTATGAAAATTCGTAGGAATGTTTTAAAATGTTGAATACTCAATATTAAATGCATGAGGTAGGGTTAAAATGTATGATCAAATATTTAAAATATGTGTAGCAATGAAAAGAAACATTCTGGGTTTGGTCCTCATTACTCTAAACTTGTGAGTCATCCTCAGTGACAAATTGTGTTACTAACTTGTTACATTTATTTTAATGTTATTTGTAATATGTGTCATATTCATATAAGCTGTATAGTACACATTCTTGTTTTGTATGTCAACATAGTTAACAGACAGCTTCATCAAAATGCATGAACATGCCAAATAACTAAGTAAATATCATTTTAAAAAGACTGATTAGCTACAGATGCCAGCATATCAACCTACCTCAATCTGTCAAATTTCTTTAATAGAGTTTCTATGTTATCACAACAGTGGAAGGTTTATTTATTTATTAAGGTTTTCCCACAGCTTCTGTGGTTAATGGTTATGTTTGATTGGTAAAATTTGTCAAATTTGGTAGATTGACCTGCTGCATCTGTACATAGGTTTTCTACTCAATACTTGTTAATCAGTATAGTTTTTAATGACCTCTTATGCCTACAATTTGTTTTAAGTTACTGATAACATACTTTTATTATAGTTGGCGTAAAACAGTAATTTGTATATGGGTCATTAAAGGTATTAATTGATCAATAATTATATTAGCTGTGACTAAAACTTCCAAAAAATATACTTATACTAGCATTTTGAGGATCAAGTGATGCTGACCACTGGATTCAGTGGTCAGCATCAATTCATCAGCAATGAATTTAATGCAAAGTAATATGAATGATTTGTTTGAAACTAAGCAACATTTTGTTTAACTACCTACTGTCAAACATTGGTTTGGGAAACATGGAACATGTTTGTGTAATATATGTTCACAAAAGATGTCCGAGTAAGTTAAGGACCAAGTTTGAACGAATTATTTCCACAAACAATTAGTCCCAATATATTAAATTAGGCTATTACCTCTGTGGCTATTTGGTAAAAACTGTCTAACAATGGAAAGAGATAATAATTATGACATTAACTTAGTCTCACAATAGCAATACTTTACTTAATTCTCATGTTAGGTTGTTTCTTGTGTTTTCATTAAAAATACTGCTAACTATTTCATTTAAATATCAAACTGCACTAAATACATATTTTAAGAATTGTCACCTTTCCTTCTGTCTTTTCTATAGACTGTTAATCCTATATTATTAAACACGCAATATTTGTATAAATATACCAATATATTCAGGAATGTGTTGATGGAAAGCAATTCATTTTCAATCTAGCTGGGTCTCATTATCTGGTAAAATCTTTTTTCCCTCTTTCCATCAGAGTTAAGCTTGGTTGGCTAGTAGTTATGTATGTGATTTACACTTAACTTATTACATAACTTATGTGTTTACATATTATGATGAGAATTAATTAATTATAATTAAGTGTTGTGTTGTTGCAGGAAGTTTGAAATATGTTCATCAGAGCTGTTTACAACAGTGGTTGACTGCATCGGAAACGAGGTCTTGTGAACTCTGCAAGTTTAACTTTATCATGCATACAAAAATAAAGCCATTTAATGAGGTACACATTCACGTTTTATTTTTAGTATAAGTTTACCAGCTGCTTTATCAGTTCTTGTATATTGAATGATGATGTCACATCCATTTTATTCAACCAATTATAAATGGTTATGGTCACTTACTGGGACTAAACAATGTACATAAGTTGTGCCATTCAAATACTTATGAGTGTGAAGACACACAAGAATATGCAATTTCCACTACACTAATAGTCCCCTTTATTGTGTGAGCTTGTGACACATTCAAAATAGAGTTTATACTTATGTAAATTACTCGCTGCTCAGTGTAGTTTACATCATTGTTTAAAAGTAGTTCGGTACACACGGCTACACATCAAGCTATACAAAACTGGTATTAGCTGACCGTTTGTGTGTGTAAAAATCATATGAAGCGATATCAAGACAACCGTGTGTACAACCTGCAAGAAAACTGTATACTTGTAATAGTCTGTCTGTATTTTTTTTTAAAGACGAAGATCAAAGAATTATGTACAGACTATATCACATCAACCTACATCAACGTGTCAAATTTCCTTAATAGATTTTCAACCATATCACAATAGTGGAGGGTTAATGTTTGATTGGTTTTGAAAGATTGGGATAGATTGACCGGCTGGCATCTGTACAAAGTGCCCAATTTTTTTTTTCGTCATTTATGATATTGTTGCACACCTAAATAGCCCTCCTCCACACCTTCCTCCCCTCAAGGGAGGAAACAAGTCGCAAAACCTTGTAATTCCTGTATTTTTATTTGCGTTCGTAATTAATTCTGTAATGTTAAAATTCTTACTGAAATTAAAAACACGAAAGTGACTTTGTTTGTTACCGTTTCACGCCTAAACCGCTGGACAGATTTTAATAAATTTTGGTACAGGGATAGATGGGCTCCTGTTGACTGTTATATGCTACCTCCATTGGCAAAAATAAAATGAGAAATCAACATATATTTATTTCAAGTAGGCCTTTACAGGCACTTTTGAATTGCCAAAAGACTAAAATTAAAACTATAATTACATGAATAATGATACTTTAGTCCCAGTTACATGACATAATAACTGTGAAAGTACCGTAGATGCCCATCCCGAGGAGCAGATCTCTATGGATAAGAAAGGGCAAGAAACTGCATGGAGACTCTTTTCAATCGCCAAAACTATTACAGAACCTTTTTTACATTATTCTTCTTGAGAAAAAAGTGTCCCAGAAATTTAAAATAGAGTGAGAGAAGTGGAATTTCGAAAAATATTAGGTTTCATTATTCTATAGGTAGTCATCAAATGAGTCCCTTCAGCTCTGCCCTGGGTGGAAGACTGTTAGACATGTACCGACTAATATCCACGGTGTGCTTCAATAGCCCTTCACTTTCTGAGATCACCGTTAAGGTGTCGTTCGTGCGCGAGACTGCGACAGGAGACCGCGACCGAAGATTGCTACCGTACCTGTCTCCTGTCGCTGTTTCTCTCGCAAACGGTCTCCTGTCGCGATCTCCGGCGCGAACCGTCACCTTAATTCGCCAGTCCCGCGACCCCGGCAGGCAATTTAAGGTTACTTAGGTATGATATGAGTGGTGTCTGTTTCCAGTGGCGCCTGCTGGAGATGTCAGGCGTGGAGCGCCGCCGGCTGTGCTGCGCCGTACTGTTCCACTGCGTAGCCGCGCTGTGCGTCATGTGGTCGCTGTTCGTGCTCATTGAGCGGGCCGTGGAGGAAGTCAATCGTGGCTTGATCGGTATAACGTTATTCAATTCATACTTCATAATTTGTAAGGATAGGTGTTTACTACTCTATCATGAAAAATGATTGGCTGACACAATGACTGAGATATCAACTGCTGCGCAGCTTGTTCGGGTTCGATCCCTTCGGAAAAAATATTTGCGTGACCTATAAGTAGTAGTTCCGGATGACCCACGACTCTGAAGAAATTCCTAGTGTGGGCAACGAATTTTTATTAAAAAGCTACCTAAGTGTTTTTACAAGCTTTTTATCTTTTATACTGTAACTGTGTGTTAATGAGCTACACACAGGGCTGGATTAACCCTGCCAGGGTCCCCAGGCAATTCAATTCTAGGGGCTCATGTGTCCATTTTTTCGGTCACCTGAACAGGTCTCGCGCGCAAAGGTGGCTTTAAGGGGGAAAAAAACTTGCTTAACTGATATCGCTGATGATTTCATTAATTTATTCTAGCACATTCACGCGAGTACTGAAACTCTAGGGAAGCTAGAATCAATACCATTTCCTAAAATTTTAAAAGTGCCTGTTTATAGGCGAATTGAAATGATTTTACTTTGAAACAGGCGTCGCAAAGCTGATGATGATTTGATGTCGCCGACGATCATAATTATTTGGTCTGGAGAGGCTCCGCTGCACGCACGTTTTTGCAAGATGACTTGATTACGTTTTTATTACTGTGTATGATTGGTTTCGAAGAAAAAACCTCCAATGTGGCATATTAAATCGATCCGCAATTTTTTGAAGTGTTGAATCACCTCAATACCTCAAAAAGCCCGTCCTCTCTCGTTACACCATTGCCAACAAGGTTCTTAATCTTTGTCAAATTGGGATGTCAATGGAGTTTGATTTATTTGTTCTGAAATACCAGTGTTCTATTGTATACTTACTTCAAAAATAACTGGATTCATGCATTAACCTGCATTGATCAGTAATTATTTGGGCACTGCAGAGGTACTCATAGATCCTTTTTTACATCGTATGCAGACATTTCAGAATGCCACCTAGTTTGATTAGATTACATTGAAGTAGGTTTCGTTTCATTGGTTAAACACACATTCATAAATACTCATAGTACAAGTATTTATTTATGAATGTGTGTTTTTTTACGAATTTACCAGTTTAAAGATTGTGCGAGCTTCGTATGGCTACTAAGCTGATTAGGGACATTTAGAGCGCGTCCGCACTGCGCTTTTTTCAGCGCTCGATTTTTAATTCAGGACTGTATTATAAATTAGAGCGTCGAGCGCGTTATAATCGGAGAGCGCTATTTTTATCCGCAGTGAGTGTTGCCTAATACGATACCATATGTCACAAAATTTTGCGCATAAAATTGAGCGTGTAATTGCAGTGCTTGTCTATGAAAAACTTATGATAAATTCACAACGAAACGCGACGCTGCGCGCACGTTTAAATATACATAGTAAGTAAATTAAAATCCAACTTTATTTACTACACGAAAAGATATACAATTCATCGAACTTGCGGCGCTGCACCGCGCGCGCCTTTTCATTGCGGTTCAAAATCTAACTTTATTTACTGCATGAAAAGATATACATTTCCGGTATCTTCGCGTCTTGTCGCGTCGCGTGCTCGGTGGGTACTGACCCTTACTGGTGGCAACAGAGTTATAGGGTAACAACTCAATAATAATGTACACATTACACATGTAATAGCTATGTTACCAAAAAATATCGGTTGTTAGCATAGCCTAGGTTTACGGATAAGCCTTAGGATTTTATAAAATCAACATTTTTATTTTCAAACTTATAGGGTGATTGCGCCGGTTAGCGACCAGTTAGCTGAGTAGCCCACTTAAGACGAGGAAAAAAAAATGTTGTGTTCACGCAAAATAGTTTATGTTAATGTGAATTTGTCCCAAATATAATGTAGTTTGGATACAAAACATAAAATAAAACACTTTGATACAAAAATATTTATAAAATGCTGAAAAAGTGAAAATATAGCGAAAACGTCAGTTTGCGACCATTTTTATCAGTTTATGACCACCAGTGTGCTGGTTTGCGACCGCTATTATAATATGAAAAATATGCCAATAAAACAATTATAATCGCTTTAAAAATATTTTAATTTAATAAAAACAGAAATGGTAATCATTTTGCGTAATGTTTTCTTATAATTAATAAGAAAAAAATAATTAATAATTAATTTTCTTACAGTTTGTAGAGACGTAGTCATAGTTGTAGTAGAATCAAAAATCATTATTTTGTCAAACAATATCCATAATATGTAGAAGCATGGAGCAGAGGTGAGGTGGTGCTGTTCTCCAAAAAAAGTTAAGGGCCTATTGAAGAACTACAGACTCATCACGCTTATGAGTCATGTTTATAAGCTGTTTTCGAGGGTTATGACGAACCGTCTCCAACACAGACTTGATGACTTCCAGCCTCCCGAACAAGCCGGTTTCCGAAGAGGCTCTAGTACCATAGACGACATCCATACGCTGCGGCAAGTTATACAGAAGACCGAAGTGTATAACTTGCCATTATGCTTAGCGTTTGTGGACTATGAGAAAGCCATCGCATCGGTGGAAACATGGGCGGTACTTGAGTCACTCCAGCGATGCCGTATTGACTATCGGTACAACAAAGTGTTGATGTGTCTGTATCATAACGCCACCATGTCGGTCCGAGTACAGGAGCAGAGTACGAAGGCGATTCCATTGAGAAGAGGCGTAAGAGGGATGTTATCTCCCCGAAACTGTTTACTGCCCGGTTACTGAAGACACTGGATGCAGGTCGCTTCCAACCGGCCATACGTGGAGATCTAATGGGGAGGCCCATGTTCAGCAGTGGACGTCGTATGGCTGAGATGATGAGGTATCTACAACAAATAATTATGAAACGGACATTTAAATAACTGACGAAATTCAAAGTGGTCGCATACTCAATGAATTTTCATACTTATTTCTGTTAGCGGCCGTTATTTCTCTCATACTAAATTATGGTGGCCGGAAACCAATGTATTTATTTCGCTAACTTTGGTTTACGACCTGTTTAGCGCCCAATTTCGTAGGCAAATTAAACAAACTTCTTACAAAGAAACTAGTGGTCGCTTACCAAAGAACTACAAAGAAAAACTTTTACAATACTACATTCAAAATTGTAACAGTCCTGTATGAAGCATTAGGAAGATATTAGTAAAAACGAAATATTGCTGATCTCGTCGGTTTGCGACCATGTGGTCGCTATCTAACGTTTTCGATAAATAAGCATTTCGGTTGCCGACCACTTGATTTTATCTTAAAAATAAGTTTAAAAAATGCAAAAAACAACTAAATTATAACCCATACTTATGGATTTTACAATTTAACATGGTAACTGGTGTGTAAAACATGAAATAAGTATTAAAACTTACCTTTGAGCGCCGCGCGCCGTGTTATTTTTTTTTCAACTCGCGCTACGTCCACTCACCGCGGAATCAAGACGCGCATTTAACAATTTTTTTTCGGCTCTGGGTTAACCCATTTGTTTCAAACTTTGCAAATTCTTATTTCATAATTACTTAGCAAGCACGTTAGATTTATTTTTTAAGTATGTTACCTCTACAAATACTATTTTCTTGATTTAAAGAAACTTAGTCTGTCAAATGGTCGCCTACTGAAGGTGGTCGCGAAACCGGCGAAACAACCCTACTTTAAAACTTTATCTAAGTACCCATGAAAACATTAATACGTAATTATAACCAATAACCCAATAATTAATAAGATACTAGACGAATTAAAAGTTTATGGAACACCATAATTAATACTCCTAATTTGACTATTTTATTCACGTAAACGGTTACGGTCTGTTATTACACGTGGTCCATTTAAGATTACCGACCCAACTGGCTGGCCACAATTATAGCGTTTTTAATATTCAAATTTTTCATTTTTGGAAATCAAAAAAAGATTTCATGGTATAACTTATACGCACAGAGAGACCAACGAAGCATTCGCATATTCGCATGTATTGTAGGTCGCGGGGAGCACATCGAAGTGCGATAGGATGGGATCTCTCAAGTGTCAGAAAGAGAAAAACATGCAAGAAAATTTTCATATGTATGTGATTTGTGTATAATGTGATTTCTCCTAGCTACAATATTTTTTGTCTCCAATACATTGTGTTGTACATCCGGAATGGAAATATTAACCTCTATAAAACCATCTGAATATGCATGTTTTTTTTTTTCATGTCTACTAATTTATGATAAAATGATGACGTGTTTCAGCATGGCCTTTTTGGACAAAATTGGTAGTAGTAGCTGTGGGATTCACTGGCGGCGCAGTTTTTATGTATATACAATGTCGTCAATATCTTCATCTTTGTAACCGTTGGCGAGCTCATAACAGGTATAAATGTATTGCTACTTTTCAATATGATTAATTCTATACATTTAATGTCATTAAAATCATCTTTCCTAAAATATGAATTCTCTTTAGGATATTGTTAATTCAAAACGCACCAGAGAAGATCCCGATCGGAGGCGGGTCTCCGCCGGTGCGCGTGAAGCGGCGCGAGCGGTCGGCGCGCGGCCAGGTGGTCGCCAACATCGAGCCGCCGCCGCCGCCCGCCGCCTACCACGAGGAGGACGAGAGCGGCGGCTTCGAGAGCTACCGCGGGAACCCGCACCGCCGCCTGTCCGCGCTGGCCGACGAGCGCCTGCGCGCCTCGCCCGACGAGCGCCGCTACTCCGACCCGCGCCTGGCGCCCGACGAGGTGAGTGTCCGCTGACCGGCAGCCGCGCGCCCGGCCCGTGTGACCGCTCTCTGTGCGCAGGGCGGCGTGTACCACATCAGCGTGGACCCGCTGGAGGCCGACATCCGCTCGCTGCTGGCGCTGGAGGCGCGGCGCGCGGCGCGGGCGGCCCGCTCGCTGCCCAACCTGCGCGCGTCGCGGGAGTCGCTGCTGCCCGCGCCCGCGCCCGCGCCCGCTGCCGCGCCGCAGCCCGCGCCCGCGCCCGCCGCCTCCTGAGGCCCGCTGCTGCTGTACCCGGACGACACGGTGTACTAGCGGCCCCGCCCCGCGACCGGAGTGCTGTGCGTGATACGAAGGTGTTGCGTGTACATAGTAACATGGATTATTGTAAATAGTAATTATCATAATAATAGTTCAGGCGTCGCTCGTTTAAAGCCACCGTATGACCGCCCGTTAGATACTTATTCCTTATCCTTGCATTTTATACCGTTACGTCCATAATATGTGTACATAGCGTTAATAAATTTTACTCCATATTTTTTTTCGTAATAGCCACATAGGTACCCAATTAAGATTTGATAGTAGACAGCTTGCAAAATATAAATAGTAGGTATAATACTGTTGCCAGAAGTAATCACTATGAACCTAGTAAAAAATTATCCATGTACTTTATTACAACCATATTTCATAAATTGTAATCATATTCCAACCTTCCCAAAATCATTTCATTTTTAAAAAGCATCTAAATTACAAGCCGGTCACCCAACTTTTAGACCGCGATGCATGAGAAAAATTCTGAAAATTCCATAAACTCCTGTACCTATTATTATAGAAGTCTCTAGATCCTAATTAATCTGCTAGAGTAACCAAATACGATACCTATTGTCAAAAAATAAACTGCATTTCCAAGGTTTCAACTTTACCAAATATAATTGACCGAGTTACAAGTGTGTTTGTTTCGAAATATAGCAAATCTGGTATACTATGTGAATTCAATATACCAAAAGGAAATTTAGTTCAATCATTGCGATTTTTTCAAAATACTAAATCGCTGTAGATAACTAAAACTAGATCTCAAATAATCCGCCTTCATATACAGATATTTGCAAATAATTCGGATCAAGAAATTAGTGCTGGAAAACTGCCATTAGTTAGATCCCTAAACCATAGAAGATTCATTATTGAAAGTTATTTCGGATTAATCGTAAATGGCCCGCTTCTATAAGGACCAACGTCGGTTTGTTAAAAAACAAGTTTTTGCAATATTGTTCACCGAGAAATTGGCAATACCTGAGTCAGCTCACAAATAACTAGTTATTGAAAACAGGCCAAGTGTGAGGTAGACTCGCGCACGGAGGGATCTGTACCATTCTATTGTAAAATGTCTGTTTTATGGTAGCCCCTTGAATATTTATTATGTTCTACTTTTTAGTATTTGTTGTTATAGCGGTAACAGAAATACATACCGTAACTATCACATCTAATTAGTTCAGTGTGTATTCAAGAAATATAATTTAAAAGATAAATGAATGTCTGAGCATTCCGCAAGGGCGCACTTTAAAAAACGAGAAATAAAAAATAATAATAAGAAATTAAAAATGCATTTCGATGAAGATGAAACAATAAGTTAAAATTTGAGTCCTTTTCAGAATTGTCGGCAATCGGGGTCAATTTTGCGCACTTTTAGATTTTTATTAAATGTAGGACTATTTCAGTACTTTATCTTCCTGTCTTCATTCCATTTTATTTAGGCTAAGGAGCAATGCGTTATCTTCCGTAATTCCCTGTTAGACGTGCGTTTCTTGGTCTTTGATACCTTTCTTCACACAATCCATCCATATTTTCTTTGGCCTTCCAATAGGTACTGATACAATAATTTATTGTAGAATGATTCTGCTAGAATGGAATTGACCCAGCGAAAGGATAGTAGAGCTACCAACAACCAAAAGCAAGTTATTTTGTTGTTACAGTCAGTGGTAAACTACTATTGATTTGCATCTCGGACATGGGAGCTAAACCTATTGTACGGCAACCTTCAGAGAAATGTCGTACATAGTCCCAGACCCTGTCATAGTGACATCACTACCAAAGCGGATTACTTTTTTTACTGCGTTTTTAGACCGAAAATATACTCGTAGTTCATAGCTAGTTTGTTACTTCAGGTTGGCTAATGTGCAGTAAAACCGGCGAGTCTCCTTCTGGCTGGACTTATCCGTTAACGCTTATTGTAGGTTATCAATGATAACCCAAACCCAATTGACGATAACATATCATCGTCTATTCGGTTTTATCAAGGAAATTAACAAAATATACTTCAATAGATTTATGACCTTAATAATTGATTCACAGAGTGGACATTGCAATGATGTTATGGGGACCTTGAATTCTTATAAGTACTCTTATTTGTTGTCCTCTATAAGTGTTTATTGACCTTCTTTATTTGTTAACGAACGCTGAAGAGACTAATTCAATGTCACTATAGATTTATAAATCAAGGTGAAAAACGTTATTGAAATTTCAAGTTATTAAATATGGAATCTCAATAAACTGTAATCTAAACGTCCTAAAAGCTCTCTTTTAAAAATATTATTGTTGGAAAATTAATATGAGTTCTAGTTTAAAAAAAAAACAATCACACAAATGGTAAAATCCTTCAAATATATGCCCCAAAATCTTATAAATTCCCTAAAAAGAAGGCCTCAGAATTTTTATATTTTAATTTATGTCTCAGGTCATTAAGATCGTCTTTGACATCAAACTCTGGAATATTTTTTTGTATACTTTCAAAACAACAAATACACATATTTCTGGAAATAAACTTTCTAGTCTGTTTAAAGAATAAAGCTTATGGTTTTGCATCCGCTTCCAGGCAAAATATCATAATCGCGAGATAAAAAAATATTAGCCATGTAAATGAGATACTTAATCGATTCATGGCTGAGGGAATATTTTACAGTGTTCGTAATTGTACGTAATACGCAATTTGTACCTGCTAGGTAACTAAAAAAGGATTAAAATCTGAATTAAAGTATTCCTCAGATAAGTTCACCAGAACTTATCAAAGGTAAGATGCATCAATCCGTAGGATTTTAAATCAAGTTTTTCAAATCCCCGCCGATATGTAAATACACTGTGTTATAAATAAGTATCCTATAAAATGAAATACGAAAAAATATATTGCTGTCAACTAATATTCGACGTTTTCGATTCGGTTTAATGTTGAAAATCGAAGTGCAATACTTGTAATGTATACGAGCGAGCCATTTTTAAAGAGGATCATATTATGGGACTTTTGGCCCGAGGATTTAGAAAGAGGACATAAGTAGAAAGAGAATACAATAAGGAACACTTTTGTGAACAGTCTTCATAAAATATTGTTCATTTTGGTTTTGTCATTTGATATTTTTTCAATGACAATATTTTATGTTCGGCACAGTCTGTGCGTTTAGTTAAGGAATTAATTTAAATGTTGACTTAATTTTAATTTCCCTATAAAAAAGATACAATAATTATCTATAACCACCACCATGACGCCGACGATCTGTTTATGTTATCAGTGTCCTAAGGTGTCCATGTCAAACAATCCACACATGCATGATTTATTGTAATTTTAACTTATTGACTATATTTTGGTCTTAGGCTTGTTGTCTCTTTGACTTATTTAAATTGTGTTTAGTGCACATGTTCAATTAAACACGCATACGAATATCATGTTGTTTTCAAGTCTATGAAATATCCCTTAGAGGTTTAAAATGGTGCCATGTATCTTCTCTTTACTTTTTCCAGCAAAATATCTTTGCTCAATAAATCATTTTTAGTGTCATTTCTCGGCTTAAAATTATCATAACAAAAAAAAAAAACACATTGTAGATCCTAAAATGACTAAGATTTTTTAGAAAATTATTCCTTTTGTTAGCCATACATAATTAGCGATGTTAATACTTATTACTATAGTTAGCTGAGTATCCATTATTTATTTATATTTGATTAAATTGGATATAAGAACTGCCAGTAATTATTTAACGAGTTAAAACTGGAACCTTTGAATACATTAATTAAAAAGTAAACATCGCTAATTGAATTTTAGATAGATAGTGTTTAAATAAAATAGTTCGGACTTTGGTGCTAAATAAAAATGAATATCAGTCCAAAATTAGGTAACATATTTTAGTATGGCAAAAATAGTTGGTGACATGACATAAGTTGTATTGTCCGCTATGACAATGTGTACATTCCGAAATTCTAAGGTCGTGTTCTAACGTAAGTAACGTAACGTTCCACATTGCACAGCATACGTGATGGTCATATTTATTTCCTTTGACGAGTCTGAAACCAACTCGTTGCGGTTCGGTTTCGATCCCGGTTTTCCGAACAAATAAGTGACAAATGACTGCGAAGATCGCTTACATCAGAACACGAGATAACTCACGTGCATTCACTTTTATTAGAGTTGTACGATCAAGGAGCGTGACGTTATTTTTCTATGATACTCTCAACACAATCATCAGACCGTTTACTTTTACGGCATAATAATGTGCCATAATTACTATGCATTTCACTTATTTTAATTCTCTTAGTATCAATATTGAAAATACCTTGATTTACGTATGAGTTTTCGATACAAATCTAAATACTAGTCGTTTTCATTGTTAAAATATATTTGTAAATACACTGCGTTCTATACTTTCCTGTTTCTGTTAATATTTAAATGCAATTGTCTCTTTTGTCTCAATTTTATTAACTTCTTTACTCTTATTAATTATTCTTCATGTTGTATATTGTAAATTAATTGTATAATGGCTAATAATAACTAAAATATGATGAAGACCGGTCAGTCTGTGGTAAGTAAAGATAGGTGATGTTTTCGAGGGTGTTTGGAGATGCTACTCATTGTTACATGCAAGTTATGCACTTAATTTCGTGTACTTACGTTGTGTTTACATATCACATATTATAAAATCGAAGTTTAAGAACTAATGCTCGTGTAAATATTCGCTTGGAAATTATAAATATTCGATCTCAAAGCTTGTAACATGTATTCATCTCCATGAGTTCGCGTGCTATGCTCATTCCAAAGAATTCGTTTTGAATTTAAAATGAAGTAGTGCCTTATATGTTCTTTGAAAATTTTTAATTTTTTCAATGACAGATTGTGCAACATTATTTATTTAAAGGCTACTTGAATATTTGGTTTTAATCGGAGCCATACATTGTATAGAGAGTTGCGCTCACGATGACCGACGTGAACACAATTTATATAATTAGTTGTAATTGTCATAGCACGAGAAGTCACCCTTGTCTGTATAATGTGATTTGTGATATAAGTTATTAGTGTTATTTGTTTGCTCAAAATTACTTTCTCCTTTCGATCTGTGTACTTATGGTTCATGAAATTTGTAAGACTGTATTTTATTTTGTTGTGTAAACATCGTTAGTAAACTTCGGGTTATGAATATAGTTATTTTGAAATTTATCTTGTTTTTATTTCCCTCGTAGTTTCTAAGTCTCTAACTAAGTCTCTAATCTTTTCTAGTAACTCGTCACTGAGGATAGTTGCTATAACACTGCAAATTGAAGAAATGTGCCAATCAGCTTGGCAATTAATTTTTCTGGATGGAATTCATAGTTAAATAAAACACGAAATTAAATAAAAATAAATTATTTATTTAAGGTTGATCGAATTTCATTCTCGTAGGTACGACCGGAGCTCGGGTCGCAGTGACTAGACTGTACACTCAACATTTCTCATAAGTATTCATAAACAATATAATTTCTGTTCAAACAGAAAATCAACACTTAGTAATAAACATTACATTTCTACTTAATGTAAATATAAATTATATCACTAATACTCGAGTATTAGATAAATTAAATCCACCGAAAAATAATATTACACACTGCCAGGAGCATTATTACAATAGCTTCCTAAAATTAATTTTGTTAGTCTTATTCGTTGCTAACCCAACAAGTCATTAACGTCTATATTATTTGGCGCCTAGCTAACCGCCATTAAACCGTTGTAGAAATCAGTCCATTGTTGGTATGACAAACTGTACATAATTTTGATATCGAAGTCTACACGAAACGCACGATATAATTGCGTAGTGTGACTGGATGTTGTCGAAAGTGTCATATAATTTTATGACTTAAGATTTTGATACGAAGGTAGAGTTTCGTTGAATTTATTTGTCATAATGGTTCGGACGTGCTGAATGACGGCAGGAGTATGATATAAATTTGCGCCGCTAGAAATCAGTGTCACCGAGTACGTGGTACATGAGGCGCTTGAACGAGTTCGACTGTTGGATGTGCTCTTCGTGTAAGGAGTTCACCTGAAACAATGCAATAGTAAGGTAGGTATTTTAGTAATTTTTCCCAGTTAATGAGGCATTTCATTTTCATTGCATAGGTAAGTGGCAAATATTTTCCCAAACAGACAAATACCTACAATCAAATCAAAGGATGCATTTATAAAGAAGTAGGTTGTCGGTACAGATTTAATAATAATACAGTTAGTAGGTAATCAAAACACATTTCAAAATTTCATTTTTGAAATCATAAGTCCTCCTGTAATGGATGTAGCGGAAGAGACTTGTATGGCTCTAAAAAAAACCTAGAGTTTATTGTCCTTTGCAATATCACCATTTTGATAACTAAAAATAATCGATATCTGACGAATCGGCAGTCATGATGGCTATGCTAGGCAGTTTTTTCGGTGTCTATAAACTCGTTACTTGCTTCTTTATAAAGGCACCCTTAGGCAACTTAGCTAGAAAATGTCTTTTTAAAGATTTTTTTAACAAATGTTTCTGTTACACTCATAGAAACAGTCTAACGTCCTATTTGTTATCAAATGATCTTTTTTAGTCAGGTGTGCTCGCCCAGTTGCACCTGAATATGTTCGAAAACTACAAGAAAGCTAGTAATTATTGATCACATTATTGCAAGTACATGCAATATTTGATTATGCGTATGTATACTTACGAAGGTCGCTTGTTTTCCTTTCGGCTTCTCTTCGGGCTTCGGTCTCGGAATTGGCGCTGGCTTCTGAAATATTAGTACATGTCTGTAGGAATTGTTTACATTAATAAATATAATAACCTCACAAGGGGACAATATTGTTGTTTTCAAAATAGTTGCTTTTTCCGAGCTAAATCTTACTAGATTACAGAAATAGTACATTGTTATTCTAGGGGTGAAAGTAAAGTAACTATACCACACACCTTTCAGTTCTGATCCAGGCTAAGCAACCAAATTATATTATTTATCAAAGTTAGCGTTCTTTTGAATTCATATTTTTTATATAAATAAAGTACAGTTGAATCCGTTTATTATGACATTGAAGGGACGGTCATTCTAAGCGGACGTCATACAAAGCATTTTGTACAAAATAAACAACCTCCTGTTTTTGTCAGTATGTATTTATTTTAACAGAGAGACAATATAGAACTAAGTCAATAATATTAATTGTTATTACCCACTGAGACTCAAAACAACCATGCATGCGCCGAACATCATCGGGTATCACGTGACGCTTCCGAACACTTGTCGAAGTTGTTGAAAGAATTTTCTATGAAAACCAAACTTCGCTGTGAAATACGTCATAATAAGCGGTTGGTCATTATAAGCGGAGTCATAATAAACGGATTCTACTGTAGGTATATTAAGCCTGCATAGTATGTAAGTGAGCGCACCTTGTTGGGCGGCGCGGTGAAGACCTTGGTGGTGACGGGCGTGGGCACCTCGTGCACGACGTCGCCCAGCCCGTCCTCCTGCAGCGCGCGGAACGTCTCGGACTTGGCGGGGTCGTACAGCAGCGTGGGCTTGTGACTGGGCGGCCGGGACGTTAGGGTTTAGTCGGTTAGCGGGCGCAACGCAATAGACAGAAAACACATTAGATACGACTCGTACCACGTTAGGGGGACGCGGAAGCGGTTAGTACGAATGGAAATTTAGTTTTGTTTTTCAGGAAGGAAAGGTCGATAAAAATACTAACATTAATAATGTAGAATAAGTTCCTCTACCTTAAATATATTATTTAGTTCGTTTATATAAATAGAGTATAAATAACTTAACGACTACTTTGTGTATAGTGATCGCCACGCTGGTCACACAATGTTGTGAACGTGGCGCATGAGGAGGCGCATTCGTGAATGTTCGGCGCTCCTGCGAGATAGCTGTCAACAAGTCGACGTCGGCACCATGCAACACGATAAGAACTGAGCGTGGAGTGAAAGAGACCAAGTTGGGAAGATACGAGAAGAGCAAATAAAAATAAAATAAAGCATTAATGCATCATGAGGATGGGCGTCGACTGTTCTTTTGGCGGCGTTCTAGTAAAAGACTTGCCTCTTGAGAACGTGCGGCCGCCCGTAATGGCCGTTAGCGCTATGTGAGCAGAGAAATACTTCATTATTATTTGAATATAACAGCTTTGGTTTGCCTCCAACTGTATTTGCAACATTTGATGAAACGGGTATTAAACCACACTGAAAATTCTATTCCTGGAAATGTCATAAAGTCATGATTGACTATATTGTGTTGCGTTAAAGCAGAGGATATTTTGTTTCTTATTATAAGAAATTAAAGAAAAATCGTATTTACAGAAATTCCTTCACATTGACAAGTGGATTTTGTTATGTAACACTGGTACTGGCAATCTTCCAAATTGTTTATATTCATTGCCAAGATGTGTGTAGTGTGAGATGACTGATGCTAGATTTACTTAACGCTAGCTATCTGTTCGTCTGTCTCACTGCTACACAGAGGCCTCTTCTATTATTTCCAGATTTTAAGATCTGGAATCAGTGTGGACTAACATAGTCTTTTTACTTTGTATAGATCTACTAAACTAATTGTTTAAATATCAGTGCCTATGCAGATACTCACGGCAACGGCGAGGTCTGTTGCCTGATCGAGTTAGCGATGTTCTGTTCAGAGTATAGATGGATGGGAGAGTTGAACTGCTTATGCGACACCTGAAGCGATACGAATAATCATTTAGCAAAACATTATTTATTTATATAATACAAAGTACAATAAAAAGTGTGAGAGAGCAGCTACAAGATCTCATTCTAAAATAAGTTAAAACACCAATCGTTTTACCGTTAACAGATAAGTTTCAAAGGAAAAGTTTTAGTTATCAATTTTCGAATTAAAGAACTTGTAGACCGAAATCAAATCGACTACCGACAAGGTTTCTTGTGCTAGGTATTTTATAAGTGTAAACTCACCAGTTAGCAATCGTTTGAATTTTCAAAGATATTTCAACTGCTTCTTATGTCTAGACGGAGTTATTTTTGGATGACTAGCAAATAATAACATGCGAAAGCAGTTGATTCAATAACCAAATGTTTACAAGAAGATTTCGGTCTACAGTCCGATAGACGGGTAAGTAGTTACTCTCTTATAATACATGACAGAAAATAAACCGTATCAAGTCATAAAAGCTCAAACAAGATGACGTATAGACATAATGAGTTCATGAGATCGACGATACCTTGCAACAGAGAAATTAGATTTTACGTTATACTTAAATGTACTTGGATACCAAAGTATCCAAAGCAAAAGAACTTGAAGGAAAAATATGGATATTTAAGTACAATTGCAAAATATCGTTTGTTTGTCGACCGGCTTCGTAACAGAAGTTTGTCGCTATCATGCTTGAAGCTGATACTGTTCACACAATCATTTAGTGCACCACCTTGTTCGCTTCTTCGCCAACCACTCGCTGCAACACCGACTCTGCCACCTGAGTTTTTATGAAAAATACTATTGTACTATACATTCCGTGCGCTAGCGCTACGTTAAACATTAATTCTATGCCAATGTTTATGTGGGAATAAGAAGGAATACCTATAAAATCAGTTGAAAAACAGATTACAATTTATTCTTGTGTCGAACTTGATAAATTCGCTCGCTAAGTTTAGAATTTTGTTTAATTTAAAATTCCTTCTTATTACACGTGAGTGTGCATGTGCATTATATTTTCTAAATGTTTACTCTAAACTGTGTGTGTGCATTTTTAGTCTGTGGAACAGTTAAGTGTGTATGTGTGTGCGTGCAAGGTTCGTGCCTGTGTCGTGTCACGTGCAATATCTAATGTATCTACAAAAATATACATTCTTGATACGTCGTATTCTCGATCGTAACATCTAAAGCAAAAATCTATAAGTAATGGAAAGTTTTCCATTACTTTGCCATCAATTACTGTTTTTATAGCTATTTGTAATAGTTAAATTACACAGAAACCACATCTAAGCAAGGTCATCTTCATTACAAATTTAAACCGTACAAATAGCAATTAGGTAAATAAGAAATAAATATAGCCCACAAGAGTACGTAACGCGTATTTTCAGCAATGCGCTGTGTAATAATATAATTTGAATCAGCAGTCTTATGCTCTAGCAAGTGGGATTCCATTTATAACGTAATAAATATTTCCACATGTCTAGTGAACAAGCCCAAGTGGCTTCCAAAATTCTCTACCTACTTTTAAAAAAAAAGTGTTTAAAATCAAAATCATTTTTTACTTTTGACTGTTCATTTATGTGTTACTAAGTGTATCGCTGTGTTTCAATAATTTACGGTGAAATTTTACAAAAATGGGTTGATGTTGTCGAATTTACATTGAAAGTTCTGCATTATGCACTCAACTTCGATAAATCCTTAACATTAACACTAAAAAATAAAAGTTAACTGGATCTGGTCAAAATGTGGCCAAGAAGTGTCCCTTGTAGCATTCCTGATTACAATAGATTCTCCAATCTTATTTATGGTTTAGAAAACCAACATCAATTAAACTACGGGAGTTTGCATTCAAGTAATTTCACAGAAACTAGAGTAAAACTGATTCATTCCAAAGATATCTAAAAAAAGCACGTACATTAATCTGCGCTACAGTGTCAAAAGCCTTGGCCAAATTCCTGTGATTTCACGTACTGTATTTTTTGCTTTACGTGTTGATTCATCAGTTTGATTAAAATTTTGTCCGATCAATGTTTAGACGTTGGGATTGGGACAGTTTTATCATTGGCTACTTTAGTAAAAGTTCTATTTGATTGGAGATGTTACCTTCTGTCTCATAAGTGTGTCACGGTAGTCGTGGCTGGGTGGTGCGCGCATGGCAGGGTTGGGGTGATGACGCAGGTAGCTCTCCGTGGGCCCGGGCTCGCGGCGGACCTTGGCGCCGGGAAGCACCAGAGGTGTCGTGCGGTACGGCTATAAAGATCATTAACATACTGGTTATTATAGTAACAATACGACTAAGATTTTACAACACAATTAATTAGTGGATGCATTTCGTACATTTCGTCATCTTCATAGTGGTCCCTGACACTATGAGGATGACGAAATGTTTCCACCAATCCACTACGGGTTCATATTATCGGTTTAAGGAATTGGTGTTAATGATGACTTTAAATCATACATGTAAGTGTATGAATTTCTTCTAGAATGAGCATCTTTCTTTTTAGAAAACTGAAAAATACCTCATTGCACTCTTGAAAGAGCTAGAATTTTCACACCGAATAAATATAGTACCTACTGTAACATGTTTCAGTACGATTTTATGTGTGTTATTTATTTACGTTATTCTGTCTAACGGCTAACCTACATACCATTCAATGCGGTAATATGTGGAATATATATTTTAAGGCATTCAATCTGTATCTAGTCATGTATTACGATTTTAAATGGTAAAGCCAAATGAAAATTGTATCAAATATACAACCATGATCTAGAATAGTTGGCTCACATCACACGATATAAATAGTTCGCGTAGTAGCCACATAAACTTAAGAACAGCGTAAAACAAAAGGCGTTAAAACATAAATTGTAATTTGGTTTATTGCTTCTGGTAACTGAGGTTAGGTGTATTCAAATAAACTTATATGTTTGTCGCCTATACGTGACCTTTTAGAAGGCCGCAGATGAAGCAAACAAAATACCAACGTTTTCGTTCAAACGACACGTGCATATATCAGTCAGGGTGTGACAGTCATCAGACGCCATTTCACTGAAAAAATCGGATATCTACGCATAGATTAGCCGCTAAACTCCGTAGCGTACTTGGCGTCGCGTCTAATTTTAACACGAGGTTATCCCATGTGGGTTATGATATGACTTCTGACACGATTTCTTTATATTTATACGGGTCTGTGATATTTGGACTGTGGTCATGTTTCATAATTCTCGTAGGTAGGTTAATCTTGGGTGGGAGCTTGATACTACTAAACTAATATGGGCTAATCAAATCCATTTGCATTAGCAATTGACACCATGGTTAGTTTCCGAAAGCGGTAGAATTCTTTAGGCCGATAGACTGATGAAGTGATGGTGCCACGTGGATACAGCATTAACATAAGCCGTTATGTTTGGGTTGAATAAGCCATACTTCAACGAAGCATCAGTTAGTAACGTATATGTGCCAATGAGCTAACAACAGGCTTCGTTTATTTGCGGCGATGTTTACAAAAGCGGGGGCTTTCGCCGCTGACGCAACGATCTATGTTGGTCGAATACGTTTGGTTTGACTTAATAGGTAACTCAGTAATGATTTCCATTAATTATCTAGACTAATAAATTTCAAATAAATATTCCGTTCATGGCTCACTAAGGTCTATATTTATTGCAACGAATCAGTGCCAAAATGAGTAAGTAGTTGTTTATAAAAGGATGTTGTTGCGTGATTCTAACAATACAATAACAGTCTTAGAAGGCTTCCGGTATTTATATTTATGTATGATACGCCTCCATTAAAAACATACAGATTTTTGCTTAAACTTTTAAATTTGTGATAGGTCCTATCATGGGGAATGAGGAAGATAAATCAGAAGATATAGCAAGAAAGAAGAGGAAGACGAAGAGTTTAATGTTAACAACTGCTTTGTGCAACTCATTGAAATTACAAACTTTTTATTTATAATAACATTGGTTCAACCGCACCAAGCATCTTCTTCGAACCGATCAATGATGATGTCTAAGCTAAGGTAAATACTGCTATGCATTTACAAAAAAATCTAATTTTTACATGAAGATTCAGCACCTGTATGTTCACGTGGTGTTACGCTGATTTCAAATTCAGTTTTCGTTGAAAATTTTGCTTCTTGGCATGGAAACAAATTTTCGTTAACATTGCATATGGTAACAATCACGTCACATATTCGTGTTGAAAGATCAAGTGGGTGTAAAAATGTTGAGACGCGACATTGATGCCAAAATAACCACACAGCTGGCTATTTAATATCAAAAGGGGGTCGTAAAATTAAAAAAGTGAGTGTATAAAAACGTGGGAAAAGTAAATTAGTGTTTTAGGCTCTAGGAAAAATGGGCATGGATTTAAGGCAAGGAACTTATGTTTTAGTTAATGACGGAAACCATAATTGCAAATGGTGATCAATTAAACATTATGGGATATGGAGGTAATTAAATATCGCGTCGTTAGCGTTTTCGGAAGGAATTTTGTTACCGCTTTATTTGGCAATTTTATTTAGGCCCATTAAAACAAAACTGTTACTTTTAACATAAATTCATTCAAAGGCATGTTTCTGGCTTTTGTTGATATACAATTTCATAACATCATAAAATATATATCCTGTTGTGAAATCACTTACGATTTTCCGGAAAATTACATCGTAAAGCTTTCGTCTCGGTTATTACATCACATATTTTGTAACACAACGCGCATCTCAAGTGCTCCCAATTTAGATTATGCTTCAACATCCCATGTTACGGCTGAATCGTGAACGTTTCACATCATTTGCAATTTAATATCAATTACAATACCACTACACATTTCAGTAACGATGATTTATGGAGGTTTTAGTTGTTAGGAGGTTCTAGTGTTATTTGTAATAGTCGCACGCACCCAGTTGGTGACGACCTCTTCCTCAGGATGCATGGGATCCTGGTACCCGTTGGGGAAGAAATTAGGATTGACGGCCATTGTGGAAGCACTCAGTTGCGCGGACGTGTGCCGTGCAAAGTATGATCGCGGACTGCCGCTCCAGTCGTTCTCTCCCCAGTAAACAACGCGATTTCAATGCATTCTATTTTGGAAATATGGCGGGAAAATAGGCGTCAGCGTGGGCGAAAACCTCCCGAGAGCGGCCGCAGAGCCTTGCGCTACATAAAATAGGTATGATTTATATGTTTTCCCCAATATTTTTATAAGCAACAATAATAGGGATTTGATGTATAGTTGCTGAGTGTGTTAACTGGAAGTTTGTTAAGTCTTGCAGAATTTTTTTATGGCTCAGTGCCCGCTTCAGTCGACAGCATTCTAACTGCTTCCTTTAATGTATTTCTCCGATACTAAAGATTTCAATGACGATGAAGTCAGTACCTACTTCCATTGCAAATTGTATAAGAAATACGACCGCTACGATCGTCTATTATTGCGATTCATGATTCAGAAAACAGATTTAGCCTAGCTCGGGAACGTTCTAAAACTCTGATAAATTATAGCTACATTTCAGTAACTTCATTTCTCTGTAGATGTAAAGTTGTGTATAACCAATGTTGCTGAGTGGTTCTATTAATTAGTAAGTTAACATCATTAGACGATAGCAATTTTGGCGGGTCTCCAAGGTACGTCACGCGTTTGGTTTAGCATAACACTGTTAACCTATTTGTTTAAAATCAAGGATACATGTAACGTCGACACAAATGCGGCAGAATAATTTAAAACAGTATCACCAAGTAATTTAGTAGGTGAGATATTTTACGAGTACTGAATAAAAATACAAGGCATTCTTATATATAAGACAGCGTTAGCAACGCGATGAATTTTAAACGAAAATGGCCTACTATTTGGCAAAGCTTCAAAATATAAATGATGAAGTATAGCAATCGATTTGAAAATTATGCCATAAAATATTAAAAATTTCTTAATTGCGTGCCCTTCGAATACTTGATTTTATTTATTTAACCCGGTGCAAGTAAGTTAAAGTAAAAATTGCTGAGACGCCTTGGTTCGCTACCGTAAATCACCTCACGAGATCAAGGCGGAGCAAGAACCTCCCGAAACAACTATGTTTTGTAGATGAAATAAGAAAGAAAGTGAAGATGACGTGGCGCCTGTCCAGCTACTCCTCAAAGAGTGAGTCGTTACGAGTTAAAGTGACAGCGATTACGATACTCACATCTTTTCAAAATCCCAACACGCGCTACGCCACGCTATATTAAGTTGGGTGACCCGAACTTGGGTTGGGAACCAACCGAAGTCAGAAACGCTGGTTTAACTTATAAAAGTCAGGTCCTAAAATAGTCTTTAGTTTATTAAGTATATGAGCATAGGCAGGGCCCCCAAATAGTAATAGCCCAGGGCCCCACAAACTCTCGATCCGCCACTTTGTGGAGGTCAGATAGGCGGGCGCTCCATGTAAAATAGCTGATATTCAGCTGGATCTAGTTCGACTGGGAGCCAACCCCAACATAGTTTTAGGATCGATCCACGATGAAGATTTGAAACGCACTTGTTTGTTCTCCCAGACATTGTGATGTTTTTTGTTCTGGGCCATACCCGGAAACTTACTAGTAACGGAAATTCTCAAAAGTCCAACTTTACTTCATTAATTATGCAATCTGAAAACAAACAAATGTTTTAAGTGCGTCAAACTGAATATTACCGTTAAATGTAATTTTTCACGCTAGACAAATATTCCCAACAATATTTTTTGTGCGCATTGCTCTTAAGTAAGTAAAAAAAAAACAGAGCAGTAGTGCAGTGGTGGACCCGTGTAACAAACCCGACTTACGATTTGTGGGTTTGAACTCTAAGAAGTGCATTGCTTTGTGATTTATTTTATCACCACTAAAAATGGAGAACCAACCCGCACTGTATAACTAGTTGTGTTGTAATCTTCCCTGCCTAAACACTTTTAGTAGAATTGTGTAAAAAAAAAAAAACTAGTATACTTGAGTTATTATACAATTGCCGTAAAATAGACGCTAAGAAAAGTAAACGGATTTGGACACAACATAGTTAAAGTACTGTGTAGCTGTAATGGCTAACAGCTATTGTGTGTCTTAAATGAAGGGATTTTCATGATCCTACATACGATTACGTGATCCTTTGGAAAAAGTCTGATCAAGTCAGTGGTAGACACGTGTGAAGTCATAGATATAGATAGACCGAAATAACGCAAGAGCCACTACTTCGCGTGCCCAGTAAACGGGAAAACGTACGTACATACGTAAATTAGATGGAAAAAAATTGTTCTTCTTTCGTAAACTAGAGGCGCTTTAACATTTTCCGACCGAAACGGCGTAAAAAGTTCAAGTACTCTTTAGGTTAAATAAGGAAATCTTTTGCTAAGGTCTCAGATCTGTGAGTGTAGCTGACATAACAAAGTTATAAAAATAAATACAGCTAGCGACATCTATGGAGCAATAGAAAAACTAAAACTCAAAAGGTAAAATTTTGATTTGCGCTGTCAATGTTTTCTGACCCGTCTGGTTTGAGGTATTTCTCACTTCGCAGAGTACAGGAAGTTCATACCCTTTTCATCACACCTATTCGAAAAGGAAGACTTGGTTCGCCCTTAAGTGCGCCCAAAGTTGGTGTTTTCTCTATTAAACCTTTAGCGAGCGTAACACTAAGATGTTCCAAATTCAAAAAGTGTGCCGCAATTTACTTTTACGCGCACTTATTGATAAGTGGGCGGAAATAGTACATTGTTCACCGAGAGGAGAAAGTGACCGATTACCTTCGAGGGTATCGTTTAAAGGACGAGCCGTAGGCGAGGACTTTAAAATACCCGAGATCGGGAATCGCACTTTCTCTCGAGTGATACATAGTGCTTTATACTACACCTACGAGGAAAATAAATTGAATTACTTTCTACGAAAACTGAATCCTCAAACAACACACAAATTGAAAAAAGCGTCTGCAATTTTCACATGTTCTTTTTACAAATTGTTTATCCTGCCGCCGCAGGGTCGCACTGCCGGCCCGACACCATCCAACACACAGCTAGTGGCCAGTGTCATTTTGCGAACTTGGAGATAAAAACTCACAGTAAAAACTTTTTACTTTTGATATTTGGGTTACCGGCGCATATTCTTACCCAAAATTAAAAAAGAAAAACCACGTAAGAAATGGATTTTCATACACTTTTCTCTCCCGCTCTGATGCGTTTTCTCCCCGCATATTTGTTCGATTTGCAATGACGTACTTTCTACCGTAAATTTGATAAAGTATCAAGGTACTTTCCAAGCAGGTGTAGTATAAAGTAAATTGCGGCGCACTTTTTGAATTTGGAACATCTTAGTGTTCAGTGCCAGACTATAGTATTAGAGGACATTTCCAGCATTTTTAGAATTTTGGTCTGTTTGTATGTTTATATGTCCGCGCATCGTCCTAAAATGAGTGAGTGGGTGGAGTGGGTGGAGTTGGTGGAGTGGGTGGAGCGGGTGGAGTGGGTGGAGTGAGTGGATTGGGTCGAGTGGGAGGAGCGGGTGCAGTGGGTGGAGGGGTTTGAGTGGGCGGAGTGGGTGGAGGGGGTGGATTGGGTGGAGAGGGAGGAGTGGGTGGAGTGGGTCGAGTGGGTCGATTGGGTCGAGTGGGTGGAGTGGTTGGATTGGGTGGAGTGAGTTGGAGAGAGTTCGAATGGAGTGGAGTGGAGTTTTTATTTTCTCATAGTGGGTGATGAAAAGCAGAGTGTATTACTCGGGACAAAATATATTTTCGGCTCGGGCGACATACGTTGAATCCCTCGCTACGTTCGGGATTCTACTAAAGAATCCCTCACTTTGCTCTGGATTCAAAATAGCGCCCTCGCCGTAAAAATATTATTTTGCTCCCTTGTTATACAATCTACTATTTCCTCATACTACAAAACGGGTGTGTTACGGCCAAATGCTGTCGCGTATAATTAGCCTTCCATAAGCATCGCTACAAGTTCGTGACTTTTTTTTTCAACGTTGCCCTAGCCGGCCCAGACCCGGAACAATTACTTGTAGATCATACAAATTTTTGCTCCGTGCAGGAATCGAACCCGCGTCATGCAGCGCAGCAGTCCAATCGCTCAGCCACTGTACCGTTGATTTCGGCACGTCTGCTCTCCGTTTGTCTCCAATTTGGTGCAAATCGGATTCAATGTACAGGTACCGGCAGGTTTCGGCTTCACGTCACAAAGGTTTCAAAGGTTGTTGTCGCAGGAACCTATAGAGGTATTAAGTAAGTGTGGCGTGACTAACCTGACTCTGAATAGACTCGTCAAACGTATCATCGGTTCGGTTAGAAGACGGTGAGAGCATGAGCGTTCTGTATTCTCCCTCGATCTGCTGCGGGTAGGGACTGTAGTGCGGCAGGCCGGCCGGGCCCGCGGGCCCGTGCTGCGGGAGCGGCGTGCGCGGGAGGGACTCGGGCCCGCGCCAGCTCTGCTGCGACTCCTGACCTCGCCATCCTTGCTGCGGACTTGGTGTCCTGCGAAATTGTTTTTAGTTTAACTCTTGATTTAATAAAGGGAAATGTTTAAGAAAAAACACGCCAACATCTTTATTTTTGCAGCGTGGAAACCCTCTCATTTCTTTTCTGTACGTACGGTGGAGCTTAGCCACTTGATTTACGTATATTATGTTTAACTTCTTCTGAATAAACCCAAGAAGACCGTCTTTGGCATGTATTTGATCCCTATTCTCTTGGAAGCTCAATAAATAGAGAGAAAAAATATTAAAGACCAGCCAAATACAGTCGATAGAATAAGTCAGCTATCGGGCGCTTTCATAAATTCACAGTAGGCGCTAAAGATATCGACACCGTATCGGTGGCATTGGTAGTTTCATACATTTCTGGACGATATGCCTGTGTCGTGTCGTTACCGTTATCGTCTAATGTGAAAGCGCCCATTGTGGTGTGCAAAATCGCTGGATTTCGAAGTGTCGTTTTTTATTTTAGTAAGGCTAGAGCGCAGATTTTCCAAACCTGAATCGCGGTTAATATCATATAATTAAAATCCATTCCAAATTCTATCGAGTTCAGTCTTACGTGACGATATCAATGTTTTGTATACTCTGCTTTTAATAGAACCAATGAGAGACTGACCTTTGGCTCAATCTCTCAGCGAGGTATGCCGTGACTGCGTTTCACTAGGACATTTTTTCTTCTTTGATGTTTCCATACATTCAATGAGAGTTAATTTCAGTTTTAGTCGTCGAGGACACAACAAGTTTATCGTGGAATTTAAACTGTTTTAGACGGGTCGTGTCATTGACTTTATATTTTTGGCACCTCTGGGGGCGATGCATCATAATTTATTTTGGCTTTGATTGCAGTATTTATATAACGTTATTTATTATACAGCAGCTGTTGAATGTAATGATAAGTTGACATTCTATACTAAAGACAGTCACATTTGAAACTGATGCGATAACAGATGACATGGTAGTTACAGTCACTGATTGTATATTGTAAATCATGAACGATTTTCTTCTTTATGAGACGAATAAAACTCTGATGGTGTCGTGGTTGATGGTTCTTCAGCCAATACTGTTACACTGCGGGGTAAAGGCCTCCTCCAATTCCTTCCAAGTAAACTTTTACGCGTCGCTACCAGCCCTTGTAGTTTACATCAAGGTCGTCTCGCCACCCCAATTTATTCTTTGGTGATGGCGTTCATGTGATGTGTGCTCAGTGCGTTGAGAATTTCCTTACCTTTCTAAGATATAAAATGTATTGCGAATGCTACCTGTATGGTGGCGCAGCTGTATGTGCGAAGGGTACCGGCGAGCGCGGCGCCCTGGCCGCGGCGGAGTCTCTCGGGCCCTCGCGGTCCACGTCCCTACACAACGTGCAACATGAACATGGCTGGAACATGGACTGACGTCAATACGGTGCAGTGTCTAGTGCCAACTTTATGATGTATTGACGGCGTCATATATCTAATTAATCACCACTGGACTGATTCGAAAATAACCAAGAAATAGTTCATGGCTCGACAAATCTTTTAATCTATCACTAGAATTATGTAAACGTTGTTTTTGTTTATCACGTTTGTGATTTGTTTTGGTTTTTTACTAACTTTTTTTTTAAGTTTTACTAATAAAATTAGTGACCATGTCAGTTTTGTCAGTTTTAAAACTTTTATCTTCGAATCTGTCCTGAGGTCGTATCGTAGCATAGTGTGTGTGTGAACATTTATGGAAGGATGCAATGCATTTAGTACACATTGGTAACCTAGACACATATAAAAGATACTGGTTTCAACATCGATACATTCATAGAAAATAGATCATAACATAAATAGATACAGTTCATGCATGTAATATTGACGACAGCATACAGGATGTTACGTATGTATTGACGGAGTCGGAAACTCGTCTATTTCAACATCAAATATTCTTCCAAAGAGTATAAATATTACAGTTATTTGCAGAGATTGTTTACTACAACATTGAGACCCATGCTAACATTTTTTTTGGATACATTTTAGATAGAGAGGGCTAAATATAACAGGCATACATTTCTAAGATTTTACGAAGAGTTCTTACAAAATGCAATGTGATACTGAATCAAACGCTGAAATTTATTCGGAGTATTTGATATAACATTTTCTATCATCATTTTCTGCTCATCAATATGTTTTTTGAATAGGTACCAAAATTGATAAATGTTCACTAAATCTAAAATTTGCTTTAGCAAGATTTCAGAGACACCCCGAAGTTCGGTTTGGTTAGTTTCCTTTAAACCCTGCAAACTAAAATAGAAGCCCCGCAATGCGGGGCTTCGTCGACTTTGCTTTGGCCGACTTTTTTATTATTTCACAAAAAAGGTAATATGATACACAATTTGGTGACCATTTATACATTCTGGCAGGTATTTTGATGTTTTTGGTTTTAAAATAGGTACTTTTCTGGTAGGCGTTTAAACACAAGCCATTAAAAACACCAGATCGAGCTTCGTTTGATTCTTATATCGTTGTCATAAGGTATAAATTAAGCTGCATTAAGGCAGCTGATATAAATTTGGAAAATTCAGTATCACCACTAACATAAATCAAAAAGTAGGTGGAGGGCAACACCGCAACACGGATGACACCTAGTGCAAGTCTTACTCAGCGAACTCGTGATAGAAGGTAGGCGTGGGCACGCGGCCGACAAAGCTGCCCGAAGAGCGAGGCAGCGAATATAGGTGTGCGCTCGCGCCGCCCCTGTGGTCACACCTTGCGTCTTTTTACTTGGCATTTGTTGTATTACCCTCTTTAATTCTTATACAAGATGAAATTCTACAGTCTCCTCTACTCACTTAACTTAGAAAACTTAGTTTTTATAATTCCTGCTTTGGTCAATATAACTTTTCATATGCCTCATTTACATTCAGCCCCTATCGTTGCTCCTCGCGCTGCCGGCAATAATTCCCTAAATACTGCTGTGGCAGGATTGAAGGAAATGTGTGTTTACATACTGCCCTGCCTCTCACTTCGCTTTCAAGTTCCGGCAATGGCAGACGTTGAAATTTTTGCAGTGTCCGCGCTGTGTCTTTTAGCGATACATAATTATTTAATTATGTGCGTCAGTTAAAAATAAATCTAATGAAAAAAAAGAAAAGAGGTCGTAGAAGATGGTGGATGATATCTATTCATCGTAATAGAACTTTGTAAGTACCTACCAACCTGCTTAAGATAATATTTTATAATGCAGAAGAATCAACTGAGCGCTCGAGCAGAATGTAAACACGCCCTACCGCTCGCGCTGCCGGTCCTTTGAAGTCCGCATAAAAACCGCTCTTTTGGGGAGCGCTGGGCAGCGCGAGTGGCATTAAGCAGTGGCATGAGAAGTATACGTTTACATACTCGTCCTGCCCACTTCCCTGCTCACTACAGCTGAATGTAAATGAGGCAATAGAAACTTCTTTAGCAAGTGATGATCCACGAAATAACTACAGAACCTAGACGTAAATATGGTAAACCGTTTTCTTGAAATACAGTTGCCGTGTAAGTGTTACGATGTTACCGTGAACAGATTTCGTAAATGGCTCTAGATATCGGAGTTTACCGGACCCTGTCGGGTATTGCAAAGTATATCTCAGTGTCTTTTGTCCACAGCTGATCCCAAATCCCATTAGTTCTTTTATTGAGTTAAATAATTTCAATCTTAAAAAAAATATCGTATACAGGGTTAATTTTCCAACTGGGTGTTTTTATCGAGTTAAGCATAGCAATGTTTAAAATATAGATATGTTTCTATTCTTTAATGGTGTAAGAATCGTGTCATACTTGTGCAAAAAAATAGTCGATTTGTATAGAAACAACGATGAAATAACTTTGTCTTTTTTGGTAGAATAGAGATAGAATCGCCATGCTACGCGTGCTGGTGCGTAGTGTCGTTTTCAAGGATCCAATTCTGGTAAGTAATAAAATAATTATAGCATATGTTTTTACTTCCCACAATTTGATCCTCTTCATAGTTTCAGATATGGCCATCCACGCCCAGTTACAAAATTAATCCAGTATATTAACCGTCTTCACAAAGCATAGGACTCATTACCTCTGTACTACCAGCTTGATCTGTTTGGGCGCATTCCTGAAGAGATTCTGTGCGTCTTCGTGTCGCAGGTCGCGCGCGTCGTAGTCGTCGATTTTAGCAATAATGTCGCCTCGTACCAGCTCCTTGCCCGCGGGTGTGCCTTGTGTCACCTGGAAAGTAATACGTGATTTTAATTATTACGTTATTGTGAATAAAAAGATGATTTGTAAAGAAACGCTAATACTCTATCAGCTTTTTTTTATTCGTTTGAAAAGGGCAATTTAATATAATTATTATTTTCACTGAAATTTACGCAAGATAAAAGTTCAAAGATGAATTTTCAATGCTAAGGTCAGAAACGACGACGTCATGAGCTGAGAAATTATTTTAGGTGTCGCTTAGTAGTTAAATAGACATAAAGGACAAAAATATACAAAATTCTTACTAAGATTTGGCCTTATGGTCGAATTTCAGAAAAGTTTATAGAGTAGAGAAAGTCCATAGTTTCCTATAGTGAAAAACGGATGTTTGATACCAGCGCTGCCATCTATCCATTGGAGATTTTACTTTATTCTAAGAATTCGGTTTTAGCTCTCCAAATTATCGTTATACATTTATGCAGTACTGCAGAGTGAAGTTCAAAGCGCCCATATGTCAATCCCATTGCGTCAATGTTTACCTAAACTGAAAATATGGAGGTGTTTGAAGTCGAAACCACTGGAATTCTTAGGAAAAACTTCAAACTTCAAAGGTTTGTTTTATTTTACTAACGCACTTTACAACCGCCTAACGACCTTTACATACCTATTTAAGTAATTGCCACATAACATCATCTCTGCGTAGACTTTTTGATGAGCCAGCTTCTGAGCTAACCCGATAGAGCTAAATACTATTTTACATGCAGAGTATCTGCCCTCCACAAACCAGTAACTTTGTAATACGATACCCTTCGGTAAGACTGAGTCAAACTACTAAACTTTGACATGGAAGTCTTATTTCTAAGAAACTTTTCTTATGGCAACATTTGTGAAGAGTTACAACAACATAAGAATAAGAATTTGGTGACGTAAGTATAGGTATTGCCCGTGCTGAAATGTTATGTTTACAGGTTATGCGACACATATAGCAGGCTAGCAGACGGGCCGTGACATTCTGAAGTGTGAACCAAGCGTCCATTCGCTTCGGTCACCTTCAAGGGTAAGTCGTCAACATCTTTTAGTCAACTTGTTTACTTTTCATAATAAATAGATCATGCATATTTTGGTGCATTTTTTAGTTGTTTTTAACGCCACTAACTAAAAATCAAGAAGATTAAATAATTTTATGACTACAGTTCGGGAAAAAGTTTACAAACACAAAAATATTAGATCGAACTGATGTATAATTTAGGAGGGCCATTAAGAAGGGTGTAGTATATTGCATAGAGTATACTAGGTCGACCTTGTGGCTGGGGTAGAGGGGGGAGTGCGCGGGACGTATGCACTGTGTTTGGCCGATGGCCAGGCTAAATGCGTCCGCCGGCGACGCCGCGCCAACCTGACATTTTTTATTGAAAACAACCGACGGATTGGATGGAGGCCGCGTCGCATCGACTGCTCGACCTGCGCAAATCCATCACACACTTCCTCGAGTCAATGGCGAGGACATGCATCTATATTTACTCTTGTCCATCACTGTGGGTCGTGGCGAAATTTTTGTGAGGACGTCAAACGTTTCACTTTTTTGTTTGACGGATTTTTTAAAACGTAGCTGGCGATCGTCCATCCGCATTACACTCATACGCAGGTGATGCGTACGCGATTGCGTCATCAAACTATCCAGGTTGAAGGTGATGCATCAGGTTAAAAACCCTCTAAGGAACTCTCACCGTCGTGATTTTATTTGAACATAACGTAAACCTTCAACATAGAAACGTTGAAGGCTGATAGGAAACTGGTAAAACGAAGCCTCCTCTTTTTGTAAGAAAATGGGTCATTATCCACCACGTAGGTCCAGTGCGTGCTGGTGACGACACCATGTCTTCGCATTTTCATTTCTACGACTTGCCAGTTTTCTAACTATGTTTCAATTTACCTCTTCTGAATATAAAATTTATATATTTTCTTCTTTAATCAACATTTCACGGAAATTTTATTAGTTCTATGTTGCCAAATGCTGTGATTAAAAGCCTTTTTTATTTAAGTCTAAATATTTCCTTTCTAGCGCCAAAATTTACATTACGTATTGTGTTTCTCTTTTGAGCCATAACTGAAAGAAAACAAATCGACGTATTCAGATATTAATGTGGCAAAAAAATAAACCAATATAATTGAATTGGCTTATGACTCTCAATCGTTCCAATGAGGTCAAAGTAGGCCTCGATATTCTTATTAAACACGACATAGTCTCATAAGCTGCTGAATAAAATTGTTAAATTATTATCGCTCAAATCACAAATCAACAGGTGCTGGGCGGGACTCTTTGCCAAGAAGTGACATGAGTTATGAAGTTGCTAATTACCCAAATGTTTAAATGTTGCTATTTTCTTTAAAAATATTACAAACCTATTCCATTTTCTAATCAGTAACGTTTTTCTTTTGAAATGTAGGTATCGAACCGATTGAGTCATCCCAGCCATATGGAGAGGAAGTAATAAGGCATTTTAATGGTACCGTTAAATAAAAAACGAGCTCAAGGCTCTGTTTTCGATTGAAAGATGTATGGTAGGCAAGGTCAACCGGGAGATTATTTGCTAAGTGCATTTCTCGATCAGCGGGAAACAGATGCGAGATGTTACGTGGCCAGCCCGAATATTATGTAGGCCGAATATGACGTCCAGCCTAGAATAAACCATGTCAAGATCGATTCGATGTAAAATTGAACAGATCAGTCACATACAAATTTGTGCTTAGATCGAGTATCCATGCAGAATAACTTGACTGGACTTGTTTGGGTTGTCAGCGGCGGTGGTGAGTCCTCTTTCTTCAACTTTCGCCTAATGCAGGTCCCCACCGGACCCTGGTTTTTCGGGAAGTTAATATTTCTGATTCTGCGGGGAGATAGTATAGCAGACAGATCAAGTCTGTCCCGCTTGGACGGAGCAGCGTCGTGTCTTCGTGGATGTCATCGGCGGCGGCGATCTCTCGCGTCCGGTCTTGTTTCAGACTAGGGTATGGAATGCGGGTTTTATTCTCCTTCTCTGTTAATAGTCTGTACACAGAGGAGGAGGCCGAACGCGTGAGGATCAGGACTTCGGAGGACCTCGAAACTCAGCCTGGTCGGAAGACGTCAGGGCAACTGGTATTGCGATTCAATTGCCGGCTTCCTTTCAGACGGCGAGTAATGGGTAGCATTGTAGCAAACTGTCTGATCAAGGATCAGACCTGAGTCTCGAGGACGCGACGCCTTGTGTTCCACGCGTGATGTCAGCTCACTGACGTCGCATGCCTGCAAGATTCGCGGGAACAATAAGAGTTTGAAAGTCTCTACTGCTCCACATCTCATCCCGCCCTGGGGATGAGTCCTTGATGATTTTCCGCCCTAAAAAAATGTTCCACTATACGATGCAGGAAAAGCACTACATTATGATTCAGAAAAGGCCTTCCGAATTAGCGGTATCATTTTTAATTTCCTAAGCTGAACGGCAGAGGTTTCCGCTGATGCAGTAAGCAAGAATTCTAGCCTTTCTCGATTGACCGACAACCATAAATAATTATAAACCTATTTTGCACAATGAAGGTTATTCGAGTCTTAAAAAGTCGTACTCTTCCTACGACTAGTAAAATACAGATTCCAAAATGTCCGTATTTCAACATTTTGTAACGGTTTTTTTACTATGCTAGTCGTGGTCACGTGAACATGAATTATTACAGACACTAAAATAGAAATGGGCTTGTCTGTAACCTGTAAGCATTAGAGTTTAAGGTTTGTGTCTACGGGCCATTGTGGTCTGTAATAAATATACAAGAAAAGTTGTATACTAGCCGACGAGTGATTGACAGAAATCCCTTGAGATTTTCACCTATGTTTCGATCGTACTTATCATTTCAATGAAAAACCCTGCACTTCTGGACCTACTTATGCCTTCTCAAGCGTCGCGTCGTATCACCGACTTGCCCTGTGCTACTTACTTACATTAGCCTAGTTATCTATATCTAAACATATAATAAAACTGTAGAAAAGTTATTTTTTGTACATTAAAAAAAAACTCAAAAAATATAGCCAGGGTATTAAAGGACAACCAATAGAACCCATTTCTAGCATTTTTAGAATTTTTGTCTGTTTGTCTGTTTATCTGTTTGTCTGTTTGTCTGTGTATTTGTCCAGGTATCACATAAAATGTACGAAATTAATGTAGATAACTTTTATACACAACGATTAAGCGTAACTTGGAGAGGAATTTAGTTTTTGTTTCATTGGAATCGGTTCAGTCTATCAAAAGATATTTGAATTTAAAGTGTTTCAGAAGTAAAATTACGGGTGCACTTTGTTCTCACACATTGATTTCGTACGTCGCGTCAGTCGCGCGATCTAACTTCGAATAGAAAAACTACATTATTCAAATAAATACATATTTCAACGCACGGCAGATGGCGTTAAAAGAAAACCTGGAATAGACGTGATTATGTTGAAATAACATTATGTATTTTGTTTCATCGTAATCGGTTCACATAATATGAATGGACTGGAATGGACTGGAATGGACTAGAAAGGAGCAGAGCAGAGGGAAGTGGAGGGGATGGGAGTGGGGCGGAGGGGAGTGGAGTGGAGTGCCATTAGGAAAAATAGTTCTACAAAAACTTGGAATACAAGTGTTAAATATTCTTGATAAATCTTTGAAAATTATAAATACAGGGTTTATATGAAAAACGTGGCCAGAATTAAGCGCTTCGAACTAAAAAACTAAATTGTTCGATTCCGACATCCACGCGAACGAAGTCGCGGGCACAGCTAGTAAATACTATAATATTATTTCCAAGGGAACATATATTCGTCAGGTGTTATTTATTTCACGAATTTGTCTCTAAATGCTAAAACCCTAGCTTATCTTTTAAAGTTTTACGATTCTGTTTTGTGACCCAAAATATTTTAGAGGCGATCATTATAAATAACTGAAACGTCAGTACTTCTGGCTACGGTACGTACGTCTGATTCATTTGGAAAATATTACACTACATTATATTATGTAAAATGCATTGCAGTTAAAATTCCTCTAGACTATTTCTAGTTTACTGTGCGTCATAGGCCAGGAGCCCTTTTTTTTTAGCGTGGTAAAATCATCAAATGAGTCCTCCCACCCCGGGCAGGGCGGGAGGGACTGTCAGACTTGTACTGACTAAAATCCACGGTGTCCTTCAATAGCCCTTTATGTACCGGGGTCACGGTGATGGAATAAGTCTCGCGACCCAGGCCGGCTGTGGCCCTCTGATAGGTGGCCCCGTCATTATGTTGACGCTCTTTGAGGCGCGCGTGGAACACGACGCGCCGTCGACCCGGGCATGGTCCATGGTCGGACAGCGAGTTGCCCGCTGTTACTCGCTGTCCGCATGCCCGCGCCTACGGTGGCCGGAGGTCGTCTTCCGACGTCCGACGCCGTGGGCGTCTAACACTGCGGTTGGGGCGGAGAGAGGACGCCGTCCTCTCTCTCTCACGGCCCGCCACCTCCTTCACGAGCATTACTGCTTCGCAGAAGGTGGCGACCGCTTCCCACTCCGTCTCACCCCGCAGCTTCGCCGCAACCAATGCCGGGCGCGAGAGGTCTCCGCCTATCGCCGCCGTGAGGACACGTCGGTGCTCTGCCCAAGCTGGGCAGTCTTGCACCGTATGCTCTACTGTGTCCTCCGGGCGATCTTCGCAGTGGTGACACCCAGACGTTTCCTCCTTTCTCATCAGACACAGGTACCTCCCGAAACTTCCGTGTCCGGTGAGGACCTGCGTCGTTACGGCAAATGCACAGTTAATGATATACAACATGGATATTTTTTTATCAATATTTCTTATTTAAAAAACTAAGCAATACCAAGTCACAAATTGCCAATGTATGCTTGGTCCATGAGAGCCTTAACATAACTACTGAGATCTTAGTACTGAAACTAAACTACAAGCGCCATCTGCTGACAAAGATGAGAGAAACAATTGATAGAAAAACAAAAAACGTTATTGAGGGCTGCTCCCTGTAAGATTCACATTGATTCATAGCGATTGAATAAAAAATACCTGTTCTGTTACTAATAGAGAATCTACCTGGCAACTAGTCCAGAATGCAATGTCAACACCTATGACTCAGAAGCCTCCTACATCCTACTCGAATTGAGCTGTGTTGCACTCTTTCTTTTAGTCCTACGTCTGAACACGTGATAAGCGAAAATAGGTCAATAATCCTACTATACTTTTCATAATCTCGAAATTTGTAATGATAGGTATATTTATTGAATCAATTCCCTATTTTTTTTATTTTAATCCTTAACAACTTTTCAGTGTGGTAAAACCTCAATGGTCATAGCAGCATAACAAGAAGAATATCCGTACATATTTGATTATAATGAATGTGGTAATCTTTTATAAAATATTGTCAATACCTGATTGTTTTACGGTTGAAAGTGAGGCCACGTAATGAGGCGAAATTTTCGCATTTCCCATGATTACAGAGAGTGTGCGTAGTAGGAAGATGCTGTCATTGAATCACAAATACATATTGAGGCCAAAAACTCCATTCGAACTGGAAAGACGACGCACCGGTTCGGCAAGAAAAGAAGGAGTAGAGGTTGCCCTAGGCGAAGGGCAGTGGGACAAAGTAGTCTAGAAAAAGAAAGTGGTGGCCTCAAAACACAATCTAGTTACGCTGTGACTTGAACAATTTTATGGCTGATAGGAGCATGTCCAAAGTGAATTTTGGAAGCGAGTGCGAAATAGTGTTGTCATAGCAAACAGAAGAACACAGAAGCAGGTTCTTCTCAAGTGATTAACTGTTAGATAGCAATAAACTGTTTACTAGGGATTAACATCAGGTTGCAGATGCAGCACACGAGTATGTCAATACAATAACAGTTCCTTATGCCTTTAACTCTAACATGTCACGATACGATTCACAAATAAATAATTATGAAGTTAAAGCTTTCAGTACGTGGTTTATTATCGTCAGCAATAAGTTTACTTTTGCTCCAAAAGTTTGTGTTATTGAAGCAAGGTTCCTACTTTGTATTTGTGTTATGAACACAAATCAACGTTGATAGCTTTTGGTTCCTGTGTGTTAGGTTTACAAAAGCAGCATCCCTGTATACTTCGAGATACGAAGGTCAGGGTAAAGCGGCGTTGAAATTGACTTGGAACATAGTAAGCGAAACAAGTGCAGAAATTTCGGCCTGTGCTTTATACGAACATACTAACAAATTATACATTTAGTTTTAGGCTCTAGCTAAAAATATTAAATGAAAGAGATTAAAATATCGGGGTCATGTCGCATCGTCGTCGGCAGCTGTCGAACGACACGATACATCCAAGAATATATCAGTTATAAAGAGAGTTCGACCACGCTCTACATGTATTTTAATGATGTTCTAGATAATGTTTAAACAACGGTCGTTTCCCGATATTTTAAAACGGCTCAGCAGATACTTGGATTACAAAAATAGCATGAAGTGTTTCAAATTGTCGGGTAAAGTCCCAGACTGACTGACAACGCTATAAATATTTTAGTGTCCCGGATAAATGATAAAATAATTCAAGCCGGCTCTCATGATAGTTTTGAAGATAATTCTATGCAATGTTTCTTGAGATAATTAACTGAACCGTGTAGCTTAGGCCCGCTGATTTCATTGATCGTTAACCTGGATAGCGTCTTATTTACAAACAGAGCGGTGACTGGAGCGCCGGGTGTGTTTACACCGGCGCGCGAGTGACGCGGCCCTGCGGAGCGTGCATGGTGTATACCCTGGTGACGATGAGCGGCGTGGCCAGGTCGGCGCCTCCGACCAGGCGCAGGCCCCAGTTGACCTCCCGGGAGTCACGGCGCAGCGTCACCACGAAGGTGTGCAGCCGCCCCATGCTGCTCACAGTGTGTCACGGGCACAGTGTCGCACAGTGTTGCACGGTGTCAGTGCACGGTGCACGAGACGCGATGTGTGCGCGGCGGGAACACGCGACGTAGTGCGCGCTAAATTAGCATCACCGCAAACTCACGCCGCCCCTGCCCCCCTAGTTCTGTACTGCATGTAACCCTGCCATCGCAATCGACCTAATTCGATTTACGGAAACTCTGAGATACATCAATACTTGATTATCCAGCCATTCCGGCAAGTCTTCGGCATGTTTGTTTACTCTCAAACTTTCGACGCATTCGAGATGACCCATTTAAAAAAAAAAAATTGTGAACTCCAGTACCTCAAAGGGTTGGAGTTTGTTATCAAGTAATAATTGGATGATCAACAATTAATATTATGTTTGTATTTCATAATTAATTTAATAATATAATCCCTGCTATGTAAGGGTAATTCACCCGATAGGTATGGAAGGCCATCCATCATGTATCACTATTTCCTGCGTCACACTTTTACTATAAATAGGCACATAATGACTGCATATTGGCATCATATAAAGTTATTGACGTATATTTAGCCCATTGATCATGATTACTAATAATCAAAACATAAGAATGAATTTGCATGTGACTTCTAAACCGGTGTGATGTGTCATTAAAATATATTCTACGTCTAAATAAAATAAACCATCTGATAGATTTGCCAAATAGAAGAAAAAAAATGTAAAATGATTTATTTTACATAATCTTCAATAAGGTGGGTTCTGTAGTCTCTTCTGCAATTGTAGGAGAATAACAAAATAAATATTTTGTTTCTGCAACATGTTTTTTTTAAAGGGCTACAATAAATAAATGTGTGGGTGAAATAAAAGTGATTGCAGTGACATTATGACAATATTGTGATACATACGTTGTACATCGTATGTATGAGAGTATTTTTGGACGTACCAATAACTTTTTGCACCGTAAATTAATAACACCGGTAATAATCATTGGTAAAACAGAAAACAACTAGAAAATTAACTGTCTACGTCATCATCACAATCAATACAGTATGAGTTACCAGTAGCACCGCAAATAACTCAGCCTTGTTACACAATCATATCTAACAATTGTTTTAAACCCTCATCCCACTTGCATTTTGCACTAGTATTTAATAATAATTTAAAATATTCTTACATGTCGCCTTTGTCCGAAGTCCCTCGGCTCATTTTCAGGATCCTTGCGATGATGGGGCACTCGCCAAAACGGTGGCCGCTCGTACACCGGCATCCTCAGTATCGTTCCAGGCAAAACTAACACAGAATAACAGAAATATTCGTATTACAATTCAGCTGCAGTACAAAATCATCACACTTGCAGTGAATGCAGTGATAGTGCATACTATAACAATCTCTTTATAATCGGCCGTCAGTTACATTTCATAATGCATACGTAGGTGTTTGGCAACATTTCTATGCATAAATCACCTGTTCTATGGACAAGGACGGCCGCGCACAGGAAAAATCGCACGTTAGACGCCACGTGGGCGAACTAGAGTGGGGGAAGTATTAGAATATAAGGGCAAACTCACCAGAGGGCGCGGGGCGTGGTTACTTGTGCAGAGTCGTTCGTTCAGTGCCGTTTTCTATTATCTCGAATAATTCCGGAGCAACATCAAACTATGTCTATTTTTCGCGAGGCGGCGGGCGTCGGTTCGACGGCTCGTGCTTCGAGTGATTTACAAGCCGGAGCTTAGTCGAACTGTTTCTGGGCCAATACAGAGATCCGCAACACTGCGGCTACTGAGGCGGGAAGTCGGGAACACTCGACACCGGTTCAACGATCCCGAGCCCGTCTGTGTCAGATCTCACGACGTTTCTAGGAGACCCAGCACTTGAAACGAGACTGTGGCTCGCTAATGAGTTTTGGAACATTGAACTCATATTTTTTTGTGTTGACACAAAAATTATTCCTAGCCGCTTTAGTAAAATTTATTGATACAGTTTGAAATAAAATTCAATAAATAATTACCAGTATGACATGTGTAGAAAAGCTGCCAGATTCGAGTATCAACAAAATAATTTACAAAACACACAAAAAATATGATGATGACAAACAAATTATTTAACTCAGTTATTTTTATCGATAATGCTGCAATAATACTGCTTTATTAGAAAAAGACTAGACTGTTAAAAATAAACAATACTGTCAAAAAACGAATTTATTCCTCGATAATTCACAAAACAGTAGGTACAGGAAATCGTTGCATTACAAATGTGATGATTTACAAACCAATAGATCAGAGAAAAAATCAAGATCGAAAATGTAATTACGATAATTATAAATGACCCTAAATTACAAGAATAATACGTATTTTTCATTATATAATTTTATATAAATGGAAGCGTTAGTGATGTGCGCAGATGAGATAAAACCAGATAAAACTTGAGATAGTATATAAATTGGTGATCATGCAAATGTGACGTTAGCATAACATTTTTTTTTTATTGAGATTACAGTTAAAAGATCATACATACTGAGTAGTGCATTGTAACAGTATTATTAAACTATGCATATTATAAAACTAAAGTACATAAATGTCTATAGCGATGGTAATTAATTATAATTTCATTAAATTATAAGATTAAACTATTACTTACAAAACATGTTTTATACTTAAACAAGAAAGCTTCAACAATTTAATAATTTGACTAAAAAAAAATTGCATGATTGAACACAAAACATAGATTGTAAAAAAGCTCAGTCAAACATTAAGGCCCTTATTTACTATAAATTACTAATAAACTATATTATGACCAGAATAGAGAGCTTAAAAATAATATAACTTAACAACATAAATTCATATAAGACATTATTTAACAGATTCAAAAAAGATAACACTTGTCTTTTAAAATGAGTAACGAACGAGTTTAAAGGAAACTATATTTATAAGGTGTACATTTTAATACAAAATAATACCAGCTGATCTGTGCCCATGACACTGGACGACAGACATAACTATTTAAATAAATGGAGAGTTGACTGAAAACGGTCAAAGTGCAACCATAGGCACTGAGGCACGAAATTTTGATATTATAATATGTGTAAGTTAGATAACAAAGTTGCGTATTGACAGCTTTTTACTGGTCAACTAGCCGCAATAACCAAAATGACTAACTTATTGAAGATTCAAAAGTTATTGAATAAAAAAATATTTCAAGTGTACAGGCGCAGTTAATAAAAAATGAACCTTATCCAGTACCAAAATGTTTACCAGACCTGATTTTCCGCTAATCTCTTTACTATTGATCGTATACAAAACGTTGAATTGTCTTTATTTCAGTTATGCTCCTAGACAAAACCTATGACACACCAAGAAAAAAAAATAAAAAAAAATCTTTATTGAATCAGTTAAATACGTAAATAAATTACGACTAAAGAGACTGCGGGCGTAATGGCTACACTTTATAGGATGTCTGATCAAAGGGACGTTCACCCAATGATAAATCTTGGCGTTAACATACTTCAGACATTCTGTTCGTGTCTTTACATAATACAGTTATGCGTGTTCGATTGGTTTGATTATTTAGAACGAATGCTCAGGTAAAACGGACGATATACACGGATCTCAATGAAAATAGGTTTGAACCGATAATCGGTTTTAGTCGAGCTAGGAACTTTCGTAGAATTTCGTAAGCGTCGTCCAAACCGAAACAATAGAAATGACGAATTTATAGCGGCTTCGATATGGTTATTTTCCTAAATTATTGTTTTTCATAGGATTATGGATTTCGAAGAGTAGTTTTCCACCTCATATAATTTCATGTATTTGTTCAAATATAATAAGGAGCCTTTAGAACTTGGCACTTTACAGTACAACGTACCAAACGCAATTAATAGATACTGTTCTCTTTTGGTTAAAGTCGATACAGTTTAATATTAAATTAGGGTAGATCTAGGTTTTATTTTCTGTTATTTATACCTTCTTATCTAGCTATTTATTTATACAAGCTAGGTATACTGATACATACTTAATGCGTTATTCATGGATGAGGAAATACTCAATACAGCTAACATGATGTTCGTTTTTCTTTGACTGGAACGATACGTGATTGTAACACAGTGTAGTCTATTTTAGTTATTGTAGTCCTTTTAGCTTTAAAACATCTTAAATGACGAAAGGTAGTTTTTTTCGTTTTCTATAAATAATCGTATTCCTTTGTTTTTTTTTTCTTGGTTTTACCTAGGTGTATAAAAACGCCGCATCATGAAGCTATAAAAATAGCCCAATCGAACATTGATGTAGCAGGAACAATATTAGCAAATTACCTTTAAAAGTCTAATATGGCTGGTTTGGTATCTCTAGCGCATTTGATGAGTGAATACATAAGTTTGACAAAACCTGTGTCCTTTGGTTTTTCAAGTCCGCGAAGAAGTCGATTCTTCATAACTGCGACAAATTCGCGGTTGCTGAGTTGTCCGTCCACTGCGAAAATACGACAATTTTATTATAATACATTTATTAATGGGTTAGCAAACGTTAGTAAGTTGTTCTTGTGCATATTCTTCTAGCAATGTGTACGTGTAAATGGATTGCATTTTGTATAAAATCAAACATTGTTTTATTTATATTATTTTACAGACAATTTTACATATTCCAAAAGATTCTTTCGAACGAAAAACATGATGTAATGAAAAAAAATATATAATTAAGTTCATGGAATATTCACGTAAATTGTAGCATAGCATCAGTAAATTATATATACCTACTGGTTAATATTACCAACAAATGTATGAAAAGGTATAATTATTTTATTTCAATATTACAATTTAATGTAGGTACTAGCTAATAGACAACATTAGTTGGGGATTGGGTGGGTCGAAAAATAATACAGGGAGGTTTATTTTTATTATTCCTAAAGTTTTAAACATACTTTTTACACCCTATATTATAATAATAATCAAATGGCGGAGGAGTAGAACAGGGAGTTTAAACGTGAAATACAAATCCAACGCGCAACAAAGTCTCACCAATATTTCTTCTGTTGTTTTTCGTATGGAACACTAAAAATCATCAATCAACCCATTTTAATTTCGTTGCTTCAAAACATAATAATATTAATGTCAGCAGAAACATGTACAGCCTTACTACATAAAGTTTGACATCTGTTGAACACTTGTCTAAAAAAAGTGTTACACCGAAACAGACCTTATATCAACGTCAATTGCCGACACTTTTTTTGACAGCTGTTCAACAGATGTCAAACCATTTTGTAGTAAGACTAGTATTTTTTTAAAATTTATTGTTTTTCATTAATGGGTGCTTCCCAACATAATCAGCATAGTCTTTTTCAAATGACTGAGGTCGGCTTTCCAATCGACCCTAATGTAATGCATCTGAATACCAGTATTTTACATGGAGTGAGTGCCTATCCACAACACAGTTAGAACTGGAAAATACAATACCCTTGGTAAAAGCTGTCTGTTACAACTGTCAAAGACCTACAATTGACAGCTGGGACCCTCAGCCGTTTTATCGTGGTAAAGTCATAAAATGAGTCCTTCCCCCCAGATGGGACGAGAGGGACTGTCAGATTGTAGACTAAAACCCAAGGTGATCTTTCAATAGTCTTTTACGTTCCAGGGTCACGGTTACCTGATGAGACTGTCCCGCGACCCCAGCAATCCGTCAGTCCAAGGGGGCTTCGTTAGGGGACCAGCAGCCTAACATGCTTTCCGAGCCACGGAGAAGACTCGGTACGCAATGATGGCTACGCATCCCCTAACCAAGCCACGAGCTCCTGAGTGTTACTGAACATATTCATAAAAATATCTTATAATTTATTTGTTACGACATAATTTAATATATAATCGGCTGATATTTGAATCTCTTCAACTTGGATGTTTTTTTTTCTGTCTAGGATACATTTGGCCACAATTGTACCGTCAAATATTTACTTTAAAACTCTAATACATAACAAACAATAAAATGATACGTACTGTTCTCATCAAAAATAGTAAAGACCACGTTAATAACATGGGGATCCAGGTCCACATGCGCTACCGTCCTAGCAACATGTCTGAGGGTCGGCTGGTCGATAGAAGCGCCCGCAATGTGGTAGAACGTCAGGGCAGTGTCCACATCATTTATATTGTTCAGAAAATGGAAGAACTTCAGGTAGTCGTCCTTTGTAATACCGACGCCGTGGTCGCGGAAACTGAAAGTAAAAAAGAAAAACCTTATTAATGTGATATTAGGTTCAAGATTGCCAGATAGAGAAAGAGGAGAGTCTTCATCAGCCATGGGACACGAGGTAGGCTAGGGATTGGGACAAATCCATCACAGTATTCCCAAACCACTGCAACTTCTGAAATCAACAGTGCCACTGTTGATTTCAGAAGTTGCAGTGGTGGCTGCCAAGCCACCAGAAAAGCGCCGAGGCAATGAATTTCGACGTGACCCGGAAAATAAATTTACCTATCTTGGATCCTGCTACGAAATAATCAGAAAAGAATAGTCAAGGAGTACAAAAAATATGTTTTCACTAGGTAGGGTTGGCTAGCAAAAGTGGTTCGAATAAGGACGAAATGAGTCAGCATTTGCTTACTACAACCAGTTTACGAGTTCCTGCCCTTCTAAACTTCAGATCCCAGTTATTACGTGGTAATATGATACGAAAATTAATATATTTAAGGAAAAAATTAAAATATTGGGATAGTCCTGTACGCGATACCCATTGTTGAGGGCCCATATAAGCTAGAAATGAAACTCAAAAGTTATTTATTCAAATTAGGCTGATTTATCAGCACTAACCCAAAAACGAAAATACTTACGTTTTCTTAACACGTTTCAGCATTCGAGCCTTCTTCTTGGCCGGGTAACCCGCATAAGCTAATAGAAGTTCGGCGAAGTCTGCTTCCGTGATGCGACCATTTTCATCTGAAATAGTTGACGCCTTATTGTTTTTTAAGTTTCTGTAGATAGTGGACAGGGCGAAAGAAGAATGGACAAAACGTCCCATCCCTTGTAACACTTCCATCTATAAATCTAATGAAAGCACTTGAAAAGTGTATCATTTCATGTCATTCAATGAAATGATACACTTTTCACGTACTTTCATTTGATATATGGATGGGAGCGTTACAAGGAAAGGGACGGGGTCCATAAATTTCTGCCCATTCTTCTTTCCACTCGAAAATTGGGTCCGAAGATTCCTTCGAGAATTTTTCGCTATTCCTCAGTTACAGATATGCCCATACACATCATCAACAGTCTATAATGTTCCCACTGCTGGGACACATGCCTCCTCTCTGTGAGAGGGAGTGAGCCATAATCCACCACGCAGGCCCTGTACGGATTGGTTGATGTTACATGTCTCCGAATTCATTACTTCAAGGACATGAAGGTCTCCTCGCGATGTTTTCTGTCACCTTTTTGAGAGCACTGGTGATGAAATAAATTACACATAGTAATGTGCGAATTGGAAGGAAGACGCCGAGTATTGTGAAAGGTGGAAGGAGTGGGGAGAGGCCCTTGCCCAGGAGTGGAAACCCACGACTCGTAAGGCGAGACCGATACCAGTGGGCCATCACTGCATGTCGACAAGTCCTCTAGTCTTTCGCTTTTGGATCTCATCGATAGTATTTTTTATTTAAACCACATATAGTAAAAGGCATTGACTTACCCGGCTGTTTCCTCATGAATTCAAGAGATAATATTTCCCTCTGAAGTTGTTGCTGAAAGTCTAAGAATTTTTCAATCGTCAGCTTCTCTTTGAGATGGGGCCCGAAGAAGTATGTGGTGAGCGCCGAGTTAATACCCTGCAAGGTACGAACATCAGGTTAAACTACAAAATTAGGTATATTCTACAGACAATAAACCATAAATTTTATCGATGAGATTTCGGGGTATGCATATTATATACTTTGTATGTTATCAAATCTCCGCCAAAAACAATAAGCCTTGGACGTAACAAGAACCCGCAACGTCAACATATCGTAAAGCTACTTAATCGAAACGACTACTATTATAATTTAGGATTTTGGCTTATTTTCTGCGAAAAACGCAATGACTATATCTACAACTCTCAGATGTGTACTAGTTTTAAAGTTTCATTTATATTTTTGTGGTTTGAATTCACCCACTTCACGCCACTACTGCCAACTAAAATAATCTAATATTAGAATTGCCATAATGGCGTCTTACCTTAAAAGTGTTGCCAGTGTTGGCGTGGTCTCGATGCCTGGAACCGATGCTGCTCTGTTGTCGAATGAGGAGTGCCACCTTCTCAAACTCCTCGCAATCCACGTCACCGTCACCGTTCAAGTCGAACATTCGAAAAGCGATCTCGAAATGACGACGAGAAGCTGAAAATATAAAGAGAACTAAATATTCTGGACGAAAGGTGATATTTTGTTGTGCTTTTTACCTTTGAGACATACGGTGCTGTTTCTTACAGATCAAAAGTTATGATCACTTTTCGTGTTCAGATAAGTAACAAATGGAATGCAATTCAGTTAAATTCTCTCAGCCTTACTACAAAAACTTAAACATCTGTTGAAAACTTGTCTAAAAAAAGTGTGACTGCAAAACGGACCGTATTTCAACGACATAATCTGACATTTTTTTAGACAAGTGTTCAACAGACGTTTAAAAGTTTTTTGGTAAAACGGTCTTGGTTTAAAATCAATAAGTCTAATCTTTTATCCCGGTGATACCTCCAAAAAATCTCTATGCCTTGGCTAGATTCTCTAATACGTGATCAACTTTCGTTAGTGTAAAATTGATTGGTTTAATTCACACTTCCTTGGACACCCTGTATACGGGCGGGGTTATTGCCATTAACCAGTCACAAGTATCCTAACAATGGTGTTCCTGAACTCCGGAGCTATTTACCTAGCACAATGATGGAATTGCATATCTATCAATTCAATTATCAGAATCTCATGATCGCAGGTGGCCGGTTTTTTATAATCCATTAAATTGATTACTGTTTAAAATTTATCAATGATTTTATTATTATCCATTACAATGTTTACTGTTTATAATTATGAATGTTTAAAGATCCGTTTCATTTCAATTATGTGGTTCATTGTAACACGACGTGTTAATTGTTTTTGTATGACACTATATTATTAAGATTTTGTCAGACATTCTATAAACAGGAGTCAACGTAGAAAAGAGTGCAAGGAGGAGCAATAAGAAAGATATCCAACAAAGAAATCTGTGAGGCTCTAATTAAGACAGGTAATAAATTGAACTATTTAATGATAGGAGCCCTTTCTAACCTTAGAGTATAGACGTATTTCAAAAACCCCCTTTTTTAGGTGGCTTCAAATGATTCCTCCCGCCCTGGGTGGAATGACCAACGGTATTCGATTCCATCCAGAGCGGAATATTAAAAAAAAACATTTAATTTTCTTTGTTGGGCTGAGAATTTTTGAGACTGTGTATGTTACTTTTTTTCTTATTTATTACAAAAGCATATTTTACACAAACTACACAAAGACGTTACTCAGAAAAAAAAAGAGTGATATTATATCTTATTGAAGTGTTCCAGATTAGAAATAAACAAAAGGACAAATCCAGTTCCATATTACGCTATTAAACCTGTTGACTGTTAATAAGTAAAATAAAAACCAAAGGATAAGAACGAGATGTTGTCATTATCGCATTATAGTTGCATATTGTGTGTTGTGTACACATTGGTAAGTTTCCTTTATTTACGTAGACGATAGTTCAGAAAACCATAATATAATGAGCCGCAAAAGCTAAGCATTGAGGGAACTCAAATGGGTTTAGGCTATATACCGGCCTCCCAAAAGGGGAAGCTTCTAATCAAGAGTCCATTTATCATCGTTATTTTTTGAAGTTTTTGCTAATCAACTTCAAGAAGCTAACTTAAAGTTTGGAAAAATATGTCTTATGTGTAAACTTTCGTAATTTTTTGTGTGAGATGCACCATCTCCATGGAACCCAGCCCGAAAAAATAGGGCGAACATTGAGATGCCACAAAATGTCTGGACTTTAAAAGAGACTGTGACCTCTGAGTTTGTTTCGGCTGTTTCTGCTAATAATATATTATAGTCCTGACTACTCTTAGCAGCACGAAACACCGACCTCATCTAGTTTAAAAAATTATGTTGTTTTGACGTGTAAGTGTCAAAATACATTTTATTTACGTATCATGTGTATCACTTTTTCATATCTTTTGTGTATTTCCATGTGTTCAAAAACCCAATCAATTTAACTGCAATAGCTTAATCTTGATTTTAAGCTTACAAAATTATAAAAGCAGACATCTACAATCTCCTAGCCAATGTTCAGTTTTCGCAGTTTTTGTCGCGCAATAAATGGAAACTAAAAGTTTCAGCGCCTGGTTAAATCTCGCGCCCGTAAGAAGAGAAAATCATTAGATTCGCTCATGCTCCGTACGATCCCCCATCCCCCTGGATGCTGCGTACATATTTATCTCGCAACCGATACGTGCGCGAATACGATCTAATAACACGGACACAATGTCCACAACAGGAATCACATAAACGAATCAGTCAATAGTTTGTCTGACCATATTTATCTAACTGAAAAATGTTATTATTCTCAATGAAACGTTTTCGGGCCAGGATGAAAGCAAAAGCATTTGTTTATTTAAGATGTGGTGCTAAGACCGCAGCTTTTCTATTTTGGGCGACACTTTACATGGTTGTTATGAAAATGACAATCTTCAAAAGCAGCGTGAATACTCCTGTTAAAGACTGGTCCATACTACCTGACAATTACAGCAGGTGGATGGTAATGTGACATTTTCTAAAGGTGTTAGAGATAAGTAATTGAGTGTAGTGGTACTGTTAACCGTGTTTATTATACCAGTTGCAGAGTCAAGATACAGTGGGCATAGATGATTCAGATTCAGACACCAATGTAGTATGGTCGGAGCCAGATAACGATACTCTCTTAGAACTGGAGAGACGGACAGAAATAGTTCATCAAGTGTGTCACAAGAGAAAACTTCTCAAGCAACCAATTAATAACAATGAGTTCTTTGTTGACCGTAAACATAAACTTGTATGGTGCAATATTTTTAAAGCTGCCAGTTCATATTGGATGTATTATTTTAATATTTTGGGTAAGCTTTTTCGTGGCAGTTGGTTAAGAGATTGAAGTTTTATCGGTTGTGTGTTTTTTCAGTTGTTTTTTTTTTTTAACCTATAATTCCTTTATTTTTCAGGAGGATACGACAAGAAGTTTTTGGCCAAAAGTAAGGTACAACCTTTGACTTTAGCCAGACAAAAATTTCCTCGACCCAGTGTAAAACAATTAAAAGAGGCATTGAATAGACCAGGTGTAATATCACTGTTAGTGGTGCGGGATCCATTTGCGAGGTTGTTATCTGCTTATCGTGATAAGCTGGAGATTCTAATAAAGCCATACTATAGAAAATTGGCGCGAGCTATAATAAAAAAATACAGAAAAAAGAAACAAAAAGCCAAGACCGGGCCGCCTAAAGCTTTGGGACCTACATTCTCTGAATTTGTTCAATATTTAATAGATCTACACAATACTCCAAAACACAAATTCAATGAGCACTGGGCTCCGTATCACACATTTTGTTCACCTTGTGCAGTGTATTTCAACGTTGTAGCGAAAGTGGAAACATTGGCGAAGGATTCAATGTATGTGATACAGCAGTTAGGACTTGGTCATTTGTTAAGCGTAAAGGTTGGTGAACGAAGGAGGAAACAAATGCGTTATGTAACGAATCAATCACGTGATGGTAGGAACACGACTTCATTGTTAAAGCATTACTTCAGCCAACTTGATGAGAATTTGCTTAATAAATTGTTGGAAATATATGGTATAGATTTTGAAATGTTTGGATATGATGCGAATATTTATAGAAGTTATGTTAAAAAATAAAGGGTTTATCTATTTCAACGATTGTTTTATTATTCCTGGTTTATGCAAATTAGTTTATCTATTCATTCACTCGTTGAAAACACACTTGACATTAGTTGACAATAATATCACTGTGATATTATCACACAAGTATTTTTGGCAAAGTATCAAACGAGGGCACTGCTCACTTTTGACTAGTTCCAGTAGACAATTTTGCTAATGTACATAACATTCGCAAGATTAGCAGAAAAATACAGAACAAGTTTCAGTCATTGTAGAAGATGTGCCATGGGAAATTGTACCTACCACTGATACTACTCATACTAACTTTCGGCGAGACAACGAGAGAGAGAGAGAAGTACAAGTGTGTCTAATGAAAATAATAAACACTAATAATAAAACTTGTAGATTCCATAAGCCGGGTACCGCGATGAGGGTTCGAACTGACATGCTCAGCAGTCCCAATACTGATTCTTGACAGACCACCTTATTTATGAAGAAGAATAATTCTCCTGGCTTGACGCAAGCACTAAATAGCTCTTATATGTATAACTTTCACATAATGGTTATGTATGGAAAACCCCATAGAACTAAGGCCTTTATTAGCACCCGAAGTGCGCAGATGCATTAGATTGGTACTGCACCAGTTAAATAGTAACCAAAAGATAAACTGGGCTGCTTTGGGATTATGATAAAATGGTACTTACTTGACAAAACAGTCAGAAGAAATATGTAGTCGCTGAATGTGATGAGTCCCGAAGAGCCGAGTTTATAGAAAATGGAATCTTCGTCGAGATCGAGGTTCAGACGCTGACTGATACTCTGCGAGAAAAGACAGCAGTTAGCGATGCAGCAGTTAAACATAATGACAATAAGCTAATTAAATAAGGTCTCTACATGAACCGAAACATAAAAGTAATAAAGTAAACTATTTGCAAAATATTTATTAAAATTATTGTCAGTAAGTATATTGAATTTGAATTAAGCTAAATATTGATAAATAAAATACCTATTTAAGTAAAAAAAGTACTACTAAAATAAGGTACTCTTCAAAAATAGCTATTATACTAAGCCTAAAAAAACGAAATTCTATTAATTTGAATAATGCAATAATATAATGATAAATCACGGCATGCTATGGACAGAATGGTTGTGTATGCAAATGTTTTACGGGATCTAAGACCCATTACGCCTGAAGTAGCTTAAAGAGCGCAGAGCTTAGGTCTGTAGCACATTGTGAAAAAAAAAGGTCCTCCTAAAATCTATTATTAAGTGATCTAGACTAGATTGAGGCACAAAGTGGCCAACGGCGATGACATGAACATTGACAGGGACATAGCCAAGTCAAAGAAGTGCACTTGAAATAAATAAAAACATTACGAAGTCAGGAAGTAGAGAAAAAAGAAGAGGAGAAAGACAGTACCTCATCGACGTTCTGAAAAGACAAGAAAGTGATGTGAGTGGCTGAAGAGATGGTGCTAACTGTGCAAGAGTGTCCAATGACAGTTCAGGTTGTTATGAAGCAATAGGTAGACTAACTAACATCTGTGATTGGGTAATGTGGTCCTAAAGATTGGATATGTGAAAACATTAATATGGAAAATATTAAGTGAAATACTTTTTGTAAAGTTTCTTTATTCTTCTTGAAGATTATCTGCTCCCTCTATAATAAAGAAATCTTCTGTTAAAGTGCTATTTATACTTTAAAATAATTATATTTATTACAGTTAAAGTAAACTGCAACAGTTCATATTACATTTTAGAAACATAAAGTGGGATGTTAAAATAGCAGTGAAAATTCAAGTTAGATTAGTGCAAGTGCTCATATAATCATTTATTTTCTCACACACAATTAAATTAATAATTCACTGTATTATTAAACAAAATAATGGACATTAATATTATTTATCACATGATAGTTTATGGACATATTCATTGTTTTATAAAATCATTTATTTTTAATGAAATGAAACTTACCTTGGGGTCATATCTCCTATACTGATCTAATCCCAAACCTGATAATAGAAAAAACCTCATTAATTACATGATCATTTTTCATAAATATAATACTAAAGTGCTCTTGAAAAGTAGGTTAGTGAATTTTGAATAAATGGACAGCTAAACATCTATGTTTCATCAATTATGTTGTCCCATACTTGATCTTCATGGCGATATTGAAAATTTTCCAGTGAACAATAATACCTGGGGATTGAACCCATAAATGCCCAATTCTCAATTGTGCAACAAACAGATCTGTAAGGCTTAAATAATTTTATGGATAATCTCGTACGCAGTATGAAGCAGTTTTATAAGAAAAAGCTAAAAGCTGAAGGTATGCATGTTGAATGACATATGTTTCAGGCACCATCTAACAGTAGACTTTTGCTGTTGATGACGATTAAGGGAAAGATCCTGTCCTGTATTAGGTTTTACCATCTGGTTGTTTAACTCCAGGCGTCATTGAGCGCAGAAAGTCATCAGGGGTCATGAATATCTCATGCTGGTCATGATGTTGGGCTTGCAGTGTGGCAAAGTAACGGAATACCTTGTCTGGTGTGGAATAGTGACGCATACGGTTTTCATACTCAATAATCTATCCAGCAGCGTCCAGAATAAGAAAAATACTAATTAAATGCAATTTTAAAAACAAAACTCAATTTTACTTCCAGATTGTAATAGTAATAAACAAAAAAAAAGGCTACTTGATGCAGGTGCAATTTAAGACTGAGACCAACATAAAAGTTGGAGTAACAAGTTGATACTCTGCATAAATTACAGTCAGTTGTATTAAGGCAATAGAGGATGTACCACCACTATGTGTTCTCGGCTGAGTCTTGCCTCTCTGCCGTTCCTTTGGTGAGAAAGTCCATGAGGATTTTTTGAAGTATAAAAAAGAAAGCTAATACAGTTGAATCCGTTTATTATGACATTGAAGGGACAGTCATTCTAAGCGGACGTCATACAAAGCATTTTGTACAAAATAAACAACCTCCTGTTTTTGTCAGTATGTATTTATTTTAACAGAGAGACAATATAGAACTAAGTCAATAATATTAATTGTATTACCCACTGAGACTCAAAACAACCATGCGCATGCGCCGAACATCATCGGGTATCACGTGACGCTTGCGAACACTTGTCGAAGGTGTTGAAAGAATTTTCTATGAAAACCAAACTTCGCTGTGTAATACGTCATAATAAGCGGTTGGTCATTATAAACGGAGTCATAATAAACGGATTCTACTGTATTGTATTAAACTCAGTCTAGTCTTATTGCACCTGTATGGAGGAGCCTCAAAATAAAAATAAATAAAACAAATACCATCAGGCTGTTTCATGCCCGGTGTGATGGCTCGCAAAAAGTCATCAGGTGTCATATAAATCTCTGTGTGTTCACCAAATGTCAATTTCACAGTGGCAAAATATCTGAATATTTTGTCTGGAGTGGAATATGATCTCATACGATTTTCATATTCAATTATCTGTAGTAAATAAACAAAAATTAAAATAAAATAAAAATGTAAAACAAAAATTTATAAAACAATTTTAAAAAGTGCAAGGGTCAGCACAGAAAGTTTTGTAATCATAAAATTATACATCAGCATATTATGACTTGTGATGCAGATTATTGAAGTATTTCTTCTGACAATAAAGTAGTCTCGTTAAACATTTATGTTCCTTACTTAATATGTTAAAGAATATCAACACACCTTTCTGTCCCGGAAACCGATTTTTTCTTTTCTGTATCTCTTCTTTTTGGTGTCTACTTCACTATCTGAGTCAGATTCAGATATTTCTTCAGCAGCATTTATGGAGGGCAATAACTGTTGGTGTGTCCTAAAATATAATATAATATTTGTAATAGGCTCATTTATCTGTAATTTGTTACAGTATTTGAGGTGTTATCAAATATTTATCATTAAAGTGTAATAGCTGGCGTTAAATATGATTATCTAACATTTAATGAACATTTCTGGCCTTTACTGGACTTCTGGACTTGACTAGTTAAGTAAATCATCTCACACTTACCAGAACTTGTATGAAGTGTAGGCGACTGCACCAAATAATACAGAGTAACAAAAATGTTTGTATGAATATTCCTTCCAGTGCTTATCATAGTTACTATTGGTACTATATTTTCGCTGTAAGTTCAATGTTTCATTAGATGGCAGTGCGAGTACCCTAAATGTTGTATGAAAACACGCAGCTTTTCGTATCGTAGCAATTTCACTTGGAAATTTTAACAGACGTAAAGAAAGACTACACATTTTGATAGAAAATTTATAGTTAAACTGAAAAACAATCAGGTTTTCCGCTTTTAAAAATAACTTTCACAGGTATTTTAGCATTTTTGACAAAGTGCTTTGATAACCTGACATTGACAATAACATTGTCAATTTTTTTGCCATACATGTCCATAGACAATACATTGATTTTTTTTAAACAATTAGAGATGTGCTTTCGCTTAGTTCCAGTTTCGGTTTCGGCTAAAAAAATCGAGTTTCGGCCAAAGTTTCTGATTCTGTCAAATATTGCCGAAACTCGATTTATTAGCTATGAAGTTTCAAATGCATAGCCGTATTGGTAAATTCAAGCGATTTCGTTGTAAATACGTCATTCTACTTACAACTGCTTACAACCACTGTTTTTCCTTGGTAAAGATACAGTTGGTTACAATAGAACGTCGCTTACGGAGCCTTAGAACGCATTCGCATGAGTGCTTTTTTTCAGGCGTTTATTAGTTTGCACTTAGTGCCTAACGTGTTATCAGATATACAGAAATGCATTTGTTCTATGTAAAAAAGCGCCGAAATAGAAAAAATCTGTATGTGTATCTGTTCACACGTCAGTGTTTTTAAAGCGCGGCGTTTTCAAACTGTATTTGAATTCGAGTACTGGGCGTGGGCGGTGATATTTAAATTCAATGAGAAGTTTTCTTTTTCGAATAAAAAAAAAAAAGTAGTTTCCAAGAACTCTGTAGATGGCGTTGAACTGACTATGTTACTAGATTTATGCCTTCATTTTTGCACAAATCCACGAGACACAGACTTCTCTTCTTTTTCTTTTGGGACATTTTCTTTTTAAAACTCATAAATTAAAAAGACTGGTCAATAAATATTTTTTTTCTTTTTCCTTGTTGTTATTTATTTCCAAATGCCAATGGTGTGATGTGATGTAGTCGTTGTTTAAGATCTCAAAATTACAATCAAGTTAAAAAAAAAAACAAAAAAAGACGACGTTCCGTTCATTGCAGTAACATACCAAGATCAGCGCCATCTATCCATTGACTAGGGAAACAATCAAAAGAAAATCCCTCATTCACCTTTATGTTAAAACGCGGCGTTTTTTTAACGCCTGAAATAAAGCATCCGTGCGTATGGACTCCTTTTTAAAACGCAATAGCAGATACATGGGAATGCATTTTTGTTCTATTTTGGGCGCTTTTAAACGCCGTAGATTAAACAAGTTGTGTGCTCACAATGTTTGAATAGAGTCCGACTACGTAGAAGTCCTGCGGAAATTTTTTATTCCATTTTTTATATGGAATTAATGTGTAGGCAGCTCAAGCCTTACTAGATTACAGGAAGACTATAGACTAGACCGACTAGAATGTCCACTGCACCTTAGAATTCATCGATCCTAGCCTCTTTTAGCCATCCATTTTTACTCTGTGAACAGTGAACTTCAACTTTGACAGTCCACGGCATTCGAGAATACGCGACGGCGGCAGCGAATCAGCGAAAAGCATGATTTTTTGAATTCTTTCAATCAAATTTGACTGTGCTTGCCAGACAAGACAATTTACTACACATTCGAATAGTGTCGAAGGTAAATTATTCCTCAACATAGAATAACTTAGTGTATGGTAGCAAAACGATGAAATAAGAACGGATTTACATTTGATTCAGCAACTTCTCACCGCAATATACCTATCGTAAATTGGTACGTGAAAAGAGTGAGTTATATAACCTTGAATCACGAGACTTCAGTATTGATCAGTTAATTTTCTGTGAAATATTCAAGTGAGGCAAAAAAATATCAGGTATGTGATTATATTTTTTGTACCCTAAACGCAAATCCGCAATATATGACGCAACGAGTAAAAAGAGGTTAGGAAAACTGGAATACCCTGTGATCTATATAATGCTAGATCAACACTACACTGTAAAACGATGATTGTTACCGTTTTTATCATTATATAATCTTGTCTCCTGTTTAAATCACATAATTAGAAAGTAATCAATGTTCTTGGGGTACTATGACACTGTTACAAAATTCTTAGCTCCTTTCTATTCCTCTCTAATCTGACATCTGTTAACATTTTTACTAATGATTTTAATATGCTAAACATAATATTAAATGAAACAAATACACAGATGCTGGTTTGGTGAGTTTTATAATGATAAATGCCATGGAATTTTATGGTGTTTATGCAAATTTCAAGTAGAAAAGACAATCATACTTATCACACCTCAATTTATTTCTGATCAGAATGCGGATTTTTTGAACTGCATGCAAAAAAAATCCTATTATTTTCCCTAGATATTGATTACTAAATCTAATTATTCTAGAAAATTATATCATGAAAAACAATCAAGTTTGGCTCATGTAAACACAAGTAATTTCTCCGATGACCTTGAACTATTTAATCAAGTCTATAAATAATATCAGAGGATAGTAGTGCATCTATATAACAATTTTGACAGTCTGCCAAATTTTTACATACTAGAAAGTGTATTGGAAAGGCAGTTCTTTAATTGTTCTCTTAATTTAGAGATCATTAATTAACACTTTTAAATCAATACTTACATATAAATAAATAAAACAAAACATTAATAGGTAATAACATTATTTTAGAATTCTGGAAGTTAACCAGATATCAGAAAATATCCTATTTTTTTTTTATTTATCTTGAATAGGTACATTCTAACTAAATTTTGAATAGGGATTAGAATTTAATTATCACTTTTCTTAAGATTGATTAAGCAAAGATTTCTTAATTATTGCATTTTGGGTTTATTGGCATGTTTTTTTCACTAGATAGATAACTCCTTAAGTGTGTAATAAAGAGTCTAATGTGCCAGTTACTCTGGCATTGACAATGTTGTGTCCTAAATTCTCAATTATATTATCTTGCTGTTCCAACAAGTGTTTGAACAGAATTTATCATCTATTTTAATATCTGTGTTACAAGCATTCTACAATCAATAGTATTTTTAAATTTATACCAAATGATTGTTAGATATTGTATTAGTATTTAAACCTTTATGTAATATTAAATTGCTGTCTTAAATTGACTGATAAGGTCTTATATCTCACTCTTTTTTCTTTAAGAATTACCAGTATCGTGATTTATATATTATGTATCATATATCATTCATTTACTTTAGCCTATCTTTTTAAAAATACAAAAGTAAAATAACAATGTTAATAATTGAAAAAAATATTTCGATCAATGTTATGTTGCAACACACAATACCTTTCATTATAATAATAATTCCACACAATCCTGTGAAATAAAATAATATACTTTTTTATTCAATGTTCTCAAGTATAGAGAAAAGCATTGCATTGGTGTCAAACATGGTTAAAAAACAATTAATTAAGAAATATATAAATAACTAAATCTTTTAAATATTTGTATAACTTGAATCAGTATTTTATATCTAGACTAGGGGCCCGTCCCAGCTTCGCATGGGTCTACTAAATAGTCCAAACAAAGCCTAAACATTTGGTTTGGATATGTGGGCCCGTTCTTCAGTTACAAAAGTACAACGAAAAGTGGCATTGATTTTTATATATTTTTTATTATAACAGTTCATTGAATATAAAATTTTCATTTACAGACCTGACACTATACTGAGACCATCATGCATCGTGCAAGAGTTATATTGAAACTCTCAAATAAAGTTGGGAGTAACGACAGATTCGCCTCATGGCTTCTGAACAAATCACAGGTAAGTGCATCTGGTTAAACAAAAAATTATTTTGTTTAGTGTTAGAACTTGGGATATATCTCTTTTGTCAGAACATTAAATACATTGTAAATATTTTTGGTCACTACAGTACAGAAGTATAAGTGTCGTGAGGAAAGTGAAAGCCTTTTAAACAAAAATAAGACATTTCCCTCAGTTTTACAACCTTCCCACAAAAATAGAGGTATAGTAATCTACAAAAAATACGCAAACCACATTGTAGTATTGTAGTCTGAAGTCTTGTGACAAAAAAGGTACCTACACATTGAAAGACTCTGAGGCTATTAAACAATAAGTTCAAGGCCGTCACCGGACATGGTCACTCAACGGTAACTTACGACCTTGTCCAAATAACTGGCTGAAGTATTATTGAAACGAAAAAAAAAAAAACAATTTAAATAAGCAACTTCTTTTAATTTTTTTTTGTGGAAATAGCTTTTGCTGATTTTGTATTCTGCTGCAGAAAATTAGACTAGAAGCTGCATTTATGTTAGTGGAGAAACCGCTAGTTATTGTTTTTGCGCAGTTACTATAATGTTTTTAGGAAGTGATATGTGTTCATTAGAAGAAGACAGATTGGACGCACTATCACGGTGACGCGTCATAACTACAATGTATGAGTCATATCATGTGTCGCCTCGTCGGTAGTACATACCCGATTCCACCAGTTTATAACTGCTTTTTTAAGGACACAGTTCTATTAAAGGAATTGTGTGAATCTGGATGGTTGTGTAAGGTCCTTTATGTGGATCATCTCAAAAAGCTGGGAATTTTGTGAGTCTGGTTGGTTGAGTCCTTTTGTGGTACATCTCAAAAAAGCTGGAATAAAATATATATTTTGAGTTGTAAACAACCCACAAACAGACAGACTCTCTTATTCATTTCTCTTGTCGTTGGCCTTGGCCTCATGCGTCTTGCTTGGCATTCTCCTCTTCAGTCATCCTATGGAGATCTAGTCATATGTCAGTGTGATCAAATTTAATCTGGATTAACACATTATTATTATAAGGTAATGTAAAAACACCAGCAACACTTTTGCTTACTCTTGCCAAAAATGTAGTTTTTTCCTCATAAGGAGTACGACTATCCTTTGCCTTGACCTTGTTGGAATTATTGTTCTACTTGGTAAAGCTGGTTTGTGAATAGGCAAAATTTTATGACGACGGGAGGACTCATTTGATGATCATGACAACCCAAAAAAAAGGTTGCTAACTTATAAGTTGTATTTTCCTTAAATCGTGTTTTGTAACAGGCATTGACGTAGGCTATTTTAAGTAAAAAAGTTCTCGGAAACAAGGTGACTCATGCCATCCTTGTAGTAGATACCTATTTGCACATGCTCCTTTTGAAACAGCCTTTTTATGAAAACTAAATGATTCCCAGAAGACAAGTTACTTTGAACTTAATGGCCACATCCACATAATTATAATGAGAATCACATAGTTTTCTAGATTTATAAAAGCTATCCTCCTAATATAAGCCATACATGCTAGATATGATCTACTGGAGAGATAACTTGTGCAGTTCTACCAGTAGCACGGATGGTCTTATATAAAGTCCGTTTCACGAAAGAAGTCTCGCTGATGCGGCGCTAGTTATGTCACGGAATGTTGTGAAACTCCACTGTTAAAGACTCCCCAAAAAAAATCATACATTCTATACAACACTTATGCTCAGCAAATTAACAAAAATCTCAATATCACCATAACACCACCTGACAACGACAACATTCCCGAGTTTCGAAAATCAGGGCCAATTATTGCCGCGGGACTTCTTTCGTGAAACAGACTTTACCGGAATAATCTTCAGACTACGCTATACGGTGTCACTCAAAAGAATTGATTTTGATGTTGAGCTGGTTGTGTTTTTCAGGAGTACCTACCTGCACAGGTAGGCCTCTCCGGTAAACCGTAGCTGCATGGCAAGATTATGATGTCCATTTTATAAATTGCCATAAGTTAGAGACTTTTGTTAATATTACTTATTATCAATGTATTTGTATATCTTTGTACACATACCTCTTTTTTCGTAATAAAACGCGTATATGCCTATATCTGCGTAATTTTTAGAATAAAATTTCCAAGTACCTGCTGATAATAGCACTAGTGATGTGTTTTGCGTCTGATATTGTTATCTGCTTCGAGAAATTTCAAGGCGAAGGTGTCAGGTTCGAAAGAAAACTCGTTCAGTGGTAGTACGATAACATGTTTACTGTAGGGACTTTTTCTTCGATACTATCTCATTGTAGATTTACAAGAATTGTAATTGAGCCTGACAAGTATCAATTATTTCTTTCTGAGAAAATACGTTCACTTTTTGCTGACGTCTATTCCTAGAGAGCGATCGATCTGTCCATACTTCGTACGTGTTATAAGCACTGTCTGTTGTGTAACCGTTGTGCCAGTCGCGCCTCCAACTTGCTGTATATGTCTGGTACGTTATGACGAGCGGCCGAGCCCCTTTGTTACTCTGATAAACTTTGTTCTATATCGTTATCTTACTGCTGCTTGTTTTTTTCAACCTACGATTGCTCAACTATTTATATTATTACATATATTTATTAATTGGTACCAAACAATATAGGTAACAATTAATTACTGAGTTTAATGTCTACTCCAATGCATATAGAATAGATTTTGGCTTGCAAAGACAGTTGGAGTTTGGCCAACAGAAATGTGAGCGCCAGGAAAGCGATTTATTTTCATGTTGGAAATGTGGCTTAAAACAAACGATGGTATTCTGTTGACGTCATATGACGTAAGCTTTTGTAGCAGTAGGTATACAGTAGTAGATCATACAAATATGCGCTCCTCTTTGGCAGAAAATTTACCATCACCATATAATATGATCCTTCAATATTATTGTTGGTAGGTAATAGATCAATAAATGGATATTAAAATTAATAAAATGTGATTCTCTTTCGTCAGAATGGGTATGACCATGACAAGCATTATTGTTATCAGATAAACCAATTTATTGGTGGTTTGGTGACGGCGAAATGATCGTAACATAATTGTTTTTAACTCTCTGTTCATGAATAGCTAGAAGCGTCTCGTGATGCTGTCCTGTGTCCTGACTTGCATTCATTGTTTTAAATAAGTATGTCCCAGTTATGTCGCAATCAGTCTGTATGATAGTGAATGTACTGGGATCAATACCTAGGTCACGCCAGGCTGTGATTTTCCACTTGGAATTTCTTCTTAGTAGACGATTTCTTAAAAAAAAACATAATATAGGTATGGTCTGCTGGTAGCTGTCTGCCTGCCTTGGCATTATTAAAAACGCACAAGATGAAATTCCTAGTGTTCCTTCCCAAAAAAGTATTTAATGTTTTTTTTTGTTTACACAGGCCGCCGCTGTACCACTGACTAGCTATAGGCACAAAAGCTCGGCAGCCGCTGAACCCTTCCTCAATGGCTCCAGCTCCGCCTATGTGGAGACCATGTACAACACATGGCTCGCAGACTCCAGCTCTGTACACGCGGTAAGTTGAGTTAACTTTTTGCTCTATGGATTATTCATTACCTGTTAGTTTGAGATTTAAATGCAAGATACTCGTAACTACGGCACCTGGAAAAAAGGTTCCATTGTCTGGTGAATTTTTAAGTGATTTAGAATTATTTTTTTATTCACTTGTCAGATGACACCGATGATGATATGTCTTTACGAAAGTATGCAGAGTTAGCCTTAGTTATTAATGGAAATACTAGAAAAGGACAAGTGTAAGGACTACTAAAGGACACCGTGGATTTTAGTCAGTACAAGTCTGACAGTCTCTCCTGCACTGGGTAGGACTCATTTAATAATATAACCACGCTTAAAAAGTTACACTATGAAACGTAACTAAATAACCCAGTTTGGTACCATTCGTAACAATAGCTCTTGACCCCTATTATGTCTGTATAATAGTGCCTTGACATCGAAACAGAGAGAACTTGCTCCATTAGCAATCAAAATTAACTGAGATTCTAGACTATAATAAACGTAGAAATTGATAGAATATTACATAACCGCACAGTTACGTACGTTGTGTTATTAATGGACATTTTAAATACTACCAATAGGTAGTATTTACAACTTATTTACTTTTTATGTAATAACATAAAAAGTAAATAAGTTGTAAATTTTAATGTTAAATGTATGTGATGTGGCTGTACTTTTCTAATAAATAAATAAAAAAATGTACGGGCCATTCCGAAGGCAAACCGCAAGGAAAAAGTCACGCGCACTTTTAACACTCTGCAAAGGATTGTCTTTAACTAAAAAATCAAGTGCTCGCGCATCGTCGAGCACGCGCTAGGAAACGCTTCATGTATGCTACATGGATTTTTACCCTTGTTAGTTTGCGGTTATGATTGCCTCAATATAAATAAATACAAAAGTTAAAATAATAAAAACTTAAAAAAAAAAACTTATCACCAAAAGTTTTTCTTTCATAACAATCGGTTATAAATACCTCAAGAATCTCTATGAAGTTTATATGTTTACTATAAATATCTAAGTATGTTATGGAGTTGTAAACGGATTTAGATACGCTTGTATAATTGTATTGGTTTTCGTGTCTACCATCAGCATATTATTTTGATGATAACACTGCGGACATTATTTTTACAGACGCCACAGATAAGATAAACTGTTTTGTACCAAGTTTCCTAGTATTATCTCTGTTTTCCTCGGCTATCAAACAATCATAAGACTGTATCTATTAGATCAATGTTATGGCGTCATTTGAAAATATACTTCATCATTGAAATTCGCCTATATCATTGATCAAATTAATCTGATCCGGAAACTGCTGTCATATTGGATGCCAGTGTAATCCAATTGTGGGTTTATTAATTGCTACCCTTTGCCCATGACGTGTCTGCATGGTGGTTGGAATTAATCCCATAGAACGCGTTCCCGGAATAAAAGTAATCTATGTCCTGCAAATTCATGATCATTTGTGTGCCAAATATCGATAAACAACCCGACAAACAAAGTTATTTTTATGTGTATAAGTATACATTAGATATATTAATAAGAATAAAATACACATAGTATTGCCGCTGACAGGCCGACTTGATGCGCTTTAGGGCTGATTTTTCAATAGTCAGATAACTTTATCTGAGGAATAAAAATAGCGGTTTGACAATATTTTCTATAGATAAGCTGTCAAACTGCCATTTGCAATAGTTCTGAATCTCATTGAAATAAATAATTGAAAGTCATTTTACTGAATGAATATTTTAAATTAATAGGTCATAAATTCACATGACATTGTGTGCAATGTCCATATGAACAAAAATAAATAACCATTTTATGTGATGGTGATTGTCTAGTAGATGTCAGGTGATCAATGATGATGAAAGACGTCAATTCGTATGACGTCGTTAATAAAGAAACACTCGCGATTGTTGACATAACCACTTGAGTGATAAAGCATGCTAACCAATACGTATTTCCAATTATGGATAGGTGAATTGGTTTGCTGTGTCTAGACGAGTCCTAGACAATTTATTTCTTCGATTGATTACATCAGATCACGTCAGTCGTAAAATGGAAACTCGGAAAATTATAACAAGAACGGCTTACTTTATGAGGTCAAAACATAAAAAAAATATTTATTTTTAGGTTTACGACCTCGTCTTTTTGTAGTACTTGATTTTAGATGTTTTATATCAGGTTTAGAAAATTCAAATCGTGACCGTTGTGTTCTACAACCTGATTTATTTCGACCCCATAATTACGCTCCATCGTTATGAGACAGCTGAATATATTTTCACTTATTGTATTGTCGTTTATAACAAACTCATTAAATTATAAGTTTTATTATTCATACAATATTTAAACATGATCGCTAGGCTTTGCTCAAATTTTCTAATAAGTACACGCTATAAACCAATACTATAGATTGATAGACATTAGACACATTAATCACGAATCAGTGTTCCTCAGAAAATAATAAAGTAAGTGCGAATAATTCATGGACGCCACAAAACTAATTAATGCTCCGAAAAATTTACAGATTTATAAATGAACCGTGAAAGTCGAGCCTCAAGGGCAAAAACTAAACAGTGGACGTTTGGTCAGAAGAAAAAGAGATGTGACTTAAGAGTGTGAATTGACAATTCGTGCTCGGCCAATTCACGAGTGGATACTAAACGGAATCAGTTGTTAGTCGCATGGCGTTATCTGCTTTAATCCAAAAACTCCGGAGTTTAACAGAATCTCATAAAGGAGTAGAACAAACATTGCGGTCGCTCACTCTGTCAGCTTAATGTGTAAATTAGTATACAGTCATTTGTGTTTTTAAAACCGCTGTTATTGAGGTAATTTGTTCATGAAAATGGGAAATTTAAGTTGACATTGCCGGATTATTAAGGTCACGAATTCTATGTTTTTTACTTTTATACAGCGATACATTAAGCAGTATAGTAAATGTGGTTATAGATCTTTACATTGATAACGTGTTTGTACTGCAAAAACCCACATAATCAAAAAACTTGAATACGTAAGTATGTAAGAACATACCACATACCCGCACAATCATTGAAGGAAGGTTTTCGATATAATTTTTCCTTGAGCGATTATACTATGACTTTCCATATGTAAAACAGGTCAGAATGACAATAATCTTGCAGAAAAAAGGAAAATGGAGAAATTATATCAGTTAGGATAAGCCGATAATGTCACTATCAGATTTTACTTTGATAGATCACTACTTTTCAATAACAATCACGGTCGATATCTATATGAGGGAAGATAAGGAAAGTCCGTTTTATAGTGGATACTGCAAGTAGATTAATAACAATGCTCGCTAGGATTACAGATATTACAATGCAATCTATACATATAATAAAATAGTAGGAAAGTCAAAACTGTACATTGAATATTTTTTTAAAAGAATACTTGGGGTGTGATCTACAATCGATACCGAAGCCAAAAATATAGTTTTTAGAATTTTTGTCTGTTTGTCTGTTTATCTGTTTGTCTGTTTATCTGTTTGTCTGTATGTATGTCCGGGATAAACTCAAAAAGTACTGGACGGATTTGAATGATTCTTTTTTTGTTGTATAGGTATTAAGTCTGGTCAAAACATAGGCTATAATTTATTTTGAAAACTTGAACAACTGGCGCAGAACCGCAACAGACCAGCTAAACTATAAGAGATACAAAAATGGTGCCATAGCAAAAATTGTTCCACGTGATGAGCATTTTCTGCTGAGAGAATTAGTTTGAAGATCTGGAACACCTGATGTGGAACTCCAAGAGCCCAGCTACACTATAACATTATACAGGAATAACGTCTCAGCAAAGTTGTTCGGCCTAATGAGCAGTCTCTGTGGACATATAAAAATTGAAGATCTGGAACACCTGATGTGGAACTCCAAGAGCCCAGTTACACTATAACATATACAGGAATGACGTCTTAGCAAGAGTTGTTCAGCGTGATGAGCACTCTCTGTTGACGTATAAAAATTGAAGATCTAGAACACCTAATGTGGAACTCCAAGAGCCCAGCTACCCCGCGGTGGTGGACGCCCACGGCGTCGGACGTCACAAGACGATCTCCGGCTACCGTAGGCGCGGGCAAGCGGGCGGCGAGTAAAGGGCAACTCGCCTTCCGATCATGGACGGCGCGTCGTGTTCCACGCGCGCCTTAAAGAGCGTCAGCATAATGACGGGGCCCCCTCTCAGAGGGCTAAAGCCTGCCGGGGTCGCGGGACTTATACCATCACCGTTACCCCGGAATAAGGGCTATTGAAGGACACCGTGAATTTTAGTCAGTACAAGTCTGACAGTGCCTCCCGCCCTGCCCGGGGTGGGAGTACTCATTTGATGATTTACCACGAAAAAAAAGATCCCAGCTACACTATAACACGATTTTTTTTAACTAGGCGTGGATGGCTTGATGGCTTAATGTGTCGTGATGGATCTTCGAAACTATGACGAATATCGAATAATGTTGAAGACTCCTTTTTCCTAAGATTTGGAACACCTGATGTGGAAATCAAAGCTATCACTAATTTCACGGACATGATTTTCGATGACGATTAATATATTAATACAATTTTTATTCTACTGGCCAAACTCCCATGAATTTTTTACCCGGACTCTTGGAGTTGGGTATCTGACTTTCAGATCTTCGATTTTGCCGACCCCAGTGTCGCTGGCATAAGCAACAAGATCCGCGTACGAAGTCGCGGGCAGAAGCTAGTTATATATAAAAAAAAACTATTACCATTAGTGTCATAATCTAAAAATCATTATCTTTGTTAAGGAATTCCCCGCGAATGAACGTCATCGTACCTCGATATTGGATTTGTGATGATTAAATGATTAAAATATTATGATGATACGTACAGTCACGAGAAATAGTATGTATATGTTACGGTAAATGTGATTAATTGAAAATTATTAATATTTTTACAAAATTATTAATAATAACCACATGTTTTGGTAAATGTGAATAAACGATCGAAATTTATTACTTTTAGTAGTAATTATTAATAATTCACGACATATATTGGTAAAAGTGATAAAATTAATAAACTAAACGGCTAAACCTAGTGCTAACTGAAGATAAGTATGATACACGTAGGTTTAACCGCATGTGGTCGGTTACACCTAGGTTTAGCCGGTTAGAATTAGGCCTAACCTCGAGACTTGCTGGCACCCCGACTCGGACAATTTAGGTTAGAAGAGGATGGCGGGGTCTGAAAGACCCCGCCATCCTCTTCGTGGTTATTTCTTTCTTAATCACGCAGAAGTAGGAGCCCCGCGGAGCGGGGCTCCGTCGACTTGCTCCTTTGAAGGAAGTTTACTTATTACATTTATCACTACTAGGGTCAAATTATTAATAATAACCGACAAATGTGATTAATTAATCACTTTAACCTCGACTTTCGGCTCGACTAATTATTAATAATAATAGATAATTATTAATAATCTTCAATTATTCACTCTTACCGTAACATATACACTCAGAAGTATTTAAAAGCGATTTTCTGCTACCATATTGATTAAACTTTTGCCTTTTCATTAGACTTATATTTTGGAAGCCATACTATTACGAAATAGGTCTTATTTCAAAGTGGAAATCAGTACTTTACGAGAGTACATTGCGTTTGAATTTTGAAGTGTATACATGTTATTGCTCGAGACTGTGCGCTGACTAAAATAAAAAAAAGATAACGAACAGGAAAATAATAACGTTTTACGTTCTCCCAAGACAAGGTTTAGCAAAGCATAGGTATCTACTTATGCATGCTAACCGCAATCGATTTTCATGGCTTGGGTATTTCCCTGTCTGAATGTTGATTTCACTAACCATTCGCTGCGTCCCAAAATTCGGAGGTTATCAACTTGCATTGATCATTTTTGTCGTCATTACTAAAACAGTTTTTATATGCAACACTTTAGGGTCTGTCCTAATCACTTTTCAAATGTGCATTCGTTTCAAATTACTCCCATATAAAAATTAGTACCACATTATTTTGCTTTAGTTCTTGTTACTAACGAACTTCTATTTCTTCTAGTCGTGGGATGCGTTTTTCCGCAATGCGACGGCCGGTGCCCAGCCCGGTACAGCCTACACTTCGCCGCCAAACTTGTCGCCTTACAACAAGAATGAAGTACCTCTCACATCGCTGGTACCCGCTGGCGCTGGCATGCCATCCATCGCTGCAGGTTTGTACATCTCACATGGTGTTAAGAACATTTAATGATGTGATGGATTACGTTTTTTTAAACTGTACGATATTGGACTCAAACATTTTGGAGTAAGGTCGTTTTCAGGTCTTCCGGAAAAGTTTGGACACTTAGTCAATCGCGTAAGAAGGCGGTGTTAACTTTGCATTACTGTGGATCTTATATTTTTGGAAACAAGGAGTTGACATCTAGTGACAATTAGGCCTTGTTTGGTTACGTCTTGCTTATGAATTTAACAACCAATTAGTAAACTAGTTCTTGCAAGTTTAGATGCGCGGTTTTTTGCGATCTTTTGTAATCGGCGAAACATACAGATAACTTTTCTAATATTTGAAAGAAAGAAAGAAAAGAGATTTATTGGGACACACAGGACAAAATAACAAAATTACAAGAATAAAAACAACAGAGAAAAACAAAAAATATTAAAAGAAAAACAAAGGTAAAACATAACGAAAAAACATAAAACAATTAGTCCTGTGTGAGGCCAAAAGGCTCCTACCTCAGCTCAGCATGTGCCTTTTGGCCTCACACAGGACTAATTGTTTTGTTTTGTTTAGTATTTGTTGATGTTTAGACCATAATGGTATTTTTTCACAGGTTCTCCAATTAACGAGAAGATAATCGACGACCATCTGGCTGTGCAGGCCATCATCAGGAGTTACCAGGTGATGAATGTTCCTATCTTATCGCTGTTGACATGATTTTTGTTCGACATTCATTATTGTTTGCACTTTTTTTGAACCCTTTTCGTGACTCGCCCACGTTTGGGAGCTCATGTACCATAAAATATAATCATCTGTTCAGCTTTGAAACTAGATTAGAACTTTTCTTTTCGATGTTGTCTAATGATGAATTGAATTATTTGTTTTTCTCGACGTTAGCTTCCAAACTAAACGTGTTTCCCCTTTTATTCCCAGTTTGAAATACATGTTGACTAAGAAATGTTTATGTCAGGTCTAGGTAGTGTTTATTATTTTACACATTTTTACAATTATTTCTACAAAAGCAGCTTTCTAGCATTATGATTGTAGGTCGAGATGATAAAGATAAGTTAAACTAGGCAGAATTAACTTGTCAGCAACTTTAATTTATTTGTTTATAAACATAGAATTAATTATGACATTTTTTTATAAATGTTATGTTAAGTTTTTTTTCTTTTGTTAATTTTGTAAGACTAACTGTATATAAATTATCATAATTATGTTGACAAATGGACAATATGTAAATTACAGTCATTGTTACTGCGTGTGGAACAATTGGCATGGCGGTTTCAAGACTATTCGTTCAACTAGTCTAAATTCTGTTACACGACCTAGCGACAGAAACATCTACCTACATAATAATAAGTCCTTGAATCACTGTTTAGTAGCGTCATAATGGTCGCTGTAAATATCTTTATATTGGGAACAATAAGTAGCTGTAGTCGCTCGGTCGTGGATGTTTGCAATTTGGGCTAAAATGTGATGTGGTGGCGGGTGCGTGACAGGCTCGCGGTCACCTGGCGGCCGACGTGGACCCGCTCGGCATCACGACGGCCAACCTGCCGCAACTAGGCATGCGCGGCCCAAGCTCCGAGCTCATCATGAGGAAATATTTCAATTTTGGTACGCACGACAGAGGAGAAATGTCGCTGTCGTAATTATGGACGCAACCACATTCGTATATCGTTTCGTTATTTATTTCAACATTGCATTGCGTGTCACTGATTGTTGTGTTTCGTAAGCGATTTTATAACACACATACATATTTTTAACCGTCATGCTTTAAGGGAGAAGAGTGGTCACGAGTGTTGATGTGACTTTGTCTATGGATAGTCGTAGCTTTTACACCACGCAAGTCACTTAACATATAGCCTTATGATGCATCACCAATAATATCACAGTATAGTGTTGTCCTCAAACTTGAATTGTTTGATTTGTTATGTATCAGACGTGCTTATCTAAATGTAGATAACACTTTGTCCAAGTACACTGCTTGTGTCATAGAAATTTATGTTAGGAAATTGTTCTTGCATATGCATGTGTGTGATAATACTCGCTATCGATTACTATCAAAGATTTTATTTGCTGTAGTTTTTCATTTTAAGCAGTTTTAGCCACCCAAATAAATCCTAACAATTATAACCTATCTGCTAGATGAGATTATATTACCGAGAGATTATTAAGGTTTTGTGAATGCAAATATAGTGTTATTCATATCATCATACATTTGGTTCATGCAAAATAACCAGACCGACATAAAATGCTAGTCTCAAATGATACAAAAATACATAAATCTAAAATATAAGTAACAATTTACTGCCTTATTTCTTCTTTATGTCGTATATAACACATTTTTCTGATGTGGTAGGCGCCGACATATCTTATAATATGCACGTTTATGGGAATAATGAGATTAACATTACATAATTATATCACTTTATTTTTCTCAATCATTCGTATGCTGCGTAACAATCTTATAAATCTGCCAGTTTCTCAAATTTATATACAATTAATATTTGTACATATTTTCTAAACCTTAAATATTCAACAGATGGGCCTACCTATGTATTACTGCTTTATATATTATATATCTGAAGAAGGGATGTATGATGAGGCAGTCACTTGATTGTTTTGTTACGAAGATTTTGTTTTACGTTGAATGTAGTCACGTGGTCACCTAGTGGCGCAATTAGACCCGCTGGGCATCGCTACCGGGGACCCGGTATCGAGCGGCGAATGGCACGGCGGCTTGCGAGCCTTCGCCAACGAGGCAGTCATTAGACAACACGTCAGATTCGGTATGGACGAATAAACTCTATCACGTATTCGGTGGGACCACACTGATGTCAAATGGACTTCGCAATTATACATCGTTAGTCTGATAAGATAACGGTGATTTGTAAACCCAAACAAACAATTAATTAGTTTTCTACGTAGTAAAATTTCTGTCCAATTGACATCAACCCAGTTCAAGCGCGAGTAATGCGTTAGACCTGTAATACACGTGCTAGTAATTTGTTCAAAATTATGCAAGTAGCTTGCGTGTCATTAAGCTGTTAAAGCTTTTAATTGGTGAACGATACAACGGCATGCCTGCTACTAGCATACATTTGTGCAAGTGCAAGTTACTGGCATTTGTATCATGGATCTTACTCGCGACTTGTTGTCCGTCCTGTAGGGGGGTTAGTTTCGGTTTCACTCCTGGCACTGCCTGTCTTGCGGACATGTACTTGCGTCTCACGCGTACTTTACACTTACCTTTCCTGTACCGTATGTAGTTAGATGCTTTGTGGTGCTTGGTTTGTAGAACTTTGACCTCGTAGATTAAAAGGAGATGGATGATAATTTTCAAATAACTTAATTTTCTATCTATTAAAACTAATTTTAAACAGTAGAATAGATTACAGAAATTAATTGGAACAATATTTAATTGGAATTTAAATATAATTGAGACTAGCTTTTTGAAATAATCGGTCATATAAATTAATTAACTAAAATATTACTAATTCCACGAATATGACTGTTTTGTTCACCATTGAATGTTTTATTTTTTTTGTAATGGTATAAATTAATTATAATAATGATTAACAAATGAGGTTGAGGTATGGAACACCTGCTAAGACTAACTGCTTTGTCATCATATTCCTTTACTAGAGTATGTATACCAGATGTTAACTGTAAATAGAACTCAGTTCATCATAAGGAGTATAGGCAGGGGATAGGTTTTAAGTTAAGACAGTGAATATTAACCTTAGTAGGCTGTGTAATTGTAATAATGATATAAAGGATAGGTAAGACGTCGATAAAGTCTAATTTACCTTACACACCAAATACACATTCAAGATTTAACGCCTTTTTATAAAATTGTACTTTATGTGATAAAAGGTAAAAAATTACACATAATATTTGTAGTAGACCTGCGAACATAGTTTAGAATCCTAGTTAATACTTCTGTATCCCAAAAAAGTGTGTATAACCTTTATAAATTAATGTTTCCGCATTGAAACTAATGTAATTAATGAATGTTCTTTACATTGTAAATAGCCATTACTTGAGAACATTTTACATTTATTTTATGCATATTGTATGATAATTATAAGAATACAAGTTAATTTTTACTATCTATTTGCATAGGTTGACAACTTTTGGTAAAACTGTGTGACGAAAAAAACATTTCTAATTAATTAACAAGTGTTTATGTAGGTTATATAACTTAACAACTATCTTAACTGCTTTTATTTTGCTGGCTTATCTTCGAGGATATTTTGTGTTGCTCCTTGATCAGCACCGTATTTATTGATTGTATTCTAACCAGCTGCTGATTAGCCCTGCGGAATAATTCTCACTTATCTCCAAAATCCTTTACGAAGGAGATAATGCCTCAAGCTATTAGGCAAAGACATGAATATTTTTATTTTGTTTGCTTCTTATTTTTTGTTTCAAAATACTAATCGCAGTATCGCCGGTTAAATAATACACGCTAAATGAGTATGTTGTGCACTAAAAAACAGATCCGAGGACATCACATAGCCAATCTCGACCCCTTGGAAATAATGAACAGCGAATTGGTCGGTAAAAACAAACGGGCGGTGATTCACAACAGCTACAGGTTTGGTAAGAAACACACGAGAACCTGAAATACTGAAAGCACCGTGGTCGCTCGTTGTCTCATACGTAGGTAGTTATGGCGGCGAAGCAATCTTCCTATACAATTTTCCATTTGCAACACGTTCGAAAGTCATACCTATATCCTACTAATTGATCTGACGCAATTTCAGGTGGAATTCCCCATTATCAATCTATATTTTAGGCGGCAACTAAGTATTAATGCGGATTGGCACAAAACCATTAATAAGTTTTATTGTTTTGTTGTTGCAGTCGGATTATTTGGACTTTTTATGAACAGAATTTATCAGCAAAGTTAACAGATAAATCAAATAAACGTGTTTTTATTTTTTATTTGCGTTTATTTTTATTTATTTAAATATCTGTTCGTAAATCGATTGGGAAGCTGGTAGCCATAACTACAAGATCATAAAGAAATGTGGATGTAACGCACAAGGTCCTCGGCTCGCACGCGCACTTGCTCATATCAATACCTATTTAAGTATTCATGATCTGCACGATTATTATCCATATGGTTTATTTAATATTATTATAATGATTGCATGCCTGTATTTACTAGATTGTATGAGCATTAGCATGTATATTATTATATATACTGCATGAAACTTTTATTATTATTTATTTTATATCCATTTACTATATTTAATTAAGATATATAAATATATTGGCGATGGTACGAATAGAAATGTATATTGTTGTTGGCATTGAAAAATGTGCTATCTTTTCTTGGTCGGTGTTGGATGCTAGCCAAAGAATAGCTCTTCACTTCTAAAAAAATATATCTTTAAAATAACAACACTTTGTTGCACTTCGGAGTTTCTTTTCGTTACTATTTTGATGCACCGCATAAATATATAAATATTTAATGTAAAATGTGTATTTGTATATGTAAAGTTGTCATTACTGTAGGGGTGTACAATTTTGGGATCATTTGTAATGTTGATTGGTAAAAAGTCCTAGTAAAGGGATATGATAAACTATTTGCTTTAATTTGTGCTTTCTTTATTGAAAGGGTAGACTTCACGTGTAATGCTGCATCTATTACATGGGTATTTAAGCGATATATTTACTTCGTAACGTTCCTACTCTGATTGCTCGTTATATGTTTTAGATGAAGCCGATATGGACAGAGTTTTCAAACTACCGTCCACTACTTTTATTGGTGAAAAAGAGAAAGCGTTACCGCTAAGGTAAGTTTTAAAAGTATTATTTAGACTAAAACTGAAATCTGCGTTACAGAACGAACCTCTCAGCTTACCGAAACTCACCGAACTTTGCTCGAAAATAGACCATATTTGCAATACGTGAATGTGCATATTTGTATGATACGGTTGGTTACAATCTCTTGCACATTACTTTTTCAGTAATAAGGTTCATTTTCGATTGAAGTGAGAGAGGTTATGCAATAAACATCCTTCATGTAAGTAAAATTGTGACACAAAAGTTTATAAGGCATTCCATAGAGCGCACTATATTCCCCAGTATAGTCCCCAGCGATGGAAAGTTATGATAAAAATAAAAAATCTAAGTATATTTTGCAAGGAATGCAATTTTGATCGATGCCCTATCACCATGTAATTTAATGATTACCTGAAATAATAGGATTTTGAGTCACATTGCAAAATGGTAGCAAAAACGTTTAATCACAGGTGAAATTGATTATGATAAAGATGTTATCAGTGTTATTGTGTAACCTTCACCTTGCCTTAACAAACGCATGTGAGTTGTGACGTTTTTACTTTACATTATCGATAACGACGGCCACAGCTGATTGTTATGCGAGTTAGAGAATACAAAGCTTAAGGTAGGGACAAACTGAACCCACGTAAGCAACGTACGTAATTCTAAACGGTTGAATTTGTATGCCTAGAAACACACTTACCATACGCAACGCAACGTATGATAAGTGTGTTTCTAGGCATTGCATACGTTGCTTACGTGGGTTCAGTTTGTCCCTACGTTTATTGTTTCCGTGGATTTCGTCAGAACTAAGTTTTTACTACAGTTATTCTATTCTAATCGCACTGAAATTAGTTCCGCTTCTTATCTAAACTATATGCGGCATACGTGTCGGAGAATGCAATAGAAAATTATGTAATGTCCTCATACTTACATAATATTATTCTAATTGCCTGTAAAGGCACTGCATGCTATGCTAAGAATCTTAGATGATTTTGTTCCTTATCTTTAATTAATTAGCAACACTTCACTGCCATAAATGATCGAGAATCCTATGGTATGCTTGGTTTACGTATTAAAAATATGATAAAAAAATAAAATACGAAGACAATAAGTTTTGGTTTAAGGACGTTTATGTGGTTACTTGTATAACATATGATTGGACAATGTTCCACCCATCGGTTATGTTGGCGAGAGGCAGGCCCAGAGTGTGATTCTAATTCGTCACCCTAAAATTTTTCCCTAAACTACTATGCCTAGCCCATTTCCAACAATGTTGGTGTCGACTTTCTATCCAACCCATTACTCAAATCAGTATATTAGCGAACATCATATGACCTACACATCCCAGTTCAATCAAAATCAATAAATCAGCTTACAATATTCCCATTGCTGGAACACAGGCCTCCTTTCTGTAAGAGGAGCAGTAGGCTTTAAACCACCACGGGGACCCATTGCGGGTTGGACATTGTAACGCCTCATACCGGCCATACACGGTAAAAGTATAGTTGCGCAAGTATACTGCAACGTGTGTGGGAAGATACTTGCACAGATTCCTAAAATGTTCACTGTTCTGTGTTTTTGCAAGTCCAGACTTGCGCAAGTATACTGGAACGTGTGTGGCTGGCATTAGTTACTAAACCTAACTATAACACTACAACAACAACTAATAAATGCATTTCTATTCTAGGGAGATCTTGAACCGTCTTGAGCAGGCGTACTGCAACAACATCGGTATCGAGTTCATGTTCATCAACTCTTTGGAGCAATGCAACTGGATCAGGCAGCGCATCGAACCTCCCAACGTTGGCAAGATGAGCGCCGACCAGAAGAGACTGATCCTCGCTCGACTTACCAGATCCGCTGGGTAAGTGACAGTACAGCCATCATTATTAATTTTTAAATATGGTTTTCTTATTATAAAAAATATGGTTTAGTAGTGAACCTTTGGGAATATTGCTATAGTGGCCGTTTTAGACCCGCTGGTCATACACACTTCTTATCAGAATATTTAATGCTAAGTAATAAAATTTGACAGGTTTATACAGCTATTTAACTTTATATCTATATTCAGCATGACTTCTTTTTTATCGTATCACATAAGCGTGGTACGAAAAATATAAAGAGACACACCTTTTTATGAAGTTTTAGGTTATTTGCAAAAAATACAAACGTAACCCTGTGGCATAGTTGCGCATACAGTCATTTTATTTGAAGTAACAGGGAGACCATGTTTCGGTCATCTTCTAGGCAATATGTTTTTATGAGATATACAAAATGAGTTTGGAAAGCATAGGTTTTTCTAAATAAATATAAAACAATCGGACGCGAAATTTCCGAGACACGATATAGGTTCGTAAAACATTATTTGCCCAAAATACATAATCACATTAAAAAGATGGTTACGAATGAGTTATAAAAGCCATGCTTAAACTTAGAAAACTTAAATTCATAGTCTCTCCTTCGTCTACGTTCATACATTTATTTTAAATAAAATAATCAGTTAGTGACAAATGATTAAAGCATGTTGTTATGGCTACATACGATACCGATTACTGATAACTCGGACAGCTACTTCCCTTCCGCAATAGCCCGCATTTAATATTCCTATTATGCACTTCTATCTGTGAAGAGTTTAAACACTCATACGATCGCGTGTAATTTGCCTTAATGTGTTTGATATAAGGTTTAAAATACAATGATTTATAGTGGTAACAATATAAAATGCATATAATAATATATAAAATGCCAACTATAAAAACGTAACTTAAAATGTCACTTACGGGATACCTTCCGTGATTCTTTATTTGTAAATAAATTGTTAGGAGCAGACAAAGAAAAAGGGTAGACAGATTTGTCTGCTCCTAACAATTTATTTTCATCCACCCGCATTCTCCAGTCAACCCGCGATCATGGCGCTTGCAATAGCGTCGAAATATCGGGAACTCAAACAAATAAAGAATCACGGAAGATATCCAGTAAGTGACATTTTAAGTTATGAAGCAAACTGTAATAGTTTTAAAAAGTCGTAGATTAAATGTGAAATGTATCATTATGATTTACCTACATCATAGGAAAATGGAGTAAAAGTAGCTCACTTATGCATTATATGGGTGACTGGCGACAATGCACGTAGTAAATAGGTTTAGATAAGAGAGGCCTTACACATGTCTTGCACACAAATGCTACAAATACTGTTACAATGTTTTTTTTGTTCCTAGCTCAGGTGATTATTTCACGGCTGCGTTTCTAATAGGCAAAGTAGCAAGTACCTGCATTCATCCGTTTACCATTCCTATGTATCGTTAGTTTCACTTCCCAACAATAAATCACTTTTCTAAAACCTTTTAAAACAGTTTCGCAATAATATTTTGATAAAATCACCGCTTTTTGTTTACAATCCACATGACATTTCGTCAGACGTCAGTTTTAACAAGTGAAAGCGCCATCTGGCGAAGTTTGTTAGCAGCTATCGATTAATCGATATTTTAACATAATGATCGAAAACTTTTAAGTAATATCAACTAACACCTTCCTAATAATTTTCAGTTAAAGGAAAACAAACGAAATTAATAATAAATTAAAATAAATTTATTAACGGAAATGAGTTTATTTTTTCATTATAAACTTTCTTCTAGAAACTTCGTCAAGGCGATGCATATTTAATCTGTGGTTTTGTTTGCGTCCTTGGTGTTGACAGCTCTAAGTGGTTATTTTGCCGAGTTATAAATATACTATTTTCCCCATGAAAAGGAAGATAGATTAATGGAAAATTGCGAGATATTGATCATGGAGCAAAGAATTGAGGTGGATCTTAAAGCTTAATATGGCTTCGGCTTCTGGTCGTGACCTTAGACAGTTTTTGTGAAGTTTTTGTGTTTTTGTAGTGTTTCCCCATGGGGACCGGTTAATTGTGTTTTGCTGAAAGTCTGGGAGAATGGCCGAGGCTTGGCACCCGAACCCTGACCTCAGATCCGGCAGGAGCGACAGTAGGTCAGCCATTTATCTCAGAGACAGCCTGGGAGGCGCTCGCCTGAAATCTTGCGACTAATTTAAAAGGTAAGAAATCTTGTTGTAACCGGGTCTGGAGTTAGTCAGTGAGCGCTCCCCTAGTTGTTGAGAGAATATGTTGGTGATCTATTGAACGCTTATTCCAGGATTCCAAACTGCGTCTTTTCGTGTGCGGGCCCAGCCAGTCGAGCAACACGAGGCCACAGTCCAAGGGCTATTCCCCTGCAGTAACTGTGAGTATTAACCCCTGCTATTCCCCAAAGATTGGTTGTTGTTTTGACTAGCTAGATTTCCCTGCTCGGTCACCTAGAGGAAAGCAAATTAGTTTTGTTTATATTCCTAGCCCTCCGTATTGTCGATTGCAGGGAGGCCCATCGGGTGATTCGCTCCGCCGCTGGGATTCAGAGTGCAGTCTGAAGCCCAGACGCGGAACCCGTCCTCGAGCACGCCGTTAGCCCCTGCAGAGACGACTGTGCGGCTGGCAGACCCCGCCTAACAATAGCGCAGGCGTGACGGTTTTTTTTTATTTTTACTTCCTTTTTCTTTCAATTATTTCTACGGATTATCTTAAGACGGTTTCTGTGCAAACCGCCTCTTATAAGACCGGTGTTAGGTGAACCCGGTTTTGATGTCGGTACTTCACCGAATTTAAATTAAGGATCTTGGAATTGTCTACCCTCATCCCGAAGAATCGTGGACATCTGCAGCTCCAGGATCCGGGACTCTTCCAGTCCCTGGCGCCCACTATTTAATTTAATTTAGGTAACTTTAATTGGAAGGTTCAGATATTTGATAACATTTTATTTTTGTAGTCGTCATCGAATCAGTACCCGGTTATCTCCAATTCCCCATGACCCTAGCTCTTAATTTAAAAGGTTGAAACTGGCTAGCGTTACTTGTATAAAATAGTTAACACCAAGAAATGTCCTTTATTTCACCATTGTCAGAAAATTATATTGTATAATTATTTTAATTAATCAAGGTAACAATACAGGGTGTTTTGGCTAATAAACCGTTTGAGTGAATTGATTGTTTTCTTCCATTCTTATCACCAACCGGGGAGGGAGAAAATATATTATGTAACAGTGGCGCCCAACGTGTGTATTAATTGGAGATAGAGGTTACGTCTATTGCTGTACCTTACAAACCGGAGTACTGATTCTGGAACCTTCCAGTTATTTAATTATTTAGGAAGAAAAAACCGTCGTGCGGAATCCTTTTCTTGTTTGTGCTGTTTTATACAATTTTTTATATTTTACAATTTACAATTTTTTACGGTTTACAATTTACTTTTTACATTTTTTTTTATTTTACTTTTTGCTGTGTTTTACAAGTCAGTTTTGTTTTACCTGTGCCCCAATATATTGTTTCAGGACTTTTGTCCATTTAAAAAGAAAACCCTAATATAGTATTGTACTACACTAGCACTATAAGACTGCTATTACTGGAACTGTGTTTACTTTAGTTAATATTTAAAAATTGCTCAAGTTTGTGAATTGTGACGGCCAGTTTCAACTTATTTTTTTTTCTTACATTTCAATATGGAACGCCCTATTAAATTTAATTTGCTACGAAAAGATGAGCTCGTTTATGAGGTGCTGATCCGGGACGCTAAACCCGCCTCAACCGTTGAGGAACTTCGTATCCAGATTAGAGATCTGGGTAAACTAGTCAGTTCCGATGAAGTCCTGGAGACTGATAGAGATCCTGAGGCGGAATTGAAAGTTATTCAGGCCAAATTACCAGAAATTGGCGAAGTTCTGGAAAGGTACCCCAACAATTTTAAAAAATTTAACCGCGCCAGGGCTTTGGGATTCCATCTCTTTCACCGTTTGGGTAGGATAACTCCCCCAACGGAGCTCAGTGCTGATTTCGCAACCGTTGATAGGCAACTTAGCGGTTATCTGGCTAGGATGGATTCCGTGAACGCGAGCTTCCACCAATCGTTTAGTTCCGCCGAGGCGACGCCGGAGGCATTGTCTAGATTGCAGACGAAGGACATCACCATTTCGTGCAAGAAGGACACCGTCAAAACCTTGGGGGTTAAGTTTAACGGAACAGGTTGCGTGAAGGCGTTTATTGAGCGTCTTGAGGAGCTGTGCGAGGCCAGAGGTATCGACGAGTTGTCATTGCATCAGTCGGCTCTAGACATTTTTTCCGACGGAGCCTTATTATGGTACCGAGGCATAAAGTCGTGGGTGAGTAATTGGCCGGAACTGAAGGAGCAGTTGCTCATTGATTTCGCTCCACCCGATTACGACATGCGTCTCATGTCGGAAATCACAAACAGGACGCAGGGGTCGACCGAGCAGTCATGTATTTTTATAGCGGTTATGGAGAACATGTACAACAGGCTTTCTTATAGGGTTCCAGAACACGATCGTTTAGCGCGGATAAAGTACAATATGAGACCAGAATACACTTCGGGACTATGTTTGTTCACCATCAAGACGCTCGGCGAGTTGAAGGAGAAGTGCAGGCAACTGGAGCTGGGCTTCCACAGCAAGGCTCAGTTCCATGAGCCGCCCAAAGCTACGTCTTCTTTCGTCGCAGCAGACCTAGCATACCAAGCCCCGAAGGGTTCCAGGATTGAGGCCGTGCAAACGGACTCGGGTTCGTTGTTTTGTGTTCGTTGTAGGGTTAAGGGGCACTCGTTAACAGATTGTAAATCGAGAGAAATTGTGTGTTACCGTTGCGGCAAAAAGGGCGTACGTGCACCAGCGTGCCCTACGTGCAATAAAAAGCAGAAGGAGGTTCAGTCCTGCCCAACCTGCATTTCAAAAAACTAAATGTCCGGAACTGCAGCCAACATTTTGATAAGTCCGATTGGGACAAACATTTAAAATTTTTAAAATTATTTTTTAGTACATTAAGGGTGAATACAGTACATTATAAGACTTCGGACGATAGACGTCCGCATTTAACTGTTTCTATATACGATGAGCAGTATTATGGCTTACTCGACTCGGGTTCTTGTATATCGGTGTTAGGTTCCGATGCTGGCCAACAATTTATAAGGGCAGGTGCAACGGTGCACGCCGATAAACAGTTGGGCAGCATAGTAACTGCCAATGATTCGAGAGCATCAGTGGAGGGTTATTTATTTTTACCAGTAACTCTCATGGGAGTAACTAAGGTTATTAAATTTTATATTATTCCGGATATTACCACACCGTTAATATTTGGAGTTGATTTTTGGAAGGCCTTTAATTTGGCACCAAAAATTTTTAATACTTTACCATTTCAATATATAAAACGTAAAAGAGGTCATACTTGCGTCTCGGAGGTTAGGCACCTACAGCCGTTTGATGAATTAACACCGGTTCAGAAGAAGGAAGCGGAGTTATTAATTAAAGATTTTGAAAAAGTCTCCTTTGAGGTAAAAGGATTAGGTCGTACCCATTTGCTGCGTCATAAAATAGACACGGGAGATGTTCCTCCTATTAAACAGCGTTATTATCCTTTGTCGCCCGAACGCCTCAAGGAACTCAACCGTCAGCTGGATGAGATGTTGAAGATGGGAGTAGTGGAACCTAGCAATAGCGCATGGAATAACCCGGTTCTGTTGGCTCCAAAACCAAATGGGGAATGGCGATTTTGCCTGGACAGCCGCAAACTGAATGCGGTCAGTAAGCAAGATGCGTATCCACTACCCTACATCTCTCGCATCTTAGATCAGTTGCGTGACGCGCGTTATCTTTCGTCTATTGACTTAAAATCAGCTTTCTGGCAAATAGAACTGGATTCCGTTTCATCCAAAGAAAAAACCGCGTTTACAGTCCCCGGTCGAGGTTTGTTCCAGTTCAAAGTTATGTGCTTTGGGTTGACTGGAGCCCCAGCCACCCAACAGCGATTGATGGACAGACTTTTCGGTCCGGAGTTCGACAATAAGGTCTTTGTGTATTTGGATGATATAATTATTTGCTCATCAACCTTCGAGGAGCACATTTCACTTCTAAAACGGGTTTTAGACAAATTAAGGCAGGCTAATTTAACAATAAATTTACCTAAGTGCTGTTTCTTTCGACGAGAACTAAAATATTTAGGTTACATTGTAGACGAGCGAGGCCTACACACTGATCCGTCGAAAGTTCAGTCAATTGTCGACTTTCCAACCCCTACAACTCGTAAGCAAGTGAAAATGTTTCTTGGAACGGCCTCCTACTATAGACGTTTTATTAAAAACTTTAGTTCGATAGCGGCCCCTTTGAATGCGCTTACAAGTACAAGCAAAAAAGCGCCGCCTTTCAAGTGGACGGCCGAGACCGAATCCGCGTTCTCAACCTTGAAAGAGGCATTGGTGTCGGCACCAGTATTAGCTTGCCCAGATTTCTCTCAACCTTTTGAGATTCATTGTGACGCATCCAGTTTTGGGATAGCGGGCACTCTGACTCAGGTTGTAGATGGGGAGGAGCACCCGATCGCCTACTGCAGTCGTTCGCTTAATCCGGCGGAACGTAATTATTCAGCGACGGAGCGTGAGGCACTTGCGGTGGTCTTCGCCGTGGAACACTTTCGTCCTTACGTTGAAGGCGGTCCTGAGTTTAAAGTGATAACCGACCACTCGAGTTTGAAATGGTTCTTTAATTTAACCAATCCCTCTGGGCGTTTGGCCCGTTGGGGTTGTCGGTTATCACCTTACAATTTTACCATTGAGCACCGCAAAGGTAAGGACAATGTGGTTCCAGATGCCTTATCGCGTGGCGTTCCGGTGCTGGAAATTAAAGCGTTGGACACTGACACTTGGTTTAAGGGGGTGTGGGATAAATGCGTCAGTATGCCTAGGTCGTGCCCTAACTATATAATTAAAGGGGATAAACTTTACCGCTATTCAAAAAATAAATTCGGAGTAGCTAGTGACAATGATTGGAAGCAGGTAGTACCGGAGAGCAGTCGGGAGGAATTGCTAAAGACTCACCACAGTGGCGAATTATCACCTCACTTCGGAGTGTTTAAAACTTATAAGAGACTCGCTCTCTGTTACTTCTGGCCTAACATGTACAAAGATGTGGTTAGCTACGTTAGTAAATGTGATAAGTGCGCCGCATACAAACACTCACAACAGCCTCCTTCCGGTCTCTTAGGTGATGCGAAAGACTGTTCCAAACCTTTTGAAACAATAAGCATTGACTTGGTAGGTCCGTTACCACGGTCAAGAGCGGGATTCACGTACCTGTTGGTGGTCGTGTGCTGTTTTACGAAATATTGTCTGCTGTTTCCTTTACGTAGAGCCGTTGGTAAGGCTATAGCACAGAAACTGGAAGACGGCGTTTTCCTGGTACACGGTATACCCCGTACGGTGATAGCGGACAACGGGACGCAATTCACGGGCAATGAGATTCGTTCACTACTACAGAAGTACAAAATACCCCAAGTTCACTTCACACCTCGTTATTGCCCAAGCGTGAACACCGTAGAACGCTATAACCGTACCATAATGACTGCGGTATCAATACTCGTGGAGGATGATCATCGATCTTGGGACGTTAACATCTCTAAGATCCAATTCGCTATGAACACCTCCACGAATGAAGTTACTCGTTTCACACCGTTCTTCCTAGTACATGGCAGAGAGGCAGTTAGTAGTGGTGATGTCTTCGGCAATGATACCGTAGGACAGCTCACTCTGGCTTGCTCTTCGCGCAGTTCTTATGCAGACCGGCTAGGAACATTAGGTAGTATCTTTGATAAAGTTAAGGAGGCGCTCATCAAATCCCATACTCGTAGTGCTCGTTACTATAATAGCGGTAGGAAGCACGCGGAGTTTGAGGTAGGCGACACTGTGTGGAAGAAAACATATCCACAGAGTGACGCCTCCAAATTCTTTATGGCCAAATTGGCACCAAAATACGAAAAATGTATTATTAGGAAAAAACTTTCACCCTTAGTGTATGAATTAGAAGGCTGTAGTTCCGGCAAAAATCTTGGCACATGGCATATAAAAGATTTTAAACCGCCATGTGGCCACGATTAATTTTTTTTTAACTTATTTAATTACAATTTTTTTAATATAAAATTGCATGTTGTAGTTGGTCGCAGTAACCATTGAGGGCTGTATATGCCTTGAGGTTGCTGATTTTTGTTTGAGCATTAGGGGATTTATTTTCCCGGTGCCTAGTTCACAGTTGGTTAAAAGTTATTTTCCACTGTTTGTACGGTTTGTAGTGGTACACAGGTTACTACTGTGTTCACGTTTTTAAACCATATTTAGTAGTGGTTGTTGCATGTTTAACAACCCTATTGGGGTCCGTAACTCCGGACTGCTGGTAAGGCAGCAAAATGATAGTCCTGAGGTAGAAGGCCGTAATGGCGGGCGTGTAGGCTGCATTGATGGAATACGTTCAAGTTGGATTTTTTTTGTTAGGCCATTGGCCGTTACCTTCCTTCTATGGGAAGAAATTTTAATTTTTTTTAAATGGAATTTAATTTATATAATTTCATTGTATTATTTGAGTTCTAGCTCAGCATGAGGGCTGGCAGTTTACTCGTTTGAAGTGTGAAGGGTGGTGTACGATTGAATAGGGTGTCTGTCCTATATAAATATAGTAGGTCAGACTGGGATAGTTCGTGGAAAGTTACTTACACATTTTTAAACTCTTTGGAGCTTGTCTTTTACATGTTTGTAAATGGATTAGACTCGCCCCAGGAGAAAAGAAGATGACATAATATATTACAACATATAATATAAGATTTGTGATCGTACACCAGTATTCATATATTTAATTTTTGCTTCTTTTCGTTCTCCATTCCTCTTTTCAGGTTTGAGCGGTTGAGAATTGGAAGGTGAGCTTGATACTTTGGAGTCTGCTTTGACGCTGGAGGGCCAGCGTCGAGATTTGCCCTAGTGGGTCAAATCTCTGGTGGTTGGGGAGGTACTGTTACAATGTTTTTTTTGTTCCTAGCTCAGGTGATTATTTCACGGCTGCGTTTCTAATAGGCAAAGTAGCAAGTACCTGCATTCATCCGTTTACCATTCCTATGTATCGTTAGTTTCACTTCCCAACAATAAATCACTTTTCTAAAACCTTTTAAAACAGTTTCGCAATAATATTTTGATAAAATCACCGCTTTTTGTTTACAATCCACATGACATTTCGTCAGACGTCAGTTTTAACAAGTGAAAGCGCCATCTGGCGAAGTTTGTTAGCAGCTATCGATTAATCGATATTTTAACATAATGATCGAAAACTTTTAAGTAATATCAACTAACACCTTCCTAATAATTTTCAGTTAAAGGAAAACAAACGAAATTAATAATAAATTAAAATAAATTTATTAACGGAAATGAGTTTATTTTTTCATTATAAACTTTCTTCTAGAAACTTCGTCAAGGCGATGCATATTTAATCTGTGGTTTTGTTTGCGTCCTTGGTGTTGACAGCTCTAAGTGGTTATTTTGCCGAGTTATAAATATACTATTTTCCCCATGAAAAGGAAGATAGATTAATGGAAAATTGCGAGATATTGATCATGGAGCAAAGAATTGAGGTGGATCTTAAAGCTTAATATGGCTTCGGCTTCTGGTCGTGACCTTAGACAGTTTTTGTGAAGTTTTTGTGTTTTTGTAGTGTTTCCCCATGGGGACCGGTTAATTGTGTTTTGCTGAAAGTCTGGGAGAATGGCCGAGGCTTGGCACCCGAACCCTGACCTCAGATCCGGCAGGAGCGACAGTAGGTCAGCCATTTATCTCAGAGACAGCCTGGGAGGCGCTCGCCTGAAATCTTGCGACTAATTTAAAAGGTAAGAAATCTTGTTGTAACCGGGTCTGGAGTTAGTCAGTGAGCGCTCCCCTAGTTGTTGAGAGAATATGTTGGTGATCTATTGAACGCTTATTCCAGGATTCCAAACTGCGTCTTTTCGTGTGCGGGCCCAGCCAGTCGAGCAACACGAGGCCACAGTCCAAGGGCTATTCCCCTGCAGTAACTGTGAGTATTAACCCCTGCTATTCCCCAAAGATTGGTTGTTGTTTTGACTAGCTAGATTTCCCTGCTCGGTCACCTAGAGGAAAGCAAATTAGTTTTGTTTATATTCCTAGCCCTCCGTATTGTCGATTGCAGGGAGGCCCATCGGGTGATTCGCTCCGCCGCTGGGATTCAGAGTGCAGTCTGAAGCCCAGACGCGGAACCCGTCCTCGAGCACGCCGTTAGCCCCTGCAGAGACGACTGTGCGGCTGGCAGACCCCGCCTAACAATAGCGCAGGCGTGACGGTTGTTTTTTTTTATTTTTACTTCCTTTTTCTTTCAATTATTTCTACGGATTATCTTAAGACGGTTTCTGTGCAAACCGCCTCTTATAGGACCGGTGTTAGGTGAACCCGGTTTTGATGTCGGTACTTCACCGAATTTAAATTAAGGATCTTGGAATTGTCTACCCTCATCCCGAAGAATCGTGGACATCTGCAGCTCCAGGATCCGGGACTCTTCCAGTCCCTGGCGCCCACTATTTAATTTAATTTAGGTAACTTTAATTGGAAGGTTCAGATATTTGATAACATTTTATTTTTGTAGTCGTCATCGAATCAGTACCCGGTTATCTCCAATTCCCCATGACCCTAGCTCTTAATTTAAAAGGTTGAAACTGGCTAGCGTTACTTGTATAAAATAGTTAACACCAAGAAATGTCCTTTATTTCACCATTGTCAGAAAATTATATTGTATAATTATTTTAATTAATCAAGGTAACAATACAGGGTGTTTTGGCTAATAAACCGTTTGAGTGAATTGATTGTTTTCTTCCATTCTTATCACCAACCGGGGAGGGAGAAAATATATTATGTAACAATACATAGCAAAATCGATTTTATAATTTGCATGACAATATTATTATAGAATAGCGTTTTTTTTTCTTCATCTTTCGGTACTAAAATACGTTCTTTCAAAATATCACACAATCACATGATTATTACTATCTATGTATATTTCGAAGATCTTCAAATTTTACTCAAAACGCGCGATAGGACGTTTAAACTTATATCTTCATCAAAACATGTTTTACAGATCATGCATTTTATTTGTACTTATACCTAATTCCATAGACACAACTAATAAATGGTCATTTGTATTTAGATTCGAGAACTTCCTGGCGAAGAAATGGTCATCAGAGAAGCGTTTCGGTCTGGAAGGTTGCGAGATCTTGATCCCGGCTATGAAGCAGGTCATCGATGTTTCCACACGTCTCGGTGTCGAGTCTGTCATCATGGGCATGCCACACAGAGGTAATTAACTCGCACAAAGCTGTAACAGAGAGGACTGTTAATATCTTGGTCGAAAGCCGTACGTCATGTCTTATACAATGTTGTTAATTCCATCTAGCCAATTGCGTTTCACAGCGTTCCATGCTTTCTAGAATGGTTTTTGAAGGCTCTGGTTTGCTACTCTTTTATTTCAATTGCCCCATTGGTTTCGTGCTTGCAAGAGCAACTTCTCAGTTCGGGATCCTGGGTTTTATTTCCGGGTAGAATTTCTTAGTAGCTCAAGTTTGGAAGTTGGGGGTATAATAACCCCGTCGCCGTTGATCCTGCTCCTGATCTCCCTCCGGGAGTGTCGGAGTGCCGTCCGCGGGGACTATAAGAGTAAAGGAACAGGTAGAGCAGCTGTGCCTGCGCACACACGCGCTGCACTATAATAATGTCAGACAGATGGCTAATCTCCACTCCGATTAACCGTAGTGGCAGAAATCGGTCTGGACTATAATTGTTATTGTTTGCATCCAATTTTGGCCGAAAACCTCCGACAGTTAAAAAAGTATAGAGATGTCTTTGGGTATGCTTAATATTTTATATCCTTACTTCGTTCCACAGGTCGTCTGAACGTGGTTGCCAACGTTTGCCGTAAACCTCTGCATCAGCTGTTCACTCAGTTCGCTGCACTCGAGGCCGAAGATGATGTAAGTATTATTCTTTTCGATAAATGAATAGTTTTCCATCAAAAAGTTTCTAAAATTAAACAGATAGAGTAAAAGAGTATGAGAATTCAGTGGATACTTACTGTAACAACTGAGCAAGATGTAGGGTTCGCATTCTCGTCACCCGTCGTTGTTCAGTACTGACAACTGTTGTTGAGCAACATAAAGGGAATTCGGTATACGGCTAAAAGTGTAACCCTGCGCTTGTCGTGTGACGGGAAACCATAAATCATCAGGTATGTATTGTTTTTTTACTCTTAAATGAACACATCATTCAAAAACCTTTCCCGTTTTCCCCCTACAGGGTTCCGGTGACGTGAAATACCACTTGGGTACGTACATCGAGCGTCTGAACCGCGTCACGAACAAGAACATCCGCCTGGCTGTGTGCGCCAACCCGTCTCACTTGGAGGCCGTGGACGCCATCGTGCAGGGCAAGTGTCGTGCTGAGCAGTTCTACCGCGGAGATAATGAGGGCAAGAAGGTATGATATCTTTTTGAATTACTTTGGAAGTTATTCATTGTTTCGTAGTTTGTTAGTATAATACCAGGAAATTCTTCGTGTTCTATTCTCTATTCTGAAAGTGATCAGAATTACCCTGTATAAGATTGCTAGACTGATTATGATGAATATCCAAAAAAGAAAGATGTTTTTAGTTATACTACCCATAATTGATTTTAATTTTACTAGTAGTAATTTGAAAACAGGATGCTATGCTGTTGAACAGCAGCGTTGATAAAGTGAGGTCAACCTCTATAATACACATGTCCAAATAGATGGTTTCAACTATTCGTCGGGTTTGTCATAAAATTCGTAATTTATTGCCCACGGACTAGCAAGCGCAGCGTAGGACGTCCACCAACAAGGTGGACAGACGACCTTATGAAGGTCGCCGGAAGACGCTGGATGCAGGTCGCTTCCAACCGGTACTTGTGGCGATCAAAAGGGGAGGCCTATGTTCAGCAGTGGACGTCCTATGGCTGAGATGATGATTGCTTCGTAAAGAACTATTTTAGCAACATTGATGTTAACAACGCTGCTGAGTAGGCATTTTGGATACGTTGGTCTTAATTTGTTTCTCTTTGTAGGTAATGTCCCTCCTCCTCCACGGCGACGCCGCGTTCGCGGGCCAGGGCGTGGTGTTCGAGACCATGCACCTGTCGGACCTGCCGGCCTACACCACGCACGGCACCATACACATCGTGGTCAACAACCAGATCGGATTCACTACCGACCCCAGGCACTCGCGCTCGTCTGCTTACTGCACAGGTCAGTTGGATTAGCATTAATCTGTAGGACTCTAACTGTTAGAAGAACACGAATTTAAATCGTGTTAAAATCATCAATTCGAGTCTGACAGTCCCATCCTGTCCTGGTAGGATCCCAGGACAGGATGGGACTGTCAGACTCGAAAATTTACCGTAAACCTTTAACAGCCCTTCACTTTTTAGGGTCACGGTTACCTGATGAGACAGTCCCACGACCAACACGAATAAATTGAGAAATTCTTTGAGAAGACTTGAAAGAAAAGTCTTAAAACAGGAAATGTGTGAACTGTGGTCCTACTTTGCAGTTTCCTGACATGTAAAACTTTACCAGGACAATAATTCAACATCATCGTGATAGTTAGAACATTTTAACAATCATCTTATCAATTTGATCGCGTGCAGGAGAAGTGATCCATCAAGTAAATGATTGTTTTGCTTTTCAATTCTTGATAACGTGTGTTATAGTATGCATAACTCCGCATCCAATACACCAACATTTTGAACCCAATTATGGTATTAAAAAGTTGAAGAGTAACCATCTTTTATAAACGGTAGTGGTTGCTGCACCATAACGCCCTACAACCCAAGAATTCGTTAATGGTCTGAAAACCATTTCAAAAGGACCAGAAAGCTAAGAAAAGTGGGAGATGTTTCAAGAAAATACCCAATGAGACTTAAAATACTTATAATTGTTCTATTCCCCTTCCAGACGTGGCCCGCGTAGTGAACGCGCCCATCTTCCACGTGAACGGCGACAACCCGGAGGCCGTGATGCACGTGTGTAACGTGGCGGCCGAGTGGCGCGCCACCTTCCACAAGGACGTCGTCATCGACATCGTCAGCTACCGCAGGAACGGACACAACGAGATCGACGAGCCCATGTTCACGCAGCCTCTCATGTACCAGAAGATCCATAAGACCAAGCCCGGTGGGTACAAATATTATTTATCACAGAAACAGGGACTCGAAGGACTAGGCGTTAATTATTGGCGCAGTAGCTCAACGTACGACTGAAACAAAAGAAAGAAAGAAAGAAATAAAATTTATTGGTACAGACAGACAGACTGCTACGCATCGTATCGCGAATTCGATCCCTGTACGGTACAAATATTTGTATTATATGCTAGTTGTTCCGGGTAGATATTTGTGAGTTTCTATGTTTGTAAACATATCCACGATACTGGAGAAATTCCGAGAGGAGTGGGGCCAAGTAAAAAAATACTGTGAAGTAATTTGCCGCGGCATATATATAATAAATAAATATATATGACTAAAATCCTACGTCTGTCATTGACTTGAATGACTCTGGCGGTTGAGAGTATGTCATGCTCACTCAAAAGTCTCGCTGATGGTGGCATGTGTGTCGGATCATTTAGTTCCCTTCAAAATGGTTGAGCTGAATGGTGCTGATATTTATGTGTCATGTTCGTGAACGGGCGCTGTCAGTTGGGACTGGTCATCTCTTAGCTGCCATGGTCTATTTTAATAATTAATAACTTTATTTTTGAATTGTCATTTTTATATTTACTGTGGACACTAATAACTTGCCACATCGTTCTCACATAATGTACCTACCATCTGATGATGAATGATGTAACCAAAGATCTGTAATAATTTTGGCGATTGAAAAAGAGTGTCCATGGAGTTTCTTGTTCATTTTTCTCCATAGAGATCTACGCTTTGGAATGAGCACCTACGGTACTTTCACAGTTTTTATGTCTTGTGACTGGGACTGTAGCACCATAACTATTTTTGTACTAATTTTAATTTGTCTTTGACAGTTCAAAAGTGCCGGTTACGGCCTAGTTGAAATAAACGTTTTGATTTGATTTGATTTGATAAGTTTTATCATGCTCATGGTAATCAAATTCTCTGTTTATTACATTTCGCACGATTATTCAAGTGGGTTTGGATAGTCAGATCCAAAACTAAGGACTATATTAAAATGCTTGAAACAAGTCTTGAGTCCATTCTTGATGAAGCAGAGCCTGGATTTTTTTACATGACCTCTTTCTTTCCACAGTACTCGAGAAGTACGCCGACCAGCTGATCGCTGAGGGCGTCGTCACGGCCGCCGAAGTGAAGGACGTGAAAGACAAATACGAGAAGATCTGCGAGGACGCGTACACACAGGCTAAGGCTGAGACACACATTAAATTCAAGGACTGGCTGGATTCGCCTTGGTCCGGATTCTTCGAGGGCAAGGACCCATTGAAGGTAGGCGATATTTACGAAGACAGTCATCACAAAGTATCATTATCTGTATAGCGTTTTACCAACTGTGTTGGAGCTGGGACTATACGCCACTATTTTACATGGTGGGAACGCTGTTTGTATGAAAATGATCGTAATTTTGCAGCGTTATTAAAACTGCGCCGGTTTCTAGGTAACCATAAGCCGTGAATGTATTAATTAGTTTACTACTTCACAATACATAAGCTGCGAAACTTTACAAACACAATTAAAATAATGTAATAATCATAAAATTCTTCCTCCTCTACAGATGTCTCCTACCGGCGTAGTAGAAGAGACACTAGTCCACATCGGCAAGCGCTTCTCGTCTCCTCCTCCGAACGCGGCCGAGTTCGAGATCCACAAGGGTCTCCTTCGTATCCTGAAGGCGCGCATGGCCATGGTGGAGAACAGACAGGTGGACTGGGCGCTGGGAGAGGCGATGGCTTTCGGCTCGCTGCTGAAGGAGGGTATCCACGTCAGACTGTCTGGAGAGGATGTGGAGAGAGGAACTTTCTCACACAGGTCTGTTGATTTGTTTCAAAGTGCTTCTACCTAAAGATTTTAGAGGAAAGAAAATTTTAGCTGCGAGTGGGACCAAAATCCACGTCTTCTAGATAAGTACTCCAGACGCCTTTTACCTGTCATTAATCCAATAAAACGTGGCGACGAATAAATACCCAGCGTATTAGTAGGGGCATGCGGACAGCGAGTAAAGGGCAACTCGCTGTCCGACCATGGACCATGCCCGGGTCGACGGCGCGTCGTGTTCCACGCGCGCCTCAAAGAGCTGTCAGCAAAAAATGACGGGGCCCCCTCTCAGAGGGCCAAAGCCTGCCGGGGTCGCGGGATTTATTTCTATTACCGTGACCCCGGAACATAAAGGGCTACTGAAGGACACCGTGGATTTTAGTCAGTACAAGTCTGACAGTACCTCCCGCCCTGCTCGGGGTTGGAGGTCTCATTTGATGATTTTACCACGATAAAAAAAAAAAAAAGCGTATTAATAGACTGATCATCATACAGATGTATTTTTATACTAAATGTTTTGACGGTGTGAAGTCTACGTCGTTCATACTGGTAATACGCTCAGCATGATCTCAGTAAAGTTTTAATAGAATTAGTGGTACATTATGTGCTACAAACATGTTATTGCGAGATTTACCTAGTAAGAGATTCTTAAACAGGCACTGCTGAACGGTCTGTCGGTTCTCCTGGCTTATACCAAATAAAACCATTTTTTCCGTTTTGCAGGCATCACGTGCTACATCACCAGAAGGTGGACAAGGCGACCTACTGCTCACTGTGTCACCTGTACCCCGACCAGGCTCCTTACACCGTGTGCAACAGCTCACTGTCTGAATACGGTAAGTTACTTTGCCAATACTGACTTCCCACTAAACGTGAAATTGAATCGCTTGACACCAAGCAGCAATCCTATCTACACTTATTTTTTTACAATTTATGTTTTTATTTTTATATTCAAGTGTAGTAAGGAAAATCACAGTGTTTACCTCGAGCTGAAGCCATATTTAGTCCCTCGAAGTATTAGCGCCCTAACTACCTACGGGTGCCAGCCAAACCCCGTCTCGGGACTGAATAAGTCACTTTCACCTCTTGAATAAGAATGTACTATTAATTATTAATGTTGACACTACATAGCTGCATGTTCATGTAATTTGAGAATTACCTTTATTCAAATACTTTTAGCTTTTTAGTAAAAAAGTAGTGGCAACTAGGAAGTCAAACGGTTTAACTTTCAGAGCAAACTTTCAACATACCATTCTTTCCCTCACAGGTGTCCTCGGTTTTGAGGTGGGCTACTCCGTGACCAACCCGAACGCTCTGGTCCTGTGGGAGGCGCAGTTCGGAGACTTCAACAACTGTGCGCAGTGCATCATCGACCAGTTTTGCAGCAAGGCCATCATCGACCCAGTCATAGCCAGCGGACAGGCAAGTGGGTGAGCATCCGGGCTCGTGCTGCTGCTCCGCCGGATGGAGGGGAGGTGGTACCCACTAGTGTACTAGTGTTCAGTTCATAGCCAGCGGACAGGCCAAGTGGGTGAGGCAGTCCGGGCTCGTGCTGCTGCTGCCGCACGGGATGGAGGGGATGGTGGGTACCACTAGTGTACTAGTGTTCAGTTCATAGCCAGCGGCAGGCCAAGTGGGTGAGGCAGTCCGGGCTCGTGCTGCTGCTGGCCGCACGGGGATGGAGGGGGATGGTGGGGTACCACTAGTGTACTAGTGTTTCAGTTCATGAGCCAGCGGACAGGCCAAGTGGGTGGAGGCAGTCCGGGCTCGTGCTGCTGCTGCCGCACGGATGGAGGGGATGGTGGGTACCACTAGTGTACTAGTGTTCAGTTCATAGCCAGCGGACAGGCCAGTGGGTGAGGCAGTCCCGGGCTCGTGCTGCTGCTGCCGCACGGGATGGGAGGGGATGGTGGGTACCACTAGTGTACTAGTGTTCAGTTCATAGCCAGCGGCAGGCCAAGTGGGTGAGGCAGTCCGGGCTCGTGCTGCTGCTGCCGCACGGGATGGAGGGGATGTGGGTACCACTAGTGTACTAGTGTTCAGTTCATAGCCAGCGGACAGGCCAAGTGGGTGAGGCAGTCCGGGCTCGTGCGGCTGCTGCCCTTAGGGCACGGGATGGGCAGTTGATGGTTTCAGGTACCCACTAGTTGTTTTACTATTGTTCCGTTCCTAGCCGCGACAGGCCAAGGGGGTGAGGCAGTCCGGGCTCGTGCTGCTGTCTGCCTGCAACGGGAATGGAAGGGAATGGTGGTACGCACTAGTGCTTAACTAGTGTTCAATTCCGTAGCCAGCGGGCGCCAAAGTGGTTAGGCAGTCACGTTGCCGTGCTGCTGCTCCGCCATGCACGGGGATTGGATGGGATGGGGGGTACCACTAGAGTACTAGTGTCAGTTCAGCCACCGACAGCTCAAGTGGTTGAGCGGCAGTCCCCCCGTCCGGCGCTCGGTCTGGCTGCTGCCGGCACGGATGGAGGTGAGTGGGGGTACCACTAGTGTACGAGGGTTTTCAGTTCATATGCCATATGCATCAGCTACATTTGCCAAGTGCTCGCTGATGTCGGCCAGGGCGTCGTTGCTGTCTGCTGCCCGCCAACGGGATGGAGGGGAGGGTGGGTAACCACTAGTGTAACTAGTGTTCAGTTCATAGCCAGCGGACAGGCCAAGTGGGTGAGGCATGTCCGGGCCTCGTGCTGCTGCTTTGACCCGAGCACGGGATGGAAGGGGATGGTGGGGTAACACACTAGTGTACATAGTGTTCAGGTTCATGGATCGCAGCGGACACAGGCCAGAGTGGGTGAAGGCAGTCCGGGGCTCGTGCTGCCTGACTGGCCGCACGGGATGGAGGGGAATGGTGGGTACCACTAGTGTACTAGTGTATCAGTTCATAGCCAGGCGGACAGGCCAAGTGGGTGGAGGGCAGTCACGGGCTCGTGCCGCATGCTAGCCCCGCCACGGGATGGAGGGGATGGGGGGTACCAATAGTGTATATAGTGTTCAGTTCATAGCCAGCGGACAGGCCAAGTGGGTGAGGCAGTCCGGGGCTCGTGCTGCTGCTGGCCGCACGGGATGGAGGGGGGATGGTGGTACCACTAGTGTACTAGTGTTCAGTTCATAGCCAGCGGACAGGCCAAGTGGGTGAGGCAGTCCGGGCTCGTGGCTGCTGCTGCCGCACGGGATGGAGGGGATGGTGGGTACCACTAGTGTACTAGTGTTCAGTTCATAGCCAGCGGACAGGCCAAGTGGGTGAGGCAGTCCGGGCTCGTGCTGCTGCTGCCGCACGGGATGGAGGGGATGGTGGGTACCACTAGTGGTACTAGTGTTCAGTTCATAGCCAGCGGACAGGCCAAGTGGGTGAGGCAGTCCGGGCTCGTGCTGCTGCTGCCGCACGGGATGGAGGGGATGGTGGGTACCACTAGTGTACTAGTGTTCAGTTCATAGCCAGCGGACAGGCCAAGTGGGTGAGGCAGTCCGGGCTCGTGCTGCTGCTGCCGCACGGGATGGAGGGGATGGTGGGTACCACTAGTGTACTAGTGTTCAGTTCATAGCCAGCGGACAGGCCAAGTGGGTGAGGCAGTCCGGGCTCGTGCTGCTGCTGCCGCACGGGATGGAGGGGATGGTGGGTACCACTAGTGTACTAGTGTTCAGTTCATAGCCAGCGGACAGGCCAAGTGGGTGAGGCAGTCCGGGCTCGTGCTGCTGCTGCCGCACGGGATGGAGGGGATGGTGGGTACCACTAGTGTACTAGTGTTCAGTTCATAGCCAGCGGACAGGCCAAGTGGGTGAGGCAGTCCGGGCTCGTGCTGCTGCTGCCGCACGGGATGGAGGGGATGGTGGGTACCACTAGTGTACTAGTGTTCAGTTCATAGCCAGCGGACAGGCCAAGTGGGTGAGGCAGTCCGGGCTCGTGCTGCTGCTGCCGCACGGGATGGAGGGGATGGTGGGTACCACTAGTGTACTAGTGTTCAGTTCATAGCCAGCGGACAGGCCAAGTGGGTGAGGCAGTCCGGGCTCGTGCTGCTGCTGCCGCACGGGATGGAGGGGATGGTGGGTACCACTAGTGTACTAGTGTTCAGTTCATAGCCAGCGGACAGGCCAAGTGGGTGAGGCAGTCCGGGCTCGTGCTGCTGCTGCCGCACGGGATGGAGGGGATGGTGGGTACCACTAGTGTACTAGTGTTCAGTTCATAGCCAGCGGACAGGCCAAGTGGGTGAGGCAGTCCGGGCTCGTGCTGCTGCTGCCGCACGGGATGGAGGGGATGGTGGGTACCACTAGTGTACTAGTGTTCAGTTCATAGCCAGCGGACAGGCCAAGTGGGTGAGGCAGTCCGGGCTCGTGCTGCTGCTGCCGCACGGGATGGAGGGGATGGTGGGTACCACTAGTGTACTAGTGTTCAGTTCATAGCCAGCGGACAGGCCAAGTGGGTGAGGCAGTCCGGGCTCGTGCTGCTGCTGCCGCACGGGATGGAGGGGATGGTGGGTACCACTAGTGTACTAGTGTTCAGTTCATAGCCAGCGGACAGGCCAAGTGGGTGAGGCAGTCCGGGCTCGTGCTGCTGCTGCCGCACGGGATGGAGGGGATGGTGGGTACCACTAGTGTACTAGTGTTCAGTTCATAGCCAGCGGACAGGCCAAGTGGGTGAGTGCTGCTGCTGCCGCACGGGATGGAGGGGATGGTGGGTACCACTAGTGTACTAGTGTTCAGTTCATAGCCAGCGGACAGGCCAAGTGGGTGAGGCAGTCCGGGCTCGTGCTGCTGCTGCCGCACGGGATGGAGGGGATGGTGGGTACCACTAGTGTACTAGTGTTCAGTTCATAGCCAGCGGACAGGCCAAGTGGGTGAGGCAGTCCGGGCTCGTGCTGCTGCTGCCGCACGGGATGGAGGGGATGGTGGGTACCACTAGTGTACTAGTGTTCAGTTCATAGCCAGCGGACAGGCCAAGTGGGTGAGGCAGTCCGGGCTCGTGCTGCTGCTGCCGCACGGGATGGAGGGGATGGTGGGTACCACTAGTGTACTAGTGTTCAGTTCATAGCCAGCGGACAGGCCAAGTGGGTGAGGCAGTCCGGGCTCGTGCTGCTGCTGCCGCACGGGATGGAGGGGATGGTGGGTACCACTAGTGTACTAGTGTTCAGTTCATAGCCAGCGGACAGGCCAAGTGGGTGAGGCAGTCCGGGCTCGTGCTGCTGCTGCCGCACGGGATGGAGGGGATGGTGGGTACCACTAGTGTACTAGTGTTCAGTTCATAGCCAGCGGACAGGCCAAGTGGGTGAGGCAGTCCGGGCTCGTGCTGCTGCTGCCGCACGGGATGGAGGGGATGGTGGGTACCACTAGTGTACTAGTGTTCAGTTCATAGCCAGCGGACAGGCCAAGTGGGTGAGGCAGTCCGGGCTCGTGCTGCTGCTGCCGCACGGGATGGAGGGGATGGTGGGTACCACTAGTGTACTAGTGTTCAGTTCATAGCCAGCGGACAGGCCAAGTGGGTGAGGCAGTCCGGGCTCGTGCTGCTGCTGCCGCACGGGATGGAGGGGATGGTGGGTACCACTAGTGTACTAGTGTTCAGTTCATAGCCAGCGGACAGGCCAAGTGGGTGAGGCAGTCCGGGCTCGTGCTGCTGCTGCCGCACGGGATGGAGGGGATGGTGGGTACCACTAGTGTACTAGTGTTCAGTTCATAGCCAGCGGACAGGCCAAGTGGGTGAGGCAGTCCGGGCTCGTGCTGCTGCTGCCGCACGGGATGGAGGGGATGGTGGGTACCACTAGTGTACTAGTGTTCAGTTCATAGCCAGCGGACAGGCCAAGTGGGTGAGGCAGTCCGGGCTCGTGCTGCTGCTGCCGCACGGGATGGAGGGGATGGTGGGTACCACTAGTGTACTAGTGTTCAGTGCATCCACTTTATATTTGGGCAACACTAACGGGAAAAGCCCTTAATTATCAAGAAGTTGATGTTTAAGCAAAAATTTAAACAGAAACGGTATTGTTAAAATTTAAACAGTTACGATTGTCGCGAACAGTTACGGCATTTTTAGTGTAGCTCCCACGTTAGAGAGGATTCTAAAGAGAACTCAACGCGATAAAAACAAGGGTCTTATCACAGTCCAAACATAAATATGATTATAGTTCTATGATACTCACACTGTATTGTAAAATATTCGCAGGGTCCCGAGCACTCGTCCGCTCGCCCCGAGAGGTTCCTGCAGATGTGTGCCGACGACCCCGACTACATGCCGCCTGAGAGCCCCGACTATGAAGGTCAGTCAATCGCATATTTTTTGCACTATGTACGCTGAGGTTTTATGACGGAGGCCCTGTTTAAAGGGCCAAAGCCGAGGTCGCGGGACTCAACGAATGACCGTGACTTCGGAATGTAAATGGCTATTGAAGGAGACCGTCGATTTTAGTCAGTACGAGTCTGACAGTCTCTCCTGCTCTGCCCTGGGCGGGAGGACTCATTTGATGTATTTACCACGCTAAAAGAAAAAAAATGTACACAGAGGTTACAGTTTGCAAATGTCAGTGTGCAATTTGTTACAATGGATATTAAATCGTTGTACAAGAAATCGCTAAAATTCGTAGTACCTTTAGTATGTTCCATGAGTCCTCATTCAAGAACACGCGGCGCGTCGCTCTAAAACATCGCCATATGTTTGTTTTCTCAGTGGCTTGCTCCACGAAACGCGTCGCGTGTTCTCGTACGAGTCCTTAGATTGTGGAAAAAATCTTCCTCTGAAGCAGTCTGTAATTCTTTCTCTTAGTCCGTCAACTGCACGACTGCAACTGGATCGTGGCCAACTGCTCGACGCCGGCGTCGTACTTCCACATCCTGCGGCGACAGATCGCGCTTCCCTTCCGCAAGCCTCTGATCCTCATGACTCCCAAGTCACTGCTGCGTCACCCGGAGGCCAAGTCATCATTCGACGACATGAAGGACGGATCAAGCTTCAGGAGGTATCAAATGGAAATTACAATACTATAGAAATTATTAGAAAAAAGTTTTGATTTATAAGCCGCAACAATGTTGCAGTAACATGAATTAGTTACGTTATAGAAAATAAATATGATAAATATGCTGTATATAACATTTATAATGTTTTTGTTGGAATCACCGGCAGTCGCTAGATTACTATGAACAGAAATATGAAACTTGCTATGCATTTACTATTAAATCATGGTAAAGTTTAGTCTTTGTGTTGAACATAAGCTACAGACTAATGAGCTACATACAGAAAACAAGGATTAACCAGAACAGCAATATTGTTAGTCGCATAAGCGTAGTTTCTTTTATCTAGATCTTAAGTCTAGTCCTTGTTTTATATAATGACTAGCGGCCCGTCCCGGCTTCGCACGGGTGGAGGACTCGGTCTAAAACCCGGTCCTGATGGTTACAAACACAACAAAAAAATAATTATCCGAATCGGTCAAGCTGTTTTCATGTTATGTCGTGACAACGGAAAACGGGTTTCATTTTTATATATATAAGAAGATAAGAAGATAAGAAGATAAGATAAGATAGATATTAAAATTTTAACCTTGATGTTTTTCACTCCAGAGTGATTCCCGAAGAAGGCGTCGCCGCTCAGAACCCTCAGGGCGTCCGTAAGATCTCGTTCTGCTCGGGCCGCGTGTACTACGACCTGCTCAAACACAGGCGCGAGAAGGGACTCGAAAAGGAGATTGCTATCGTCAGGTAATTACCTCTGAAACATACAATTTACATGATAAACTGTGGACATCTGATGCAAAGTGAAGATGTAGAATCCATCATGAAAATTTAATGATATAAAAAAATACTGTATTCTGAAATATTTCACCGCTGTGTGGTACAAAATAATGTTTGCTCTGGTGGTCTTGCCTCAATCAAACACGAACAAATTGTTTGTGAAAATTGTACTACTTCTGTCCGCGCTCACGTAATTTGGGCCCGCACATTGCAAGACTTAGTTCAGTTAAAATTATCGCGCATAAACATGCTGTACTGTGCGCGTACAAAAGTTACTCAGCTTTGCTGGTGGACACAGAAGCTAAACGGGAGACCAGCTAAATGTGCCGCACACTTTTGGTGGAATCTTACCATTAGAATCACAAGTTGTCATGATTTGCTATAATTGAAAAACGACTTCATTCCGCTTCGGCATCCAAAATATTAGCCCCAAACTTGATACTAGATAGCATCCATTATTTAAATCATACATTTTTCGCAGAGTGGAGCAAATCTCGCCGTTCCCCTACGACCAGATCAGGGCTGAGATCGACAAGTACCCCAACGCTAACATCGTGTGGAGTCAGGAGGAACACAAGAACTCCGGCTACTGGCAGTACGTCGAGCCCAGGTTCCGCACTCTACTGCAGAACCAGAAGACCGTTGCGTATGTATCACTTTTTAACTAGTTCTTACTTGATGTTTGGTTCGGATGTATTATGGTTCTATTAGCGCCAAAAGAAAGTGCTATCTTCTTTTTTTTATTATAATTTCAAAGATAATTATGTAGTTAATGTTTGCCAACAGTCAACTACAATTTCTTTCAAGCGCCAATAGAACCATGTTGCAATATTATAAGCTGCAAAGTGCTGTATCAATCAGCAAGTTTCAAGAAAATCAATATGGGCTTAATCTTAGAGTTAGAGCCTTTTCGCTTAGCTAAGAAGGAAGGTCCATTAGTTAAATTATGGGCACATCAGATGTATGCAGGAGAGTCAGCATATTATTGGCAGCATACAGCCTGATGGTGACCGGTGATCTGGGTTTGAAGTGGTACAGATCCCAAGCCATCCGGTTACCTCTTCGACATATAAATTTAACATACCATTGCTTTGAAAACCTAGGCCGCTGCTGCTAGGGCGATATTACTTTACTGTACAAATCAAAGGCTCTCGTATTCAAACTACTGTCTCTAAAAGCTATTTGTGATAGAAGCTGTGCGTTTATTGCACTTTTAGCGCCACCAATTTAAAGATCGTCGACAATACCGGCGCTTCGATTAGTTGCTAAGTGTATCTTTAAAACTATTTGAATTTGATTACTAAAGCACTGTACAAAGTTTTAGTTATGGCGCGGTTAATATGACGGTTTCACATTTATACTATTTTTTAATAGATTTTTTTTTTTAGTTTTTTTTTTTCGGACTAATGCAGCTTGAGTTTCAGTTAGATATAAAATTGGGCTTGCATGTTTTTATTTTTTACTGCATGTGTGGTTGTTTATTCAGTAACAAATCCTGCACATTTTCACGCGATTAAACCTCAACATGGTACTCTGAAGGTGCATCCACACCAAAATGACTATGTGGAGCAACATTTACTTGTATTTAAAACCAACTATAGAAACAACATAAAAGCGGTATGACAACGGAATTAGCAATATGTAAAAAATGTACCCGCAAAAGTTAACAAGGTATACAAAAGTTGAAAACAAAGTACTTACAAAAGTTAACAAAGTACCTACAAAAGTTAACAAAGTACCCACAAAAGTTATATAGCGTTATTTAATGTTACGGTGAGGATGCATTTTAAGAAATGGTAACGCCATAATGTATCTGGCTATTGGTTACAGTGTTAAGCCTCAAAAGGGTAACTGGTTCTCCCAGCTTTTCGGGCGGGAAGACAAGCCTGTCGCGTCAGGTGACCATGACACAGTGCCGCGCACCATTAGGTGAGATCACGGCATATATGGCGCCCCTTTCCCTGTCCGTACACCTGTCTCCTTTTCCACGCTTGCTTTCATAAAACCCTGCCTGAATCGTGTTATTCCTAAAAAAACAATAGGATGTTTGGCTATTTTCAAATTAAATATTGTAAAAGAAAAATATCAAAAAAAAATTGGGTTGGGTGCTGTATTTTTATAAAACTCAATATGCTGCAAACGTTTTCTTAATGGAATAAGCAGTACTTTAATTCTTGTATCTGCGTTACTATTTTCTGTGTATACACCAATAAAACGCAAAAGTTACAGTTGCACTAGTGATGTTCGTTTTAATCTTTGATAGAATACAACATGCATTATTGTAAGACAATTTATTTAAAAATATACTTGAAAACATTTGATTTATAGTCAAACACCTTATTGTTTTCACTATATTGCTTGATAACTAAACTCAAGTCAGCATTAAAGTTAGCTAATTGCTGTAACAACAATGACTAAATGCTCGATTTTAATATGGATAGAATGTCTGCTTGTGTCGAGTTAAACAATCAATGTATTTTGTATATCAATATCTCAAAACTTTCATGTGCTTTAGCATGTCGCAGTAGTTTATACGGTTCATACTAATGTGGTTCAAATCCTAGTTTTTTCGTTATTGTTGTAGTGAATTTCTGATATATTGATTATACTCATAGGAGAAACCGAAAAACGATAAAATAGCATGATTAACAAGCGGATGTTTTGCTGAGGAAAAAATCTTGACACCATCTCTTAAAATGCTGTTATTGAATACTAGCTTCTGCCCGCGACTTCGTACGCGGATCTTGTTGCTTATGCCAGCGACAACGGGGTCGTCAAAATCGAAGTTCTGCAAAGTCTGATACCCAACTCCAAGAGCCCGGGTAAATAATTCCTGTGTGTTGGCCAGTAGAATATTTTTTTTATTTTAAAAAAGAGCTAAAGTTTCCTAAGAAAGTTTTCGCGTGTGTCTTATAGATGCGGATTTTTCCTTTTTGCCCAATTTAAAAGAAACACTCTGTATATTATGTTAAAGTTTAGTTGGGCTTTTGTTGTTCAACATTGCGTTCCAGATCTCCAATTTTTACACGTCGACAGAGAATGCTCATCAGGCTGAACAACTCTTTCTAAGACGTCGATTCTATATATCTTATAGTTTAGCTGGGCTTTTGGTGTTCCACATCAGGTGTTCCAGATCTTCAATTTTTATATGTCAACAGAGAGTGCTCATCAGGCCGAACAACTTGGCTAAGACGTTATTCCTGTATTTGTTATAGTGTAGCTGGGCTCTTGGAGTTCCACATCAGGTGTTCCAGATCTTCAAATTTATTCTCTCAGCAGAAAATGCTCATCACGTGGAACAATTTTTGCTATGGCACCATTTTTGTATCTCTTATAGTTTAGCTAGTCTGTTGCGGTTCTGCGCCAGGTGTTCAAGTTTCCAAAATAAATTATAGCCTATGTTTTGGCCATACTTAATACCTATACAACAAAAAAAGAATCATTCAAATCCGTCCAGTACTTTTTGAGTTTATCCCGGACATACATACAGACAAACAGATAAACAGACAAACAGACAAAAAATCTTAAAACTATATTTTTGGCTTCGGTATCGATTGTAGATCACACCCCAAGTATTCTTTTAAAAAAATATTCAATGTACAGTTTTGACTTTCCTACTATTTTATTATATGTATAGATATTAAAAAAACAGTGCCTTTATTTTGCTGTGAGTGTTGGTCGTAGTACCAAAATGCACTTAAAATACAGCAAATGTCATACAACATGCTTGTAAAAGATTTAAGGATAATAAGTCACGAAACTCAAGCTGCAGGAAATAAATAATCGCTCTCTCTCTATCTCGCTGTAAACAGGTTTATTTATAAAGCATTAACAACCTTTCATGGGCTGAAAGTACATATGGTTATAAACAAGTTTCCTAAAAATAAACCCTAAAAGATAAAAAAAAATCAGGACTTTCAAACATTATCAACGGAAAAATGTTATTATAATGAAGGGTTGTTAATGTTTTACAAATATTCCTTTAGAATAAGCTACTTTTATGTATTGTCTTCGATACAAAATTTAATTAAGTAAAACAATGATAAACTGACCTGAAATAATAAAATGTCATTTTGTTACAGCTACCACGGTCGTGCGACAGCCGCGGCCCCGGCCACCGGCTCCAAGGCAGCTCACAACAAGGAGCTCAGGAACCTCCTCGAAGAGTTCTGCGTACTATAAACGATCACACACGAATATACGCGATAGCAACATTGAATGGCTTATGCTCCCAACACACCGACTATCATAGATATAATTCATATAGTAGCCATTCATAAATTATTAAACGTACACACATGTAATGTCAACTGATATACTGCTGAATTAAAGTAGACACAACAAGATTTATGCCATATTTAATAAAATCTAAATAACTACGTAAATCTATCTCGAAAAGTAATGTCTTGTTTTTTTGACATGATCATTTAATTTTGTCGAACGAAATTTATTTTTGTATAATATTTAAAAAAATATTTTTTTCTCCTTACTCTCAGTATTTTGTTGTAATTCTCTTCATGTTTAGGTAGATTAGTTAGATAAATTATTATTTATTTATTTAATGTAGCATACGTGATCTGTAGAACCTACATAATTTATTTTTATTGTAAAAGCAATAACTTAGTCTCCACTGTAAGATGTTGGTACTAGATAATAATAATTACTTCACAAACATAATGGTACATTAATTCAAAGTAGCGGCAATGCGCTGGTTGTATTATTTTCATGTACATAAATTGATGTTTTATATTTTTATTATTCTTTATTCGATGTTTTCGTCGTTAACGGAGTAAAACGTTCCTTTTGCTAGTCTGGGGTACGTACATAGAATTGGTAATCTTATTACGTAGCGCAGTAATCGCACTTCGCGAGCGATTAATATGTTAGATAATATGTCTACGGGCGTAAGGAGAGGATTTGTGAGAAGCGTTCCTTGATGGAAAATCTAGATAGAATATCGGGATACTTATACGTTGGCGTTGCAAAAAAAAAATCGCGACAGCAAAGTTTGTGATACTGTAGTGTTTTCCTTAATTATATTTGTATTGATTTTGAGATACTAATAATGTAATGAATCTGTTAAGGCCAGCGTAATTAATGGTCATAAATATAATTAGCGGTTTACGTGTTAGTATTAATTATTACAACAGTAATTAGTTGATGTGATTAACTAAGTTCTGACGGAATCATTTATAACTGGCTATGATCGAATAAAGAATACTTCCTTAATGATGATGATGGTATAGTTTTAATTCTAGACAGAATTTTATTATTAATGAGCTAGAATGATAAATATGTTGACAAAAAAAAAGAAACTTGTGTTAGTATTTTTCAACACATACAAAAATATATATTTTTGTAAGTTGTTTTTTTATTTTTCGTTATTTTTCAGTAAATAATGTTCGGTAACTGTTTTATTTGTGTATTACACTGGCCGTAACAATTCCACAAAAATCGCTTGCAAGTGCGGTGGTTACCATTACAATAATTTCGCTTAACGATGCTGTACATGAGATATTATTAGTTAGTGAGTAAATGTCTAGTAACTAGGCACCAGATTTAAAGTAAATTGCACCTTAGTACATAAAATGTATGTAGTAATATATGGTAATCGTCATCAGGTCGTTTTGGTTTGCAACCTTCCGGCCCCTGCGCATAGCTTTAGTTGGCTTGTAGTTACCGCCGTTGTGAACGGCACTACGTAAGGAATAACACCAACATCCAATGCTTTGTATAAACCGACGCATTATTTATCTTGTCTGTAGTCAACCTTCGAATGTATGTCGTTACCTAATATGTATGTAGAATTAAATAAAATCATAATTATCTCACTATTGTGACCGCCACATGTAAAACTAAGCTTTATTCAAAATCCTAGTATTATGTGACATTCAATCTTAACATTTAATACAGTTTAGCTTTCTAACACTATTCGCATGTGTAGGTCCATTGTTTTAATTGTTAAATTAACATATTTTGATGTTCACGTATTTTCGATTTTTATAGGCTCAGGACGCCGCGGGGGAATTTTCAAAGATTTGAATGATAGGTATTCTTCTGGCAAGTACTACCTGAGTCAGTTTATTGCTAAATATTAGTTTTGATTTAGTTATATACAAATAATTATACTATTAATTGAACAACGTTGTTTTTTTTACAAATTTTACACGTTCCCACATTCCTATCACATACACAAAAATTATTTTATCATCTTTTTAGCGTCAAAATTATCGAAAATGAAAGAAAGTGGAAATCTTCCAAATTATAAACTGGAAAAGACGCCAATCTATGCTAATTTGCCATACCTTTAATCAATAATTTACAAAAAAACTACCGACTCCAATAACCATTACAAGAAAGTTTATATTAACTTTTCTTTTGAAAGTCAGTCGCTTTATTTTTTGTTTCATTGACCATTGCCTTGGCTATGGACTTTTTTATAGTTTTTATTTGACCCTTCTCGGTTAGTTTTAGATATTAAACATGTCTTTTTATTAGAAATCTATATCCAAGCGAGCAACAAAAAACGGATCTATATCAGCAACGTCACAAGATATACATTATTGATAAATACTAAAACTTCCCTAGAATGTAACAAACACTGCGAACACCGCATCAAAATCGGTTCAGTCAAACGCGAGATAATCGTGAACAAACTTTGAAAACCTACAATCCAAGTAGATAAAAAATTACCTATCTCAAAAACTACTGAACCTATTTTGATGGAACTTGCAGTATTTCCTAACTTAAACAATATCTATTAAACTAAAAAGACTTACATAAATCGGATTTATAGTTCCGGGGATATGCGAACACAAACATAAAAAACATACATACACTTGAAATTTCACACATTTTTTCAAACTGATGATGAATGATGATTCATGACGGATATAGACAAACATTTCGAAAACTGGGCAGCTTTCTCGAAATAATACATACATACGGGTTGAATTGTCAACTTCCTTTTTTTTGAAGTCGGTAAAAAAGAAATTACATAAACAAAAGAGTCGCCATGAGATACAGATACACAATTATATGGAAGTGTGACGTAATGAAAAGCGCAATAGATCACAACAGTGCCCTTGACGTAGCGCGGCTCACCGTACTCTTGGAGCACTTTCAAGATTCTTATCTCTCGCTAGTCTCATTTCAGCTCACAAAGCGGACTCTGCCCCTATTTATAAACTGCTTGGCTAGCCCCGGACCACACCAAAAGGTGCGAAGATTAAAGATGGTATCAGTTACAAGTGCGTTTTACACGTCACGCTGCCACCACTTCAAAGACTCTTTTGAATAAACGCTGCGTATTGTGGGACATCCTTTTTTTTTCACGATGCGGGTAGATTATATCGAGACTACCTATGCGGGCCTTATTCAAGGGATTTAAAATGTATGGTTTAGTAAATGTTTAGTTTATTTTTAGGTGTGACTTTAAGAATCTACAAATTATTGGGCCAAAATCATTGGCGAATCTTCATTTTTGGAAGTTCGATACAACTACCCATTGAAATTTACCTTATACATAAAACAGGTGGTTACGTAGTAAAATCATCGAACGCTGTTCTGGCTGTGAGACATGCATCGACTAAAATCCATGGGGTCCTTCGATAGCCCGATACGTTTTCTGGGGCCACATTAACTGATGAGTACCGCGACCTCGGCAGGCTTAAGCCCTCTGAGGAAGGACACGTTGCACTCTGCCCAAGCGGGGCAGACCTGCACTGTATAGCCCACCGTATCATTCGGGCGATTCCTATATAAAATCAGATGACGGATGCATGGGCTTGGTGTCTACAGAACATGACAACATGTTAGCAAAGTGCCCATTCAGATGAGGGCTAATCTGTTTATTTTATACAGGGGCACAGTTCTGGAGTAGACGATAGACGACATAAAGAACGGCATTAGTCTTATGTTGAATCACATCTTAGATCGTTTTTTTTTGTCAGTAGGTTTTTTGTTATTTCATGTTAGTACGTTTAAACATTTAAACTCACAAACACCCTAACCCGGAATAAGTACTTGTAGATCTTACCTTAATTGTTCCGCGCGGAAATCGAACTCGCGAGAAGCGCGGCAGCTGTCATCAGTCAATCGCTTAGCTACTGCACTAACCGAGTTTTTTAAACTGTCATAGTCATTAACACTATTATTAGGTTTTTAAAAGGGATATTTAACATGTTACACTTGTATTGAGATTACGATATTTCACCACTGTTGCAGGCGCCACGATCACGGATGAACTGAAGTAATGGTGCGGTGGATGTTTATGAGAAGACAAATCGGTCTACCCTCTTTTTTTTTGCGTTTTATTATGTTACACTTACCTACACAAAAAAAAAAATTAAAAAGTAGCTACCGGTACCTAATTACCAAAGCAAATACAAACTAAACAATGCACCTTTGTAGGATTACATTTTCTCGTAAGCTATTACTTAGATATTTATTTTTAATATGTTTCTTTGTGAACGTGTTCTCCGGATATACTTAAACGTTTTCCCGCAAAGAGATTTCTCTCTAAACTAAAATGTCATCCGTGAAGACTACAATCCGCAGAAGTATCACAGCACTTTGTTGTTTCTCCCGGGGCTTAGTCCTTTGTTTTCTAAAACCTCCCCGAGCTCCTTTAATACTTTGTAATGGCGGGACAAATTCTGTGAGTCTTGCTCGCTGTCTGCGATGACTGAGTCGAGATGAGCTCTTGTGCCCAAGTGGGTACGTATGGTACTTACGACATGCATTTTACAAAAATATGGGAGCGTTTCAGTAAAAACATACTCTACGGTTTACTACTTGTCTCCTATTTGTATGTGTTTAACATGGTAACATATTCGAGTGGGTCTATCTATATCTACTTAATATTATGAAGATGAAGAGTTTTTGTGGTTGATCGCGCTAATCTCAAGAACTACCTACTGAGCCTCTACCATGAGTTGTCATTACGATACTCGATCATACGCATCGACTGCGTTTAGCACCCTCATTGGTTTAGAGTTCATACAACCTTGGAGCGGGCCAATGAGCGCGCCAAACGCGGTCGATATTGATGATCGAGTATCGTAATGACAACTCATGGTATGGGTAGGTTCGAATTGACCAAATTGTGTTCGATAGTCCATAGGTATTTTGAGGAAGACTAGACATATAATATCATGCTACGATCAGTTAGGAGCCGAATAGCGAAGGTTACTTTATTATAAACGCTTGCTTATGTAAGATTTATTTACATAACCATGTTATTATCTACTAATCCAACCGGGAGCTGCTCGGCGCCACGTCTAATCGCGGGATAAGGAGCGCAACAAGGCAAGACCTATACCAATAAGAATGCAAATCGTATTAGGTACGATGCGCGGCCGTGTGGCGTGGAGTTACTTGATTATGCAGAATTGCCATAGCTAACTATTATATTGTCCTCAATCAAATTGGACGCAAAAGATGCGCAACATCATTTCTTGAATTACCTATTTATGTAACTTAAACTGACAATTTCGTATTAAAAATTCTATAAATAAGTAGGTACATAGACAATTTTTTTAAAGAATTTAGACCGTTACTAGACTTAACATTCAAATTAAGTTATCAAGGTACACGCCACGCGTAGCTATAATGGTCAGTTCAGATCGAGACGTGACGTGACGCGACGATACTGGAAATGTGAATCCTTTTTTATAAGTAGTAAATAAAATTAGATTTTGAGTCGCAGTTTTGAAATTTTCGCGCAGCGTCTCGGTGTGAACTGACCCTGGCTTACTACTAATCAACACTTGCTGTAGATGTTACGAAAGTTAACAGGAATTTCACAGGGCAATGAACTACGATTTGAAAGTTTACAGCAGTCTTCCACTAAATAGAAATATTTAAAATATACTAGTGGTTCTCTATGGTTTCACTCCCGCTGCTCGCTCCTATTGGTCGTATCATGATGTTATTGTCTTCCTCGATAAATAGACAATAGAACACAAAAATATTTCACAATTCGAACCGTGTGCACCTGATACTAGCGCGTTTAATAAAAAATAAAACTCTTCAGCGTATAATACCTATTAGTAAGTTGAATCAATGATTGCGAGAAATACAAGGAAATGAGAATAAAAGTTATTCCACATCAAAACTTTTGTACATTTTATCTACAATATTCAGGTTGGAGAGTAAATAACCTGTCTTAAGTTTTCCTTCGTGATCCAGATGGGTTTTATCCTGCTATCATCGGGGATTTGTGGTAGAACCGTAATACCTACGGAACTACAGCTGTGCCAAACCCTTCGTAGGTTTATAATGTGTAACAATGACACATGATGGCATTTAGCAGGTTCTACTAGGGAAGGGTAGGCATATTCTTCTTTTGTAATGGTATAAATGTGATATAGAGTCTAAGTATTTTTTTATTATTATGGTAAGTCAAAATATACCAAAGTTTTTTAAAATTATATGTTGTGACATTTGAAAGTCACCAGTCTTCATTATTAGACAACTTTTTGTATTGTGTAGATACATTACATGAAACACTAATGGAACCTCAATACAATATAACTAAGTAAACGCCTACAACAAAGGGAGATAATAGATATCCGTCTAATTCTAACCGGCTGAAAGACCTAATAAGATTTATAGGGCACAGTAGACAGGTAGTTAGGCAGTATCTCATCCTTTGTATCCGTCCACACAAAAACTCGAGAGGCAACGTTAGTCGACGGTCGCGTGCGTACGATGTCGGGATACTCGCCGCGATACCATCTTTAATCTTCTCTCTTCACACTGTTTGTTACTGAAAAAAGGTTTTTTTTTCAAGAAAAACAGTCCTTACAAAGCTTTGAAGATCACGAATAAAAAAAACCCAGGTAGTTACTTAGGTAGAAACGTTTCGTACATAAACCGAAGAAGACTCGGCAACTAAAGCCGGTTGAAGTGGTTAGGACTTAAAACAGCTTCAAAATTTACCTGATTAAAGACTACTAGCAGTCCATGCTTGCCTGTTTAAATATTTACACAGAATAGACAGCTACTTAAAACATAATGGAGGCAAATTGTCTACTTTTTTTCCATTCCGTGAGCCTTGAAGCGTAGAATTTGTATCATGTGTTTTTCTTTATCATTGCTCGTAGATACGCGACAACAGAGCAGCGGCTATGAAAGCTTTATAAAAAGACTACGAACAACGCATGCCTTTGTGAACGCATTGAGCCATACATATTAATCGCTTTTATGTAGAAAAAACACTGCGCACGTCAGGTACAAGTACGTAATGCACACTTTGATGTTCAAGGGAAACGTAATTAAGAGCAGGATGTAAAAAAGATGTGATGAACAGCCAGTAAAAAAAATAGTACCTACAGCGAAACGGCAGTTGGATCATGTCCCAGTTATTTTGGTACGTAAGCAGCGAAAGCAAAGATTCATTCGCAACGTAGGTATTACGGGAGATTCTTTTTAATAACACAGCGAAATCCCTCAGAAGAAATAAACAGGTTTTATAGTTGTGAAACAAAATCCTGGATCGTCACCACACGTGTACATATTCACAGATGTAGCGGCCTCATAAAAGACCCAAATTGTTCTTTTTGCGTTGCGAATGAGGCATGGAATCGAATGCCAAACAGCTTGTTTTGTTGACTTGCAAAAACAACGCGCCGTGAGATTCACAAACAGGGAATGGATTATGTTTGCAAAGTATGTATGTACACCTACGTTTATATACAGGAGTATACACGCACTTTAGTGGGTGCCTTCAATGCGATAACTAAAGCTAATATAGACATAGACGGCATAGACATTACGTAAGACTTATGACCACAGTTTTAGCTATATCATTGTTATGACAATCAGAGCGATAATTCTTGTGCGATGGTAGTTTTTGGCTGATAGATATTAATATGATAGGTGAGTTTGAGTAGGTACATCGGTACAGTATTTATAATGATTATTATCATCTAAAGTTAAAGCCAGAGTTTTTGGTATCGATCAGCAGTTGGTAACTTTTTGATGGGCAAGGGCCCCAAAGTGGCAAGCAAAGTAGCAATTTTCTCTTCAGAACGGAAGTAAATACTGTAATTTTATTTAAAGCTAGTATAGTAGAATAAAAATTCTTACCATAGACTCCGACGTAGTGGGCATTTGTTAAAACTCGGTGCGATTACTAACTTCAGGAAGCTTTGGTAAAACAGCAAACCGAGTAACAAGATCTAAGCATACTTGTACAGAGATACAAGCTTATTTGGTTCACGATTACAGCAACGAGCTTCACCATCGTGACTTATCTTGTTTCAAAGATCCGCGTGAAATTCAAATATAATCCTTTCTACAATAACATTACTGTTGGTACTTATGACATGATATGGATACATTCGCCCCGGGCCACGGGCGCGGCGTGAGGGGTGAGCGGTGAAAGCATGCCAGTGACATTTATCCCTATAGTTTAACAACAAAGGAGTCAGATTCGTTGCGTTATAATGTCGCTGCTCAAAGGGCCACCTTTGTTCCAACGCTTGTTACATTGTGACACGTATGGGGGTGAAAAGCTTTGATGCTGCTTTTATTTTTGTTTGTTCAACTAATTCTCAGATTGGATCCCGAGATGCAGCCGTAGTCGACTACGAATATTTCCCATGGCAGTGCTGTGATATCATTATCATATTTTCCATTTCTAATTGTATTGCGAAAGAGCTGGGTTATATTTTTCTTACTGTTTTTCAATTTTACTTAGTTGATTTTCTCTTTGCTTATGTTCTTGCTGTTAACTGAAAATCGATATCTTGTGCTACTGTTAACCTTGACTGATGATCTTATGCACCAGTGAATGCGAGTGCTGAATTTTGGTACAAATCCAAAAGCAAAGAATAAGAATATTCAATATCACGAAACTTAGATAAATTCTAGTTAGGTATAATACTACTAATAAAGTGATTTATTTTTAAACGTAAGTATTTTGTACCAGCAGCTCCGAATCCCGACGGAACCTTTAAAATTCACACATGTAATAGGGTGCTCCGGCACGATGCACCGAGGCAATTTACTGTGATCCAATTTATTGGTACACGAAAGAAGCTACATCACTGGCAAGCTAGCGTAATCGACTCGAGACTAAACTAGTATTTAACTAACTAAATTAAGTAGGTACCTTAACTTAAAACTGATTTCGATTTAATATTGTGGTTTCAATTGAAACTTTAAATGAATTGGGAAAATGGCAAGAGTTTGATAATTATGAACGATGAGTGTACTTTTGGAAAAACTCTACGTTTAAGTGTTTAACTAGTGTTAGATTTACTAATGAAGACCAAAGGATCGCGCTGGATGCAAGCCGCTTCAAACTGGTCCTACCGGAAATCTCATATAGATTTCCAGACCAGACCCGACCAGTTTCAAGGCCTATGTGGACATCCTACGACTGAAAAAATGATGATGAAAGTACAATATGTACAACAGCATCCATGTTACAATATTAAGCTACAACCTCTCAAAAATAAGACCACATTAGACTGTTATTCTGAATTTTCGGTAATTGACTTTATACAAACTTTTTATTTCTAATTCGTGCAAAACTTCATGCAGAAAATCGGGATCGAGGCTTGGTATTTGTTCTCGTCTCATAATAGTAGTAGGTATTTGTTTTCGGAATATCCGTAGCTCCTCAATCGTAAAAGAGTTTTCAACAATCCAGTAATTCCGCGTTTGTTATCGCTCAGAGTAATCTCCGAACTTTTAATATAAGTTAGATCTGCAAACCAGCATCCCTGGAGGTTAAAATTTCAAGTAGGTAGATATTAGAAATATCCAGTAAGTCGCATTACCATAAATAATTCTCTTTGGATACTGTATCCTGAAGATCCTCGTCGATAATTCAAGGTTTGAATAATTCAGTAGTCGTTTTAGGATAATTCCCAAATTGAAGGTTTCACGGTTACGCGTCGGCTTTAATGAAGTAAAGTTTTTCCTTCCATTCTTTCTCGTATTCCGGAACCTTCGCATCGGGCATTTTATTTTGGTACAGGCGTTCTATCTTGTCCAATTGAAAGCGAATGTCGGGAGGCACGGATACAACGGACTCGTAGCTAAAAGGATTGTCAACTTTTAAACGTACTCTTATTTTTCGAGTGAATTGAAGAGTTTTGTGAGAGTAAATACGAACTCACGTATGTGGCAATAAACGAGGAGTGATTTTGCTGCTCAACTATAGATTACACATAGCTCTGATGAACTCATTAATAGTACGTATGTACGTACGTATTTGTGTAGGTGTCATTTTCAGAAACCACTACGCGTTACTAATGACTGAACCGAAGTCCTAAATTAAAATCCAGATGAATAACCAAGCCAATATCGATTTCCGATTCCGTGCGATGATGAGAACAGAATTTCGATTGAAAAGACTTAAATTAAATGTAAAGGAAAAATTATGTCGTCGACGAGAGATCTAATTAAAAGCGTAAAAGGTTTTGTGTTCCACAAAAAGAAAAAGACAGAAAGACTACAAAGGTTGACGTCAATAGCGATTTGATAAAAGTATTAAATTTCAGTTACTTTTTATCTTTCCCTTTCGATCTTGATTTAACGTCCTTTGAGGTCATTACTGAGGCTCACCGGAATGGCTTCGCTTAATGAAGTCGTGAAAGAAAATTGAGTTTAGTTAAAGGGGCGAATTTAATTCGATTTCAAACTTTTTGAATGGATGTCGCAGTTTAAGAACGCCGGCATCATGAAACCCGCAAAATAAGATGGAAGCGAAAAATGGAACTCTTGACTTTCGTGGTTAATTAAAATAAATTATTCACTGGCCCCTTAAATAGATTGGCCAGCGTCTCCATTACAAATCGTTTCAAGTTAATTTGTGATTCTGGAGAAGACACCTAATGATACTGATTAAGTAATCATTACAAATGACGTTCGTCAACGGTTTTAAGATTAAATATGAATAACGCTTTTTCGTGGTCGTCTTAAGAAATAATTTACGTCCCTAGTACCTGCCACTGAACAGTGCTTGAATAACTAATTTGGTAATTTAAAATAAAATGAATGCAAGTATTTCTAAAAGGCTAAGCTCACATGGAGTGTTCCCTCGAACAAGTCATTTACAAATGCGTCTTAACGAGTAAGCAGCACGTCTGAAGTTGCCAGTGGCACGCGAACTTCCGACATTTTAACTAGCACAAAGCTGTTAAGCCCGCATTGATTTTATAAGCGGAAAGTCCGTGCCGTGTAGTCAAAGCCTTCAACTTAACCCGATGGCTCACCTTCGAAGAATGCCGACACTTCACTAAACTTAGATAGCCTAACGAAAGTAGTTCGTAAGAAGCACTTTCTTTTAGCGTTACTATCTCCGGCTCATTACAACTTTATTTACAACCCGCTGATTATTCTTACCTATAGTTTTATTAGAACAGGTCTTGATTGCTTTCGTTTTACCCATCTTGCGGACTTTTATTTCGTATATAATATGCAAGAGTTTTACTAGGAAAATCCTTTAGAAACTTTTCAACCAAATTAAATAAGCTAAAGAAAGTTTTTGTTTGCGAAACTCATTGAAATTACCAAAAAACTTTACTTATTTACCGCCGGTTAAACATTCTTTTTCAGCTTTAGGTTCCTCAGAAAAGAATTTCTTATATAATGTTTGAAAAGCTTTTATGAAATAAGAACGTATGCACTGGTTTAAATGATTCTTAGTAGTTCTTATGAAAGGGTTCCTTATGCAATTAAAAAAAATATGACGTTATGATATTCATTTCTTACTACAAATTAGAAAATCTACAGCTATTCTACACATTTTTTTTTTTAAATTGCTAAATCTGTTGTTTCCATTGTTATAAAAGGTATTGATATAAGCATGATCACATTTGATAACAAAAAATTTCGTCAACTTTTTAAATTCATCTCTTTTCGTGTTTATATCTTCAGACCACAATATTTCACAACCACATGTAAAATGTTAAAACATACTAAACCTACCTATGTTATAATGTTAAAATGAGAGTTTAATGCACGCAGGCTTTGTTTCAAAATGCATGCAACATTTACACAGGACTTAAAAATACGAAACCTTTTTGCTAATTAAGAAGTTTAATTTGAAAGACTAGACTGCTCTTCATTAATTCGGCTACGCAAACTGATACAACGTTACAAGTTTTAACAATGCGCTTTCAGAGTTGAGCTGTGCATCTATTATGTCGCGAAATGTTTCGTAACTTTGTGAATACTTTATTGTTATTTTTAGTTGATTTCAAGTCAAAGCTTCTGAACGAATGAGATGAATATTAACTTGTTTTCTTCAGGGTAGTATAAAAATACATTATTAAGAGCTGTTATTTTTTTTAAGGAAACCAGTTATGTTGAAAATACCTAACTGTATAATTTTGTAAATGTGTTTAGAATAATATTTGTAGGTACCTTACCCGATATTCTGGCTACTACTACCAATTCCATATAAAAAGTGGGCGTTACATGGAGTTTCGTTAGCAAATTTTGCATGTTTCAGCCGGTCGTCGTTAAACCAATAATGTGGGCGTCGAAAGGTTGCCTTTTCATCGCCATGGTACTCGGCACGTGATTAATAGTGTCTTATTTCTGAATACCTAGAGATCATCATTGCGTACTTATATTATAATTACATTGCGAAGTGCTACACGTTTAATTACTAAACGAGAAGAAATTTGGTTTGATTTCCTGATGTTTCATATCATCTTTTGGTAAAAGGAACGAACAAATCGTAACATGAATATTTTAAAGTACCACTAAAACTGTTCTGCTCTACAAAGCGGAAGGATATATGAGAGACAGCACCAACCACACAAAACAAACAAGTTTATTTGAAAGCGTATCGATGTTAACTCAGTTTAATAATTAATGTTAGGTTTCATTAAAGAGTAGTCAGGCAATAGGGCGATATTGCTTAAAAGCTTACTCCCGGCTGCACTACAAAACAGGTGGCCGAGGTGTCCTTGTGCGCTATAAACTGTGTTCTATGCGCTTCTGCAATGGACACATTTTACTCTCTTTATCGTCTGATAAAGTCCGACAGTCCTTTGTTCTCTTGGCTGTTCTTGAAAATTTAAAAGCGGTCCTAGCAGTAAATTCGCGTTCAACGCGCAGCCTCGGACCGAGATACCGGCCGATGAATAAATAATTTTCACACATATGTTTAAGTAAATACACACACGGACACGGTAAGCAAGCATACATTAGCGGGTATTCCATTAAATTCTCCTGCTATTTTTCCATTAAATTCTTAACAGTTCGAACGACCAGTCATCTGTGGTATATTTGTAAGGACGGCACAGCATAAGCTGCGTAGATATCCGAAGACTATAAAAAGGAAGAGTATAAAACTACGCAGTTATCTACTGATTAAAATTTTGCAAAGTATCGGTTTTATCCATTTTTATCTACATTTTTTAAAACAGATTCCTTAGTTCTAAGAAGCTCTCTTGTATGGTTGCGGGACTTTCGAATTACCGTGACCCCAGAACGAAAAGGGCTATTGAAGGACACCATGGATTTTAGTCAGTCCCCCTCGCTCTGCCCTGGGTGGATGGACTCATTTGATAATTGTACTACGATAAAAAAGCTCTCTTGTTTCTTTTTAATTCATTTTCTTGAGAAAAGAGACAAAAGTACAATTACGCGTTTCAATGTTTATACAATAAAATTAAAAGGCAACAAACTATTTTTCTCTTTTGTGACAGAGAGCGGCGTATCCAAGAGTGAAATGTCACGAGACTGATGGAAATAACGTTTACGTTTCATCTCGTACAACTTATCCTTTTCAAAAGTGCGGTTTTCTGACCCGTTTGCTTTAGAGTCTACTTAACACAAAGAAACCCACTCACGCGAATGATGACATCTTGTACGTAAGGATTTTCAGGGTATCCAAGAGCCAATCAGCTAAGACTACCTACATACATTAGACACTCGAGAGCTTAACATACTCCGAAGTTTAGAGGATTTAGGTCCCTCATCCAGATGTCTGTTGGACTAATCGTGGCTTAGCCGTACGCTGGTGAATTCGAATAATCGTGCCAATCGAATGTTCCGCATATTCATAGGTAAATCGGTTCGAGCAAAAATGTTTGCATATGGAACGGCAAACGTATTTGTCCGTCAGAGGTTTATGTCAGTTTAATCCCGGTAAAAAAGCTTGGTGAGAGATCTCCCAGCTTCCAGTGTCGGTGTCTGTCCAATGGAAAGATGATAAGGACCAATACTCTCTGCGGGCTAGACTGTTTGTTCTATTTAGCTTACGTTAGGTCACGCTCGACACTGTTTACGCAACAAAGAATAAAAAGTGGCAAACACTTTTAGTCTTTGTTGTAGTAAATATTGGATTTCAGTTAGCTTTTTATATACTGGTGGAGTGGTGGTTACCATCTAATATAAGCCGATAAACCTATCATAACCGTCTTTGTCGACATATTATAGAAGGTTTTATTTTCCTGTTTATAACGCAGCTTCCGTCAGTGTAAACACCTTTTAACGCGTCGCTTGTCTATGTCATTGCATCAAATTGCATAAAAAATATATGTACCTTGAATTTTCCGCAGGTAATTTTGTCAAATTCCAAAAACTGTCTGATATTTTGAAAACATATCATGGAGGGAGTGAAGTAGCCGCCCATACATTCGTACCGTCCGGCTGGATGCCGTAACATAAACTAAATATGTTTCCGCCTTAAACCCATAATACAAGTCGTATTTACCTGCGGCCATCTCTATTTCTTCACTTGGAAGAATATTTACGTTGGCTGCGGCCGGCTTTCACGTTTATTTATAGTTAAAGCCAATATTATAGAGCTGTTTACTTAGTAAGTGGAGACAGAAATATGACAACATTTTCATTGTTATTTGAGTAGAAACTTTAAAATGACAGTTTCCCAGTGTGGCAATTTTCAAGGGCGTATTTAGAGAATTTGGAATGTTTCTTTTCGTAATTTTAAGATTAATCTCTAAAATTCAGTAAGTAGTACCCACAATGTTCCTAATGAAATATTCCTGAAATTTATGTTTGAAAAAAATACAAAATAGTTCTTTGCATATAGATTTAGTTTGAAAGTAACATGTTACAAAACTGAGATTCGTTCGGGACCTTTTGCATCTTGAACTAGGCCGTTTTTAATTAACTTTTATTGTAATAAATCTACAATAAAACTGAATGGGCGAGCAAATGATTCATTTAATCGCAAAATAACCATTAATAATTCGTCTCATATAAGCATACATATTAAACAGTCATAATACAATAATGTTGTCAGCATATTTCAGTGAAATTTGAAATTACTACGATTAGTTCAGCTCATAATCGGAAATGTATGCACTTGTCATACATATCTAAACCGGATCTGCATAATAATGTCGTTGACATTAAAATGTAGAACTGTGCAGCGTTGATAATTCAAATTTAATTAATGTGATTTAGTTAATCAGCTGGAATTGCTTGTGAAGCATTTTGATTATATTTTATATTGAAACTTAATATGAAATGTACCTATGCCTTAGGTTTAAGGATATATAGACTGATGAATTATAAAGATTCACAATTTAAAGACAGGTACGGATTTAATTCTCAGTTGTTACACACATAGATAGTCCATGACCTAAGCTATCTAGAATACATTATTATCCTTATAAGACGGTGGTGTTATAATATCGGACCTCTACGTCTCTACGAGTGAACTCGGGTGCAAACGTTAAGTATAAGTTTTATATTCATAGTCCCATTTATAGGAGCCACTTCTAATACTGAATACTGCTATTAGTATCGTATAAGCAGAGTGTGGGTTCGAAATATCATAGTTTATGTTCCAAACTGCGGTGGCTGTTAGAGGATCATAATATTTCTACAATCAATAATATCGATGATAGCGTTGTGGCCAGTGCCTTGCCCCCCGCCCGACCCGTCTTGCTCTATAAAGAGGGATTAAAATTGCAGCGATGCAGCTGGCTGGCCCGACAGCTTAGTTCAGGGCTGTGTTCCGAACATTGGGAGTTTAGGGTGACGTAGGGGACCGAACGTTGGGCCTTTCGGTCTCTTACGTCACCGGAGTAAGATAATATAGTAACCAGTCTAGTGCAAAGTTACGCACTTCGGGACATTGCCTACTTAATATGCCAAGAACGGAACAGTGCTTAAAATATAAACTAGCCTTAAACATAGTAACAGCACGCGTAGCATGGTCAGTTTTATTTCAATACTACCAAGATTATCAACCTGTATCGCATACTGTAAGGAGGGTAGATTTTTAAGAGGTTCACTTTATCTTATAACTTATTCACGTTAGGACTTAAAATTGTATTTTTTCACGGATTTGAAAACTAAATGAATTAAAATAATAAAACTCAACTGCTCGCAGTTAAAGCCTTAAGTCAGTATAAAAATGACAACTTAGCAACCCTAGGTTAATGCTTATTCACATAGATCGCGAAATTACGGCCTCGCCCTCGACGTAACAACGAAAAACAACTGCAAAACCTCAAATAAGCGAGTTTTAAAAACTCTACGAAGTAAAAAACGTTTAAAAGTGAAAGATATGGACCCGATTTAAATAAAAAGAGTTCCCGTGAGGATAAACATTGAAATTCTGATGTTGATGTTGACAAACGGAAAGGTTCACTTATTTACTCTTTGTGAATTTCAGGTTAAAGTGATATTTGTGATGAATAGATGTGTACGTGTAGGTAAAGTTTTCATATAAAATCGGTTGTATTATAAAAAGATGAGGAAACATGCTTAAGGAGTGCCATTTGACGGATACTTTTTTATTTAAGATAAAAAAGTTTTATTCCGTCTTTTTACAAAATAAAAGTTTTATTTTGCAACAGTCTAAAGTATTTTTATGGTTAACACTAGTTGTTCTGGATTTGGCTATTTGTGTTTATGAGTTTGGATATTTGTGATAACGAAGCAGTAGTTTTTAGTCTGGGGCAATGATTTCAAGTCTACTAGGATGAACCAAAGCTACAGAAAATCGACGTATTCCGGACACCGCATGTGGACGATGAGTAAATAGGTGACCCGCCGTCCAATCATGGACCATGCCTAGGTCGACGGCGTGTCGTGTTCTACGCGCACTTCAAAATGTTCCGGGTTGTTCAAACGTTGTTGGGATCCCCATAGAGAGCAAAACACTAGCCAGGATTGCAGAGCTGTTTAAACTGTGGTAACGGCTAACAATGACCCTCGTTTTTTTGACTTTGTAACATCATCAAAAATGAGTCCTCCCGTCCAGGGCGGGACGGGAGGGACAGTCAGTCTTATACTGAATAAAACCCACGGTTTCCCACAATAGTCCCTTACGATCCAGGGTCATGGTTTAGTCACGGGATTACGACTCGCGTACCCGTGGGTCAGTACGTAGTTAAGTCTGATAGTCTGTACTACTCAACCAAGGACGGAAGGACTTAAACCTGACCTAATTTCTATGACATCTGCATAAACCTTTTATACATGTCGTATAACGTGTACAAGGAGTTGTTTTAATACGGTTGGAGTCCATCTTGAAAGCCATATTTTATCGTTTACGAGCAGGTGTAAAGCGCACCGTAATACGCGATGAAGAAAGCCCGTTGACAAATGATTCTGATACATAATGCGGCGGGCGATATGTTGTGAGCAATTTAAAAATAATCATGCGCTGGCTTTGTTGTCAGCCGCGCTGTATTTTTCTCCCTACGTGTACACCATGCGCGTGCCGGATCTTTTGTTGTTATTCAAATAACGAGGTTTATGAAGTTAAAAGATGTTTGTTTTAATACGGAGTTGTATTTGGAGATTTGAACAGAATTAAAGTAATATGAAGAAATTCATATTCATACCTTTATTTGCATTCCATAATGTTAGTTTTACAGATCTTATAATTATAAACTCAGTTATGTTTTAATGTGCTCCACAACAAGTACGATAGCTCCAAGTCGAGCACACGATATTAAATTAATTTAGGGGTAAAAAAGTAATGAAAAAAATTACATTCGACTGAATACAAGTTTTAGATTACAGTTATATTATTATTACAGTTTTAGGTTTCTAGACAGAATTTTTTTTTTGGTTAACTTGTGTGTCAGGTATACTCAACAGAACGAATGATCCATTTTTTTTCCTTGTACAAAAACATGCGGATGGAGTCACAAGCAAAAGCTACTCATAGATAAACTTATAAATTGTTGTAAAAATTTGGTAAAACGGGATCGCAGTTGAAATATTTCTGTTGCCACTGTAACAACCAATAAAAAAAAATTGAATAAAATATCTGACAAGATTTTGTATGTATGGTACGGAACCGACCGACTCACGCTTGGCCGGTTTTGTTTCTACATACGAGTTAGCGATTTTCGTCGTAGCCAGTATGTGCTACGCCGTAGCACAAATGTACAAGCACACTAATGCACAGGCGCCGTCGCATTCTGATTTCTGTTCCAACTTGATTTTTTTTTCTATAAATCACTTTTTCTACAGCAGCGTCACTAAGTAATCACTTGACGTCGAGAGTCTCATTTTACACATCTACGTAATGTTCGTTGAAAGTAAAATATTTATTTTTCTCAAAACAATCTGATCTCACAGGAATAAGTAATGTGATGTCCCTTACCATTCACCTTTGGGCCATTTAGTTTAATGGAGGTCTGGACTGTATCAAGATTGACCTGAATTAGTGCTAGACGTTGTTATCGATTTGTAGATTTGAATCTACAAATCTTTTCTTGTCTAGCAAATATTTTAATGCAAAAGGAAATTACCTGAATATTTTACGGATCTTGTTCGCCGATGTGCAAGGAAATGAGAACAAACAGTACATGATATTACGTTCAGTTACTTCTGATTTTTATGTAGGTAACAACTCTTAATGTAGTTAAAGTATCCAACGAGGCCCTCAAACAACTAAATTACGTCACAGGCAGTTTTTTCCAAATCTTCGTTTTTTAGAACGCATATTTTGCACGCTTCCAAGTACCCGACCATTTTTTCTCCTACAACCAAGAGGATTTGGCCAAAAATTTCCGTCCAGCATAAACATGGCGGCGGAAAAAAGAATATTGGAAAATGAAGCTCCATGTTAACCAAAAATAAGATTATATGTTCGTTAAAGCCGAGTGCAGCACATTTTTAAACAAATTAACTTGTTACTCACCAATCTGGCGAGCGTACGTGATCGGACGGTAGTCTGTAATTAGCGTGATGTAAACATCGACACTGCTATTAACCCTTTGAAAGTCATCGTGTATTTATGTTCAGGGGTGCATGGGCCGGAAGTAGACTGCAGTGCAGTCGGGGCCTTGGCACAATTTATAGCCTGCCCTGGTAGCCGGGGACACAGAGTGATCGCGGCGACTGCCTCGATCCCTAATAAATAACTGCAGCCAACTTTCACAGCGTACAAAGCGGCACATCGCTGGTTTTTTCTACAGGCGCTGTCATTCAACTGATTCAAAATCTTGATTAACAGAAACCTCGCCGGAACACGATACTAGAATATGGTAATAATCTATTTCCATATTCGATAATACCTTGTTCGATAAATGTTACATTTCACATGTATCCGTTTTCTTACTAACACGATAATGGAGTCTTTTCCTCTGTATTTACGAAAGTAAAAGGATATTGTGCTTGCCTCCTTGTTGATATTGTTTTCTTTCATTTACAAAACTATTATTGTAAGCGCGTCTGATAACATTGGAGGTTATTGTATATCCTATAGCCTTTATTGGTGTCTCTGTCGTCTTACTTTTTTTTCTTGTGCTTTGTGAAAATAAACAGAGACAGAGCTCACGTGTAAACCTGTGTTGGACCAAAGAGAATAAACTACAAAGATAACAAGATAATCGCGTCCGAAGTTTCCTATTGTAAGTTTAAGTGGACTAAGAGACACGAGTCGGGTGAGACAATTTAATCTTGTCGGCTTCATGGTCCTTTGGACCGGGGAATAGTTTTTAAACGGTTAGAGTTTCTTTGTCATCTATCTAGCGCAAGTGTAATTCGTTTTGAAAAAACTTTTAACTACATCTTGGACGGTTAATTAGAAGTATTTTAGCGAGCCTGTCTATTTTGGATACGCTATAATCGTATTTATCAATAGGCTAGTCCTGGGCTCTGAGGATAGAGGAGCACTTTCATTATATTCTTCACAGTAGGTTGAGGACGGCGAGTAACGAGTAGCTCACTGTCCGGTAAAGACAAAACCCGTGTTGACGTGGAGCCTTATGTTCACGCGCTCTTCAAAAATCTGTTGGGATCATAGGGCCTGGGTTATGCCTGCCAGAGTCACGGTAATGTATAAGTAAATCACCGCGGACCAGGAATACAATGGGCTTTCGAAGGAACAAGGTGATTTTTTAGTCAGTCAGAGGAGTCATGGATGTTTTACTACCGAAAAAAAAGAAAGCGATCTGATAATAAATAATATAAAACTGAAACATGAGAACTTTTGTAAATGCTCCAGTTGCAGACATTTTAATTTTTTGGTAGCTATCGAGGCTGTTGTATAAATAAGGAATATCAAAAACAATCTCTTCACTTTGTCGAACCAACTTTTCAACTTGCGGAAATGGCATTTTATTTAAGTAAAAATATTTATCTGAATATTAATAAACATTAATTTTATAGTGAAGATTTATATTGAAAGTACCTGTTATTAATTTACTGGTAAGAACAATATTCAGTACGCTTTCTTGGAGAAATAAAAAGTAGGATCATCTACCTACCTACATTTTATAAGTAATTGAACTAATTGAACAGTTGAACTTACTTTGAGCCTTATGTTAACTTCATTAGGTATTCTTCCTCGTTCTCACGTTTAACACATCGTTTCAAACACACGTCATTTCAAACCCGGTGTCGGGTTTAAAAATGACGTCGTAGAAATACTGCACCCGAAATACGAATGAAATGACAGTTGACAGATACTATAGATTATAGACGTCAAAAGGGTTTTTTTTTTTAAATTTTGGAACCGTTCGAATTTTTTTAAACGTTGTCCAACACTATGCATTTTCTGTATCGTGAGTGCAAATAAGCAAACACACATTCACAAACTTAGACCTGGAACAACTATTTGTAGGACATACAATATTTGTTCCATGCGGGGATCGAAATCGCGACACGCTGCGCGGTAGTCGATCGCTGAGCCACTGCACCCATTGTGCTGTGATGTTGTCGTATGTAATGCAAATGCAATGCAATGGAATAAAATTGTATAGGTAATTATGTACAGACGCCTGCACATCAGCTTACCTCAATCTGTCAAATTTTATCAAGCAAACATTATTTTTATTTATTTACCATAGGTATACCAACAGTATCTGTATATATAAATTAATAAATATTGTAGTAATTTAAGACTATAAGGCTCATACAGTTGCCAATAACAGGTAAACCAACATTCACATAAATAGGTGGTAACTTAAGCTAAAATCTAAATTAACTAACTAAATAATAATAATAATTAATTTTCTTCTAAATACCTAAGTGTGTAGCTTCAAAGTGTATTTTTGTATAAATAAATTAATATGAATGCAATCAGTGAGCGAGTAACGGGTTTCCATTACAGCGCTAGATTACTAAGAAGGAAGAGGCCCGGTGGAACAGAACGTAGCGGAAAAGAATCCAGCAGGAAACTCGATTAACTTACCAGGACGCGCTTAGTCGGGAATTAAATTTAGATTGAAACTATCCGCTAAAGTGGTCGCCCGTTTAACCTCCCCTCCCATGTTTTAAACTATATTAAAATTGATTTCATGTAGTCTAAGAGTCTACAAATTAGTTTCAAGCTTTGTTTTAAATCCAATCAGTGGTTCGTTTGTGAATAATGGCTACTGGAGGGAAGCGTGTGGTTTCGCCCACATGCAATTATTTCGCCTGTCTTACGGAACCATATTAGGTATGTGTTCCCGCGGGATTTATCTTACACAATATATTTGCTTGATACCTAAAGTTACTAACTAAAATTGGATCTAAATCACAATATTTAGTCTTTTGCAATAGAAACCTTGCAAATACGAATTGAAAAGTTAAACTCGAAAACCAATATCTTACGAAATGATTAAAGTCAATAAACTTTCAACGATAGCTTTAAGTAAGCATATTTACCTATTCAATAATACAGAGGGAACAGTGCAAAAGATTATTATGTAAAATTGGGCCACGGGGCGTAGTGGCTAATGATATGGGATACCTATTTTTTTTTACCATGACCATCTTAAAGCGAGAATACCACTGTGGCAAAGAGACAGAGCTATACAAGTCATCTAGCGCCATCTCGTTCCCACACTGGAATTATTCTCGCTTTAAATCATATTGGTATGCCACCAGTTTTATAAAGATTTTGAAAGACACTTCAACAATTACAGATGTTGCCAGACCATTGAGATGATAACATGGGAAAATGCATGGGAAAGAAAATTCGAGCGATTGAGTTTCGAGGACATGACTGCGGTGCCTTAGTTATTAAAGCATTCGGTGTACTGACTCGGAAGGTCGCAGGTTCATATTCCGTCCAAAATCGATTATTCTTTCCATCTTTACGAATTGGGAAGCAGGCGATCTTTATTATGCAAATAAAACAAAACAAAGTTTTATTTCGGTACACCTTGCCTAAATTAATTAACGGAGAATTGCTCTGCAATTCCCTAAGAATGAATAAGTACTAGAATTAGGCCATAAAATTAATAGGTATGTGTAATGAACATAGTTAAAGCTGGTCGTCTCAGGTGCATGGCCCACCGCCGCGGGGGAGCTTGATTAATAAGACCCTACGCAACAAACCCTTTGAATTATTCGCATATAAACGTTGCAAAGCTTCTTAACGTTGTGCTCCTCAAGATTCTCTGTAGACTCGCCTTTGGTTTATTCTCCAATTAATTAGCCAGTTACTCGCTATACCGCTCGCTTTAATGCCAAAGATTTTTCAGTAATAATACTTTTATGTTTGGTTTATAAAGCAATTTGTTACAACAACGTGTAACCCTTTTGTCGGCAGGCCTTTACTGTGTTATTGTTTGGTTAATTAATTAATTGATCGTCGTAATGATTACGTAAAATTAATATTAAATTGGCAGAAAAAGGAGAAAATCTTAAAAGGGACTGGCTGTACATAATGTTAATTAAGAGCAGTGTGGTTATTTAAGACTAAACTAGCTACTTAAGTAGGATATTTAAGTCTCTTAGTTGCACAGGATGCTATGTAACTACGATAAAGAGCGCCCAAGCCATCCGAAAACTGTATTTAGCACAAGCTTTTCTTTTCGAACCACCGGATTAACAGCTTTTAAGCAAATAAATCAATTGCTTAGGGCATCATGTCTAAACGAGTACCATAAACTGGAGTGAAAAAAATTATATAAATATTTGGTTTTGGGGTATAAAATCCCTGACGCACATGAGAAATCATACACCAAGACATAATACTTCTAGTTCGAATTGTTCACTCGCTATTGCATCATCAGGTCAGTTCCATATAAATTGACAGAATTTCCCTTTTTTCTATAAATAAACGAGAATACCTTGATGTAATGAATATGTTAAACAACATAAGCAGAAACTAGAGGATAGGGGGTCCCATAGGCTTGGATTGCTTAGGGCATCAACTAATAAGTAATTTAGAATTTCACGATAATTGGTTGTAGTAACATGATTCAACCGTGATTCGAAAGATCATTAGATAAGTTATTGTAGTTTTGCTCCTGTCATTACAGCGGTTTAGGTCTTAGATTTAGATATGTTGCAGTCAATACTCTTAACCAGTCAAAAGTACTATTGACTAGCAAATACAGTCAAAAGTACTTTTGACCGTATGCTTTAGTCAATAGTACTTATGACTAAAATAACAGTTAAAACTACTTTTGCCCAATGGAGCTGGTTAAAAGTACTTTTGACTAAGTGATTCCGTCAAAAGTGGTTTTGACTGGTTGTATCAGTCAAAACCACTTTTGATGGATTGCTTTTGCTGTGTGATTCTAAGTGCCATAATAGTTTGAGTTGCATGAATAAATAATTCTTCATTGTAGAGTTTTTTTTTTTTCTAAAGCGGAGCGCTCGTTTTATTTCTAAAGCGGAGGAAGAGGGCTTTCGAAGAAAGGTCGACGGAGCCCCGCTACGCGGGGCTCCTTTTTCTGTCTACAAGGTTTAAAGGAACCTAACCAAACCGAACCTCGAGGTGCCCCTGAAGTCGACCGTCTTCTTCTCGTTCAAAAGCATAAAGTTGTTCAGCTGGTATTTAGATAGGAGTGTATGTAATGGGGCACTGAGAAAAAAAATATTGGTAAAAACGACTAGGGTCACCCCGACACGGACAGGTTAGGTTAGAATTGTTTTAAATCACCCAAAAGTAGGAGCAGTGGAGTGGAGTGGTTTTGACTGATGCTTTATTGCAGTTAAAACTACTTTTGACGAAGAGCGTCAGTCAATAGTACTTTTAACCGCAAATTTGCAGTCAAAAGTACTAATAACCAATAATTTTCAGTCAAAACCACTTTTGACCAACCTGTTCAGTCAAAAGTGCTTTTGACTGATTTTGCTAGTCAATAGTACTTTTGACTAGTTAAGAGTTTTGACTGTGACAGATACAACTAGCTGTGCCCGCAACTTCGTTTGCGTGGATGTCGGAATTTAACAATGTATTTTTAATTGCAAGCGCTTAATTCAGGCCATGTTTTTCATTTAACCGTGTATTTAGAATTTTCTTAGATTAATCAAAAATATTTGACACTTGTATTCCAGGTTTATGTAATGCCCGTTCTCAAAACACCACACCACACCACACCACTCCACTCCACTCCACACCACACCACACCACACCACACCACACCACACCACACCACACCACACCACACCACACCACACCACACCACACCACACCACACCACACTACACCACACCATTCCATTCCATTCTGTTCTACTCTATGATTCCTTTAAATATTGCTTTAATTAATTTATATTTTTTATATTATGTGAACCGATTACGATGAAACAAAATACATAATGTTACTTCAATTTTAACACGTCTATTCCAGGTTTTCTTTTAACGCCATCTATTTTGCTATTCGAATTCGAAGTTAGATCGCACGACAACAAATTGTGAGACCAAAAGTGCAACCGTAATTTTACTCCTAAAACACTTTAAATTCAAATATCTTTTGATAGACTGAACCGATTCCAATGAAACAAAAACTAAATTCCTCTCCAAGTTACGCTTAATCGTTGTGTATAAAAGTTATCTACATTAATTTCGTACATTTTACGTGATACCTGGACAAATAAACATACAAACAAATAAACAGATAAACAGACAAAAATTCTAAAAAGGCTAGAAATGGGTTCTATTGGTTGTCCTTTAATACCCTGGCTATATTTTTTGAGTTTTTGTTTAATGTACAAAAATAACTTTTCTACAGTTTTATTATATGTATATAGAATAGAAGAAGAAGATATAGAATAGATAGATAGATGAGAAATTTGTAATTTTGTAGATCAATCCACGAACCTAGTAACTTTTATCTAGTTGGGTTAATTTATATACTTTTTATTACGATGTGTACGTCGCCTGCGGTATAGTAAAATAATGGCATAATATTGAAGCAATATAACGTTTTCAGGGTGGCGAGCTGCTCTCGGCTGATATTCAACTTTTGGACCCATGTCAAAGACTCCGCGGTCTCTTTGAAGTCATGTGCAACAGTGCAACAGGGGCATTGTTGTGTACTTTTCTTGTAATAAATTACGATGGTTTGCGTTTTAATAAATTATTAGGTAAAGTTTACTTTAAATTTAGAAAGCATGAAAAGTTTAAAATAAAAGTACACACAATTATCAATTGAATGTAAAAAAGAGCTTTTTTTTCCTTGAAATAGTTCTACGACCTCTGTACTATTTATATTCAACTAGTACTATTGTATTGTGTTGTTTTGGTCGGAAATGTATATAAATATATGTACTAGAACTATAAATAAAAAAAGTCACTCCTAAAAAAAAATATGTCCGAAAGGTAGGTAGTACACATTGTTTTCACAAAAATTGCATCTCGAAAATTGTTCTATACAATTTTTTTCATGAAAGAGGTTCGTAAGCGATCCGTTTACACCTTGAATAACACCGGAACAAATATTTTATTCGCAATATCCTATGCTTTGTTGTGTATAAAAAACAAAACACTAGAGATGTACCTAAAAGAACACAGTACATGTACCTACTTGAAATAAATATGTGTTTGCCTCGCGGCAGGACGCGACAGTAATGAGTATGTACTTATGCTTTCTGTACAACGGACGCTCTCACCCAGCAATTAAGCTGGCCAAAAGCTTTAATAACCTTTGTTTTACATGTATGTCCACGAAAAAAACAGGGACGCATACATTAATATATTTTCCAGTGAAATGCCTCACAATAAAGACTAGAGCCAATCGTCGTCGTAATTTGAAAGCAATGAAATGAATTGGTATCGTAATAAAAAATGTTAGTTCATTATCGACAGTAGGTTTCGCTCTCAATCCGGCTCGTTACCAAGACATACCTTCATGAATAATGTACCACGAATAATGTTACTCCTCGAAATATCTACTTGCATGTTTAAAACGTTGAGAATTTCTCCTTTTGATATTCGCTTGAAAGGAGAACGATTTGAATGTGTTATCGAGTAGGTGATGACTACGATATTTAACGTTCCACTTTGTTATCCGAGATCTATTGGTTCAGATGAATGGCGGAATATAAACTCAACGAATACCAGAAAATGACTGAATAAAATTTCTATGGAATCATTTATTTTAGAACCAATAAATAATTATGATTTAACTGAAGCATACACGCTCTTCGTGTAACACGTACTTACTTGAACGAGATTTAGAAGGATAAAGTGTACCTGAATACCTTAGCCCACGAGTGGGGTACAATATAGAGTATTCAAATAATTGGTTGTTGCCAGAGTGGAACAATAAGACTACATAATAATTATGTATTATTCAAAATATTTTCGTTTAAAACCAAAAACAAATCGAAATTACTTTTCTCATGATAAATATACGTGCCAAAGGTATACTTTCAAACCGATTCCAAAGAATAATAGGGCAGACAGGCTAAGTTAAATGGGGTTACAAGTTGAACTCGGGAAGTACAACAAAACCTGTTGTTTGTGGTTGCAAGTATAAAGTCCACTCCTTGTTAGAGCTAGTGCTAGTAGGATTTACCGGTGTTTCACGGAGGAACAAATTGTTTACAATACGTGTTTTTTCCGGTTAGTGATCTTAACAGCAAAAGAGTTAGTACTTACATTGTTAATTAAAAATACTTGATATAATTTATATTACACTGTAATGGAAACTGTACTATCTCACAGCTGGGCAAAGACGGAAGGTCTTGACCAAAGACCTTCCCAATTATCCGATATTTTTCCCGTATAAAAGTGACCTACAACTACTTTTCTATTTCTTATTCAATATATGATAACCTACTTCTTCGTGTGTGAAAAGATGAGGTATTCCACATATGGCACCCGCTGACAATGGCACCTGAGCTACTGGCACCTTTATCTATTGACATAAGGCTCCTGTCAAACTTTTTCGCAGGTGCCAGGTGCCCTATGTGGAATACCTCGATAAGTAAGTAAGTATGTTCAATTTAGGTCCCCTAGGTCCCCTAGGAGCAATAATCAAACTCATCGTTGCCGAAAGAACTGTTATAAAGATTTTTATACTTTACTTTATGAATTTTAGGCCTCCGGAAAATGGCTGACCTTGGACATTAAAAGACAAATATGACAAGAAAATTAAATACGGCATGCGGTGGTCTAGAAAAGATATCGCAGCTCTATTTTCAAATAAAATATACAATGCTACTTGACGCACCCACCGCTCACTTTCATGGGCGAACAATGTAAGCGTAGTATGCTGGGCGTGTAAAGTAAATATGAATGATTATAGGGACAATGTCGGGGTGGGGTTCTATCGGAGAGACAGCACACTGCCTGGGGAGGTCACAAGTCGTTTATTTCAATAAGACAAGCTTACCTGCCACCTCGCTCGACCCTTTCCCTAGTGACGTCACTGACTTATGAGCTTTATTTATATTAATTAACGAGAAATGTATTACAACTTGTAACAGAGTGATTAACTAATGTAATTACTAGATTTTGTGTATTTGGTTGTGCGGTCAAAATCAACAAAACATACGGGTCACAAAATGGATTTATTCAAGGAAATAAAACGGGCGCGAGGTAAGTGTTTGAAAAAACTTTTGGAAGAATAAACGACTTCAAAGAACGACAAACATAAGATACAAATACAGAATGTCGCAGCAAAATACGTGTAAATTCACTTCTTGCTTGTCGCACAGAGTAAATAGATCGAAACTTGTTAAACTTTTTTAAAATGTGTCGACGAACGAGCGAGCTAATGGAAAGATCCTGCGAGAGTTCGTCGACACGTTAAACGAGGTCAAGCTCTTGTTTTTAAAGCAATTTCTCGATCAAAGTCCTCACCTCCATAAAAGGAAGTGCAAACATTTGAGCAATAATCGATTTAATGAAAGGGGAATCGAAGGGTCCCGTAGGTTTGCGTTTCAAAATTTACGACTGCGTCTAGCATTTAATTGGAAATTCGTGCCGCAATAAAAACGACTTGATGACCTAAAGATTAAAAAGAGAATCTTTAAAATGAAACTGGATGCTAAATGGCTCATGGCTCGCGATCTCACGTTTACAAATGATGCTTTTACTTGAGACTCGATCGGATACACGGATCGGTCGACGCTTATTTGAATAAAATGGAAATAACGAAGAATTTGTGCGAGTTTTACGTTTGTCAGCTTTGGAACATAGTTACATAGTTATTTGCAAGGTATCGGATAACTTCTGAGACGTGAGATGAGTTGGCATACTTGGCTTGTATCCCAGACTATGCAAAAAATGAAATTGGTTTTAGTAATAAAAGGTACCTACACCTACCTACAATATACATCGGAAAATGATCGAAAATAGATGCCGTGCCGGGGTGGGAAGTAGAATTACTGGTAAATGGTAGAACTTTTGTCCGTTCAATGCAGAAAATTAAAATCATTTTAATTAAACATGATGTTCGTGTAATAAATAATTCATATCCGTGAAGAATTAGATAACTCATTAGTTACCTTATTCTGCATGGAAAAAGTATTTTCTGAGCTCTGCTTCAAATTTTGTCAGAAACTGTAAAAATGTGGACCCGAAGAAAAATTCTTCATTGCAGTAAATCAATTCAATATCAAAGAGAACAGAACCGCAACCTTTGTAGCAGAAATGTTTTGTTAAACTATTCTGAGTATTCCTTCGCTTGCAACCAGAGTGCTCGTGACATATAAATTTTGCCTATAAAAGAATTTCCTGTACTTCTGGACAGCGATAGTAAGGAAACCAGGAACGGAACTAATTTTTTTTAAAGAAATGAAATGAACATTCGCCACAAAGAGCCGGATAATAAAATAAAGGTTCTTTCCCTCTCTCGTAAATCTTTCTAACCAACGAATAGAATAGGGAACGAAAATGGTACAATCTTTAACTTTCTGACAGTTTAATAAGATAATAAAAATATAACCAGGAGAAAAGAATTAATATCTCCACACTTTTCGCAGTTTACTTAGATTTGAGTTTTGTAATTCAACAAAAACAATCTTTCAATCTTTTTACGAAAGTTAAGCTTGAATGTTTTTAAACTTTTTGGTCTGATATAGGTTCGTTGTAGGCATGTATCTGGTTATATTATCAAGATGCGGGCGTGATACGCCGAAGAAATTATGTCGGAAGCTATAACGTGGAGTAACTTGCAGGTAGCTTTTACCCTAAAGGCTTGGGGTATTAGCTACCGCACACTTTCGTCGAAACTTAAGATCCCATTGAATTTCCTTGAGATTTCTCCGCAAAACCAGATTTGTGAAGAAACTCCGTCTTTTGTTTGATTTTGTTGACATTCAGTTATCTTCGTTGCCTTGTTTTGTTTGTTTCAAATATGAAGTTATTTTTTAATTTAATTTTCGTTGTTTTGTCACTATGTGCTAATGTTTTCAAAAAAATATTGGAATAAAACGAAATTCAAAAGCTCTTATAGGTCCTACAACTATTAGCAAGTCATTAATGAATAGGGATTTTACGTTGTTTTTATCACATTACCCTTGCATTTTAGTATAAGGTAGATCACAATCAAATAAAATAAGAATAAAACGATTGCTCAAAACGATTGAAGGAACTAACATAAGAGTAGACGGTGGAGAAAAGGAGACAAAGTACACAAAGAGCCAATTGGAACGTTAGTGTCCTCAGACATCGGATGCTGTGTGCCTGCCCTAGGTGCGGCCGGATAGTCGGAAGTGTGCAGTTGTGTGAGTAAACCGAAGAGAACTATAACGGCTCCAAACTCATAAAACATTTCCCTTTGAAAAGCACGGTTTTTATTTAAATAAACGTGCCCCTTTTTGGAATTAGCCTGTGACGAGAGCGTATGCGTTTAGGTGGATGCGTTTACTCACATACCTACACAAACACTCGACCCGGAACAACTATATGTAGGTCATACACGCTGACACGCTGCACAGTAGTCCAATCGCTCAGCCACTGCGCCAACAGTGCCATCATTAAAAAATACAGTCGTATAGACTACCTAGCAGAGTTCCGTAAAAGTCGGAATCGTGTCCTATTAAAACTTCGTAGAAACTTAGGTAAGCTAGAGTACGTCATTTTTTATATTAAGAGTTAGGGACTGTCAAATCCAACCTGTTTATTCAATTGCCGTTTGTGAACTACCCATGACTTGCTGTTCGCAACTACGGATGCTGAAAATCTCTTCAGTCCCCGCAGGAGACGCCCAGAAAGTACAGTATCCTGTGGGGACAGCGTCTCCTGCGGCGACTGGAGTTTGAGGTGTATCAACTCTCACACGTTTGGCCTCCTACTATTACATTACTGTTTCGCAGAATAAGCTTTTTGACATTCATGACGACGGTCCAAAAAATCCTTCAGCGAGCCAGATGTTAAAGAAGATTTAAGTACAAGAATTGTCTAGGTATTGCACTGATTTCATTTGACGGAAGTGTCTATAGAGAAAAGAGAATTCGGGGTGGGCTACCTTAAATTCTTCAAACATGGCAAGAAACACAAGCAATCATCGAGCTCAACCGTACCCGTCTGACATTGCGGAACAAACGCGTCAGATAACGTTCGTATAATTTCCGTTAAATTAACCTTATGGTGTGACATATTACTTCCGCGTCGATGGGAGCGACGGCAAGGGTATTCTGAGTATAGGATTATTACTGCTCATTGTGTTATGTATGTATCAGCGTCATCATTATTGGCTTTTCCATTGTTTTGACATCGACTTCCAGTTTATTCAGATATTGTTAAGGTTGCCACCCTTGTTAATTTTTACAGGTGTTTAACTATAGACATTCTGATCTGACTGACTGACTGGCTTGTTGGACTAGTGGTTAGTGACCCTGAGTGCTATGCCGGGGTTCGTGGGTTCAATTCCCACCCAGGACAAATGTTTGTGTGATGAGCATGATCATTTGTCCTGTGTGCGGGTGTAATTTATATATAATATGTGTGTTTTTAGAAATATATAAGTATGATTATCTGTTGTTTAGTTCCCATAACACAAGAGCTCTGCTTAGCTTGGCGTTGTTTGACTAGATGGCATTGTGTAATAGTTGTGGAATATTATATTATACCTATTATATCTTTCTACAACTGCTTTGTACTAGATGTTAACTATTCCAAGGTTAATACACCTAAAAAGGCCACTTCAGCATATTAGGTTAATAAAAAGAATTGCGTGTCAGCACACAATGAGCATTTCACCCATCAATTTCGAATACGATTCTGCTGACGTGTAAGTTTTAGGTCCCTTGATAGCATTTACCCAATTTGATTCATTCTAGGTGATGGCTTGGTTACATCTGAAACGTCGCACTCGATGCAATACTGGTTGGTTTACGTACGTAGTGTATGGTCAACTGTGACCCAGCTTATAGGGTTAGATGTTAATCCGTATAGGGCATGATTTGGCTGTCGGTCAGAGTGGGGCTCGGGTCCCCATCAACAAATAACTTTCCATCTGAAGCTTGACTATAGTTGACATAGCCTTGTGAATCAATCGTATTGTGTGAGAAGTTAGATATACTAATTTATTGTTTCATTTGGTTTGTAGGTAAGTTTGGAAATGCTTCTTTTATAGAAAAGAAAATAAATGTTCCCTAGGTGCACATTTTATAAACTGCTTCTAAAAATTCCGCTCTAACATCCGACAGCAGTAGAGGGAAAGAAGTACAATTGCGTTGCATGCTATAAAATGGTAATCCAGGTTATGATTGGCACTAGTAAAATTTTCACAGCTCCCGTGTCGGTCGGCTGGCTGGCTGGCTGCCTGCGCGCCGCGATAGGTCAGTTTAATCGGATTCTTTATTCATGAGACCACCACCACTGCACCGACGCTGTATTCAAAATTACACTTCGCATATTAACCGGAATTAACACCAGTTTATAATATTGGAACGACTGTATCCGACTTAATTTATGCGCTCAATTTGTCGAACCAATTATCTCAAATTAGCCATTTGTGTATTTTCTTTTAACCACAAATGTATGTGCATTATTTTCTTGGTTCGCCTACTCATCTTAAAAGGTTATGAGAATCTCCAAGATATAAGATAATCGTCGATTCAAGGCAATGCGGTACGTGCGCTGTGTGCATCATCGACGCGATCCGTGAGAGCAAATTTGAAGTCTCAGTTACCCTTTATATACTAAGCTACAAAGCACCTTCTGATCTTATATTTAATCTCTTGAGATAATGATCGATTGTTTTATTTAAATGTTAGTCGTTGTTTTATTTCAACAGTCTTTAATGTACCTATATTATATTACATATTTCTCATTTGGTATTGGTTAGTTGTGTGTGGTTAAAATATGAACATGTGTGCTGTTTAATATGAATACAATGACGATGGATTTCAGATTGCAGGCAAACGCATCAATAATGTCATTTATCTGCAGATACATACATTATGTAGGCTCGGGGCAGCGGTAGACGCGGTCCGATTTACTTCAATTTGAGCCCATGTCGTGTGGCGATGCGGCGGGACTGAAAATTTAATGCCACGAGCCTCTCGTTACTCTGTGTCAATGTTCGGCACCCAGTACATATGAAGGTATATTTATACTGCTTCCTCAGCCTTCACGGATAGCTCGGCAGTCGGGAGAACGTATTGCATTTTCTATGTAGTGGATTAATAGTCAATGTGTGGTATGGAAGTTCACTTTGTAAGCTCTGTGAGCTTTTGTTTCAGATGTAAGTATTTCGTACGTGACGGCTTGCTCGCGTGGCCGCCCATCATATTTTATGTAACGTTGTTTTTCTCTTATAAATAATAACATGCGGTTGGTTTATGGAATAGACGAAGTCCTATAATATCGTTGAAAATGTACCTATGCAAAAGTTTTGTAAGTAATTAACTATTAAACGCAATTTGAGAGTTTTTGTAGAACACTTTTAAATACTAATGAATCGTGGCCTCTATGTTGTTGTAGTTCTCAGGGAAACTATATTTTAGTATAGAGAAATAAAAAGAACCTTTGCTAAAATGACCACTAAACGAGTGATTCCCAAGCGAAAACAACATTTTAATTGGGTTTCTAACATCCATCGGTACTTCACTATCAATTTACCAAACTGAATTCGTAGATAAAGTTATAATGAAATTCCAAACTTCAAATTGAAACGTTTGATATTTAACAAGCCTTTAAATTAGTCAGTCACTCACAACTAACAATCGCAAATGGATTTATGTTGTCGATTCGTTTAACTTCAGTATATAACATACCTTAATAATTATCATGGAATAGTTTATTTATACAATGATTGTGTGGATTTCAGTAATTTAACACGGAATCGTTCTACCGAGATAAAACGTATTGTATGTGATGTTAAGCCAGGATTACATGTGCTTCTAACACAATGTCATCAAAATGCGTTTAGTGATTTTGAACTCTATGTTTTGAAATTATGTATTATATTATGTGTGTATGTGGGTAAAATACTCAATTATTGACTTTTTAACCATTGCATTTCAAAATAGTGCACGAACCCAACCCAATAATCAAAAAAACAACTTATGGCGGGGGGCACTGCCGTGTCCCCAGATCAATAAGGTCCAATCCGTCCAGATTTTGGTGAACAGCATAATCTACGGATAGATACAATAAATCTACAATAAACTGGGTAAATCCCATATGGGAAATAAGAGTTTCAGAAAGAGTTCAATCTTAAAATCAAAGTATTTAAGTACGCTCTAACGCCTCTCTTTGTTTGAAGTTCAGACGCTAGCACAGCAACCTACTCCAATATGTCAAATTTATTAAATAGTTTTTCCATTTTATCACAAAAGCTGAAGTTTTGTATACGATTGGAGATTTTGAGTTTGGGGTAGGTGCTAGCGTATGTACTTTATTCGAATCGATTATCCCTCATAATAGCCAATGTTATAAGGATTCTCTTAGACAACTTATTCAAAATGTAAACATATAACTACTGTGCGCTTGCGAAGTTGCAGAACTCGCAGTCATATAAGCTAGTTTTAAAATAAAATCATTGAAATGAACCGAATCTTTCAAAACAACACTTTTGCAAACAGGAGAATGAAGAACGGAAAAAGCCCATTTTGTCCATCCATCCGGTGAAGCAATGCTCATCGACGTTTTCCATTGCTTTTTTGCTTTCACTTCTCTGTTGGGTATAGATGTCTGCTGGCGTCACTCCCTTCCACTCGTTTCGCCTGTCTAGCCACGTCCCTACGTATAACATACTGACCGATGACTGTATAGGAACGGAGGAGTATCAAAGATCTAAGAAATGGGGGTGTAGCCAAACTTCTAGGCAGAGAACTCACACTGTGAGGAGTTCCTCACATGCAGTGTCTTAGAAAAAAAAAGGCTTTTAAAAGAATTTTTGTCATCGAAAATCAGTACCTATCTCAAACATTGAATGTCATATTTCATAGTTTACCTACATTGCAGTGCTTAAAATTATTCTAATAAAAGAACACTAATATATTATGTATACTAGTAGTTTCACGTGGTATCTAAATTCTCGAACAAGTCCTGTGCAATTCTTTGACAAATCCGAGTGAAACGCCCGCTCTACCGAGGTGCGCGGAACCCAACACTTGCCATTGTCTCTTTGGCACTCACTTTACGGGCTAATTGATTCTCTTTCATGCAGCGCCGAACAAGAAAACGCTGTTAAGATTTCTATGCATTGTTCGTTAATTGAACTTGTTCCTAGTGCAATGCAATCAGTTCCGTATACCGCAGCGGTTTTATCAATTTTATATACCTAGATACAAACTAATATATTTGTTAGACTTTTGGAAGTAGTTTTAATTTTTTTAATAAATATTGAATAACGCTCAGTTTGTTATATATTTATCTTTATTTTAGCAACATTTTTTTAAACAAAGCTATAAAGATCCTATGGAATCCGCAAATAAATAAATGTGTTTGTAAATCTGTTATTAAAATTGATTACGTATGTGTTAATAAATAAAAAAAAATACATCGTAAAAAAAGAAGTAAAATAAACGCTGCTCAATAATGGAAAATCTGCACTAAAACAATGAATTTCGTAATTTAAATACCTATTAGTCAGCCGACTGAAAGGGGAAAACGGTAAATCATGACATCGCTCAATATAAACAATAGCTACGGCTATAAAGATAACAAGGGTGGAAGGTGGCCCACAAGGCCCACATTAGTCTTCCCGTGGTGTAACGTTTGTTCGTCTGACAGTATTCATTAAGGCACAAAAGCGTTGTCTATCAAGCAGTTTCCGTGGCGGTCGCGTTCCTTCTTAACAAATTGGTGGAGTAATGTGCGAGGTGCTCGGACAATGGAAGTGTTTCTCGGCGGAACTACTAAGGTTACTATTTACTTGTCTTACCAGTCATGGGGTAGTTATGGTACCTATAGAAGACAGGTAGTTATAGAATCAAAAAGGAAATGGATACGGGCTACGGACGGGCTATATGGAGTATAAAAGAATCAATAGCAGGGATAGGTTTAAATATGATCATAACATTCGATATCGTTAATCAGGATAAACCTAATGTTGAATAGGATCATGACTTTCGAAACATTTCAACAACTGTACCTGTGAAATGAGTAAAAGGATAGGAAAGAAAACAACAAATTGAATTTAAAAATAATTTATTGAATTCAAATTCTGACGGTTGCTTGATTTCAACCCAGTCGGTATTATTAATCTCAACGTTTAATAACCCTGAAACATAAAGAAAAGTGTTATTCATTGTGAAGAGGAGCTTGGCATAAGTTACTTTTTCAAAAATTATGAATACTGAAATTTAGTAAGTTATTTATTGTAAAAATAACTTCAAAATATTAATTTAATAAATTGTTTTACTGCAAAACAAAGGTAAACGGAAACCAAGATTTTGAAAGATGCATTTAATTTTTGAGACTTACTTCACTAAAAATGAACATGCTTAATATACATAACCGAAATTGTGATTCATGCAATGTTATTTGTCTACCACGACCACCAGTTACATACAGCATGCAGACGTAGCTTTTACCTTATTATATTATGGGCGAGAATAAGGTTTTTAAGAGATACTTTGTTATAGTATGTTTCTAATTTTCCTCCACCTGACTTTTCTAGAGTTGTAATGCCACAAATTCTATGTGTCTTTGTGTTAGCTGTGGCAATTGTGGTAACATAACTTTTTAAAACTTAGTGGTTAGTGTTGTTACAGTATTCTAAGTTAAAGGAGGTCCGTCCGGTAAGTATTACATAGAAGTTGCTGCACTGCAGAAGTATCTTATCTAACCTAAACCTCATGCTGTAATCATTTGATACATACTATGGCAATGTAATGTGTTATCTCACTAATATTCCAGTAAATGTATTTAATTTTCCGTTCTTTTCACTAGTTTTACATAGTATCGCAAAAACAAACGGATGGTCTGCTACGAATTCAGCGGTGGATCTAAATGCGGCCCTGACATCAAGGCTAATATCTGAAATGTGTGTTCCAATTAATTTATGACTGAATTATAATTAAATTGTTTCGCATACTTGTAAAACTATAAATAAGAGTAATGTAATTTTATAAACGAATATTATTATTTTCTTTCAAACTAAAAATAACCAGAAGAATTGCAAAATCTGATACAATCACTCAATATATTAAAAAGCTTTCGATCGCTTAGTACAAATTTTCAAAACCTATTGCGAAGATATTATTTACGAAAGTGTACGAGATATGCACATTTAGGTTTGATAAGCTATTGAAAAGGCAGTTGTCAAAAATTTGGAAGGTGAGTATTTTTTATTAATCACATATTACTACTTTTATTAGTCTAACAAGAAAGTTATTGTAAGTAATTGTTTAATAAAAGTTGAAGTAGATGCACATGCAACTGTGTTGCAATGTCATGAAAAAAAGCATAATAATTATAATAACATAAAGCCAGGTAAGAAGAGAGTATAATGGTTAAGTAGCATTTTTTGTAGACATAAGAAGTTGTTTATATAAAATTGGTAGTATAAATACCAGATGATCAGAAAGCACAGCAGAGGCGAAGCAGTTATAAATTATTAAAATGGTCATGCTCTTGGCGCAAGTGATGCGCTTGACAGACGCGTATATAGGTACCTAAGACTTGTATACTCCGTTAAACAATATGTTATCTCCCTCCAATAAGTAGAACACGAATGGATGGTCCGCCTTGAATACGAGTTTCTCCGATATAAAAGCACTCAAATATGCGATACCGAATGCTGCAATGATAATGGCGGAAATGATGCTTAGAACACGTTAGATATATTTTCAAAAGGGCATAATGACTGTAAAGGTGTGCACTTATTACATCGACTTATAGTACCATTATTTACGGCGGTCATTTTTCGGGTAATGTATTTGTGGGACAGAAAAATCGCTAATGTTTAAAATTTAAATTATTTTACGTATTTGTAAGTATTCACCTTTACAAAATATTTAATTTGTAGATATTATGTTAATTAATTGCTAGTATAAATTAAACAGATAACAAATTATTATCAAAAATTAAATGAAAATGACTGAGTTGGTTGTTTTGGTAACTAGTTCTAATACTTAGTTATTACGCTGCAGATGATAATTTTAAACTATATTGATCGGCGCGGCTGCCGAACCAAAGATGTACTAGTATGTTATTAAAATATAGCTTGGTTATCTACTATAGTTTCAAGTTTTTATGCAAATCGGAAAATGAATTCTATAAGTTGTAACACCAGCAAAATGGGGCTTAGAGAAAAATAACCTTACAGTAACAAAAAAAAAGCGAAATTTAAGGAAGAAAGGTGTCAGATAATCGTACAGTTCTGAACAAAAGCTGACTTCACAGAAACATCTAGAAATACTGAGAAGTTTGCAGTCCACAAAAAAAGTAAGTAATGGTTGACTAATAGTTTGAAAAACCCCTCTTGAACATAGGTTGTACAGAAAAATGAACGTATGGCGCGAGCGAGATACCAGAGCTACCTCCTACTCGTATCTAGAGTATTATAAAAATAAATAAACATAAGAAAAGGTGAAGTGAGGAAAAACCTGCCTGTCCACCAAAACATGGCCAAAATCTGTCGAACAAAGATGAGGTGCGTCAACAAAAGCCAATGGCTACAATGAGTGATCTGTAAACCAAACCATTAATTTTATTAAGATTCCCTTTTGCCTGGATGAGAAATAATCGAATTTATACAAATAGACATTATTTCTTTCTTAATGCGTAATGTGCAAATCTGATACCTATTTGTAAACGATTCCATTGAAGGTTACTCTGTTGTCTATGATCAGTGCAAAATAGAATGGCCGGTCGATTAGAAAGAATTTTATTATTTTATTCGGGTTGTATGAAGCTCCAGGACCAAAGAAAACTGAAATTGTACAAATAAACACACTATTATGTTTGTCACTCAGCTTGCTATTAGAAAATTAAACCTGTAGATAACTTTTATGGAGCTGATTAATTACTTTACGGATACGCTACCTTGTTGTGTAAAGAATATTCTAACATATAACTTTTTAAATACGTGTGTAATTTGTCAATGTATGAAAGGTTTGTAAGTCCGAGATTGTGACAAAATAATTTGAAAGAAAGGCAGTTATACAGTGTAGCGGATCTCACGTGGCATTAGGCTTACATATTAGTGGTATTAATTTATCATGGCAGATACCATCTGCAGCCATCGCCAACTATATTCGTCAACTAGGTGCTCCTAGTCTGTATGAAACTTTAGCTTGTATAAAAATTGACTTATGAAACCGCGCTATCGCATCTCTCCGAGGCTCACTACTACAATATCTGCTCCACGGCCGTTGTCGAGTACAAGTCGCCTCACTGCAAAATGTGCTATGTTACAACGAGCCAAATTTGCTAGTCTTTTCGTTACATTGCCAGTCAGGACCGGTGCTCACTTAGTTGGTACTATTTTTTAGTTTGTTAATGGGTTTTAGTCGTAGACATTTTATTATTTGTTAGTTCGTTAATCATAAGTAGTTTACCCATCTTGTTTTTATTGGGTGATCTACCTATATTGTGTATTATAAAGCAACATTTTATTGACACCAGCAAAAAGTGTTAGAGGTTTGATATAATTTATATTGCAATCAAACCCATGCATAGTAAAATATAATAATGTATAGGTACCTAAGAGTACATAACGCCGCTGAATATTATCCCGATGTTGGTTTTTATGGCGTAAAAGAAAGGTCTGTCTACCTTGAATCTATATGTGTGAAGTATGAATTTAGCCGATTTAAAAGATACGACAAACGCTGCAATACAAGAAATAAATAAGTTACACAACAACCTTACACAATATTGGATTTTTTTAGTTGAGCGTCGATGGCTGTATCCGAAACTATGAGGAATAACGAAAAACGTTGAAAGGAGTCCTGGGGTCAGTTTTTGACAAAAAATAAAACTGCATCAAAATATTTTGCAAGTTTCAATTATCCTGGCCAGGAATGTAACCCGCTGATTTTAAAAAAATAATCACAAACCGTATTATTTACACCTTTTAATAGTGTTGCCAATAAGGATCAAATTCTGGGAAGTGATGATATATGGAAAGCTAAAGAAAACAGCAGACATTTTTATGTAATTGCTATTTTTCTATGTTACTTTACTTCTAATGAGCCATTATTTATTTGAAATTAAAAAAATACATTGTTTTACAATTTTAGATTTGACGTCTGTATGAAGTACTACTGTATTCAGTAATACGAAATTATAAACTTTAACAAAAAATACTATTATTTCGAAGAAGAAACGACTACGTTTGGAAATCTAATGATGCAGTTTTAGTTTTGGCCAAATTCTGCCTCAAGACCCTTTTCAACGTTTTTCAATATTCCTCATCGTTTCTGATATAGCCATCCACGCTCAGTTGAAAAAATCACCCTGTATAAACATAAAATTATCTTTTATACAGAACATTTTGTTATTATAGGCACCCGTAAAATATAATTATAGAGATATATTTTAAGGAAATAGTCTAATAGTCGTTTTAAACCCTGACGATTGACAGCTGTTATACGAAGTTTAGACTGATCGTAGGCGAAGGCGAAGGACATTTTAGAGGTTTATGTTTGTTATAATTGTAGATACTACTTGATTATTCGCCACATACTTTTATAGATAACAAAAGTTGTCTGACAAATCCGAGAATATAATAATATGAAAAAATAAGGCAGTTATCATGCGAAAATGCTTGGCCGGGCGGACATGTGTCGCTTGCGCAGTTATGCATGTTCTGTCTTTGTCCAGTCTTTGTATCGCAGTCAACTTGTAATGTACCCATACATTACCAGTTGGGTGCGACACGCACATATTTTTTTTTGACTGAAACAATTTTTTAAATAAAATATGGGTAGTTAATATATAGTGTCAATGTTGCTTTTAATGTTTCGATTTGTTGGTGCAATCTTAGCACTGTATAATGCCATAAGGTGTCAGAATATTTTTTTAAAGAAACCCGTATTTAAGTTCTTTAATATTAAAAAAATGCTGGATGCACATGGAGGATAATTATGGCCATTCAATATGAACCGTTTGGAGTAAATTAACGCTATCTATAAGTTCTACAGAAACCTGATGATCGTTGGAAAGGAAACTTTCCCCTAATATTTTATGACGGACAAATAACGAAAGTGTTGCATAAAATACACATTCAATAACCGTATTAGAAAGAACTCTAAAAATAAAAGGAGATTCCATTTATAATTTTGTGTTTTATCAACGTTGACCTTTGTCTTGTTTCAAGTATTATTTTATTGGCTCAGAGGTTAACACCTTGCCTTTCCCTTTCCTGCCCGAGATAGTGACCACAATTTTTCTAAGTATATACTAGAGCCACAGTAACGGGAAATGACGATAATTATCGCATTGATGGACGTTAATACATCCAAAGACATTGTCGTAATAATCAACGGTAAATGCCATAAGTAAATGTGGCTCGGCTATAAGAGAATGTAGTGGTCACAACGGTAAAGGAAAACATTATAATATCTGTATCCATATCAGTGGCCTGTGGTGTCCACGAGGGTTGATAAATCCTTATCCAAAAAACATAAGAAAGTGATAATCTGATACCTATTTGTAAATGACTCCGTTGAACGTCACACTGTTGTTAATGATCAGTGCCAAATAGAATGGCCGGTTTATTTTAAAGTATTTTACTTCCTTATTCGGGATGTGGTATGCAGTTTCTAGTATATCAAAAGCTGAAATTTTACAAAATAAAAATACAGATAAACACAAAAAGTCGTATGTACATAGCGTTTTGTAAACACTTTCATTGTGCGCACAGCTTAGGAGTGAAAATCCATGCTTCAGTCTGTGCTTCTTGATAACTAAAACGTAGACCACATCATTCCTTACTATCAAGCGAGATGGTTGTCAAACGCGACACTACCATTTTCTTTTCTTTTCATATTTCTAATGTACCTACTTATTTTTTTTAATCGTTCCTATTGTCTTCATTAGTGATAAAAATAAATAATCGCGCCTATGTCCGACACTTTTGTTAGACGACTAAAAAGTCACGGTGTATATATGTTGCAGTCAATACTCTTAACCAGTCAAAAGTACTATTGTCTAGCAAAATCAGTCAAAAGTTCTTTTGACCGTATGCTTTAGTCAATAGTACTTATGACTAAAATAACAGTTAAAACTACTTTTGCCTAATGGAGCTGGTTAAAAGTACTTTTGACTAAGTGATTCCGTCAAAAGTGGTTTTGACTGGTTGTATCAGTCAAAACCACTTTTGATGGATTGCTTTTGCTGTGTGATTCAAAGTGCCATAATAGTTTGAGTTGCATGAATAAATAATTCTTCATTGTAGATTGATTTTTTTTCTAAAGCGGAGCGCTCGTTTTATTTCTAAAGCGGAGGAAGAGGGCTTTCGAAGAAAGGTCGACGGAGCCCCGCTACGCGGGGCTCCTTTTTCTGTCTACAAGGTTTAAAGGAACCTAACCAAACCGAACCTCGAGGTGCCCCTGAAGTCGACCGTCTTCTTCTCGTTCAAAAGCATAAAGTTGTTCAGTTGGTATTTAGATAGGACTGTATGTAATGGGGCACTGAGAAAAAAAATATTGGTAAAAACGACTTGGGTCACCCCGACACGGACAGGTTAGGTTAGAATTGTTTTAAATCACCCAAAAGTAAGAGCAGTGGAGTGGAGTGGTTTTGACTGGTGCTTAATTGCAGTTAAAACTACTTTTGACGAAGAGCGTCAGTCAATAGCACTTTTAACCGCAAATTTGCAGTCAAAAGTACTAATAACCAATAATTTTCAGTCAAAACCACTTTTGACCAACCTGTTCAGTCAAAAGTGCTTTTGACTGATTTTGCTAGTCAATAGTACTTTTGACTAGTTAAGAGTTTTGACTGCGACATATACAACGTGTAACGTTAAAAGCGCAAAACCTCTCGTGGGGTATTCGTGGCGAATTACCAAAAGTCTTAGAACAAACATTGTTCAGTAACATGGGTTGAGTTACCCCACGAGAGGTTTTGCGCTTTTAACGTTACACGTTGTATAAAGTTTGGACTAAATTAACGCTATTTATAAGTTCTACACACACCTGATGATCGTTAGGAAGGTACTTTTCCCCTAAAATTTAATGACAGACAAATAATTAAAATGTTGCATAAAACACCCATTAAATAACCGTATTAGAAAGAAGTATATGTCGAGATTATAATTTTGTGTTTTACCAACGCTGACCTTTGTCTTGTTTCAATTTTTTTTTCAGTATTGGCTCAGAGGCTAACAACTCGCCTTTCATGCACAAGATAGTGAGCTCAAACTCTCTAAGTATATTTAACACTAGAGCCACAGTAACGGGAAATACCGTTATTAGTGTAGTTTACTGCATAAATAAATTGAGAAGTTGTTTATTCCATCACCAGGGGTTTGCCAAATCCTCACACAAGAAAGGCGTAACATTTAAATTGATACCTATTTGTAAATGACTCCGTTGAAGGTCACACTGTTGTTAATGATCAGTGCAAAATAGAATGGCCGGTCAATTTTAAAGAATATTAATTCCTTATCCGGGTTGTACGAACCTCCCAAACCAACGAAAGCTGAAATTGTACAAATAAACATACAGATAAATACAGAAAGTCGTACGTACATAGCGTTTTGTAAACACTTTTATTGTGCGCACAGCTTCGGAGTGAAATTCCATGCCACTTTCCTGGTAACTACAACGTAAACTACATCATGTCAAACGCGACCCTACCATTTTCTCTTCTTTTCTTTTCATATTTCTAATGTCCCTATTATTTATTTTTCTTCGTTCCTATTATCTTAATCTTCTTATAATATATAAAAATCAATTGCTGTTCGTGAGTCTCTCTAAAACTCGAGAACGGCTGGACCGATTTGGCTGATTTTAGTTTTGAATTATTCTGAGAAGTCCAGGGAAAGTTTAAGAGGTTTTAATTTGTTTCTGAGGCGGTAGGAAGTTTGCCGGGTCAACTAGTTAGTGATAAAAATAAATAATAGCGCCTATGTCCGATACATTGTGTGGATCACTTTTGTAAGACGACTAAAAGTCACAGTATTTAAATAAAGTTTGGACTAAATTAACGCTATCTATAAGTACTACAGAAACCTGATGATCGTTGGCAAGGTAACTTTAACGTTAAATTTTATGACAGACAAATAAGTATAAAACACACATTCAAAAACCATATTAGATAGAAGTATAAAAGGAGATTCAATTTATAATTTATGTTTTAAAATGTTGACCTTTGTCTTGTTTCAACAATTCTTTCAGTATTGGCTCAGAGGCTAACAACTCGCCTTTCATGCACAAGATATGTAGTGAGCTCAAACTCTCTAAGTATATTTAACACTAGGGCCACAGTAACGGGAAATACCGTTATTAGTGTAGTTTACTGCATAAATAAATTGAGAAGTTATTTATTCTGTCACCAGGGGGTTGCCAAATCCTCACACAAGAAAGGCGTAAAATTTAAATTGATACCTATTTATAAATGACTCCGTTGAAGGTCACACTGTTGTTAATGATCAGTGCAAAATAGAATGGTCGGTCAATTTTAAAGAATATTAATTCCTTATCCGGGTTGTACGAACTTCCATAACCAACGAAAGCTGAAATTGTACAAATAAACATACAAATAAACCCAGAAAGTCGTACGTACATGGCGTTTTGTAAACACTTTCATTGTGCGCACAGCTTCGAAGTGAAATTCTATGCCACTTTCCTACATCTGTGTTTCTTGATAACTACAATGCCATGGTCTGTGTTTCTTGATAACTACAACCTTAAGATCATTAAGTCAAGAGTGAATACTAGTTACTTCCAGGTTGACCTGCCACACCGTACAGCACACCATTATAAAAAAAAAAAATAATCTTCCACAACTATCACACAACGCCATCTAGTCCCAAGCTAAGCAGAGCTTGTGTTATGGGTACTAGACAACTGATAAACATACTTATATAATTCTAAATACATACATATTATAGATAAATTACACCCAGACACAGAACAAATGATCATGCTCATCACACAAACATTTGTCCTGGGTGGGAATCGAACCCACGACCCCCGGCATAGCAGTCAGGGTCACTAACCACTAGACCAACAGGCCAGTCGAAACACCATTCCTTACTATCAGGCGAGATAGTTGTCAATAGTGAGCCTACGATAAATGAAACTAAACATACAAATACAATTAAGGTTGACATAGAATATTTTGTATTATTAACTGTCGATCACTTTTAAAGAGCCAAAAAATATTAGCCACTCACGGGTGACTTTTTGTCGCGTTTACTTTTTGTTTTACTGGTGAGTGCTATGAAGATACTTAACTACATAATATGGGAGGCACCTCGTTAAGTAAAAAATGCCAGAGGCTTTTTATATAAAACATATTCCTTTATTTTTTTAAATTGGTGTGAGAATTTTCAATGCTGAAAAGCTTGTATTTTGTCACCAATAAAAAATATTAACACGGTTATGACGGCGGTTCCACTAAGGCGGAGTGGAGTGTTGCGGAGCTGTTCAAAGCAGAGCTGTGACGCGATTCACCAATCTTTGAAATCCACCTTTCCCTTTTTCAGCCATGGTGAATCGCGGCGCAGTTCGTCTCCGCACCGGTCCGCTCATACGCGCGGTCAGGCGGTGAATTGAATCACGTTGCATTTAATCTGTTGTCGCCTAATACACGGATACCGCTTGACGACGCGAGTGAGGGGCGTTCTCCGTCCTACCGCGCGGCCAAGGGGTAAAATGTGTGAATCGTCTTATTAAGCATACATAATATGCTAAGTATTGTCTTTCGTATTTTTATGTTACATTAACAGTCAGCAGCAATGCTCTGTTTTTTTTTAAAATATTGTATTGGTTTGTTAATAGTTTTTTAAGATAATTTTTATGTTAGTTAATATAAATAGGTTACCCAATACTTTATACTTATTTTTATTAACTATTTGCAGGCAATGTACTTTTATTGTAATCAATGTTGACCCCGAATTATTATCTATCCCTTTATTTCTGTCTCCTGCTTGCATGGAGGGAAGTGGAAACATATTTTTTTCCTACTCCTCCACTATTCTTTTCTGATTAATTTCGTTGCAGGACCCAAGACAGGTAAATTCATTCTCCGGGACACGTCGAGCTTCATTGTCTCGGCGCTTTTCTGGTGGTTGCCACTGTTGATTCTGGCTCTCAGGAGTTGCAGTGGTTTGGGAACAGTGTGGTGGGTTTGTCCCAATAAAAAAAATATCCCTTTAAAGCAGACCGATATTGACCATGCATGCGCTTGGCGGTAGACATCTAAGCAACCTCATGATTTGTTTTTAATGCGTTACAGGGATCGATTAATTTCTTTCCCACCCGCACGCAAAATACGCGCATATGACGTGGAGTTGTGGATACCAGCCCGTTATACAATACAATGCATTACAAGACGCTATATGATCTTGGCAACTTTAAAAAGATAATTATCATGATTTAAATGCAATTCAATGAAACCCATGCATAGTAAAATATTGTAAATCATATACCTAAGAGTAAAGAACGCCACTGAATAGTGTTGCAGTGTTGGTTTTTAGGACGTAAATGAAAGGCCTGTCAACCTTGAAAGGAATTCTACGTACGAGTCTAGACGACCTAGTTATTGTAAATGCTGTAATATAAAAATACATAAACACAATCAGTTTTTTTTATGGAATCAGACCAAACTATAGATATGACGTGTAAAATATTTTGTAACATTATTTATTTTATGTATTGGATCATTATAACGTAGTAAGTATTTACGATTTTTTACAAGGCAAAGCTTCTTAAATGAAATTAATTGAAAAATAATTTGTTTTTGAAAACTATTTGGATGAGTAGACGAATAAGACATATAATAAAATTGAAAATTATTGAATTTAACTTCGATTTTGGGGGTTTTTTAAACTATGCATTTTCAGAATACAGTGAAGGGTATTTATTTTACAGTTAATAATGTGGTATTCGGTCGGAATATTGGCGAAAATCCAATACTACGGAAAGGCTTAATGCCGTACTCCTTAAGAAGATGGTATGGCCATACACCATAAACCTACGACTAAATAAACATTAGCTACCAGTTGCATAATGTTAAGGCGGTGAATGATGCCTCGATGATTGTTAACATTTGCGGGAAAGGTAACACTTTTCAAGGAAGTGAAATAATGAAAGACACACAGAAAACACACAGAAAACACATCATTCTATCATTACCGAATTAGAAATGAGTATGACGACGGAGGCGTTAAAATAATTTGGTTGTTGGACAGCCAAATTAATTTAACGCAGCTAAATAATAGCAACAAAAAGTTATATTTCTTTTAACCGTTGTCCTTTGTGTTGTTTCAAAGTTTAAATATTACTTGTAATGAATTTCTTTTAAACAATGAAGTCTGTAAAGTGCAAATCCTACCTATTTGTAAAACACTCCGCTGAAGGTAACTCTGTTGTCAATGATCAGCTCATAATAGAATGGCCGGTCAATCTTAAAATATTTTATTACTTTATTCGGGTTGTATGAGTATCCAACCACAACAAAGGCTGAAATTTAACAAATAAAAGGATAATTATTTGATAATACTTTAGCAAACTTTTATGTAATTGCAGTTTTATCTTTGGGGAAAACGAGAATTTCTTCCAAAAAACATTCAAAACCCATTCTATTAATACATTTTCTCATTCCATTTTTCTAAACATGTTGCTCGGAATTAGAAGAGAAATAAGGAATATGATGTGCACAGCAAACAACCGATAACCGAATTAGAAATACAGCAAGACATGCACGTACAAGAAATTCATTCTGTTAATCTAAATGTAACTAAACCAAATGATAGCCTACTAAAAACTATGTAATATTTTATATCTTTTTCCACCGTTATCCTTTGCCTTGTTTCAAAACGTCTTCTACTAAATTTCAATGAGAAGCGTTAAGAGCAAATCTGATACCTAATTGTAAATGATTCCGTTGAATGCGGTTCTTTTGTCAATGATCAGTGAAAAATAGAATGGCCGATCAATTTTAAATATCATTTTTCTCCTGAACATACTTCCGAGCTTAGGAATGAACACTGAAATTTTACAAATAAAATAAAATAATTAAGAGTGATTATTATTTTATAGCGTGAGACGTAAGCGTTGTCCCCACACCAGGAATACCTTCTGTATCGTGGTTGTGTTCACAAACATTCAAACTCAAAAACACAAATATCCAGACCCAGAACAACTACTTGCAGATCATACAAATATTTGTTCCGTGTGCTGCACAAAACTCTGTCTCTCTCTATTACATTCAACATCTTTTAATCACATGCGTTTCATTCCTTCTCATCACATATCCATACCAAGACTCCTTCCTAAATAAATCATTTCACATCAATTAAACGTAATTATCATCACTGAATAGTCTTCCAATGTTGGTTTTTAGGGATGAAAGGCCTGAGAGACAAAATATTTACTTAATTTTTGAGGAAAATTAAGAGAATTTTTGGATCATTTATCAATTCAACTTCATTAAACTATAGATTTTAAATAAGGTATTTTCAAAATACATTTAAGTGTATTTATTTTAAGTCACAAGAACACTATAATATACCTACACCTACGACTAAATTAACCTTAGCTCCCTGTTCCATTATGTTATTGCCCCAAAAATTATAACTCGATGGTTGTTAACATTTACAGGAAAATAAACTTTTTCCAAGGAGGAGAAATAGTGAAAGACTCCCAGACAACACATAATTCAATACCGAATTAGAAATGAGTTTAACAGCCGAACAATTCTGTATGATGACAGTAAAAATTCCCTTACCTACCGCAACCCTATTCACCATTAGCTCTTGTTACAAAAAGTTTTTATTTTATTCTTACTGAATTCCTTTCATGCAAAAGCGCAAAGCAAATCCTACCTATTTGAAAACGACTCCGCTGAAGGTAACTCTTTTGTCAATGGTCAGCTCAAAGTAGAATGGCCGGTCAATTTTAAAATATTTTACTATCTTATTCGGGCTGTAAGACTCAATCACAATAAAGGCTGAAAGTTTATAAAAGGGTAATTATTTTACAATATTTCAAGCAAATTTTTCAATCTTGCAGCTTGAGGTCTTCTGGAAAAATGCAAATAATTCAAGCAAAATCTTAGTTAAGCATTTAAAATGTGTTTGAAATTCATTTCATTAATACATTAAACCTCATTCCATTCTTCTACAATTCTTGCTTGGAATAAAAAGAGAAAAACGGAATAGGATGTGCTCAGAACAAAATCGATAACCGAATTAGAAATGCACCGCGACATGCACATACATGAAATAATAAATTTGGTTAATCTGGAGATAACCCAAATGATAACCTACTCAAAATTAATAATTTATATCTTAATCCACCGTTATCCTTTGCCTTGTTTCAAAACGACTTCTACTAAATTTCAAAGAGAAGCGTTAAGAGCAAATCGGATACCTAATTGTAAATGACTCCGTTGAATGTGGTTATTTTGGCAATGTTCAGTGCAAAATAGAATGGCCGATTAGCATTAAAAAATTTTTTTCTCCTGAACATACTTCCGAGGTTAGAAATGTGAGCTGAAATATTACAAAATCAAATAATTAAGAGTAGGTAATTATTATCTATTCTATATCTATACATATAATAAAACTGTAGAAAAATTATTTTTGTACATTAAATAAAAACTCAAAAAATATAGCCAGGGTATTAAAGGACAACCAATAGAACCCATTTCTAGCATTTTTAGATTTTTTGTCTGTTTGTCTGTTTATCTGTTTGTCTGTGTATTTGTCCAGGTATCACGTAAAATATACGAAATTAATGTAGATAACTTTTATACACAACGATTAAGCGTAACTTGGAGAGGAACTTAGTTTTTGTTTCATTGGAATCGGTTCAGTCTATCAAAAGATATTTGAATTTAAAGTGTTTCAGAAGTTTCTTTGGTCTCACACATTGATTTCGTACGTCAGTCGCGCGATCTAACTTCGAATAGAAAAACTAGATTATTCAAATAACTGGAATGGACTGGAATGAATGGACTGGAATGGACTGGAACGGACTGGAACGGACTGGAACGGACTGGAACGGACTGGAATGGACTGGCCTGAATTAAGCGCTTAGAACTAAAAAATACATTGTTCAATTCCGACATCCACGCGAACGAAGTTGCGGGCACAGCTAGTTTTAGAATATGGGACGGACGTACAGGAGATTTTATTTGGAAATCCTTCTGTATCGTGGTTGTGATCACAAACATTCAGACCCAAAAAAACTACTTGCAGATCATACAAAATATTTGTTCCTTGTGCTGCACAGAACTCATTCTCTCTCTCTTTATCTTCTGCAAGCCTTGCCTGCAATCAACTCATTAGCAAGTCTTAGGTCTGTATTACAGAACGCACATCAAAACTCAAGTCTTACTTTAAAACTAGTTTCAAAAACTAGTTTCAACCAATCAAATGCCTTGAATCTAATTTTAAGTAATGCTTGAGTATTGAGTGACGTTCTGTTACTGGGCCTTAGTAGCCGATAATAGCTTTGATCGAGCAGTTTTAGAGTCTGTTCGTTGGAAACAAAATGTTGACTCTTTATAGTCGTTGCGTATACAATAGGATATGTATCCAGTTCACGGAAATGTCAATTATTAAGGGCTGATTTTTCAATGGTTAATAACTTTTATCTGAGGAATAAAAATGGTGGTTTGACAGCTTATCTATAGAAAATATGGCAAATCGCTATTTTTATACCTCAGATAAAAGTTATCTGACTAGGTATTGAAAAAACAGCCCTAAGTCGAATTAATGTTTAATCATAAAAATGTATTTTGGTATGACAAGAATGACAATTTTGATGGGTTCGTCGCTGTTACTAAACGATGCAATCAAATCAATCAAATGCATGATAAACATACTACAAACATCGATAGTATCCCTGTTGATGCATACGACTCATTTCATTCATCATCCTGAGTTGTACCTTGCAACTTGTCCCTCATCATTCATTTACTTTTACATTCAATATCTTTCAATCACATGCGGTTCATTCCTTCATTACATGCCCGTACCAAGATTCCTTCCCAATTCATTTCACATCACGATCAAGAACACATTGCAATGTAATTTAAGAAAAAATATGAGCTTGTAGAAATATATTGTAAAACCAAATCTGCAACCAAATATCGCGAAATTAGTGCCGAAATAATTCTGAAATATCATTTATAAGCCCATGCATGATAAAATACGAATATTAATACCTAAGAATAAAGTACGCCGCTGAATAGTGGTACTGAATCAGTTTTTAAGACATAAAAGAAAGGCCTATCAACCCGGAAGGGAGTGCTGAAAACGACTCTAGCCGACCGAGTAATGACGACTTCAGCTGAAATATAACAGACATTTTAACACAAACAGGTGGCCTACCATAACGTCTTAAAGCGTGAATAGTTCCGCTTAGGGAACGAGATGGCGCTAGACCACTTGTATAGCCCTGTCTCTTTCCCACAGCCTAAAGTGGATCGCGTTAAGAGTTTGTGGTAAGGCTACTGCGGCCGTATTACATAGTCTTAAAACCAGGCTTGTTCCGGCGAGTGAAGGTGACAGAGCTATACATTACAAGTCGTCTAGCGCCATCTCGTCCACTCATTGGAACAAGCCTGGTTTCAAGACGTTGTAATACAGCGCCTGATCTTTGGTATTAGGATCAGAAAATTTGTATTTTTCGTTGATTTAACCGATATCATTCGGAATATTATTATTAATTTTAACTTAAGATAATAATCTTTTATCTGTTTGTATTTGGAAAATTATCAGCTGTATCGTTCCACTGCTGAGACAAAGGCTACTCAATTAAGGAGAGAATAGGTCATAATTTAATACGGGCCCATTATGTTGTAATGGTGGATCGCATGTCTTCGAATACTTCGTTCTAAGAACATGACCAGGTGGCCTACCATGACATCTTAAGAGCATGTATTCTGAAAGTTGGCAACGTTGCAAACGCAAACAGTTGTCAATGATTTATACCGTAAAAACAAATGTATAGTTTTAGGTGTAAAAAAAGGCATTTGGAAAGTGACAACATCAAATTCAGTGTTTGAATTGCACTGCCTAATCAATATTTTAGTGCACTACAGAACCATATTTCTTATTACCATACAGTAATATTGCCAAATTAATTAAAACTTGTAAACATTTGACAGCTATTTGCGACGTTGTCAACTTTTTGGTTACGCGCCCTTAAAGCGTGAGTGGTTCCGTTCAGAGAACGAGATGGCGCTAGACGCTTGTATAGCTCTATTTCTTTCCCACAGCCTAAAGACTGACGCTTAAAGACGTCATAGTAGGCTATTTGATTGCTTAACCGTTGTATTATGAACTCTTTTTCTTCTGTCAAATTAATGGGGATTGCAACTGGGGAACTAACGGCGCTAGTATAGCTTGTTCCAAGCATCGTCCTTGGGTCAAATCAGTTCAAATCTTAAAAGTACTTCAAAATTGTACTACGTCATTGGTCGAATTAGGACTAAGCTATGGTGGCGCTATCTACAATTAGCTTTGAAGGGCCTACCCCATTGTCATATGATTTTATGCTTACCGTTAGCAGCAGCAGCTTCAGCACCTTCTTCATTAACGTCGATGAAAGCTTTTTGGACGGCGGCACTAATATATAAGTCTGACGCTCCCTTTATCAAATTGTCTAAACGGGCTTCACCTGCTGTGAATAACTTGACGATGTTCAACTGAAATAAATTGTTATATTGAATGCATGCTTGCATTTTGTTCTGTTCAAACTCATTGGTACATAAGTTTGCAAGTAATTATTACAAAAGCAACTTGCCTACTTTTTACGAATTACTGGCTAACTTTTGTACAGACGCCAGCAGGTCCACCTGTAAAATTTTACCAATCGAATATTCCACTATTGTGATAAAATTGAAAATCTATCAAAGATAAAGATTGAAGTGCTGGCGTCTGTACAAGTTACTGGATTGTCCGTTTCTAGTTTGAAAGTCTCAGTACTTACCTTTTTGAGAACTTCTGCAAGATCAGTAGTAGTTTCAATCTTAAACTTGGGCAGATCTACGATAACATCGTTGAAGAACATGTTTTCAGAGGCCTTTTTAAGAGCTTCTGGGTCTTTCAATTTCTCAACAAGGGAACCGATGCCGTCGACTTGATTGGGAAGTACAATTACAAGTGATGATTGGTCTCCTTCGTAGGGCAGTTCCAAAAGCTGCAATGAAAATATTGTGTCCATCAGAATTTATTTATTATACAGTATCACATATTATTACCTAACCAGATGTCAAATGTATATTATATTGGCAACAGTTAAGTTTTACAATAAGTGCGTTTGGCCGATACAAAATCTGTACCGTCAGCACGAGTTTTCAGTATTTGAGACGTAAAGTAAACTGCAACTTTGACACAAAAAATTAGTTCCTTCTTCGCACACCAGAGGCGCTGTTCCATTTTTTCCTTGAAAATTGTCAATTTGAAAGTGTCAAAGTTTCTGTTTACTTTACGTCTCATTTACAGAAAACTCGTGCTAGGGGTACTGGATAGAAATCGCAAATGCGAGAAGCATTTTGACAGCCGTCTCAGTCTATGCTTCTCAGCAATCGCGATTTTTCTTTTAGTGGTGGTAAGATTTTGTATCGGCTAAACGCACCCAATGTGTACCTACTCAAAATATTAACTGATGGAATAAAAATATTTCAAATTAATATAAAAAATGTAAATTTTATCATTCGTCATCAGCCAATAGAACATCCCACATTCTCTATATTCTTCGAGACTTTCATTCTCTTTGTATCCTTTTTCCGTTTTTGTTAATTCTGGTACAATCATTTCATATTATGTTTTTTGTTTTAAATTTACCTTAGCATCGAGTTCCTTGCTTTCAGCATATTTGTAGTCGCCACTTCTGTGCATGAAAGGTTTCTTCACAGTTTTATCTTTGCTCACAAAGAAATCTTGTTCTGTGGTTGCCGCGGCGTCGAACTGGTTCTTCCATTTACCCTGAATATTATAAATGTGTGATTTAAATAAAGATTTTTAGGCATGAAAAATTCAGCTGTGAATGGGACACGGCTACGAGTGGGACTCGAACTGACGTCTTCTGGTATTACTCCAGATGCCTTACCAATTAGGCCATCGCAACACACTCGTTTGAAGCTGAAAATCTTTCATTCCCTTGTTTTTGAACGTTTTTTTTAAATGTAGTTTGCAAATAATCTATTGTTAAACTGATCATGATTTTATACGTATACTTAGGTATAGTGTATTTATGAAGGTAAAATGAATTCGTATTTCATTAATAAAATTCGAGTAACAAACCTTGAAATAAATAGCGTTGACGAGGACGGCAGCGGTACTGCCGTCAAGTGAGTCTTTTGATACCAATTCTTTGATCTTGTGATTGGTGTTATCTTCAACCTGTGGAATTAGAACAAAATGGTCGTATTCAAGAGATTTTGAACTCTTAATTTAATTAATACTGATGAAGATGATAATAAGAAACCTGCACTTCAACACCTACAATCCATATGAAACTTTTTAAACTGGAAAGACTGTTAAGCTGGTTTCGCATAGTGTACAGATTTTTCGTAAAAAGATAGGGGTAAAATCTTGTGTATTGTAGATATATAAAGGCCATCAACATAATAAAGAACATCTACTAAAAGGAAAAACCAGCTTTTAGAAATCTTAAAGTTTCATCAGGGGAAAAAAAACTATGTAAACGTTATTGTATCTACAGTAAGAGAAAGACTGTATGGAGGAGGAGAAGAGTCCAAACTAAATACTGATGAATTGTAAAAGAAATGACATAAAATAAGAAGTGAGTAGTTAAGCAGTTGGGAATGTAAACGGCACAACTCAGTTGGGCAGTTAGTTGAGAAGTTGGGAAAAAGCGGAATTGAAAACTTAAAACTGACTCATAAAAATGAATAAGATTATTTACCCAAGCGTTAATTTCCTGTGCAGCCTTTTCACTCTTGGAGAAGTCAACGTTCTTGACGTCCGAGTTGAAGACGTCTCTGGAGACGGCAGCGTATTCGTCGTTCAACACGGATCCTTCGCGGATGTACACTCTGTTGGCGAGACTGAGCTCGACACCCTTCACGGACCGCAGTTGTTTGGTCACGTCTGAGAATACTTCCTTTGTCTGTAAGACATATTATGAGTCAATGAAAAACATTTTGGACACTACCAGACTGACAACAAGCAAGTTAGAGCTTGAGACAGATATAGGTAATACCTCTCTTTTCAAAATAGTATCACCTTATACGTTGTTGCTCATTACTCCTAAAGATTTAAATATATTATCTATCAGACGCCACGTCTGAAGTTAACGGTGGTACAGTTTGTTCAATTCTTATATGATTTTTAGTATTCTTCTTAGAGTATTTAGTTTTAACATTTGCTTTTATTATGGCGTGGAAGATTTTTACGTCTGTCGATTTATTTAGTATATGTTTTATTTTTATTTACGATTGGATTGCTATTGACTTTAGTCTAGGTCAGGGGTTAGAGTCAAGGTCGGCGATGGAGCGAGCCTACCTAAAAGACGCCCGTTCATTCTAACTTTGACGAGATTAGAATTGTATGCGTTCGGAAACATAGACACAACAGAGGGTTCCACTTCTTCGCTTTTCGCATTATAAAAGACGTTTGGACGCGCTACATTGAGTTTTTAATAATAACTTTGACAATTAATGTCTCAGTCACTAATAAGGCGACTTGTAGAAAACCCGTATATTAGTTTTGCTTGAAGCCATTTGTTTTTTGGAGAAAATTGCCACTAGAGCTTTTTTGCTCAAAGTGTGTTTCTTGTTTTGCTTGAAGTGAAAAAATGTATCTAACAGTTTCTTTGTTCTTTAATTTCATACCTACCGATATTTATTTGATGCTAAAGGAATTATTTAACTTGCACTTACCACGTTGTCATTGGGTAGACCGATGGCTTTAAGGATTTCATCATGAGATTCTCCTACTGAAGCCAGGGACAGCTGTGCCAATGGAGACAACACGGAGAATGCTGACAGCACAACATTTTCTCCTGGATGAGCCTTCACTACCTCCTGAAAAAATGAAAGAAAAATTCAGTACTAGGTACACAGGTTACAGATAGGTAATTTCTGATAAAGAGATATGTCTTTGTAGGTACAAGCTTTATTCTAGATTTTCTGTTCCTTCTTTCCTAACATTCATTTAGAATTTTAGATGAATGTTAAGGAGTTTTATAAAGCTCACCGCGTTATCAAGCACCAGGCCCGGCTCGACGTCACGTAATGTTCCATGAGCGCTTTAAGAAGCTCAGCTCAGCTCAGCAAATCGGGGCCTATCGGGTCAAAAGACTTCCAAGGTCGCAACACTGCCCGTAAAGGTTACCGTGACCTTGGGGTACTACTATCTAAGTACGAAACCCGTAGTTTCGGACGTTTCGTATTATTTATCACTGATGGACAGAAGATTCGTAGTGATACGAACTAACAGTTGGTAACGTAAGGACTATTGAAGGACTAAGGGAGAATTTTTAGTCAGTAACAGTCTAACAGTCTGTTTTGCTCAGAACGAGACTCATTTGATGATTTTAGCACCACAAAAAAGAGCGTTTAAAATCATAGGTATACACACCTAGGCATAGTTATTTATATGCTTGATTTATAGCAAAGGTTTGCTTATTATTGTATGATACTTAACTGCATAGTGTAGGTTATTTAGAAAATGTTACAAAGTTTTAATTCCTAATCATAAATTGGCTTGGGTTTAGGTAAATAGTTTTTAAATGGCGTTGCTTTTCAAATTGAAAAAAACATGTTCAATAAAGGAAAACATAAATCCGCATTGCATGTTCAGTTGATTACGTCACGGTCTTTGTGTATGACGATGAATTCAAGGACTATTTCATGATCTTGATAAGATGATTGGCAACATTAGGTTCTGTTGGAAAATTACAATTTATGTAAAAGGCATTTTCTGCATGTGAAATTCATTGATGCATTAAAATTATTAAAGGTTTTGAAACTTTGTTTTTCTTTTTGTAAATCTGTGTATATCAACTTAATCAGTGTATATCGGCAAAGATAAAAATGCATCAAAATTCCGGATTGGAGGCCTCGTTACGTCAAAAGTATTAACAATTTTTACTTGCATTATGCTTACATAATTAGTAATTGTGTAATATAATTAGGTATCTCTTCTAAATAAATAAATAAGTACTTACTACTAACTAATGTGGTGATTCAAATCTATAATAATATGACTATGTTCACTTTGAAATTGCTTGTTATTTTTCTATAAATTCACGACCGGCCTCATGCTGTTAATATTACGGCCCCCTCATTTCAATTCTAGTTGGTTTGTTGCTTGCTCATTGTAATTCGTAATTATGTAGTTTGTCACCACATTAATTATTTGTGGCCTTGATTATTCGGTCAGTCAGTCAGTCGTCTGAAGTCAATAAATGTAGGTAAAATTATAGGTTATCAATGATCACGTACAAGTTTCCAATTTTTGTTTATTTTATATTTAAAGATAATTTGAAAAGTGTTGGTAATTAAGTCAATGTAACAGAGATAAAGTATGACATAACATTATTATAGATATATCGCGTCCTCGTTTTTAAGAAATACCTCTTTATATTTGCTTGGCAAAACCAAAACTTACTTATTGAACATTTTCACTATCTTATGTGATAATGCCCCTTAAAATAAATAAAGTTATATAAAAAAGCTTTGAAAATCAAGTTTTGTGTGGTGCAACTACAACTATTTTATCTTTAACATTGCATTTTTCAAAAATCAAACGGCCTGCTTCTAACATTTTATTTTATTGCCTAATATTTTCTATTTGTGAATTGATCCTTGATCTGATAGCAATTATCTTGGAAACTAGAAACTTTAGACGATTTGATCCGATACAAAACTCATTTGTATTCATGCCAGGTATCGATTAATAGTGTTTTATGTGTGACCGCTATTTCGAATTTAAAACAAAATGGATGTAGTTGGTATGGCCATGCTTCAAATAGATGGCAGCAAATAATAAACGTCTATCTACAAATTAAAAAAAAAATCAGGAGAGCGCATCATGAGTTGCGAGTACGTAAAATACCATAATTTGGATAGGCAGTTGTATGCATGAAATATTGAAGAAAAATTCGAGGCCGACGCAAGCATTAAGTTCACATTCTTTTAAGATACGGAAATTACTTCAATAGAAAAAAGGTTTAAGGTAAGGTTAGGTAAGGTAAGTTAAGATAAGTAGCTTTACTTACTTGGAACATGTTAGCAGTGAACACTTCATTGCTTGATTTCAGGAGGTCTGTACTTGATTCCTCTGACATGACTGATGCCACAAGGGCCAATACTGAAAAAAAAAATGTTAAGAAAATAGTTTTATAAATTTTTCGTTGTTATCTTTGCCTGGCCGTTTTCCTATGTTAAGGTAAGCTTCCAGTCTAATAGAATGACTGTTTGAAGTGGGTAATATGCTACCCTTGGAAAAATGGTTGGCAGATTTTCAAGCCACTGACTACATGTAACGATTGTCAAAGATTTGCAAATTACTAACGGAATCAACCTTGACTTGTTATCCAAGATACGGAGGAAACTCTGTATGTAATGGATGATCACCTATCCAGGTATTGATCCAAGCAAATGCAGGTTACTTATGACGCCGTGCCTTGAACTTAAGAAACATCTCAATGTTTCTTCCTGTAAAATTTTGTTGCAAGCGTACCACATCCACTTTACATTGCTGGGAGAAAAGGTATTCCAGCTGTAGTTACGTGTGAATAGTGTCACTGCTACTTTTTGCATTTGCTTTGAGGTACCGACAAAATGTGGATGTGGTTGTTGCAAAGTGGCCGGTAGTTTGTGTTGTTGGTGATGGGAAAGTTGTGGCTACGATGTGGCTGTGATGTGGTCAGTATCGCCCACGCCGTTGATAATAACAGCAATATGAAAATGTGGTCCGTATGAATTCTATTGTTAAGTTTCAATACAAATTATGGGCCAGCCCATGTGCCCACGTGTTGTGGTTTGCGTTCGTGTAACACTCCGATAGGCAGCAGCTATGATTTTCTTTAATTTGTAAATTGAAAGTAATTAGTTTTTGTAAGAATGTCCAATGGAGTTTGGAATTTCCGTTGTTCTCATCAGAGATCTTTATCTTAAAAGGGCATCTATTCTTCAACTTTCAAACGAGTATGTAAATTGTCTTATTGAAAAATAAATTACTAAGAGTTCTGTCTCTATACCTATTTAATTAACCTATGAAGAACAAGATACGGTAATAATAATAAAAAATACAAATAATTATATTATGCATTGATTCTTCAGACTAATGTGCTAAAGTTTTTCCTGTAGATACAAAATACTAATGTCTGCTGTTAGTTTTTATACATGATTGCCAGAACTAGTTTGTTTAGCACGATGTTGTTAATTATTTTTTGTTTGAGATGAGCAGAATAGTTATAAACAACAAGTCTTGATTTTTATAACAAGGTTGTAAATTCGTCTCAATGTGACACCGTTTTGAAGGGAAAATAGTGAGGTTCCTAATAGTCTCTAAAAGTACTTAAATTACATACACATTTCAAAAAAAGTATGCGATCACCTTGAAAAATCATTTTTTGTTACGGTAGGTTATATTATGATGTTCTTTTTAGATTCTTTATTTAAAAAAAATAGATTTAAAACATTAAAACAATAATACTGTTGAAATGTTTTTCCATAAAACAAAAAAATAACCTGTGCCAGTGATCATAAACTTTTTTGATGTGTGTACCTAGTTAAATACACTACAGTGAGTAATAATAGTTTGTACTTAAAACAGTAAGTAATCATAATAACAGTCTATTATTAAACTTAGTTAGAGGTATGTTAAAATATTATGACCAACACACCGCATAACATAAACAATAAACCAATAGGGAAAACCGGTTGTGAACTTGAATGCTGCTACTTGATGAGAGGGAATCCCAGTCTATCTGTACTGGCCAAGAAATCAAGTTTCCCGATAATAATAAAATCGAATGGCGTCATTACGTATTTATCTGCTTAACCAATTAAAAAAAATCATTTAGTTACTAGTTCTTCGCAATAAGTACATAAAAGAACTTATGTAAAATTGATGCCTCGTGTTACCGAATCATTATTGTTCAGTGACATATCACAGACAAAAAAACACGGTGAAATCGTCACTTCAAAGTGCAAAGGTTATGAATTATGTGATAACTTTTACGAAACAGTAGGTAATTATTTATTTATCATCAACGAAATGTGATTATTTATAGAAAACTGATTTTTTAGGCATGACGATTACATATCACAGCTTTAATAGTTACCCACTTAAAAAATGTAACTTAATCGAGTAACTAAATTCATTAATTGATCGTGAAAAACGTGTTGTGGTTACTGTTATCTTTAGTGTGATATCTAATTAGTTAATTGGTCTTGAATCTTTATTAATATGATATTTATTAGACACTTACCGCATAAAAATAGCTTCATGGTTGCGGTTGCGTCTCCTTCGGACGCCGGATCAACACTAACCGGTTGACGACGCGATTCTCTTTTAAATAATACAAGCTGTTGACTGGTCACGATGTGGTCACTACCTACGGCCACCTAGCTAGATAAACAATACTTGTGTATCGGGTATTCGTAAAATACGTCTGCAGTTCGCTGAATTTTATGAAAATAGAATGTTTACATACATACTTTTAGTACTAAACGGCTTATATACAAGTGAAACTTACTTAAAATTGATGAGGAATCAGATAATGAGTATGAGGAAAAAATATCAATAAACAGGCGGTAATTGTTGAATAGTACAATGTTAAGGAAACTCACTATTTACTTGATTCTGCTTATATGATGCATCAAACCTTATGTCAAGGTAGATTATTGTATACCGTAAAGGAAATACAAAAACTGAAGACGGACTAACAATAATCTATTATTGTTGTTTTTGTAGCTGTCTGTTTGTTGGTATTTTATGATTTCACGCCCAGGAAGGAGCGGAACTCGGAAGGGACTAAGACTCACAAAGAATCCACCGTGCCTTCAATTGTCGTTTACGTACCAGGGTCACGGTAAGCTGCTTAAACAGTACTGCTATCCCGCCGGCGTTTGACAGTTTCCTAACAGCTCTTTGAAGCGCGCATGGAACAAGAAGCGCCGTCGATCCGGGCATGGTCCTTGACCGAATGGCGAACTGTCCTTAAGGCCTGATTTTTAGAATCTTCGTAGATAATTAGGTATGTAGGCTTGGTCGCGAGACCTACGACTTACCGTGACCCCAGAACATAAAAGGCTATTGAAGGGCACCGTGGATTTTAGTCAGCACGAGTCTGACAATCCCTCCCGCTCTGCCCTGGGTTCAAGACTTATTTGATGATTTTACCATGATAAAAAAGACACGTTAATAGGCATTTATTCTATTTTTTAGTTTTTAGATCCGAAAATAAATCTCTTTTTGGTACGATTGTCTAAAGTTATAGTTTTATCTTAACTTAAGCAGAGAGGAGCGTAGCTGGAGAGGAACGTTGAGGGTATCCACCAATCACATTCGCGGATCTTTGACGACCTCTCTGCGTTCTAATGAACATCATTACACTCATGTACGAAACGAAATAAGAGTTCGGTGGATCGTCAAATGAAACACCTAATCGAATGAAACCAATTAATCTTGCTAAACGACAAAAGATTATTACTTTTATGAGCCTATCTTTAGAGATGATTTTACAAAATGTATATTTACAATATCCCTGTGGAGATAACCGTTCACCCTCGTATCAAATCGGAGATTAAATGCCGAAACAAATTCGTAAGTCAAGGTCTTCTATAAAGTTCAGAGAGTCACAAACACGTGGTACATAATTATGTAAATATGAGGAATAACGATAAGAAATATTGTATCTTTTAATGCAGATGGCCTGACGTCATCAATGTATATGCAGCATTTGCTTTTTTGAGGAATCGTAGCAGCTTAAGCAGAGGTTTCCCAAATGCCATATTTTGTCAGTTATCTTTTCTTTCTAGGTCGTTGAGGTCGTCTTTATTGCCAATATTTATATATTCAGGCACCAGGTTATTTTCTAAAAACAAAAAAAAAAAATACATTGGCTGAATAGGGATTCCAATTCGGCCAAGTGAAGCAGTTCAGTCCATGAAACCTTGTTTCTTGCTCTGTAAAACTGCTTCACTTGACCAAGAACTTGACCAACAAATAAGTCCAAGAATAATTTTGTTCAATTAAATAAGTTATTGTTTTCTGATATAACTTGCATGTCTTAAAAAAATTGGTTTTCCATTCAACTGTAAAAGCCATGTCCTAATATATTGCTGTAAAATCAATTTGTTACTATTTGTATTTCCAATTATTTTCAAAAATCATGTATATGTGTATTACCAATAAGTACCTATCTACTTCATTATAGTAATGTGTATTTTTAATTAACTTATTGAAATAAGGAAGGAGGTAACAACATTTGTAATTGTATTCCGAGTAAATTACAAATGCTTCGACTGAATTAAAATATAATAAGCCCATTCGTGTCACGATTTCACTTCAAATCAACGTGGGTTTTGGATAGATGCTTATCATTGAGATATTTCTAATCCGACCGTACCTACCTATCTTGTCTAATACCTACAAAAAGATGATCAGTTATTTTCAAAATGGTCGAAGTTTCCAAGTTTACCCAAGTTGCGACGAATCACAACGCTCCAGGCAATTAAAGAGAGCGGTACTAAAGAAAGTTGTAATCTTAGTAATAGCTTAACTGGTTGTGTATTTATTTGGACTGCTGTAAAGATTATAGTTGTTGCTATGAGAAAATAAAGTTATTTTATAAAAAAAAAGCAAATGAATAGCATACAGGAGAATGAGATAATGACGTCACGCCAACATCAAGTAACATGAGGCAATGGCAGGAAGATGAAAACGAAAAGGTCAAGACAAGACATGTGATTACTTTCTTCTTTGTGATATAGCATTTTCAACAATTGTAAAATCGTTAGCTTATTAAAATCATGATGGGACACAGGCCCCCTCTGCGTGAATGGGAGTGAGCCATCATACACCACGCGGGCCGAGAGCGGGTTGGTACATTTACATGTCTTCGAATTTATAGTTCTATGACATGCTGGATTACTCAGGATGTTTTCCTTCAACGTTTTGACTGCAGTGGTGATGAAATAAATTACACAAAGTAATGCGCCTGGCTGAGTTCGAACCCAAACACAAGTCGTAGTTCGGGATCGATACAACTGGGCCATCACTGCTTCAAAATGTAAATGCTGCTTTTCAAAATGTATCTTCTCAAATCATAAAATGGGCTACCATCTGTCTCGTATGGGGTACACTCGTTCCTAGTTGGTATTCAGAACATGTGCCGCGTTTTAGCCTCATCTTTATAGTTCCAACGTGATGGGTCTCACGATGTCGTGACGTTTCCTTACAACTAATGTCTGATTCGTATTTGGATTTCCATGAAAACTATTCATAGGTTTCTCCGATACCTTTATTTTTCCCTTTATTGAGTAAGCAATATTGTTACTAGCGTCATTTAGTATTTTATGACACAGAACGAGCTATTGAAAAATACTATGACAAGTTTTTTACGTAAATTCTAGTGGTTACTGGTTAGTAATTTTAGATTCTCATCTCGGTAAAAATGAACGATAATTTAAACGAGCTCTTTTCTTAAGATATCGTTCAATATTTGCCTTAGATTGGTTCATTAGGTTTCAATTTCAACGAAAACAAATTGCACAATAGCCCCGAGCGTTCAGGTAAAAGTGAATTTTGCGAGCACATGTTTCACAGCAAGTAAGTACGTTCTGATAGGATTTTAACGCAAGGAATCGGAAAAACAAGTGATGGGAAAGTGCTTACCGAGGTCTGAAATTGGAAACGCGTTCGTCAGAGTCCGGAAATTGTTGGTTCGTCGACGGCGACGGTTGTAGGGCTGTAGCTGACGGGTCACGTGAGCTCATTATCCTGTCACGTGGTGAGCTCCAATTGCCTCCCACAAGATGTCTTGCCACGCCGCCGCCTGTGTCGCCTTGTCGCTATGTTGTTTCTACGATGCAATTACATTATGTACCCATTATAGACGTGAAACTAAGAGCTTCGTTTCCGAAAAGGACTGAGAATTTATCAGGACTTTTCAAAGAATAAATTGCTAGTTTCGTATGACTTTTAAATTAAAAGATTTGTCGTTTTCCAGACTGTTTACCTTCAAAATACTAGGAATTAAAAGCAAATAAAGCTAAAAACGGCAGGTTTTACGACCTTAAAATGACTTACTTACAAGGTTTTTTTTTGTGGTGGGAAATTGTTAAGTTATTGTGACCAAACCCCAACCAGTTCTTTCAGTTTTCCTTTACATTCTAGGGCCGCTGTAACCTGTTAATACCTCTCGCACCCTGGAGAACGTTATTTGTCGTGATCCTCACATTACTTGCACCTCGTCTATGTTTATAATGTTCATATAATCAATTCGGTTGCGAGTTAACCAAGTTTCAATTTACTCTGTCCCTATCTACATTAAAAAATACTTTCAAGATCGAGAGTCAATTTTAGAACTTCATCGAATTCTAATTAAGCGGCGGGTTTCAAAGTTCACAAGAGTTAAATTTAGATTTTCAAATTAAGAGTGATTGCTCATTCATTTGTGTCAGGTTATAATAACGATGAAGTAATAAATACGACTTAGTTTAACCAAATTTTAACGAATACATAATTAATGGTAACTAATGCATAATCAAATAGTTGAACCGTATAGTTCGGTACTGACCCTACGGGCATGACAAGCAAACCTACGCAGGCTCAGGATTGATCATTTCGCTATGGACACATTGTGTTTAGGCACCTTATGCATAGCGAAAAGTGAAGACAGAGCAGCTATTATTTCACCGACTCTTAGCCGGGTACTAGGGGCACAGCAATTGATTTTAGCCAATCGCTTAAGAGGTTAAGTCATAAGACGTTCTTATGATATCATTAAAAAATAATTAAGAAAATTGTTTAAAACTGCCATTTTTTTAATGTTATGTGTGAAAGCGAGTATTCTAATCGATTCCTTATGTAAAAAGTTTTATCTACTTGAGTGGGAAAATAGTGAGTTTAAAAAATCAATTACTGAAAAATTTAAATAAATTTCTTTTAAAATATTCACAAACTTATCGTATGAAATAGCTGCCATGACATTATTATTGACTTCAAAACGAATGCTGAAAATTCACAAAAAGTCATTTTTATTTTATAAAATCTCATATTTCGAATTACCCATCGAATCAGCTGTGGTTAAAGAAAACATTACGAATTCATAACTTTTTTATATCTTAAAACAATTATGTATGACTAATTTTAATCTTTTGGGAACATTTTATGCATTATGTTCAGAAAACGCACTCCTGAGTGTTTTTGCTTCATCAATTTTGTAGGAGCTTAATATGAAACAAAATTTTACGAGATAAACCTTTAATATTGGGGTTTAGTAAATTAATTAAAATGTACATAAGTATCTAAGTACCTTTGTGATACTATGTATAATATTACAAAAGGATCTAAGAAAGATCAAAGTGCGATTTCGTAAAAGGCTAATTGAAAGGGATGTTCCTTGCAATTTGATCTTAAGGAAAGAACGTAGTCAAACAGGCTCGAAAAATTGTGTAATTAAAACCAAGAATCCAAACAATAGCTAAGACAATAGAGTGAAGACTTATAAACGATGTCGGTCTTGAGTTTCGACACGTCGATACTGATAGAACGTGTTTTGATAGAATTAACAGCGTTTATTCCAACGACGATATATTACTAGACTCCGCATGCACGATCTAAGGAACAAAAACTATTCTGTCAACTCGCTGAGGTACTACGTAAGCAAGGGGGACGGGGTACTGCGTTGTGATTGGCTAACTCAAGATCTGTTCTGCCACGAGGTATGTTAAGGTTCACTTCACTTCAATAAAACGGATATAAGACTTTTTTGCCTGATATGTTGACAGACATCGGTCGCCTGTTATTAGGAGTCTAGTAATATATCGTTGTTGGTTTATTCGATATTAACGTCTTTAAAAGAAAAACTTTATAAATCGAATCAGAATCGTTTACGTTTATTACTTATATAAACCTAACATTTTAACAATTTCTAAACATTAAAAAAAAAACATGTTTAGTAATTAGCAAACAAGTTCAATTCAATTACATGAGTAAAAAATAAATGGGTTTAATAATAATGTTTGAAAAAGAAACACAAATTAAAAGGCTACCGTATAACCCTTGTTTTACTCCAAAAATGGTTCAACATCGATTATTAAGTCGTCTTTAGTTAATTAACAGAGTTTGAAATTTAATTAAACCCTTTGTTTTATAAATAAGATTAGGCGAAGAAGTTTTGGTAGACTGACCTTTGGCAGGCACTTCGCCATTGTACTTATGTACGAGTAGGTATCTACTTCAGAGCCTATGGATTTACAAATAATTATAAGTATCATGAAATATCAATACTTACTTGGCTAATTGGCTTAATTACAACAGTGTGATACACATTCGCTTACATTTTTTTAAAGGTTTTCTTTGAATACAAAAAAAAATTGCTAAAAATGAATCTATCTTTTACAATTACTTTTTAAGCTATGTATTAAACAGACATCAACTTCATAGAAGAGCACGTTTTGTCAATTCTTTTACATACATTTACAAGAGTACACAAACAGTAAAAATGTATTTTGATTGTAAAGTGAAAGCATTCATATTTTTGCCTATGACTCAAACAGCTTGTTCGACTGTACTAATATAATAATGAAATTGACTTACGCTATTTACCCAATTATAGTTCAGAAAAATTCTTACATTTTGACAAAATGATTACCACAGTAGTTTATATATTGAACTGCTGCGCGGGGTGTCACGGGTTTGATTCTCTCACGGGACAAATATTTGTATGACCTACAAGGGCTACCAGTTGTTGTTTCGGGTCTGTGTGTCCACAGAAAAATGTGGGTTTGTCTTATTACACACAGGAGAAATGCTTAAAGGGGAGGTGAGTCTATAGGTTATATTTTATTAGACTTCTCAAAACTTCAATGAAAATGGTAAGTATCCCGTTTTGTCAAAGCAAAGCGTTAACAACAGATTTCAGCTCTAAACACTCCATGAAACCAAGCCGAGTGGATAAATCTTGCACTAGACATCTTCGCTTGCCAGTCTCGCAAGTCGAAAACAGTAGTCGCATATATCTAAGTCGCAATTAATCTATCACTGCGGATAGTGAGTGAGAACTGGCTGAATAGTTCTGTCGCTACCATCAGTTCACAGTACTCAGTTGGGCAAACGCAGCAGGCAATAACATGCCTCCGTCACTTGCATGTGCCCTCGTAACTGTCATAGATTTTATATAGCAGAGCTGGGAATAGGTATTAAAGACGAGGAAAATATGCAATTTATCTTATTAGTCTTCACAATTACTTCGATATAATTTAGTTTACATTTAAAGTAAATACTTTAGGTAGCGACGACGTCAGCAGATCAACCTACCCAAACCTGTCAAATTTTACCAATCGAATATTAGCCTTCCACTATTCGTGATAAGGTTGAAAATCTATTGAAGAAATTTGACAGATTGAGGTATGTTGATGTGCAGGTCTGTAATGTGTCATCAGTAATTAGGTACAGAGTACCTAATTACTGATGAAGTTAAAAATAGCAAAATATAAATGATAAACAGTCGTTTAAAAACTTACTACATGAAATAAATAAACTAGCTAAAATTAAAAATATTGTTTGTACAATATCACTCATATTACGTTGGAAAACTAAGTTGTACTTTGATATATTAAAAATAATGAGATGAGATATTTACGTATCATAAAATATTTACCTAGTTGCATTACGTCCAAGTCCAGCCCAGACATTCTTCACAAGTTACCTGGATATTCTGTAAAAAAAACAAAAGAAAGGTTACTAGGGAAACTTAGGGACATAAAATCATTCATATTTTTTTAAGAATTGAAGGTTTTGTTTCAGAATCTGTATTATGGCAAAACTTTGTTCAGATATCAACGCCCTGAAGATCAGCTTTAATAGGGAATATCAATTTATTGGCTGATAGATTGTTTGGTACGCCGGAAAAAATGATTACGATACCGGTAAAGCATTATAGGATAGTACGAGTATAACAATTAATATTATCTAGTCTTTTACTCACTTAATGATGTTACAATATTGAAAATATTGAGGAAATTAGTCAACCAGTCATTTATTTGCTTTAAACATGGTATTCAATGGTGTAAAAATATAAATACATATAATGAGAGTAAGTACGTGTAGTTCAAGAATTTTTAGCTACGATACACGTATTGAAACTTGATTGTATTGCATTCAAACAATACGGTTAACCTAATTTCTGCTTCATAATTCACAAGCCATCTGTATATTCCGTAGTCTTTGACCAAATAAATGTAACTAACAGACACCGCGTTGACGGACCGGACAGACGACGTTGATATACAAGTTATCTGCAGTTTATTACCACTCCCATTCTGTTAATTATAATAACAATATACAAAAAAACCACAGTGCAACATACCTTGGCTCGTAATTCAAATTATGACGAAATTAAAACATGCACATTTACTATTGTTGAAAAAAATAACTAATCAATCGATTTTTAAATTATGCACAAACAAAATTATTGAAATATTAAAAAAAAGAATTCCATTTCGTTTTACTTTTTTTAACTCTGCTTTCTTTTTTTGTGTTTAATGTCTCTGACATGTTTTTTTATACATTTAGGTTCTTAATGCACAGGGAATAAACCTTTTTGGTTAAACTCCAAAAAGTCAATAGAAAAAAAAATAGGAAAATTAAATACGTGGGTTGAAGTAGGCGATCACAGACATCCTCAATAATTAATCTCAACCAAAGATCAACATTTTCTGTTCAAAGAAGGCTTTAATAAACTAATTGGTCCATTTGCATTGGTTCCTCGATATTTCAAGTGGTGAGTACTGGGATGCACTTGCGGTACCACTCCAGTCCTAGCAACGTCGGGTTCAGTATAAACGAGATAGGACACGATCTAGCCGTCAAGTGTCACTTGACATCTTCACAACGGAGCATTGTACTTCGTGTTTTCTTTTTAATTGTACGAACACGAATGCGATACGGTTACGTTTTGTGATGATGATGTTAAGTTTTATGGCTTTGATTTCTTTTTTTTTGGGGAATGGCTGGTGAGTTTTCTTTTGTTTGATGTTGAAAAGTAACAATGCAATGTAGAGAGGATATTTTCGGGACGTCTTAACCGTTTAATTCTGGTGCCACACATAATGGGGCAAAACTCTAGCTCAGTGTTGACCCATAAACCATTTTTTTTTAAATTTTTTCGTGTTCATAGTAAAGTTGTGTTACCAAAAGGTCAAATTTGCTTAGTACTAGGTAGGATGCGTGGGTTTGGATGATGCTAAAGGTAATAAATGAGTAAGTTTTTAAAAATCGTAGTTGACAGCAGGCTGAGATATCAAAGCTAATAAAAATGTGCCTTTTTACCTTTCGGGATTGCAGTATCTATGTATTCCTCGTATTGTGTCGTCACAAGCACCAAGATTGCCTTTCCGAATCTGATGAGACTGCGCGTCGCGCGCGGTCTGGCTTACTTCCGCCGCAAACCACATACACTGCTTAGCTCATGGCATGAACCGTAGTATACAGAAACATATTAATACTTAGAGCAATAATAATTAAACTTACTTCCAAAATATTCTAACTATTACTGACGTAATTCACGTAATCATTACATCGAACTAAAATGGCGTTTTGATTCAGACCCACGGGCTGTTTTGAAATTCGAACCACTTCTTTTTTTTTTTTAAACAGAACTGTTGGCATGAAACAATTTATAAGGGAGCTGGCAGCATACCGTTCCAAATTCAAAATTCAACATTTAGAGAGATTCAAATTATTGTTTTTTTTTTAAGCCGGTGTTCTCATTTTAATGCCGACAAGCACTTGACAACTTACAAAAAAGACTGGATGAATACAGTGCCTAACTGGTAAAAACTTGAAAAATGTATTAAAAACTCATTTTAACCAAAGCTAAAAGAAAAATATTTAGCCAATTTCCATTAATCCAACAGCGCGAGGAAGACGGCCTTATTCCATTGCAACAAGAGGGACAAAGAAGTAAACTAGATTAAAAGCGCACAAGAACGTGGTTACATGCTTTACAAATTAAATAATTTAATGTTCTACGTACGTCGTCGAGCGAGTTTGCAGTTGTAGTTCCTGAGAAATGATTTGGTTTAAACTTTTGGACGGCATTTGCAGTCACTATTTTGGTTTGAAATGTTTTATGTTGTAATGTGTACAGACGCCAGCACATCAACTTACCTCAACCTGTATTTTTTTTTAATAGATTTTCAACAACAATAGTGACAGATTCGGATAGGTTGACTTATTTTATGTGTAATAACTACAAAAGGAACTGAATTTGGCTCATTTTTTTATTTCTCAAGCACCATTGGTTTAATATACTCAGATTTCCCTGTAAGTACAGGCTAGTGCCATCAACGAGACATACCTATACGTCCTATACAATGTGTAACGTTAATAGCGCACAACCTCTCGTGGGGTAACTCAGTTACTGAATAATGTTTGTTCTAAGACTTTTGGAAATTCGGAAAAAATAAAACATTTTTCATACTGATATGCCCGATCAATTTCTCATTTTGTATGAAAAATCTTTTTTTTTTTTGTGAAATTCCTAAAGTCTTAGAATAAACATTGTTCAGTAACATGGGCTGACTTACCCCACGAGAGGTTGTGCGCTATTAACGTTACACTTTGTATAAATTTAGACACTGGCTGGCTAACACTACTAAGAAAAAGTTTTAAAAGTACTAATTCGGCTTAAACTCCTTTACTTTTTTATTTCAAAGCTTGTAAAAGGGTCTTCAATTATTTCTAAATTAATCTTTGCATGAAGTTCCCATGATAATATAACATAAGCCATCAATTGAACTAGATAATAAACGTTAAAATATTTTTTTTCATAGACTTGAAAACACAGTTTTAAATGAATCACGTTTTTAAACAATACATAAAAAGTTTTTTACTTTCCCCTTTTTTTAAGAAATAATAATATTCTTTTAACAGGCTGTGTTTCCTTACAACTGTAGTTACAAACTGGTTAATTGAATGAAACAGAAGTCATTTTTCTCGTCTTTACAGGGTTTGACAGACAATGAAAATCACTTAAAAACATTGTCTTGTACATTTTTGACGTTGTTAAGTGAATTTTCTAGAAATAAATTATAGCCACAGTTGGCGCAGCGGCTGAGACACTTGTGTGACACATTTGTGTGTTCTATGTCTGTGAACGCACCCACGATACACCAGAAATTCTTAGTGCAACATTTGTTTCTTTGAAGAAAGAATAGCCCAGGGTTATTATTTTTGAATTCAAATTCAAATTAAAATTTTCCAAATCTGTTTGTAAATGAGCCTACTTTCCTTGTCTTTACACGTACAAAACATTGTCTGTTTATATTTTTGATGTCGTTATGTTTGGACAAGCGTTTATCCATTCCGGGCGGTGTACTCTATGTCACCGCTGGGCCCATATTACACGGTATTCTACTTTGCTACTGCTCAGTGTTATGTTCATATTTATTATTAGAGCCCCGAGCCCATGATAGCTTTTATTTTGTTCTTACTGGGTTTAAAGTTTATAGAAGTATTTTGAATTCTAGGACTGATTTTCACTATCGCCTGCCAGGGTCGTGGGACGGAAAAAAGTACAAAGTGACTCTGGGACTCGTGGGAACAGGGTGCATATGGGAAAGAACAACTAGGTAGATCTCATGGGAAATTGAGTCAGTGAGAGTCTGATAATCCCTCCTGCTCCACCCACGGCGGGAAGACACTTTTAATGAATTTACTTTATCTCATGGCGCATGGGAAAGAACAGGATGTACATAGGAAAGAACAACTGGATCGCATGGGAACTTTAGTCAGTGAGACTCTGACAGTCCCTCCTGCTCCACCCATGGCGGGAGGACACTTTTAATGCATTCATTATCCCAAAAACAGATATTATGACTGGATGAGGGTTATAGGGGATCACGTGAAGCAATGGCGGCCTAGTCATGGCCCATGCCATAATTTAAAACCCTTACAAGTGCATTACTAAGTGTAATATAATTCATCCCTTTAAGATTGCCCTTTAAACGCTGAACCAGGCTCTGAACCATTGGGAATGATGTCAGCTGGTTTGAATGCCACTTCATCATTTCCATTAAATACTAAAAAAAAAACATTACCCAGCCCAGAACAACAGACTTGTTAGTGGTTAGGTCTCCGCGTAACCAAGCCAAACAATAAACTATGAGGAGCAAAGGTAACCTATAGCAATAAATGACTTATATCCTTGACAACCACCTTCCTATTGGTAAAACAGCTTCCTTATTGAAATACAAGAATGTCCAGGTATTGTCTAACACAGTAGATAATAATTTGAAGTCATAACCATTATGATGCTGGATCATTACAACTCATAAGGAAATTGATGCGAAAGTATGCAATAGAGACGCCTGCTTTGACACACTTACTGTAAAAATGGAAACACAAATCGTAAAACAACATCGTCATCATGAAAGATTAGACAGAAAGAGAAATGGCAGTACCTACGGGCATAACACATTGTACACACGGTATTGTTCTCAAAGAGACGAGAATGTTCTTTTTTTCTGTTTGTGTTTTTTTTCTTTTTTTATCGCTCCATTTGCGCAAAGCTTGCCTTGTCTCTGCATCCTACTGTTCCCTATGGGGTGTAATTAGGGTAGACCACACGACTAATTGAATAAAAACATTGCATAATTAACGAGGGGAGCAATGCCTCTGTCTCCGTCGGTACACCTTACGTTCAAAGGGTGTTCAAAACTTTGTCTTTCCTTTAACACCTTCTATTTAATAAATGACAGAGTGTTGTTTGCACAGTCAACGAAGTTTCTTGCGTCATCTTTTGAAGTTAGATGTAAAATTAGCTACGTGAAACTAAGTGTATTTAGACTCGGTTTACATTTGCAAAATGTTAAGGATTTTTCTGCTTGGACTGTCGCATATTAATTTAATTAAATGGAATTGTATTTTAAATATGTCATAAAATTTATGGCTATTTAATTAACACTTTATCATTTTATGTCTGCCATTCGCAGCTATTCTATTAACAATATATTGTTAAACAATCCGCAAAATAGTATATAAATAACATGTTTCATGGAAACAGGTTAACAATAAGGTTGTTGCTATAAAACACCGAACCACAGTTTATGAAGTAATAAAATCCAGCGGCGTGGTTTAAAGTTCACGGAGGCGGTCGTAATGAATTAAAATACTTCGGGCACAGGTCGTTTACGGAAAGTTGATGTGCTTATACAAATGCCCTGCCCAAAACAGGACCCCCTGTAATCATACATTTAATGGTTTCCATAATGACCTCGTAAAGTAGTAACTGCCACAAGCCGTTTCATAAATACTGAACTTTGGCCTGAAACTTTTAATTTTTCTCACAAAGTTAGATTTATAACGCACTTATTTGACGCGTTACATGCATGAGTAAAGGGTTCGCGAGGTTAATTGAATCATCGAATATTATAACATTCTAGCTTTCTCTCGCGGTTTCACCCGCTGTTGAGCTCCTATTTGTGATGTTTTATAGCCAATAAACCTTTATCCATAAATGGACTATCCAACATAAAAATATTCTTTTCAGTTCAAACAAACAAACTCTTCAGCTTTATTATTATTATAGATTAAACGGATAATACATTTAAAACTAGGTATACGCTTTATTTCCAAATAAAACTGCTCTGAAGTGTTGTATGCTTTGTATGTACATTTAAATAATAGTAGATTACGCACCAAGGGAGTAAAGCATTGCCTTACGTCACGGGCGTATTGAATCCCGAAACGACACTTAGGATTCTGGGGTGAACCTCCGTAGCGCAGCGAGGAGGTTCAAGTGTTAATTCCCGAGTGAAACGAGGGAATTAAGTTAAGAATCCTTAGTGTAGCGAGGGATTCAAGTCAGCCCAAGACAAGGCAGCTTTACTCCCGAGAAGAGTACTCTGCTTTTTACACCTACTGCGAGGAAATAAATTCGATTTTTGAAATTTGATGTGGTACGACAACCTTCGAACGTGAAGTTGGCACCACTGTAAGCGATCAGCTGTTGCTGCCAGCGGCCGCCATTACTGATACGACTCCTTGGTGAAAGTTTTCATACGGTTTGCTTTGTGGTTCCAAATTCAAATCACATTATTCCCACGGGAATAATGAAATTCAATACATATATTATTCCCGGCTCGAGCGAAGGTGAATAATGTCATGCTTTACAGTAGGTTTGCCTGATGTATAATATGACATTTACGAGCAAGTAGTGTGAAAAATTATTTTTGTATATAAGTTCATTGCATTATAAACACAAATTGATTCCACTAACATTTTTCATTTTGTTTTACATGTGTGTTATCAATTGGAAACTATGAGTTATTACCGTAGATTAATTTTATTTTATACATAAAATATTTTGAATAAATACGATATATGTACACAGAATAAATCAAAGTATTCGTATCGTATCTGTATACTAAACTCTTTTAAGTAATTTTTGTGTCATACGCAATTATTCATCCATCCGATCTTGCAAAAAAACATAGTATTAAGTACATCAATGTAGGTTTTTTTATGTTATACACGCCATGAGTTTGAGGGTAAAGTTTAGTAAAGGTTTATTTTCATAACACAGTAGAACTAAGTTTAACACGTAAATAATAGTATATTTTGCAACGATTGAATAAAGAGCGGATTTAAAGCGAGGGCCATTATATGAATCAAGAGCAAGCGAAGGATTTTAATTACTGAATCACGACCGTAGGGAGTGATTCATGATGATTGAATCACGAGCGAAGCGAGTGATTCAAGTATTTAAATCCTGAGCGACGCGAGTGATTCAGGCCCTCGATTTAAATCCGTTTTATTCAAGAGTTGCAAACGATACTTTATACCATGACTACGAGAAAAAGAAAGATTTGAGCGATAAAAGATATTCAACGAAACAAAATAAGATAAATAATAATAAGATAAATAAAAATAATAATAAGATTTTTTTAATATGACGAGATGCTCGCGAAGAATCGCTCGGCTACTGCGCCAACAAGCTGACATTAAAATCGGAACAATGATTTGAATTAAGAGTAATTTTCATATTAGCAAGGGGGTTGTCCAGCATCTCGCTCGATGTCGAATGTACTAAAGTGTTCTAAATTCAAACACCAAAACAGTGCGTAAAAGACTACTTTTACGCACTGTTTTCCGTGAGTAAAAGTAGCTTTTTCGAGGGGGAATGGTATAAATAAATGTTTTATCAAAAGTGTTAATTACTTGTTATTGTAATTTAAGCTTTACACACATTTTATGCTACTGTTTCAGAATGAGGCTAATTTTAAAAGAGTTTATCCCGGAAACTGCAGTTTAATGACTCTGAATGTTTAAGTGGAATTACTATCCTCCTAACAACTCGCATTAGGCCTGTTATACCATTTTGGGTCAGCAGTGTTACCCTTTCAACGGATATTAATAATTAAAGGGAGATAAAAAAAAATCTTTTAACGCTTAAAAAAGATAAATATTTACGGAACGGCAAACGTGGTCACCCCTTGACCGTGTATCCAAAATCGTTGACAGTTTACACAATTCCTACATTACCACAGACCAGCCTCTGCTATTTTGATTAATTCAATCCTGACAGAATCGTTACGATGCGACCCTTTAATCCATTTATCTTGTACAGTACCTTTTGTAGTCGTTTTCCCGTTTTAAATCTATACCCCGATAAGATTTTTTAGGCGCGCAACATCAGCATTCGAAAACCCTTTTTGTTTAAAAAAAGAATATGTCAATTACACGAATTAAGAATACGTGACACGTAAGTGAAATGGGCTTTGAAACAATGGATTGATAAATGAGTTGTATTTGCGAAGCAGAATGCTCTCCCCCTATTTTCGTTTTTTCACAAACAAAAATCGTTTTAACAATAAATTTTTATGGCTATGTGTATGATATGTTAGTATGCTATGTTGGTATGATATAATACCGAAAATGAAATGTTCATATATCCATGGCTCACAACTAGCCCAATGTGGCTTAAGTGTGCAAAATTGAATAGGTCAATAAAAAAGTCTTTGAACTATGTGGCAATGAAAATGAATGTGACCACTCAACAAAATAAAAGAGCGATCTCCTATTGCATTGTTTTTATTAATTTTCAAGTTAGAAGTATTTTGGAAGCCATACAATTTTTACATAGGGATTATTAATTTTATATTAAATCTTAGAAACCTCTTATAGAAACTGTTTCCTGAGAGTCGCTTTTGAGTTTTACTTAGTTTTTGATTCATTGCTTGTGGCTATATAAAAGTGAATATACTATGTACACAAACTGCTAGTGCCGCACCAAGTTATATAACGTTATGAAGTCTCTATGAAGCAGGTATTAAAACTGTTCGCCGAAATAAAATCCACTCTATTTACTCACATTTTCCATTTCAGATAACCAAACAGACTTATAATAACTGGACGTGGACTTTAATGGCTGAAATACATCCTGAAATAATTATTGAGAAGAAGGTTTAATCGGAGGAAAATCTGAATGATTTTTCATTTCAAGTTTATAACGTGTAGAATGACAACACAAAGCTGGATTTTATAAAAAAAATGGTAGAAATAACATTAGGGTTACATTTTTCTAACAAAATAAAGCAATAAGCACTTCCTTTGAGTATTAAATCTGTCATTTCTATGTGCTTTATTATTATTTATTATGTGTACTTAAATAGCTAAAATCTGTTGTCTTGGTAGTGTTTACAATCCTCTGAAACTACTATTTGTCGGATTTCAATGCTTTTTATATCATTTTGTGGGTGGTCGCAAAGTATTTTTCTCATGCCCAATCCCCATTTTAAAAATAATAATGTTTGACGCCCAGTGAAGTGGGCACGGGTCAGCTAGATATGTATACAACAACCTGCGTAATCAGCAAGCCATTTTTAAGCCCGTAATGTCCCCAAACGAGGTTTAACAGTGAACACAACGTAAGCTATTCCATACACTGGGCTCCCACATATGCATACAATGGTTACAAAGATTCTACTATAATACCATTTGTTCATTTCAGCTCCCTGAAAGGAAAATAAACAAGGAAAACTGGCTTGGATATTTTAGCTTGTTAATTTATAGTCTTAAAGACGGTGTAGGGTCCGCTCGCCCCTTGGATCTTGCCCCTTATGATTAAAATGACCGACTCGCCCCCTTCACTTTTAGATACGCTGACTCGCCCCCGATTGTTAATAAGTTAAAAGTACTGTAAGCAACACAAGTTTTTAAATATTTAAATAAATGTTGTTTGCTTACAACTTCGAGCGTCTATTCCCATTTCTCCCTACTGGCTTTAACACCAGTGAGGCGAGGCTATTAGAAGCTAACAAAAAGTATTAGGCTAGCATGAGTTCAAGGTAGTCTGTATTCAAATAATTCTAAAGTTTACCTGAAACTGTCTTGTTCTTTGACTATCCAACAAAAGTACTAGGCTAACATAAGTACAAAGTGGTAGTCTTATTTTTGGGTAGATATAAAGATTACCTGAAATTGTCTTGTGCAACATTAACCAGCAAAAGTACTAGGCTAGCATAGGCCCAAACCGGTATGTATTTATATAATTCTGGGTAGGTAGTTCATTAGTCGAATGTTGTTTGTTTTTAAAATCATGAACTGGGTCCATGTTGGCTAAGGTTAGGTTAGGTTAGGTTCGGAATCGACCCAGAAATATTTAAAAAAATACCATTTTGAACTTATGCTAGCCTAGTTCTTTTGCTGGTAAGTGAATGTACAAGATCATTTCAGGTAATCGACCCACAAATATTTAAATAAAAAACACTTTGAACACATGATAGCCTAGTACTTCTGGTAGTAAGTCAATGAACAAGACAATTTCAGGTAATTTTTCTACTTTGAACTTATGCTTGCTTAGTACTATTGCTGATTACAGCCATTGTCTAATTGTCCTTATTTTCGTGATATCTTTAGTTTTTTTGCGAAAATAAGGACACAATACAACTCTCTCAACAGGTAGCACAAACCAAACAATCACAAGTATCACGACGAGTGTGAGATTACAAATATAGGAGTTGACTAAAGTAATCAAACGTAGTGTTATTCTTACTCTAAGCATTTTTCTGTCTGACTGTACCTTTCTTGGTTAAATTTCAATGGAAATGCCGCAAGGGGCGAGTGGGTACACCAAAATAATTATTTTAATGTCAATTTTCAACTCGCCCCTTCATAAGGGGCGAGTGGGTACACCAAAATAAATAAATACGGGGCGAGTCGGTCAATTTAATCATAAGGGGCAAGATCCAAGGGGCGAGCGGACCCTACACCTTAAAGAGGTGTAGGGTCCGCTCGCCCCTTGGATCTTGCCCCTTATGATTAAAATGACCGACTCGCCCCCTTCACTTTTAGATACGCTGACTCGCCCCCGATTGTTAATAAGTTAAAAGTACTGTAAGCAACACAAGTTTTTAAATATTTAAATAAATGTTGTTTGCTTACAACTTCGAGCGTCTATTCCCATTTCTCCCTACTGGCTTTAACACCAGTGAGGCGAGGCTATTAGAAGCTAACAAAAAGTATTAGGCTAGCATGAGTTCAAGGTAGTCTGTATTCAAATAATTCTAAAGTTTACCTGAAACTGTCTTGTTCTTTGACTATCCAACAAAAGTACTAGGCTAACATAAGTACAAAGTGGTAGTCTTATTTTTGGGTAGATATAAAGATTACCTGAAATTGTCTTGTGCAACATTAACCAGCAAAAGTACTAGGCTAGCATAGGCCCAAACCGGTATGTATTTATATAATTCTGGGTAGGTAGTTCATTAGTCGAATGTTGTTTGTTTTTAAAATCTTGAACTGGGTCCATGTTGGCTAAGGTTAGGTTAGGTTAGGTTCGGAATCGACCCAGAAATATTTAAAAAAATACCATTTTGAACTTATGCTAGCCTAGTTCTTTTGCTGGTAAGTGAATGTACAAGATCATTTCAGGTAATCGACCCACAAATATTTAAATAAAAAACACTTTGAACACATGATAGCCTAGTACTTCTGGTAGTAAGTCAATGAACAAGACAATTTCAGGTAATTTTTCTACTTTGAACTTATGCTTGCTTAGTACTATTGCTGATTACAGCCATTGTCTAATTGTCCTTATTTTCGTGATATCTTTAGTTTTTTTGCGAAAATAAGGACACAATACAACTCTCTCAACAGGTAGCACAAACCAAACAATCACAAGTATCACGACGAGTGTGAGATTACAAATATAGGAGTTGACTAAAGTAATCAAACGTAGTGTTATTCTTACTCTAAGCATTTTTCTGTCTGACTGTACCTTTCTTGGTTAAATTTCAATGGAAATGCCGCAAGGGGCGAGTGGGTACACCAAAATAATTATTTTAATGTCAATTTTCAACTCGCCCCTTCATAAGGGGCGAGTGGGTACACCAAAATAAATAAATACGGGGCGAGTCGGTCATTTTAATCATAAGGGGCAAGATCCAAGGGGCGAGCGGACCCTACACCTTAAAGACGACCCCGGCTTTCTGTGAATAAAAGTGTTTTAAGCAGAAAATATCTTCATGAATACGCGTTACTTGTGGCATTATTTTTCATCATCTTTAAGGATTACAATTTTGATAACTTTTATCTGAGGTTTAAAAATAGTGATTTGCATATTTTCTATAGTTATGCTACCAAAACGACATTTTTATTCCTCAGATAAAAGTTATCTGACTATTGAAAAATCAGCCCTAAGAATTAATGATAATTACAATTTGACAGATAGCTCCTTAGAGTCCGCGCCACCATTCATGACCTGCGGAAAACTCGTGGTACTGTATTTTTTTTAATGCAATTTGATGTGATGACAAATAAAAGACCCCAGTGCAGTGCCGCGTGAAGAGTACTTCACTCGTGGCAGTATTTATCCGTCCGCAAATTTAATTGTTATTAAATTGATAAAACATTGTTCTAAGATCTGATCTGTTTGTCTATCAATGAATAAATGCAAAATATACCTAATGATGTGAATGTAGTTTTTACTATTCAATTATTCATGAAACAAATCTCCACATTTGAAAAACATTTTGTCTCACTTCAAACCAATACATTGTAAAGGTACGTCTTCACGAGCCGACCTAGAATTAAGTAAATATTAAACGCTGAAGCGTCAATCCTCGCCCTACATAAATTCAGCAAGGATAAGACACAACTAATACAATAACTTCTCCTTTTACAGTTGGACGATCTTGGCGTGATTCTAACAGAAAGTTTCAGTATAAACGTTCTCGATTCATTGACTCAGAAATCTGTTTTCCGTTAGTGGACCACCCTTGTATTCGCTGCTTTGTTTACTCTGATGGCGGAATGTTTTGACGATGTACTAAATGGTGTTCTGGGTTCTGCTGTTATCAGATTATAAGCAATGATGTCAGCCGGAAATGTTGATGGTCAGAGATGGCCGCCACGCCTCTGATTATGCTCAGCCGAGTTGATTTTTGTTCGAACAAATTAGATATTTCTTGTTAAATGTTGCAGTAAATAAGGAAAATTTGTTTACAAGAAAATTATTTAATATTTTCTTGATGCTGTCGTTTGTTGTTCAACGGACTGTTTGTTATGGCTGTCAGTCTATGGCGCTACTAAGCTTTTAAAGGGCGCTACACAAGGCTAAGATACTATAACATTTTATGTAAAGAAATAGTATCGCTCGCCATACAATTCAAAAAATCATTACACATGACGAAGATAATATTTATTTCATATTTTCGTATTGTTAAGATAGACAACGATATGAAAATTTATCGTAACATAACATACATTAAGTTATTAAATATGGGACATGGATGGCACACGTACGGTCGCGACAAAGGCTTACAAGATATTATCGTGTCTGCATCGCCTGTGATGGTCAAATATATATTTAAGTATTTTAAAATCTTAAGATCAAATATTATGGTACCTTAGCCGTGTGTAGTGCCCTTAAGGATGCATTATTATTTCTAGGAAAAGACTACATTATTTTTCCTCATTTCTGACTATTTCTATCTTCGAAGCTCATCTTACTCTGATTTTAATATTAACACAATATTAAACAGCTTGTTTTACGCAGAATTTAATATTAGTCTTCACTGTTTCTGTATCCGACTTAAATTGCAACACACCTGAGTACCTTTCTCCTTCTGAGAAAGTCCTATAAAATGGCCGTTTAATGAGGGATTACTGAGACGGACACAGCACGGAACACTTTTCATGCGAGGCTCGACTTACCTAGATTTTCTTTAATCCTTTTAGACTGCCATCAATTCACTTCATACAAAGTCTTTACATTAAGTGGATAGCTTTAAGTGAAACATTTTTATGGCCAAGCTAGTCGATTGTAATATAATTTGAAACGGGTTCTGAAAGAGTTTAAAGACAGTTTGAGAATGTTTTGCTTCGTATCTCGGTGATTACTTCGAAACTACCGATGGAACGGAGCAGCTCTGGATATGTACACCACTAAGTTTGCCGCGCTACATCGACTCCGCGCATGTAAGAGTAGTTTCCGAACTCCTTTCCACGTATGGCTTAACGCGATGAATACTATAAGCTGCATGAAATGTCAGCCATCCAACTTGAAATTCTTAATGAAACTTTAATGTTCGCAAGAATAGTTTCACAGAACTATTGCCGATAAATTTATGATCAGGAATACGACTTGGAGCCTTTGTTTGCGGTCACGCAGAGTTGCCCGTGGGAAATTAGGGTCCGATTGATACGGATCGGGTCGGAATACAGTAGTGTACGCATTCTTTCGTACACCGTTAACTGTATTAAAATACGGTTGACCCGTTTCGGATCTCAGTTTCGGTATATTGACACAATCACGTTGTCAAGTGGTTTAGGTGCGAATTAAAGGTGATGGGAATTTAGGGTTGCGTCATAAAAGCAATGTATCAGAAAGGAACACGGTCGCTTTTGCATGTTGTGTTATGATGACTATATACACAGTTATGTACGTAACCTGGCTAGATGAAAATGTTCCTGAACTAGTTCTATGTATTTAAAGATTTATTTAATGTTTCATTACTGTTTCTCTTGAATAAATATGTTTTAATTTCACATTCTGTGTTGGTTTAGCAGTTAGAGGAAGTAAATAAGTTGCTTTGAAAACGAAGCATATTTTCATACATAAAATTATCCTCAAACCAAATCAGACAGCGAAAGAATTGAACTGAGCTTATCTTTATGAATATCTTATGGAACACTGAACCGTTATCATTCGTAGAAAAGATAACTTTTTGTCTTGAATCAAAAACCAAGTGAATCGGAACAGTAGCTACCGTGTTAAGTTTGTGAAACAAATATAAAATATGATTTTTCATGAGCTTCAGTGGTCACGCACGTCTTTGGGCGTTTCTTTTTATTATTCAAGAAAATTCCTGTTCCTTTTATGTTAACTGGTGGTTTATCGTGTTGCATGCCACTGAACTACCCTTGTGGGGCTTTAATAGCAGCGGTTTGGTACTTCCGTGGCTGTATTAATGTGGCATTCATCATCAGTAGTGGAGGAAGGTGGGGATTCTAAAATAATTGAATTTAGAATTTACTAAAACATCATCATTTTTGGCGATTTTATTCTTATTTTCGCGAATCGTGGAAAACAACTCGATTGCAGACAGTACTAGAACCTGCGAACTTCCGATTTACTTCTTTTTGACACAAGAAAAAGTTTGGTAAATCCTGTATTGGGGCTCCCTTCTCGCACTGTGTACAAGATATTCCAAAGAAATATCTGTGTTTTAACACATTGTTGACCTAAACAAAGCAGGTGAGAAAATAGAAAATGTTTACCAGTTCAAGAAAAAAGAAAGGAATTCTTGAAATTGAATCTAGGAAAACTAGTTTCTAATCTACTCTATGTTTAAAACCAAACAGAGGCTAAGGCCTCTCACAAGATTTCAGTATTTATTTTATTTACAGCGTACGTGAAGTATTTCATGCGTTTATTGTTTGGAAAAATGGAACAGCGCCTCTAGTTTGCGAAGAAAGAACTAATTTTTTCCTTGAAATTTATTAATATCAAAGTTCCAGTTTACGTCACAAAAACAGTGAATTCATGATAAGGCGTCTGATAAAAAAATGGTAAATTTCAGTGCAATTGTTGTTAATAACTTATGTATTACTCTGTAAGCTTTCCGAATATTAAATAAATAAATAAAATGACCTGGTTTAAGAGCCACACGGTTACAATTACTCTCGTCGGGAAGGGCGGTACATATTTATTTGTCAGCAAAATCGCGCTAGCCCATTAGGGCCGGGAAATCGTAAGCACGCAATAAGGACTTTTTGGAAGTTCCCTCCATACGGAGTGCCCCGACGCCTAATGTTTATTTCATACGATACCTTTGAATGAAATTCAGAATTTCAGGCGTCACTTGTTTTTTTTTGTGTTTCGGTATAGAAATGTGTAGCGGTTTTCTTTTGTTTTACCATATTTGACATTAATTTTTTTTCGGAAGAGGAAGAGACTGTCAGTATCGTTCTGACTAAAATCGGCAATGTTCCTTCAAAAGCCGTTTACGTTCCAGGATCATGACAACCAGGTTTATACAGTTGTGCGATCCCGGCAGGCTTTGGCTGTCAGTATGTGTGTCCCTATCAGTTTGCTGACAACACATAGAGGTGCACGTGAAAAGCGACGAGTCGACACTTGCATGGTTCATGATCGGACGGCGAGTTAACCAATACCCAAAGTCCGTATGCCAGCAGTTATGATGGCCTTTGAACATACCTTTATTTATCTTTGGAAATATCTATTACTCGAAAAATACGAAGTACCTACAGGCAATCTATAAAAAAATATCTACAGACCATCTAAAGATATAACTCCACTATTTTATTACTCAGAACTGCTCCACTAACAACCTTAGTACGACAATAGACCTTTCATAATGTTGTCATAATAACGTATCGAAATACTTTAGAAGTAGAGTACAATATGGTAACAATAAAATAGTTTCTTTATTGTGGCGGCAGGTGAACCTCGGGGGAAATTAACGATAGATTGCAACGTCAAAAACTTGATCACATATTGTACTCGATTTCCTTCAAGTATTGCTCGATGTTGGCTCGACGTCGACGCACGTATTATATTACTTTCACTACCTATAATCATGATTTCTATGAACACAAGTTAAGTTAAGCGCACACTGTCGCGTGTCACAAATACCACAATAGCTAATCCACGGTTTGTTAAACACGAACGTGCGTTAGGTGCGAAAGCTGTAAACGACAAACCGAAATTGTTAAATCCTTTTTCTAAAGGTACAAATGAAAACGTTTGGAAAAATAGGTATGTAGATCTCGATTTTTGTTCGCGACACACAAGCGGTACACATACACACGATTGAACAAAGTCGTCACGTATCGTGCAACATAATAGTCCAGCGCGGTCGTGTGTCACTACCCTTTTTTGTCAGATCTCCGAATGTTTGGAACATCCGTCTGATTTGCGACGGAATCAACTTTATTTATGTGCAGACCTTATTTACTGATAATCTTGGTTTTATTACGAGGGTAACTGTGCCTACTCATGAATACTACTAAAAGTTACGGTTCGCAAACAAAGCACTAGTTGAGGCAGAAAAATGGGGCGATCCGTTTATATGGGCAATACTTTTTGTTTTTTCTGGTACCTCACAGAGTGATGTATTTTCTTTACTTTCTATAGATACGGACAAAAATAAGTATATTATTGAGGCACCAATATTTGAGTGTGAAGGTTTGCTAATGAGAACTAAAAATACCAAACTATTTTTAGGTTCTCATTGGTATATTCCCGTAAAGTTAAGACCCAAATTCCTTTGCTAGAATGTCGTGATATAAATACTGCGGGGCCTAGAAAAATAATGGCTTAGCTAACTATATTCACAAGTCCCACGCAATGAGCCCATCTCTCGTTTTACCTGATGAAATATGTAGGTTAAATTTACGACTTACGCAACTCGTAATAAAAAAAGTCCATTCCGAAAATATTTTGTTAAAACTTCTGTATAACGTGGGCTCGTACCTTTTGGGAAGTTCCTTACATCATTTTGGGACCTTGTATACCTATTTATTTTGAAGTATTTTACACAGTTTGCGAGTGCGAACGCTACGAAAAAATATCCTGCTTAATTTTGAGTTTTTTTTGTAACCCACTGCGTCACAAGTAAAGATTATTTTAAGACATTTTCAGTTGGTTTGTAAACGATACAATCTTAAACAACTAATTAACAACAACACATTTTTTTTAACCATTTACCGCGGTTCCACAATAACTTTTAAACGTCTGTTGAACACCTGTCAACAAAAAAATGTCAGATTATGACGTTGAAATAAGGTCCGTTTTGCAGTCACACTTTTTTTAGACAAAAGAGTTCAACGGATGTTCAAGTTTTTGTAGTAAGGCTGTTAAGGCTCAAATATCAGCTTACACTAGTCTTAAATAACATTGGTATATTTTTGAAACTACTACCCATGTAAGGCTGGGTCTAGGTGCTAGTTGGTTTAAATAAGAAGTTTTTTAATGTGAAAAATATATGTTTATTGTATATTTATATGTTTGGCTGTCTGTAGGAAAATTTTGATATTCCTAAGATATTAAATTCAGCTGTTGGCAGAACCAAACTAATGCATCATACTCCTACGTGCACTGTGCAGTACTAAGACGAGGCATGCATGCCACGCTCTATTTTTTATAAAGGGTTATTATTTTAAGTTGACCAACAGGGAGAAATCTGAATCCTAAATCCGAAATCTTATGAGAAACAAAAAAAAATTGTTACAATACTTTAGCTCTTTTTTATGGTAATAATTTTTGGCATATTAATTTTTGTGGTAAAGTTCACACTTGTCCAGAAAACTTGTTGTCCAAATTAATGAAATAGGCCAACATCGTTTTTTAAACCTTTCGACTCTGTTTCATGTAATAAGTAAGCGTTTCATTTCATGCAACGTAAATGATTGGAATGTAGAAGTTGGTCAAAAGTAAAATATTTTTTCATACAAATTGTATGAACAAAAAGTATAACCAATTTGTTTTATGATAATATTTGACTCAGTTTCATGAAAGAATAATTTCATTGTATGGGCAGGAAAATATCTGGAGAAGTTGGTAAAAGCAAAGCTGCGGATGTGACAACCATTCTGTATTCACATTTGTATGAATTAAACTACTTACTATATATATTCAATTAAAAGTAATAACTACAACTATTGAGTAAAGCCAAACAAATGGCTAGTTGAGATCTTTACCGAAAATACCAATTTGTTGGCCAAGTGTGGTGATTATAGAACCTCTGGACTGTGAGCGAAAACTTGCCGTTTTAAGTACTGAATGGTGTTCTAACTTCTGTCTAGAGGTCAGACAATAGTCAGAACACGTACCACCAGAAACTTGCAACATGAAACAATAGTTCATGCGCTTAGTATGTAGTTAGAGCTCAACCAGTTGCTTTAATCAGGAGCAACTCGACCGATAGTGCACGAAAACGATAGAATACGAACAAGTTTTCACTTTCCAGAAGTTTCTCTTTATCTGTAAGTTCTGTGAGGCGAACGACGCCCAATACTGTCTTCTTTATTTCAATTGACACTAATGTTGGAATGGTATGGCATTATACAACGGGTAATAGCTCAAAACCTCTTGTGCGGTAACTCAGCCCATGCTACTGAACAATGTTTGTTCCAAGAATTTTGGAAATTCCGAAAAAAAAATTGCTTTTTCATACAAAATGAGAAATTGATCGGGATTCGGGCCCATCAATATGAAAAAAATTTTTTTTTGCGAATTTCCAAAAATCTTAGAACAAACATTTTCAGAAACATGGACTGAGTTACCCCACGAGAGTTTTGCGCTATTAACGTTACACGTTGTGTAATGGCTTTATTTAAGAACTTGGGTCCGAAAACCCATGTTGGTTATGTCGCAAATAGAATTGCCATAAAATTGTTCTTTATCAATTAGAGTATCTACTTTATTGCTTGAGCAATGGAATAGAATATTCTATTTTATGGATTTTGTCGCAATGCAATATAATTTGATGTTTTGTGATATTGCTAAAGTGACCTTTTTAGATCTCCTGCAACTTCACGTCTTCTGAAGCAATGTTTCGTTTAATTACCATTATTATACAAGACATACTTATGACTATGGCTATGGGCCATAAGTGTGTCATCACTTCAGGCTGAATCTTTGTCGCCCCGCCATGAAATTGCGTCTCGAAATGGTAGAAATGGTAGAAAACTAAAATAGGACCACAAATAGATATAATACACACGTGTAGAAGATATATCTAAATGTCAAAGGTTAAAACAACATAACATACTCTGGATAAAAAAAAATACGCTAGGTCGATGTTCACCAAAATTAGTCACACACAAGTCATTAGTGTTACTTGAGTTTGAGACACGATTTGATAAAGTTAAAGGCGTTTGATAAAGTTAAAGGCGTTTGATAAACTCGTAAGTGAAGTCCAATATAATTTATAGATAAGGGTGGACAGACACGGGATGTCGGAGACCAACGACCATATATTACTAGACTCCTAATAACCAGGTCTGTCAACACATTAGGCAAAAAAGTCTTATATCCGTCTTTTTTCGACCACTCCTGTGAGCCGTAAACATACCTTGAGAAAGAACAGACCTTGAGTTAGCCAATCACAACGCAGTACCCCGTCCCTATCGCTTACGTAGTACCGTAGCGAGTTGACAGAATAGTTTTTGTTCCTTAGATCGTGCATGCGGAGTCTAGTAATATATCGTCGTTGTCGGAGACTCTCAGACGCGTTCTGTTGCTAGACTTCAAAACAGAGACTGCGTGCCACATTTATAGGTATACCTACCATTATTAGGTTATTCGATTAGGTAGGTCCCTAAGTACATCGAAGGAAACCTCTAAGTATTCGTAAAATACATTCAATAAGAAAGACGAGGTTCACGAAGCTCGTATGTAGTTTTAGATCTGTTAGTTCTCTATTTAAGTAGTGCTTTTAAGGAAACGAGGAAAAGCAATTACCTTCACACTGGGTAATTACAATTACGACGGTGTTCCCGTCATGCTAGTTAGTTTGCATGCTGTCTCTTCGTCCCCGTACGAAACAGTGATCCTGCAATGTTGTTTACGACTAGCTCATTGGTTCATTCAATCTTGAATAAGTTTTAATGATTTATTCAGTTTATAAGGTTGAGTATGCTTTGTTTAAAGTTTAAGATTGTTTGGATTGGGCTTTAGTTTGGCTTTTATGGAAGTTGGACTTAATGGAAAAGAAAATAAAGGACAAAATAGATTAAAAAAACAAGTTACCAATTCGAGGTTCTACATTTGTGTTGATGACATTAGAAAACAAGAGAAACGCTTTAACTCTATATGAAAAAGAGCTGGCTATTCACATAACCTTTCTCATAAGATTTCCATAAGATGTGGATTCCAATATTCGTATGGATGAAAAAGTCATCGCTTCCACGATGAGTTTTCTCATAACTAGTTTTCCTGAAAAGTGTGAACCATGAAATTATATTGACATGAAATATGGATTGTTATAAACATGACTTTTTGGTCAGAATGTTTCTGCACAAGTAAATCACGTATCGATACACGTAATATTTTCAATTAAAATTCTTCAGTTTCTCATAGTTTCATTTGCCAAATACCATAAAAAAACAATAAAGTGTCTATTCCGAAAAACATAACGGTCACACAGGAAAATCAATGTACAAATAAAGGGAACACCGCAACCCTTTGCGGTAAAACCACTGTATGTATTTGTTAGACCCACAATAAATACAGGTCCTGGAGTATAAAAATAAAATAAATTCATCGGTTTGTTCCCGTAAAGTGTAACGACAGCATAAAAATGCGGTTGACTTGTAATTGGGTTATGATCGGGCTGTGGTCAGCGGAGGCCCAAGGGACACTCCTTTATTACACTGGATATATTTTCGGCCCGTAAGTCCGACAGACGAAGACCAAACGAGTATTTTGTGAGAAAGTACCTTAACGTCCTTTCTTCTGGCTTACAGATGTTGTGTGACAAACAAATGTAACTTGTCTTACTTAGGATTCGAGGGAATTACGGCTTTTTTTGCGTCAATTGGTCTTGATGGATGTTATGAAGTCTTTATTTTTTAACAAATGAATCAGTAATGTAAAAAAACTTATTTAAGGCTAGTTTTTCCGAGAGAGGTAGATGTCCCATAACCCAGTGTAGAGCTAAGTCAATGTATTATTATCTAATTCATATGTATTTTGAATAATCATACTCGAAGGTTTAAACTTTTTATTTTATGAGCTTTTGCTGTCCTGTAAAGTACCAATACCTTCCATGAACTCTTTTCCTACACCGCCCTAACTAGGTGTAAACTATACTTCATAAATCTTAATAGATTTTCAAAGATTATACCCGAAAATAAATATAGTTTCGGGTCCTTAGTAACCCATTCCTACAAGAAAGCCTGTTATTATCCTCACGTTCTAACCCGTCAAATGCATACGGCGTTCCGCAACTATTAATAACGGTTTTAATAATACCCATTACAAAACGTTTACGTTACAATACTCGAATGTACCAAGTATAAGCTCGGACGTGTATTTTTTATCGATTTCTCATGTTGCGTTAAAAGGGCTCATTTGGTTTTATTGTATGAAATGGATGGAAGTATAATTTGCATTGAGCCTGTGGTCACGCACACGGGGGGGCGTTTCCTTTTTTTATTGTTCGGCTTCTTAGGCTTTCGTCGTAGCTTTAATGCGGGGGGGTGTCTCGCCCACCTGGATAGAGTCGCGAACGGTTAAAAGCTGTCAACTATACATGGCTACTTTGTTTCAGTGAAGGGTAGGTATTATGTTTAATTGCTTCATTTTGGAACCACTCTATTTTAGGGCAGTTCGAACAAAATCTTTGGCGTTGGATTTTATAATGAGTTTTTTGAGGCACTCAAAGCCTGGCGTTTAATGAAGATTTTTGGTTTGCTGTGTGACCAGTACAGTTTACCATTTGACTTGATGTTCACAGTTTCACACAGCTATTAGTTCCTGTTTTAGTAATGTGGTCACCGATATTATGTTCTGTATAATATAAGGTAGTTTTATTTAACTATAATTCGCAATAATTGCAAAGAAATTTGAATAATTCATCAACACAATGCGCAAGTCTTAAACATAATGCTACTAAACTAATTAAATAGTAAAAAACGTTATATTATTCGAATGTTGTTCTAAATCTAACTAAATAAAATACGACTAGAGTTACAGCTAAATCTTTTCGTTAGTTTTCTACCTTCCTTTTACCCGACTAACAATGCTATTAGCAGAAGAACAAAATAAAATTATTTGCGAGAAAAAACTTCTCTGTGCATTTTGCCTCACATTTCCCCACACCGTGCCTCATTATTTACGGATTATGGTAAACAAAAGATTACAATATAATCAAAGATCAGTGAATCCATAGTACGCCGTATATCAAATAAAAGCAATTATAGATAAAATCGCAGCATTAGCTGCTTATTATCGAGGGTGGGGCCTACTATCATTGACATCACGATTCTGAAGGAAAAACTCGGGATAAGTATTGAAGGAAGAAGGAGGAAGAAGCCTCATTAGACGAGGATGAGGAAAAAATATTCGAGAGAGGAAATGCCGTTATTACGTTCTCAAAGATTGCACCGTATTTATACTACTTTGCCAATTGTCGAGTTAAGATTAATAAAATAGTACACAATCTGTGTTTTATGGTTTTTCAGAATGCAGTACCCTATCATTTGGAACGTAAAAACCTATTGAACGACACCGTTGTTTTTAGTCAGTACAAGTCTGACAGTAATGGGTGGGAGGACTCATTCGATAATTTTACCACATACAAACAAAAGATTAGAAAAAAGGTACACGATCTGTGTTTTTCTAATGCAGTGCCATATTGTTTCATATGTCATGGCGTATTGGGGTTGCTTAGATTATTTGATTTTGCAACGACTCACCGACGACAGGTTCATCATTGGACATTTAGTCGACAGGACGATTCACTTATGACCGTTTCACCGATAGATCCTTTCACCGTTGGACTTTTCACCGATACGACGATTCATCGATAGTACCTTTCACCTAGGGACTTTTCGCCGACTGGACGATTCGTTTATATCCGTTTCATCAATAGACTCTTTCAGCATCGGAGTTTTCGATTATGAAGATTATAAGTTTAAAAGAGTTATAGGTTAACCTTCGTGTCGGCAAAACGTCCGTTGTTGAAAGAGTCTATTGATGAAACGAATCGTCCTGTCGGCGATGATGAACCGGTCGTCGGTGAATCGTTGCAGAATCAGATTATTTCAGCAAAATTGTTATCTGAGATGATACTGCTGCCATATCTGTGGTCAAACTTGAAATGTGCTTCTCCAGTCACAATTTAATTTTCAGTTTAATGCAGAATCGGTATGTTTTGACTTCAAATTTAATGCTTTTTCTTATTAACTTCTGCGACTTCATGAAACGAGTACCCTTTTTACTGGCTTTGAAAATGTTTATAAATAGTTCATGAGCCGGATTTAAATGAAAACTAGGCCCGGTCTTAACTTAGACACAAACTTATAAGTCCAAAAATATTAAAAATGTCTAAATAAAAGTGACCCAGAGACAGAGTGGTCAGTAGGTCAAAGACAAAGTTTAAAACGTTCGCAACTAGATTGCAACTGGCAGACATGTTTGACAAATATATTATGTACTTTTATTTAAGTAACATCGGTTCAGTTTCTGAAAATAATCATTAAAAAAAAAAAAAATAATAAACCCCCGACACAAAAACCAATTTAAAAAGTAAAAAATAACAAAAACACGTCGCGTTGGGGGACTGCAAAAAAACAGAAGTTGATAAATAATTTGGAGCAGTGTCGGGGGTTTATTAAAGTTTTAATTTATTTTTTATTTTATTACACTTTTATAGGTACCAACTTATATCATTTTATGTTGCTAAGAGTACTCCCGACTAAGTCATCAATATTCCCTTTCAATACGCTTTCATTTGATACCCAACTCGAGTATATTTGCAGACCCTCCGTTACCTTTCCCCACTTTCACCCCCACAACTTCTAAACGGCTCAACCGATTTTCATCAAACATGTCTAAGAACACTCGCAGAATAAGTCACCTTTCATACATAAAAAACTAAATTGAAATCGCTTCATCCGTTCGGGCTCTATGATGCCACAGACAGACAGACAGACAGACAGACACGTCAAACTTATAACACCCCTCTTTTTCCGTCGGGGGTTAAAAAACACAGCTCCATGTAAGCAAGTGGGTAAATCAGTCTCTAAAATATGTTTTTATTTTTAGTTTGAAATCTCTGTATTGTAAATTAATACGTTTACATTTTCCTCTCTCAACCAAAAAGCTTTAATTTCTTGTCTTCTTAAATGTTCAGGGGGGGTTTTACAACGTTTTAAAATCAGGCTTATTCCAGTGAGGGTAAGTGATGGCGCTAGACGACTTGTATAGCTCTGTCACTGTCACTCGCCGGAATAAGCCTGGTTTTAAGACGTTGTAATACCCCCCCTGGACACGTACTTATCTCAATTTCCAAATTATCATCACTAATGTTATAAAACAAAGTCACTTCCCGCTGTCTGTTTCTATATATGCTTTGATCTTTAAAACTACGCAACGGATTTTGACGTAGTTTCTTTTAATAGATAGAGTGATTTAAGAAGAAGGGTTTTAAGTATAGAACATGCATATTAGAGATTGCACCCGGGATGGTTCACTAGTGCCCTATAAAACATTCCCATCTACTTTTATATATTCGGCTTCAATTATCAGTGGAGCTAATGTGCAGGATTTTTTGGCAGCCGTCCCAAAATTCATGGCAGGCACCACAGCAACCCCGCGTGTAAAATTTCCTTTAAAAATCTGAGAGTTTTACAACATGGTACGTTTCTCACATGAAAATATGTTGCCCGTTTTACTTAGTGTAGTGAAGTGTAGCTTACGTCTTGTAGCGTACTACAACGCGTAGACTACTACGTAGACATACGCAAAGTGTAGACTATTGAAAATTAAGTAAGGAGAAATACGCTTCTCGTTGTCTATTTATCGACTCCAGAAGGTTTTTTTTTTCTTTTGTTAATTACGATAAATTAGAATTTTAAAGGAAACATGGCAATTATATAAATTTGTTTGTCATACACGTAGGTACACACTGCTACGCATCAAGCTATACAAAACCAGTTTGTCTTGGTCTCGCTTCATAAGAACTTTTTCACACCACTTGCTCGTAAATGTCAAATAATATGTCAGGCAAACCGTACTGTAAAGCAAGTCATTGTTCCCTCTCGCTCGAGCCGGGCAATAATGTTGTACTGAATTTCATTATTCCCGTGGGAATAATGTGATTTGAATTTGGAACCTCAAATAAAACCGTATGAAAACCTTCACCAAGGAGTTGGATCAGTAATGGCGGCCGCTGGCCGAAACAGCTGATCGCTTGCAGTGGTGCCAACTTCACGTTCGAAGGTTTCCGTACCACATCAAATTTCAAAAATCGAATTAATTTCCTCGCAGTAGGTGTGAAAAGCAGAGTACGCTCCACGGGAGTAAAGCTGCCTTGTCTTGGGCTAACTTGAATCCCTCGCTACACTAAGGATTCTTAACTTAATTCCCTCGTTTCACTCGGGAATTAACACTTGAACCTCCTCGCTGCGCTACGGAGGTTCACCCCCAGAATCCTTAGTGTCGCTTCGGGATTCAATATGCCCGTGACGTAAGGCAATGCTTTACTCCCTTGGTGCGTAATCTACTATTACACACAATGAACGGCCAGCTAATACTGGTTTTGCATAGCTTGATGAGCAGCATATTTTGATTCAAGTGTACACACTTGAATTAAAATATAAAGCTTCAGAAATCTTTCTATAAACGTTACGCTTAAAGGTTTTTAGACAAATACATCTATTTAATAAATATAACACAATTTAATCCAATATTTACGTCAATAAAGACTGCAACAACTACTCTTCTTCAACTTTACCCAAAATGAAATACAAAACGGAACAAAAAAGCTGACTCATCATTAATGGAATCCACTTTCTTAGCCGGTAACTAAATTATGAACAAAAATGTATTTAGACATCATTAGCCCCACAGTAAAGCCGGACTAAGCTGATTACTGCCCACTGACCTTTTAAATACAAGCTTAACGCCGAAATCTGACCTGAACGAAAATTAATAAGGCAGATAATTATTACTTGGTATGACGAAATCACTGGGTAGAAGGAAATAAAAGTCAAATTACGTTGAATATCACAAGATTTTTGATATATAATTGGGTTCAAACGAGTCTTTATAGGTAAATGAAAATTGACAGCTATTAAATGAACGTAAAAACAGTTTCCTAATGAATTGTTAATTAGTCGTTATTTGCTAGTCGCTGCGATTGATTTTTGTAAATCAGTTGTAGAATAAAAGAATATCACGTTTGGTATCTATGTTACAAATAAAACTTGATTTATGTACCTTGTGTTGTTTTGATTTTATTGCTTGAATTTTATTGTATTTGAAGAAGGTAAACCTTCATCTGTAACCTGTATAATATATTATCTGCTAGCAAGTTATTAGATTTTTTTATAGTTGTCATGAGAATAAACTGATAATTACCTATTGCAAAAAAAAACTAAATGGTGGTATGCTCCTAATGATCTCTTAATGTTCACGCATGAAAACTCGATCAACTCACAAGAAAAAACAAACAAACCACAACTCCCACACATATAATTCAATTTTACAGTTCCCATTTGAACGGCAATCGGAGCGCAAAACAAACGCAGTAAAAGTCATTATGATCGTATCGCATCGCAGATTTTTGTGCCGGCACAACACACACAGTTGGCAAGCCTTGCTTTATATAACGAGACACAATCCCGATTGTTTCGCTCACAGGAATTATACGAATGTTTTAAATATCTCTCGAGGTGCTCGTGTACGTTATGTTCGTGTTGAAACACGTCAAGGTACCAGGGGAGCATTATTTCAAAGAGTTTGTGAACAGGGTTGTAAACCACTAACGACTGCCCGACCGCGATAATGAATTCACTCTACACTCCAAACGCCACCGCACATTTGAATCTAACGAGGAGCTCAAAATATTTACGAAATATGTAGGTTGGAGGCATATTTCACTAGAAAACAACGACCCAAATGGTACCAAAACAAATTAGTTTTGTAAATATAACACTACACGCACTTTGTATAGTCGTAATTATGTACCTATAACTTGTTAACATAACGGGCCCACATTAAGGGCCAAGTATTATTTGAAACTTGTTGGTCCTGATTTATTAACAAATACATTAGGGTAAAACTAGGTAATACGCCTTAATTGTTAAAACGCCCCATCATTCTACCACATAAACTTACTAATCGGAACAGTGCGGAACGGAACTGGAGTGTAGTCAATGTTAGCTTATATCATGGCCGCTGCCGAGGGCTATGTTATACGCCTACAGAGGCAACACTCGCATGTGTGTTTTCGAGCAATAAGTTTGGATGCTAAAATGACGGGGCGTTTTGTCAACTAGGGCGTATTACCTAGTTTTACCTTACTAAGAGAACACTGTTCATAGATACATTTTTAAAGAACAAAATACATTAGGACTAATCAATCATGCGATACAATCAATGTCAAAATGAGACATACATTCCGTGCTTTAATAAAATTTGATACAAAATCTCCGAAAAAAGACACGCTTAAGAAAAATGTAATACCTATCTATCTGTCAAAGTATCGTTTATTTGTCCCGTGAATCGGAATCTATCACTGCACCTCCTGCTGAGCTCATATATCATATGTGATAGATATTACTACGACACGAACCGTTTTCCTTTCCAGGAATATATGCGCTCGTCTTTTTTGTAGGAAAAGTAATGAATTTACAGTATCAGAGGAACACGTACAGTAACGGAACTATAAGACGTATACCGATAAATCGGAAACAAGGAAATTAAGCATTCTTTCAATGGAATGTCAGTGTTTGACCATTGGAAAGACATAGTGACGCTGTTATATTAGTAGACTTCCACATTTGTCAAATACAAATATTATAAAATCAATGTTAAACCATTCTGGCACTATTGTAATAGCTTAAGCTGCTTACAATAGTGTAATTCTCGGAAGTAAAACCTGTACATAAAATTTATTTGGAATCCAATCTGCGATACGAGGAGCAATATTCAATCGCTCAGCAGTACTGACATATTCTGACCGAATTTTTCACATAAGCTTCTAGTTTCACTAGGTATAAAAATACTTTAGTAAAATGAGTGAATTTTGGTCCATGCAACTCTCAATTTTCAAACGTCACACTAGCCGTTACTTTCTCAGATTCCAAAAACTGAAAACAGATTAACTTATTTATTTACGAGCAAACATAATCTAAAGGCACATGTTTACGCGACCGATTCGAAAGGCGGGTTATGTTTTTATATCAAGTTTAAAAAAAGTCCAGAAAGGACCTAAATACCATTTTAATATTAAAGTTCCAAGTTATATAACGTTTCACGTTCGACCGTTTAATGCCGTTGTTTTTTACTTGTATGGAGTAAAAAGAACAGCTCTAAACGGTTCGAACACGGTCGGTCACGTTCTGACATACATGCGAATTCAAGTATAAAGGAACCCTTACAGATAACTTTCAGGAAACTAGAAAATAGAAATTCTTTCTTAATAATAAAATTCTTGGAACTGTAAATATATTACTCAGGATGTTTTTTAGTTACGGAAAATGTTGGTACTATTTATAGATGCGAAATTTTGTATGTGAAGGATGGCTGGATGATGTTTATTCTTTCACACAATCAAAAAAAAAATGAACTAAACACAAACGAATGAATGGATGTGGCAGAAAAATAGACAATAAAAAATAGGACACAATATATCCTGGTGTTAGGTACCTTTTTATTTTAAAATTATTTAACGTCGTAATAGCATCAAATGAGTCCTCCCACACCGAGCAGGGCGGGAGGGACTGTCAGACTTGTACTGACTAAAATCCACGGTGTCCTTCAATAGCCCTTTATGTTCCGGGGTCACGGTGTTAGGTACCTACACTAAATTTAATTTTAGACGCGGACGACCTTGCTGGTAACAGCTAGTTCCTCATAAATAGCAATTTAAGGACCGAATTTTTAGAAAGTAAGTATTTGTAAAATAAAAAATTTATATTCAGGTAGCCACTGCCCCACAGGAATGACTCAATTGGTCCCACCCCTTGGGTCAACTTTCGCCTCGTTGATTTTTTAACAGGAAAAGCCATTATCATTTCATCTTATCATTGTTAATTCAAAAATTGCTACAAAAGATGTGTATCTGTAGGGGTCGGGTTTATTTTCTTTTACTAAAAGAAACTTTATTAAGAGTAGACGTCTACTGAATGTCCTGCGGGTCTAAAACGGCCAGTTAGCAATATTCCAAATGATTCACTTCGTGAATAAATACACAATAACGTTTTTGGAACGGGATCCCTTTATTCGCATATTCTTTTTTGTTCTAATGTACTTTGGCATAACAGTTTCGGCAAACATGATCTAGAAGTAGTTGTTCTGGTCAACGTTTTTGTGTATGTAAGTTATTGTGTATGTAAACGCACCCACGAAACAGTAGAAATTCATAGTGTGGGGTAACGATTGATACAGAATGATTTGTAATTCGTTGCGGTTGGTCCTTGAAATGAGTGATACTATGATACTAAACCTTATTAACAACAATTTTAAGCCCTAAAACATAGGGTCCAAACTCCAATATCATCAGTAAGTATCTCCAAAATCAGTCAGTACGGACACCATATTATCGAGGTTGAAATTGTTGCAAATAAGGTCTAGTGTCACCGAAGGGACATTTCAGTCCATTTCAAGGACCGCATCGAATTAAAAATCACCCAGTATATGAGTATAAAAAATATGAATATTGGTTAAGATTGTTTTGCTCGCGAGTTCACCGCGATTGTACAAAGGTTCATATTTGAAGCCAGGACCAGCTAGCCAACAATCAACGGCTTCGCCTTCATTAAGCTTTTTTGTTTTGAATTTAAAATTGTGTAGTAAATGAATTCATGGTACACTGTTTTAAACGAAAGGGATCATATTTATATTTCTTTTTTTGTTTAATTTTCATAAAATTAAAAACCATTTTCCTGTTTAAATGAAAACTTCAATAATGTATGACATTTTCCTTCGTTTTCGCTCTACTTACCTGGGGGTCTACTTTTTAAGTCCGTAAACGAAGACACGGGTATCGATACAAATGTACGAACGTAACTAACATCAAAATCAAAATTACATACGGATAATAACGCTGTGACTTTTTTTTTTTTACGTGGTAAAATAATCAAATGAGACCTCCCACCCCGGGCAGGGCGGGAGGTACTGTCAGACTTGTACTGACTAAAATCCACGGTGTCCTTCAGTAGCCCTTTATGTTTCGGGGTCACGGTAATAGAAATAAGTCCCGCGACCCCGATAACGCTTTGACTGAAGTCAGTTTGACGCGGCGCTAGTATCTATTACATCAAATTGCATAAAAAATGTAGTACTACGAATTTTCCGCAGGTCGTGAGTGGTAGCGCGGTCTCTAAGGAGCTGTCAAATTGGTCTTAGTTCGGGGTCGATGTCACGGGGAGTAGAAAACGTCCGTAACTAAAGCTGAAACCCGTGGTTTCGTGTTTAAAGACCCGTCGTACTAGACCCCCTGACACGGAAAACGTGATTAAAAATACAGAAAAAAAACCGTAAATTTTCCGATGTTTTTGCAAAAAAATGCGTTCTACTCGACGGAAAAAGAGCGCCCGTTATGCAATTAAACCTCGCAGATAAACTCGTTACATTTTAAGGGGTATTAAAATTCCTGACGACTTGTGAAGGACGTGACGCGGTATTTTTCCGGAACTCTTAAAATATACCCGGAAAACGTCGACGTGATCATATGCGACGGTCAATTAATTAATGTAAAACCGTACGTTTTCAACATACTAGTAGTACTAGGTTTATGTCGTGATTTTTAAGCTAATTACGTTAGTGTTGGTCGACGTACATTAATAGTATGTGTATTAGCTAGAGTTGTGACTGTGACTGTCCGATTAGTCGGTTGCAAAAGGCCGACTTGCCACCTAAGGCAATCGGTCGGTTAAGTTCTGAGGCTATTGACAATGTCAGTGTATAGGTACTTATTTCATGTGTAGCTTCATTTCTCGCATAGAGCACGTTATTTATAATACACTTGAAAGCATGAAGCTTGAAGTCACGAAAACGTTTTTTTTTTGTTTTAATTTTTTCAACAATTTTATTATATTTATTTTCAATGAAATTACATTATTTAGTAACAAGGGAAGAGATCGATTCGTAGGTTAAACAAAAAGTCTGATTATGTGTTAAAAATATGAACCTTAAAGACTTCTTAAAGGTTATAATTTCATATCAATAACCCCAGCCGATTAATCGGTACTTTTTGCCGAATGCAAATACGGCCAGATAGTCGTCACATCTCTAGTATTAACACATTAAGTAGGCCCGAGCAATAACACTAGCACGTAAAATAATTTGCATGAAGCATATTCTACCTTTATAGCTTCGCTCACGGCATCTGTAATGACTAAGGTGGCGTTTTGCGACGCCTTCACCTCTGTAATTAGAGACTCACGAATAAAAACGCCATAAAAGCTTTTAAAATTCAGTCAAGTGAGTACTCGTTCACCCTTCACTCTTTGTGAGGGAGAAAAACTAGCGGCACTCAGTGGGAGGTAATGATGTTCGACTTTTTACTTCTTGTTCTTAAATTACGCATCATTAGTGTTGTGGTCTGATTACAATGTTTATGAAAAGAATCAGAATTTTTATTTGTAAACGTAGGTAAAGATACAGAGTGTGTGAGGTGATAATTATGACATAAACAAGGTTCTCTATATTTTGCCATCAGGCGTACAAATATTATTGTCAATTTAAATTCAATCTAATTAAATACCATTCAATAGAATGTGTGATTATTATAAATTATAGGTATAGACAGAATCACACTTTTAAAACATTAAAATATCACGAAAACAAATAAATCTGATGCTAAATTTCAAAACAAAATATAAAAAAAAATCTCAGAAATAAATAGGTATGTGAAGAAAAGTGAAGAAACAGTTATAAAGGATACAAAATTAATGTCGATGTTTCTGTCTCCTTTCAGTCTAAGCTCGGCTTATAAAAGCTTTAATTATTCGTTCTTCTTATTTATTTTATACAATAAAAGAGAAAACATTTTCTTAAAATACTATAACAGAATTTAACTTAACTTGCTGTAGAAACACAGATTTTCAAAAATGTTCTATAAAAACTTACAGTAATCAGTGATAGTAAAGACGCCAGCAGGTCAACCTACCCGGATCTATCAAACTTACCTATCGAAAATTAACCTTCCAATATTGTATTCAAATTGAAAATCTATTAAAGTTTGAATTATTGTGGTAGCTTGATGTGCTGGCGTCTAGACATATACAGAAAAAAAAACCGATTGAAATCAAAACCTTCTCCTTTTTGAAATCGGCTAAAAAAGCCTTCAAACTTGGCATGAATTTCGTTTTGCATACATAGTACATACACATATAATTCTCCAAGCGAAAACGCTATGAAAGTTTACTGGCCCACAGGTTAGACTCAGCCGAGGGTGACTGGGTTACCAAATGGTGCTTGCATATGGCCTAGAACTAGAACCTTGTGACCTATTTGTACTATCCGGTAGTTCAGACCGAAACGGTACGGCCGTTTGCTTGGAATCTACGATATATAGCACTGTAATTACAGTACTGTTCACTGAGCTGAGTAGAGCAGTGAGCGAAATTCGTATATATATTATAAGGGTGATTGACGTTTTAGTATTCGAGTAAAAAAGAGGGTTACTATGTTTTTTAATGAAGCCGTAGTTTGGACTACGGCTTTTTCTTAAAACTATAAAATGTTAATTAAAAAACATACTATATATATTTTTACTACTGGGCCAACCCAGTAGCAAAAATGAGAGCTATGATGGAGCGACATGATCCGGGAGAAACTGGAACTCCAGTGCATCAGAAAACGATTCAGTAACCGTTCACCGATGACCGATTCATAATTGCACTGTTCATTTAACGGCTGGAATCCAACATAAGCATTATATATATAAGGTAATGCTTCAGGCATTACCCTCACCCTGCGGCTATGTAGCCGCTATACTGGGTGATGGTAGGCACCCAGTTCGGTCTTCACCAGCGTCTTAGCATATTTCTTGGTGAAAGGATCAGCATTGCCATACAACGTTATAATGACTCTATGAAGTACTCCACAGACGATGTGAAAGAAAAGTTCTGTTATTTTTACTTTTTTTATTTTGGCCTTGTAAATATTTTATTATTTATTTAATTTGTATACGCTATCCACTGCCAGCCACCTGCTTCAGCGACCCATAGTGTCGCTAGTCGTTGTGCATCCCACACTATACGTTTCATAGATAGTATTCACACTAAAAGAAAAAAATATGCCTGTCATTAAAATATTTTTTTTCACTTCTTGTAAACAAAAACCAAGAGTTAGTAGAAATATTTTTACTTTTTATCTACGAATAACGAGTAAAATTGTTTCTGCAGTTAGCCGTTACCCGTTAGCGAAAGTACATAGGTCAAGCAAGGATCAGCAAATATCCGGGCCGACTGGCCTTTATGACAAAGCTCGTTTTCCGGAATATTTCAAACCAGGTTTTTACCTTTTCGACAAAAGATTTGCCTTACAACACTCCTCGTAAAGTCCTTGTACACTGAAAAGGTTTTTCAAATATTGTTTGTGGCTTTTCAACAACCTAATTTGTCTCTTTAGATCCTATAAATGTAGCTTTGGTTTCGCAAAATAGCTATTACGTATTTTCATTAAGTGAAAAAAGGGAAATGTCTAGACTAGATACTTTACAACAAACTTAGTAACACCAAAAATTGTATAAAAAAATAACATGAACATAAATGTATAGATTCTGTCTGTAGTCTGGGTCTATAAATAGAACAAAACTATCACTTTCTGCGGATGTCTTCTGTATATTCGTAAAAATCGTTACAGTGAAACTTATCTGAAGGATATTTCTGCCAAATATTGTTTTCGTCATATTCATTTTCGTTTTATTCAGGAAACTTTTTAACTATTAATGCAAATCTAAATCCTTTAACTAGAAGTTTTTATACTATGGAGAAAATGGGTATGGTTTCAGATAAATTACAAGCAAAAAGCCACCAAAAGAGTCAATACATCACAGTGATAGTTTTGACATTTAAATACCGTTGTTACCCTTATAAGCTGTGAAGAGCCACGAGCCCTCAGGCTACTGGCCACACATACCCACACATGCCTCAAAAAGGTCAACGCCCCACTTCACAACTTCCGAATAACATATTCTTAAAACATACACACATCAGTACCACTCGACGTTTCTTTGACAATGATATAACGTTTTCCAGCGCCGGCAATATGGGCTGTTATACTAAATTACTTCATAAGGCTGAGTTGACTTCGAAAAACGAGAGTTCACGGAGGTAAGGATCATAAATATCGGTCTATTGTTTTACCCACAAAGCGAACACTTCTTTTTATTATTTGACCCTTTTGCGGGTTAGTAATAAAATGCGGTCGAAAGTGGTAAATAATAATCTGGTTTGCGTCGCTCCGTTGAGCCCAAACCCGCGGGACCAATAAATTGTTGTAAGAGAACAATATGTACTCATTTTGATATTTCGTATTGATTAAAATAAAAGCATTTCAGGATGTTGAGGTCGGTTTCAATTCTCACGAGGCCGAAGGTAATTAGAACAAATGTGTATCATAATGAAGCGGACAAAATTCAGAACAAACCACACATATAACACTCAGAAAGACTAATACGTATGTAAAAATGGACCCGTGAGACAGTAGAATATAAAATAATGTCCTCCAGATATTACACAGGGAGTAATACTTTTAAATGACCCAATATATATTTTACTCCGATCGACCAATAAAATGAGAAAGGATACGTGGGTTACTTTCAATTATTCCTGGATTTATCACTTATAAACGTTACGTATTTGGCCTTTTCAGCGCCTAATTTGGTCACGTTTAGGTATTCTTATTCCAACGACAGACAAGAGCCGTGTAATTCGACACGAACAGTTGGTGAGGTATGGCAAATTAAACAATGCCCTCTAATAATATTTCCCGTAACAGTAACGATAAATGGTCTCTTAGAAGTCCTTCGCTCAAAAACTTAATGCTCTTATTAAATTGACGAACAATTGGGTATTTAAACGTAGCAAATTGTCAGATTTCAGGATTATATTTTGGACAAAACAGAATAATGGTTCGAGAGGACTAACGACAACGTGACCCCAATTATTTTTATAACAATGGCTGTTTTGTACACTGGATTCTACGGGCTCCCAGAAATTTGCATGACATTCAACACCAAACGCGATTTGTTTTTGTGAATGTTCAAGTGAATTCTAGCGTTCGGTTTTTATTAATTTTATGTATGGATATTTTCTACTTACTGAACACAACAATACCTGAACGCAGGAGTCACTCGTTGTTGAAAAGGGTTAGTAAATCAATTGTTCTGATATTCTGACTTCCCTAACTCAGTGCCACGAAAATAATAGTTTTTGTAAAATACTGACGACGCAGCGAGGCACTATTTGTTCGAAAAGAAATAAAAAAGGCCAGTTTCAGTTAGAGAGATTTATACATCGTTTGTAACTTTATCTATGGCGCAAGTAAGTTATGGAGGCTAAGGTCAAACTAATGTCGATTTTTTCCCCATTTAAATAGCGAATAATGTTCAGTAACCGTGAAACGGCGTAGAGCGGTCGTATCTGTGCTCACTACATAAATCAAATATAAATAAAGGACCTCATAAGCTGTCAACGTAATGCCATTCAAGCCAGGGCTGGGTGCGTAATATCGTCGAATAAATCATGTTCAGCTAAAATATGCCTCAATACCCACTGTTGAATATGAAATCACTTTCAACCATTTAGTTGGGAAATACCTAATTCAGAAAAATGAAAGGGTAATATAAGTAAATGTGGGATATTTTCAGGCTTATGTGCCCTTTTCAAGTAACCTGGCCCTACGTGTTATATTTTTTAATATAGCGGCTTCTCACTTCGAGTGTTATACCTTCTACGTGAAACGATCAAAAGATTCAATGTCTTATGTTTTATACCACAATGTTCGAAAAATTACAGCGAACCTTCATTTTACAAGACATCATTAGGCATTCGAGTGCTTTGGAAACAGTCTTACCTCTCCAACAAATGTAATCGTCCAATTAAACACAAAATTATCTAAATCACTCGGGAAAGTAAAACATTGGAAAGGTAAACCATTGGGGTGGGTTTACCCACACCTCGAAAACAGGGATAAATATTTGTAAGAAATAATTTTGAACGAACGAAAAATAAGCCTAAACAAAGTATTTAGCTGGCTAGTTATTGACAGGTTTTGAATCGTGAATAGCAAGAAAAATAAGAGCCTAAAACCTGTAACTGATACTGTAGTTTAATTCACTACTAATAAAAATACATAATGACAGTTAACTAATCGGAAGAACGACTAGACATATAATTAACTAGAACAGACATACTTCAATACAACGAAACTACACTAAAATAAATAATAATTATGTCAACACACGAGTCATACATAACATATCCAAACGTACACAATTTTAAATTTATCTTATCCCCTCGCAGTTAACGTACAAAGAAAACATAGCACGTCGAAGTATAAATAAAAATGATAAATTCTGAACGCGTGTTATGACCCCTAGCTGCCGTATTTAGGGTACTGTCGTATATAGGGCTCCGTCTGTCACTATGGGAATATAGATAGAGTGCCGGGACGACAGCCAGTATTTTGTCCCGGGGTATAAATCTGCTGTGTTAGCACGAACGGCAGGAGTAAACTTAACGTAAAAAAGAATGATTTTAAAATTGGAACAATATTTTCTTACTAGCTTAAATCTATACTCCGTACGGTGTTGTACGGGTTAAAAAAGTATCTTATATGTTAATCCAGGTTACAAATGTCTGCTACATGTGACTGTTCTTTATTGTCTTAGACTGCTACAATTTTCGTTTTCCTAAATTATGTTAATATTAGTACACACCGCTACGCATCAAGCTATACAAAACCAGTTTGTCTTGGTCTCGCTTCGTACAATTTGTACATGCAATGATGTCTGTTACCAAAATTAATCAAAATCAGTCCAGCTTTAGTCCGTTTAGGCGTGAAACCGTAACAAAGAAAATCACTTTCGTATTTATTATTGCAGGAGGAATTACGATTGTTATTAAATTGCTTTTCAATATGACCTGTAGAAATAGTAAAATATTAACTTGACCTTATAAAATTAAATTCTTATTAAGCCTTTTTTAGGGTTCCATAAGCAAAGGGTAAAAATGGGAACCCTATTTATAAGACTCTACTGTACGTCCGCTTGTCTGTCTATCTATCTATCATCAGCAGTTGAAATTTTCACAGATCATGTATTTCTGTTGCCGGTTTAACAATACGTATTAAAAAAATATTATAAAATAAATATTTGACGGGGCTCCTACACAACCAACACGATTTTCTTTTCCCCTTTAACTTTACGTGCACGAGTACAACTTGTCCGGTTTTTTCTTTAGTAGATAATGCCATTATTTTTATATATTTTAAAGATTTGTTGTCAATGCCTTTCATCCCTTGCATTTCAGATTTAGCTCCATTATTAATGACTGAAGCGTCTCTGAATGTATATGGATTGTTGTTTATTTTACGTAAAACTGATTTATTGCTTGTCACTGTTAGCAACGAAAGTAACTATGTCGCCTGAAAGTACGGGGTAATTTGGGATAAATCTGGCAGTTTTTAATTTTTGCACACTTAATTTCTGTTTATTATTATTATGTTGGCCAAATTAAAAACTCAAGTTTTAGACCTCGAGCGCCGAAGGCAACTATAAAAAAAAAAAAAAATACCGCGAAAATTTCGATCATTTTTCACTTTTTGGCGATTTTAACCGTAAAGTGATGTAAAATTTCAGGACATTTCTCAAGATGACTAAATTTGCTACAATACAAGAACACAGTCACAATCAAAAGAAGTGGAAGGAATAGAGGAAGGCTGAAAACTTTAGTAGTACGTGTCACTATATTGCTTTAATGAAAAAATATGAAATTCCTCTCCAAACAAGAAACAAATAATTCTAATAATAATTATGGTTCATCTGCAATACACCTGACTGCGCTATGCGCATATTCCACTTAAACTGTTGAAGAGACAGTACGATCACGTGGAGTCGGTCCGCATTCCCTCCAGTTATACGTGAGTTACCGGCTCTTATAGCCTACAGCTTAACTAACTAGTGACTGTGTTGGTCACGGAGGTAGGAGGCGTGGAGTGCTCAAGTGGTATCGTCTCAGGACTTAGGTATATAAAGACATCGGTTTGATATGCCGCGTTCGGTTGCTACCTTGGAACAGTCTTTATGACACAATTAATACGTCGTGTGTTTGACGCTATGCGCATTATCTAATTAAAATCTTGGATTACGAGTAGGTACATAGACGTAGTCAACATTCCCTCCAGACTTTCGTGAGTTCTTGTTCTTATAACCTACAGTTTAAGTAACCAATATCTGTGTTGGACACATGTTTGGTATGATATGCGGAGTGTTCATAGCCTAATTGATGTCAGGACTGGGCACTAAATCTATGGTTTGGCGAGTTGTGTTTGCGTTTTGTTCCCAGCTTGAGATATCCACATTGGGTTCGCTCTGAACTACGCCTGACGCTTTAGGATTATTATGGCCATTATATTTTTTGTTTGCCTGAGTGTCCTTTATCGAAATATATATATAACTTCGGTGAGGTGAGGTTAGGTGTACAAAGTGGAAAAAACATTATTTTCGGTTTTTGATATGAGCACTCCATTCTCAAACACCTCTTGGATTTCAACTCAGATTAACATAAGTATCATGTGTTACATACATCAATATGCTAGAGTTTCGTGATTTCGAGGAACCATGATTTCAGCCGTCAATCTCAGGTTGTATATCTCAATTCGCTTGGTATGACGTTAATACCATGTAAATTACAATATTATGTAGTACTGTTTGTTATCCCGAATAAAATAAAATGCCGTGCATTTTCTACGGTTAATTATATAAGTTACGATCAATTAAACTGGAGCATTGAGAGAATGCTTGGATGCTTTATTACTTATTGCGATGTCTTTTAGACAACTTTTCCAAGTAATGCTTTATTTTTAACTAAGAATAAAAAAGTTAAATTGCTTTTAATAAGCTAAGTTTCATTGAACTCATAAAATGTGTTTGATGTCAAAACATCATAATTATAGCATTTAAACAGTCCCAAAAAAAAAATATAAAACTAAATTATAGATTAAGTTTCATTAATTCGTATTTTTTCACTTAATTACTACAAATAGATACTAAATCTGGTTTCCAATAATTTTGCAAAAAATTAAATATTTATCATTGATCACATTTATTAAGTTTGCATAAAAATATCGGTTTAAAAACGTGCAAAAACAATGCATGATAAAATTCAAATGGTAAGGGCAGCATAATTTCTTTTTGTTATAAGGAAAAATAACAGCGACATTTTAACGACTTACAATTTCCTTAATTTCCATTTTTTATTCCAAAATCAATATTGAATTGAGTTTTATTACAGTTATTGAGGACTGTAGAATTATAGTGGCCTGCGTGTCAGACTGCACGCATGTTGTAAAGTGGGTGCATAAGTTAGTTCCATCGTATTTCACTACTGTGTATGTGTGTTAGTCTGTGTGCGTGATCAATTACCTTGAATATAAAATCATCCTTAATAACCTTTGCTTAGAGGGGAGTTTTTAACAGAGAAAAATATGCCTAGTTGTTTTATTATTAAACAAGGGGTTCCCTATAGTTTCATCCCCGCTGCTCGGCTTCTCTTTATAACAATTGTGTCTAACACAAAAAATATTTTTCTATTCGACCAGTAGTTTCTGAGATAATCACCTTTATGTAAAAAATTTTCAGTCTTGGATATATCATATTCGTATAGATTACACTCAAAGCTACAATTTGGCTACCATTTTGGGATCGGCTTCCAGTATTAACTTATCTATACAACACACCTATCACAGGATAATACATAATATCTCTCGGTAATATTGGTTACAAATGGTCAATATTACCAGTGCCACAGAAAATTATACCACGAAAATGAAATACCGCAGTAAAAAAAATACATTATTCCAAACTATAATCTGTGCATAACTTAATTGAGATCCTTTCAACTATTCTCGTGTGATTGAGATCATCATATTAGCCCTGATTGGGGAGGAACTACGAAGGGCTTTTCCAAACAAATTAATAATCAAACATCCAAAATTTACTAACAGGACCATCACTTCGGGGTCGCGGGACTTATTTCCATCACCTTGACCCCGGAACATATAGGGCTATTGGAGGACGCTGTGGATTTTAGTCAGTACAAGTCTGACAGTCTCTCCCGCCCGGGGTGGGTGGACTCATTCGATGATTTTACCACGCTAAAAAAAAAATTGTACCATCGCTTAGTTTCTTCCATTTCTTTATTTTCACTCTGACAATGCTACGTGTGGTTCTGTCTCCCTCATAGCACGCCACTTTAACCGGCATCACATAGCGATGTTTCTAAAATGCTTGATTCAGCTTTTGCCGACGGTTGTCAATTAAAAATAATGAACCGGAATATCGGGTGAGGACTCTAATTTTATGTTGCATTCTGAGTTTGTATCTAATGCCATTAGAGGATTTTAGCTACTGGTAGATTTTAACTAAACTAAGTATTGTAATTGTGAGGAATACGAGTAGCTTATACCTAATGGGTATTTTTATATAAAAGTTCTTTAGTTTATATTCTTCCATGGCTAGTGTGCAAAATATTACAATAAAATAAATAGATTGTTTATTCTGTATCACTTCAAAGGTTGAAAAAGTATATCATTAAAACTTTTAAAAGTTATCTAACTGACTCCTGATAAACACATTACACATCATTTTGTTTCTTCCACAGTTTCTCAATCAAATAAGTGAACTAACTTCAGCAATCTCAAAACTTTGAAGAAACCTTATTAGTGTACTTAAAACCGTTCAGTAAGTCTCAAAATGGCTCAAAAGATATTTCGAAAGCATAGTACACGCAATCTTGTGTTGTTTCTGATTACGACATCGTACCGTTTACCTTTGACACTGTTCCTCCCTCGAGTTGCGAAATATGGGGCATAGTGGAAAACCCCCAGTTTTTCAATTTACTCCGCGGTTGTTTCAAATGTATCGTGGATTCGTGATGCCACAGCGGTCTACCAACCATTTTGAGAACCGACTTGAATTGTGAGTGTGACGAGATTAAAACCATAACAAAGCTGGTATAAAATATTTTTGATTGAAATATTTTTTTAAATGCACGGAAGGTTATTTTTCGTTTTACTTCGAACTGTATTTTTAGGACTTCGAAAATGGCTTCTACTGGACTGTACTGCACGTATTTTTCCATTGTGAAGTTTAGTTGTAATTTGAGCCAATGTTATGACGAAAACCAAGAAATTGAGTGCTGAAGGTCAATAAAAATTAGTTTTTAAGAAAACATTGACTTATCAATAGTAAAACATAATATAAATGACTTTTTTTCTGAAGAAAAATCTACACGAGAAACACAGGATGATATGTAAGATAAGCTTTTGGAATACAATTCACCAATGCATATTGGTAGGCAACTTTACAATACAGATTTATACCGGCTTACTATAAAAAGTTTAACATCCGTTGAACGCTTGTCTAAAAAAATTGTTATTGCAAAACGACCTTTATTTCAATGTGAAATGTCGTTTTCACGTTGACAGAACGAGTATTTTTAGACAAGTGTTCAACAGAAGGAGGTGGCGGGCTGCGAGAGAGAGAGGACAGCGTCCTCCCTCCGCCCCAACCGCAGTGGTACACGCCCTCGGCGTCGGACGTCGGCAAATGATCTCCGGCCACCGTATGCGTGGGCATGCGGACAGCGAGTAAAGGGCAACTTACTGTCCGACCATGGACCATGCCCGGGTCGTCGTGTTCTACGCGCGACACAAAGAGCGTCAGCAAAATGATGGGGTGCCCCTCACAGAGGGCCAAAGCCCTGAAAAGTGTTCAACAGATGTTTATCTTTCTTGTGGTAAGACCACCATGAAACATTCTTGAACAAAAATAACCCAATGCATACAAAATAACAGCTGAAACAAAGCTCAAGTGTCGAAATCAGTTCAGCACAATACGCAAGGCCAAAAAATCTCGTTTACCTGGCACCCGTTGATAAAAAGGTTGAACATTAATTACATTACCATCACCGACGCCCCAGGTGCGTCCACGGGCGAAACACCCTGTTTTATTAGCCCTCGTGTTATATATAACTCGTTTGTCAACGAAATTAATGCTGTACCTTTGTTAATATATATTATATAAAATATTTTTTACCAACGGCTGAGCTAGGCTGCACTTCAGTTTTTGCAAAAACAAAAACATACTTAGAAATGACTCAAATCAAATTAAAACGTTTATTTCAACTAGGCCATAACCGGCACTTTTGAATTTTAAAAGACAAAATAAAACTAGTACAAAAATAGTTATGGTGCTACAGTCCCAGTCACAGACATAAAAACTGTAAAAGTACCGTAGGTGCTCATTCCAAATCGTAGATTTCTATGGAGAAGAATGAGCAAGAAACTCCATGGACACTTTTTTTAATCGCCAAAATTATTACAGATCTTTGGTTTACAGAACTTAACTCAGGATAGCATAGACTAAACAATTGTTTAGTCTTCATAAACATATTTCGTTGTAAACATGTACATTAAACTCGTATTACAAGTCTGTTAAAGGAAGATTCTGAAGTTTAATTAGAGAAGGTTCTTAGAAATACCAATTATAAACTGTTTATTGAAATATCTAGCGAAACGTAGATAGGTATATCTCGATGTCTCTATCCACAGGCAATTAATAGCGAAACGCCTTCTTCATTACTTTTGTGTTTAAATTATATTATGAACAGACACTTAGACCGTAATATCTTGTACGTGCTTGTACTTGTTCACTACATCGAGGCTTCACACACGTTCACTAACTTGTCAGACAATGTCTTGCCAACATGATAATCTCATTGTATACACAATCCAACTGTATTGTAAACTAACCTACTTCTTAACTCAACCAAGCTCCATTACCATTGATATAAGACCATTACGAGAACGGAACCCAATACGAATAAATGTCAAAAATGTAAATATGAGACTCATTCTTCATATCTAAATAATGTATCTATTGCCCCAATAACAAAGACGATCAAAATGAAGCATCAAAAATACAATAAAATGTGGGCAAACGCTGCGATCGCATAACGCATAGGCAGATATTGTTGAGTTACGCTCAATAATATTTACTCGGCGATATTCTCCCTTGTGAAAATCTCTAGATGCGATCATAAATCGCTTCGGTTGACATAATAGCGAAAAGGGAGCGGCCTGGATTTATGCATGTTTGATTTAGAGGGAGGTGAATGTTGTCATTTTACCAACGTAGGTAGGTACCCACTAAAAATATGCTGCGTTTATTCCACAAATATCATTCTCAAAGGAGATCCTACATAGAAACACGCGCTTGTTTTTTCAAAGTTTAAATAAGTTCATGAATGTTCATGAACGTTTTGGAATGCCGCATACGTAATAAGGCGCTTTATAAAAACTGGAGAACATAATGCGTGTTTGGAACCGAACTCTCCACTCCAAAGTCGACCATACAAAATTGGTCTGCTAACAATTTGTGAATTATCCTTCGCATGCTTACCTCGCCAGATATCGTAAACTTCGTTTCTTATGCGCGTTTTCGTTTTATGATTTATTGTTAGGGCTCATTTTGATGATTGAATAATAAAAACTGCTGGGTCGGGTACTACATTTACATTTGACTTTCATTTACCACGTGAATTTTAATAAGATTTCATATAAAAGAAAATATTACTTCACAACGATGATAAATACGTTGGATAAAAATTTGAACGGAGTACTTTTTATTTAGAGTTTATCAGATAACATCTCGGTGGGAATTTATTTAACCTGACGACTGCAAAGGACTGACTATTAAATTTATTTGAGAGCCGGTCTTCGTTTATTGCGATTCGGATTGGAATTGGAATATCCAGACAGAACAGATTAACAATTTTCGAATTCTAAGGACAGCCTGTGTTCTAAATTCAAGACACGATTCAAATTAAGTGATAAAGCGTTGGGAGTACGCCGCCTGTGCCCGGTTGTCACCCGGTAATACCCAAAGAAGCGACGTGCCTCTAGCCCCATTACGCCGAGCTGCATTGCAACAATTTCGAGGAGGAATTTTCAAAGTGTATCAATAAATGAAGTGGTAATTATCTCTAAATCAACTCCTAAGTATACACAGACAGTGCATTAAAGTGTTCGTTGTTCTGTTTGATTAGGAGCCGAGGAGCCGTGACCATGAATCTGGTGCGGGGAGCAATTTGAGGGTTAATGTTGCTCCGGAATTATGACAGACGGTATCTTAACGCTTAAGTAATCTAGCCTGTATAAGAATATTATAATTTAGTAACTAGGTCTTACGAAACACGGTAGTAAGACGTGGTAATGATCAAGATTACAATAGCAACAGGAATAACATGTTGACAAACGATCTATAATTCAGAGTAACATCCAACAACATAATAACACGACACATGTTCTTAATCCAACAAATACAATACTGCCCGAACAAAGCCAACATCTCAATACATCTGACTGTTTAATAACAAGAGACTATCGAATAATCAGATCACGTATTGAACACGAAATTCATAATCGGCTATTGAACGCAACCCTAAGGAATTTGTAAGGGATAACGCGAAAACTGAAGGTGTTTATGATTTTATGATGCTACTCCATTCTCGAATAAGGCCGTACAAAAACGATAAAGTGTTACGACCTATCCGATGAGGAGGAAAAAATGTCTTACAAGTCTCGTTTGTGGATGGCCTAATGATATTTTACTTTAATAACAATATGTAGGCTTCTCACTGTTTAATATGGGGAAATAAAGCCATTGTCCGGAAATGAAGCGGTTTTCTTGTAGATTGTGTTTTAAAATGAGAGAGTAAGATAAAATGTTATGAGTTTCAACATTTTCCCTTTATTTTAATATTTTGGTTGTCACTGAAGACTGAAGTTGAAAGGAAAATGGGTTCAGTTGCCTTTCAAATAAGGTTTTAGTAAGAAGATACTGAGGGCCTAAATCGCCCACTTTAAGCAATATTCCTAACGATTCACTTTGTGCATTTCCAGCAACGTCATTGGCTCAGATCTGAATCAGTTGGAATATTCCTAAGTGGCTGTTTTAGATCTGCTGTACTTATTCCAATAAATTTATGATATGTTTATAGCATGCAAAACATTCACTATGAAATAAAGCATTGCGCTAACGTTCACACCTCACGTAAAATCTTAAGAAATTGGTTCGTTTTCTTCACAGAAAATAAAAAAAGCCATATCGACCTGTTTTTCCTGTGAAATGTTTCTGATAATGTCAACACAACACGCTTTGCTGGCAAATACAAATAACCTTAATGTCCCAAAGCCATAAAAGGCGAAAAACAAAAATAACTGAACCACGAGTCAACAGACCGAATGAACTAGACATACAAAGGTACAACGATTTATTAAATGAAAATGTAATCAACACAAATTACAGGCTGGCCAACGATAATTGAATAGTCTTTATTAATATTTCAATTTACACACGCAATAGGCAACAGAAATGATAGATTACTATCTGAAATGACTGAAAAGACGCGGTTATTAACAGATAAATGACCACGATGAAAAATACAAATACAGGGAAATTGTATTCGGAATTTCAATTTATGCTTGTCAGAATGTTATGAAGAATTTCAGTTGGATTCTTTGAATGGTGGCAAAACTTTAATTTGTAGGAATATTACATTTTTCAGCCATTTTCAGTTCAACTATAAAATAGATAATAAAATTCCTATCATTGTAATACCTAGGGCTAGGTAGTAAAATTATTAGTTATTATTCACTACTATATCATTTTCAAATAATAAATTCGTAACGCGCAATAGCCCGACTTTACTTAAAAAAACCAACGACAGATAATCTTTTTCACAGAAAATTGGCACCTGTCACCGCCACCTTAACTTATAATAACATACTATCAACTTACTAAATCTAGTGGTCATATTTATTAGTAAAAGCGATTATCGACTTGCCCCATAAGGTCACGAAAATTGTAAGCGGTGGCCCCAGATGGGCGAGGGGCGAGTAACTGCGAGCGAACAAACGGAGAGAGGGAACTCTCCTCAGTCGTGTGTCAACCGTCGATGACGCCGGTCGTCCGCGCCGCGCTGCCTAACAAAATATTACGTGAGCTTCATTATAACTCGACTCAACTCTCAACTGAAATGTTAATTAAAACCGTGTGTGAGTAAAGTGCTTACGGCAATATATGGAGGCATAAAGCTCAGTGATATGTGATGGAACTATTTGTTTAAAAACTTAATGAGGATGTATGTCTTATTGGCAGTACTCAGTTTACTTGTAAAAGGTAATAGCAATTATGTGAATGGACTGTGTGCTTTTATTTGTATTGTTCTTTATTAGTTCATTTTTTTATATAAAGTGCATTGCGTACATTACGGGCCACCCCTTTAGAGGGCCAAAGCCTTCAGGTGTCGCGGGACTTATGAATGACCGTGACCCCAGAACGTAAAGGGCTATTGAAGACCACCGTGGATTTTAGTCAGTACGAGTCTGACAGTCCCTCCCACCCTGCCCTGGTGGGAGGACTCATTTAATGATTTAACTACGACAAAGAAAGTGCATTGCATACTCGAAATGGTGCAATTATTTCCAGATTTTGTGAGGAATAAGAACAATTTACCGAGTCCCTCGTTGGGCGCCAGTAATAGTGACAGTTACGATATTATCTTAATGCAGCTCCGTTTTCAATTTAGGAATAAAATTGCATAAAGATATTATTCATGATGTCCGAGGAAGCCTTTATGATAAAAAGCCATTCATCTTGAGCGGCATTATAAGAAAAAGACTTCTTTCCCTAAGTAGATTTTCAAGAGATAGGTATTTATTCGCAACGATAATAAATCATTTAAATTCTTGAAACTTTTACTTTTGGGTAGATTAGGATTGACGCTTTAAATAGGGGTATAAATTACTTTCCTCTTTCAATTATTGAGGGTAAAGGGTTTAATGAAGAATCTCGAGTATCGGAAAGAAACTTTGTATAAAACTAAAGTGGGCTTTTCAGGCCTTCTGAAAAACAAACCCCTCAATTAAACCGTCAGTATATCTTTTATCTAGAGGAGCTCTCACTTAGATTTATTCAGGCCTGCCCCGGCTCGGGGTCGCTAAAAGCAAATTGAGCCCTAAAAATACAAACTGTATCTCTTTTAATTTTTTTATGGAAATGACCAAGAAGTCTTTCAAAATCGATATTCAATTTATCGGAAACTGGTTACCAACTACGATTATATTGTAACTTACTGGAATGTTGTTTAATAAGATTCTAGGGATGGGATAACAAGGCTTTGCTACAAGTAAACTACATTTCGATTCGAAGAATATTTCAGTATATTGAAGGCAAATGTTGACTTGAAAAAGGCAAAAAATAATGATTCTTTAAATAAAATCTTTGAGTGTTGTACTCCTGATTCTGGTTACTGCTTAGTTGTTGTTCACTTCACTTCACAGAAGCCAGTTTTAGCCAATCAGGTGTAGGTATATGACTTGCGAAGATGTTTTTTTGTTATCTATGGATGTCCAGTTTGAACATTATCATCGGTCATGATTCACAATTTCTAAGTACCTCTATGGTACTGATGTTTATCCACCTTTACTCGTTCTTCTCAAAACAAAAACGCTTCCGATTTTCTTTAGATTATGAAGGGTTTATGTTTAATGGTATCCTCCGTATTTTTGTCATTAAATCCTTGATCATCGACACCAGTCTTTAGCGTTTTGGTAAACCTCACGAATGCAACTAAACGTTCTTTTTATAAATTATTATGGTATATCTTTAGTTTGTGCTATACATATATTATAATATCGACCGGTTTTAAACTTACAGCAGTTTGCTAGTAGAATACTTGGCATACAGTTAATAGAATACTCTCCGTTTAACACACTGACAATGTAGTTTATATAAAGAAGGAAGGATTACACAAATCAGTTTCTTAGTTTTTCACTTTATTCGTCATAAACAAACAAACAAAACAATGAAGTCATTTAAATAATAAAATAAATTTTGTGTTTTCCGCAACACAACTAACTAAGTAGGTGGTAAAAAAAAAGCCAAAAGGTGTAAAACTCTTACTCTGTAGTTGCAAAAACCTTTATTGTAAGTTACTGATTACAGTTTACACAGGTACTTTAATCCTCGCTCCTGATTCAACCCGCTAGTCAGTTTTACGTCTCCCCCGAGGAGTGATGGAGTGGTCTGTTTGTACCCCGACACAGCGAAGTTAAAATAGCTGTAAATAAGTTGTGACAGGTCGATATTCCACTGGTTTGGAGCAGACAGTTCATATAACTAATTTGGTTGACTTTAATACTTTTTATTTGTGGGATATTAACAGTTGTTTTTTTGAAGTTCCTTCTGCAAAGGGACGTTTACTAAGAATTTGTCTGTTTGTCCGTTTGTCACCAGGCCGTATCTCATGAACCGTGATATTTCGACAGTTCGAACTGTCACGGAGGCCTTATCACAAGATTTCAGTTTTTTATTTACAGCATACTCGAAGTATTTATTTACTGCGTTTATTGTATGGAAAATGGAACAGCGCCTCTAGTGTGCGAAGAAGGAACTATATTTTTTATTTAAAATTAATGACAAAGTTCCAGTTTACATTACAAAAACTATAAATTCATGATATGGCCTCAGATGATGCATTTCTGTTGCCGCTCTAAGAGCAAATACAGAACAGTAAAAAACAGATTTAAATGAATATTTCCGTATTATCTATACGTTTGTTGTTTGGGGGCCAAACAACAAACGTATAGATAATACGGAACCCTTCGTAAGTGAGTTTGATACGCACTTGGCCTGATTTTCTATTACACTTTCAAAATAAATAATGTTTTTGATTCTTAGTTTGTAGTTTTTACTTACAGTTGTATTTTGTTTGGAAAGTTGATGTTACTTCTTCGGAAAATATTATTTTACTTATAAAAGTTCTCCAAGAGTGAAGAAGTTTTGTTACTTGTTTTTCAGACTTGAAAAAAGTTTTTAAGGCAAAAAGCTGTTAAAAGAAAAGTTTTTTTTATTACTGGCCATTCAATAGTTAACGTTTTTTTCTAGAAATACTCTAAAAGAAGTTTCGATATATTTGCTCACCCACTCATTTTCCTTCATTCAATTTTAACATAATATTATATTTTTCAAACGATATAAATAATAGGTCATCACATTAATTGTCACGTAAAAGAGAAATTTTACTATTTTTTTGGTTCTATTACAACAATCACTGTTTTTTTTTGTTACAAAAACATAGTTGCTATTTCAGTACAATATGCCTAAAAACCTTTAACGAGACACTAAGTATAGAATGATCAATTCTAGCCAGAGAAAAAAATCGTTAGGTATTGTTGTTCGACGACAGTTTACCTTGTAACTGTTTGTACAGTTGTTGAGGACAAAATGGTGACAAAATTATAGTAATAAAAATATCAATAGTGACAAAAATACTAAACGAAATTGAATAGATGTTTGTGCACAAAAGTGGTTTCAAGTGTACATTGATACCGGGGTCACGGGACTGTCTTATCAGGTAAACCGCGACCCCGGAACGTAATGGGTTATTTAAGGATACGATGGATTTTAGTAAAACTGTAACTTTTGTACTTGTATTACTCTTTAGAGAGTCACCTCGTGGAGGTGCGGAGCTCGTGGCTAAATAATTACAGCCGCACAGCCCGATCTTCCGGGTTGCCGAGGCTGGTCTTTGGATGGGTGACCATCTATCATAGCGAGTTGCCTCCATGCCTCGGAAAGCACGTAAAGTAGGTTGGTCCGGGCTGTTTTTGTAGATCTTTGACAGTCGTTGCTGTTAGTCAGAAGCTCTAAAATCTGACAAACTGTTCTTATGAGGTATCGAAGTATCCATTTACTGGGTTTTGGAGGTCCAGCAGTAACTCCATGTAAAATACTGATTTCTAGCTGCATCTGGTTTGACTGGAAGCCGACCTCAACATAGCTGGGATAAGGCTAGGCAGATGAAGATCTTTAGAGAGTCACCTGGTGTCCGCTTGGTTGGGCAACCATAAATAAATTTTGTTGGCAGCTCGACCTGGACCATGGCCATGGTCTCCTGGTGAAATTGAGCCCTTAGGCCTTAAAATAGTTTTAACAACCCAAGGTTCTTACGAGCCGATAAATAAATATACGTTGACAATGAATATTTGATGTTAATTCAAGTACATAAAGTTCTGTTCCCTCATCTTATTATTATTAATTCACTGTCAAAAATATCGTTATTCTTCACAAATGATTAACCTCAAAAGGCTCTTAAAAATTATGAAAATGAAACGTGAAACTTTTATGGAAGATAATATGATATAATTGAACACTCTAAACGTCAAAAAAATACATCAAAAGATGGCTAAAATTAATTTAATACCAACACAAGTCATCCGAAGAACTATAGTTAATAAATTATTTATTCTTTGAATTTTTCTAAAAACTGTTTAAAAAGCGATGATAAATAATAATTAAAGATTATAAAACTCTATCTAAGACATTGAGCTATTATTAGGTACTAAGCGCACAAGTTAATTCAGTTGTTTGACAGCTCTGTGGCGTGGTCTAGGCGAGCGCACTCATCCTGGATGGGACACACTGGTGATGCGTGGTGTCGTCTCTATACGTAGTAATAATAGCTCAATGATCTAAGAAGAGTTTTTGACAAGTCAAGACAGGACTTTAAACAGGTACAACTCCTTTAAGTCTTATACTATGAAACGAGCAATTTTTATATAATATACATGACTACACAGTAAGTAAGGGCATAGCATAGCATAGATTTTTATCAAGATCAAGTCTAATCTAGCATCAGCGTAGGACGTCCACCCACTAGGTGGGCAGACGATCTTATGAAGGCCGCAGGATCACGCTGGATGCAGGCCTATGTTCAGCAGTTCTAAAGGGGAGGCCTATGTTCAGCAGTGGACGTCTTACGGCTGATATGATGATGATGAAGTCTAATCTGGAGGGCTCAAATTCATATATCTACTATAGATATATGAATCTGAGACCTCCAGATTAGACTTTATTGTTTATTTAAAAAATCTATTATAAATTCTGTACTTACACGGTTGAAATGAAAATGAACAGCTAATTTTACCGTCTATTTTGCTCTCGCCTAACACCATGTATTTTTAAAACTCCATCAAGCTTATATTTAACTTTGTGTATATTTGTTTTAGGTATATTTTATACCACCCTCAAATAATTATAGAAATAACATTAACCTTGACCATCGAGTATTTTTGTAAGGGCAGGTTCAATTCAGATTTATTTTAGGCTAACGGTTGAGAAACGAAACTCTCTAAAAAACCTCGAACATTTTTATCCTTTCTATAAATACTTATGTCGAAGCAATCACTTGATATTTCAATCACTCAATCTGTTTTTCATATTATACACTAGCTGTGCCCGCAACTTCGTTCGCGTGGATGTCGGAATTGAACAATGTATTTTTTAGTTCTAAGCGCTTAATTCAGGCCATTCCAGTCCATTCCAGTCCATTCCAGTCCATTCCAGTCCATTCCAGTCCATTCCAGTCCATTCCAGTCCATTCCAGTCCATTCCAGTCCATTCCAGTCCATTCCAGTCCATTCCAGTCCATTCCAGTCCATTCCAGTCCATTCCAGTTATTTGAATAATCTAGTTTTTCTATTCGAAGTTAGATCGCGCGACTGACGTACGAAATCAATGTGTGAGACCAAAGAAACTTCTGAAACACTTTAAATTCAAATATCTTTTGATAGACTGAACCGATTCCAATGAAACAAAAACTAAGTTCCTCTCCAAGTTACGCTTAATCGTTGTGTATAAAAGTTATCTACATTAATTTCGTATATTTTACGTGATACCTGGACAAATACACAGACAAACAGACAAACAGATAAACAGACAAACAGACAAAAATTCTAAAAATGCTAGAAATGGGTTCTATTGGTTGTCCTTTAATACCCTGGCTATATTTTTTGAGTTTTTATTTAATGTACAAAAATCATTTTTCTACAGTTTTATTATATGTATATAGATATATAGATAACAAACTTTCTTATTACATAGGGCTACCTAACCTACCCTACCTTCGCACTGTGAAACCAAAACAATCTTTGATAGAGATTTCGTATAATAGACAGTGTCCATTAATAATTGCTAAAGCTTTTGACTATTCCAACCGCCTTTAATTAGAAAATTAGGTTAACTTAAGGCCTTGTTAATTACCAACGTCCTTAATACGTAGTTGCTTAATTGGGGGGTTAATAGATTAAATAACTACAAATATTTTTATTTTATTATATTAGGTTCACCAACAACTAATTACACTGATACAAACACAAACAATACATTTAAGTGAATAACATAACAGTGCATTAGTTACTTATAGGTAAACACCACATGCATACAACAATGAATTAGAAAAATAAGCTAACTTACTTAGTAATAAGCGCTAATATTAGGCAATTGACAAAAAGGTACACATTAAAATAAATTATTTGATTTTAAATTTAGAGAAAACTCATAAACGGTAACATTAATAATAATAATATTTATAACATTAATAATAATAAATAATAATATTACAAATAAATTAATAGACTCAGGGAGAATATCTTAATAAAAGGGCCAGTACGTTAATACCATCATCATCAGCCTATAATGTTCCCACTGTTGGTACACAGGCTTTCTCTCTGTGAAGAGTAGACCCACGCGGGCTCACTGCACTGCACTGCTGGTGGAAAGATGTCACATGTCTTTGAATTTTTGGTTGTAGAACATGCTGTCTCAAGATTTTGTCCTTTGTCGTTTTGAGTAGAGGTGATGAAATAAATAACACAAAGTAATACACCTGGCTGAGTTAGAACCCACGACCTACAGCTCGTAACTCAGGGCCGTTACCACGGGGCCACCACCGCTCTCTGGTTAATAACATAATGAATTAAAAATCCTTTTGAGTCTCGTCAGGGACTAAAGCCGCAATCCCACTACTGCACGGCAATGAAGCCTGAGTGTACAGCTATAAACCACTGGAACTTATGACCCTCCTGCGACCCATAGAAAGTTAAGATGTCCCCCAAACGTATCGCGGGAAAATTCATCCTCTCCCAACAAGAAAGAGTTCAAAATCGATGAACCACGCTAATTTATTAACTCACTAAATTAGGTTACTATGATACTTTCCTTGATTTCAGCCTCAACTTTGTTCGTGCTACGTGCACTGTTAATTCAAGTAAGAAATAATTTCTATTTCCAAGGCGGTATCCATAAAATCTTTAACGTAACAATCGTGCTGCAGTGCAGTTGTACTTAAACGTTGTTAAAAGTGTGAAGAAAACTAGCGAATGAGCACGACAACGCTACCTCCCACTAATTAACTGAGTTTAAACAATAAAGTTACCTTAGTGACGTCTTGGTATCACCAACTCGAAGGCGAGACTTTCAAAGATTAAACAGTACAAGTTTGTTACGGTTTAACAAGGTCTCGCTTCTGTTAGTCCCGAATGATTGTTGTAAAGTCCAGTTTGCTCACCTCGGGGGAAATAAAGCGAGATGGATATATTTGCAAACCGAATCTCTCTTTCATCTCGTACAAAATTATAATATTTTATTAAAGCCCCGGAACGTTATTTGGTTGTGGAATTAATATTTCAGCGGTCTAACTTTTAGACTTTCCATATATCTTGCTTACGTAAGTTGGACGGTTTCCATCTCCTTCGGCTTGTTAACTAGTTTTTTTTTTATTCTGCCTCGCAATCCTGTTCGGTAATAAGTTTTACAACATGTGTATTTAATGAAACTATGACGTTTGAAGTATTTTAATTTTGTTGAAAAGTTTGCGAATACCGTAATGAAAACCGTCCGTCAAAAATGTTGAAGGTACGCTGGGAAATCTGAAATGGTGCGTGTTGACACAGAATTATAACGTAGGAATAAGTCATATTTCAATGTTCCAGTGACAAAGTTACAGACTATATACCGGTTTAAAATGTTCGTAAAATTGTAACGTTTTTACAGGTTGCACATTTTTTCTTTTTTTTTTTGGAGTTTGAAAAACAGCAAATTAGTCTGTCCTCTCAGGCCCACGACTCTGGCTGGCGTTCGGCGACTCTAAAACCTTCTAGAGGCGTTTTTCGGAACTTGATTCGTCGTCGACTCAGACTCAGGGTTGGTTGGCTACCAACTGCTCTCCGTTAGCAAACCCGCGCCTACAGTGGCCGGAAAACGTCTGCGAAATCGGACTCCCTATGCGTCTTTCACGGTGCTGGAGGATGCGCTCTCCGTAACGCGTCTCCTCTTTCGCTAGCATTACCGCCACGCAGAAGGAGGCGACAGCTTCCCATTTTTTCTCGCTCTGTAACATGGCCTGGACCAGTGCATGGCCGGACTAGGGAATATAAAAATAGGAGCAATTTTGAAAACTGGGCTAGAAGAAAGGTCTACTTTGAAATCTCTCTAAATCAAATCGAAGCAAATGTATTTAGCAACAAGATATTTGATTGGTAAATTACTAATGAAAGCATTACATGTTATGTTTACACGCTCAGCTTTCCGATTAAATTAGCGTACAACAAGTTAAGTATACAAACTAAGGCTGTGCTTTCAAAAACAACATATAGACAACAAAATTATACAAAGTAAAGTCAAAGTAATTATGATGAATTAAACTATGTTAATCTTTATACATTGCTTCTAGTTTCGTCGTCTGCATGGAGATAATAATAAGACTTATTATTACAGCTTTGCTCGCGTGAAAGTCTAAAATTATCCCACAGGATCGTAATGACGGGATAAATCTATTAATATTATAAACACGACAGTTTGAATGAATTGATTGATGTTTGTTATTCAATAACGTCAGAACGGCTGAACGGATCCTGTGAGAGTTGTCTCAAAGATAGATAATAATCTAGAATAACGCAGATAATACCGTTTATAATTTCATAATCACACGCACACACTTGTGTGTGTGATAAGGCTTCAGCTAGTAATTACATAAGTGTTAAAATTCCATTTTAAAAGCCATTTTTCTGAAAGAAAATCCATACACGTACTAAGAATATCCGTAAATCCATTCATCCATACATAATTATATAGATAAGGCTTGCGGACGGTGAGTAATGGGTGACTCACCGTCTGATCATAGACCATGCCCGATTCCCCGCGACGGTAGCGTGGCTGTCGTGTTCAACGCGGACTTAAAAGAGCAAACGACCCCGTTACAGCGCGCAAGCCACCCAGGGTCGCGGGACCGTCTTATCAGGTAACCGTGATCCTGGAACGTAAACGTCTATTGAAGGATTACCGTGTATTTTAGTCAGTACAAGTCTGACAGTCCCTCCCGCCCTGCCCTTGGTAGGAGCGCTCGTTTGATGATTTTACGACGGTAAAAAAGAAAGTGAATAAACCATTTATTAATCTCCATCCATCTATTTATTATTAACCATAACCCTCCTTTTGGCTTTGCCTTAGTCGGATAAAAACCTTTCCATCTATTTTAACAGTAAATCGTGAATTAATTCCCATTTGGCCAACCATCTGTTCATTAACCATCAAGTACAGTTATGACTCAAGAGAACTACTAAGTAACAATTAAACACGCATAAATCTCAAATTATGAACAGAAGATAACAAATCAAATAGTTAGCGATTTAACGCGAAGACGACATATAATTTATAAATCAAGTGTTGGACGATGACAGTTAGGAGTTGATGACAAACTTCGCTAAGTAAGTTATAGAGAGGTGCGAGTCGTGCGTGGCTCTAACTGTTGTTGAGAACGATTTATTTTTATTTAGCACTTTGTTTTTGCTGTTGATGATACGCTTGATGCCGTTTTTTTGTAGTTTGTTTTTTTGTTTGGTGTGTAGATTTTATTGCTGCTCCTAACTGTACATATATTGGGAAGGAACGACTGTCGCAACCGGTACGGGCACGCCACAATGGCGGCTGTAAGACCCCTCTTTGAGGAGTGGCTGGATAGGTCCCACAGCATCCTCACCTACCACTTGACGCAGGTCCTCACCGGGCATGGATGCTTCGGGAAGTTCTGTGTGCAGTCACCTCCTTCTGCAAAGCAGTCATGCTCGCGAAGGAGGAGGCGGGCCGCGTAAGAGAGAGAGAGAGGACAGCGTGCGGGCGGCGAGTAAAGGGCCACTCGCTGTCCGACAATGGACCATGCCCGGGTCGACGGCGCGTTGAGTTCCACGCGCGCCTCAAAGAGCGTCAGCATAATAACGGGGCCCCCCTATAGAGGGCCATAGCCTTGCCGGGGTTGCGGGACATACGTATACCGCCACTCCGGTACACAAAGGGCTACTGAAGGACACCGTGGATTTTAGTCAGTCAAGTTTGGCAGTCCCTCCCGCCCTGCCCGGGGCTCGAGGAGTCATTTATTTAAAGTTCAACTAACTGTAGGTAAATATATTTAAAGTTTTTAAAAACATTTGACACTTGTGCTTGAAAAGTGTGAAATCGTTGGTTACCGCCTGTCTGTTGGGTTCGTTAAGGGTCTCTCTTTCATACCTTGCAATTGTCTCACTGATTGAAGTTATTGTTACATAATAGGTTTGTATCTATTATATATTCACTCAAGTGATAACTGCTATCTCTATATTAATGTAAGTACATAAGCAAATTAAGAAACTAAATAGACAAAAGCCCCGTAATATTTGGATAAATCACACAAAACTAAATAATTCCTTGTTATTTAAAAGGTCATACAGCTTGTCTCAGAATTTGAGCTATGATATTTTTATTCTTCACAAGAAACGTCGACGAATATTTATAGTGAAGAAATATCGAAAATATTACCAGAACTGTCGTCTATTAGATTTACGACATATCAACGATTTTTCGATTCCATTTATGTTCATATGAATTTGTTGTTTGATTTAATATGACATACAATTGGACAATTTTATTTGCATGTAAATATGTTTGCTGTTTCCGAACGTAATTTTTTTTATGTCAGTTGGTATAAACGTTTATGCATGACCTGTTTTCCTGAACGTAATCCGTGCGTATTTCCTTCGTTCATAAAAAGGTGATGTTGGAAATGTGAAAAAAAACATCTGCTATCGCGGTTGGTTTTTAAATTATCATTCAGTAATGATGAGCTCGTTGTTAAATAATCTCAGTCGTATGGCTCAGTCTTTAAGGTAAAATCACATTTGCCTGAACCGTCTAATAATGGGTGGTCACCCAAAAGCAGTGGTGTCTTGTGGTGTCGCCTCTGACTTACAAGTTGTAGGTCGTGGGTTCGAACACAGCCAGGCGTATTATTTTTTTGAATTATTTTATTACCACTGGGAGGAAGACGATTGTTCTAGACACAAAATTTCGAAGACATGTGATGTGACATTTATCAATAACTGATCCCGAGTGGTGGATTACGGATAGCCATAAAGGATAGATAGGCGGCCTGCCTGAGTTCCAGTAACTTTAAAGGCTGATGATGACCTAAAATCCCATCGTAGTTCCTGCTCTTAGACAGTTTTTGTAACTATATGTTAGATACTGGTATTCAGCTGTAAAAGTTTGGACTACCTGGAAAAGAAAATTTGTAGAAGAGAATAATAAGATATATTTTTTGTGAGAGCATTCGAGACAACGTCAATGTAATAATACTTTTCTTTAAAACTTTTTAGAACAAATTGTGTCGCAATATTACAGTCTCTCGATTGCCGTAGATGCGAGATCGCGTAGTCGCGTAGCATCGAAATCTCGTAGTCACGTAGCCGCGTAGCCGATGTCTGCTACGCTCGTAGCAATACTTGTAGCAGCAGTGTTACTTTCTTTATACAATCGATACAACACACATCTCTTTGTAATTTGTAATAATCATTGAAACACAAATACAACTTAAGATTCGCAGTTTCTTTGAAAATTTCACCACATTTCGATTGATTTAATCTATTGACGGTATTTTTTGGGCATTTTGTGATGCTGGGTGTGCAATTGTGCATATAGTTTATAACTGAATTCTTTTAATGCACAAACTTATAAATAGTATGAAGCTGAAGAATTTGTTCGGTTGATCGTGGTAATCTTAGGAATTGCGGGTTCAAATTGGAAAATTATTTTAGTGTTGAATAGAATAAAAATATATCGAATGAGGCTGTAGGCTATATAACATCACGAGCAGCGGAGGTGAAACTTTAAACCAGCTAGTATTTCTAAACAATTTAATTTCTAGTTTAGCAAATTAATCATACTTGACAATTGCTAAACTATGGTTAGTTGGATTGGAACGCTTACACTGAATTAATAATGACGAATCCATTCGATTTACAACAACGGTCCAAAACGAAAACAAATGACAGCCGCCCATTTTGATATTAATTTGATTGAAACATTGCATACCGTTTTACATTTGCAAAGCGTTTGATTTGTTTATGTTATTGGAATGGATTTTAGTGGAATAACACATTGTACATCTAAAATTTGCTTATTTTAGTAATTCAATATGGTAATTATTTCGTAAGGAATCATTTAAATCTTACTGTTAAACACTGTTTTAGGATGGATAGGATGACACGGTTTGTTTCACAATTTAAAATGTCACTCGATACTGTACATGTTATAATGTTACTGGATATCGTCCGTGATTAGTCATCCCGCGAACATGGCACTTGCAACAGCGTCGAAATATCGGGAACTCGAAATAATAAATAATCACGGAAGATAACCCGTAGAAAGAGACATTTCAAATCTTATTGTTGTTAAAAAGGATGGACGTATGAATGTTTGTTTTCTATTCTTTCTCAAAAAAGATGGATAAAATAGATAGAGCATTTGCTCTAGTAAGATTTTTAACGTTTTTGTGATCGAAAGTGCACGTTAATTTGATGGAAGAAATAGTTTCTCGCTCCTACACTAGAGGCGCTTTTTTATTGTCCCTACAGTTAACGCAGTAAACACTTCAAGTACGCTGTAAATGAAATATGTACAGAAATCTTGTGATAAGGTCTTGTATTAATATGTAGGATATCTTTTATCAAATTCAGGCAAAAGATAGTGTTTATATTGAGTATGTCAGACAATAATCAATTTAGAATCAATGGCCTAAAATGTAACCAGTGCTCTGACATGGCCTATCTTTGCGATGTTTTTCTTCACATCTTGAGAGCAATGGTGATGAAATAAATTACACAAAGTAATGCACCGCTATTTGGGTTCAAGCCCACCACATACAACTCGTAAGTCGAACTCATTGAGAGAGAGGACAGCGTCTTCCCTCCGCCCCAACCGCAGTGGTGTACGCCCACGGCGTCGGACGTCGCAAGATCGAGACGATCTCCGGCCACCGTAGGAGCGGGCATGCGGACAGCGAGTAAAGGGCAACTCGCTGTCCGACCATGGACCATGTCCGGGTAGACGGGGCCCCCTCACAGAGGGTCAAAGCCTGCCGGGGTCGCGAGATTTATTTCCTCACCGTGACCCCGGAACATAAAGGGCGAATGAAGAACACCGTGGATTTTAGTCAGTACAAGTCTGACAGTACCTCTCGCCCTGCCCGGGGTGGGAGGTCTCATTTGATGATTTTACCAAGAAAAAAAAAAAAAGGCGTACTCATTACCACTGAGCTAGACACTGATTCTGATATTTATTTAGTGTCGCCGCACACGAGTCACTCGCGACATTCACCCCGCCATGAGAAGCTAGAAGCGTTTAGCGGCGGCCACCGGCGTCAACCGTGTGTTCCGAGTCCATATAAAATGTATTAAAACTTCAAGAAATATGCCTGTGGCGGCGTTTTGTGGTTGTTGCCAGTGGCCTGTGTGCGGGAGCCCTTAGTATTACTAACTTAAAAAATATATTTATTTTCTGGCCTTCGACAAGCTTATTAAAACATTCACCTTCCATATGACCTTAAAAGCTCTCCCGTCGAGTCTAGCGCTTAGTTCAGTCTAAGTATGTACTTAGAAAGTCTAGGCTTTAACTGAAGTACCTAAATATTTATAAATTATTTCTCAAAATGAAAATGTTTTTTCATCTATTAAATAATCTGCACAAATAAATATAGAGAACAACATATAGATTGTTTAAAGGGCGTAACTGACATAATATCCAATATTTGACTAAAACAACTAAGAAAGCTAAGCTTTGGCAAGACTCGCCACATAAGTTTCTGCCGTTGTGTAATATATATAATTTAAAAACTACAAGCGAGCGGGGACAATCCGCCGCTCCGCTCTAAAAATTCCTCCTGCGTCGTCGTTGCGTGTAGAAACATTTAAACTCACAAACAGCCAGAATGGAAGCAAAGCAGACAAAGTAGATTATAAAAATATTTAGTCAAATCAAATCAAAGCATTTATTTCAAGTAGGCCAGTTATAGCACTTTTGAAATGTCAAAAGACAAAAACAGTTCAAAAATAATTACGTTAAATAAATAAAAACAGTTCAAAAATCACACGACATAAAAACTATGAAAGTACCGTAGGTCCGTGCGGGAATCGAAACCGCGATATGCTGCATAGCAGTGGAACGCTCAGCCAGTAAGTTCCTATACACATACCTTATACTAATCACCGCCTAACATCGTTCCAAGGGCGTAACTGAAATAATATCCAAAGTTTATCTAAAACAAATAAGCAGGACTCGCCACTACAGTTGTGTAATATTTAAAAAAAAAATTGTCCCCTTCTAAAAATTTCTCCTTTGTCGTCTTTGCGTACACACACATTTAAACTTACATACACTTACAGCCAGACTCGACACAAATTAGATCGTAAAATATTTGTATCATGCGGGAATCGAAACCGCAATACGGTCACTAAGGTCCTGCACACCCACGTCTTTTGTGTTCCATGCTTGTCAACAACACACACGTTATATAACAATCACTGTCTCGCATGGCGAGGGCGTAACTGTCGTAACAGACTATCATCAATGTGCGATGAATTGGCAGCTTGCCATTGGATTGCCTTACTGCCGCCGTACCCGCCAGGATATTGTTGTACCTAAGTATTAATAGTTGTGTAGGCTGTGTCTTATAGGCCGTAATCTGTACTATTAGGGCGAGGGCAAAATAGCGCAATCTTTGAAACGTGAGTAGCAGAATTTCGGTCGCTTGCTTGAAGTCTTTTGCGACGCAAAATGAGTGGTCTGACTGTACCAAAACACGAAATTCTGCGACTCTCGACTCACAAAATAACGCTCGTTTGGCCTCACCCTAAACATACATCTACACCCATATTATAAAGAGGAAATAGTAGATTACGCACCAAGGGAGTAAAGCATTGCCTTACGTCACGGGCGTATTGAATCCCGAAACGACACTAAGGATTCTGGGGTGAACCTCCGTAGCGCAGCGAGGAGGTTCAAGTGTTAATTCCCGAGTGAAACGAGGGAATTAAGTTAAGAATCCCTAGTGTAGCGAGGGATTCAAGTCAGCCCAAGACAAGGCAGCTTTACTCCCGAGGAGCGTACTCTGCTTTTCACACCTACTGAGAGGAAATAAATTCGATTTTTGAAATTTGATGTGGTACGACAACCTTCGAACGTGAAGTTGGCACCACTGTAAGCGATCAGCTGTTGCTGCCAGCGGCCGCCATTACTAATACGACTCCTTGGTGAAAGTTTTCATACGGTTTTCTTTTAGGTTCCAAATTCAAATCACATTATTCCCACGGGAATAATGAAATTCAGTAAATATATTATTCCCGGCTCGCGCGAGGGGGAATAATGTCATGCTTTACTGTAGGTTTGCCTGACGTATAATATGACATTTACGAGCAAGTAGTGTGAAAAAGATTTTTTGTTGGTGTTGAATGGGCTCCGAAAATACTGGACTGACTCGCGACTGAACTTTCTTCTTTATTTGAATATGACATTATTTATGTGGTAGCAACATGCATCAAATAAAGTTTTAATATTGTTCAACGCACTTCAATCGTACATAGATTATCATATAATTTGCTTGAAGTGTATTAGTGTAACACTTCAAGCAAATTATATGATAATCTATAAATTATATGACAACCTATGACAATACTCGTGGTCTGATTATAATCAAGCAGTCTAATGGAATTTCCAATTACGAAGACATTGACCATTAGATAGTCGGTATTATGGCATTACCATTATTGTAATTTTGTACGAAATTATTATTAAAATTACGTAATATATAGAACAATAGCATCACGCTTCTAGCTCTCAAAGAGTTACACAGAAGTGTACGTAACCCACATATCTTTTATAGTCCCATGTTTTATTATAGGGGTGATATTCCCACCATACTATTTCCAAACCACTGCTATTCCTGAAAGCCAGAATCAACAGTGGTGACAACTAGAAAAGCGTCGAGATAATGAAGCTTGGCATTTCCCGGAGAATGAATTTACCTGTTTGCATTCTGCAATGAAGTTCATCAGAAAAGAATAGTGGAGGAGTAGGAAAAAATACGTAGTTTCTCCAAGTAAGGGGTGAGCCTATTGCCATGTTAAAATTCAGACTCCGTGGCTGCGTCTGAAAAAATCTTAACAAAAAAGCCCAATGAAACATTGGCAGACCCGTTAATTGAACGCGGGTCCCCATGTTTAGCAGTCGCGATTAGAACAACTAGACCAATGAAATGGTCGAGAAATATTGCATCATATTTCTACGATAAACAAGGTTTTGTCCACGGATTCGTTTTGCGGGGTCAAGCAAAGTGGACAAGACTTGTTTCCTATCCTTATTCTAATCACCGTTTCGAAAGTTCCATAATTTTTTTTTGTATCACATATCATAATTCATCACAATTGATCCGCAAATAACAAACATAAGCATTTATAGCGTTTACTAGCTGTTCCCAAGGGAAGTTAAAATCAGGATAAAAATCCTAAATGTTAATCCAGGTTATTATCTATCTGAGTATCAAATTTCATCCAAATCAGTTCAGTGGTTTTTGCGGGAAAGAGTAACAAGCATCCATCCATACGAACTTTCACATTTATAGTAGAATTAGTAAAATAGTAAGACTATTTATTAGGTAGAATTTTATTTAAATGTCATAGTTGAATTGTCTCCTCAATATTCTGTTTACGAGTAGCGACTAGAGACTCAGATCCAAAAATAATCAAAATTTCTCCGAAATATCGAAGTAAAGCTTACAAATCGTCATAAAAGACTACGATGCTTCGCAATGCCATAAAATATTAACTCTTTTTATCTCGCTTTTGGAAATAGGTCGTATCTCTAGGTACCTATAGTTCAAAGAAATACGTGTCTGACATTGTAATGCTATGTATTTTATTTATTTGGTAAATGTTAGCTGTTGTATGTACATCTATTTATTTTTATAAAATTCCATGTAACTATTTTAGAACGCAGCCACCTCTCAATCGATATTGATAAAATTTTGTCTATGTGTGAACACGCACATTCACAAAATTTTACTAAAATAGGCTATTTATTTTTAATATTTATTAAAATAGGCTAATTATAGATTTGCAATTTATTTATGCTGTAAAAGCATCAATAAATTGCAAATCTATAATTGTCTCTTATTCAGATTATAAAATGAAACAACGTATCCACGAAAAAAGTCAATTTCATCAACAAAATACCGATAACATAACCCCCTTATGTTTTCCTATAAATCATAAATAATTAAGATTTAAAAATATGACATCAATAAGTGTCATCTATCCCTACATTTTTTTAATCAATGGATATTGACAAAAATAAAAAGGTCCATAGTATTTCAAGATATCGCCAGGCGATTCGACCCTTGACGTGACCAGAAGACTGGCCTATTCCTAGGTCGAAGAATCAGCATTCTCATACAATGTGGCAATGCTGTCAGCATTACACTGTTCCCGTTAACACCGATGTGGACTTGTTCTTGGACGCCATTAAGTATTTGAGTAGAGGTGGGCGATAATATATTTCTAATTAAAGTCACGTTTAACTACGCAACGAATTTTAAAAAGATTTTCTTTTCATTTAATTATTACAAAGAGAATTTATGCCACAGAGCTTATGTTTGAAACTAGCTGTTGCCTGCGACTTCGCCCGTGTCAAACTTGAAAAGTATCCGACGGGGCTGTAACTTATCACTTATAAACTTTCGCGTTTATAATATAAGTTAGTTACATTTTTTTTTAAACGTAGGAATCACCAAGAAAATGTTTGCTCAATCGTGGGTGCTTTTACAAAAAGATTAATTTTAGAAACTCACATACACAGAAATATCATAAAAATATTTTTTCCGTGCGGGGATTGAATCCGCGACACGTAACGCAGCAGTCGATTGCTCAGCCACAGCGCCAAATGTATTAAAGAATTGCATATGATTTGTCAAGTCACAAAAAAAGTGCGAAGTTGGAGTGGAATTTCAGTACCAAAATAGTTTCCGTGCTTCAAAACTTCCCGGATTTTGTTTTTTTTTTTACGCACACAAATGGAATCCCATTTCGTAGATGGATGGGGGTAACGTTTTCACATTATCAATGGCAGGCAGGCCCCTTATATTTTCAGACGGTATACGGAAGATTTAGGACTAGCTAAAAACATCTATATCAGGTTATTATGTTCTTGAGTAAGGCTATTTATATCGAACGCTTTCATAAAATGTTGGTTATGTAGGTAGATCAAGCAGCTGTTTCTTCATATGAAAAAGAATCATGGAAATTACCTTAGTACTGCGAATTACATGATTTCTTTGAACAGTACATTACCGAGGAGCTCGTGGGTAGATAATAACAGCTGTATAGATCGATTTCCACGTTTAAGCCGTTATTTTCTACGTGGTAAAGTCATCAAATGAGCCCTCCCACCCCATACTGTCAGACTTGTACTGACTAAAATCCACGGTGTCCTTCAATAGCCATTACGTTCCAGGGTTACGGTTCCTGATGAGACAGTCCAGCGAAAGTTTAAGCCTATTTTAAAAACCTTATACTGAAAATGAAAATGGTATTTTCTCCTCATATTCATGTTGTATTTCTTTGTTTCAGAGTCATTACTGCTAAAGATAGTACGAGTAACAGTCCCCACATACAGAGTGCGTGGTCAACCAGCCCAGTTCGAGTGCGACTACGAACTGGGCGAAGACAACTTGTACTCCGTCAAATGGTATAGAGACAATGAGGAATTTTACCGGTTCATGCCCAAGTTTGATCCTCCGAAGCACGCCTACAAATTGGAAGGGATCAAAGTTGATGTAAGTTGGTTGTTTAAGTTTTAAGTAGCCATTAAGCCTATTGTAGTAGAAGGCGGTCATGCGGTATTAATGTATGGCTAGTTTATGTAGTTGTAACAATTATAGTTGAGCTAGATGATTTGGGTTAAGATTTTAATATGAGCAATTGTAACGGTGGATCTTTCGCTGAACCACTTCAAGACATCGAGTGTGAGATCGTATAATCCTAATCTTAAAATGATATTATAAACGCGAACATTGTTTGTTTGTTACCTTTTCATGCCTTTTCCTGAAATTTTGACATGGGGTACTTTTCATCCCGAATAAATAGTACCGTTTTCGAGAAAAACAACAATGGCGTCCGATATGCGATCCTAGTTACTGATACTGCTAGCCATCCCAGTGCAAGGCAAAGGCCTCTCTCCATGATCTCCAGTTTTCGCGATTCAGGGCCAAAGTGAACCATTGATCGGTGGCTTTATCCAGTTCATCTTCTATGAGGTCTGCCGCGACGCCTTCCGGCTGTGTCAGAGCTCCACAAAGTATTTATTTTGACCCTCAGCTCATTGAGCATGCAGACGTGGCCGACCCAGACCCATTTTAGTGTAGCGGCCTTTAGACCAGCGATTGCAACTTGTGTTTTTGAGCGCAGTGTGCTGTTGCGTACACGGTCTCTTAGTTTGGCGCCTAGAATACTGCGCTCTATTGCACGTTGGCGGACCTTGAGTTTGGACTTTTGAATATTGGTCAAAGACCGAGTTTGGGATCCATTGGTCAAAATGGGAAGAATGCTCATGTCCATGATTTTGCGCTTAAATGTCAAAGGAAGCTCTTTCATGAATCCCATGTGAAATATATATTTTTTAAATGATCGAATTCTAAATTCATACGAGAGAAGCTGTTGGCAAAATCTAGCATATATGGATGATCTAAAACCTTTCTCAAAAATGCTCACTAGTTTATTGTAAGCTGTTTCGAAACACCCTATACATTTTTGGAAGTAATTTAGTAGCGCTAACCATAGAGTTACTAAAGAGTCTGACAAAGACGTTTGTCTTTTATAAACATAATAGCTTGTAATTTGACCGACTCACACTCTTCAAACACACAAAATTTTGCTTGACGACGGCCCCGTAATCGGGTCGCTCTCATTTTCGAGACATTTATTAGAATAGTCGAAATTAATGACGTAATCTAAATCTGATACCGCACTCCAATGAAAAGCAATCAGTCTCATTTCTGTAGAAACTAAGTAGGTACTCATGTACTGAATATAATTAAACGTCTGTAAATGATGCCAGCTAATTTCAAGGAGTTAACCACAATGTCTGAAGCACAACGTCTTATGAATTTCCTTTGTAATGTTGAGGAGTCGACGAAAATATGTCTACTTTGATATTCCTCTGTTGGCAAGCCGTTTCAACTTTACCATCATGTATTTGAAAAGCCATTTCGAATTGAGGTTTCTTTTACTCAATGAGCACCGTTAACCTTTCGTGGAAGGTAAATTATATTAAGAATAGTCCTCGACAAAAATCAGACGAATGTCAATTTTGAAGGAAAAGTTTTGGTATAAATGCCTAAGATTTATGAAATGTAATACATAAGGCAAATTATCGGTGTAATTTAAAAAGGTTTTCTTGGAATTTCATTCTTTAAAGAGGTTATGTAGGTTGGTTATCTGTTCGGTCCGCACAATAGGGGACGCAGTCGAACACTGACAAAAGGACGGGATAGAAAAGAGCCGATGCCCCACAATCCATACGAGGCCATTCAGGAATACTATCGTCTAAGCTAGTGGAAACGTGCTCAACAAAATTACTTGTAGTAGGTGATTTAGTCAGATTCCATTTGCCTTATTGATCATGATACAATGAGAACTTGCTCTCATTCATTCTTACGGAACTAGGCCTAAGATATTTTGGCTATAATTGAAATCACGTTATCTTATTAAACCTTAAGAACCTCAGAATCTCGTGACAGCCAAAAGTTAATTATTTAAACTTCTAAAAATACTTTAACCCGAATCAAGCCATAGGATTTATCGGTCCGAAAACTTTGCTGCGACAGAAATCTTTGGCACTATTTTTAAACAATTTAATGTGGATTTTAAAAGCAAAGTTGTGAAACGTGGTGAAACATTTCAAGTGTGCAATTTAAAAAAAAATCTTTAGGTAGATGTAGTTGAGGAGATGTTTTTAGAAAAGAAGACGTTTGTTAAATGGCACAACTTTTGTATGACTTCTAACAATTAGCTCACTACCTACATAGTTTTTTAATAAGAAAATTTGTTTTTCCTGTATTGATCGATCTGGCGAAGGGAAACTAAAATATTAAGTTTTTACCAAACCTACGGTTTGGTAGTAAAATAACAGAATAACATTAGTGATTTCTAAGATAAACACTTAGAAATCACTAATGTTATTCTGTTATTTTACGAACTTGATAAGTCGTTCACGGAAAAATTTGTGTTTCGCTTCCAAAAAGTGTTTTTTTTTTCTGAAACTCATCAGAAATTTTATCTTGACAGTTACAAAAGTCAGATGACAGAAGAGTCATCCTGCACCAGGTGACGCTAAAATCTAGTGGACTATACAGATGTGAGGTGTCAGCAGAAGCGCCGAGCTTCGCATCAGCAGCTGGAGAGGGAAGAATGGAAGTTATATGTAAGTTTTATGGATGTTTTAGTAGTAATCCTAACGTTAAACTCTTTCAATGCACTTTAGCAAGTTAGCTTCAGATCTCTGTGGGTTTTTTAAATGACTTGAACTTTTGGCAAGTGTGAGCGTTGCTGTAATAGGTTGGTGCATTGATCGAAATTCCATTTTTTTATTTATTTTAAAACTGTTTTACAGCGTTGCCCTACACTTTGTATTCCTCCTATACAAGAGAAACGTAGGTGCGTTTACAAACATAAACTCACCAACACTGAGACTCAGAACAACTACTTATAGATCACACAAATATTAATTTTATGCAGGAATAGAACTCGCAACACGAAGAGAAGCAATTCAATCGCTCAGCCAGTGCACCGATCGTGCTATATACTTCCATAGCTTATTAACCTTTATCCAAGTTCACCACTGATCTAATTAAAATATCTGTGTTCATCAAATTTCGAAACCGGGTCGGGTAACTACTTAGATTTCTCCAAGTAAAAAGGGCCGGCTTTTTGCTATTAACAGCCTCAAATACGGACTTGGATTTTGGAAGTCCGAACCGGGCAACTGCGAATTTGCTAATAGAAAACCCAATTACCCTTTCGCCAATCCTGGGATCAAAACAAGAAATCCACGGTTTGTTATTAAGGTAGAATTAAAACCGGGTAGTATCAATGTTTTTAGCCGGGTCATTCTTATTGTAATACTACTAAAATATGAATATATCGCAAAACACGTCTTAAGATTTTAAACTTAAAGCAGATATTGGAATGCTCTGTGGTTCAATCTTGTGTGAAGCTGTCAAGCCTCGTTAGAAGAATTTATGTGACTAGATACTCGGAACCGACGCTTTAACAAAGACGATGTCCTTTTGTAAAGAATTGCTACAAATTCAAGAAATGCCCATATAGCTAGTATCACCGCAGATCGATTGCCACGTACCGGTTTTGTTAGTAAGCTGTTCAAATGTTTTAAAATTTATGACCGTGAACTTGTAATGTGACAGGTGTTATTATATCGATTGTTAACACCTACTATTTTACTATATTAAAGCGCCCAAATACTTTGATATAATCATAGGTCTCTTTGTAACATCAAAATTTAAAATATCTACAAAACACCTAACAACCGAGTCAAATGTTAATAATCTTGAGCGTTTCTGTCAGTTTTCTTCGTAAAGTCACGATTTATTTCGTTCATTTACGAGTTTAATTTCACAAAAATTCCAATTTCATTCCCTTTGACGAGAGGCATACGTAACAGAAGGAGGCCATTATTCCAATTTGGAGTTTGTAATACAACCGCAGTTTCAGTGTGGCTCCCGGCTCTAAACACGATAAATGTAAAACCATTGTCTTTTGTCATTTAACTTTACATGTTGCTCGATTATATTACACGATGTTACAATTTGAGCCTGGTTCTAGTGTTTAGGCCAAGTTGCGTTTATCGGTGTTTATTTCTCGTATTTGGATCCTTACCAAGAGCAAAATGTTTATTATTAGAGTGTTTGCTAGCAAGCCTTTTGTAGCCATTTAAGAGAGTGTTTTTAACAATAGTTTTTTTCCCCTCAGATTTACCGAGAGAAGGTCCAAGAATAACAGGCAACGAACAAGAGAACAGAAGAGGGGACTCCTTATTTCTGAACTGTACGTCGGGGCGGTCGTACCCCGCGGCAGTGCTCAGTTGGGACATTGATGGAGAAAAGGTACTATTAAATATTTTGAACGAAAAAATATTGACATTTACGAGACGGGCGATGTTTTCGATTTCAGTTTTGATAGAGGTAACATTTTTCTTTGTTTTACGTGACCCAGATAAAAACGGACCTAATTTACTGTACTGGCTATCGGACATAGCAGTTTTGTGGGTTTGATGGATGTATTTTTGATCCGATAGCAGAAAGGACTTTTCTGTTGTTTCTTTGTTTTCTTTTCCTTGACGTTTCTTTTAGTGGTTTCAAAATTACTGTAATCAAATCTTTATGCATTTGCAACATAGTACTTCACCTGCTCGACAGACACATAATTCTAAAATGACAGTCATTATTCGTGAGTCCGCTACTCGATAGTCCAGTCGAGGACGTCGTGATCGAACATAATGCATTATGCGTCCATTATCTACCGTGCCGGCAACTAATCCTCGTGTCCAGGACCAAGTACTCACATCAATCAATCTTCTAGACACAGCTTGCATTAACCATTTGCATTCCTGCGATTATTTCCAGGGTTCTGTACCTCAATAGGAAAAAGGAAGTGGATATGTACACTTCGTTTACCGTATGTCTGTCTGTCTGTGAAGACTTTTTCTCTGACGAACGCTTATAAGTATCAAGTTAAAATTCTTCAGCCTATTTTAGCTCATCAAAAGATGACCTAGGTATTTGAATTTCAAAATCTGTAGGTGTACTTACCGTTGACAAAGAATCATGAAATTTGCAGTGCAGCTAAGACATAGTAGCAATTTAGTAATGAAAAAAGAAAGTTTGTATGCGCTTTATTCCCTTAGTCCGTAGTATTTCCTTAGTCTATGAATAAATAGTTGCTAAATTATATAGCCAGAAAAAAAATATCATCAAACAAAATTCAATTGTTTTGCATAAGAGAGTCTGCTTAAATTTTCTAAACAGTAGGTAAAGTGGTTTTTGCTAAAATAATTTAGTATAATATGATTACTATTTAAGCATGAAGAGTACCAAATTGTTTATTATTTATGTAGATAATTCATAAGAGGCATAAAAAATATCGATATTTTATGAAAGTCATAAAAACTGTGTGAAGCGACGGCTGCTCCTAGGTTATAAAGTACAGTTATAACCTAGAAGGTCTTGAACAATACAAAAAAAAAGAAACCGGTATATCATACATAGTTATGAGTGTCTTGAGGGTATTCCAGCTGTTGTTATCAAAAAAATAATGTCGATAATAGTAGGTAAACATTTACATACAGAAGTATGATTAAATCATATTATAAGCACGCACTATAAAGTGCTATAATGGGAATTTAGAAAAATAAAACAGCTCACAATAATTTAGTAGAAATCCCAGAACGCTTGTGTGTCGTTACCATTTTATTGCAAAATTATACCTGTTGTTCTAGATCTATACATAATAAAAGAATAAAATTTTAACGAACTCCCCTGTGAATGCCTATAAAAGTTCGCCGACGTTATGAAATAAATAAATCAATTTATTTGCTTTATTACGACCTAGCTTTTGAGCTATTTTATGGAGAAATTAATATGAAAGTATGGCCTCAGTGTAATTAATGTGCATCCATTAACTGCCAGTTAATTACACAGTTTTAATTTCGATAGGACAGAAATACAGTATTACACGTACCGAAAGATTTAATTTCGGCGAGCGATCCTTATTGATATAATTGTACATCCTACGCATTTGACCCTTTTCAGCGAGTTTCAGTTCTGTAATTCGACTCTGTCCTCGTATAAGGTTTTTACAAATTTTAACTTTGCTGGGCTTATTGAAGTGCGGGCTCGTATTTATCTTTTATTTCTGATTTGGACCGAGTTTGTATTTGTTTCGAACAACACAACCGAACTCGTCACATTCTTTTTTATTCGGGTCTAACTTGTAGCAATATACCAAGATATACTGGCTCAATGTTTCTGTACAATTTGTATGAGTTTTTGTGTGTATTTTTTGTTTTTCTTTTTAATGATGGCGGGGTTTTTATTTTAGTCTTGTCTGTATAACGTGAATTGAAATAGTTTTTTGTTTTTGTAGTATGTTTTCTATATTTATTTTTAGCAAATTCTGAAGCGAGACACAATGTGTTGATATAAAAATATGGATTACTTACGTCTACTACTAATTTAAATTAACATTGCGGATAACGCCAGGCTATTCGCATACAGGCAAAGAGACCCCTTAGGCACTCAGTGCCCAAGGATGAGTTTTTGCCCGTATCCCAGGGTGCACCGGCCCGAAAAACTGGTCTTCCCCCCGGACGTATCCGAGAGGGAACTCCAGTCCACGCGCGCAGGTGGAGGTTTCCTGTCTTAGCACCCCCGTTAAATCACCTATATTAATATTTATTCGTGTCTTGATATCAAAACTCTTTAGAGAAATATAGAATCAATATCTGTAGGTACCGGAAAGCAAAATCGATGTCAGTATAGGAGATTAAACCGTTCGGCATTCATCTGCTATATATTTGGTAGAATAGATACATGAACAAGATCCCTTCTCACAATGGTTGTTACCATGAAAATGATCAATTAACGCGTTAAATGATCCGGATGGAGGGGTATTGTCAAGTGACTTCTTGGAACTAGTATGAAGCTCTATTTGTAGATATTCCGACGATCGATTGGTAAACTGAATGCTTGGCTATTTCCTAGAGATGTACCGATAAGTCGGCCAAAATCGGAGTCTATTCGACGATAGGCTATTGTATGTTTTACTGTTATTTTTTTTATAAACAGTAACAGGCCTGTTGGTCTAGTGGTTAGTGACCCTGACTGCTATGTCGGAGGTTGTGGGTTCGATTCTCACCCAGGACAAATATGTTTGTTCTGTGTCCGGGTGTAATAATTTAACTACAATATTTATGTATTTAGAAATACATAAGTATGTTTATCAGTTGTCTAGTACCCATAACACAAGCTCTGCTTAGCTTGGGACTAGATGGCGTTGTGTGATAGTTGTGGAATATTATATTATTATTGTATTATTAATTTTACTTATTTAGAAGTTCTATTTATTACGTAATCTATTAACCAACCTATTCCTTGTTTACTGAATAATTAAACTTAATTCAGTGCGATCGAGTGCATTTTATAATGTAAATCAATACATTTAAGTCGACTTTAACAGTAAAGTTACTGATATTGCGCTATTGTCCTAGAGAGCAGAGCAATATAACCCTAGAGTTAAAATAATTATTGTTTTTTTCCACTATACTAGGCCTTTTCACAGCCGACTAGTCAACTAAACAAGGTATTTCACGAAGGGCACCTGCTGACAATGGCACCTGAGCTGCTTGCACCTTATCTATTCGACATAAGGCACCTGTCAAAATTTTTCGCAGGTGGCAGGTCCCCTACGTGGAATACCTCAACTAGACGGCTAGTCGGCCAAATTCATAGTCGGCCCATCTCTATAATAATCTCTCGGATATTCAGATCGCTGTGAAGGGTGCGCCGTTCGATCTCGATTTCGTAACGTTTAGTAATTGAATAATTGATAAGGAACCTGGTTGAACAATTAAGTGCTAGTTGAATCGTTGAATAATTATTGGCTATAGACAAATCACTATACAATAGCTATTGGCTTGTGGTCATTACATCAATGATTTAGTAGAGCTAGATTATTAGAGATGCTGCTCACTTATTACCGCGTGGTAAAATCATCAAATGAGTCCTCCCACCCCGGGCAGGGCGGGAGGGACAGTCAGACTTGTACTGACTAAAATCCACGGTGTCCTTCAATAGCCCTTTATGTTCCGGGGTCACGGTGATGGAAATAAGTCCGCATGCCCGCGCCTGCGGTGGCCGGAGATCGTCTGCCGACGTCCGACGCCGTGGGCGTGGACCACTGCGGTTGGGGCGGAGGGAGGACGCTGTCCTCTCTCGCTCGCGGCCCGCCACCTCCTTCACGAGCATTACTGCTTCGCAGAAGGTGGCGACCGCTTCCCACTCCGTCTCGCTCCGCAGATGCTGCTCTTTGGAGACTTTTGGTCGCATGAAACTATTTGTCACTAGTTAGCGCACTCCCCTAAAAGTTGAGTATAGTTGTTCTAGGTGTGGTCGTTTGTGTATGTGAGTTTATGTGTTTGTAAACGCACCCACGACACAGGATAAATTCCTAGTGTGGGCCAACGTCTTTTTTTTTTAATGAAGGTTTGAACAATTTGTAAGCAAGGTTAGAACATGAGGTACATCAAACATTGTGCAGAAATATGAAGGTTCTAATATACAGAGTTTTTCTTTTAAATGGGCCAAAAGGGAGAAACTTGCATCCATAAGAGATACGAGAAAACTTTCTTAGAAACCTTTCTTGATACTGAAGCTCTTTTTTGATACTGAAGATTTTGGCGTTTTTATTTTTTTGGTCAAGTGTGAGCTGTCCACAGAAATGAGTGAAATTGACCAAATTTTTTTTTAATGCTGTTCGACTCTGTTTCGTGTAAGGATCATTTCATTGTAACGGAAGAAAAAAATCGGGACGGCGGTAGTTGGTCAAATTTAGCATAATATTTTTTATACAAATTGTATGAACGAAAAAAAATACCATTTTTTTATGATGCCATGTTATTTAGTGTCTTGTAAAGATCATTTCATTGTATGGGAAGGAAAATGACCGGACAACAGAAGTGGGTCAAATCTTATGAAATACTGACACTGCTAATACGACTTTATGCTGTTAGAAGAAACATTACTCTACTTTTGACCAACTTCTACTGTTCAGATATTTTTCTGCCCATACAATTAATCTCATCCTAATACATGATAGTAAGTCAAACAGCATAATAAAAAAAATCATATTTTTTTCGGTCATACAATTTGTATGAAAAAATATTTTGCTAAATTTGACCAACTTCCGCCGTCCCGATTTTTTTCTTCCGATACAATGAAATGATCCTTACATGAAACAGAATCGAACGGCATTAAAAATAATTTTGGTCAATTTCACTCATTTATGTGGACAGCTCACACTTGATCAAATAAAATAAAAACACCAAAATTATCAGTATCAAAAAGGAGCTAAAGGTTCCTAAGAAAGTTTTCCCTTATCTCTTATGGATGCAGGTTTCTCCCTTTTGGCCCATTTAAAAGAAACACCCTGTATAGTTATTGTATCTACAAGAACTATATTAGAAGCTAACTTTATGACTATTCTAGTTTCCGTTTTCGCCAAAACAGATTCACGAATGGAATGCCTAAATATTCCAATTTTTGAAAAGCACAGGATTTAGGCGTTTCCTGTGAATAACAAAAATCAACCTATGGCTCTTTTAATGAAACGCAATTTCTTTGCGAAAAAAATGGACACTTATCCATACTAATTGACGTTTCACAATTGAACAAATGGCCGATCTTCTTTTGTTTTCCTTTTTCCATCCGTGTAGATTTACGGACTAATTAACTCGGATTTGACCCAGATTACTAGCTGTATTGGGATTATCTTAATAGTCAATACAATGAATTAATTGACAGGATATTTGCAATGATTTGTGGGAGGGATAATGTTGAATAGTGATTAGCAAGAAAGCTGCTGCTGAAATGATGAATCATTGTGAAAACTATATGGTATGCTGACCCTAAAGTCGTCGTATACTAATCGATGCGATTGGTCGTAAATACATTTTATAAACACTCATAAAAAAATCAGAATCAAACTTTATCAAGAAAAATCCTTTTTTTTTTGTTTTCTTTCGAAAGAAACGATCTGTTTGAAATTAAAAACTAAAAGATTTTTTTAGTATCTACCGTAACCAAAAACAGATTCCGTTTTTTCAATGTAATCGCAAACTTTATTTGGTGTGTACGTTTTTGTCACGTTTATAATTGCCCTTTTACATCAACCTCTTAGTAAAATCGTCATAATAAAAACAGATTGGCTACTTTTACTAAAATTTCGATATTTTTATACTATCATTCATCGGTGCCCAGGTTAGTTAATAAAGCAATACGCTTTGGTTCTACTGACCCACATGTTGCAGTACCGGAAATATTCGAAATATCCGCTGCTGGAATTTTAGCGCACAGATTTATTTGCAGCAGGATGTACTGATTTTATGAATCAAAATATTGATTTGAAACATATACGGGTTCAATAGAAGCAAGGATGGTTTCAAAAGAATGTTAACTGAAGAGAGAAAGAAAAAAAAAAGTTTATTAGGACATGCCATAACTGCACGTTTAGGTATTATTCCTGGATTTTTCGGTTGTGTTCATAAAAATATGTAAGTTCATTTTGAACACATTACAATGTAGGTTATTTTTAAGACCAATATTCTACATATATACACACACACACACATAAAAATAGTTCAGAATGATTGTCTGGCAAATAATGTAGGAGTAAAATGGGAAGTGATTTGATGGTATTGTTCTTTTTGTATCCCATTGTATAATTGAATTGTATTTTATTGTAAAATTTAATTGTATGGTTTATATTTTAATTTTTATTGTGATAGTCCCTAACATAGTTTAAGTTTTTCTGTTTACTAACAAACATGAGTCTTAGTTACTTGTTTTAATACATGATATTATTATTATTAATAAAAAAACATTATATCGGTAAAACTAGATAATACGCCCTAATTGACAAAATGCCCCATTATTCTAGCACTTAAACTTACTGCTCGGTACTACACTGTTGGTGTACAGCAAGGCTGAGGCCAAGGGCGAAGTTGTACGTCAGTAACAGTTGCCACAAACTTAATAGTTTGAATGCCAGAATAACGGGGCATTTGTCAACTAGATTGTATTACCTAGTTTTATCCAAAACAATGATTTTGTCTTGAAAAAATCAGATATAATTTCTCTTGCTTAATCTTGCTTTATCTGCGCATTTTTTTTTCTAGATGAGCCTTAACTATAAATTCCCTTCACAGGTCACAGACCCTCTTCTCCTCGTCGAGTACTCACCGACGCAGCATGCCCATGGCTTGCTGTCCACTGCGCTGGGATTGCGAGTGCCCGTGGGCCGGACTATGCAAGTGCGGTGTACAGCACGGGTCGCGCCCGCCTGGAGGGAAGGCAGCGAAGCGGTTGTCGGTAACAGCCAGCTGGCTGATAGTAAAGAGGCTATGTTATTAGGTAATTTATCAATTAATTTGACTTTCTTAATTGAGATTTAGACTAAGGGTAAAACTTGGTAATAATGCCCTAGTTGACAAAACGCCCCATCATTCTAGCAAAAAACTGCGCGGAACCACACGCGAGGATAGCCGCTGTTGGCGTAAAACATGGCCTAGTCCAAGGGCCATATTGTTCCCAACAACAACTAGGGCGTATTAACCGGTTTTACCTATATAGACTTTGACATTCGTAACATATCTTAACAAATCATTTATATTCGATTTAGTTTAGTACACAAATTCATATTCTTTATACTTGGATTGTAAAAACGCCAAATGATTCCCCCCGCTCTGCGTAGAGATGAAGGGACTGTCAGACTGACTAAAAATCCCCCCTGTACCTTCAGTTGCCCTTTGGTTTCAGGGTCACGTTTACCTTAACAGACGGTGCCGCAACCCTGGTACAATTTCGTATCCTTACTTTGTCGTCTTTTCGTATAGATTAAAGTGAAAGCAAGAAGAATTTACTAGTTAGGACTGTGTAACGTAGTGTTTGCGGTTCATCTAGAATATTTATAAGGACGTACTATTTTACGGTCTAGGTTCTGGGATAAGACATTTTAACTATTTCATCCCGCTAGTACTTTTACTTCAGGTAATTTATAAATACCACAATGAAGGAATTCCTAGAGTTTTTTCTTATTTGTATAAGAATTCGCACACGATTTGACTGAAGTTTAGTCATGTGAATGATGCTATAAAACGCCCCGCTGTCTGTGAAAGGGTTAAGTTATTTTTAAGTGAAGGATCCTAAGCTATTCATAGGTCACTAAGTTTGTTTAGAAAAAAGGACGTGTTAATATAAAAGGCAGAAATAAATGTATGATAAAAGGAGCGATAAAAATACCGTAACGAAATTTATTTTTATTGTTATATTTTTAGTCTGGTCAGACTTAAAAAAAACCTTCTGCTTATGGAGGTACAATTAGAAATAAAGACTAGGGCCATTCTACGATGCATCAAAATTGTTCAATGTTTTACTGGCTTCATAAATTACTAAAAGCGTTTAGCACTGTTTAATAAAACATAACGCAACACAGAAAGAGATTGATGTTTTATAAAACATAAAACGCATTTAGTGATGTGTTGCAATTGCGCATAAATCGTCTATTTTTGGATTAGGAAATTGTAATTTGAGATGACTTTATTTAAGCTTTTTCGTGTTAATTTGTATCGATTGTGTCTTATCGTAGAATGACCCTAGTCTTTATTTTTTAAGGTATTGGAGAGGACAGCATTTTTTGTAAGTAGATAAATATTATTATTTATTTTCTCTTAATATCTGTGACAGTCTATTGAATCCGTAGAGTCTATTACAATCCTTATCTGTGATCAAACTCATAGCAATGGACATTTTATGTTTTCGGGCCGCAAAAACTATTTTTTTTCGTTATGATAACAAATTACTTCGTCGTAAAATGAATTACTTTTCTAGACGTGGGCACAAAAGCAATTCATTATTATTTAAACACAATAACTTGAAAGAGGAAAATATAGGTATCTACATACCCGTCTACTTTGTATATTTTTTTGTCTATCTACGTCATAAAAATATTTTTGAAATAACAAAGATAGACGCTACAACAAAGTGCTTTAAGAGGTCGAAACCTTTTTTCTGAATTATGAAATTATCAATGTTGCGAATACTTTACTTAAAACTTCTTGTAGCGAAAGATTCGACGTGGGAGTTAAATGTCTAGTTTTACGTCGAACGGAACGACTCGTGGACGCCTACCTTGCGTAAATATAATTATACTTGTTAAACAGTGCAAGTGAGGGTAATTAAGAAGTTAGCTACAAGTTATTGAAACTTCTATTGTTTATATTTATTACGGTAATAAGTTATTCTTAGGCTATCAATTTTTGGCTTATTGACGTAAATATTAATTCTTAGCTGACCCGGCAAACTTCTTTCCGCCTCAGAAGCAATTTTCTCACCGTTTAAGCCTTCCCTGTACTTCTGTAATTAATTCAAAACTAAAATTAGCCAAATCAGCAATTGATTTTTAACCGACTTCAAAAGAAAAAGTAGGTTCTCAGTTCGACCTGTTTGTATGTATGTTTGGCTGCAATTATCTCGCGTTTGGCTAAACGGATTTGGATGCCGTTTCATTATATTCCGAAAAGTGTTCATTATATTCCGAAAAGTGTTCATTATATTCCGGAGAACGTTTTAATATATAACACTAATACATATCTCTTGACGTTGCTTACGTGGATCCAATTTTGCTTACTTGGATTGGACATTTTCAGAGACGATTGCATGTTTGTCCGCGATCATCTCGCGTTTGGCTGAGCCGATTTTGATGCAGTTTTTATAAAAGTGTTAGTTACATACTGGAAAAGGTTTGAATATATCACAATAATGGATACCTCGTTTTTGTTGCTTACTAGGATTGTAGATTTTCAAAGGTGCCGATTATATTATGAAGTTTTTTGTTGAATATCTAAACTAAAAAGGGAGAAATAAAAAACTTTTTTTAAAAAAGGGAACCGACTTCAAAACCAAACACAAAAAAACTGTAAAATAACTTTTCTTTCGGAAGTCGGTGGCCATTGTCAATGAAATAAAAAAACAGTTTTATTGTATTTGGTTTTGAAGTCGGTTCCCTTTTTTAAAAAAAGTTTTTTTATATTCATCATTAAATTATTAATAAATTATTAAAAAATATTCACAGTCGACCAATCTGACTAAAATAAAAGTAATAAAATAAAAATTAAAAATATTTAAAATCTTTACATGAAACCAGATAAATAATTTAAAATACGCAATTCTATGAATATTACTTATCAACATAAATAATAATTAACATTTACAAGCACCACAAAGTAAGGTTGCAGACACAGTGCAACAATTTGGATTGTGGTGCACCCCCCACTAATTACACCTTGCAAACGAACCAAACATACCTAGGTATCTGTTTATTTAATTAGTACAGGCACTGCTTGTACCCTAAGTTCGTATATTATACAGAATGCGGAATTAATTCCTTCTATCTCAGGCTTTAATTATACTAAATAAGTGATATATCTGTCGTTAGTATGAGCAGTGTTGGCGCAACGGTATACAGGGTTATTTTAAAACATTAACAACCTTTCATGGATTAAAAGTACTTATGATTGTAAATAAATTTTAGTATGAAACAAACCATGTAATCCAAAAAAATGTTCTTTCATACATTGTCAACGGAAAATAAGCCATTTCGTATGTAACACCGTTTTTTTTTCAGGGTTTCTTTCATAGTAAAAGTTGTTTATAATTTTAAGTTCTTTCAATTGAACCCATGAATGCTTAATGTTTTACAAATAACCATGTTTTGTGTATATTCTTTTTTAAGGATGAAATTTATATGAATGTTTTTGTAGATTAATAGGGATATTAATGAACAAAGTTTTAACGTCAAAATTAATGAAAGACAATATTCAATTAAATTAATTGATACGGATATCTATGCGCTGCTCCATGCCAAGATAAATTATACCTAATCTAAAATGACTGCCTTTAAAACGGTCAGCATACTAGTCCTTGAATAAAAAAGGGGAGATTTAGGTACAACATTATGTTAACTAAGGTTAGAACAGTGCCTTAATCACGTAATGGGCCTACCACACGCACACACGAGCTTCACCACAGGTCTGCCTGCGCAAGCCCGACCTGCGCGTACTTGCCTTTGAGTGCAGTTGGGCAAAACTGTGAAGAAGATATTTTCTTCTCTCAGAAAGCCAGCATTTCATGTCTTTTAAATACAATTCTAAAGACAGACTTGCCTATAATAAAAATAGCTTTTATAAATTTCTAATATTTTATTAGATATTACGTAGAACTAAATGAGAGTGCAGCTTTAATTAGTCTGATTTCAATATTTGTTAGACGAGAAATATTGCTCAAAGAAAGATACTTGACAGATATGAGAAATTACTCAAAGATTCAGAGTCTTTTGAAATCTAGCTAATGTTATAATTTATTACAGAAGTTCTCTTTAGCCTTTCAGAAATAATTTTTAATCTACAATATGAAATTTATTACTGAAACTTTTTTAAATTTATTTATTTAAACGAAACGATATGTTATTTAGTCAGTGATCTCCAAACTGTACACAGCACTGTGTCCCATCCAGGATGAGTGCGCGCGCCTAGAGAACGACACAGAGCTGTCAAACAACTGAATGAACATAGGCGCGCGCACTCATCCTGGATGGGACACAGTGGTGATACGTGGTGTCGTCTCTATACGTAGTAATAATAGTTCAATGTACGAGAGGCGACATTTCCTTAGCCGATAGTCCCTCACAACCCAGCTAAAATATCTCGTGAACTTACTCTACCGCATCAAAAGTCCCGCATGAGTACCAAGCAAACGATTGGTCGTCTAAAATCGTTCGGTAATGGAAAGAAGCGCTCATTGAACGAATTTTCAATCGAAACCATTAACTGTGGAAGGATGTAAACGATTTTCGATCGGTGACTGTTTTGGGAAAACATTGCGTTAGAGTAATTTTGTTGTTGCTACGTCGTTGGTACTTGAAAGAGTTTTAACCAACAGCTTTTTTAATATAAGAATGTGTTATTAATTGTGTTTGATTCCAAAGTAGGCATGTTGATACTATAAATAAATCGGTATTTGACTCAAAATAAATGAATTAGTCAGTCAGATAGAATTTTGAAAAATACTGGATGCGTATTGTCTTCATCTGTCAAAAGTAATTATAACTCCTCAAAATTCGAGAGTCCGGGTCATGAAGTCAGAAGCAAGTGATCAAGGCTTGTGCGTCCAAAAGACAGACGAGGCAGTTAATCCAAGATATAAATCAAAAGAGGATTTTGATTAGCCGAGCGGTCAGCTGCTGTTTTTAATGTCGTGGATACGATTTTAGAACGAAACAATTCTCTTTTATTGATCTTACTTGATGTTCCAGGTTTGGTTGTATTTATGAATTTCGATTATTGTATACGCTCCACACAATCTAGAAGATATTCCTAGAATGTAGTTTCTTTTTTTTAAATAGATAAATATTGTCAACAAAAGTCTTGAACTAGCCAGTTTTTCGTGGGCGAGATGCCTCATAATCCAATTTAACACGGCATTGTATGTACAATGCCGTGTTAAATTGGATTATGAGGCATCTCACTTTGGCTGACTAAGAAGCAATTATAAGTTGATAGCCTCACAATCTTGGCATTTTGTCCCAAAAACTATCCAATAATAAAACCCATAATCCCTCTACAAAAAAAAAAAAAAACATAATAGAGCTACAAAAACCTTCAAATCGGTATCGCAAATCCCGAGTTATAACAATTTAATATCCCGACCCGTCTTCCGTATGAATGTTATAAACTGATGTCGATCGCAATATCTTACGACATTATCAAGGGAACAAACCTATTCAAGCGGACTGCTGCTATTATATTCGATATTTCGATACTATTATCGATACTATAAAATGGATTTGTAATCGCAAATAGTTCTGTGCGATTAATTAGATAACTATCATTTCGATGTCTTTAACTGCCTAATACCCCTTTTTTATTTTTTTTTACGTGGTAAAAACATCAGATGAGTCCTCCCACCCCGGGCAGGGCGGGAGGGACTGTCAATAGCCCTTTATGTTCCGGGGTCACGGTGATGGTGTAAGTCCCGCGACCCCGGAAGGCTTTAGCCCTCGTCATTATGCTGACGCGCCGTCGACCCGTGCATGGTCCTTGGTCGGATGGCGAGTTGCCCTTTACTCGCCGCCCGCATACGCCTACGGTGGCCGGAGATCGTCATGCGACGTCCGACGTCGTGGGCGTCCACCAAACTGCCTAATACGCATGTATACAGCATCATTTTTTTTTTTTTTTAAACGGTGCTCTCTAGTCTTTTCTTCTGTGTCGTGGGTGGGTTTACAAACATAGAAACTCAAACATACACAAACACCCAGATCCGGAACAATTTGTTAACACTAATGTTCCGATTAATTAACTACATATTAAATTGGCGTTTCCCTAATTATGTGTGATTTGATTGACGAACACGATTGACAGATTGGATAGGCTATCTCTCTATTAATGTACTATTAGTGGATAAGTTTGATTGATTAAATGGCAAAGCGATTTGAGTTTCATCAAATGAAATAGGAAATACGAAAACAGTTCCAAAGTCTACAATCATGGGTCGATGGCGCGTCGTGTTCCACGCGCACCTCAAAGAGCGTCATCATAATGACGGGGCCCCCTCTCAGAGGGCCAAAGCCTGCCGGGGTCGCGGGACTTATTCCATCACTTTGACCCCGGAACATATAGGGCTATTGAAGGACACCGTGGATTTTAGTCAGTACAAGTCTGACAGTAGGGGTAGGAGGACTCATTTGATGATTTTACCACGCAAATAAAAAAGTCAATAATCATAACAGGCTGTGGAAATGCCTTAACAGATTATCGCGGCTTCGGAATTCAAAGTTTAATTGAAGGCGTGAGTTTTTGTTTGACTTTTAATTTACTGACTCCGAGAACGTCATTATGGACGTTTATCAAGGAACATTGAGACAATTTAACGTATCAAACTTCACATTAATTAATGATCGAAACCTATATTAATTTATGCAATTAAAATTGAACCTTGTAAAGTAAATCTTTGGTAAGCGTATTGAATTAAAATTAAATACGCTTTAAAGTCCTTTATCAAACATACATTTCCAAGCGATTACTTTTCGTTATTTTTTACAGTGAATCAGAGATTTACTATGATGCAGTTGAAAATATCCGATTTTGTGGTTTCTTACTATTTTCATAAGCACTGAGACTGTTTGAGCAATGGACTCAAGTTACTTGTTGGTACAGTACTATAAACAGTGCTAAGCTCTGTTTTTTTTTCTTATTTACAATGGGTTTTGCTTCTAGCCTCAATTATGTCCAGAAGAATACGGACGGCGAGTAATGGGTGACTCGCCGTCCCAAACCCGGGTCGGCGGCACGACGTGTTCCAGGCGCGCCTCAAAGAACTATCAGCAATCTGACGGCTCCTTCTTATCTATCGGTCAAAAGCCTGCCGGGGTCGCGGGCATGTCTCTTCAGGAAACGTGGCCCTGGAATGTAAAGGGCTATAAAGGGATCACCGTGGATTTTAGTCAGTAGAAGTCTGACAGTCCCTCCAATCTCGCTCTTGATGTGAGGACTCATTTGATGATTTTACAAAGATAAGAAAAGGCTCTTTTAGTAATTTGCCGAAGCATAATACTTGTAGTTTTACGCCAGAATTTAATCTATTTGTATACATACTATTATGAGATTTTCTGATGATAAGTAGCTTTAAACAATATTTATACGATCTATGAATAGTCTACCCACATCTTAAATGTTTTGTTCCCAAAATAGTATAATTTAATCTCATAGATACTGATAGTAAGTTATCTGGAAATTCATAATATCAACAAAGGAGTTTGTAAGACATTGAAATATTTCAAAATAGCCGTCCTGAAATAGGATTGTAATTAATTTCGCGAGGATTAGCACTGGTATTTGAGTGGCATTTGTGGAGGTTATACTGTCTGCACGCGATCTAGAGGATTATTCAGGACTAACGAGGCATTTCATGTCAGGTGGCGTTTTAAAGTTTTTGTCCGCCCTTGTGAGGAAAAAAGTGCAAGTTAGTTTATGTGGGAAATGTAACACAAATATCAAAATCAAAAATACAAAATCTAAATATTTTATTTAGGTTTAAAGAAACTTTATTCTCAATAAAAACATAACAATATCACTTACTTGAGAACAATATTAAACATTTAAACATTACAAAAAGTTCGTCGTCACCAGTTACAGACTGTACAAACACACACTCATCCATTGCATTCATCTCCCACAAGTGATCAATCTGCCATGACATACTGACTAAGTTGGTTTTTTTTTTGTTTATTTTACTCATCATAGCCTCAAAGGGCAATTATAAAACGTCGAGAAGAAAAAAAAAAATGGCACGGTTCGGGTTGGTCGTTTCCATGGAAAAGAACCGCCAAGAAACTCCATGGTTACTCTTTTAAAATAATAATTTCTTTTACAATGTTTTTCTTACAGTTGTAGATAGACAAGAGAGAACATCGTAAGCACGATAAGAAGAAGGACCTTCTTACCAAAACTAAACAAAAAAAAAGGTGTAAAAATAAAATTAAGGAGCATATACCTATCGACTTTAAGACCCGGACTTCACTAAAGCGGAGACGAGTGGAGATGTGCTTGAATGACGAATCAGAAATCCACATCTCCTTACCGCTTAGCTTGGGTAGTAAGCTGATTGGCTAATCAACCACATTTCCGCTTATCACCGCTTTGGTGGAGTCCCGGCCTAACTATTTAGACTTTCTTTTCATTATTAATTCGTCTTCACGTCTTAAAACGTCTCAAGGAGCTATCAGAAAATTGAGGTGGCCGATAAGACTAAACGTCTGTCAGGGTTGTGGGAAGCAATTGAAGAAACAGTTTAGTCAGTCACTTCTGACAATCTTTTCTTCCCCACTCAGCGCTCAGAGGGAGAACTCATTTGATGCATTTAAAACAAAAAATGAAATAGATATCATGGTTACTTATTCACTAGGTATCTGTCAGTCAAGTGTAAGCTTCTACCGTCTTACTGCCAGAAGTTAAGCAGCTGTTGAACACTTAAAAAAGTGTGATTGCAAAACGACCCTAATATCAACGTCATCCCGGGTCGACGGCGCGTCGTGTTCCACGCGCGCCTCAAAGAGCTGTCAGCAAATGACGGGGCCCCCTCACAGAGGGCCAAAGCCTGCCGGGGTCGCGGGATTTATTTCCTCACCGTGACCCCGGAACATAAAGGGCTAATGAAGTGACAGTACCTCTCATCCTGCCTGGGGTGGGAGGTCTCATTTGATGATTTTACCACGTAAAAAAAAAAAAAAATCAACGTCATATGCCGTTTAAAGTTGACACTCTTTTCAGGCAAGTGTTCAACCAATGTTTAACCTTTTTTGTAGGAAGACGGCTTTTGTTTACATTGTATTTAAAAGAAACAGTTTGAAACTGCGGGAAACTATCTTTTGAAAACGGCGCACAAAGTAAACGGTACATTATTGTGATGTCCAACTTTTTACCGGCTCCCCGGGGAGTCTCATCATTTAACTCGAATAACAAAGCTTGTTTGTTTCAGTGAGGAGTTCAAGCGAGGCGCCTGCGCTAAGTGTAATGCTGTTAACACTTTCCCTCGCCCTCTTCTTCAGAACCCTAACACAATCAGAAACGTGATAAATTATCTCAATTCTTTTATTAACAAAACGTGATTTAGACACAGGCAAGGCTACGGGCTATTCCAAGCAATAGACCCACAACAAAACTTCTTAGATAATTCATCATTTAATTTTTTGTAACATTCACATTATTGGTTCTAAAACGATTATTTTAACATGATAATGTACAATTCAGGTAGCTAGTAAATACTTAATGTTTTATAGTAAAATATTTAATTAAGTCTTCGATACATATCTCGGTCTTTATTGCTAGTATAAAATAATTTCGTTAAAACTCTCTCAAAAGTGAAGTGTTATCTTTAGGTACAAATTTTATATTTTTGCAGCAAAAGCTATTTGTATTTAATTTTTTATTTGAAAACCTATCTTTAGAATTCAAAATTATATTGTAAATAAAAGTTTAGAATCGCCTTCTTAGATCTACTGATGTATATAAAGTTATAATATTAGTCGACATCTTTTTTGTAAGAATATTATTAAATAAATCGAGAACTTATCTACGTACTGGGAATGTTGACGTTATGTAAAAACAATGAGGGATTAATATTAAATAATAAAATTGATAATCTAGAAATATAAACTGCTTTTAAGAATCCTGATTTTTGTAAACAAGTTTTCTAAGGATCTTGAACAAAATCAAGTCACCGCTGTACTATAAAATAAGTTAATTGGACAATGTTCAAACTGTTCTTAACGCTGTTTAAATAAAATAATTTGGAGCGAAGTATTCGCAGTACATATCCTGAATTGCTAAAATCACGATACCAGTTGTACATATCGGTCTAGTTACACATGTGCTTTCGTTGTTAATGTGTACTGTAATTAGTATTATACTGGCATGATTTTGTTGAAATAAAGAACAATTTGTTACACGGGTTTATTTTATTTTTTGCCATTGGACAGTTTCAGTAACTTATGCTTTCAACACGTCGTATGATTCATTTTGCGCTAACCAAGCGGGGCAGTCCTGCATCGTATGCTTCACTGTGTCCTCCGGGCGATCTTCACAGTGGTGACACCCAGGCGTTTCTTCCCTCCTTTTCCGACACAGGTACCTCAAACTCGACAAGGTACTCGAACAGGTACCCCGAAACTTCCAAGTCCAGTGAGGCCTTGCGTGATACGATAGGCCAGGACGCCGCCGCCGTGACGTATCCAGCCACTCCTCAAAGAGTCTTACCGCCGCAATTGCGACGTGTCCGGAGCTTAGGAACTTAGGAACTAATATTAAAAGCAGAACAAGTCCACTAAAGGCTATAAACGGCTGTAATTAGGATATTATAAGGACTATCAGTGGACGTCTTTCGACTGATGATGATGATGATAAAGGACTATCTAAAGGTTTAGAAATATATAAAAAACGCGAGTCACAACTGAATTGATTTGAGTAATTGGATTACTTAGTCTTGAAGTTAGTATATTATTAAGTAGACAACATGAATTTTCGATATTTTAAACCTGTTTTTGCGAAGAGAACACGTTTTAATGAGTGCATACATAATTGGCCACACCCATTGTTATAATGAGCACGTCACTTCGGAACTAATGCCTCAGAGCATAGAAAGACTAAGATTTTCGATCAGTGCGTCCACCTGTTCTGGTTTACGGAGCCGAGTCGGCTGGTACACAAATTAACAGTCGCTCAGCGAGCTATGGAAAGGCCTATGCTTGGCGTTTCACTGCAAGATCGAATTCGTAATGAAGTGATCCGAGAAATAACGAAAGTGATCGACATAGCTGACTAAGCAAGCTGAAGCGGAAGTGCCAACTAAATCAGTCGTAAGAACGATGATTGTTGGGTTTACATGTTCTTGAGTGGAGACAGAGTATCGATATAAGTATAGTGGGACGACGAACGACGGAGACATGACCTTCGTAAGGTAGCTGGTGACATCTGGATGAGAGTAGCCGGTGATCAAGCGAAATGGCGTGCGATTGCAGAAGCCTATGTACAGCAGTGGACTGCTGTAGGCTGATGATGTAATGTGATACTTAATTATATAGCATAAGGTAGTTATCCTATATCCTGCACTTTCGAGATTTTCCCAATGATCTACACCATGGAGCCCTTCAAAATGAGCGTGAAAAAGTTTCTACAGGGTTGGCAACGCGTTGGCGATACCTATCGTTGGCGGTGACCGTTTTCCATGAGATAGATACATTTTGCTTGTTTATCGCCAATTAATGGTATGAAAAATTAATTATATTCAAGTTAATTACATTTCTGCATTAATAGTTAAGCTTAAGTATCTACTAATTAACTAAGGCTTTAACAAGTTTCAGACTATCTAATTAATTTTCTTTTCAAATCTAGCATCAATGCATTTTTTTTAGAAAAATAATTATAATATGACCTATACTTTTTTGTTTACTCATAGATCTGATTGGTAGACTTAATCAATACTTTTAGTTCGATAATAATATTATTAAAAAAAAATGGTCAAGTTTTGGACGCTTTATTTTTGTTTCTACTTAGATTTAACCGCGTAAAAAATGAATACGGTTTTACATATATAGTCTGGTGAGTTCTATCATACTCCTTCGTTATTAAACTAAATTATCGTATATCAAATCAAGCAATATTGAACCAAACAAGAGAGAATAGAAAGAAGAATAGTTTGAAATTTACAGAATAAATCCGTCTTTACCGGTCTCGTTTGAAGCATTATTTTATCCTGACCATCGCATCCTGCACTATCGTCTGAGGTTTCAGACTCTTTTGTCAGCTTCCATGCTTATGTACTAGTCTACGATCACTTTATTTTATTTTATTCGTAAACTGGACCTTTCATATAAAAACAGTTTTTTTTTAAATCAAGAGTAGAGAGAGCTGTAATTTATTACTAGAAATTCGAGACAAATGACAAACGTAGTATTTAATACTATGTTTTAAAATTATTTTACAGACTCCATGTTCAAAACAACACGAAACGTTTTTCGTCGAAGGTTTTTGTTAAGTTACTTTTTTAGGGTTCCGTAGTCAACAAGGAACCCTTATATGTAGTTTCGCCATGTTAAATGTGATAGTGAGCACGACGCACTCAATCAAATGTTTTCCATGTAGGTACTTGGACATGTTCACTGGTTTTACGTAGGAATCGAACGATTTTTTTTGACGAAAGTTATCATTTATAATAATTAAATCTCAAAAAATAGTGAATGAGGAAATTATACCATGAAACTTGATGTGGTCCTTTAGTAAATTCGAATTAATGTATTCGATAAGGGATACCATATCTAAGGAGCAAACTACAATCAAAAGAAAGGCTTTTAAAACTTTAATCAGTGCAGTAGTAACAATAAAGAGCCGGCCTAACTCAGCACTCGCTATAAAAAAGGATATAAAGATAAAGAGTGACCACGAAAACAACATGTTTTCAGAACAATTGTTTCTAAAGCTGTCTGCATAAATTAGACATTGCGTGCTGAGAGGTATTAGAAACCTACTGGTGCTAACCCAGACTTAGGCTGATAACATTGCTACGTACAAAGACATGCTTAAAGTAGCCTTAAAAACAAAGGAAATGAGACTTTTTTGTTACCCACTTAAGGGTGATGCACTGCCAAGGAAAATAAATTGAACGAACTTATTGTGTCGCATACGTTCCACATTTATAAGGTGAATAAAACGGATTTTTTAAAATAGTAATGTAAATAAATAAATAGGGTGAATTTTTAAACTGGGCGTTGAATTAATTTGGCGAATGGCTTTATCCAAAACTAGTAAGAATATCAAAAAACGTTGAAAGGAGTCTCCTGGCTGATTTTGACGAAATCAGCATCATTGGAATTTATAATAATCAATTATCCTGGCTAGGAATCGAACCATCGATTTTGAAAAAAAAACAGCCTGTACAAAGTTCGATAGTGTCGCTAATAAGGATCACATTCTGGGATGTAATGATATACGGGAAACTTAAGGAAACAGGAGATTTATATGAAATTGCTATTTTTCTATGTCACTTTACATCAGGTTATGCCTGGTGTTGCAAACTATACAGGGAACAGTGGAAGATTATAGGAATGGCCTTTGCTCTTTACGCGTAGCATCATCAATTCTATCTTAATTATACCAAGAATGGATAAAGATATTTCTATCCAATATCACTGTTTTTATGTTTTGCATTTCAATATGGCATGTTTCATGAACCTTTGAAGAACAGACACACAATTATTTTCTTGCTTAAAACAGTAGAAAAATTGGCGTGACTCGAAATAAGACACAATAGGTTGAAAACATTTTCTAATCAAATATTGTCCAGTTTTTGCTACAATCTGAAAACATCCAGGTATCACTGATTGAGTCATTTATGTTAATTAATCGGGTAAAGAAAAAACACACATAATCACAGACAATGTCTCAATCAGGAAGAAAGATTTCGCCATTTTATTTATACCAGGCGTAACAAAACTTTTAGTAGTAGTTGATACAAGGCAAAAGGAAATATGATTTTCTTCCCATTTTCAAAAGTTTAGAGTCGCTGACGCCCGGGCTTCAAATGTCGTCCGTCGTCACTTTAACGTCCCCAGCACAGCTACGATGGAATTAAACAACAATAGCTTATGATTCCCTGTCAACTGAATAGGAGACAACACTTTAATGAAAACGTCACAGTTACTGAGATGAAGAATTTTCACTCATCAAAGAAAGTACGATGTGACAGCGGAAATCCATTTTGTACGTAAAATGGATAAAGAACTTTTTGGGCGGAAAAATAAAAAGTTCGCAAAACATATTATAAGAAAGTTGTTGAGCGATATTGTTTCACGTTTCTTTTACTTGGACTATGAAAGTTGGGAACAGTTTTAATGCTATTTTCTAAGACTCCAGTTTGGAAGCAACAAATAATTATATTTTGATGACCAGGGGGTCTAAAAAGCTCGTTTTAGCAATACGCATTGTGATAAACTTTTCTTAAAAATAAAGTAATATTATTTTAAAATTTCATCACAATTGTATTCATATTATGGTTCCATTAAAGTGACCTTTTTCGACCTTTATTAAAGTGGCTTCTTTAGGCCGAGGTTTTTCAGTGTGGACGAGTGTGTTAATTATTTCAAAGGAATAGTTGTTTTTCATTCTGGTGATATATTGTTAATGTGTCTTATTATATGAATATTTGATATCAATGTAAAGTGGAGTCTAAAATAACAACTATTTAAAATAAAGTAGTGTTGTAATTTACTTGCTGTAAATTTTTCAGTCATAACTACTTCATGATGAAATCACTGAAGTTGATTGATAATCCCAAAATGAAGTAATTGTCAAACTTCACTATGATAAGTAAATGAAAAATGAAATACAAAACACTTCATTCCCATACGGCTACCCACCCTATTGACCTATTTAGTCAGGATCAGTGATCAACCAAATATTATTGGGACACATTTTTCATCCGGTTCCGATTTTATTTTTATCCGATCCTCTATCTTATTTCTGGTCTGTTGATGCGTAAAAAGTGCCTTCACATACGGGGAGTTGATAAAATCGGGAGCCGATTAGGGTGTCCTTACACTACAGTTTTTTATTCGTACTTTATTCAAATTGACACCGAACCGACAGGGTGTAAGGGCTGATAGGCCAGTAGTTTAGTGCAAAGTGTCGGGTGATAGCTGAGTAGTGTCCGTCTTCGGCCAGCTACATCTGATTACTGTGTACTCGTATTTTGTCACGCAATACTAACCCACAGATAAAGTTTAAGTGAGCCGTTAACCTCGTAGTTTACTATCAAGTTCTGAGGTCATTTTACGTCAGGAAGTTTGTCATTAATGATTCAACAAAATTTGATATCAATGTAAAGTGGAGTCTAAAATAACAACTATTTAAAATAAAGTAGTGTTGTAATTTACTTGCTGTAAATTTTTCAGTCATAACTACTTCATGATGAAATCACTGAAGTTGATTGATAATCCCAAAATGAAGTAATTGTCAAACTTCACTATGATAAGTAAATGAAAAATGAAATACAAAACACTTCATTCCCATACGGCTACCCACCCTATTGACCTATTTAGTCAGGATCAGTGATCAACCAAATATTATTGGGACACATTTTTCATCCGGTTCCGATTTTATTTTTATCCGATCCTCTATCTTATTTCTGGTCTGTTGATGCGTAAAAAGTGCCTTCACATACGGGGAGTTGATAAAATCGGGAGCCGATTAGGGTGTCCTTACACTACAGTTTTTTATTCGTACTTTATTCAAATTGACACCGAACCGACAGGGTGTAAGGGCTGATAGGCCAGTAGTTTAGTGCAAAGTGTCGGGTGATAGCTGAGTAGTGTCCGTCTTCGGCCAGCTACATCTGATTACTGTGTACTCGTATTTTGTCACGCAATACTAACCCACAGATAAAGTTTAAGTGAGCCGTTAACCTCGTAGTTTACTATCAAGTTCTGAGGTCATTTTACGTCAGGAAGTTTGTCATTAATGATTCAACAAAATTACCACCACTGCTGTGTAATTGTTGGGTATCATTCCTATATGAATTCATAATGTGTTTGTATTGAAAAGCGTTGTTAAAAAGCTAATGGCATGTCTAAGTTATGAGTTTGTCTGTATACATTGTGGTGCTTAACAAATTATTATAATGTTTATGCCTTGTTGCGTGTGGCTTGGCTTGTTTTGACAGCAAGATAAGTGGCCGCATTACGAATAGAATATTGACTAGTCATATAACGACGACCGCGATGTTATTCTTAGAAGTAGGTAATTTATTTTTATAACTTATTCTCTTTTATATATTTTATTTTTTCAGGTCAGCAGCGTATTTTATTTGGCTGGGGAGTCGCTACAGCATGCTCACCTTCCGCCTGACGCAGTTCTCACCGGAAATGGATATTTCGGGGGGTCCTGTGTCTGATTGGGAAGGAAGACAGCCTGTGTTTCCTCACAGAGGCGATAGTCAGCGACCTCCCTGATGATTTTACCACGATAAAAAGACATAGGTACATCATCATCATCATCAGCCGGAAAACGTCCACTGCTGAACAGCGGCTTCGACCGCCATGCCGATCGACGATTCGCCACTTGCATCCATCGGTTGCCTGCGACTCTCACGATGTCGTCGGTCCACCTAGTGGGAGGCCTGCCTACGCTACGTCTTCCAGTCTGTGGTCGCTACTCGAGAACTTTTCTTCCCCATCGGTTGTCAGTTCTACGAGCGATGTGGCCTGCCAATTGCCACTTCAACTTGCAAATATTACGAGCTATGTCGGTGTCTCTGGTTCTTCACCGGATACCCATGTTTCGGATTTAATCCCGCAAAGAAACTCCGAGCTTAGCTCTTTCCAGTTACATGGACATACGCTACTTTGCCCACCTCAGTATGCAAAAATTCAATACGTTCTTATGGACATTTCAATGTTGATGTTACATAACAGTAATCCTAACATAGATATTTTACGAACGAAAAATTGAACTGTGAGCAGAATAAAAAAAACAAAGCGAACGAGAAATTTAGCTCCCAGAATAGTGGTTGCGGTGGCCTAATTGGTTAAGGCGTCTGGAGTACCTATCCAGAAGACGAAGAGGTTCAAACCCTGCTCGCAGATCAATTTTTCGTTCGTAAAATATTTTTCCGAAGACGCGACGCAGGCGTTATTGCGTATAAAAATATAACTTTAGGACTCCTAACATTTTGTTATGTTAAATAAACACTCTTTACTATTCCACTAGAAATAATTGTGTTTCCATCACCGAAATCCAACAAAATAAAACACAAAAATCCCCCTCGATTGAACACAGATTCGCTTCGAACACGGAGTAAACATTCGTTTATTCCCCTATACTTAGGTACAGAAACCGATTTTCGCACATTCTAAAAAGATATTTGCTCTGCGCTCGAAACACAATGGCTGCCGGCAGGGTATCCACAAAGAACGTAATTCGTCGCAGCTGGCGGTGCCACAAAGAAGTGAATATTATCGAGAGTACGTCCCGGATGGCCGGCCAGATTACAATATGTGACATTTTCTGTAACATCTTCACTTATGTTACGCTAATAATGTTGGGATATTAAATTCGAAATAGAAACGTTAACTTCTTTTGGCATTTGGCACGGTAAAACGTACGCTTTGGAATCCTTGCACCCCATGTTTTTTGCGCGCGTATAACGCAGGACTTTTATTGTTCTGTTTGTATTTACAATTTTAAATTTGGTTAATATCAAGGTGACTGACCGACTGTCTGAAATAGTGATCTATCAATACACAGCCCAAACCCCTGGGCTGATCGGGCTGAAATTTGACATGCAGGTAGATGTTATGACGTTGGCATCCGCTATTAAATAAAATAATGGATGATGGAGGATGCAAATGTAATAGTTTGAACCTATCGGTACCAAATGGAAGGACTAAATTAAGACGAACTACCTAATAATAATACTTCTTAACGCGAGCGAAGCCGCGGGCAAAAGCTAGTTACAAACAAATAAATAAATAATAAATTTAGCAAACGCAAGACTGAAATCCCGTTGTTACCTTTGCACACGTATGTAGGTATATCAATAATTGGTACAACCTGACCCTCGGCCTTGGTCATGTTATTCAGTAGCTTAAAAGTTTGACAACTTGTTATACAGTCACATCCTGTTTCAACACTTTTCCGTTACGACAGCCAAACAAAAGTGCCGTTTGCGTGACAAAACTGCCATTTTGCTGGTATTTTAATTTTCGAACTTTTGAGTCAAGGGGTATTATTATTCCATTGTTTCATATGAAATAAGGATATTTGGTTGCAACTGATTAGATTGTTGGCCGACAGCTGAAGAAAAGTTAAAGTGACGTTTTATAACTCAGAAATAATCCGTATTATTTTTGACCATCCGTTAACACTTTAACAAAGTGTTAGCGGCTCCTTTGTTAACTCAGCATAACTAAGCTTCAGAGAGCTTTTACGTTTAATGATCAAGGTTTAAATAACACAGTGCAACTTGTTCATTATTTATATTAGTTTCTTTTTTGGTTTTAAAGTGAAGAAGTTGTCAATTTGTTTTTCTATACATCAAAATTACTCGTATATAAATATAAATGACACCGTCTTTGTAACACTTATGAAAGACCTAATTAATATTTTTTTTTATTAATGTCCCGAGCTTGAAAAGAACTAGAGCCTAAGCCAAATTATTTTGCCTTGAATTCCGGTTGGCCAAACCGGATTTCAGGGCAAACCTGATAAAAGATCCACCCCTTATCTAACCATATTATTTTTTTATGACAATGTTTATACCGTTTTACCATAAAAAGTTAAACATCTGTTGAAGAGTAAATCTCTAAATGTACATAAACAAATAAGTAAACTTCAATATTTGCTTAAACTTTCATCCAAAATCGTAACTACAGTCGCCAATTTGAAAATGTTATTAATTTCAACACAAAATCTACTTTCAAACAGCAACATAATTACATAATAGAATAAAACATAAACGTCATGTTTATCAACAAGGGTTTGCTCCTACGTCAATTAATCTAGTTATTATTAAACCTAGATCTATTTCTACATAGAATAATCCGTCAGTTTCCCGTTTATATGTTACATCCAAAGTGGAAGAATAGATAAATCAAATAGAGCACGATTTATTACCCATGAGTGTTTGTAATAGTTTCAATTTTTGCGCGGATGAAAATTTTATTGATAGTTCTGAACGTCCGTCATGTTTTGAGAGGGGATTTTGTAGTTCAAACATCGACACTGTTACAACAAATGGACACTTTACAGTTTGAAATATACGAGATTTTGAAGCGTCGGACTATTTTCAACTACTTACTTATATTATAAATGCGACAGTTTGTTAGGATGGATAGATTGATGTTTGTTACTTTTTCACAAAAAAGACTACTGATTTGTAAGGTTGATACACAGATATAGTTTACGACGTGACCCGTGCCCACTTTATTGGGTGGTAAAATATGCAGGATATCTTTATAATTTATAGACTAAAGCACTCACCAATAATGCAGCTTTTTACCAGTGAAACAATTTTAAAAATTGGTTCATTATTTCCGGAGATTACCCCCTACATACAAGCTTATCAAACAAATTTGCTCCTCTCCTTTCACCTCTTTATAATAATATTTGTATAGATTATAATATTAGTATAGATAACCTGGACCTAACACATCAGATAATTATTACTCCGATTTCTTCTTCCCGTGGGATAAATTCGAGTTCCTATCAGGCGAAGCCGCTTTTATGTAAAGGACAGGGTGTAATTAGTGACCGATACTTTAACACGTGATTGTAATTATGATAGGAAACATAAAAATGTCTAAAGAAACATATTTTTTACTCATTAACTTACACTGTATGAACACAGTAATAACTGTTTGGCGACAGACTCCGACAGGATCGTGGTCGCGAGGCAGGCGGCTTAGGTGAGGGTCACCGCAGGTTAGAGGTAGTACCCCTAGCCGTTGCTTGGGGTGGACCGCTAGGATGTGAAACTTACATTATGTTTTCACTGCTGATATAAAGGTCTCTGTGAGAAGTGTAACAGTCCTATTATAAAAAAATGGAATGCGACTAGAATAAAATGGCACAAAAACAAAAAAAAATATATATGGCCCCTATTTAGACGTTATTGGTGCAGCATTTTAAATTAGAATACAAAATGAGACATCATTTAGATATTACAGTTCGCTGAAAACGCAGTGTTTGAAAATCGACGCGCGAGCCATTAGAATAATTTATAAGCATCTAAATCCAACCAATGAATTCGATTACGACCGCCATTGCCACTTTAGTATTTTCGTAAAAAATGGAAGTATTGAATCTACGTCTGAATAAGAAATGAGATACATCATTTTAAAATCCTCGATACTTAGGGAAGGTGCTTAGTAATTGAATTTATTACATTTCAATATAATAAGACCTCTATCTGATGAGTCTGATAGGTAGGTACTAATAAAATATTAAGGCTTTAATTTACGACGTAACTCAAGACTTAGTACGAAAACAAATCGAGTAAAGTTACTTGTTCACTTTGAAGTTTATTTGCGCACTTTCTTTAGAATTTCCGTCGAGGAAAATTAGCCGTAACAGATGACGCAAATTGTAAAGAAGCTTTTGAATGGTACGAATTTGGTAGGCGGAATGATAGACGCACATGAAAAGCGCCTAAACCCGCGCAAACCGTTAACTTTGAAGGTAGATGTTTCGTGTGAAAAAAAAAATGTCCTTCATGTCGTACTTCTTAAGACCTGTGATCAATGGGCAGTGGTCACGCAGCGTGCCGCACGCGAACCGTCCGACTCATACCTCAGCCCGCCTTCTGACACCTTTTCTAGATTACAAACATAAAAATACCGCCGTGCCTCTTCATTACCGACCACTTAATTTAATAGAACGTACCTTTTCATTCCGCTGGTGGATCGTGTGTAATTGAAAGCCTCATTTGTATGTATTTCTGGGTTGTTATAAGAGACTTAGCTGCGTCTGCACTGCGGAGCAGGAATGTAAAAACACGTTTATATTTTCAGGAATTTAAATGTCGAGTCATTTTTTACTGAAGATAGGTTATTAATATTTTATTTTTCATGTTGCTTCAGGCTTCAAACAATGTTGGATTAACGTTCGTTAAAACTTTCAGAGTGATAGCGATTTAAAAATGTGAATATAAAGAGGAGGCGGGTCGCGTGAGGGAGAAGACAGCGTCCTCCCTACATCCCGAAGCCGCAGTGGTAGACGCCCGCTGCTCGCTGTCCGACCATGGACCACGCTGGGTCGACGCACGCCTCGAAGAGTGTCAGCATAATGACGGGACCCCATCTTGAGAGCATGCCTGCAGGGATTGATGATTTTACCTAGATTTAAAAATATGAATATCACGAGTAAAATATATACACTATTTGTTACACTAGTACAAATACTGTGGTATTTGTAGTGTTTTTTCATCAAAAAGGTACTCAAAATAAGTTCTACAGAACATTTTAACGATGTTTACGAGTTTTAATTTTGTATAACGTACTTTTGAAGTTTCAAACAGTGTAATGCAGAACTTTCCTTTTAAATTAAGGCACACATTGTTTATGTCTTTTGTTTCATAATACAATGTCGAATGGTTGGGAACTAATCGATATTATTATAGAACGGTTTGTTTTACAAGTGTGCTTTTTGTTTGTTTTATTTACATGTTTTTATAGTAAAATATTTGTAATGAAGTCTGTTAAAATCATTTTTATAGGTCAAAAGTAATTTATTTTTTATTTTAAATGGGCCTTATATGTCATTCTGGTTTGAGAATAAACTCAGGAATTTATAAAAATATTAATATTAGAACGTTGTTTTGCCATATAAATAATTACATTTAGGGGGATGAAAAATAGATGATACGATGATATTAGTTTTAAGGTTACTCGACATGTGCGTGCGCATGTCCATATTATAGCCAATAAATGCATAATTTTAAGTTATTTAGCTAAGTTCATAGCATATGGATTTATTGGTCCAAACATATTAATAATATTGAATTGAATAATAATAATTTTATCAAACAATCTGCATAAAACACGTTTCACATCAAATTTCGAAAGCTCTTACAAATATGTAGGTACAAGTAAATTAAGTAATATACTCTAAACCACAAATAACAACCCGGATTTTAAAGACATTCTTATCTTTTTCAATGAACACAAGAGGAAATCCCAGTTATCACGGACTTTATTATCAAAACAAAATCTTCGCCGTGTTCGCTCCACATCGTACAACCGCAAAACCGGCGGTCAAAGAATAAATTGCTTGTGTAGAAGTGTAACTCATGAGCTTATTATATGAAAGTTGAATTTAAACAAATTAATCACTTGATGTCCTTTTTTTAGCGTGATAAAATCATCAAATGAGTCCTCCTACCCAGAGCAGAGCGGGAGGTACTGTAAGACTCGTACTGACTAAACTCCACGGTGTCCTACAATGGTCCTTTACGTTCCGGGGTCACGATAATTCGTTAGTCCCACGAACCCAGCAGGCATTGGCTATTGAAGGACACCGTGCATTTTAATCAGTACAAATCTGACAGTCCCTTCCATCCTGCCCTGTGTGTGCCCTGTGGGAGTACTCATTTGGTTATTATCACCTTAAATCTTCTTTCGTTATCATGTCATGATGTGGTCACCACTGGTTCTAAACGTTAGTGGAAACTAACAACTCACTTTCTAATAAAGACCATTAAATTGCTATAGACTGTAATTTATTTAGGATGTGATGTCGTAGATAATCCTTGTGCGCTTTGTAAACGTATCAAATGCCGCGTCAACAATAACTGTAATAAATAATTATCAACGAGTCTTCCTACTAAATATTGTAAATGTGAATGTCAGATTGTTTGTTACCTTTTCACGTCTGAACAGATCATTTTAAATATTTGCTTGTACGTTTTCAGCTGTACAGAAATTAACGATAAGAATCATAAAGGTATTAACAAAAATAATAAAGTTGATTTACCATCTACAATTACTTATTCTATGTGATGGTTAGGTACAAAGCGTACCTCCCTCTTCTCATTAAAAACGTCAACAGAGCAAATGCCGTCTCCCATACAAATGCATAGTGTCATGTGAAGTCATTAGCCAGTAATCACGTGACGAGGTTGCCGCAGTCTTTTGTTTGTACCTCATCCAACCGTATACACGATAAACTTTTGTCCTCTGCAGAACCGCTGCATTAACGGGACAGGATACTTTTATTTCGTATTTGTGTTGTTTATTTTAATCAATAGTAACGACGAGGAAGTAAAATTCTAATGGCAAAACTTTGGTAGAGCAAATAGTATTGTTAAAGAATATATCGTTTACAACCGGTTGTTAATATCTAATATTCAATCTATCTCTGGCAGTACGAAGGTAGGTTTTTCAGTAAGAAACGTTGTCTCACACAAGGGCTTCTTTTATGTGACGTACCCACGTTTACAAACACAAAATTCAAAAATACAAATAGCCAGACCCAGAACAACTATCGCCGTCATACAAATATTTGTTCCGTGAGAGAAACGTACCCGCCGAACACTGATGCTCTCAAAACGGAGAATAAAAAAGATGCGAGATAACAAGGTATCTAACTCCAAAAAAAATCGAAGACATTATGTGGCGTGATCTACCGAACGACACAGCCCACTCACTCTCACGAGGGAAAGGCTAATATGTCTCAACTGTGGAAACATTATAGGCCGATAACACTTTATACTAACGTCATACCGCATGACTTTATTCTTTAACCTAAAGATAGACTAGCAGGTGTTTTTTTTATCTTTTTGTCGCATTTAAAGTCATCATCATCATCATAACGATCCTCCTTGGGGATGAGACGAGAGGGACTGTCAGGCTCGTACTGACTAAAATCGATGATCCTTCAATAGCTCTTTACGTTCCAGGGACACGATAACCTGATAAAACAGTCCAGCAACCCAGCCAGGCTTTGGCCCTGGCCCGTTACTGGCAGGTTTTAAAGGCTATATCGTACCATTCGTCGCGAACCGCTTGTTGTACACTGTAACTGCCTTATTACTTCGTACTGACTGCACGAATGCTCGCTGTGTTATAAGTTACATTACGTCTAGTAAAGCCAGTTAGGTTTTGTTTGGGTACTTCGGTATCCTTGAAAAAAGTAATTCGATTTAGACTATGGCTAGCCGAGCGATTTGTTATGCTCCTATCTTTAGATGTCGGATGAAGCAGTGCTGATGAATTATTACCCTTAATGTGCCTCCTCCGTTCGTAAAAGTATTGAAAAGAAACATTTCTTTAATTAATGCCAAATGTCTAAAGCTACGATCGAGAATCTCCAAATGGTTTTCAACCTTAAATCTCTGGTAAAACGTGTGACATTTCTAAGCAATTGACCCAAATATTAATAAACAGAAAGTCTATTGATAAACAATTCGCCAGCTCTCCGTGAAACAATTTCAATACCTACCTTGTTTCAAATTATTAAAGATAGGTAAGGTAATAATAAACTTGAAAGAAAAACTGCGACTAGTCACACAGTCACGTTAATAACTTGATAGCGAAGAAACTATTAACGAAGAAAAACTAAGGCTTCCTTAATGAAGGACATGATGAGTTTATTGACTCACTTAGGAAAATCAATAAGACAAAGGTAGGCGGCACGAGTGGCGTGGGCTGAAGACGCCTAGTTAATTCCATCGGCTCCGCAAATCTCTTGCGAATACGGATCACATGATCATTAAGATATCTGTGAGAGTTCTCAAGACAGTGCTTACTCCGCGGAGCTTTTGTGATCTACCGTAATTAATAGGCTTAATATTTCATACACTTCCTGAGGATTTTCGCTATTTTCGCTAATTTTCTCCGTCGACGATACGCTTACGTAGATTACGTTGCGCTTAGCAGAGACACCATCAGTCAAGATTAAGGAGATCTGGAAATAACTGGTGCTCTTTAAAAGCGTTACCTTGTTTCGTCCGCTTGTTAAGGTAACTTCGTTAACATAATAAAAGTCATCGCAAATGTTATTACGATTTAGTTAGACGAAAGTGTTTCTTGATTGTTGGCTATTGAAGTTGCAACGTTATGTTTTCTTTTTAGTTAAAAATATAAGTACGTAATTGGTAATATTTTTTTGTGTATTTTTGTATTCACCTGAAAACTTACAGTCAAAATATCTTTAATCAAATTGGTGGAAAGTGAATTCTAGAATCTTAATGCAAATTCTTGGCAATTTATTTTTTCTTGCGGATATCTATTTGCAGATTCTTTAATCAACTATAATAATTATACTGACTAATAAGATTTCTTTAGAAGTGGACGAGACAAATGGACTATGTCAGTATAGTAGCAGATGGTGATCTATGGTTTATCCGTCATCATCATAATCAGCCTATAGACGTTCCCACTGCTGGGACACAGACTCCTCCTCGTTAAGTAATTTCTCCTACCTCATGAAATAAGGTGCAGGTTGAATTTTGTTTCTATGGGGTTGGTTTTACTAACTAATTTGTTTATAAACATTGCAGGTGATAGACTTTAGACCTACGCTCCCGGTTATATGATAATAACATACCTCATTATAAAAAACTTCTTGCCCACAAAGCCGCGAAAATGCAGCAAAAAACAAAACAAAAGAAACACCTCAACTCGCATGTTAATTAATTTCAATCAAACAATGCTATTAGTTAGAAATACAAGAGTGCGTATCTAATTAATTTGTAAAACAGCTATGAAAGCCCTGTGACACGTTAATTGACAGCTATTGTTAAAATAGCGAGCTTAAATTAATTATGCTACAGCTTTTATCTGTTGGAATGTTTTAGAAATGGAGTTTGACTTTGAGACGAAACCGTTCGACAGCCGGGGCACGCTCCGCGCGGACGGGCGGATAAGATGACGTGGTGAGCACTCCGCTCGTCTACGCGGTTGTGTTGTGTGTAACGTATCCACGAATGCCATTTAAGCCAATGCAACCAGAGATTTACTTCTAAGAGCTCATCCACCCGTCCGCGCGGAGTTCTTTATGATTTCTCATCTTAACATTTGCTAACATACAACATTGAGTATTCAATGATGGACTGTAATACTGTTATTTAATTTGATAATGGGTTACTACATACACGCCATAGTTTAAAGCTCCATGTTTACGCTAAAATTATTGTGAATAATAAATAGGTGATGATTAACAATCAATTAAATGAAACAAAATATTCGGATAAATGGCGTACAAAATGATTCGCGTTAACATCAGGGTTTAAAACACGTATTCAGCCTTACCATTCTAGTGTAATGCTTACACTCAAATCAAATCAAATCAATTTCGGTTACTTGCTGGAAAATGTCTAAAAATTATCAATATAAATAGTACATAAACATTTGTACAACGCGTAACAACCAAGGTGGTGCCGTCTTTATAAACAAACTTAATAACGATAATAAACAATATTAATGATAATAAATATTATTGAAAATGTATTTGCAGCACGTTTTTCTTTGTGAACGCCAAGATCATGTTTTTTTTAATAGAAACAGTAAGTAAAACATACCAGTACAAATACTTTGACATATTTTACTATTAATATATAAGTTGAAAGCAAGCAACACAAATTGTCTACTGAGTGTAAAAAACCCAAAATTAAACTTACCTGTCCCTAATTTTTCTCAGCAATTTCCAAAATACCCGACAAACCTATTGACCGTGCCTGTAACGTATCCTTTCCTATCCGAAATCGCTGAACTGTCCGGCTCTTGAATTTATCTCAATAACAGAAAACTAAACGGCCACGGTATCGCATCCGGCGTCGATACGACACGCGACGTGACGGAACCGGTGATAAGATAACCGGTCGAATTAAAACCGGGATATACTAGTTTGACATGAAAGGGTAGCGGGCTTGTGGACACTTGGATAGGCAGGTAAGTCGTGCACGACGAAGTAGAAAAAATAAATCTTTATTTTTAAAGGAGAAGTTCCATAAACAAGTTGCGTACCAATAGATACATTTTTTTTAAAAAAACCTTGTTAATAAATTATTGAGAAATACAGTGCGCCACTGGCTACCTCCACCTTTTTAATAAGTTTGTACAGTCCATCCAAAGGTTGTCTGGAAGATAGTCATGTATAAAATAGTTATGTAACAATTTTGGTGTACAGTAAAGTATATTCTATCTAGGTATCTATCTATCTTGTTATGTAAAAACCTTGTTATGTAAAAATCGATCCTGTCCAGTTTTTAACACCAAAAATTTGTGTGGTTCTTTATTCAAAAAACCATAAGATGGGTCTTTCTTCTGACATTAACCTACATGGTCTTCGTATGACTTGATCAATGTAATGTTTGGAGTTTAAAAGAGACAGTGAAAAAGTATTTAATCGTAGAAGTTCTGTAGCTACGATTGAATTTATACTGAATAACATTCAAGAATTGAATCCTCATCAAATGTATCGTAGTTGTGGTAAACTTCATTAAGTTGAACCGCTATAATTAGTTAGTAGCTTATTAGTAATAAACATTATTTTGAAGAATAATTAGGTACTATAAAATAGATAACAATTTAATGTCTTTCAAAAGACTGCTAGTGTTTCTGGTCCGGCGAATTAACTGGATAAAATAACAATTAAGTTCAACGAAAACCCATGCTCCAGTAACAGAGTTCTAAAATATACTTTTCTATGTTAAAACATTGTTAAAGCCCTATAAACCTCTTGCAAACGATAGCATCGCCTGTGTGTAACCCATGAGTACCATTACATAAGTTAATTTTCTTTTTTCTCAACTCTATTACTCGGAAAACATTTTCGCATTAGTTGGTTAACATGTAAATTAGATTACGTTAACTTTTCTTGTTAAGTATTTTAAACCTGTGTGGAGCGAAATTGGGTTTTTATACTTTATTTTAGGTCTTAAGGTGCTGATCAACTTGTAATAAGCACTCTTGCGAATGTAACATTACAGAAAAACACACGAAAGCGTTTTATCGAGCATTCTTATGAGTTTTCTGGCGAGCTTTTTTGTCAAGTCTGACATCTTCATGAAGGAGACAAATGACGACTTTCGACTAGCATTTGCTCAATGACGACATGTTGTATTATACTGGACTCGTAATAACAGGCGACCGATGTCTGTCAACACATTAGGCAAAAAAGTCTTATATCCGTCTTATTTCGACCACTCCTGTGAGCCGTAAACATTCCTTGAGACAGAACAGACCTTGAGTTAGCCAATCGCACAACGCAGTACCCCGTTCCCCTCGCTTACGTAGTACCTCAGCGAATTTACAGAATAGTTTTTGTTCCTTAGATCGTGCATGCGGAGTCTAGATATACATATCGTCGTTGCATTTGCTAGAAAGGTCGTCAAAATTTTCGTAGCGCTGTTTGACCCTGTTCATTGTTCATTTCAACGATTAAAAACGGCGAATGCTCGATGTTGTTACAAGTTAATGCTTAAGTCTATTAAATCAGCACCTGTAGGTTAGTCAAAGAATGCTCACGTGGTTCGAATGCTCGACATTTCACCTGCTTTTGGACCGTATGTTGCCCATTATGTAAAATTTAAGTAATTTTAAATTGAGATACTTTGTTTTTTTTTATAACGTAATATTATTAACTCAATTTACTACTACTCGTTATAGGTAAATAGTCTTGATTGACATTAGGCTATGTTTTATCCCGGTACTAAGGACCTATGGGATAATTTTCAACATAAAAACGGGCGAATCTACTGACAATAGTTAGTTGTTACATGAAAAGCTTGTAACCACATCTAAAGCACGTTAGAATGGCATTAAATTTTATATCTTAAGATGTTATCTTACGATAAATTCTCATATCGCTCTTTATCTTAAGATACGAAAATATGAAATACATAAATTATCTTCGTCGTGTGTGATGGTCCATTGAAGTGTATGGCGAGCGAAATGGTATCATAAGGTAAAATATTTATAGTATCTTAGCCGTGTGTAGCTCGCTTAAACCACATTTAGAATGTTCTACAACATTTCAGCCTCATACAGGTTCAAACATCATACCTAGGCGGCTCCTAGCCTCATACATTATTTAGCCATAGGCAGTCACGTATTTTTCGAGCAGTTCCAGTCCGCTTTTGCTTATGAATAAATGAAGGAAAAAATGTCGGTAGCAATAGCCAAGAGATTCAGCGGCGAGTGAAATTTTCTTTAAATTTTTCCTGGTTTTCAGTAAGAATTACTCGTATATGTGTGTAACTCACGAGGGTACGTAAAAACTAAAGGAGGAGACGAAGACGATGAGGATGTATACGTACTTCTTTCGTTTCATCCGTTTCGGTAAGTTCTATAAGCAATTGACCATTTTGTCACATCAATAGATCAGCAAGCAATTGTTACTGAGGTGCAAAAAGATTCTTCAGAAAATTATTTACTTACATTTGATGAAGCTACTTTTAGTTGAAGTACTCTTTCCTCTCATCGGTTTTTTTTTGTTTTACCTTTATCTTTTTACAGGAAAATAAAATGTTCTATGATAACAGACGAGTAAAACAGACAAAAATAAACTACAGAATAAATTAATATTCATGCCAACCAGCCAACCAGCCAGCCAACTTTATGGTTATCAAATTACACTCATCTTACAAACATGCATACATTTTGTACGCAACGAGAATAGAGCACTTCGCTGTTTTACTCTGTCCTAATAAAATCAAAATTATGTAAATATCCCAGCTTATTCACTCAAGTATAGCTAAATATTTTCCAGCACAAAATGCAAGGCTACATTCAAACAAATCTTCCTTTTTATTAGTGCTATGAACGTGAAGATGTATTTTATTGCAGCTTTGAAATATGCCCCCGCCCGGCTTCGGTCGAAGTTTCCAGAAAACTAAATTCTCTTCTTAGTTGAAAGATCAAAAACGGGGTTTTGCTGTTATCCTACTTTATGTTTTCTGAGAATAATTTTATACAATTGGATACTCAGTCTTGAATGTGAGTGTGATCCCGTCGAAAGTGGAATATCTTTTTCTAGAGCTACTGAAATGCATTTTTCGGAATATGTGAATTCAGAAACTGTTGGTATCGGTATATTTTTGTTAAAAATAAAGAAGAATCACTGCCCGAAACCAGGGCAAGGAATTCTTGCAATGAATAGTGAAGGACTAACTCAGAAGAAGAGGGACAAAGGAGCAAATTAGCCACGTATTCTAGGTATGTGTGTACTACAATGCACCCGTACCGTAACTAATGTTGTCTAATTTGACAAGCTTGGGTTCGCAGCAGAAAAACTCGGGACAGGGGTCGTAAATCCGGACGACAAAATTGCCAGGGGTGCCCCACGAACATTCTTACAAATTTTTGCTACTGTAAACGTATTTTAACTTGACTCTGGTGTAACATTTACTTTGTTCTCCGCAAAACGACGATAATGAGAGGATGTGAAATTTAGCAGTGTCTACTGTCTACGGCGTTCGTTAGATTGTGTCGAGTCGGTGAAATTAGGAAGGAAATAGACTGAGACAATTTTCTTTGCTTTTGACGAACAATGTCTTATCTTTTGTATTGTTTCAGAAATTATTTCAATCGTACATATATGCGTACATAGTAACATAGCAACAAACGACCCTATTTTCACTGTGTCTGTGTCGAACATCACACGTCAAATCATTTCTCCATTTCGTCACGTAAAAAAACCATAAGAACCTTTCACACTTGAGTCGACAGCAACGCATACGGAGCAGCATTTTGTACTATAAACAAAAAGGTACATCAATCATTGTTATACCCCCGAGGCATCGGTAGCGGTTGTAGTTGCTAGGTAATAACAATCGGAAGCGGGTAGTCTGTTGAATTACAGGGGCGGGCCTCCCTCTATTGCCTTCCAAGCAAACAAAGTTGCAATAAACCCGACCAAGACGACTGTTACGTTCGTACTATCTTAATAGCGCTTTTATCCATCGGGCTGGGTTACACATGTCTCTTTGTGAACGTCTTGAGACTTTGTCTACTTCACTGCATTTTATTTTCAGCTTATCTGTTTCAGATATTGGCGATAAGACCCAAAGCTCCAAGTCTTGGGTGTTTTATTCGCTTCCTATTCTTTTCTAACAGAATAATAGACGGTATTTGGATCAAGAGCTTGCATTTCGACTTAGAACGTACGGATGTCATATTGGAAACCTGGTTATTCTACTAATAAATATATTCGACGTAGTCTATTCCCTTTATAAAGTGTGTGCGCAGTGATTATAACTTCTCGAAATTCATTATAATTGAGCTTCCTACTTCAGAACTACTTTACTTCGAATTGTAGGAAATACTTTAGTTGCATGTATTCTAAATTTAAGTCTTTTGACTATCTACCTAAAATACTATTTTAATAAAAACTACTACACATTTAGCTAACTTCTTTAAAATAATTAAAAAAAAAACGTAACATTCAAATCTAATACTTGAAATGAACGACAAGAGTAAAATTAATTTGCTTGTGACTTTTGCCTACCTTTTATTAAAATAAATAAGTACTTAAATTATATACATATATAAAGTCATAAACGGTTGTTCCTGAAACAACAGTAAGTTCTTAGTTAAAATAAATAGTCACGACCGGAAAGTTTCAGAGTCAAGATATTAGTCTTACAACATAAATTAGTTTTGAAATACAATTGCACACTTTAATTAATTGAATAAAACTTTACAAAGGGTGAGTCCATATAATAGGCGTAATTGCTACGAAAGTTGGCTTGAAACAATAGTCAAGTTTTCAGAATTATCGATTGATGCATTAATTTTCGATAGAATTGCCTTTTCGGAAATTATTTAAATTTTAATTGGCATTGTACTACGGTGTGGTTTCTTTTTAACCCGATAGAGCTGTCAGTACCCCTAGCACGAGTTTTCACTATTTTACTTACACAGTCTTTCCAGTATTTATGGAAAAATGGAACAGCGCCTCTGGTGTGCGAAGAAGGAACTATTTTTTTCCATGAAAATTGACAATTTGAAATTATCAAATTTCCAGTTTTCTTTACGTATCAAATACTGAAAACTCGTGCTAAGGGTACAGAACGTACCACGGGCTTAAACGTAAATTCTGAAAGCGACGAGTTCGTAGTAGACCGCAAAATGCAGCATCAGACTTGTCTATGTATTTACTGGTTTATATGCATTTCTATGAAATACCATATGCAACTAGCAGCACGTTGTCCGGAATATACATCGCACGATCGCTCAATGGACATTTAAGTCCTTTACGCACCGTGCGCGATCCGTTCCGGCAATCCGATCTGGCGATACAATGTGTACCCATTGCCATCTCTGGAACCTATGAAAGTCCATAATTATGTGCTTTCTCACTGCCTGTGTTAGATAGAGACGCGTTCAAGGGATTGTTTGCCGCAAATGCGATCTCTGTCTCTGGTTACAGAGATCGCATATGCAACAATCCGTAATAATTACAGAGGACCATTTAACCGTACGGCTTGCCGTGCGGCGAAAATCAACCGCCTAATGGCCAATACGACTATAGGTTTTCCATAGGTCGCTCCCGTAGTAGCGACAGTCACTAGATAGAATACCCTATAAGACATGTCGTACGACCGTACGATCGTAGATCACTGATTGCTATGTTACATATATGATGCGACAAGCAATCACCAGCCAGCGTCATGTCGATATAGTCATGATTCCGAACCTAACTGCAGCTGGTTGTCGGACAAGACTTCGTAGTTGGACCACGTCATCTAATTCAGTAGTGTCGTAGCGACACGGTCGTTTGCTGCTGCGGTCTGCAGTCGGCTACGAGTTCGTACTACTTTTTTCAGTTCAATGGTATAACTGTGCGTCTATCAAAATTTGTTCAGCCGTCCAGGAGGTGTGAAAAGCGAATAGATATACAGAGATAAAGAGACTTTTTTGTTTTTTTATTAATAAATATAAGTGTTTAATCTAACATATATAATAATCTAACTACTTTATCTCTCTCACAAGCTTCTAAAAATGGTAGTTAAAGGTACTTTAAGAATTTATTTCAAACCTAACTTAATAATAGCCATCGTACTAGGTATTTAATTAAAATATCTCGCTAAAATTATTACACCAGAGGGTGTAACAAATTATATAATTCAATAGATTATAAATTATACTTACTAAGATGTAAGAAAATGTTATTTAAACGAGCTGTTGCCAGCGTCCTCGCCTACGTGTATCTTGATAATTATATTATGTTCCTGGAATCTATTTACCGGGATGAATAGTGAGATATTTTTCTGAACCTTTCATGAAGATTCGATCAGCCGTCCAGCACGAGTAGCATGGCGATTCTATCTCTATTCTACCAAGAAAAGACAAACTTATTTCGTCGTCATTTCTATATAATTCGACTGTTTTTTTGCACAAGTGTGACACGATTCGCATACTATGAAAGAATAGAAACGTATCTCTTCTATAAGTCAGTATTTTAAACATTGCTATGCTTAAATCGATAAAAATCTTTTATGTTCTGTCATTTTGTCTATTCTCGCGTCGACAAAACCCGTTTCTACGGCGCCATGCTACGCTTGCTGGTGAGACAGAGCTATACAAGTCGTCTAGCGTCACCTCGTTCCCTCACTGGCTTTAAACGTCATTGTAGGCCACCTGATGTTAGTAACAAACAACCCTCCATCCATTCATCCAAAAATTTTCCTTTGTTTACGAATATTAAGATTAATAAACAAAAGAGGTCTTCGAACTCACGCTCCTTGAGGGGTGACTTGTAACTAAATCCTTGTTTGATGATCCGTGACGATACATAACATGTGCTGCTAAAGTAACAAGTACAGTATCAATAAAAGTTTAACGCGATATTACATAGCTTTGTGATATTGAAAATGCTTTTGTAATTTCAGTTAAATTTTGATTGTTTTGTTAAAAAAAAATATGATATTATGGCTTTCTTAACAGAGTCATAACTAACGAAGTAGGTACCTTGATAATATATTGGCTAAGTAAATACATTATCAACCTACTCCTTCAAAACTATTTTTAGTACCCTCATTTCACTCAGTTTTCCTTTCCATACACAATAACCCTTAGAAAGACATTAAAGAAATTACCTAGCTGCTCGATGGATTCCATCAAATCATTCTAGGTCGAAACTAATAACATTATACCAACACAAACCTTCGAATGAAAGCAAATAAAATGCCTACGTTACTCTTTGTATAGCCACCGCACTTCATAATGTAATTACTTCCACTGTGGGACCTACAATATCGTGTCCAAGACGGAAAAAAAGAAGCTAGAAGCGGAAAATTTACTCTCCTTAGCCAGTGATTTTTATTTGCTTCAGACCCGCTCCCCAGCCACCGTGTACTTGATAGAAAGAACACTAAACTTTTTCCCCACAAGCAATTATTTTAAACTTTACATTTCGATACAAATTGTTCAGGATTCGCTTTTGTTTCGCCCTGAACTTTTAAATGTGTGTTTGATTTTGTTGCCTTGTTTTTGTTTTAGTTAGGGCACTGTGGTTCGTGGAAACTAGGTTAACATGTTATAAAGGAGGTTAGTGTTAGGTAAAACTGTAGAGGTTGTATGGAAAGAGTAAGAACGCGGGGGAATCTAACGATGTATGAAGCGCTCATGCCTCAAGACGCCCGCGCCGTGTTTCTGTGATTCGCTTAGAAGTTCTGATTCTGAGAATTTAGAAAGTGACTTTGTTAGAAGTTGATAAATAAAAATGAGTAATGTTAGCTTTGTTTTCTCAGTACTATAATTTTCATATTATAATACATAGTATTAAATATTCAGACCCTAATATTATCATAGAAAATGAGCTGACTTTAACACAGACGCGAGTGTCAAACCCCACGTTAATGACCAGCCGTCGAACAGCAACTGCCATTTACAGTCCGACATCCGTTCCACGTAACAACGCTATCTTATAATTTATATAGGAATGTTCGTATCAAATAAATTACTGTAAGCGAACGTCCGACAAGTGTTGGGTGGGACAGTTTTTCTTACCGTATATTAATGAAGCCGGCTGTACAATCTCAGACGATATCTAAATAATTTATTGCTACGCCAGGTGTCGCCGAAGACGAATTTACATAACGTACAACGGAGAATAGGGTGTAATTTATCGCTACGTGTATTTTGTTCGCAAGAAAACGATGAGATCCCGATAATAAGGTCAAACTTTGTAGCGAGACTGTAGCAACCTAGTCGAGAATTTGCGACACAAATTAGATATTGTTGATGTAGGTATTGCGCGTAGGAGAAATCAAATCAGATACTAGCATTTTTATTTTGAGAAATGAGTCCTTCCACCCAGGGGTGCGGGCGGTGGGGATAGGAGGAACTGAGACTTCGATTTATACTGACTAAAATCCACAGTGATCCTTCAAGTGATGCCCTTTACGTTCCTGAGTCTCGGTTACCTGATGAGACAGTAGCGCGACCCCGGCAGGCAGGCTTGAGAAATACCTTGGTCTGTAAATGGTGGTGGAATTAAAGTTTTGTTTTATAACTAATCTAGAACCGACGGTAATTTTGCAAAATTTTCAGAGTAGATTTATGCATGTATCACCAGGTTTGTAAAAGTGGACATGACAAAAATAATAAACATTGTAATCATTAAAGGTATTCTGAAATTTGTGCCTACTCCCATGACAAAAAACATGACATACTAGGGTGCCTTTCCACCTATCCTATGCAGCTGCTGCGAGGATGTAAACCCCATGCTACGAAATTATGTGACCGTTTACACTGATGCTACGCATTTAACGGTGCGAGTAAGTTGTGCTATGAAGATGCGCCGCCGCAAAGTAGCTGCGCGAGGAATGTGCGCAGCTAGAGCTATGAGAAGCATCGAGTGTAGGGAAGACAACCCATAGCAGGCATCCATAGCACATATTCATAGCCCGCATCCCTCCATATAAAAAACACATCTTATTTGAATCCGTTTCCACCAGTGCTCGCTATGTGCACCAATGAATACGATTGGTGGATATTAAACACATCCAAGCAACTAGCACGTCTCTGGTGGAAAAGCAGCCTTAATGTAAAATAACCATCTGAATCCTCCTTCCAACAGCCATATATTAAATGTTTGCGGCTAACGCAATGATCTGAGTGGGTTTTTTGATTAATTATTTATTATTATGGTTATTGAAATCGTACTTTTAGGTCGTTCATTTGGATCGAGAGTCGTTTGCATTGAATAGAAGGCGGAGCGGAGGCGTATATAGGCGGCAAAGCTTTCGAGACTTTTTCGTAACGTTTTATTTTGTATGGATTCTGCCAGACAAAAATAGCAGGGAATTAGAACATTTCCCGCCTTCACGTCATATTTTTCAGTTACATAACTGGTGAAGTGTTACATAATGTCTATTTTGATTACATTCTCTTCTATTTTGATGGAAATTGCGGTTTTTGCTTTTGTATATTTTTACTAGTTCTCAGTTTACTGGGGTAGGTACTGTGATGAAGAAAAGTGCGCCGCAGTCGCACTTTTCTTCAGTAAAAACGACGGCCCATCATCCTCACTTGTACTTTGGGTAATTCCTGCACTCCACGGGACCTGTTCTTAATAGTTACCTGGATACCAAAGTCGTAAGATATCGGATACAGGCGTCGCCAAGTGTACGAATGGCTAAAAGTAATAAATATATAACATAGCGCCTTTAGTTTATCCGTTCAACAACCGGACTCACAATTTTACGAGACATTTCCTATTACTTCATAAAATTAACAGCTCCTATAAAATATCAAAGCACCTTGTTACAGAGTTGTTAAGTACATCAAGTTCAGTAGTTAATAAATAATAATCTTATGCAAACACAATCAGGACTCCATCAAAAGCCACAAATAGAATATGAGAGACAGTTTGTAAACTAAATAATTTAGTGGTGTTTTGTAGTCGCAGTTCCTTGTAACTTGTTAGGTACGATTCAGACCAACCGACCGAGCCGACCGGCATATTACAATGCCATAAAGAACATTGAAATGTATCAACAGTATTTAGAGTTCATATTTGCATGCAAACTTATCTCCATCGGCATCCCGCGACACTTAGCGACGTGTCCCGTAAGATGCATGCAAATATGAACTGTAATAACTGTTGATACATTTCAATGTTCTTTATCGCATTGTAAAATGCCGCCCGGCCCGGCCGCGCGGCCATTTGGTCTGAATCGTACCTTACTGTGGTCCTCTGGGGGTGGATGTCTGTCTTCGTGAAATATGGCAGTGTTGACAGCACCTATGCTCTGGCTTAAGGTCACGAAGTAATTTTGACACGTGTTAGCTTTAAGTTTGTCGTTTTATGTAACACGAGTGGCTGTACGGGACGGGTTGCGTTGCTTCGCACGGTTTTACGACATTCAGACAAGTGAGATTTGTTTGTTATTTGCGATAAGTTTAAAGTACATAAGAAAATTAGATATACATTCTTTCAGTAATGATAAGGTGCGTATTAAAATATTTTGTGTAGTTTATAATATTAAATTCTTGGGTCTCTTTTCCTCACACATAGTATACATTACCACCGAAAAAAAAGTTCGCCTAAAAAGGGTTCAAATCCAATTTTATTTATATTTCAATTAAGTATAGAATATTTTAAGTTGGGTGTATGCTAAAGTGAATTTCGGCCAGATGGAACTTACCAAGTTCCATTGATTGGATTTAAACCTTTTTTAGGCGAACTCACTCACACCAAAAACATACGTGTTAAAAAGGGGGGCACCCTTTTTAACACGTATGTTTTTGGTGAGATTTCAATACTTTTTTTCAAGAAATCGTATCAACTGACATTAAAATTTCGGCCAAATGGACCGTTGACGTAAATAAGGTGGTGCCCGGTGGCTGGATGCGGAAGGCGGAGGACTGAGTGTGGTGGAAATTACAAATGTTTATCAATGGATCAGGCTGTTGATGAAAATGATCGATTTAAAGTACATGTAATAGTACAACATTTTATACCTATAAATAAACAATCAGATATAGAATATTAAAAAAAAACAGCTCATTAGTTCAGAAAACAAAATTGAAGATATTCTTCATTATGAACTGCTAGTTCTTACTCAGTCTATGCAGTATCCTTGCAGGAATATAAGTTCAGTCAAAATATGCAAAACTTGTTAGAAGTTGGAAGTTTTTATTCTGAACCAATTTAAAAGTTACAGTTGTACGGGCATCTTTAGCAGTGTTACTTTATTTATTAAAGTCGTTTTGTCCATTACGAAACTATTACTTCTACTGAGGAAAATGCAGCGAGAAATGAAAACTTTCAAGTTTACCCGAGTTTATTTGGATTTTGTAGCAATTTGAATAACTCTCTGTAATCATTTTCGTGTGATTGTGTACTGTTTATGAAGTAAGTAACAATTTAAATATAATAAACATGTTTTTATCAAAGTTGGTTGTGTATCCCGTCATTTCGACGAGATCGCATCGCTAGATCGCGGGGATAGACGTATCGCGCTCCAACGGTAAAGGCCTTTACTGAGAAATGCCTTACGGTAAAACCAACATACAGGGTGGTCAAAAGTGGGTCGGTTCGTGTAAATAGTGCACGGTATGCGCGCGGCCTTTTGCTGGAACTGGCCCTGCGCACTACCGTGCGCTTAGAAAAACTTCTCCCGATCTGGAAATCGAACCTGGGGCCTATTGCTCAGCAGTCGCGCCTTGCTGTCACTAAATCAACGAGGCATATTATTGAAATCAAATCAAGTCAAGTTTAAATCAAATCAAGTTTGCCTTTGTTTGACAAAGACAATGCTTGCAGTTGGTTGTGATTCACTCAGTGAAATGTTGCACAAAGCTAATTTACGCATCTCATAAGCACCTGCCGCCCTAATTAGCTAGAAGGGCGAATTAGCTAGCATTAATTGGGTAGTTCCGATATATGAACAGTAATAGGAATATGATTAATATGTTGTTTTGTTATGATATACATAGGTATCCAAATATAAAAAAAAATCATCGGCACTCATATGCATAAAAAGTATTCCCATTCCTTCACAATGTTCTTTGGGTTACAGGTTCGTGGTCCTCTTTTGAGGCACTTCCGGAATTAACCTAACAAACCGCAAAAACAAACGAATTGATGGTTATCCGGCTATTTATTGCATACTTCAAATGTAAAACAATATTTAAGTAATTTTTACCAGTCAGCCTGCAATTTTTTTTTTAACGTGGTAAAATCATCAAATGATTTCTCCCACCCCGAGCATGGCGGGAGGGACTGCCAGACTTGTACAGACTAAAATCCACGGTGTCCTTCAATAGCGCTTTATGGTCCGGGGTCACGGTGATAGAATGAGTCCCGCGACCCCGGCAGGCATTGGCCCTCTGAGAGGGGCTCCCGCCAAGCTGAGGCTCTTTGAGGCGCGCGTGGAACTCGACGCGCCGTCGACCTGGGAGCCTGCTAATTTTACAGTAAATATCATGATATTGTATTACCCGACTGTATTATTAGGAGTGGTCAACTAGACTAAAACTTTCACCCTCGCTGCTCGGCTCTTTTTGGTCGTAGCGTGATGTTTTTTAGCCTAAGGCCTTCATAATTTTCCAATTCGAACTAGTAGTTCTTGATTTTAGCGCGTTCAACCAAGCAAATAAACAAACTCTTCAGGTTTTTAATATTTTAGATTATTTTAATTAATGTAACCCGTAACCTTTCAAATTGTTTATCTCTACAAACCTATAAAGTATACCCAGTAACCTTCACAGAGTTTCACAGATAAAAGCACAAAAAATATTATAATTGTAAAGCATTTGTCAAACAGTCGAACATTAAAGATAACGAAAATTGAACCCATAAAAGGCCTAAACGAAACAATGAAACGGTTTGTTATTATAATTTTTCCCTTCCATCATTCGTATCAACATTAAATATGTTAATTTAGGATACAAAGGATAACATGGTTGATACAAGGTATAAAAATTAATAGCTTATATCTCGAAAACCGTAAATCTGTTCTACTGGACATGACACAAAAGCCTGTGTAAATCAGTTGTTTGTCTTTTTTTGTTTAATTTACGCAATGATAAGCTGAATATATGAGAAGAATACACTTCGTAAATTACGGACGGATTAGCGAAATTATGTGCGGTCAACGGTGCTTAGATAAGCGTTGAAATTTTATATTGTTTTAGAATATTAATTATATTCTAAATGAGAATCAGCTGCGGAGATTCGTGAAATAAAAGTAAACTTCTATGTACTAACGTTTTATAATTCCTGTTTCCCCCCTCTTATTGCACTATATGTCACTAGGAACCAACACAGCTTTCTAAAGGCGAAAGGTTTTTTTGAAATCAGTTCAAAAGTTTTCAATATTAGATTAGTATACTCATTAAAAACATATAAAAATACAAATCTTTCGTTTTTCAAATATGATTAGAACATATTATGTTTATGTAGTATTGATAGGCCACTTCTCTTCATTATCTTCCTGCCCTTACTGCTCATTTTACTTAGGGTCGGCGCAACACGTTTTCTTCTTCCTTTCACCCCTGTCAAACGTCAAAAAGCAGCATTTACTCAATTCATCATCTTCACAGAATCTAGCCTTCTTTTCTTTGGCTTTCCTCTTCCTCTTCATCCATCAACATCACCACCAGTCACTTAGTTACTCTTTTAGTCACAAAAGTGTTATCCTTCCTCATCTATACTAATATTATAAAGCTGAAGAGTTTGTTTGTTTGTTTGTTTGTTTGTTTGTTTGTTTGTTTGAACGCGCTAATCTCAGGATCTACTGGTTGGAATTGAAAAATTATTTTTGTGTTGGATAGTCCATTTATCGAGGAAGGCTATAGGCTATATAACATCACGCTATCACCTATAGGAGCGGAGCAGTAATGAGAAATGTTTCAAAATCGGCAAAATGTATTCCTTTTTTAGAGCTTCCGTTGCGTGCGCTGCGTAAACGGTTAGAGTTTAGCAAAAATTATGTACTACGGAATTATTCCTCATAAAATTTACTAAAATAAAGTCCGCGAGGGCATATATCTATCTTTAAAGGTTAAGTCACTATAACCTTTTTTATGGAAACCAAATTTGTTTTTAAGTAATGCATTATTTGCAAAGGTGTTTTCATTAACATGATATTAATCCTTATCCGTATAAATACGTTAATCATCACAAGCATTTCATTTTGAACGAAATTGCCCTTTACATCATTTGATTTCAATGAATATCTTAGGAGATATCACAGTTTCAAAATAATACCGCGACAAAATAATGACGGGCTGGTCACAATTGCGTCTATAAAATCCCTCTTTAGGCCGGTCAATATCGACATCCAACATTGCAAACGCGCAATGTAACTACCAATTTGTTATAATTTGCAACCCTGAAAACCCTGGGTCGCGGGACATACGTACACCGCGATTCCGGCACACAAAAAAGGCTACTGAAGGACACCGTGGATTTTAGTCAGTACAAGTCTGACAGTCCCTCCCGCCCTGCCCGGGGTGGGAGGCCTCATTCGATGATTTTACCACGTAAAAAAAAAAAACCCTGAAAACCCTGTGCTGTCAATTCAGTAGTTTTTGCGTGTGTATCTCATAAACTGTGATAGCTATAGATTTGAAATTTTCACAGGTGATGTATGTACTTCTGTTGCTGCTATAACAAAACATACTAAAAGCCAGAATACAATAAATATTAAGGGCTCTCATTGGTCGCGGGACTTATTTCATTACCGTGACCCCGGAACATAAAGGGCTATTGAAGGACACCATGGATTTTAGTCAGTACAAGTCTGACAGTCCCTCCCAGCCCGGGGTGGGAGGACTCATGTCATGATTTTACCACGTAAAAAAAAGGGGCCCCCCTTTTTTTTACGTCCCTTACAAAAAACGTGATTTTGTTGCTGGTTTTTGTAGATGTTATGAAGTACTTAATGTAATGTTTCGGAGGCTGTTTCTCACGAAACGTGATAGTTAGATAGTTTACATTTTCACAGATGATGTGTGTCTATTGCCGCTATAACAACAACCTATAAAAGAATCGTAGTTACATGCGCGTTTGCAATGTTTGGTTTTTTATGTGGATATTGACCGGCCTACTTTGAGGATCGTTTGGAAAGGCTACGGGCTGCGTCCTCACCTTCAGTCTGACGCAGTCTTACCGGTTTTCGTTTCTGGAGGTACCTCAAGAATCAGTGGCATGTAAGGGGAATGAATGAAGACATCGTCTACCTCTCGCCCCAGCCACAACTGAAGATGCCCACGACGTTGGAAATCGCGCTCTTCAAGGGAACTGATGGAGACGGGACCATAGGACCAAACGCCTAACATGACGCGGGTGAAACCGCGGGCAGAAGCTAGTCACATATATTATCCCATATTCATTTTTTCCTGTAAGAGGCTTCACTTTCATACTTCCCTTTATTTGTATACTCATTCCTTACTTTATCCTTTCTTCTCACTCTTCACATCCATCTCAGCATTCTCATTTCCGCTGCATTTTTTCCATAGCCCAGCATTCCAAAGGCCACTTCACAAAAAATAACAAAACTCCCGGTTCTAGAATAGGATTTAAATTAGTACTACATTTTCCGGTCCTGGCAAGGTGTCCACGTATAAAGTCTCGTACATAAAACCTTTCCACAAGACTCCCAACTGTCTAGGAACTAGTGCGTTGGAGAACTCTTGGAAAGCCACTCCTGGCGACGCAAGGGCCATTTTGTTCGTCTCGGGCACGGGGCAAATAATGTTTGCACATATTTCTGTCGTTTGTTTTAGAATATGTTCTTACTGAATGTCGGTTTAGGGTTTATAATACTTACTTTTAAATTATTAATGCGAAAGTTTGGATGTTTCGATTTATGGATGTTTGTTACTCAAATACGTCAGAATGGCGGAACGGATCTGGATGAAATTAGAGCAGTTTCTGCGAATGCGGGGCGAAAAGTAATATTAGAATTCGGTCCGAGTTTTTGTTGCCGTATTTTCACGGATTCAAATCGAAAGTAGTGCGTAACTACTTTTAGCCCCTTTGTACACAAGGCGATGAAGTCTTAGATACCTGACGGCTTTGGAATCCTGGCGTCTTTCGAATATACAAAACCATAGGTTCTCACACAGGCGCGCTTTAATATATACCAATGCGTCGTGTTGTATACGAAGGGGCTTAAACATCATAATATTTTTTCAAAGTGTTTGAATAGATGGTGATTTTGAGTAGAAATTTATTTAATTTAAATAGTTTATACATATAGCCCGCTATCTCGCTTGACTCTCGTTCTTTCCATATAGTCTTGTATCATCTCTAAGGCTCCATTTATCTCTGATCAAAAAACTTTCAAAATTGGTTCATCTGTTTAGACGCGAAAACGAAACAAATATAATTATAATATTAATAGGGATTAGTATAGATAATAATACTCTTTATTATTTCATCTATTTATGTTCCGTTATGTGAATAAACATCTTAGAAACAAGATTTTATTTGAACCAGATACTGACGGCATAACAAAGAAATCGAAGACTTAGCCCCTCTATGGATTGTATTGCGATAGTGGCCTGGATACCGAAATCGTAAGGTATCGGAGACTTGCGTCGCCTTGTGAACGAAGGGCCTTATGTGACATCTGCCAACCCGAACTGGGCTTGTTACGGCCCACTCCTTTTCACAGATAGAAGGCCCTGGGATGTGGACCTTCTGTCTAAGTGGGAACATTATAGGCTGACGATGAAGTACTAACGGCGCTCACTCGCACAAGTGCTTTATAGCGAGTAGTAATTAATCATTTCCAAAATAAACCAGCCCGTTATGTATTGCTTTACGGCCATCTTTTACTACCCTACTATTAACTTAAGAAAATTAAGTTCTTTGATTATTCTTTAATTTACTTAATTTATTTTATTATGTTTGAGCATTTCACGAATAAATTAGATATAAAAAACAAAATAGTGTATTGTGCAACTAGTGAATAAAGAACGGGCTTAATAAGCGAGAGCCATATTATATGAATCACGATCAAGCTAAGGATTTCTAACGGCTGAATCATGACCGCAGGGAGTGATTCTTGACGATTGAATCACATTCAATCAATTCACTGAATTTAATGGGATAAAAGGATTTTTTTTATTTCCCTGTGTACTTAACTTACTTCTTGCGTTTTTGATTAATAAACCTTGGGTAACTACATCTTACTAATATTATAAATGCGAAAATTTGATTGTGTGTGTTTGTTACTCGTTCATGCAAAAATTACCAACGGGGTCGCGGGACTTATTTCCATCACCGTGACCCCGGAACATAAAGAGCTATTGAAGGACACCGTGGATTTTAGTCAGTACAAGTATATTTAGACAGTAGGGATGGGGGGATATATTTGATGATTTTACCACGCAAAAAAAAAGGGTGATGGATGAAATTTGGTAGGCACACACATAGTGTATAACCTGAATAGGATAGTTTTTATCCCAATTTTCTGTTACCATGGGATAATATCCGAGTTCTGGCGGGTTAAACCATTGACAACAATTAGTAACAAGTAATTATACATAGTAGACTTCTACTTTTATGTAGGTAGGTAACTAGGTAGGTAGGTAGATAACCCAACTCTTGGAACAACTTTGTGCTAACATGTTCGTTGTTCATGTAACTTTATCAATATTGTATTCAAACTAATGAATAATTAATTACTCCATGAAAAGATCATGACTCTTAAAATATTGTATTCGGGGACTAAAAGGTCAGTTTAAAACATAAACATGCTTTTTTTATAACATAAACATGAATTTAAAAAATGGTAGCTATATTATATTATTTCACAGGGTACATTTTCAAACCAGGCGTTGGATGGATAAATCCGAAAGTATGAGGAATATAAAAAAATATTGAAAGAAGTCTCAGAGCCGATTTTGACGAAAACTAAAATTGCATTCATCATCTCAGCCATAGAACGTCCACTGCTGAACATAGGCCTCCCCTTTTGATCTCCACATGTACCGGTTGGAAGCGACCTGCATCCAGCGTCTTCCGGCGACCTTCATAAGGTCGTCTGTCCACCTTGTTGGTGGACGTCCTACGCTGCGCTTGCTAGTCCGTGGTCTCCACTCTAGCACTTTTCGACCCCATCGGCCATCCGCAAATTGCATTGGATTTTTGAAAAATCTGTGTTCCTGGCCAGTAATCTGAATTGTTGATTTTGGAAAGAAAACACACCCTGTAATAACCTATACCATTCGATAGTGTCGCTAATAAGGTTTAAATCCTGTGAAGTAATGACGTACGGCAAAGTTTAGGAAAATGTTTTCTTCTATATTGTCCCTCCACATTAGGGTTTTTTGCTATAAAAATAAATGAAAAATTTAAAAAACCCCAGACACAAAAACCAAGTTCCCTTTAATAAAGTAAAAAATAATGAAAATACGTCGCGTTGGAGGACTGGAGGGTTAGGTACATACTTATATCATTATATGTTGCTAAGAGTACTCCCGATTAAGTCATCAATATTCCCTTTCAGTACGTAAAACGGGGTGAATAGGGACGCAGGGGTGAATTGGGACAAAACTTTAACAGGGATTTAAATGTTGAATTAATGTGATAGGTTACCAACAACTACTCAATTTTATTTATTGATTAATACTACATTAATTTGAAACCTTGCTGGCAACATACCAACATAATTTTTCGTTAAAATCCACTTCAAAGTTTTGTCCCGATTCACCCCTGCGTCCCTATTCACCCCGTTTGACCGTTACGTTTTCATTTGATACCCAACTCGAGTATATTTGTAGACCCTCGGTTACCTTTCCCATTTTCACCCCCGCAACTTCTAAACGGCTCAACCGATTTTCATCAAACATGTCTAAGTAAGTCGCAGGTAAGTCACCTTTCATACAAAAAAAACTAAATAGAAATCGCTTCATCCGTTCGGGCTCTATGATGCCACAGACAGACAGACACGTCAAACTTATAACACCCCTCTTTTTCCGTCGGGGTGTAAAAATGGGAGTGTTTACAAACATAGCATATACAAACCACTAGACCCGGAACAACTACTTGTTGGTCATACAATTTTTTTCCGTGCGGGGATCGAACCCGCGTCACGCTGTACAGCAGTCAATCGCTCAGCCACTGCGTCAATCGTGGTGTCTAGTAAATTTAGCCCTGTTCCATGTAATTTTTTTTAATATTTATTTTCTGCGTGGTAAAATCCTCAAATGAGTCATCCCACCCAGGACAGACAGGGACTAACAGACTCGTACTGCCTAAAATCCATGGTGTCGTTCAATAGCTCTTTACTTTCCCGGGTCATGGTAATTCGTGAGTCCCGCTACCGCGGAAGGCTTTGGCCCTCTAAAGGGGGGGTCCCGTGGTAATGCTGACACTGTTTGAGACGCGCGTGGAGCACAACGCGCCGTCGATGCGGGCATTGTCCATGGTCGGACAGCAAGTCACCCATTACTCGACGCCTTTATGCCCGTCACATGTTTGGGTGGATGTATGTTTGGTATACTCAATAGCGTCAGAACGGCTCAACAGATCGTGATGAAATCTGGACATAGCTTGTTGTCTAGAATAAAATTTAGAATAGGTACCGTCTATCCTATTATTAAGTTAGTGTGGGATATTTCTCCAATTAGGTATATACTGTAGCTAGCACTATATAAAAGATCATAAACTATTTCAGAGAGCAAAAGCAGGCACAAATACAAATAAATAATTGCAAAACCCATTCAAACGGAACCACGACCAAAAGCTAAACTACCTGCATTATATTCATAAAATAAATCCGCGGATTTTCCTAGCTTTGTGCACTAGTGAGATAATAGCAAAACCATGTTTTCAAATTTAATTTATACACAACTATAATCCCACCATCTATCTGTATGTATAATATTTTCCTATTTGTTTCGGTGTTAATCTCTTAAACGGATTAGTACCATTTCAATAATTGAAAACAGGTAGGAGGAGAGTATTACCAGATTACAATAGTCAGTGAAATAAATATAGGATTACATTCGTATAGATAGTGATTTACATTGTTATTGCAATATGTCTTACGTTTCAAGCGCGTGATTCTGTTTTTAGCCCTTTTTTGTCGTGGTGAAATCATCGATCAAGGCGGAACGGGAGGAACTTTCAGACGTGTACTGACCAAAATCCCTTTACGTTGCAGGGTCACGGTAATTCAGTAAATCCCTCGGCGTCATTCACCTGACACTCTTTGAGGTGCGCGTAGAATACAATGCACCGTCGACCCGGGCATGGTCCATGGTCGTACAGCGAGTCGCCCATTACATTGCCCGCGCTTACGGCGGCCAGTGACCGTCTGTCGACTAACGTCGCCGCGGGCGTCTACCACTGCGGCTGGGTTGAGAGAGGACTCTGTCCTCTCCCTCACGTGGCCATCTCTTTCGCGACCATAACTGCTTCGCAGAAAGAGGCGGCCGCTTCCCACTCCGTGTCTCTCCGTCGAGAGCTCTCCGTCTATCACCATCGTGAGGACACAGCGGTGTTCTGCCCAAGCGGGCCTGTCCTGCAGCGTATGCTCCATCACATTCTCCGAGCGATCCTCGTAGTGGTGAAACCCAAGCGTAGTTTTCCTCCTTATTCGCCACAAATACCTCCCGTGTCCGGTGAGGAACTGCGTGACGTCTATCCAACCACTCCTCAAAGAGGGTCATACTGCTGCGATTGCGGCGTGCCCGAAGTACAAGCGCTTGACGTAAGTAACCAATCACAAAGATCAAAAACTAATTATCTTATAGAACATCCCATGACGCTCTACTTCTTGTACTTTGATAGTTTTATTGTAGTTTCGCAACTCCTGACGAGAAATTGAGTGACGTCACTTGTGAGTTACATTATTACGTCAAGTCACGACTTCCTCTCCGACGTTATGAAAGTCGTGTTAATATTGCGATATAGACGATATAGTACAGTCAGGGGAAAAAATACGTATGTAAAAGAGAGCTTCATATATTTTTCCTTAGGCTTGCATTTGATGGCAATATCGCTTGCTTTTTATGGTAAGGGTATCGGAAGGGGATGTGGCGAAGTAAGCTTAACTGGACCGGGGTCGCGGGACTGTCTCAATAGTCAGGTATCTCTGACCGACTCTGAAACGTGGGGCTATTGAAGGATCACCATGGAGTTTAGATAGTCCCACCGTCCTGCCCTGCGTGGGATGAGACATTACAATTTTATGATTTTACCACGATAAAAAAAAGTTTGCCTAGAAGTAACCTATTCAGTGTTGATTTAAAGACCCCTAGGTTGTAGCTAGACTTCAGCAAGGAATTATACTCCTTATCAATATAATTTATTATTGTCAAAACGTTTTGTAGGTAAGGGTGTGATGTCCACCATGTACCGATGGCGCATTGTTGTAGTATTGGCCAGTAGTCGCAAACGCACCTGCTGACCATTCTATTTTCAAATCTCTCGTTTGTAAATAATGTTATCGACTTTCGTGGAATACTTCCGATTTAAAGAATTTTCATTCCTAGTAGGCCACTGAGATTTGAAGCCAAAAACACGGAGGAAAAATTACCCCGTCTTTGTATTCCTAGGTAAAAGTACAAGTGAACATCTCCAAGGAAAACATTTTTCTGTTTTAAAAGTGTGTGCGTGGGGCGCTTACTCGTGTGAGTAAGCGTCCCATTTTTTAAAAGAGGCTTCACTAAAAACGTTACGTTTTGTTTCGAAAAAGGAACCTAGACATTTAATAATCTAAGGTTATAGAGTTTTTCCATCTAGAATTTCTCAGTAACAACCATGGATTCACGAAGTGAAATCTTCGCCTAGTGTAGATAGCGTGAATTGCCAAATGTAAAGAAAACCTTTTGGGAATTACAGGTGTAATCTTATGTGATGTCTACGAGAAACTTCCTTTTGAATGTAACTCAAAGAGCTTATATTTTTCTTCAGATTGTACGTACGAACCTTCACGTAATATAAAAAGTTAGAGTAAAATACTTCTTGATAAGAAGTCGGAATCGTGACCTTAACCCCGGCACTCCGTCACGGCTTCAAATACACGAAATCATAAGGATAAAGGTATATTTTCCTTGTATTTCCTTTTCCAACTAATCGGATACAGACTGGGAGAAAATTGCTTGAATTAAAAATAAAAGACATTGTAACGAACATAATGTAGTCTTCAAAAATAACACTAGTGACCTTCATTTTGATGGTATTGCATATTATAATCTCAATTATTAAAAAGGGGGTTTCAATAAAAAAAAAACTCACTGAAGTGAATTTAGTGCGCGATAAGTTGAGACCTGCATACACCAATAAACGTTTTTTTATGTTAATAAATCTTATAAATTGAATAAGCAGAATTAGTTTTAGTAAAAAACAAGATTAATACCTCTTAGTTTTAGAAAAATAAGATTGATAAATAATTATCTAAAGGTTTTTTTTATCTATCTTGTTATGATTGTTTCTTCACCAGGCTCAGGGCCCAACTCGCGCACGTGTTGTGAAACGAAATAAAAAAAGTACTATATTGAAGTTTCTGAATCCCATGTTTTATTTTCGCTAAAATCTGTTTTTTTCATTTCTAGTTATTAAAAAAAACATTGTTGTTTTCAAAAGAGCAAGTGACTTTCATCCAAAAAACAGAAGGACCCTAAAAACAAAAGAAAAAGCTGACTCATTAAAACAACATACTGGTTTTGATGCAAACGGTACAAAGCATGAAAACACGAGATTTTTCGAACTGTTTTGGTACCTTTCAGAACATGTTTTTAATAAACAAAACTGTAATCTACATAACTTGTTGTATACCAGGTATTTTACATCAAGCTTTGATAAAATACATGAACTTACAAAGTGGGTAAGTAAGACTTTCGAATTGAAGCTTTAAAATCAAAGGGCTATGAAAAGAATCGACCCGGTTTATGTTGTGTCCGACAGAATTGCTAAATTAAAGATAATTCATAACATAAAACAATAAAACATATCGCACCCCTCCTGGAAGAAACGCGTAACTCAACTTGCGTCAAATATTTTTTATTAATGCAAAAAATCGAGCGTTCTCTAATACACCTTCTCACAAATTTTCATGAAGCTAGCGCCAAAAATAAGGGTACTGACACAAAAAATGTGTATTTTTGCGACAAAAAATAAAATAGTTTTCCATGCTTATAAAGATGTATTTATTCATACATTTATTTATTTTACAATTTTCCCTGGGTATAAAGCCATAAACACACATACCCATAACTAACACGAAGAATTAAAATAAGTTTATAAAAGTAAATAAACATAGGCATTTGTTCTTGGATACTATTGTGAAGGCGTGTCTTGCAAGTCCACTTACTTACTTATTGCACGAAACTTGTTGTGGGACTGTTTTGCGTTATATATCGTTACGTAGTTTCTCCAAGGAGTTGTTATAAATACCTAACACGTAGATGCAATTACTTCCCTAAGCTCGTAAGAGACATAATAAGAATACCACAAAAAACTTTATAATAGGAGCATGGAATGTACGTACACTCTTGGATGATGACTCTAACCTGTGTCCCGAGAGGAAGACTGCCATCGTGGCAAGGGAACTCTCAAGATACAACATGGATGTCGCAGCTATAAGTGAGACCCATCTTAGAGGTAGCGGAAATCTTTGCGAGCAGATGGGTACATATTATTGGATTGGAAAACAAGCAGAAGAGCAAGCAACTAGCGGTATTGGCGTGCGTAATAAAATTACGGTATTCTTAACACAACTTCCGAAAGGAATTAGTGATCGCATAATGACCATGCGCTTGCCAGTTAATGATACTTAATATATCCACTTCATCAGTATGAACGCACCAACCTTCACAGCTAATGATGATATAAAGCAAAATTCTATTGGAACCTGCCCTGCGTCCTTACGGGAATTCCACCTCAAGACTAAATTGCCTTGCTGGGTGACTTCAATGCACGTGTTGGTACTGATTACGAAGCATTGCGTGGTGTCCTTGGTCGGCATGGAGTTGGGAACTGCAATGCGTCTCACTCTGTGCACAGAGTTTGACCTGTGCCTGACTAATAATTAACCTTCTTTCCCCTAGCACAAAAATATAAGACCTCGTCGATGCACCCTACATCCAAGCAATGGCATCTTATGGATTATTGTATGTAAAAGAACCTGAACCACGTCTTGATAACAAGAGCTAGGTGGGTTCTGGAGTGCTGGTCTGACCATCGACTTATTCGATCGAAGATGCGTGTGTAAATAAAAGGTGGCGTGGCGTTTATGTGCCAAGCATCTTCATGATAGCGTATCATGTACATACCAAAACCACTAAAGAAAAACCAGAAATGGTTCGATGACTTACATAGACAAGGAAATCAGAGCATTTCTTGAAAGCCACAAACTAGAACTGAAATCTCTATCAAACACCGTTAGACAAAAAACCTTTAAACGCGAACTTAAAATCAAGATCCGTGACTTAAAAAATCAATGATGGCTGGGTAGAGCAAAAGACATGAACTCTGTGCTGACACAAACCATTTTCGAAGGCTTGAAAACAATTTCCCGACACAAATCGAGAAAAACGGCACCAATATAAATATATACTTGTGACAGGGACTGTGAATTGACAGAATTCATAAGCAAATCCTGGATAGGTGGGCTGACCATTGATGATTGATTGATTGATTTGATTTGATTTGATTTGACCTGATTTCCGATGTATGGACAAGAAGGAACAAAGAGGACTTAGCTGATTCACCAACCTTTGGTGAATTCATGTCATGACGCATGTCAAAAGATTGAAGAACGGTAAAACACCAGGAGCCGACTGTCTACCATCAGAGGTTTACAAATATGGTGGTCCACAAATACAAAGTAGGCTCTTCGACTTAGTGCTCAAGGTATGGGAAGCCGAAATTGTACTGGAAGAATGTCTCCATTTGCAAAATGTACGAGGGTAAAGGTGAATTATTGGACCGTGGTTCTTACAGAAGCATAAATCTCCTGTCTTCTACTGGGAAGGTACTGGCACATAATCATCGATAGCCGCCTATCAAACCTTGTGGAACAGATACTTCCAGAGACGCAGTGCGGTTTTAGACCTAGCAGAGGAACTGTAACTGAACTTTCATAGTGAAACAAATTCAAGAGAAAAGCCTTGAATGTAGCCTTGAATGTAGCCTTGAATGCCCGTCCTCTGTACATGTGTTTCGTTACCCACGTGCCGCGCGCTCCTCTTTAGGTAGTGTTGAAAAAGCCTGGATGTCCTGAGTAATTTGTCAACATGATTCGTTAGTTTCACGAAGGTAAGACGGCGCGTGTTCAACATTAAAACGATTTCTCAGACCTAATTAATATAACAAGCGATATGAAGTGAGGCTGTGTCATAGTTCCCACGTTATTTTCACTCTATTACTGGGCTCTGCTAAATGATGCACTTTTTAGCCTCTGAGACGAGGAATTAACAGCATTTTATGATAAATATGTCTTCGACATATTACGCTTCAGTGCGAACTGACGAAGACTAAGACCACTAGGGTTCCCGTGCTTGACGCACTCTGGTTGTCGGGAAGATATTAGCGATAAGACTGCTGCGATTGCAACCATAGAAATAGTAATTTTTATAGTTGTTGTTTGTAATTTTGGTGTAGAATAAAATAATTATATTCTATCTATCTATCTATGCTGATGTATGCCTGTCAGTTGACCGTTTGGAAACTCTCCAAGACTATCTTAATAACCTTCAGGCTTCCTGTTCTAGATTTGGCTAGTAATAAGCGTAAAGAAAACCCAAGTTCTAAAACAACCACCAAGGGGACGTGGCGATGTCAGCTCAACGTTTAAGTTGAATTTTGTATTATTGGAAGAGGTACCGCATTTTAAATATCTTGGAATTCAAATATCCAACGACAATCGACTGGCGTCTGCAATTCCAGCACGGATTGCTAAAGCAGCCGCCGCCATTGGGAAGCTTCACAAGCGTGTGTGGACCTCTCATGACCTGAAACTGCTCACGAAAATATGAGTTTTTATGGCCTTAGTTTTACCAATACTCACCTACGCCGCGGTAACCTGGTGTCGATTTTGAATAAAACTTAGAAGTCAAGAAGCCAAGAAATACTGTTACTTCATTAAAGTTCGTTAACAGATAGAGACAAAAGGTATTTTTTCTGTGTTTTAGTAATTGATAGAAGATTTCCGTTTATTTAGCTTTTAGGCACTTTATTTTACATACCATAGGCTTCTACAGTACATTTTTTCTTCGCACACATGTAAACATAATATAAATCGATTAATAAGATTAAAACGCAGCAACTAAACCTTTATTTAATTATTATAGATCTACATAGTATTGACATACAATTTTTATACATGACAAACCTTGCCCAGTAAAATAGATGTTTACGATGATACACTTCATTATTTGAATATTTTTTCCAATAAAAATCAAGTTTATTCAGATACTCTAGCAAAACGTAGATACTTTCGCATGCATAAAGTATGTATTTATGTTTACTTAAACGAATTCTTCGTGTAAAAACTACGTAAGTGATACTTACACTTTCGGACTAGCCTAAAATTGGAGCATGCATAATGGAATAACTACATTTAACGCAGCCAATGCGGTACACCAAAGATGATAACAAAGCGATATCCATTGTTACACCGGCATCTTTTGTAACAGTTTCGGTGATTATTTGAGTAACCGTATAATTCAACCTTATCTCGCAGTATACATAATACAATGAAAAATCGAAAACTCTATCATTTGGCCGCTGCTAAATGCCATCTTTTGATCTATAAAAGGTTTTCCTGGGATTTTTTTTACAATGTTGAACACGTTTTTTTAAGCTCCTGAAAAGTTGTCCGATTTCACTTACCGCTTTCTTCCAGGAAGGGTGCGATATAATATTGTAAGAATATTAGGCAAAAAATCATTAATTTTATTAATATTTTAAATGTTTATTTTATGTTAACGTAAAGAAGTATTGAGTGTCATTTTTTTTCTGAGTAGATTATTTCTTATAGAAAACTAATTATACAATTAAATTCTTTATCTGTTTTCCTTTGTAATGATATATAGTTTATCTTTGTTAGGTTTATGGGCCAAGGCTTCAACTGAAAGGCAATATCTTTTGTGTTGCGCAAAATTGACATTGAATAGACACTTGTCAAAGTTAGAAAAATCTTACCGTATAAGACGCTATTAAATTAGACGAAAACGGTAACAACACGCTATTGGTGGGCTTGGTACTTTCATACACTTGTTGGGAAAATCACGGCGGTGCTCTGCTCATGCGGGACAGACCTACATCGTATACTCAACCGTGTCAACCGGGCGATCCGCATATTGGTGATACCCAGGGTGTTTCCACCTTCCCAGTCAGACACAGGAACCTTACGAAACATCCGTGTTCGGTGAGGACCTGCGTCAGAGGGAAGGTGAGGACGCCGTGGGTAGCGCCTTTCCAGACACTTCTCAAATAGGAATCTTCCCGCCACAATTACATTAAGAGCTGATTTTTTACTTGCCTGATAACTTTTATCTGAGGTATAAAAATAGCGGTTTGACATATTTTCTATAGATAAGCTGTTAAACTGCCATTTTTATTCCTTAGATAAAAGCTATCTGACTCTTGAAAAATCAGCTCTTAATATATAATTAATAGGAGTCTTATAGGGACTAACGTATGGCGCGGCTCCGACATGACGTTGTCAAGACTGCCGGAATGAAAAAAAAAAATGTTATTTTTTTCGTTAAAGTTATTATCAACACAATGCCCAAAAACAAAGGAATGTTAATGTTTTTTTGGGTGTAATAAATGAATCATGACATAAATTATGACACGGGTGTGAACTTAATTAATGTAATGCAACTCTATGAATATATTTTATAGCGGCAGTTAAAATTACGTGGAAATATTACCGAAATACCCACGAAATATCCTTTTTAATTGGATATAGGTACCTACTTGTAATCAACAACGTGTTTACAATTTTCTGTTGGATAGATACCAAAGCACACGCATAAAGGTTCAATATATATCTTCTCATTATTTATCAGTTACCGTTAATTTGATGAATAGTGTTAGTTACTCGTTTGTACACTATCTATACATATAATAAAATAGTAGGAAAGTCAAAACTGTACATTGAATATTTTTTTAAAAGAATACTTGGGGTGTGATCTACAATCGATACCGAAGCCAAAAATATAGTTTTTAGAATTTTTGTCTGTTTGTCTGTTTGTCTGTTTATCTGTTTGTCTGTATGTATGTCCGGGATAAACTCAAAAAGTACTGGACGGATTTGAATGATTCTTTTTTTGTTGTATAGGTATTAAGTCTGGTCAAAACATAGGCTATAATTTATTTTGAAAACTTGAACAACTGGCGTAGAACCGCAACAGACCAGCTAAACTATAAGAGATACAAAAATGGTGCGATAGCAAAAATTGTTCAACGTGATGAGTATTTTCTGCTGCGAGAATTAGTTTGAAGATCTGGAACACCTGATGTGGAACTCCAAGAGCCCAGCTACACTATAACATATACAGGAATGACGTCTTAGCAAGAGTTGTTCAGCGTGATGAGCATTCTCTGTTGACGTATAAAAATTGAAGGTGTAGAACACCTAATGTGGAACTCCAAGAGCCCAGCTACCCCGCGGTGGTGGACGCCCACGGCGTCGGACGTCACAAGACGATCTCCGGCCACCGTAGGCGCGGGCATGCGGGCGGCGAGTAAAGGGCAACTTGCCGTCCGACCATGGAAGGCGCGTCGTGTTCCACGCGCGCCTTAAAGAGCGTCAGCATAATGACGGGGCCCCCTCTCAGAGGGCTAAAGCCTGCCGGGGTCGCGGGACTTTTACCCGGCTCTTAGAGTTGGGTATCAGACTTTTCAGATCTTCGATTTTGCCGACCCCATTGTCGCTAGCATAAGCAACAAGATCCGCGTACGAAGTCGCGGGCAGAAGCTAGTTATTTATTAATATTATACACTGGATAAATAATATTTTTCTTAAACTAAATGAACACTAAAATGAAATATGATAAATAAAAAAAATACATGTGGCACTGCCAAAACTGCCACGGTGAAGCTAAAAGTAAAAATCGTACATTTAACGAGAATATCATTTATTTAAATGATATTCTATTACTTTTTGTTGTGCACTACTGTAGCAAACAACAAAGTAGGTTGGTACCTCTGTCGCTGTTTAGTACGAAGCAATAAGCGGGAGTACCTGCGGTCAAATAAGTAAAATTCGTGCCGAGGCCTCTGCTATATTTCCTCTATTCCACATCAATTACTGATTAAATTACGTATTACAATGTTTTTCTGAGTTTATCCGACTGTACCTACATACATATGCCAGCTATCTTTTGTGATAAACATACGATTTGTTGACATGAGAAAACCCATTACCGGCGTGGCACCTCCAGATTTACGACTGTTTGCTTCTGGGGGGACTCTCTAAACTTATATGTTTTTCCTTTATACGGACGTGAATTCGGCTTTTTAATTAAGGATTGCCGTCGCGTTTTATGTACACACTTGGGAGTCGTAACACACTTCATTTACGAGTTGTCGGGCTTTTTTTGTGTGTATTTTGTCACATTTGAAATCCGTGTCAGGTATTTCTAATCATGAGTAATGGATGTGTGATTCACCATTATTAATCAATGTTTTACTAATTATGGTGATTGCTCCTTCAGCAGGGAATCACTAGAAGTTCCTAGTTCAAAATGTTTCTGAACAAAAAATTCAAATCTCTGTCGTCAACATGTACCGTTTAAAAAAAATAAGTGTGTAAACATTACGATTGAACACGTCAATAACGTACTTCATCTGTCAACTGTCATTTGAAAATTACGTTAAACGAAAATTATTTTTGAATGATGTTTACTTTCTTTTGCTGTTGTTTATTTACGAGCCACAAGACTATTTTCGAAATAGTACATTGTTAACCTAGGGGCTAAATCAATTAATGTAGTCCCGAGCCCGAAACCATTCGATAGAAGTGTCAAAATAGAACTCATTTTTTTATTCAGTCTGTCGAAAGCGGTTCTCCCTAGGACTGAAAAGTATTTCTTTCGGCCCGGTCCTTACGCGTTTTCATAATATTTTTTTGCGGTATTTTGATTATGTTAAATTAAATTACCTATCTCATCATCATCCTCTCCCTACTCTCGTTTTTCTAGGCCTTGTGCCAACAAGGCAACATTTACATTATTTCATTAAGTTTTACGTTCTGTTTACTATTTGAGCAACAAGAAAACAGAGTATTAACGAGCTACAATAAAAAAAGAAAGTATTATAAATACAATTTCGAATGTTCCTGATAAAATTCTGTTGGTAAAACGGAGGATAGTTCGAAAAACGGAATGAAATATAAAAAAGAAAATAATGTTCCAACTGAACGTTCGTTGATTGGTAATTCCTGTTCTTATTTCGATTTCCACGAATATTTTTGTAAAATGACAAAAAATAAAGTTGACTGTAAAATACTTTTATGAATTTTCAGTCCTTTATAATATTTGACCTTTATAGTATGTAGGACAGAAATTCTGGCTAAAATTACAGCAGTCATTATTTTAGCTTAACCTTAACCGGGCAAAAACATGTTTTTGGTGGATATTATTATTAAAAGAAAATGCGTGATTTAGTTTTCACGTTTTAAGATCTATCTACATTACGCACATCCGCTCAAATAACGTCATAACTCGATATATGACAAATTACTTTTATTGTACTATTCGTATTAGAATATAATTTATATGAACGCGTGATTTTAAAAAAGAAAGTCAATAAAAAAAACGAAAAGTAAAACTTTGCCAGATCTGGGAGTCGACTTCAGGACCTCAACATCCCCATTAATTTGTGAATATCTTCTAGTTCAAAAGGCAGTCTACGTATCCAATACTTATTTTTTCTAAATCAGTTACACTTCAGAGAAAAAGAGCGTGTCACATAAAAAGTTATAAAGGTCATGCCACGTCTAATAATGTAGCAAATATGTCAGCTTTGATCTCTATCTGTCGGACGTCGGAGAACCACAATAAGGGTCAGTACACACCGAGATTCGACGCGACGCATCGTGACGTGACAATACCGAACATTGTACGTATCTTTTCGTGTGGTAAATAGAGTTATATTTTGAGTCGCTATAAAAAGTGAGCGTGCGTTGAAGCGGTTTGTAGCGTCCTCCGGTGAAATGTGTGTAATTATTTCCGTGTGGGAAAACGATATATTTTGGGTCGCTCTCTTAAAAAGTGCGTACACCGTCGCGTCTCGGTATGAATTGACCCTAAATTGAACATTGCGTGATACCATAATATAAAATGTAACACCTCCTGAGACATTTATTTTCGTTAGCAACACTTCTTATTAGCGCAGATAGAAGGCAGACACGCCAACTAATAAAATGTTAATAGGGAAATGTGGTTTCTTGATAAATAAACAGAACTTTAATGTTTCTTCTAACTGTTTATTATCGGTGATAAAATGAATTTATTGTTAGCGTTTGTTAGGCACGCCTGAATTCCATTTTCATATTTGTTAATTTTCTTTTCATTAATATCCACAGGCGTAATCTCCGAAAGGTTAGGCAGAGGTGTATTTTTAATAGTAAACCCACATATCGTAACTCATATTTATGTTCCATGTTATAGGGGGCGAGCCTACTGCCGTCAAATAGGCACAAATCAAGACTACGTGGCTGCCAAATTTAAAAACAAAGACAATTCAGAAACAAAATGATCAATAATTAAATTAAACCGTGGAGCCTGTTCACGAAAATGGTATATGTATCAGCACCATTCAGCTCAGCCATTCTGAAGGGAGCTAAATGAACCGAAACATGCGCCACCACCAGCGAGACATTACAGTCAGCGTGACTTATGTGCCCTACACGGTACAAGTATACTTGCGCAAACCAAGACTTGCGCAAGTATACTGTAACGTGTGTGGAAAGATACTTGCACAAATTCCTAACATTTTCACTGTCCAGTGTTTGTGCAAGTCCACACTTGCGCAAGTATACTGGAACGTCTGTAGCCGGCATTACTCTCAACTTACTGCCACGGTCATTCAAGTCATCAAGGGACGTAGGTACCCACTGAATGACTGCTCTGTCGTCGGCTATGAAACTATAATACTAGGAACATTGAATCTACATATACAATGCAAAGACAGTTGTACAATCTTCAGTAGCTCCAACAATGGTATTAAGACGTATATCTCTACTATCAAATTATACTTCAGTCTGATCGAGTAGGACCAGCATGGAGCTAAGCATTACTATTAGCGATATAGCCGCTCAGTTCGTAATATGCCTGCACAGTGTGAGTTTATGCATTTTTTGAATTTCTTTTTATTTACTACAACTTTATCAAAGTTGAGCTTATATTTTTAAAGAGATCTCATCTAGCCAACCTGCAAATCTGTTCGTTGTGTAATTCATTTCTTAACTATTATCAAATCAATGAAGGAAAACATCGTGAGGAAACTGATACGTCCTAGAACACAAAATTCGATGAAATGTGCGTCATCTAGCAACCCGCACTGGACCCGTGTGGATGATTATGGCTCAGTCCCTCTCTGAATTATTGATTTATTTTATTTATAACAAAACTAGATAGATTTGTAACGGAATACCTGATGTCACTGTTTTGACATTACAATACTAATAATTATGTCAGAAGCAAAAACAGACATAATTACAGTGTCTGTTTCGATTCCAACATATCATTGCATCGTGATTACTGTATATACCTAATTAACTTAATGCTTCTGCTACACTGATATATGTCGTGTATTTAAAAAATACGTGGTGTAAAATATACTCACCAAGTGGTGGCAAGAGTTATCATAATTTATGTAAAAACTGAAATGTTACTTAAGGTTAAAATAAAAAAAATATACCCACTTTATGCGCATATTTTTTGTTTACTTTAAGGTGTATTCACACACATCAGTCACGTCACGACACCATCACGTCACCGAATGAAACTTGTTTGGAAATATGCCTGGCCGGTGACGTGACTGATAGATCACGTGCCGGTGACTGACGTGTGGGATCAAATATCATACAGGAGTGTAGAAACATTTTGTTTTGTTTTTTTTTAAACCGTAATGCAACGTGGCTGTGACTGAGGAGTGAATGCACCTTTAAGTAATATTTTTTTATTGTTTTGGTAGAATACTTACATGTAATACTTTTGGTTTTATAATCATCAAATGAATCGTCCCACTCTGAATGGAGCGCAAGAGACCATCAGATTCTTGCTGACCACCCTCTTTATTCGAATGCCCATTGCGTTCCATTGTCGTGCTACAGTTACGGTACAGCACAGTACGTGTTCAAGAAGACTGCCGGGGACTAAACGCTCCTTAGAACGGTATTATTTCAATTTCCAATTTTACCCACTGCCTAAGACAAGCTAGTAGGCATCTACGTTCTCAATTAAGCATGCATATCGTGTGAGGTTAAGTGTTTGATTCCTTGAACGTGAACCCGATCCAAATTCCAATTATCTGCGTTTGGATGCCCTCGAAGGGAAATCGATCTTCGGTTTGTTATAGGAGGCCGGTCTTCGGCCAAGCCAAATTACGACCATTACCGCCCGACACTCTATTTGATTATATCTCGGTAACTGATGTGGCTAGTGCTATTTTAGTATTAAGTAGCTGTTTGAGAATTTAGATTTAATTTTCTGAATCTTTGTGATTTATTTACTGAAAAATAAAGATGTGTTTCGTATGAGATTTTGTTGAGACTGTCATGTCCGAAAATGATCCAGATACGATCTCACGTTTTTCCATACTGAAACCAGTTTGAACATAGCCAATCAACGTCGCGCTATAGAAAGTATCAGAAAAGATGAACTAGTGTGAATGTAGGCTCGCGCTATAGAAATAGAAAAAAAAATAGACAGGTCCGTAAAGCCGCTCACGGCGACTTTTTGTAACCTAGTCGAACATTATGAAGAATAGCCGGCTGCTTGATACTATTCGTGACCATAATCAGCGCACTCCAATATAGATCTTCATAGGACTTGCTTGGGAAACAGTAAGTTACCGCGGGAAAAGGCACTAAGAATATTGTGTCATATCCTCCATCTTTGTTTTATTTTTTAAAATTATTACGAGAAATTTAAATTGAAATTGCCCAAAATAGAGAGGTTGGGAAGGAAAAACGGGAGGCCTATACCCAGCAGTGGGACACAAACTAGGCTAAAAAAAATATTACGGGAAAATTATAAATTAACAACGCAAGTTACGACTCCATTCGTGTGTCTCGGTGTCGATGTATTTATTTTACTTCTGGTTTTCAAATGAAATACTGTGAAGTGGGTTGGAGTTGATATTTTCATTGTTAATGTTTTATATTTTTTCCTAGTTTGCAGCACGCTGTTACAACAGAAGAGACTTTTAGTAACATAAAGTTTTGGTGTTTGGTTTATTACTATTTGCATAACTCTTTTCTCCATATTTTTTGAAGTTAGACGGATGTACTTAATAGATTTAAATAAACCATAAAAAAATATCTAATAAACATTGAGACATATCATGTTTATTGACTTTGGCATATTGAGTTAATCTATACATATAATAAAACTGTAGAAAAATTATTTTTGTACATTAAATAAAAACTCAAAAAATATAGCCAGGGTATTAAAGGACAACCAATAGAACCCATTTCTAGCATTTTTAGAATTTTTGTCTGTTTGTCTGTTTATCTGTTTGTCTGTTTGTCTGTGTATTTGTCCAGGTATCACGTAAAATATACGAAATTGATGTAGATAACTTTTATACACAACGATTAAGCGTAACTTGGAGAGGAATTTAGTTTTTGTTTCATTGGAATCGGTTCAGTCTATCAAAAGATATTTGCATTTAAAGGGTTTCAGAAGTTTCTTTGGTCTGACACATTGATTTCGTACGTCAGTCGCGCGATCTAACTTCGATGGACTGGAATGGACTGGAATGGACTGGAATGGACTGGAATGGACTGGAATGGACTGGAATGAACTGGAATGGACTGGAATGGACTGGAATGGACTGGAATAGACTGGAATGGACTGGAATGGACTGGCATGAATTAAGCGCTTAGAACTAAAAAATACATTGTTCAATTCCGACATCCACGCGAACGAAGTTGCGGGCACAGCTAGTAGTTAATAAACTGCACAAACAACTTTAGTCTATAAAATGATGTTGACAGAGTATTCAATTAAGGCTTATTATTTTCCGAGTGACTAATAACTTAAAAGTCGACTAAATGTTTGCAACAAATAAAATAACTTGCCAGCGATTTAATATTGTCGCGACTATTATATTATTTAAGGTTCAAAATTAAGGGTGTTATAAAAACTAAAAACTAGCAGCTGCGTTTGGGTGGCAAATAAACTATACCAGTCAATTGAAATATTAGGCGAGGAGCTATATATAATGACTTGGCGACTAATAATGTTAGTAGAGTGGCAAAGATAATATATTACCAACTATTTCGTGCCACCTAAAAACCCAGTTTCAGGCTTCGCTTTGCGGACAGCTCTAAATGTTAAAAGGAATACAATAAAAAGGAATAAGAGTTAATTATTAATATTTTTTTATTATAATTTCGTGAAAGCGGCGGAAGATGCGATGGTTGGATGCAGTTTTTAAGAGCGAGCGAAGCGAGCTCGGGACTTGCTGGCACCCCGACTCGGACAATTTAGGTTAGAAGGTTTTTGTTGGTTTTTTTTTTTAAACCACCCAGAAGTAGGAGCCCCGCGAAGCGGGGCTCCGTCGACCATTTCATAACCCGGTTAGAATTTGTTTCTTTTGAAAAACAAAGTAACAAACAAATAACAAATTGCAATTTATTCACCTATAATTTTGAAAATAAAAGCCGCAAAATATTTTTTCTTCATGCCATTTTAGAGTTTATTTAAAGCTATTAAAAAGTCGCACAATATATGTATAATATAAGCTAGTTTTTATTTATTCTTCATAAAAATAATTTTAAATAGAATCTGATTTGTATTATTTATGAATGCCCATTTTCTATTTTATTTTCATCATTAAGTTTTCGCTTAGATATTAATTCAGTTCCCAAAAGAAAAACTCGATGCTAGTTTAATTTAAAACGGAGCTTATTACTGATATATTAATATGCTACCTTTTACTTATTACGATACCCCTTATTAGTTGCCAACCCATTATAAATGGTACCCATTCTATTATTTTTTATAACCTATTTTCATTTTACTTAGTTGCCGCAGTAAATACATGCCTTCAATTAATATTATAAACGTGAAATTTTGTTTGGATGGATGTTTGTTACTCTTTTACGCAAAAATCACTGAACGGATCGAGATAAAATTTAGTACATAAATAGTTTATAAACTGGATTAGCACATTTTTTATAGTTTTTATCCCGATTTTATCTTCTTGTAAGATAATTTCAGAGTTGTAGCGGGTAAAGCTAGTCTTTCATACTTTTCAACCATATTTTATTTTTTATTATAAAAAATTCAATATTTTCTTCCCTTCTTGCTTCTGGGAAGCTGAAGCATAAAAAATACTGAGAGCGGCTACGCTATTAAATAATTATATAATTCTTCAAATACAAATATTGTATGTAAAAAATTGCTACGTATTTTGAATCTCGGTGGATTTAAACTATTTTCACAGGAACTTCAAAAACATGTATAATACAAGAAAACTAAATAGTTACAAAAATAAACTAAATAGTAAATGTAAAATATACTAACTAAAAGTGGGAATAAACAACAAAGGCAACAGTTTTTTAAAACCTTTTTGTTAATCGCTGAATTCTGGAAGGTAGTCAAAAGGTGTCAGTCGCATACCTAATTAAAAAATGGTTCATTATTTTATCAGTAATAATTAATAATTAGTGTATGAGAATTCAATTTAAGTAAGTCAGAAAGGTCGCAGGACCAACGAGCTACCATGACCCCTGAACTTAAAGGACACCGTGGAATTTAGTCAGTACAAGTCTGACAGTCCCTCCAGTCCTGCCGTGGCTGTGAGGACTCATTTTTATTTTTTTATTTTAGAAAGGTTCGCATTTGACCACTATCTCGCCTCATGGTAAGCGAAGATGTGGTCGACGGTGTACCACGCTTGCCTAGAAGTAACCCGTTCACTCTTGACTTGAAGACCCCAAGGTTTATAGCTGTCGGGAAGTACAGATGGTGGCAGGGAATTCCACTCCTTAGCTCTGCGTACAATAAAGCTATTAGCAAAACGCTTTGTATGCTAATAGCTTTTTTGTATGTCCACCATATATCGAAGGCGCATTTGATGATTTTAAATCGCAAAAAAAGGTCATTCAGCTGTTGGCACAACAATTCTTCGAGAAGAACTGGCTCACCCCAATTTGCGGACGACACGCACGGTTCGGGTGCCTACTAATTAATAATCAACTTATTTAGTAGTATTTAATTTTTTTATATTTAAGTGTGTCAACTCTTCTCAAGGTGATTTGAGGAATTATATTACTCAGTGATATCTGGTTTGTGGAGGTGACACAGGCAGTCGCTCCATTAAAACTACTGGTAGGTATTCAGATGTTTTTGGTTAGACTAGAAGCTGACCTCAAATAGTTGGGAAAACCAAGGCTGATGATGATATAAATATAATTTACTTTGCAAACTTGTTTTTACTTTTAGTGTACATAACAGATGAACAAAAACAAACGTACATCGGTCTGTGTACACTTAGCAAATAAATCAGAGGTACCTACAGGAGCCAAATTTCAAAAGTTTATGATTTATCATAATCCGGATTTCCATTTGGCGAACGCCTGGTCCATTATTCTATGTCAGAGACACGACAAGGGTGCGTGTTTGGTAAAAAAATAAACGCATTTATCGCTTTCAGCGTTATTTATAAACAATAAAAAAACTTTCGATATAGGTTTTTTATCAAGACACGCTACCAATACAAATTTTACATGTTTAACCCATATGGGTTGGTATCCAAGGATAACGTTTGTCTGGGAGTGTTTGTTTTCTCGAAGTCAATATAGCAACGAAGATACATTCAAGTACAAGAGTTACTTGAAACTGAAGAGTAAGTTCTACTCCTAGACCAGTCATAAAATTTGCAAAGCATTCTAAATTTTTTTAGGGTGTACGGAGGCCACCCCCTCACCGCACATATGGTTGGTCGAGCCATCTCGGAAGAGTTCAAACTCAGGTATCGAGAATTTTATAATAGTCATTATTTGAGAACAACAAAAAAACTTTCAAATGTAGGTAAGTACTTGATCAAGACGGAATCAATATGGTTTCTCTAGAAGATTTACAGCGTTCAATATTTTATGATAAATTCCTGCTTTGGTAATTGCTTTATCCGATGACTTTTTGTACGATTTCACTTATTTTGGGAACGAATAAATGAAAAGACAGATTATATGGGCTAAAGTCAGATTTTATGGTGTCTCAGTGATTTTCAAGAGTATTTTTCCGACTAATTTTAATTTATTGTTTTTTTTTTGGATTTATTTTTTAAGCGTTGCTTTTAAAATCACGTACACAAACAGACAGATCTTGAACATAATAAATGTTCGTATCTATAAGATAAATTAATGCTTATCGTCACCCCTGCTCGAACGGTACCGTACATGCATTGGTCTTTATTGGTGTTATTGTTTTCTAAGTCATGAATCAAAGATACAAAATATTAAATTCTGAAGCCATTGGCAGCGTCCCTGTCCTGACACCTTTTTTTATCTATAATATCATTATACAACGTGTAACGTTAAAAGCGCAAAACCTCTCGTGAGGTAACTCACCCAATGCTACTGAACAATATAAAAATATAAAACTATAGGAAATAAAAAATAGTTTTTCATACTGATGGGTTCGATCAAATTCTCATTTTGTATGAAAAATCATTTTTTTTTGCGAATTTCCAAAAGTTTTTTATTACAAACATTGTTCATTAACATGTGCTGAGTTACCCCACGAGAGGTTTTGCGCTTTTAACGTTACACAATGTATATATGATCATCATATATATATATATTTTATCTATCGTATAATCATTCAATGATGATACCGGGCTACTATTTTATCAAGCTATTTAAAATATGTATTTTTTTCTTTTTGAAAAAAAAACGTTGCCCGAACTAGGAATTTGGTGGGTACGTTTACAAACATACCCGAAACAACTACTTGCAGATCATACACAATATTTGATCCATGCGGGGATCGTACCCGCGACACGCTGCACAGCAGTCGATCCCTCAACCATTGCGCCAACCGTGTCGTCAGAGATTTTAAGAAGATAAGTATAAAATAAATACACATTTAAAAAACTCACACGCATGCGCTGTTACATGCCATGTTTTCCAATGTTAACAGAGTAGGGAAGTGAGCAAACGCGATATCGAGGTGAGATATCACGTTCTCCACATAGACGTCATAATAAAAGAGCAGCCACTTAAATTACAAACCGTATAAAATATGCGTTACCTCCGGGAAATCTTCTCTGTACCAGAATGTAGTCGCCTCGTAAAACCATCTAGTAACGAAGGTCCCATGAGAGGAACATGCTGTATTTTATTCTCGTCAAAAAAGGACATCTACATATCGTACGGTTGGTACAACTGTTTCTACAAATGTTGCGGCTACGTCGTTCGATTTTTTTTTCTTTTTTTTTTCTACTCCCTTTGTGTGGTCAAGGTTTTTGTAACAACGTTCATGCCGCTTGATGCAGCATGGCTAAAAAACACGCCACCAACCCATTTCCTTCTGTAAATGAAGGCTAACAAACAAGGGCAGTTAATTGTACTATTGTAAATTACTTTCCACATAACTCTCTACGGAATGAAATTTCCTGAAATCGTAACTGAAAGTAACTAGAAAAAACATTATATTGTTAGAAAAGTCCTCCCAGGCGCAAAACTAGTATTCTGCGTTTTATTTTCGTACCAAACACAGTAAAAACAACAACAATACGCTATTAAGTCGTCGACCAATACCATTAAGAGACACAATCGGCCCAAGCAATGTCCCAAATTGCGTGTTCCACAACCCCTATCTCGGGTAATAAAAACGTTTATAAAGGAGAAACTTAATAGAATGCGCCTACTTTAAAAGTGCAGGCCATTTCTCAACCTTTCAAGCAAAACAATAAGAAAATTCTTAATAAACTAATTATAAAAGGTGGAGCACTTAAAACAAACTTAACAAACGTCATGAATAATATCACCATCTGTTTATTGCATAAATTTATCGTCCAACTTTGTGCCTCAAAAACTCTTAACTGAAAGCATAAACAAGGGATTATAGCAGAAATAAAATAATTAATATCCCTTTTGAATTTCAGTTGGAGTGCGAAACCTTTGTAATTACGTTGTTTTAATTATACACGCCGTCAAAATAATGTGACACCGGTTTAGTTCAGATGCTGCTCAAATTATTTGGTGATTTTAATAGGGAATCAATACTCTTTCCACTAATGAGGGTGGATCAGAAGAATTTGATGTTAAAGTATGTAATTGAGATTGAGTAATCATTATAGCTTATTCTATTTATGTTTACTATGTTATATCATCATCAACTTATAGCAGTTCACCATTTTCACTGACTACTCTCATTCAGGTGCTACCGGCCACCTTGCAAACGTCGTTGCTTCACTTTACCTTACAGTACAGACCACAAAACAAACATAAGGTGTGTACCTTATGTTTGTTTCGTGGTCTGTACTTGTGAACATGTCTACCGCTACTGTCATCGATTCTAAGATTACTATTGGTAGCCCATTGTCACTTCAGTTAGTTCACAGTTCAGCTTAGTTTATTATATATTAAATCATTATTTTCTAAATCTTCATAGCTGTTCTGTGCGTATTTCGCCTCAGGTGTACAATACACCTCCCTCGGTCCCCTTAGGCCGTGGTACCCCTGAGGCACTGTACGGCTGTACCCCGCGGGCGACGAGTCATTGAAGCTATCAGTCTATAATTCGTATTCCAGCCTGCCGTTATTTAGAAACCTAAAAGAAAAACTAAGTAAAGAATTGTGTCTGTGTCACCTGTGACAGTTTTTTGGATATATTTTTATATGATGGATTGTTAATACTATGTTGACACTATACCATATTTTATACGATGACAGAATATTATTTTCAGAAACAAAAATGTAAAGTACATTTATTTGAAATATAGTCTTACTGTTTTAGATATAAAAGTTGTCAGAAGCGGTTTATTACACGGCCCAAACTTGTCTAGGCTTATGAGTAGGTGTGGCCGCTTTTTATTTTCTTCATTTTTTGCGACCGTCACCGCGTCGTCGCCTCTGGTAGCTCACGAAAAAAGATTTAAGTTTAATCGATGTTCCAGTCAATGTTGACGGTTAAGGTCAAGATGGTACAAGGACAGTTTTTATTTATTTTACGAAAAATTGCTAGCGGTTCAAATGTAGAAATATCTTTACATTTTTTAAATTGGTGTGGCCGTTCAATTTAAATGTAACGAAGTTATAAACTGTCATAGCAATTTATAAAATCAAATGAAATAAATCCATTTATTTCTTTTGATTTAGGTGTAAAGTTTAAAGATAATGTACTAAACTTGTACTACAGTACAACACAATTTACCACAGTAAAATTGTGATACATTGCATATATATTTATTTTACACAGGTCTCCTCTCAGTGAGAGAGAGTAGGCCGCTACTCTCTCTCACAGAGAGGTGACCTGTGTCCCAGCAGTGGGGACATTTAAAGGCTGATGATGATGACATTTAGGTACTTTAAAAAGAAATTAATACATTAAAGTAAACATAATATTGGGTATACAAAAAACTAATTAATACATTTTCTTTCACTTCCCAAATAGATAAAACTATCTATTTGGGAAGTGAAAGAAAATGTATTACCATGTAACTAACAAATAAAGAAAAATCTCAACCAACCATAGACGCCGGTTAAATTCTTAAGGAATGAAAGTCCATGCTCCGATCCCTGATCTATCCCAAACTATCCAAATCTATCCCAAAGTTATCATTACGGTAATCTATTTTCAAGTGGTCACAATACCTCCGCATTGAGTAGCTTCCGGCGATACTCCATTCTATCTCCGTTTCCGTAAATGGCCGGAAATGAATTCAAAACACCCTATAGCAGCATCCGATCTCTTGTAGGATCAATGTATTCATAGATATCCCAGAGTTATCCTCTTTGTACCTGTCCTAATAATGGAATTGGTTTAGTTGAATTGATATCTGGTAATATCTTAATGGGTCACTAGTTATTAGAGGTTGCCTTTTTTTCTGATTATTTGTTATGTTTCTTCAATTGCTATTGAGGTTTCTGTGATATTTATGTTTTTTTTTATAGGAAACTAAAAATTAACAATAAATTCACAATGCAAGATGTATCTCTCATTGTTTAGTTAAATAATGTTATGTATGGCGACTGCCCTCCGGCACGTCTATGAGTGGCGCCTGGAGGCGCTGTGCCAGGGAGAATTCCGAGGTCCGGCGCGATCTCAGGGCGGTATGGAGACAGCGACTGAGAGGTATGAAGAGCGTCAGCAAAAATGACGGTGCCCCCTCTCTGAGAGCCCGTGTGCGAATAGCCTGTCGTGTGGACGCTCCAACGCGTGTCCCTCTGATCAGCAGAGGGCACAGCGGCGGAGCGGGCTTGCGGACGGTGAATAATGGGTAGCTCGCCGGCTGACCAAGAAAGGCGCGACGTGTTTCGCGCCAAATGCCTACTGGGGTTGCGGGTTTTTCTTAACCCAGGATACCGTGTCCTCGGACCGGATGGAAAGGGCATCCGAAGGAACACGGGTGGATTTTAGTCAGTAAGAGTCTGACAGTCCCTTCGGCCCCACCCAGGACGGGAGGACTCATTTGATGATTTTACCACTTAAACAAAAAAAGTATGTATACTATTGACTTTTATTAATACAGTCACTAGCCAACACCACTTTTATATTTGCTGAAAGCAACACATGTAAAGTAAACGGTCATTTTATCAGTTATCTAAGTAACACATACATAGACGCTAAACGAAACCCAACAGTTTAACATAATATCCAATTTCCTCAAACAACACTTTAAAAATATAAACCAATGTTGAACAACGATAATAAAACGCAAAATAGTAACACAGAGTGAACTCGAAGTCGAGATTCTTCTGAACGGACACGCGCGCCGAATGAGTTAAATTTGACAACGGATAGACAGACCGCGAGTATTTCAAGAGGTGCTATTTTTGACGTAATCCTCGTTCCTGTGGCCCTTTGTAGTCTTTTCACTTTTATTTTACCTCTGATATATCAATACTGAGTTTATTCCAACAAAAAATTTCGATATCATTACGATTTCGATATACCAACAACCAACGACGTTATATTACTAGACTCCGCATGCACGATTTAAGGAACAAAAACTATTATGTCAACTAGCTGAGGTACTACGTAAGCGAGGGGGACGGGGTACTGCATTGTGATTGGCTAACTCAAGGTCTGTTCTGTCTCAAGGTATGTTTACGGCTCACAGAAGTGGTCGAAATTAGACGGATATAAGATTTTTTGTCTAATGTGTTGACAGAAATCGGTCGCCTGCTATTAGGAGTCTATTAATATAATTATCGTCGTTGTCAACAACCAACAAAGAATGGTGAAGTAGTTTCTTAACTTTCCCCAACATCCAGATTTATAAACTACATATAAACCTAACCGTGCAAAGCTGAGGCGGGTCGCTAGCAACTAATAAACATCACTTAATTTTGAATTGTCGGTGGCAGCAATATAAAACCAACCGTATTTCAAAGTTGGTAAGGCTCATTCTGATTTTAATAGTGATGCAGTCTCATAGGAAGAAATTGTGAAGTGACTGTAGTGAGTCGAAGTGGTTGACAGCCGACATAAAAATGCAACGGAAACTTTTGGGCGGAAGGAACGGAGCTCGAAACGTCATGGAGTGTTAATTTTCTTTCTTTTGTTTGTTGCAATGTTGGGGAATTTCTTTGTTTTTGTTTTTCAAGTGTTTTTGTTTTGTTTTTAAAAAATATAATTAATCTAGTACTACATTTTGCCTTGACATCAATATTCCAGTTGATTGTAGAGTCCTGCTTGTGTAAAGCCACATTTAGACAATGCAAGAACTCGTACGCGAGTTACATTGCGGACTTTATAGGTACAACGAATTCAGTTGAATAAACAAATACCGTATTGCAACTCGCATGCGAGTTCTTGCTTCGTCTAAATGAGGCTTAAGGAGTATGAGTATTATGCAGCATGTAATTAGTCTTATGTCCGTTATTATTGTTTTGCTCCAGAATAATACTTTTTTCGGGAATGATTTTTTTTTGTTATAAAACAAAGTATGATAATTGTGAAAAATTTCAAGATGTTGAAAAGGTTTCTTCACTTCAGAATATCATAAATTCATAATCCTACGATTAGGAGATTTGTAAAGAAGGCTATTTCTTTTTCCGGACTTTCGGTAGTACGTTTGTTTTTAAAAAGTCCGGTTATTTGTAAAAATGCTATGGTTTATTGCAAAAACCCGTATGAAGATGAAATCGTGAAAAAAACATGGACTTCATTTTTATGCTCTACAGAATTCTGCATGAATTCTGAATTTTAACGGTGAATTTTGTCAAAATTCAAGCCAGGGCTTATAAGCGTAGACTTTGTTTAGGCAACCATTCCACGTCAAAATTTTAACAAAGACCAGTTTGTAAACGCCTGGTAACAAGCCAGAGTTATTAAAAGCAAAAATATCACGCCTAATTACGTGGGAGGATTAGGCAGAGGAGTAGCTTTAGAACGTCCACATTCATAACCGACTTCAAAAAAAGGAGGAGGTTCTCAATTCGGCCGGTATTTTTTTTTGTGCGCTATGTTTAAATTTAATCTAAGCCAGACACCAATACCTGCCGGGGTCGCGGGACTTACAACATCACCGTGACCCCGGAACATAAAGGGCTATGGAAGGACACCGTGGATTTCAGTCTGTACAAGTCTGACAGTCCCTTCCGCCCCACACAGGGCGGGGAGGACTCGTTTGATGATTCTATCACCTAAAAAAAAAAAGCAAGACAACAATAGAGACTAGGGATTGCTTCTTCTTTTTCAAATTCTCGGTAACATTTTACCTGAACTATAGGTATATGAAAACCAGGACCAATAGTCACGTTTGCAGGTATTAGGTACAGCTTTTCTAAAACTTTGACTATTGTAAAAAAAAATCGGCTTGTAAAACTTTTTACACAGCAAAACAGTAATTTGTCAAACAGCGTGAAACACACATGACACGTCTAAGCCGCAGACTGCAACTTTCCACTTTGTACTTGATCATCTTAACCGAGTACCTAACATTCGCAACTCAGAGTCTTTACCGACATTAACTTGGTCCACCGTACAAAGCCGGAGCTAATCTAAGCTTACCCACCGAAACTTTGCTTTTCTATTAGACAGAATTGATTTCTGTCTTCGCACTTAATCTGACAATTCGTCACTCGGGACTACCAAGCTTTAGATAAACGTGATTTCTTGACTGCCTTATAAAAAGGCGCGTGAAAACTTTTGATAGATTCCTGATTCAATGTTTTCCATCAAAAGAAGTTTGCCTTTACGCAGATCTTAAGCTCACATGTTACCAACAAGCCTTTATCTAAAATATACGAGCTGAGGGAAAAAAAAAAATCGAATACATACAAATGAAGCTTCAAGCTCTTCTAAACCGACTTAACGGCCCGTGAAGATAGGAATGAGCGGCAACAAACCTGACTAAAACTATAACTAAAAAAATAAACTCGGCCTATTACATGAAACGCATTTTCTTGTACATAAACCGGCTCACTCCAGTTTTAAGAGGAACAACGGCTCGGATACGTAGCAGAGTCATTTGCTCGTTTACTTGAACTTTTTTATCAGAGAGCTTTATGACATTAAAGTTTTTATTACAAAGCCGGCTCGAGTAGGTAATCCATGCAATTTGTTTTACTGTTCCACGGATACAGCATGTCCTTAATAATACGTGATGTTATTATCTTAGGATTACCGAGGTGGCGGCGATGTGTACTATGTTGTACGATCTTAATTTGAGACGATGTTTTCTAGTCGTTGTTTATGAGGGATTTGATTGAAAGGAATCTGGCTTAGATATTTGTTGTTGCTGAACTGCGGTTACAAATATTACAAGATTTGGGCGCTTAGGTCCGGGAAACTCGCCTCTGATCCGCGGCCCAGTTTACACGGTGTAGGAACACTAGTAGTAAAGTCGGCCAAATGTGTGGGCGAGAATACCATAGGAAAAATGTATAGTAGTAAAATCGACTCATTGGGATAACATTTCACTAACAAAAGGAAGTTGTGAAAATAAGTCGGTTCCCATTTCTCACCTTGTATAATCCTCCGCCCGGCGAAGCGGAAAAGACTGTCAGATTCAACTGACTAAAACACACGGTGGCCTCTTCTGCCTATCAAGAATTGTATAAATACATACCACTTTAAACCTATGCTACCCTAGTACTTTTTCATTTCTCATACTCGGAAAGTAGTGTTTGTTTGATCAAAGCAGCGGGTCGAAAACGATGCTTCCCTCCCTTGGGCGGGAAATACTCATAGTAATTGCTTCCCTCCCTAGGGCGGGAATGAATTTTAAAAATAGAACTAAAATTGGTTATTTAGGCGGCTATAATTTTCTATATTAATAATTTCGTGCTAAAGCTAACCAGAATAATAAAACATTAAAAAATAAAGATTTAGAGTCGACAACATAGATCCGAAAAATTCGGATAGTCGAGTATTTTGTAAATTTCTAATGATTTTCTGACCAGACAGATCGCAGCCGCCATTTTTGACATCGGTTATCATGTTGAGAAGTTTTTATTTTTTTTTCTTTATTTTCGGCCAGTGTCATGTGGTGTATTGGTGTATTATGTAGTTACTAAACCTCCTTAGAAAAACCTATAAACTTATGAGTTATCGTGACACCTACATTAAGTACCTAGATGTGTATTATGTATGACACACGTTTCACTCGAGCGAAGCCGGGTTTTCATATCGTTTTTACATAATTAAGAAAAATATTGATTTAAAAAAAATGCTGCGGTCTTGTGAGTGTATACGGCCAATGTGAATTAAAAAAAAATAGATACCTATTAAAGTGGGATGGCGCGCGGCGGTGACGCGGACGCTGTGTTCCATATTTGAAAATTAAAAAGGATATTTTTTACTTTCCTTATATTTGAAATGAAAAGTAGAGTGTTTAACACAATTCCCACTCGGACTATAGCCGCCCTCGCTTCGCTCGTGCGTCTAAATACCTCGTATGGGAATTGATTTCTTTCCACCCTTGTATAACAATCTACTATTGCTGGTTAGTAATGAAAAAGACATTTTCAGATAAGTTGAAACACGAAGAGTGGCATCGTAGCACGATAGCAGTAGCAACAACTAAGTCAGTGATGACAAAGCCAGTGGTGATAAATTTGATCAGTGGCCGGTTTCCCCCTAAGCCTTTTTTCTATGGTATTCTCGCCCACACATTCGGTCCAGTTTACCACTACTGTTCCTACTCAGTGTAAACTGGGCCGCGGACCAGAGGCGAGTTTCACCCTAAGCCGATTTGGGTGCTTGTTTGATATAACTCACACGTACCAAAATGCAGGTAAAAGCAATCATTATTATTCGCTGGTACAGACGGTACCGTAGAAGTCTTAGTAGTAGCTATGCTAGTTATGTTTGCCAATTAAACCTATTTTATCCTACGTGTGAGCAAACGTCTCAACCATAACCTTCCACACTTTTCTGCATGATCCACTTCGCCAATTATGTATAACTCAATTTTTCTCGAAATAACATAACATCTGCCCGTCTAATTCTCATTACGCCTGTATTTACTTAAGTACAAACAAAGTCAGTCCACTGTGTGTCGTATTAAATGTTCTCAGCAGCGCTAGAACCATGTCTATCTCAAGATTGTGCGACACTTGCTAGATAACTTCTTGTGCGTGAGGCTTGGCACATACCTTCTTTTTGCCAACTCACTAAGTTGCCTGAAAGTTTCCTAGAATTTCATGTAAGTGACAGGGTAACTTCTGTTAATCTATCCACTGAGGCAGATGAATGCTACGTCGCAGATTTGTCTTGAGTACAACAAAATAAGTTACACTGAGGATAGATAATATCGCAATAGCTTTGCCATGAACTCATCTACTACTCTGCGTATTTAAATGTTAAGAGCTATCTCTTTTTCTACTTAGAAAAACCTATTCATGTTAGTTATTTTAAATTGTCGTAAAATAAAGAGTACGCGCATTGGACGTGAACGTGTTGTGAACGCTCTAAAAGCCGGATTGAAATGCAAATAAAAACGATTCAGCTCAGGGAATTGCATATTCAAATTGCTAACTAAGTTCACCAATAACTTCCTTTCATATATATACAATCTCAGCAAAGCCAGGTAGTGTTTTGTCCCTTTTGAAAACACTGACGACATTAATTACCATTTTAAGGAATATGCCGAAATACATGCCTATTAAAAAAGGGAAAATAAAAATCAATTTCGATCGGCATCAATATTCCATTTTCCGTTCGTTACGATGGCATTCCGACAAAGAGATTTTATTGAATAAATTACCCTTCATTAAAATATGTTTAACGTAAATTCTGGGTGAAGCGGAAAATTGTCGTGAGGTAATAATCTGCCAAGCGTTGTGCCGGTCTCGCTTCCTTGGTGCGCTTTATATAAACAAGTCTTGATCTAGCTAATAATGTAAACAAGAATTGCTCGCATTGGGTAATGATTAGCTCTCACGTGCTCTTACAAGCAAGCCTTTAATTAAAACTGAAAGTAATTGTACACACGTTGCTTTAGATAGGAGATGCTAAAAGAATTCTAGCATTCTGTAATGCCGATGCTGTAGTAACATTAGAAAGTAAATAAAAACCACGAAACGTTTCTGTTTACTTTACAAACGTGTCACAAAGAATGCTTCATGAATAAACTGGTATACTCTGCCTTCGTTGCGGATGCAACTATTGGTTTTGGTGCCACTCGTCTCAATAAATTTATTCGTGGAATCACACATTATTTTAGAATATCTGCGTCGTCGTTCGCGGGGAGCGTACGTGAGGGTAATGTAAACAGTGGCTGGTATGCCGCGAGACATGTTTCGTCACTTTAGCTGAAAAGGCGAAACATCGAGGGCTGAGACGCCTCGTTTCGCCAACAAATCTCTCGGATAACCTTCCCCATTCATACACGTAAATTGTTTGGCAACACCAGTGACAGCGCGCTGAATCGCAACGCTAGCAATATTACTTTGGATTATGCCTTTAGGACTAGTGTATTGTTTTGTATAGTTTGGGTACAATGTTGTTTATAAAACTAGGTGTTAAAAAACTCGACTGTCGGTAGATGTATGAAGCGAATTATTCTTAATTTATAAAGTCTTATTCATCTCATACATCCCACTTGATGTTTTCGCCAGGCTAAAGATATGAAATATATATTTATCAATCTGCATGCCAATTGCAAGTGAACTCATGTTTGGATACATAAATTCACAAGAACCTTCATGTGTTGTCTTTGCTTTTAAAACACAAAAAATAAAACGTTTCTGAAACTTCTAGGCGTGTAAAATTAACATAATCCCACAAAAATATTTTAATACGCTTAGCAACAGACTCGAGTATAACAGATGTTTTAAACATTTATTTATCTTCTAATTGTGTAAGTTTTATTTGATTACAAAGTAAAAGTCAGGGAGTAAAAAAACAGATGTAAATTTTATTCATATACGGGTCTCGAGCCCGACCACATTTGGTAATGAAAATTACAGAAAAGATTCAGAAAGAACCTCCTTGAATTTCAAATTAAAATTTTAGGTGTGTAACTGTACGAACAAAAATAGACTTGTAGTACTAAAATATTGTTATCAAGTTAATGTTTTAGGTATATCTCACATTCTGCCCAATATTTTTTCTGTATAAAATATGTTCAGTGTAGTTTGGAAAAAATATTTGTGCATTATCAAATTATAAGGTAAAAATCTACCGAAATTGTAGAAATAAACCAGCAACCAACCCTTAAAAATTAACAATGTTGTATGTAACACAGTTGGGTATTAATTTTTGGGCTTAAATATTTATGGGCTTTTAGTGCGTAAAACATCGTGCCTGGTTTATATTGAAAACTGAAACACAATAACACGTACAAAATTCAGGGGTACTTTTTGAGTTTGAAAAACGTGGGTAAAAATCAGTAATGTTTGTGTATTATTTTGTGTTTTCCCATGTTTTTTGGTTCTTCTTATAAGCTCATCATTAACCTTCGCAATAAACTCATTAGCACGTATTTAGATTTCATTAATTTAAAGATATTTGCCTTTTTTTGTACCTACCTATGCAGGGTCTTTTAAATTTGCCAAAAAAGAGAAATCCGCATCCATAAGACATACGGGAAAACTTTCTAAGAAACCTTCAGTTTTTTTTTTGATGTTGGTATATTTGGCGTTTTCATTTTTTTGGTCAAGTGTGACTTGTCCACAAAAATGAGTGTCAAAAAGCCTTACCAGCGGGTGTCAGGAGTTGGCGGTTGGGTTGTGAAATTCAGACAGGCTTTGTTATTTGTAAAATCCAAGTACACAGATAAACCTGGTTAGTATGCCGACGCCAACATCGGAAACGGCAAGGCAGATGAAGGAAATAGAGAGGAAATAAATGGTTCTATTCTATCAAAGATTCCCTCCAAATAATTTACCTGCCTGGAACTTACCCATCTGCATAATAATTTACCTCTAAGTACATCGTTACCGGTATAAATGAACGTGTGGAGCGTAAGTGACTGCATGTACTATGTAAGCGGCGCAGATCTTGACACAGAGCAAACACATTCCCTCGGCGAAACGTCTCGATCTGTCGCTTAGATATGCGAGAATAAGTGCCCAGTAAAATAGTTCTACTGCAATTACAGATATCAGACTACGTTTGTGGAAGATTTTTAGGGAAAACTGCTGGTTTTCTGTGCGAATATGTTATAATAGTAGATTACGCAACAAGGGAGTAAAGCACTGCCCTACGTCACGGGCGTATTGAATCCCGAAGCGACACTAAGGATTCTGGGGGTGAACCTCCGTAGCGCAGCGAGGAGGTTCAAGTGTTAATTCCCGAGTGAAACGAGGGAATTAAGTTAAGAATCCTTAGTGTAGCGAGGGATTCAAGTTAGCCCAAGACAAGGCAGCTTTACTCCCAAGGAGCGTACTCTGCTTTTCACACCTACTGCGAGGAAAACAATTCGACCTTTGAACGTGAAGTTGGCACCACTGCAACCGATCAGCTGTTGCGGCCAGCGGCCGCCATTATTGATACAACTCCTTGGAAAACGTTTTCATACGGTTTTCTTTGAGGTTCCAAATTCAAATCACATTATTCCCACGGAAATAATGAAATTCAGTACATATATTATTGCCCGGCTCGAGCGAGAGGGAACAATGACTTACTTTACAGTAGGTTTGACTAACATATAATTTGACATTTACGAGCAAGTAGTGTGAAAAAGATATTATCTAGTGAATGTTTTGGGTGTTGAGCGTTTTTTAACACACTTTTGGGTCCTATTTTTATGGAAATTCTGTCATCGTACTGAAAATATAAAACATGTGCTTGGCTTGTTAATATAGACTGATGAATTTCTATATTTATTTTTCATTTTACTTTTTCAATATGAATGCTAGCACCTCATAAACATCGCTTGATCGAAATAATTGTCAATGTACTAAAAACATAGTTATATGGTAATGCTGCAGAGAGACAAATATTGTTAAAAAACCAACAAAAATGCAAAAACTATAGAGCAACAATTTTTTTAATATTCACTTTGTATAAGAACAGGTAAAACACATGTACGAAGTATTCCTAACAGACTAATTTCAAAGACATACCCAAACAATTACTTGGAACTCCGCATAACCCTTTGTTTGCATAAACCTAATTATAATAGTTTTACATCCACGTTGAAATCTATTATGAGTTTACAAACTTGTGTACGAACGTTATGAACCAGCTAAGTAGTGTTTTCTTTACTAACCAAATAAGCTACGTAGGAATTTACTTCGTTTGTAAAGACTTGCGTTTTCCTAACTTAGTTTATGTTGGTTTTATTATCTTTAAATTTTCTTAGCTAGTCCTTTTTTTTATTCATTGCATAGGGCAGGACTTGTTTTCTTCGTTTGCTCTTTTTATGATCGAATTTTACTTGGAGTCGAATATTTTAACGATATTGCGGTGGAGCCGAGTAATTGTGGGGTACTACTTTTGGGATCATGAGATCGATTGCAATGGATTGGTTGATTAATTAAAAAAATTACGTAGAAAAAAGTCTAACACGTTAATATCATCAATATTTTATCTTGATGTCTTTTTTATACTTTAATTTACCTTCCATAAATATTACCAAGAGATCTCGGTCGTTTCTAAGAGTCTCGCCTCTTCATCGGACGGCACTGCTCCCCTAAGAGCACACTAATAACTATGTTTTATAAAACGACTATCACATCTGTGGAGTATAACTAGCAAATTTTACTTACTAACGTACTTAATCTTTCGCATCGACAATTTCCTTAAACAAATTTACCAAATTGCCACCCAATTCTCGCAAATGAAGTCAAAATCCAACTTCCTAACATTTGCATTCAATACCGTCCAATATCAACATTCTTAGAGCGTCTCACTACGAATTAGTACTGGTATTAGTAGTAGTATTTGGTATTCAGAGTCAGAAGACAGTACAGGCGATTGGCGAGCGGCTAGAGAGATTAATTTGCATTCACGACCAAAACGGATCGTGAGGCTATTTCGTCGGCATCTCTCCCATTTCCCGTGTACATGTATATGTTCATTATACTTGTATGTATACGGTGAAGCGAAACTGTTTCAGCCGTTAGCACCGCCTATGCAGACATTAAGTTTCACCATGAACGTTTGCTTGTGGTTAAATATGCAAGGACTATTTTCGGTGTTGCATTTTGATGTATATTTATAATATTGTGAAGAGACTTGGTTCAGAATAGAAAATGGGTAGGGAAGTAAAAAGTGTTGAACGAGGGCATAAAATTAATACATTTCAATAAACATAGTCCAGTTAAACAATTCATTTTTTCCCACACCAGAGTCCTTTTTTTGTATAACGAACGGTATTCATTGTCCATTAATAAAACATGTTTGTAGTATACAAATGAAAAAAACAAACATACGTGCATACCTTCCAATATAAATGTATGACAGAAATTGATACCAACAAAGTTGTCACAGCACAATATATGGCCGTCAGGAAACGAAATGCAGTGAAAAAGTTTATTACAATTTATACAAATGAAACTGCAATAATTTATTGTTGAGCTTTCAATCACATTTATAATTAATGGGTTCTGCATAGACGTCGCGACGATAGCTGTTCGTTATAAAACGCACGTAGAACATGATCCGACCAATATTTTTTGTGGCACGCTCCGATGGTATACGCACACTGTGTAAATTGGAAACAAATCAAATATGCATCGTTCGTCCAACCGTGAGATGGAAAGCTCGCATTAGCGATATATTCGAATATCAGATCTATTCCGAATCCGCTAGCAGATAGAATCGACAAGTTATAGGCACCATTTTTTCTGTGAAATCAGATTTTTTTTCTCGGTTTTGCTGTGACAACCTTATTTCTGGAATGGATTCTACGTCTACGACTGGTCCTAAACCGTAATTTATAAAAGTAGACGGTATTATGATATTTTTTTCTTAACGTTACGCAATTCATATTTATTTGCTATACGTGATGATGAAGGTTCCCTATCCATTTGCATAAAATTTTAAGACCTAATATAACTTAGCATAATTTTCTTTAGCATAATTATATTTTCGCATAATATAATTACGCATAACAGCTTACGCATAATTTTTTAAGCATAATTTCTCTAACCATAATAATGATTAAGCATAATATTCTAAAGCATAAATTTATTAAGCATAAAGTTCTAAAGCATAACTTTTTTAAGCATAAAGTTCTAAAGCATAACTTTTTTAAGCATAATATCCTAAAGCATAAATTTATTTACGCATAATGATATTAAAACATATTTTTATAGAAAATGTATTGAACAATTTTGTGGGTTCTTTTTTCGCTGTAGGAAGCCTAAAGCAAGCAAGTATTCAGCATGCAAGCAAGCATGCAAGCAAGCATGCAGCAAACAAGCAAGCAAGCATGCAGCAAACAAGCAAGCATGCAGCATGCAAGCAAGCATGCAGCATTCAAGCGAGCGTGCAACATGCAGCAGGCAGGGTTTCTGTCACGGCTCCGGCGCTGCGGGTCCCCGGCGGCCCCTCGCATGCTAATCGTCGCAGACGGCTTTCGCTCACCACCGCAGCTTTGGCTTGTTGGCCGGCTTCGCCGGCCACCCTCAGCCGCGGCGGTTCGCTCGCAGCCGCCTGCTCCTCAGCCCGCGGGCCGCCTCGCCCCTACGCGCCTACGCGATTTTAAATTACACTCTAGGGGTAGGACAAACAAGACTACGTGGAGTCGGTTTTGCAGCAATTCGGTTTGTCACTTTTGCTGCACAGCATATTAAATTTTTAACCAACAATAATTATTACTTAATTGTAACAGAAACTATAGCAAATTGGTGTTATACTAATAGTCATTAGGCCTACTAATGTTATGCTAAAAATCATTAGGCCTACTGACGTTATGCTAATAGTCATTAGGCGTACTAAAGTTATGCGAATAAAATTTATGCCAAAACAAATTAGTATTTAAGATGATTATGCCAACATAAAATGTATGCCTAAAAAAATTATGCCGTAGTATTATTATGCCAAAACAAATTGTGCGAAAATCGTTATGCCGAAGTATATTAGGACAAAGAACATTATGCGAATAGAAGGGATCCCGATGATGAAAAGTGAGCAGTTCATCATTTTACGAGGTACCATTATTTACTCTCACTGCATCCGCATGTATAACCATAACGGTTTTTTTTTATGAGAGATAGAGTTGAACCACAGCAATCGCAAATAAAGAATTTTATGAATTGTCTGAGTCATCGAGAAACGGCGCTTCACTACTACCGTATGGATGAAGAAGTATGAATGAATGATACACTCACATTTGCTATATGACGCTCGCAATCTGGAAAGAAAGGGTAGAGTTATTTCAACAGAAAAATGTTAGAAGCATTTAGAAGAGATCTTCAGACATAAGCGACCGCAGAGCTTTAAAAGTGCACTTACTGTGATTGTATTTTATTTGTCGTTTCTTATTTTTGTGGGTCGCTACCTCGATAGATGTCAAAGAAACGGTATTTGTGAAGAATGCGACGGTGTATAGACGGTATATAAAGAATGGAGAGAATAAATGAAAATGTTGTCGGGCTGTACAAACCGGGCCATATCTGTACGATCGTCTATTGCATTTGGCTGTTGTCCCGCGCGGATTTATGTTTTACAACGTACTTACCGTTTGCATCTTCAATGCAATTTTGAAGGATCTTCTAGGATTTGCAAATGGCTGCCAGTGAAAGTGTATGAGGTTTTTCTTTTAAATTCTTTATCAAATGTAAATATTTCATGAATGAATTTTGCTCATACTCGCATAGAACGGTCACTGAGATCTCTTTTTATACTATCTCACATATAATCATGATGAAATAAAAGCCTTTGTTTTTAGACAGTGTTTGAAAAAAGTCATGCATAAGGCTTGAAAAGATTCAATAAGCTTCATAATTCTACAACATCGTAACTTAAAGTTTCTGTTGAACTTAATTATGTGTTCATTCTTCTTGTATTTACTGGAGTGCTACTTGCCGAGATAAATTAAGTTCAACTTTGAACTTGTCAGTGGCAGACGTCAAACGCATTAAGTTAAGGGCGAGCGTTGAGAGCCCATCGTTACATTACTCTGTTACAACAGTTCTGTTCTACTCAAATTTTAGCCCCAGGACTGGTAAGTATCTCAGAATAAATATTTGTTTGTCTCGTTAAGAGCTGTCACTTTATTTAACGTTAATTTTCCATTAACGTACACTAATCCTAATGAACACCTGCCCTAGTTAATTAAATTTATGCAGCGTTGCCTGAACGTTGTGAGAGCAAACATGATTTGTTGCTAAAACACTTGTAATATCGGGATCGGTCATCGTCGCACCTGCTATAAGACCGTACTTAGCGAATAGATCGCATTGAAAATACGGTGCTTTATAGCTGATCAGTATGCTTTTACAATACGATGCTGATTAATGAGCGAATTTTAGTTAAGCTGTGTGCGTGCAGCGAAATTGTTGGAAAGCAAATGGTGTGGCAAGCGGGCGGACAGCCGGCTTTCGGGCTGAGTGGTCGAATGCGCTAATTTGCAATGCGACTACGGTACTTTTCATCGTCCCTTGTCGTGCATTGTGCAAGCGGCTGTTTTCGACAGCTAAAGCGGTAACATTTTCGCTTGTTTGTTTATTTTCGCAGTCCTTTGTGAGTTGTGTTCGTTTGTGATGACTTTACAGGACGTGGAACGAAAGCCTTGAGGCACCGTGTAATTGGATTATAGTGGTTGTTCGAGAGCGTTTGCAAGTAAGTAAAGAGGAGCATTAATGTTGTATTTGACTGAGCTTGGACTTTGTGTCGTACTTGTTTAAGATGTTACCAACTATGACGTGTGTTTGTGAGTTACCTACGTGTTTATTACTCGTTTACTTAGAAATTCAAGTGAGTTATTTTGGAAAAAACGTTGAAATTGTTTGGTTACTATTCATGGTTTTTGTAAATGCTGTAACAGAAATGTTTGTTATTAGAAGTAATTATGCATTCGATGGATGGATGTTCTTGAAATTAATAAGTACCAGTCATTTCTGATGATTAGCGATTAAACGTATCACCTCAAGCTAACAAAATGGCCGCATCGTAAGTGCGCTATTTACCTCTTCAATCATGCAAATCTAATTTAGGCAGTCCGCATTCGTGGCGCTAGGCGTTAATAAATCACAGAATATAAGTTTGTCGCCTTGTCGCGCCACGATTATCCATTTTGTTAATTGAAGCGTCCGGGTACACGCGAGGGCCCGATTAGGGCATAAGTAATGTAACCAGATGTCCCTTAAACGATGGGACAGTCCCTTTCAGTCATCCCGAACCCAACACCGGAAATAGTAAAATGCTCCTTTAGCTACGTCGGCTTTACCCTCATAAGGCTACATGAAGAAGGTAAGCTTGCGTAATACTGAAATAATTTGGAGATTTAGTTTTCAGTAACATTCGGGCCCCTGAATGACGTATAAGGTTAAAATGTGTCGTGAGAGGTAAATAAATTACGTTCAATCGAAAATAAAGGTTTTATTTGCGTTGATGTTGATCGTTGAATTTCGTAGCAGTTCGTAGCTTTGTAGCCGTAGCCGCGTAGGCAATCGTAGCAATGAGCTACGTTTTGTTGCTTCTAAAAATAAATCAAACTGTTGAGTCATTCTTCATCGTTTGTTTATGAAGCCCATCAACTAATAGATTTACCAACGAATCTAGCAGACAATTAATTACGTTTGTGATAATAAAACAGAAAATATATATCTCTATTAGTTTTATGTGTAAACTGTAGGCTACATTTTTCTATTGCGTGTCCTACTGAGCTTAAAACGTTTGGTCACGAGAACGCAACAGAGTGTTTCGCAGTTCTAATTTGAGGGGTGCCGCTCACGAATTCGTAATGATGGACGTCGATGGTCGAACCTGGGAGTGGTAAATTAAAATTAGTTGATATACTGTTAATTGGAGTTAAATAGGTTCATTAACCGTGGTATAAAATGAAAGAACCTTTTATAGATTGCTTCGATTCATTTTGTTTAAATTTTGATTTAATGACTGTTCGCGTTGCGCGTTTTTATAATATTATAATTTGTTTACTTACATGATTTTTTAAAGGCCATCGCTTAATTTTCCCTCCTACACATTTGGTATTTCAATTGAGAACTGTTTTTCTTTACATTTACATTTTTTTTATACCTAATGATTCTGTAGGAGATTAATAAAACTTGTAGTATTCGTAGAAAATGTTTTGAAAAGCTTTTATTCAGGTTCGGTGAACTTGTTAGTATGTTAAGATGGAATCTTGTTAAAGACCTCAGGCACATCAAGTTTATACTTTGAAACAGTCGTTCATTCGTCCCTAAAATAGTATGTTTTTAATTTTGATATATAATTTTATGTTATATTTTTTTAGTTAAGTAAATAAATATCACTAAAGCTATGATATTCTTTTAAGTTTTAAATATGTTTATTTATTAGAACTTGAGTGTTTTAGTTTAAATATATTTTGGTATAAAAAACATATGAGCATTCATGTGGAGCAGAGCTAATAAATTGCAGTCATAATGTTTGTTTCAACCCTAACTTAGATGCTCTTACTACTTATCGTTATCAAACATCTGATTTTTATGGAATAAAAAAAATAAACAACTTTTATCATTCACAACAACCCAAGAGCCAGTTGGTCCTATCCATCCTGCTGCCTCTGTCCCGTCAACGGTATTGAGTCTTGTATATGTTACGGTAAATCTAATTAATTGAAAATTATTAATATTTTTACAAAATTATTAATAATAACCACATGTTTTGGTACATGTGAATAAACGATCGAAATTTATTACTTTTAGTAGTCATTATTAATAATTCACGACACATATTGGTAAAAGTTTTAAAATCAATAAACTAAACGGCTAAACCTAGTGCTAACTGAAGATAAGTATGATACACGTAGGTTTAACCGCATGTGGTCGGTTACACCTAGGTTTAGCCGGTTAGAACTAGGTCTAACCTCGTGACTTGCTGGCACCCCGACTCGGAAAATTTAGGTGGTTCGTGGTTATTTTTTTTTAACCACGCAGAAATAGGAGCCACGCGGAGCGGGGCTCCGTCGACTTGCTCCTGTGAAGGAAGTTTACTTATTACATTTATCACTACTAGGGTCAAATTATTAATAACAACCTACAATGTGATTAATTAATCACTTTAACCTCGAGTTTTGGTAATTATTAATAATAATAGATAATTATTAATAATCTTCAATTATTTACTATTACCGTAACATATATATTGATACGAGCACGAGCGAAGCGAGCTCGGGACTTATGGCACCCCGATTCGGACCACCCGTAGATTACAAGTTCCTTGATTTTTTTTAAACCAACCAGTAATAGAGAATATTTATTTATTTATTAATTTTTATTTTATCCTTTATTTCAGGCAACTAAGGCCCATAAAATCACAATACATATTTAAGTATGAATAAAAAATTCATAAAAAAAAATAATAACATAAACTAATACATATTCTAAAACAATAAACTTAAAACCTATTTATTTATTTAGTAATAGAGAATAGACGACTGACCGCGACAGGAACACCGGGGTGGGAGAGACCAAGTAATATTTATCCTGTTCTATCTACCACGTTACATGCTGATGCCAACATTAGCAGGCCCGATGATACAATTTTTCCTATCTACCTCGTTGACGGGACAGGGCATGTGAGCTGGATGAAACCAACCCCTAAGAACTTGTTTCATATTCGAGTACTTCAACAAAAGCTATAAAAAAGCTAGTTGTGTTATAAACTGAACTTTCAAGATTTGTGTTAAAGTTGATTTTAACCGACGGTACAGGTACCCAGTAAGATGAGTAAAACATAAATAACGGAAGCCGGTGACTTTGTTTTATATTCCATTGACTATTGTGCCACCGACTTCTGAAAGAAAAAATATTATATACTTTTTTGTGCTGTTTTTGAAGAATATTTCTTGCTATAATATTTGTAAGAAAAACTTGAAAATTAATAATATGCACAGGATTATTTCTGGTCCAAATCTTAGCCATACTTGTTGAACAAGTAAGCCAGTTCCACTTCAAAAAGTGTCCATCACACCCCGTGCTACTAAAAGTAATTTCCTGAGAATAGACCACTTTGAAGTTGCCTGCCCACGGCATTCATATCCTGGAATCCGTATCACCCTACAAAGATCTTCCATGAAAGGCATTTTTCTATTTTTTCTTCATTTATCTTCCTGGTTACGTAACTTCCTATTTACAGAAATTAATACGGATTTATTTCTGAAAATTCTTATCAGAAAAATAGTTTTTTTTTTTTAGTTTTGTTAAATACAACTTTTTTCTTGCAACTTTGCCCATTCGAAAAAAAACCCAGAACGTTTTCTAAGATCAAAAGAAAATTATGATATTTTCTTTTGATCTTAGAAAACGTTCGACGATACGGTTGGTGCAGTGGCTGAGTGACAGATTGCTGCGCTGCATATAGCGTGTTCGATTGCCAACGGTACAATCCGCAAGCTGCATACACGTATACCCGGAAAAGCTGTGAAGCAGTGATACAATATGTACTAATATGTAACACGATATGGGAAACAATGGTTTTGTTGAAAAAATGTGTATGTATTTTTTCCGAAATTCCAGATTATTTTCGAGTTATCGTGCTTCTTCTTTGAAGCATTATTATTAACACTTAACCCTTCAAATATACAAACATCCTTATTATGCTTGAGACTCCTAACTTAATGCAATCAAAAACTATTGTATGACGTCATTCGAGTCTGTTCGTTTATTACGTGATAAAGTTCCGAGCAATGCCGATGGTTCCGCTGACATAACTCTTGTGTTTACGACGCTTATAATGTAGAACATTAATGTGCAATCTTTTATCACCTCTCTATGTTATCCTTGTGGTTACGAATGAAATGATTTGCAAAAGAGTTAAAAGGTTAGAGGTTTCCTCATTTTATTCTGAAAGGAATGTGGTTTTTCTTTTTACGCTTTATTAGAAGGTGGATAGTAAATATATAGAACGTTGGATTTTTTAAAAGCAAGCAGATGAACTTATATAATCAGATTATGGTGTTCTGATTGCTATTTTACATGCCGAAAATTCGGGAAAATTAGTGTAAGTATAATTGTATAATTATTGTAGTATAATTGTTATTGAAGTTTTATAATGTACTTAGCTATATTCAAAAGCTTATCTATACATACATACATGTCATCATATTATCAAATAGTGGCGAGAAAACCTGGACCGCACACACTGGCCGACAACGAAAGCTGGTTTGAGGAATCACAGGATCAGTGCTTCTGGGAGGTATTTGGGGAGGCCTTTGCTCAGCAGAGGCATTAAAAACATAATAGAATCAAAATGTTCTATGGTCGTTTTCATTCGTCTTTCTCTTTGAAGTAGTCATGCTAGCAAAGGAGGAGGCGGGCGCCGGGAGTGGGATGTCAGCGTCGCCCTCACATCCGAGACGCCCATTGCTATGGACGTCGGCGTCGCGAAATAAATTCCCGCCACCCCGTAGGCGCGGGCATGCGGATAGTGAGTAATGGGTGACAAGCTGTCCGATCAAGGACCATGCCGGGTCGACGGCACGTCGTTTTCCACGTGCGACTTAAGGAGCTGTCAGCAATATGACGGGGCCCCTCATAGAGGGCCAAGACCAGAACAAGTTTGACATTGTGAGTGGGAGGATTTAATAAGATAAAAAAGGTCATCCGCATAGTTTTAAATTTATTACATTAGTTTATAATCTGGATGAAAATCATCGGATATTATTTATCTTATTTTAACGTCCTTGTGGGATATATTTCGAGTTGCACGCGAACGAAACCGTAAGCAACCGCTAGTCACATAAAAGTGACTCCAGAATTCAAATATCAAAACATAAGTCAACTATATGTATATTACGTCGTACAAAATAAGTAGCTTCCAGTACACAGGGCTCCATTATAATTCAGTCACTCGTGCGAATAGGTTAATCTCTGAGTTTCACGCACCATTGACTTAATCCTTCAATTTCCACGTGCCTGATTGAGTGCTTAGATATATTAACCCGTCTAGAACTTCGTATCTATTCTGGTAAGATTAGGGGAATAAATGTGAGATAGAATGGGTTCTAAGATTTGTTATTTGTTTTAATCTAGACTTCTAGAGTTTGATTGATTTGAATGTTTTTTCTTGCTCTTTTTTTTCTTTTTTGTGTTAACATTTAAGATCATTATTTATCATTTGGATGATTTAAAACTCTCTAAAAAGATTAAAATATAATTTTGCGGCACGCCGTAACTTGTTTTTGAGACGTAACTTAAGATACGGGACGTAGTCACATAATAAGCAGACATGTAAAAAGACTTTGATTAAAATATTTCCTAATTATTCATAAGGCGATTGGCATACATTCTTATTTACGATGTGCCGCACGGAAAGGAGATGAACGCCGCTTTTCCGCGCGGTTGGGTTAGCAAGGTATTAGCGCGTATGAAAATTGCCATACAACGTCACGTCACGTCACCGGCCCGGTTTAAAAAACAAAATGTTTCTACACTTCTCTTTATTAATTTTGTTCCCACACGTCAGTCACCGGCCAGGCACGTTTCATTCGGTGACGTAACGGTGATGTGACGTGACTGATGTGTGTGTACCTTTTTTTGTTTTGCTCTCACCCAAAATAATTATAGTGTTCACTTGAAAATGTTATTAAATTAAATATTGTAACGCAATTTAAATCAGGCCGCTACTAACATATTTGTTCATTGAAATACATCAATTTATATTCGTACTCTTAGCGAAATAGATTGAAAACCTTTATCGAAGCGTGGTTCTCTATAGAAAAGCGTATACAACGCAGTTTCATTGTGTTATGCCAACTAACGGTTTTATTTATTTTCTGTGGACCAATATATTGAAACATGCTGACTGCTGCTACAAATAACTGGAATTGAGTTCAACACAAACGTTTATAGAATTAAATATTTTCAGTAAAAAGAATGTAAGTATTTAATTCAATATCGTAAAATTGAAATTTCATACAGAAAAAGGCAATGTTTTTTAAAATATCGAATGTCTTTGAAGTGGAGTTTTTTTTTGTAAATTATGACTTATTTTGTTTCTAAAGAGAGAAATATCTTAATCTTAATATATATAAATCTCGTGTCACAATGTTTGTCCTCAATAGACTCCTAAACCACTTAACCGATTATAATAAAATTCACACACCATGTGCAGTTCGATCCAACTTGAGAGATAGGATAGTTTATATCTCAAATTTTAGACCGGGTCCTTCACCCGTGCGAAGCCGGGACGGGCCGCTAGTATATATATATAAATCTCGTGTCACAATGTTTGTCTTCAATGGACTCCTAAACCACTTAACCGATTATAATAAAATTCGCACACCATGTGCAGTTCGATCCAACTTGAGAGATAGGATAGTTTAAATCTCAAATTTTAGATCGGGTCCTCCACCCGTGCGAAGCCGGGACGGGCCACTAGTATAATTATAATAAGAAGAGTCTAATAAATGAACACTACAAAACAATCGATTGAACAATTACTAATCAATTGTATCAAAACAAAAAAATACTAAATGATTTAAAACTGATTCGAAATGAAATTAGTGATTTCTGTAATGCAGCTCACGCCGCACGGACGGGACATCTCATGAATAAACCACCTGCCTCCACTCTTCATTCAATTTACGGAAATCACACTTAGCCCCAAATCTGTTTTGGGTATCAAACGTTTTGATCCGTTCGCGAGTCTCTCGGGCCGGTTACATAAGCAGATTAACAAAAGCAATGTTTGTGCTGGACTCCAGGAACTTACACACATATCGTTACAGAAAACGACCTCTTTAATCACCAGGTTGCATCCTTATCGTTCATTCTACGTGAGAGAGAGAGACGTGATAATCCATCGTTGGTTAGGAGTCTGGTAGCCCATTGCCGGGCGTGCGGCATAGATTCAACGGACCGCAAATTTGTTGGAACTACCAATGAAATCGGATTACTTATAGAGTTCGTGGCAAGGGAGAGCTAACGAGCGAGAACACCATTACCAGCCGTCAGTGCCGTCTTCAGACGCGATTTGCCGTCAAACTCCGAAATATTGGTTGCGATCTTTGATAAATATTGACACCGCTAGTTGGGGATGAAGCGAACTTTGGCTTCGAACGACTTTATAATGTAGATTATAAGTTTGTATTTAATTTGAACTAGCTGAGTTTGTTGTGGTTGTTGGCATCTATATTACCTAATATTATTGTACTTAGATCCTCAAAGTAACTCTATGTCGATGCCTGTCCGTTGCTTGCCTTTTTCACCCTAGGCGGCTGAACATTAAGGAAGAAATTCGACACAGAATAAACAATGAATGGAGGAATGAAACGAATATTTGTTTGACCTACAGGTGGATGTTCCGACTATCAATGTTTGTGAATACGAGTTTGAATATTTCTAAATGCAACCATGATACAGGAGGAACTGCTAGTGTGAGGTGCAGTTTTAATTAAAAAAAAATTGTAGTGTTTTCTCGTGGAATAATTTTCTACCTGACGCCGCGCGTACGGTGGCTATTTTTACCTATGCAATTATTTTAACGTTTCAGTGTTTTGTAACCTTCGCAACTAAAAAAATATTGACTAAAGCCATATACGCCATATATCTATAAAGCCATAGACAAAATATTACTAGACTCCTAATATCAGGCGAGCGATGTCTGTCAACACATTAGGCAAAAAAGTCTTATATCCGTCTTATTTCGACCAATCCTGTGAACCGTAAACATACCTTGAGATAGAACATACCTTGAGTTAGCCAACCACAACGCAGTAACCCCGTCCCCCTCGGTTACGTAGTACCTCAGCGAGCTGATAGAATAGTTTTTGTTCCTTAGATCGTGCATGCGGAGTCTAGTAATATGTATATCGTCGTTGACTAAAGCCTTTGTCAAACAGACAGGCGAGGCGAATGCGATCCGAAGCGTTTTTATTTGTAGTGTATGGAATTGTTTGAATCCAGTCACATTGAAAAACGAAAGCCTTCCGATCGTCTATGTGACTGGCTTCAAACAATTTCATACATTACAAACAAAAACGCTTCACCACGCATTTTTTTCGCCTGTCAGTTTGAAAAAATCTTAAAAGATTTCTCGTCAAAGTATGATATTCAATGCACAAAGTTCAATACATTTTGAAGGACAACGTTCAAGGGTCAGCTTGCACGCTTATATGTTAGCTGGTCGAATAATTATCGCGAACATTTATCACTTTCATATTGTTTTATGTCAGTTCAGATCATTTATCATGCCCCGAGTGGGTAACCGTGGGTCAAACACCGGACCGGAGTTTGAGGGGGAGGGGAGGAAATACCTTAATAATGCTTTGGTATAGTAAATTGACGATGGTTTAGTGGTAACATGTTGTTACTAATGAGCATAGTGATATTGTGTTCGATTCTGAAGAGTGAAAAGTGATTTTGCTTTCATACATTTTTCTTCATTAGCTGCCCAAAATACGGATTTCCTTTTTGGATGGTAATAAATAGGCTTACTTTTTAAACATATTGGAAATATAACCTAAGCCTGGCACATCAGGTGTGTTGCATTTTATTTTAATTGGACCTACATTGAGAGAAAAGTAACAATTTTCATTCTTTTAAAAATAAAGTGTCTACCTGGATTTTCCGTATAAACTGGATAGAGCTTCGTAAAGCCATATAGACAGTCGCATTTCATCCTATCTACCCATTATCGCGTTTCATTGAAAACTTTAAACTCCTTTATTCTCGTATATTTCAGAACTGTTCTATTTCTAGTTACTTTACGATTGTGCTCGGAATCCCATTATTTGTGCCGTTGCATTTACGACCTTATGTCAACGATAGAAATAGTATGATGCTAAGTGAAAATATTTCAGTGTAAGTAAGTTGATCTTATATTGTTAGATACTTGTTTGCAATGTGTGAGCTTCTCATAACTTGGTATATCGTTAAATTTATGTCTTTGAACTTCTCCGGAAATCTTAAACGACTTTTCGCATGTCAGCCATACTGTCTATCTTTGCATATTAATGAGAAAACGAGTAACTGACTGTTGACATTTCATAATTATATGTGATGATAATTTGAGAGCGATGGCTGTCGTTATGTTTCGCGTTTTATTATTCAAATGAATGTTATTAAGAGGAATATAAAGGAAATTAAGTTGATTATATCCTTTTCTGTTGTCTTCAATAAATTAGATAGACTAGCTATGTTTGCAAATCTTGGAGTTTGCGACGTTGAGTTTAGATATGACCATTTGTTGTAGCATTATTTATGGGAAAGACTAATGGTTCAGGGTCTGGTCTTAAAGTGAAATATTTTGGGTATAATGTATCTACTAGAGATTATATTTACATAAGTGTTCTCAGTGCAGTAAGTTTGGATTTGAGCTAATTAAAAACCTTCTTCGCTAGCATGACTGCTCAGCAGAAGGTGGCTCGACCAATGCCGGGCGCGGGAGGTTGGTGCTTATCGACTCCGTGAGGACACAGCAGCTCTACCAAACCGGCAGTCCTGCACCGTATGCTCCACCGTGCCATCCGGGCGATCCTGACAGTGGTGACGTCAAAGCATTTCTTCCTTCCCAATCCGACACAAGAACTCCACATGTTTCTACTAGAAATAAATAATTGATTTCCAAAGAAAAACCTTGTCTCATCTACCGACACGTTTATTTTTATAACTGGAAATTCATTAATAAAAAGAAATTACTCATATTATAAATTTCTGCATATAAAGAATTATACGATGTATAGAGCCTGGCAGATATGATGCTTTTATTTCATGTGTGATTGTTCTCTATCTGAGCAAAAAGCTGATTTTATTTTATTCTCTTGAATATTAATATGAACATAAATCGATGACTCTTGAATAAATGGAGCTCAATCTATCAGTTCGGATTAGACAAATAATATTTTATTATTGAAATGTTTTCATCAGTATGTTTTTTAATAAAAAAAATTAACGAATTTTCAACAAGAAATAAACAAACTAGAAAAAGAACAGACACATTTTTTGTGCTGTTAAATTAGTTTAATAATCATTTTTATTTTCCTTTTAACAGTAAAATTTTATCATTTCCATTTCATAAATCAACAACTTTTAACAAAAACATCGTATTGATCTTCTTTTAAGTATGAAGATACCTGTGCCAGAAGAATAGTATTAAAATGAAATAACGTAAAAGCCACAAATTTTATCCAAAGTTTTTAAGTAAGAAAACTCACCTAACATCCCTTAATACCGACTGTTGTTAACAGAACACCTATTATGTTCCATATAGTTACTAATGAACCCTTCTTAAATGAATGACTTAATAACAATTAACAAAACAGATCCCCAAAGTGATTTAACAACAACGTGTTCGAACTACGCAAAGATTTGTACAAGACTTTATTACAGACATCAAATTATTCAGCGCATGCACAAATTTCATTAAGGAAGCCGTTTCATATTTTATTCATGCCACATAATTAATAAGTAAGTGGATACATGATAAGATTTGTCGCTAGAGAAAACCTTTATGATAGAAAGGATATTCTATTAATAATGTATAGTTACTCCCGACCTATTATTTCCTGATAAATTATGTCGCTCACAGTCTATTATTTCTTTCTAATACTCTTTAGTGGAAGTCTTGACAGTTCATTTATCAATGATTAGTCAACTATCCAAGTGAATGGTTGAATACACCCCTAAAGGTTTTGCTGATAATTGGTTCCGCCTGATTGGATAACGTGTATTAACCTATTAACACGTCCATTGGGGCCGAAATTAAATTAATGGGACTTTGGTCCTTTTATAATATTGCTATGGTAACCCTTTCACAAGTATTTTCGGGTTGGCTTTTCGTTTTTAACAGATTTGGCTTGTTGTCAGTTGATATTTTATATGGTGTGATTTGATCCGAGTTATCCGAATCCAATCGTTTGTGAAACCTGTGTTGGAAATATACAGGATGAGTTTTTAACATGGACGTGGATGGCCAAATCCGATACTGTAAGGAATACTGAAAAATACTCGAAAGGGTTTCTGGCCCGCTTTCAATGGAAAATAAAACTGCATCAAAGGTTTTTTGAAAAATCAAAATTCTATCACCATTTCATAGAGCATTTTATTCGCAGGGGATTTTATACAGCTTTGACCACGTTATCATATTATTATCATTACATATACCTGGCCTGTTGGTCTAGTGGTTAGTGACCCTGACTGCAATGCCGGGGTTGTGGGTTCGATTCCCACCCAGGACAAATGTTTGTGTGATGAGCATGATCATTTGTTCTGTGTCTGGGTGTAATTTATCTATAATATGTATGTATTTAGAAATATATAAGTATGTATGTATCAGTTGTCTAGTATCCATAACACAAGCTCTGCTTAGCTTGGGACTAGAGTGCGTTGTGTGATAGTTGTGGAATATTTATTATTATTATATACGTTCTTAATTAAGATCGAATTTCGGGAATTTATCTAAGCGCTCTTTCGCTCGCGCACAGAAACAGACATAAAATCAAGTTTTTTTTTTTAATATAGTGTCATTTACACAATATCATAACTACGTAAGTTCTTGTCTGTCTGTCAAACCACTTTGTTCTTTTAGCGTTTTAGCGTTCTTTTGGGAGCATTTGCAATAGAGGAATAAAAATAAAATATTTTAAATAGAGTTCACCGAATTTGAATTTTCCACGGCTATAGTATAAAGTTCTATATAAGTGATCTTAGTTTTCATATATCGTTAGTACTTAAACAGTCTCAACATGGTAACTAAGTCAAGTTAAAACGCTTCATGACGTCATATTGGCCTTTCAGCGTTCGTTCACGTGTAAGCCCTTTGAGCGAATAATTACATTAGTTGTTAGTACATACATGTACAACATGTAGGTAGCTCGTAAAACTTACCTTCTTAAATATAACAGAAGCCTTTCTTCAATATTATTTGTTCGTTTTTATTGAAAAGATAATTTAAAATATAATATAACAACGTCTAGATATCCTGAAAGTGTTAAGTTGCTGATCAACTTGAACATTCACTTATCGTTACAAGTAAATGCTTAAGCATTCTTCCGAATGGACAGTACGCAATGAAATACGCGTGTAATGATACATTATAGACTCGACTTAGAGAATTACATTACAATACTACATCCCTGACTGACGAGTTTTCGCGTACATTTAGTATAGACTTGATACAAGGTGCACATTGTGATAGTCGATTGCCTTCCGTCACTGATGAAATGTTCGAATCTGTACCCCTAGTTATCTATATTTTACTTTACAGAGTTTTTCCAGTATTTACAGCGTTTATTGTATGAAAATATGGTACAGCGCCTCTGGTGTGCGAAGAAGGAACCAATTTTTCCCTTGAAAATTGTCAATTTGAAGTCGTCAAAGTTCCAGTTTACTTTACGTCTCAAATACTGAAAACTCTGCTGACGGTACTGTAACGTTACATTACAGGTGAATGCTCGCGGTGAGGGAGCGCGGAGCGCCTGTCAAATAAATTATGTATATTAATAATACCGTCATCGACAACCCAGATTAGGTCATTCTGGCGCTGACGCAGGACATACTCCTAATCAAATTCCGCAAAGAAAAAGGCACATCGTTTTAAATTGTGAACGCGTAAAACTTCCCATGTGAAATGCTATTTTCGATCGCCCGTGACCAGTTATGTACGTACATTATATTGAATTAATATTGTATAATTCAATATTAAGTATAAGCGGAAATATTCCTTGTTGACGTACGAAACTCACAGAGCGGTTTTATTCAAAACAATTCTCTAGCTAGTTTGAATTCAAAACATTTGAAGACTTCATTAACATGTGTGGAAATTATGTGGAGATAAACTTATATGAATATGGTAACTTGTGTGGAGTTGGATGAAGATTAACTTAAAATTATGACTATTTTGCTAAAACAAAGTAATTTAAACGTGAAGTAACCATTTCCTACGCTTATGTTACACAGTAAAAACCTTGCACCGCACAAAATTATTTTTCAAAGACCAACTTCAGCCATCTGGATTTTTTCTTCTTATACAATGAAATAAATCTAACATGAAATAGAGTAGAATGCCTATTTAATTCATTTTTGTGGACAACTCACCTTGCCCAAAAAAATAAAAAAGAGCTAAGGGCTCCTAACAAAGTATTTTCGTCTTATGGATTTGGATTTTCTCCGGTTGGCCAATCCTGTATAGTTAGATATTAGTAGTAGATTAGTAGGACGACACGACTGGCAAATTGACTGACCGTTCGACAGCTATTCAGCGTGTCGCAAAGAACAAAATTATTTGTATGACCTACAAGTAGTTTTTCTGGATCTGGGTGTTTGTGTATGTGAGTTTTTATGTTTTGTAAACGCACCCATGACATGGGTTGTTGAAAATTCGACACAAAATTAATTACCCTCGAAAAAAGTATGTCAAAATTAGCCAAAGTTATTTGTTTCATTTTAGATTTTTTGTAAATTCGCTCCATTTCTTTTTTTCCACACAGATAGTCGAAACAATTAAATAATAAAATACAGCAAAAAACTACTGAAAACGAGGACGCAATGTGGAATCTGAATAGAAAGTACTAGGAGAACAGAATCAGGATCATCAAAACTTTTTTTCGTGGGGAATTATTTTTGTGGCGAACTTACAACAACCCCATGCCATAGGACAAAATCCCATTGTGAGGAAACGTTAAATAAAAACATTTGTGAAGAAAACACTGGTGACTCAAACGCACATATCACTTCGCCACGGTATTATCATTATTTATCATGTCCTCCACCTTGTTGCGGTCAAATTCTCGTAAATTATTTACCTTCATAATATCATAGAATTAAAGCCTTCGTGCTAACTATAAGGGCTTTCTCCCTAGTCAAATGATTAAGGCCAAAATTTATGTATGCCTTTTAGTCCTCTCAGAGGAAGTGAAAACAATTTGTTATATGAAAATGTATTCATTATATGATAGGTGAGACCCAGTATTATGTTTGATTTATTATTTGATGTTATCACTTGTTTTGGCTGGTGTTTTTGACCATTTATATATATTTACTTGTTTATAGTTAAGGAGTTTTGGTTAAAAGGAAGAAAAAAGGGGTTCCGGTTTTTTCATTCGGACTTACGGAATCCTAAAAATATATCACGCGAAATCATGTCTCCTATGTTAGAGAGTTGATCACTCTTTTATGTCTAAACATATTTGTATTTTGTAGTTTTATTTATAACTAGCGGCCCGTCCCTGCTTCGCACGGGTGGAAGTCTTCTAATACCCGGTCTCGATGGTTACAAACATAACAAAAAAGAATTATCCGAATCGGTCCAGCCGTTTTCGAGTTATGAGCTTAGCAACATATTTTGCGATCCATTTATACCCGACTGCGCGACGCAAAGGAGGGTAATGTGTTTATTTTGTAGGTAAATAAATCGAATATGACAAAAACTAAAAACCAACGTTTTCCTTCACATGCCCTTAACATTCCAGGCATTGATATCCTGGAACGTACATGGCATAATTATGACAGACAGTTCCACGAAAGAGAACATGACCTAGATTACAAAATAGAATTTTCTTTATAAACAGTAATTCTTCTTAACGATAAAACCTATAGGTTCACTATAAATGGATAAGGTAGGATAAAAATACCTGCACTACTACTGGACGGTCATTCCCTCGAGGTTCCAACTATATTAAATCTGGCGCATGGGCAGCATTGTCCATCTTTACAGTTTCAACTTTATGTTTTAACGATATGGTACCACCGTTCCTGATATTAACGATACGTATAACATTTTTATCTTCGATAGTGATGATAATAGTTAAGAATATTAGAGCCCCAAGAATTTATGAATGGTCTTTGAAGGTTTTGGCAATATTTAGATTATTTTTTTTTTCAGAGCCGCAGTGCACAACGAAAGTTATATAATTAGATAGAGAACACATATCCTAAATTGGCAGGTTTCAGAGTTATTAGCTGAAATGCGGACTCAACTTCAGTTTTCGACTTATAAGTAGGAAAATTTCAATCAAATAAGCTAAATAATAATAAAAAAAAAAAAACAAGTAAACTTTACACCTCATAAATATTATGTATATTATAATAAATTAGGTGTGCGGCTTACTTCTTCTTGCTAATATTTATATTATAACATTGGGAATTCTGTTAAAATCAATCCAGCCGTTTTTAATATTACTTCAAACAGACATATATTTTTGTTTTTTTTTTTGTATGAATCATTGCTATGTATTGCAACTTATTTGTATGGTGTAAAGAGTCATCAATTTAATTTATGCGCATAGACAATAAGAGCACAAGATGTGACTCTAGTATTGATGAAATGAACAATTATTTTAAAAATAAACCTTCCTTTACTTAACGTTTTTGGCAAAAAGAAAATTAACTGTGTAACTAATTGAAACACACGCGATTTAATAATGCTTAAGTACTCGTACTTAAGAAACAAATAATTCTAGCCCATGTATCCTAAGTACATAGAGACACTAATCGCCTACACGTCGTCTCTTATTTAAATTGTTCTAAGAAGATAATGAGTCCAATAAGTAATGGTGACTGTCAACAGTAAGCTTTTCAGAATTAGTAGACTTTAACGTCTTATTCTAGACGTAAACGTGGGCGTTTGCGTTTTAGTTAAATTCAACTAACAAACGCGAGACGTGTTCTATCTGAGGATTATTTTTAAGCTTCATTGTTTAAGAGATTTTGTTAAATGTCTGGACGTAATTTGAGAGAGATAGGGCATGTAATCGTTATTGTTATTTTACTTCTAAATATAATAAGAGAACAGTAATTTAAATTTACAAATTCAGGTCGTCTCGCCGCGCGCCTCTTCTCTTTCTGGCTGTAGTCCATCTCCCGGGTCTCACCGTAGGTGCTCAAACGGGAAAACAATCGCTGCTCTAAACTTAGGTGCCCTAAAAATCGTTGCTGAAATGAGATTACCTCCCCATTGCTGTGTTAAAGTATGGTACCATTTTATTTTTCGTTGAGTGTTTTACTTTAGAGGCGTCCAATTGTAGCCGCAACCAACACGTTCGTCAGAAAATCAATACACTGTAACTTAAAGCCACTATTTTGATGTGGTTTATTTTTATGTACAATAAACGAGCACTTTCGTACCGGGTTGACAGGCGACGCGGCAAGCACCGGTTAAATTTCCCACAGGACGGGACCACAACCCGCAATCCGCAATACGCGGGCGTTACTGACTTGTAACAGAAGGATCCATCGGGTTTCGCTAAACAAAAGCGCATTCAGCCTACTGAAAAGATTTGTAGGCTTTTCTACTTGTGGATTCTGTGTGCAGTACTACAAAGTGAACTATTTGTAAACATTTTCTGTCGCACCACAAAAACTTTTAAACGTCTGTTGAACACTTGTCTATAAAAAAGACAGATTATGACGTTGAAAGACCAGTGTTCAACAAATGTTTAAGTTTTCGTAGTAAGACTGTTTAGTGTTTAGATACTTTTAGAATATTGCAGGCTGGAATTAAAACAAAGTTAAGTTACATTATATCGCAGTTGCGGGATTTGAAAGTAAACTCAAGGAATTATTGCTATCAAGAAGGGCGAAATGCCCTCTTTTTGACTGCCCTATATACCAAAAAGTCAAAATTACTTGTTATTCAAAATATATATATGTAGGTATAAAAAATAATGCTTTGTGTTGAGCTGAAATCATTGAAAACGTCAGAATGTGATGTTTTCTTACCAAATAAACGTATTTTCTTTCTTTCCTACTGCATATAAATAACAACACAAACAATTATTAAGAAAATGTAACATAAAAAGTTAACTAAGCCTCTCCAATAATCCAAGTTTAGCTTCGAAAATTAATTACGGGTTGTTAAGCACTTTTAAAGAAAATCTGTACTAAAGGGAAAGTTGAATGGAAAAAGTTTATTCAGATTAAAACTTTCTTTTCTAGGCGGCGACCAACAAAATATTGTTAAAATCTGAGAGGGCCTAGACAAAGTGAGTTTTTATTACAGATAACGATAACGGAATGTCAAAATTATAAATGATATTATAATTTTGACTTAGCTATGTATAATTCAGCTTAGAGATGGCGTGCAATTGTAAAGTTAAGAAGCGGTTACCGAGTTTGGTCTGATTGACTTAAATTATGCCAGTATCAGGCAGTTTTGAATGGTTGTGAACATAAAGTGTGTCTCAACATCTGACGTGACTAAGTATTTCAAGTAAAAATTGTAACACATACTAATATGTTTTGGTAACATAAACTAAGATTAATTTTCGTATTGGAATTTTGCTTTCGAAATTCCTCTAAAGAAAAATCGACTCTTGACAAAACAATATCAAAATTTATTGTGTGCAAAATCATCAAATGTTAGCTCACGCTGTAGACGGAGTTGAAGGGTGTGTCAGACTTGAAGAAATGATAAAAAAATAAAAACTTTTTAAAAAGGGAACCGACTTCAAACTAAACACAAAAATCTGTAAAATAACTTTTCTTTCGGAAGATGATGGGTTTGTTTTTTTATTTTACCCTTTTTAGTTGAGATAATATTCAAGAATAAAAACCTTCGTAATCGGCGCCTTTGAAAATCTACAATAGGTACTTGGAATGCAAATTTTTAAAGACAGAGCAGAGAAGAGCAGCAAAACTGAACGTCCCAAGATATCCATGATTGTTATACATTAAAACCTTCTCTAGAATGTAACGAACACTTTTCTTTAAACCGCATTAAAATCACTACAGCCAAACTCGAGATAATCGCAGACAAACATGAATACATAAAAACATACATACATACAGGTCGAACTGAGAACCTCCTTTTTTTTAGTCGGTTACAAAGAACTGTATTCATTTAGTTGCCATTGACGCGCTAGGGACCGCAGAACGAACCGCAGTAACTCATTTTAAGAAAATGTCATCATATTTAAAAGAAAAAAAAAAGGTAAATTGGTAAAGAGGAACAGTTTCGGGTACCAATAATTCCAAATTCAACTTGGTCGGAACATATAACCACAAATGGAACGCTAGAACGATTCAACTAATTGTATGTTTTCGGCCAAATGGGAACTTCTGCTCAGTGAAACGGTCTGGAGCGGTACTGCAGTTAAAATATACATACCTATTACAACGTAGATAATGTCTTTTTGAGTGATGTTGGAGAAACTACAGATTGACGCATGTTTTTGTTCTAGGTTGGGTGAAAATTGCAAAGAAAGATTGTTATATTTCAGTAATACAATGTCACAAAAAACATACCTGTTAAAAAAGGGGGCAAGTTCGTCTATTAAAGAGTTGAAATCCAATCAATGGAACTTGCCAAGTTCTACTGAAACTATATCTATGAAATTGGCATACTGCTTAAGTACTAGTATAATGATTACGTAGGTATAATTTTATCTCTGGACTCGTAATAGGCACTGAGCTACAGGGGGGTCAAAAGTGAGTCGAAAAGGTTCGTGTAAATAGTGCACGGCAAGCGCGCGGCCTTTTGCTGGAACTTGCCCTGCGCACTGCCGTGCATTTAGATTTAACATAAATAAATAATTATCATCTAATGAAGTAAATAGGATGAGGTTTACTTGCACCAGTCTTTTTTCAGTCGAACCAGATGCAGCTGGATATCAGTATTTTACATGGAGCGACTGCCTATTGGCCTTCCACAACCCAGTACCTGGTTAATACGATACCCCAAGGTAAGACTGGTTGCCAGACTTTCAAGTTTCTGACTGAGATTAACACACTGTCAAAGATCTACAAATAACAGTCGGGACCAACGACCTTACGTGCTTTCCGAGGCACGGCGGAAACGCACTATCTCAGATACGAGTTTTACACCACTGTTGGTGTAAAACTTAGATGTATTTTATTATAATATCTTGTTTATTTTACGTCCTGGAATGTGGCTAGGTGGAGCACTGATCTTTGCAAGGTGGCCGATTACAGATGGATGGATTGCGAGTGAAGTGCTGTGTGATTGACGAGGCCTATATCCAGCAGTAAACAGCCATAGGATGATGATGAATACCATCTACTGCTACCCAACCTGGCCACCATGAATCCTAGTAAGTAGAATGAATCCTAGTAGTAAGAAAAAAAACATTGTTTGTGATTTATAGGTCCTCGTAATTTTTGTGTCCAGTCAATTTATCCTGAAAATTAATATTACGTGGATCCATAAGGAAAATAACTTTGGTTACCAATACCTACACTCGTACAAACAATTTTCAATAAGTTTCTCAGAAATGAGGAAAATAAAACCTTCTTACATAAACTCAAAGTGCTTACCTAATCACAATTATGAAACTCCAAACCATGGGTCAAAATACCACCATTTGTATACAAAGATATTATTTGTGTTCCTGTTAGAAATATTAGGTTGAATATTTATAGTTAATTTTAATAAAATTACGGCTTTATACTAACTGATTCATACATTTGTCTTTCAAAAAAAAACATGTACAGCATTATAATTAACTTACAAATCTTGACAGATTTGAAACACGAAACAGAAGAAAATAAAAAATATGAAAGGGACGACAACGAAAAGACGGGTCGGTTAGCAGAGTGGGTGAGCGATTGGACTGAGCAAATTTTTCTGTGATATATAGCTATTTGTGCCGGGTCTGAACGTTTGGGTATGTGAGTTTATATGTTTGTAAACGCAACCACGACACAGGAGACATTCCTAGTGTGAGGTAAAGTTTAAAAAAAAAATCTTATAGATCATACAATACATTTATTCTATCCGGGAGTCAAACCCAGAACACACAGCGCAGCAATTGAATGAGCCTCTGTGCCAACCAAGCCGGCACCACCTTAATGTTTGACTCAATGTTTACACACAGGTACTGGACCATAGTCTCAAACCGGAATGATAAACACACCTGTCCCGGGAGATAAGGTCTCGGTTCATCGATTCTAATGCAGGCGATACAGATCACATCTAGTTGATCATAATTTAACTACCATGTAGGAGCACAAATGGGATTATATACTAGGACATATTCCAGTTTCATTTCCCCTGTGCTCGTATTTGAAGTTGTATTTCCTAAGATTGCATTATATGTGTTCTGATTCATAAATGGGTTATAAATATAAAAAGAAATGAAACGTGTTATAGAGAAGCAGTAGGTTTGAAATGAAATTCTAATAAGTTTCTTTGAGTAACTGAATAATATATCAAATTCAATTCTCTGATATATTTTTTTTTACATGTTGCCCCACACGAGGATTTTTTCCGTAAAGTTATTCAGAGTAAACTTTTTTGGAGTACCTAGTTTAATAGTACGATAAACATTTTTAATATTTTTCTTCCGTTATTGGTGAAAAAAGTTTAAATTAAAACAGAATATTACATTTAAGAGGGTTAAAAAGAACAAACTTACGCATGTAATTAACTCACCAAGACAGTCCCTTCCGCTCCATCCATTATAGGAGGCCTTACCTATAAAATAAGACAATACTGATTCAATGCTGGCAATAGGGTAATTACTGCATAAATAAATTTCTATTTCTAAGAAAATCTGTTTTATTCAGTAGTATTGAAAAATAATGAATAAGTATTTTTTTAAATCAATTAATACTGACACAGATTAAACGTTTCGAAATTCAGGAGTCGGGGCTTGTGACGTCATAACGCCTCTAAAATTATACCAACCGAGTGACGTTTTTTTTTATTTTTAGAAGCATTGTATCTTCGTCAATTTTATTTTCAATTTTGTTTTTTTAGTAACAAAAGAAAAATTCGGGGCAAATATTTTTTGACAATCTATCTTTTGTACTAATTTTTTTTTTGAGTAAAATAGCCTATAAGGTGCGGTAAAGATAAGAAAATAAATCTCCACTTCGTTTCTTATTAGTGCGACTGGTTAACGAGCAATAAAGGTAATTAATGAACCTATGATTTTATCGGTAAGCATGTTCGAACATACACGCAATGTGGTACTAATGAACTAATTAATATGTACTTCTAAGGTTTCCTTCAATAAATCTGAGGTAGTCATTGTGGGTGTGAAGGGTGTAAAAAAAGGAACATGCACTTTTACACCCTACTTCATACTAAGGGTAATAAGTAGTAGGGGGAATAAATTTTCTATATCTTTTATTTGATCAGCAACGTGGTAAATGAACATCGCAAAGAAACGAGCATGGCCCATAAAGTCCAAGATTTTCGTAATTGAGAATGAGTCCATTTTATTTTTTTTGTTATGGCTCCTTTTACACATTACATTGCGGTCCGCGAGATACCTCCTTGCGGCCCGTGATTGTTTTGTAAACTGAAGATTTTCTTTTATGAATATAACAAATAAAATTTATTTCCATTTTTATTGTTAAAATTCCGACCGGCCGATTTAACCGCTGTGGCCCTGACCTACCTTAAGGTTGCCGACCGCTTTTATTGTTACTTCAAATAAAATACTGATATTCAGTCGCATTCTGGTATCTCGAAACCATTTTTTTTTGTCGTGGTAAAATCATACAATGAGTCCTGAACCTAGGGTGGAACAGGAGGGACTATCAGACTGGTGGTGGTGTAGGTGATCCTTCAATAGCCCTTTACGTTCCACGGTTCACGGTTACGTGATGAGAACCTGGAAGCCAATCTTACCGTGGCAAAGGATGAACAAAAGAAGGATGACGATGATAGGAAATTTTCATTACTATCCTGTAAGCGTGTACTGAACAACCGCCTCTTAATACAAAGTTAGTTTGTGGCCGCATTGCAAACAGTTGGTGGACTACTGTTTGCCTTGAGTAAGCGCCCGCTACTATTGTGAATCGAGCATTCTGACTAGGTATACAGCGCGTAGTCTGTTGCATTGCCAAGTAATCTGTGAGTAGGTGATTGGTATAATTTTGGTATAGATAATTTAATATACGATTTGGAGATGGACGTAGGTATGTGGAGTATTGTTGGCTTCATTTCCATTTTCCTGTTTCATAAACTAAACAAAGAAAAATCTCTGCCTGCGTCTGTGTTTCTGAACGCATACAAACCTCTTCAAAGTTAGAGTGAACAGGCTTCTTCTGTGTAAGCTCGCTCCATCGTCAACCTTGTCTTAGTCATTCCTGATCTAGGACCTGAGGTCAAGAGCAAATCCACCTCACATAAAAAAGGTCCGTTTCATCACTATTTTATTGTATAGCTACTGTCATCAAAAATGAATATAACTAACGTCTCTCTAGGTTTTTGGAATAAATTTAAATTACACCTTTCTTTACGTCGAACAATTCATTTGACTACGACTAAATTAAAGATTTTTTGTAATTCCAAATAATTTCGGTCGCATGACTAACGAGCTACCGTGACCCCGGAACGTAAAAAGCAATTGAAAGACATCGTGGATTTTCGTCAGTAAAAGTCTGATAATCCCTCCCTCTTGCCTTGCCCTGGGTAAGGAATCATTTAATAATTTTATCATAATAACGCTAAAAAAAAACTTCAAACCGCCAAATAATGTTCTCAACGTGGGACATAAATACTTAAACATATTAATATCTCATTGTATAGAGATTTTAAATGGACTTCTAAATAAAGCCACTTTGTTTGCAATTGGAACACACAATTTCACTGAACGTGGAGTTTCGTTTATGTTCACAAAGTATTTATTTAGTTCCTTTGTATGAAATATTGCATTAAATGCGATTATAATGTAGTTCTGTTTTGTTACTAGTTGAGCTTTGGCAAAGGATTTTATGTTGGGAGTGGTCTTCTGTATTGAACATAATAAATGATTGTAGAAAAAAAACATTGTATATTTAATAAACGTTTTTGAGTAAATGGACTCAACCCGTCTTACTACGAATAAATTAAACATTTTTGTTGAACACTTGTCTAAAAAAACTGATAACTTCAAAAATGCATTGCACGTTGATAATAAGGGGTGTTTTCCAGTTACACTTTTTTTTGACGCGCGTTCAACAGATGTCTATTTTTTTGTGGTACGACGGTAGTTTGTTTAACACAAGATTAAGATATTCTAAGCTTTATGTGGACCTATTATAGTCATAATTATCCCCTTCTGGTTAACTGACTTTAACTTATGTATTTTGTCAAATGTAAGATTTTTTAACATTCGATAAATTCAGGTCAATTCAAACAATCGTCTGCATTGTGTAGATAATTATATAACTTTACCTCTTATCTCTGAACTAATACATAATATACACATAATGATAAAGTAGCTAATTAGCTTTGCTTATTTCAGCTAAAGCAAAACAAACAATAGTGTTCTCATGCTCGGAATTGCTTTTATGCACTTTGAATTAAATTAAATTGTCACTTTCCTCGCAATAGGAATATCTTCGTAACTACGTGCAAATGTTACCTGAGAATCCCTTTAGAGTAATAAGCACTGTGTACACGATTCAGTCATTTGCTTCCCTCTTTTAGAGTGAAAACTTTGCAAGGTGAAAGACATTGTAATGTCTTGTTTAACGGGCAAAAAAAATATAGCGATGTTCGTTTCTATTTTTTTAATTACTTTATCGTACAATCTGCAATGATTATGTGAATACTAGCTGTTGCCAGCGGCTTCACCCGCTACAACTCCAAAATTATCCCACGGGAACCTAACATCGGGATAAAAATAAAATAATATAAATCCTATGTGTTAATCCAGGTTATAAACTATCTGTGTACCAAATTTCAGCCAAATCCGTTCTGTAGTTTTTGCGTGAAAGAGTAACAAACATCCATCCACACATACAAACTTTCACGTTTATAATATTTGTAGGAAGTAGGATTGATTAGGATAAAGGGATGATTGGATGAAGGATTGGATAAAGATAAACAATTTTGAATCAGTATAGTCGTTAATTTTTTAGTCTTTTTCCCAAAAAAATACAGTTTAATAACGCAACAAAGAAGTACAGTCAGCCAACGAAATTAGTCGCGTGCATCGAATCAGTGTCGTCCATACGACACATAAATTACGGTGTCCACGGCTTGGACGGCAGGTAAACACTGCAATGGATCGGCGTGTAATACGCGTTGTAATTGGTTGGAGCTCTTTGATTGTTGTGATACCGACTACCAAATGACAGTTGTAATACCTCACACATTTCCACTGACTCATTAAAGCGGTGGAATGAAGACCGGCTTAGTCATGTTTGATCCGTCTGTTTCAAATGTCGAGTAAGTTGTTTTGTGATACTATTAATGTTTTGTTGGTAATGGTACATCTCTTTATTATGAAAAACTGGTTATGGTTGACGTTAGATAGTGTAACAGAAAGTGTTATTCTCTTTGATATAAATACAGGCGACATTTTTAAAGTTATTGGCTGCCTTAATGCTACTTTTAATGCAGAAATATACACCGTCTTACCACAAGAATGATAAATATATTTTGAAAACATATCTATAAAAACTATCAACGTCAAAACGACATTTCAGGTTGATTTTGATGGGTCATTCCCAATGTGCTCCAAAAAAAGTTCCCAAAGTAATCCATGAAAAATGTAATACTTTAATTAATAATATTTTTAAGTTTCATTCTGCTCCATGATAATTTTGAAGTGTTCCCAATGTGCTCCACACCTTTTTATTCAAAACTAGCTTTTGTCCGCGGCTTCGCTTGCGTCAATTTAGAATTTGAGAAATAATTCGGATCGTGTAAGCGGCGCCATCTGGAAAATGAAAATTACTGTTGTTTTTCTCGGCAATAGCTCGCTTCTGTGTTTAGGGATTAAAGATATCCTATGTCCATGTCTGTGCGAGTGAGAGCCCTCACGAAGGGGGATGCGGTAGCCCGGGGCAGGGTCGTCTTGGCGGTGTCTTTGGACATCTCCAATGCCTTCAACACCCCGCCCTGGAACTCCAGACAGGTGACCGGGGAGAATGGAACCTGCGAGAGATGTCGTGCTCCTGTTGAACATCGGTTACGCCGACATTACGCTCCTCGTCCTGGCGGAGGGAGAGTCGCACCAGGCGGCGGCTGACCTGGCATTGCAACCGGTTGTGACTGACTTTTATTACTTACTAGCTGTGCCCGCGACTTCGTTCGCGTGGATGTCGGAAATTACCAATGTATTTTTTTGTGCGAAGCGTCGGGTAAAAAGGTCTCCCTCCAAAATCCCACCGTATCCCATCGTATCCCATCGTATCCCATCTTATCCCATCTTATCCCATCTTATCCCATCTTATCCCATCTTATCCCATCTTATCCCATCTTATCCCATCTTATCCCATCTTATCCCATCTTATCCCATCTTATCCCATCTTATCCCATCTTATCCCATCTTATCCCATCTTATCCCATCTTATCCCATCTTATCCCATCTTATCCCATCTTATCCCATCTTATCCCATCTTATCCCATCTTATCCCATCTTATCCCGTCCTGTTCCGTCCTGTCTCGTCCTGTCTCGTCCTGTCCCGTACTGTCCCGTCCTGTCCCGTCCAGTCCCGTCCTGTCCCGAGCTGTCCCGTCCTGTCCGTCCTGTCCCGTCCTGTCCCGCCCTGTCCCGTCCTCTCCCATTCTGTCCCGTCCTGTCCCGTCCTATCCTGTCCTGTCCCGTTCTGTCCCGTCCTGTCCCGTCCTGTCCCATCCTATCCCGTCCTATCCCGTCCTGTCCGTCCTGTCCCGTCCTGTCGCGTCCTATCCCATCCTATCCCATTCTATCCCATCCTATCCCATCCTATCCCATCCTATCCTATTCTATCCCATCCTATCCTATCCTATCCCATCCTATCATAATCATTAGATGAATTTTTATTTGAATATGTAGCAGAATCGAAGCTAGATCGCGCTATGAACTACGCGTCTTGGTGTGAACTGACCGTAATTTTACTTCTGAAACACTTTATATTCGAATAACTTTTGATAGACTGAACCGATTCCAATGAAACAAAAACTAAATTCCTCTCCAAGTTACGCTTAATCGTTGTGTATAAAAGTTATCTACATAAATTTCGTACATTTTACGTGATACCTGGACAAATAAACATACAAACAGACAAACAGACAAACAGACAAACAGACAAAAATTCTAAAAATGCTAGAAATGGGTTCTATTGGTTGTCCTTTAATACCCTGGCTAAATTTTTTGAGTTTTTTTTTAATGTACAAAAATAACTTTTCTACAGTTTTATTATATGTATAGATTTAAAAAAAGTGTAACTACTAAACCACCCGTACGTGTTGTAGTTACACTTTTTTTTTAGCTATGCGTTCAAGAGATGTTTTCTTTTTGTGATACAGCGTTAGGGTTTATTTATTTTTATTGATTTACCAACAATTGTTTACACCTGTTTTGGACATACAAAAAACAAACAAGCAGTGTTCACAAAACAATATCAAATTGGTTTCTATTATGCCACAATTTTTGATACCCAGCTAGTACGTACTCTACAAAAAGTGACAGCATTCCACTATCCTTGATCTACTGCAATTAATTCACGCTTCTGATAAATATTTTCCTCGCTGCGCATTTTTTGAAAACAATTAAAAACTGTGCTGCTGTTCAACATAAAACATTCCATCTGCTTCATTCCTTTACATATTTCAATGACTGATTTCTCATGATGAAAAGTTAAAATACATTACAGGCAACATATTTCATCAGAATTTATATTCTGATTGCATATTACTTTACGGTTCACGCAATTTTTCAATAAAATCGTTTCAGCAAGTATATGGTCGGGGGATTACTGCATTGATGTGTGGGGTTACTGAGAATCTGCGGGCGTAGCTACTCTTCATTAAATTCGACTTAAATGTGGGTAGAATTGGAGGAGTAACTAGTTTAGAGCGCCCTTGTGGTCCAAGCTTTATAATAGCTTGATTTTTTTTAGCTTTAATCTGGCTGTAGATGATTTTTAAATTACAGCGATTGAATTATATATTGGACACATTTCGAAACTTAAGCTTTAACGTAAAAGTATTCTAGGAATATCTTCCAAAATCTAACACTTGTGATGATCTTAGTGCATAATAATTATAAGGAGGATAGATTTCATTGTTTTTCGTTTGTATTTAATCATCTCTGAAACTACTCGACCGATTTCAAAAAATTGCACACGAATTCTGAATTTGCATTTGCACTGAAATTTGCACTTTTGGAGACCTATTAGAAGTCTGACAAAATTTAAACCTTAGGAAATTAAAAATAAGACTAAATAGATAATCCGCTCCACACAAGGCGCAAAAATCATTAGACGATGACCCACAAAAACAAAGAAAAGAATAAAGCACTGTTTTTTAAAGACATACATCATGCTAATGTATATTATATCGATATACACGGTGTACTTACAGTAAAGATAATTACGGACAAACATCTATAAATGCATGCGAATATTTATATGCAAGTTGAACTAAGTATTTCTTTTTTTAGACATCGCGTCGGTTAAAGGAATCATAACGTTTCTTATACAGGTGACATCAACAGTGCAGCATCACTAAATATATGTTAGTATACGTCTCATATCATGAATATACAATTATATGGTAAGTAAGGAAATAAAAAGGTTATGCAAAGTAGGCTCCCGACGAAGTTAAAAGGTTTTGTAATAATAAATACGATTTGAAAAAGCTTTATGTAAGAGAAGCCGAAGAAGATTTCATAGATACGTAAAAAAAGGTTATAGATTTATTTATTGCAACGTTTAATTTTAACATTTTTTCAGGGATACTGGCTCACGTTTAACCACTACCTACAGACAACGTCACAAAAGGCCGTTGTATTTTTGAAAGTGATACTTTCAAAAGGGGGTAACAATAAAAAACATAAATCTACATTAATATTTGCCCAACAGCTGCGCCAAATAAGCCCAGTAGTCTAAATATTAGTTAAATCCTACAAATTTTTAACAATTAAAATAGTTAGTTTAACTATTGATAAAAAATAGCCCTTAGATATTCAAAGAAATATTAAACTTGACTATTTGTTTCGTCTACGTATCGTACTAACATCAGATCACATTTTTCCATAGAAATTGACAAAGAAAAAATACGTTTGTATTGCTCTGCATGTTTTACTTTTCTGTATTTCTGTGTGGCCGAAAATCAAAATAACATTTCTTTTGACTTTCTTTCCTTTCATTTTAAACAATATTTGTTAGGAATTCCGAAAAAAACAACGGATTCAAAAAGACAGCCTTCCAAAACCAATATAGCTTCAGTTTTAAATATCAGTCATGTATATAAATAAAACCTATGACTATGTCAGGGTTTTGGCTTGACCTATCGAAGACCGTCCGATAATAATTCAGGAAATCCGATATTTCGAGAGGTCATGAGTTCACTTGCATGCTTGCCTTAACACGGCTTGACTGTACCAAAGCTACCACAACCAATCAAAATCAAGATCTGCTTTATTTATTTCAAACTTCACGCCTGTATGGACTCATAGATGTTAAAGGAGTCCATATAGGCGTATAAAATTCCGTAAGCATTCTTTGCCAAAAAACAAAGAGTGGTGGACGATAAGCGTTGATGCTTAATCTTTGAATTTTGGTGACGGGGATAGGCGATTATTACAAAAAACCGCTCGTTTGCGCGATCGAGCAGACGCGCGAAAACAAAGCGCCGCGCGGGTGCCTAGGCGGTGGTTTACCTAAGTATCGCTTGAATTTGTGTTGATACATCTCACATAGTACAAAACACGTGATTTTTAGTATAAGTGAATAAGATTATTCAAAAAAATACTTTTATTCACTTCAGTTGAACCATCATCATCTGCCTAGTTTTTCCTATCTATATTAGGGTCGGCTTCCAGTCGAACCGGATGCAGCTGGATATCACATTATTTTACGGACTGCCTACCGCACCTTTACATCTCAGTATCTGGGTATTACGATACCCCATGGTAAGACTGGCAGACTTTAGAGCTTCTGACGGTGATTAACGACTGTCAACGATCTACAAATGACACCCGGGACCAACGGCGTTACGTGCATTCCGAGGCACGGAGGAAACTTGTTATGACAGATGGTCACCCATCCACAGACCAACCTCGGCGCGGCATAGCCTGGAAGATCGGCCTGTGCGGCTGTAGACACGACCAAAAGTCTTATAAATTTTCAAGACAAATATTTATATGATTACATTAATAAAATAACGGGCTATATGGATTATGGAGCCATAATTTCCTAGCAGTGTTGGGACTGTGGCGTGTTACCGCGAATCCCAGTCGTTGTGTGAGCGCGAGATTAATCCGAAGATATCGTTGTCATACGAAGGAGACAGCGTGATTATCGTAAGTAGCGACGTTGCACTGCATTTCTGCTAGGGAGGTGACTCTTTCGTTTGTTTTGACGATAAAAGTGAACAATTTTTGCGTCAAAATATATTGCGATTTATAACCAAGACTTCTCTCGCCTTCGTTTATCTGTCCGCCTGTCCCTAGTAGGTATATCATGAACCTCGATATACAGTTGCAATTTTTACAGATGATGCATGTCTGTAAAAATTGCAACTGTATGGGCAAATAATAATTGTATTAACAAATATTAAAACCAAAATTAAACAAATGTTTATACGGTTACTATATAACGGAACGGTTTTTATATAGGTATGGATGGATGGAACCCCTCATGCACAGGTCTGACTAGCACTTGACCAAGCACTTGGTTTTTCTTAAGTATGACTGTTAAGACTATTCCAAGATTTTCTCTCAATGCCAAATAAAAGACTTCAATATAAAATCGCACGTAAAATATAGATCATTGCGTATAACCGTATATAACCCTTACAGCTCTAAATTAGATCTCGACAATGCCAGACCAAAAAAGCCGCAGCAAGACCTAAGTTATTCTCTGTAAAAGATTTATTGGAATCGAGTTCTGCCTCGGCCATAATATATTCAATATGTGGAATAAGCTTACTTAGAATAGTGGCACACCTCTACTCTATCTTAAGAATAAATATGTTATCTACCCACCCGACTGGTTCGAAAGCTTAGGGGGCGGAAAGTTCAAGGTTGTTCTAAAGGAACATTTCAACCACGGGAAGGAGCGATAACGTCCACTTTGTCCTCTCGGCAAGATAAATACTTAGTATTTAGTTCACAACTTAGAAATGAGGAGTAAACTTTTGAGACAGTTGAATACCTACACATAATGTTTCGGGCTGTTTGAAAATGTTACTGTCTCGTTTTAAGATAAAACATTTTACTTCACAAAACAAACAAGTATGAATGTTGTCAGCTATTTAAAAATAAAAACATAGGTACTTAAATACTACGGATTAATCTTCTCAAATATCCGAGAGATTGTTAGCTTTAATATCAACAAAACAATATTGAATTTCAGCACAAAATATAACGTATCTCAGCGATGTTAGTACAATTGGAACGATACTCGATACTCGTATATCGACTTCGCAGATAATCCCTTTTCTGTGTTCCAAATACCATCCGACTGCAACGGCAAATCCTGAACGTGTTTAGAGCAATTTCATCGACTTTCCACAGGGGGAATAGAGTGGGGCATTATGAGTATGATACTTAACAAAACATGGGGAAACAATACATGCTCAAAGTCGCCCCCACCTCTAAATGTACTGAGTGAGCACTCAGAGGTTAAGTACACAGTTAAATTACTCCCTACTCTATCTTTGAGACATTTTTCCTTGTTACGTGAAACTCGAGTGAAATATAATTTACGGTTGCTGGTCGGAATTGTCGGTGTTCCTGCTTCGGTTTCGATTATAGTGCTTGTATAAGTAGTCGCTTGTTATTTATTTAAACTAAAGTGAGATATTCTCACTTTTATTCGGTCACTTGCCAATCACTTATAGTGGTTACTACTTCACTTTATCTTTTAAAATAACTGTCATCAAAGTATTCAACAAAAATATTTATAGAAAAAGTTCGGGTAAAGAACGTCATAAATGTGGAATACTCGCCGCGAAAGGTACAATTTAAAAATAACTTTCTCGCGGAGTTTCCATTTCCAAACATTTGAACGTCGAGCGTTTTGCGACTGGCCGAATATGGCTTCTTCTTTTACTTCTTAGGAATACTTTTAAGAGGTAACTTTTCAAATAAATCAGTAGGCATTGCAGCAAGACTCGCGGCTGCGTACTTACTCTTTGTTATCTGTGAACTGCCGGAGGAACTTTCGGTGACTTATTTAAAATTCCATGTGTTTTAAAAACCTTTTCTGTGTTAAAATTACGATCGTGCCAGCTGTTGCACGTGACTTCTTGAAGTGTTTGGAGATTGTTGAATCAAACTGTCGGGTGCAGTTTTTATTTCTGTGGACGCTTTAAATAGGTTTTTAAAGCGTCTTTTTTTTTATTTAAGCATTTATTTTGGGTTTCGCCACTTGTAAACCAAATGTTTTGCATTAATGTAAGTATATGTTCTATGGGACGTTTTATTCAATGAAAACATTTTATGTTGCGCTGTTTACGACAGCAGCATAATATGAAAAATACAAGACGATTGATTTTCTGAAGAAAAAAAGAATTGAGATTAATCAGCTTTAGTCAACCTGATATAAATTCTCTTCAAAGACATTCCCAAAATTATCTGAAAAGCTAAACACTTAAATTATGTATTGTTTTGATAGCAGATTATGTTAGTGTAAAGTTTGTACTCATAATGAACAACTACTTAATGAGAATCCGTCATGTTTCTTCGTATTTTGATACATACACGAATTTATCTAGCAGTAGTAAAAAAATAGAAGAAAAAAAAAAACTTCTCAGGTCTCTCAGTCTCTAGTTTCTAGTGTTTTTAAAATTGTTATTAATCCCTTGTTGTTCGATTACATCTAACTACTTTTTACAACATAACATAAGCTACATAGTTATAGTACATATTAAAAGCTATACAAAAAAGATTATCATGTTTGAGAATATTTTCAAAGATTTTATACAGATAAGGTCACAAGTGTGTATTTCCAACTATTCGGCAACAATTGACGGGATCTAAACGAAAGCAAATTCCAATTTCATACAGAAAACCGGCACAGATCCTCTGAGGCTTTTATTGAATAAATTAACTTTTATTAAAATCCTGTTTGTGACCCCGATGGACGCCCCTAGCCTCGGCTTACCAACTTATTTGGAAAATCAGATTACGCTTTGGTAAATAAAAACTGGAACTCCGGATAAAATTATTGATCCAACGAAATTAGAGACGAGGAGACAATTAGGTAAATTACTATGGCGTAGGTAAAATGAACTTATAATTGACAAGGAGTGACAAAAAGGGGTTTTTCTTTTTAGAGATTAGGTACTAATTTAGGATGACAAAACCGACACAAATAGTCACCACAAATCCTACTAATATTGTTAGCGTAAATGTTTGTTTGGTACACAGATAGTTTTTAATCTAGATACACAGAGGATAGTTTTTATCTTTATCACGGTTTTCTTGTGTGATAATTTTCGAGCTGTTGCGGATGAAACCTCTGGCAAAAGCCAGTAAGGTTATGTACGAGTATTTAGGTCGAGAAGGCATGGAAGTGTTAATGGGACTGTTGTATTATTATATTTACGTTTATTCATTTTACTACATATGTTTACATTAAAAAAAAGATTTAAAAACAAAAAAAAAGAGTAAAAATAGTTGTCCACCGGCGTGGGAGCAGAGTCCAAGCTACCGGTGGTTAGGGTTCCAGAGATAGGAACCTCTTAACAATACGCGCCGTGTCCAGAAGTACTGCCTTCTGAATCAAGCGCTTGATCCAGCTGCCAAGCGACAGCCTCCTCAGATGTTGTTCGAGGCTCTTGACAATTAAGACATTGATATTATTATATTATTATTACGTGATTACGATATCATTTAGATAGATAAAATATTTATTAAGTGTAATGGAGACGCTACGCTGATATTCTGATGGATCTCTGCAGTAATAACAAAAAATGGGCTGTTGTTTGTAGTTATGCGGAATTATTGTTATACGCAGACAAATAAAATCTTATTTTTATAATAATTTCTTCAGTGGAAAAGTTCGAAACAGTTTTTTATCCTATTCCAATTTTCCTCTCTGAGTTCTTTTGTTAATCCGATCGTATAAGACCCACTTTAATACAAATTTCTAGGAAAATGATGAGTCTGTAATTCAACGAAAGTTAGAGAGTTTAATGAATTACTCGTATTTGGATTACGGATTTAAATTTTATTAAAATAGTATGCGAGCTAGTACCATTGAAAAATAAAGTACTATATAAGGTGTTTTTTTATTATAGGTAATGCTTTCTTTGCTTCTCATACTACTTACTTCTACTTTGTTTATGTCATGCTAGCGAAGCAAAAATATTGGTGCATAAGTTTTATAGATTTAAGATAAAGCAGTCTATCTGGACATTAGAACGTAGGTATGTTGCTAAAAGAAAACACTCTTTTAGGAAAGTGGGATCACCATGGTCACGGGACTACCGTGACCCCGGAACGTAAAGGGCTATTGAAGGACACCGTGGATTTTAGTCAATACGAGTCTGACAGTCCCTCCCACCTTTCCCTGGGAGAGGATTCATTTGATGATTTTACCACGTAAAGAAAAAGTGAGATCGTCGGGCCAAATGCGAGTCGAACTCGCACACAAAACGTTCCATTCTAGAATCGCAAAAAAATCGTACAAATTAAATAAAAAACTATCATTTACTGTAGCGGCAACAGAACAGAAAGTGTCTTACTATCATGGCTATTGAGGTACAGCCTGGTGACAACCGGTCAGTGGAGTCTTAATAATAGAGACCAGCGGCCGTAATAAATCGTTTTAAAACCAGGCTTGGTACGGCGAGTGAAAGTGACAAAGCTATACAAGTCGTCTAGCACCATCGCTTTCACTCACTGGAACAAGCCTGGTTATAAGACGATATAATACGGCCGCTGGTCTCTTTACTAAGAAATTGTAATAATTGTAATACGACCTGAGGCCTACCATGACGGCTTAAAGCGTGATTCTTGAAAGAAGAAGAAGACTGTGGGAAAGACACACAGCTATACAAGTCGTCTACCACCATCTGGTTCTCTGAGCAAAACCACTTACGCATTATGACGTCATCGTTTTAGCCTTTGGGCCTCTACATTTTACAAACCATACCACAATGAGAACCGGCGCTTAAAACTTTCCTTCTTACAAAAGAGCAACGCACTACGATTATGAGTTTCAGCTGCACCGCAATATGGATCCCGTAGTCGCGCAGATAAAATTTAATTGAACATGTGCCAGTTCCCACAGGGTTCCCACCACCCAGACTAGAGGGCTGTGATCGCTTCTCAGCTTCACGGGAAAACCCGACGACTACTAAATGAATTTTAATGAAGTAGTTAAGTGCGGAACCCGATGGAAAACTTATACGAACTTTAAGTAACGGCTGCTTGAAATTATGGTCGATCGCAAAAAGAGGATATTTTGTTAGTGGTTTTCATTACAAATCGAGAGCTGTTTGATGTTTTAAAAAAAATATGTAATGCTTAAAAAACAAATCAAATAAACCCTTAAGCTTACAAGGATAAGGTTCTAGATTTAAATTTGAATCTGTTAGAAGCCATTAATTTGATAGATAGATTGACTCGTAACAAGACCTTCTGGGAATTTTAATAAGACTTCAATTGAAATAATCTGTAATAGGATTAGTTTGATACCGTAGCAAATTATAAAAGTAATAGAAGTGTTTTACAGATCAAACTGAACCGTCCAACTATGATTAGTAAAGGTTCTATCAGTCAAACCACCACTACTACAATCTAAGCACGAATCCCGTATCTACGGGTGACGTTGCGGGCGATTCTTACTCTTTATCACTTACGGACATAATATTAGTTATAAAATGGGCAAATTCGAATGGGCAAACGTAGTGTAGGACGCCCTGCAACAAGATTTGAAGAATGTGGCTGGCAGCGTATGGATGCGGACTGCCCAGGACCGGGAGAGTTGGCGGGAAGTAATCATATACGGCAAACTTAAGGAAATGGCTGATTTCTTATGAAATTGCTATTTTTCCATGTTACTTTACATCTACTGAGCCATAATTTATTCGAATTTATAAAATTTCATTGTTTTCAATGTCTCACTAGATTTGACGTTTCAACAATCCCACTGTACTTAGCAATACGACATTATTGAGTTAAACTAAAAATAGCATTATTTTAAAGAAGAAACGGTAACTTATGTTTCAAATACAGTCTTTGCCTTGAAGATTAATCAGTTTTTTTGTAATTATACGTTTTCCTTAAGTTTGCCGTATGATTACTTCCCAGAATTTGATTCTTATTACTAACACTATCGAACGCTATAATAATACAGATTGAGATTTTTTTTTCAAAATCAGCGTGTTTGATTCCTGACCAGGATTTTTGATTTTTCTAAAATCGAATGATGCAGTTTTAGTTTTCGTCAAAATCGGCCTCGAGACTCCTTTCAACGTTTTTTGATATTCTACATAGTTTCGAAAATAGCCATCCACGCCTACTTGAAAAATTCACCCTGTAGGTATATATACTCAATAACTTACTGCTAATGGGTTGATTGCAGATCACATTAGCATTTTTTACTTGAATCTTTATGAAAGTAAGCGACATTGTTGTTGTTTTTGGTGTGTAGAGTGAGTAGAGTCCATTAAAAAAACACGCAACAGTCAGTATGTTGTTAAACGTCCCCGTTCGTCCGTCAGTCGTAACATACGTGTTCATAAAACAAACCAACTCTTCAAGAGGACCCCGGTAACTCCCGCCACTTTTACAAAGAAGCCACTCGACAAAGTTTCACTTGACGTGGATTCCGAACGAATGTCGCTGGAGAGTCGTTTGAATAAAGTTAGCCCACTGATTTATGTGAAAACTTTTAGTAGTACCGCGTACCCAGAATATGTGGACCAGTGTATTGTATGTACTTATCTTTCGGTGTTTATTCCGTAGTTCTGTTATTGCTTAATTCCCAGAGGCAAGGATGTCGGCGTACCCGCCCGTATTGTAAACAATGTTGCCAACTTACTAACTACGAGAAATCCAATCCAATAGGTTTCAAGGAAAAAATAAATTGTGTGGTGTAATACTGGGGATGTTAAGTTATATTAAAAAGGAATTTCTCTGAATAGCAGCCTTTCACAACACAGATTTATCTACAAATATGATATTCCAGCAAAAATCCTCTCAATGGAACCATTCCACCAACTTATATTTTCGTAAATCGATCCTTTCTATTGCCCTTACTTTTTATACGATATCAAAACCCCACGTGTCGTCACACGCACCCCAATAAAGAACAACTTGGATAACGCTACTCACGTTGGATATCCACAAATCGGGATTGGGCCGAGGGTCTTTGCTAAATCGAAATAAACAGGGGCATCATCGAATTCCCATTCCGTCCTTTACATTTGATTTATCTGCTGAGTGGGATCAACTTGAGGCGTAATTTATTGCAACCGAGGCTGGCCTCTTCCGCCGTTAATTCTGGGGACGGCTAGATAACGCTCTTGACACCTTTGTTTAGGATACACACGGGCTGGTCGAGACGATGGGGAAATCTTTCAATATATGGCTCTAAGGGGATAAATTTTGAAGTAGCTTTAAAGGGTTAGAGCGGCAACAGGCGGCAATGTTGTCGACTATAGGAGTATGTTCTTTATACTTCTTACTTATAGTGTCCCTGTCGCTACGGTCTGTCTATGTGATTGATCGGCTTTGTTGCTGGTTTTTGAGGCTACAGATAAAGGCAAAAAGACCCTGAACGAAGCCAAGATGTACTTGTGCGGCCCGTGACTTTATTCCTTTTCTTTGCATAATGATAGGCACCGGTTTCAACAAATTCTCAAAAAAAAAAGTTTCACAGCGCAAACCTTTCACAGTGTCCGTTTAAGATATTGCTTTGTTAAACAGACCTAACAAGAGGTTGCCATTGCCACACGGGCACGTTGAAGGCTAGTAATGAGTGACTGGCCTTCCGGTCATGGACAATGCCCGGGTTCAATTATCATTATAAAAAATGATTTTACATGATTTTGACAGCTCTCAAAATAAGTTAGGAAATGCTAATCGACATTTCTAGCTAACATTTATATAACTGAAGATCTAGGGCGTCATATTTCCAGTTGTCATTAAGTTGTAATTAGTGATAAGACCAGCTTTCCCTCATATCAGTTATGATAAACACTGCATTACGAGGCCATGACACATGAACAACCAGAGATGTGCAGATTATACGTTAGGCCGATTAGCCGATTAATGAGCCAATTGAAAGCCGATCATACCGCTAATTGACTGCGACTATTGAAGCGTCGTGATGTGTTGTGTGTCGTGGACGTGGATTGTTCTGTCCTAAGACATTGAAATTAGGCCTAGACATTTTTTTTCTGTACAATTATATTTTGTAAATAAAACCTCTTAAATGAGAGTATTGTCTGTTGCTTTTGTTACGCTTTATGCTTAAATAAACTACAAAAAATACACTTACAAATTACTTTTAGAAGAATACAATGATATAATAGAGTAAGCCTATTACCATTAACAGAACAAAGTCTGGTAGCAAAAATATAAGAAACAGAACACATTTTTTACGAATCTGAGGATCCAATCCCTCTTCCTTACGTTTAGCATTCGTGATTTTGATAAATTAAAATTATAAAATTATATTAGGCGAAAAAAATGCCTTCAATACTCAGTGTCATATTTATTATTTAGGAATTAGGACTTTCAATAATCTAAATGTAAGTCACAAAATAAAATGGATCCGATCGCGTAACATGACATTTTCAGAAAAACAAAAGGTGATGAAAGAGTTTCAAATTCCTTTGGCAACTTGATCACAAAAATATAAAAAGCTCTTGTAGTCTTTCTTAACATCCCACTCATGTTATTCAAAAGATTGCGCCCACGCTTGTTTATTTACGTAGCGCAGCTACGCTATGTGCTACGGCGTAGCAAATCGTGCTACGATCACGTGGACTCATACTACGGGACTTTTTAGCAAGCTTTCGTTGTATTTCATTGAGTTGCTACATGTAAATTTACAACTTTTAAGTTTCACGTGTTTCTATTTCTACGTGTTTGAAAGGCTATCGCTGCTTGACCCACAAACAGAACCGCAACTGACTTCCACGAAGTTTTTGTAGTCTAGTAAATATCGCTTGACCCGTACTATTCGTTGACCAAGCAAAATACCACTTTAAGAGTGCCTCCGGAGTCGCGGGACTGTCTTATAAGGACTGTTTTGTGTTAACCGTGATCCTGTAAATTAAATTATTTTTTATTGAAGAGCACAGGATTTTAGTACGTAGGAGTCTTTCACTTCCTTTCGTCATGCACTGGGCGATGATTTAACATCGATAAAAAAAAAACTTTTAAAGTGCCGATTTGTAACCATTTTGATCTTCACATGCTTTATCTAGTAACTTAAAGGAGTAACCACACGTACTTATTTTTCAAAACAGCAGCCAGTACTGTTTTGAACTATGTAGATATTCAAGGTTTTTTTGGATGATTAATTTAAAACAACTTTACAAGCATGACAATTGCAGCAAAAAAACAACACACGTATGTTTATGGTACTTTACATGTGCATAGACAAACCTAACATTTAAAGAAGAATCTACACACTCAGCGAAATTCCTCACCCACTGAAATCCATAAAACTTCCCAACTATCAGTATCATACGTTAACCAGTTCAGATCCACGGATAAGCGTTATTCGAATGTGATCCGCGAATCGCGATCCAATACTAAAAGTACAATAAATACGGATCATGCGCATTATTTGATACCTATTGCGAATAAACTAGAGGACGTAGTTGATCTTGATGAGGCAGAAGTGTGTTAGAGTTTGGTTTTGAATTTATTTTTTAGGATAGTGGTTAATGTATTCAACTAAATGTACAGTGGGATATACAGGAGTCAGTCCAATTTGATAAATATTTTTTAGATCGTGTGGGCGAAACTATGTACTACTTTTAAATAACTTTTCGTTTGGAGTGCAGTGGAGTTTCTTGCCGGTTCTTCTCCATGAAATCGACGTCTTATAAGTGCCCTGATAGGGCTATGTGAAATAAAAACATTTGATTTTGTTTTTCTTATGTAAAATATAATGTCATCTTATAACTTAGGATAATATATTGTACCCTAAGGTCTGGTTTGGCTAGTTTTCATAGTCGCGACAAGTAAATCTAATATGGAGCTTTAACTAATGTTCCAAGCAGGAATATATTGCTGCTTTTGGTAGATTTTTTGCATTTTCGGAATATCCCCACTATCGAAATAGCCCCAAATGCATTATACACGTATTCTACTTACTTAATACTAAAATTCCTTCAGTGATTCAATTATTTAAAAGAACAAAAGTAACATTCTGTCGCGTAACACGAGATCATAAAATTGAAATTGCTCGTAAAATCAGTGTACTGAAGTACAGTTTAACGACTACTTTTCACTTCAGAAGCGCATCTCTTTAGTTCAGATTTTTTAAGATTCTATTTTGTACCGAAGTTCTTTATATCTATACAATGTAATTTACTCATTTTATAACGAAATTCTGTAAGTATGACCATTTTAAAAGAACGTTGCCCCAGACCAGGAATTTCTCCTATGTCGTGGGTGCATTTACGAACATAGACACTCACATACACAAACGCCTAAATCCAGAATAATGGTCGCTGTGTAGTTATATTTATTTAAAATCTAAAACTCATTTATTTTGACTACAAAAATTAAAATAAGACTTTAAAGTGTGCTAAGTAACTATGATTTTGGATGAGGCTTAGCTAATTTATATTGCACTGTATGTTGTGGGTTCGTTTTCACTCGTAACAAATATTATTATGATGTAAATGCACATAAAACGATTTTAAACATTATCACAACAATTGAAGTTTCATGTTGGGTTGGGAAAATTTGTCGAGTTTGATGTGCTGTCGTTGGTTTGTGTATTTGAGTTTAAATGTTTGTAAACTCACCCACGATACAGGCAAAGTTACTTGGTGTGGGAAAATATGCAAAAACAAACTCATACCTTTGCAAAAGGAAAAGTATAGGTACCTAATAGTGTAATAACATTTTCGCCATTAATACATAGATAGGAGGTGAGCCTTTTAACATGAAATCCGATCTAGTTATATTACCTTATTTATGTTCATCAGAAGCACTTTCAAATATTAGATCAAAGAGGCAGTAGGTGTATTCGATTATAGTATAATCAAAGTACCTATCTCACGATAATAATATATCTTGTACAACTAGACTCCAAACCTTGAGGCAGAAACGGAAAAATAATACAGGGTGTAAGGGACAGCCCTCCACAAACTTTCAGGGCTTGCTCACTTAACAAAACTGAACAATCATCCACAATTTCTTTAAAAAAATCGGACTTACCATACAAAATTATAAAATTGAGTTTGTATGGAAAGGCCGCCTTTTTTTCATTTCCTGAAAAAAAAAATACGAAGATTGTTTAGTTTTGTCTAGTGTGCAAGCCCTGAAAGTTTGTGGAGGGCTGTCCCTAACACCCTGTATATTAACCAACGAAATTGTACGTCTGAAGACGAATAATTCTCCGTTTCTACGCTCCGCAGCCTGGCTCAGCTCATGTGGGCAGGCAGCCTTATTCTTACTTCTCTACTATTAAAAAGATTATAAGTTCGAAATTTTGGAAGATCGGAACGGCTGTACGGATCTTGATGAATGCAAAGATATAATGTTATAGTCTAGAATCTAGACTATAACATAATATCTTTGCATTCATCATACCGGGATAAATTGTGTCTTTTGTTCTAGAGTCTAGGTCGCGGGTCTTATACCATCACCGTGACCCCGGAACTTTGAAGGACACCGTGGATTTTAGTCAGTACAAGTCTGACAGTCCCTCCCGCCCTGCCCGGGGTGGGAGGCCTCATTTGATGATTTTACCACGTAAAAAAAAAAAGAACAAAAGACACAAGTAAAGTTCTCGTGAGGTAATTTTTGAATAAAACGCAGGCGAAGCCCCTTGACATAGCTAGTCCAAAATAAAGCCATCTTAAATTCCTCTACAAGATCCTTTCACTAAAATCTTAATACTATTCAATACAATAAAGTTGAAGGTAATTGTCTACGGAGAGCCACAATAGCATAATTATTCGGTTTCTCTTATACTGAGATGTTAAATAAAGGAGTAAGTTTGAGGGACAATTTACGACGAAGCGGGGTACTATCGCCGCTTAATTCCGTGCCGAGAGGCCAGATAACAGTCTTGTAGCGTCGTACTCGATTTATTACTTTAATCAAACGTTCTATGTATGCTGACAAAAACTACGCACTTAATGCCTTATTTAAGGCCAGATTGAACATTGGCCAATACGTGCGTGTATGTGTGTGTGTGTCTTTTTTTTTCACTGTTGAGGTTTTTAAGGCTAACTCAAAGAGAAAAGATTTGTGTCCATTGGGAAACAAAATTGAGAAGCAATTTGTTTTTCTATGACGCAATTTTGAGAAACATTTTGAGAATAATTGATATTCGAGTTTCATGATTAATATAGCACGCATAGGCGCATGCACGTTACTAATAACTGATTTTGATTTTGGTGTTTTCATAAATAATTCAATAACCTCGAATGTTAGTCTGACACAATTTTAATGTAATGGAAAAATAAAAATAATAGAATATTTATTGTGAATAGATATAATAGTTTAGAAATGCAACCCTAGTTGGGTTCGACCAAAAACTAGACATAAACTGCGGCGTAAACTAGACATGATTTTATTTTAATATGGAGGTAAAAAACTGAACATTGGTCGAAAATACAACTATTCAACCACTCTTCCCTCTCTACCAAATCAAAGCATTTCTAAAACTTTGTAACAAAGATCCTCAACCCTTAACAGATATCAAAACCCAGATCTGTTTCATCTCTCATTTAGCAACTTGCTAATTAACAATTAGAGGGTCCTTTACAGTAGTCAAATTGAATCGTTATTAGCGACCAGATTAACACGAGCGATATTGTAGATATTATCATTTATCGATAGATACACGTGGGACCTTTGTATGGACTTCAATTAGAGCTTGTGATTATTGCTTTATTGGGCTTAATGGCTAAATTGAGATTGCCGTGTTGATGTCGCGTTGTTATACGTGTGTTGTTGACAATACAATCTGTTTTTCACTGTGCAATTAACACGAATAAAAAACAGGCCTTCCTAAATATTTCGTTTGAGTAGGTAAGTTGAAAGGGTTAAATCTTATGAAAAAATATCTAGTTTAATTCCACGAAAAAAATCCAGACTTGGATGCCGGATACAGTCCTACCCTCACATTTTTATGCATATGCACTTTTTATACACTAATTCTTATAATATAAAAATGGATCACAAAATGTGTTGCTAAGCTCATAACTCGAAAACGGCTGGACCGATTCGGATAATTATTTTTTTGTTGTGTTTGTAACTGTCGGCACCGGGTTTTAGAGTAGGACTTTCACCCGTGCGAAGCTGGGGCGGGTCGCTAGTTTGAAATAAAAGCAAGATTCAGTTTGCCTGCTTCGTTTTGTTTAGTATAATGAAAGTAAATGCGACACAAACAAGCAAAAAATGACAAAAACCTGTATCCATATCACGGCCATAGGCTTGTCACCTTTTATATTATAAGCTTTTATGTATCTTAGTTATCTAGATGCGTAGAGAGAAGAACTTTCATAATGTTTATCATTATGTAATTAGCTTGTTAAGAAGAAAAGGTTGGTTTAAACCACTGGTTAAACTAACCAGCGGTCGGCAACCTTTTCTTTGGCAAGGGCTACAAAGTGGCAAAATCTAGCCACGGCGCCGCGTCCCACAACTTTTACATTTAGAACAGAAATTTTATTTACATAATAAATGATAATACCACGTATTCATAAAAGAAAATCTTCAGTTTACAGAAACAACCACGAGCCGAACTTTACCGACCACTAGTTTAATCTATGGTACTCACATTATTTTCTATATGCTGTAACATAGTAAATAGTAATTTTAAGACCCCAAACTTGCCCGGGTCGACGGCGCGTCGTGTTCCACGCGCGCCTCAAAGAGCTGTCAGCAAAATGACGGGGTCCCCTCTCAGAGGGCCAAAGCCTGCCGGGGTCGCGGGACTTATTTCTATCACTACCCCGGAATATAAAGGGCTATTGAAGGACACCGTGGATTTTAGTCAGTACAAGTCAGACAGTCCCTCCCACCCTGCCCGGGGTTGGCGGACTCATTTGATGATATTACCACGATAAAAAAAAAGACCCCATACTTTGTTGCCGTACTCTTAATAAAAACTCTGTTTTTCTTTCAGTGCAGTTAATGCTTAAACAAGTCGTTTAAACTTCTGTTAAGACGTAGTGACCATTAAATAGTTTTTAACTAGTATTCTACAATATACGAGTAGTTTGACCGTAGTTTGATCGTAACTGTTAGTTAGAAGGCATAAAGTGTATAGGGTTTCTTAAGGTTAACAACCATATGTATTCTACTTTATTTAATGGATGTCATTTGATATGCTTACATCGTTTCACTTGTTAAACATTATTATCCTCTTAGCAGCCAAGCAGGGGAAGGGCCAGAAGTCTGCCATTGCAAGAATTATTGATTTTGACAAGTATTTTTGTATTAACCAGTTCAGGCGGTCGACTATGGAAGTCAGATAGGCAATCGCTCCATGTTAACTACTGACATTCAGATGCATCCGATTAGACTGGAAGCCGACGCCGATAATTATAATTGAGAAACGCTAGCCAGATGATCATAGAGTTCTTTAAATAATTACTAGCAAAACGACAAGTTTATTATTAAGTAATTATAACAAATAAATATATTTATAATCAATAAACCAAAATCACCAAATAAATGTGGTTCTAGAACATTCACAATGAATTCATTAATATTAACTAATATTTACGTAAACCACAGGATATATTACTCGTATTCTGTTAACAGTTACCACAAATAGGTTGATTAAAAATCTCAAACCGTTTAATTAACCGCTTACTTACACATAAATTAAAACCGATTAATAATTTGTTTCTGCCAAATTATGCTGCGAGCTATGGAGAGGGCTATGCTCGGTGTTTCTCTGCGTGATCGAATCCGAAATGAGGAGATCCGTAGACGAACTAAAGTCACCGATATAGCCCACCGGATTAGCAAGCTGAAGTGGCAATTGGCAGGCCATATTGCTCGCAGAGCGGATGGCAGATGGGGTCGAAAAGTGCTAGAGTGGAGACCACGGACTAGCAAGCGCAGCGTAGGACGTCCACCAACAAGGTGGACAGACGACCTTATGAAGGACGCCGGAAGACGCTGGATGCAGGTCGCTTCCAACCGGTACATTTGGAGATCAAAAGGGGAGGCCTATCTTCAGCAGTGGACGTCCTATGGCTGAGATGATGATGATGAAATTATGTTGTGAGTACCCTAGCTGATAAACTTTATGCTAAATTGAGTATATTTGAACATACCAAGAATGTAAATGACTCACTGGCCGATGGTTGTTCACTCTAACATAATTATAAAGAGCTAGAATTAAGTATTATAAATCTTATTTTTGTCCCTCACAATTACTTCTTATCGCACATAGACATATATACAGACACTAACATGTGGGCGTGCACACATGCACACTTAAATACACACACACGCACACACACATACACATAGACACACGCATTCAAATAAGTACAGTTGTAATTTAAAATATTGTTCAAAAGAACGTATCTGTAACGTTGATGTCGTCTCTCTTTTGGAGGTAGGCAATAGCTACGACACATTCTAATGTGGCAATTACCACAATTTTAATTTGAAATTATTGTTTTGGTTCCAAACAAAAAATACCATTACTATTAATGGATTTAAAACATTCCCAATTGGAGTTACAACCCATCGCCATAATATTATAAGGGAAAAATTTTGATAGTGCTTAAAGAGACGATTGGCATAAGCGATTGACTTGGTCACCAACAGAGTTCACTCAAAAAGAAGAAGTAGAAAGTGTTGTTATTCATCAAAATTTAATTATCTAACGGCCGTTCCTAATATTCAAACTATCTCTGGCTTTATTTTACTAAGGGTAGAAAAACTATTTCTATCTCGTTTTGTCTTATTAAAGATAGAAAAACTATTTCTAGTCAGACAAAGCCAGAGACTGATTTAATATTGGGAACGGCCGTTAGTGAATGCACCGTCATCGGATCAACCTGTACGCTAAATCAGTCCCCATCTTTCTACCGTCACTGATAATTGAACAACGAGCTGAAGTGGTTGCTGAGTGCTGATTCGTCAATACCGTTTTATACGCTTTGACTAATAAACTAGAGCGCTGCTAGACCAATTATTTTCAAACTGCTTCGGTTTCAACAGTATTCAGGTTGAAATCGAAATCATGGGCAATATTTTAATCAAAGGCTCTACTCATGACGCTGATTGCATTACGAATAATAAATCTAAAATATTATTTAGGCAATTATGGACAACTTTCAAAATGTAGTATGTCACATTGCAAAGGCATATTATGGCAAATGAACACAAAAAATAATAAAAAAAATTATGAAGTCCTAAAGTATCAAAATTTTATAGTGCAGTACACAGCGCGCGGAACGAAAAGTAAACAAACAATAATGTTTTTGAGTTTCGTAATACGATTAGTATCGTTAGTAATGCCCGAGTTTAAAATATTGTTCATTAATAAAATTTCACCCTGTAGACTGAATCAATGACTTAGAATTAAGTATTGGTGATTTGAGATGTTATATCTGCCTAGTCTTTTCCCAACTATATTGAGGTCGGCTTCCAGTCAAACCAGCTGTAGCTCGATATCAGTATGGAGCGACTGTCTGTCGGACCTCCACAACCCAGTAACTGGGTAATACAATACGCCATAGTAGGACTGGTTGTCAGAATTTAGAGCTTCTGACTAACAGTAACGACTGTCAAAGATCTACAAATGGCAGCCGGGACCAACGGCTTTACGTACTTTCCGAGGCACGGAGGAAACTCACTACGACAAATGGTCACCCATCCACAGACCAACGTCGACAAGCGCGGCTTAAGCCGGAAGATCGGCCTGTGCGGCTGTAATTATTTCGCCACGAGCTCCTCATGGCTAAATACATAATAAAATTTTGAGTTGTTTTATAACCATTGGAAATGATAAAGAAACGTCCTGATATTCCGTGCGAACAAAAAAATCGTATAAAATGAATGAAAATCAATATTTTTGGGATGCCTTAAATTTTATTAAGTACCTAGTCAAATCATAAAAGCCCTCTGTGGAGCGGAAGAGGCTGTCCGATTCATAGTAACTAAAAAAATACAGATTTCCTTTAACTACCCTTAACGTGTCAAGCTCACGGTATGGTAGCATGTTAAGACAGCCCAAAAACCCAATCCATCGAGTCCGAGAATCGAGCATCGGATCCCGGGCCGTTTTTAACTTCATGGTTCATAAATACGGGTATTTCCCGTTCAAAGTATAAAAAATAGCTTTGCCTTCCCTATCTCCAACCTTACAACACCTGGAACTCCTATATTGCATCACAATTGCATTAGATCTACATTACATTTGGGCGCAACCCTCGCTGCGGTCAAACGGCCGTAGTAGCGATTAGACTTACAAACGGCACACGTAATCGGATAGCGAATATATAATGTCAGCAGGTACATTTGACCTGTAGTGCTCAATTTGGTCAGTGAGCATTATTGGGAATACATTATTTAGTTAAATAAAGCGACGCCGAATGATTCCGTTGAATATTTTAGAGCTTTCGGATGTAAATATGAAATAGCTTTAGACAGGCTGATAGATAACATGTACGTTGCACAGTTACTAGGCTATAACTGACATGACACAACGCTTTCTAAGGTCGATATGTTTCAAAAAGTGTTCTAATGGTCAGATACGCAACTTTGCTACTGTACAATCGTTATTTCTTTTGTTGAAACCACGGGTTACAAAGTGATCTTAGTTGGTGACATCACATTTTTTAGGTATTGAACCTAAAAAATGTGATATCTGTAGATGAATTCAAAGAGCGTTCATCTACAGAATGTCACGTGCTAACTGATTGTTATTCACACAAATGGTAGAAGAACGCAATATAATGTGGCTTTGCGCTGATTAAGACTGCCAATTAAAATGTACATTGTGCTTTATTCTGGATACCAATTCCGACAGACCACACAAAATTTGAGAGACACGTTAATGTCATTAGTGTTCTGGCTTCATAATAAAAACAAACGGTAAATATTATACAGCCGCACTATATTAACTCCTGCAAGGAAAGTTTTGCATCATTAGTGCGGATTCAAGCGAGGCTACTGTTTGGCTCACTGGCTTTTCAGCCGTGTTTTCACTGAATGTCGGTCTTACATTTAAAATAGTATGCAGATGACGTACTTACTGAATGTCGAATGCAAAATAGGTGTACAGACGATGAATAAATATATTCAGCACCTTAATGTTGTTTTTTATGTTCACTTATTTTCAACGTGCAATAATTTTTCAATAATGTTTTAATTTACCATTTGAATTGAAGTTTGATAGAAAAGATAATTTAGAAAGGAATAAGTAAGATAATTGTTTGACGATCCGTGACTGAACTTTAAATGGAAATAAAGGCACCACGTCAATATTCAAATTTTCACTTCTGCCGGCACTTCCGGAGTGCAACCCGTCGTTTTTTTATGAAAACCACGTCAATTCAGTTGGCAAGGGTTGGCAGATCTTATTTCCCCAAATACATAATGTTGTCACTAAGAAGCGCTGTTATCGCGCACACAGCGTATATAATCAAGGATAGATAAAAACAAGCAAACTCTGCATAATCTGATTTCTTTCATCCTGATCTTGATTAAAAGAAGAGTCAAGCAATAAAAGTCTTTCAATGAAATAAAAGTTTTAAATCCTTCTCTTTCATACAAGGAGAGATTAACAATTTACTGTCGTCTTGTAACCGGCAATTGACGTGGTTACTAGCCACAATTGCGATTAGAGGTTAGTTACATTGTGGTAGTAGAACAACATTTTGAATGACGTATCCTTAGGTTAGGGATGACTTGCAAACTCCGGTCTGGTTTTAACTAAGTACTAGATCTGCTCAAACGGGAATAAATAATTGCTCTTAAAAAGGAGTTCTGGAAAAAGTTGCTCAAATGGGCCTGCAGAATACGTCGAATTCTTATTTGTCTGTCAAGAAGTCGCCTATCTTTACTGAATTTTATTGTCTACAAATGAGTGTAGGTATTATTTTATGAAAATCACGATTGCTAATAGGTACACATTTATAAATGTTATAATAGAATCTGCGACGCAGGCATTGAAAATAAGATACGTTGCACGAGTGCGAAGTAATTAATTGTTTCTTGCCTTTAAGTCACTTGAGGAAGAAAAGACACTGAGGAACCTTTTAAGGGAGTGAGCCATAGGTCAACACGAGGGTCCAGTTCGGGTCGATGTTTGAATCTTCTATCAAATTAAGATTATTTATTAATTTATCTGCAGGCGTAGCATGGCGCCGTAGAAAGGGGTTTTGTCCATGGAAGAATAGACAAAATGATAGAACGTATAAATATTTTTAATGTTATAAGCATGGTAATGTAAAAAATATGGAAAATAAACGTTACGAATGGTTCAATAGTGTACGAATGGTGACATATTTGTGCAAAAAAACAGTCGAGTTGTGTGGAAATAACGATGAAATTACTTTTTCTTTTCTTGGTAGAATAGACATAGAATCGCCATGCTACGCGTGCTGGTGTACCTATTTTTTTTTAAATTTTGAGTGTCCTTTTAAAACTCTCCAATTTCATTTTTGTGTTGAGTAAATGCTCAAAAATTAACGTAGAAAAGTACGTATATTACTCGTACAGCGTGATCAATAAAAGCCACGTGACCGAAAGAGTCCCAAAAGAGAGCAAGTGAATCCGATCCAAAAATAACCGATAAACGCTCACGGGTAGCCAATACAAATTGCACTTGTCAATTACAAGTAGGCCATTCCCTGCTTTTTCATTGCGAACTAAATTAAATAGAGATAGTTAATCGAGTGTCAATCGCGGTGATCGATGTCTGGCTCGATACATTTGCATCGGCCCAATAGAGTACGTCGATTAAAACCGTCAAACTGTTGTTTGGGAAAATGTATTTTTGTACTATGAACGATGAATTTGCGCATTTTAGTGTTTGGAGGCGTGCAATACAAATCACTAAACGCTACAAAAGGTGAAATAAAGAAATAGCCTTTTTATCCCAGTAAATTATATTCCCTTGGGATATCTACCAGGTTACATGCTTCATTTCCTAGTATTTGGATGGATGGATGATGGATAAATGACCGCGTCAGAAAGTATAAACACATTTTGGTTGTTTGTTTTTTATTTAGTGTTAAGTTCGCGTTTGACCACTATCTCTCCTGATGTAAAGCAAAGATGTCTTCTACGTAGAGCAATCGGAACGCGTCCGGGAAAGGAAAAGGACATCCTCTACCTCATGGTCCAGCCACCTCCGAAGACGCCGATTCCTTATGTTTGACTTATATCTGGGGGCACGGCAGTGCCCCCCGCCAAGACGAGCCAAGCGAAGCGCAAGGGCACTACCTACCTTTTCTCGAAGTGTTTCGTCGTTTTTTTGAACCCTCATAGATCATTACTTCCTAGAATTAAATCCTTGTTAGCGACACTATAGAATGGTTTAAAAATATAGGTTGTGTGTTTTTTCAATATCAGCGGATTCGATCCCTAGCCAGGATTATTGATTTTATGAAATCCTATGATGCAGTTTTATTTTTCGGCAATATCGTCTCGAGACTCCTTTCAACATTTTTCGATATTCCTGATAGTTTTGGATTTAATCATCCGCGTCTATAGTTTGAGCCAGATAAGTGTGGAATAAAATTCGTTGACCCCCGTGTACGAATGTATTCCAATATTTCAAAACCATTCGAAAAAATGTAAAGAAAGTGTCGTAAAACGATCAAAATAAACGAATCGTGGTAAGGGGCGACCGTGACCTTACATTTTATTTTGAAATTCGAACGATGGTATAATGGAATTCTAACGATGCGTTATTCGAATCAATAACCTTTATTCCACACTTAAATGGCGAGGACTATAGTTGAAAAATTCGTTCTATGTATTCTACGAATATTTTCTGTAGGTAGTTTACATACTTTTACATTCCGCAGATACCGGTATAAAATCAGATACTAGCCACTCGTAAAACCAACAAAATTTCACAACATAATTTTCAACAGAATTGCACGATTCACCGTTTCAATTGAAGCCGTAGCAAAATAATTGAAGGTATATTTAAAGTTTAGTTGAAAAAGTTCTATTTGAATGGTGTAACATCAGTTCATTAGGGCGCATTCACGACGCGTCAGCGGCTCTAACTGACGTAGAGCGACTCCGCAATTCGCTTTACATCTGACCTAAATTCTATCTACAGATAATACGTGTGTATGTATGGAGCTTAACTTTTTGCGTACAACAAAGTTTGTGATTGATTTTTTTTTTTGTTCTTTTTTTATGGTGGGTTAGAAAGAGTATGTGGGTTGTTGAAAAATATACAGAGAATTGGACGGAAATTCGGGAGGCCTTTGCTCTATACGTTATTTTTTTAAATGGAATCTGGGAAATAAGGACTAGAAGTTTGAATAATATATGCATCTTCGCAAGTTCCTTCATGAAAACCCGTTTGCTGTATATATAAAAGTAATATTATAATGATATTTTATGGGAATAGTCAGGCTGACTGCATACTGATCCTGTTTGTTACATTTGTATTTTTTATTCCAATTATAATTAGATTAGATTTATATAATTAGGTTACTTTTTAAATTGCGTGATTATCAATTTGTTTTCAATTGGAGTTTGCATGATCAAAAGTAAACGTACCAGTATAATAATATTCTTATGTTACTACTTCTAGCAGAATAAGAATTTGTGACTATTTCAAGCTTTAAACAGATTAACATTATAACTAGTTTATTACAGGATTTACAAATATGGATACTTTTCATCTCGTAGTACGATCTGAACTCAACCGAATAAACATTGGGACAATAACCAAACTTGCATAAACAACTTGAGTAGACACTTAGACAGATAAGTTTTTCTCCCATAAAACATCAGGATCTCAAGAAAAAAAACAGTGTTAGTTTATCCCGTATTTAAATAGAGTCGTTTAATGGGCGAGCTTCTCAAAAAGACTTCAAAGGGAAGTACGTGGAACGCACTTTTGCTTTCTTCATTTATTCATAAGGCTCCGGGGCGGAGGGTACTCAGTGGTGAGGCTTCAAAGCCGCAGATAAACATAGATTACTGTACAGATATAATCAGAACAGCACTGTTACAGGGAAAGGTGTTTGAGCAACCTATGGATTTTTTTAGAAAGAAACAACTGCACGTAATTGAATCAAAAACACACTACGAGTAAGGTAAAGGGAGATTATTTGGTGAGGCAACTCAGTGATAGAGTCTTAAAAGTCTCTCAAAACGTTACCTATGCATGCTGTAATGCGAAATAATGTGTCACTACATCTTGTCCACTTTAGTGGTGAACTAGTTGCATCATTTCGCATTACTGCATGCATAGGTAACCTTTTTAGAGACTTTTAAGACTGCATCACTAAGTTGCCTTACAAAATAATGTCCCTAATTCATTCGTATCAAAACCAAATTTTCAGGAATTAATTTCCACATCCGAATTAATAATTATATAGCTGAAGATTTTGTTCGTTTGCTTGAATACATCAGTAGTCACCCCTAGCTTAGTAGTCATCATAAAATTAATAAAAAAATGTCAGAATACCTAACTGCGTTCGAATGACCTACCAACCATGTCATCCGTTCCACTTCACCGGGGAGGACTCATTTGATAATTTTTACAACCCCAATAAAGAGGTGATATAATTATGCTATTTACACCAATGTGTCAGAGTTCAACGTCCAGGTTTAATTAGATGTTATATATTACACTGATTAATTAATAGTTCTAGTCTGAAGCTTAATTACTATCCTTAGCTAACAATGCTCAAGTATCGACAGTACTTCAAAATAATAGATAGCAATCTCTGTTTAGTGATTAATATTTACCTATTAGTTGTTGTTAGCGGCTTCTCAAGCGTGATTCTCTAAAATGATCGTCTCACGGGAACATAATATGGAGGCAAATATGTATTATTACCACTATTTAATAAACGGTAATTTTAATAAACGTTCCCCCACTATTACTCCTGTACCTATCGTAGGTGCGTTTACAAACATAAAAACTCACATACTCAAACACTCCGACCCGGAACAATTATGCTAACCATACACCATACTACGTATCGTCCAATCGGCATGCCGATTCAGGCTTGTTCAAATTGGCAGTTCGTGCATACATATACACTATACTGCCTATCGTTCAATCGGCATGACGAAAGTTTCAGCATGATGTTCAAGTTGAAGCCTTGTCCTAATGAAATCAAATAAACCGACCTCGAATCAGAAAGCGTCTGACAGTCTCGCTAAACACAGGTCTGGATTTATTTGATAATTTTACTACCCCATAATCACAACATAAGGCGACTGGTGGATTTTACAATATTAGATCCAAATCCATTTTTTCTTTTTGAAAGGTCTTTGACGCATCATCTGCCTAGCCTTTTCCCAACTATATTGGGGTCGGCTTCGAGTCAAACCATTCAGCTGGATGTCAGTATTTTACATGGAGCGACTGCCTGTCGGACCTCTACAACCCAGTAACTGGGTAATACGACCCCATGGTAACACTGGTCGCGGGACTTATTTTCGCGGGACTTATTTCCATCACCGTGACCCCGGAACATAAAGGGCTATTGAAGGACACCATGGATTTTAGTCAGTACAAGTCTGACAGTCCCTCCCGCCCTGCCCGGGGTGGGAGGACTCATTTGATAATTTTACCACGTGAAAAAAAAAAGAAATAACACTGGTGGTCAGACTTTGGAGCTTCTAACTAACAGTAACGACTCTCAAAGATCTACAAATGCCAGCCAGGACCAACGGCTTTACGTGCTTTCCGAGGCACGGACGAAACTCGCTATGACAGATGGTCACCCATCCACAGACCAACCTCGGCAAGCGCAGCTTAACACGGAAGATCGGCCTGTGTGGCTATAATTATTTAGCCACGAGCTCCTTTGAAAGGTTTTTGACACTGTAAATGGAATTTACAACCCAAATAGTTTTAAACAAAACATTCGCTGGTCCTTTTTATTCGTCGAACAGTCAGTTCATTCGGATCCAAACAACAATAAAAAGTAAGTTTCGTATTGACTCAGATCCGTTCTGATCCAACCAATACGTGATCCAATCAAGAAAGGGACCCTTGAATGTAGTTAATTAGGCAAATAGAAACTTTTCAGTGTTCACCAACTTTGAACCCGTTCGTTGCAAAATCGTTTGTTTACAAACCTTTACTCGACTGTCGGGTTTATTGTCTTTGATTCTGATAATTTAGTTTACATACAGTAAGATATAAAAACAAAACGGTTGTGGGCGCGAAGTGTACAATTTGCGTGTCTTTAGTGTTTTATTTTTCGAAGAATTGGTATCAAACACCCTAAATGATAAATAATGGTATATGGACCCGGGTACCGTTCCGGTGACTTTCTGCGATCGCCAAGCCGCCTGCCAAGCGTGGGGATTATGGCAACCCCCCCCCCCCCCCATTATGATTGACAACCACAGCACACGGCCCCCAGTCCCGGCAGCTCCGCTATTCTTGGTCTGGGTAGCGGATCGAGTAACGGCGGAGCAGGGGGTGCTAAGAATCCCCGGCAGATGCCCCGCTACCACCCCCAACGAACTTTGGCCCTGGCAACACATCCGCACACTGAGGACCGATGAGAAGATTATCGAGCTGGAGGAAGAATTGAGTAAAATGCGCTGGAATATCTTGGGATTATCTGAAATCCGAAGAGAGGGTCAGGGTTCTAGATTCCGGCAACAAGCTCTTCTACCGGGAAGGAGACCGTAAATGCCAAAATGGTGTTGGATTTCTCGTCCGCAGGTCCCTCATCAACAACGTTATGAAGGTCGACAGTGTGTCGAGCAGGGTAGCATACCTTATACTTAGAATAACCAACCGGTATTCGTTGAAGGTCATACAGGTATATGCGCCGACCTCGATACATTCTGATGATGAAGTAGAGGCATTGTATGAAGAGATATCCGAGGAGATAGGCGATACCTCCGAAACATACTTCACCGTTGTTATGGGGGACTTCAACGCGAAGGCCCACCTTCGCGTTGAAGTCCCCCATAACAATGGCGCACGGAATGGCGATGAGGTGAGAGTGGGGCCATTTGGGTATGGGCAGCGAAACCATAGGGGCCAGCAACTGGTCGACTTCATGGAAAAGGAAGAGCTTCATTTGATGAACTCCTACTTCCAGAAGCGGCCATCCACTTCCCTCTGTGCAACTGCGCTGTGTAGATGTGATTTGTATCGCTGCCGTAATTAATTACGTTTTTCGTGTTTCGTTGTCAATTACCGGCTCGTGAATTGATCCTAGCTGTGTGCTTTTGTGCTTAGTGGTGGTATTGTAAGTTTTTTAAGTGTTATTACGCGTATTTTATTGGTAAATATAGTTTTAAATTAGTTCATCAACGCTCGGTGAGTACTTTTTATTTTTTTGGGTGTGGGGGTACCGGTATAGAAAAAAAAAAAAAATTTCTTGTTTGTTCTCGTTTTTGCGATCTGATTTAAATCTTTTTGTAGTTTTGCTTTAAAAATGTTGTCCAGTAATGATGACCCACCGGATGGTGGAGGAAAAAACACATCGCGACGCGTAAATAAACCTCCCAGGTCACCGACCTCCGCCTCCACTAAACGATTGTTTACGGAAATGTCTCCGTCTTATTTAACACCCGATGATAGTGCGAAGAGACAACATTTGACCGATTCTGTTGAGAAATCGCCGTTATCAATTATGAATGTCAGTAATTCAAACGAAGACTATTGCGATTTAGTTACTCAGGCGTCTGCATACTTGTCAAAAATAAACGACCTTGTGAATGATCAGGGGTCCCGTATTAATGTAGCCAATAAATCCGCGATTATGGACATGACACAGCGGATTACGTCCATTGTTTCTTTGTTAGCCATACGGTCATCTTCTAACGAAACGAAGTTAGCCAATATTGAGCGCGAAATGGACAAAATTAAACTAAATAGTAATGTCAGCGTTGTAAAAACAAATCCCAATAAACTTTCTTATTCCGATTCTCTGAAACTTCGTCTGCCGAAGGTGGCTCCAGTTATGGAGTCTAGACCACCGCTGCCGTGTGTAATAGCTTACCCCTCCAACGAAAGATCAGCTGAATTCGCGACTTCCTCAGCCACTAAAGAAGCGCTTAAAAAAGCGATTAAGCCAAGTGACGACGGATTTCAAATTGTTGGCATGAAAAAAATCGCGAAATCGGGCGTTGTATTACGTGTCGCTAACGACAGTCAATTAAATAAACTGGAATCGGTTGATGCTATTAAGACCGCCGGGTTAAGACTTGAAAAACCGAAAGGCCGCAGGCCACGCTTATTAATTAAAGATGTCCCATCCTCAATGGAAGACAAACCTTTTTTGCATGCTTTATACCGTCAAAATATCAAAGACGAATTGGCAATTAGTGAAGAAGAATTTATTAAGTCGACAAAAATTATACGTAGGCGTGTATTAGACAATGGTCGGAAGTGGGTAGGCATCGAAATCGATAACGCCATACGAAAGCATTTAATTAGTACCAAAGAGAAGCTTTTTATTGACTTCGCGACTTGTCGGTTTTTTGATGATATCGATGTAGTTCGTTGTTTACATTGCCAGCAGTTCGGTCACGTGAAAAAATACTGCGTTAATAAATTGCCTACCTGTGCTAACTGCTCAGAAGCACATGAAACCAAAGAATGCCCGCATAAGGATAATTTAAATTTTACACCGGTATGTGTGGCGTGTAAACGTTATAAAAAACCGTTTGACCATCGGTGCGGCTCTCAGCAGTGTACCAGTTACAAAATTAGGCTCGAACAGTTAATACGCAACACTAATTATTAATATAATGGATAGTTTAAAAATAGGTCAACTAAATCTACATAACGATAGGGTGGCGACTTCAGAATTGGACAAATTAATTATCGATTATAATTTAGACATTGTACTCGTTCAAGAACAATACCAAAACACGCGCTTACGTCACAAGGTAGTTCAGTTGGATAGCAAGGCACGAGCCGGAATTTACGTGTCGCGTTCTTCTAACTATACAGTAACGTCCTTACGTAATCTCATGACGCCTCACTGTGCAGTTGCGGAAGTCTCATCTGATACTTTTAGAGTTTTCGTTGTCAGCTGCTATTTTCAATATTCTGATCCTGTTGATGGTCACATACATAACCTCCGTCACGTCTTGCGGTCACTCGCGGGCTGCAAAGTTATCGTAGGCGCAGACGTTAATGCGTCTTCGTCCTTGTGGTATGGCAAAGTCCGGTCCACGGATTACGTACGGCGTTGCGCTGTTGAAGACTTCATTGCTGAAATGAACCTAACTATTCATAACACCCCCGACGCACCACCTACTTTTTGCAGCCAAATGGGCGAATCTTGTATTGACGTCACACTTTCTAGTGCAGACGTACGCTTGGATAGGTGGCGTGTCCTGCCGGACGCGTCTAGTAGTGATCATCGCTTGATCGTGTACGAATTTGTTCCGGTTTCTACTCATGGTTCTTCACATGTAATTGGTAACTTTAGGTATAAAAGTAAGGGTGCTAATTGGGAATTTTTTAGATCGCTTTTTGCGTGTCATGCCAAAGATTTCACTCGTGATGGGCTGTCAGCTGAAGAAAGTGCTGAAATTATGTCAGACACCTTCATTTACTGTGCTGACATTGCCATTGGTCGCGGACCTATGACCAACACACGTAGATGTGATTGGTGGTGTGACTACCTAACCGAACAGCGTAAAATCTATCGTCGAGCCCGTAAACATCTTAACAAGCTTAAAAAACGTCAAGTCACCGGAGACTCACTAACCTCAGCCTTAAATACATTTAGAGTTGCCAGGTCCCGTTACAGAGCATCGGTTGAAAAATCTAAGGGTAATTTGTTGCGTAAAGTAGTTGATAAATTAGAAAAGGAAGGTCCGTGGTCTCCTTTATATCATGAGTTTAAAGCCAATCGATCGGTCGACCTCGCGTACGTTCAGAATATTAAAGTAAATAATAAACACACCTCCGGTATTGAAGAAACGACGGAAGTTTTATTAAATACTCTTATCCCTGATGATTCACCCGTTAATGATAATGACTACCACCAGCAGATTAGAGCATGGGCTACAGTCGCGCCTGAATCACCAGCGTCAGACCTACCATCCACTGACGAATTCATTAATGTTGTTAAGAGACTGCCCCTTAACAAATCATCAGGTGAAGATAAAATATCTAATCGTATGATAAAGGAAGCGTGTAAAACAGCGGGCGACGCGTTATTAACTGTTTACAACCGGTGTATTGCTGAAGGCGTTTTTCCTCGCATATGGAGACTTGGCTTTATACGAATAATACCTAAAAGCGGCGACAAGCCACCAGATGACCCTAAGTCTTACCGGCCCATAACATTATTACCATCTTTGGGAAAGCTCCTGGAGCGTCTTATCGTCCCACGATTGTTACCGGACGGTCCCAAATTCCATAAAAATCAATTCGGTTTTACTATCGGGAAATCAACCGTTGACGCGGCACTTTCTGTTAGGAAAATGGTTAATAGCTCCAAGCACAAGTATGTACTTGGAATCTTTCTAGATATTTCCGGGGCTTTTGATAACGCATGGTGGCCAATGCTACTACTTAAAATAAAAGCTCGTGGTTGCTATAATAATATCTTTAATCTTCTTTGCTCGTACTTTTCTAATGGATCCGCGAAACTTAAACTCGGACATCATTCCGTATCGAAACCTCTTACCATGGGCTGTCCTCAAGGTTCGGTTATCGGTCCTTATTTATGGAATCTAGGCTTCGATGATTTCCTCGCTATTCCACTTCCAAGTGGTTGTTCTTTAACTGGTTATGCGGACGATGGCCTTCTGCTCATTCAGTCGAATACTCGTGCTGGACTCGAGAATTTGGCTGACACTTGCCTACGATTAATATCTCAGTGGGGTGATCGAAACCGTCTGACCTTTGCACCACAAAAAACCTATCAACTACTTTTAAAAGGTGAGCTTAAATCGTTGCCTAGTATTAAATTCAATAATGTTCCCGTTAAGAGAAAACAATCGGTGTGCTATCTTGGTTTAGTCTTAGAGAGAAATTTCACATTCATAGAACATATTAAAACAGTTGGTGAAAAAGCTAAAAATAACTTTTATGCCCTAACTAGAATATCAAAGTCTACTTGGGGTCTGTCATTTCTAACCTTAAAAACTATTTATGGGGCTACTTACTTGGGCTGTATGTGCTACGGAGCACCTGTTTGGGCCGATAGGGCCACCATAGGGGCGGCACGACGTAAATTGCTCCAAAGTCAGCGCTTGGCTTTGTTATTCTTAAGTAAAGCGTATAGGACCGTCAGTACTGAAGCTTTGCCGGTGCTTGCTGGTGTACTTCCAGTCGATCTTGAAGTGCAGCGACGTGCTGCAATGTACTTTTCCGCACGGGAGACCACTGACGCTGATTTTCTACCGCAACGTGACCGTGATAAGATATCTAGATTGTTCAAACCCCAGAGCGACGTCTGGGAGGATCTTTTATCCGAATGGCAAAGTAGGTGGGATAATTCTATCAAGGGGCGGCACCTCCACCAGTTCTTTCCATCCGTTCGTGAGCGGCTGGCTGGGACGTGGCTGGAGGTGGATCACTGTGTTGCCCAATTTCTCACGGGACATGGTAACTTTAAAAGTAAATTGTTTTCCTTTAAGCTGGTTCCCTCGCCTTTTTGTCAATGTTCGACCCCTGACTGTGAATATGAACAATCAGCACATCATATTCTTTGGGAGTGTATTCTTTGGCAGAACGAACGCAATATTATGTTGGATACTGTTCAGACTACATCCGGAGTCATTTATTATTCGGACCTTGTGGAAACTCGAACAAACTACCGTGCGTTCAAGCGTTTCTGCCATACCTATTATTGGAATCAAATATAGCAGCTCACAATTTAGGTCCCATTAATATTATTAGTCATTTTACCCGTGGTGCTAGGCAACTGGGCTTCTCCCAGTTGTAATATCCCTTTGTGCCTATTGGCCTTGTTTTGTTCTGTCTCCTGCTTGCATGGAGGGAAGTGGAAACATATTTTTTCCTACTCCTCCACTATTCTTTTCTGATTAATTTCGTTGCAGGACCCAAGACAGGTAAATTCATTCTCCGGGACACGTCGAGCTTCATTGTCTCGGCGCTTTTCTGGTGGTTGCCACTGTTGATTCTGGCTCTCAGGAGTTGCAGTGGTTTGGGAACAGTGTGGTGGGTTTGTCCCAATAAAAAAAAAAAAAAAAAAGCGGCCATCCAGGAGGTGGACGTGGATGAGCCCCGATGGTACTACTAGAAATGAGATCCACTTCATCATGACAACCAAGAAGCGAATATTCAGTGATGTCTCTGTGATCGCCAAGATAGATAGATAGATAGAATACTCTTTATTATGCACACCATACAACTTCAAGGTACTTACATAAAAAAACAAATTAAAACATATGGTGACACAATAGGCGGTCTTATCACTAAAAGCGATCTTTTCAAGACAACCTTTGGATGGATTAGGAAGAAAGAGAGACATAATGTTGGTAGTATTGTGGTGTACAATTAAACAAGATAAAATAAAGCCAAGGTACTCAATACATTTATTGCATTCCACAATGTGAACTTAGGTGGTAGGTACATAAAAATTACCTACAAAATTTTGCAGCATTGTGGGCCCTGTCGGGCATAACAACATAAAAATTAGGAATTAAAAACTAGGAGTCAAAAATTAGGTTAAAACCGGTAGCGATCACCGAATCGTCAGAGGCACATTGAATATCAATGTGAAGCTTGAAAGGTCTCGTCTGGTGAAGTCCCCGCTCCGACCTGGTCCTGCCCACATCCAGAACCCCGAAGACTTTCAACTCGAACTGCACAATCGCTTCCAGTGCCTAACCGAATGCGAAACTGTGGATGAGATTAACGATGGGTTGGTGGAAACTGTCCAAGCTGTGGGGTCCAAGTTCCATAAGACCCCGCGCCGCAATAAACCTCAAAAGCTCTCGAACGGAACCATCAAGTTGATGCAAGACCGGACTGAGATGAGGCTGCAATCTTCAGCTGATATGTCGGAATATGGCAAACTCAATAGACGAATCTCGAAATCAATGCGACGTGACCTGCGTGCCTATAGTGCAGCACGGATCAAAGGAGGCGATCGAGCGGAACCAGGGCACAAAAGTCTTCGCAAAGAATTCGTCTATTGGGCAAAGCCAAATGACAAGGCTGAAGATTAACGACGGCAGCATCATTTCGACGAAACCGGAGATCCTGAGAGAGCTTGAGAGGTTTTACGGACAGTTATACACATCTACACGACAAACCAGTGTCGGTACAGCTCGAGACGCAAGAGCTAAACTGACTCGGCACTACACTGAGGATATCCCGGACATCAGCCTGTACGAGATTAGAATGGCTCTTAAACAGCTCAAAAATAACAAGGCGCCGGGCGATGACGGAATCACAACAGAACTTCTGAGAGCGGGTGGAAAACCGGTACTTCTAGTCCTTCAGAAGTTATTTAATTCCGTCATACTCGATGATGATGGTCTAAGGGGGAGGCCTATGTTCAGCAGTGGCCGTCTTCCGGCTGATGATGGGTAAGAACTTATATTACTAATAGAGAGTATCCATTTTTAAGCGGATACACGCCTAATAAAATAACTAATTAAAGGTAATAACGTCTATGAATAGGTTGGCGAGTTAATTGCGTTAAAGGAACAATGTAGTGCTGTAATTCAGGACGTAAATCAATTAACTCCGTCAATCAGAGTGAGAAGGTATAGCTTTGGCCATATACGTAATACAATGTAGCCAGACATTTCAGATAGGTACTTGGTACATAAACTTTCATATATAAAATAGTTGTAAGATTTCATGTCAAAAAAAGCTGAAACACAGAAAGCATAGCTTAAATAGCATACCTTACTTACATATTACAACCTTTATTTATATAAGTTACTAAATAAAGAAACTTTGGAATATTTTAAGAATGAATAACTCAGTTAATCATAATTTAATTCTAGTGTCTCAAGTAAAATCAGGTAACTTACAGGCAAATATTTTCACTTTTCATATTTTATTTAAGACTGCGAGCCAACTTTGATCAATACCGAAAATTCACTAACTAGATACCTGTTTATTAAATTAAGTCTGATCATCGCAAACGCTCTGCGAAAATTCTTTAAATTAGCTCATTTTACATTCGAAAGATATTTCGCAAACTTTGCATTTCACGCACGTCCTAGGCTGGCTGCCAGAGATAAATAAGTTAAGGACGCCGATATTTCACTCCAAACCAATATCGTAAAAGGCGAGAAAGAAAACGTTTAAAACACCACCCTCCCTTGTTACTTCTGTACCGAAAAGCAACGTCTCTACTACGTCTCAGATATTACTTACAAAGTATTTTTGACCACAGTAAATATCCTTAAAGGTCATCCATAAATTACAAATATAAATTACGTAAACGTCAACTTTCCGTGCGTCTGAACAGGTAACCCCGACTTTTTATCATCACCGCAAGAGCTTTAAACATAAAAATACTGTAGACAATTTTTCAACGACACAGACCCATGAATTTCAAATACGTTTTTACAGATAAGGGCCATTGTTGATATAAAATACGATTACGCAGTGTAGCCACGCGAGCGCAGGCATCCCCGACCGTAAAAATTACAATACAACAAAGCAAGAGGTACAAATCATGGAAATACAAAGTTTGTATTAATGATGGTACTTACCCTTCGTTTTTACGATGAAAAATTCTTTTATTGCTCCGTCCAAGTTTTATGCTCTGTAAAATCTAGTTTGGATATTAAAACAATTATTATGATTCGTTAAATCCGACGTAGGCGCGCAGGTATAGAAGTCACTGCGGCAATAACCGTAATTTAGCCTATTAACCCGTCAGCAGTGACATGAAATGGCTTTAAACAGGTTTAAACAGTGGGCTCACAACGCGATAAACTAGGCATAAACTATAGCTAACTATAGTTTCATATACATATTAAGTTCAAAGTAAAGTAACTCTTCATACTTTCTTGTGTCATAGATAAAAGCGTTAAAAGCCTCGCCTACTCGAGTTCATTAAGAGCTCTCAGTGTTTCACGGTAAAAAATGAGGTAAGTTCGCGAGTAGATTTTAGCAAGTTAATTACTCGACAACAAGAGATCATGAACAAAACTAACTACAAAATTATCTCAGAAGCACCTGCCGAGTACACGTCATGAGAGTCGTAATAGCTGAAGAATTAAGACGAATCCCGGCAATTTAACTCGAAAGTCGACTTGGAAACATTTTGCACCGAGAGAAAAGCTTAACACAAAATTCCGAATGCCTTTATTATATTAAGCTACCTCGTTCACGTTATGCCGTCTTTTGTCCATGATATTCTACTCCGCCAGATAATTTGAAAGTGCTAAATAATTCATTTGATGTTTAATAATATTTAGGACTTCGTTGCTTTCATCTCGAGGTTAATAAAGAGATAACTTGAAGATGAAACAACTTCTTAATCAGATTTAGATCATCGTTTTAACCGGAAATATTATTGTCAGCAATGTTTGTGTCGTGATTTCAATTAAGAAATGGTATATTTCAATGAATTACTACGGGCTTTGGAAATTTTAATTCAATGAATAACAAAAACTTCCTTCAATTATTTGATGAGAGTTTCCATACTTCTGCTAACAGGTAATCTACTTAAAATCTTTGATTTGTCAATGTGATTGTAATTCTTTTGCTTTTATGAAACTATTCAGAATAACAGTGACATTAAATCTGATCTTGCTACCATTAATCTATTATTACTACGTATAGAGACGATAACACGCATAAGCACTGTGTCCCATCCAGGATGAGTGCGCGCGCACAAGTTCATTTAGTTGTTTGACAGCTCTGTGGCGTGCTCTAGGCGCGCGCACTCATCCTGGATGGGAAATAGTGGTGATACGTGGTGTCGTCTCTATACGTAGTAATAATAGTTTAATGCTTGCTACTAGTATATAAGTGAATTAAAAAGATTATCTGAGTCATAACATTGCGTCGAAGTCCAATGTATTTAAAAGCACTCAGATACATACTCATATTTCTTAAGATTGCCAACACAATAAAATTGAAACTCCTATTCATAAAATATCTCGTCTCTGCAACAACCATTGAAATCCAAACAATGGATTCCCAGTTGTCATTGTTAATAAGTCATTTATCCGCCATAAACACGGTTATGATAACCCAGTTGAGTTAACCCGTCGTTGCTGTCCTCACTAGAGCGTCCCTAAGTTACGGACATAAATCTGACTTAACGGCCCTGCGGGACAGTGTTTGTACATTATTGGGTTAAGACCGGGGACCACGTAACAAGTGGAAAATAACGTTATAGATTCCTTGGGTGAATTATTGTGAGGTTGCCGCGTTTCTGTATTAGATATACAGGTCGTTAGCGGTTGAGAGTGGAGTCGTTTTCAACTGGGCATTGTAGTTTTGGCATAATAGATAAAATTCTTTTTGGTCATATTATGTGGTGCAAATATACGTAATGAAACGGACGCGGTGTGAATCGGATATTAAAGATATTTAAAAGTTTTTGAACGAAAATTTACATGTCATTTGACAGCTGTCATTATAGCGACTTTTTGTTTAAATTCCGTTCAACACAGTGACCACATGGCAATAAATTCGTTCAAAAATCTAAAGATATCAATTATAGTGCCCGTTTCACATCGCGTCCGTTTCATTACGTATTATCCTTTATTATCGTTATAAAATATAGACATACACCTTTACCTACCTATAATAAGTATACAATCTTAGTTTTTTACTTCTAGGCTTTAAAGTTACTTAGTTGAAAATTGTGAAATTGTTAAACCCTCGAAATTGATACCCAAGATACTTACAAGGCTTGCCTAGTTTGGGGCCAATGTTATAACTTAGTGATATTTTTTTAATTAAATAAATTAATCTTTTCTATTAAAAAAATATAAACCTAAAGGCACAGGTAGAAGCTATTTATTACATTATTCTAAGAAAGAAAAAGGAGCTTATTTCAGAGTAATTAATTAATACATTTTGCGCCCGGAGACGTTTGTTTAGTCTATTAGTTTGTAAAATAAAACTTTAATAATATAACAGTGTTAGAAACAGGGTTGGCGCTATTAAAACAAGTACCGTCGTACCACAAAAACTTTTAAATGTCTGTTGAACACTTGTCTAAAAAAATGTCAGATTATGACGTTAAAATAAGGTCCGTTTTGCAGCGTCACTCTTTTTTTAGAAAGTGTTCAACAGATGTTTAAATTTTGTAGTAAGGCTGGTAGTTTTGAAAGACGTGTTTAAAATAGTTTCACCCTTTTAGTTACCTACTTTTGATTGCGAATGAAAGGATATATATTTTTTTTTCAGAGTTAACATAGTTTCTCATAATTTGAGTTTTATTGAACTTTGATTGGTATTGTTATACAAATATAACTTAGGAACATAACCCTCTTCCTTTCGCAGTTGAGTAATAAAAACATTAGCCGTCGTCGAAAAAAGTTAAACATCTGTTGAACACTAGGCTAAAAAGACTATCAACGTCAAAACGGCATTTCACCTTGGTAAGGCCCGTTTTGCAATTACTCTTGTTTTTCACTAGTGTTCAACAAAAGTTTATCTTTTTTTGGTGACACGGTAGATGTTTATCCATAGATCATTATTTAGTACCTAAATGTCTAATTTCGTACGGCAAGTTTTAAAAAGTTGTTGTCTAGAAATTAACTATATTAATTATACTTTCAAATTAATTCGGTCTGTAGGTTGAATTAATTTGAAATAATGCCCAAAACTAAAAAGAACAAAAAAGAAAACACTTTTGTAACAATTCGAACTGTTTGTTTTATATAATTAAAACAATCAGTTTTTCTCCAACCCTGGTTAGAAACTAGTAATTAGTGAATATTCGCCTTTAGAAAAACTTTATAAACTTCGGTTTATTACCAGTAATAGTCTGCAAAGTAATTTTATGTTAGGTAGCTCTCAGTCTTAATTAAGGTAATAAAAAAGTTTGACGGAAAGGTTCGCTCCTGTCGTTAATAATTGGCAATTTTCAATTACCACTTAGAAATGGCGTGGGCATGATTTTTAACACTTTCTGTTTATAATTCTTTAATTGAAAGTAAGTTTGTTTGTTCGTTACCTTTTCACGCCCAAACCACTGAAGTGATCTTTCTTACATTTTTCATACTATTATTATTTGTTCATTAAAATTATTGTTCTCGGCTCGCCGGGTAATGGGCTGGGTAATACTGATTTTATTAACACCTCATATGTTTTCACGCAATAATAAATCGTGTCCATTGAAATGGACGCTGGGTCTGAAGGGGTTAAAAAAAAATGGGCCACAGCCAACTGACTATTAGATGGGTTTTGAATTGCAGTGGTGATAGTTGGAGCTTTATCACATTGCAGGAATTTCCTCACTAATCTGTCATTACAAGTGTGCAGAGTCAGATGACTGGTCTAGAAAAACACCACAATAACCGTCATGTGATAATAGATGGCGTTACATGTACGATCAAAAGATTGTCAACTTTTTAAAGAACGCGAGTGAAGTTGCGTACAAAATTTAGTATACCATAAAAATATTTCCAAATATAATACCTTAAAAAGATGGATTGAACAATTTACTAATAATTTGCTAGTTTCATGATTATAACTTAACAAACCACTTAATATGGACAAGGACATAATAATTACGAAATAATTTGACATAAAGTCGTTATATAAACAAAACTAGGTAATTCATTGTTTCCTAAATATAAGGTTGGTTATTAAATAACACGTGGCGCGGTCTGATGGTCACGCGAGGTTAGTATTAGGGATTAGCCTCCTTCGTGGAGTGCCCTTCAAGTTATTTTCATTGCCGCCAGCATTTGTAAGCTAGTATTGATTAGATAGTACACTGATAAGGGAAATATTTACACCAGTGTACGGCACGCGGAATTGTAGTTTTTTTTTTAGGTGGTAAAGTTATCAAATGAGATCTTCGGCCCTGGTTAAAGTGGAAGGGACTGTCAGTCTCTAACCGATTAAAGTCTACTGTGTTTGTCCGTTCCAGGGAACGGTCAGTTTCATAAACGGAGTTTGAGAGTAAATAATAACATTCACATTGGTCGCTGTTTGAGGTTAAGTCAAGCCGAGAAAATTTTGTGGTTGCGTTCCATTCCCAGACGTGCATTTCTCCTAGACTCAGAAAGTATGTGAAACCAAGCAATACAGTTGGCAAAAGAATAGACTGGCACGTTCGAACTGTTTCCCAAGGTTGGCCCTAAAAAGAAAAAAGAAAATACGTTTATTTGACAAACGCATGACACAAAATGTTGTCACAAAAATACAAAAAGTTTAGGAAAAACACAAAAGGCTTTTTGCTGACCTATTTTGGCGCGACTTTGCCAAAATAGGTCAGCAAAAAGTCAGGCCACTAGGTACATGACGCTAAACATTCACTCATATCCTTGGGTTTTAGAAGGTATTGAAATTCCAAAAACTGCAAGTCGATTCACTGTTTGTGAAATAATAAATTTGAAAAAAAAAAACACTTTTTGAGTTTTTGAAGAACTCATTTGTTACAATTTGTATCAATATTTCATCTATTTTCAATATAATAAATGCTCACATCCATTCATCAAAACCAGCTGTCACTGTTATCTATCCAATTAATTTCATAAATTCAATATAAAACAAAAATAATTTGATGACGATATAATACAGGTTCGATAGACGATATAAATAGATTCTCATTATCTAATGGATCTGTAGATGGTGTTTTAAAACGTTAAAGGTCGTACCACAAAAACATTTAAACGTCTATTGAACACTTGTCTTAAAAAAATGACAGATTATTACGTTGAAATAAGGTCCGTTTTACAGTCACACTTTTTTTAGACAAGTGTTCAACAGATGTTTAAGTTTTTGTAGTAAGGCTGTAACATTTTAACGCCGATCTTGTTAGAAATGTTACAAAGCACGGGGTTCACAGATTTAATTCACAACCCTTTTACCGTCTTCCCAGGGAGGTGCCTTGACAGGCGTTGCACAGGGGATTTGTCCTTTAAGAGGTCCAAACTACCCCCACCGTGTGCCAATCGTGCCAAATTCCCCAGTCTAAGCCCCTTCGTACACAAGGCGACGCAAGTCTCGGATATATTACGACTTTGGTATGCATTGACGAGTGCCTCTGTACGAACCTCTATGGATTTTTATTGTGATAGTCGCTTGGATACCAAAGTTATATGGTAAAGCAGACTTGCGTCGCCTTGTGTACGCAGGGGCTTATCTTGACACCTTTTGAAGTTTTCACCCCGACAAAAATAAAGGCGGTAGACGGCTCCACGCAGCAACCAACCTCTAAAAAACAATATATTCTATTGTTATAAACAGTTTAACAAACATTAACGAAGATATCTTAAATTCAAAACAGTAACTACAATTGTCGCTTGCTTATACAACAAACATGTGTGTGGTTTCAACAAATAACTTGCTGGTAGACACATTGTTACCATTGTCGGCTCCAGGTAACTAATTTAGATTGATATGTGGACAGAAAACCGTCTAGACTAGAATTGGTTTAGGCCTAGACGAAGCCTCATTCTAAAATTCATAAAGGGTAGATGAAGGGCTTAGTAAATACTAATAAATAAATAATGTTCGGTGAATTGTATAATTATATGCTTGGAGGTGACTTTAGAACACTTTGGTATTTGATCGATTAAAAGATAAATTATGACTTTAAATAAATGTTTAACCGATCCAAACAAAGATATTTGTAGAGTGAATTTCGGCGAACATAGAACCCCGTTGTGCGTGTTTTTGGGAAAATTTTTGACCTTCGCTCTGGGAAAGCCGCAGATATAAGCCTCTCTATACCAGTATTCATAAATCGAAAATACTGTCAAATTAGTACCTACTAAAAACCTCCCTATTTCTTCAGTTGCCCTTGTTGAGTTTCGGGGGATCCAGTATGCCCCCCTCGTTAGTTAGCACAATACCAATTTATAGATTTAAAATGTCAGTAAATTGATATCGTGGATTTTATAATATATATGTAATTATATGTAAAGCTTTTTGGATTACTTACACTATAAGTTTTAGTTGAATAAAAACTTTCTGAAAAGATGTGGGCTCAATAGTAACAAACCGTCAAAAAGCTGACAAACAAAAGTAAATTTGGTTTCATGCTTCCTTTTCTTTGAGAGATCCTCTCATAACTTTGCAAAAGATAAGTGCAACTTGATGAGTGCAGTTGAACGAACGAACTTTAGTCGCCCCGTAGTAATTACACTACAAACGCAAAGTATCGGTCACTTAATCCCTACATTCACAGCCGCTCAACAAAAAGCGATGTAAGCAAGCATCTAATGTACCCTAACTAAGTGTATAATGTGCAATACTAAGGCAGTAAGGCCTTAATGTAGGCACTAAAGCTGTTTGCATTATGTGAAGAGCTAAAGTTAGTATGTGAACGTGCACATAATACTCTTGACTCTGACTTTTGGAGTATGCTGAACTTTAAATGAGATTCTTGGAATGTTTGTAAGGGGACACTTTACGGTTGTATTATTCCACTTGCAACCCGAACCTTGCCTTTAAATATTATCGCGGAACCACGACCCTAAAAAATTCCACACGAACTTTTGCACCAAATTTTTCAGTTCGACGAAAAATTTCACCCATTCACCTTGTGAAATGACGAAGAGAAATGAAAGGTCGTAAAATTGCTATCTATAGTTGAGCGATTTTTTTAAATTTTTTATATCAAATGAAAATAGATTGGATAGATTTCGTCAATCCGATTACCAAAAGCTTTTTGATGGATTGCAATGCAGGGATTTTGGATCAATTGAAATACTTAGTTCATCAAGTTAATGTCAAATTTATATTGAAAAGCTCTTCATATTATTTAATATTTTGCCATGACTAGATGAAAATATAGATTTAATGAATAATATTTGATTTAAAATGTTGTAATGGCTCCAAGAGGAGTTATCCCGCCGTTACCGTTTCTGAGTCTCAAAATTTATTCGTATATTTGCTCACTTCACTTCTACCATGCACTGAGTGCCATTCCAGTTTCTTGTTATAAAGATTGCCTTTTCTTTTATACTTTATAGAAGAACAATGGTGGTTATGTTGCTTTCCTTGATTTTTTTTATATAAAAATGCTTAAGAAGATTAAAAACGCTTAAGTAATTACCCATTTTACAAATTATAAGTACATCTGGAGTTTCTGCTGCTTATGAAAAATATAAAACGTTTTGTAATCTAGCTTAATAGTGACATAAAAATAGTCGGAAATATTTATTTCAAAATGGAAAATGGATAATATTAAAAATAGATGTAAAAGTATATATTGCAAGAGCTTATATAGCGTATCCGGCTTTAGCAAGTTAAGCTTAAAGTGGCCACTGTCGCAGCAAGATAATGTGGTTAAAACATCCGATGTAACAATTCAAGAACTTTGTTTTATAATTATATATTTTTATAATACAAACTTATACATATATTCTTCTACGTATTGTGTCTACGATATTTTTAATATCATAGTGATTGTGACCTAATTTTATTTTCAGTGTTAAAAAATGGCATGCTTGGTTTTTCTGAATACACATTTGATTTCTTACACTTGCATACAATAAACATAACATAACAATTAATAATACAAACCAATATTATATACATTTATAATACATATTGTTACGTTCCAAGATCACGGTTACCTAATGAGATAGTTTTGCAACCCCGGCAGACTTTGGTCCTCTAAGGACCCCGTCAGGTTACTGACAGCTTTGAGGCGCGTGTGGAACACGACACGCTGTTGACACATGCATGGTCCATGATCAGACGGCAAGTCACCCATTACTCGCTGTCCGTGACTACCTTACACCTGAACTAACTTTACAAAACCTAAAAATATGCACGTAATCGTCACTGCATTAGCCTCGGGTTTTATTATAAAATTTCACAAGATAAATGGTGTGTCATCGTGTGGGCCGCATATCAATCACTTCGGGCTGCGACAATCCATTTTCTGAACAACTGACACGTATCTAAAACTAATATTTTACACTACAGACCTTTCAGTGTTACTTTTACCTTTACCTTTACGTCACTGGAAAAATCACAATGATCTTTATGTGGTAGCATTAAGGATATGTTTTAGGTTAACTATTCAGTGATAGTATCAAGACCCCAGGGGGGTTTTATCTATAAATAATTATCTGGCCAATAACTTAAATTCAGTTTAATTTATATGATTCAGAAGAATCTAAATACCCATGGACCCCTCCATGGATATTTAGATTCAAAACTTTTCAAGTTCAATACGCTTCACAATAAAGAATCTTGTGTAAACCCCTTTTTATGCTGGGTAATTTCTCCCTCCTCACCCCTATTTTGCGCGAAACAAATTCTTGGCTACGACCCTGGATATATCAACACAATGTTTATGACTGATTCGTCAGTACAAAATCTGTCAAAATTATGGTGTTTGTTAATTTTCGTGACAAACGCTAGCAATTTTATCCGTCATACTACGAAAAGATGAATATATTCTGTTGAACACTTAGGTTTTTTTTTACTTTTTTTATTAGTTATATACCCCATCCTATGCGTGCTGGAACGAAGAAACGGAATCCGAAGAAACGGATTTTGTCTACGGGAGAAAACAAAAGAAGAAAAATTACATATAAATTATACAAAAGCCAAAAATTAAGTTTCGATTTGACCTGATAAAATACACCTATAAGCTATCAAACTACTGAAAATCTCAGTAAAACAGTAATTGATCAAATTAATTTAGCTTTACTTTGAGTACCTATATTGGACGTTTTCTAATTTTTTTTGTTTTCTCATTTTGAGCTACGTATGAAAGATTTCATTTTATAACGGGATTTAATTTCAAGCACACAGTTCTGATAAATTAGATTTTTAAAGTAGCATAAATTAAAAATATATTCACACAATTATATTAACACCTACAACTAATTAAGGTAACTCTCTAATTTAATTCCATGGCTATTTTTAGCACTTTGTTCTTTAAGAATAGGTGTGTTTTAACTTTTACCACTTCAAAACTCCTTTTGAACAAATGTGGGCATTTTAATGAAGAAGCGTAGACTCTGTGTCTTTGTAGCATCATCCATAAGCTCATGGTTAAGAAAATGTATACATATAAAATTGTCTAAATATTTACGTATGCTTATACATAGCGTGATGTTATTATATAGCCTGTACACAAAAATATTTTTTCAATTGGAATAGCAGTTCCTGAGATTAGCAAGTTAAAAGAAAGAAAATAACATTCAGCTTAAAAAAAATCGCGTTCTTGGAATTTCCTTGTCGTGGGAGCATTTACAAATAAAGAAACATATACACAAATACTCAGATCTGGTTGCTTGCAAATAAAAAAACAAATAAGGTACAAATAAGTACTTAAGTAACAAATAGGTACTTTTATAAGAAAAGAAAGTAAGAACCCCGTTGGCTCGGTTGGAAAGCTCATTTCCAGGATGTACTGAATCCAAAGGACGCGGGTTCAAATCTTGTACGCAGTTAGAATTTTTCTATTCAAAGAAAATCTTTGAAACTTCGTTAATGTGTTTAATATTTAATTTTATGAAATTTGCAGTATGGTTGACGTCATCTGTTACAACATTAATTATAGATAGTATAGATTTCTAGAAGTCTGAATGCCGTATACCAACAAATAGACAGAGAATAGAATGAAAACTCAAACCCAAACTCAACTGATTTTCAGCTTATTGTGAATTTATGTAGCTTCACTCTAATCTTACTAACACGCTTTCATTAGCTTCACTTGTAACTATGTTTGTAAGAAAATCTTGTTTTTTGGGCTAATTTGACCGGACTACATAGCCTGTGTGTTAATTGTTAAAATCATGTGAATCTGCCAATTAACGTAACTACATGGCGTACCGTATTCAAAACTAATTTTCCAATTATTGTACGTTATTGAATTACAGAACGTGTTCAATAATCAATCATGTTTTTGTACCAAACAATGTTTTATTACGATCATTTTCGTGTATCGATGTTATTTTTGAACACAAAATATGAATGTAATAAAGAAATCTGGCAAGCGTGAGATGTGCGATAATGATAGGTTCCTTTGTAATTTATCGCTTGTTACAAGTAAAGACATTCTTGAGTGTAAATTCCTTTTAGTCATTTGAACTGACTTCTGTTAAGAATCGCAATCATTGAACGCTCTTGTTTTTTCACAGATTTTTAGATATGCTTTTAATTAAGACTTGTTTCACGTAGTACCACAACCACATTACTTTGCAAAGACAATAGGTAAGTGTGGTACTAGCCAAATGTGGATATGGTTGTTGTTATTCTTACTTGTGGTCTATTTCATGTCATCGTGGGTTGTTGCCACATGGCTGCAATGCGATCAGTATCACCGCTTTTTTTTGCGTGGTTAAGTCATCAAAATTGACTCCTCCTTCCTTGGGTGGATAGGAAGACACAGTCAGACTCGTACTGAGTAAAATCCACGGTGATCCTTGAATAGCTCTTCACTTTGCCGTGTCACTGTTAACAATTTTGACAGTCTCGTGACCATGATTATAATCCTACATTTTTAGTTTTTTCTTAGACATAGAGTGCATTGGCTCAGGACAGACTAAAGACATATTTGCCCCAGTAAAAGCCCAGAATGCAACAACAAAATGTACATTTATTAATAGCTCTTTAAAGAGAAAATATTATCTAGTCAAATGTCATTTAAAGGGGTCATTCCTAAAGGTCCATGAACCCATTGTTAATACATCGTAGTTCGAAACCCATAAAATCTCATCGGCATGTTTTGGTCTTTATTTTCACTATAGTTTTCCAATACAAATACTATCAGGTACCTGTGTCGGATAGGGAGGGAGGATACGCCTGGGTGTCACCACTGTGAAGATCGCCCGGAGGACACCGTAGAGCATACGGTACATTGCATGCACTGCCCAGCTTGGGTAGAGCACCGACGTGTCCTCAGTAATGCTCGTGAAGGAGGAGGCGGGCCGCGAGAGGGAGAGGACAGCGTCCTCCCTCCGCCCCAACCGCAGTGGTATAGTGCGGACAGCGAGTATAGTGCAACTCGCTGTCCGACAATGGACCATGCCCGGTTCGACGGCGCGTCGTGTTCCACGCGCGCCTCAAAGAGCGTCAGCAAAATGACGGGGCCCCCTAAAGTCTGCCGGGGTCGCGGGACTTATTTCCATCACCGTAACCCCGGAACATAAAGGGATATTGAAAGACACCGTGGATTTTAGTCAGTACAAGTCTAACAGTCCCTCCCGCCCTGCCCGGGGTGGGAGGACTCATTTGATAATTATACCACGATAGAAAAAAAATATATAGGTATATATGCGCCCGGTCACAGCTGTGTCATTTAGACAGTACATCGAGATACTAGTCTATATAGCAAAACAATTGACATAATATGAAGCCTATGAAGGTGATAATGACATATTACCAAGACATGAACAGACTGTCAACGCCATTAAGCGTTTCATCATCATCTTACGGAACTCCAGAAGTACTCGTCTTTTATTACTCACGTATACAATTATAGTCATCTTCGTTCGCGTTCTTTTATGTATGAATATCGCCTTACATTCGAGGTAATGGCGCGTAAGTGATATCTTCATGTTTTTTGACGCGTTTGCTGATATTATTTTCGTTTTTCAGTACAATACAACTACTGTGTCACGGCTTTATGACTACCTGAGTGGTATATTTTAGGCTTTCTTTTTTTGGGACATATTTGAAGTCACATTGGGTGCTTTTACATTACACGATAGTAGTAACTTTGGTCTTCTTTAGTTGCTTTTGAGTATCAGAATTGATTTAACCTATGCTGCTAAGTAGTAATTAGAAGAGAGTGATTCTAGTCACTCTCCCAAACTTTCAACGACAAAAGCAAGCCATATTTTAAAGGTAAGTAAGTCATTAGTCAGTAGTCAGACTTGCAATTCATAGTCTTTAGACAACTTTGTCTACTAAACGTTTTGTTTGGTTACTTTGCGTCTTGGTCAGCCTTAAAGTTTATACCCTGTTGATAATACTTACAATAGAGTTAATTTCATCAAAACAAACGCGGAATTTAGCATTTTTTTAGATATTTAAATGTCATCTTTTTTTGTGATTTTTAAGCATACTTAATATTTTTATTTTGAAAATTTATAATTTTAAAATCGAGAAATAAAACAGCGACACTTTCTTTCATTAGTGTCAGATGTCCGCGCAAAATCCATAATCCGGGCCCAATTTAACAATTCCATAAAACGGACTTCTAGATGTAATACCGTCGAAGCCGAGATCCCACGTATTTATTTCAGACCGCCCTACTTGTCGCTAATAAAAACCACACAACTTTGTTAGTCCGTCACGTCTCAGTCGTCACACACAGAAATAAACAAAACGTGAACATTGTAAAACACAAAAGCTTAATGTGAACGTAAGCCTCGTGACAATAGTTTGTACTGTATACGGGACAATTTAAGGATGACTGTCCACTGTTAAGAAGAATATGAACGGAGAGTTTGTTGTGTTAGTTGCGCAATTCATTTATTTGTCAACCAACCATCTGCTTAATGAGTGTGTTACACATAGCTAGACGAGTCCTCGGATGTCCTGTAGAATTTTACGTTCCATCCTCAGAAAACCAGTTGCAAGCACCTATGTTCGTCAGCATAGTTTATTTTTACATTTTAGAACACTTGCCGCCGTGTGCGGTGACTGCATGCGGCAGCGAACGGTAAGATTAAATGTATATAAATGTTTGAAACACACGCCAGTGCCGAATTCGCGTTAATACAAAGTAAATAATGTCTTATTCGTGTTACCCACCGCTCCGCTAATAGCTTAGACCAAAGTCATGAGCGGGCCTGTACTGTTGCTGGCGATGCGATGATCAAGACGGTCAAGATGCAACCGCATGGCACCTTATTGCCTTTGCGTCAAAGACGTTGCCGCACAAATAGTGATGACATACTTTAGATAACTTTTTTAACATAACTGTGCTTATGCACACGCGTGAGTATGAAACTTGCCCATGTCCGCCATGTTTTTTGCAGGTGTGGGAAATACCCACGGACACCTAGGCTTTCTCACCGTCTCACGGAGATTGTGAGACAGTCGAGGTAGTGCGGGACTCGAACCGCTTAAACCCACTCCTGCCCTGCCAGTGTCCCTCTGTCGTAGGCAGAACCCTTAGTGCTACCCATCAGGTTAGTGCATATCGTGTTCATGAGATGCATTAGACAATCCCATTTGTTTTATTTATAAACAATCTAACCTTTTTCACAAACGTGGCTTAGCCACAGATCGTAGTGTTATCGTGTGTCGCGGTAGACAATAACGGATAAACTCGTAGCTTAGCCTCAGTCTACTGTGGACCGCTGCTTAAATTTCTTCCATTTGTTTACCGAACAGACAACTCTGTAAAGTAAATCGCACAAGCGTATTATTATTTCTACAGTACTAGTTTTAGGGCTCTGTTATCAAAAGACGCTACAGCATAGCTTGGCACCATAGTACGGTACGCTTCTGAGAAATCTCACCAGTGCTCCCACCCGGGACGGGAAGGGATGGACTGTTAGACTCGTACTGAATAAAAACTATGGTGTCCTTCGATGGGTACGTATCAAAATCCCGAAAGTTCATAATACCTATGTTTGAAATAACGACGTCACAAAACACCGAAATTCAAAATACCGATAGTTTTAAATGTCGATAGTCGTTATAATTATCGCAACACAAAATACCGATGTTCAAATGCCCGAATGGACAAAATCCCGAATGGATGAAATACCGATGGATGAAATCCCAAAGAGCGCCAACGTAGTTCCTGCGATTACTCACAGATGGCACTACAACACAGTTATGACGATGGGCATTCTGCTTAACATGTTTTAATACTTTTTATTATATAATAAGTTTAGTATATGTCGTAGGTTTTTCATTAAATTAGGTTTTTGATAAAAAACCTCGGTTTTTGATCAAACAACGTATGATGTTAAAATAACAACACGATTTTATCATTTCCCTAAACAAATCTAGTGTTTTGATCAAATCCCTAAACTGGTTCAGTGAAATGACAAAATTTTCAGAAAAAGTCGACGAAGCCCCGCTCCGCAGGGCTCCTACTTCTGCGTGGATAAAAAAAAAACCACGAAGAGGATGGCGGGGTCTTTCAGACCACACGATCATCACGATGTGTTCCATCAGTGATGGCCAAGATTAATTTAGAAAGCACGTATAAATTGATAAATATACTCATTGGTACTTGCCTGGATTTGAACTCACAACCGCATGCATGAGAAGAGTGGTGTTAAACATGCGGGCCATGAGACTTACTTTGCCTATTTCAATAAAAAAAGAATACGAAAAAGTGAAAATCAATAGAAAAGAAAATAATAAACGGTAAAATCCGTAGAACTGAACCCATAGTGCTCGAGTTTCCCGTATTGCGTTTATTTTTTATAGTTTATTTTTAGTGATAATTGTTTTCTTTTGTAAATATGTTTTATTTATATTTTCACCGTCGTTACTGAGAGTCGGGAAGAAAAGAAAATGTGATAAACGTTTCGTTGTAAAAGATATCTTGTAAGAATCATGTTGTTGGTAGAATCTCACGATAACTTTTTGGGTTTCGATTATATAAATAGATGCAGCTTCTATAACACTAGCTTCTGCCCGCGGTTTCACCCGCGTCATGTTAAGCGTTTGGTCCTATGGTCCCGTCTCCATCAGTTCCCTTGAAGAGCGCGATTTCCGACCTCGTGGGTATCTTCAGTGGTGGCTGGGGCGAGAGGTAGAGGATGTCTTTTTCCTCACGCATTCCGACTGCTAACCATTCCCCTTACTTGCCACTGAATCTTGAGGTACCTCCCGAAACGAAAAAACGAAAACCGGTAGGACTGCGTCAGACTGAAGGTGAGGACACAGCCCGTAGCCTTTCCAAACGATCCTTAAAGTAGGCCGGTCAATATCGACATGAAAAACCAAACATTGCAAACGCGCATTTAACTACGATTCTTTTATATGTTGTTAGGTCCCTTTAGAGTTTAGAGTATTTAACACCCAAGTTTGCAACCCTGATAACCCTGTTCTGTAAAAGTCAATGTCGAATCAAAATCGCACTTAACCAGTTTTTAGTATTTGTTGTTATAGCGGCAATAGACACACATCATCTGTGAAAATTTAACTTATCTAACTATCACGGTTCGTGAGAAACAGCCTCCGAAACATTATATTACTTTATAATATCTACAAAAACCAGCAACAAAATCACGTTTTTTGTACGGGCCCTTTTTTTTACGTGGTAAAATCATCAAATGAGTCCTCCCACCCCGGGCTCGGAGGGACTGTCAGACTTGTACTGATTAAAATCCATGGGGTCTTTCAATAGCCCTTTATGTTCCGGGGTCACGGTAATGAAATAAGTGAAATAAGACTACTGAGAGCGCCCCTTAATATTTATTGTAATCTGGTTTTTAGTATGTTTTGTTATAGCAGCAATAGATATAGATACATCACCTGTGAAAATTTCAAATCTCTAGCTATCACGGTTCATGAGATACACACGCAAAAACTATTGAATTGATAGCACAGGGTTTTCAGGGTTGCAAATTATAACAAAATGGCAGTTACATGCGCGTTTGCAATGTATGATGTCGATATTGACCAGCCTAAAGAGGGATTTTATCGACGCAATTGTGACATACGAGTATTACCCAGCTCGTCATTATTTTGTCGCGGTATTATTTTGAAACTGTGATATCTTCTAAGATATTCATTGAAATCAAATGATGTAAAGGGCAATTTCGTTCAAAATTAAATGCTTGTGATGATTAATGTATTTATTTGGACAAGGATTAATATCATGTTAATGAAAACACCTTCGCAAATAATGCATTACTTTAAAACAAATTTGGTTCCCATAAAAAAGGTTATAGTGACTCAACCTTTAAAGATAGATATATGCTCTTGCGGACTTTATTTTAGAAAATTTTATGAGGAATAATTCCGTAGTACATAATTTTTGCGAAACTCTAATCGTTTACGCAGCGCACGCAACGGAAGCTCTAAAAAAGGAATACATTTTCCCGATTTTGAAACATTTCTCATTACTGCTCCGCTCCTTTAGGTGATAGCGTGATGTTATATAGCCTATAGCCTTCCTCGATAAATGGACTATCCAACACAAAAATAATTTTTCAATTCCAACCAGTAGATCCTGAGATTATCGCGTTCAAACAAACAAACAAACAAACAAACTCTTTAGCTTTATAATATTAGTATAGATTTGCTGAATCCTAATCCAGGAAATATTCCGCAAAATCTACTAATGATCTTGTACTTGGTGTGGCTGGAAGACGTTACCTGCCCATTTGGGGGCAGCCTGGTAATAGATCGAAGGGCTGCAACGCTCAAGAAGTCCTCCACCAAAGAAAGAAACTCTTACCTTTAGCCACGAACGTCTCGTCCAGAGGGTACTCTGCGGTGTACCTAGCTGGGAGCTCCCACGTTGTGCCTCGTTTGCTAAGTCGCGCGTTAGGTTTGGTAATAGTTCTTGTCCTGGACTTCGAGGGTCATACAGGTTGTACAAAACACGTTCACACACACAAAATATTGAGAAAGTTCCTTATATTAGAATTTTATAACGATCACACGTTCTACGTGCGCCGGTGAATCTTGCACACACGACGCGCCATTAGAGGGCGCGCAGAGCGCGGCCAAAAGGCCTGTGATTGGACGGGACGTTTGAACGTTGTCATAACGCTCTGCCATTGGTTCAAGTTCCTACTTCGGAAACGGAAGACTCGAACGTTGCATTATTCGATCTTTATGGCTAGAGATTTGAATGAAAATGGAATACGATGTTTTTCTGAACTTCAATACGAATTCGAATTTATGATAACGAAACACTTGGTATAAATTTACTAATAACAACGTAATAAGAAGAACTTGTATTTTTCATTGAAATATCTTTATGTTTAAAGGGTGTATACAAACATGTTATTTCCTTTCCATTTTATTAGGTACTTTTAAGAAGACTTACAGACTAATAACATAAAAATAGGTAACAAAAATATTTGTGTTATGAAGTTGCTAATTACAAGCCTCCACAGATATAAAAGGTCAAACATTGCTAACGAAATAGTTCATTAGTAGAATTAATGGAAATGTGGCATGTTTTTTAACATTTCAAAGACTATTATCAAGATTTCTGACTATCGAAGTCTCTTTATTCCAATTTTTTTATTCATACTCAAAAATCATTTACCGTCTTTCTGAAAATCCACATCGGAGATCACTAGAGCAGCGTTTACTCTCTAAATTCGCTCACACACAATTTGTTACCTAATAAGCGGGCGCCTCCACCGCATTGCAAGACTCCGGCTTCGAAATCCTCTTAGCATCGAACTAGACGTTTAGGACTATTTGGACTTCTTTCAGGATCTCAATGTAAACGATTTTGTGCAAATAGCAAACATAAGATTTGGAGGAAACGTCTTTCAAGACAGAATTGAATTTCACGATGATGTTCGAGGCGTGTTATCGTGTAATGCTGTGTGGATACACTAACGTTTTACCACACATTAATATAGCGGTGATGGATGTTCATACTATTATTTAAAGTCTATTAATGCGATAATTAAGGGCATTATTGTGTTAAAAAAATCAAAATCTTTCTTGTTACGGTAGAAATACATTATGAATTCTTCTTATTTATAGATCTATTTAAATATGTAGATTTAAAAACCCATTATGAAACAATTATTATTGTTCAATCTTTTGTTGTCAAAAAAAAATCATCAGCTTATGCTAGTTATCACAAAAATGTTTTGATGTGTGTATGTGTAGGTGTGTACACTGTACAGTGATAATGTAGATCAAGATTGGTCGTGAATACACCTACATTTACCTGTCCTACCACCACTACTAGATACGGATCGGATCAGTACACCATTCTTTTAGTAGCTAGCTATTTATAAATCCTAAGTAATTTAATATTGCCGAGAAATACACAGGTAGGTTAACTACAAATAAAATAAATTACAGTCATTATTACTTTTTGAGAGTTGAGTCAATAATAAGCTTTATTAAATGAAAGCAGAAGTACTATTTTACTTCGTGTTAAACTGTAACATTAATTTCAAATTCATATTACGTGTACAACCATTCCCTTCTATTATAACTAGCAGTAGATTTCTTTGAAAAAAAATAACAGTAACATATAAATTGAGTACATACACAATATGCCAAAAAAGCTGTCGGACGAAATCAAAAGCGCGACGTAGCTGAAAACCAGATGACGTCACGAGAGTCGAGAACTTATTTTGTAAACATGCGAAACAGAAGGTTAGACGGCTCGTTTACATATGCAGCATATTTTACATAAAGCCGAATTCCCGCGCCCCGTTGCCTACAGATATTCCCGCCCTTTGGCAACCGAGTCAATGTCGTAATCACGAGGCAAATTCAACGGAATACATTTTTATGCCCCCATAATATTAGTGGGCAAAAATACGAAATTATGGTTACAAGTTCAAGCTATCTACTGGAGTTAACATTTAAAGGTTTTTTATATTGAATTTATGTTTGAGACTTTAGTGGAAATTATGAGTAACCCGCAGTGCGGTATGTTCGTGGTAAGGAATAATCTGAGGCATGTCACCGCATTTGTTCTTATTATGAGCTTATTGCGTTTGGTAGTTTCCTAGTGGGTAATATCTAGTCACATTGGGCATATAAGGAGACGTCATAAATATTGTACCACGGGTCCTGTTAATACACATTTATTGGGCAAATTTCGCATGTGGATGGGCACTATTTTGGTCATGTAAATGTGGTGGAGTGTTTATAGTCTGTTTATACATATGTATGTAGATGTTTTACATAAGTACCTACAATATACTTAGATAAATAATTAAAGAAAGTCAGATTTAATTCGATTTTTTTTTTTCTTCAACCGATGTCAAAATAAGGCATAAATATCTGTTTGTATGTATGTATTTTTGTCAGCGATTATCTCGTGTTTGGCTGAACTGATTTGAATGCAGTTTTCAGAATAGTATTTGTTACATTTTGGAGAATGTTTTAGTATACAAAAATACTGATGTCTTGTGACATTGTCCGCAATTGTGCGTCTGAATCCGTTATTGCTTACTGGGATGGCTTATTTTAAAGACACCGATTATTTGAAGATTTTTGTTGAATATCTGCATTAGGAAACGTATAATAAAAAAACCTAGAAAAAAGAAAGTCAGTGACTTTGTTATTTTTATTTTGTTGAATTTTTTGTTTTTATTTTTGAACACGGTTCCTATATTCAAAAACAGTTTTCTCTATCATAATTTAATGTAGCCTTTTACTATGTTGATATCGCCTTCAACAACTAATGACTATTTCCAATTAACGGGTAGGTTTCCCTAGGAGATTTGTTGTTTATTTCTGACTATTAATTAACACACGCTACAATAATACTACACAGTATCACGAATACGTCGAAAACAGCTGTTATTTATCGTAATTTTGTGACAAATCCCATCTGAAACTCCGCACAAACATTTTCCATAAAGTTTGCCTTTTCAAATCTCGTAACTCTCAGTATGGGGCATTTTATGTGAGAATATATAGCAAACTATCTAAAATCCATCTCGTATTTGCTCAAGTGCATTGCTCCACACATCTTGCTTATCTGTGAAAATATTGCTCTCTTGCGGATTCCGGGAATAACGTAGCCGTAGGTACACACGGTTACACATCAAGCTATACAAGACCAGCTTGTCTTGGTCTCGCTTCGTACGATTTTTACACACAATGACCAGTCAGCTAATACTGGTTTTGCATAGTTTGATGTGTAGCTGTGTGTACTCGGCTTGCAGTCGCACCGATCACATCGACTGTGAGCCCGATACTGTTGAATGACGCTCTTTGCTTTAAATAATGGAGTTGAGTTATGTTCTCGAGGTCGCAAGTTGGCTGGGACAGAACCAGACCAAGAGAATTTGTCGTCGCGTCGTGTAAAATTTATTGGTTCGGGTATATGTGCCACTCGGAAACTATGCTAAGAAAATTTTCTTGGGAAATAAAAACTCGAATTGCGGGCATGATTCGAACCTACGACCTCCGGATTCAGTACATCCGACGCTCATTTCTAGCTGAGCCACTGAGTATCATACCTGCCACGGTGAATTCTTCATTCCATTTCTAATATCTCAAGGTGAGGTTAGAAATGGAAAAAGCTGGCCGCGTTGCGGTTCGAATTTTTCTTTACAATGAAAATCTTTAAAAATTCGCTACGCATGCGTTAATGCGTTTAATATTTATAAAATAATAAGAAAATAAATCTGTTTGATGTCTCTGTAATAATAATAAACAATGATATCTAATTCTCAAAGAACATATTAACAAAACCAATACATAAATGCTTAAAGATTTACTATGTATTTGATTTCTTAAGTGCTCCCTCAGAAGTAGAATCTTAGAAATAGTTATTGAAAGCACTTATCGCTTAAATTCGAGACAAAACATGTGATCAGATGTAGCGCGAAATAGATATCGACGCCAACATCAAAAGACTATAACGAAAACCTTCGAAACAAAAACAAACTTTGTTGCTAAGAGGTTTCGACTGTGAATAAATCAAATCGTCGTATTGATCGGTACATGAAAGGTTAGTTAAGGATTAACAACCAGGGTGCAACATACCATAAACTAATATTATGGTTGTCCTTTCGATACTCTATGGTCGCTCTTTGTTACCCTTTGTCGTGGGTCGGATACAACGTGACATATGTCGCGGTATGTATCCGGCCACATGTTAATCAGTTGGTTTACAACACTGACATTGTATAGGCAGAAAGTTCAGCATGTACATTTAGTTTGTGACACATTGTTTCAGCACGGGTTTAGATAAGGTTTGCCTTAACGGAAGGTATTTAATTATTTACTGTTGGTAATAGCAACAGCAATCCTTAAATAGAAATAAGCAACTTTTATATTACATTGTATCCACAATTACTGATCCGTGGGTTATCATCATCATCAGCCTATACAGTTCCCACTGCTGGGACACAGGCCTCCTCTCTGTGAGAGGGAGTGGGCCACAATCCACCACGCAGACCCAGTGCGCGTTGGTGGATATGGTGGTGTCACATTTCTTCGAAGTTTTGGTTCTAGGACATGTAGGTTTCCTCGTGATGTTTACCTTCACCGTTTTGAGAGCAGTGGTGATGAAATAAATTACAAAAAGTAATGCGCCTGGCTGGATTCGAACCGATGACCTACAACTCGTAAGTCGGGGCCGATAACACTGGGCCACCACTGCTCTGAAAGTGGGTTGCTAGTGTCATTTATGCAGGTAAGGGAGGGTATGAAAAAGCTATCAATTTTAGACGCTTCATACTTGAACAACGAATAAATAAAATTGACATAAAAGCTTTCGACTACTGTCAATGGAGTAAATACAGCTTAGACTTTTCCATCTTGATTAATTTTGGTAGATATGTTTATAATAATATGTTTTACTTATTGCCTAGGTTTTTTCATGGTCTCAATCTAGACATGCTCAGACCTCTGAGAGCTGACACATTATTTGTAGTTTAAAAGTAGGTTAACATTTTATTTTAAGAGTCGTCTGATACAGCCACTAATTAAAACTCAGTTTTTTTTTATCGTGGTAAAATCATCAGATAGTCCTCCCACCCAGGGTGCATGGTCCACGGTCAAACAGCGAGTCGCCCATTACTCGCCGCCCGCGACTACGGTGGCTGGATCACTACAGCTGGATCGGAGGGAGGAGACTGTCTTCTCCCTGTCCTAAACACTGTAGGTTATTTTCATATCTGCGGACAGCCTTCACAGATAAACACCTTCAGTAATACTAAATATTTCTCCCACATACTATTCACAAAAACATTAGGTACTATTCCCATGTGATCATCTACTCGAGAAACTCAAGCCTTCTCAGCAAGACGCGCATCAAAATGAGAAATGTCATTCATACAAGTAAAAGTAGCAGCAACTTATCCAAGATTTACATTCATATATGTATATTATATGACATCGTTAACATATTTAGGAGTTACCTCGTGTAGGCATGAAGTTCCTTGAGACACGTTCAGATTGTGCTCATCTACATAATTATATCAAATGGATATAATCCAACGGGTACGTAGCTAAACAAATTATCTGTAATACTCTCTTAATGAGCTTGAAATGATTTGAATATGGATTACCTACATGGTTCTCGTATAACCTAATGTCTGAACTATAAAAGAAACTGTGACCTCTGAGTTTGTTTCGGCTGTTTCTTATCAGTTTCAAGAGGTATTCTTTTTTTCTTTTTTTTTATCGTGGTAAAATCATCAAATGAGTCCTCCCACCCGGGCAGGGCGGGAGGGACTGTCAGACTTGTACTGACTAAAATCCACGGTGTCCTTCAATAGCCCTTTATGTTTCGGGGTCACGGTGATGGAAGGAGTCCCGCGGGTCCCGAGTGTAAGGGTCAATTTCAACATGTCAGTGAACTTGATCGCAATCAGCACATTAAAACTCAGTTCAAGCTGTCAGAGTAATATCTTTTTTTTTTTTTTTTTACGTGGTAGAATCATCAAATGAGACCTCCCACCCTGGGCAGGGCGAGAGGTACTGTCAGACTTGTACTGACTAAAATCCACGGTGTCCTTCAATAGCCCTTTATGTTCCGGGGTCACGGTGATGGTAAAAGACCCGCGACCCCCGCAGGCTTTAGCCCTCTTAGAGGGGGCCTCGTCATTATGCTGACGGTCAGAGTAATATCTTATAACAATTATAGAATACGTCTACCCACTACTGGGGCACAGGCCTCCTCTCTAAGAGAGAGAATGGGTTGTAACCCACTATATGCGTTATAAATAATTATCATGTCTTCGAATCTGTTGGTTCTAGGACATACAGGTTTTGTTTATATATATAACAGTTAAAACAAATTACTCAAAGTTATACGCCTGTCTTTTTATCATGGTAAAACAATCAGACGGGTCCCAAGGACCCAAGGCGGGACGAGAGGGACTGTCAGACTCATACTGGATAAAATCTACGGTGATTCTTCAATAGTCATGGTTACCGGATAAGACAATCCCTTGACCCCGGAATGCACCTGTCTGGATTCGAAATCATGACTCCCAAGTATCTCGCGGACGGCACTGCTCTCACTGAACCATCACAAATTGCTGATATTAGTATCATGGAATTTTAACACTGGTGTCTTAAAGTCTTAAAGGTGTTTTTAAGTTTTGTCAGTTCAGTTTCATTGGTGAAATCCGACTTTAATTAATTGTGTTAGACTACTGAAATGCTAGAATAAATAAGCACTATTGTACTAAACTTACTAATTACTGTCTGCTATTCGTATAATCTACGAGTCTCGTCTCGGCTTTGAGAAACTGCGATGAGAAAGTATTTTGATTCTAGAACAATTAAAATAAAGCTCTAATGAAATAAGAAGTAAAGAATTTTAAAAATAGAACATTAAACTAATATTGTTAAACAGAATCACCTTGTATTTCAGTCTTAAATGAATTCCATTTTGGGGTCTTACGATGTCTTTCCGTACCCGAGAATCAGCGCTATAAAATAAAATTGGAATACTTCCCAAATTACACACTTTAACACCGCCGACAGACATAAATTGGAACACCAAAGGAGAAGGCATTTCAAAAGCACAAATTTTATTTAATAACACTAGTAGATATCTATGACCTAAATCAGATTGCGTCGTGAGAATGAATTTCGTCGAGTCAGAGAGAACTCAAGCTGAATTATCGGCACCTTGCCGCTCCCGTTCCGACTCATTTGGTAACGTTTGCACTTTACCTTCAATACGAATCGCTGTAATTTTCATTAGTAACGATGACTCTTGAGTATTTTCGCCAACTCTCAAAGATCTATAGAAATATAATCAAGTGAAAGAAATATTTCCTCAGAAACTGAATGAGGCCAATAGAAGATGAAAGGAAGAAATGTGGCAATACTTTTATTTGAGCTTAATAAAAGGAGGTCGTTTTCTGATTTTTGAAATCAGCACTTTTGTATGATATGAAACTTAGGTACCTATTTATTGAGAGAAAAGCCAAGCTACAAAAATAGCAGGTAGTGAAGTGCCCTCTTCAAATACAAGTTCTATTTTATCGCGAGAAAATACAAAGACAGATATTTATCCGCCTTGAAGTTCTCTCTTACAGAAATATCACGATCTCGTTTTATACGTTCTAAGAGATCCTCAAAGTTGTTCCGAGTTGTAGAGGGTTGTGCATGTGATTTGTATTTGTAATAGCATCCACTGCTCCAGATTCTAGTGTGGGGGATGCAAAAAGGCGAAGTTTTATGGCTTAGAAAGAAAATTTATAGCAGCCAACTTTCCACAATTGCCGTATTAACGTATATTGTGATAATAAATCCGTTGTGGTGCTGATAAAATATAGTTTCTGAGATAAAAGTTACGTATTATCACGTAGCGCAGTTAATCTTAGTATTAACCTCATGCCGAGCTCTGTTATGTTCCTGCGACCCACTTAAAACTTTATCCATTTCGAATAACATCATTTTAAAACAAATCTTATGAATTACTTTTCGGTCTATTTTGCTGAGGAGCTAAGTTTGATTATAGTGAATTAGAACCGTGTTAAATTAATCTTCCTAATTGTATTATAAAGTGAATAAGATGAAGAGAGAATTCCGCTAAGCTGATAAGGATTATTATGGAAATATTATTTAATTTAGTTTGTGAATAACGGCTAAGAAATTATTTGGGTGATGGAATACAGAATGGTAAAACACCTTTTTACTACGAAATTAGTCAACAAAACAAGAAGAAAGAACGACGTTTAATAAAGTAGTAGAAACAAAATAAGAAAATTAAACATGGCTTAACAAAAAACAAAGGGACATAAAATCTAATAATTGTTGTAGTTACCGTTATAATCTTATCGTAATAGGATACCATGAGAAACGTATTTAGATCCAGAAAATCTTTGTTTTTAGAAATTCTTGCAAACATCGGAATTAGTCGACAACAATTAAGATGAAAGCGAAGACTTGGATACTTTGAGAAATACATTTTATTGTTCTGGAGCAATGGAATGTTAATGATAAACTTAATTTAGTTATCTACCTACCTATCTTTATTAAGTTAAATACGAAATAAAGTTATTTTGTTGTAGTGAATACCAAATTAAAGCTCAAATGAAATACATAAATGAAATACACTTTAATCTCTGTCACCTTTGGCCTAGACACAATTTAGAAAAAATATTTATGATCTGAATATTTAGATTTTTGCAGTCAATTAAGTTTAGTATCCTATTAGTGGCGGAACTGAAACATTAATCGTTACTATAAGCTTATATCATGTACTCTTCTACTTTATCCTAGTGGGAGAGCATTAGTTTCCTTATAATAATGCACATGCAAAAGATTTATTAAAAAAAAAACGTTGCCCCACACTAGGAATTTCTCCTGTATCGTGGGTGCGTTTAAAAACATAGAAACTCAGATACACAAGCACCCAGACCCGGAACAACTACTTGCAGATCATAAAAATATTTGTTCCGTTCGAGGATCGAACCCGCGACACGCTGCACAGTAGTCGATCGCTCAGCCACAGCGCCAAACGTGTCGTTTTCACTTTAATCGTTTCTATTCTAATCTACTTTAAGTAGGTAGCTACTTTATATAATAACTTTCTATGCTCAGGTAATCAAAAAGTCGAGGAACAACGGCGGTCTCCTCCACTCTCGGATAAGCTTATAAAACGTTGAATATGAAAATTTTCCTACTCTCCAAATAAAAAAGCTAAGAGTTTATAAGCGATTACGTCATAACGGTTGAAAAATGACTTTTGAAATCCGGCCACTTCAACGTCGCTCCACTCAAGATGAATTGTTAAAAATTGACGTCAAGATTAGAAATGATTTTGATTGTTATGCCTTTAACCCTGTAAGAGTTTTGTGGCCTCAACTTTGGGAGTTTTGCCAGCAATTTATAGTCATTGTTCTCCATAAATATTGATGGTTTAAGTTCAATGAGATTTGAATAAGATTGTGTGTTTTGTAGCATTGTTTTGTCAGTTAATATTTAAATGGGTCAGATAATACTGCGATGATTGGATAATTGGTTCTGTTTGTGATTATGATTTTCCTACAACAGTAGAACAATGATATTGCATTGCTGCTGACAGTGATATCTAAGCTCTAGGGCATATGAGAGTATTAACAGATATGTAATACGGTTTATTCCACTTTGTTCACCCAGGAGATATCACCCAGGTGAATTGTCGACACCAAAATGTTTTTTGTATTCTATTATAATGAAGAAAGCACGAAAAGAGAACATCTTCTTCATGATCCTGTTCTCCTAGTACTTTGTTAAGATTCCATATTGAATTCCGGCACTAAAACCTTTTTCATATTCCTGTTCTCCTAGTACAATTTAAATATTAAATTGTCTGTTGATTTTCACATAGGTGATAAAAGTCTAAATGATCGTAGATCTAAAGATCGTACCTTATGCACTGAAGTTGTGAACCCTTATTAGGCACACAATTAAGTAAGTGGAATCATTCTGCTAGTAATAAACACACAAACAAACCCGTAACCACTACTTGCAGATGATAGAATCATTTGTTTCGTGTGGAGATAGAACACGCCACATACAACGTAGTCAATCCTTCAAAAACAGCGTCAAAATGTAAATGGATTTAAGCAAGTAAATAAGGAAAGAATTTGTGTTTGTATGTTAGTAACATTTATTAAGTTTCCTCATTTTCCTCCTTCAGTTCCAACTACCTTTTATTTCTCGAATTTCTATGGTGTACAAAATAATGAGAGTTCCATTTGCCGCAATTTCATTTTATAGGTTTTAGTGACGCCTGTCTGCCTGTCACCACATAAAAGAATAAAACGGGAAAATAAAACAGGTTTAAAAATAACATAAAACATAGGATGATGATGATGGTTATTTTCAATATTTTTTAAAACGTAATAAAATGTCATCATTTCAAATTCTACTTTCCACCATCAATAAATTGCAAATCTATTTCATCCGTCAATTGTAAAGGAAATGGACACATTTTTTCTTTATACAATGTCAGTTATTATTCACTCGGGCTTGTGACGTCACTAAAAATGCTACCACCCACGGCAAGACGTACTGTGAATTTTAAAAGCTAGGTAGGTACCTACATGATATCGTTGTCAATTTTGATTTACGTAACAAAAGAAAAAAAATACATGTCAATTCGTTTTTGAAAATATAACTGACGGATTTATGATATAATATTTTTTTAATACACAAGCCTAATTATCACGTCACAACTATACTTTTATCTACACATACATGACGTATAATTATAAACAGTCACAAAACTAATGTAGCCACCAAAATACAAGCTAACGTATAATTATAAGCCCGAGCTAATATATCTTAATGATCGCCCCAGTGTTCCAGATTATTAAAGTTACGATGTACCATGTGGTATGTATGTATACTATCGCATTCTGCCAGACATTAGTATGGTCGCAAATCATCTATGGATCGGATACATTTGTCATGTTGTTGGGATGATGCATCCGCATCTTATAATATAGTAGTTGTTGTCTGCGGCTTTGCCCGTGCGTAACTCTAAAATTATCCCACTAGAACGCAATAATAATACGGTATAGGCAATAATTATATATCCTATACGGTAAAGGTTTAAAGGTATTGGTACATAATATGCCAAATTTTGTCGGAATCCATACTTATTGTGTGAAAGACAGCCACGATTAGCGTAGTGATTAAACAATTGATTTCTTCATTATTCTACTCAAGGACGCTAAAAATAATACTAACTAAAAATAGTACTGCAGTTACGATACAGTACAGTACGCAGGTTAGATCCAGGCACGGAAAAAAAATGTATACAGAGCGGGAGGGACTGTCAGACTCGTACTGAATAAAATCCACGGTGTCCTTCAGTAGCCCTTTATGTGCCGGGGCCGCGGTATACGTGTCCCACGACCCCGGCAGGCTTTGGCCCTCTAAAGGGGGGAGGGGGGGCGTCATTGTGCACTCTTGGAAGCGTGAAACGCGGCACAACGCGCTGTCAACCCGGGCATGGTTCAGGTTGGGGCAGCGAGTCGCCCAGTACTCACCGCCCGCATACCAACTAGCCGGCCGTCACATACCCAGTTGTTCCGAGTCTGGTTTGTGTAAGAGAGTTTTTGTGTTTGTAAACGCACCCACTATACAGGAGAAATTCTGAGTGTGTGGCGAGGCGACGTTTTAAAAAAGAAAGAAAAAAAAATGAATGATTATACTCATACTCTGCGCAGTCGGGTAAAAACAGTTACACAATAGTTTCAGTTTTCTCCGTATATGTCTTCTGCAGAGCGTTCCTCTCTGACTAATTGAATCGTTCGGATCGATACACAGCTAATGAGCCACTGAAGTAACTATTTGCCAGTTTCTGCACTATTAACGTTAGCAATCAGACGAATGGAATCGTCTTAGAATTACATTTATGTTGAAATGTCAATCTTTTCGCACAAAAATAACTTTGGACTCTTGAAAGTCGGTGGCAAAAGTCAATGAGATAGAAAAATAAAGCCACCGAATTTCGAAAAAAAAATTGGTTTAAGCTTTTAACTAGCAACATTTGCTAATAATGAGCATGTTAGTTTTGAACAATTTCTTGAATTGAATGAAGCATGCTCATAAGCATGCTCTTTTATTAGCTAGTTTAAAGCATGTGTATCAGTACCTTTACACTTTTTTGTGTATATCTTTGAAGTTGGTTTCTTTTTTTTTAATTTTTTGATGTCTTCTATCTAAAAATAACATTAAGTTTCAACTAACAATTGGACAGTATTTTCTCGTTATCACGTAAAGTACCGCAAATCAACTAATTTAGTATGTGCGAGCTTAGTCATCTTTCTACACACAAGTTACTTTGCCAGTAGGTACAGTAATGACTCACTTTTCGCTTATGTACAAATTATGGTGTTCGTCATGGGAGGTTAATTTTAAATCTTTGATGTGAACATAGCGAATGAATCCCCAAACAGAAATCAGAAATAGATTTCAGTTGAAAAATGTCACAAAGTAAATAAAGTACATCGAGAACTTAATGGCCAAATGTGGGCAGCAGAGCCATTAAAAATATTTTTTATAGCTCTTGAACAAAATTGCTCATGTTGGAGGTACTTTAACGTCCATCATTGGTATCGTTAAGCAGACCGTGTTCTTTATAGCCAGGGTACTTACCTATAAGGTCGAACTAAGTTACTTCTACTTCGTACACTAGGTGACACATGTCTCCGATACCTTACGACTTTGGTATCCGTAGAAGCGTGCCTGTGTACACACGGCTACATATCAAACTTTGTAATTCCAGTATAAGATGACCATTGAATATGCGGAAAGATCAAACAAAGCGAGACCACGATAAACTGGTTTTGTAAAGCTTGATGTGTAGCCCTGTGTACGAATCTCTATGGATTTTTATAGCGATAGTCACCTGGAAACCAAAGTCGTCAGGTATCAGAAACTTGTGTCGCCTAGTGTACAAAGGAGCTCAAAGAGTTCTTCGATATTTCTTCACGGTTCCATAGGTTTCATTTATGCCTCATCATCATGTAGCGATAAGTAATTATATTAGTCGGAAGATCATTGCTTTAAAACTTCGAATAAGGAACTTTCAATGTATCCTCATACATCTTAGGAACACCAGGGGCTTTAGTCAAACAGCATACGACAGTAAACGACAATCGTTATCGTTCATCAGTCACCAATACATTTTCAACTTTACACCCCAGCGCGTAAAGTTGAAAATCTATTGAATTTCACAGATCGTTCTCGTTTGTTTCGTTCGTTATCGATTAGCAGTTTTTAATAGATTTTCAACTTTACGCGCTGGGGTATAAAGTTGAAAATGTATTGGTGACTTATGAACGACAACGATTGTCGTTTACTGTTTGACTAAGGCCCCTGATGGTTCTTCGTCAGCCAAGTCTGATAGTCCCTTCCTCTCACTCAACAACTCAGGGCTCATCCAGCATATTGCTTTTCAGCTCATTTCAACGACCTTACATCGACATAGTACAGAAATAGTAGCTATAGTTTTTCAAAAGTCTCGGAACATAAAGGGCTATTGAAGGACACCGTGGATTTTAGTCAGTACAAGTCTGACAGTCCCTTCCGCCCTGACTGGGGTGGGGGGACTCATTTGATGACTTTAACACTTAAAAAAAAAGGCGCCTCCCAGTGCGTAAGTAACTTTATTGAGACTGCATTCGCATTGTCTATAAATTGTTTTTGTTTTAAAATGAAAACAATAATAATAATATTCCACAACTATCACACAACGCCGTCTAGTCCCAAGCTAAGCAGAGCTTGTGTCATGGGTACTAGACAACTGATAAACATACTTATATATTTCTAAATACATACATATGACAGGCAAAGTGCATTCTGGAACCCGACAATGTTTATAGAAAAAAATAATATAGACATAATCTACACAAATATTATAAACTAGCTTTTGCCCGTGGCTTCGCATAATCAGTCGAAAATCTAAGAAGATTAATACAAACTTTCATCCCCTATTTTATCCGAAGCGTACGTATTTGTGAGGGAAGTCGCTGGCAAAAGCTAGTATTTAATAAAGTCAATCATCAAAAACGGTAGTTAGGAATCTTGCCAGTAAACAGGTGGCCTATCATGACGTCTGAAAGCGTGAATAGTTAGGCTGTGGGAAAGAGACAAAGCTATACAAGTCGTCTAGCGCCATCTCGGTCACTCACTGGAACGAGCCTGGTTTTAAGAAGTTGTAATACAGTACTGAATATTTCTTTTAGAGACGAAGAAACCTCCTAATATCCTTAGCCATATACATATATGTCGTATTTTATATAAGGAAAACAGTATACATTAATCCGTATTAATGTACTATAAGTGTTTTCTGCGGAGTGTGACTACTTAGTGGCCACTTAGTCCGATAATCCGGCTTAGTTTCGTAAAGACATCGTGATGAAAGTATTAGTTAGATAATGTTACTTTTATCTACGTAGTTAAGAATATAAATAATATTTATATGGTAAGACTTAGTAGGGTAAAGGGAATTTTGGTGAGATAGGCAACTCAATGATAGAGTCTTAAAGTCTCTCAAAACGTTACCTATGCATGCAGTAATGCGAAATGATGCAACTAGTTCACCACTAAAGTGGACAAGATGTGACACATAATTTCGCATTACAGCATGCATAGGTAACGATTAGAGAGACTTTTAAGACTCTATCACTGAGTTGCCTTTCTCATCAAATAATCTCCCTTTACCTTTCCCATTGCCCTTTCTTGAAGGTCTTTGGTATCTCTATAACATTACAAAGATTGCACGTTTTGTTATTAAGAAAACCTAGTAGCTCTAAAAAAAAAATCATACCTTGCATACCATGTATTTTTGTAAATATAAATGTCTTGTATCTACCTTTTTTTTCTAGCGTGGTAATATCATCAAATGAATCCTCCCACTCCGGGCAGGGCGGAAGGGACTGTCAGACTTGTACTGACTAAAATCCACGGTGTCCTTCTATAGCCCTTTATGTACCGGGGTCACGGTGATGGAATAAGTCCCGCGACCCCGGCAGGTGTTAAGCCTTTGGCTCTCTGAGAGGGAAGCCCCGTCGTTATGCTGACGCTCTTTGAGGCGCGCGTGGAACACGACGCGCCGCCGTCGACCCGTGCATGGTCCATGGTCGGGCAGCAAAGTTGCCCTTTACTCGCTGTCCGCATGCCCCATCTAGTATCTACCTTAGAGGAGAAAGTACTTAAGTTTTAGAAAGAGTTTTTAAAACTATCCATTATTTTAAATGATTTCAAAAAAACAGTTCGTGATGTTGCTGTAGTCAAAGAGCTAGTCTATTAGATTTAGTAGTAATGATCTCTAACACCAAAAGGGTTTTGTATAGTGAACGTATTATAAATAAATATAATTCAAATTGACCACGATGTATCAATCAAGTAAAAACATAAACCAATTACAATATCTTCTTACATTTAAATAATACAGACATAACGAGGCAGCCATTTTCACGTGTAACAAGATCCTACTTACAATACGTCATGATTTTGACAGCCGCTGTCAAAGTTGTATCGGATAAATCATGTCGAAAAAATATACACAGTGGATAAATGTGTTGAGGGCAGGGTAATGATGATCGATTGTGGGGTAACTTTGAACGTGATTTGTTGGAAAATAATTGGCAAAATAAGACGAAGTTAATGAGACGGATCGTTAGAAAGGACACGTTTGCAGTTTTACGCTTAAATGCGATCGTTACGTCTTTTGTTCGGAAGCTTTTTTATTTTTTGTAGTACTTAACTTTTCCACATGTTCAATAATTTATTTTTTCTATTCTTTTTTACGTTATACTTATACATAATTAATTTGTTACCAAAATCACAATAATATTGGCTGTACGAAAAATATCAGACAAAACACTGAGTTGTATGATTTACATAATTTGGAAATGCCTTTAGTGTATTCATTATAAGAAAACGAAAGACAAAAGCTTACTTAATATCTCGACGGAAAGTTAAATAGGAACATACAAGTAAGTGACTAACTTCGAAACGCAGTCTTGTTTAAAATAGAGTTTCTCTATACAAAGGGGAAACATTATAAATGTAAAACGAATTCTTTAAAATATTGTTTCAGTTCAACTTCGAGCGGAGTTACGCAAGTTCAGCTTAAGACGAGGTTGTATTTGTTAAGGCATCTCTTAGACTAGAAAACTTCATGTATTGCATTACTTATAGGAGTACTAAAACCAAAATACGTGTGTAATTTGACGGCACGGTTAGCGCAGTGGCTGGGTGAACGTCTGTTGCGCAGCATGTGGCGGATTCGATCTCCGTACAGAACAAATATTTATAAATGATCTGCAAGTAGTTGTTCCGGGTCTGCCACCCCATTTATTTATTTAAAGACGTGTAAATGTGTTTATATTATAACCTTCTTGCATAAATAAACATCATTTAATTTATGTGAATTGTGTATAGAAACCTAATCTAGTGTAGGAGACAAGTTGAGTCAAACATAATATAACCATAGTTATCTCCATTAAAATAAGCGGTGTAATTTCAGTATACAAACAAAAAATAGTTTACAAAAATCAAAACACTAATCGTCGGTATTTCAAACACGTATCGCTATGCTCGCTGATGCACCAAAAAGGAATAAAAATATACACCCACCGATTTGCTCAATATAACCGAAATACGAATTTATATTTTGCGATTCCTGATATTCTCCATAATTTTAGTACGAAATTTTCACCACACAAATCCGTTGGCGCATTCTAAGTAAAGCTGGGTTTAGTCAACATTATTTGTAATTGGATTCACGCTTCTGTTTTATTTATATGCAAGTGATATTCATTTCTTCCATTTAAATAAACGTGAAATGTTACATTATAAAAGCGGTGAGGATGTGAATAAATAGTGTAAATTGTTCCGTGTTAGGATAGTGGATACTGTTTTCCTAGAACTAATTTTGACTGCAAATAATCACTGTTGATGCTATGTTGGACTTGTTATAAAAGTTGGTTTATATGGCCAAACAAACAGTATGTATTACTATCGTGTAAAAACGTTTCTATGTAACTCGTAGCACTTTCGTACAAGTACGTAACTCGTAGCACTTTCGTAGTAAAACCGTAGCACTAACGTAGACCTACCGGTAGCACTTTCGTAGTAAAAGCGTAGCACTAACGTAGACCTAGCGTAGCACCTGCGATAGGACATCACTAAGAAACTTAAACATGCATTTTTTATTGTTCTAGACTGTTCGTAAATCAAGCAAAAACAAACCTTACTCCAAACAAAGTCTCTTTATTACACAGACTGCTATGAAACAGTCTCCAAGCGTTAACTTCTCCGATTTCCAAAGAGCCGAAGTGAAATATAAAACAAAATGCAATATCTTGCACAATCTACCTCTTAATCTACGTAAAACGGTATCCCTTTAAGAATAGAACGTTCTAGAATACAAGATCCTTTTGAAAAAGTATCACGAGAATCTTTGAACTATTTTCTGGTAGGTATTACAGAGAAAATGCAATTACTACTGTTGTATAACAAGACGTGGCTGTATATTCTAAGTATCGCTTTGAGAATGTCGCATTCTGTGCCAAGGAATAAGGAGGGTTTTTATTGGCACTTAGTAAGTGCAAAGTGTTGTAGTACATTGCATTTACGATTATGACATGTTTTACGAGTGTTGGAACTCAAATCTTTTAAAATTATAAAGTTAAGGCTATCGCGTACTGTTTTAAACAGTTTGCATTGTTTTGGAATCAATAATGTTTTTTACATAAATTATCAATACAATATTTTTTGGCTGTTAATACCACCTCAAAAATCTTTTTTTTTGTCCTGGTTCTGGTTCTGTTCGGTCAATCGGGTTTTTTTTTGCTTGGTAAAATCATCAAATGAGTCCTCCCACTCCGGGCAGGCGGTAGGGACTGTCAGACTTGTACTGACTAAAATTCACGGTGTCCTTCGACCCGGGCATGGTCCATGGTCGGACGGCGAGTTGCCGTTTACTCGCTGTCCGCATGCTCGCGCCTATGGTAGGGTCAATCTGGTTTAAGCGGAGCAAGACTTCCGGCCACGAATAATGGATGTCTCAATGTCCGATCATAGACAATGCCCAGCTTGACGCCTGTCGTCGTGTTCCACGCGCCCTTCAAAGAATCAGTCAACAATCTGACGAGGTTTCCATAGAGGGCCAAATATGTAGTGCGCGGAAATATCCAAAAGGATAACCGTGACCCTTGAATGTAAAGAGCAATTAATTGAAGGATCGAATGATATATTTTAGTCAGTATGAGTCTGACGGTTTCCGAATTAGCATAAAGAGAAAAAGTTTAGACTGAACTTTCAATATTTGTATGTACACAGTACAAATTTTAAATAAAAATTATATAACCACGGGCCAGTTACCGTATTTAAATAATAACATTTAATATTCCATCCACAACTATCACACAACGCCATCTAGTCTCAAGCTAAGTCTTGTGTCATGGGTACTAGACAACTGATAAACATACTTATATAATCTAAATACATACAAATTATAGATAAATTACACCCAGACAGAACAAATGATCCAGCTCATCACACAAACATTTGTCCTGGGTGGGAATCAAACCCACGACCTCCGGAATAGCAGTCAGGATCACTAACCACTAGACAAACAGGCCAGTCACAAATATGTAGGTATATTAATTAGAATATGACACTTTCTCATTCTTTCTGACATCATTAGATACATTTCCTTTTTGATATCTTTAATATTATAAACGTGAAAGTTTGTATGTATGGATGTTTGTTACTCTTTCACGCAAAAACTACTGAACGGATTTGGCTGAAATTGATTGGTACACAGATAGTTTATAGCCTGGATTAACACATAGGATAGTTTTTATCCCGATTTTATGTTCCCGTGGGATAATTTTGGAGTTGTAGCGGGTGAAACCGCTGGCAGCAGCTAGTTATTTCATATTTATTTCAGGTGAAACATTTTATAGACTAGACTACCTTCCAAACACCACAATCGCCACAAAATTATCGACGTGATTCCCTGCACTTTGCCAGTGGCTGACATTAATGCATTAATAATTAGTAACAGGAGCCCCTCTTTGTCCCGCTCCATTAGAAGACGTCATTCAGCCATTACGCTGAGATGAATGACCCGCCATTCAAAGTGTAATGCACTGTTAATTTTTGGAGGCCCGAGGCTGAGTTGAGTGCTGGTCATATCTGTCGGTATTGTACGTTTAGTGCTCTCGAGTTTTAGGAAAAATACGGAGTAATTGCTGAGTAATATTTTATGATTTGATTTTTAGGAAGTTCATTGTTGTTTTAATAGGCTGGCTACTTTTCTTACCTCCAGTTTAAGACCTAGTAAAGTGGTCGCGGGGCTGCCTCACCTGGTAACCGCGGCCTTGGTACATAAAGGGCTATTTAAGGATCACCGTGGATTTTAGTCAGTACAATTTTGACAGTAAGGGTGGGAGGACTCATAGGATGATTTTTACCACGCAAAAAAAAAGACAGTAAAGTTCACAAACTTCAATTACAATCACCTATTTCAATATTATTTTTTTAATGTTTTAGGTTTTTGACTTTAAACTATTAATTGTCTGGACTGTTTATAAATTCCACCATAGGATATCCGAACAACTTTCAAAGGGGATTCCCGACTAAGTGTCAAAACTAGTCAGAAGTAACCACAAACGTTTGCTTTCACAAAACCGCATCGAAACGCTACTCTAGCTAACACAGTGGCTTTACTTGTTCTTTACCAAACCCTAACAAAGCCTCGTTTACACGTTTCCAGAAATGTTAGAAGAGTGTGGTTTTATTCTATTTATTTATATGTCGCAGGGAGATGAAGAGTTTTGAGCAGAGCGCTGCTCCATCGACTTTCCTGACATTTTACTAGATTTAGTTTGGTGTTTTGTCATATCACTAAATTCTTTTAGTAAGAAGACGTAATAAATAAGATTATTTCACATCTGCCGGAAATTCGTGAAATCCCTGATTGTCTCATTTCACTGCGACATATACACGGCTACACGCACGAGGGCTCATTATTAAAATAATGTTATTTACTCCTTTTCAAAAGAAAAATTTTAGGTGAAATATCTTGTAGAAAGTTTTAAGTATTACAGAATTAAGAAAGGACTGAGTGGAACGTGATATTGTCTTTTTTTAGGAACGCTTCCCTACCTTAGCAGTGTCTCTTGAATTGTGGGTGCACTTACAAAAGATTTAAATTTACTCTACATACACAAAAAGCCAGATTATTTGTTCCGTCCAAACGGATATTTACTAATCAAATTTAATAATAAACAAACTTCAAATTATGGCATTTCACTCTCAGTTCAAGTCTAGCTTTATTTTACTTGACGTGTAAACGGGGCATCACTGGTCTTTAGTTCGCATTGTTTTTGTTAATGTCGGATGTGTAAGTACGACAGGGTGGCGTGTTGACAGGAAACTGACGTCAGTTCGGAACGCGTAACTCTTGCTTCACACACCTATGTAATGTGCTAAGTTGTTAAACAGGCCAGCATGTCGGCCACTTCCTCGACTCTATAAACTAGTGTTTGAATGACTTATTCCAGCAATTGTTTACGATCTTTTGTCAAACTATTAGTTACAGCTTTTCCATTATTTTCTTTGCTGTCAACAGCATACTGTTTTCAATCTAACTTCCTAAGTATTAAAATGTCGCGTTCAATTTATCTTATCTGACTTCCCAGCATTTTCTATTTCTAGATGAAAGTTTATTCCACTTATTGCCATTTATCCCCAGCGAGCTAAATGAGCCTAAAGCTTTCCTGTCACAGACAATTTATGTGTACGCTATCGGGAGCGAGTACGCCCGCGTTTTCGCTTCGCATTTCAAGGACAATGCAAGATCCATTTGCTATCTATTTTCGTACAGGGCTGTGTGATTCTGTATTCTTTTTATATTATCTCGAAATAGAGATTTAATATCTTGGAGTAAACACAATTACAAGCATTCGTTAAACATTTATAAAGTGTTTAAGAAAAATATAATAAAAGCGCATGACTGGCATTCTATTCTCAAAAGATAAGTGGCTCAAATAAAAATGAAATAAAGTGAATTGTAAAAAAAAACACTTAAATTTTAGCGAGGTCTTAAGCCGATTTCCTTCATTGTCTTATTTTTAATAAAGCTTTAAAAATGATTAAAAAATACAACAAAGGAAAGAAAACCCGCTCTCATCGTTCAAGATTTGTAAATATGCAAAGTGTTCGGGCGAAACTAATTTGTTTTCCTCGGGATGAAATTAAAAAGTATGACAAGAGATACAAATTGCTTCGCCCTCAATTTGTTCGTGTCCCGACTTCAGCATTTTGTTTGTTTTTATAAAGGCTCATTTATTAGTGAAACCGCAGTGCTATGCTTTATGAATTTCCCTTTTGTGATTTGAGTTGAAACAAACAAGCAATAAACATAATTCCGCTATTGAAAACGAAGTGGGAAATTAGATTTTGTTGGCAGATAAGTCGTGTCGTGTTGTGTTGTTTATCTGATTAATGTTTAATTGAGTGTTGGGAAGTTTAACCCGTTGTTTGTGTTAGTTTCGTGTGTGTTACTTAAAGTTCCCGTTCTTGGCCCTCGACCTGGCCCAGTAACATTAGGTTGACATTCAGCGCGGGGTTGCCATAAACAATTTAAAATGAAACCGCTTCGTGCTCGAGACTAAGCAGTGCGGTTGCAATGAAATGTATGTATAGCTCGAGGGTATTCTGTGTTAGTAAAGCATTGATGTCATCTATTTTTATCGTTGTACATAACTCTTGTAACTTTAGGTTGTTAATTAAGATTGCAAGACGATGCATAATATTAGGAACTTAAATATTTACCAGAAATCTTCAAAGGGGTTCAAAAAATTACACGAGCACAAGTAATACACGAGTTTCTATGTGGCATCAAAAAATGTCGTAGCATCATAGGAAAAAAAATATAATAATGATGACTACGAGTATAGAGTTCCAGATTTTTCAATTATAAAAGGTTCAACACCTCATTTCACATTCACATAAAAAGTTCACAAGATCCAAATTGTTATAAATCTCAACAGAAAAGTGTTTATTCTAATACTAAACAAAAGCTGATAAAGTAAAACAATTGACTAACGGCCTAAGGCGAGGCGTTAACAGAGACGTCTGCACTTTTTTCAGTGGAACTACAAAGTAAATATAAACTGGAAGCTCTGTTAGATATTTATTCGTCCCCTAACACCCTGCTGTACCATAAATCTGTAGCATCGTGAATATAGTTTGCATTATTATGCAAAGTCAAGTGAGACCGTGGTGTGTGAATAAGAAAATGCTGTGACAGATGCTTTTAAGAACCTTAGTTTTTTGTTTTTTATTGATTGGGTAACAATAGGACTATCATTGTTTATTTGTTTTTTTTTTAGTTTTTACACATTAAATTATTTACAAACGTAATAATATTTTTTTATAGATTCGTAACATTTATTATTGCATTACAATATTTATTTACAAGGATTAATTTAATTATTTTTCTTTTTTCAATAATCTTTATTAAGCATAAACACAATCACAAAATGCACTTACCCTAAGATACGTTTACACACTAAACAATACGGCACCTTATTAAGATAGCAAATTTAAATTAACACTGGTCAACATAAACTTAACACAAAAATTTTAGGAACATGTAGAAAAATGCAAATTATTTAGAAATTATAACTTTACTGCTTGCATGTAGGTATGTCAAAAAGTATTATACAAACAAATTACTATGATCACTCGGTGCATCAACAGGAACTAAAAATCGGTCGAGCCAGTTTGGGGAAAGCCTCAAGAAATATTGCGACACGAGTTTTTTTTTAATATTAGGTATATTAGATTATGCTAACAAAAATAAAGGATACGTTAACAATATTCTAGTAACCTACATGTTGCATTACTTGTAGATTTTTTTAGAGACAATGTGTTTTTCAATGATTGTCCATATAGTGCTTTCGGTTGAATTTATTTACCTTTTATACAAACATTTTATCGTTTGTACGTGGAAGAGTTAAAAATATTCATCTATCCTAAAAAACATTTGGAATTTAGAAATATGTGTGATAATATTTACTATCAGTCCGATGGAAAAATATCAAACATTCTCCTTTCTAAATAACACCACAAAATCGTGTTCAATGTGTTCATATGTACTGTTTCGTAGAACATGTTATATATTTGATACACAATATTCAATAACTTCCTGGAACACGCTTTCAATAGTAAAGTGACCAGTACATTAATGTTCTTTGTATAGGACAAAATTAGTCCGTGGATGAAAATTCCAACTATGAATAATATTTTTCTAAACTTTGTTGCCCCACACTAGGAATTTCTCCTGTGTCGTGGGTGAGTTTACAAACATATAAACAAACGCACAGACCCGAAACAACTTTTTTTGATCATACAAAATAATATTTGTTCCGTGCGGGAATCGAACCCACGACACGCTGCGCAGCAGTCCGATCACTCAGCCACTGCGTTAACTTTGCCGTTAATATTGATATGTGGTACTTCATAAGTTACCGGGCGTAAAATTTTGCTGACTTCTGAACATCTCCTTTTCAAAATATAGATAGCAGCAGTGCCGTATAACTAGCCTTTTATGCGACCAGTGCAAGTTTCTTTAACTGCGCCCTGCTCTAGCCGCTGTATTTATTGTTTTTTTTTTAAAACAATGATTATTGACAAAGGCAATATTTTTATATCTTTCGGACTTATTAATTTTTTTTGAGTAAAATAGCCTTTTAGCCTGCATGGTTTGCGCCCTATGCCTGGGCACGTTCGCACTCCACAATTTTTGGCACTGGATGGCAGTGCTTGTTTGTTAATTAATTAATAACCTAACAACAACCTAACAATTTATACACTATTTAACAAACATACAGGCAAAAAAACCAGGCAAGTGCACAATATAAGGCGATAGACACAGCACGCCAAAAATGTAACGAAGCTTTGAAAAAATGCGTTTAGATAGATTCTTTCTGTGTTTTTTTTTTTTTTTTTTTTTATTTCATATTATTTCTTTGCTGAGCCTTTTCTCAATTATATTAGGGTTGGATTTTAGTGTGTATTCAGCTTCATACAATTGAATACCAGTATTTTACTTGAAGGGACCCCAGCAGTTCTGGGTAATACGATAACCTTTATGTAGGTAAGTAAGTCTGGCTGTGAGACTTCTAGTACACTCGCTATCTGTAAATATAGAACGACTGTCAATTAGCAAATGCCCAGACCGTCTGCCTAGCTTTCTTTCAGAGACATGATGGAAACTCGGTACACAGACCTCATCTGCCTAGCCTTTTTCCAACTATATTGGGATCGGCTTCCAGTCGAACCAAATGCAGCTGGATAGCAGTATTTTACGAGGAGCGACTTTAGAGCTTCTGAATAACAGGAACGACTTTTTTTTATATGGGACAAACCCACCACACTATTACCAAACCACTGCAACTCCTGAGAGCCAGAATCAACAGTGGCAACCACCAGAACAGGAACGACTGTCAAAGATCTACAAATGACAGCCGGCACCAACAGCTTTACGTGCTTTCCGAGGCACGGAGGACAGATGGTCACCCATCCACAGACCACCCTCGGCAAGCGCGGCTTAACCCGGAAGATCGGCCTGTGCCGCTGTAATTAATTAGCAACGAGCTCCAGAAATATTTCCAAAAATAACTAAACAGATTAAAGTAACATTTCAATGCTTTGAGTAGGTACTTTTTAAGCCAACCACAAATACTGAATTCCACACCGTCAAAGTCACGGACACAAACTAGTTTCATATAAAAGGCAGTAGTTTCATTAGTCCTTGACAAATGTAATTAACCTATTCAAATGTTACACCTAGATTAAACGAATACACGGGGTTATAATTCAACGTTTTGTTACAATGTACGCAATATAATGTAAAGCCGACCTAGGGGGTTATTAAGGAAAACACGCGATAGGACGATTAGCCACTTATTAAATGCATGCTTAAGCTTATTCGATCGATCGACGATCAATGGGACGTGATTAATGTACTAGAGTCACGTCATATATAAATTTTAATAAAAAAAAAACGTTGTATTAAATTAGTTGTGTGGTTATTTTTGGTGTATAAGACGGTAATTTGTCATGGGTCTAAATAACGCTGTGAATTACTGTTCGCTTTTGTTTCTAGTAATTTCCGTGTCGTGTTTTGTGTAGATCTTCAGATAAATTCTCAATTGCTTTTGGACTAGATATAGTTTTTATTTTTAATAATTTCATTGCCCCGTATGTGTAACATTTATTGTGTAACTGTACAAAAATTTCGTTTTGATGATACACAGAGCACTGTACCCAATCGCTCAGCCGCTGCGCCAATCGCGACGCAAGATTTTTAGATAAACTACTAAGAAGTTGATTGAGAAATGCTTAGGCAAAAAAATCAAAGAAATATCTATCTGTCTGTATATAGATCTGTCTAATAAGCAAATAAATACAGAGAGGCTTCTAATGAATACCCATTAAAACAATCATAAAACTCTTTACTAAATTATAATTACTCTTATTAATATTATAATTAATAAGGCTGGTACCATGTTTAAAAACAAAGGTCATAAGTGTCAGTCGACTTTTAAACGAGCTGTTTTACATAAAATAATTAAACACGCAAGTTCTCAATCTAAGTAAAAAACTGTGCTTAATTCGACTTAGTTACTGTTACCGTTTGCACATTTGTCAACTAAACAGCACACATCCCGGTTTATTTATGTCTCGTAAAAGCCTGATTGATTACGTTGAAGCGCAGATTTGTACGCAAAATGGATAATAATACATCACCCAAATGCAATTCCGAAAGAGAATTCCTATCATGGCCGTTATGGGAAACGAATCGTGGAGGAGAATATTTCTTAGGGAGGTGATATTAAAACAAATATAGCACAGTTTTTGTTATATTTTAATTCTATATCTATATTTATATTTTCCTTTAATTTTAATAATCGACATGTAAAAGTGCCTTTTTGATGGCCTAATTGAAATAAATAATGATTTGACTCTGACTTTTATTTCGTGTTTTTCTAGGTTTTAGCAATATTTGAAATATGTATTTTTTTTCAGTCTTATAGTTTTATGAAATAAAAACATGATATTTTTTTTAATTCCATCTTAAACGTTTGATGTTAATGCGTTTTTAAAATAAACTACTTGAAAAAGAAATTCAAAAAATGATTGACATTATTATTGATGAAACAAAATGGAAAATATTTCACGAGCAAAAACTTCAAAATTCCAATACTTAAGTAAATGGTTTTAACATGTCTGAAGATACCGCCAGCAGTACTTGCGAGGGAAGGGAGAAAGCGAAAATTCAAATAAAGATTATTTACATTACAGTGGGAATGAGATTCTGCCATTTCCTTTGATACACCGTAACAAGGAAAATTTCAAACGTGAAATTTTGACGCTGCGTTCGTTTGAATCGGAATAAAAAATGTGTTTAGAGGGACTCTAAAACGTAAGAAAAAAAAAACTTTTTTGCTTCGTAGAATAGGAAGAGTAAGAACAATAAAAGTAAATTGAAGTTGGATAGAATTTTCGCTTCGCAAGTTTTAGTGGCCGATTTGGCGTAACGAGTTTTTACCGCCTTTACAACTTCGCAAGTTTTCGCAGCAAAGTTCACTTGCTACAGTTTTTGTACCGACTTCGACGATTGCAAGCATGTCGAAGTTAGTTGTATATATGTGACTGTATGAAACTTACTACTCCTTTGATTTTATTTGATAAAATCTTCGGCAATTTCTCTGACGGTCTTAATGATTGAGTCATTAGACATTTATAGCTTGTTGTTAAGATAACAATTGTTTTGGAACTTTATTTTAATAGTACCTAAAGGAAAACAAACAGAAGATATATAGCACAGCTTTGTTTGTCTTGGACGAGTATGTACTCAAACAAAGTCGTCTGACATTTAGACGTTGAGTTTCATTGTGTGTTTATTTTATATAAATTGTTTTTCAAAACACTAAGATAATTCGTTTTATATTAAAAAAGAGCATTTTCTTTTATTATTAGAAGCTGATCTTAGGTTTAGCAGAAGGCAAATATTAAGGTAACCTACACACATATAGTGGGAGGAAGAAAAGTCTGAGTACGAAGCTTGCCAAGGGCCAGGCTTTAGCTCCATGTACATGTGGTTTTAGCTTTTTAAAACTACAAGATACCTACATTGACTGGTAGTGAGAGCAGTCAATTAATGATCGTGATGGAGATATATGGCATGGTGGTCGCACTGGCCGAGCGCTCGACTGCTAAACTGTTTGTTACAGGTTCAATTCCCGGATAGAACAAATTTTTGTATGATCTACAAGTAGTTGCACCGTGATCTTTTTTTCTGTACTTGGTAAAGTCTTACGAGAAAATCCATTTAAGGACTTTTTTCATAAAACCACCCGGGATTGGACGGCAGTGATTGTTAAACTCGTACTGACTAAAATCCACGGTGTCTTTCAATAGCCCATTAGGTTCCGGGGTTACGGTTACTTGATAAGATAGTCTCGAGACCCCGGCAGCCTTAGAGATTGAACTTCCCGGCTGTTTGTGCATGTGAGTTTGTATTTTAGTACCAACACGTGAGAAAAGGAATGACTTTAAAGAAAACATGATAAGTAATAATATTTTGAAAAAATAAACCCCAACTTCACGCACGTTGAGTACATTTTGCTTCGCATACAAACAACCTCTAATGTTTTATTCTCTCTTATTTTCAAGAGTGACTCCTAAATATTTTCTGCCATAAATGAATCAGTGAGTCGGAAGTGTGTGCACGTTACGCAGCCCAAAATTTGACGAGTATTCAATGAGACTACTTAATGTGGAAATAAACACGGTTCGAGTATTTTATAATGGAAATTAACAGGTTAATTTTCCAAATATATTTCTCTTATTATTTTAAAACAAATGTCGATAACTTTTAAGGATCTAGGGGAAACCAACATAGCTTATTAGCTAAGTGTTTCAAAAAGGTCGGGTGTGTGGTTCTTGCAGTCATACTTGTATGACCTGCTGCCGTATTACAACGTCTCAAAACCAGGCTTGTTCCGGCGAATGAAAGTGACAGAACTAGTCATCCGCCATCTTGTTCACTCACTGGAACAAGCCTGGTTTTAAGACGTTATAATACGGCCGCTGGTGGCATACCATGACGTCTATTCGTGATTCTTTAGGCTGTGGGAATGAGACAGAGCTAAACAAGTTGTCTAGTGCCATCTCGTTCCTACGTTCCTACGTTTCCTACTCAAGTCGTCATGGTAGGCCCAGATGTGTGAATGTGGAAGACACAAGGAAAAAGTATGTAACTCCCCATGCGAAAGTTGTGAGTTGAACAATTAAAATCAGTTATATCATAATAATAATTAATGAAACAACCTTAACTAATCAATAAAATAATTATATTAGTTTCCAAAATTAATTAGCAAACCAATTATTACCATAGCTTAAAACTAGGTTATAAAATAAACGAGCCGTACATAGGCCTAGTCAAAATCATCATTTAGGTACATCTAACTGTTAATGTGCACACATAATGTAAATTAGCATTACCGATATGTTAGTTCGCCAATCGTAGGTGCGTCTACTGCCCTGTCCACGACCTTGTGCGATGCGACTAGCGTCAATAGACATACGCATAATATGTCACTTGTGTTTTAAAAAAAGTTACCTTTTTTTAGGCCCATAGTGCACATTGACTCATGGCATGCTCTACAGTTGCTGTTTATTTTATTAATTATTTACCGTTATTTTATTTTGTCTCTGACAAAACCTATTATTACCTACTGTCAAAAGCACTGTGGTCTTTACTGTCACGGTAGGAAGGTTGCCGTTGGTTTGTTACTTCTACAACATCTGTCAAAATCAATTGTGATCTTTATTTCTTTTCACAATAAGGCATGCTGCTGTCAAAGATAATATTATGCAATTTCTTTCTTTTATTTTTCCGTAGTTGCAGAAGTTGCAGCGTGTAGTTTGTGGGCAAGCGGTATGTTCGGGCAATTCCATCTCGGCTACTGTAGCACCGAGCCACCACCACAAACTCCGGTAATTGGAAGCACTGCGCTCGGATATTGCTTTTTGATGTTATGAAACAACAAATTTTCTGTACTTTATTTTCTGAATTTTAAATGATTAAAGGAGCTGTTTGATTTTGACTTTTAAGAGTATGATGGATGATATTTTCTGAAAAAAAAATATAAAAGTAATACTAGAAAGTCTCAGCCGATTTATAAATAAAGCTGTATCTGCATACCTGTCTGTCAATGCTTTGTAGTTAAAAGTCAAAGCTCAGTAATTATTTGTGAACATTTTTTATTACGAAAAGAATTCCTTTGTGAACATTCTTGTTTCGATATGACATTTGAATATAAGTGAGAAGGTCAAAAGACTGTTCAACGCGATTAAGGACTAGGTATGATGCTTTTTGATCGACTTCCTAATGGTTTCTAAAATATTTTCAATTCCGGATTACTGCCCTGAGATCTGGAGGTGACTGCGTGCAGGCGCAGGCTAATCCCCGCTGTTTTTCCCGACTGCGCCAGAAGGAGGGTTATGTTTTTATGGCACATTTTAATATTTCGTACGCTTCAAAATCATATTTACTCACATTTTAAGCCCTTCCTGGTCTTCCATAAATAATTCAAAACCAAAATCAGCCAAATCGGTCAAGCCGTTCTCGAGTTTTAGCGAGACTAATGAACAGCAATTGATTTTTCATTTCTCATACTCGGAAAGTAGTGTTTGTTTGATCTAAGCAGCGGGTCGAAAACGATGCTTCCCTCCCTTGGGCGGGAAAGACTCATAGTAATTGCTTCCCTCCCTAGGGCGGGAATGAATTTTAAAAATAGAACTAAAATTGGTTATTTAGTCGGCTATAATTTTCTATATTAATAATTTCGTGCAAGGCTACGGACTCGATCGAAAGCTAACCAGAATAATAAAACATTAAAAAATAAAGATTTCGAGTCGACAACATATATCCGCAAAATTCGGATAGTCGAGTATTTTGTAAATTTGTAATGATTTTCTGACCAGAGAGATCGCAGCCGCCATTTTTGACATCAGTTATCATGTTGAGAAGCTTTTATTTTTTTTCTTTATTTTCGGCCAGTGTCATGTGGTATATGTAGTTACTAAACCTCCTTAGAATAACCTATAAACTTATGAGTTACCGTGACACCTACATTTAGTACCTAGATGTGTATTATGTATGACACACGTTTCACCCGAGCTAAGCCGGGTTTTCATCTTGTTTTTACAAAATTAAGAAAAATATCGATTAAAAAAAATGCTGTGGTCTTGTGAGTGTATACGGCCAATGTGAATTAAAAAAAAAGATACCTATTAAAGTGGGATGGCCCGCGGCGGTGACGCGGACGGTGTGTTCCATATTTGAAATTTAAATTAAAAAAGACTATTTTTTACTTTCCTTATATTTGAAATAAAAAGTAGAGTGTTTAACACGGGTGAAAGTCATCAATTCCCACTCGGACTATAGCCGCCCTCGCTTCGCTCGTGCGTCTAAATACCTCGTATGGGAATTGATTTCTTTCCACCCTTGTATAACAATCTACTATTTATACATAAATAAAAAGATATTCAGCATTCACTAAATACATTATAGAGTGCTTTGTTTGTAAAATCCACTCATCACCCATTTTGACCACAAATCGTTTGAATTCGTCAAAATAAAAAATATCAAGGTTACCATGTACCTATAGTTTTAAATATTTACGCAAGTGTGGTGGTGGTGGTGGGTGTAAAAAAATAAGCTTATGGTGGGACATAATGCAAAGTCAAGTGGACTTTGCAAAGTTGCCTTATATGCAAAATCTGTGCCATATTATTTTGACTGTCAAGGGAAAATGTCTGTCTTATTATTGTTACGCTTGTATGCTACAAAATCTAGGCCATACAGCAGCTGGGACACTTGGGTCTCACTTTGTTGCATGTTGTCAAATGCTGTATTAAGTCTTGGGTGACGTCAAGCCGCACCAGTGGTATATAAGTGAGTGTTTGTGTATGTGAGTTTCTATATTTTGTAAACGCACCCAAAACACAGGGGATATGGTGAAATTCCTAGTGTGGGTAAAAAAACAGGCGTTTGTGTCATTTTACCTCAGCAACGCTAGTTTTTATCGGGAAGAAAGGCTCTCTATATGTCACAACTGACAACGTTTAATCAGTAGTTTAGACGTGAAAAGGTAACAAACAAACAAAACTTGCACAAATATAATATTGAACATAGAACGTTACGATTTTTGACTAATCTCATTGATAACAAACTGAAACCTAATTTCAGGATAATTATTATTTGATTTATTCGCCTAACTAACCAAATTATTACTACACAACTGAATTACGTCAATTACATACATACATACACTTAACCAACATTAAATTATTACGTATATAAATAGCCCGCTAAGTTTGCACATAATGAAATCACAGATTTATGGAAGCCATGTTTGTAGCAAAGTACAAGTACTTTTTTACGCACAAAAAATAAAACAATTTCGTAAAAACTCATAAATTAAAATGATAAAGCTAAAACTGTAAATATCAAGACTGCACTTAATCGCAGGCATGCGGACGGAGAGTAATGGATGACTCGCCGTCCGTTTATGCACCATGTCCGCGTCAATAGCGCGTCGTGTTCCACGCGCGCCTCTAAGAGCTGTCAGCAATCTAACCGGGGCCCCCGTAGATGGCCAAACCCAGCCAGGGTCGTGGCACTGTCTCATCAGGTATCTGGTGACGTAGACGGCTCTTGAAGAATCACTGTAGATTTTAGATAGTATAAGTCCGATAGACCTCCTGCCCCGCCCTGGCTGAGAAGACTCATTTCATGATATTACCTACTATAAAAAGTCTCATAATAAAGAGGATGAACGTGTTGCCAGTAAACTTCCTCTCGTTTTAATGACTGTAAAGTGTACATGATAAAAAAACTCGACTCATTTACGTGACTAAACGAAGACAAAGACAAACACACTAGAATCCGTATTATGACGTGGCAAAGTGAAAGTTTTATTAGTAATCCTATTAGTTGGCCGCCAATCGGATGATTCCGTGTCTGGCCGAACTATTATAAAACATCCTATTAGCATGGGCGAATAATCCCGTCTAATGAAATTGTAGCATTATGAGCTGAGGTGTGGTCTATCTACAAAGTTGCTACATATTTAATCATTTTGTTTTTGATGTTGATTGAGGAGCTCGTGGCAAAATAATTACAGCCGCATAGGCCGATCTTCCGGGTTAAGCCGCGCTTGCCAAGGTTGGTCTGTGGATGGGTGACCATCTGTTATAGCGAGTTTCCTCTGTGCCTCGGAAAGCACGTAAAGCCGTTGATCCCGGCTGTCATTTGTAGATCTTTGACAGTCGTTACTATTAGTCAGAAGCTCTTAAGTTTGACAAACAGTCTTACCATGGGGTATGGTATTACCCAGTTACTGAGTTGTAGAGGTCCGACAGGCAGTCGCTCCATGTAAAATATTGATATTCAGCTGAATCTGACTTGATAGTTAGGAAAAGGCTAGGCAGATGATGGTTGATGTTTTTGATGTTGATTGACATGAAATATTTCGTCTAGATTTTTTTGGAGGATCGCTAGTAAATACTTGCCAAAGAAGAAGGGTCATCTGTGACCCAGCCCCGGCGCAAATGAAATGTATCTCAGTTTTTTCGTTATTTTATGGACATTAAATAACAGGTTTCTTTTTTTTCAATTTCAGTGGCTAACTTAGTTAAATTGCTTAAATAAACATTAGGAAAAATGTTGAAAATGCTAGCTGTTCTCCGCGGTTTCACCCGCTGCTAGGCTCCTATTGGTCGGAGTGTGATGTTTTATAGCTCACAGTCTTCTTCAATAAATGGACTATCCAACACAAAAATATTTTTTCAATTCAGAACCAGTAGTTCCTGAGATCAGTCACTACAACTAAACAAATAAACTCTTCAGGTTTTTCAACCGGGCGTGGATGGCTATGTCCGAAACTATGAGGAATATCGAAATACGTTGAAATAAGTCTTAAGGCCGATTTTGACGAAAACTAAAACTGCATATTTGGATTTTAGAAATATCAATAATTCTGACCAGGAATCGAACCCGCTGGTTTGGAAAAAATCACACCTGTATTATTACACTATTCGATAGTGTTGCTAATAAGGATCAAATTCTGGGAAGTAATCATATACGCCAAATTTAAGGAAAAAGTGTAATTGAAAAAAAAAAGATCAATTTACAAGGCACAAGTGACAAGAAAAATTGCAATTTTATAAAAATCTTCTATTTCCTCAATTTTGCCATATATGGTTACTTCCCAGAATTTGATCCTTATTAGCAACTCTATCGAATAGTGTAATAATACAGGATGTGATTTTTTACAAACCAGCGGGTTCGATTCCTGGCCAGAATTATTGAATTTTCTATATTCCAATGACACAGTTCTAGTTTTCGTCAAAATCGGCCTATAGACTCGTTTCCACATATTTCGATATTCTTCATAGTTTCGGACATAGCCATCCACGCCCAATTGAAATCCTGAAGAGTTTGTTTGTTTGGTTGACGGGGCTAATCTCAGGAACTACTGGTTCGAATTAAAAAAAATATTTTTGTGATGCGTAGTCCATTTATTGAAGAAGACTGTGAGCTATATAACATCACACTCCGACCAATAGGAGCCTAGCAGCGGGTGAAACCGCGGAGAACAGTTAGCATTTTCAACATTTTTCCTAATGCTTATTTAAGCAATTTAACTAAGTTAGCCACTGAAATTGAAAAAAAAGAAACTTGTTATTTAATGTACATAAAATAACGAAAAAACTGAGATACATTTCATTTGCGCCGGGGCTGGGTAAATTTTGTATGGACCGTGACCCTTCTTTAAGGTTAAACTACGCTTGCCGAGGCTTATATAGGTATATGGATAGGTGACAAATAATAAGCAGCAGGAACATTGAGTGGTTGTTATCGTCTCATCATCAGCTCATCATCTTCCTGCCCTTATCCCATTTTATGTGGCGTCGTGTGCCGACCCCAAGTAAAATGAGATTTTTTGGGAAAGGTTTTTCTCTTCCATTTTCCCCTATCAGACGTCACAGCATCACTTACTCTTTTTCATTCATATCATTCTTTAGACAATCCATTCATCTTTTTTTTGGCCTTCCTCTTCCTTTCCATTCACCAACGTTCATACTCATCACTATCTTAATCACATGAGTCTCATCCCTCCTCATCACAAGTCCATAGCAAGACAAACGATTCCCTTTCATTTTTTCTGTAACAGGCGTCACTTTCAAACTTCTGTGACATGTAATTTTTTAGCAGATTACGAGTAGGTACTGAAGTCAGAAAGAGTGAAGACAAGAAAGTTATCGGTATAGACAGGTCAATACTGGTCACGTGGCGGGAAAATTAAATAATGGTTATTTTATCTTTTCCATTCGCACATTATATACCTACTTACCTAGATTAATAATTGACACATTTAAATAACAAAGATCTAGATTGCAAAAGACATGAAAAAGCTTTGTATTCTCAATAACTAAAAGACATTAAAATGAAGTTATTTTTACGTAAGTTATTTGGGTATTGAGATAGCTATTCGGTATGGATCCAGGCCAGGCTCGAGCGATTGTGTTTCACTCGATAACAAGCTGACCCCGCCTGACCTCACTCCGAATGTAATTTGAGTTGATGCGCTAAATTCAATTCCAAGCTTTTATTTGCATATTTCCTTTATACAAGCGGAGACAATTCTCGCTGAATAAAACCTTAATTATTTTTATGTTTTTTCTTTTTGTACTGAAACTTGATCGGGTCGGTCCTGGGTAGGAATTGGCGGCCTTAGGGCTTTTTCACACGGTCAGGGTAGTTAACGGGTAGATGGTGTTGGGTTCATGGGTACTTTTTTTTTTCGTTAATATCTACTATCCCAAAATTTTAGATTTCAAAACATAATGACCCATTTCAACTTTCTAAGCCTGGACACCACAGACACTGCTGAATGAATCTTCGAAAAATCTGAACTCAAAATGTAAGTTCAAAGGATATTGAGAAAAAGTGGGCCCACCTCTCAATAGAAATAAGATACATATGAATGGATAGGTATTTTTATGCTGAATAAAACTTAGTATTACAACTAAGATCAAAAGTCTGTACTTTTTGAGTTATCTATAAAAATCAAAGATGAGGGTACGGTCGTAAGACTCTCCTACAGCCTAAATCGCTAAACGTAAAAACTTGTTTTTTTCACAATAGTTACAGTTTATTAGGTAAGTGGGCTCTAAGTAGGGATTTTGCGAAAATCTTCCTATAAAGGGGTGAAAGGGGGTGAAAATCTTTGTATGTAAAATCTTATTCCTTGGGTTTATAAACTTGAAACTTAGCATGAATACGAAGATAAGTAAATGAAAATGACTGGCGTCATTAGTTTTTTTAAAACTACCCTCCATTGGTGATTTAGATGGTGTTAAAGTTTGTATGGGACAATGATAATGCGTGAGCCCATGAATTTGAAACTCAGTATATAGAGATACGATCAAAAATAATTAAATACGTATTTAAGGATTTTCCGAAAATCACCCCCTAAGTTGGTGAAAAGAAGTAATAAGGTTTTAACGAAAGGAGTTTACTGATTGCTTCGATAAGCTCAAAACTTGGCATAAATTATGTCTTAATCAATTAAACGATGCGTATTAATCTATTTTTAAAAAGCTAACCCCTAGCAGTGGGAAAATCGGAAAAAGTCTTTTTCTTTTAGTACTTGGTTAAGGTTATTTTAATTAATTTTTCCTTGAAGAGTTGTGGATGGGTTAACGAACTTAAGCTTCTTAAACCCAAATTCAAATGAAGTGACACGGTACGTATATAGATTTTCCAAAAGTATCCCATAAAAAGGGTTGCCGGAAGTTGACATTCACGAATGTGAATTTCGAAATAGGCACGGTGAAGTTTCGGGCGGAATCCTAGTTCTAGGTACCATAAAATATCCCGATCTAAGCAATTTATGATCGTAGTGTAATTATAAGATTTCCATACTTTCATGTATGAGATAAACATTACCCACGGGTGGGAGGACACATTTGATGAATTTACCAATTATAAACAAAAACAAAATAAGTCTAGTTTGGCGCAGTAGTTTAGCGGCCGCGCTGCGTATTGCAGATTCGGTCCTCGCATGCATGAAATAATTGTATTTTATTATTTTTATTATGACCTACAAGATCTGGCTTTATAAGTAGATTATGCATGGTTTATAAAAAGCTAATGGCAACTAGTGATGTGAAATTCCCGAAAACATTCCCTAATTGCTAGAACTTTGTGGTTAATGTTCTCGGGAATTTTCTCCTACCTGAAAAAACTTAAAACCGGAAAGTGTTTTTTACACATCACCTAACTTATTCCAACTGTCTTAACTTTGAATGTTGACAATGAAATAAATAGTGTAATTAACTTGTATTTAAAAAAAAAAATCTTTTAAAAAAACTAACACTGCATAGCGATTTTCGAAAAAAAAAAGAGCTTACTCTACAGCAGCCGCTTATGATGAATAACATGGGGTGGATTGTTAGTAAGTAGGAGTCGTACAGTCCCTTCTGCTCCTCACAGGGCGGGAGGTTTAATGTAATTACCACGCCGATCGAGTTCTCTTCTAAAAATAATATATTATGCAGCCAGGACATTGCAAATATAACTGACTCAGAGACTCAAACGTCTTTACCGACTAGGCGCCATATCTGTACTTTTTATATTTCGTATTAATCCCGTCACGGCACAGCTTGGTTACGCTGCAGTGGTACCGCAGCCTTAGTCATTCACCTCTTACACGAACAATATCAGCAGGATGCAGAATGTAGCCCTTTTTAATTAAATGTGATACAAGTAAAATGTTAGACGAGACAACTTTAAGACCTCATATCTCCGAAAGTACTAACGTTAGACCATATGTTTATTAGCAACTAATGTTCCCCTTAAAGAGCCCTATCCAACGGTATATCACATGTTACTATTGAAGGGTGGGCCCAAGTCCCATACATCGGTTTCCCAATGTCCTTTTTCAAAATAAACATCAACGCACCATACGCAAGCATGCTACTACAATGCTACACCTTTTTCGTATGAAAAGATGCCATAAACTTTATAAAATATAAGCGGCCCAAAACCTCGCTACTTTCATGGCGTCATAAGCGTACAACATTATCATGCTACTTACATAATCTAATACCATTTTCACTTCATATCACCTTGCATGTTTCGTTGTAACTACTCTTAACACATAAGAACGTGTCCAGTGTCCGCCATTTGAAACTGTCAGCAGATGGTCTATAATATAAATTAAAACACAAAACAGTGCAAGAAGCTCCACAACTTTTATCAAAACTCTACATGCAACAAAATTTACATGGTTTTGTTTGTCAATGTGCGACTCAAAGTGATAACCCTGTTATAGGAGCAGGTCTCACTGACAGCGGTAAGCGAAAACGAGTAAAGCGCAGCGATTATTCTAGAGACTAGCGAGTCGTTTTGTAATTAGGCAAACGAACGTTAAGAACTTAAGAGCTAGATACACATTGGAGTAATTCTGATGGATAGAACCAATGATATTATAAACGAATAGATACGTCACCTACACGACATTCTATCTTCAAAAACGGCACAGTAACGCACACATGATTAACTAAATATTGCAATAGCACACTACATTACTATTAGGATGGCATCGCAAGTGAAAAAGAGATAATTATAGTCAAGGTTTGTCAATTGACCACATTTGAGCGCGTCACTTTCTGAGCACGTATAACATAACTACACCTTTTTACTTATTACATTGGATATAATCCCAAAACAGAATTCGTCAGAGACCCAAAATTGCGGACATTATTTTGTCAAAGAATTAGTTTGAATAGTCTGGCTTCTCGTAGGACAGAAAACAATTGAAGGAGACGCATTCTTGAGTAGAAACCGTATCAAGGCAAACACAGTGTGAGACGTACGTGGGCCAGGTGGACCTATGACCTGCGGCGGCACAGAATGGATGAGGAAACTTCAGAAAAAGGCGTGGCGTGAATTATGAGAGGACTATGTCCAGGAGTGAACGAATACAGGCCGACGATGATAACACTAAAACCATTTTGATACGTTAGTAGAGTAATTATAAATGAAAACTTAAATACAAACTGATTACTAGTCTCATTTTAGTTCAGCTTGAACAAACAGACAGGCACATATTATTTATACCTACATTTTATTTTATGTTTCCTTAGTATTAAAGTCATTGAAAAGATAGTTGGTAACTCTAGTGACCTCTACGTCAACAGTGAAACAGGTACCTTCAAGCGTTAACCCTATTTAACAATGAAAAACATAACCAGTTACTCAGAAAGCTGGCTATTTGTTGGAAAAACGTCGTTTAAAATTGTCACAGATAATTTTATAACAAAGTCGGTGTATGTCTTTGTTTCCGAGTTATTCCCCATTACTTGTAACTAATAGCTTGAAGGACCGGGTAAGCGACATCGTACGTTCCTTATTAAGATTCATTGCCCGTTGTTACTGCGAACTTTCCGTGTTAACCTGCCGTAGAGTTAATGATATTAATTAATTATACCTCTTATCTCGACTGCACTGTTCTTTAGTCTCTTATTCAATATTTAACTGTGTATTAAGGTAAAAACTGGATTTAGTGGCGACGAATTTAGTGAAATAATGGAGTTTTTTGTCTGTTTGTTTTATGAGAAAGGACCATGCGCATTTTGGCCCATCGCTCAACAGCGATGAAAACTATGCCAAATGAAAGCTTTGAGGATGTTATGCATTTCTTATTATGGCAGCTAAGTCGAATTCGAGCGCCAACAAGGTGATTTCGAGCATTGAAAACATATGCACTTACCTAACCTAACATGTGGCAACATTCTCCTACTGATTTGAAACAGGTGTCATTCGAAGCGTGAGGTAGATACGATATACTTTTAGTATGGCGACATTCTTCAAATGTGTAAGGTTCACCTGGAATATCTAAAAATGTCAACCTAACCTAAGAAGGCTGTAGCAATATTCTCCAACTGATTTGAAACAACCGAGATTCGGGCACACCGCAATCGCGACGGTAAGACCCCTCTTTGAGGAGTGGCTGGAAAGACGTGGCTTCGTTCAGGAGGTACCTGTGTCGGATAGGGAAGAAAGATACGCCTGGGTGCCACCTGTGAAGATCGCCCGGAGGACACAGTAGGCGTAGGCATGCGGACAGCGAGTAAAGGGCAACTCGCTGTCCGACCGTGGACCATGCCCGGGTCGACGACTCAAAGATAGTCAGCACAATGACGAGGCCCCTTCACGGAGGGCCGAAGCCTGCCAGGGACTTATTTTAATCACCGTGACCCCGGAACATAAAGGACTATTGAAGGACACATTGGATTTTAGTCAGTACAAGTTTGACAGACCCTTCTGCCCTGCCCGGGGTGGGAGGCCTCATTTGATGATTTTACCACGATAAAAAAAAAACTGATTTGAAACACGTGTTATTCGAAGCGTGTAGTGGATAAGACATATTTTTATGATCGCTACATCTTCAGACGTGTGGGTTTTACCTGGGATTCCTTGGCTTTTCTTAAACGAACCTAACTAACCCACCTATTTTTAAGTGTGGAAACCCTCATGGGCTTGTTGTGTTGTCAGCGTGGAGAACACGGAAGAGGCATGTCAGACTCGACTGACTAAAACCACTCGGTGTTCCATACTGCAAATCAGTAGGAGAATGTTTCCACAGGTTAGGTTAGGTTAGGTTAGATTTTCAGATATTCCAGGTGTACCTTACACATTTGAAGAAAGTCGCCATACTAAAAGTATATCGTATCTACCACACGCATCGAATGACATTTGTTTCAAATCAGTAGGAGAATGTTGCCACAGATAGGTTAGGTTGACATTTTCAGATATTACAGGTGAACCTTACACATTTGAAGAATGTCGCCATACTAAAAGTATATCGTATCTACCACACGCTTCGATTGACATCTGTTTCAAATCAGTAGGAGATTGTTGCCACAGGTTAGGTTAGGTTGACATTTTCAGATATTCCAGGTGAACCTTACACATTTGAAGAATGTCGCCATAGTAAAAGTATATTGTATCTACCACACGCATCGAATGACATCTGTTTCAAATCAGTAGGAGAATGTTGCCACAGTTAGGTTAGGTTGACATTTTCAGATATTCCAGGTGAACCTTACACATTTGAAGAATGTCGCCATACTAAAAGTATATCGTATCTACCACACGCTTCGATTGACATCTGTTTCAAATCAGTAGGAGATTGTTGCCACAGGTTAGGTTAGGTTGACATTTTCAGATATTCCAGGTGAACCTTACACATTTGAAGAATGTCGCCATAGTAAAAGTATATCGTATCTACTACACGCTTCGAATGACACCTGTTTCAAATCAGTAGGAGAATGTTGCCACATGTTAGGTTAGGTAAGGGCATTATGTTTTCAATGCTCGAAATCACCTTGTTGGCGCTCGAATTCGACTTAGCTGCCATAATAAGAAATGCATCACATCCTCAAAGCTTTCATTTGGCATAGGTTCCATCACTGTTGAACGATGGGCCAGTCTCCATATATTTCTGCCCGTGGTCCTTTCGGTGATGAAATTGGGTTTATGTATTTGGGTTTATAAATAATATTTTATAAGCAACAACGCAAAGTGCAGCAATTAAATACATATTTTATTGCTGTTTTACGTAATTTATCTTTTTAATACCCCATCATTTTTGACAAACACATACTAAGAAAAATTACGAATTTGTTGCAAGAATCAATAGTATTTTGTTATCCAAGGGGTAAAAGTAATTTATATAGACCTGACATGGGTTTAAGCCTGAACGGAATGAGGGTGTTAATAGTTTGAGAGACTAAAGAAATCTTTTGCTCGAGGTAAACTGTGCTTTTCATTTCAAATACGAAGAAATTAACATTAGAACATAAATTATTAGATATAGAAAAAAATACATAGCGAAGATTGCCGCTTTCCCGCTTTTTTTGTCCTGTGGTTGTCCATCATTAAAAAAAAGTGTCAGATTTTGTCCAACTCTATGGTAAAATGACTAAGTAGTTGCTATTAATAAATTATAATAAAGTCCTTTAGTAAATCCTCTTAGGTTTAGTGTTAGAGCATGGCTCTAAAGAAATGTCTAAAATGAACTGGTTCTACCTATTTTTTTAATGTGGCAGCTGTCAAAATCATAAGCTGTTGAAAGCAATTTTCCCTAGGGCATAAAAGTCTAACTTTCAGTCCGATCTTCGACATATATCAGACTTACTTTCAGAGTTTGAATACTGAAGAAAGGTTCTTTTTTCCTTTCTTTAAATTCTAAGTGTTCTGTTGAAAAAAATGTAAACAACAAACCTCAATCATACAATGTTTTATCTACCTTGTACTCACCCTTTTTGTTTGTCACTTCAACTGAAGATAAACTCTAATAAACCGTCGTCGCCCAAACAAAACTATTTTGTATTCATGAAACTTTTGCTTTTATTTTTAAAAACAAGGTTTGTCTTGTCTCACTCAAATTGTTGAAGTGTTAAAACAAAGTACTGAAAATGTAACATTTTTGGGCTATTTATCGTTTACACTTTCCAGCTTAATCACGTGTTTTGAGTTTCACGGCGAAATTTACAGGAGAAACAACAATAATTGTAAAGGGACCAATTAAATACTTACTATTTCTTTGGGTTGGAAAATCATCTAATAGAGGAGCGGTATATATAATGTTCAGGGTTGGCATGATTCAAAAAAGTCGTTTTAAAATAGGTGTTTAAAATAGTTTTAATTGAAACAGTGTTTTTTATCACATTATTATAACTAGTTTTCAGGACGCCTAAATGAACATAAAATAAGAATAAATTAATATTCAGGATTGTGAATATTACTTGACATAAAACCGTTTGAAGAAATGCTAATGCAGAAAGCATTACACAAAAAGGTAAACATCTGTTGAACACTTGGATCATGCGTGATCCAAGTGTTGAACAGATGCTTATGATGATTATGATGTTCACATGGCATCAACCAATGCCAGGCATGAGATGTCGCCACTGCCTGCTCACGGCTTGCACTGTGAGGATCGCCTGGAGTCCCCGGTGGAACATACGCTTGGCAGAGCACCGCAGTGTCCTCACTAAGGTGACCAAGAAGATCCTCACAGTGCCAGCGATGATGACCGGGCGATCCTCACAGTGCCAGCGGTGACACCTAGGCGTTTTTTCTCACCACGGCCGACCCAGGAACCCCCTAAACACCAGTGTCCGGCGAGGATCTACGTCAGGTGGAAAGCGAGGACTCCAGCCATTCCTTAAAAAGGGGTCTTAACTCCCCGATTTTGGGGTGCCCAAACCCTTAACAACTAACTTCAATCTTAGTACGAAATATTTCTTATCAATAGATATAACACCAGTGTCTTAATTGTTGACTACTAAGAAATTTTCTCAGCCAATCACTAGAATCTTGCCTTTGTGGTTTAGTTCAGCAAAACACTTTTATGTAGGTACTTTCCGGGAAGTTTTCATAGCCGCGCCATATCCTGAAGCAGCCTGATAATCAGGTATTACTTTTTCCAAGTTTTCGTAGAATAAAACTTACTAGTATTTAGTATTCTACGAATTTCACTCAACATTGAAGTTAAATATATATATTACACCTATGTAACAGGAACTCGTATTTATAGAAAAGCAAACTACTTCTAGAAATCAATTTTAAATTATGGAAATTGTGCCATTAACAGACTCAAATTCCGTGTCAAAGGCGTATGGGTTTTCCAGAAGTGACTAAATTAACTCTGATGATGTTATCAGAATCCATCTAAAGGTCCGTCTCCACGAGTGAGAAAATTACGACGATATTATCGTCGTGTCACGTATACACTTCCATAAGCCCGGGCTACACGACGCTAGTTTTTCAAGATAGAATAGCAAGCTAGTGTCAGTAAGCTAGCAAGCTAGTACTCCTAGCTTCGTATAAGCAAAACTAGCTTCATTTTTAAGCTAGTTCACTTCATTTTTAAGCATAGAAATAAAGCTAGTTTTGTCTGAGATACTGTATTTCAAAAATTATTGGTTTCCTAGTTTCTCACAATTACTATAACATGAAAAAAGCCAAAGAAAAATAACATAAAATATCATCTGGTATCACAGCCCGCAGCATGACTCGTATTTCACTCGGACAGTACTGCAGAACAACGATAAAAGGTTTAAAACGATGTCTAGTTATGCAGACATCTTTAAGCGGATAAACTATTCGATTTCCTATTTTTCATGTTCGCCCAAACATGAGGCCCCGAATTGTTGTATCGTCCAAATAAAAAAAAAACAAGAAATATTGAGTCCTTTGATACCGTATAAATTAAATAAAGTTAGGGAACTTTGGGTATAATTCGATATTAGGTATTCTAAAGAGGGTCCAAAAGAGTTTTTCTTTTACTTAAGGACTGTAATTTCAGATTTGAATACCTTTCCATGTAGACTTAAAGATTGTCAAATCATGTTTCATGAAAAAAATTAGAATTTATTAATAAGGAACTTATTTCAAAAATATTCATCCAATCTAAAATAATTTATCAAATGGCTGATAAATCTGTAATCCAACACTCCATATTTGAGCTCGATGTGGATTGTACATAATTATTTTGCACTAATTATAAATGTGTTAAACTAATTAGGGACCATAAGCACGATATTATCCCAAAATGTTTGATGATTAAAATTAAAACGAAAATTAGTATTTTCAATCACAACAGCGGTTAATTTTTATGAATATTGTAACGAAGTTAACATGAAACTCATGTAAACGTATGCTGTTGACTGGTTTGACGTCCACGTTCGACTGACGTGAACTTTGAGCTAAATTTGTCAGCGTAGCGTTTATTTGGCGTATGCGTAATACGCAACAAGCGTAGAAAGCAACGTAGCATTCACACGTTGTACTTGTGATACGCAGTAAGCGTGCAACCCGAATACGTTACGAGCAAAATTCGTTGTGTCCAAATTTAATACCTAGTGTAGAGAGAGGCAGCTGTACAAAGGCTACGGGCATAGTAAAGATCGATTATTCACGGGCTTTCACCAGTTTATAATAGCCAGCCAGGTCCAAACGTCCAACTATTTGCAAAGATAACTCAGAGGAACTCTATTTATGAACCCGACAAACTTCGGAACATATAGGTGCCGATTTACAGATAGATAATATATGTAGGTATATTATGGCACAATGGTTTCGCTTGAATGGCTTATGCAATGCGCATAAATGTCACACGAGGTCAGAAGATTGAGCGATCCGTCACTAATTGCAGACTTTTCTGAATACAAATTGTATTCAAAATTAATTAAATTACAACATTATTCATAGAACTATAACAATCGTCTTTTGAAATGTTTAGAAACTAAAGACTAATAAATAATTAATCTTTCCTAAAATAATTTTGAGACTTTTGAGCCTTTTGTCTGCTAGAACTTTTCATTACAAGAAGTTTGGGTACATCTTAGTTTAAATTGTTAGAAAAGAATTGAACTGAGACTCAACACATTTTTCATATTTCGTCATTTTTCACTCGTACTCTGGAAGAAGGTCATTACATGTCTAATGAGCGGGTTTAAAGTTATCCATTGTAGACCTAGAGAGAATCGCTTTCAAATGAAAGCTGCCAAATTAAAAAAAAAGTAGTTTATTTTGACATTTCTCAATAACACACAAAGTTAGAACATTGTTCAATAACAATGTAGTATCAAATAATCCTGAAACGTAAAGTGCTATTGAAGGACACCGTGAATTTTAGTTAAAACGAGCCTGCCACTCCCTCCCGCCATGCCCTTGGACTCATTTGATGATATTACCACGTAAAAAAAAGTAAACGTGATTACATCCAAAACATGACATATTAATAGGCAAAATCAAAAGACCTATATAATTCCACGTCCTTTTAATGTTAACACTCGTCTTCGATTCAGAACTTAAACATAATTCCAAATCGAAAGACAGACTGATTAAGCATATCTACTTTTTTTTTTTTTTTCGTGGTAAAATCATCAAATGAGACCTCCAACCCCGGGCAGGGCGGGAGGTACTGTCAGACTTGTACTGGCTAAAATCCACGGTGTCCTTCAGTAGCCCTTTATGTTCCGGGGTCACGGTAATAGAAATAAGTCCCGCGACCCCGGCAGGCTTTGGCCCTCTGAGAGGGGGCCCCGTCATTTTGCTGACAGCTCTTTGAGGCGCGCGTGGAACACGACGCGCCGTCGACCCGGGCATGGTTCATGGTCGGACAGCGAGTTGCCCTTTACTCGCTGTCCGCATGCCCGCGCCTACGGTGGCCGGAGATCGTCTTGCGAAGCATACCTACTAATGATTATAATGATTGAAAATTGTAAATCAGACCCTAACCTAACCTAACCACCCTTTGACCAATCAGCTTTCATGACGGATTAGCAAACAATTAGTAGATGTATGCAATCGAATTGATTCGCTATTTGTATTCCATCCTTCCCTCTTGCGTAGATCCATGCGGTGTGATTAAATCCAATCCGGTTTTGCCCACTTTTATTTATAGCATTTCAAGCTATTGGATTTTCAGATAATTATACCATAATGTTCACGCGAAATACGATTGTTTATAGCGGTTTTAGGGAGATAAGCGAGAGATTAAGCTGTTTATCTGGTTTAGTGTGATTAGAATGCCCAATCGTTGGAGATTCAATTTCGCCTCTTAAGATTCTACCATTAAAAGGTGGAGATGTTATCTGTGAATGAGGTTTTTAAGGAATGAAATCTTGCAGTTTTTTTAACACTAGCTGACTCGGCAAACTTCTTAATCCTCCGCCTCGGAATCAATTTTCTCCCTGGACTTCCAAAAATAATTCAAAAATTCGCCAAATCGTTCCAGCCGTTCTCGAGTTTTAACGAGACTAATGAACAGCAATTGATTTTTACATTATAGATTGCAATTATTTCTCCTCATTAACAGTATACACACGTGGAAAAGCCTTGCGTTTTTAGGAATTCAAGCACCAAATCCATAATCAGTTCGGTATTGTATTAGCCTTACCTGACTGCCTATCTGCTTAACCTATCCCAATACGTAGGTAACAGAAACAAATAAAATTGTATAAATTAAGCAAGAAACACCAATTAAAGGAACACTCACCTTTATGTGAACAATTACACATACTGACTAAAAAATACTACTACACTACAATCCTAATGAAAAAGAGTTATTTTTGAGTAAATTTCATTGCCTTATTAAAAATGTAACAATCGAATAAAATTTACCTGCAACGCTATTTGTAACAACATCAACAAGATATAAAAAAAATCTGCTAACCAAGTAACAAAGAAAAATATCAGCGAATGAACTCGATAGGAAAGTGGCGAGTGTATTACGTTAGTACGAGCAGGGTTGCATGTACAGTCGATCGTAAAAGTGAGACCGGACATATCCTGTTATAAAGAACGCTTTCAATTGCAAATGGGTCGTGGGGCCAGAGAGACGCCGAATTTATGACCCTGGATGGCAAACGAGCACGTTATTTGGAGTCCGATGGAGGAAAAAATAGGGATAAAGGAATTGAGCCATTCATTTTTCATAGTTTTATTTATGTAAGTCCATTCGTAGCGGAGTTACGATTCTATAAAATGTTAAGGACCATTTTGTTGTCGCCGGACGAAACTTGCGGTCAGGGTTGTACAATTTTAATTTACGTGGAGCATTTGGTAGGTTTTAAAGATATAAATTATTTACGTCTGATGTATAAAGTTAATAATAATAATAAATAAATATTCCACAACTATCACACAACGTCATCTAGTCCCAAGCTAAGCAGAGCTTGTGTTATGGGTACCAGACAACTGATAAACATACTTATATATTTCTAAATACATACATATTATAGATATATTACACCCAGACACAGAACAAATGATCACGCTCATCACACAAACATTTGTCCTGGGTGGAAATCAAACCCACGACCCCCGGCATAGCAGTCAGGGTCACTAACCACTATACTAACAGGCCAGTCATAAAAAAAGTCAAAAAGTCAAAGTTATTTGATATATTTTCATTTCAATAACATTCACATGATATTATTATAAACACCGTGAGATATACCAATCGATGATATAACTTCTTTTCACATAAAATTTTGTGTTACTATTATAGTACATCATAACTCATTTGGTATAATGTTATTTAGCATAGTGTTTATTTAATCGAAAATCATTGGGTCTAACGTTAAAAACATATTAACGTTTACTTAACGTTTAAACTATTTTCTATGATGACTTTGGCTTATCCTCTGGGCTTTGATTGTTTGCCTTCATGATTGCTATTGTTATTAGGAAAATTCAGGATCCAAGTGCGAGCGAAGCGAGCTCGGACTTGAGGCTCCACGACACGGTTAGGTTCGGTAGTTTTTGTATCTTGATAATATTTGAGATTTCATACTAACTCATATAATGTGTGTTGTTAATCTAACCAAAGATTGGACGGTAAAAATAAATGTCTTTTTCCGTAGAACAATCGCTCCACTTGGAAATCAATATAAAGTTTTTCGGATGCGAGTAAAATCCGCACAGTTGATGTTTTGTGAACATTGTAAGTAAATCAATAATGCACTTAAAACAGGCACATTATAGTTCATATTCGAACAAACTCGTACAATGCACTCCCATAAATTAACTCAATAATTCATTCCGAAGACAAAAGGACAAAATCATACATAACATTACAAAAAACAACAGATTTTTATTTCATCGGACTCAAAGTATAGACAAGAAAAAAAGTCATAACGGTAATGTAACTGTAAAGTATAAAATATTCAACTGTCGATCCGAACACTAATTGGATGGCTAACGAGATGTGTTCTGAAGTGGGTGCTTCATCTCTTTCGCTCCCAGCAGTTTTGTTTCAATATCGGATGCTCTCTGATTGTGTGGTTTAGAATTGATATCATTGGAAGTATTGAGACTTTTATTGTTTTGAATTTAGAATAGAATGGTTTTGTTTTGGTGAAACTAGTTTTTGCCAGTATTGCAGATACAACCTATTACATCCTACAGCCGAGAATTAAAAAAAAATGGTAAAAATAATTAATTAATTTAAAATGGTAAATTTTATTCCGGTCTCATTATTATGAGGGGAAGGAAGAAAGAGTCATCATCTCTTACCTCATGCCACACCTATGCGGTACAAACTGCTTTTTTTCCTGTATAGTTTTCTTTTCTTACGAAACCCAAATTGACGAAGATTCAACGCTTCTAAAAATCACAAAACGTCACTGGTTCGGTACAATTTTACAAGCGTTATGACATCACAAACGAACTCCCAAAATTTTTAAGCGTCATCTTTGTCAATATTAATTTTATTGATGTTAAAGAACAAAAAATACATGTTTCTTATTTTTATTATTAACTGACGGACTAAACAGATTTTCAATTTATTTATGCAGTAAATTAATTACTATGTTAGGCATCCTAAATATGATAATCTGCTACTAGCTAACTAGCTCATCAAAGTCAAAAGTTGACCGGGTATCCATCAACGACCGCCACATTGAACAATCAGAACTTTTTTGGCATATAACAATGAAATAGTAGTTATAATAAAGCAATGTTTTAAACAAAGTTAATCGTTAAGCTCATACAGCCGACCCCAGCCAAAAGCCTAACTAGATTTCTAAATTAAACTTTGATCTGATCAAATACTGCTAAAATTTTCAGTCTGTGATGGTTAAAATGTTTAAAATAGCGTTGGAATTTCGCTAGCCACGTCATTAATCTCGGGTTAAAGGTGGGCTGACGTATCTCTAATGGACAGGGACAAAAATACGCCCTCGTAATTAATGAACACGCTCCTTGAAAAAAAGTACGTTTGGAGTAGCTTCCTCCAATTATGTTATAGTTCTCACGTAGGGCGGTAATTCATTTTATTAGTGTCTCACGAGTTTTTATTAATTACTTGATGCTTATGGAAACTGCTTAGAGAAGCTCGTGGCTAAATAATTACAGCCGCACAGACCGATCTTCCGGGTTAAGCCGCGGTTGCCGAGCTTGGTCTGTGAATGGGTGACCATCTGTCATAGCGAGTTTCCTCCGTGCCTTGGAAAGTACGTCGAGGTTTATTGTCTTAGCTTTTGTGGTAATTGCCACTGCTGATTCTGGATTTCAGGAGTTGCAGTGGTTTGGGAATAGTGTGCTGGGGTTGTCCAAAATAAATAAAAAAATCGCCCTTAATACATGGGACTTAAATCATAACTGGTGAAATGTGCATGTACTTATTGAATTCGGGAATCACAGATGGGCGGTATTTTTGTTCAACCTTGCCCTATGAATTTCTCCCGTACCGTGGGTGCGTTTGTAAACATAAAAACTTAACATAAATAAACGCCCGGACCCGTATTAACTACCTGTAGATTCATACAAATATTTGCTGTGTGCGGGAATCGAACTACGACACGCTGAGCAGTAGTCATCACTGAGCTAACCGTTCAATTATGTTGTAAATGAAAATCGACATAGAAGAGAAAAATAGTCAGAAGTTATATTATTTAATAATAGAAAGCTCAATCCTTTGTCTAATCACGAACTGAGTGACACCAGTTACTTTTTTTCTTTTTTTTTTCAAATCACTGTCGCCCTACTACACATACTAGGTAGTTTAGTGTCAATTTTTACTTTACTATACCAACTACCAATATGGCGACTCTCGATATTTTTGTACTACCTCAATTTTTCATAATAAAATTGTGAATTGTGTTAGTGCTCAAACACACTGCGAGCCTAGCGCGGTGGCGGCGGCGGGCGCGATAATAATGAATGTATGAAGTCGCCGCTTGTGGCCACATCGAAGTGAATAGGCGGGGAGCCTAGCGCGGTGGTTACGAGCGACTTTGCGAGCCTAGGCGTTGCTAGGCAACAACCGATACAACGGGCTGGCGGCAGGTGTATCAAACCTTTTCGATCTTTTAGTAGCGCCATATAGTTACCAGAACATGCACTAAAATACTACCGTTGGATGTTTTTATACATAATGTATTTAAATTATTTTTACCGTACTTGAGTAGAATTAAAAATTTAAAAAACCCCCGACACAAAAACAAAGTTCCCTTTTAAAATAAAAAATAATAAAAATACGTCGCGTTGGGGGACAGTTCTAAATTATTTATCATCTCCTGTTTTCTTGCAGACCCTCATTTACCTTTCCCCACTTTCACCCCCACAACTTCTAAACGGCTTAACCGATTTTCATCAAACATGTCTAAGAACACTCGCAGGTAAGTCACCTTTCATACAAAAAAAACTAAATTGAAATCGCTTCATCCGTTCGGGCTCTATGATGCCACAGACAGACAGACAGACAGACAGACAGACAGACACGTCAAACTTATAACACCCCTCTTTTTCCGTCGGGGGTTAAAAATGTAGAATGATTTATAATTTAGTTGTATTCAATCCTAAATAACCTGTAAAAAAAAATATTCTTTAAACCAGTTTTATAGAGTTTACTAGGTACCACCGGTTTGCAACACCTGAAGTCGCCGCAACAAAAGCAAACGCTTGATCTGCAGTGTGGACACGTATCGCGCCCGCCGCAGCGCCCGCCACCGCGTCTGCCACCGCCGACGCGCTAGGCTTCTAGTGTGGACGCACCCTTAGAATTGGTATCGGTTTCGATATTGTGAATTCTATCAACATTTTTTTTTTAGTTTTTATAGAGCTTTTACCAGTTGGCATAGTTTCTGTCAATTAATAAGCTTAATTGGATTTTTCAGTTTGGAATTTCTCAGTAGCAACCATGGAGTCTGGAATTGTGATCCGTTGGTGACCATAGGCGTCTATGGATGAATATCATCGGGTAAAATCAAAGCGAAAAAAAATACAACTAAAATAACATAATACATATCCTGCAATAAATCATCAATATTATAAAAATCAATGCCACTTTTTCTTGTGATTTTATAACTCAAGATCCAAACGGGCTCACCTTTCCAAAACAAATATTTAGGCTTTGTTCGGACTACTTAGAACAGATAGCGCGCGAGTTGAATGCAGTCGGGGTCTGAGGTGAAGAGCCCCCCGCTACCCGCACACCCCACCTCACGCGCCTGCGGTGTAGTACTTTGCCATCCTTGTCAACAGCACTACCGCATTCCTAAGCTCTGCATTCTACTCGCGCGCTTAGTGTAGATGGTTTATGTGAAGTTTGCACAAAATTGGTCGAGCGGTTCTTCATTTATCACATTTTTCACTTTATACGTGGCGAAGCACGTGGCTAGTATATTTTAAAGTACATTGTGTACACTACATTTTGATGACTATCTTTTCTGTCGCTGGTCTGCTGAAAGAAATTTCATATTGAAATAAGCAGTGACTTTGTGCTCTTTTATCTGAATACTATTTCTTGTACCTATGTGTTCTGTGTACCTACATAAATAAACAAAAATATTTTGCAAAACTTGTTTATAAAATGCAAAATTTTTCAGAATCAATTTTTTTCTTGTTCTCTGCTGTTTTGAATAAAATTATGATCGTATTTAATTAATAAAAAAGATTTTATTAAACTAAAAATAGATTTAAACAGGTCACATAATAACACGGTCGTAATAGTTTGGCAAGTTTGTTATGTAATACCAAAATTTGTATTGATTTTCATTCAGAAAAAAAAAATACATTTCTTACAATCCCAATTACTTAAATTATAAATTTTCTTCAATATTCATATTTTCAATAACTTCCTCAATTTCGTTTTCGTATTTATCTACATATAAATATTAGGTATATGTTAAAGTATATGTTTTTATTTGCGGCGAATCCTTTTATCCCGGAGTGGTAGTAAAACACTTGTGGAGACTTGAGGCCACATTTATTTCTCGACAACCGTGAAGCCATACAGGATAATGTTAGGGCGAAAAACATTGATGCATATAATGTAATAGTACATAACAGTGATGTAGTATCAAAACCTTAGTATTATTGACACACAATTAAATATCAAATTATGAGCTAAGTTTCGTTTATATCTCATCAATCAGAATTAAACCATGATAAACCTTTTACTAACGTGTTACTTGAAAAACGATCAATTCAGGATATTTTAAGTTTGAAAAGATTTGGTTTCATAGTAAAATTTGTTGATAGCCACCATTTCGGCCTATGAAAGGATGTTAATATTTTACAAATAAACATCAGCCTACGCTTACATACTCATCATCATCAGCCTATAACGTTCCCACTGCTGGGACACAGGCCGGCCCAGTGCGAGTTGGCAGATGTCACATGTCTTCGAATTTTATGTTTCTAGGACATGCCGGTTTCCTTCACCGTTCTGAGAGCAGTGGTGATTAAATTAATTATACAAAGTAATATTTACATATTGCTATCAAATAATTATCACAATAATATCCTTATCACAACATCGTCTCATCATCATCCACTTACACTATGCCACATCTCCGGTCAACAGATGACCGAACGATTACTCTAGTAACATGCGATGTGTCAGACGCTTCATTGTAACCAGGTGCTGCCCATGATTAATGAGCTGACAAAATTGTGCCACATTAATAAACAATTAGTTGGCAAACGAGAACCGTTTTATTTATGCGAGCCTGTTATAATTATGCGATAATAAAATTTTAAAATGTGATACTTTTTATATTAATTTGATGGACTGAATTGGTTTTTAATAGTTGTTTTGGTTATTAAACTGATGATGTAATTATCGTAAGTGATGGATATCAAGTTTGCATGCCAGCATTGGGAATGTAATTGACTGATACGAGGCCCGTTCCGGCCTGGTTAAAAAGCCAATAGGTGCGTCCACACAGAACGAGCAAGGCAGCGAAGCAGTTCGAATAGTGTGGACGCAACGACGATATATTACTAGACTCCGCATGCACGATCTAAGGAACAAAAACTACTCTGTCAACTCGCTGAGGTACTACGTAAGCGAGGGGTATTGCGTTGTGATTAGCTAACTCAAGGTCTGTTCTATGACCTATTGACGGGCATCAATCTATTTATTGACGAAACGATGCAGAATAATATTATACCATGGTGGAGGAGAGCTGTGATGTCTAGTGGTAACACCCCCGATTCATAACTTGTATGTGGTAGTATTTGACGCATTAGTTAAGTAATGAAGTCAAGGTTGAAGACGAGTCGCGTTCGCCCCTTCGTCTTAGACAAGGCGACGCAAGTCTCCGATATGATACGACTTTGGCATCATTTCCGCGTGCCTGGTTTGAACCTATATGGATTTGTTATGTAATCGTAAAAATGAATCTAGTTCAGCAATTTACCTGGGAGAGCTAAGTTACGATCGCTGACGATGCGATTACAAATTACACTCCGTACTTATAGTGCTGAGTGCTATGAAAGCCTACATAAATATCAAGCTAATTTGCTCTTTATTGTATTCTCAGTTCTAAGAAAAACCTGAGGAGAAATAAAGGCTCGTAAGGGCTTTGTTTATTGAGAGTACTTTTCAAGAATAAGGTTTACTAAATCGCTACTCAGTTATTATAGCGCGCAACCCTGTTACAGGTATTTAATGATGCTTGTGCAATTAATGTTACTGAAAGCAAAACTGTCTGTTATGTTGCATTAAATACAAATTAAGTATTTTATATTTACTATTAAATCCTACATGATGGACAAGAGAGTAAAATAAGTTTCTTTAATTGTGTTTATTTTAAATGTTGTATGTATCGTGGTCTCTTTTGCGCCAAACAAATGTTTTTTTCTTTCTTTCTTTCTTTAAACTGAAAAATTGACGTTTTGATGAAAAAATAGTTTCTTTATTGTACACCAGAGGTGCTTTTCCATTTTCCATACAATAAACACCACAAATACTTAAAATAAACTTTATGTAAATTACAGAGATCCTGTGCTGCTAAGGCCTCTATTTTAAGTAATTCATCATCAGCACGAAGAAATAAGTTTTTATATAGAAACCTATATGCACCAATTAATACCAAAATAATCGTAAAGTTATATTTTTATACGCAATAACGCCTGCGTCGCGTCTTCGCAAAGATGTTTTTCAAGGAACGAAAAATTGAGCTGCGAGCAGAGTAAACAGTGTTCATAAAAACAAGCGAACGAGAAATTCAGCTGTGAGTATAGTGGTTGCGATGGCCTAATTGGTTAAGGCGTCTGGACTACCTATCCAGAAGACGCAGGTTCGAACCCTGCTCGAATCTTAATTTTTCGTTCCTTGAAAAATATCTTTGCAAAATAATCGTATCCCAGTTATCCAAGTATTCCTAATGACGGGCCGGGGTAGCGGTACTAACGAATACTGTGACCTCAGAACGTAAAGAGCTATTTAAGGACACCGAAGGACACCGTATATTCTGGTCAGTACGGTTCTGATAGTGCCTCTCTCCCTGCACTGGGTTCAGCTCAGGTCTTATTAATTTTTGATGATTTATCATGATAAAAAAACCAGTAATAATTCCTGTGTAGTGTTACTAAAGTTACATGTACGTAACGCTTTGAAAGGCGGCATCGCAAAGGACCTTGTGTAACTTAACATGTTTAGCTTAGTCAATACAGGACGACGTACAAACAGCTGTATACATGAAAGTTAGTGCGGTGATGGTTCTAAAGCTTAACTAAATAGTAACTAAAATAACATATTTATTTTTAATGTTTAGAGAAATGTTTAGTAGGTAACCTATGCATTTTATTTATAGTAAAAGAAGGTGGATTGTTGATTAAAATGAATAAATATATTATTGGAAAATAATATGCCAAATAATAATATTGTAAGTATTTTAAGGTACTTATGATGGTGATACAGTCCGGTAGAATGGTGTAGGCATGTAGTATTTTTATGAATTAAAAAAAATCCTGTGTCGTGGGTGCGTTTGCAAACATAGAAACACAAATACATGGCCTCCCATATCCGGAATAACTACTTTCAAGTATTGTTGCGGGTCTGTTCCGGGTCATACGAATATTTGTTCCATGCGGGGATGGAAAGCGCTACATTCGGAGGGTCAGCCACTGCGCCAACCGTTCTGTCACATAAAACAAGCTTAAAAATCAATTAATATCTTAACACGCTCGCAGTCCATTTAAACATTAACTGTAGACCATCGCATGAGTCAGACTCGTACTCACTAAAATCCATGGTGATCCTTCAATAGCCTTTTATGTTTTAGGGTCACGTTTATCTGTTAAGACAGTCCCGAGACCTCGGCAGGCTTTGGTCCGGGCATGGTCCATGATCGGACGGCGAGTCTTCCATTATTCGCCGACCGCATGCTCGCGCCTGTACGGTGGCTGGAGATTGCTTCGCGACGCAGTAAAAATGGGCACGGTAAATCGCTTTAAAAATACGTATTTATTTAAAGGGACAGGGAAGCAGATTCCCAACTAACTTTAGATCTCCAACAAAGAATTTCGATATTCCTAAACGAATGCAGAGTCCTTTTCACAGAGTAAAAAAATACTCGCCTCTATTTAAAGGATTGGCGAGCTTTAAAAACTTAATGAGCTGGACAAACTTCCCAGTTTAAATAGGATGTATTTCTCTTGAATTTGCAGAACTGATATTGGGTTCCATTTATTCGAAGACTTGAATCTATTAAAGCTGAAATAAGGTTAAGGAAAAATGACTCTTATAAGTGATACGTTGATGAACTACAATTCTCTGTCCTCGCATTGCAAGACAACAAGCCGATCCGACTAAATTCGATTTCATAGAGTCCATCCTCCACAGATTACCCAGAAAACGAAAGATGAAATATAATTACGCTTAATTAAATTTTATTAAAACAAAGGCGCAAACCACATTTCTCTTCGAAATTATTGTTTGACTTATTTCATCACATTGTAAGGTAGTCTCTTTGTTCTAAAACACGCTTTCTGCGGAATCTTATTAAGATTTTAATTAATGCTTACTGTACTATAAATTGCAGGCAATTGTTGTTGTTATTAATGATGAAAGTACAACTTTTTGCTAACAATTTTAAAACGTTGTTCTTTTTTATGCATTTCAATTTAGTTTGCATGAATATGTTGTGATATAACTCTTGTTGGTGTTCACACGCAGGAGCGGTCGTGAATAAACGGATTAATAACACTGGAATAATTATTTTGTGGAGCTTGTGAAACAACTCTAATGTTGCATTTTGTTTGTGAGGATTAAATGCCAGTGATATGTTGTGCTTTTTATAAAACTTTACAATGCACCCGTTGTTAGCCATGGCTTAAATATATAATTTCCCATTAGTCCCAGTCAGTGGATAGGGGCAGCTGGCAGAGAGTGGGTGTTGTTGTGGTGGCGTGGTCGGCTAAAGTTTGTGTTATTCGCACTACCCGGCCACTAGAAAAACACGCCACTTTAAACTTTCCCCACGTTATTGTGCCGAGTTACCAACTTCTGAATATGCAGCCGAGCAGCGCAATACCAAACATTTTTAGAGATCCTCAGGTTTTAATTAAGTTTATTTAATAATTTATTGTTGGTTTATGTTAATTTTTGAGTTGTGCGCGTTTTAATAGAGTCCTGAAACGAAATTTCGTTTCATGTCTGGGAAGGTAACATTAAAAATGTTTATTAAATGAATAAAATATTTTTTGGTTTACGTTATCATAACTATTTTTCGCTCTAAAAGTGTGGAATAAACAGTCCTCGAAATCTTACGGGATAAATGAGTAACAAATAAGTTTTGTCGCTTCCTTACAGTAGGCAATTTGTTCAAATATTTCAAAATAAGGTCTTTGACATTTTCCTGTACGGTAAAAAAACATTAGAGAGAATTCTTTGAGCTCCATTCCATAATACAATGTTCTTTTTTAAAGGTCACGTCTGTATCTTCAATAATATCGTTTTCCTAAGAGAAAGCCCGACATATAGGAGTTTATGATCAAAGTAAAGTCTAAAGATATTATATCAGTAGAAGTTCAAGGTGAGAGCAGTTAATAAAGTAAAAAGTTTTACGAGTTTACCATACCGGATGTTTTATCCGTATAAAATTTTGTTATGGCCTTAATGGGACATTGTCTTAAGACTTTTTGTGGAAAAATCGGTTCAATCTCAGAAAATCCATTGGCCAGATCCAAGATGTATCCGACCTATGTAGACAGATGGCATAATAATTTTGAACATTAGGAGGCATGGTTGGCGCAGTCGCTGAACGATCGACTTCTGCGCGATACAGAAGAAATTCCTAGTGTGGTGCATCAATTTTCTAAAAACGAAAAAATAATGTCATGTGTCTACATAGGTTGAGAGTGACATGGTAAAAAACTGGTACAGAGTGACAAAACCCTACTCTGTGCCTCTTTTTTTGCGTAGTAAAATCATCCTAGTCCTCCCACCCAGGGCTGTCAGACTTGTACTGACTAAAATCCACGACGATCCTTCAATAGCCCTTTATGCATTCGGGCCGCGGTTACCAGGTGAGACAGTCCCGCGACCCCGGCAAGGTTTGGCTCTCTTAGGGGCGTCAGATTGCTGACAGCTCCTTGAGGCGCGCGTGTAACAACGCGCCGTCGACCCTAGTGTGCCTAGGACTCGATTAAGGATATAATATAAAAAAGATACGGGCGAGTCAAGCGGGCAACAGCTAATCTATCTATCTTCTATCTTCTTCTATAATATAAAAATGGATCGCTAAATGTGTTGCTAAGCTCATAACTCGAAAACGGCTGGAGCGATTCGGCTAATTCTTTTTTTGTTGTGTTTGTAACCATCAGGACCAGGTTATAGAAGACGAATATTTTTTATGTCCACATGTCTACCCGTGCGAAGCCGGGGCGGGCGGCTAGTTTCAAATAAAAACTACTCTGAAACAAGTCACCTGACAATAATTTCATTATGCATAACCACACTTTGCAAACCACTCTTCAATCTACGAACACTAGCTAGCTAGACCAACTCTTCGGAGTACAAATATTTATTAACTGCACCCACGATACAGGAATCCATTCGGGTTTCGTTGAAATCCATTGTTAAATTACTTTGATGTATCTTGTTGTTCAAAGCTATCGATTTGAAGTTTGTGCCTCCTAGATGTGTATATATAAAAGATATTACATATCAGAATTTGGGTTCATGGAATGCTTGTTTGTTGAAGAAGTTCTATCTGCATTGAATGGTAATTATTTTATGCTGCGGGTGCATGTGAATCTAATAGCGCAAGGCAATACCTCTAGTAGTACAGGCGTTCATAGGCTACGTTGACTGCTTATCATCAGGCGGGAAGTATGCTTGTTTGTCAACTATCTAAACTAATACTGTCATCTATCATCATCTATCTAAACTTTTTATTAATTTTGGTGTACAATAAAGTATATTCTAATACTATAAAAAGGAAAGATTTGTATTTTGTGTGTATGTTTGTAATTTTTTTTTTCACCATAGAATTTACCTTCATCCATAGTAACTTATGCTACATTTAGGTATTACTAGAAAAGATAAGTCCGCCCGTGAGAAGCAGGGACAGGCCGGTACTACCATTAAAAAACATTAATTTTGTACGGGCTCGATTAAAGCTCACCATAGTAAGTTTATATATACCAAGAGAGGGAAACAGTATATGAAAAAAACAACAAACTTTTGTTCATGAATGCCAGTGGGAAATGCAGTATAAAAAACCGTCATTTTTAAAACTATTTCTATGAATGAATGAACCGCGCTATAGAAGTTTCAAGTCTCGATTCATATTGTGTCGTTGGTACGATAAAAAACTATTTACATTGTTTTTTTTTTTTAATTTATTGATCAAAACCAAACACTTATGTCGTGATGGAGTTTGATGGCAAGAGAACGAAAAATCCGTGTGGAGCGGATGGGACTGTCAGATTTCATCATCATCACCCACAGCCCGTCTTCACCCACTGCTGCGTATAGGCCTCTCTTTGTTTGTGCCAAGCTTCGCGGTCTTGCTCCAGCCTCATCCAGGACACTCCCTCAATGGCAACAATGTCGTCTGCCCATCTCGCCGCCGGACGACCAGCACTTCATTTTCCATTCCTTGGACGCCACTCTGTCACAGCTTTACTCCACCTGCCGCCACCGCGCCTTGCCAGGTGTCCTGCCCAACTCCATTTGAGTTCCATAACTCGATTACCAATATCGACCTTGTTCGTCTCCGGATTTCGACGTTTGGAACTCGGTGTGTTAATTTTATGCCGAGATTTGACTTACTTAAAATTTAATCCCTTCCTTCAGTTACCTTTTACTTTCCAGGACAGACATTTGGCCCCGTCAGTTCACTCGAAGCTTTTTGATGCAGCCACTTGAGCTTGCGATTCCGGCATGTTTTAACCTGGGTTTCAACACTCCTGCCTTTAAGTGTCTAAAGAGATTTTAGCAATGATGATAAATTATAAGGCTTAGCAACAAACATCATTATTACCTACTAACAAAATATTTAGTTTTCAGAAACGTAAACTAATATAACTTATTTTTAGAACATCCGAAAAGCCCACTGGGCCGTTGGCTAATAAGTGTTGTTGAAATAATTGCTTTGATTTAGAATTAATCAATTTCAGGTTTCAATCAAAACACAAATTTCAGGATAATTTAATGACTGGCACAAACGAGCTGTTATTTGAAACATTACAAATAGTGGAAGCGGAGCGCTTTCATTCAGTAGATCATGTCCCAAAAGTATATTTAGGGCTGCCTAATTTTGAAAATGTTCAAAGCAATTTAATTTGCTTACTTAGTGGTATTCTGTAATCGACTTGAGCCTACGCTTAAACTGAAATAGTTAAAGATATTTTTTATTGACTCGGTCCACTATAAATACATACACATTTTTTTATTCTAAATCTATGTTAAAAAAAAGAAGAAAAATCGAAAAGTAATCTATATCATCGTCATCAGCCTAAAAGTTCCCACTGCTGGGACACAGGCATCCTCTCTGAGAGAGGGAGTGGGCTAGTAATCAAGTGATCTATGTAGGTATATCAGACTAAATATCCACAATACCCGAAAACACAGATCTTTTTTGTCTTTACAACCTTCACGATTTTTAAATTACATTTTTCCTTTTACAAAAATCATGCCAAAACATCAAGCCTATAAATCCTACCACACAGCCCTACGGTTGTCACCTACATCCGATTGCATGGAGCGTTAAGATGCGATTCCACTGGTGTGCGACACTTATCTGCCTAGCCTTTTCCCAACTATATTCGGCTTCCAGTCGAACCAGGTGCAGCTGAATATCTTACATGGATCGACTGCCTATCGTACCTCCACAACCCAGTAATTGGGTAAAACGATACCTCGTGATGTGTCAGAATTTTAGAGATTCTGAATAATAGTAACGACTGTCAAAGATCTACAAATCTCAGCCGGCACCAACGGCTTTACGTACTTTCCTATGAAACTTGCTATGACAGATAGTCACCCATCCACAGACCAACCTCAGCAAGCGCGGCTTAACCTGGGACCCAGCCGGCCGTAATTATATAGCCCCGAGCTCCACCGGTGTGCGCAACTGTTCAGTGAAAATGTTCGCGCACAAAATTGCACTGTGCGTGAACAAAAGTTACGCACAGCCTTCCCATTGGACACAGTGGCTGATCGCGATACCAGTTTATTACACCTACTGCTGAAGCTCTGCACAAAATGTGTGCTGCACACAAATTTGGTGGAATCGTACTATTACAGTCATTACAGTTAACACTGCAATCTCTAGCACGGAGCGAGTCGGGGGATGCCTGGCTAATTATCTGTCACGACTGATTTCAGTCTGATGTACCCGTCATTGTAGGGTTAAACTAGGTAGGTAGGTTGGGATAGCTAATCTCGCAATAATAGTTTTCAAAATATAGAGGTACGTACTTATTTCCGTCTGAACAACGATTCTTAGGGCAATTATGTTTACAGTAACGATTGCATTCTCGTTTCTCTTTCTCTTCAATAAAGTGTATTTCAACATGTATTAATATTATGATATTATCATAAAATACCTATCAATATTTTGACATGTAGCTCAATCGAGAATGAAAGTTTAATTTAAATCTATTCCCATTAAAGCACTTACGGTGCGGTAACAATCACAATTTAACTTTTAACAGTCACTACTTGACATCATTGCCAATGTCAACAATTCGGCCAGAATGATAGACCATTCTGACTAGGTAGGTATTGTAATAGCTGATTCGAAGCCATGATACTTCGATTAAAAATATCTAGATTGCCGTTGAGAATTGAAGCCAAAAACACGGGGTAAAAGTTTACTCCGTGGCTCGCGTCGTTCGATTCCTACGTAAAACAAGTGAATAATACCAGGAAAGAAGGAAAACATTTAAATGAGTGCGTGGCGCTCACTCACACATTTATAAAAAAGTGGCTTCACTTAACACGTTTCGTTTTGTTTTACTGGCCTGTTGGTCTAGTGGGGGTCGTGGGTGCGATTCCCACCTAGGACAAATGTTTGTGTGATGAGCATGATCATTCGTTCTGTACATACATATTAAAGATAGATAGATTACACCCAGACTGTAATCTATCTATCTGGTCGCGGGACTTATTTCTATTACCGCGACCCCGGAACATAAAGGGCTATTGAAGGACACCGTGGATTTTAGTCAGTACAAGTCTGACAGTACCTCCCGCCCTGCCCGGGGTTGGAGGTCTCATTTGATGATTTTACCACGATAAAAAAAAAAAACAAAAAAAATCTATCTATCTATTATATGTATGTTTTTAGAAATATATAAGTATGTTTGTCAGTTGTCTGGTACCCATAACACAAGCTCTGCTTAGCTTGGGACTACATGGCGTTGTGTGATAGTTGTGGAATATTTATTATTATTTATTATTTTGAAACTAGAATCTGAACATTTTTGAATCTAAGCCGTGATGACAGATTACGACGATGACAGACGACGATTCATGCAGATTACCTACTACTACTAGTAACCAATGTGATGCAATTTTACCTATTTAATTAATAGGCATCATTTTCTTGAACAAAATGTCTGAAATTATTCGTTGAGTGCGTCATGAGTGGTATGGTTTATCTCCATCACGCAGTGTTACCAAGTCAGATGGAATGGAAATGGGTTTCTGTGGTTAACTAGGTCCTGATGCGCTTGAGGTTTTGTATCTGTGACGTCACCATTCTGCTTCATGTTGGTTCTGTTTGTAAGTTCATCACTGTGGGATTTAAGGGATTTTAGGCGAAATCGGAACTGAATTGTACCAAAATCTGAACCCAACCTACAATTTGTCTATAGTATTTCGAAGTTAGGTCCAACTAAAAATATCGCCACATGCAGTAAGTATTATGGACATCGAGTGGCCATTTACTCCTTGTAAAAAATATGTATTCATTTCATCCTTCGATTTATACATTTGAATTATTCATTTTATTTAATTAGCTTATGCAATCAGTAATACAAGGCAAATGTCTCCTGCATTAGCAACAAGCGGATGAAAACGCTGACAACAGTTAGTCTTCAATAAAAATAGTGATTAAAATATATTCAGAATTAAAACTAAAATTATTACAAATTATTACGAACTAAATATTTACAAAAGCTACTAAATTAAAAATAAAATTAAGAATATTATATGAAACAAAACACACAAATTGCAGTAATAGCAATAATAAAAAAAAGATATTGAGTGTATTTTGTATCTATTTTATGTATATCATTTATTCTTTAATTCCCGTTTGAGGATGTATGACCACACTCTAGTATCGTCTCTGGGAACCAGACAGAGTTCTGACGCAGTTGTAAACCTTTATTAATTTTGTAAATTCAGGTTTCTCCACAATGTTTTCCTTCACCGTCAGTCAGTGCGTCTGTCATGTCTAAGTGGAAAAAGACGGATGATGAGTTTAAAATAAATTTCCAAAATTAAATACCTCCCACATTCCATTCCTGAACAGATTTCCGACATAATCAAATCTATTACCAAACCCAATTTAGGTGAAAACCCAATGATTACTAGATTGACCGCTAAAATTACATGGCAGACTATGTGACTGCTTAAAATCGACTGACGGGTGATAAATTTATCAGGGGGTCGATGATCCAATCAGGGCGGATCAGATGTTGACATGGGGCCGACGATGGGGCCTTACACCCTGAGTTATTGCATGGGGCCATGGTGCTATTATTAAAACGAAAGCTTCATTTATCTCTGAAACCTTGTGGTTGCAACGGGCTTATAACGGTCGTATGAGGGTCCTCTGAGTGATATAGTCGTTTTGAATGACGTACGGATAAAGAAAATATTCTATGGAGGGCAGGAGAATGTTAAATTTTTCTAGGATTTTTCCAACTTTTATTTGGGTAACTATATTATCCCAGAGTAAAGCCTTAACACTTGTCTATTTTTTCAGGTAGTAGAATCATCTAATGACTCCTCACACCCAGGGCAGGCAGGAGGGACTGTCAGTCTTGTACTGACTTAAATCTACGGTGTCCTTCAATAGCCCTTTATATTCCGAGGTCATGGTAAGGAAATAAGTCCCGCGACCCCGGCAGGCTTTGGCCCTCTGTAGGATCCGTCATCATGCTGACGACTAGAAAGAAGAAAGAAAGAAAGAAAAGAGATTTATTGGGACACACAGGACAGAATAAACAAAATTACATGAATAAAAACAAGAGAAAAACAAAAATCAATAAAAGAAAAACAAAAGTAAAACAAAACAAAAAACATAAGACAATTTAGTCCTGTGCGAGGTCAAAAGGCTCCTACCTCAGCATGTGCTGTGGCATTTAACTGTCACAGCGCTGGTTTTCTGGTAGGGCCCAAAGTGAAGTCACGAACAGATACGTACATAAATAATATAACGAAAACAATAATAAATAAACAAAATAAAAAAATAATAACTAAACCAATAAGGATTATACTAAAAAAATAAATTAAAAATTAAAAAAAAATGTACCAAATCGACACCCGACGTATTTGTTTGTCGAAAAAGAAGAATAATATTTATTTTTCTTTATATTTGATTAAATGTAAACCTACTTGACTTGATTCCGGCTTCTAAATATACGAGCAGTAAATTATTTTTAAAATTTCTATAACACCGAATTCTACTCAATACCTATATAACAGTCAAGTTTCTAATGTATGTTCTGTATTTCGACATCATTATGATTCATGAGAGCGATCTGCAATTACTAAACAGTGTGGGTAGTCCATAAAATTGTTTTAGTTTACGCCTGAAACACGTTCCAATAGACAGATAAAGGTCATCGCCCCCATTTATGTAAGTGTGTATCGTAGATATTTGAAGCTTATGAAAGGTTAGGCTTAGATTTCGCCCATATATAGTTAGAGAATCGTAACAAGTCTGTCTGTCTGTAAATCCTGCCTACCTACATGGGGAAGAGACATGAGTTTATGGAGTTTATGTCAAGGTCAAAATTAACTAGGTATTTGAAGCCAAAACTGTTATTTTAACAGTTTCCTTAAAACGCATTTATAAATGTAACGGAACCTGGCCGTTATCATTAAAATCTGGGTTCATTGAGGCTGCCGAGCAATCGTGGGTAGGCGGTCGAGGAGAACTAAAATGACGTATTGAAGATAATTGTTACTGTATTTCAGCCAATACGGATGTAATCACAATCAGCACTTTCTAGTTAATTGGAATACAACGACACTCCACCAAACACGTCTTGCTTGAGTGCGATGCCAGCGGATTATCTCGTCCGACGGCCACACGCAAAAGAGCCCGGGGTCGTGTCAGAGTGAAGAAACGTCCACCATACTTCAAAATGTTCGCTGTCCTTCCTGACGTTTCTTGTCACTCTCCAAAAAGGTTCAAAGCGCCGTCAAATGTAATAAAGGTAATCAATAAACCGAGTCAAACCTGCCAGTTTTTACTGCAACATTTGAATGTACATACGTTAAATAATTACATTAACGTATGAGACGCAATCAATGATTTTTTTAGGGAATAAAAAATTTAACAGCGAGCATAATTTGAACCAGCTACCTCCTGATTCAGTACATACGACACTCTTTTCATTCGAGTCATCGAGATTCTTCCTAAAGTTGTTGAATTCTTTAATCCATTTCTAAAGTCTTACGATTACGGTGGTATATCGTTGAGCTTGATGCAAAGCGTGACCAACTAAAAGTTCGACCACCTGCAGCGATCAGTTGTAATTATATCGATGGTGTGCTCACATGCCCACATTGTGCGCGGAACATTGCAAAAAAGATTGGATACATAAGCCACATGCGAGCACACGAACGGCAACTAAACTTCATCATCTCAGCCATAGGATAACCTCCCCTTTTGATCTCCACATGTACCGGTTGGAAGCGACCTGCATCCAGCGTCTTCCGGCGACCTTCATAAGGTCGTCTGTCCACCTTGTTAGTGGACGTCCTACGCTGCGTTTGCTAGTCCGTGGTCTCCACTCTAGCACTTTTCGACCCCATCGGCCATCCGCTCTGCGAGCAATATGGCCTGCCCATTGCCACTTCAGCTTGCTAATCTTGCCCTGGTCGAAATCGGTCGGATCACATCATTATTATTGATTATATACTTTTCGCAAAATCCATTCAACAATTCCTTGTTATACCAACACATAATAACAACACAATTTGCTCAAGTAAATATTCACGCATCATTGATTTCTTGTTGGGCCTGTATTTGGCTAAGATAATCTCTCCGTTCGTGTAACCTTTTCATTAGTAAACCCTTCACATATTGTAAGGGTATCAGATGTATTATCAGTGGCGAATGAAGGTCTAATACCAATCAGATCGATATTTATTATACCCGCACAGCCCCTTTACCACTTATAACCAGTAATTACTGGGTGCGTCATTAATTTTCTAAGAGATCGCAGATTAATTATTGCCTATTTGTTTAAAAGAAAAGCGTGGTCTATGAGTCAATGTTTTCATGTCGAAAGAGTATTGTGTTTAGTGGTCTTTACTTACCATTGCGTAAAGTAAGGGAGGGTTCATATCTGACGAAACATCCGTCGCGTATTATCGGTCGCGAAAAAGCCAGGGGGCCGATTCTCGGTTTTAGAGATGGTGTCGAACTCGACAAAAATTACTAATGACGTCATTTTTTCGACAAATTTTACTGAACTAGTGAACTCTATCGTTAGCGTTCAACAAATGACCAATTTGACATATAAACTTTTAAAATTTGTCGAAAAAATTACGTCATTAGAAATTTTTGTCGAGTTCGACACCATCTCTAAAACCGAGAATCGGCCCCCAGAGCAGACAAATTTATAGAAAAACAATTGACCGTTCACACTCAACCGATGATCCGTTAGAGCGTCAAGGAACATTCGATGTTACGCTCGACGGATGTTCCGTCAGATATGAACCCTCCCTTAATCCTGTATGTTGTTGTCATAAATTGCCACTACTGGGAAACAAACACGCTACCTTTCGTTTAGTGGATAAGAATCAATAAGCAACATAAGGACGGCACCTTTAGCGCAGTGGCTGAGCGACTGCCGCAGCCTGTCGCGAGTTCCATCCCCGCACGAAACAAATATTTGTATGAAATTCAAACAGTTGTTCTGGGTCTGGGTGTTTCTGTATGTGAGCTTCTATATTTCTATATGCATCCACGACACAGGAGAAATTCATAGTGAGGGAAAAGGTAAAAGAAAAAAACTCACGAGGTTTTTAAACGGTTTTCTGGAGGATCTATCTAGTATCGTGTGTGTATTTACAACGTTCAAAATCACATACACTTGGACATAAACGAAATGACTACCAGGTTATACAACGGTCATAATAATGGTTGCCTATAAAAGAGCTAATTTCGAAAAAAAAACTTTTTGGCACCGCTTCCTCCATTATAAACTTTTATTGTACCAAACTTCCTAGGTTCGCGTTATTTAAAAAAAAAATGGATGTAACATTTTTCTTCACTCGTGAATCACCTTGTATATTAATTAATAGCTAACAAAAATGTCGTCTGTGTCAAACGTGTCTGTATATTATCTCAATAGAGTCCAAAATCGTTGGTGATAATTACTTAGGTCATATTAAACCCATAACGCCCATTTCCTATGAATAATAGTACAATTTACCCCATTTAAGTAGATATATATTATCATGGGCAATGCACAGTATTCCTCAGTGGGTTACTTTCCATTTACTCTCGGATCCAGTAAATGTATTTCGCCGAATTTCCTCGGTGGCTAAACAAACTTTTGGACGTTCCAAACATTGTTGTTTTGCCTCTAAGGACCACACTTTTTTGAAACAATAAAAGCTAAAACTTGTAAATAATGGGGTGTCCGCTTATATATTTATTTACACAAAGAAAGGTGCTAGCCATTTTGTACTGGTTTTACATGATAATTTCATCTTTTATAGAGGCTAGATAACTTTATTCCTAAAGGAGGTTTAGGTTCGTATTTATTATGTTAAAGGCTGATTTTTCAATAATCTGAAAACTTTTAGGTATCTGAGGAATAAAAATAGAGATTTGTCATTTTTCTATAGATAAGCTGTTAAACCGCCAGTTTTATTCCTTGGTTATAAGTTATCTGACTTTTGAAAAATCAGCCCTAAGATACTTATTTAGAATAGTTAGATTGCTCAATGGGACTTCCCGCCTCGTACATTTATAGAGTCTAAGGCGCTGCGCAAACGTAGACACTTTGTTGCCAATACGACACACCATCATGACAGGGAAACGTAGTTGTGACTACGAGTATGTGGTAAGTGAAAGCAACTAGACACAAAATATGTTTTACGTGTCAATACACAGGGAGTGGATGATTTCAAACTGGTTTTTCAAAAAAATCATCGATAGCTTGTATCTGACACAAGACAAACGTCAAAAAGTTTGCGCCCTGCTTAAGGAGGAGAAAGAAACGATAAACGTTTTTGACAAACGCGTTAAAGATTTGGGACTCCTGCGCATTAACGAAAGAGTTAGAATTGCTTGGCGCCGGATTCTGACAAGAGGTAGTCGCGGTTGAAGGCAATATGAACGCTCAGCTATCACCAATAATAATCATTACATCATCACCCACTGCTGGGTATAGACAGCCCCCTTTTTTATTTTGAGTAATTAGTTTTTTTTTCTATTTATATACATATAGATACTTTTTTAGTTTGGAGAAGAGTTTCTGACACAAGCATATTTATGCTTAAAACGGCCTCCTTTTAAGCATAAATATGCTTGTGTCAGGAAACCCGCCACCAATATTATCAATCAACTTGTAAAGAATAAAAATCTATTTGAATGAAAAAAAAAACTTTTGTTATGAAAAAGCCAAACATACTTCGAATAAATCAGACACAAAATAAAATATTTATTTACACCTTTAATCGTTTAACCGATTTTAATTATATTAATCATCATTGAATGCGTGAATTTTATCATGGACATTGCCAATTATTTTTTGATTTTAATAATCAAAAAATAAATGGCAATGCACAAAAATATGTAGGCCTGTACGTACACCGCGACTCCGGTATACAAAAGGCTACTGAAGGACACCGTGGATTTTAGTCAGTCAAGTCTGACAGTCCCTCCCGCCCTGCCCGGGCGGGAGGACTCATTTGATGATTTTACCACGTAAAAAAAAAAGTACCTACGTAATAAATGAAACATATTTTATTCAAATTATCTCATTTTACGTACCTAATTTTAATGTTAATATTTTTTGCATATAGTGGTCTGCAACTGTGATTCACCAAGCTTGTTCAGTGTGGGTTGGTAGATGACATAATAAAATAATGTTTTCGATTTATATAAATTAAATAAGCTTTTTTTCTTAACAGAGAGGAGGTCTGTATATCAGAAGTGGAATTATGACTTAACTACAATTAATTTTCATAACTAAATTCGATGTAGTAAATTACGAAAAAACGGGAGGGAGGCCTTTGCCCAGCAGTGGCATCATGGGATGTTAGAGTACCGAAAAATCATTTGTTATAAGTACTTTATATACCTCTACTGTAAAAATGTTATAACATTGTGATTATTTTATCAGTAGGTGCCAAAATACTATTTCAGTCATCCATTAATATAATGAATAGAGGAGAATAAGAAGAAAATAGTAGTTGAGATACTTATAACATATAATTATCTCAGCGACAATTATTATCTTCTAAAGGCGCACCCTCACCTTATTCGCGTGTAATGTGACATTATAGAACATTACATAGAATATTCGACTTCGAGTATTTAATTACCATACTACCTCTCTAACTGACGAGCATTCGCGTTCATTTAAATGTCATACAAGGCGCGCATTGTCATGCTCGGTTCTTCTCTTTCACACATTTATAAACTTGTTTTGTATCATTACAACATTACAAGGTGTGCATTGTGGCGCTCGATAGTCTTCCCTCACTGATGAAATGTTCGAATCTGTAACGTTACATTACTAGTGAATACTCGCGATGAGGGAGCGCCTTAAGACCGAATAAATTAATTGTTTTCAATAGTGAAAGCTTCATTAAAACGTAATTGCTCTCTCAGTTGCTTTCCTCTTAATTATTAACATTTATAATAAGCGTCTTAATACCTATTCCATTAAAACTTAAACATAGACTATGGTTGTATAACACAAGGCCAAACAATACCTAGTACAATATTGTATTTTGAGGCACAATAGATGAACAATTACGCTAGGCAGGACTATCAATCCTCAGCGCAAGCAATTAATTACAAGCTCTAATCACCACAATAATAATTACACACCTTAATAATTTCCTCTCCAAATAATAATTCAGAATTATTGTGATCCACGTTGCCAACTGATTTGTTGTAGTTATAAATATCCATCTACGTACGCCGAGCTGACCACACACAAAGCTATATTTTATGATTGATGGCACCATTAACTGTGTGGCTTGCTGTATTTAGGCACAAATGCTAGCAATAAATTTCAATTTTTTAGACTACGAATTTATTATGAGGGAACAAAAAAAATCGACTATTTAGATAGACGTTCGCAGTGTAAAACATCAGAGTGACGTCAAATAAAAGGAAGGGGGAAATAAAACGAAGTCAATTCTGAAATAAGTGGAACACATCTTTCAGTCCCGAGGGATCTATCGGCGTATCGACAGGGGACTTGGCGGCGGATCCCGTTCAGTCAAGTTTATTGGCAGAATTTCAATGCTTTGTCGTCTGCGATGTAATGGCAATTTATAACTGAACGATACGCGCGATTTGGTACGAATTTTCTAAAAGGAAAGGATGAGATCAACATTTCAATAGCTATCTAATCAACATTACCGGTATGTCCCGGGAAATTGATTGTTGAATGTGGAGATAATAATTTCACGGACGAGTCAACTTACATAGCGGCTATTTATAGAAGTTTTTTTACCGAAATACAAAGAAAAGATTGTCAGTGTTTCAGATCATTAAGCTGATATGGTTATGTTCAAAAAGACTCGTGTTTCAAAGAAAAGCTTTTCATAAAATTGAAATGTAAATACAGTTCTCTTTCAGTGAGCAAACGTCCAAGCTCCCTTTGTTTGAAATGTTTCGTTACACCTGCATTAACACAATACTTGTTCACTAGAGTTTTCTTAGTTTGTAAAAACAGAATGGCAACTCGTCTGGTACTGCAAATACAGGTACTTTTACTACCTATTCGTGAGGTCGATTTCAGTTTTATAAACGAAGCAATAACTTTATTATGTCGATGGTAAGATGGAAAATATTTCGGCGTATGGGTTCGATCTTTAACTGCCTCGAAGCCGAAGTGAGGTCAATTTATAAATGAGTGGGGGACATCAGTCACCCGGGACGTGGTCGCGAGGCACGAACGCTTGATATATTGCTTCAGTTTCACCTCCTTGACGTTTTTTTGAAAACGCTATTCCCTGTAATGGATAGTCGCAGATTCAAAGTAATTTGATGGAAGCCCAAAAAGTTCACCAATGATTGGCTTTTAATGGTTTTCAATTTAACTTTTCGGATGCGATGCGAAGTTTGGATAACTCAATTTTAAATAAGTATCGACCGCTATGAAGTATAAAGCGGCTTAAAGGTTATAGGACTAGTTTTAAAATTAATAACTCTGCCAACTTTCCTAAAATCAATTTTGTAACAATATTTTCTACAAATAGAAACGCCTACAGATTTCATATGGTACACGGAAAATATACATGAAAATATAACCCCAATCCCACACAGGAACATGGATATAAAAGGTTCGAAAAGGCCCCTATTACCGGCATCGGCACTTTGGGAACAGCCATCGCACCTCTTAGGGTAGATTAAAAACATAAATAGCAGTGCCACAGGTTCAGCTAACTACGCCTTCTTATCGAGTAACCACGCAAGTTAAGACCACAGCCCGGTACCCACGACACGCGATACAACGATTAAAATACTTTTTGTTCTTAAACACGGGCTTTGTAATTGTTTGCTTACGGTTTCAATGTGGAGACGGCTTCTGTTTATGTTTGGTGGGATGGGTGGAGATAGAATTGGTTATATTTTTTATGGATGATGGTCGTTGTGCTTTTTTTTCTACTTGGTAAAATCATCAAATTAGTCCTCCCATCCAGGGCAGAGCGGGAGGGACTGTCAGACCTCGTACTGACTAAAATCCACGGTGTCCTTCAATAGGCCTTTACGTTCCGAATTCTTGGTAATTTGACAACTCCCACGACCATGATCGTTGTGCTACATTTCCATTTGAGTTAATCCTTAGCTAATCCATAAATATTTAGGTCTAGTCAATAGGTCAAAAACACAAGTTATTTTTCGAGAACTTCGGCAAGTGACAAAATATTACACTCTGTTTGAGCAGAAGAACGGCAAAAATTCCAAATTTTTACCAAGCTTAGATTAAAGATTACAGTGTGTTCTTTTGTAAGCACTTGAGATAATTCTGCTTACATTTTTTATATCAGAATAGAATTAGTTTTTTAAGTAGAATTTTCCATTACAAAATATTTGTTTTGTCTAGACCAATGTAAAAACTAATATTGTAATCGTATAGCAAATATTTTTTTAGAAACACGCTGCCTGAGTGGTTGTTCGGCATGTCGCGGGGTCGATCCCCTTACAGAACAAACAATAGTATAACCTAAAACCAGTTGTTCTGGGACTGGGTGTTTGTGTGTTTCTATGTTTATCGCAACCACGACACAGGAGAAATTCATGTTGTGGGGCAAAAATCGACGATGTATTCACTGTTAATCATTCGATAAAATGAATGTCATGGTCAATTTCTTTTACTTATGAGAGCTACACTACAATCTAAAAGCAACATTATCCCAATACAAACAAAGATGTAATTTTGACAGTAAACAAATATCAGAGGTAAAAAACAAACAAGAAACATTGCTTTAAAAGGATTATAATAATGTAGTACACCCCAGTCGCTCCACATCATCTTCAACAAATAAGACATGACTAGAACACAAAACAAGTGAACTTCGAAATTTGCAAAACATGAAACCCCATGCCGCCACCACCACAATAGCAAAGGCGTGAGAATATGTTAAAGGTAAGCGTCCACAGATCCGCATCGCACGTATCCGACGTATCGTATGTAACGGATTTTAGTTTGCCTTGTATTAAAACTCATACAACAGCGTCCACTGATCCGCATCGTACGGACGGCTCATCGGCAATGCCTATATGCGATGCGTACCGATGACGTTATACGGAATGATACGGATCAGAGGACGCGCCCCCCACACTTACTGAACCCTTTTTTCTTCTTTTTCTTGCATTCCTCTTCTGCCAATAAACAAGCAATAACGACTTCTGCATCGCTTTCCTCCTTTCTCACAAAAACTTTCGTAAGAACGTATGATCACTAAAATACCAAATGAAGGTGGCATCGGCAATCCGATTGCCGATACTCGCGTCGGCAATCCGATCGCTGCCGATAATAAGCAATAATAATTGGCAGTGCGATGTGCGCTCGGATACGGACGTGTTAAATATAACGAATAGTTAATTCTCGTGTTGCGCGGCTATAGCCGCTGCCCGTTGCCGTCGCTATGACTTCACATCAACTCATAGCTAACGAGTTGTTGGCATTTATACAACATGCCATCGACACCATGGACGAGGTGAGCATCCTGCAGATCTGCAGATCAAATTTCAAGGAAGATGAGATTAGCAGTGGTAAAAAGCTGCTATTCCAAACACTTGGAAAACTCGACCAGATGCCGTCCCGCAGGAGAGATGGGACAGATAAGAGTATCCAGGACATCATCACCTTACTGAAGGTGACCGATCCAGACGACGTGCCTGCGTTCGTGGCGAAGGAGTTGCATCGGCTGCCCCCTGTCACGTTTGACCACGTTGATGTAACTAGGCTGTTGAGAGATATCACATCCCTGAAGACAAGCCTGGCCGAAGTACAGTCCAAATTAGAGGTGTCGGATCGCACCATAGGTGAACTACGTGCCGAAGTAGTGTTGTTGCGCAACGCTGGTGTCGTAAGTAGGTCACCTGAGCCCTCTAATGTGAACACGCGCCGCGGGGCGCTGAATGCATCCATCAGCAGTTTTGAGTCGGCGAATTTAAATACATCGTCGACAGTCAATGTTGCGGACGATGCATTACGTTCCGCCACCGACCGTCCCTCAACTACGGTCGCGGTTACACGCGTTAGTACGTCAACCCCGAAACGTGCTTACGCTGCTATTACTGCCACCAACAAACCAGCTGCGCCTCAATCTAAGCAGCAAGGGGATAAGCAGGTACCTATCCAAAGGGATCTGCCTCAGCAGGGTCCAGTGAAGGACCAGTGTGACAAGGATGGTTTTGTCAAAGTTGAGAAGAAGAAGAGGAGAAAGCCTACTTGTCGGAACCAGTGCGGTACCGCACCGACCGGACCGAATCATCTGCTGCGTCCTGCAGTACCAGCGACGCTGCTGTACGAGTCCCGGCTGCACTACACTACAAAGGTCGAGTCGATTGTAGAGTATGTCCGCATCAAGACCAAGCTTATCCTGAGGGTCGAGCAGTTGCAGTCTCGTCACAACGTGAACTTCAATTCTTTTGTGGTGAGGGTGCCGACTGAACATCTGTCGACTTTCACAAAAGAGGAGTTTTGGCCTAGAGGTGTATTGTTCCGGCGATTCCGAGGCCGGATACCTGACACCGCGCGACACACGACGCCGTCTCTTCGTGTGAATTAGTTTTATTTTCATATTGTTTATGTATAGTATTATTATATTAGTTAAGTCATATTGTATTGTATTATAGTATTTTATATGGGCCTTGAAGCCTGAGTTAAATAAATAAATAAATAAATAAAAAAAATAAATAATTAATCCGTTTGATGCGATGCGTACGTACGATGCGGACCTGTGGACGCTTACCTTAAACAACCTTTTGTTTACTAAGCAACTTCAAATGTATAAGCTTTTAGATATTCTGTTATACGATATCAGCTGTCACAACCCCTCCTTGCGAATGACGAGGGATAATAACTGGGCAAGTATTAGTAACACTTTTGTACTCGTATTTACGTTACGTTTAATGTAACACGTGTTAGTTTTCGATGTAGGTAAGATCGACAGTTGAATGAACAGTTTCAAGGACGGATATTATTTGCCAGAACAATGAGCTCAGGTTGATAAGCTCTGAGCTTATCGACTGCTACTACGGCTAACAGCGTACTACTTTGACGGCACTCGACTGATTGACTGTCCAATACGTGACGAGGATTCAATTCCTGCACGGGAAAATATTTGTATGATTTACAAGGAGTTGTTCCGGGTCAGGGTGTTTATGTATGTGGGTTTCAATGTTTCTAACATACTCACAATGTAGTAGAAATTCTTAGTATGGGGCAAAAAGAAAAGACTTTAATTAGTAATTTTCATGCTGCAAATAAATAGTTATATAGCACGTACACGTAGCCATCGTAGCAGTGCTACGCCGTAGCAGTTTCGTAGCAATACCAAATATTTTATTTTAAGACCTAAAACACTGAAAATGGACCTTTATTTAAACAATATATCGATACCTCCTAAGTATAATGAGTCAACTGACATTATAGTAATTTTACAGGAGAGCGATTTGAAGGCAAATCGTTTATATTTTAATGAAATCAAATTAATTCGAAGTAAAGTAAATGTTTTTTTAATAAAAATTGTAAGCTCTTCCTTTGGTATAAAATGATTTTGCTGATTTTTGTTATTAAATGACATTTTATGTAGATGACTGGGTATACGCCGGCGGGACTCAATAGTGAAATGGTTTAACTACCAGTTATATTCATGTACGTTGTCCATCAAAATCCATCGTTTACACCAAAATCACATGAAATATGATGGTCGTTTTATTAATATAATTTTACTTTTGTTTGTTTTCGGGGTTTTCTGTCTCACTTAATAATAAAATGTTGAAATTATATCACTTGACTCATTATACTAGGAAAGTTCTTAGTAATGTTAACATTTGAAACCTCAACGTATACTGGACCAACTTAGTTTACCGAGGTTTTTTTGTTAGTATTTTTTTTTTGTAATACCTTACGTTTTGTGGGATTAATAAAAGCTAGGAAGAAGAACAAGAATCGTAAACCAAAAAACAACTCATTTTGAAAAATCACAATGTATTTTTCGCCATAATTAAGTACCTGAGACTATCTTTTTAACAAAATAGCTTTCTAAAAGCTATACAACGTATACAAATGACTATTAAAAAAAATATCAGTGTTCCATCATAGTCTCATAAAAAAAAAATTAAATAACCCCCGACATAAGAACCTGAATCCCTTTTAAATGTAACGTAAGTTTAAATTACTTTTTAGATGGATCTTGGTTTTTATTTCAGGGGACTTTTTGAAATTTTAATCAAATTTTTATTTCACACTTTTTATAGGTACATACTTATTATGTATCATTTATGTTGGGCGGTTACAGCACATAAGTTGCAAGAGACGACAGTTGAAAATACTGTGGATTACTTAGATAAAAGTACTTTCGCAAAAGGCCAAGCCTATGAAGCCATAAGTGGAGTAAAAACCTTGGATGGTGTAGTGTGATGATTTAATAACCCACATGACAAATAATCTTTAGCAAAATTGAAAAGACTGAGATGTATTAATTGATACTCTCACTTGACAATCGGATTTCCATGTCTCAATTTTCCCTCCACCAAATTTCATTTAAAATGAAGCTAAGAACACTCTCGATTAAGTCATCAATATTCGCTTTCATTTGAGACCCCACTCGTGTATATATGCAGACATTCGGTTATTTTTCCCCACTTTTACCCCCACAACTCGGCAGAACCGATTTTGATCAAACACATCTAAGAACACTCTCACGTAAACCACCTTTATTAAAAAAAACTTAACTGAAATCGCTGACAGATAGACACATCAAACTCGTAATACCCCTCTTTTTCTGTCAGGGTTTAAGCCCTTTACGTTCCAGGTCACGGTATTCGTTAGTCCCGCGACAACAAACGATGCTAAGAACACTCTCGATTAAGTCATCTATATTCCCTTTCAGTGCGCTTTCATTTAAGACCACACTCGATTTTTTAAACCCTCGGTTCCCACTCCCCACTTTCACCCCCACAACTTTTAAACGGCTCAACCGATTTTCATCAAATATGTCTAAAAACACTCGCTGAATTACGTGCGAGTGTAATTTAATAGAAAAAAAAAACTAAATTGAAATCGCTTCATCAGGTCGTATGATACTACAAACAGACAGACACGTCAAACTTACAACACCTTAAATGACATCCACGATATAATTATTATATACGAATAATAATAGGTAACTTTACGACACAGGATTATTACCTATAATTGCGTGTGCACTCGCCGCCAATCATCGTATACTGAGCCGAAATAAACTTGTATTGATGCGCGCCCCGCGTACACTGGTACAATTTTATTTAGATCAGTTTAAAAGGAACGATTGTAACTGATGTTGTAATTGATTTAGTATACGTGAAATTATCTCGGTAATTATTGTACTTTTTAATTTTTTTTTAACACAAACTTGAAGATCACGGTTTATAAAGTTCATTTATGTAAAAAAGTAAAAATACCTAAATTTGTTAGTTGACTCAGTATACTTAGGAGGTATCGATATCTTAGAATCCCTTTGAGAGAAAGCTTGATTGTTGAAATAATCAACTTTGTCATGCTATATTTAGTAACATACCTTATCTAAGAGATTGCAGAGATATTTGTAATGTTTATTTTTGCGATGATAATAATTTGTGTTATTTGTACAAAAAAGCTTTAATCAGAGAAGATTCTAACAGGCAATAGATTTAAAATAAAAATAAAAGTAACGGCTCCAGGAAATAGTCAAACGCTTGTTTTCGATTACTTTTTTAGCATTGGTCCATTGATTTAACTACTTGAACGGGATTACAGTGAAGTATCAGATTTTTGGGGTAGGGTAGGTTTATTTTGTTTTTGTACCGTTGTTTACAATAAAACTTTTTAAATCTCCAGTACCTTATCTCAAGTCCTCAAATGAGGACGAGTAATTTCGAGTTGCTCTGGGTGACTGAGTTTGACCGACTTGACTGACTAGAAACCACCTTGTCGGTTCAGTTGCCCTGGGAATTCCAGGGCTGGAGTGTTATCTTAAAGTTTTATTGTATTTTTATTATTATATTTTTGTAATCCTGGCATGTATTTGTCGATCTATTTCTTCACTTGCATTAATGCTTCGCAGGAGGAGGTGACCGCTTCCCATGCCATGACACGAGAAGTCGCTACTGTCTATCGCCTCTATTACTCAACGCCTCTAGCGCTTTACCCCAGCGGGGATGATTTACACCGTATGCCCGGAGGGGTGGTCCACACGGCGGTAACACTCGGGCGTATGCTGTCGACAAGAACGTCTCGAAATAAACGTGTCTGAGGACCTCCTAATACCGGAGATTTGAGCATGCTACTGAACATATTAAAAAGAAATAAGTCATGTTATATTTATAGCCGTTGCAATCAAAAACTAAAATTCATATAAATGCCACCCCATTTCAACCACTATCACAAGAATATTAATTCACAAAACTTAATTCAAAGTCAACACAAGTCTGTCGTTTCAAGTCGTTACGAGGTTTTTGCAAAAAATATTTCCCCATTATAATTCCACCCTTCAAAAGTGCGGCCACCTTTACATGAAAGGTTTCCAACGACATACGTTGTGTAAAAACTTTCCGTTTGGCAAACCCATTTAGACGACGGGGCTATTTTGTTGGCTGAACTAAAATATTCATACATTATAATTCTATGGTTTATTTCACTTGAAAGGCATGAAAGAGGGTTTTTCTTAAGACGTGTTCGACATTGAGTGTGTACAAAGTTTCCGTTTGGCGAAACACATTTGTAGAAGTTAGTGATTCGAGAAGGCCGTTCGTTGGAGGAAATTACTGAATAAATTCGATTGACTCCAGCACTCGACGCGACCTATTGGCGGCTGATCGACTGTTCGCGTGTACGACGCCTTACAACCATCTTTGGAAATAGTGAATAGAGTTTTTTTTACGTATATAATAAGTGAAATTGGCTCATGGCCGATATACTGCAGTTACCGTTTTATAAACATTTAATTTTTACTTCAGGGAAATCGAGCTGTTTCTACTGTTGGGACGCAGGTTTTCTCTCTATGAAGAGGAATGGACTATAATCTACCACACAGATCCTGTGTGGGTTGGTAGACACTGTATATTGTATTTCTATTTTTTAAATTGTAGTTCATGTCGATGTGCTCACGAATAAGCCTTGATACAACCTCCAACTCATTAGTTGGAACCGTTGCCACTAGACCACTACTGCCTCCTACCCATAACTGCTAGTTTACATAATTTATTATGAAATAAATAAAACCAGGGAAATAAAAACAAAAGCAACTTTTTAAATGGTTTTCAACCTGTTGGCTAATGTTTTGCTTGATTTATTTTTAATGATGCTAACGACCCTTCCAAATAATCGTAGGTGGTTGCAAAATATAAAGCTGTGTACTGACAAAAGTTACGGGCCGTAATGTACCATTCGCAGCGAGCTACGAGCCAGTTGTTTATTATTCCGAGTGCCTTGTTTCCTCGTGCTGACTGCACGAATGCTAGCTGTGTAACACGTTACAGTACGTCCCGCAACTCCTGTCAGTACCTGCCTTAAAATGTATGTAATAACTGTTGTTAAAATGTAGATGACTTTTTCATACATTTGCTGTTCATAAATGTGTAGTAAACAGGCTATAGAAAACTTTTTGAAAAAATTAAAATTGAATTCTGAAAAAACACAAAATGTGTAAAATAACTTTACTTTCGAAAGTAGGTGCTTTATTTTTTATTTCCTTTGAATTTTTGTCTTCAACTTCGGAAGGAAAAGTTACTTTGCACTTTTCTGTGGGTACAGACGTAATCACCGATAGTTTGCTAACATCCCTTCAGATACTGACATGATTACCATGGCACCATCCTTTCTAACAAAGAAGAATTTTCTTTGTTAGAAAGGATGTTTCTTTGTCCAGGCGTCATCGTGATCGAGAAATCGGGAATCTTACATAAAAAATAAAAAGGTTCTGATTTTACATAGCTTTCTTTTATAAAAAATGCCTCACTTGGTTAGGTTATACATAGGTAAGCAATAGAAGAATAAAATATTTTTAAAGCATTTTCGTACAAAGAGAGTTCTCATTTGTCTTACAAAACTCAATGACCTTTTCATGAAACGCTCAACAATGTATAGTAACCTTTATGAATTATAACACAAAGTAAAGTGTTCCCACTCACACTTCTAAAAAAGGTTAACCAAACCAAAAACTTTATCAAAAGTCGCTCCAAGACTTCGGCAGCACTTTGTATTTTATTCACTGTTTTTATTTTACCTGGGGTTGAATCTCAATTACCGGTTACTAAGAAAATGTGTCGTGCAAACTCAATTAGGCTTTCTGTCGTCGCTTTACCCCATTTTAGAATATCTGAGATTTGTTACTAATTAAACGAGGGAAAGTTGTGAATGAATTTTGTTGAAAGCGTTTGTTGTTTGTTTTTGCGATTTTCTGAATGATACGTTTATTTGCTGTGCCGCCACAAAAATAATTCCCCTCGAAAAAAAGTTTTGATCCTGTTCTCCTAGTACTTTCTGTTCAGATTCCACATTGTGTCCTCGTTTTCGGTAGTTTTGTAGTTTCTGGATTTATTATTAGATTATTCTGTTATCCGTGCGGAAAAAAGAAATGGGGCCAATTTACAAAATTTAATTAAAAAAATATATTGTTACCGTTGTATTGAAGCTTGGAAGTCTAACAAGCTGTCTTAGTAAGATTTTAGTCGGTTCATGTAAAACACTGATATTTTTAGTTATAAAATTACAACAAAAATTGGCATTGATTTTTACATCAATTGATGATATTATGTGAATAACAATAATAAAAAAGGTCCACTGAATAATAAAGCTGGGCCAAACTTATGTTATTCTATTCTATTTTTCTCGAATGGCAAGTCAAGACGATGTCGACTATTCAAACTTATGCTAATCCCGCGTTAGATATGACGCAAAATTCGCGTAACGATAATGTCAGCTCGGAAGTCTTTCACTTCATTCAAATAATCTCCCTAGAACCTTTATTACAATCAACACGTAAGCACTCATTTCGTTCAGAATTCGACAGTTTCGTTTGAAAAGAGGTTTTCGTTTTTCCAACTCTTTGTTGGCCTTTTGGCATGCATTTAAGTCGACATATTAAGTAAATAAGATACAATACACCTGTTTTAATAATTATAACATATTCTCCCAATTACCATATAAAACGAATCACGAGTAAAACAAAGGGCATATCGAACTGAATTAAATTTCCATGTTAATAAATAAGCTATAAGCAATCTTTACTGGACTGTGAATTTATTTTAATAGTCCTTAATAACGGTGTCAAAAACAGATATTTGTAATTCCGCATTTAATTTGTTACTATTAACTATTTTGTTGTCTAAAACAATCTGTTGTAATATTAGGCTTTATCATTGTAAACAATATGTTTTGTTAAACAGATTTGTGCGTACAACTTTATGCAAAATCTGGCATCTTTTACAGTACAAAATTACGTTAGTTTCCTCTTTAACTACTACCGAAGTTACTATAGTCTATATTTCTTTGTTTTTTTCTCTTATGTTTAAAAAAAATAATCATTGCTCCACACTAAGAATTTCTTCGAATCGTGGTGGGTGCATTTAGGAACATTAAAAGTCGCATAAAAACACCCAGGCCCGAATGAACTACTAGTATTTCTTCAACAAACGAATAAATGCGAAAAATATTGACGGACTAATTAAATGCCTAATTTAATATAGGTAGATACTTCAGATAACTGATCGATTTTCACTGAAGCGCTGTTCAGTGAAATCGATCAGGTATCCATTGAAAACCGACCGCTATTCTTACAAAAGCATTCCATTCAGCCCTTTAATATAACAAAAAAATTAGCACTCCCTTTGAACTTCCAAATAACGAGGTAATTTGCCCAGCGGTGGCTTTAGGCAGCATTTCCTTATTACGTATTATTTAATTTTGCAAGACTTTTTTGTATCAGAATTCTGTATAAAAAATTATAATTAAAAGAAGTATGCGATCATTTTGTGAACTTGTTTTTTTTTGTTGCTGTATATTAAATTCTGATTTCATATTATTTTTAGATTCTTTATTTAAACATGTCAATTGAGAATAAAAGAAAATAATTATAAAATAATAAATTGAACTGTATCAATTGTTTTTCCATTCTTTTAAAAAAAAAACAGCTCTTGATGACAAACTTGTTTTGATGTGTGTCTGAGACTGGATGGAAAGCAATGGAAAAAGATTTGGAATGGACATCACGAACTGGTCAAAGGAACGTGGGAAGACAACTGACCAGATAGCTCTTTTTGGTCTTATTTTTAAGAAACTTTACCCCACACTAGGGATTTCTCCTGTATCATGGGTGCGTTTAGAGAGTGCGGGGCAGTGGTCCAACTGCTCCGTCCAACTAGTTGGACCACGGGCCTTCACTAGGGGCAGTTGTCCAACTTTAAAAATAGTTGGACAACTGCCCCTAGTGAAGGCCCGTGGTCCAACTAGTTTGACGGAGCAGTTGGACCACTGCCCCACACTCCGTTTAGAAGCATATAAACTCACATACACAAACACCCAGACCCGAAACAAACAACTTGTAGGTCATATAAATATTTGTTCCGTGTGGGGATCGAACTCGCGACACGCTGCTGTCACAGGCAGTCGATCATCAACCGTGTCATCTAACTAATAAATGGCCGAAGGAATCTAAACAGTCAACAAAAAACCAGACAAAAAAAAATTCTACAAGGGTTCCTTATTTCATTCAAATATAACGGATGCTAAAATCGATAAAAATAAATGCTACGTACATTAGAAAAGCCTTAACAGCCAATAATCATCGAAAGCAAAATATTCGAAGAATGGCCACCAAAAAAGATGAGAGGGAAGCTTTTTAAAATGCAAAAACACTCTGTGAAAAGATGAGACGGTGATGAAGCGATACGTACAGTTAGCCCGTCTGTAATTATGTTGAAGAGGGTACACCATTTTACTGGGAAATTAAACGAAAACACTCCGCCCCTGCCGTTCGCTTCCTGAACATTTGCCACAGAAAAATAGGAATAAAATACATAAGCATTCTATATTCTTTGAGTGTTTTTTTCTTTAATAACGCCGGCGTGTACCAAATGTGAGCCTTGGTAGCGAAATTATGATAATTCTCTGTTTTGTAACCGTATTACAGAAGTTTTAACGGTTGCTTTTAAAGTTAATTTTACCAACTGTAACACGTAAATTATGTAAACTTGAACTTAACATTGAAATAAAAACATTCTTTATTTTTATAATTTTCTTTTCTTCAAAGCCTGTAAAGTATTAAAATATCACAAAATCTATTTAAAGTCGATGACTAAATAAAAAAGCAGTTAGTTCCACTCGAGCTTCATGGAGCAGTCAGCAAACTGACGACGGTTCCATAGGGCCAAACGCCTACCAGTTATCACAGGACCGTCTTTAGAGGTAACTTGTGATCCTGGAATGCAAAGGGCTATTGAGAGAACAAGGTGGCTTTTGAGTCAGTAAGATTCAAAAGCAGTTCGTTCCGCTCCAAAAAGGCTGGAAGGACTCATAAACAACCAACCAATAAAAAGTAAATTGCAGCGCCCAAAGTTTGAAGCCACAAAAACATGCCAATCCAATCGTCCCTAAACACGTTTTCAAGATTAGTTCAATATTCAGTATCAAAGTTACAGTGCAGGATTCTCCAGAAGGATTTTGCGTAAAAGCCCAACAAAGCTTTACCGACGCACTTTACTACATGGATTACGTACAATTCCCCGTTTCATACGAACAAATCGTACATTTTGTCGGATTTTATACATTTATCCCTCTTAGTAATGTTTTTGCAGCTCCGTGGTCGAGCTAACTTGCATGGAGCATTCATAAATTCCTTTGACAGTTGAGAATTTGAAAATTATGCTAACTACGCCCAGTGGTTTCTTCCTAATCCCATTTCAATGTTGAAATTATCTACTGAGCTGCATGAAATTAACATGACTATTACAGTACTGAGAAAGCTGTATTTATTGTGAGAGGTTGTGAAATTAGAGCATTTTGAGACATTCAGTTTACTTACAATGTTACTATTTGCAAAGTAATAATGTTGTAAAAGCAACCACGCGATGAGCCAAAATTTATCACCTCGCTTTTCAAGAACGAGGTCGTGAGTTTAGAGTCGAGCAAGTACTCATTTATCTTTTTCAATTCATTTGTGTACTTATTAATTTTATCATTGGATATTATATTCGTGGAGTAAAATTATGAAGAAAGTGAGACTTCTATGATAAATAAAATGTTTAATCCTAAAGCCATGTCAGAGGCATGTGTAGTTCTCAGAAGCGGATTATTAATTTTTATATCAGAAGATTCACTTCTACAGATTTCCTTTTTCCATGAAAATTTTTAAAAAAAATCATTCTCAATCCATACATACAGCTAATAAATATTAAGCGAATACTTACTCTGTTATGTAATGACTAGTACCGTTATCACGAGTTTTCAGTAAATGAGACGTAAAGTAAACTAGAACTTTGACACTTTCAAATTGACAATTTTCAACGCCTCTGGTGTGCGAAGAAGGAAAAAATTAGTTCCTTCTTCGCACACCAGAGGCGCTGTTCCATTTTTTTTTCTAAAGGCACTGTATACTGAAGTAATAACTGTCTGCTATGCCAAAACAGACACTGAAACCTATTAAAAGTTAATAACTTTCAAGTTAATAACATTTTAGTATTAACTTATTAAAATTAAAATCAGCAAGAAGCTTAATAAGCAGACACGTTAAGCCAAATTTAAGGTTTGGGTACACAAGTCTCAATGTTTAATTAAAAATGAAAACTAAATTAAAACGTCTGCAGACATTTTATAGTCCCGGCTGGAAATATTAAGTAAATATCAGTCAGGAATATTAAAAACATAGTACCTAAGTCAATAACATAAACTTCAACAGGCGTTCAAATAACTTAGTTTATTTTAAGTTTTGCTAAATACATAAGAATTCTGTTTTATTGCTAGTTGACTACTTTAAAATGCGACGGTTTCTGAGAATTGATGGATATTAATTGTCACACTTTCAAGCAAAAACTACTGAAAGGTTTTGAATGCAATTTGGTACGTAAATTAACTATTTACTTACATACATTATTCATACATTATACTGTACGATTTCGTGCGTTCACGAAACTTAAAAAAAGAATCAGCGGCTTTAAACAAATTTAATGTTATTTTTTTTTTTAATAAACGTGTTACTGATCTTAGTAGGTAAATACAATTTTGCAAAAACTTTGACTGGCCTATTTATCTAGTGGTTAGTGACCCTGACTGGTATGCCGGAGGTCGTGGGTTCAATTCCCACCCAGGACAATTGTTTGTGTGATGAGCACGATCATTTTGTTCTGTGTCTGGGTGTAATTTATCTATAATATGTATGTGTTTAGAAATATATAAGTATGTTTATCAGTTGTCTAGTACCCATAACACAAGCTCTGCTTAGCTTGGGACTAGATGGCGTTGTGTGATAGTTGTGGAATATTATTATTATAAAAACTGCATTTCCAAGAACTTACAAATTACTATCACTCGAGCATTCCCGAAGCCAAGGGTGACGATTTAAGTTTAAAACATAATAATAACGATTGTGCCGATGTCTTAATACAATAAAAAGAAGACATGAAAACGAAATTAAGTCCGGCAGTCCGCTGATTAAACGGTGGAAGTAGGGCCTTGAACACAAAGTAGGGAGAAAATGGAGTGAAAATGTGCAGGAGGACGGAGCGTGGGAATGTTTACGCAAACATTTTGACACTCCCCTTTTTGGAAATACGCTGTGGATTATTAGTTTAAGATACAAACACGAATAGCGACGCTTCGCTTTTTTTTTACCGAAGAAATGGGATCGCGAAACGAATTTTAAAATGATTGCCAAGTCAAAATAATACTCTTTTAAGAGAGAAACTAAACAGATATAAAAGACACTGGAATAAATATCTAAACAAAAAACATTGTTGAAATTTCAACACTCTGCTCGGCGCCGAAAGTTGCTATTTTTTATAGTGCAATTTTATTTTTGCTTTTTGTTTTTTTTTAATATTCCACAATATTCGTAACACGATGCGTATTAATTAATTTAATAAATTATAAAAGTGGTCAGAATAAAAATCTTCCGAAATAAAATATGTGAGTGCTCCATTTTGTTAATTTTCTGTGACGGAAAGTTTGTATCAACAAAAAGAGATATAAGAGCGATTCGTATTTTTCTTGTAACAGCTGTACGCAAAGTTTGTAATTATCGTTTCACTGTAGTTTAATTTGTTGCGATGTAAACTTGTCACTAGATTTTTCTTTGAATAATGTCTTATTGAACTGTTGTTTTATTATTTTTATTCTCTTTGACAGAGGAGCAAAACTGATTTTAGTTTTTTTTTTTAATTAAATCCTTTTTTTACATAGTAAAATCAACCTATGACTTCTGTCAGACTTGTACTGACTAAAATCCACGGTGATCCTTCAATAGCCCTTTACTTACCAGGACCACGGGTACCAGGTGAGACAGTCCCGCGACCGTCTAAGTAACTTTTGCCCTGCCACCGAGAACGTAACGGGGATGCCAAAGTTCAAGAAAAGTTCAAATGTTTAGTATCATACAAAGTAGTAAAGCTGTCCGCATTTACTTTAAGTGTGGACATAATAGCTAATTAAGTTGGCTTCAGCTAGGTTTTAACGTTAGTGGCGATTAGCATCTACTACTCAAGACAACGAAAAATTTATAGGTTGATACTTGATAAAATTAAATTTCAAGAGAAGTAAAGAGTTGTGATTTTACGACGAAGATATAAACCGCAGTGATGAAAAGTTGGATTATCATCTCCAGTACCTTCTTGCATTCTCTTAGAAGAAACTAAAGCTGTTTTCCAAACTTGTTTAGCAATCTTTTGTTTCACTCATTTTTAGGGTTCCGTGGTAAAAGGGTCTCTAATCTAGGCCTGCAACTACAGAGCTTTAAGTTTACTAGAAAATGTACTTTAGATACCTCTTCTGTACAGTCTATATGTTGCTATGACTTATTCATTATTAATTCAAAACTATCAAGCCCGACACTCAATATAATCAATCAATCATCATCATATAATGTAAAAATCAGTACCACTTTTCGTTGTAATTTTAGAACTCAAGAACGGGCTCACCTATCCAAACCAAATGTTTAGGCTTTGTTCGGACTATTTAGTAGATGGTTTATGTGATGTTTGCACAAAATCGGTCGAGCGGTTCTTCACTTATCATTTTTTTTAATTTTTTTTTTGTAGTAAAGCACGTACCGGGCCGTTAGTTCAATATACAATTATTAAAAAACTTGCATTTAAGTTGCCATTTTAATGAGTGCATCGAAAGGTCATCTCTTGTAATTCAATTTTAGGCTTTTTCAAAACTAATGTATCTAAACTGCTAATATTCAGCTGCATCTGGTTCGACTGGAAGCCGGCCCCAGTATAGTTGGGCTAGGCAGGTGCACTTGCATCGTAACTTTGTTCGTTAGCTACAGAACCCATAGCGCAAGTTCATTTACACTTGTCCAGTTCTTAATATACCCCTTTTTAATTCCACATTTAATATTGTGTTAAAAAACAAGACTGATGTTTTAATTAAAAACGTGTTTACATTTCAACAAACACTTTAAGGTAGACAGGAGGCTTAGATAGTCATAAATTATGTGTTTTTAGTTCGAGTTATGCGGTTCAAGTGACAAGGGATGAGCGATCACTGTTGCTGATATTACTGTATTGCAAAAATGAAATGGCAAAGTAGGTTTTGAAAATTTTTGTTTTTATTATTTGTATAAAAATAGCGCTTACTTATTCATTTTTTTGCCTAATCCTTATCGGAGCTAACTGTCTTTTGCGTTGATATTAACTAACAAAAAAATATGATAAAACTAGCTGCTGCCAGCGGTTTCACCCGCTACAACTCGAAAATTATCCCACGGGAACATAAAATCGGGATAAAAACTATCCTATGTGTTAATCCAGGTTATAAACTATCTGTGTACCAAATTTCAGCCAAATCCGTTCAGGAGTTTTTGCGTGAAAGAGTAACAAACATCCATACATCCATACATACAAACTTTCACGTTTATAATATTAGTAGGCATCCATACATACAAACTTTCACGTTTATAATATTAGTAGGATTGTGAATGTAAGTGATAAGAAACAACAACAGATTTCACGTGTCTATATTTTAATACAAGTTAAAACACTCTATAAGTTGTTAGCATAAATAAATTATCTGATAATAGCTTCTATCCGTTGTAGTGAAAAGTTTCGTACTAGTCCATCCAAAGAGTAAATAACAATAATCCTCACACATTACGACTTTTGGTTACAAGTCTCATGTTTATGGCATTGTGGAAGTTATCAGGAGTTTCAGGCTTCAGCTTCAGGGTGTGTAAAATGTACGCTATACGTTAGAAGTTTCAACGTATAATGTGCTGTGTGATTCAGGGTGTGTAAAATACACACCCTGAATCAGCTCCTGAAAGCCAGAATTAACAGTGGTAGCTCATAAAATAAAACTACTGAAGCAAGTTGAAAGAAAAATCGATTCACAAACTTTTGAAAATACAGTTGAATCGAAAACCTCTTCTTTGTATTGAAATCGGTTATTAAAAATAAATAATTTGTTCCTAATATAAGTTTTCATCGTTTACTCGCCTTTTCCCAAGAAAGATGAGGGAACAGCGTTAGTTTTCGTTGAAGGGCTAAGACATCCTGTTTCGCATGTTTTGAATGACGATCCATTCAAGGGTTTTACTACAAAAAAGAAACCTCTATGCATGGCCTAATCTTCAAAATCGATCCATGCAGCTTTTAATGTTTATCCACGAGCACCACAAAAAAAAGATGGATTAAAATATCGTTAGATAGAATAGTAACGTTTGGTAATATTTTATTCAAACAAAAAAAAAACAATCGCTTCACAAAAGCTGAATTTTATGCTTCCCAATATTTTACTAGTTACATCTATTTGAAAAAACTGCAGCTAGTTTAGGTAACAACGGAAATAAATTGATGTGTGAGCGTCAAAAAAAGAATATTGTTTTTTCTCACAACAAATTGTTGAGTACTGTAATACTATGGATTTATTTGTAATAGCCAGTATAGCTGACCATTATTGAATGTTTGATTTGGAATATTTTTACGGATGGTGTCATTTTTCGTTAGTATCGTTCGGTAGTCATCACGATGTGTCATGAGTACTCCCATTCTTAGTCCTGATCAGTGCTCGGCTACGTCAAATGTCACAAATTTCCATGAAAATTATTGACATTTGACATCCCCAAGCACTGACTTAGGCTTGGCTATTGACATTTGACGTCCTCAAGCAGTGACTTAGGCTTGGCTATTGACATTTGACGTTCTCAAGCACTGAATTAGGCTTGGCAATTGACATTTGACGTTCTCAAGCACTGAATTAGGCTTGGCAATTGACATTTGACGTCCTCAAGCACTGACTTAGGTTTGGCTATGGCTTAGTAACGACTATACAGTGTATCCAGTCCTTATTGTGTCTAATCTGATTAAACAACTTTTTTTAGATCAATAATTTTTATCAGCTTTTTTCATAGAAATAGATATGTATACTATAAACACATGCTAAAATAAAGTGTTCACTCACTTTCCTCTCTTAGTGTAAGTTGTCAGAAAATAGGGGACTGCGCGTTATAAATTAAAAAAGACCATTGGAAGGCCGCCCTCCACTTTATGAAGCGGGTACGTTCATTTAAAAACTTCATTATAACTTCACGGCCGGTTTGCTCCGGGACAACTTCATGTTCCTTGTGTTAAGGTTTTTTAGCTTTAACTGTAGTTATTACACTTCTTCATAAATTATAAAGAAGTGTAATAACTATATTACTAATAACTAAGTAGTATAGTGATGGTGCAAGGTTTTTTATTAGATATTACAGCTTCTTATGGACTATTCAAAATAATGTAATACAAAGCGTCGTGACCAATTGAGATGCGGTTTTTCGGTGGGCTATCCGACGTTCTCAAGTCGAAGCAGGTGCTTATCAAAAGGAAACCCGCAGCTTCAGTTTCAGGCGTTTCACGGACATTTGATTAGTTAGTGACACGAACTAAAAAATGGTGGCAACATGATTGGACAGTTGTCCTGACTACCGATGTGTCAGAACTTATGCATTTAAAACAAATGGGAAGTAAAGTTTACTCCAAAGTTTCGAGTTACTTTCGTATTGACCTTTATTTTCGTTGACGGAATAAGAGAGTGTGTGCGTTCTACCATTCGTCCAGTACGTTTTAAAACTTGGACTTATACAAGGCATTCTGCCCATCGCATGCAAACCACTCGGAGAGCTATGGAAAGAACCAAGATGGTCGTCTCTCTCGAAATATGGCTAAAAATGATTTGGAATTGAAGTCCAGAAAGAGGAATGCAGGATGGGTGAAACCAGATAGCTGTAACACAAAGGAGTAAGTACGGTGAAGAGGGAAAGATTTGGAAAGGCCGAAAAGCAACTTTGCCACACCAACTTAAAATCTGAAGTTCCTTAACAAAAATCTTGAAGTACTCAACAAAAACTTTCACATAAGAGAAATCGTACGAAAAGACATGCGACGTCAAAATTACATCCTTATGATTGATCCCAACGCAGATTTAATATTGAACTCCAAGTCGACGACAAACGGGGAAACAATTTCCTTCTGCAAAACTTCTTAGTGAAGTCTCAAACAATACGCTGAATACAAAATTTGTTATTATTCATATGAACATAAAGGGGAATTCGATATGCGCGAAACGTCTGTGGGGTCCCACTCATCTTTATTTGTTTTAGATTACTTTGGGTTCGACTAAGTTAGGGAGTGCGGACTGTGAGCATACGCGGACTTATAAGGGATTTGCCAATATCAAACTTACGCGACGATGCTGAAAAATATAATCACCAAGTTTTTCAATTCGAATTTGTTGCTTTGAACAAGTTTTTATCTGTTTTCAGGCATGAAGGAATTTCTTTTAAGCAAAGAAAATAACAATGTAAAAGTATGGAAGTCCGCTTCTTAATGTTGTTGTTTTAGAGTTTATATTGTTATAGTCAGTATTATGTATTTTATACTATAATACCTGTTTAGATTTCTAAAAAAGTCAAACTTGAGTTACTTCAATCAAATCTGTATCTATAGTACCTAATCTATTCCTCTATTCCTTTATAAACTACGGCGTACCATGAAACGATTAAACATCTGTTGAATAGATATTGGACCCGTATTTTTTCTTTTGTCACGTAAACCAAAATTGACGAAGATACAACGCTTCTAAAAATCACAAAACGTCACTCGGTCGTTACATTTTTATAAGCGCAATGACGTCACAAGCCCCCACTCCCGAATTTGGAACCGTTTTATCTTTGTCAATATTCATTGATTTAAAAAGACAAGAAATACGTTTCCATTATTTTGCAATATTATTACTGACGGACTATATAGATTTATGCAGTAAAATACCGTATTCTCGTCTAAAAAGTGTTACTGAAAAACGACCCTTGGATCAACGTCAAATGCCGTTTTGACGTTCTCAGTTTTTTTTGACAAGTGACTGTTGTGGTTTATAATATCTCATATATTGGCCAGAAAAATATTACATTGTACAGAAGTATGCTTTCTTTTAATCCAGGTTACAAACTATCCAAATAACAAATATATTTCTGCTATGTTTATTCTCTTGGTTCCAATTAACTTTTATCATTATAAAAATCAGCACCCATATAAAAACGTTCCCTCTATAATATATTTATTAACCTGGTTTTTGCCTGAAAATCACATAATGGTGATAACAAAAATGGCGTCGTTTTATTTGAATATTTCATAGGCTGGGGCGAGCTTCAGTTATAACGACAAGGTCTTACAGGAGCTATTGCCTGAAAATATATTAATAATATTACTTTTCATTGATATGAAGAAAAACGTCAAACGCGGTTACGTTCAATAATAACAAAAACAACAATGCGAGAGATTTTATGGATGTTTCAAGAAATGTGTGCACCTAATTATGAGTTAACCTGATTTTGTTGTGAAATGTGCGAGGAGCCATTTAGAAATTAGCATATCCATCCATATCAAAATTTTAAAAAGAGAACTATGACGGTTTGAACAAGTACAAAATAATACGAAAGTTACTCTGTGTCTCTGGAAACCTCTTTGGTATTTTGGTATTTCTTTATTAATTAACAGAACGGCTGAACAAATTTCCATGCACGCGAAGGTACACGTTGACCTTTATTAAGTATTAGTACTGATTGTATGTTCCTGTAAAATAGTTCGTAGTTCCTGAGATTAGCGCGGTCAACCAAACTAACGCTTCAGCTTTATAATATTACTAGCGGCCCGTCCCGGCTTCGCACGGGTGGAGGATCCGGTCTAAAATTTGAGATTTAAACTATCCTATCTCTCAAGTTGGATCGAACTGCACATGGTGTGCGAATTTTATTATAATCGGTTAAGTGGTTTAGGAGTCCATTGAGGACAAACATTGTGACACGAGATTTATATATATTAAGATAGGACTGCTTGATCGACTGCTGCGCAGCGTATTGTAACAAATATTTGTATGGCCTGCAAGAGTTGTTTCGGGTCTGGGTGTTTGTGTATTGTGTTTCTATTTTTGTAAACACACCCACGATACAGGAGAAATTCCTAATGTCTGTCTCATTCTATAAAAAAAAATGTTCACACCATGAATCTGTTTAACATTACTTTCATTCGCACATACTGTCACTTGGTCAAACTAAAATAACTCTTCCCTCGCAGCCCATCGTATCCAAAGCCTTTTAAACATACATTATATCATAATTCTCGACCTTCCGGAGGTCTCGTAAAATCCGAGTACGGATTGTTACGGTTAAACTACCCTCACACTGAAATATGTACGATTAACTTTTGGCAGCGGTTTCACTCGCTACAACTCGATAATTATCTAGAAAATTTTAAACGGGGATAAAAACTATCCTTCGTGTTAATAGAGGCCATATTTTTTATGTAGTTATCAAACATTCATCCTTATAGTAATACATTAATCCTCTTAAACTTTCACATTTACAATATGTAAGACTAGCTGGTGTAACAACTCAAGAAGTATCCGACGCGACAACTAAATTCGGATAAAACTATCCTAAGTCTTTGCCCCTTCGCACACTAGGCGACGCAAGTCTCCGATACTTTACGATATTGGTATACATTGACGCGTGCCTGTGTCCGAAACTCTATAGATTTGTATTCCGATAGTCGCTTGGATACCGAAGTCGCAAGGTATCGGATACTGGAGTCGCCTTGTGTACGAAGGGCCTTAATCTGAGTCATGAAATAACTGCGTACCAAATTTCATCCCAATTCGTTCAGTGGCATGAAAGAGTTACAAATATCCATCCAAACTAACTTTCACGTTTAATGAGTTTTTTTTTTTCTATGCTCGATTCTCAACGGTAGATAATGATTATGCTAGAAATAAACTATAACATTCAAGCCATACAGAGACACGGGATCAATACAGACCACGAAGGACATGACGGGAAAAATTGTCTTCCGTGAGAATTCGAAGGAGGCAACCCACAATCGTGTTGGAAGGAGGCTTTAGCCCGGCAGTAGGACCGTACAGGCTTATTTGTAATTATAGTCAATAATCTAACATCGGTCTATTACATTTTTATTGTAATTATATGAACATTATGATTAAAATAACGCAAAACTACTAAGTAGGTATACAAGTTCTTTTTTTAATTAATTAAATAAAAATAGTGGGAGGAATACTACGTCGGAATCTTAGACTGCTATTTTAATCTAGTTTTCAATTAAATTATCTTACCTTATAGAACAGAAAAATATACCAGATTACAATGTATTTGACAGGCCAAGAATATTGTTCTGGTATTTAAATTAAAATCTACATTACGCAAAAAAAATAGGTAGATAAGTTAATTACCTACTACAGTAGTTTTTTTTTAACATGCATTGAAAAATACAGCTTTTTAGAATTTAATTATCTTCCCGCCCTTATCAAAATTTACTTGGGGACGGCTCAACACGTTTTCTTCTTCCATTCTCCCCTATCAGATGTCACAATATCATTTACTCCTTTGTCTTTCATATCATTCCTTAGACAATCTATCCATCTTTTCTTTGGCTTTCCTCTTCCTCTCCATCCATCAACATTCATAGCCATCACAATGTCCATACCGAGACAGACAGCCCCTTAAATTTTTTTCTGTAACAGGCGCCACTATCAAATTTCACATAATAGCGTTTTGGAAATTGTATATCAAATATTTAAAAAAATATGGACGGTTAAGGTAAAAAGTGAGGTTTGATATTTCACCATCAAGCAAATAGTAAGCTGAACTTTACTAATATTGACGAATAGTTCCATTAACTTTTAGTACCTATAGGAATTTGGACCTAAAAGTTATGGCAGCAATATTTTCATTAATTTGTTCATAGTTTACCAGTTGTTTTTGTATACATGGCTACACATCACGATTTACAGAACTAGTTTTTGTGAAGACTGGACACGGAAGTTTCGGGAGGTACCTGTGTCGGATAAGGAGGAAAGAAATGCCTGGGTGTCACCACTGCGAAAATCGACACGGAAAAGGACACGGTGGAGCATACGTTGCAGGACTGCCCCGCTTAGGTAGATAGGCGGAGACCTCTCGCGCTCGGCATTGGTCGAGGCCATGCTGCGGGGCGACACGGAATGGGAAGCGTCCGCCTCGTTCTGCGAAGCAGTCATGCTAGCGAAGGAGGATTCGGGCCACGTGAGAAAGAGGACAGCGTCCTCCCACCATTTTATCACGATAAAAACCTTGATGCTTGCGTACTTATATCCTTCCCTATTATCGCCAATCACCACGTGTATAATTATTGAAATTGATACTGCCACTTAGTGGATATTGTCGGTGAATGTCGTTATTCGATACCCGATATTTTGATGATCGAAATATTGCACGATCACGGAAAATATAATAAACGACAGTATAGGTTTTAAACCATGAAAGCCCAGACAGCAGAGGCCTTAGCACAAGATTTCCGTATTTTACTTCAAGTAATAACCGCTCAAGTTTCACGGCGACTGAGACAGTCGATTTTTTTTTCTTTTTATCGTTGTAAAATCATCAAATTATTCATCCTAACCAGGATGGGGTGGGAGGGACTGTCAGACTTACCGAAACCACGGGGTCCAGGGTCACGGTTTCTTGATGAGACAGTTCACCACGGATTTCCGGCACGGTTGGCGCAATGGCTGAGAGATCGACTACTGCGCTGCTTGTTGTGGGTTCGATCCCCACACGGAAAAAAATATTTATATAACCTTCCACTAGTTGTTTTGTATGTGGGTGTTTGTGTATGCGAGTTTCAATATTTATAAAAGAAACACACCCGATACAAGAGAATTTATTAAGGTGAAGCAAAGCAAAAACATATATAAATATATAATCACCCTGTTAAACATGTACCTACACACATCTATATCAAAGCATTACATCAACAATAACAACGTCTTTCTAGGTGCTCATTATAACAGGATCCTGAACGCTTTCTGGCAGAAACATTAAGTCCATTAAAAGAGGTATGTAACTCTGTATTGTTCCCGTTTTTCTAGCTTGGAAAAAGAGTCAAAACATAAAGGCTAACGAGCTAAAGAACCTTATTTACTTGAGACGAGCTACCTGCATCATGTTGAGAAAAATGTATCTAGCTAAACATTAATAGCCAGACAAACAGCCTTCTTTGTTCAGAGATCTTACCTTCATTGGTCGTACGAAACCTAATACTACAAATGACAATGGGCAAAAGTGGTCCAAGATCCTCCACTGATGTCACTTATGGGAAATGAAAGAACATAGTTGTAACATCATTCTGGCAAAAGATTATCAAAATCTGTCCTGGGGTTCTTTTTTTATTGGCGTTTAAGTGAATACCTAACCTAACCTAACTTTTTTTGTTCAGCTATAAATTATGCCCGACGCATACTGAACCATCTGGAAAGGTTATTGGCTTATGTAAGACCTACACCCACAAAATTACCAACGAAACCTTAAATAGCTAACCTAACCTGACTTTTTTTGTTCAGCTGTAAATGATGCCCGACGCATTCTGAACCATCTGGGAAGGCAGTTGGGTTATGTGTGACTTTTATCTACTAAAAATACCAACGAAACCTTAAATAGCTAACCTAACCTAACTTTTTTTGTTCAGCTGTAAATGATGCCCGACGCATACTACTGAACCATCTGGAAAGGCGGTTGGCTTATGTGTGACCTACACCCACTAAAAATACCAACGAAACCTTAAATAGCTAACCTAACCTAATTTTTTTTGTTCAGCTGTAAATGATGCCTGACGCATTCTGAACCATCTGAGAAGTCGTTTGGCTTATGTGTGACTTATATCTACTAAAAATACCAACTAAACTTTAAATAGCTAACCTAACCTAACTTTTTTTGTTCGGCTGTAAATGATGCCCGACGCATACTGAACCATCTGACAAGGCGGTTGGCTTATGTGTGACTTACATCTACCAAAAATACCAACGAGACCTTAAAAAGCTAACCTAACCTGACTGTTTTTGTTCAGCTGTAAATGATGCCCGACGCATTCTGAACCATCTGGGAAGGTGGTTGGCTTATGTGTGACTTACACCCAAAAATACCAACGAAACCTTAAATAGCTAACCTAACCTAACTTTTTTTGTTCGGTTGTAAATTATGCCCGACGCATACTGATCCAACTAACAAGGCGGTTGGCTTATGTGTGACTTACATCTACCAAAAATATCAAAGAGACCTTAAATAGCTGATCTAACCTAACCTTGCTTCCTGAACTACTTAAGGCTTAGCTATAAGGTTAGCTATTTAAGGTTTCGTTGGTATTTTTAGTAGATAAAAGTCACATATAGGCCAACCGCCTTTCCAGATGGTTCAGTATGCGTCGGGCATCATTTACAGCTGAAAAAAAAGATAGGTTAGGTTAGCTATTTAAGGTTTCGTTGATATTTTTAGTAGATATAAGTCACACATAAGCCAACCGCCTTTCCAGATGGTTCAGTGTGCGTCAGGCATCATTTACAGCTGAACAAAAAAAGTTAGGTTAGGTTAGCTATTAAAGGTTTCGTTGGTATTTTTAGTAGATAAAAGTCACACATAATTAAGCCAACCGCCTTTTCAGATGGTTCAGTATGCGTCGGGCATCATTTACAGCTGAAAAAAATGATAGGTTAGGTTAGCTATTTAAGGTTTCGTTGATATTTTTAGTAGATATAAGTCACACATAAGCCAACCGCCTTTCCAGATGGTTCAGTATGCGTCGGGAATCATTTACAGCTGAACAAAAAAAGTTAGGTTAGGTTAGCTATTTATGGTTCCGTTGGTATTTTTAGTAGATAAAAGTCACACATAAGCCAACCGCCTTCCCAGATGGTTCAGAATGCGTCGGGCATCATTTACAGCTGAAAAGTCAGGTTAGGTTAGCTATTTAAGGTCTCGTTGGTATTTTTGGTAGATGTAAGTCACACATAAGCCAACCGTCTTGTCAGATGGTTCAGTATGCGTCGGGTATCATTTACAGCTGAACAAAAAAAATTAGGTTAGGTTAGCTATTTAAGGTTTCGTTGGTATTTTTAGTGGGTGTAGGTCACACATAAGCCAACCGCCTTTCCAGATGGTTCAGTGTGCGTCGGGCATCATTTACAGCTGAACAAAAAAAGTTAGGTTAGGTTAGCTATTTAAGGTTTCGTTGGTATTTTTAGTAGATAAAAGTCACACATATTAAGCCAACCGCCTTTTCAGATGGTTCAGTATGCGTCGGGCATCATTTACAGCTGAAAAAAAAGATAGGTTAGGTTAGCTATTTAAGGTTTCGTTGATATTTTTAGTAGATATAAGTCACACATAAGCCAACCGCCTTTCCAGATGGTTCAGTATGCGTCGGGAATCATTTACAGCTGAACAAAAAAAGTTAGGTTAGGTTAGCTATTTAAGGTTCCGTTGGTATTTTTAGTAGATAAAAGTCACACATAAGCCAACCGCCTTTCCAGATGGTTCAGAATGCGTCGGGCATCATTTACAGCTGAACAAAAAAAGTTAGGTTAGGTTAGCTATTTAAGGTTTCGTTGATATTTTTAGTAGATAAAAGTCACACATAAGCCAACCGCCTTTCCAAATGGTTCAGTATGCGTCGGGCATCATTTACAGCTGAACAAAAAAAGTTAGGTTAGGTTAGCTATTTAAGGTTTCGTTGGTATTTTTAGTAGATAAAAGTCACACATAAGTCAACCGCCTTTCCAGATGGTTCAGTATGCGTCGAGCATCATTTACAGGCGAACAAAAAAAGTTAGGTTAGGTTAGGTCAGGATAGGCAAGGTTAGGTTAGGTTAGGTAGTCACTTATAAAAATAAAAAAGGAACCCCAGGACGGATTTTGATGTCCTCTTGCCAGAATGATGTCACAACCATATGCTTTCATTTCCTGTAAGTGTCATCAGTGGAGGATCTTGGACCAAGTTCCATACATTTTTGCCCATTGTCCTTTATTTCATTTTCCAGACTATAGTTCATAAATTACCTCGCTAATGTTTCTGAGAGATGAATTAATACAGTTGAGTTTATTTAGAGGTCATAATTTTTTTTACGTGCTACTTTTGTTCGCAAATCGCGGTGCTAAAATAAAGGAAAGTTTTGTAGCGTAATTAACCAAAGCCAGACATAATAAAACCTTTTAATGAGTGCCTAAAACCCCTCTCATGACGTGTTAATTACCAAATACTCCGTAATAGAATATTAAACCCTGACCTTTATAGGCGTCGAATGTATAATGTTCGCTAAATCACGCTCGCTATAATCCGAACTTAAGTCAGTCTGTTTTCAAATCTCATCAACAGATTATACACAGACACATGAAATCCGAAGCATTGCTTAATAATCCGGAGTAACAATGAACAATGTTCGGTAGTATCGATGCCCCAGCCGGCACTAACTCGACGTAAACTAACATTGGAACAACGCACCCCACTGACACGCACGCTAACGGATCAGCTTTGAATAATAATCGGGTTCGTCACAAGAAGCTATTGGACTCCGAGGAGATCAGAATTATGCGACAAATGCGCCAACTGCTAAAGCGTTTTACGACCGAAATGACGCGCCGAATCGGATTTGGATCACGTCCTCTAGCGAAGACAGTTTGACGTGTTGTCGTCGACTTGCATAAATTTGCAAGATTAAACAGGGCCTGGAGGCACCACTCACCCTAGATGCGGTCTGTACTTATTTACATAAATGTATTCCCTTTCTGCCAACGGCCGTCTTTAACCACGAGTCCACGAATATTTACTGCGGCCTTGACTGTCTAGGCTGTATAGGTAACTATGGCTCGATTTATCCTCGTAGGTACCTGGCCAATTAATGACATGTCAGATAAATCATTCGTAGCTGTTAATTACGCCGATCTGTTCTCGTATAATTTCCTGTAATACAAATAACGGTATTTACGTATATCTGCGTCGTTCGCCAATGTTTATTTCTGGTAATACTTCAAAAAATAATATTACTATGGCTCTGACAACAAATAAAAGTTGGATATAGCTTATTTTCTCGTATGACCCTATTGAAACTGTTATTTTGGTATCAAGCTTAGTCTACTCTCTCCTTAGGGGAATACAGTCATGGCCGTTATCTATGTATTTTCTCCCGTTAGATTAGGAGATCTCAAACAGTATCAAAGCGTACGTGCTGGCACTGAGTGACGTCATGCATAGCAATAGACGAGGTATTGTATTCCAAAATCAGGCGGGAATAAATGGGATAAGATGGTTATGCACTCCGTGTCTAACCATAGCCTTTGTATTATGTTGTCAACCCCTGAATTTTTCTAAACTTTGAAAAATCGTTTAACAAGAAAACTATCTGCCCTGGTAAGTAGTTTTCTAAGTGATGTTGATGATACGATAGACGACACGGTGCGGTGGTTAAGCAAATGATTGCTACGCTACGATAGCCACAGGTTCGATTTCCACACGGAACAAATAATTTTGCATGTTCTACAAATTAATAAAAACGCCAAACCTGTTGGAGTCGTTGGGCTATCATGTATCCGTGGCTCCAGAAAGTAAAGGTGAAGGATACCACGGTCCTTAGTCACTGCAAGTGAAACAAAACCCTACAGGTTTTATGTAAATTGGTTGGAAAAGTTAGAATATGACAATTAGGCAGGTACAGTATGAAATGTTAGAAAAAATCAAAACAGAGCTAAAAAAAATAAGGCATAAATTGCTCTATCATCCGTGCGAAGCCAGGGCTGGTCACTATTTTTAAACAAGTAGCCAAAATAAAAGTATTTTCATTAATTGTGTTGTACTTTTAATAAGGCATTTTACTTTTATCCTCAGGCAAAAGCTGTTTCCCAGAAAACCAAAGAATTGGTTTTTTAGTTTCAGATTTTTTTTGTAAAAAGGCTGGATTTATATGTTTTTTTATATGTTGTTTTATTTACATTTTTTTTGTATATAACTCAAATTATGAACATACGTGTGAAAACAAACAACAAAACCATTGATAAAACACAACGAAATACAGCCTCTGTAATTGGATTCAGCGTTCTTATTCTTTGTTACAAGAATAATCGAAAATAGATCACTCGTTTGTTTCATTAAGTTTAAACGCTTTGAATACAAAAGCGAACTATAATTTCATTTCATTTATTCATAACAATTTACACTGTGTTGAAAATTACATAATATTACAAATTTTACATAACGAAACATAAAGCTATTATTATTTTTTTGGGTATTTGATAATTTTTATTGCCAATATTTAATACGTGAAAATTTCAAATTGGCGATTTAAGAACACCATAACATTTTTGAATATAAGAGGGCCAATTCAATAAAATTCCCTCAAGCAGTACCAGTGAATAATAAATCGCTTTTACTTCATTAAGCTCAACAAAAGAGATACATTTTTCTCACAAACGTATTAAAAGTACTCCGGGAAATATCGCAGACATTTACAAATTTTAATATTTAATTTTCACAAGGTGAATTCTTTTCGTGAATATGAATTGCCTCACGGAATTCTTATCGGACTGTGTCTGGGACCGACACGGCTTTTAATACGTGATTCGAATGCTTCCCAATTATGGGAGCTTAAGGAGTGAAGCCCGCTCGGGTACGGATATGGTTCAAGCAATGAGCGGTTAGCGTTTTTTTTTGCTTTTTTTTTGGTGTTTGCAAGTGTGAAAGGATTTAACCTCATTCGCTTTTTTTGTCTTTAAAATTTTAAAGGGAATTTATACCATGTTTACTATTGGTTTTGATTTTAAACGTGGCGTTTCAAGTCAAAAGGCGCTCCCTGACCAGGACCCATTCGCATGTAATGTAACATTATAGATTCGACTTTGAGCATTAGATTAAATTACTGACGGATTAGTCGCGTACATTTGGTATAGATTTGATACAAAGTGCGCATTGTGATGCTCGATTGTTCTCCGTCACCGATGAAATGCTCGAATCTGTAACTTTACAGGTGAATGCTCGCGGTGAGGGAGCGTCGCCTTAATGATAGTGTTAGTATTTTGTATGTGATATTGTAATGCTTGATGAATGATTGAGATATCTGACCGTGTTTATAAGCTGAGAAGACTCGATAAAGATATTCATTTTACGAAAATCTTAACTAAATTAAACCTCTTTTCCTAAGAAAAACGGTTTTAAAGATTCTTTATACCATTCCCCCGCGAAAAAGCTACTTTTACGCACTGAAAACCAAAAAAGTAAAAGTAGTCTTTTACGCACTGTTTTGGTGGTTGAATTTAGAACACTTTGGTATATTCAAGCTCTGACGAGATGCTGGACCCCCTTCAATTACTCTTAATTTAAATCATTGTTCCGTTTTTAATGTCAGCTTGTTGGCGCAGTGGCCGAGCGATTGGACTACTTGTTTCGGGTCTGGGTATGTGAATTGTGTGTGGAGCAGACTTATTAAAAAAACTTTTTTTTTCTTCGTTGAATATCTTTTATCGCTCAAATCTTTCTTTTTCTCACAGTCATGGTATAAAGTATCGTTTGCAACTCTTGAATAAAACGGATTTTAATCGAGGGCCGGAATCACTCGCATCGCTCAGGATTTAAATACTTGAATCACTCGCTTCGCTCGTGATTCAATCATCATGAACCACTCCCTACGGTCGTGGTTCACTTATTAAAAACCTTCGCTTGCTCTTGATGCATATATAATGGCCCTCGCTTTAAATCCGCTCTTTATTCACTAGTTGCAAAATATACTATTTTTTTCGGTATATTAGAAAAAATTACCTATAATGATAAGACGATTTCATTGAGAGGATATATTATTTCCCAGAATTCAGGTTAGCTAAATAATACCGTTTTAATTTAATATATTTAATGTGTTTGATTAGACTCAGGCAACCGATGGATGCAAGTGGCGAATTGTCGTTCGGAGTGGCGGTCTAAGGGAAAGCCTATGTTCAGCAGTTGACGTCTTCCGCTTGATGATGATGATGAATGTGTTAAATGCAAGAGTACCGCATGTTGCAGATACCAAATATTACGAAACATTCTATAACTTACACCACACTATGATATAAAGTATGAAAATGTATTCAGTTCGCTCGAGTAACAATCGGTGACAGATGCATTAGCTACGGGGATTCGGCAATTTATCGGTTACATTCTCACCTTACTCGTTTGCAAAATATCCACTGTCATTTCAATAAAGAAATTGTTTTTGAAGGAGGATCCTTTATTTATATAAATACCTAGACTAGCTGTCCCGTGCCCACTTCGTTGGGCGGTAAAATATACATAATATCTTTATAATTTAGAGTCCATAGCCCTCACGAGCATTCTACCAGTGAAACAATTTTTATAATTGTTTCATTACTTTCGGAGGTACACACAAACTTACAAACAAATATTAATTCTTTATAATATTAGTATAGATATTATAGATTTAGCCAAGAAAAAAATGTGGAGTACATGGTTATAATTTGTGTCACTGTGTTCTCTTCTATTTTAATGCATAATTAAGGTATCAAATTATACTGAAAACTTAGCAAAATTAAAATAATAGATACATGTCATAGTCCTACATATTTTAGATAACCTCATTTATTCAGTGTTTGAATGACAAAATGAGTGATGATATAGATGTGTCTTAGGATAACATATTTGGTACAATTCCAAAGTAATTCTGGATTTTTCCACTAGATATTATTTTTAGTAGCAGAGTCTGGATTTCAGGGTGATTGATTATAAAAGCGAAGATTAGTGTTATTTTTGTAAGAATACTTAATCCGTCTTTTAATAAATTATATTCTCTTTATTTATTCTTTTACAAAATATCAAAGTAGACAGTTTCCAACCGAATTAAGATCTGCTTTGCCAAATGAAATGATAACTAGAACACAATGCCCAGCAGAATACAGAAAACATTCCAATCCTGACCAGAATGCAAGATGGAACTCTCCAGCATTCAAGAAAGTACACAGAAGATTTATTGCTGTACCCAGTTTTAAAATGTTATATGTATTTTCTTTAAAGTTCAAGTATAGCCTTGTCTTGTAACATGAGTTTTCTAGTGATTTAGCGTTGTTTTATCGGAAAGCTCATTTTGAATTCTTCGAATCTCTCTTTAATAAAGTTGTTTCAAAGAAACATCTCGGGGTATGGTACACTTTACAGAAAATATGTTTTGATGTTTATTAATGTACTAGCTGTGCCCGCAACTTCGTTTCTTAGATTAATCAAAAATATTTGACACTTGTATTCCAGGTTTATGTAGGACTATTTTCCTAATGCCCGCTCTCACCACACCACACCACACCACACCACACCACACTACATCACACCACACCACACCACACCACACCACACCACACCACACCACACCACACCACACCACACCACACCACACCACACCACACCACACCACACCACACCACACCACACCACACCACACCACACCACACCACACCACACCACACCACACCACACCACACCACACCACACTACACCACACCACACCACACCACACCACACCACACCACACCACACCACACCACATCACACCATACCACACGACACCATACCACTCCACTCCACTCCACACCACTCCACTCCACTCCACTCCACACCACTCCACTCCACTCCACACCACATCCACTCCACTCCACTCCACACCACACCACACCACACCACACCACACCATTCCATTCCATTCTGTTCTACTCTATGATTCCTTTAAATATTGCTTTAATTAATTTATATTTTTTATATTATGTGAACCGATTACGATGAAACAATATACATAATGTTACTTCAATTTAAACACGTTTATTCCAGGTTTCCTTTTAACGCCATCTGCCGTGCGTTGTAGTTTTGCTATTCGAATTCGAAGTTAGATCGCGCGACTGACGTACGAAATCAAATTGTGAGACCAAAGTGCACCCGTAATTTAACTTCTAAAACACTTTAAATTCAAATATCTTTTGATAGACTGAACCGATTCCAATGAAACAAAAACTAAATTGCTCTCCAAGTTACGCTTAATCGTTGTGTATAAAAGTTATCTACATTAATTTCGTACATTTTACGTGATACCTGGACAAATAAACAGATAAACAGACAAAAATTCTAAAAATGCTAGAAATGGGTTCTAATGGTTGTCCTTTAATACCCTGGCTATATTTTTTGAGTTTTTTTTTTTAATGTACAAAAATAACTTTTCTACAGTTTTATTATATGTATAGATAGAATAGAAGATAGAAGATAGATAGATAGATTGGCATTTTGCCTACCTATAATAATGTATTATATTTTTTCTTAAATACAAAAATAATTGAACCATGCTAAAGGCTGGCCGCATACGTTTTCCTTATTCGATTCCCGATTCGTTTTCGTATTTGGAAACCTGACGGTACACATTTCATATAAAATGTCCCACGTAGCGCACACATTCTTATATTTTCTAAATGGAAAAAAAATGTAACTTTCATTTCGAAACTCAGCCACGCTCATAGATAAAACCTAGCGTCTGCGCTGGTCTCACGGAATTTTGAATCGGAATTCCACATTAGGAAAACGATTTTGGAAAACAAGTGATGTATGCGGCCAGCCTTAAACGCTAATGTCTTTAACTACACAACCGTTTCCAATGACACTTTAAACAGTTCTAGTAGAAATATATTATAATTTCGCATAGTAACGAACAAAGACGAGACAGGTTGGTAAATATTTAATTTACAGTAAATGTTAATAATCACTTTTCACCTTATAGCTTATAAATTATTATTGTTTATTTATTATATACTAGCGATCCGCCCCGGCTTCGCACGGGGGCTATCTCTACTATTGGTTGGTTGTATGTAACATGCGTAATACGCATGTTACATACAACCTTCCTCTTAAATCACTCAATCTACTAAAAAAAAACTTAAAGTGACCGGACTATTATTATAACATTTCTGAATTTAATTAAAAGCGCACTTGGAGTATTTACTACGTTTATTGTTTGTAAAATTGAAAAAAAACCTCTACTCAAGCAACAAGTAAGATTTTTTTCCCGTCAGATTAACGTTAAAGTTCCAGTTTACGTCACAAAAATGTGAAAAGTTATACTAGGAATTCTAGCCAAAATTTAACACTTTTCTTGAGGCACTTAATGTCGTACCCTGCGTCCCCCTGTTGACCGTCGTACAAGAGCTGATGGACGTTTGGGAGAGCGCTAAAATCGTGATCGATCGATCATCGACAGGATAAAAATAAGAAACAAAAATATTGCAAAATTATTGCAGTATAAAATAAATATCTCATTTCCATAATATATTCGATAGACAGTAAGTAACTCTCACTATTTTCTATACGTCATGTGTGAATCCACACTTATGCTGTAACTCGGCGCTTGCCAACAAAGTGACATAATTCAATGCAAAATTGACACTTTGACAGCATGTTGACAATGCTTTTTATGTCAGACCGAACTGTAAGGCGGTAGTCTCACTGTAACTTGGAGAATAGATTATTTTAAGTGTTTTAAAGAAGCTAGCTTAGCAATGTCTGGCAAGGATTCTCAGGTGCTTTTCTTTTTATTAAAAGACATGGGTAATCGTTTTTTTTTTCTTTTAATTTTCTTTTAGTTTTCAGTACTTTTCATTCAGATGCAACTTAGCGAGTTCGAATTGAGAAGTGATTTAATTAAGGCTAAGTAATCTCTCTATGTTTTCAAGTACCGCAGTGTATAAAAAAAGAAACATGTATTGTTCACTTGTATTTTCTGAAAATCTTGGATTGATTTTCCACGGACTACGGAATACATTTAGGGAACATAAAACGATAACACGTTATTTTTATTCTGCGCATTTCTTCGATTTTTAATAGTTCTGAAACCAGTATAATCTGATATTATGAAGGAAAAGACCACGTGAGAGGTGGTGTAGCAATTAAGGTTCTCGAATGAAGACCCCGTGTCAGTAAATATAGTGGGGGACGTCTCTGCGCAAGATAGACCGATGGCCTGAAGAAGGTTTAGCTGGCAGTGATTGAATGAAAAAGGTGTTCTTATTTAATAACCCTTGGGTGCGTTTACAAACATAGAAACTCACAAATACCCAGACCCGGAAAAACTACTTATAGTTTATACAAATATTTAAGCTGGAAATTCGTACCCTGTGGCACTCCTTAGGGAGGCCTAGATCCAGAACTGAAAAGACTAAAATTATGAGCCCAAAGTTTCAATTGGTCTCTATTGTGAAGACAAATATAGCCAGCGAAATACTAGTACCTACATCTTTGCCTAAATCTTCAGGGAAATACAGACGTGATGATATATATAGTCCCAGCATCAAATAGGCCAACAACATACGAAACCACAATTACAACTAGTTTATATTTCATAAAAGTATTTTCCCAAACTGCCAACATACAGGATTGACGTATATCGCATTCCCTGAAGACCTTTTACATAAGTCTAGTATTACATTCCAAATATTACGGATTCTTGCCGAAATACTAATACAGATTATTGCCCTGTTGCTTCTAGATAAGGACTATTATCTTTTCAGTACATTTCGTGAAGAATTTTGATGAAAATCTCCTTGTAATTTGTCTAGACAAAATATGAAAGATATTTGTTGCTATAAATAAAGCTGCTCGGACAATTTCTAAATAGACTGTTGTCAATTTTGTTGAAAACATGACAATGTTTTGGAAACAAGTACAATGAAATATTCTTTGGGTTTTTTTTTGGCAACAAGTATCTACAGTGAAATAATCTTTGTGACTTTTGTTATTTTTTTTTTTTATTACGAACTTTACATTATTAATAACAGGGACATTTCAAAACACTGCATTATCTATCTTAGTAAACTTCTCTCTTCTTTCTCTTTTAATTAAACGATAGGTTCGCGTTGGACCACTACCTCCCCTGATGGTAAAGCGATAATGTGGTCGACGGTAAAACACCCTTGCCTAGAAGTAACCTATTCACTTTTGAATTGAAGTCACCCAGGTTATAGCTATTAGGAATCACAAAGCTCGGCCGGGAATCCCCACATTAGCTGTGCATATAATATAAGCATCAAAATTTGGCAAAACTCTTGGTATGTATCGTAGGGATGATCGTCAGAGTAATAGAGGCTATTCAATTTCAGGTGGTTGGATGGAGTAAACCAATATTTAAGGACTAATTGGGGTGTGAAATTGGAAGAAAGTAGCCAGAAGCACTTAGTGTTCTAGGGTCACGGTAACCTTTAAAAAATATAAAAGTTCTATATTTTTGATATCACTGGTTTACGTGTTACATAAAATATCATAATAAATAGCTAAGGTTACTTTTCCTAAAATCGAATCAGCTGTGCTGTGAGAAATTGCATTAGAACTTAGACGAATTATTTTAAGACGTGCATTCACTACTCATGTGTACACAGCTTTACACAAGAAAGGGAACTCACGTCTACGTTGGTCCGACAGTTACTGGAGAGGTTTTCAAATAATACTTATAAAACCTTTTAATACTGCACATTCTTACGGTGGCAGGTGCAACGGATTTATCTCAAAAGATTCCGATATGAATTAAATATTGCGAAGAAGGCTGAGAGCTTTCTAAAATATGGCCAACAATTTCTTCGGGACAATATAATTTTATAGAAAATATCTTAAAGTAAGATCACGTAACATCACACTTTTATTCAATTGAGTATTTTATTATATAAAGCATACAACGTGATAATGTTGCCAGTTTCCTAAGTAAGCTTTTTCATTTACAGCAATGAGGACTAATTATAAAAGCAAAAAACTCTCATGAATTTTTTTTTTTTGATATTTAAAAGTAAGTACGTTTATCATCATATTGGCAACACTGTTATAAATTTTCACCGTGTATTAGTAAACAAATAATGACAAATAGCTTCAAATTAGTACGTGGAATCTGGTTTTGAGTGTGTTTAAAAATAGCAGCCGGCCATCGTAAATAAGATAATTATTCCAAAAATTTATTATACTTTGTGTTTTACCGTGACTTTGTGTCGATATTCGTGAGAAGTTCTTAAGAGAACTTTGTGAGAGAAGTTCGCATAGAAAGAGGGTACATAGATTTTACTACTCCTACCAATTTATTTTCGTCTACCCGCATATTCAGATCCGATCATGGCGCTTGCAACAGCGCCGAAATATCGGGAGTTCAAAATAATTAAATAATACACGTAGAATTATATTTATTTAATTGATTGCCTGCTTGTGAACAGACGCCAGCACGTCAACCTACCTCAATCCGTCAAATTTCTATTACAGATTTTCAACCTTATCACAATAGTGGAAGGTAAAAAAGGTTTGATTGGTATTTAACAGATTCGGCTAGATTGACCTGTTGGCGTCTGTACAATATGATAATTAAGCTGGTATAAGGCTGTGATTGCACAGTTGTCCCGCATTCCGATGTGTTGGCAGAACGTAATTATGAATTCAAAGGTAGGGTTCACTCAAAATTTTCGAGTTACTTTCGTATGAATTTGTATCTTCGTTGATCGTGGAATAAGAGCATATACCCCTGACCCTACAAACACATACTCTGTCTAACATAATTATCTCGCTGAGATCATGCTTCTTTGTCTACCCCCCGAGGTCAGCCATATTATGCCAAACCCCAACTAACCAAAACTTCACATTCGTGCGTATTCATGTAACTTCCGTAGCTTAATGATTATTAAGTTTGTATGAACACTAAGTTAGGTACATGAACAAAGCGACCGCCAGTAGTTGCTACCTATTGCCCACTTCAAGTTTCAGTTGCACGGAGCTTTGAAATTATTCTTATTGTCAGTAACAGACTCAGCTTGGAGCTTGTTACAATGTCCACATTAAGTCACTAATAAAGCCCCAGATTATTCAACGTAATAGACTAAAGGGGGAGCTGGTAAAATTTAATCAATCTCAGAAGTTAGCCGTTTGTAACCGACGGGCTCGGTCACCGCAAACACAGCTCGCTGTTGCAACGTGCCCCGTGAGGAATATATTGCACATTTGTTGCATATTGTGTTGAGTGTTAGGTGGACCCCACATAATACGTCACGTCCTGCTTCTGTTACCACTAAGGCCTTCACATAGAATGGAAGCCTCCTCCAATATAACGTATACGGTAGGGAACATTGGTTAACTGGAACGGACTATTATATTATTTAAGGTTTGTAGGCTTTCACGGGAATATTGTTGGAGATATCAGATTTTACGTCGGTTAGTTCCTAGAAATGAACTAAAGTTCAAGATGGAAGGCTAAAAGCCTTCTTCAATTACTCGAAGCAAACTGGATTTCTGTCCTATTGATATTTGAATATAATGGAACCCTACAGCAGGCATAACCCTACATTATATTTTTGCAAATTCTCAAATAATAATTATCGCAAAATCTGGGAGTGTGCATATTAGCATTTCGGCTTGAAAGGGGCGTTATGTCGGTTAGAATTATTTAAAAATGGGGTGTTTATTATGACAGGCGTACGTTTATCTCTGAATCTCTGCGTGACCGACTGATCTTCAGATAGGATGGGTCATTTTGTCTGAAGTTTTCGTACCTAATTTCATCATTCACAGGCCTTTATTCCAATTTATTTGGGGTGGGTTTTATGTTAGATGGGTTTGCTCTTGACCTTAGTGTAGGTCAGGAATGACTAAGACAAGGTTGACGGTGGAGCGAGCATACCCAGAAGAAGCCTGTTCTCTCTAACTTTGAAGAGATTAGGTTGTATACGTTCGGAAACACAGACGCATCAGGCAGAGAGTTCCACTCCTTCGCTGTCCACACTGTTGCGGTACAGCATGTCTTCTACTCTTCTTCTTCCATATTTCTCTATTAGTCATTATTCCAGCTTTCGGACCTACTTAGTGAATAAAATTGTATGTATCCTCTTACTTATTCCTTTTAGAGTTGTGTTAGTATGGCATCTTAATGACTGCTTTGTAGTACATGTATCTGATGAAACTCAGTAGTGTATTATATAGCAAAACCTGTAAATTAGGGGTATACAGGAGTAGTTGCGGAATCAGCGTTAACTTACTATTGTTATTTGATATTTATTAGCCGGGTTACAAAAAGGGGCTTTTTGTATAACTAAGTATTTTTTTATCACTTTTATGACAATGGCACTATGGATATGCCATTGTGTGTTTCGTTTCGTGTTGCGGCATTTGTCCCGGATCTGGGTATTGTATATTTCAGATAACATTTTTGTTATTCCACGGTAGGTACATGAAAAAAACATAGTGAAGCAGAATAAAAAATATTAGGTTGTAGGTATTATAAAAATTACGATTTAATCCTTTTTTTTTTTTTTTTTTATCGTGGTAAAATCATCAAATGAGACCTCCAACCCCGGGCAGGGCGGGAGGTACTGTCAGACTTGTACTGACTAAAATCCACGGTGTCCTTCAGTAGCCCTTTATGTTCCGGGGTCACGGTAATAGAAATAAATCCCGCGACCCCGGACGATTTAATCCTACGCACTTTATCTTCTACCTTAATTTCTCCGCTCTTATGAAATCTCGTCTAGTAATAAATAGTGCCTTTGTATTTTTCTTTCTATCTGTGTGTATAAATGTATAAAAATTAATAGTTACCTCTGGACAGAAAAAAAACTCTATTTATTTATAGATTTTTATTAAAATACCGTATTATCTTTTACGTTTTGTTTGTTATCTGAGTATTTAATGCTATATTATATTCTCAGACACATTCGTCCGCTCTATATCCACAGTCGTGGCAGAAAGGCTAGTCGTCGTTGGCACGTGCCGCCAGCTGGATGTTTATTGCATTGAGATTGCGGCATAACTCGGCCAAGTAATAATAAGAGTAAATGTGAGCGTCTTAGTGGGTTTAAGTGGGCATACTTGGGTCAAGGTATTTGATTAAATGGGTTTTTTTATGACCGATTGAAAAGAGCGGCACACTTTATAAATCTAAGTAGTTGTCCCAGTTGTTGTGTATGTGAGTTTCTATGTTTGTAAACGACACTGGACACAGGAGAAATTCTTGAGAAAAAGTTTTTTTTTAAAAGAAAAGGAAAGGATCTACATAAAATGGATTTAAAAATTGCTTCACAGTTTAATTAACCTTACAAATAATAGCCTCCAGTCCAACACAATATTGATTTACGTCTATTAATTTCCATTGAAAAATTGTAGGAGCAATTTGCTTGATTTTCCCTTACAAGTTGCGGGACGGTATTTTTTTTCCGCCTTCCTTTGCTCAACAAAAGAAACGTGGGTTTTTGTAAGCGGCAGTGAGCTACGACACAGGGCTGGCTGGTTTTAATGCTGCCTGGATTCCGCTTTACGTGATGCCTTTGTCAATATAATTTAAAAATGTAAGTACATGATGTTGATATTTAAATGTACGTTTGTTGAGTATATTAAGCTGAGTACGCTCGTTGTGACGCTATGTTGCAATGTCTGATGAGTCGGGTCACCGTGTATATACAATTTTGAGGGAATGTCGTGGGGTCAGGACGAAAGTGTGTGGTGTTAAAATAAATTATACAAAGAAATGTGCCTGGCGGGGTTTGAACCCACGACCTACAACTCGTAAGTCGGGATCGATACCACTGGGCCACCACTGCTACGATAATAGTTGTTTAGTTAGTTCCAGATAATAGTTGCTAACATTTATAAAACTATCGACCCTAACTACCCTAAAGAACTATCGCAATTTTTACTATTTATAAATGTTAAATACATAAATAAACCTTCCTCTTGAATCACTCTATCTATTAAAAACCCGCTTCAAAATCTGTTGGTGACTTTGTTTTATACTATACCTACGTAGTGATGCTTAAATAGTCTTTTATAATTTCTTAACACCGTATAAAACTTAGTAAAATTTAAAGCATATATCGTGGGTGCAAGACGTCTTTCCTTCATTCATTCAACCTTCCAGGAACACATATAATAGACTTGATGTTCGTATAACAATATAACATGTTAGTATGATGAGGGTACAAACTAACGAGCTTTGTTTTGAAGGCAATGTTTTGTCTATCTGATAATAAGGCTATTAGCTTAATTATATCTGTAATCAGTAAGGTCTGGCGGCTTTATAATTATAAACTTTAAACGAAAAATAGATGCATTGGGTGTCTGAAGAGGTGTCAAGATGATTTAGGCCCTTCGTACACAACGCGACTCAAGTCTCTAATCTTTACGACTTTGGTATTCATTGACGCGTGCCTGTGTACGAACCTCTATGGATTTGTATTGCGATAGTTGCCTGGGCTCCAAAGCCGTTAGGATCGCAGACTTGCGTCGAGACGTGTAGGAAGTGCCCAAAACCATTGACACCTCTTTATTCACAGAAAAGCATGAGCATTAAAAAATAGTTATTTATGATACTAGTGCGGAAAGTTGGTTTTTACAAACGAGTAGACAACGTACGCCCGAGGCGCCGAAGGCGCCCGAGGGCGTACCGTAGTCACGAGTTTGTAAATACCAATTTCTGCACGTGTGTCATACAATGTTTTTCAACACATTTATCCATATTAAGGCCCCTCTTCGCGGCGGGCTCGAGAGAAAAATAGGTATTGAAGCGCTACTCACACAGCGATAGACGCGGTCGACCCACTCACACACACATCTATGATCGCATAGAGTTTTCAAGTAGCACTAAGCGCGTACCCAACAAATGAATATTGCTATCTATTAGGGCTACGATAAACTCGATCGAAAGCTTACCTGAATAATAAAACATTAAAAAATAAAGATTTCGAGTCGACAACATATATCCGCAAAATTCGGATTGTCGAGGATTTTGTAAATTTCTAATGATTTTCTGACCAGACAGATCGCAGCCGCCATTTTTGACATCGGTTACCATGTTGAGAAGTTTTTATTTTTTCTCTTTATTTTCGGCCAGTGTCATGTGGTGTATTATGTAGTTACTAAACCTCCTTAGAAAAACCTAAAAACTGTAACCCCCCCTGCCTCGACAAGTTTAGTTTTCGACCTTATTGACATTTATGCAAACACCGGATTTTAATGAAGGAGCAATGTTATTTTTTTTTTTTTTTTTTACTTGGTAAGATCATCAAATGAGGTCTCCCGCCTCGGGCAGGGCGGGAGGGACTGTCAGACTTCTACTGACTAAAATCCACGGTGTCCTTCAATAGCCCTTTATGTTCCGGGGTCACGGTGATGGTGTAAGACCCGCGACCCCGGCAGGCTTTAGCCCTCTGAGAGGGGGCCTCGTCATTATGCTGACGCTCTTTGAGGCGCGCGTGGAACACGACGCGCCGTCGACCCGGGCATGGTCCATGGTCGGGCGGCGAGTTGCCCTTTATTCACCGCCCGCATGCCCGCGCCTACGGTGGCCGGAGATCGTCTTGCGACGTCCGACGCCGTGGGCGTCCACCACCGCGGGTGGAGCGGAGGGAGGACCTTGTCCTCTCTCTCACGCGGCCCGCCTCCTCCTTCGCGAGCATGACTGCTTCGCAGAAGGAGGCGACCGCTTCCCACTCCGTCTCGCTCCGCAGCATGGCCGCAACCAATGCCGGGCGCGAGAGGTCTCCGCCTATCGCCGTCGTGAGGACACGTCGGTGCTCCGCCCAAGCGGGGCAATCCTGCACCGTATGCTCGACTGTGTCCTCCGGGCGATCTACGCAGTGGTGACACCAAGGCGTTTCCTCCTTTAACAATGTTAGCTAACGAGAATATGAGGAAAACAAACTAAATTCTAAATGTCAATAAAGTCGAAAATCGCTTGAACCTTTTTTTTTTACTTGCCTTTGTTGAGCAAGTTAAAAAAACAGGTTCAAGCGATTTTCGACCTTATTGACATTTAGGCAAACACCGGATTTTAATGAGGATCAATGTTCATCATAGCAGCCATAGGACGTCCACTGCTGAACATAGGCCTCCCCTTTTGATCGCCACAAGTACCGGTTGGAAGCGACCTGCATCCAGCGTCTTCCGGCGACCTTCATAAGGTCGTCTGTCCACCTTGTTGGTGGACGTCCTACGCTGCGCTTGCTAGTCCGTGGTCTCCACTCTAGCACTTTTCGACCCCATCGGCCATCCGCTCTGCGAGCAATATGGCCTGCCCATTGCCTCTAATGTAAGAAAAACAAACTAAATTCTAAATGTCAATAAAGTCGAAAATCGCTTGAACCTGTTTTTTTTTAACTTGCCGTTAGCAAAAACTATCATCGGTCACAAAAAAAAATTTCAATTCCAACTGCCTGTACAAACATACAACTACAAATTTTTACAATGTACAATTTTGTTTTATTTTCAATTTGTGATTTCCAACCACTGTGCGCACCCCGCAAAGTAGTCTTGTGTATGTACATGCCACTTAGCCGCGTAATTTTTTGGTAAAAAGCGACGTGCTCTCACCTTGAAATCCTGCGGACGACTGAGCTCTGCGATTCGATCTCGAACCTATGCCGGATAAAATATTCCGCCATAGTAAAATGTATGGAGATTTTCGGCCTCAAAATTCAGTTACTTTCCGATTTTTTTACGCGAAAAATATGCAATGTTTTGAAAAACAGACACATGTAGACAGTACACCGGTCTTTGTTCTCTTTATTTATGTATAATATTAATTAGTTTTCTGCTTATTTACGCCAAAGTTATGGAAATACGGCAGTGCTTTTTACGCGTTTTTAGTGATTTTCAATATTTTTTTTAACAATTCCAGCCGGGTTTATCCTCAATCCGATATTTGTAGACCCTGGGGGAACTCTTAAGCTACCCAGACCTTTTTTTTCGTGGCTATTGTTTTAAGTTTTATACATAAACTTATGGAAATGCCATAACACTTTTTGCTAGTACCGATCCTTAATATCAGATTCCTCCCTTGAACTCAGATTAGTCGCAACAATTTTTGAAGTTCCTAATATGAAAATGGCGCGACTTTGAAAATGGCGCCACATGCACGTGGTGAAAATTAGAACTACATCTTTCATCTCATTTACTCTTTAGTATTAAAGTGAGACAACGTATTGAGCAAAAGCTCTTCCAAGGAGGTTCGATCAGTCAGGTTGTTTATTTTCATAATGTGAAACTCTTTGGTGGAATTCTTTTATTTTTTTTTGGAAATTAAAAAAAAACCGTAAAGAAAACGCACGCTGCTCTACAAGGGGGCGTGCGGTAAAATAGGTACTTAGGTGAGAGTACCTATTTTACCGCACGCTGCGTTGTATGGTCCGTAATTTTTAACTTTCGAACACTGTATACAGGCTTTGTAAATGCATTTTACGAGCAAATGTGTTGAAAATATATAAAATCGTCTATTCAGGTGACTGCAATTTTTATTAATCATATCATTACGTTAAAATAAATAAATTTTAATATTCTCATGTAAGTGAATGTTGTATTCTTATGAGAATAAAGTTATCTTAAACCAGACATAAATAAAGAAGATCTATACATATAATAAAATAGTAGGAAAGTCAAAACTGTACATTGAATATTTTTTTTAAAGAATACTTGGGTTGTGATCTACAATCGATACCGAAGCCAAAAATATAGTTTTTAGAATTTTTGTCTGTTTGTCTGTTTATCTGTTTGTCTGTTTGTCTGTATGTATGTCCGGGATAAACTCAAAAAGTACTGGACGGATTTGAATGATTCTTTTTTGTTGTAAAGGTATTAAGTCTGGTCAAAACATAGGCTATAATTTATTTTGGAAACTTGAACACCTGGCGCAGAACCGCAACAGACCAGCTAAACTATAAGAAATACAAAAATGGTGCGATAGCAAAAATTGTTCTACGTGATGAGCATTTTCTGCTGAGAGAGTTAGTTTGATGATCTGGAACACCTGATGTGGAACTCCAAGAGCCCAACTACACTATAACATATACAGAAATGGCGTCTCAGCAAAGTTGTTCGGCCTGATGAGCACTCTCTGTTGACATATAAAAATTGAAGATCTGGAACACCTGATGTGGAACTCCAAGAGCCCAGCTACCCTACGGTGGTTGACGCCCACGGCGTCGGACGTCACAAGACGATCTTCGGCCACCGTAGGCGCGGGCATGCGGGCGGCGAGTAAAGGGCAACTCGCCGTCCGACCATGGACGGCGCGTCGTGTTCCACGCGCGCCTTAAAGAGCGTCAGCATAATGACGGGGCCCCCTCTCAGAGGGCTAAAGCCTGCCGGGGTCGCTGGACTTATACCATCACCGTTACCCCGGAACATAAAGGGCTATTGAAGGACACCGTAGATTTTAGTCAGTACAAGTCTGACAGTCCCTCCCGCCCTGCCCGGGGTGGGAGGACTCATTTGATGATTTACCACGAAAAAAAAGAGCCCAGCTACACTATAACATGTTTTTTTTCAACTGGGCGTCGCTATCTTCGAAACTATGAGGAATATCGAAAAATGTTGAAGACTCCTTTCAACAATTCTGGGAAGTAATCATATACGGCAAACTTAAGAATAACGTATAATTGAAAAAAAACTGATCAATCTTCAAGGCGAGGACTGTATTCGAAACTTAAGTTAACCTTTTCTTCTTTGAAATCATTATTTTTGTTCAACTCAACGCCCAGTTGAAAAATTCAACCTGTATAGGAATGACGTCTTAGTAAGAGCTGTTCAGCCTGATGAGCATTATCTATTGATGTATATAAGATTTGGAACACCTGATGTGGAAATCAAAGCTATCACTAATTTCACGGACTGATTTTCGATGACGTTTAATATATTAATACAATTTTATTCTACTGGCCAAACTCCCATGAATTTTTTACCCGGGCTTTTGGAGTTGGGTATCAGACTTTTCAGATCTTCGATTTTGCCGAACCCATTGTCGCTGCCATAAGCAACAAGATCCGCGTACGAAGTCGCGGGCAGAAGCTAGTAATACATAAAATACTACAGAAAGTCTCGCCAATTCTTTTTGGGCCGACCTTAGAAGCACTGTTTTCCGTCCGTCTTCGGAAATTTCGTTTTAAAGCAATAATAGAGACAAACAAAATAAATTAGGTTCACAAAAGTACTCGTAACATTTATTACCAACTCAACTAATGAGTAGACAGAATGTCACAGTAGCAGAACATAATTCGTAGTGCTTATTCCCCAGTCATGTTTAAGTTCCAGTTATTTTATTATTTAGCATATTAGTAGAGAGCGGCATAGCGTTTCAACTACAGTAGTGATATTAAACCTTAATTAGGCGCATAATGATGCTGGCATGTACGAACAGTAGTTGGTTCATGCGCTAACAGTCAGGCAGTTATGCAATATTGCGCCAGCTTGGAGTATCTACTCGTTAGCTAGTATATTATGTGACAGTATATGAGTTTGTGGGGACAGTACTTCAAAATGCAGACAAAAATGGGGTTTAATACGTGTATGTTAGAATGTTTTTAAGTTATCTTCATAACTAGTGATCGATTCCGAAAATTCTTTCACTAATGTCAAGCTACATTTCACCCCCGCTGCTCGGCTCTTATTGGTGGTACCGTGATGTTTTATAGCCTTAAAGACTTCCTCATTAAATGGACTATCTAGCACAAAAAGTATTTTTCAATCCGAATTCGGAGGTCCTGAGGTTAGCGCGTTCAACCAAACAAACTCTTTAGCTGTATAATATTAAGTATAGTATTTCAATGTTTCAGTGGAATAAGAAGCCACAAGCGGAACCCAGTTGTCAAAAAGGTCAAAGGCGTTAACCGCAACTACGACTTGCTGAAGGAATCCAATCGTTGTACTTAGGTATGTTTTATTTTTAAGTTGAAACATTTTAGATTTCATAAGTTTTTCTTTTAACAATAATCTTAGGGAAGGTACAAATCTGACGGAACATACGTCGCGTATTATCAGTCGCGTAACGCCAGAACAGGCGAATGTGTAGAAAAACACTTGAACGTTCACACTCAACGATGATACGTTAGTGCGTCAAAGGACATTCGATGATACGTTCGACGTATTTTACGTTAGATATGAACCTTCCCTTAGACAGGTGATGTTATTTTTAGCAATATTTTTTAAACAGCATGATTATGGATGCAATTATTTTCACGCCAGAATTCTAGTATAGTGTGTTTTTTTTCTAACTTTCATTTTAGTGGGATAAAAACAAAAAAGGACCCCTGGAAAAAAGGGATTGGTTTCAGTAATAAATAAAAGATATCAACCATAATAAATATTCAAGCAATTAGTTTTAGACGACACAGACTGACACGAACGTTAAATCGTCCATTGCTTGTCTGTTTCATGATATTGCGTACATCACTACGCGTCACATTATGCCCAATGCATGGAAGTTGCGGACGTGGAGCGTCCAGCGAACAATCATGTCATGTCCCTATCACGTCCTGACGGCGTGAATCGAAATGCTTTGGGACAAATACTTGTAAGGCCTGTTTGTGATCATAAGCGAAAGCGAGGACAATGATTAGAGCGGATGCCCCATTTTTTTCTGACAGTTAATATTACGTATTACGCTGTTGAAATTTTGAGTCTCATCACCAAACGGACAAATCCAATTACGCGTTTTCGTTTAGTTCTTGTCTAGTGTAATTATTTCAAACTTACAGTTACACTTTGAAGTAATGCTGCTATCAGATAATCAATCATACCTACTTGTCAGTGAGTTTTTTCCAAAAAACGCAGTCTCATTCAGATACGGAAGTAAATAATAGTAATCTGTACATTATAACCATATTCATACGTTATACATTACTAGCTGTTCCCCGTAGTTTCACCACGCTGCTCCTTTTGATTGTACCCTGTATATGTATAGCCTTCTTCCTTAAAAATAGTACCTATCTAACACAAAAATATTTTTCAATCCATTCCAATAGTTTCTGGGATTAGGTCATTCAACCAAAAAAACTCTTTTGTTTTATAATTTCAATATAGCTAATAACATATTCCCTTAGCCTTTATATCGAACAAAATTTGTAAATCAAGTTAAACCGCCTTTGCTTCCGCTTGTCAATGTAAACAGGTACTTATTGAGCTCACTCGTCGCTTTCACAATGCAAACGCCATGTTGATCTACGATTCCGTCACAGTTACATATTTAAACACTAAAAGCAATCACATTAGCGCACATCAACAGCAGACGCTACTGTTTTGTTCGGAATTAAAAAAAAACCGCTGATTTTACAAATAAAGTTGTTGTTCTTTAAAAAAACTTTTTTAATGGATACCGGTTACATGATACATCATCCCAAAGGCATGTCCCAAGACTTCAAAAAAGAAAATCTAATTAATTTATTTCAAGTAGGCCAGATACGGGCACTTTTGAATGGTCAAAACACAAAAAAAAAAGTGAATGGCCGTAGATATCGGGCAAATAACAATTCCATTTATCTATTACATAATTATTATAACAGTCGTTTCAGAATATACCTACAAAACGATTTATGGAGCTATCTGAAAAATCGTAATATAATTTTTAGTTTTTTTCATTCTAAGTTCTGGGGGGCGATTCTCAGTTTTAGAGATGGTGTCGAACTTGACAAAAATTTCTAATGACGTCATTTTTTCGACAAATTTTAAAAGTTGATTTGTCAAATTGTCCATTTGTCGAAGGCTAACGTTAGAGTTCAGTAAAATTTGGCTCATTGTCAAAACATCTGTCACTAAGGCCAAAACCACGGCTTTCGGTCAGAGACTGTGACCGACTAGACGTGGAAGGCAGACTCCGTTTTAGTGCATTTCAGTAGTTATAGACTTCCAATAAGACCGGTTTGGCTTCGGAAGCGGCTTGGTCTTCATAACATCGTCTGTCCACCTTATAATATGTGTGGACGTCCTACACTTGCGTAAATGGTCTCCATTCGATAACCTTACGGCCCCACCGGCCACCCGCGTGCTTTATGGCCTGCCCACTGCCATTTCAACTTGCTAATACGTTGGTCTATGTCGGCAACTTTGGTTCGATTACAAATCTCCTCATTTCTGAGCATCAACATCATCATCAGCCTATATTGCTGGCACACAGGCCTTTCTATGTGAAGGAGTGGGTTATAATCTACGACGCAGGCACTTTTTCCTCCACCTTTACCTTCTCTCTCGTGCACGTATAATAAATAAAAACCTAAAAAGGTGTTTGACCGTAAGTACTTTAACTAAACTTTTAACTCCAAGGCTACTTAGCTAAATAATTACCAGATACCTTAGAATTTTACAGAATAATAGCTTTTACTTAAAATCGTAACCAGTGTTTACCAACGTTAATGAGCTAGGTTATTAAGGCTAAGTGTAATTAAACGGTTATGAAAGTAAGAGCCCATAGTAGTTGCTTCGGAATACGTAGTTTTAAACTGTACGCTTAGCTTTCCAAGAATCGTGTTGCATATGTGGGTATGAACACGAAAGAGGTAGCTAGGTGCAGAAGTCATATAATGCTAACAAGAGTCACATCCTAAGGTTTTTTTAGGTCATTCGTCGATCGCAGCTAATTATACTTTCGATGAAGGAATTTGCTTTCTAATGCAATGCGTAGTTTTTTATTATTAGACTTAGTAATTAGTCATTATTTCGTAATTACCTTTTTAAAAAGTTTTTACGAATAGATCATGGTATCTTTTTTATAAAAAAAACAACATTTTCACACGTCACATTAAAACACACGATATTCCCTATTTGCCTATCTAAAAAAAAGGTACAAAACAAAATTAGATAACGCCTGTAGCAAATACAAGTATAACATGAGTGACGATATTTTTCTTATTAGCGTGTCGATGACAAACTTAATTGAGTGGCGAAATAATGTAAAAATTGAGTACAGAGCCCTTATAACGAGTTTTCAGAATTCTACTTCTTATTTTACAGCGTCTTTCCAGTATTTACAGCGTTTTTTGTATGAAATATGTTGTTAGTATTCAAGTTCATGCACTAAATATTGTATTAATTCAGTTTATAGGCATCAAATATTGCAGTGTCAAACGTGTAGGCCTCTGTTGGTACAATTTGATGCCCTAGGGAGAGCATGTTGGGACAATGTACTGCCCAAAGCGTGTTACAGTTTCCATTATCATTTTATTAAAATATTGATCATAGGTGTGCATACAATACTTTATTAATATCTAAGTATAGGTACTTTACGTTTAATTTAAAGTTTAAAGGATTTTATAGAAGTACGTAATAATTATTAAACTAGGAATATTAAAATCGGCTTTCGCGTGGCTGTCACATCAGATAACCGAATTATTATTATTATATTATTATTATTATATCTATCCATCGCAAAGTCTATGCATCGATTCTTTGGTCCTCCTCTGCTTTGGTAGTTATCTAAAATGTTACACGTAATGAGCAGTTTGGTATGAGCATTTATAAGCATTCTTGCTTATTTTATCTAATCGGAAACGATACTCTGGTCGATTCAAAGCTTCAGAGCCTTGAACATTGATTCCATCATCGGACTACAAGACGTGCGACAATGTGCAATCGTTTTGCCAATACTTTTATTGTGTGCTTCACCGTCGATCACATCATCTCTTACCATCAGGTGAGATGAGTGGTCAAACACGAATCTACCGTTAAATATTGTGAGTTTGGACTGCCGGATTGGCGATTGGATTGCATTTTATCACCCCAGAAATGCACTATTACATTTAGGTATTTAGGTAAATAGAAAAAAAAACAACAATGGGGTACAATCATAGTTTAAAAAAAATAGTTAAAAAAATAAAATCGGTACACTGCGTTACACCAGTAAAAAAAACTATTTATTAATCACGACGGTTCCAGACGATTTCCAAAAAACTTTAGAAATGCAAAATTAAATACGATTACACTGACTTACGTTATTTTTTAACCAGTGAATCTAAATTTAACTATCCCGTCAATCGAGATAGTTTTCAAGCGAGAACAGAACAGTACTTCTACAGCTAATCTGTTTGGAGGCACGACTCTGTTTGCATAGTGCTGTAACCCGTTGCAAGTCAATTTTCTTGGAACGCAACTCTCATTACACTGACGTTACGTAGTACATACGTAGCTACTATACATGTAGATCTGAAGATCCAATAAGCAGCCTGGATAAAATTTCATTTACAATGTCTTTTTATTTTATTTGAGATGGATGTGCTCTTTTTTCAAACTCGTCAGAAATTTAACATTATTTTTCTAAATTCTAAAAAGACACGGTTTTTTTTTATCTTGTCAGTTCTTCCATTCAGGTCCTGACGGGAGGGGATCGTCAGACTCATACTGACTAAAATCAACGACGTCGTCCAATAGCTTTTGTACGTTCAAGGGTCACGGTTACCTAATCAGACAGTCCCTCGAAAGGTGTGGTCTTCACTCCATTCTAAGTGACGGAGAAGGTGAACGATGAACGAGTCTGCCTAGAAGAATCCTGTTCATCCGACCTGTCTGCGTTCCGAAACAAAGACACAGGTAGAGAGTCCCACTCTTTCGCTGTCTGTAAGATGAAAGGATTTTAGAGTCGCGTCCGAAACATTAGTGACCATTCAAAAAATTCAGTTGCAAGTGGGATTTGAACTCGCATCTTCTGGATAAGTACTCCAGACGCCTTATTACCAACTACGCCATCGCAACTCACACTTGCAATTCATGTTCGTGAACGGGCGCCGTCAGTCGTGACTGGTGATCTCTTAGCTGCCACGGTCTATTTTAAGGATTTAAATTTCTTGAATTGTCTATTTTATATTTTCCTATGGACACCTTTTACTTGCTACATCGTTCTCACATTATGCACCATCTCAAGATGAATGATGTAACAAAGATTCTGTTATAATTTTGGCTATTGAAAAAGAGTGTTCATGGAGTTTCTTGCTCGTTCTTCTCCATAGAGATCAACGCTTTGGAATGAGCACCTACGGTACTTTCACTCGTTTTTATGTCTTGTGACTGGGACTGTAGCACCATAACTATTTTATGTTACCTAATTAATTTTTGTCTTTTGACAATTCAAAAGTGCCTCTAGCAGGCCTACTTGAAATAAATTATTTGATTTTGATTTTGATCAATCTGAAATCCTTTATTTCCCTCGTTTGAACGTTATTCGGTAACGAAGTCACTGATGGTAGTTAGTAATAATTGGGTAAAGCAGTGATATTATAAAGAAAGATATGCCATGTTCATACTGAATGGCGTTCAGATATTGTTGCGTTGTTATTATAGTAATTGAAAACTACGACAGCCATAGACAATTCGGAACGTATAAGTTAGAAAGAGATAGCAGATAGCAAAGTGCAACAATTGTTTTACTTTGTCCTCAACAATTTGTGCGTGCTAGTGCGACATCTCTCTTTATTTATAATATTATTATTTAATTTAATTATCATCACCACCAACGCAATTTACTTTTGTCTAGACTTCAACGTAGATATTACTTTCCTTAGAGAAAAAAGAAAAATTCGATCATGTCAAAAGCTTAGAAAAGTAATTACTCAACAGACAAAGGTCTAATAAAGCCTGATGTGAAACCACAAAAATCTCATATAACTCGAACAATGTCGGGTTCGTGCGAAGTGGAAATTCCTCCTTCATAAACTTCTAGATTCCAATATTTTATCGATTTTATGAAATAACTAGCTGACCCAAAACACGTCCCTTCTGTATGTACAGTGTCATCTTTTTTAGACGGCATGGTTAGCGCAGTAGCTGAGCAACTGAACGCTGCGCGTCGCGGGTTCCTGCATTTGCTTCGGGTTTGGGCGTTTGTTTAAGTGAGTTTATATGTTCGTAAACGCGCCCAAAACACAGAAGAAATGCCTAGTGTGGGGCAACGTTTTTTTAAAAAAAGAAAGAAAAATACACACAACTCTTACCCTACACTTATCAGTGCAATCGTTTAAGACGGTTCAGGAACATTAATTGTGAAAGTTGAGTTTTAATATTAGTAAACATATTTCTATGTTATTTTTTAATTTAGTCTTCTGGAAGTTTTCCGTTGACCGCAAGCGACAATGGTTTTTATTTCAGAGACGTTACGTCACTACTATCTATGTATATTTAGCACCTTTCTTCTTCATATTTTGCGAGACATGTTTTCAGAATTGATTCTCTCGCCTTCCTTTTAAACCACAAAAAATAACACCGTAAACCTCAGAAGTAAAAAAAATGGAAATGGCCTTTTCCTACCCCTGTTCAATTTGATTCACACTTCCCGGGAAGTCCTGTAGGTACGATTATTTAAGTAAAACAGAAAAATATCCTCAGTATAAATAATTATTTTAGCAATATTTTCAAAGTATGTAGTAGTGAAGTACTACTTATGTACTTCTTCGTTGGGTATTCGTGATGAACAGCTGTTAACTGAACACAACATGTAAACCCAATTATTTCTTGCAAAAAATGCCATCGGGGCCGCAAACGCCTTGGCATTTAAATTGAAATAACGCGTGAAGATAAGGTTCAAATTCGTGCAAATTAAGTTGATTTCATACGTGAAACTATTGCAATTATTGTGTAGAATTCTATATAAGAACTTGCGAAACATAACAAAAGTTGTTTTTTTATGTGGTAAAGTCTAAAGCTATGTTGACACCAAACATTAACCTCGTATGACCTGACCTCTGATTGAGAGTGAGTCCGGCAGTGAAAACATGCCTACTTTTAAACCTTTAGTTCAAAAACTAATAATATACAACTCAACAGTTATTATTATTTAGCATACCTATACGAACCTGAAAACACTGAACCGAGCTTAGAGCACTTTAATTTGTGAAATTAATATGATACATTTCACATGGATAATTTTAATGAGTATCGTTGGTGTTTAAGCCTAATTAATGGATGCTTTACAAATTACTATAAAAGTGAAAATTAAACGCACCTATCCACCTAGAAATATTGTGTTGAATTAATATAATCGTGTTGGAAAAATAGGAGCTCAAAAATAAATCTAGAAATATACAGGTACAACATAATTATGACTATTAATTAAGGTATTTTTGTATGCAACACCAAAATGCACATTACTAATGAAAGCTCTGCAGTCCTGACAGTTAGGCTACCACACACAGGCGCGTTACAAATTGCCGCGCGATGCCGCTATGCCACCTGATGTACATAACCCTGTTACACGACTACACGAGCTTGTGGACATGGACTCTTTATTAAAGCACGTGTAATTGCGCAGTTTTGGGATTGTTTTGGAATTTTATGTTTATTCATAGCACTCGTAACATGTTTGTTCCAGTTGCGGTGTGGCAACTGGAACGCGGTGAGGCAATATTTAAGCTTTCTCTACTGAAACAAATGGAATATATGGAGATTATAATTCTAGTTTTAATTAAACAGATTCCATGTTTCATTCTTGTGCTGAAATATGTTTTACGTAACTGTATAATATGAGTCATTATTTCATAACTACGGTTAGCGTATTGCTCTGAAAACTTCCCTCATGTAGTCATCAACAAAGTCGAACACAGTACCGACATTATTTAAATTGCCTCCTATTAGACTCGCGTCCGTGTCGCAACCGCGTATATATGCAGGCACCCTTACGGGAACACGACTGGAGAAAGCGTGGGTTGACATAATAGGATAAAATGGCGAAGTGCAGACAGAAGGCTCATTAATGAGACCACATGAGCAGAAACTGACAGTGCAGAAGATATTTTAATTTAGTCTAAAAAGTTTTACTTGCAGTTGTGGTATTACAGCTTTTAGCTGACAGGCTGTCTTTACAACACTTTTCCTCCAGTAGAGGGATATGAGGCTTCTGTGTTTTAATATTCTGTGTCAATATTCGGAATTTCTCTCACGTATAACGGGACCGTTCCAGACAAAGCCAGATATCTGTCTACACTATGAATTTATTTTAAAAGCTAACTAGACTACGTCAGTTTCTTGTTTGTGCGACGATTTCGTAATAATTAATGTAGAGGGAATGTTTGTGAGCAAATTCTTGGCATTTGTTTAATCATCAATATTTGATGTGCTTTGTTTTAGAGTGATTTACTACTTACTTAAATTTTGTAAGAAAGAAACAAAATAGTTACTTTATTTCGTTTCACTGACTTCCCAAAGAAAAATGTTTTTTTTTTTATCGGATAATATTTAACGCTGCGACTAACAGGAGCTGAGCAGCACGGGTGAAACCGCTGGAAAAAGCTAGTAACTAATAAAAGATCAAATCAAGATCTGAGCCAGACAACCGTGATAGGTCTTTCGTAATTTATAATATAAATAAAAAGGTTTTACAATGCCAAAGTTTACTTAGGTTTCAATGAACAGATAAAAGGCTTTTGAAGGACTAAACAAACAAAACTGTAGGTAAAATAAGTTTGTTTAAGCTTAGTAAAAATAATAAATATTGTGCGAGAAAGTAAGCTTTGTCCACATGAGCGCGATTTTTTAATTAAAACGCTATTAGTGTAGTAATTACGTAATTAACTCGAACCCTTAATTATTCTGAGCCGTTACAAACGTTAACAACACAAAAAAAGGTTATCTTGAAGAAAAATATTATGAGGGTATTTGAAAAGAACTTTGAAGTTCCTGCGTAGATAAACAATTTTGTTTTCAAATTATATTGAAAGTTATTTTTAAAATTATAATATAATCAAATTCATTAAAGTTCAGACATATACAACAACAATCACATCGAAAAATATATTTGAAAGAGGACTAATAATGTAAAGATAATGAACCCGATGATTTGGAAAAATCATTAATTTTGTTGTTAATAAGGATTTAATAGCCTGCGGTGCAGTTGCTTGGGATGGAATCTACTGAATAGACTACAAAAAGTATCCATGATAATTTTATAAAACTATTTTTTATTTTAAACGTTGCCCCACACTAGAAATTTCTCATGTGTCGCGGGTGCGTTTACAAACATAATAAAACGCCCAGGCCCAACTAATTTTGTAGATCATACAAATATTTTCTCCGTTCGGGAATCGATCCCGTGTCACGCAGCGCAACAGTCCAATCGCTCAGCCACTGCGCTAATCGTGTCGTCACGTAAATAGTCAGATATCCTACCTATTCTTCTCACAACTATTTCCTCAATATCTTCATCATCATCATCATCAGCCGGAAGACGTCCACTGCTGAACATAGGCCTCCCCCTTAGACCGCCACGCCGAACGACAATTCGCCACTTGCATCCATCGGTTGCCCGCGACTCTCACGATGTCGTCGGTCCAACTAGTGGGAAGCCTATCGAAGCCTATCGTGGAAGTCGCCATCGAGAACTTTTCTTCCCCATCGGTTGTCAATTCTACGAGCGATGTGACCTGCCCATTGCCACTTCAACTTGCAAATTTTATGAGCTATGTCGGTGACTCTGGTTCTTCGCCGAATATCCGTGTTCCGGATTTTATCCCGCAAAGAAACTCCGAGCATAGCTCTTTCCATTGCTCGTTGAGTGACTCTTAGTTTCTCTAAAAGGCCAGCAGTCAAAGACCACGTTTAAGAGCCATATGTAATCACTGGCAACACACATTGGTTAGACACCCTTGTTTTGAGACACTGCGGGATTCTCGATGAGAAGATATCACGTAGCTTCCCAAACGCTGCCCATCTGAGTTGGATTCTTCGGGCGACCTCTTTCTCGAAGTTGGACCTACCTAACTGAACAATCTGTACAAGGTAAGTATAATGGTCTACAACTTCGAGAGTATCATTCCCAACAACAACCGGTACGGGCGCCACATGGACATTCGACATGACTTTCGTCTTGTCCATGTTCATTTTAAGGCCGACCCGTTGGGAAACGATACTGAGGTCGCTGAGCATAGCATTGAGGTGCTCCAACGATTCTGCCATGATGACTATATCATCGGCAAAACGAAGGTGAGTGATGTATTCGCCATTGATGTCGATGCCGCGTCCGTTCCATTCTAAGAGCTTGAAAACATCCTCCAACGCGTTCGTGAACAGTTTCGGAGAAATAACGTCTCCCTGCCTCACGCCTTTCTGCAATTGGATTGGTTTCGTGCTCTCTTCCTGAAGTCGGATGGACATAGTGGCGTTACTATATAAACACTTCAACACTTCGATATACCTATAGTCGATATGACATCGTTGGAGGGACTGCAATACTGCCCAGGTTTCGATTGAATCGAAGGCTTTTTCATAGTCCACAAACGCTAAACATAATGGCCGATTATACTCCTCTTCTGTAATCTCCTTATGGCGGAGCGTGTGTATGTGGTCTATGGTGCTAAAACCTTTTCGGAAACCGGCTTGTTCGGGAGGCTGGAAGTCATCAAACCTGCGTTCGAGACGGTCGTAATGACTCTTGAGAACAGCTTGTAAACATGGCTCAGAAGTTAGATTGGCCTGTAGTTCTTCAACAAGGTGTTGTCACCCTTTTTGAAGAAAAGAACAAACACACTCATGTGCCATGCTTCTGGCGTAGTGCCTTCGAGTATGACGGAATTAAATAACTTCTGGAGGACTAGAAGTACCGGTTTTCCACCCGCTCTCAGAAGTTCTGTTGTGATTCCGTCATCGCCCGGCGCCTTGTTATTTTTGAGCTGTTTGAGCCATTCTAATCTCGTACAGGCTGATGTCCGGGATATCCTCAGTGTAGTGCCGAGTCAGTTTAGCTCTTGCGTCTCGAGCTGTACCGACACTGGATTGTCGTGTAGATGTGTATAGCTTTCCGTAAAACCTCTCAAGCTCTCTCAGGATCTCCGGTTTCGTCGAAATGATGCTGCCGTCGTTAATCTTCAGCCTTGTCATTTGGCTTTGCCCAATAGACGAATTCTTTGCGAAAACTTTTGAGATGCTAGGCGTGTATTTAGCGCTTTTGTTCTTATGTCTTTTTCGTCTTGGTACCGTCGTGGTTCCCATGAAATTGGTTTTATGAGATTCGACTAGAACTCAATTAAATCAATGACGACCGTAGTAGTATCACATATATGCGGTTATCGGTCTCTGGAAAACATTCAAAATCGTTTGTTCACACAAACAATTTTTGAATATCTACGTGTGCAACTCAAAGTCATAAACTACGAACAACACACACAAATAACCATTCAAATTACCATAATTATCATAAATGTTAATTATATTTAAATTAAAGTTCAAGCCCACAAAAATCCGACGTGAATACGGAACAATATCAAAATGGCTAGTCTCGCCGAATATATTAAGTGAAAAATTTTCCTGAAAAGCGAATTTAACTTCACGAAGTGAACTACGAATTCAAAAAGGAATTAATTAAGCTGATGTGTTTAAAACTCTGCACACGAGAGTTATAAATTTTAGTGAGTGAGTCACTGCTCGGCCATGTATTTATGTATTCGTAAGAATTTACTGGAACCACTCCAGTCCACACGTGAGCTTCGTATGCTAAATTAGCTTTCTTTGAAAAACGTGGCGGTTTTTCAGGTTCTGAACAAAGGAATGTCGTTTTACTTTGAATTTATTTAGTTTACGAATGATATTTTTATGTACGAGATAAGGTTTCGTGCATGTTAGTCTGCTTTTCAACGTGATGGTAAAACTTTATTTTATTAGAGCAGTTTGGATGTTGTTAATTACAAAGTAACATACGTGTTTCCTTCCTTTTCCTTAATTTTAAGCACAGTTTTAAAATCTGGAGCATATCACCCTGATCACACCGTTACTTCTATAATAGGTGAAGTATCTGAATTGGTGATTACGATTTAGTTACAAACCTCCTTACATAATATGTAAGGAAGTTTGTATACAAGCTTAGTAGTAAACTTAGCATGTTTTTATTATCATCAAAGTGTGTATGTAAGCGTTGAATAATATGAATGAATGGTATTGAATTCTTTACAAACTTAAACTTACAAAAAACAAAATGTTTGGCCAAACACTAAATACCTACAAATTATAAAGCACACAGACATAATGAAATACAAACATTTGCAAATTTAATTTGGTCGCACATTCCTTTTGTCGTTCAATCGCCCACATAATTCGTAATACTGCGTTATATAAATTCAGTTCTCGTGAATTGAAATACATTTTCATAAAATATTGTCCTTTCATACAATGAGCTTATTAAATTCTGTTAAATTAGCGTATATTTGGGTTAAACCGTCATGTGGTTACGCTTATTGTTAAATCATTACATTGCTATGTATTTAATAATATTATTATATGAAGTGGTAGTTAAATAATTAATAAAAGGTCGTTTGTGCAGTCAACGGGATCAATTTTATTTATTTGTAATGTTCTTAAATACTGCATGATATAGGAGGCATCATATTTTTGAGTGATTAAATCTGCAATAAGATATTTTGGCAGAGAAATAAGGATATCAACGTAGCTAAAAGAAAAAGAAAGCAGAAGCGGAAGACGTCCACTGCTGAACATACGCCTCCCCCTCAGACTGCCATACTGAACGATAATTCGAATCTCGAGTGGCGTTCCGTGGCCGCCACTCTTTCATATTTTCTTACCCATCGGTTGTCAGTTCTACGAGCGATGTGGCCTGCCCATTGCCACTTCAAGCGGCAGTGGACCGGCCAAATTTAGCCTATAACCATTTAGGACGATTGTTCTTTTGGAGTCCACGGATCAGCAAGCGAGGTAGGATGTCCTCACGCTGAGTGACGATTTCAAGTAACAACTCGATGGAAGTGGTTGAAATTGGATTAACTGGCTTGCAATTTGAGAAGCCTATGACCAACAATCGACTGCTGTAAGCTGATGAAAATTAGTTAGGTATTATTTGATCTCATGTTTTCTCCCTGATTCTGGTCCGTGTTAGAAACCTTTTGTCTAAAAATGGGTATGTGATGTAGAAAAATAGAGATAGTGTAAAGACGGCCCTGGAACGTAACGGGCTATTGAAGTATCACGCTTAATTTTTGTCGGTACAATTCTGACAGTTCTGCCCTGGTTAGAAGGACTCATTTGATGGTTTTACTAAGTTAAAAAAAGTACCATTCCGTTCACAAATGAACTGAAATAAGGGTTTAAGCGTTTGTGAAAAGAGGTTTCAAAAGAAAACCAAGTGATTCGGATTGATGCGATGCTAATCCCATCAAGTACTTTAGCTGACTTAAATTTTACACAGTAGAGTACGCGTACTTTAACTGTAAACAGCTGTTTTATATAGAAGTTTATTTTTTCATAAATCTATTGTGCTTCGAACAAAACAGTGATGTTAGTTTAATGTAAAACCGATAAGCGGCTTTTTATTTGTGTGTCACATACAAGCAAGGGAAACTTTCTGTTACAGTTTCATATCACAGACCTTCATCAAATAGTTATTTTCAACATAAAATCGTTTTAGTAAAGATCGATCAATAGATTTGAAAAATGTGTCATTATAAAACACAGTGGTACAAAACTTAATTGGGAGACCTTTTGTTTATTAAACATTTGTATAGTATTTAAAATTTGACTATCAAATTCGGCTCGTTCCCTGCTTTAACATGATTCCAATCATAATAATTAGAAAGACACTTGGCATCATTTATTATAATAAAGACGTTATTGTTTTTTCCTCGATCCCACTGCTGGAATACAGGCCTCCTAGTGTGCTATAATCCACCACGCAGCGCCCAGTGCGGGTTGGTAGATGTCACAGGACTTCGAACTTTTGGTTCTAGAAAATGCAGTTTTCTCATGATGTTTTCCTTCACCTTTCAGATAGCAGTGGTGATGAAATAAATTACACAAAGTAATGCGCCTGGGTTGGAACCCACATCTTATAACTCGTAAGTTGTGGCCAATTCCAATGGGTTACCATTGCTCCTAAAGGTAAATAATAGCTTTGCTCTCTGGGTGAGAGGACTCATTTGATGATTTTACCACGATAAAAAACGCGGAACCCACTTATATAATCTCTCGATTTTTCATCGGCATAACTTAGTCATTAAAGTATGGTTGCACCTTCCGAGTGAATGCAAGATAAAATATTAGCACAGTTTCGAAGCTTTTACGTATATTATTTATTCAAAGTAAGCACAGAAACTACTTAGAGCCGCCCTACATATCTGAAAGCGAATAAAAAATGGATTAAAGTATTACTCGTTTCCACGTATTTGATGCACAAAAGTGCATTTAAAGCCCAAAGTTAAAAATACATATTTTTGTAGCTATGACAATGAAAAAATATGGGTTCGTAGAAACGACGAATAAATAATTTCAATATGAAACTGTGAAATACTAAACATAAACTATGAATTGTTTTCAGCGCAAACGTCCGAATACGCGGTGTTTATTTCCAGTAAAACATTCGAGTGTTTATTTATATATTTATATGTTGCAATTGTGGTGAGGTGTCAATGCTAAATTGTTAATACCTATATTATGGTTTTAATTTTTTACTTTCTTTCGTACAGTCACGAGCAATAACATGTATATGTTGCAGTCAATACTCTTAACCAGTAAAAAGTACTATTGACTAGCAAAATCAGTCAAAAGTACTTGTGACCGTATGCTTTAGTCAATAGTACTTATGACTAAAATAACAGTTAAAACTACTTTTGCCCAATGGAGCTGGTTAAAAGTACTTTTGATTAAGTGATTCCGTCAAAAGTGATTTTGACTGGTTGTATCAGTCAAAACCACTTTTGATCGATTGCTTTTGCTGTGTGATTCAAAGTGCCATAATAGGTTGAGTTGCATGAATAAATAATTCTTCATTGTAGAGTGTTTTTTTTTTCTAACGCGGAGCGCTCGTTTTATTTCTAAAGCGGAGGAAGAGGGCTTTCGAAGAAAGGTCGACGGAGCCCCGCTACGCGGGGCCTTTTTCTGTCTAAAAGGTTTAAAGGAACCTAACTAAACCGAACCTCGAGGTGCCCCTGAAGTCGACCGTCTTCTTCTCGTTCAAAAGCATAAAGTCGTTCAGCTTTTTTTTTTTTTTTTAGGTGGTAAAATCATCAAATGAGTCCTCCCGCCCTGGGTGGGGCGGAAGGGACTGTCAGACTCTTACTGACTAAAATCCACCCGTGTTCCTTCGGATGCCCTTTACGTTCCAGGGCCGCGGTATCCTGGGTTAAGAAAAAACCCGCGACCCCAGCAGGCATTTGGCGCGAAACACGACGCGCCACCGACCCGGGCTTGGTCCTCGGTCGGACGGCGAGCTACCCATTACTCTCCGTCCGCAAGCCCGCTCCGCTGCTGTGCCCTCTGCTGATCAGAGGGACACGCGTTGGAGCGTCCACACGACAGGCTATTCAGTTCAGCTGGTATTTAGATAGGAGTGTATGTAATGGGGCACTGAGAAACAAAATATTGGTAAAAACGACTTGGGTCACCCCGACACGGACAGGTTAGGTTAGAATTGTTTTAAATCACCCAAAAGTAGGAGCAGTGGAGTGGAGTGGTTTTGACTGATGCTTTATTGCAGTTAAAACTACTTTTGACGAAGAGCGTCAGTCAATAGTACTTTTAACCGCAAATTTGCAGTCAAAAGTACTAATAACCAATAATTTTCAGTCAAAACCACTTTTGACCAACCTGTTCAGTCAAAAGTGCTTTTGACTGATTTTGCTAGTCAATAGTACTTTTGACTAGTTAAGAGTTTTGACTGTGACATATACTTATTAACAAAATTAAATACTGGTTTCTACTTTGATATAAAACCTGTTTTGTAATAGCATAGCTTCAAAAATAGAAGTTTCATGAAAACGCAAAAGGTAAATCTTTAATGTTAGGAGTAAATGGCTTTTGAATTCTGCTAATTGCATACATATGCTATTGCTCGTGACTTTACATATACGAGTATATCTATCGGAGTAGAAATCTAACAACTTCAAACATAGTTATAGACTAGGTATATGATCTAAATTATTACAAAACTATGAAAACAGTACTGAATTAAAATTTTTGTCATGCAAAAAAAAAATGTTACTATGTTTTATTCTATTTTCAACTTTGTGGCGTTTCTACTGAGAGTTACAGAAAAAATGTTGTCTGCTATGTACAGAGAACATTATTATCATTTAGAATGTCCTAGAAACTCGGTTGACGTAAAAAAATAATCTAAATGTCCATAACAAAGTAAGGCCTCGTTCAATGCGGCGTGGCGGGCGGTGCGTTAGGCGGAGCGGGCCGGCTGAAACACTAACATACGGCAATGTACAGAGCAAGGAGAAGCGGTTCTGCTCGCGTTTTTTTTTTATTTCTGGCGGAAGACGCCGCCGCTTTGAATGACGCCGCTCCGCCCAACGCGCCACGCGTTTAACCTTGACCTAAGGCTGCCTGTCCATAGGAGCGGAGCGATAGAGCAATATTTTCACTCATTTTCATTATGGGGCAATCCTATTGGTTCACATTTCTCCGTTTCTTCGCTCCGTAGCCTCGCTTCGCCTCAGAGGCTGACATCAGCACCCCCTTAACCTGCCTACTTTCCGTAATGTCTATTTTATATAAAGTTACACTGTTGTTTTTAATAAGGAAAAAAGAAATTAAAAGTAAATGAAGAGAACTGTACCCCTAGCACGAGTTTTCACTATCATTTTACAGAGTCTTTCCAGTATTTACAGCGTTTCTTGTACGAAAAAATGGAACAGCGCCTCTGGTGTGCGAAGAAGGAACAAATTTTTCCTTGAAAATTGACAATTTGAAATTGTCAAAGTTCCAGTTTACTTTACGTCTCAAATACTGAGAACTCGTGCTAAGGGTACTGTAAGTAAACGCAACTGAAACAAAAATAAAACAAAAAGAAACAGTAGATACGACTGGCCTTTCCACATGTAATAATTTCTTGGGTCGTCGCGTTGTAGACTAAATTACTGGTAGAACATTCCAAGTACATGAAACCGGCACATTCTCCCCGTACACACATATTGGAGTAAATAAATCAAAGCTGTCCCCTGTGGGCTGAAAAACTGTCTGTTTTGAATGTATTTACAGCGCTTCGCTAATGCTCTGTTTTATTTGCTACTTGTTGATTATTTTTATTTCTATCTGTATATCTAGACATATGGCATTTATAAAAGAAAGTCGTGTTAATTACACTGTATATGACTCAAAAACGGCTGAAACTATTTGGATGAAAATTGGTAGAGAGGTAGCTTAGAAACCAGGAGACGGACATAGAATTTACGTGTATCACAACGTGCTTCACTGAACACTTGAAGAGTGCAACCCATGATGCAGTAAATAAATTGACATTAAAAATCATTATTTTTAAATTTTTAATATTTGTTATCCTAATACAAAAATTGAAAACCTGCACGTTTGTTACTACATCATCAGCCTAGCCGTCTAGCCAAATCCGTTCAGTAGTTGTTCCGTGAAAATGTAACAAACATACCTACGAGTATATAACATACACATACATACATCCTCACAAACTTTCGCATTATAATATTAGTAGGATAAAACGTACAAATACCTAGATGGAACGATCCTTTTCTACTTACAAGTCATAATTTTCTTACCTTTAGCCCAAGTAAAGTTATTAATTAGAATAACTAATGCGTTTTGACGTCACACCACTTTCAAAATTCACTTAGTAAGAACAATGATAAACCGGATACACGGCCTGAAATATAACCTGGGATAAAACACCCTTTGTTTGAAATAAGGGACGTATAATAACGACCACTAGGTGAGGCCACTCCACCCATTAGAGATACTAATGAAATTCATCGAGGTAATAAAATAAATCAGGTAATTTATACGTAAAGGGGCTCCATGGTTTTCGCTAGTTTGAAACTATTTTAAAGCATCCCTGAAGCTTCTTGGTAAATGTACGGTGTTTAAGAACAACAGCTAGTCCAATGTACTGAGACGCGCGTTCAAACGATCTTGGGTCTGATGCTGAAGAAATATTTAAATGGGCAAAGAGGAACTTGCTGAATGAGCGTTTTGTAATGCAAACACACGGATGTAATTTTATTCTCCTAGAGGTATTTCAGTAATGAAATTTGCTGCAAATTAAACATAATAAGACCATTGATCCATTTGAAAAGGTAATTTCAATACGAAACTATTATTATTATCGTATTTACATATAATTTCGGTCGCGGGACTTATCGAATTACCGTGACACTGAAACGTAAAGGACTATTGAAGGACACCGTGGATTTTGGTCAGTACGAGTCTACCAGTCCCTCGGCCGACCCGGACTCATTTGATGATTTTACCACGACAAAAAAAATTCAAATGATTTATCATCAACCTTTCAGATATTATTACGCCAATTGAAATGAGCAGTACTTATATATTTTTGATCAATCAGCAGTGATCGAGTGTAAAAATCGGGTTAATCTCTCGCACAGTGAAAATTTCAATAAATAATTCAAATTGAGAGGAGGGCTTTTAAAGAAGACCCTGTAATAAATGGACTAGCGTTTAATTTACATTGTTTTAATCGTCTTTTGTACTCCGAGGTACATTATCTAACGACAACTGCCTACTGAGAAATTTATGTGTGAACCAGTTTAGGATGGTGCCTTGATTTTATGATTTCTTTTAATTAAAATAAAATAATTTCTTGAATCTGACTTTGGTGTATAATAATTCTTGATGAAATAGTTTTAGATCGTTGACGTCTTTAATCATATTGAAATTAAAAGAGAAGTCGTAGCTAAATAATAATAGTAGCACGAGGAAATCTACAAGGTTAAGCCGCACTAGCCTAGGTCGGTCCGGCGATGGATAAATATCGTTACAAAAATATCGTTTCAGGTAGCCATAGCCCTAGAGCATAGACTTAAAGTATGGACTGAACACTAGCTGCCTAAAATAGACCGCATTCACTAGAAAGAGAGATAAACAATTAGTAGCTACCACCTATCTCTTTCCTGTAAGACATAGATAAAGTCTATGGTAATGTCCAGAGCGGGGTTTTGATACAATAAACACAAAACTTGTTTGATGTGCATAAACTGTTGTATTTTTTAGTTAGCTTGAAACACTCTGTAATAACGATATCAAAAGAAAAAAAAACACAAAAAAAAATCTACCGTTACAAAAAATGATCGCAAACTTTTTTTGATGTATGTAGCATGAAAAAATTCATATTTTTATTGTTAAGTTTATTTTTAATTTTATTAGAAGTGACTTTTATTGAAGAACACTCAATTTTAAATGACCAATGTTAAAAATTGAGTTACCCATGTAAAATTAAACAAAAATAACATGTTTTAAAGCTATTACGTATTTAGTATTTAAAGTCTAAAAGCAAAACTGTATGGTAAGGTAATGGTTATAAAAACTAAATTAATACGAAACTTCGTTGTGAATATTTTAAAGAACCATGCTCGACATAAATTAGCCTGATGCACGAACATTATGCTAACTTATTAAAGTCAACGCTTCGAATTTAGCACATTCGTGAAAAATAAAAAGCTCTATGTAGTACCTATGTAGTTTATGGGCCTAGATATTACCTATATTCTACTTGTTTTTGACGGAATTCACGGTCATTAAGTGATTAATTAGAGCAGTGGTGGCCCAGTGGTATCGGTCCCGACTTACGAGTTGTAGGTCGCGGGTTCGAACCCAGCCAGGCGCATTACTTTGTGTAATTTATTACATCACCACTGTTCTCAAAACGTTGAAGGAAAACATTTTGAGGAAACCGGCATGTCCGAGAACGAAAAATTCAAAGACATGTGACATCTACCTATCCGCACTGGGCCCGCGTGGTGGATTATGGCCCACACCCTGTCATAGAGAGGAGGCCTGGGTCTTTTTAAAATTCGGTACTTTTTAAAATTCGGTGTTTCTACAAAATCTACATGATTCCAAATATCTGCCAATTTCTGAGTTGGAGAATTTCGAATGATTTACTGCATGTATGATAACCGTTTGTGCGTTGAAAGGAGTTGAAGTTACTTTAGTATATGTGTGTATTCATATTCCGCGAAAAAGTAAAAAAAATGTCTGTATTTAATAGTTTTTACTGTAAAATCTTTTTGAGTATGTATTATCCAGGTAGGAAATCCGTATGGAATGTAATAAATAAAATAAAAATTAGAGAGTTAAATCTATTTATTACAGAGATATAAAATTTCGTAGATACAACTAGTTAATAATTCCATGACATTTGAGCTGTTTGACATTGATTTCTTATTTTAGAACTACATCACTATCTACTCAATGTCAAAAACGCGCAGGTTTATACACATAACTTAGGTGATTCTTAAGGTTGGTGTAACAGATGTCTAGTCTCCTAAGTAATTCATTGATGCCTAATACGTGTACGGTCACTAAAAGAGATATGTATCCATCCAGACATCAAGTTGTAAAACGGTTTTTCTATAAGCCATTTGCTGTATGCATGATTTCCTCATTGGTTGTGTACTTCCAAAGATGTTGATATTCAGAAACATTGTTTAACATACAATACTGTAAAGCCATTTAAAATTTGCTGTCTGGAGGTTTTCGTATTACCAATATATTTTTGTTGACTGTACCGACTAATCGACGACTAATCAGTTCTTAGTTTAAAATTATTTGGATGATCCTTTTGCCACGCCATCTCTAACAGCCTTGTCAAGAATGGCAGCTCCGCGTTCATTGCGTTTCTTACAATATGGTGTCTCCTTCAATTCGGCCAGCCAAGCGGTTGTTCTCGGATACCTGAACAAAAATTAAAAGAGCTGTCAGAATTTCAAAAACATGGTGATTAGGTAGAACAAGTATTGTCTTGACCGTGTATGATGTTCATTAGTCATATAGGTAGATCAAAAGAAATCAAAAAATCAAAGAAGACATGAAACCTTCAATGGGCGCTTAACCTGTATTTTCAAGTAAATCAAAGATTTAGTAAAGTTCCTAAACACGGACACGTCGCAATTGCGGCGGTAAAACCCTTCTTTGGGGAGTGGCTGGGTATGCGCCAAGGCGTCCTCACCTTCCGCTTCCGCGGACATTTTCAGGGTTGAGACGGAATAGGAAGGGGTTGCCTCCTTCTGTGAAGCAGTCATGCTAGTGAAGGAGGTACCAGTAATCGTGAGGGAGAGGACAGCGTCCACCTTACCAGCTGCCTTGGGAGACGCCCACAGAGGACACCGTAAATTTTAGTCAGTACAAGTCTGACAGTCCCTCCTGCCCTGCCCTAGTTGGGACGACTGATTTCATGATTTTACCAATTTAAAAAAAGTTCCCAAACAAGCTGGCAAATTATGTGTGATTCACTTACTTATCCGGGTTAATTGGAAGTAAATACTCCATAGTGGTCATGTTAGCCAAGGCAGCGACATCAGCAATAGTGACGTGATCAGCTGCAAGATACTTTGTTCGGTTCAGGAATGCTTCAAAGAAACCATATGCCTGCTCAATCTCGTCCAAATGTTTTTGATCTATGTATGTCCTTCCTTCTACCACTATGTAGTACTGCAAAAGAAGAAAGTCGATCGGTAAAAATATGAAAGTAATGATTTCCAAAATTTTTAACCAGGTATTATTATGAATACCTACCACCATTCAGGAGTATTGAGGAAAGTTTTGTTTTGTTTTATGTCTACAGATTTGACAACTAATAGCAAATAAATAAATAAAATACAACAACAACCTCAATAAAAATTTAAACTACATATATGGTAATACCGATTATTATGAATTAATTGCATTGTTTAAAATATAACAAACGAGTAAAACTGCATTCAAACTATTTCCTCTAAACATTCTTACAGTTAATAAAAATCTAAATAGAAATAAATAATGCTCAACTTACAGTAATATTTCTAATTCTGGGTAAAAGAACGGATGTGTCGAAGAACAGTTTCTGATTGACCATTGCCCTTTTCTTGACATCTTTTGGATACCAGGAATCGTCTTTTCCGTACACATCAGCAAGGTACTGAAGTATAGCATGACTGAAAAAAGGAAGAAAAATATAAAATTATCTCCTGAAATTTCCACTTCAGCTTCTAAGCCGGTTTCTACCATATCAGTACAAAGTTAGACCTTTTTCAGACGGCTTTGCCAATTGACTAATCTATTTGACTATCCCTGGGCGTAGGTAGATACTTCAACTACCTCGACCTCATTAAAGATGGCATCATAAATTATCCCAGAATGTGCAAAAGCATTCTACATTTCTCCCAATTTTAGACTAGCACTGCACAAAATTGTATCTTAAAGTTCCAATAACATTTCCTAATTAATTCATTCCTAGTATAAGTACTAGGAATTCCTGTGTCACAAGAGCCAAGTTTGCTGAGCGGTAAATCTTGGAAGTGCTTCTAGAGTTTGGTTTCCTACTACATAAACAGTTCTATCTAACTGAACTATGTAAATAGTAAAATAACAAACCTGTCATGGATACTGAAATCACCGTCTTCCATTACTGGTATTTGATGCAGTGGATTTTTCTGAAATAAAAAAATACGTTGATTAATTAGGTCAATGTGGTTTCTAAGCGACAAACAAAAGTGCTTTAAAGAAATTACGAAAAATTGCGTTTATTTATAGATAACCAGCTTTTGCCCGCGGCTTTGCTCGCGTAATCAGTCGAAAATTCAAAGAAATTTATTCACACTTGCATCCCTTATTTTACCCCCTTTGGGGGTAGAATTGATCTAAATCCTTTCTTATCGGATGCTTACGACATAACATGTACTTGCATGCCAAACACCCCGATCCATACAGTGGTTTGGGCTGTGCGTTGATAGATCAGTCTATGTCAGTCAGTCAGTCACCTTTGAGTTACCTATATAAATTTTGATTTAAAGTAGACAGTCTAGATCCGCGTTTTTTTTTCTCTTACCTTTAAATATTCTGGTGTTTTGTGTTCGAAGGCCTGAAGATTCACTTCAATGTTTTCATAGGGAACGTTGAATATTTCGAATCCCATCATGGCCGACCTCACTGGAGGGCTCAGCTCCATGGTGTATAGTTTGATGACCATCTGGAAATATTTATTAAGGATGCCATTACATTTATATTTTTTTGGATGAGGCTGATACAAGAACGTGGTACTTGGGGTTGTTAACGTCATGTAATACTGTACTAGGGGTCCATCCAGGAGATATCGATATTTCGACAAATAAAAATGTTTTAAGTTCTTTCACTTAAAATGTAGGTAGGTAGGTACAGCTATTAAAAAAAATATTTATGTTAATTTTCTTTTGTGCGTCTTTTCTATATTTTTATTTATTCCTTTTAAATATTTATAATTATAAAAAAAATTAACTATTTATCTTTTAATAAATTAATTATTTATTTATTTGTTAAAATACGAGATATTTATAATTCTTAAATAATAAATATCTAATGTTGATCAAAATATAATCATTTTACAGACGTTTAAATCAGTAAATGGATTTAACAATAACTTACTTTTATTTATTTTAGGATTTTTTCAGAAGTTTGCAGGTAAATCCAAATAGCCGCTGACTATGTACCATTAATCAAAGTATGTTGCTTTTATATGAAAACTGCTGATTATTTATCAAGTCTTATCTCATTGTTATGGTTATCTAAATATTATGCAATAACAGTTCCAGAAGATTATCACGTAGATTCTAATCAGGGAAACAGATTTCAACTATACTGACTACTTTAATAGTACGTATAATAAAATCATAAGTTTAATTCTTAATCAGTTGTATGAAATGGCTACAACACGACCAATTTTAGTTGACTTCTTAACAAGTTGAAATAAAAATCAATACTAGATATTCTTATTACAGTAATGTTGCACAATGTTTTGTGTACATCTAATCGAGAAAAGTGAAAAAATAATTGGGTCGTTTAGATACGATTGCATGATAAAAGCTGTTGAGAGATATACCAAAATAATTAAACGTTTTAAAAGCGATATTGAAGATTGATATTTGAAGACGTGTCTTAAGTCAGTTGCACTCAGTCGTTTTTATAAAGGTTCCAAATGGTGACCAACGGAATGGATTAGTGAGGTAAAAGTCCCACGACTCGCTGGTCTAATCCCGAAGACTGGGCGCCTTTTGAAGGTTTCCACCACAACAAAAAAAAAAGGTGAATCCATAGAAAAACCTTCAGTCTTGTAAGTTACTGTCAATTTGTCTTATGGGACACTAAGTACAGTATTACCAAGTAAAAACATAGATTATGGAAGTCAGGTAATCAGTCTATAGAAAATACTGATACGCAGCTGCACCTAGTTAGACTGAAAAAAAAAGCTCTAACATAATTGGGAAAGGTCTAGGCAGATTTAAATTGTCCCAAACTAAATTATCCTTGAAAATAGTAGAAATTTTCTTAAACGGATTAAACCTCTTAACAAACCGCGGTTTAAAAAATTTAAACCGCGTTTTATATCAACAATCAAATTTCCCAACAAACTAAAAACAATTGTACTGCGCCAGTACTATACAATGAACACAATAGGACATAGGATTTAAGATAAAACGGTACTAAAACTTCATACGAGGGACCAGGCAATCAACTAACTTTTTTACTACACGTTCTGCGGTTAGGGTTACCAGCAGGTTTTTTTGTTAGTATCTTTTAGTAGATGATATTTACTAAAAGATACTAACAAAAATCCTTATTTGTACTCAAAAAATATTTGTCCTAGGACTTAAATAACGACAGCAAATAAAAGATTTCTATGGCGTAATATTTTTCCTTCTGGATCGATGGCGCGTTAGCGCTCCTGCACACGATGCCGCCACCGCGCCGTTGCCGCGCCGACGCCGCACCGCCACCGCGCGCGTTCCCAGTTATTTCATTATTTATTTATTAAATCTTTAAGCAACACAAAAAAAGTTACTTTGGCGGACTTAATGCCTGAGGCATTCTCTGTCCTCCACTAAACTTATAAACGTTTCGTAATCAAAACTTTCCATGATAATTTCTTAAAAAGTTATGCACGTGCATGTTCATACGCGGCCGGCAATGGAATGAATCAGGATAATGAAATAGTTGGGAAAGCGCGCGGTGGCGGCGCGGCGGCGGCTCGGCTGAGGCGCGGTGGCGGTCTTCGCACAACTCGTATGTACTATGTACAGTGTAGTTGTGCGGCGTCGGCGCGGCGACGGCGCGGTGGCGGCATCGTGTGCAGGAGCGCTCATGTTCCACGCCCGACTCAAAGAGTGTCAGCAAAATGACGAGGCCCCAAATAAAGGACCAAAGCCTGCCGGTGTCGCGGGCCTTATCAAACCCGAAACGTAAAGGACTATTGAAGGACATCGTGGATTTTGGTCAAAATAAGTCTTAAAGTATGGGTGGGAGAACTCATTTGATGATTTTAACACGATAAAAAAAGTGTGCCAGATATTATTTTATTTTTACCAAAGAAAGAAATATGTGAGATCATGTTCGTTTCTTTAATAAAAATAAAACATTCCAAGCTACAAATAAATTAAATCTCAACCGCTAAGATTATTTTCACCTGTACCGTAGATCAAAAATTAACAAAAAAGATTGGCAGGTTTTCTAATATTTTTTGAACATTTTGGAAGCCATATTTTAAAAATATCCCGACTTCTATTAACCCTACCTACATACAGTGAAAACATTTTACACTGTAAAAATCAATGAAAAGTTTTAGAGGATATTGCTGCCCCAAATTCATTCAGCAGTGGTTCATGCAGAAAAAAACATTTGAACCAAACTGTGCTCCATGCTCTGGAAATAATATCCATTGTGCTAAGCCATAGGCAATATTTTTACAGGCAAATGAAACAATAAAAGACTTTATTGGTTATTTATACAGTCAGTGTGGTAGAAAATGCAATCATTTCACGCCATTGCACACAATAAATTAAATTGTGTGAGTATTATTAGCACACCTACGTTACTCAGTTATAAATTATTTATATTTTTTTTTGGTATTAATAAACATACTATCCTGCCATTAAAACAATTAATTTGGGGTCTTCGAAGATTGTATTCTATAAGATTGTTATCTGAGCAGTCCCTTTTAAATGCAGTTTATGAATTTTGTTTTTTTTTTTAACGTGGCAAAATCATTAATTAAATGAGTCTCCGCACCCAGGTCCAAGCGGGAGGGACATGAAATGTCAAACCTATCTATCATTTTGCGTGCGTTTTTTTGTAGTCGCGAATGCGAATATTGATATAGAGTATTCGCATTCGCGAATGTGAAAACTCAAACATTAGTTACACATCAGTAGTACCTACATACATAAAAAAAATATCAGTTTACGTTGGGTTATCGAACACGTGTAAACTTATTTGTTTTCATGCTATTATATTATAATGCTTAAAAATAACATGGTCCGTATACAATCAAGTTTGATAACGAATTCATAACTTACGTCACATACGACGTAAAATGTATTTAAAACTTATAATCTATTTTATTCATGTTTCTCAATATTTTGAAATATTTTCAATACCCATAATTACACGGTATGATTGATGTTTTTAAGATAAGAAAGTTATGAATTCATTATCGAACTTGATTGTACAGGGATCATGTTGTTATTTTAAGCGTTGTTAAGATAAAAATGTTTTAATCAGATTATTTTTAGCCAAATCTATTTGATAGCAAATGATCTTAAATTGTTGCTACCAAACCTTCTATCTAACACAGATAAAGATCTGGTTGACTCATAAAAAAAAACCATTTAAAAAAAAACGTTGGTTCACTCCAGTAATTTCTCCTGTGTCGTGGGTATCAAACATAGTTATACGTAAACAAACACCCAGACCCAGAATAACTACTTGTAGACCATACGAGTATAAGTATTTGTTACGTACGGAATTAAACCATGTAATGCAGTAAACGGAAATATACTAAGATGTCACATGTTTTCAGAACTTTGAACTCCAGATTTCCCCGACTTTCGAGTAAAGCTGTGATTTGACAAATGAGATGATATAAAGCCTACTTAAATTCAAAACCATTCCTCAAACGAAACAAAAATAAATCTCACTCAATTAGCTGCTAATCACAAAATTAAATAACACACAACGTCAAAATGGCGGTGGTAAACTGTTTAAGGCTATTAGAAGATGCGTTAATAAATACTGGTGTCCAATAAATCTGTGAAAGTAGAGACGTTACGGCGTACGTGAGCGCCGCCGGTGGAATTTAAACGGGAATAAGAAGTTAAGGCTTGTAACAACGTTTAAATTAGTACTTCCTTGTATCACATTCTTAGCTTTAGTTTTAGCCTATTTTTACTTCACTAGGTAATGGTTATATGTATACCTATGATATTATATCGTTGATATCCAGCTGCATCTGTGACTGGCCTGTTGGTCTAGTGGTTAGTGACCCTGACTGCTATGCCGGGGGTCGTGGGTTCGATTCCCACCCAGGACAAATGTTTGTGTGATGAGCACGATCATTTGTTCTGTGTCTGGGTGTTATTTATCTATAATATGTATGTATTTATAAATATATATGTATGTTTATCAGTTGTCTAGTACCCATAACACAAGCTCTGCTTAGCTTGGGACTAGATGGCGTTGTGTGATGGTTGTGGAATACTATGTGGAATACTATACTATCTGGTTTGACTGGAAACCGACCCCAATATATTTGGGAAAGGGCTAGGCAGATGATGACTAGGTAATGACTGGTAGTACAAGATTTTTAACTCATTAAATAGGTATTTAAAAATAAATTTTAAAGATAAATTGTCCGTGAATTCAATGTTTTGGACGTGGTTTAAAAAATGCGATATACGTTAGAAGTTTTTCCTAAGTATATCGTGGGTGCGTTTACAATTTGAAGTCACATACACACGCCAGACCCGGAACAACTGCTTGACGGTAATTCAAAAATATTTGTACCGCGCGGAAAAAGAACCCGCGACACGAAACGTAGCAGTAAATAACTAGAAAACCGCACTTTACAAGCTTCGTTCGAAGTGATTCACTAATTATTAGCCAGACAAAGTCGCATTTAGTTGAAGACATGGCTATGACCAATGCCATTAGTTAATCACCAAGTAGCAGACCGGAGTTTGCATTGATTGGTTGAAGGTAATAAGCTCTCTAACTGTTCACCGATGATATCCATGGAATGTAATGTTATATTGTCACACTATCATAAATTCCTTTCTTCTGGTATGCTACTGAAAAGTGTCCTCAATTGTTTTAGACTATCACGGTTTATTTCACAATTCAATTCTCAACTGTTTTAGACTATCACGGTTTATTTCACAATTTAAAATGTCACTTACGGGATATCTTCCGTGATTATTAATTGTTTTGAGTTCCCGATATTTCGACGCTGTTGCAAGCGCCATGATCGCGGGTTGACTTCGAGTCATTACAAGTAATAATCACGGAAGATATCCCGTAAGTGACATTTTAAATTGACCTCAATTAACATCAAAACCAAGTCACTCGCTAAGTTCACCAACAATTTATAAAAGGCAATGATGTAAGAAGTTCCATGCATCATCTAGGTGCACAATGTGCTTCTACGTCTCAAGAAGAGCCCTGAGCGATGTCTACCTCAGTTGCAAAAGTTTACGTTCATAAATCGCTTTAATGCTTTAACTTTGTGGGAAGAACCCGGTGAACATTTGCATCGAAGTTAGTTTATAACTAAAGAGGACAATGTAATCATCTAATTAGCTAAAATAATCCGCATAGCGTGCCACTATTGATGAGGATGTCATTCAGCAATCAAATGTCGATTGGTAGAATAGTAGATTGTTATACTAGGGTGGAAAGAAATCAATTCCCATACGAGGTATTTAGACGCACGAGCGAAGCGAGGGCGGCTATAGTCCGAGTGGGAATTGATGACTTTCACCCGTGTTAAACACTCTACTTTTCATTTCAAATATAAGGAAAGTAAAAAATATGCTTTTTAATTTAAATTTCAAATATGGAACACACCGTCCGCGTTACTGCCGCGGGCCATCCCACTTTAATAGGTATCTATTTTTTTTTAAATTCACATTGGCCGTATACACTCACAAGACCGCAGCATTTTTTTTTAATCGATATTTTTCTTAATTATGTAAAAACTATATGAAAACCCGGCTTCGCTCGGGTGAAACGTGTGTCGTACAATAATACACATATATGTACTAAATGTAGGTGTCACGGTAACTCATAAGTTTATAGGTTTTTCTAAGGAGGTTTAGTAACTACATAATACACCACATGACACTGGCCGAAAATAAAGAAAAAAAATAAAAACTTCTCAACATGATAACCGATGTCAAAAATGGCGGCTGCGATCTGTCTGGTCAGAAAATCATTAGAAATTTACAAAATACTCGATCCGAATTTTGCGGATATATGTTGTCGACTCGAAATCTTTATTTTTTAATGTTTTATTATTCTGGTTAGCTTTCGATCGAGCCTACCGTAGCCCTGCACGAAATTATTAATATAGAAAATTATAGCCGACTAAAGAACCAATTTTAGTTCTATTTTTAAAATTCATTCCCGCCCTAGGGAGGGAAGCAATTACTATGAGTCTTTCCCGTCCAAGGGAGGGAAGCATCGTTTTCGACCCGCTGCTTAGATCAAACAAACACTACTTTCCGAGTATGAGAAATGAAAAATTGATTCGTTGACATAGATCCGATGCACCTATTGGTTTCACATTGTTTAAGGTTGAAGTTATAGGTCGATGCCAATCGACGATGGGTCAATGGTCCACTGACCACTTTGTCAATCGGTACTCATCGGCCTAAAAGAGCCACAAATCGATGGCAACGATCTGCAATCAATTGGTGTCTTGTCCTGAGACAGGCCTCCTCACTTCAGGCCTTTTACCAACAGAGCGCGTACCGTTCCGGGGATACGATCTGGCGATACGACCTGATCGCATGCGATCTCTATAGCCTCGATATATGGTGGACATCCCTCCAGTACGTACAAAGCGTTTTTTAATACTTTTATTGTGCGCACAACTAAGGAGTAGAATTCCCTGCCCATCTCTATTTCCGGACAGCGATAACCTTATTTTTTTTTATTTAATAAAAAAATAAACTTAGGTATATCCGAGAATTCAGTGATGGTTACATTTTCGAAATTTTGATTCGAGGAAATGTTGGTTTACAAGCGGATTCATTCAGATGACATAAATCTGTATCGAAATACTATGGATATAAAATAACTGTGAAGACACGATAAAACGTAGATACGATGGATCAAAAGTTACTGAAAACAATAAACCAGTATAAGCTGATCTCTTATTCTATTGAATCTCCATACTACGCTAGGTCCACTCAAAGTAAAAGTGCTACCATTCTTATGGCGGTAACTGTATACTTACTGTAATTGCGCAATAATTTGCAACCAACGGGCATAATTTTTATAAAAATTATTAGTTTGTCGTGAAGTCGTGATATGGCTTGTTGAGACAGGTTTAGACTTGTCGGAGCTTGCTTTGCCAAAATAATTACGTCATAAGCAATAAGTTGTAGGTATGCTACAGTTGATAAATAATTGTGAAATTTTACTTATCACATCATTTTAACTACCTATAACTCTTATTTTTGACCATATTACTACGATTACCTACATCTTAGATGATACTTTTCTTGCTATTTTAAAAATAATTTTATTTGTTATTATCATTAGCCTACAAATGTTCCAACTGCTGGGACCACAGAACATTAACATTTACACACAACTACTGATCGTATTTGAACGTATAGTTAACAACCTAGATTAACACCGAAGATACTTTATAGCTCGTTACAACAATCTCGTACGATAATTTACAGAACTTGATGAGGGCAAAGTCGTGGGCATAAGCAATAGCTTATTAATAAATAATAATAGTTTTCGCCCTCGACTTTGCCCTCGCCATTTTCCCGATTTGGTCCGAACTTAAACTAAAAATACTGTTGTGTTGGATAGTCCATCTGTCGAGGAAGGCTAAGGCTTTAAAACATCACGCTACAATCAAAAGTAGCCGTGCAGTGTGGCGTGAAACCACGCCGAACAGCTAGTTATTAAATTAAATGGGTAGGTATGCAGCTGACTCCTTTATCCAAACTTAAAAATTTTATAACTGAACAACAAATTGATCAATTAGGAATAATAATGAATAGAGTTGCGGACACAATGCCTGATAGGCATTGCATCAACTTGGACGTGCAGTGATAGTTTTTTATTAATTTACCAAAGAGTTCAGCGTCTTAAAATTTTAAATACATATTCAAATTATGATAATAAATGGAATATCATAGGTGAAAATTATAAATACTTAGCTATTTACTTAAAATGAAAAAAAAATGTTCTGAATTCAAAGGCTTAAAAAACGCTGAAAATACTGAAAACTGGTGATAAGGGCTCTGAGGCCTTATCACGAAATTTTAGTTAATGTGACGTAAAATAAACTGGAACTGACATCAATTTCAAGGTAAAAATAGTTCCTTCTTCGTACACCAGAGGCGCTGTTCCATTTTTCCATACAAGAAACGCTGTAAATACTAGAAAGACGCTGTAAAGTAAAGTACTGAAACCTTGTGATAAGGGCTCTGAAGTCATTTAGTTATTTAAGGAAACTAGAAGTACCTATAGTAACTAGTTTATCAGTTATATATGAAACGAGGTAAGAATTCGAGCTTTGATTTGACTGTGCTGATAATGTATGTTGCCAAACATTCGAAATAATGTATAGTTTTATGATAACGATAGATTAATAACGTAAACATTACTATCTAAGCCTTTATCCACTTGTTTGATTAGTACCTACCTAGTTTCATGATACGAGTTTGATAAAATGATGTACGCACACGGCTACACCTCAAAACCACTTTGTCTTGGCCTGGCTTCGTATAATCTTTCCGCACATTGCACGATCAGCTTATACTAGTTTAACTTGATGTCTACCCGTGTGTACAATGAATTCGTGCGTATATATTTTCTGAAAAACCAGTATTCATTTCTTTAGTATTAATAAAACTCGAATGAAATTATAAACTTTAGCACTTTACATAGACAATGTATAAAGTTGAATTAACATTCAAAATATAATGCGAGGAATCGGTACCACTTTTTTAAGTAGGTAGGTACCACAATAATGAAAATAATTCCTTCTGCCCTGGATGGAGCGTAAAAGACTGTCAGACTCATACAGACCAAAATCCACCCTGTTCTTTCAATTGCCCTTTTTGAGCCAGAGTCTCGGTTATCCGTATAGAGAGTGCCGCAACCCCAGACAGTCCTGCGTATTACTTTCGAATCGACGGGGCGTCGTGTTTACAAGCACTTCCCGAGGGAACTGACGGGCCTTCCACAGGGCGAAACGCCTAACATGATGCTGGTTAAACAGCGGACATAATCTGTTTGGCGTGGTAAAAACATCAAATGAGTCCTTCCACCCAGGACAGATCAGGAGGGACTGTCAGACTCTTACTGATTTAAATCCACGTTGTCTGTCGAAAGCCCTTACGTTTCGGGGTCAAGATCATTCGTGAATCCCGCGACCTCGACAGGCAACAGAAGCTAGTCAAATAAATAAAAAATAATTATGACTGGTGAAATTTAGGTGGACCTAATCACCTCTAAAAATATGCGAGATGATCTTATAAATGTAAACGACACCAATTTTAGGCAATGGGTTAAATTCGAACCTGTAACAAACGAGTATCACAATTACAACGGTGATAGCCGTGATTGCGCAGCAGAAGTAGCCACGATGACGTCATTAATCTTTGTGTAATGTCCACCGAAATGCGGACACGGTCGTCACGGCACATTTGCCAAAGTGAGGCTGAGGTACGGTATGAATTAGCTGTAGAGAACAATCATTTTAATTACGGGTAAGGTGTTTGGTACTTGCAATTAGCATAATTATCTATCTGACTAGATTTAGGAACGTGGACGAGGCGATGGAAGTATCTAAGAATCGTACACATGACTTCACATCAAGCTATACAAAACCAGTTTGTCATGATCTCTATCTGGTGCTATTGGTAAAAATTGAGTTAAAGATGAGTTCCGTTTTTCATGATAAATAAAACTCCACTACCAATAGCTTTTTATCATGTTTAGTCATCAAATGAGCCCTGTTCCACCTGCCTGGGGCGGGACGACAGACGCTGTCAGACTCCAACTGATTAAAATTGACGGTGTTCCTTCAATAGCTCTTCAAGTTCTTGGGTCACGGTTACCAGTAAAGACAATCCCACGACCCCGGCAGGCTTTGTCTTCTAAGAGGGGCTTCGTCAAATTGCTGATACTTACTACTAGTAAAGGGCAACTCGCTGTCCGACCATGGACCATGCCCGGGTCGATGGCGCGTCGTGTTCCACGCGCGCCTCAAAGTGCGTCAGCAAAATGACGGGGCCCCCTCACAGAGGGCCAAAGCCTGCCGGGGTCACGGGACTTATACCATCACCGTGGCCCCGGAACATAAAGGGCTATTGAAGGACACCGAGTGGATTTTAGTCAGTACAAGTCTGACAGTCCCTTCCGCCCTGCCCGGGGCGGGAGGACTTATTTGATGATTTTACCACGATAAAAAAAAACTCACTTATTAAAACTACAAAAAAGGACAATTTTAAAAACCACAATAATAATTTAATTAAACCTAAATATATAACAAACAAAATAAAACGTACATAAACCAAAAACTAAATTAAAATATTACAAGGCATCGAAAAATTCACCCTCATCGTTGTCAGCCGGTAATGTGCCATTCAAAGAGGTAACGCCGCCAGTAAGAGACTGGCGGCGTTACCTCTTAGAATGACTTAGCTTACCCTCTGACCAAGGTAAAAGCCAATGCCAATTTAAATCGAATTCTTAATCTGTGGCAGCTGCATACAATTGGAAATCTTAAAAGAATCAAATCAGCGGCCTTTAAAATACACAGAAGATTAGGATCAAGATTGAGATAAATGTCAATTTTTAATTTCCTTCATTAATAAATATAGTTTATGACGTCTTTCTTTCGTGACAAGTTTCAACCTGTCTCTCAAAGTCGACACGTGAATTGAAGTCTGACCTGTGTCCATCTGTTTCAAAATATTGTGTAATTTTCGTTTCAGGTTGGTACAGTCGAGAACATAAATATATTAGCACTTTAGCCGTCTTACCACAAAAAAGTTAAACATTTGTTGAACACTTGTGTAATAAACTGTCAACTGCAAAACGACATTGATTTGACGTTGATATAAGGTTCGTTTTGCAGTAACACCATTTTTAGACGAGTGTTTAACAGACGCTTAACTTTTCGTTGTACGATGGTAAAAGTTTCTTAATAGACTGTCTTTTTTCGTGTATTAAGGTATTGTTTGGCATTGTTTATGATGTTAACGAGGATGTAATATTTTAATAAGAGCCATGTTTTAATACAGTTCTAATTTTAAAGATGTTTATTTTTTTTTAAATTTGGTAAGTGTACACAAGTGGGCAAGAGCGTCACCCACTGGACGCCTAAGGGGAGGACATCGCCGTCGAGGTCGACCGCGGCGGAGGTGTTGTGACGATCTGATCATGGCCGTCAGACATGGCCAGAAATTGCCCAAAACAGAGAAAACAGGGAAAAGGGGAGGTCTTTGCCCACACAAACAAGGCTATAAAAAAACTGTAATATTAATAACACATTTAAGGAGGCTCTTGTCAAGCAGCTGAATCAATAAAATATTTTATTTTTGAAATAATATTACAAAATATAACTATTTGTTATAATTGTAAATATGAACACTAAATAATACTCATACTCAACTCATTGTTCCTTACAAAAAACCATCATTATTATTATTTTAACAACTGCAGTTTCTAATACGCAATTTTTAGTTGTTTTTAGTTTAGTTTTCTGTCACGCAAGTTTTTTTTCGATTATGTTTGTATATTTATGCTCCTGATTGTACCTACTCAAAGCAAGGAAATCTTGGTTAGGTTATCATTTTGTACCAAGCCGTCATGGCCGTTTGATGTTTTATTGTTTAAGGTATGGACAGCTGAATGGTTTTTGACTGAATGCATAAATATATTTTTAACTTAATGTTTGGAAGGCTACCTACCGCTACCCAACGAAACCGCATGTGACTTCTACGAATCTTTATGATACAACTGTCTGACGCATTATAGGTACTAATTATTGCTTGAGAAGAAATTAACAAGTAAATCTGTCATTGGTACCCAAGCTATAATAGTTGTTGGCTTGTCTGTATCATACTCTCGGATGGCTATCTTACATTGTAGGTCGTTGAACGCACCCTGGACGGACAATTCTCGTAGTTCTCTTTGGTAATTACTATACCTACTAATTCAAGTTAGTAATCATTTTCTTTTCGTAGCCATTGAAATGTATTACAGTTTCTTTATTTATGTTAATAGAATTTCTGAGATACGTTTGATCTTAATTACTTTATTGCCTTGGACTAAATTAGAAGTAGCGGGACTATCTTACCCGTTAACTGTGGCCCCGGAATGTAAAGAGCTATTGAAGGACACTGTAGATATTAGTGAGTACGAGTCTGACAATCCCTTCATTTGATGATTTTACCTCGTAAAATAAAAGAGGAAAGCATTCGAACCTATCAAAATCTAGTAATCCTTACAAACCATGTTATCGTAGGAGTTACGCGAATTCTTTTCCAGATTGTAAAGATATTTCCAGTTTAAGAACCTTTTTTTCATGAAATCCTTATATTCAGCGTACATATTATTGCTAGGTGCCATGTTTATTTATAGATTGCTGGGGTAGTGTTCACTTTTATTTATCCATCTTTTTATAGAAACCTTTTCAATATAGTTTCTATTTCACAAATGACTACAATAAATGGAGCTTAGTTCTCTGACATGTCTTCGGAATTTGTTATAGAAACATACTTAAACTTCGGCACTTAAGTAGGTTAATGGATTAATATAAATATTCTGGTGGTACTGGTCATACAAATGCAAAATTATGGTGTGCTTAGAATATAAAGTACCTACAGACGGTAACAGGTCAACTTACCGAAATCTGTTAAATTTTATCAATCGAATAGTAACCTTCGACTATTGTGATAAGGCTTAAAATCTATAAAATAAATTTGACAGATTAAGGTAGGATGATGTACTAGCGTCTGTATATAACAAAACAAACATAGCTGAATTTTTATCCTTTTTCCAACTATAAAGTCGGAGTTCAGCTGTACGCAGCTGAAAATTGTAGGGTTCAATCTTTTCTACTCACCAGCTGACTTAGCAGAAGTATGAACGAGGTAATAAAGGGTTTTTTTTTTGCGTGGTAAAATCATCAAATAAGTCCTTCCAGCCCAGGGCGGGACGGGAGGAACTGTCAGACTTGTACTTACTAAAATCCACGGTGTCCTTCAATAGACCTTTCTGTTACGGGGTCACGGTTACCAGGTGAGACAGTCCCGCGACCCCGGAAGGCTTTGGCCCTCTTAGGGTGCCCCATCAGATGAAGCGGTATGAACGAGATAGCAAAGGGCTAAGATAATAGAATGTCCAGATTCCTAGTAGGCCACTCAGAATTGAAGCCAAAAACACGGAAGAAAAACCAGTTATTCCTACGATAAAACAAATAAATAATTTCAATTTGTATCGACTTGTAGCGCCTGTAAGAAATACAGTTTATAAGTATAGCACAAAGATGCCACAATTGCTGTGAGAATAATCGTAGGAAATTGATTTTTCGCATATTTTTGCGCCTGTCGATGTGTAAATAGCAACTAAATTGTCTGGCGCATTAATTTTTCCTTTCTTTAAATATTCAATTTTAAAGGTATGAAGGTTTTTAAATGTCTAGCTTCGTTAAAAACCACTTTTGCTCAGATAGGTCAGCATTTCTGTGTTTAGGAATAATTGAAGAAGTATTTAGCAAGTTTTCAGAGTGCCTAAAGCACTTTCGAAAAAATGCGGGTATGTCTTCAGCTAGATTATGGGTTATCCAAAAAGTATGTACCTATGTAGGTACTGAACGACCTTTATTGTAGGTACTATTTTATTGTTATTATTTCATTTTATAATAGGAACCCTGTTAAATAAACAGAAAGTAGGTACTTATGTTGAAATCTGGCGCTCATGACGCTTCATCTGTGCATGGCCATTTTCATTTAGTATTTTAAAACCCACAGTGCAAACACTCCATCCATTCATGGATCTATGTCTTTTACGTTGGTCCTCTTGATTGTTTTATATTTCTTAATTTTGATGAAATAAAATAAGATCGCACTCCCCCAGAGTGACCAGTTATTTAGTTGGCAATATTAAACTTCTACCATTTTTTTACAAAAATATTATTTTAAATGTTTTACGAATAATTTTGTGTTACATTTATTAAAAAAAAAATGCAATAACATTGGAAGTCTAATCGATCAATAGATCTAACGTCAGCGACATCTAGTACATGTTTTCTGACATAAACATTTGTCAGTTGTCAGTATTAATCACTAAACGTGATAACAGAGGGCACTATTTGTTATTTTTGCGCATTAAGTTTTTTAATTTGTTACCTACCAAATTCCTCGATAAACCTCAATACCCCTTGATAAGAGTAGTTGTCAGACTTCCGAACATCTGACTAACAATAATGGGTGATACCGCGTATAGTTAAAGGTGGTGTGGGACGCTCAGTGGCAAGATAGATCAATGTATTTATTTAAGTATGATTTGAAGAAGTTAGCTGGCATTGGATGGAATATGGATGCGTACTGCTCAGTACCCCTAGGACGAGTTTTCACTCTTTTACTTTACAGAGTCTTTCCAGTATATACAGCGTTTCTTGTATGAAAAAATGGAACAGCGCTTCTGGTGTGCGAAGAAGGAACTAATTTTTTCCTTGAAAATTGTCAATTTGAAATTGTCAAAGTTCAAGTTTACTTTACGTCTCAAATACTGAAAACTCGTGCTCCCTTAGCACGAGTTTTCAGTATTTGAGAAACGTCCAATGGTGAACCGGTCGACGGCGAATCGTTGCAGAATCGGATGGTTGGCGTTTTTTTGGAGAAGGCCTGCGTCTAATAGTGGATACTAGCAATTGACTTAAAAGAAAGGTTGATGTAAGTTGATGCGTAGGCGTCTGTACCATATTGATTATATTTTCGTGTTATGGATGGTAACGATTTATTTATCAGTAAAGCGTCGTCCTAAGACAATGATCGTATGAGCAAATAGTGCGTTCTTCGGCTGTGCGAAGAAAATTTGTTTACCATCTACTGTTCTTGCGCGATGACTTGCATAGTTCGTCGTGAACGCGTCAAGATGAACGTATCGGTTCCTCGTACGATCGTCGCAATTAAGATGACCGTCTTAGTCATTAACAGTCAGCAGAAATTTTCTTACGATAGGGCGGAACAGCTATACATGATGAATTGCAAAAAATCAATTTATTTGCTTTTAATTCAAAAGCAACAAAAATCTTCAATTTAAGTAGTTTTATTTGACATATTCGTTTTTAACACACAAATTTTTACTACCTATACTGTCACACAACACAGAAATACTTTCAAATACTTACGCGAACAAAATAAATAGAATCATTGTATCGAGATATAAAAATTAAAAATTTTAAAAACCTGCGACACAAAAACTAAGTTCCCTTTAAAAAGTAAAAAATAATAAAAATACGTCGCGTTGGGCGACTGCTCCAAATTATTTATCATCTCCTGTTTTTTTGCAGTCCCCCAACGCGACGTATTTTTATTATTTTTTACTTTTTAAAGGGAACTTAGTTTTTGTGTCGGGGGTTTTTTAAATTTTTCATTTAATTTTTATTTTATACTTTTTATAGGTATATACTTCTATCATTTTATGTTGCTAAGAGTACTCCCGATTAAGTCATCAATATTCCCTTTCAGTACGCTTTCATTTGATACCCAACTCGAGTATATTTGCAGACCCTCGGTTACCTTTCCCCGCTTTCACCCCCATAACTTCTAAACGGCTTAACCGATTTTCATCAAATATGTCTAAGAACACTCGCAAATAAGTCACCTTTCATACAAAAAAAAAACTAAATTGAAATCGCTTCATCCGTTCGGGCTCTATGATGCCACAGACAGACAGACAGACAGACAGACAGACCGACAGACAGACAGACAGACACGTCAAACTTATAACACCCCTCTTTTTCCGTCGGGGGTTAAAAAGGTCTCTACGAGTTTTAAAAATTCCCTTACCAAGGAATTGTTTGGGAATTTTGAAATTTTTCGTTACATTTTTGGCATTAACATTTTTACCCTTTTAAATAATATAGCGACTCTGGGTTGGTTTGAGCCCAACTGAGAGTAAAGACTCATTCATACTAGCTCAGATTATCGATCATTTTATTGATTTACGAGAATCTTTACTAATAAAGCTGATTTCAGGCTGGAGCTACCAGATATGAACATCATGCTACATCATCATAAATGCACTAAAAAAATTCAATTGCACATCACGCTGTGTTGCGGGACTGTCTCACCTGGTAACCGTAGCCCTGGTACGTAAAGGGCTATTGAAGGATGACCATGGATTTTAGTCAGTAGATACAAGTCTGACAGTCCCTCCTGTCCTGCAATGGGCGGGAAGACTCATAGGATGATTTTACGACGTAAAAAAACACCACTCTATAAGCAGGTTTTCATAGCGTAGTGTTCAATTGAGATCTTCTATCTTTATTGAAACTTTTTATAATGTAACGAGCAAAAATGTAAAGCCAACTAGCTGATTCTTTGTTCACAATAATATTAAGCCAGTAGCGTCTAGTTTGTGTTTATTAAAATTATTATTCTTTATACTTAGCTAAAGCTAAACCTCACCAGGAATTCTGTGAACTCGGAACAGTTTCCAAACTAGTTGCAATGACACTACAGATTCCTCTCTCACGCTGCGGCTGACACTGTTTAGAGAGGAGCTATAGTAAGCTATCATTTATACTTCGATAGTAGGTACCTCTAAAGTAAACGCCTTGACAACTTACTAACTTAGCTCGTTAATGGCGGAGTAACTTAGCTGAAATATTTGTAAAAATTCGATCACAAGATTTCTGAAGAAATTTGCAGTAGCAGTCAATTCAATGTCGCAGTTAGCAGTGGTTGGCTAGCGGTGGCGGTCCCAACTTACAATTTGTGGGTTGTGGGTTGAATCCCAGGCAGGCGCATTACTTTGTTTAATTTATTTCATCAACACGGTGCGAAGAAAATCATGGAAACCGGCATTTCCTATAAACTAAAAATGTCCCACACTAGGAATTTCTCCTACGTCGTGAGTGCGATTGCAAACATACAAACATCCAGAGCCGGAACAACTTGTAAATAATACAAAAAAATTCGAACCTGCGACACGCTGTACAGCAGTCGATCACTCAGCCTCTGCACCAACCGTGTCGCCAAAGCTAACAGCACGGCCCACTTCCTCTCATAGAGAGGAAACCTGTGTCCCAGAAGTAGGAACTTTAAAGGCTGATAATCCCATTCTTATACCAACCATACACGATCCAGTTCACTGTCAAATACCATGCTAAGCAGTAAATTTGTCAGTGTATGGCTATCAGAAATAGACTTGTCATGCAAACTGATAATCACACTTACGACCCGCACTTTTAGCGAACTTGGCCAAAAGACTGATCGTACATGACTGACATTATACTAAGACCTGGAGCTACGATCCAATTAATAGGCTCATCCAATGGTCAAATGGGCGTGCAAAGTATGGGGCATGGGCATTTAAAGTGATGCCTATGCCCCATGCTTTTACGAAGGTTTAAACATGATGTGATGTGTGCTTATAATAATTAAAGTATGATTACTTTGATCGACCGGGAATTGAACCAAAGCCCATTACTGAACAGTCACTCTTGAAACTATTAAGTTTACATACACAAATTATATTCCAACAATTGAAATCACAAGCTTGTTTGTGTCTACAGCTACCAGGATAAAATGAGCATTGAAGATGTATACGAACACACATCGAAGTCACGTTCTAGAATAATGTGACACGTAACACGTACTAACGTAACTGGTTTTGGGGAAGGCTCTGTTCCTAATAGTATGACTTGATAGGTTGTTAGACTATCGCCTACAGCATTCCACTTTGTACACAGATATATTTTGTCACTTCTGAAGATATTTTAATACAAGAAAATATAAGTCTTTAAGTTTGTACAACTATCACACACTTTTTTTTAGCATGGTAAAATCGTCAAGTAACCCGGGCAGGGCGAGAGGGACTGTGAGACTCGTACTGACTAAAACTCATGTTGCCCTTTATTAGCACTCTATGTTCCTCGGTCACGGTAATAAGATAAGTCCCGCGACCATCTACGAATATCAGCCACTTAAACATAATATAGCTAATTTTCTGTACTTAGGTATATGTTATTCACCTCAATATATATCAAACCGTACTTTGCCCGCATGGTGGATTCTGGCACACTTTCTCACACAGAGGGTAGGCCTGTGTCTCAGAAGTAGAAACATTATAGGCTTCATTTAATCATCACACGAGTCCTCCCACCCTGAGCGGAGCGGAAAGGTCTGTGAAACTCGTAGTGACTAAATCCACCATGTTTCTTCAATTACCGTTTACGTTAAAGGATCACAATGTTTGGACAGTTCCGCGATCCTGGCTGATATCATAGGCTGATGCTGATGATGATAATTCACTTCTATAGGCCTACAGGCGTATCAACAGTGAAAACATATTAAACTGATGATAATAAATATGCTTATGTCATTCACTACGCAACTGCAATCATTCCGTTTGTTGCTATACAAGATTGCTATGTTATGACACTGGAATTTGGGTAATTAATATCTAATAATCTCATGTTTAATAAACAAACAGATAAGATTAGACTTCACAAGCCACCAGCCAAGAAATTATTGTGATAAGGAAAAGAAATCAAGTGTGACTAAACATATTCAATTTTGATTTCTTATCAGTCAGGTGGTAGGTACATGATGAAATTCCTTCAGTTGCTGTGTGCATATCGTTAAGAGACTTCTTCTCTTCGCCGCTCCACCCAGGGCATGAGGAGTCATTTGATTACTTTACAACCCAAAAGTAGGTCATCATCATCTGTCCAGCCTTTCCCAATTATGTTGGAATCGGCTTTCTGTCGAAGTGGATGCAGCTGATTAACAATATTTTATATGGAGCGACTGTCTGTCTGATCTCCACAACCCAGTAACTGGGTAGTACGATAACCCTTGGTGAGACTGGCTGTCGGGCTTTCGCGCTTGTGATTAATATTAAAGACTGACAAAGATTTACAAATGCCGAGACTAGGCTTTATGTGCTTTCCGAGACACGGAGGAAACTCGTTACCCATCCACAGACCAACCTTGAAAAAAGCAGCTTAAGCTGGAATAATGTAGTTGTAATTTTAAAGACATCACGAGCCCTCCTAAAAAAAAAAGTATGTAAAACATAATCCTATTTTTACTGTCAGTCCATCGGATAAGATGATTTTTGGAATACAATTTCTTGTTTTTTCCTGTCTATAGCTCATTTTATCTCACCAACAGTTTAATTACAAGTACCTGTATAAGAATATGATGAATGTTTGCCAAGGGACGCGCGAAAGTGAATTAGACTAAAAGAAACTAAACAAAGCCCCGGGAGATGATGTCAGTTTATAAGTAATTGGTAAGAGTTCCGTACAGAAACGCAAAAAATATTTGTCTTATTTATTCTTCATCATCATTATTTTTCCTACGTAACTTTTTCCTTATTTATTTACGTATTCTTTTAGCTGGTTTCATCTGCTTACCAGTATTTTACATGGACTGATTCCTTACAAATATTTTTGTATATTTGCCCCGCAGTTGGATGATGCATGCTAGTAGTTTATGTATCCTTACCTTGTTGTTTAAGCTAGAGTGCACCAATCATGTCTTGGCATATAGTCAACTTTTGTACACACTGCCGCCAATATAAAATCATCATTGTGTAACATCGTTTGACACTTCAAAGTCATTCAAAGTTCCCACTGCTGGTGCACAGGCCTCCTGTCTGAGAGGAGTGGACTATAATCTATCTGGCCTAGTTCGAGTTAGTAACGAAGTGAAGACACGTAAAAATAAATAAACTTAATAGCCATAAGTGTCTGTTCCTTACATCACAAGGATCTCTACAAGCAATTTCTTCAACAAAAAATATTCGAATAGACTTGGGGCACTTCGTAAACATCATTCTAGATGATTGATAGGCGGCGCACACGCGAGAAACTGCTTTATATTCTATTTGTCTTAGAAACTTTGGTAACTATTCTCGGTTGATAGGAAAAAGGAGGTCTGGAAGTGGTTAAGACAAAGGATCTATAAGAGTTACTTTTTTTCTATTACTGCTCTTTATACTCTTGCAATTTTATTGGAGTTTGCTCGTTACGTTAGTAAACATTATCAGTATAAATGCTTTTTCGTTTTTTTATTATTTATTAATGTGTAAAATTTCGAAAAATAACAACTTGTATAAAATTATGTACCTACTTGGCATAAACTCTGTAAGCTAATAATTTTGTTTTAATTATATTTTAGAGATAATAGTTTTGTTTCTTGACAACATGTGTGTGTTGACAGTAAGGAATGCATAAGTAATCATGACGAGGCAAATCGTTCAATAAAAACCGGTTAGGTTATTAACAAAAATAAATACGTACATCATCATCATAATAATAACTGATAAGCCAATAAATACCTACCATTAGGTATTTGTAGCGATCAGTCTTACTACAGAAACTTAAACATCTGTTGAACAGTTGTGTAAAAAAAGTGTGACTGCAAAAGGGACCTTATTTCAACGTCATAATCTGACATTTTTTTAGACAAGTGTTCAACAACATTTAAAAGTTTTTGTGGTACGATAGATTATGTTGGTTACATATTTCATTACAAACATAACCAAATGACCATACAATCTTCCTAGACATACAAAACAAAGCTAATTTCAGAGGCCGCGGCTGAAATTTACAGACACAGGAGCCATGTCTTGTTCGTGAGATTGCGTCTGCTACGTCCAACTTTAAGCATTGTGCTACTGCGTAGTGAACAGGCAAAGCTATCAAAGTTTATAACTGTCTAATACAATGCTATATGCAAACGCAGCGGAACTTTGTCACGAGATATATTACGTTTGAATCATGTGCGGGGATCATAATGGAGTGCTTCGATATAATAAACTCCCAGTAGTATTACCATTTTGAAAATGGTGCTTTTTAGTTTTGGTAAATCTCAACCAGCTGTTCTTTTAATATGAAATTGTGAATAACGGTTATCTATACTAATATTATAAAGCTGAAGAGTTTGTTTGTTTGTTTGTTTGTATGAACGCGCTAATCTCAGGATCTACTGGTTGGAATTGAAAAATTCTTTTTGTGTTGGATAGTCCATTTATCGAGGAAGGCTATAGGCTATACAACATCACGCTATCACCTATAGGAGCGGAGCAGTAATGAGAAATGTTTCAAAATCGGGAAAATGTATTCTTTTTTTAGAGCTTCCGTTGCGTGCGCTGCGTAAACGGTTAGAGTTTCGCAAAAATTATGTACTATGGAATTATTCCTCATAAAATTTTCTAAAATAAAGTCCGCGAGAGCATATATCTATCTTTAAGGGTTAAGTCACTATAACCTTTTTTATGGGAACCAAATTTGTTTTAAAGCAATGCATTATTTGCGAAGGTGTTTTCATGAACATGATATTAATCCTTATCCAAATAAATACGTTAATCATCACAAGCATTTAATTTTGAACGAAATTGCCCTTTACATCATTTGATTTCAATGAATATCTTAGGAGATATCACAGTTTCAAAACAATGACGGGCTGGCACAATTGCGTCGATAAAATCCCTCTTTAGGCCGGTCAATATCGACATCAAACATTGCAAACGCGCATGTAACTACCATTTTGTTATAATTTGCAACCCTTAATACCCTGTGCGGTCAATTTAGTAGTTTTTGCGTGTGTATCTCATGAACCGTGATAGCTAGAGATTTGAAATTTTCACAGGTGATGCACATCTGTTGCTGCTATAACAAAACATACTAAAAACCAGAATACAATAAATATTAAGGGGGGCTCTCATTGGTCGCGGGACTTATTTCATTACCGTGACCCCGGAACATAAAGGGCTATTGAAGGACACCATGGATTTTAGTCAGTACAAGCTGACAGTCCTTCCCAGCTCGGGGTGGGAGGGCTCATTTGATGATTTTACCACGTAAAAAAAAGGGGGGCTCCCATAAAAAACAAGTGGTTTTGTTGCTGGTTATATACAGGGTGAAATTGAATAGATGCGACAAATTCAATTCTATAATAATACGTGTTGTCAAGAAAACATATAAAATATCAAATGTGAAATTAAAGTATAATTGGTCAGTGTTAAGCTATGAACGGCAACGTTTAATAACATGAGTGCTCGACGTTTATTGAGGACTGCGATGAGTGGGACGAGATTTTTTGATACTTTAATTTTTCTTATATTTGTTTTGCATATTAAATGCTTGAATACCAATAATTCGTACTTAAATAAAGCTAATAACATCAATTGACCTTTTGAAAAACGATAATCGCGTATTTTTTTTTAACAACTTAGATTGTAGAAAAAACATTTTATAATTACTATGTTACTGTAACTGAAGCTCCCATTTCATTTTGTCGCATTTATTCAAAGTCACCCTGTAGATGTTATAAAGTAGTGCAATGTTTCGGAGGCTGTTTCTCACGAACCGTGATAGTTAGATAGGTTACATTTTCACAAATGATGTGTGTCTATTGCTGCTGTAACAACAAATACTAAAAACTGGTTAAGTGCGATTTTGATTCGACATTGACATTGACAGAACAAGGGTGTTAAATACTCTAAACTCTAAAGGGACCTAACAACATATAAAAGAATTGTAGTTACATGCGCGTTTGCAATGTTTGGTTTTTTTATGTCGATATTGACCGGCCTACTTTAAGGATCGTTTGGAAAGGCTACGGGCTGCGTCCTCACCTTCAGTCTGACGCAGTCCTACCGGTTTTCGTATTTTTCGTTTCGGGAGGTACCTCAAGATTCAGTGGCAATTAAGGGGAATGGTTAGCAGTCGGAATGCGTGAGGGAAAAGACATCCTCTACCTTTCGCCCCAGCCACCACTGAAGATACCCACGACGTCGGAAATAGCGCTCTTCAAGGGAACTGATGGAGACGGGACCATAGGACCAAACTCCTAACATGACGCGGGTGAAACCGCGGGCAGAAGCTAGTTGATAATATAGTTTCTAATTTAATTTCTAATTTAATAGAAGGATATGTAAAACGAAAATGGGCAAATCAAGTCAGTTAGTTACCGGGCGTAACAAATTAGCCATTTCACGACCACTTGGGCTTAGTTCGGGTTACTAGATGTCACATTTCGATTTTTGGTTCTAGAACATACCGATTTCTTCATGATTCTTTCCACAGAATAGATAAAAGAGGTATACCTAGAGGTAAACCACTTTCATCAGCTGTGCTTTGACTATTTCGTCTTTGCGGAAAATAAAAAAAACCCGCCGACTAATCATCATCAACCATCATCATTGAACCAATTTGGACTAAGGTATGTTACACAAAGTAATGCGCCTGGCTGGGTTCGAATCCACGACCTACATCTCGTAAGTCGTGGCCGATACCACTGGGCCACCACTGCTGTGTATTTAATAAGGAATAATATTTTTTATGTCTGTTTGAAAACTTATTACAATAAACTAGTAAGATGTGGATTATTTTCACAAAAAGCAATAAACGAGAGCATTCTGCATAACCTCCATATTGCTCGCCTACGTGCCGCGCAGACTCGCGCTTCTCCATTTAACTTATCTTGTTCTGTGGCACGTACTTTATCTACATAAATATACGCCAGACTTCCCGAAAGATTACTCTATATTATTCTTCATGTTTTCAAAATGAAAACGTTGAAAAGTCGGTCAATTTGTCACAAGCGTTGGACGAGCATGCACGGATCCCACGCGTCGAGAAAGAATTATGATTTTTAATTTTTTAGTATTTTCATATTCTGCAAATTTAACTTAATTCAAATGTAGAACGGATGGATGGTAGTTAGTCAATCACCTCAGAAAGTCAGTAGGTACCCCTAGCACGGGTTTTCACTATTTTACTTTACAGAGTTAAACTAGTTACTATACTTCTAGTTTCCTTAAATATCTAAATGACTTCAGAGCCCTTATCACAAGGTTTCAGTACTTTACTTTACAGCGTCTTTCTAGTATTTACAGCGTTTCTTGTATGAAAATATGGAACAGCGCCTCTGGTGTACGAAGAAGGAACCAATTTTTTCCTAGAAAATTGTCAATTTGAAGTCGTCAGTTCCAGTTTACTTTACGTCTCAAATACTGAAAACTCGCGCTGACGGTACTGAACGCATCTGAAAATAACTTTTACTACTTACTGTCATACATAGGTACTACATTGTCAAAGGAAAACATACTGCATTTTGTTGACGTGTGTACACAAAAGTAATGTTGACCGAAACATGAATATCTTGATGATTCAGACCAACGCAATGTCGTGTGTGGTATTTGGGTGTCGTCTTTGATTTAACTATAGGTACATATATCTACATCTTACATGAGACAGCTGCACCCCCGTCAACGCGTTGGTCTAATATATCGACCAAAGTCCGTGTGGCATTTAAATAACTAGCTCCGTGTTTTTTTTTTATCTTGGTAGAGTCATCAAATGAGTCCTCCTAGTCCTACAAGTAGACGTTAAAGTCTGACAGTTCCTTCCGTCAAGTCTTATGTTCCACGGTCATAGGTACCAGATGAAGCAGTCTGACTACCAACTAGCTCAACACGACGTGATGAGCGCATAACAAGTGAATTAACGGTACGTTAGTTAATCAATAATAATAATAATATTCCACAACTATCACACAACGCCATCTAGTCCCAAGCTAAGCAGAGCTTGTTTTGTGGGTATTAGACAACTGATAAACATACTTATAGATTTCTAAATACATATATAATTTAAAAAAAATTACACCCAGACACAGAACAAATGATCATGCTCATCACACAAACATTTGTGGTGGGAATCGAACCCACGACCCCTGTCATAGCAGTCAGGGTCACTAACCACTAGACCAACAGGCCATTAACAGTAGTGTCTATGGACTGGGAAATTATGGTTATTTTTTAATATTTTTTCAGCGACACGCTGCGAGATGTGATAACGTGCGGGGATTCTGGATGAAGCTAGCTCAGAAACTTCGAAATGAAAACAGAAGCCCATTGATTAAGATGATGAGGGATGAAAAGGAAAACGTCCAAAAAAAATAAACTAAGATCATTTCCTTCACCATCTACTTCTTTTCTCAATATTAATTTGAACACAGTAAAAATGACAAAATTTTAAAATTCGACGTAGGTATTATTATTGTAAAATCAACATTACCCCACATGAATACGGAGTGGGATGCGGTCGCCTCCTTCTGCGAAGCAGTCATGCTCGCGAAGGAGGAGGCGGGCCGCGTGAGAGAGAGGACAAGGTCCTCCCTCCGCCCCACCCGCGGTGGTGGACGCCCACGGCGTCGGACGTCGCAAGACGATCTCCGGCCACCGTAGGCGCGGGCATGCGGGCGGCGAGTAAAGGGCAACTCGCCGCCCGACCATGGACCATGCCCGGGTCGGCGCGTGCCACGGCGCGTTGTGTTCCACGCGCGCCTCAAAGAGCGTCAGCATAATGACGAGGCCCCCTCTCAGAGGGCTAAAGCCTGCCGGGGTCGCGGGTCTTATACCATCACCGTGACCCCGGAACATAAAGGGCTATTGAAGGACACCGTGGATTTTAGTCAGTACAAGTCTGACAGTACCTCTCGCCCTGCCCGGGGTGGGAGGTCTCATTTGATGATTTTACCACGTAAAAAAAAAAAAAAAAAAAAAAACCCCACATGAATACAAAGATTATAATCAAACAACAATCAGGATTTATTTTAGGCAAATCACGACTGCGTATATAATACTCCTGATAAGTGAGCATTATATAATTAAAAACAGAAGAATTGACCTTGGTCAATCAGTTACTGAATGAGTCGTGTACTTAGTGGTACTGTCGTGTTTTCGTTGTCGTAAGGAAAACAAACAAAAATGTAAGCCTTTTTGACATTTTAATATTACTATTTTTCTTCCGCAATTCAATATAAGTATATGAAATAAAATATTTCACGTAGTAAATAAACGGTTTTTTGGCTCAAGTCTAACATATTATTTACATGCGAGACACAGGGGGCCGATTCTCGGTTTTAGCCCCTTCGTACACTAGGTGACGCAAGTCTCCGATACCTTAGGACTTTGACATACATTGACGAGTGCGTGTTTACGAACCTCTATGGATTGTATTGCGATAGTGGCCTGGATACCGAAATCGTAAGGTATCGGAAACTTGCGTCGCCTTGTGTACGAAGGGCCCTAGAGATGGTGTCGAACTTTTGAAGTCGAATTTCTCGAAAAAATGACGTCATTAGAAATTTTTGTCGAGTTCGACACCATCTCTAAAACCGAGAATCGCCCCCTGGTCGTTGTTTGAATTTTTAGCTTGAACTAATTCTTTTTTTAAACTTTGCCCCACATTTGGAATTTTTCCTGTGTCGTTATTACATCTATGGTTAATTGATCATTGATCGATAAATAGGTCCAAAACATTAATCGATCACCCAAAGGTTGACTGGTAGAGAATGCCTTGTGGGATTAAGTCCGCCTATGCACCTTTGATTTGTACATGAAGCATAAATAAATAAAATAAAATCTGAAGAAACCTTAAGGTTACCTCTAGCCAAGCGTGCTTCACCGTCGACCTTCGCTTACCTTACTGTTAAAAAAATACAAACAAAATATTAAAAATTATGATAGGTAAACATACAAAAACGGTTTGTAATAAGTATTCATAATGTAAGCATAACACGATCAACCAATGTTTAATTGTTTTCAGATGGTTCTTAAGCTGTATGGATTGGAGGGAAGCCCGGCTACTCGGGCCGTCATGATGATATGTGAAATATTCGAAATACCTTACGAAATAGTGGAACTGGATATTCCTGCGGGTGAAAATTTGAAACCAGAATATTTGAAAGTAAGCATACAAATTCTCGTTAAAAAGCTAATAAATGCCTGTATGATTTATCAATGAAACTGAAGGCCCCGTTTATACAATGGAAGAACTTGCATGCAAGTTTGATTAAATTGCGTTATTTGTTTGATAAAATTAATTCATTGTTCCTCAATTTAATTTCTTGCATCTTCCAAATGAGGCTAAAAACGAGATACTTCCCATAGTTTTTGTTATTTTCCTATATCATTGTTTATTTAAGGATCACTTGGTTCAATAATAATTGCCAAAACATCGACGATCTTTAAGGATAAGCCATGCTTGCCACACCGTCTTGGGTGGCTAACCACTCAAGACGGTGAGATTGGCTTATTATGGGTTTTTACAGTGGCAATGGGTATGGTATTACCCTGTTTCTGGGTTGTGGACATCAGATACGCAGTTGCTCTATGTAAAATACTATTATTCAGCTGCATCGGGGTCAATTGGAAGCCGACCCCAACACAGTTCTGAAAAGGCATCTGGCTTGGCAAAACTTGGAGAGAGTCTCCCTTACGAAGTCCACGCTAAAAATAAATGACTTTAAAAGTATAACTTACTTAAAGTCGAACTGTATTATTTACAGCTGAATCCAATGCACACCATTCCTGCACTACAAGACGGTGATTTGGTACTACACGAAAGGTATGTTTATTAAATTTGGAAATTTTATCACTAATATATGTACCTACTGTCCGGGGCAAAAACGCATGTTATCGCCTCGAAAATGCAGCGGGCTGTCTCGCCCTCCTGTTTTTTTTCACAAGCACATAAGTTATTGGGCGCGAGCCTTAGCCTTTTAGAATCAAGTTTGATCAGCGGCTTTGCCCCCTTGAGAATTGAAAATTATCCCACATCGAGATAAAAGTCAATTCTATCGCTGAATGTAATATTTTATTACGATCGGAACAAACGTTTTAACATGATTAAGTAACTAACATACACCCATCAAAACCTTTTGCAAAATCTAACTTTACTATTATAAATGCGAAAGTTAACAGTTAATCTCATGTTTTTCTAATCCTTTCTTTTTTGTAGTCGCGCAATGATGATATATCTAACTGAAACCTATGGAAAAGACGATTCGTGGTATCCAAAAGATGTTAAACAGAGGGCACTGGTCAATCAAAAACTTTTCTTTGACACCTCAATTCTTTTTCCTAGACTGCGAATTTTGACTGTAAGTATAATAAACCTGTATTTTTTTAAAGAAAAACCCTACCTTTGATAGCAGGAGCGGCTCAATGGTAACAGACTTTGACATTGTTTAAAATACCTTAGATATTTGGGTTGAGTATTTGAAATAAAAAAAGAAAACTAAAAAGCTTTTTAAATAAAATTACTGACTTCAAAAATTAACACTAGAAACTGTTTAATAACTTTTCTTACGGAAGTCGGTGGCAAAAACGTCTTTGAACTGAAAAAAAAATACAATGGCCACTTTTTTATTTTATTTATTGTTTTTGGCAGGTTCCCATATTACTACATGGATTAAAAGTAATAGAACAATCCCGGTACGATGACATAGAAGAAGCGTATGGTTTTCTTGAAGAGTTCTTGTCCCGAACAAAGTTCCTTGCTGCTGATCATATGACAATTGCAGATGTGTCTGCCTTAAGTACTGTGGCTGATCATGAAATTTTCCTGCCGTTAGATGAGAAAAAGTAAGTGTAGTAATTTTTCCAGCTTCTCTTGTCTCTTGTCAATTTCAAATTGTTGCCCGAACCGTCACCAATGCCCTAATTATTTCTGATCTTATTGACTTTTGCGCAAAAGCGTAACAAACTAATTTTTATGTCGTGGTAAAAGCATCAAAATATGAGTCCTCCTGGACAGGACGATTGTCGGACTCATACTGTAAATAAATAAATACATAAATCCACGGTATTCCTTCAATAGAGTCTTTTACGTTCCACGGTCACGGTTACCTGACAATCGCGCAACCCCGGCAGAAAACAAACTATTTTAAAAGACAGACTAGTAGAACTCTTCGCCATGGTAAAATAAAAAAATACTGAAAAATCCGTTTCTTGTGACTTTCATCAATAGACAGCTGCTTGGGAAATTTACATTGAAAAAAAATAAATAATAATATTTAGTTTTTGTAGGCGTAATATGATCTACTTCCTATTTAAAGCTTATGCGGGTCGCTAGTAAAGTAACACGATACGTAGTACATGCATATAATAATATCATTATCCTCCTGCTCTTATAGCTTACCTATCTTAGGCTTCAGTCCTTTTCTACACACAAGCTATTGTCAAACAGTCAGGGGCGAAGCAAATGCAATCCGAAGCGTTTTTATTTGTAAAGTATGGAATTGTTTGAAGCCCGTCACATAGACTATCGGATCACTTTCGCTTTATAGGCGGTCAATTCTTTTTTTCACTGCAATAAAGACATTTTAATTTTCAGGTTTCCCAAAACAGTCGCATGGCTGACGTACATGAAGAATACGTCGTTTGCTAAGAAATGTAACGAACCTGGACACATCATTTTTGAAGGGCTAATAAAGGAGCAACTAGCGTCATAGTTTTTTTTTAATCATGTCAAGGCGACTGGCAGTTGATGGATGTGTACTGCGAAAGATTGGAAAGGTTGGCATTCTTAAGAGGAGGCTTACGTCCAGCAGTGGACGGCAATTGACTAAAGATATTCGTTGGAATATCTTTTATAATTATAATATAATTAAGGGATTTATAACTAACTTGCATTAATAAAAAATAAAGCCGTTTTGTAACCGTTTTATTTCATTTAATTAATACTTCGTGATTATATTTGTTATGTATTGTTATATTGTAGAATTGTTTTCTTTATCAATGAGTCTTGTGATAACAACGTATTAGACAGGTGAATAATTGATAAAATAAAATATTTATTGAAAGTAAATAAAAGTGATAAGGAGAGTTTTAAGCTTAAGATATTTATGTTGTTATTGATCCTTCTTTTAAACATGCGAGTTCTCATAGACATAAAATTTGTCTAAATTATGCTATGGTGTCATCTAATTTCAGACAAAGGCAGACTTTTGCACTGAAACTGTTTTTGTCGCGAACATGTACCATGTTATGCATAATCACAAGATAAATGGACAAAAATATTCGTCTGGCAGTCCCATCCACGCCACACCCGGGCCGGAGGCATCAATTTTCAAAACCAACACGTACTTTCAAAGGAGAATGGGAAGCAATTTGTGTCTCTGCAACAACCCCCAGTAGCTATTATCTTAAGCTATACAGGATTATTTGGAAAACATGACCATCCTTCCATGGGCTAAACGTACCTATGTAAATAATTTCTAAGTACTATGAAACGAACACAAAGTTATATAAAAAACAGGTGTATCAAATACCGACATTGTTAGCAGAAAAATATCTATTTTGATAACAAATGACGTGTTCCTTCTATACAAAAGTAGTTTTGACCGAAATATGAATATCTCGATGCGCCATTCAGACCAACGCGATGTCGAACTTGGTATTTGGGTGTTGTCTCTGATTTAACTATACGTCTACGTCTTACATGAGACAGCCCCCCGTCAACGCGTTGGTCGATTATGTCGAACAAGCTCAGTGTGATGTGAGCGCTGTCACAGATGCGGTAATAACCAGTGGCGTAGGTAGGCTAGGGCGAAGCGGATCTTAGCCGCCCTCCTTGCACCTGAAGGGGGGCCTCGCGCCCACAGAAAAAAGGTTCTTGATAACGGAAATTACATGTTTCTTAATGGTAAAGCAGCAAAGCAAAACTTAACTTCTACTAACAAATTAACCCGACATTTAGGTATAGAGACTCCACTGCTCCGCGCCGCGAGGCCACTTGTTTCAAGGTGACTTACTTATTATTATTAACTTATGAGCCAAAGAAGAGGACGCCGGGGCCTCGCAAAACTGATGTCGCCAACGTTCACATTTAGGTCTAGTGCATCATCTGCTCCCATTGTTCACGTTTTACGTCTAACTTGGGACTGAAAGAGTCAAAGACGCCTCGCAAAGCTAATGTAGCTGACAATCACATTTACAACAAGGGGCCTCGCGCGAGCATCAGAAGCTAGTCATATTTTTCGTCCCGAAAGAAAAGGGTCTCGCAGATTCGTTTTGCCCCCCCCTAAATTCGGTCTCGCTACGCCACTGGAAGCAAATAACAAGTGAATTGACGCTGCGACCGACGGGTGTCCAAGTACTGGGAAATGATGATGATTGTGTCGCTGCGAGATGTGCTGATGGGTGGGGATTCTGGATGAGACTAGCTCATAAACTTAGAAATTAAAATTTCCTATTGATTAGATGACGAGGTATGAACAGGAAGTCGTCCGAATAAAAAAAACTGAATTCCTGTAAGATAATTTTTTCACCACCACCATCTAAGTATTTCTTTTCTCAATATTTACTAAATCACAGTAATAATTAGCTTAAAATTCAACGTACCTATAAACTGTGTATTATTATTGTAAAAACAACATTACCCCACATGAATAGGTACCTACAGTGATTACAATAATCAAACAACAATCAGGATTTTGACAAACGCAATAATGGCAATAGATTGCGAATGCGTGTTACGGTAATTGTGATTACTATGGTTATTATGATAATAACCAGTAATTATTAATACTGACTTCATGATTTGGTAAATGTGGTGAAAACTGTGAAATTCATCAATTTTACTGGTTTTTAGTAACTTGACTATACATATATAGTGTGGTAAAATTAATAACAAAAACAAGAAACAATCTGTGTTGGTCAATCTTGGCTCTGAATAAACTGCTTTCATACCCCTTACCAAGATAGATAGACGGAGACCCGCTACGCGGGGCTCCTATTCCAGCGTGTAAGGTTTAAAGTAACCTAACACGAAGGAGACGGCGGGTTCTATTAGACCCCGCCATCCCCTTGGAACGTATCCTGTCCCTGTTGAGATGCCCCAAGTCCCGATATCGCTTCGATCGCTCTTGTCCCCAAAGTCAAATAACTGACTTCTACCTATCAAGTTAGCTCGACTGAGCTTCGCTATTTATTACATTTACCAAAAAGTAAGGTGTAATTATTAACCAGTGAAAGTTAATAATTCATTACTTTTATCTTCAATTTTGATAATTAGTAACAACTGTTAGAAATTATAAATCATTTTCAATTATTCACAGTTACCGTAACATGTATACTTCTAGAAACAAGATATGTGGGCATTGTATAGACATTATAATAGCAGGATTATTGACCTTGGTCAATCAGTTGGTGTATGAGTCGTGAAGTAGTACTGCCGTGTTTTCGTTGCTGTTACGAAATCAAACAAAAATGTAAGTTTTATTTGACCACGAGAACTTACTTTTTTCCATAGTAACAGTACAGTTATAAAACAATTTTAATATCAAAATTTTTCTTTCGTAATACTACACAGTTATGATTTAAACACTTTTTTAAACTATCACGGTTTGCTTCGGGATATCTTCCGTGATTAAGCGCGCGCCATGTTTGTGGGTTGACTACGACTACGAATCAACCCGCGATCATGGCGCTTGCAACAGCGTCGAAATATCGGAAACTCAAACAAATAAAAAATTACGGAAGATATCCCGTAAGTGACATTTTAAGTTAGATTATGATTTATTATAAAAATAAAACTTCTTAAGCAATTAAAAAGAATGTTATGTTAACCTAAAAATGATTGTTTCTAAGTATTCATAAAATAAGCACAGTATGATTCACCAATCTTTTTTGACTGAAAAAAAAATAATTAGTCCATCAATTAGATTATCAAAACATTTGACACGTATTTTTAAGTTTATTACGTAGGTATACCCAAATTGTTAAAGTATGACAAAAAAATTGCCAATATGTCACAAGCAATTTCAGTTTTTACTTGCTACTGACGTCACAGGCCCACTCTCGAATTTTGATGCGTTATAAATTATTTTCTTAACTCTTACGGACGGAATAAATTTTGCAATGTCTTGATGCTCTCGGCATACCTTTTGTTTTCAGATGGTTCTTAAACTGTATGCAATAGATGGAAGCCCGGCTGCTCGGGCCGTCATGATGATTTGTGAAATATTCGAAATACCTTACGAAAAGGTGCAAGTGGATCTTCTAGCGGGTGAAAATTTGAAACCAGAATATTTGAAAGTAAGCAAACAAATTCACTTGAAAAAGCTAACGAGGCACCTGCTTGATTTATCACTGAAACTTAAAGCTCTTTTTATACAATGCAACTGACTGAATTGCGATTTTTTGTTTGATCAACTAAATTCATTGTTACTCAACTTATTTTTTGCATCCACCAAATGAGGCTTAAAACGGGTTATTTATCATAGTTTTTTTGAATATTTTGGCACTGTTGCAAGTAGGTACCATGATCACAGATAAAGTCATGATAGTTTTAATGGTGTTATAATATCCATATCTGTTTCAAAACTTGTGATGCAAGAACTAACTAAAACTAACTTTTTCTTTAAAATAACGTGTAGCAAACAAATACTTTGAGTACATTATTTTTGTTGTTAATATTTTCGTATGATAATTATTTAATGACTTTGAGGTCAAATTAGTTAACAAAAAACTGGTCGATCTTCAAGGCTAAGCCGCACTTGCCGAGGTTGGTCTGTGTACGGTTTCGACAGTGGCGAGTGGTGTGTAGCAGTTGCTTTATGTAAAATAGGTACATCGGCATTTAGGATGTTCAGCTGCATCAGGTGCAACTGGAAGCCGACCCCAGCATGGAAAAGGCTTCGGGCTTGGCAAAACTCTCTCCAGTCTCCCTTATCAAGTCCATGCTGAAAACAAATGAGTTGAAAAGATAACTAGCAGTTGCTTTATGTAAAATAGGTACATCGGCATTTAGGATGTTCAGCTGCATCAGGTGCAACTGGAAGCCGACCCCAGCATGGAAAAGGCTTCGGGCTTGGCAAAACTCTCTCCAGTCTCCCTTATCAAGTCCATGCTGAAAACAAATGAGTTGAAAAGATAACTAACTTAAAGTTGAACTTTATTTTTTTACAGCTGAATCCAATGCACACTATTCCTGTACTACAAGACGGTGATATTGTTCTGCATGAAAGGTATTTTTATTAAATTTGGAAAAATATATTTTATATGGTGTGCTTATACTTAATAATATTTGATATATTTTATATACACAACAATAAAATAACCCACTGGAGCATCGAGATAGATTGCAATTCTACCGCTGAGTTTAATTTTATCACGATCGGGTCACCCGTTTACCATGATTGAGTAACTAAATATCTAACTTTACTATTATAAATGCGAAAGTTAACAGTTATCTCAAGTTTTTCTAATCCCTTTTTTTTACAGTCGCGCAATGATGATATATTTAACTGAAACCTATGGAAAAGATGATTCGTGGTATCCAAAAGATGTCAAACAGAGGGCACTGGTCAATCAAAAACTTTTCTTTGACATCTCAATTCTTTTTCCTAGACTGCGAAATTTAACTGTGAGTACTAAGTAACAATTTTTTTTTTAACCTGCCTTCGTAACGACTCCGTGTTACATTTGTGAAATTTTCCTAGACATTAATTTAGGTGATATAAAAATAGAATGAAACTTTTACTTTTTAACCTACTTCAAAAAGGAGGAGCGATTATAATGTTTACCGGTTTTTGATCCGATGTATGTGATGCTTTTTTAGATTGATGCAGCATACTTGCAATTTGGTTCAATAAAAAAGTCATTCAGATTGGTTCAGTTTTTTTTTTATTTTATGAGTATTTTTTTGGTTATGTTTATTTTGACGATGTAATAAGCTTCGGATTACAAAATTGTAATGCACATGTGAAAATTTTTTTATTTGACAAGACATTTCACATTTGGATTGAAAATTTGAACTAAAACGGGATTTTTTTTATTTAAGAAGTCGGTGCCAAAAGAAAGCTTTAATAAAGCAAAACTCTATTTTTTTATTTATTTTTTATTTCTTTTGCAGGTTCCCATAATACTTCAAGGACTAAGAGTTATAGAACAATCCCGGTACGATGACATAGAAGAAGCGTATGGTTTTCTTGAAGAGTTCTTGTCCCGAACAAAGTTCCTTGCTGCTGATCATATGACAATTGCAGATGTTTCTGCCTTAAGTAATGTAACTGGACATGAAATTTTTAAGCCGATAGATGAGAAAAAGTAAGTGAAATATATTAACAAGCTTTGCCATCGTCTTCATTAAACCCTTCCCTGGTTTCACCTCAGATTCAAATTGTTTGCAAAATTTTGCACTAACATTCATCAATGTCCTAACTATCTCTAATTTAAGTGATTTTTTACGTAAAAGTGTAACAGACTATAAATTTTATGTGAACAATGCGATATTTTTTTTTCACTGCAATAAAGACGTTTTAATTTTCAGATTTCCCAAAACAGCTGCATGGCTGAAGTACATGAAGAATACGTCATTTGCTAAGAAATGTAATGAACCTGGAGTCAACTTTCTTGAAGGGCTTATAAAGGAGAAATTGGCATCATAGTTTTTTTTTTATCATGTCAAGGCGCCTAGCTGTGGATGGATGTCTGCTGTTCAGGACTGAATTGGCATTCTTTGGAGGAGGATTACGTCCAGCAGTGGACGGCAATTGGATATAGAGAGAGACAACAATATAATTCAGCCAAAGGCCAAAGTATTACCACTGATGTGTGGTCTATTAATTGGGAAATAGAAGGATGGAAGGAAATAAAAGGATGTGTATGAACAGTATGATAGACAAAGCCTTGATACATTTATATTCCAAGGGATTTGATTGTAATAGAATAAAGCGATTTATGACTATCTTTTGATAATCTTTTGTTTCATGTCATTGTCTTTTGATCCTAGTTACCCTGAGAAATCCCGAAACAATCCCGAAATATCGTTATACTACAATTTTTTTTTCTTTATCAATGAGACTTGTGATAAACACGTATAAGCCGGCGAAAAACAGATTAGATTAAATATTTAGGTACCTACTGAAAATAAATAAAAACAAGTAAAATACGCTGTTGAAGGGCCAACACAGCACGCATAGCTTGTTGGAAAATGAGATGGGATACGGGCATATTAATATAGAAAGTAAGGTAGTACTGTTCAAAAAATTTGATTAAGTATGTAATTCTAAGAAATGGTTCGCAAATGACACAGAAATTTGTAAAAGAGCTGCTTTTTATAAGATTCATGGATGGGTTTACAGCGGATTTTAGAAAAAAAAAATGCGCGAAGATCAGGTCCAGAATAGAATACCTCTTCTTTTTTTAATTACGCTATGATGTCATCTAATTTCAGACTAAGCGGAATTTGAACCCAAAACTAATTTGTCACATATTATTATCATGTCACATATTATGAAAGCCACGAGCATTATTATATCATAAAAATTATACCTAATGACAAGATGAATGGACAAAAATTTTCGCAAATTATAAATAAGCATTTTGACTCTGGATGATGAGTAGGTATGTGTAAGTAGTTATGTGAAAATTGTTCTGACGTTTCCAAGTATTGTTTATTAATTTCGAATAAATAACGTAAGTGATTCATACAAATAAAACTATAGTAGGTACCAGGTATGGTATACACGGCTGCATATTATCATGCTAAAAGACCCAGTAAAGCGTAGTGTGTAGACGTCTGTACCTGTTCCTTTTTTTATTGCGTGGTAAGATCATTAAACGAGTCCTACCCAGAGCAAAGCGAGAAGAACTATCAAACTCGTCCTGACTAAAATCCACTGTGTCTTTCAATAGCCCTTTACGTTCTGGGATCACGGTAATTTGTGAGTATCGCAACCAAACCTGTACCTTTGGGAATTAAATTAAATTAATTAAAAAAGGGTAGATTACAAACCCATGTTTCTCATGTGCCACCACGAAACATCGCCATACCGAATGATCAAAGAACTTTTGTGAAAGCCTTTGAAAACTGTAAATTAAAAAACGATTGAAAAAAAAATATTTTAGTCTTCAAAACGCAACATATCCCAGAAATAACGATCACCAACATCTGAAAGCTGCAGAAAACTAAATGATCGATCAGAGCAAGGTTCCAACAAAGTATTTCGTCGTAGCAACGTTTACAATGGTACTTTTTTTTTTGCGTGGTAAAATCATCAAATGAGTCCTCCCACCCCGGGCAGGGCGGGAGGGACTGTCAGACTTGTACTGACTAAAATGACACGGTGATGGAAATAAGTCCCGCGACCTTACAGTGGTACTAAAGGCTACATAATCATATGATAATGTTCTACTGTTAGGCTGAACTAAGATGCTTGCCAATACCCATCGCTATGGTCGCGGGATTCATTTCATTACCGTGATCCCGGAACATAAAGGTATATTGAAGGACAGCGTGGATTTTAGTCAACGTACGAGTCTGACAGTAAGGGAAGGAAGGACTCATTCAATGATTTTACTAAGTAAAAAAAAATACCCATCGCTATGACACGACGAGCCACAACGCAACCCACAAATAGGGCTGGGGCCTCACTAACCAAGTGCTCAGTACGAGCTATAAAGTATCCTGACCTCGACCAATGATTTAGTTGTTTGACTGTCAAGAGACGTAGTGTTACTGAGTCGGACAAGAATGTGAGTTTTTGTTATATTTTGCTACTAAATGGTATTTCAACTCATCTTTTTGTCTATGAAGGTGCAGAGAGTAGTACTTTTATTAAGTCTTATTTATTTCATTATTATATTTAGCACTGATGAAAAATCAACAATTGGAATATGAGTGACTTACACAAAACCGAATTCATAAAAAAATTATGTCTAAGGTCAACGTTTACGAATAATCATACCAGCAAGTACCAACTGAGATTCATTATGAACTTGTTGGAAACTTTTTCATATTATTATGATGTATCTAATTATTTTAAATTGAGGAGTACTAAAAAACAGCAATCACTGTGTACAGACAACAGCTCAACCTACCCGAATCTGTCAAATTATACCAATCGAATATTAACCTTCCACTATTGTGATAAGGTTGAATTTATCTATTAGATTGAGTTAGGTTTATGTGAGCACACTAATATTGTGTGAATGGACACATCGACGGACGTCATCATTCTAAATAAAAAATACCATGACCTCGGTTGGTCAACAGTCACGTTAGTGCTCTGTTACTAACGTGTTCTAATGTTTGTTTTCACGTGAATTAACCAATAAATGAGTTTTGCTATATTAGTGTTTGTAACTACAAAAATATAACTAGATATTATCATTATAGACGAAGTGAAAGTGTCTGAGTCCTGAAAAAAGTAAGTTGAAAACTAAATCTTTTTATTATATTTTGATGTCTTTGTTTTATTTTCCTAATATAAGTTTTGCAAGCCGAAAGCAGTTTTTTCATGAGAAAATGGATACAAGGTCTTTTAGACCCCACCATCCACTTAGTAGCTATTGTTTTAACCATCCAAAAGTAGGAATCTCGCAAAGCGGACCATATCGACAAAAATACGTTGTTCTCATTGATTCGTCCAATTGTTTTACTGGTCACAACATCGTGAAGTGCCCGGCTACGGCTAATTCAACGATCGGCAGATAATTAAATGTAAATTATTGTTTGTTTATGTCTTTAAACACTTGTGTCCACGTGTGTTATCTATCGTTGCTAAGCTGGAAGTATTTTTTTTTAAATTAGGAGTACCTTTTACTTTTATGCTTTTATCTGCTTGTTATTTTCTGTCGTGTGTAGCCGTGTAGGTTAGTTTATGGTATACCTTTGGGTGAATTCATATTATTTTGTTTTCAGATGGGTGTGAAACTGTATGCCGTAGACTGGAGTCCGCCCGTGCGCGCGACCATGATGACGCTTGAAATATTCAACGTGCCTTTTGAGAAGATCGAAATGAATCTTATGAAACTGGATCATATGAAACCGGAGTACTTGAAAGTAAGAACTCTTTTGGAGCCTGGTCTTTGGGGATAAGACCCGGAAAGGCCTTTTACTTTACTTAATCCATCCCCCTTGATGAAGAGGAGCTCTAGATCTTCTTTTTAGGATCTCTTCATCTTCTAAACTTTAAAAGTATTACAATAAAGTGCAAAAATAAATTCCCACATATCTTCGTGGACGCGCGAGCACTTTTGTCAGGTTCAAGCAATTATGCACTTTATTGCAATAATTTTAAAGTTTATTTTCAAGTGCGTTAGTAAAATCCAGTCCGCTGCGCTCCGTTCTGTCTGCGTTAAGCCTTAAGAGACCAGCTGTAGAGGCCCTCTGTGTAATAAGCCTACTAGCTCACGAACAACTGTAAAGAAGTCTCCCCTGGTGGCCTACCATGAAGTCTTAAACCATGAGTAGTTCAGCTGTGGGAACGAGATGGCGCTAGACGACTTGTATAGCTCTGCCATTTTCCCTCAGTGGAACTATTCACGCTCATGGTAGGCCATGTGATCCTTGTTGTGTTGGTGGTCGCGACTGCTGAGCATCAAGACCCGGTTTGGATTAAGGAGTCGGGAAAAGTGCTACTGCGTTTTCACAGTAATGATTTCTACACAGCAGCCTCGGAGTTCGGATTTGTAGCCAGTTGATGGCAATAGTTTCTTGAAGCTTTTTTTTTCTGTAGACTCTTACAGACGGATACTACAGGGAGTTATTAAATCTTCTACAATTTTGACTATAAAACGTCTACTTTTCAGAAAAATCCACTGCACACAGTACCTTTTCTAGAAGATGGCGATGTTTCTTTATTTGACAGGTCAGTTATTTTTAGTTACTAATTCTGATTCGGTTAATTTGATGTTGCAACCCCAAAAATGTTCTGGAAAGGGACTTGAAACTGACTGAATGTATTCTTTCTTTTCAGTCACGCTATTATCATGTACCTAGCTGATACCTACGGAAAGGACGATTCTTGGTACCCAAAGGACATCAAGAAAAGGGCAGCGGTCAACCAAAAACTTTTCTTCAACACATCCATTCTTTTTCCTAGAGCACGCGCTATAACTGTAAGTATTTATTTTGAATATAATATAATAATATTTATACGTAAACGTTGGTCGTATTATTTGTTACTAATTTCCAGTTTATTTTCTTATGGAATAATTATCAAAACTATTGGTATAGTGGTTGAAAGAGCTGATGCTGTTTTACGTGTCGCGGGTTCAATAGGGTATTTTACTCAAAAAAAATATTAGGCCGAAAAATAGATTATTAAAAAATATTAGACCCGTATTTTTTCTTTTGTCACACAAACCAAAATTGACGAAGATACAACATTCTAAAAATCACAAAAGTCACTCAGTCTGTACAATTTTACCAGCGTAATGACGTCACAAGCCCCCACTCCCGAATTTGGAAGCGGTTTATCTTTGTCAATATTTATTGTTTTTAAAAAACAAAAAATACCTGTCCATTATTTTTTAGTATTATTACTGACGGACTAAATAGATTTTCAATTTATTTATGCAGTAAAATACCGTATTACTTCACGGAACAACGACTTCTATAATTTCTATTTTTTTTTACTTTTCCTCCACACTAGGATTTTCTCCTGTTTCGTGCACGTTTATAAACATTGAAAATCACATACACAAGCAGACCCGGAATAACTATCTGCAAGTCAAATACATATTTGTTCCGTCCAGGAATCAAAACCGCAACACCTGTGCGGCAGTCGATCATTCAACCGTGCCGTCGATATTAATTCCTCGTTTGTTTTTCCTTTACAGTTTCCCATTTTAGTTGAAAGAAACAAGGTCACACCACAAAATCGCTTAGACGATCTCGCAGAGGCATTTAGTTTTCTTGAGGAGTTCCTGTCCCGAACAACATACGTGGCCGCTGATCACATCACTATTGCAGATGTAGCAGTTTTTGCTAGTGTCACAGCTATGGATATGATTATGCCAATCGATCCAGAAAAGTGAGTATTAGGTACTTCTTTTATACAGTTTACGGCCTGCCACTTTTAACCACTATCTCTCCATATGGTAAACAATGATGGTTTTATACACAATAACGCCTGCGTCGTCTTCACAATGATGGTCAATGTGGTCGTAGACACATAATTATAAATGATCCAAAGCTACTCATTACCTACTTGGCAGAGATCACAAAATTGCAGGATCACAAGTGTTAAATGGCTCTTTCTATAGCAAGATTTAATGAAGCCTTTAAAATGCCCACTGCTGGGACACAGGCCTCTTTTGTGCCGGAGCGAGTGGGCCATAATCCGGTGGGTAGATTTTCTTTTTGTTCCATCATGTTTTTCTTCGCCGTTTTGAGAGTAGTCGTGATAAAATAAATTACACTAATATTGCGCCTAGTTGGGTTCGAACCCGCGACCTACAACTCGTGAATCGGGGCAGACATAACCTGCTCAGTCAGAAAAAAATAGTAGATTATTAACCAAGGGGATAAAGCAGGGTCTTCTGTCGCGGGTGGCGAATTAAATAGCGAGCGTAACGAAGGACTCGAGGTTTGCTCCCGAGCGTAGCGAGGGTGTTAAAAACTTAAATCACGAGCGAAGCGAGGGATTTAAGACGAGTCCTGAGTGTAGCGAGGGATTTAAGTTCACCCAAGACTAAGACAGCTTTATCACCGAGGAAAATACTCTACTTTTCGTACCATTTGCGAAAAAAATAACACAGTAATAATATGAGATACGCATTTTAAACATTAATATTTAACATTAACTTATTTATAAAAATAAGTAAAAATAAACTCAACGTTTATGTATTTGAAGAATACAAAAACGCGGCAAATTAAAAAAGCAAAGGCATCAAGCTCATACGGCCTCGTCGGTTTTCGTAATTTTATTTAACTAGATGAAAATCCGGCTTCGCTCGGGTGAAACGTGTGTCCCAAATACTACACATCAAGGTACTAAATGTAGGTGTCACGGTAAGTCATAGGCCGAAAATAAAGAAAGAAAAAAAAACTCAACATGATAACCGATGTCAATAATGGCGGCTGCGATCTGTCTGGTCAGAAAATCATTAGAAATTTACAAAATACTCGACAATCCGAATTTTGCGGATATATGTTGTCGACTCGAAATCTTTATTTTTTAATGTTTTATTATTCTGGTTAGCTTTCGATCGATTCTACCGTAATCTAAGTATTCCAAATTTAAATCACATTCTCTCCCTAGAGAGAGAATGAAATTCAGTACAACATTCTTTCCCTGTTTTTCACAGATTAAAAATGACTATTGTTATGTTCGCTTTTTGTGGCATAGAATGTCACTTTTTTGAGCAAGTGGTACGAAAATGATATTTTTTTTTATTTGATATTTATTCACTTTTCAGGTTACCGAAAATTCACGCTTGGTATTCGAAAATGAAGGACACACCATATGCGAAGAAATACAATGAACATGGAGCAGCTATGTTTAGCCAGATGTTAAAAAAATGTTTAGAATAGAGATATAATAAACATAGTAAATGTTTTAAGTATGCACGTAGGTGCATACCTACCTACCTAGATGCTAATTTTGGGAAATGGGCAAATTAAAAAAAAAGTGTTTATTTTGTAAGATTCAATTCAAAGATCTATGTATTTAATTTTAAATAAAAAAAAACTTTCTTGAGTTAAATAAACATACAGTTTTATTTTAATTTTGTCGGGCGATTATGTATTTAATTTTAATATTTTCCAGGATGCACATTACGACGGAGCTCTGCCCCAGAAACGTCCAGAATGCTGATTTATATCTTTTAGTATCTTTTTAATGGTACTTTTTAAATATCTACGATCATACGTTTTGATAATCTCGAACATGTAATTGCATAATGTCAAGATAAATGGACAAAAATATACAAAATTATTTATAAACAAGCATTCTGACCTTGGCTGATCAGTAGGTACTTAAGTGTCCGATGTTTCCTACTACCGTGATCAAGTATAATAGGATTTTGGAAAAAAAAAATTAAGTGATTCATAACATAAAAACTTTTAAAGTGTGTGTTACAACAAAATGTAGATTCATCAAAGCCAAGTTTCGCACTTTAAAACGTCGTCGTGGTGATGATTTCCATAAAATATTGTTGATCTTTCCACTTATGATGATTTTGCGTCATGGCTATCCAGTTTTTTTCCAGCCATTATAACGAGATCATGTGTCCACCTAGTCGTTTGTCTCTTTACATTCTTCTTTCCCGTCCGTGGTCCCCAACTCTGTGTAGTCTATAGTACATACTCTGGCTTTAAGACGTTATAATACGGACCCTGGGGGCCGATTCTCGTTTTAGACATGGTGTCGAACTCGACAAAAATTTCTAATGACGTCATTTTTTCGACAAATTATAAAAGTGAGGATGTCAAGTTCGCCATTTGTCGAAGGCTAACGTTAGAGTTCAGTAAAATTTGTCGAAAAAGTGACGTCATTAGAATTTTTTATCGAGTTCAACACCATCTCTAAAACCGAGAATCGGCCCCCTGCTCGTATTCCGCTCGTGCTCGGCTCGCCTAGCGTAGACGCAGCTTAATAATTTTGTTTTTGACATGACAACATATGGTATAGATACATAGGTAATCATGACGAGGCAAATCTGTTTATAAAAAACTACTTAAGTTAAATATTATAAATAAAATACCTACATCATCATAACAACTGATAAGAAATGGTATTTGTATCGATCAGTTTGTAAACTATACTTTTCCTAATCATCTATATGACGTGATTCTTGGAAAAAAAACGTTATTCACTCGTGGCATTGGGTTTAAAATGGAGATAGCCCAAGAACAAAATACATTGCATTGAGCTCTGCATTAACTCTGTTATCTGTATAATGGTGTCGAAGAACTGGTCTAGTTGAAAAAAACACCAATTTCATACAAATTGATGGTGACTTCTTTTTGTAGCAGTCAGTCTTCAGTTCGATCCCCGCACGGAACAAATATTTGTATGATATGCAAGTAGTTGTTCCGGGTGTTTGTTTATGTGAGTTTCTATGTTTGTAAACGCACCCACGGTACAGGAGAAATTCCTAGTGTGGGGCAACTTTTTTTTAAAAATAATAGTAGATCACGCAACAAGGGAGTAAAGCATTGTCTTATGTCACGGGCATATTGAATCCCGAAGCGACACTAAGGATCCTAGGGGTGAACCTCCGTAGCGCAGCGAGGAGCTTCCGGAGGTGGGAATCCTTAGCGTAGCGAGGGATTCAAGTTAGCCCAAGACAAGGCAGCTTTACTCGCGAGGACCGTACTCTGCTTTTCACACCTACTGCGAGGAAATAAATTCGATTTTTGGATGTGGTACGACACCATTCGAACGTGAAGTTGGCACCACTGTAAGCGATCAGCTGTTGCAGCCAGCGGCCGCCGTTACTGATACAACTCCTTGGTGAAAGTTTTCATACGGTTTTGAGGTTCCAAATTCAAATCACATTATTCCCACGGGAATAATGAAATTCAGTACAATATTATTGCCCGGGTCAAGGGAGGGGGAACATTGTCTTGCTTTACAGTAGGTTTGTCTGACATATAATTTGACATTTATGAGCAAGTAGTGTGAGAAAACAATAATGAGTCAAAAAAAGCCTTTAAAACAAGATGTCTTCCTTTAGTTTCCCTTTGCGTTTCAGAGCCGCAGAATCCTATTAATATAATCCTACCTACGTAAATGTATAAGTACATATTATTTATTTATTTAAATTCGTTGCATAGTTACAGCCAGCTAAACAAGATAAATAATTAAATTAGTATGAGTAGTCGAAAATGGACAGTCATGTTTACCATTCATAATTATTAAAATAATAATACCAACGAAAAAGTTAAAAATAATCATGACTAACTGTAAAACAAAACAAATGTACAAGGGTGAGGATTAGGGTCAATTTAGGACTGTTATTCTGACTAAAATCCACGGTTTCCTTCAATAGCCCTTTACGTTCCGGGGTCATCTGATAAGATAGACGCGCGACCCCGGTAGGCCGGACTGACCTTTACTGTGCCTTACAGGACGATGAATCTATGATTTAAACATAATATAAAGGGATTGGCAGTGTATACTGGAGTGGTTAAAGCTCTATAGAGACTCCACACATAACACATTTGGACAACATTTAGTACAATAAGCGACCATAATTTACAGAAAAATAAACCTGATTTAAGCGGACCTGTCTGTGAAAGTAAAATTAGAAGATTTAGTTCAAAATTACTAGAAAAAAAAGAATGAAATTTTCAAGTGCACTTTAGATTAAAACTATTTAAAACAAGTTATTCATTATAGACAAAGTACTCATCAAGACAAATCAAATGAGTCTAAACTCGACGGGTTTGCGGCTTTTCATTGCAAAGTTCCGTGGCCTGGGCATCTTCCAGTCCAGCTCCATCATCAGATCATCTCCATGTCATCATAAAATTGCATTGTGACGCCATATACATATACGTTCATTTCAGCTCAATCAGAAATTGGGAAGTGAATCTTTGAAGATTTGATTACAGACAGGGAAATGTGAAAACAAATGAAAGTTTTTAAAACGTTTGTTAACTTTTACCAAATAAATACTTCCAGAACAGACCTTAAATTTTTTCTGTTAATAATCCAAACCACTGGATAACTAACGCCCACATCCTTAGGTTATTCACAGTTATTGTATAATACTTTATCACGCAGATAAGAGTTGAAATGATTTGTATACACAGTTATATAAATAGCCTCACATAAGGCCAGTAGTTGAGTGAGACGTGTTGACTGTTGTAGTGTCCCGCGATAACTCGTTTCTTATCAATAAATTAACAAACGTAAGTCTTGTTATTTGGAAATTATGGTTTATTATCAATTTGTTTTCGGCATATAAAAAGATGAGTTCTCTAATCAACAGCAGTAAGAGACTCAGTCACTTTAAATTCGTAAAAAATGTCGTAGATTCACAAGACATTATGTTAGCTGTGTTTCAGAGCATTTTACGAATTTTATCGCAACTCATATTTATCTTGTAATAATTCTGCCAAAGTGACCTTTTGAGACTCATAACCTGTCAAGTTGTTTAAAAATAAGGATGAAATAACTTCGTCTATTCTTATTTAGACATAGAATTGGTCATCAATATTATTAAAAAATAATACCTGTACGTACTTGTCCTTGAATATCTATTTATAGTACTAAATACTGTTTGATATGTTCAAGAAACAAATCATAAGGTTGTAAAATTGTAAACTCATTGTTTAAATACATGGTAGGTATAGGATCAAGCGAACTATGCGGATGTCCTTGCCTTGGTCGCATATAAAGTAAACATTGAAGTGAATATCTAATTTAAATAATCTTTTGGACATCGTATGATGTGATATGACTCTCAATATTAACCGACTTCTAAAAAGTAGATTTTCAATTGAATTGATTTTTTTTATTAAAACTTTGTACTTAAATACAGACGCCAGTACATCAACCTGTCTCAATCTATCTTTCTTTTAAAAAAAATTAATCTTATCATAATAGTGGAAGGTAAATATTCGAGCGGTATAATTTCGCAGATTGGGGTAGGTTGACCTGCTGTACCTAAGTTTTCGTGTATCCGTTAAAATACAACACAAATCTTAGACCTTTTAACTGTTTATTATTATGCTGACAAATTCAGATATTAAGTCTACGCTATTTTGTATATAATTATGTCTACATTTTTTTTATTTGTTTAATTGAATTACGTCTATGAACATTGCTGTCTACTTTGAACCGACATCAAAAGAAGAAGGTTTTCAAATTAGACCGTATTTTTTATGTTTGTATGGTACACCAATTACTCCAAGGTTTCTGGTACGATTTACATGTTTTTTTTTTCGATGCAGTATATTTGCTATTTTCAAGTACCGAGCGTCTTAATGCTAGATGGCAGTAAATTAATAATGTTTGTATTTATTACCGTCCTTTATCGTTTTTAGATGAGTATCAAACTGTACGTATTGGACATGAGCCCGCCGGTGCGCGCGGCTATGATGGCTTTCGAATTATTCAACGTTCCTCATGAAAAGAAAGAAGTGGACTTTATGTCTAGCGAACATAAGTCACCAGAATATTTGAAGGTAAGAAGAATTCTTATACAGGAACAGCATCTTCATTCGTATGCCCATATATCAATTGGTGTCAGGACATTTTAGTATCCATGATCATCAGTATCATGATGATCAGTAACAGCATGTATTTCCATGTATAACCATGGAGTTTCTTGCCGGTTCTTCTCCTTGGAATCGACCAACCCGAACCGAGCACCAGTTATCGACGGTTTATAAGTGCCCTCATGGGCCTATGGAAAATAAAAACGTTTGATTTTGATTAGTCTAATGCTGGTCTGATTGGGTCACCAAGATAGGGTAGAATTTAAAGTCAGCCCCGGTCTAATCTAGATTTGGGGCCAAACAAAGGACTTTGTTTTGCCCCAAAGCTAGATTAGGCTGGGCATTTACAACATTTTCCTTAAAGTTCCACCTACAGAAGAGGCCTATACTTTTACTAATGTACGCCACTGAGCCCTGTGTTGAGCTTTTTCCTCATCCAGCTCAGCACAATCAGCTGCATTTTCGAAGGTCGTTGCTCACACAGCATCCGCAGGCTTATCATTTTCATCCATTTAACCCCCCCTTTTCAGAGTTTTTAATCGAATGGAAAAGCAGAATCTTTACAGATTTGTTTTGTCTGTTTGTTCGTCTATCTTCCAGTTTTTCACAACCACTTTATACCGAAACTACATAATAATTAGGGTATTAGGGCTTATTTGAAAAGTGCTACCGAGATGTACTCTTATCGCTTTATGATTTTTATACAAAGAATAAAGAAGGTTTAGCACATTTTCACAAAACAGAAATGTTACTACGTCATACTTATACTTTTCTTACTTTTTTTCAAAGTTAATTAACTCTTTGTGATGGAACCCTTCATTGTACGGTGTCCGATAGGGCCAGATTTTTTTCTCATCTTTCTGGCAAATAATTCATTTTGTCTTTCTGTCTTCTCCATCTGTTTGAACAGATGGAACAACAGGGGCCTTAGTCAAACAGCAGACGACAATCGTTATCGTTCATCAGTCACCAATACATTTTCAACTTTATACCCCAGCGCGTAAAGTTGAAAATCTAGAAAAACTGCTGATCGATAACGATCGAAACAAACGAAAACGATCTGTGAACTTCAATAGATTTTCAACTTTACGTGCTGAGGTATAAAATTGAAAATGTATTGGTGACTGATGAACGATAACGATTTCATTGTCGTCTACTATCGTCTTCTGTTTGACTAAGGCCCCAGGATTTCTTTATGATTTCTAATGCAAAATAATATTATTACAGAAAAATCCACTACACTCAGTACCTGTAATGGAAGATGGTGATTTCATCCTGCATGACAGGTTGGTTTTCTCATTGTTTTTTTTTCTCATTGTTTGTGTTTTATTATTTTTAATTGATTGAGATCTTATACTAATATTATGAACGTGAAAGTTTGTTCGGATGGATGGGTGTTTGTTACTCTTTCACGCAATAAATTAATGGACGGATTTGAATGAAATTAGGTACACAGATAGTTTTTAACCTGGGTTATTACATAGAATAATTTTTATCTCGATTTTAAAAATTCCTACAGGTTTTCCTGTGGGATAATTTTCGAGTTGTGCGAGTGAAGCCGCTGGCAGCTAGTAGCAAATAATAATATCTAATAGGTTATAATAATTATCATTTTTACTCAAATATTTGTTGATAACCAGTTGTTTTTTTCAGCCACGCTATATTGGCGTTTGCAGCTGAAACCTACGGAAAAGACGACTCGTGGTATCCAAAGGATATCAAGAAAAGGGCCCTGGTCAATCAAAAACTGTTCTTCAATACGTCGATTCTTTTCCCCCGGTTACGAGCGATTACTGTAAGTATAAGTTTAAAGTATCTATAACTTATAGGTAATTTATTTATTTCATACAGTTTGGAAAAGTAAAGTAGAACATTTTAATTTTGAAGGACAACAGAATTCATAGCAAGAGCCGTATAAAAAGTACACTTTAGTCATGTACACTTTGGTCAAAGAGTAAAATACTAAAATTCTTTTTTTTTTTAATTCAGATGAATTAAAATGCTACCAGGCCTGCCTAGAATTGTATTGACAAGCGGCAGGGTTATGGTAATTGGTCCCTAGCATATAATTATAGTTCTTTCATTATTCTAGCTAAACCTGTTCTATTAAAAAAAAAATCGCAGGGCTGTCTCGTCAGGTAACCGTGACCCTGGAACGAAAAAGGCTATTGAAGGGCATCGTGGATTTTAGTCAGTACAAAGTGCAAGTCTGACGGTCCCTCCTGCCTTGCCCTGGGTGGGAGGACTCATTTGACGATTTTACCACATTAAAAAAAAATAAGTATACAACGGGCGGTCTTATAGTTTTATGTTTCTTTTGCAGTACCCCATAGTAATGGAAGGAAAGAAAACCATTGAACAAAAATTATTAGACGATATCGAAGAAGCATATGGTTTCTTTGAAGCATTCCTAAACAAATCAACTTATCTTGCTGCGGATCATCCCACTATAGCTGATGTGGCTGCCTTATCTACTATGTCAACCTTGGAGTTTTTGCAGCCTATAGACTCGAAAAAGTAAGAGTTTTTTGTTCCTTCAATTTATTTAAAAAAAACATCTCACCATATATTTAAATCTAGATACAAATATAACTCATAACTGGCGAAAACTTGAGGTAGTCCTACTTTTTAATGCAATTCATTTTGTGGCGCGGACTGTACCTAGTTAGTTTTCGATACAAATGCGTTCGGGAACTAATTTTTATCTTTTTTCAGGTATCCAAAAACAACTGCGTGGTTAGCAACAATGAAAAAGGCGCCATATTATAAAAATCAATGTGAACTTGGAGCAGTTAAACTTGATCAGTTTATAAAGAGTAGTATAACACCATCTTCTTAGATACTATGTTTTAATGTTAATTGAATAAAAGCCTTATGAATATTTGCCTTAATTAAATATCTATGTAAAAACTATTATAATTTATTTCATTTTATTTACCTATATAATACATTCAGTTGACCTTAAAATGCCCTTTCATTCTGTCTCCTCACAAAATCGCAAACATTTTAACATTGTCGTCTTCAATTCTTCAAGTTGTATTTGTAGTAATAAAACTAAAGCGCCGTATTCACGTTCCATCTGCTGTACGTCCCGCCAAGGTCATACACGATGCACGATGCAAAAATACCGTGAATAGGCTTGACGTACGTCAAATTAATAATAATAATTGACGTACGTCAAGCCTATTCACGGTGTTTTTGCGTCGTGCATCGTGCATGGCCTTGGCGGGACGTACAGCAAGATGGAACGTGAATACGGCGCTTAAGAACTATGGTCGTAATTATTTTTTCAACACACTTGCTCATAAAATGGCCCTAATTTCACCGCAATTAGGCACATAATGACACCTGTTATCAAACTGTGACTTTTTCTTTACTATTATTCACAAGTGAGTTATAGGTTTTTTTTTAAAGTGTCAACCAATTAAAAAAAAAACCTATAACTCACTTGTGAATAATGGTAAAGAAAAAGTCACAGTTTGATACTGTTATCAAACTGTGACTTTTTCTTTGTTGTTGTTGTTTTTTTTTTTGTGTTGCTTTGTTTTTTTTTGTGTTGCTTACAAATAAATTTTACCAACTGCACGTTAACTAATTGTTTCTCTAAACAAACTTTTTAATCATTAAATAAAATGGCTTTAAAAAAAAATACTAATATTATTTTCTTCACAAGTGTGTTGAAAAACGTCGTATGATACACGTGTGTATTGATGATTACCGTCCTCGGCTCTCTTAAGACCCTCACCTAACGGCTCGGGTCTCAATGGCGCCTCAGCGGTAATCACCAACATTAGTGCTCAAACACACTGCGAGCCTAGCGCGGTGGCGGCGGCGGGCGCGATATTATGAATGTATGAAATCGCCGCTTGTGGCCACATTGAAGTGATTAGGCGGGGAGCCTAGCGCGGTGGTTACGAGCGACTTTGCGAGCCTAGGCGTTGCTAGGCAACAACCGATACAACGGGCTGGCGGCAGGTGTATCAAACCTTTTCGGTTTTTTAGTAGCGCCATATAGTTACCAGAACATGCACTAAAATACTAACGTTGGATGTTTTTATACATATTTAAATTATTTTTACCGTACTTAAGTAGAAAAATGTAGAATGATTTATAATTTAGTTGTTTTCAATCCTAAATAACCTGTAAAAAATAATAATATTAATTTCTTTAAACCAGTTTTATAGAGTTTACTAGGTACCACCGGTTTGCAACACCTGAAGTCGCCGCAACAAAAACAAACGCTTGATCGGCAGTGTGGACACGTATCGCGCCCGCCGCAGCGCCCGCCATCGCCACCGCGGCTGCCACCGCCGACGCGCTAGGCTTCCAGTGTGGACAAACCCTTACACACTTGTACCATAATGTACTATTAATTTGTGTGCAAAGAGTTGGGTTATTAAATTTGATTTCTGTCAGATTGATTAGAAAGTCTTTGCTGTCACCTGCTGTCACTTAGTTGTGTACTAAATTATTATTATTGATCATTGGACTATTTAGAATTGTTAATTTGTTATAATAGTAAGATTATTCTTGAATAATCTAGACTTTGAGCAAGATACGAAGTTCTAGCAATTAGTATCGTAAGTTCTTCATCTGCTAAACTTTTAACAGTAAAATAATTAAGTTATGTCGTGTACAGTATGAATCGTAGAACTCCCAAATAGGCCTGCAGTCTCCAGAGGTAATCGTGACCCTAGAACGCAAAGAGCTACTGAAAAGACAGTCATTACTAGCCAGTCAGTTCCTTCCGCTTCACCTTGGCCGGGTAGAAAAATTTGGCGGTATTACCACGCAAAATAGAGGCTTTAGACGAGTGTACTACGCTAGTGCGACAAACGGAAGTGCGATGAACGCTTGTGCGACATAACTGTACTGCGACACACGATAGTTCGAATGCACGCTTGTGCGACAAATCATTTTATCATGTCTCCAAATAAAATGGGAGTACGTGCTCTGGTTTCCTGACACTAATCTATGTCTGTATACCTACGTAATATTTTAAGAATCTACCCTGGAGTTCCTAATTTATTTAGATTTTTATGTTGACGACATTATTTTTCGTTCATGCTTCTTTTTGTCAGTTTTACCGTTTTTACACATATTGTGATCACAAGACATTTTTTTATGGATCTGGACAGTATTAAAACTGAAATATACTTGGCAGACTCGCTAATGCGTTTGACGTCACAGTACCGTGGCCTGGAGCTAGTCGCCAGTGGTACACACAAAGTACTCTTGTAATTATTATGTAGGTCCTTAACTGCTTATTTGTATTAAGTATATCTATTGTTGACTCATATATCTACTTAGGACAAGTAGTCCAATTAGGTAGATCCAACTTCGAGAAAGATGTCAGCCGCCGAATCCAACTCGGATGGGCAGCGTTCGGGAAACTACGCAGTGTCTTTTCGTCCGATATACCTCAGTGCCTCAAGACGAAAGTCTTCAACCAACGTGTTACCAGTGATGAGTTACGGCACCGAAATGTGGTCTTTCACTATCGGCCTCATCTCAAAGCTCAAAGTCGCTCAGCGAGCTATGGAGAGGGCTATGTTCAGTGTTTCTCTGCGTGATCGAATCCGAAATGAGGAGATCCGTAGACGAACTAAAGTCACCGATATAGCCCACCGGATTAGCAAGCTGAAGTGGCAATGGGCAAGCCATATTGCTCGCAGAGCGGATGGCCGATGGGGGTCGAAAAGTGCTAGAGTGGAGACCACGGACTAGCAAGCGCAGCGTAGGGCGTCCACCAACAAGGTGGACAGACGACCTTATGAAGGTCGCCGGAAGACGCTGGATGCAGGTCGCTTCCAACCGGTATATGTGGAGATCAAAAGGGGAGGCCTATGTTCAGCAGTGGACGTCCTATGGCTGAGATGATGATGATGATACGCATGTTAATACTGATTCATTTAAAACCTATAGACGGCAGTATTGCAATATTATTTGTCATACTTGAGTAGTGCCAAAATACTGTAAAGCTATTGTCAAACAGAAAGGCGCGGGCGTGGCATCGTGGCGTCGCACTGCCGTAATGTCGCACTTCCGTGGTGTCGCACTACAGTCGCACAATCGTTTGTCGCACCAGCGTGATGTCGACCTTCAGTGTGTCGCACAAGCGTGCATTCGAACTATCGTGTGTCGCAGTACAGTCATGTCGCACAAGCGTTCATCGCACTTCCGTTTGTCGCACTAGCGTAGTACACTCGCTTTAGACCGTGTATGTTCGTATATTTTTACTAACGAATTATAAGGTACAGGAACACCGTAGATTTTACTCAATACAAGTCTGACATTCCCTTTCACTTCACCGTGGGTTAGGACTCATGATTTTACTACTATAAAAATAAGAACCAGGTTAGCCTAAGACGGGTAGCCTGCCTAAAACGGGTATGCTGCAGCATATGGGCGTCATTCTTGCTAATGAGAACGTGCAGGACGCGGCTCCTCATACGGAGAGACAACGTGTCCTGCACCACATACGGCGCACTGCAGACCATGTTAGGTAAACACCGACACGAAGCAAGTACTTAATAAGTGATTCGGGTTCCCTTGCCGATCGGTAAACAACTACCATTATTGAATCTAGTCGTGCCGAACTTAACCGAGACAATTCAATTGGCTGACTATGCCGAACCGAATATTTTTGTAGGACGAACATCCCGTAACGAAACCTACCTAACCATACCCAGTGCTCCTTAAGAACGTAACCCATTGGGTACAGAGGCGATAACAGTTTCCTGCAGTTAATTGGTCATTGCTAGCCTCGTTGGCAGTCTGTTTACAACCATGACACTCATGCAGGGTCCTTATCCTACAGATAATTGTGTTGTAACCTGAGAATGAAACCAGACATTAAAAACAAGAAGGTCTTATTCGTTGAATATTGATTTATAGCTTAAGAGCTTCTTGAAATTTTGGAAACGTACTTGATTTTTTGGTCCCGTGTGTTAGTGCGTGTGAGTGAAAACTGGTATTATTATTACCGTGATGTGATCTTATGAATCGGAAACACCGTAAGGCGCCCATTAGACGGTAGGTTTAGCCATGGCGAAACCATGGCAGAAATTTTCACTGACGGAAAATTTATCGTCTAATGCGATGATGTTTGCATGACGAATATTGTAGGCGTTAAAAATGCCATCATTCATGATTGATGAAAATGATAGGCCGTCTAATTGGCGCTTAGGAAACTAGCTAATCCTAGAACCATAGATTCGAAAACATTTGAGATCTATTTATTACCTTCCAACCAATCGGGTTGGTTTCAACCTGCACTTACAGAGAGAAGGCCTGTGTAGCAGCAGCGGAAACATTATAGACCGAGCTATAATAAGCTCATGAATACATAGTTGTATCCCGTTACACAGTAACCAGAAATATTTCGGCTGTTTCTGCTTAAAGTTGTCAGGTACAAAACATGACCTCATCAAGCTTGAAAAATAAAGCAACATTATGGTCGTAGGTCTTTCTTTCTTTCCTTTCTTTCTTTCCTTTCTTTCTTTCCTTTCTTTCTTTCCTTTCTTTCTTTCCTTTCTTTCTTTCCTTTCTTTCTTTCCTTTCTTTCTTTCCTTTCTTTCTTTCCTTTCTTTCTTTCCTTTCTTTCTTTCCTTTCTTTCTTTCCTTTCTTTCTTTCCTTTCTTTCTTTCCTTTCTTTCTTTCCTTTCTTTCTTTCCTTTCTTTCTTTCCATATTTCAGATGGTTGTGAAACTTTACACAACGGAACTGAGTCCTCCAGTGATTGCAGCTCTTATGGCGTGTGAGATCTTCAATGTTACCTTTGAGAATATACCAGTTGATCTTGAAGACAAACAAAATTTGAACACAGAGTTCTTGCGAGTAAGCTCTTAAGATTTTATAGGTATGTACTGTTAGGGAAATTAGGATTAGGTGCTAAATAATTACAGCCGCACAGGCCGATCTTCCGGGTTAAGCCGCGCTTGCCAAGGTTGGTTTGTGGATGGATGATCATCTGTCATAGCGAGTTTCCTCCGTACCTCGGAAAGCACGTAAAGCCGTTGGTCCCGGTTGTCACTTGTAGATCTTTAAAAGTCGTTACTGTTAGTCAGAAGCTCTAAAGTCTGACAACCAGCCTTACCATGGGGTATGGTAGTTCCCAGTTACTGGGTTGTGAAGGTCCGACGGGCAGTCGCTCCATGTAAAATACTGAAATCCAGCTGCATCTGGTTTGACTGGCAGCCGACCACAATATAACTGGGAAAAAGCAGGCAGATGGCTTAGGGAAATTAATTTATAAATGACAACGAGCGGTCACACAGGGCATGAAACAATAATAACAGCTGTATTCACCGATTTTTCGTTACTTCCTGATCCCCGAAGATAAAATACGGATATAATACAAGTTTAGTTGCGACATGATGGAAATAGCCCAAGCCACGAATTCATTTGAAATCCATCAATGTATTATGTACCTTGTACCAAATAACCAGCAGAGTAAGCTACTATATCTACCCATTTAATTTTAATGCCATATTCTAAATATGACAGCAATTTTTTCTAAAGTAATTTTCAAATTTTCAGAAAAATCCACTGAAAACAATTCCTGTTCTTGAAGATGATGATTTGCTAATTCACGATAGGTTTGTAACATTTATTGAAATAGTTGATAAAATTTTATTAAGACCAAGTGACTGCTCGTATACAAGATTGCGAGTTCGTCCAACTTCATCACAACAGGATTGAGTTAGATTTTCGATAAAAGTGATTTTAAAATACCTACATATTTGTGAAAATTTGAAAACCCTTGTACAATTTACCTAAAGGCGCTCCCACACCGGGAGCATTCGCGTGTAATGTAACATTTATAGATTCGACTTTGAGCATTACATCATACTACCTCCCTGAGTGACGAGCATTCGCCTACATTTAGTATAGATTAGATACTCGTACAATACAAGGTGAACATTATGATGCTCTCTATTATCTTTCCTCACTGATTTTATTTGTTGTGAACATAGGTATTTTAGGTTATCATTCAGTTAGATGTACAAATAGACAGTAGGTAGGTACTCTAACCTAATGGAATTCACTGTTGACCATTCGACATCCTCTTTCGTTTTTTTTTAAACTGGCCTTAAATCCTGTCAATATCCGCAATTCAAACAAACCCGTGTTTACTCGTGGTCACGGTACAACCTCCTAATTTATTACTTTACAAATTAATTTCCTTTTTTGCTCTCTGATGGATATTTTCTCTAAATTATGTGGTATCGTGTGAAAAATTATCGCTCCACATCTTCTATTAGATAAGTTAAGAACTACTAGTAATATGAAAATACATCGTAGTATCCGTGATATTGAATTTATCTGCCAGTCAAGAATATGAGGAAAAAATCTGACAGCAAATTATTTAGGAATAAGCCTACCAGTTGCTACTTCAGTGTGGCCAGTGAATTCTTCCTTTTCAGTGGAATATTGAGGAACTTTACACCCTAAAACTATGAAACTGACATGATTAGTAAACTTTACCATTACAACTTCAAAGTTCTTAGGTACCGTCGATTTCCCGAGTAAGATGGGCCATATTATGAAGGGTAGCTTCAGTAGGCCGGCCATATTTGGCGTAGAAAAAATGGACGTTGGGATAGGTGTGTTCTCCAGTAGAACACACCTATCCCAACGTCCATCGTTTCTACGACAAATATGGCCGACCTACTGCCTACTGCCCACTGCCTATTCGGAGGCCACAAATCGCCAAAAGTAAGACGGGACGCCCTCAGCCACGGTGCAGTGACAACCTTCGCAAGATGGCCGATAACAGCTGTCGGCGATTGAGTGAAACCTATACCGTGGAGTGAACCCGCACTGGGCCCGCGTGGTGGATTATGGCCCACTCCATCTCTCAGAGAAGAGGTCTGTGTCCCAGCAGTGGGAACATTATAGGCTGATGATGATATAGACTAATGAATATAGACTTTAGCACTGATTTAAATGTCTCGTTATATACTTGTTAATGTTTTTTTTTTTTCAGTCATGCTATATTAATGTATTTGGCAGACGCTTATGGAACGGACGAAGTATGGTATCCCAAAGACCATAAAATAAGGGCGCTTGTCAATCAGAAACTATTCTTTGACGTTACAGTTTTATTTCCAAGATTAAAGAATATTACGGTAAGTGGATTTTTACAGAACTGATGTTCATGATCACGTAAGAGTCGAACAAATATTTATTTAAGTTGAAACCTGCAAGTATTTAACATGGAGCGACTGTCTATCAGGGATTATCGAGATCTAAATTTCCTTTTAATCTGCCTGATCTTTTACTGAACTAATTAATTCAATATGTCTGTATGTATTCAGTGGGTCACGACTTTGGAGCCTATACTTTGTTTGTTAGCACTGAAATATGAAATGTAGCTTGGTACAATCGATTGTTGTTGTTGTGTTTTTGGCTCTGCCCGTTACAATCTATTTTCTGTATCTACCTGATACTTACTTAAATAATAAACCCGAAGAATGTTTTACTTGTTAAATGTTTACACATTACTAGCCTCATTTTTTGTGATGGATAAATATGTAGTTCATTGATCTAAACTTATGGTTTAAATATACGAGTATTTAGGAGTATCCATCATAATATTTTATTATTTGATTTAATTAACCAACATATTTTGGTTGTAATAGAAAGTATTGTTTTAAATAATAAATACCGACAATCATCACAATGACAGCTGAGCTCACATTCCGCAAGTCGACATTACTACTGTTAATACAGTAAAATAATAATTGATCGGTAATTTCAACTCCACGCACACCGCCGAAATAGCTCAGTTGGGAGAGCGTTAGACTGAAGATCTAAAGGTCCCCGGTTCAATCCCGGGTTTCGGCATAACACTCTTTTTGTATCGTTGCGTAATTTAGTTGAATTGTCGCAATTTCTCAATTCATAATAATATAACCTGGCATGTCACGGCCTAAAAAATATACATATTTATCTAAAAACAATAATTAAACGAAAAATCGAACAGCAGCTGGAAGTGGTATTATTGCTATCTGAAGTTTTGCAGGCGTTCAAATCAAAATCAGTTTCTTTCTTAACATATCGTTCTGAATAGTTAATCAACGAATAATCCCTATTTTTGAGAGTGCGGGGCAGTGGTCCAACTGCTCCGTCCAACTAGTTGGACCACGAGCCTTCACTAGGGGCAGTTGTCCAACTTTAAAAATAGTTGGACCACTGCCCCTAGTGAAGGCCCGTGGTCCAATTCATTTAATAATAAGTTGCCACCCTAAAAGTCTCAACTGTATCATTGTATGTGTACGGTAACTACTTACTACCCTTTGCAGTAGAAAAATCAAATTAAAGTTGGGTGAATAATTAAAAAAAAAATATTGATTGAGATTGTTTAGTTGTAAATATTATTCACCCAACTTTAATTTGATTTTCTACTGCAAAGGGGTTCAATATAACCGTAAACCAGTAGTTACCGTACACATACAATGATACAGTTGAGACTTTTAGGGTGGCAACTTATTATTAAATGAATTGGACCACGAGCCTTCACTAGGGGCAGTGGTCCAACTATTTTTAAAGTTGGACAACTGCCCCTAGTGAAGGCCCTTGGTCCAACTAGTTGGACGGAGCAGTTGGACCACTGCCCCGCACTCATTTTTGATAAGGCCAAAATACCTGTACGTAATGGATGCAAGTGGCGAATTGTCATTCGGCGTGGCGCGGCGGTTTAAGGGGGAGGCCTATGTTCAGCAGTGGACGTCTTCCGGCTGATGACGATGATGACCTGTACGTAGTACTATTGAGTATTCTGTGATAACAGTTTATTAAACAATCCTATGCAACATTTTCTTCGTTATTTTGGGTAAAATTAAACAAGTCTATGTCGTGTTCACAAATAAAGAAACTCTTTAAGCCACAGTCAATCTGGGTCAGACGCCCAGTGTAGAACATGGAGCCACATTGGTCATGAATTCCTTCGTTCGGATGGTTCCCCCACCACGTCACACTGTCGTTTACAGCACTTCCTGAAACATAAAAACAGAACAATTTTATTTGCATCCGAATTCCATTAAAAATTACATCACTTATGTTAGTTTTGAAAGGTAGCCGGATATGGACTTTATTATAATAGGTGACGTAGAATATTTTTTAAAACCCAATTATACACAAAATCTTGTGATATCGTGAAAACTTTGTTTTAAATTAAAAAAAAAAGCAGCTGGTGCGGCCAGGCCAGGCCAGATCTGTCAAAACAGATCATTATTTTTGTGGTGTCAAAAATCCTAATACATTTACCTTTAACTGTCGTCCAGCCATCATTGAATCTGTTATGATACCCTACGTGGTACATTCCTCTTAAGAAACTCCCAGCAACCCAGTCCTTAGGTGCAGTTTCCGTTAGCTTCACGATGTCATCCGATTCCATCCAATTGTTGATCACTGCTAGGTAGGATTGTTCTGCACTGCATACATTGTAAGCTTCGGTCCAATTTTATGGAGTTGAGTGCAACTTGTAACAACTGCCACTTTTCTCGTTGTAAGCGTAACCTTAAAAAAGAAAAAGTTTTGGTGTCAATATTGGTCCCAGTTACAAATGATCAACGTCACTTTGTCAACTACACGCACACCACAAAATTCGACCAACTCCGGGTGGCGTAGAACTTTGTGACGGTATGTGACACTGCTTGTCCGTGTGGTTATTCGGGAATAACCACACCAACGTGATCGTGTGATTTGCCTAAACAAAATATGAAGAAATGGCGTTGTGGCATAGAAACCAGTTGGTGTTAAAAAGCCTTTTTTATACTGGCAGAAAATCGAGACTTTAAAGGCAACACTGTCGTACATTTTTTTATTGAAACTATTCGAATCAGCCTTTCTTTTTTCTGCTCGTGAGATTCGTAGTTTGCTGCAGACCCATTATTAATGAAAAATTTGTTTCTTACATGAAAGGTTAATTGCCAAGCTTAATACATATTGAACCAGTTAGATATTGTAACGAAGATTTTGTGCTATTTTTCATAAATAACATACCTAAATCAGGCAAATTGCATTGCTGATTCCATTCTAATGTCTGAAGTGACTTCTTGCAAATGTATGGGTTCTTTCTATCACATGGTATATCAACCATTTTTCCACTCGCGTATAGGATAACACAGCCCTCTATTCCTTGATGATTATTCGGCTCTCCAATGCTCCAGGTGTGGTACACATCTTCTACTCTTTTTCCTGTGAAATATAATCTATGTTTAGAAAATGCACTTGGTACTCCGAGGATGGAGTTGTATAAACGGCATAGTAAAATTTAGAACACTATCCATTGTAACACAAAGGATAGTTTTATCTCAATTTTATTTTCATGTGGAATATTTATAGAGTTATAGCGGGTGAAACCGCTGGCCACAGCTTGTCATTAATAAATAGCAGTTTGACTGGAACAAAAGAGAAGAGGTCTATAATCAACAATGATGATGATGATGGTGATGATGCGATCCGACCGATTTCGGCGAGGGCGATCGCTTCAGCTCCGTTGTAGTTGCCGTTCGTGTGCTCGCATGTGGCTTTTGTATCGGACTTAATCGGACAACTCCTCACATATAAAGATGTTCTAAAACGTCACTTCAGGAAATGACTTAGAGAAGTCTCAGTGGGAGCAGCAAGCCGCCCAATTAACAATGAATTAATACGCGAAGACAATAGGAGAAGCTAGCCAAGTTGGTGACCTGAAGTTGATGTTTCAGGTCATCAACTGGCTGGCTCCGCCATCTCCTTCTCTCGTTTTGAGTAATTTTGGAACTTATATTGCAAAAAAAATCCTTCTACGAAAAGAACCGCCATTTATTGTAATGGTCAACGGATTTGATCCAGTTTTCCACACACTATTTTCATTCAACGTGTATCATAGATGTCCAAAGGACGTTCAGGACGTTGGTATTAATTTGTACTGAACATTAACACCAAGAAAATAATATATAAGCTTACCGTCAACAGTCTCAAATCGTCCTTTCACTAATAAGTCTGATAAACCCACATTAAGTTGCCACCATGTAGGCTGGGTACTGTTCCAATAAGATATCACAGCATCCGCTTCATCCTGGTTCTCAGGGTACCACAAAATGGCTCCTTCCAAGGAACACGCCCGTTTGGCCTCAGAAAAAGTTTTAGGTAACGAAGATATCTTATAGAAACTATCCGTTGCTTCTAAATAATGATAGTCATTCCGAAAAAACTTTTTCTCCTTTTGTCCATCTGTGAATCAAAATATTTTTTTAGGAAACGTTTTGTTACATGCGAGAAACAGTTATATTTTTGTCTTATAAACGGTTTAGTGAGTACGATGTACGATGCTTACAAATTTTAAAAACTTACATATGGGTTCCGACGCAAAATACACTAAAAAAAACACTAATATTGGTTTATAAAACATAATTATCTGAAATTAATGAGACGACTATCGTCTGTCCGGTCTGCTTCACACAAAATGAAGCGAAAGTGTATCCGTCAAGACATTAAGATAATATGTTTTATCTATATTATTACAATTATAAATATCAATAATAAACGATGTTTATAATTAGGAATTGCGATTTAAATGACCTTATTAAACATATTATTATTTACTCTACAATTGATATTACATTTTCCTGTTGTTTTTTGAATATTAGTTACAGGGATATTCCCGAGTTCTTTAAGCAGATACGATGAGAAACTTCTAGACCTTTTTAGTTCTATTTATACCCAACTATTTTCTATCTCCGTTCCTATACTTAGTACTTCTGCAGATATATTTTATTTTATTTTATCTTTTATTTACTAAGGTGCAGCGGCGAGGCAAAGGTAAGGTACAAATACGGCGCGGATACGGTGCAGGAGCGAAGCAGAGCAAGTCATATTACTCATCATCATCATCACCAGCCGGAAGACGTCCACTGCTGAACATAGGCCTCCCCCTTAGGCCGCCACTCGAGAACCTTTCTTCCCCATCGGTTGTTAGTTCTACAAGCGATGTGGCCTGCCCATTACCACTTCAACTTGCAAATTTTACGAGCTATGTCGGTGACTCTGGTTTTCCCCGACAGCTCCGCTATTCCTGGTCATATTGCTACAAACTAATTATCCATCTGCCACTTATGGAAATTAATTGTAAGTATAATATGATACAAATGGAATTAGGGGTATTAGGACTCGATAAACTGCAAAACAACTGAAAGGATGTGTATTTGGATTTGGTGTTATTTCCAGTAAATAACACCTTGTATAATAATACCATGTGCCGTATCGTCCCCGCGTCTATTTGCGCAGATATCGAGCCTGCACCGTATCTGCCCCTCTTTTTAGTATTAGGATATCATACATCTGCGCCACCGTATCTGTATCTTACCTTCGCCTTGCCTCGCCTTCTGTCTGCGTTGCGTCTAAGAGGAAGGTAAAAGAAAATATGGATAGATTGTATAAGGAATCATATAAAAAAACAAGGAGCAAATGATACTGTGACGTTTGACAAGGGAGAATTTAAGCAAAAAAACGTGTTGCGCTGACCCCAAGAGAAATGGTATTACTAAGGGCAGGACGATGACGATATTTTAATCACTAAGCTCGTATTTTTTCCAGTATGCTTTAATGATTGAGCGAAAAACAACAATGAATCCAAAATGGTTACAAAACCTTGATGAAGGCTATGCTTTGATGGAAGCTTTTCTTAGTAAAACGACATTCATTGCCACTGATTCTATCACGATTGCCGACGTTTCAGTTTACAGTAATATGTCTTGTTTGAATCAGGTTGTGCCAATAGACGAGAAGAAGTAAGTGTATCAATAACATAATTGTATAGGTAGTTACATACCTACAGCTGCTTTAAGTCTCATTTAGACGCAATAACTTGCAAACGAGTTTCACTACATTGCGGTATTTGTTTGATCAACTGATTTCGTTGTACCTATAAAGTTCACAATGTAACGCAATTCGCGTGCAAGTTCTTGCATCGTCTAAATTAGGCTTTAGTCTAGCGCTACGTAAGAGTTTCTGGGTTCGTTTATCTGATTTTTCTGTCAGAAATTCCTCATTGGGTAGTTGCTTCTGATCCTGGATTTGTACTTGATGGATGGGAATATGGTCATTCCTTGTTACATGGGATTTGAGCATAACTGGCGAAATGTTCAATTTAGTTAGCTTAACTATGGGTAATTACAGGTATAATGATACTAAATCCATATTTTTGTGAAAACCTTCGCGTCCACTAACACTAAGACCGCCTTGGTGTTTGAGGCTCAGCATTGAGGGTTAAACTTTGAACCGATCAATTTTTTCAGAGTGTGAAATTTATGGAACTGTTATTTTACTTCAGATATCCAGGAACAGTCAGATGGTGCAAAGAGATGAAAAAGCAACCGTATTGTGTGAAACATAATAATCCGTCAGTAGCTGTCTTCGGAGACTTATTGAAGCAATGTCAGGCGTCTACATCAGCAAAGACCTAAGTGCCATATGGTTAAGATTATCATTTTGTAAATGTGTAATAGAAAATTTAAAAAAAAACATATTAAGTGTGGAACTGTTATTTAAAAAAAATACCAGCCTGTTACAGTTACAGTACCACTGCACCGTTTCTCAAGTCGAGAGGGTTCAAATTATAAATAAAAGTCCAGGTTTGTTTAGGATGTTTACTTACATTGGCTTCATCGATGCCCAAGCTAACTGAGAAAGTACCAGTATGTTACGATTCCATCAAAGTACTATGCAAGACATTTTTGTTCGCGCACATTTTGTGCAAAACTTAAGTGGTACTCGTACTAAACTGGTATTGAGTTTAGCCTCTGTGTCCACCGATAAGGCTGTGCATAATTTTTGTTCGCGCACAGTGCAGTACATTATTTTGTACGCGATCATTTTCACAGAACTCAGTTCAGCAGAGTGCAAACAAAAAAGTTTCTAATGCAATGAGAGAAAAGAAGATGGAAATCAGGACTCTAGAGAATTACGGCACATTTAACTTTTGTTTTTTGTAATCGTACAAACAACAATAAATGTCAAAAATAAATGTGAGAAATAACTGATGACAAAAGCGTCATAATAATTCAGTCCCAACGAACCAACCTGAATGATAACCGTGTATATTCCGAACAGTTTCATCGCTGCCGCTGCACCGACGAGATTGGATTGAAGTGGCCGCGTGCCAGTACACGTAGTTCGTAGATACACAACCTCCAGCATGATATTGTGAATAAATCGTAAGCTGTGTTCTGACCATGATATATGCCGGTACAAATTGGATTTATTTCCCGCTTTCCCTTCCCATTGGTACTGAACAGAAACTGTTATTGCACGTATGAACGATGAGGTGTCATGAATAAAATATTCTGGAACGAACGCGTCACGCATTCGATCGCGATTTCAATGTGATACTCCAATCACATGACACCTCGTACAAATGATTTATCACCAGTGTACTCGTAAGTATAACATGTTTTGGCACGTGCTGTAATAGAATTACTGTTCCCATGCGTTTTGATTCTGAAATAATTATTCTGAGCACCTATTATGACCCCAGGAGGGCTAGGATTTCAAATGCTTGTAATTATAACGTAACCAGTTTTACTAGACATTCGGTATTTGATAAAAGAGTTATAGATATTTTTCAGCATTTTCTATAATGTGGTGATTGACAACAGCTGAATTAATTTAGTGGTTTTTTATCCCATGTTGCCACTGCTAGGCAAAGACCTATCCTTCTTTTGACAAACACTTGTCTATATTTCGGTATGCGTCCAGATCGCGTCGTTACCTCTTTCTGCGCAATTGTCAGCAGCGTTATTCATCCACTTTGTCTTTTTTTAATAGCAGGAGCAGCTAAAAATACTTTTACAACCAAGTGACAACAATTTTAACAGCAATCAATGACCTCTTATCGAATTCTTTAAGCCAAATGCTAAACTGTTAAATTTATCATAATGGGTAACTCTATAAAATTTTACTGATGCAAATTAACTTCATTTACGACGACTTCATTAAGTAAAAAAACGCATTTATCAATCAAACCGGGTTTCACATTGTTAAAAAAAAAAAAAAAATTTAGCATTTCAGTAATAAAGTAACAGCAGCGTTTATTTTTACACCGGGTACATCGGGTAACGGCACTACAGGCTATTTGTACCCTGTGGTGATGGCTGAGCGATTCCAAAGGTAATGCTAGGCCTCACCAGGGCAGCCTGGCTCGCGATCCCCTTCTGTCGGAGCCTTGCGCCAAACACTCATAGTTACTGTGTTCCACATGTGCTCAAGAGGTGAAAAGGCTTCATTGGAGAACGAATCTTTGCTTTTGGGCTAGGTTGAGGCAAAAATATTGCGATTTTTTAGGTAGACACTACTGAATTCAGTTCATTTTTATATGAAGTAGATTCTGATTTTTTTTCTAGATCCATATCATTACTGCCTTCCCTGCTAAGAATAACTCCGTAATGACCCAGCCCTCGGTAATACCGCAATGAATTGTATTCGGTACTTCTGCATGCAAATGCCATTGGTTAGATTTATGCTACCATGCAAAACAACTCATTCCTATTTCGCTTTGCGTTTTATTTGAGTATTACCGTAATACCCATTTTTGTTGTTTTTCCACTGTTGATCAAATTACGCACACAAATCTATGCCGTGTCACAGCTTTATACGGTATAATCTCCTTTGCCGATACAAATCCCCGCATCGGTGTATTGTCTTTTGGGACATATATTTCAATAACTCTGCTGTGGTACTGCGTATAAATCGTTCTTTTAGACATTTGACAATAATTTACGTCGATAATTTGCATCCAGACAAAAATATGCCTTTATTAACGTATAGTTGAGATATATTTTCTACGGGACCTCATTTATTTATACTTAATGAGTACATTAAGGCTTAATGAGTTTTTGGGGTATCATTAATAATTCGCTTTGTTTTTTTTTAAGTTTCATGTGTTCTTATTTTGTTTAAAAAAACACTGGCTGCTATTGAATAAATGATGTAAGAACTGATATATAAAGGCACCCTGAACCTATTTTCAAATGACCTTTTTTAAAAAGGATGCGGATAACGTGATGGGAGAGTTCGCTGACGCACATCCCATTATCTCTGACCTGTTGTTGACGATATTTTGTATAAATAATGCCCACTTTGGCACAACGCAGGAAACGTTGGGTCCAATAACTTTGACATGATCATGACAGCATAACCGACCTTTTTTGTAAGCACGTACAATGGCTCAAAGGACGATGGTTTGGCATTCAGTAGATAATGTACATATTTACATAATACTAGCGGCCCGTCCCGGCTTCGCACGGGTGGAGGACCCGGTCTAAAATTTGAGATTTAAACTATCCTATCTCTCAAGTTGGATCGAACTGCACATGGTGTGCGAATTTTATTATAATCGGTTAAGTGGTTTAGGAGTCCATTGAGGACAAACATTGTGACACAAGATTTATATATATTAAGATATCTATCTCCTTTGCGTTCATAACAGAAACAATACAAATAGAGCCTTCAAAAACGTTACTTGTTAAGCATTCTAAATACTTTTTTCGTGGTTTCGGCTGTAGTCGAATCTTAATACAAAACCATGTTCTTTTATATATACAGTGTGAATTTTTCAACTGGGGGTGGATGGCTATATCCAAAACTATGAGGAATATCGAAAAACGTTAAAAGGAGTCTCGAGGCCGATTTTGACGAAAGCTAAGACTGCATGATTGGATTTTAGAAAATTCATTTATCCTGGCCAGGAATCGAACCACCTGGTTTTGTAAAAAAAATCACAACCTGTATTATCAAACCATTCGATAGTGTTGCTGGTAAGAATAAAATTCTGGGAAGTAATCATGTACGGCATATTTAAGAAAAACGTATAATTAAAAAAAAAACAAAACTGATCAATCTTCAAGGCAATGACTGTATTCGAAACATAAGTTAACCGTTTCTTCTTCCGTTAGCAATACTATCAAATGGTGTAATAATACAGGGTGTGCTTTTTTCTCCAAAATCAGCGGGTCGATTCTTGGCCAGGATTATCGATGTTTCAAAAATCTAATTCTGTAGTTTTAATTTTCGTCAAAATCGGCGTCGATTCTTTCCATGTTTTTTGATATTCCTAATAGTTTCGGTTATAGCCATCCACGCCCAGTTGAAAAATTTACCCTGTATTTTCTTTATGCTAGGCGATTTGAAATTCTTACCAAATTATTGATGCAAACTTTTAATGCAACCATTTAAGGATTAAATTGACATGACACAGTTTTATTCGTGATTTGAGTTTGGGCAACAATCTGTACTTTGGGCGAGCTTTGGAAATGTGCCAACCATCGACGATGAGATCCTTCCCTTGGGGTTATAATCTCGTACGTGTGAAGATAGCTTTAAATGACTTAACATTAACCTCATTCTGCTTATATGGCCCTAGTAAATAGGCAATGATAACACATATGCTTGAACGTCATCAATAGATATAAGTTTTCAAATAAGACTTTTTCACAGCAGGAGTCTGACAGCCAGAGTTGTAATGACTAAAGTCCACGGTGTCCTTCAATGGCCCTTTACGTCCCGGGGTCACAGTAATCCGTTAGTCCCGCGACCCTTGCAGGCTTTGGCCTTCTAAAGGGCCCGTCATTATGCTGACACGCTGAGAAGCGTGCGTGGCACACAACGCGCCGACGACCCGGGATGACCGCTACGCTCGCGATACTGATGCGGTCAGGAGCACAACCCTTTACACAAAACTAAATCTGGCTTTTAGTAGTAATAAAACATTAGTTTTTGGTTCAAAGATTAGCATTAAACCCTAAGCTTATCGTAGAGAAATATTTTGCTTACGTCTTTGTTATGACGTCACTGTCACAGCTAGTGTGACGAGGGTCGTTGTCATGTTACAATCCTCTTAAGTAGTGTTACTAAAAGCATTACTAAACCGACTCAGTGTTAGAGTATTTTGGTTTTTCACAAAGCTAGACCTTATTGTGTACGGTTTGTAGTTATTAATCAAACTATACATATAAATGACCTTTACTGGTGGTTTGTTAAGGTCATATACAGGGTGAATTTTTCAACTGGGCGTGGATGGCTACTTTCGAAACTATGAGGAATATCGAAAAACGTTGAAAGGAGTCTCGAGGCCGATTTTGACGAAAACTAAAACTGCATCATTGGATTTTAGAAAAATCAAAAATCCTGGTCAGGAATCGAACCCGCTGATTTTGGAAAAAAAATCACACTCTGTATTATTATACCGTTCGATAGTGTTGCTAATAAGGATCAAATTCTGGGAAGTAATCATATACGGCAAACTTAAGGAAAACGTATAATTACAAAAAAACTGATTAATCTTCAAGGCAAAGACTGTATTTGAAACATAAGTTACCGTTTCTTCTTTAAAATAATGCTATTTTTAGTTCAACTCAATAATGTCGTATTGCTAAGTACAGTGGGATTGTTGAAACGTCAAATCCAGTGAGACATTGAAAACAATGAATTTTTTATTTCGAATAAATTATGGCTCAGTAGATGTAAAGTAATATGGAAAAATAGCAATTTCATAAAAATCAGCCATTTCCTTAAGTTTGCCGTATATGATTACTTCCCAGAATTTGATCCTTATTAGCAACACTATCGAACGGTGTAATAATATAGGGTTTGATTTTTTTTCCAAAATCAGCGGGTTCGATTCCTGGCCAGGATTTTTGATTTTTCTAAAATCCAATGATGCAGTTTTAGTTTTCGTCAAAATCGGCCTCGAGACTCCTTTCAACGTTTTTCGATATTCCTCATAGTTTCGAAAGTAGCCATCCACGCCCAGTTGAAAAATTCACCCTGTATATGTTACAGCTGTCACTGCACTGCGGAGATAATAAAGAAAGATGTTATTTAGAATATATTATGCGTCACTGCGACCCGCTATTCACACGCAAAGGGAACCAATTGACTAGCTCATCGTCTGATCAACGATCAGCTCGCGTAGCATGGCGATTCTATTTCTATTCTACCAAGAAAAGACAAAGTTATTTCGTCGTATTTTCTTCACAAATCGACAGTTTTTTTGCACAAGTATGACACGATTCTCACACCATTAAAGAATAGAATCATATCTTTTCTATATTTTAAACATTGATATGCTTAAATCGAAAAAAATCTTTTACGTTCTGTTATTTTGTCTATTCTCCCGTCGACAAAACCCGTTTCTACGGCGCCATGCTACGCGTGCAGGTGGCGTGCCATGACGTCTTAGGTCCTATGCACACCACGTTTTTTAAACGCGCCGTCGACGCGCGTTTGTAGCGATGCAAACGCGCGTTTGACACTTTGTATCACGACAACAAACTTCTCTGCATGGACAAAAACGCGCCGTCGACGCGCGTTTCCAGACTGCGCGTCGACGGCGCGTTTAAAAAAACGTGGTGTGCATAGGCCCTTAAAGCGTGTGTAGTTACGCTCGGGGAAAGAGATGGAGCTAAAAGCCTTTTATAACTCTGTCTCCTTCCCACAGCTTAAAGACGACGTCATGGTAGGCCAGCCGACTTGAAATCGCGTCATGTTACACGAGCGCCTCATAGAGCTGTCAGTAAACTGAAAGGTCTGATATGATAGACCAATGCTTGCAGTGGTTGCAGGACTTTCCGAAACGATTTCTTCAGCCCTTTTCAGCCCTAGAAAGTAAAATAAAACTGAAAGCAAAGTCTGTCTGGCATAATTTCACCGACGGAATCAGCGTTTAGAGTGGCTTTGCCGATTATTTTTAAAGCGGCGACTTCTATGATGATGACCGCGCGTGCGTTCAGAAACCCCGATTTGTTATTTTTGTATGGTTTACTTTTACTTTTTTTTTGTTTTATGGGTTTCGTCTATTTACACCCAAGCAGAATTTGGTCAAACAGTTGATTGTACTAATAGGTGCGTAAGAAGGGAATCTAGTAGAATAATAAGCAACTGAACGGTTCCGCCATTATCATAATGCATCAACATTGTTATCATCCCTCAGGGCTATCAACACCGATGTAGTTTCAAATAAGAAAAACGTTCATATGGTTATTAATGGTTATTCAGAAGTGTCCTACTCCGCCGCGGAGCCACCATGTGCCTAGTCTTTTCCCAACTACATTGGGATTTGGGATTGGCTTCCAGTCAAACCAGATGCAGCTGAATATCAGTATTTTACATGGAGCCTGCCTATTGGACCTCCACAACCTAGTAACTAGGTAATACCATACCCCGTGGTAAGATTGGTTGTCAGACTTTAGAGCTGACTAACATTTACGACTGTCAAAGATCTACAAATGACAGCCGAGACCAACTGCTTTACGTGTTTTCCGAGGCACGGAGAAAACTCGCTACGACAGATGGACACCCATCCACAAACCAACCTCGGCAAGCGCGGCTTAACCCGGTAGATAGGCCTGTGCGGCTGTAGGTAGGTAGGTAGCCACGAGCTCCTTAGTCATGGTTATTCCGAATATTGCAACAAAATATAAATACACTACGAGTTAAAAAAATAAAGCCTAATTAAAATCACGTCTTCATAATCACTTCTTAAAGTATTTCTTTGCTAGTTTTCTATAATGTATAAGAGCTTTCATTTTAATATCATAAACTCAAAGAATACTACATCTAATAATTCATCGTGTTTTTATTAACAATTCTTTTTTTAAATCCAATTCCATCAATTTGAAAAGAATAGGCACCAAAAACTCAACATTCTATTTTTGAATTTCGTAGAGAAAATAGACAAAACTTTTTTGTTAATTTTTTCCTCTATCAAAGTTCATAAATTGGAAGGCATTTTAAAAATAGATTCGATCGCTGATTACTGGCAGTTCTGTGAATACCTTTGCCTAAAAAAAAAACTACAAATCTTTGCAAAAAAATGCGCGGGCGGGAAATTGAGAAATCAGTGAATGTTTATTAGACCCAGTTTTTCGTCATGAGCTTTGCAGAATTTGAAAGTTAATTGGTAAGTCAGCTATTTTTTAATTTTTGCACACAAAATAAAATCTACAACTGCGTACAAAGAGTTATTTTAAAGTTTTCTGTCATAGTTTACTACTAGCAATTCAAACGCTTTTGACTCGTTTTTATTTTCACGTGGTAAAATAAAATGATTATTGATGCAATACTTAAATGTCTTTAATTACTGAATAATTAGGTTATCGAACGCTGGGCAGCTTGTGTTAAATCCTCGCACAGAACAAATATGTATGACCTACAATTAGTTGTTCCGGGTCTGGGTTTTTTTTCTGTGTGATGGTGACAGAGGCTTTAAAAAAGGTCACCTATCCACAGATCGAGTATTAGACACAGATTGTTGTTACTATTTACAGTTCAGATGAGTAGTGTGAGTAGGTCCATTGTCGGAAAGATACAGAGCTATACAAGTCGACTAGCGCCACGCTTTTTTTTTGCCTGGTATAATCATCAAATGAGTCCTCCCACCCCTTACCTTCAGACTTGTACTAACTAAAATCCACGGTGTCTTTCAATATCCCTTTATGTTTCGGGGTCACGGTGATGGAAATAAGTCCCGTGACCCCGGCAGGCTTTGGCCCTCTGTGAGGAGGCCCCGTCATTTTGCTGACGCTCTTTGAGGCGCGCTTGGAACACGACGCGCCGTCGACCCGGAAACTACTCAACGCTGTAAGATGTCATGGCAGGCCACTAGTAATGTATTTTTTCTGCCTTATTGATCTTAGTTCTTAAGTTCTGTCACGACGGCCTCCTAAGATTTATTTAACAATTTAAGCTTATGAGACTAATATTTTAAATAGCACCACCTGTAACTAAGTATAACTTGCACGTTGCGGCCTACCTATCAAACTGTGGAACAAAGCCGACTAAGTCTTGTATTATGCAAACAAGCATCATGTAAGGCGAGGATTTATGAGGCAAGTTCGTTGCGAAAATCGCGAGCAACCTCGTGGGAGTACCCTGTACTCACTATGCCTCCATATATTCATATTTAGGTTAGGACTGCTCTAGGCGACTGCCCTCGGGAACGTCACACGCATGAATGACAATCATACGTAGGTAATTGAATTGATTAAACATTATACGATCATAGACTCAATGGCATAGTTTTCGACGAATCAGATTTCGACGAAAACTATGCCCGGTTGTTGTTTAGTTTCATTTAATAATAGGTAGCTTTGTTAAACATCATCTGTGTACAACAACAATTTTAAGTTAGTACGAATTTCCATATTAAATTGTATTTTGTTAGTGTTTTGATCAGAAATTGGACATTTGAATATTTTTATTGATAACTATAAAAACTTGTTTTTTTTTTTATGTCGATGTGATGAGCAATGAATATAAAACAAGTTTTAGTTTTTAGCACGCATTTTAACGCCATCACGTTTTGTGTTTTTTATTACCTTACTATTTATTTATTACCTCGCTACATTTGATAATCTTTTTTGTGCGAATAGTAAAGTCTTATTTTGGATGTGAATTCGAAAATCCGATTATGTTATATTATTACTTTGTCTATCGTTCATAAGCATTTATGTAAGAACATAATAAGTAATAAGATTTACAATGGAGGTTGTCTGTAGGGTATTCATAATCCCGATAAATTCTGAAAATCTAGACTCAAAAAGTTTACCTAAGTTAACAACACGTGCCCATCGTAAATTAAATAGATACTTTTCAAAAACATATTACTGTAATTTATATGAATTTGAAGTTTCGTACGTGTTTTAGAAGTATTTCAGTTTTAAATCTAATTTGCTTCTTGTTCTACTACATTTGAGAGCTTGATTATACCTACACTCAATCGTAAGTTAGTTAATTACTTTTGTCTTTCGTCGCTTTTACGTAGTCGTATAGGGTGTTATTAAAGGCAATAACTTCTATTTGTTTACTTCGAAACGATAAATATTTAAGAGATATGGATAGTGTCGGTCAACAACATAATAACTTTCAATTCACAATTTTTAAAGAGCATTGAATACAAATCATAGCTTACAGACTGAAGGACAATTTATTATTGTTACCAGAATATTTAAGAAAAAAAACTTAGACACATTTTATCAAGCAAACAAAATTGTTATTAAATAGGTACTTAGACCCTTAGATCACCCGAGTCCTCACACCCAGGGCAGGTCGGGAGGGTCTGTCAGACTTGTACTGACTAAAATCCACGGTGTCCTTCACGTACGTAACGTACGTACGGAACGTAAACAGCTATCCCTTTACGTTCCTTGGTCACGGTAATTTTATAAGTCCTGCGACCATTAAATAGACCCTAAATGTATAAACACACTATGCCGAGTATACGCGACGGAAGTTCGGCATGATTACGCCTACAATGCTATTTGAATTACTGGGGACTCATTATGCTAAAATTACGTTGCGTTATAGCGTACAGTCGAACTACAGTCGGGCGTAAGTTCAGCGGAAATTCGGTCGCACCTCTATCAGTTTTTTCATTCACTATACCTACTAATCATTCACCAAATCATAACGTATTTTAATTTTATAAATCTACTTAGTTGTTCTATAAATTGATAAACCGTGTTCAACAAACAAAAAGCACATAAGTTTCCTCTTTATTATTTACAAAATCTAACCAAGCGATGACGATCTTACAAAAACAAATTCTGAATATTTTTGTCCTGACCTCAAAGGAATGTCAAGCCTTTGCCATTATTGTTCAATCTTGTGTTAATGTTTAAAGGTAAAAAGGTCGATAAAGCCCGAGGAACATCTCCAAAGATGTCGTAAGCAGATCTGAAGATGACAAACAAAAGTATTTAGAAGCCTTCAGTATCAGCGGATATTACAATAAGGAAAGGTGAGAGAATTGATGGCGAAGTCTTTTCTTAAGTATAGAGTTTTGATTATTTCAATATTTAATTTTATTATGAACCACTAGCCCGCTATAATTCAAAAATTTTACCACGGGAACATAAAATCAGGACAAAAACTATCCTTTGTGTTAATCAGGGTTATAAACTATCTGTGTACCCAATTTTATGCAAATGTGTTGACTTGTTCAGTAGTTTTTGAGTGAAAGATTTACAAACATCGATCCATCGAAACAAGCGTTCACGTTTATAATATTTTCTTAACGTTTTTCCAGGTCATACGTATTTTATGCTCAGGCGTCTCTTTTTTTCTATGCATGTAATCTTTTTTGACTGTCGCTCCACGAGTTGCACTTTGGCACTCGCACTCTCAGCATACTTTAAACATGCCTTTTATTAACTTCAATTATTTTACTAACACTTACTATCACAAGACCTGTCTTACATGAAAGTGTAGCTCATGGTCAAGTGGCCACAAATTGTGGGTGACATGCGTGACACCATAATTTACTTCTACTTTTCCCTTCTGTAACAGAGACTGCCTTCGTATAACAGATAAAGAGTATATAATATTTGCAAGCATATCCATTCTTTAGAATGCGAATTTAATCAGCTACACATAAACTAACTCTTTGGTACTCAATATCTGAATTTCGAGACTATCCGCCATATTGGATTAGACGTGACGTCACGTACCTCAATATGACACTCTCCCGAATAATTCGAATCTAACGACTTCTCGTTTACTCAAATCGGCGAAAGCGTTATGCCGTTTGGTCCCTGGCTACTAATAGACCAACCCACCTATACCCGAAAATGTCATAAACGATGACTTAGGGATTTCACAGCACAGATAGCCATGCAGTCAGATGTATAGTTATACAAGTAAATAGTTTTTCTTTTTAAGCGTTGCTCCACACTAGGAATTTCTCCTGTGTCGTGGGTCCGTTTACAAAAATAGAAAATCTCATACACAAACACCTACCCGGAACAAATACCTACTTGTAGGTCATACAAATATTTGTTCCGTGCGGAACTTAAAGATTAAAGAGAGGAAAGATTCTATTATAGATTGTGCCCAATTTCCCGCAGCTAAAGCTTACTATTGATTAATTCAGGGATGATTGCTGTATTCCATTCTCGAAACAATATTCTGATGATGTTTTAAGTGAAAATTATGTTGTTCCTACTCGTCCACTTCATTTCCGCTGCCCTGGTGGTCACCACTCACTGTTGATTCTGTCTTTTAGTAGTTGCAGTTGTTTAGGAATGCAGTGGTGAGCTTAAAAAAAGTTTTTAAATAAAGTTTCAATCCAAATTGATGGTTACTGAATAAACTAACTAAACTCTTACTAAACTTTTTTAGTAATTGGTCAGTAAGTTATACATAGCTTCCTACTTATTCCTTTTTGGAAAATCTATAGATCCTCAAGAAAGCCTTTCAAAGAAAGTTTGAGAGGATTATCTTCAGAAATATCAGAACGTATGTCGGAAATAAGGCAAATATCGACCATGTCAGCTTAAAAACTTATATCTAGAGAGTAACTACTAAAGTTTGATCCAAAAATTATAACTAGGTACCTAGTCTTTTTTCAATAGAAATACACATAAATGCCAAGACGTAATTGTTCCCCAGTGTTGTTGTGCGGCCTGTCAAGTAAAACTTTCGCAATAATAAAAGTAGCGAGATACTCACCAAGTTTTTTCCTGTTTCACAACGAGACGTAGCATTTCAGATAACATTCAATTAGCTTGTTGTAAAAAACTTTCAAATGATTGGAACTTTTCTGTTTGAAAGGTTTTTTTTTTAAATATAATCAATCATCTCAAAACTCTCCCATTTGTCAAAATGCAGACATTTTATAAAAGATTTGTTTTTTTTAACGCTGCAATCTTCTACGTTACCTACTGGAGCTTACAAAAAAAAAAATTGCCAAAAGGAAAAACCACAGACGCCATCACCAGTCAACTACCCGAATCTGTCAAATTTTACCAATCGAACATAAACATTCCACTATTGAGATCATCATCTGCCTAGCCTTTTCCCAACTATATTGGGGTCGGCTTCCAGTCAAACCAGATTTAGATGGATGTCAGTATTTTACATGGACCGACTGCTTGTCGGACCTCCACAACCCAGTAACTGGGTAATACGATACCCCATGGTAAGACTGGTTGTCAGACTTTAGAGCTTCGAACTAACAGTAACGACTGTCAAAGATTTGCACATTACTGCCGGGACCAACGGCTTTACGTGCTTTCCTAGGCACGGAGGAAACTCGCTATTTCAGATGGTCACCCATCCAGAGACCAACCTCGGCAAGCGCGGCTTAACACGGAAGATCAGCCTGTGCGGCTGTAATTATTTAGCCACGAGCTCCTTCCTTTATTGAGATAAAGTTGAAAATCTATTAAATAAAGACAGATTGTAGTAGGTTGATGTGCTGGCGTTATTGACTTCCTTTGCACTCTCGTCGTAGTATTATTACAAATTCAAAATTACCATAATAATTTTAATTGGAATAGAAACTACAAAAATACCTCTCCGATATTTTGCTGACCGAGCTGTCAAAATCCTGTATACCTACCTGCACATTAGGAGGTACGTACTCGACTTTATAAGACTTATACAAAGTAAGTTTAACTCATTTCCGAATAAAGTTCATGCATACTTCATGCCTAAGAACCTCCTTTAGCCATGATGCCCTCAATATAGTTTAATCTGATGGAATATCGGAATAGGAAATTATAGCCCCCGCACTAAAGCGCATAAAAATGCTATCGATATGGTCTGAAAACATGAAAAATGAACCCAGTTGAATAATGAGCAGTATGTTTTTTTTTTTTCATGAACGTCCTAAGTAAAAGTAGCTCGGAAAACAATACATTGCATTAAGTAGTTTTGTTTTTGACTTGCTGAGATTTTCATTTTCATTATGCATTTCTAAAGTAATGTTATATTTTTTTAATCAACATTTTTCTAATTAAGTTAACCTTTATGTATACGTTACGTAAATATAAGGATACTGGTTTACGGAAAACTATAATAAAACTTTGAAACTTAATAGCAATTTCTTGCTATTAAGTTTCAAGTTTTCAAGTTTGCACCTTTGCTGACCACACTAACTTCAAATAACATTCAAAATACGAACCCCATATCCTTTAATCCGTCCGTAATCTTCTAAGTTTTCCCACAGTCACAATGTAGTCTCGTTAAAATCAAGTAGATTGCGATACGACACTGAAGGGACAGGATAAAATTGTTTTGGTACAGAAACGGTTGACAGCTTCGCAGCTGGCCGTTGACAACGGTCGTCCAGAGTGACACTGTAATCTATTACGCGGAACACCCGGCCCGGGGATGCTCCCACTGTTTAGTCGGACAACTAACCATTGCCTATTTCTGTGTAGTAAAAAAGTCATCGCTGTACGCGTGGCCGACAATCGGTGACAAATGATGGATGGATTACCGACCTACGTTCCGCTCGTGACAACTCAACCGCCTTGGCAAAATTATGCGCTTTGGGGCTGACACCAAATAATTGTTCCGGGGCTCCCGTAACAATTAAACAACTGCGTCCTAGACCGACGACGGTGGCGAAAAGCAATTTCCGAATATTTGTAGACGTTACGTTATTTGCAGTGACAAGAACTACTCTGTTGCCTTACAATATCGTGTTTCTCTATTTCTTTTACGAGGCACTCAAGATGACGAGAAGCTAATGCGCTGTAAGTTTTTATTTTTGTGTCAGTCTGGAAAAAGCACTCTCATGCTCTCAACTTCCGATTAAATATATCTTCTAACATACTCAAGACATGCGAGAGAATTGATACTAGTGCTCCAACATTCGAATGCGCATTTTATAGTAAAATTATTTTTGAAGTAGAAATCTAGAAAATAAATAACTGAAAAGCTTAGCCAAGACATATTCCTTGGAGTTCGTATGTAAATTACATTGCTTACGTATTGATTTCCGAAAATATGTAGTCCATCAGAAAAGGTCTTCCGATCTCCATCTAAGTTATAGTCGTTTCCGCCCCAAACCCTTGTTATGTCCGCTTTTATGAGAAAATTTATTCTTACCCGGTTTTTGTTCCGCGAGCGTATACTTACCTAACAATATTTATATTGTGTAAAATGTTTCATAACTATAGTAATTTCGTGGAAGATAATAATAGATAATTTGATGAATCATTAAATTGTTTAAACCTACTGAACTGAACTAAAACGTTTTGAGGAAATGGATAACTTATTAACCTAGGCGCTCGAAGTCAATGGAGTGGCAACATTCCTATTACTGAGCCATTGTGGACTTCAACTAGATTTTTTGTACTACGTGCTTAAAGTTGCATAGTTTCTATTAAGAGCTTTGAAGAGAATTATAATTTTATGCTTTAAAAGGTGGGTGGCTTACATTAATACTTTTAGCAGTGAGAAGGAGTTTAATTTTACCGTTTACATAAATAGTATTACTAATTTTTTTACGTTGGCAGTATGTAGGCTTAATACATTTTGTTTTCGTTGGCTTGTTAGAAATATAACCCGACTGTATGTAGGATAAGTCTTATAATTAATGTCATGTATTTTTCACAAAAAGACACAGCGGTTTTGGCAAAAAACATTAATTCTGGAGCCAATCATAAATTACCTACAGTACATACATGATCGTACTACGTACCTTATTTACTACATACTTTAATTTCTATGAACCAGAGACAACTATCCATCTATACCCGGTAAATACAGTGCCGAAAATAGGGATGTGCCAACAGTGCCCAGGCACTGGGCGCAAACCCTAGACGGGCATACAAATAGCCAGGCCAGCACCAAAATTGCCTAGACCAGGGTGCAGTTAAACTCACCATTGGGCGCATTAAAGGCTTATTTCAGCACTGGATTAATTTATGTTGCATTAGACGAAAAAAGACACAACCAAAATCTGGGCTCTGTGTTGTAAAATCTAGTAACTTAATTTAGCAGCATCCACAGGCTTTTAAACAGTTATAACCTTATCCTAAGGGTGTATCGAATGCCTGCCGGGGTCGCGGGACTTATTTCCAATACTGTGAACCCGGAACATAAAGGGCTATTGAAAGACACCATGGATTTTAGTCAGTACAAGTCTAACAGTCCCTCTTGCCCTGCCCGGGGTGGACTCATTTGATAATTTTACCACGATAAAAAAGGGTGAGTATATCGAAGAGAAATAGATTTACTACGTACATTTATTTTTATTTCCCAGTACAGATGATGCTAACAGACTTATCTTATCGCGCTATATCTAGCGAGGAAGACACCCGTTGTAAAGGATGCGACGACGTCGAATCTAGGAAGACTTGTTATTGTTTTGGTCGTTTAGAACAATATAAGTTTTTTTTTAAACTTATAGACATAATTACTAGAAAACTGATAATGTTTCCTCAGGAAGACTCTTATTTTCTTTCTGATTCGTATGATTTATGTATAAGTCTAAATATGATTTTTGAGGAAAAAAAAAATCAGTTGCAAGTTGGATTTGAACTCGTATTACCAATTAGGCCATCGTTGGACGGCAATCTAAAATCTTCTACTCCCTCGTTTGAACGTTTTTCGGTTGGTCACCTGGAGTACTTATCCAGAAGACGCGAGTTCAAATTCCTCTTGCAACTGAATTTCTTCCTCAATAATCATCTTAGGAAGCGCGTCACACGGTTGGTGTCATTTATGAATATTTCAAACTAAATGTTGCCCGCAGCTTCTCTTAGGTCCCATCTATCATTAAAATAAGTTCTCCCGCTTTGATATTAAAACGAAATTGTATATAAACGAAATTGTATATTTCGTTTTATTACAAACAAACATAAGTAAACACTTTGAAAAGTAGGAAAATCTATTGTATTAATCCATAAAAATACAGTTTAGTTTCCCCAGTCAAAGACGTAATAAATAACAAAATCATTGACTCCAATAATAACCATTACAATAAACTATTATGTTCTATAAATCAAAATCAAAAAATCAAATAATTTATTTCAAGTAGGCCTGCTACAGGCACTTTTGAATAGTCAAAAGACAAAAATTATACTATTCGTAGAATAGGCTACTTACATCAAAGAACTCGACTTTTTTCAGCTGTCTTATGCCCAATTTAGATATTCATTTATGAGGTAGCTACAAATATCCCTTACATCGTAAAAATAATACATATCGAGTCACATTCGGTTTGTATATCCCGCGAGAATGAATTCGACACCAGCCCATTGTTTTCCTATAATGGATATTTTATGCAACTGGAGCCTTTTCGCCTCCAATACGAGTACTAGTGAACTCGTCGTATCAACTGCGTCTATAAAATAGCTGTAATATTTTTTACAAGCTTCTTTTTTATTCGTTGTAGATGTTTTAGAGGCCTTTGCGGTACAGTCACGAGCACTAATATATATACATTGGTCACGTTTTCTAAAATATCTTAACTTATACTTTTCAAAAAATATGTGTACAACATGGTTTTCTAAATAACCTAACCATCAAACTGTGGCAAAACTGGGTATACATTGGTTTCACAGTATTATAAACGAAGCAAAATCAGAAAAAAGTACACATTTCTAATGTTATTATTAACTATCCATGACAATTTCTATAACATATATACAAGTAAAACAAATTGTATAAGTGTTATAGAAATTGTCATGGATACATTATAATGATAATGGAAGTGTATACCTATTTTTCGTACCACTTGCTCAAAAAAGTGACATTCTATGCCACAAAAAGCGAACATAACAATAGTCATTTTTAATCTGTGAAAAACAGGGAAAGAATGTTGTACTGAAATTCATTCTCTCTCTAGGGAGAGAATGTGATTTAAATTTGGAATACTTAGATTACGGTAGACTCTATCGAAAGCTAACCAGAATAATAAAACATTAAAAAATAAAGATTTCGAGCCGACAACATAAATATCCGCAAAATTCGGATTGTCGAGTATTTTGTAAATTTCTAATGATTTTCTGACCAGGGGCCTAAGTCTACTAATTTAAAAACGTTACAATGGTCTCTCAATGGTGTGTTTTTGACAGTTTTTGTATGGCAAATCTGTCAAAAACTTACCATTGAGAGACCATTGTGACGTATATAAATTAGTAGACTTAGGCCCCAGACAGATCGCAGCCGCCATTATTGACATCGGTTATCATGTTGAGTTTTTTTTTTCTTTCTTTATTTTCGGCCTATGACTTACCGTGACACCTTCATTTAGTACCTTGATGTGTAATATTTGAGACACACGTTTCACCCGAGCGAAGCCGGATTTTCATCTAGTTTAAATAAAATTACGAAAACCGACGAGGCCGAATGAGCTTGATGCCTTTGCTTTTTTAATTTGCCGCGTTTTTGTATTCTTCAAATACATAAACGTTGAGTTTATTTTTACTTATTTTTATAAATAAGTTTATGTTAAATATTAATGTTTAAAATGCGTATCTCATATTATTACTGTGTTATTTTTTTTCGCAAATGGTACGAAAAGTAGAGTATTTTCCTCGGTGATAAAGCTGTCTTAGTCTTGGGTGAACTTAAATCCCTCGCTACACTCAGGACTCGTCTAAATCCCTCGCTTCGTTCGTGATTTAAGTTTTTCACACCCTCGCTACGCTCGGGAGTAAACCTCGAGTCCTTCGTTACGCTCGCGATTTAATTCGCCACCCGCGACAGAAGACCCTGCTGTATCCCCTTGGTTAATAATCTACTATTTTCCTGTTTTTGTTAATAAGTTTATTACAGCAATGATAAGAGTTTTATAAATAAATAGATAGGGGCTGGTTATTACTGCAATAAATCAAGGACTTACGAAATCAGAGTTGTAATTCATTACCAAAAGTAATGATTATTATTATTAGTAAAGCCTATTAAAATATACTTAATAGTTATGCATAGTTTTTTTTTTACTTTACCCCGCAATTAGTCCTGTATGGTGGGTGCGTTTACAAACATAGAAACTCACATGACACGAACACCCAGACCCGTAACAACTAATTGCAGATCATACAAATATCTGTTCCGTGCGGGAATCGAACCCGTGACACTCGGCGCAGCAGTCCAATTGCTCAGCCACTGCACCAAACGTGTCGACGCATTATTCAAATATATCGTGATTAACGGACACCCGCTTAAGGCTTAAGGGTTTATTGTATTCATCATTATGAGCAATTTTAGGCTCTCAACTTATTAAATAATTATTATTTTTCTTTTCTTTTTATTATTAATTTTCGCGATTTCAGGTCCCATAGTAAAAGAAAAATTAATCATACTTATTTATGAGTACAATAACCTCTTAAGAGGGTGTGCGATAATTTTATCCACTTTTCGTAGAATCACCCAATAGCACAATAGATCCGCGAGAGAGAGAGGACAGCGTCCTCCTTCCGCCCCAACCGCAGTGGTACACGGCGTCGGACGTCGGCAGACGATCTCCGGCCACCGTAGGCGCGGGCATGCGGACAGTGAGTAAAGGCCCTGCCCGGGGCGGGAGGACTCATTTGATGATTATACCAAGATAAAAAAAAATAGCACAATAGATTTAGGACGGTACACGGAAATAAAAACAGTCGACGGGTGAGTCAATACACTCGATGATGGGCTACTTTTACCTAACTATGACAAAATATGTAGGTATAACGCAAATTAACGAAAAGAAGTTATAAATAAATAATACAATAAGATCTTATAGCTATGTATTTGTATTATATACACTTATTTTTTCAATGAGGTTAAATTGCAATTTGTTAAATTAGGACTTATTTCCGACCTCAAGCTCCTTGAAACTGCTGCTTTGTAATTGTTTACATAATTTCGAAACTGTATTGTTTACATGTTTTTGAAATTTGTGAATTAAAACCGATCTCAAGCTCCTTGAAACTGCTACTTTGTAATTGTTTACATAATTTCGAAACTGTATTGTTTACATGTTTTTGAAAATTGTGAATTAAAACCGGTCTCAAGCAGATTGAAACTGCTGCTTTGTAATTGTTTACATAATTTCGAAACTGTATTGTTTACATGTTTTTGAAATTGACTTGGTACATAATAATGTAACTTAAAGTTGATATTATTTTTTGGCAAACTATCGAAAACTAACGAAATTTTGATAAAAATGTGTAGTTAATTTTGACTTAGTTTAACGTTTACATAATTATTGGACACAGTTGGCAGAACTTATTTTTGCAATTTAATATTGTTACATTAATTTAAATTTTAAGGTCGTATCTATGTCTTTGCTCGTGACTGTACAGTGGAATGTTAAACATGAATACTTTCCACCTACCATTTTTTCTCTTGATTAAATCATTATGAAACGAGTCCTGTCCCGCTTAAGATGAGACGGTGTTCCTTCAATAGCTCTTTACATTTCAGGGTGACGGTTTCCTGTTAAGGCAGTCCCGCGACCTCATCGCCACCCCATTTCTAACTACCATTAGGTTATTATTTGCTAGAGAAAATTATGAATGAATTAACGTAATTCTGCATTTTTTTTGTCTTCAGAGTAAAATCAATAAATCTACCCATGTTTTCGCACAAACTTTCATATTAAGCTAATCAATATATAACACGCTATTTATAATGTTTAAAATATCTGCTTATCAATACAGAAGTAGGTATCAGGTATACTTAGGTCTAAAATCACACCAAATTTCCATAGCAACAATGATATTCATAGCAAGATATTTAATAAAAGGGGCGACAAACTTACAAAGGGTAATACCGCATCTAAAAGATTTATCTAAACTGATTATTTCAGCACCACGCCGTGACAAAATGACTGCTAGAGGTCGAACAACAATAAAATTTAATCAAAATGTAATTTATGAAGATTAGTGTAACGCGGCGCACAAAAGGATCGCATATTGGAAAGAGAACAATGCTTGTGATGTCGACGGTTCAACCTCGGGAAATAGTTTGTGGCTAGAATGGCTTCGTGGTATATACAGAGTTTAGGCGTTTGCCAAATAGCGTCCATTTTAAATGGGCAACCTGAAAAGCCAACCTTTTTTTTTGAAAGTACCTTAAAACTTTACTTTAACTTAAAACATTACTTGCAATAAACCGTTGTAATAGATCATCGCAAAAACCTCAACTTACGTACTTAAGCTTTTTCGCACTCATATTTCACAATAATACTCCACACTCATGCAGTGACGTAGCACTTTAAAGAACACTACACGGCTCTTTCAAAGCAATTTGTATAGAAGTACTTATCTAGATTCTTTACTTCATTGTATCCAACGTTGAATAGGAAAAGTGCGGCCACAAGCTGAATAATAAAGAGTTAAATGGTACCAACGTACAGGAGGCACCGATTTTCAAAAATCAATCACTTATGCGGCTGGTACTGATTGAACGGCAACGACAAAGCGAACCGACACACATAAAGAAAATTAGTAAAGAAGTTTGGAGTAATATAACTTGATATAATTTGGCTTATAAAAGATGTAACCTGCTCAATAATGATGATAAATATTATGATGTTATTATTAGCCATCTTACATTAATTATGAAAGCTTTAAATTCCCCTTTCTCGTAATTTTATAATCTGTCTTGGATGTTACGTTAAACCTGCAAACTGTATGAAAAATCAGGAAACTGACAAAAAAATCAGTTATAGTATTTTGAAGAGTTCGTGGTAATAATGATAACCACACGGGTCATAATTTATGGGGAGGTGCTGCCTTGTGGTTAACAGTTGCTGCTTTTATCAGTATAGTTACAGGCACTTTTGAATAGAAACGAACATGACAAAAGTAACAAAGAATCTAAATCATCACAATGCCTGTTTTGACTGGCCTGTTGGTCTAGTGGTTAGTGACCCTGACTGCTGAGCCGGAGATCGTGGGTTCGATTCCCACCCAGGACAAATGTTTGTGTGATGAGCACAATCATTTGTTCTGTGTCTGGGTGTAATATATCTATAATATGTATGTATTTAGAAATATCTAAGTATGTTTATCAGTTGTCTAGTACCTATAACACAAGCTCTGCTTAGCTTGGGACTAGATGGCGTTGTGTGATAGTTGTGGAATATTATTATTATTATTATTATTTAACCTTTTAAGATCTCGGGATCATGGGATCCCGGACTTTTAAAGGGCGTGCCAGGAGCCGAAGCCATCTTGCAGAGGCCCATTACGTAATTTAAATGAGATGAGGCCCAAACCGGCGGTTATCCCTGTATGCACTATGCCAGTATACCCAAGGACAACCCCCGGTTAGAGTTAGACTATTGCGGAATGTGGTAACAAAAGACTGGGTTATGGCGTTTGGTGGGTTTGGTGTACTGGTTATATATATCTATGGAAACACTATGGCCCCTGCCTAATCAATGTTTAATATACATAGATACGCTGGCAGGGGGTGACTCGCACACTCAACAAATGGGCCCCGAAACATATCGCTAGCACTAGGTGACGTAGCGACAAGGGGCAAACATATCCTGAGGTGCTTGAGGAGTGGAGAGGTATTTCACGGTTCTCAGAATCGACCAGGAACCCGGAAGTATGGTCGATCCCTACAAACACTTACTGAAACACTTCCTTCCTCCGAGCACGTTTGCTCTTGCGAATCTCCACTCTAGGAAGCCGATTAAGGCAAGAAAGAGGTGGGAGGTCTGTTCCTCGTCAGTGTTCACTCTGACCGGCCAATTAAGGCAAGCCAGAGATGAGGAACGAGATATCTCCCGGGAGATCAGGTCCGTGTGGGTCGCAACTGCCCAACAGCTCGCCACAAGCTGCCCTGCGGGTTTATTATTATTATTATTATCACAATGCATTATAACTGTGAAAATACTGATAGTTCTAAACCCAAAGCATCTCTATGGAGATGAAAATGCGAGAAGCTAAACAGAGATCTTAGTGGTAACATTAATGTCAAAATCAAAAGATTAATCTACAATTAATAGAATTAGGTGACATTGAGAAAACCTACAAAATAAATAATATGAGTAGGTAAGAAAAAGTATCAAACCAATTTGTTGTTTTCTTTTGATTAGTCCAATATTTGTTCAATCTACTTTTCCACATTTGTTTAGGATATTGGGTCCGCTTTATTTAACTTGGGCAATTTAATGTACCTAGAAAAACAGTTTAGTAGAGAAAGTATTTCGAAGTAGTAAATATGAAACCAAAATGTTAAAAACTTAATCGAATATTATGTCGATTAACAATTTCACATTTCATGAAACCGTAGTTAGTATTTTGTTTTTTTTTACGTGGTAAAATCATCAAATAAGCCCTCCCGCCCGGGCAGGGCGGGAGAGACTGTCAGACTTGACTGACTAAAATCCACGGTGTCCTTCAGTAGCCTTTGTATGCCGGAGTCGCGGTGTACGTAGTACGGTTGCTCCCGCAACCCCGGCAAGTAATACGACAACAAAACACAATCTTAAACGAGTCAAGTACTAGACACGTGTAACTACTTCTTTATATTTTTATCTCTGATTTTAGAGCTCCTACGGCTGCATCACGAAATTGAATGCAGATACAAGGCTGTAAGCCATTTAAATAGTTCAGCCATTAAGGCTCCAGCAAACTGTCTAGACGTGCACATGCTTGCTCAGTTCTCATGCAAATGGGCATAAAATTTACTGGTATAATTTGTGCCCATCCACTGTCCTTATCACAGCTCGACTCACAATTAAAAGTTATCATGACCGAGGTAACGGACCTATAATATCTACCATTTTTACTGATTTTAGTTAAAAAATTCTGTATTAAAGCTCATAAATTAACTTTGCGGCGTTTATTTGAGAATTAGTTTAAAATTGTAACGAGCAATTTCAGCGGATCTAATCTATGTTGTGATAAATTTTCATTATCGACCTGTTACGAGCATTCAGCCTAAATAATTATTAGGTAAAGCTATAACGGAGTAAAATTCAATTATAGCCATTGTAAATACATAATGGGATTATATCATCAGTTCATCACTTACAATTTCAGAGACATTTCTCGGAAATCACAGTCTGATTTACACAAATGTTGAACCTGCTAGGTGCATGACGTGGAATTATTTCGTTGAATTAATTTTACACATCGCCCCCGATATTATAATACTCTAAAAGGAATGTTACCGATCCGATTCAATCATGTAAGTAAATAATAATCTGTCAATTCACATCAGTACAATCTTGCAATTCATGAAGAAAGTTCGTACACTTTAGGCCTCGAAGTTTTTATGAAGCATAAGTATAGTAAATTACCTTACGTTACTACAGAACTGAAGTATTAATAGTGTTTCATAAGAATTATAAAGGCAGTATAATAACGGTATAATAACGCCCAGGGCAACGTCATATTGCTTCAACAGCAATTCATCAAACGTGCAGGGTACTATCGATCACGCCAGCGCTGTTAATGCACCGACAAATTAATGATTCCTTCAAAACACTGCCATCGTATTATTACCCTAATGAAATTCCACTATCGAAGGAAATTATCACGTAGGTAATGTCGCAGCCACGCAATTGTGCTGCAAATTACTTTTCAAGACGTAAACTTTAATGTAACCGAAAAATTACTCTTTAAAGTTGCAATTAACCGATTTTCTGAATAATAAAAGTTTGGAAGGGTAATTATGCCTGACTGGGGTCTTGTTTTAATTAGTTTAATGTTGGCTTTTAAACCAATTATCAAGAACATTTTCAGTAATAAGAATGCATGAATGGTATTCAGGTTTCAGTTTACAACTAACTGAAATTATTTTTTTCGTTATGTAGCTCTGGATGCTAGATCATAACAACTTAAATTATAGTAAAGCTTAAGATTCTTCTAAAGTTATTTCTAAAGTAATTTCTATTCTTAAAATATAAATTTTAAAGTTTCCTAAGATTTATTGCTTAAATTAAAATCATTTGTTTAGCCAATCTACATAGCGTTAAAGTACACCTTCAGATTTTCACGTTTATTTATAATCTTGTATTCGATAAAACGAGTAGTTAAACATTCAGTTACCTCTATTCTCTTAATATTAATAGTCTGACTAACGATTTCTTTGCCCAACACTTGAAATATAATTTGATTTATTTTTTCATTTCCGTCAGTTCATTTGTTTGATGGAAAACAGAATTATGTTGTAGAGCAATTGTAGCAAGTTAATGGAAGGCAGCATATGCCTATGGTTGTACGCCCCTCGATTCATTCCCCGTATCTGATTCAAGCACGCGCTTTTTGAATCAACCGCTGCCTCGCTGCACTCGCCTAATATAAAATCACGAAAACTTTTTACTCGTAATTTTATTATGTTTTATGACGAAGCTATAAATTTAACGTTTAAAATAATACTAATTGACACGATTACAAAGCAGTTTGCATTACAAACCTTCTTTTTCAAAATTAGAGCTTTAAAACTATTTTAATTAATAGTTTTAAATTGCTTGTTTTCAGAACAAAACTAAAAGTTAAATTACCAAAATACGTTAAATGGCCGGGCATTTGTTCAGGCATAGGTTTAGCAAGGTTTTCAAGAGAACCTGCTGTTTAAACCACATAACGTTCGGAAACTGTTCACGTAGGCATATTCATCCGTTTTGCACGTCTATATATGGGTTACCTACCTACCCGCAATTTCCATTAGCTACGTTCGCGTTGAAGCGATTCTGATTGCCGAAATGATTAGTGAGTCACGGTTATACGTAGATTGTTTTCAAATGAATTGATAGGGAGGCGAGCTGAATAGCTAAAGTTTGATTGTGCGTTTCTAACGCTGGTCTGCGATATTGCTGTCTGAAATATTGATTAGTACGAACTTGACGTAATAATAATCTACAAACTTGAAATTATTACAAGTCTTGCACTTGTACAACTATAATAATATTTTACTTCGTATAATTGTCATATTTATAATTTTCTCAACTTATCTACTATAAGGTTCCCAGCATTATTATCGTATGTTTCATTATTCAAAACATCGTGTTATTTCTGTGAGCTGTAGCTCTAATTCAAAATATTAGGAGGAAGGAAGTTGGATTTATAAATGTTTCATACTTTCGAGTAAATGTTAAGTAAATACACAAATGAGTGCGTTTTTCTATATTATTATAATCATAACTGATTATAAGCGAACCATAGTTATCGGCTGAGATATGACCATTTAGGTTCCCTATGAGTGAGGGTTTGACGTAGAAAGTGCACTACGTAAATTGTGCCATTCGCAAAATGTGCACTTCTCTAAATGAGCACATCTCATGCGTGAGGGCATCGACCAGTCTAGCACTTACAATTTTTAATCTTAACACTTTAAATTCACTCCAAGGCTTCGCAGTTCCTTGAACATCAATCAAAGAGCTACCAACTATGTAATAGCCGGATAGACACAGAACTTCACACAGAAAACACTAACAAGTCGGCACGAACCTTACCTGCACGTCAAAGTGAAGGCACGAGTCGAAGAGTCACGTACACTCCCGGACTACTAAATCGAACCACGCTACATAATTTGTATGAAAATTCGATCTATGGCATAAATCGTTTTTTTTTTAAATAGTTATGATACCCAAAGAGAGGATTAATATAGGGTTTTTGTTTTCAAAACGTTGTCCTACACTAGGAATGTTCTCATGCAACGTCGATGCGTTTACAAAGCTTAAATCTACTTCAAAGCTTTATCTGTGACTCTTTGTGTGGTGTCTGATAATAAAGAAGTTTTTTGATATCATGAGATGTTTAAGTATCATCGGTCACTAAACAATTACCAGTCATTTTGATTTATACATACTTGGAAATTTGAAAGACAGGACTGATTGTTAGCATTAGCTATTACAAATATAGCAAAATAACAAGACCCTATACATTTTGATTTTATACATACTTGAAAATTCGGAATCAGGACTGATTGGTAGCACTATCAATTACAAAGATATCAAAATAACATGATCTGCTTGAAACGGTGGCCTAATTTAGATGCCCGGCAGTGTATTCACCGTACCAAAACTTAAGCCACGATAAATGATTTCGTTTCATGGGAAGTATTCCTGAAACAAAGTGGCAAAGTTTTGGCAGGGCCATTTAGCTACGGTCCATTATTAGAAAACTTTAAAGATAAACGCTTGTACACAAACATAAATATGGATAGCTTTGGACTTCGGTAATGGGCAGGCTGTCAACATGTGTTTTGTTAAAAGGGGTGTGAATATGTTGGTGGGCGACTTATGGATCGTATATAAGATGTGACGCAGCACACGGCGAGCTAGCTTACTAGTCTTACTCAGAACGAGAACAAACTATGGCAAAAAAATGCTTAGTTTTGAAGGAGCACAATTTTATAATAAACTACCATCATGTATTAGAAATACACACTCTTTCAATGTTTTCAAAACCCAACTTAGTCAGTATGTCATGGCAGATTGATCACTAGTGGGGAGATGAATGCAATGGATGAGTGTGTGTTTGTACAGCCTGTAACTGGTGACGACGAACTTTTTGTATTTTTTAAATGTAAAATATTGTTCTCAAGTAAGTGACATTGTTATGTTTTTATTGAGAATAAAGTTTCTTTAAACCTAGATGTGGTCAATCAGACACAGCAAATCTCATATTCAGCGACGGTTACTTATTTGATCGTCGCATTAAGTTTATAAATAGCGCACTGTTGAATGAGTTCAGGGCGTCTGCCACTCCTTGTTACTAGGTATTCCTACCAATTTTATTTTATGAACTATAAACTTTTATCTATTCTAACTGTAACTTTAATGCCTAACTTCCGCAAATTAAAATTAGTGCGGTCGTGAATGCGTTTGTATAAAAGGGGAAATAGGTGGTTAATTAACATTAGACTAACTTAAGTGACAATGTGGAAATTACTACCGTTATTAGTCGTTTTGGCTAGTTTCATTTTAACAGTGACTCCTAGTACGAATCCTTTGATTTTTTTTTTCGGTTTTTATTGTGACTAAGTTTGGATTACAAGGATTTTATTTGGAAACATGATTTCAAAAGATTTCTGGATATTTGTGTAATAAGCGACCACGTTAAGAGTGAAGCTGTGACGGCGCCATATTTTTGCATCATGCACGTTTTTCTAACTCTTGCACGATCTTCATAATGTTAAAAAGATAATAAATATAACAGAAAATTAACATGCACAAAACTGTGCTAAACGTTCAAGGGATTTGGCGGATTGAGTTCCATTTGAATAAAACGTTCGCCGTCCTAGGCTTGGTCACTTTAATATAAAAATAACATAAAATTTGGTAAAAGTCTTTCAACGAATTCTTTGGGATTGAAAAGTTATAGTTCGTCAACTAAAAGTAGAGCTCATTCATATTATGATACAGAAATAGAAAACAAAGTCCCTGTGTTCAAACTTTGACAATATAGGAATATAGAGAATTCCTAATGGCATTTACATACCTTACGTTGTAGAATCATCGAATGAGTCCTCCCATCCAAGGCAGGACGGGAGGGACTGTTAGACTTATACTGACTAAAATCGACAGTGTCGTTCAATAGCTCTTTACGTTCCGGAGCTACATTTTCCTGATAAGACAGCCCCGCGACCCCGGCAGGTTTTGACCCTCTATGGGAGGCACCGTCATAATTGCTGACAGCTCTTTTTCGACCCGGATTCTCTTACCATAACGACGATTTTGAGTTAAGAAAATGTCAAATAAATAATAGTCTAATTTACCTCAACAGGTAGAGACACACACACTATAATAAAAGTGACTAATGTGGCAGAAGCAGGCGCAGGTGTAGCAACAGATGGAGGTAAGAATTCATTCATCATAAACCTATACTGTTCCCGCTGCTGGTAATCAAGCCGCCTCTCTGTAAGAAGGAGTCGGCAATAATCCATCGACACAAACAAAGGCCACCTCTTTTTGAGAGGGAGTGGACTATAATACATAATATAATCCACCACGCAAGCCCAGTGCGACTTCCTAGTCTTCAAATTTCTGGTTCCAAGACGGTTTACTCAATATGTTTTCTTTCACCGCTTTGAGAGCAGTGGCCATAAAATCAATTAATTACACATAGTTTATGCGCCTTGGGTTCAACGACGATACCAAAGCCCAGTTTTTCAAAAAACACATCCTATTTCAGACCCGAAAACTAGAATAACTTAAAAAGAAAATAACACACTGGACAACTCACACTTGACCAGAAAAAAAAATAACTAGTTAAAATCAAAAAAGAGCTAAAGTCCTAACAAAGTTTTTATGAAACTGTTAAGGATTCAGTTTTCCCCCTGTTCACCAACTTCAAAGAATGACCCAGTATATTTTTCTTTTCAAGGTAATGGTACAGCCGGAGCGTCAGCAGCAGCTTCCAGCAGCACGACTATTATAAAGACTAGTCATCATCACAGTATGTATTTCATATAAAACTTTTATTTTCTATAGTGATTCCTTGTTATTTATTAATGGAACTGTAAAGGTGCTCTCTCACCGCGAGCTCCTCACCTGTAATGTAACTTAAAAGTACGCGATTTGATGCTCTATTGTCTTCCGTCACGGATGAAATGTTCGATTCTGTAACATTACATTACAGGTGTATGCTCGCGGTAAGGGAGCGCCCTAATAGGAATTCACACTAATCTAGCCGCTAGTCTATTTTTCGCTGCGAATATTGACAAAGTTACAATAATATTAAAAAGTTTTCCTATCTAATCATGATCATGATCTTTGTTCAAGAACATACCTTTGTAGACGTGCTTTAACTACATAATAATTAACTAATAACAAATCTAAATCACTGCAAGTAACAAACCAAATCCTTGGAAAGGGAAAATAAATACCGTAGCTTCCTTATTTATTATTTTTTCCCTTCGTCCGTTAAGACAGGCAAAGAGTCAAGCTCATACAGCCAGGACTGTAATGTACCCTCCTTAATATGTGTATGATGTTTATCAGAAAAATGTGCTGCACACGAAAAGTTCGTGAAGTGTCCCGAGAAACTGTGCCAACCACAACTTTGTGAGGAGGTTGGGATCCCTCAGTGTTCGTCACACGAAGAGAAGAATGAAACTGAATCTGATGCCAAAGAATCTTGCAAAGGACCTGCAGCCTGCGTCTGTAAAGAAGATTATGTAAGAAATGACGATGGAATTTGCATGCCAGCTAAGAACTGCCGTAAGTATTTACGGGTATATTTATGTACATGTTACAAGGGGAAATATGCATTTACTAGCTGTGCCCGCGACTTCGTTCGCGTGGATGTCGGAATCGAACAATGTATTTTTTTAGTTCGAAGCGCTTAATTCTGGCCACGTTTTTCATATAAACCCTGTATATAGAATTTTCTAAGATTTATCAAGAATATTTGACACTTCTATTCCAGGTTTATGTAGAACTATTTTTCCTAATGCCCGCTCTATGCACTCCACTTCACTCCACTCCACTCCCTTCCGTTCCACTCCCCTCCGCCCCACTCCCCTCCCCTCCACTCCCCTTCGCTCCGCTCTACTCCACTCCGCTCCGCCCCACTTCACTCCGCTCCATTCCAGTCCATTCCAGTCCATTCCAGTCCATTCCAGTCCATTCCAGTCCATTCCAGTCCATTCCAGTCCATTCCAGTCCATTCCAGTCCCATTCCAGTCCATTCCAGTCCATTCCAGTCCCATTCCAGTCCATTCCAGTCCATTCCAGTCCATTCCAGTCCATTCCAGTCCATTCCAGTCCATTCCAGTCCATTCCAGTCCATTCCAGTCCATTCCAGTCCATTCCAGTCCATTCCAGTCCATTCCAGTCCATTCCAGTCCATTCCAGTCCATTCCAGTCCATTCCAGTCCATTCCAGTCCATTCCAGTCCATTCCAGTCCATTCCAGTCCATTCCAGTCCATTCCAGTCCATTCCAGTCCATTCCAGTCCATTCCAGTCCATTCCAGTCCATTCCAGTCCATTCCCAGTCCATCCAGTCCATTCCAGTCCATTCCAGTCCATTCCAGTCCATTCCAGTCCATTCCAGTCCATTCCAGTCCATTCCAGTCCATTCCAGTCCCATTCCAGTCCTTCCAGTCCTTCCAGTCCATTCCAGTCCATTCCAGTCCATTCCAGTCCATTCCAGTCCATTCCAGTCCATTCCAGGTCCATTCCAGTCCATTCCAGTCCATTCCCAGTCCATTCCAGTCCATTCCAGTCATTCCAGTCCATTCCAGTCCATTCCAGTCCATTCCAGTCCATTCCAGTCCATTCCAGTCCATTCCAGTCCATTCCAGTCCATTCCAGTCCATTCCAGTCCATTCCAGTCCATTCCAGTCCATTCCAGTCCATTCCAGTCCATTCCAGTCCATTCCAGTCCATTCCAGTCCATTCCAGTCCATTCCAGTCCATTCCAGTCCATTCCAGTCCATTCCAGTCCATTCCAGTCCATTCCAGTCCATTCCAGTCCATTCCAGTCCATTCCAGTCCATTCCAGTCCATTCCAGTCCATTCCAGTCCATTCCAGTCCATTCCAGTCCATTCCAGTCCATTCCAGTCCATTCCAGTCCATTCCAGTCCATTCCAGTCCATTCCAGTCCCATTCCAGTCCATTCCAGTCCATTCCAGTCCATTCCAGTCCATTCCAGTCCATTCCAGTCCATTCCAGTCCATTCCAGTCCATTCCAGTCCATTCCAGTCCATTCCAATCCATTCCAGTCCATTCCAGTCCATTCCAGTCCATTCCAGTCCATTCCAGTCCATTCCAGTCCATTCATATTATATGAACCGATTATGTGAACCGATTACGATGAAACAAAATACATAATGTTATTTCAACATATACACGTCTATTCCAGGTTTTCTTTTAACGCCATCTGCCGTCCGTTGAAATATGTACCTATTTATTTGAATAATGTAGTTTTTCTATTCGAAGTTAGATCGCGCGACTGACGTACGAAATCAATGTGTGAGACCAAAGTGCACCCGTAATTTTACTTCTGAAACACTTTAAATTCAAATATCTTTTGATAGACTGAACCGATTCCATTGAAACAAAAACTAAATTCCTCTCCAAGTTACGCTTAATCGTTGTGTATATAAGTTATCTACATTAATTTCGTACATTTTATGTGATACCTGGACAAATACACAGACAAACAGACAAACAGATAAACAGACAAAAAATCTAAAAATGCTAGAAATGGGTTCTATTGGTTGTCCTTTAATACCCTGGCTATATTTTTTGAGTTTTTTTTTAATGTACAAAAATAACTTTTCTACAGTTTTATTATATGTAATAGATAATAGATATAGATAGATAGATAGATATAGATATAGATATAGAAGAAGATAGATATGATTAAAATACAGTAATGAAAGCCCAAAAAACTATTAATTCCCTTATATGCTTCTTTACGTGATTTCTTGCCAAATAAGAAAATGAATTAGTGTAATTAAAATTTCAATAACACTATTTAGTAAAATTATATAGATGTAATAGAAGTGTTTATCATCACGTCACTGTCGTCATCATTGACGACGAAGCGTTTGTTATTATGTAATTTACGTCACATTTTACCAAAATTCGTATTAGAGATGTAATAAAAATATCTATCTTATTGATTTTAATTGATGGTCCAAACATGTTTTAAACGAAAAACAGAAAACTTTTAGATTACTATTTGTTTGTCTGATTTTTTAATTGGTTGTACCGCCTTCAGCGCCGGCCGTCTCGCGAATTTTCCGAAATTTTCATGCTCTGCTCACAATTTTGTGAAATAGATGCAAGTGATTTTTTCATGTGTACCTAAAAGAAGGCAAAATATTGTATCTTCGTTGTTTCAGCTTCCTGTGGCAATGACAAGAATGCGACGTACGGATGCGGTATCAACTGTGGCCGACGATGCTCTAACTACGATAAGGGACCCGTCTCATGCGCTGAACAGTGCAAAGAAAATAGCTGTGATTGTAAAGAAGGCTTTGTCTACGACGACATCCTCAAATTTTGTGTTCTGCCTAAAGACTGCAGTAAGTACAATTTGAAACAAATATGTTTCATAGTGTTTTTTTCAGTATATGGTATGTATTTTGTATAATTAACAGTAGCGGGTGAATTTTTCTTTGTTAGATTGTTAAGACCACATAACTTTGAAGGAGTTACACTACACTTACAGTTCCGCCTCTGCTTGAAGAATTTCAGTTTTGATCTCTTCTATGAGACCCGATTTCTAGATCTACCAGATAAATACTACACCAGACAAATAAATAAAACCTTTCAAATAAAAACCAACATCAGCTGTTCTTAAAATGAATCCTGAAAATATTTTCACTATTCGAGTACGCAACAAATAAATCATCCTAATATGAAAATGATTGATAAACACATGCATCTTAATATCGCAGCGGTACCTACATAGTGTTAAGTGCAATTACTGAAGTAGATTGTGCACTTACATAAATTGCGCATTACGCATTAGCGAGCACTGAACGAGCCATAAACAAACCACGCTCCCCATCGAAACCGCTTTTACATTTTACAGCTTATTACCTACTAGTGTGTGGGTAGTACGGACATACTCTATTGTAATTTTTATATCAAATGTATTGATAATTAATGAATCGTGGGCAAAGAATAAAATTTTTTTCTTAATAACCATTGTGAGCCAAACAAAATCACATTAGAAAAAAATATTTGAGGTATTCCACTTAGGGCACCTGGCACCTGCGAAAAATTTTGACAGAAGCCTTATGTTGAATAGATAAGGTACAAGTAGCTCAGGTGCCATTGACAGCGGGTGCCCTAACTGGAATACCTCAAATATTTTGGCTGTATCGTATCAGCGTTACCTAAAAAAAGAAATAAATGATTTGACTTTGCTGCAGCTTATGTCAATCCAAATGAAAATCGCTAGAAATCCAAAATGCTGTTATTGTAACCCATTTTGTAAGATTCTCCTAATTCGCCTAATTTTGTATTCTGTCTGTCTGAAAACTTAGTCAAAACCCTTCAAAGTTTCGGGTTGTTGTGTTAATGCCAAAACTTTTTGACATGACTTTCAAATCTTCATCCTTCTTTTTGTAAACTACGACCTTTTAAAAAGCAATTCATAAAACACAAAGGGAACATCTTCCTTTACGAAATAACCCGGGAAATGAATCAAAAACTTCTGTCTGCTTGCAAATAAAGTGGAATAATTAATAATCTGCATAAAACTTAATTTAAGCAAACACAATCATGAACCACTGCATAGTTTGTTAGCTAACTATAAGCTATAAAGTTTTGAAACTTGAAAGCAACTTTTGAATATTACGAAAATAGTACCTTTTATAGTGTAATTGAGTTTGTTTTTCAGTGAATTTCAATAATTAAAGTCAGGGTTCAGGGTTTTCAGATTTCCCGCTCGTACGATATAAGTTATAACGAAAACTGCAACATCCTTATTATAGAAAGTTCCAGTACAAAGCAATCAATACTTAAGTAACTGCAGAAGTAGAATCACTTTCTTAAAGCAAGTCGTTAATACCATGGAATAATTTATTTAAACATCTGCGGCCCGACATAGATATATAAAAAGCTTTGAAATGAAGCTATTTGACCCACTAAATTTATAGTACTTTGATACAAAACAATGGCCAAGTAAGATTTTCTATCTTAATTCTACCTTTCTTGTTTTATGGATACATAGAACTGTTTTTTATTACAATCCGTTTGGCAATAAAACTCTTTACGGGTTTTTGAAACTATGTATCTATTACTCATTTTGGAATCACATCAATTCTATTAAAGTAAGACTAAGTTAATTTTCTTTTTTAAAAACTATTTAAGCTTGATTTTTTCTGTCCACTTGTTGCTGTATAATACCTATCTATGCAAATAAAATTCATCGATTTATAAAAGCAAGAAGGATATTATACACTTTCACTTTTCAGTGTTTTACGTTGTATGTTTTTGGTCCATCGCAATAATCCCGTTTCTCCTGTATTCATTTGCACGACCAATACAATTTATACGATTCTACACCTAATTTCGAAAACATCGAACGATTTTATCGAGAAAATATCTGCATTCGGTTCATATTGTAGGTTTCCATTGAAACAATCATTGTATTCTATGCACTTTATAGCAACTGCAACTAATACAATGCCAAGTAAAACAATGGGTATGTGGATTACGAGAATAATTTGTTGAGCTCTCTTTGTGTTGTTGACATCGCTGATATTTGCTTCTACTGCACTGCATTTATATGCTCTTCCCAACAATTAATCTTCAATTTTCGAACCTGTTTCAATACCACAAACATTTTCTTCTCCAGTTTTTTTTTGTCAACCGCGGTGTTGAATAAAAAGGATTCATTTACAAACCCGCTACCTACCCGAACGGCAAGTTAGTCGGTAGCTATTCGTACTCGAACAAGTTTAACCGGGCAGAATGTAATTTTTCCCGGGTTGGTACTCTGTTCACTTTACACACACAACCGACAATTTGGATCTATATTGCTGAAATAAAAAACTTTTTTGTTCGACGCAGTTTGTATATTGGACAGTGTGGAAAAGAGTGTGTGAGAAGATTTGAATAGACAGAATACATTGAAAAAACTCTATTAAAAATACAACCCGACCCCCAATAAGAAAGCAAAACCAGTGTAGTAGGTATCAGATACACCTCAGTTTCAGTCATAGGTAATTTAGTAAAAAGAGAGGATCTTCTCACTTTTTTTTTATATCTCAAAGGGCAGTGTTTTTACGGAAAGCTTTTTCAACATTTTCAATAAGTAATTATCGACATATTTCAGCTAATTTTCGCAATGAATTCAAAGTAATTTGTCATTTAAACCGAAACGCTACTTCCACGAGACGATACTTATACATTATTAATGTTAACATTAATTAATAATCAAGAAGAAGTCCTTGTGTATTTTAACTCGACGGATTAATGAGTAGGTAATTTCAATAAATATTAACATATATTTGACTTTCGAGCATGTTCTTAAACAATGTAATTAAATAGTTAATTATTTAGCTGCCGCAACGGCCTAAAGTGGAAATTATATCGTAAACGCACGTTTGTAGAAGGATTTATTAAAATTTCACCATCTTCAGTAACCATACAAAGGAGGTACCGTACACATTTAATAACTTGACTTTAAAGATTAAACAATTTGATAAGATTTTATTATTTTATTTCAATCTGCCCTTTTTAGACTCCTTTCAGTTGTGCCAATACCAAAAATTTATAAATATTTTAAACTCCCAAACGCAATACATCAAAAATAACTCAGTAAACTGAGAACTACGATATTAACCACAAACTATAATACTAACACCAATATCTAACACAGGTCCGGCTTCAAGAGAAGATATGAGTTCAACTACAGAAACAGCGGGAGGAAGCACAACAGAAAATAACGAAGACGACGGTGATGATGAGGGTGAGTAATGTAGTAATAGTTATCCATCATCTATTTTGTATTACATGTGAGGCGTAGCACAGATTTCACTAAGTAACAGATACTTCATAAAAAATAATTGTGACACAATGTCGAATACCTAATACATTACTTATGTGGAGTGTCTAAAGCAGCTTAGCTCTCAGAGATCGTTGTGAAAGCAAAGATACTTTAACCATCAGATGAATTCGGATATCGATCCAACCCAAGGCAGCAAAACATTAATTGGAAATAAATTATCGTTTGCATATATTTTCAGAGTGATTGAAGAGTTTAAATATACTGAAATTAGTCGGGCACTAGTTAACTTACAGTATTTTTTTCCAGATATAACATCGTCCACAGTGAGTTCAGAATCTAGTGATCAAACTGGTTCAACAGAGAGTTCTGTAACGAGATCGACTACTCGAAGACACAAACATAAGACTACCAAGAAACCCACGAAGACATCCACTACTACAAGTAAAGAACCAGACTTGACAACCAAAGAATCCGAAATGACAACTGAGGGGTCTGGGTCAGAACCAACAACCGAAGAATCAGAAACTACTTCTGATGCAAATACCACAACTGAAAAAGAACCAGAAGCATCGTCCTCTACTGAATCAGCAACCACGTCTAAAAAAACTAAAAAACCAAGTACTAAGCATCACCCAAAAACAACGAAGAACCCAGATAGCACGCGAAGACCAAAAACAACTAAAATGCCTAAGACTACCACAGAATCGGGAGAAGAGACAACCACTGAAGGATCTGATGGTACGATAACTACAGACGATTCTAAAAATACAACAACTGTTACAGATCGACATTTTACCCAGTTGCACGTCCCCTGTCAATATTTTCATTTTCACAATCCACGAAATAGTAGTTAACGGACAAAGTAAGAGCAGCAATGGAATAAATTAATATCACTAGCCCACCATACTCAAAATACGACGGGTCAAAAGATCCTTCCTCTTCAAACACGAACTGCACACTCACAAACTCTATAGTAGAAAGTAGTCTAAAACCTGTAAGTACACAAAATATTGTATTTTCATTGTTTCAGATTCCTGTGGCAATGATAAAAACGCGACACGAGGCTGCGGTGTCAACTGTGGCCGACAGTGCTCTACTTACAATAAGGAACCCGTCTCATGCGACGAAGTGTGCTATGAAAATGCCTGTGATTGTAAAGAAGGCTTTGTTTTCGACGATATCCTTAGATTGTGTGTCCTGCCTGAAGACTGCAGTACGTAACATTGTTAAACGAGTCATGTTATTTTGCCTTTTTTCGAGCTTAATAATATCATTAACCACTTTACTTCTTTACACAAAGAAATGTTGGCGCTGGACGTAAGCCGCTTCCTATCGGTTATATTGAAAATTCAAAATGGCTGAGTATAATGATGATGACGATAAAGTAATCTTAAGATTGCTTGTGTAATACCCATTCAATTTAATAACAGGTCTACGGCCAAATGAAGATTCAAGTTCAACTACAGAAAACGCAGAAGTGACAACAGAAAGTAACGAAGACGACGGCGATGATGAAAGTAAGTAAAAAAAAAAACTGATGATGAGAGTGAATGATGTAGTAAATACTAGTTATTTGTCATTTACTTACTTGCAAGAGAGCTATACAGATTTTAATGAGTATTTATTGAATACTGTTTGTTAACTTTGTTTCCTTAGGGAAAATAAATGTCACATGTTGAGAAAAGTAAAACATTTCTAACGAAGAATAATTGCTTTCAGAGCGATACCCAACTTTAACTAACCACAGCAGTTATTTAATTGGAAATAAACTAGTTTCTCATTTAGGTGTCGAGTGATCAAAGACATCAAGTTTTTTAATACTTAGGACACTGAATAAAGTACTGTATTTTTCTTGCAGATATGACATCATCTACAGATAGTTCTGAATCTAGTGACAAACCTAGTTCAACAGAGAGCTCTGTAACGAGATCGACAACTCGCAGGCCCAAACATAGGACTACTAAGAAACCCAGTAGTACTACAAAATCAAGTGGAGAATCAATGCTAACCACGCATCAACCAAAAACTACGAAGAGCCCGACTAGCACGAGAAGACCAAAACCAACTAAAACGCCTAAAACTACCACAGAATCGGGAGAACAGACAACCACTGAAGGATCTGATGGTATGATTACTAGTACTACAGAAGAATTATAAAACCATAACAACTGTTTGACTACACACAATCACGAGAAATAGTAATGCAGTCATAATTAAGGTGGTAGTGAAAATCATTAATATCAATTGCTCAATTGTGATAGATGAGTTTTCTACTATCAATTGTCGGTTAGAAGTCCACCAGATCCTTTCTTTCCAAACAGGAACTGGACACTCATACACTCTAAAGTATGAAGTACATGTAGATAAATATAAAACATAAAATATTCTATCTTCGTTGTTGCAGATTCTTGTGGCAACGACAAAAATGCGACACAAGGCTGCGGTGTCAACTGTGGCCGAAAATGTTCCAACTACGAGAAACACGTCTTATGCGGTGAAGTGTGCTACGAAAATGGCTGTGATTGTAAAGATGGTTTTGTTTTTGACGAATATATCGGATTTTGTGTCCTGCCCGAAGACTGCAGTAAGTACATTTTGACATGCAAAATACCTTCATTATTCACTTACCGCTAAGTATTAATGTTAGCTACGTGATCCCTTTACTACTACTTTAAGGAATGGTATTCTTCTTAGTATCGGATTTCTAACAATTAATCTCATTTAAAAAATTCAACCTGTATTTGCCCTGACAAGGGAACAAATTAATAATATTTTGATACTTACCTATCTAAAAATATTTTAAGCCACATATCATTTTTTTTTACTTCTAATACGAATTCAATTCTAAACAGGTCTAACATCAAGTGAAGATTCGAGTTCAACTACTAAATCCAGTGGAAGACACACCACGCGACAACCAAAAAGTACAAAGTGCCCGAGTAGCACTCGAAGACCAAAAACAACTAAATCGCCTAAAACTACCACAGAATCGGGAGAAGAGACAACCACTGAAGGATCTGATGGTACGATCACTACAGAAGATTCGAAAAACACCACAACTGTTACAGATTTACTTACAATTATATACTTTATTCGGTCGTCATTGTTACAGATGCCTGTGGCAACGACAAGAATGCGACACAAGGCTGCGGTCTCAACTGTGGCCGACGATGCTCTAACTACAATAAAGGACCCGTCTCATGTGCTGAGGTGTGCTATGAAAATGGCTGTGATTGTAAAGAAGGCTTTGTTTATGATGATTATCTCGGATTTTGTGTTTTGCCGGAAGACTGCAGTAAGTATTTTTTTTAAATGAATGTGACTTGTCCCGTAGTTTTTTTTTAATTCAGAGTTAGTTGTCAAGTACTGTGAAATAAAATAGCTATATTTTAACAGGTGATTCGTCAAATGAAGTAACAGAAATGACAACTGAGGAATCCGGAATGGAAACAACAACTAAAGGTTCTGGACACGAAGTAACGACTAAACACTCTGGAACAGGATCGAATACTTGCAGACATAAAACAACTAAGAAACCAAGAACTACTACAAAATCAAGTGGAGAATCAACGCCCACCACACATAAACCAAGGAGAACGAAGAGAACTACTACCACACGAAAACCAACAACTAAAACACCTAGTACTACCGCAGAATCGGAAGAAGAGACAACCACTGAGGGATCCGAAGAAACGACCCCTACTGAAGATTCTGAAGAAACAACAACTGATTCTTCAATCGAAGAAACTACTACAGTCAAAGGTAACGTAAAGCAAGTAAGGTAGTAAGGTAAAGCAAGTCCAACTCTTAAATTTAAAATATCACTTACGGGATATCTTCCGTGATTAAATAATTTCCGTGAGTAAAATTTTTATATTTAGAAACAAACCGTGATAGCCTAAAACAGTGATTAATTAAACGCTTGTCGCAAGTGTTAAACTCTTCCTTAACTAGATTTACCAAGTTTTCACTTTCGAGCATAAGCCGTGGTCAGCACAGCTGTGTCATGAGGTAAAAAAAGAGTGCAACAAGGTCAAATGCGAATAAGCGTACGATTGTCTCAGTCTGTTACCAAGTCGAGCTACCAAAACCAGTACCGTCAGCACGAGTTTTCAGTATTTGAGACGTAAAGTAAACTGGAACTTTGACGACTTCAAATTGTCAATTTTCAATGAAAAAATTAGTTCCTTCTTCGCACACCAGAGGCGCTGTTCCATATTTTCATACAAGAAACGCTGTAAATACCGGAAAAACTCTGTAAAGTAAAATGGTAAAAACTCGTGCTAGGGGTACAGGTTCAAAAAAAAAAACAAAACGTGCCCGTGAATGTTTCCAAAACAACAACAGTTGTAGTTATCAGGATTAAAACGATTTCCTCCCCACTTTATATAATCCCTTAAACTGCTAGTCCAAAGTCTTGGTAGAATCGATGTTGTGCCAATCTAGTAGAGGTTGGAACATATCCAACTTTATGTAAGACAACCGCAATACATGGCCGAAAATATAACCAACAAAACATTTGATTTAATAGTGTCTCTATTGCGAACGAACTTCTTGTAAGAACATTCTTCAAATTAACAGAATTGTCGGAGAGGTATTTCGTGATTGTCCGTTACTTAATTGCAACTTGAAGTATTTCCCGTTGTCTAGCAATAGTAGCAAAACTTGTTCAGTGCCAGAATGCCAGTCAGGAAGATGCATGTGTGAACGTTATAAATGTCAGCACCGAGTCAGACAAATATGCTTTGTAGGTGCTTTTGTTCAATTGCAATTTCTAACTTGTATCTGAAAACTGTTGATGACTTGTCATATCTATTTTGATTTCACTTGCCTTTTTTTTTTTTCGTAAATTCAAGAAGCTTATTCTTTTTTTCTTTTTATTCTTTTTTGAAAAAGTTTGCCCCACTCTTGGAATTTCTTCTGTGTCGTGGGTGAACTTATAAATAAAGAAACACACATACACAAACAGCCAGACCCGGATCAACTACTTGCAAACATACAAATATTCTATGTTCCGTGCGGGTACAGAAACCGTAACACACACTGCGCCAAACGTGCCGTCAGCTGATTGATTGTTAAGTTGTAACAATATAAACTGTCATAATTATGGTCTAATTATCTATAGCAAGTACTCGAAGTACGACTGTTGAGGGTCAATAATTTGATTACCATACAGATATCAATAACGTTCGTAAATAATACAACATGAACGGCCTAACGAGTGCATGAGTTGGGAATATGGATAATTTAAAAATAATGGTAGTTTCTGCAACATTAATACTGTAAAAATCCCACAGGACCAAAAGACTGCAGAGGTAAACACGAATCTTATTCCAAGTGTGCACCATCATGCCCACAAATGACGTGTAATGATTACCTCGACGGCGTTAAATGCCATAAGAAATCATCCCATAAAGGCACATGTAAACCCGAGTGCCGATGCAAATCTGGATACTACAAGGACGAAGAAGGAAATTGCTTGAGCAAACGAGAATGCAGTAAGTTCAATTGATTCATAAATAACCTTGGTATCTAGTGCTGCTTAATTATATCTTCACTTAATCAAATTTCGTTGTTTAGAAAGACGAGCAAAATCAACAACGATGGCTTCATCATCTACAGCAAATCCTGACAATCAAGGTAAATTGATAACAAAAATTTTAAGTTTATCCAACTGTTCGGTATTCATGGCAAGTTAGCCAAAATGTTTGTTAAAAACTTTGCCTTCAAAAACGATCTTGGGACTTATCATGACTTTTTATAGCATTATTGATCTAACCTTATTTCAATAAAGGAAAGAAAAAACTGTACGATCGCTTCATCTCTCACTTTATTGAAATAACATAGATCAATACAATGATTACACAGCCCCAGAAGATAAAGAATGAATCTTAAGAATTGTCGTTAAACTTAAAGATCCACACAATTTTCTTACGGACACAGATTTTAAATTTAAATGTGAAATACGATGGCAGGTTCGACCACTACAATGATGATGACGACACCGGAGGACCCAGATTGTGAAGACGTAGCTGAGGAATTATTCGTAAAAGGGAATCTCGTCTACACTACAAAACTACTGACTGTGAGTGCTATTTTTTTTTCTGTATGCTACTTACTTGTATGCTTTGCCTTGATCTAGTAGTCGAAAGACATCACGTTTAAATGTAGAAGAAACCCCTTAATTTTTTGTTGCACATCCGTCTTGCCAGATTTACAATATGGGTTTTGATTGCCGGCGTGCTGTGTGTGTATGTGATAAAAAGTCTTAACTTTGTCTCGTTCGGCATTTTACGTTGATTATATTCCATACATACTCAACTAGTTTATTTCTTTTCAGGATCTATCAGAACGTCAGCCTGGAGACAATATGTTAGTCGGAGGAGCATCCATTTTGTTCCTAATTAGTCAACTAGCTGTTAGTCTGAGATCCAAGTCCACTTTGAGGAGAGAACTCTTGCATGTATTAAATTTTAAGAATACAGAACAGGTTAGTGTTATTTTAATCATCATGCAATACAAAAGACACACTCTTGACAAACGCCCAGTATCACCACATTGACAAAGGTCTGTATCATGACGACATTTTTTTTTTATTATCGTGGTAAAATCATCGAATGAGGCCTCCCACCCCGGGCAGGGCGGGAGGGACTGTCAGACTTGTACTGACTAAAATCCACGGTGTCCTTCTATTAGCCCTTTATGTTCGGGGGTCACGGTGATGGTATGAGTCCCGCGACCCCGGGTATCATTACGACATGCAATGATAATATACGACAAGGTTCAAAATTGCTTGACACTTTTAATGCCACACTCCAAGAAGAAAGCTTTTTCATTATTACACTTTGCAGATGTGCCGATGTGGTGGACAGGCTGACCTAAGTTACTTATTAATGAATATTTTCAAGCAAGATATTGTTCTCGATCAGGTAGAACATTTTTCATTCGATTTATGAAGTTTCCCGTCTCCTGATGACCAAGGGGAATCAAGAGTCAATCAATGTTTTATAGAATTTAGGGTTAATTTTTCTTTCTGTGACATTGAAATATTAATATTACCACTGTTTGATCTAAATCCTTTAAGACCGCCTAGACCTATCACGGTTCTAAAATAGAAACAGTATAGGAAAAAATTACGTTCTCCTAATCTTTTCACAGATCCGCTGTTACATGCCGAAAATCTCTGCAAATCTGACTGCCACTTATCCAGACATTGACTTCAAGTTATTTTGTAAAATATATGCTAATGAACACTATGCACTAACTGACGATTTTATTGAGAGTACTACAAAAATATTCGGAATGGGACCTGAAAATCTTAATTTCAAGTCCCAGAAAGCTGTTAAAAAGATTAATAATGACGTAAGTTGGCTCATAAATAAATATTAAATTAGCTTAACTTCTGACCAGGATCATAAAGATAATAAAATGTATTTTTTTTTAGGTGGCCTTAAATACTGATAATAGTATGCTCCATTACATGAAAGCACGCACATTGAAGTCATTGGATGGATTGTTACTGCTGGATGCTGAAGAATTTGAGGTTAGTTTTCAAATATACAAAACACAACACAATGAAAATTTTATATTATAACAACAAACATTATCTAAATATAATAATTCCAGGGAATATGGGACAAACAGTTTCATGCATCAGCCACGAACGTGAAAGATTTCTACACTCAGGGCAAAATCATTAAAGTTCCTACTATGCATAGTAACGGTATTTTCTTGTTCGCACACAGCAATCGGCTCAATGCAAAGGTACGTACAAAAGAACATTTACAGTTATATCAATTTCTTGAAACTGAAATCTCTGGAGCTACGCTCCTACTACGCTGTATCTGCACCTTATGTGGTCAGTGTGGTCGTTGAATAACGTTAAAATCAGTTCAGATGGACTACCATGACATCTTTAAGCGTGCGTAGTTCCACTGTGCGAACGAGATGGCGCTAGACGACTTTTTAGTTCTGTCTCTTTCCCACAGCCTAACTACTCACACTTTAAGACGTAATTGTAGGACACCTGTAGAACATACAAATATTCATTCCGTATGGAAATTAAACCGTCGCTCGTGGTGTCGACACTTAGCCACTGCGCTGACGTTGCCATCATCGTTGATCGACACACAAATGGTTTCTGGTAAAATTTTGATGTTGTTTGAGACCCGAGAATCAATGTTTGTGTGTCAATTTTCGGAACTCAATGGGCTTTAATAAATCCTGTGTTCGTTTCTATTTTCAGGTTCTGAAACTGAATTTCGTAGGTGGGAGATTCTCTTTGGTCGTAATCCTGCCAAATGCGCTTGACGGCATCAAGGAACTGTTTAAGAAAATGGAAAATCCTGAAAACATACTATCAGCACTTGACAGTTTAAAACATGATTACGTAAAAATATCTTTGCCGAAGTTCAACTTATCAGTAGCTAATAGATTGAAGTTGCCTTCAGAAGCGGTAAGCACAGTATTTTATGATCTACTTATCTAGGTGTTGACCCATTGCAAGGCAATTCCATCATTATGGCCGAAACTCTTAGGTAGAAGAAGCATTTGTAAAGCTATTTTAAATCAGTACAAGATGAGGTGAATGTTATAAGTATAGCATACGATATGGTTCAAAACTGCTTGATACTTTCCATGAACTAACTAAACTTTCCAATATTAAGACGGGTAACATCCGTAGTAAGGGTTTTTATATAAGACACAGAATAAAGGGTGATAACAGACTATAATCTATCAGATCTGTTCATTTTTTCAACCATTTCCGGCCATTGATATATCCAAACTTTCGCATTTACAAAATCTTTTGACTTTATACACCTTATATGTTTTGATTACACAGGCTAACTTGAATGAATTATTTAACAAAGAGACTACTGCGCTCAAGGGCATAGGTTCCGCTAAACCACCATACGTAGACGATATCTTGCAGAAAATAAACTTCAAGGTCACCGAATATGGAATGGGAAACAAATCAGACATGGGTAAGTGACGATTTTAATCACCAAAAAAATGAATTCTTGCAAAGAGAATTCAAACACACTTTATTTTAGTTCACATAGTAACTTGATCGAGTCAGAAATGAGGAGATTCGTAGACGAACCAAAGTCACCAGAAGCCGTATTACAACATCTTAAAACCAGGCTTGTTCAGTGAGTGAACGAGATGGCGCTAGACTATTTGTATCGTTCTGTCACTTTCACTCGCTGGAACAAGCCTGGTGTTATGACTTTGTAATACGGGGTAAAGTTGCAAGTTGAAGTGGCGGTGGGCAGGTCATGTAGCACGCAGAACTGATGGCTGAAGGGGCCGTAAGGTTGGAGAAAGGAGACGACGCACCGGCAGGCACAGCGTTGGACATCCACCTAAAAAGTGGACAGACGATCTTATGAACATCACAGGATCGCGCTGTATGCAAGACGATTCCAACCAGTCCTATTGAAAATCTATGATGGCCTATTATGTTCAGCAGAGGATATTTATTTATTTATAAAACTTTATGCACAGCGTTGTACAAAGGCGGACTTAATGCCGTAGGTATTTTCTGCCAGTCTACCTTGGATATCCCACGCCTGTTATGATGACATAGCAACTCATTTACATAATCTTTCAATTACGGCACAAATAAAAAGAATATTGTCGAATGCGTCATGTAGCATGTTGTTTATTTGACTTAATTTTTAATGCGTCATGTATTATCTATTATATTATTATCGAATGGCAAGCTCAGTCTATGTCGATTAATATTATTATTTCGCGTAATGTTGTTGTTTGTTTGTTTGAAAGAAGAATTGTGAGAAGACAAAACAAAAAACATGTGTTTATCTAGACATCGTAACTCAAGCAACATAATTCTTTGAAAATGATTTTGACTGCTGTGAAGATCATTCTAGAAATATTTAATGAGAAAGATAAAAAAAAACATCAAAAGACAATTTACGTTTTTTCATGATTTGCCAAAATGAACAAACAAAATTAATCATGACACTATTGTAAAAGGACCTCTAGGGGCCACTTCTCGGTTTTAAAGATGGTGTCGAACTCGACAAAAATCTCTAATGACGTCATTTATTCGACAAATTTTAAATGTTGCTATTTGGGGATGTCAAATTCGCCATTTGTCGAAGGCTAACGTTAGAGTTCAATAAAATTTGTCAAAAAAAAATGACGTCATTAGTAATTTTTGTCGAGTTCGAAACCATCTCTAAAACCAAGAATTGTCCCCTAGACTTGTGCGCGATTAGCAACCGTTAGACCAAAGACACAGTCGAACACTCACATTTCTTTCTATTTTCAGATTTTACCAAACCAGAAGAAATAACGCATGTATCCAAGTATGGGCACACACAATATTTCAAGGCCGACCATCCCTTCGTATTCTTCCTGTGCTTTGACGATACTCTAGTAGTGCAAGCAGGATTGTTCAATGAGCAGTGACGTTACAAAGAGGTAAAAAATAATAATAATGTAAATGTTGAAACAACCGGATCTTAATGTAATTGCTGTTATGGAATACCCTTCATTAAATAAAAACTAGAAAATATCGTGATAATGTGAACGTTATATAATAATAAGTTAGGTATGTTGTAACATAGACTGAAACAAATAGCTTGCTGAAAATCGCGCAAGTGACTTAAGTTACTTCAACTGAGGGTGAGTGCAAAAATAAGTTTCGGTAGTTAGTTAGCCTTAGTTCCTGAATAAGACTAAAGATTTACTACTGTTGGCCTATCATGACGTCTTAAATCTACACAAGACGTCTAGCGCCACCGCGTTTGCTCACTAGAACTTCTTTGGCTTTAATGCAAGAATGATTTTGTGAAGAAATTGTGCGAAGGAACTGTGTGAAGAAAATTGAAAACTCAGTGAAGGTATTCTTTTTTGTAATATTAACTAAGATCCATCAACCATTTATATTATTAAAATGTAAAAACCATAAAAGATTTTACAATAAGTTGAATTAAATATATTAATTGATTCTACTAAAGCATGTTTTATTTGTTTCCTACGTCTTGTCTCAACTGCCATTAGACGTTTCACAATTGGCTAGACCGCTAGATGATCACAATATGCTGCTGTGGAGCATGCTGAGTGCGGGGACGAACCCGGGTCGCGATTAGGCGCTACCCGGGTTCGACCCCACACGGAACCAAGATTCGTATGAATTATGATCAGCAAGTAGTCGTTCCAGGTTTGGGTGTTTGTGATGTGAGTTGCTAAGTTTATAGACGCACTCACGATACAGGAGAAATCCTAGCGTGGAGCAAAATTAAATTAATAAAAAAATCGTAGGTTAGATTACTTTGAATTTAAGGTGTTAGTTAGGTTAAGGCTAGTACATTTTATATTTTAACCTTCAAATCCAGCCTTTCCCTTGACCTTGCTGTCCTCTCAGTGACGCCCTAAGCCGAAGCTCGTGCCCCACAGGGGCTAACTTGCGTGTGGTCACATAGTTAGCCCCTAGCTGGAGGACTTAGAGTCATCCACAGAACAGTCCGGCTAAGCAGCTCTCAACCTCCTCTTGGTAGACCTTTTTTTTTCTATCGTGGTAAAATCATCAAATGAGTCCTCCCACCCCGAGCAGGGCGGGAGGGACTGTCAGACTTGTACTGACTAAAATCCACGGTGTCCTTCAATAGCCCTTTATGTTCCGGGGTCACGGTGATGGAAATAAGTCCCGCGACCCCGGCAGGCTTTGGCCCTCTGTGAGGGGGCCCCGTCATTTTGCTGACGCTCTTTGAGGCGCGCGTCGACCCGGGCATGGTCCATGGTCGGACGGCGAGTTGCCCTTTACCTGCTGTCCGAATGCCCGCGCCTACGGTGGCCGGAGATCGTCTGCCGACGTCCGACGCCGTGGGCGTCTACCACTGCGGTTTGGGCGGAGGGAGGACGCTGTCCTCTCCCTCTCGCGGCCCGCCTCCTCCTTCACGAGAATTACTGCTTCGCAGAAGGAGGCGACCGCTTCCCACTCCGTCTCGCCCCGCAGCATGGCCTCGACCAATGCCGGGCGCGAGAGGTCTCCGCCTATCGCCTCCCTCTTGGTAGACCTGCGAGACGTTACAAATAACAACACGTGGATATTACAGTCCAAGTTTATACTACAAAACTTATAGGTAGTTTGAATAATATAGCAAGAAAAAAAACGAAATCCTTTTGCAACAGAAATACTGAGCATGAAAATTAATCAATATAATTATTTATTACATTTTCACAACAGTCTTTTTATTTTATTCTTCTATGCAAAGAACTACATACATGTGCTGAGCTCACAATACTATGAAACAGTACAAAGAAAAAATATTTAATAACTTCAATTTATTGTGACTGAAACGTTATTGGTTTAAATACCTTGTATATTGGAACAAGTGCACGAAGTCGTGTAAGAAGGTATATAAGGTAAAAAGCCTTGATAAATAAATACCCTAGACAGTGTTATTGGTGATAATGTGGAAACCACTCGTTCTGCTAGCCATAGTGGCGAATACGGCTTTGATATCTCTATCAGAAGGTATTTTTTTATTTGTTGGTATTATTTTGCAACTAGCATAGTACTTAATGCTACTCTACCAATCAGAAATAGCTGTCAAACGGTAAATTTGGTTTTGGCTTTTGCATTTGCAATGAAACAGATAAATGTAAATGTTCGCTAAAATCAACTATTCTAACGATCTTGAGGCACTCCACTCCTCAACTTAGCCTCATAACAATTATCAAGCCATCCAAGTTCAGTGGACAACCGCTGATCAGTGACTTTCAAGTTACAAAATAGCAGTAGTAGGTTGCTTTTAGTTAGTCAAGTCCTAGATTCCCTTTCGCTCCAGTCATCACTAACTCCTAAGTTCTAAAAATTTCCATTTCTCATCATAATATTAACTATATAACCTTACTTTCAGCACAATCTTGTAAAGGAAAGCACGAAATATATTCTGAATGTTCAAATTTGATTTGTAGACCTTTGAATTGTTCGCAAGTAGGGTTTCCAAGACCTTGTCCATTCCCACCAGATTATGAACCCTCATACTGTACAGGAGGGATACCTGCATGTATTTGCGAGAAGGGTTACGCTAGAAAAAGAAACGGAAAATGCATCCCAATAAAGAAATGTCGTGAGTACTTATTATATGATTACGACTGTATAACTAGGTAAAAACATACAAAACCTTGTTAGAACTAAATTTAATAATGAATAAAATAATGAATAACTTAATTACAATGAAGTTATTAATAATTTACTTAAGTCTAGTTTTAGTATTACTTCAAAGTTATGGCACCTAGCTTTAAGAATTCTCTATTTTTTGAAACTAGACAAAAAGTAGCTTTAGGTATAGGTACTATTCTTAGTTTCTTCTTCATAATATTTTTTTTCTAAACGAGTATGATATATCACAACATACACACCTCAATTCATTCTCATTCAACTTTTCAGGGAAATATTTTCCATCATTATCATAGGCTCAAAATGTAGTTTTAGTGTTTGTTATTGAAATAAAGAGAAAAATTTGTTCACTTCAAAAATAACCCACTCACTTTTCAGCGTCATGCGGTGGCGACAAGAATGCAGTATATGGTTGTATACGGAACATTCGACGTTGCTCCGATCGCAATAAGACAGAGACTGTAGCATGCAACGAAGAATGCAAAGAATACGGTTGTGTTTGCCGTAAAAACTACGTGTTAGATGATAACACAGGGATGTGTGTTCGTCCTCGTGATTGCAGTAAGTTTTTTTAACATGGTTGTAGGATGTAGAGAGGGAGTAAGAGAGAGAGATGAAGATGTAAGAGATAGAGAGAGGGGGAGAAACCACACATCTTTTTCGGCCTGTCTCGGTTACAACTTCTGTTGTCATTTTTTTGCTGTTAAAAATCATCAAAAGTGTCCTAAGGCTTCGAGTTGAGTGTAAAGAACTTTCAGACTTCATTGACTACAAATCATGCCCTTTCTTCAACTGCGAAGGACCGCCTTGCACTTTAAGACAGTCCTGCAACCTCGCAAGGCGCTTAACCATGTGGGATTCGTCGGTTTGTAGACAGCTTCTTGACGCGCGCTCGTAGCATGATGCTTTAGAGCTCCGAGCTTTTTTTTACGTGGTTAAATCAGTCTTCTCTGCCAGGGCAGGGTGGGACAGACAGACTTGTACTGACTAAAATTCACGGTATTGCACCCGTACTTACCTTTTTTTTTTTTTTTTTTTTTTTACGTGGTAAAATCATCAAATGAGACCTCCCACCCCGGGCAGGGCGAGAGGTACTGTCAGACTTGTACTGACTAAAATCCACGGTGTCCTTCAATAGCCCTTTATGTTCCGGGGTCACGGTGATGGTATAAGACCCGCGACCCCGGCAGGCTTTAGCCCTCTGAGAGGGGGCCTCGTCATTATGCTGACGCTCTTTGAGGCGCGCGTGGAACACGACGCGCCGTCGACCCGGGCATGGTCCATGGTCGGGCGGCGAGTTGCCCTTTACTCGCCGCCCGCATGCCCGCGCCTACGGTGGCCGGAGATCGTCTTGCGACGTCCGACGCCGTGGGCGTCCACCACCGCGGGTGGGGCGGAGGGAGGACCTTGTCCTCTCTCTCACGCGGCCCGCCTCCTCCTTCGCGAGCATGACTGCTTCGCAGAAGGAGGCGACCGCTTCCCACTCCGTCTCGCCCCGCAGCATGGCCGCGACCAGTGCTGGGCGCGAGAGGTCTCCGCCTATCGCCGCCGTGAGGACACGTCGGTGCTCCGCCCAAGCGGGGCAATCCTGCACCGTATGCTCGACTGTGTCCTCCGGGCGATCTACGCAGTGGTGACACCCAGGCGTTTCTTCCTTTCTCATAAGACGCAGGTACCTCCCGAAACATCCGTGTCCGGTGAGGACCTGCGTCAAGCGGAAGCTTAGGACGCCGTGACGTCTCTCCAGCCACTCCTCAAAGAGGGGTCTTATCGCCGCTATTGCGGCGTGCCCGGCCGTCGGTCGCGACAGTCGTGCCCTCCATACTGCTCTGAGATCGCGCCGGAGCTCTTCCCGCCGCGCCTCGACTTCTCGAGGCAGCGGGGTCACGCCCCGGCGCTGCGCCTCCACGCGCCATTCATAGACGCGCTGGAGGGCAGTCGCCTCCAGATCCCAGGGCAGCAATCCGGCGAGCAGGTTGGCCGATTCGCCGGCAATCGTGCGGTATCCCCGGATCATCCGGATAGCCATGACCCTCTGGCATGCGACCAATTTGATTGGTCGCGTCCGGATGCTTAGGGCCCACACTGGGGCCCCGTAGAGGGCCATGGACCGCACGACACCGGCGTACAGCCACCCGTACTTACCCTTAGCACTAGTTTTCGCTATTTTACTTTACAATATTTACAGCGTTTCTTCTATGAAAAAATTGAACAGTGCCTCTGGTGTGCGAAGAAGGAACTAATATTTTCCTTGAAAATTGTCAATTTCAAATTGTCAAAGTTCCAGTTTACTTTAAATGTCTCAAATACTGAAAACTCGTGCTTAGGGTACTGGTTGTCATTGGTAACGATACACTAGAAGTTGTAAACCATCGGACTAAAGTCGCGTTCCCATAAGGCAATTCTTAAAAACAAGTTTGACGTCAAATTGGTAGATATACAAAACTGCTTGAATTAAGAAAAACACAAACTACAATAATCTAACTACTTGCAACTTGAAACTGGTTCGCAGGTTTGTTCAACTTGCTTACAATTTGCAACTTGTATACAAGTAACTAGTGTAATGGAAACACGGCTTTACCTTGGACGGATTGCTCAGTTAGGTAGGTCCAACTTCGACAAAGAGGTTGCCCAAAGAATTCAATTCGAATAGACAGCGTTCGGGAAGTTATGCGAAATCTTCTCATCGAAAATTCCAAAGTGATCCAGTTGTTATGGATGGTTTAATGCAATAAAAAGATTTCAATACAAAACAAAAATATGACGTACTTACACACATACATGTAGGAACGCACTCATAATAACAAATAAGCATAATATTAGTGTGTATGTTCATTCGTTTGTATTTGTATGTTCCATTTTGACGTCAGAATGGCTAAAGAGTTTGGATGAGTTTTTTTACTTAGAAAGACCATAGAGACGGTTGTAGTACAAAAGTACTCTGTGGGTCGTAGGTTATTTAGGGGTTGGAGCAATCGAAGCCGTGGGCAATAGTTAGTAACAAATAAATATTTACAGACAGATACATACATAAAAAACGCCATGTTAAAGAAATCTTTTGAAAATAACACGTTTCAATGAAATAGACGACAGCTGTGCATCGTGACAGTAAAAGAAGATTTATTATGTACGTATAAAAAGAAAGTAATATTGAAATTGTCGCAAAGACAGTATATAACAACTATTGTACAAGTTGATTGGCTACGGGTGAAAGCAAATATGTACATATATTAAATTAACAGGTGTTTTATGTAAATATATTTTTTAAATTTTATAAAAGGCAATTATAATATATTGGCCAATAACAAACTCTATTACGTCAACAAAAATAGTTCTTAAATAAATGAAAACTCCCGTCGTCAATGGTATATTTTTGTTTAGGATTTGTTTATGATAACAAATACATTTTTGTAATCAGCTCCAACATGCGGCAAAGACGAAGTCTATTCATCCTGCACTCAAGGCGACTGTGCGCCAAAGACTTGTTTGGAATTAGGATATCCGATACCATGTCCCAGAATTGACCCCAAATATTGTATCAAAGGATGTTTGTGTAAGGAAGGATACGTTCGGGCCGAAAATGGCACGTGTATACCGAAAGATCAATGCCGTAAGTATAAAGATTAATTTTTAATTATTTACTTTTGGCTTTTTTCAAAAACGCCAGTATTTTTTTGCGTGGTTAAATCATCAATTAAGTCCTCCCACCACATAGGACAGGGCATGAGGGACTGTCAAACATAAACTGGCTAAAATCCACGTTGACCTTCAATACTATATATAATTTGTGTACAATATACACAATGTTCACAGCTTCAGGATGCGGAGGGGATTCAAAAGCGAGACCAGGTTGTGGAGTGAACTGTGGCAGATATTGCTCCAATTATAACAGTTCAGAACCTGTGATATGTCCAGATATATGCAACTTAAATGGCTGTGACTGCAAAGAAGGTTATGTGGTGAACGACAACACGGGAAAATGTGTCCTTCCGAGTGAATGCAGTAAGTTTGATTTAATTATGAAAACCGCCCAAATGTGAGTTTGACTCGTCCATGAAGGGGTTCGTAGCAGCAAGTAACATAATGTAAAAGTTAATTTTAAAAAAAGTAAAAGTTAGTAACCCAATGTTTACGTAAGAAAGGTATACGATTTATGACGAATTAAAAAACTACTTACTAGATTTTGTTCAAACCAATTTTTGGGATTTAGGGGGAGGGGCACACATTTTGCCATTTTGAAAATATCTCTCACGCAAGCTATTCAGATAAGATTTTTATTTCCATTTCTGAGTAAAAATAAGAATCAGATTAAGATAATAAAACATACCAAGTTTCAACACTATTCTTATACTTTCGGAAACAAGTGGCTTGGACATAAGAACGCACAGACAGACAGACTTGACGAAACCATTAGGGTTTGTGGTCTGTGGGCTAGATTTACGCAAAGATAGTATCGACCCTAGTGTAATAGAATTTCCACGAAATTCATATCACTAATAATGCTAGGTGTTAGTCAATGAGAACAAGTGGGCTCACATATTCAGTCACGCTAGGTTGGTAATATTTTAGGTGAAAAAAACACTTCTTAGGTCCAAGTTGTGGTGACAACGAAGTTCTCTCCAACTGCAGCCAAGCTGGATGTGGGCCCTGGAGCTGTGAAGATGTAGGAAATACGATTTGCGTGAAAATAGACCCAAAATATTGCACCGTCGGTTGTATCTGCCAAGAGGGTTATGTGAGAGACGAAAATGATGTTTGTATTCCAGTAAATGAATGCCGTAAGTAGAGTTTCATGTTATCAATGAGCGCATGAGATGGTACTATTACTCGTCAGATGGTACCAACTCTTGTTTAGTTGTAAAGCCAAAGTCTAACCAAACTCGATGATGTAGTAATAGTCAAAGTCGAAGTAAAAGACGCAGTTGAAGTCGAATTAGTAGTAAAAATTGTATTCGTAACACATCAGTATGCTACTATTGTCGCCGCTTTTCCGCCGGTTCCATAGTAACTAAAGAACCCTTATTTCACCATGTCCAAAGAAAGAAGAAAAAATATCACTTTTGTTCGACAAGTGATCTAGGTATATATCAAAGGAAAACATTTAGATTTGTGCGTGGTGCTCACTCACACATTTATAAAAAAGTGGATTCACTTATTTGGAAAACAGAATTTAATTACATTTTAATACTTTGACAAAACTCATAAAGATTAATTAATGTTATATTAAATAGCAACGACATGTGGTGAAGACGAAGTTTATTCAGACTGTATGCAAAACGCCTGTGTACCGAAGACTTGTTTGGAATCGGGATATCCGTTTGGATGTCGCCAAGTTGACCCCAAAGATTGTATGAAAGGATGTTTGTGCAAAGAAGGATATGTACAGAACGCAAATGGCACGTGCATACCGCAAGATCAATGTCGTAAGTATAAAGATTTTGGTTCATTATCACAACGTATGACTTTGCACATAAAAAGAAAAGACATTCTGTACAAAAACTTGGGCATCCGATTGACGGCCGCGTGAAAAATCCGTTCACTTACCGTTAAATTCATGTATTCTCCTACCCCTATCTACATTAAAATCTTTCCTGTTTTAATCCTCATTTATTTACCTTCAAAATTTTGCCGTAGCCCGTGATTGCCCCGAGGATGAAGTCCATAGTTCATGCGCCAACGGTGGATGTGGAAAATGGAACTGTTCTCAGCTAGGAGAACCCGATCTTTGTATTGACCCTTATATTTGTCTTAATGGCTGTATTTGTAAGGATGGATACTTACGAGCGAACAATGGCACTTGCGTACCAAAAGATCAATGTCCAGGTAAGTTTTAATTCAAGTAATTAGGAGTTCTTATTAAACGGTGCTGATGATTTTGCGTCCAGTGTGACCTTCAACCGCGCCTTTATCTGGTCAATTGTGGTCCTGCGGCCGTATTATGACGTCTTAAAACCAGAGTTCTTCCAATGAGGGAAAGAGACATAGCTATAAAATTCGTCTAGCGCCACCTCGGTCAGTCACTGGAACTACTTTGGCTTTACAGACGTCATATATGGCTGCTTGTCTGGTCATCTCTGTGCCTCTCAAGGGCCTGAAACCCGACTCTGGGCACCGTTACACCTATTTTCGGGACTGCTGAATTCAATATTATTGTCATAAAACGGCATTTTACTATTTCAGCACCGCCCTGTGGCAAGAACGAACACTTCGAATTTTGCCGAGATACCACATGTGAACCCCAGTGCCCAAACGTTCAAGTTACGTGTGCACCCCCAACTGGATCTGGCACATGTTCAGCAGAACCGGCTTGTGTCTGTGATTGTGGATTTGTGAGGGATGATGAGTGGAAATGTATACCTGTGGAGGAATGCCGTAAGTAATTTAAGAACTAATTCATAAGAATCGGGTATTTAATTGCGCCAAAAATTCTCAGTTCGTCAGTTACAATATTGAAAAACAATGGACTCATATTATTTTGTTTTTTTTTTCTAAATCAATAATTACTGACGCTAATTCGGGACTGGGGCCTAGTCACGTCATAACGCTTGTAAAATTGTACCGACCCAGTGATGTCCTTTGATTTCTAGTGTGTTAATAGTCTTATTACGATTATCTTTGTAAATTTTGATTTAGGTACGTAACAAAAGAAAAAACGAGGGCCTAATATTTCTTGTAATGCCATATTTCTGACAGTTTATTTTTTTGTAGTAAAATAGCCTATTTTATAAATGTATAACTTGTTCAGTCAACGGCTTAATACCTATTCATATACATATTAAACAGCACCGCCATGCGGCCAAGACGAAGTTTATTCAGCCTGCACACAAGCCACCTGTGAACCCCAGACATGTTTGGAATCATTTTTTCCGTTAGGATGTCCCAGACCTATCTATGATTGTAACAAAGGATGTTTGTGCCGAGAAGGATACGTACGGGACGCTAATGGCACGTGTATACCGAAAGATCAATGTCGTAAGTATGAAATTTTTTTCTAAAACCTATAGCACGTGTAACACCAAATGCGCAATACCTCTCGTGGGGTAACTCAGCCCATGTTACTGAACAATTTTAGTTCATTGGTTCAACATTTGGCGTTACACGTTGTGTAGTCCAGTCATTTTAAAATTTTATTATTTGCGGAAAAAATCCTAGTGAGATGAATTCTTGTACACACCTTTATTACGGGGTTGTAATGAAGATGTGAAAAATCGACAATAACATCGTGCCGGCTAAAAAAGTTATCAAGGGCAAACTGTTTTAGGAGATGTTTAAAAAAAATGATTTTTCGCACCTTCGTTACAAAGCCGTACTAAAGGTGTGTACAAAAATTCAGCTTACTAGGAATTTTTCCGCAGATTGGGGTTTAAAATGCGTAATAGTCAATGGGTAACTAGGCCTATCTAATTATACTCTTTTTATTTTATTTTCTTGTCACCGCGCCGTTATCATTCAAGCAGTAACAGGGTATTTGAACTTCCTAATAGTACTTTAAGTAATTGCTTATTTTATAAAATATTTATAATTTATAATTATACTTCAAATTCCTCCGCAGCCCCTATTTCTTGCCCCGAGAACGAAGTTAAAACGTCATGCGTCAACGGCGGATGTTCAAAACAAAACTGTTCTCAGTTGAAAGAACCTGATATTTGTAGCGACCCTTATATTTGTCTTATTGGCTGTATTTGTAAAGAAGGATACTTGCGAGCGACAAATGGCACTTGCGTACCTATAACTCAATGTCCAGGTAAGTTTTATTTAACTAAGGGCAGATTTTTCAATGGCCAGAACTTTTATCTGAGGAATAAAAATGGCACTTTGACAGCTTATCTATAGAAAATAATTATGTCAAACCGCTATTTTTATTCTTCAGATAAAACTTATGTGACTTTTGAAAAATCAGACCTAATTCTTGTCAAAGTCCACCCTACGAAAATCAAAGCTCCAACTAACCTGAGTATGTCATAGTACTGAGCTAATCTATAACGTTTTGGGGCAGACAATGCTTGCATCACTGTAAACTTCCGAGGTCGTGAGACTGTCTTGTCAGGTAACCGTGACCATGGAACATAAAGGGCTATTGAAGGATCACCGTAGATTTTAGTCAGAACGAGTATGCCAGTAAAAGGTGGGAGGATTCATTGGATGATTTGACCACCATAAAAAGGTAGATTGGGAGAACATGTTTTCAATTGCAAAATGTAATTGTTATTATCATTACTACGGACCCTTTTCTTAGTGAATCAGTCCGACTGGTACTCGGCTAGTTTTCTGGCCTACCCAGTAACGTATGAACAGAGACACATGCTTAGTAAAAACTAGTTTTATCTGTGGTTACGGATCTGTAAGAAATTAAATCATCAAATGAGTCCCCCTACCCAAAGAGAGACTATGGAACGTTCCGGCACCACGGTTATCTGATAGTCCCGCGGCCCCGGCAGGCTTTGGCCCTCTAAGTAGGCCCCGTCAGATAGAGTATAAGCCTAGATACTGCATTGAAAGTGAATAAGATTTCAAAATTTCTTAAGAATGAAACGTAATTTCAAATGTTATTTCCAAGATTATGTTCAGTTCATTCTCTACAGGATCATCATGCGGTGTTAATGAGAGACTGGATGACTGCCCGGCTTGGCTGTGCAGACCACAACACTGCTCCGACGTAGGCTACCCAATAGCTTGTCCTGCGTATCAGGGGGATTCAACCACTAATCCGACCTGTCCTGGAAGTCCGGGCTGTGTCTGTATCGATGGCTTTGTTAGAAATGATTACGGGGCATGTATTCCTGTTGATCAATGCCGTAAGTCTTGTATCTTTGACGCTCTTTGTTTATATGTACGTTAATGAGTAACTTTTGCCCGCGACTTCGTCCGCATTGCAATATTGATATAACCTAAATAGAACGCAAAGGTAGACTGGTAGATAATGCCTTGTGGCATTCAGACTGTCATATTGTACTTATCACCATTCCACATTTATAAATAAATATCGGGATTAGGAAAAAGTGGCTAAATAATTACATCCGCACAGGGCATCTTCCGGGGCAAGCCGCGCCTTGCTCAGTTTGGTCTATGGATGGGCGACCATCTGTCATAACGAGTTTCCTCCATGCCTCGGAAAGCACGTAAAGCCGTTGGTCCCCGCTGACATTTGTAGATCTTTGACAGTCGTTACTAGTAATCAGAAGCTTTAAAGTCTGATAACCAGTCTTTCCATGGGGTATCCTATTACCGAGTCACTGAGTTGTGGAGATCCCATAGGCAGTCGCTCCATGTAAAATACTGACATCCAGCTACATCGGGTTTGACTGGGAGCCGACCCCAATATAATTAGGGAAAAAGCTAGGTAGATGATGATGATTAGGAAAAAGTACGCGGTAAATACAATATACATAGTATACACTTCAAGTACGTGTTAAACAAATTTCGAAAATCTTGTGATATGACCTCTGTAATGAAACTTTATTTACAGCATCATGTGGTGGAGATTTTAACGCGACACAAGGTTGTGGTATAAACTGCGGCAGATTTTGCTCGAACTACAAAGAGGAGAACGTTATTTGCCCTTTACGACCTTGTTTACTCAACGGGTGCGATTGCAGGGAAGGCTATGTGTTTGATAGCAACATCGGGAAATGTGTACTACCTGATGATTGCAGTAAGTTTTAAATAACTTTTCTTTGCATATCGCGTTGGTCGAGTCGAAAATCTTGAGTTGCGAATCTTTGATTTACTGGACCGACTCAAAATGGACCCGCGCAATCACGCGTTCTAAAAATACTCCATTTTAAACCTGACCCACTGCTCAATTTTAAAGTCGAGGAATATAAGAGGTCAGCAAATCGTTTTAGCCGACTTCAAAAAGAGGAGGTTCTAAATTCATCGGTGTATTCCCCAATTGACCTATTTAAAAATATCTTCTTTAGAAAATATCTGGTCCAAATCTACCCAAGCCTTCGAGAATCAAAGGCGTGATGTTAAATACATAATGTATTTTATGGATGTAATGCAAATAATAAAAGAAGCTTAATATAAGGGCGCTCCCTCACCGCGAGTATTCACCTCTAATGTAACGTTACAGATTCGAACATTCGAAAAAAATAGAGCATCGAATTGCGCACTTTTATGTTACATTACAGGTGAATGCTCGCGGTAAGGGAGTTTCATAACATAATTCATTGCTTCATTCATCATAAACGATTTATTCAATATGCATAGAAATATTAAAATAAATCTTATTGTAGCCCCCACCTGCGGAGATTATGAAGTATACGATATTTGTTCCAACGGTGGATGTCAAAAAAGAAACTGCACTCAAGAAGGAGAACCCATACTTTGTATAGATCCTATAACATGCATCGGGGCATGTGTTTGTCAAGAGGGATACCTGCGACTCAAGAACGGAACTTGCGTACCTGAAAATCAATGTCCACGTAAGTAAACATTTTTTTTTTAATCCTCCAAAAGAGATCCTAACACCTCGCTGCACATGTACTAGACTTGTTACCCGAGCTCTAACCAATGTAACTGTTTAAATGCACATTACCTACGTAATTCCTCAGCATAATAGGATATTTCACTCAAAAAAATTAGTTCGGAAGCAAAATGACAAAAAATATTTGACCCATCCTTTTTCTTTCATGTCGTCAATCAACGCATTAGACGATAGGTTTTCCGCCAGTCAATGCCATGGCAAAACCCAGTGCGATGGGCGCCTTACATAAACCAACCCACTGACGAAGATGCAACGTTTCTAAAAAACTGCGTTTAGACAACTGCGGTTTTACTTTTTGGATCCAACCGTGCTATTCGTATTTGACCGTGAACTCAGAAATAGAGTAGTACAATAGAAACAGAGGGTCGTAAGTAATAAACGCTCTGTAGCTTTATCAAATGGTCGAAACATCGCCCTACTACGGTCAGGAGATAGCCGGCGTCGCTCCCCCCGCTTGCATTTAGTAGAGCGACGTTTTTACCATTTGATAAACCTTCAGAGCGTTTGTTACTTACGACCCGTTGTTGCTTTTGTACTCGGTCTCCCTTACTTAGTGTTGGTTCAACGACAGGGGTATAATAAAACAATAGTATTAATTTGGATTTTTCATTATTCAGCGACATGTCCCGGGCCAAACGAATTTTACGACTGTGGTGTTGCGTGTGACACCGTCTGCTTGACACTGAACGAGCAGAGCAGGGACAACTGTCCCATCATCAACATACAGTGCAACAAAATGTGCTACTGCGAAGATGGTTACGCCAGGAATGAAAGTAACATCTGTATACCCATCGAAGATTGTCCTCGTAAGATTTTAATTAATTACTCATTCCTATTTAGAGTCTCTGCCACGACTGAAGTTCTGCGGAAATTTCGTGGCACTACATTTTTTAATGCAATTTGATGTAATGATATAAACTAGTAATCTAGTTTTTTTTTTGTTTGATTATATCAATTTTTGAAGAAACTTCTCCGATTTTCTCTTTGGCCTATTTGTCGCAAATACAATTTTAATGAGCCAGAAATTTTGCTCGAAATCCTGCCGAAGTCAAAGTTTTGTGATTTTCTCCTAGTTAGAATTTTGCGTAATAACCATAACCTGAGTCCATGCCCGACGATGACAATAGGTTCAGCTCGTTTTAGACAAGAAATAAAGATAAACAGCCTTACAACAAAAACTTAAACATCTGTTAAAGACTTGTCTAAAAAAAGTGTGACTACAAAACGGACCTTATCTCAACGTCGTAATTTTACATTTTTTTAGACAACTGTTCAACAAACGTTCAAAAGTTTTTGTGGTATGACAGAAAATATTTATAAGTTAAGTTAACACTCAATTTAATTTATCCATTAGACTACAATGTCATACTTATGTCATCATTTTACTTTCAGTATGACTGATTATCAGATTATTGGGCGTCTGATCAACTGTGGTAACTGATAAAGATGCATGGTCAGCCTAAGCAAGGGTTCCTTAAACTTGATCACTTGAAAAGCGTAGTGGGCTTTTATTTCTCCCATTCAATTGTCTTAACTTATTTTTTTCACTCTAGCACCCAGATGTCGTGACGACGAGAGATGGGAGGAGAATCCTTGCCAAGTCTGCGATCCTCTTACTTGTAGTGAAGTTGGCAAGACAAAGGAGTGTCCTCCAGTACAAGATGATGACTGCGATAATACACCAACCTGCATCTGTAAAGCCGGTCTTGTGAGAAACAGCTGTGGTGATTGCGTACCTAGCTCTCAATGTTAAGTTATTTCAGTTTGTTTTTTTTCTAGTTTCTTTAGTTAAGATATTTTTCTCTCATGTAGATTGAACTAGTTTAATTGTAATGTTTAATTTAGTTTAAAGTTGTAGTGAAGTATTTTGTGATTTTTCTTCATAAGAATTCACGCTACCGTTAAATGAAATTGTAAGCTTGTAAATTATAATAGGTACTAAAATGAGTATTCATTAGGACGTAATTGTAATTCTTCTTAAGCGAGTTTTAAACATTGACACGTAATTTTATTTTATTGAAATAAACTATTTGACTTTACTATGACTTTTTACCTTGCCTGATTACCTGACTTAATGGCTGGATTTAGAACTCGTAGCTACGAGTATATCAATGAAAAGACGTTAACGGCGACAGATGCTGCAACTCTGCCGAAATGCTAAGCGCATAGGGTTGAATATGAATTTCTGAACGACTTTGTGGTTGGTCATTATAATTACTGGGTGTAAGGGACAGCCCTCCGCAAACCTTCAGGGCTTGCTCACTAGACGAAACTAAACAACCTTCCACTCACTCGAAAATCGGCCTCACCATACAAAATTATAAACTTGATGGACAGTTCATATGGAGCGGTGAGGCCGACTTTTTTTTCATTTCCCGAAAAAAAAAAGTGGAAGTTTCTTGATTGTCTAGTAAGCAAGCCCTGAAAGTTTGCGGAGCTGCGGAGGGCTGTCCCTTACATCCAGTATATGGGAACGGATTAATGAAGTTTTATATTAATAGCTGCTATAAATGAAAAATAATCACATTTAGTGAAAGTGTTCTAGTCTTTGTAAATTTTAAGTAAGATATTAAGCGTAAAATCTAAAAACTTAAAAGATTAAAAATAACTTTTTCGTACCACTTGCTCAAAAAAGTGACATTCTATGCCACAAAAAGCGAACATAACAATAGTCATTTTTAATCTGTGAAAAACAGGGAAAGAATGTTGTACTGAATTTTATTCTCTCTCTAGGGAGAGAATGTGATTTAAATTTGGAATACTTAGATTACGGTAGACTCGATCGAAAGCTAACCAGAATAATAAAACATTAAAAAATAAAGATTTCGAGTCGACAACATATATCCGCAAAATTCGGATTGTCGAGTATTTTGTAAATTTCTAATGATTTTCTGACCAGACAGATCGCAGCCGCCATTATTGACATCGGTTATCACGTTGAGTTTTTTTCTTTCTTTCTTTATTTTCGGCCTATGACTTACCGTGACACCTACATTTAGTACCTTGATGTGTGTATTTGGGACACACGTTTCACCCGAGCGAAGCCGGATTTTCATCTAGTTAAATAAAATTACGAAAACCGACGAGGCCGTATGAGCTTGATGCCTTTGCTTTTTTAATTTGCCGCGTTTTTGTATTCTTCAAATACATAAACGTTGAGTTTATTTTTACTTATTTTTATAAATAAGTTAATGTTAAATATTAATGTTTAAAATGCGTATCTCATATTATTACTGTGTTATTTTTTTCGCAAATGGTACGAAAAGTAGAGTATTTTCCTCGGTGATAAAGCTGTCTTAGTCTTGGGTGAACTTAAATCCCTCGCTACACTCAGGACTCGTCTTAAATCCCTCGCTTCGCTCGGGAGTAAACCTCGAGTCCTTCGTTACGCTCGCGATTTAATTCGCCACCCGCGACAGAAGACCCTGCTTTATCCCCTTGGTTAATAATCTACTATTATCGATTCTAGTACTGCATGTTTTATTTATGTCCTACAAACCAAGTATTAGCTTCCATTTCATATCTTGTCTTAATTTTAGTAGATAAGTAGATAATTTGGGTAGCATTGTACTTAGAAATATCAGTATTGCAATGATGTTATAATTTGGCCTTGAGTAATTGGTCCCGTACTTACGAACTTTCGACAAAATGACGAAAAAGTAAATGACAAGTAAGTTTTATTTAATTTCAATGAAAATTAGGCATACTTTTGAAAAGTAAAATAACCAAGTTATATTCTTAAGTAGGTCCCATAAGTAGTTTTGATTATTATTGATTAAAAATGTAGTAGTGAAATGGTTTCGTCCTAATATTTGGAAACGTGATTTTTTGAAATTGAATTAAAGATGAAGAGTCTGTATTTCGTCTTTTTGCTTTTTTGTCCTAAGACATCCTTGCCTTCGATCTTAGAAGATGCCATATTGACTCAAGCTGGTGCAATATCACGATGTGTAATTCATTTCTCCACCATTGCTCTCGAAATTATACATCGGGCATACTGCATCGAACAAACTAAAAATCCTCAATATCGGTTCATCCAGAAAATCCATCCATTGAGAAATTCAAACAAATAGAAATATTAGCACCAAGCGCCATTGTATAATTAACAAATAACGATACTATAATATAATTTAAGTTATTTGAATTCGTGAATAGCTGTTGTATCGGTTTTTTATAGGTCACGATTCGAAGATTTCGAAGAATAATTAATGAGCGTTTTGAGCGTTTGTTATCTTTCCTCAAATTGCCTTGTTTTTTTCTTCATAAAATTAAACACTCAGTTAAATTGAATTTTGATATACATTAGGGGTTACAATAGACTGTAAAGAAATGGTGCTATTCCAATAAGGCCAATTAGAGGTAGATATCAGGTAGATAAGCCTGTCTTCCTTGCCTAGTAACTAGTGAGGTTAAAAAAGTACGTTTTTTACACATACGAGTAAATAAAATAAATAAATAATCCACAACTATCACACAACGCCATCTTGTCCCAAGCTAAGCAGAGCTTGTGTTATGGGTACTAGACAACTGATAAACATACTTTTATATTTCTAAATACATCCATAATATTATAGATATATGTATTACACCCAGACACAGAACAAATGATCATGCTCATCACACAAACATTTGTCCTGGGTGGGAATCGAACCCACGACCCCCGGCATAGCAGTCAGGGTCACTAACCACTAGAGACTAGACCAACAGGCCAGTCATAAAATACAGTAGTCAGTAAATGACTGTGCATTTTCTCGAAGTGGTATGAAAAATATCAAGTTTTAATTCCGCGATAAAAATCCAGGCTTGGATGCAGGATGCAGTCGAATTCTTCCGCCCTCATGCTATGCACATGCAAGAGAGGAATACATGCAAGAAAAAGCCAGAGAAAGATGTGAACATGCCATGCAACCAAAGCTATACTCGACATGTCTTTCTTTTAAATCCATCCAAAGCTTGTCTTGAAAAGATCGCTGTTAGCGATAAGATCGCCCTTTATGTTACCCTATGTAAAAGATATATCAGTAAATACCCATAATTTGTATGGTTTGCATAATAAAGAGTATAAGACAATGACGAGAAGAGTTTTAGTACCGGCACTACTTATTACAAAATCCAACTACACGTGTACGAAAATTATGTACCTATTTGATAAATGTTTCAGTTAAATGTTTCAACTGAAAAGAAAACTTTATTTTTTTATGTATAACAAAAAAAAAACCTTAAACGGAGACGAACGCCATTAATCCTTGATAATAACCTTCGTCGATTGGACGGCGTGGATTTATACATAAAAATCCTGTCAGCTCACGAGGTCGCAGTTTTTCCATACTTTAGGTTATCCTTGACCAGGTTAACAGGTTTGCATGCAGATGGTCCGAGACGCAATTGCAGCAACCATGATTCACCGCATCGAAGAACAATAATAATATAGTAATTATCTAGACACGATTTAGTTTTTGTCATTTTGCGGTTTTTTTTTTCAATTTAATTTATGATCAATGCCGTTTTTTGTTTGTTATTTGGGACACAATTAGTTATCAATTGTACGGTGGAAACAATGATGAAAAGTACTCCAAAAGAAGAGAGAAGTTTCTCTCTGATACTTCTCTGAGAGACTCAATCACACAAAAACACTTTTTTTTACGTGGTAAAATCATCAAATGAGTCCTCCCACCTCAGGCAAGGCGGGAGAGTCTCTCAGACTTGTACTGACTTAAATCCACGGTGTCATTCAATAGCCCTTTATGTTCCGAGGTCACGGTGATGGAATGAGTCCCGCGACCACACAAAAGCACTTGCCAGGAATTAGTAGGTACTTCGAGATCCACATTATTGTGTGTCGTGTCTGTGCTCCTGCGGACGGATACCTTATGACGCATCGATGGGGGCAGGCTTGCGTTCATCCGCAATATCAGACACCGAATCACTCACAGAAGCGATAGGGATCATAATGTTAAACATCAAAAAATTAAATATCGATAAAAATTAACATATTATCAATGGTTTTACCCAAACCTTAATATTTTGATGAGTGCGATCCATGAAAAACTTCTCAGAATGTAGCTTAAAATAAAAAAAGTAATACAAAGAAATAAATATTGACTACACTTCAGTTTTGGTGACTGAAACATTGTTGGTTTATACCTTCCATTTGTTAACAAGTGCACGAAGTCGTGTTCAGAGGTATATAAAGTAAATAGTCTTGTAATGTACCGAAACAGTGTCGTTGGTGATAATGTGGAAGCCACTCGTGGTACTAGCCATAGTGGTGAGTTCGGCTTTGGTATCGGAAAGTACAACCCCTATTCTTGACAGTAAGTACAAACAATTTTTCAACAAAAAATTTAAACAGCTTTTTATTTAATTAAATGTTTAAATATTGCTTTTTTTCTCATTAATTTTAATCAGCTCTTTTTAATATTAACAGTCCAAAGTTCATATCGATGACAGTTTTGGATAAAAAAGAAATAAAAGAAATAAAGATAACTTTATTCATAAAACATTTCACAAAGATATGTATATAGAACGATACAGAAAGTTAATAAAACTATAATAGAAATAGTGCCTACATTAAAAATTGTGTACAGCTAAATGACAATAATCACATGTAAAAAATATTTATATGGGCATTCAAATTATATGTAGCGACCTGCCTGAACTAAGTTTATAAAAACCTGTGTTTCAGGTCAAATGGAGAGTAATAAATTCATTGGTTTACCTTTCATGATTATACAGCCCCAGTTTTTAGAATATCATCAAATGAATACTTTCCGCCTTGGTTGGAGCGGAAGGGACTGTCAGACTTGACTGCCTAAATAAATAAAAACCGTCAAAGCGCGTGTCGGAACGCAGAAATTGAAGGGTTTCGTAGTCTGGGTTGAATAATAAAACCAAACTTACATTGGCAGCCAAAACATGTTTTCCAATACATTATGTTCAGGAAAACATTATGTTATATACAAGTCGAAAAGCATACTAAGGGGTTCGCGAGAAATTTTTGCCCAACTTTATGTGTACGGAGGTACTACATCTTCATTCCTGCCAAATTATAGCTCTAAAGTACTAAAAGTGTTTGAGCTAAGCCGCGGACAGACGGACATGACGACACTTCAGACCACTGATCCTGAAGACACCTTCCTTCCTTCAGTTGCCCTTTACTTTCCAAAATTTCGTGAACTTCTTTAGACATTCCTACAACCCATCATACCGTTAACAGAAAATACTGCGAAGCGCAATCGCTTGGGTGTTGAGTAAAGATGAAAATAAATATTCACCTTGTAAAATTTTATATGACGTGTAAAACAGTGAATACCTCCATTTGTTGGCATAAAAACATTGAAAAACTGGCCCAAAAGAAGATAACATAATTATTTAATGAAAGTGAATTGAATAGAAAAAAAACCGTTATCGTTCATACCTCTTTCAAAACTAGTTGAAGATAACCTGTCTACCTAGCTAATGCATAAATATTTATTTAATAGAATAGGTAGTCTAGAGACAATCAATTAATTTAGATACAAGGAAAATTATTCATATTTTTTGTTCCTAATCATTTTGTATCCTTTTTTTTGTTGCCATAGCGTTTGACAAATGCCAGAAACCAAATGAAATCTATCACAAGTGTCCGAACCCATGTCCCCCAAGGGAATGCGGGATCAATAAAGCGCTAATCTATTGTGCCCCTACACCAAAACTTGGATCAAAATACTGCAAACCGGGTTGTATATGCGCCGATGGATTTCTTAGAAACAAAGCTGGCAATTGCATTCCTGAGAAGGACTGTAGTAAGTGTTATTAATACCAATATTTTAGATATTCATATGAAACCCCTAAACCAAACTTGAGTAAATAGGTTATTTCTAGGCAAGAATGCATGACCGTCGACCACAGCATTAGCAGCAAATAATCAAGATGGTTTTCTAACCCGACGTTTTCTAAAGTTGATAAAAAGTGAGCAAGAAAAAAAAACAGAATTTGTTTCACTGATATCATTAAAAAAAATACATTTAAAGCAACGGCTCCAATCGAACTAGGTCTGTGTTCGGAATTTGAAGATGTCGGGCTTAGTAAGTCATCCAGAAAGTTAAAAATAGAAAGACAATAAGCACTTTGTGAACGACAAAATTCATCGTCGTCATCATCATCCGCCTAGCCATTTTCCCAACTATAATGGGGTCGGCTTCCAGACGGACCAGATGCAGCTGAACCAGTACCTACTTTACATTGAACAACATACGAACGAAAATTAAATAATAATACTTCGCCGAGGAATATACTCTAATTGTTAATCTCCAGCCAATATTTTTTATTACAGAATACGATTGTGCCAAGAATGAGACTCTAGACTCGTGTTACTCCGATTGCCCACCCCGCTTCTGTGGTGTGAATATAGCAGCAGTTACATGCCTTGCAATAAATGAAACTGAATGTAAACCTGGCTGTCGATGCTCTGACGGATACTTACGAAATGGTGAAGGACGGTGTGTACTTGAAAAGGACTGCCGTAAGTATAAAACGTAACCAGTCGTTCAGAAAATAAAAAAATAAAAACGACAACATTGATTAAAGAAAAAATACTCGCACACTACATTAGCGGAATACTAGGTCATACGCGCCGGTTGACAACAGGCTCCTTCATTTTAGCATTCAAACTTACTGCTCGAAACCGCACGCGAGTGTGGTCATTGTTGGCGTATAACATGATCGAAGCCGAGGGCCATTGGGCTTTTGTCAACTAGGGCATTATAAAATGGCGTATTACCTAGTTTTACCCTATAAGTATGTTTAACGCATCTCCTTCTCTACATCCAGCTACATGTCCGAATCAGAATGAAGTGTACGACGTTTGTCCCGCCTCATGTCCTTCCCGCCGATGCGATGTAGATGATAGACTGATTTTATGCGCCCGTCCGCCAAAACCTGGTGATCCAAACTGTAAGCCAGGGTGTCGATGTGCTGATGGATTTGCAAAGAACGCTCGCGGCATATGTATTCCAAGGGATCAGTGTCGTAAGTTATTTCTTTTTGGTTTATTAGCGTCAGTTTTCAATACAATATAAAGATTCGTTTGTTTGTTTGTATTGAATTGGCTCCGAAACTATTGGATTCATTTCTAAAATTCTTTCATCAGTAGATTGCGGCTTTGGTCCTGAGTGACATAAATAAGTTAAGTTAGTAAATGATAAATCGCGTTCATATTGCAATTTTAATATGCTCAAAATTAACCATAAGTTTGTTTTTACCAGCTCAAAATCAATGCACGGGAGCCAATGAGACATATAACGAATGCCCCAATCCATGTCCACTTCAAAAATGCGATGTAGACCCCAGTGTTATTAAATGCGCGGCCCCTCCAAAACCTGGTGATCCTGCATGTCAGCCAGGTTGTGTTTGTTTAGATGGATACGCAAGAAATGCCGAAGGAAAATGTATTCTGAGGGATGAATGCCGTTAGTAGATAATTATTTCATTTTAAATCCGGACATAGTACCTATGCATAGTTATGGATGATTCATCATACCCTCTTGGTATTTTAAACGCTCTGAAAATATATTTTTTATTCTTTACCAGCTCAAAATCAATGTAAGGGAAGAGCCAATGAGACATACAACGCATGCCCCAATCCATGTCCACCTCAAAAATGCAATGTAGACCCCCGTGTGATTAGATGCGCGGCCCCTCCAAAACCTGGCGATCCTGCATGTCAGCCAGGTTGTGTTTGTTTAAATGGATACGCAAGAAATGCCGAAGGAAAATGTATTCTGAGGGATGAATGCCGTAAGTATATATTTCATTTTAAATCCGGACAGAGTACCTATGCATAGTTATGGATGATTTATCATACCCACATGGTATTTTAAACGCTCTGAAAATATTTTTTTATTCTTTACCAGCTCAAAATCAATGTAAGGGAGCCAATGAGACATACAACGCATGCCCCAATCCATGTCCACCTCAAAAATGCGATGTAGACCCCAGTGTTATTAAATGCGCGGCCCCTCCAAAACCTGGCGATCCTGCATGTCAGCCAGGTTGTGTTTGTTTAGATGGATACGCAAGAAATGCCGAAGGAAAATGTATTCTGAGGGATGAATGCCGTAAGTATATATTTCATTTTAAATCCGGATTTAGTATCTATCCATTGTAATGGATGATTCATCATACTTACGATGAAATAACTTTTGATTCTTTACCAGCTCAAAATCAATGTAAGGGAGCCAATGAGACATACAACGCATGCCCCAATCCATGTCCACCTCAAAAATGCGATGTAGACCCCCGTGTGATTAGATGCGCGGCCCCTCCAGAACCTGGCGATCCTGCATGTCAGCCAGGTTGTGTTTGTTTAGATGGATACGCAAGAAATGCTGAAGGAAAATGTATTCTGCGGGATGAATGCCGTAAGTACTTATGCCATTTTAAATTCGGATTACGTACCTATCCATAGTAATGAATGATTCATCATACCCATGTCGTATTTTAAATAAAATGAAAATATATATTCTTTACCTGCTCAAGAAAAATGCAGAAGCCTCAATGAGACATACAATCAATGCCTTAATCCATGTCCACTTCAAAAGTGTGATGTAGACCCAAACCTGATCGACTGCGCGGCCCCTCCAAAGCCTGGTGATCCTAACTGCGTAGCTGGATGTGAATGTTTTGATGGATACGCGAGAAATGATGACGGAAAATGTATTCCGAGGGATCAATGCCGTAAGTATATATTTCATTTTAAAACCGGATTTGCTACCTATCCATAGTAATGGATGATTCATCATACTACATCGTATTCTAAATGCAATGAATTTTACCTTTATCCTTTACCAGCTCAAGAGAAATGCAGAGCGCTCAATGAGAGATACAATAAATGTCTCAATCCATGTCCTCTTCAACGATGTGATGTAGATCCACGTTTGATCAAATGCGCGGCCCCTCCACAGCCTGATGACCCTAAGTGCGTGGCTGGATGCGAATGTCTTGATGGACAAGCCAGGAATGATGACGGCATATGTATTCCGAGAGACCAATGCCGTAAGTTGCCGTGTGTTTTTATTTTTTTTTGACGATGCGCTTGAGATTATTTTACTCCCTAGCCGCAGTGGTAGACGCCCACGGCGGACGTCGGAAGACGACCTCCAGCCACCAAAGGCGCGGGTGGGCATGCGGGCGGTGAGTAATGGGTGATTCGCTGTCCGACCATGGACGGACATCGCGCTGTGTGCCTCGCGCTCCTTAAACTTAAGCATCATGACGGGGCCCCTCTTCAGAGGGCCAAAGCCTGCGGGGGTCGCGGGAATAACAAATTATCGTGACTCCGGAACGTAAAGGGCTATTGAAAGACACCGACTTTAGTCAGTACGAGTCTGAGAGTCCCTCCCGCTCTGGTGTTTGCTACGCGCGTCCACCGCGGCGTCAAAAAAACTTCCTGTAATTACCGTTGAAAACAATGTTGGAATTGGCTAGTACTGGTAGGTACTGTGCTATATCGACAAAAAGCATCTTTTACTCCCGTTTTTCATAAAAGTTATCAATCTATTGTCCTTATTTTCAGCGCAAAACTGTAAAAGAAAGCAAGAAATTTACTCTAAATGTCCAGCTTTCGTTTGCCGACCCCAAAAGTGTACGGAAGTAGGGTTTCCACAGCCCTGTCTAGAACCTGGACCTGATTCGTCTTGTCCTGTCACACCTGGATGTATTTGTCAAAATGGCTACGTCAGAAATAGCGACGGAGATTGTATCCCTATAAAACAATGTCGTGAGTACTTAAATTACTGTAAATATTACGACTCATGTTTCCGACTTAACAAAGAATTTTGTATATACATAAATTACACGAGACAACGCAAGCAATATGTTATCTACCTGTCTCGTCTAATGTGGTTACTTGGAAATTATGGCATTTTTTTTCAAGGTGTCACTACTAGGGAGTCGCACACATACATATATTTATCTTTAATTCGTTTAAATGTTATTGATGCTTTATGTTGTTTTCATTATCATAACTTTTCTATTATACATATCAACTTTATTCATTCTTTATTCATGCCCAAAAGAAAGTTACTTTACATTAACTGAAATGAAAACTAGATAATGAGATAAATAAAAGGAGAAATTCTACACAGAAGAGTAATTCCGTATATGTTTTGCAGCTACATGCGGAGGGGATCCTAACGCGACACCGGGTTGCGGTGTGAATTGCGGTAAACGTTGCTCCGATCGCAATAAAACAGAGCCTGCAGTATGCACCCTAATATGCAATGAAAATGGTTGTGATTGCCGTGAAGGCTATTTGTTAGATGATAACACGGGGATGTGTGTTCTTCCTGGTGACTGCAGTAAGTTATATCCAACCAAAAACATACCTGTTAAAAACGGGGGCAAGTTCGCCTAAAAAAGGGTTGAAATGTTATCAATGGAACTTGAAAAGAAAATGTTTTTACGTAGGCTTTGGTCTACGGAAGAACACTTTCTTTTCTTTTATATTTTTCTTTTAACTTTCATAAACTCAATACAAAAGATACGTATAACACGAGTTTCAGTCCTGGGAAATGACTAATTAACAGTTTAATATGAGTTTAAATATAAAGCTGCAGGTATAATCACAACGAGAGTTCGTAATTCGACAATATATCATTTTGTTAATGACGTAATGGTCGAATAACGAACTCGTATTACGTAAATGAAAATTATCGTTAAATAATTCTGAACCACAACGTCAACCTTTGGTAATTAATATCCGCTTATTAAAGACAAAATTTAATTTGGTAAACAGCACCGACATGCGGCAAAGACGAAGTCTATTCAGCCTGTACTCAAGGCGACTGTGCACCGAAGACTTGTTCAGAATTAGGATATCCGATACCATGTCCCAGAATTGACCCCAAAGATTGTAACAAAGGATGTTTGTGTAAGGAAGGATACGTTCGCGCCGAAAATGGCACGTGTATACCGAAAGATCAATGCCGTAAGTATAACAGTTAATAATGTTCAAATAAAATTTCAGCATTTCACAAAGTCTAATGTACGGTTAAGACCTACCAGTTATATAATCCGTGATAACAGCAATCATATTTTTATGTCCTTGCCATGAAAACTTTTAATGACACACGTTTTGACACATAGTTCTCACTTAATATAGAATCATAACATGAAAGATGTAGCCAAAGTTTTGTGACAATATTCTAATTTAAAATCAAAATAATTATTTCCACTATTTTGTCTTTATTAAAAGAAGATTCCTAAGTTTGAAATGGGTAGGGCAGAACAGTACTTCCACGGGTATTATGTCTGTTCTGACTAGAATTGCTGTTTTGATAATATACAACCTTCGATCTGTAACAACAGTTGTTATTACTACAACACTATAAGGCCTGGATAAATAGTTGTTACTAAGCCAATGCCAGTGCCAGTGGTATCAGTCATGGCTTACGAGTTGTAGGTCGTGGGTTCGATCCCCGCCAGGCGCATTACTTTGTATAACTTATTTCATCACCACTGCTCTCAAAACGGTGAAGGAAAATATCGTGAGGAAACCGGCATGTCTTAGAACCAAAAATTCGAAGATATGTGACATCTACCAATCCGCACTGAGCCCACGTGGTGGATTTAAGGCCCACTCTCTCTCACAAAGAAGAGGCCTGTGTCCCAGCAGTGGGAACATTATAGGCTGATGATGATGAAGCCAATGCCAAGCCTAGGCAATAATTTTCATGGAAATTTCTGACTTATGACGTAGCCAAGCACTGACTTTGGTTTGGCTATGGCTTAGTAACGACTATTTGTTTAGGTCTAAAAGGGCCTATTAGTAAATGTTGATTGCCAACGTTAAGATCACGGTGATCTTTATAGTAATGGACCTGGATGTAACTATAAAAGGACTGTTATTATCTACAGCGTTTATTATAAATATGTGAGCGGGTTTTAAGAATTAGAAAAAATCACATGCAGACAATCAACAGACATCAATTCATTATTATAAGAATGAACACAATACTGCACACGGTTTACAAGCAGGAGCTTAATTTTCAACATTTTCACAGCTTCAGGATGCGGAGGGGATATAAACGCGAGACCAGGTTGTGGAGTGAACTGTGGCAGATATTGCTCCAATTATAACAGTTCAAAACCTGTGGCATGTCCAGAAATATGCAACTTAAACGGCTGTGACTGCAAAGAAGGTTATGTGGTGGACGACAACACTGGAAAATGTGTCCTTCCGAGTGAATGCAGTAAGTTTGATTCCCCCAGCAACAACTTCCTGGTCAAAGATAGCTATTTTTTATTTTTTGGGACAAACCCACGACACTATTCCCAAATCATTACAACTCCTGAGAGCCATAATCAACAGTGACAACTACCAGAAAAGCGCCATGCCAATGAAGTTCGACGTGTCCTTATCTTGGATCCTGCAAAGAAATTAATCAGAAAAGAATAGTAGAGGAGTAGGAAATAGTTATTTGTTATACAAGAGTGCAAAGTTGATTTTTAACCGCGTGTTCAATTTTGATGACCGAGCAAGCGAATGATTCTAAAATTGAATCACGAGTGCAACGAGTGATTCAAAATTAGAATCATGAGCGATAGCGAGGGAATCAAAAGAGCACAAGGTGAAAAATCTTTGCACTCGAGTGCAACACGTAACTTTTCATCCCACCTCAGCGAGGAAATGACTAAATGCAAACAAATAAAAACAGATGTACATTGTACAAACACAAGATAGGCTTTTATTTCAGTTTAGGTATTAACTAAGACATTATTATAGAACAGAATAATTTTTAAATTAAAACAAATAATACTTAGGTAGTAGTTGAAAACTACTACCTAAGTATTAAGTTACTTATTTTTATCTTGGTTTGTCATAACATAACAATAAGACGTGAAAGGAAAACCGCACAAAGCAAATAAAAAAGGTAAAACAAAGTACTGAGCCAAGAATGTTCCGGGTCTGCGATTTTAACAAAATAATTATAGATTACGCTCCAAGGGAGGCGTATTGAATTCCGAAGCGATACAAAGGATTCTGGGGGTGAACCTCCGTCCGTGGCGCAGCGAGGAGGTTCAAGTGTTAATACCCGAAAGAAACGAGGGAATAAAGTTAAAAATCCTTAGTGAAGCGAGGGATTCAAGTTAGCCCAAGGCAATGCAGCCTTACACCAGAGGAGCGTACTCTGCTTCCCCACCTAAGGCGAGATTTGATGTTACCACATCAAATTTCAAAAATAGAATTTGTTTCCTCGACAACCTTCGAACGTCAAGCGGGCACCACAGCAAGCGATCAGCTGTTGCGGTCACCGGCCGCCATTACTGCTGCTACTCTTTTGTTCATACGATGTTCTAAATTCAAATTTACTTTATTCACTAGAGGATAAAAACGGCTTTTACTCACTTGAGGATAAAAACGGCTTTTACGGTCAGATATCGAAGAGCAAAAGTACCCTTTCCGAGATGGGGGGATGAAATAGTTATTTGTTATACAAGAGTGCAAAGTTGATTTTTAACCGCGTGCTCAATTTTGATGACCGAGCAAGCGAATGATTCTAAAATTGAATCACGAGTGCAACGAGTGATTCAAAATTAGAATCATGAGCGATAGCGAGGTAATCAAAAGAGCACAAGGTGAAAAATCTTTGCACTCGAGTGCAACACGTAACTTTTCATCCCACCTCAGCGAGGAAATGACTAAATGAAAACAGATAAAACAGATGTACAAACACAAGATAGGCTTTTATTTCAGTTTAGGTATTAACTAAGACATTATTATAGAACAGAATAATTTTTAAATTAAAACAAATAATACTTAGGTAGTAGTTGAAAACTACTACCTAAGTATTATTAAGTTACTTATTTTTATCTTAGTTTGGCATAACATAACAATATGACATGAAAGGAAAACCGCACAAAACAAATAAAAAAGGTAAAAAAAAAGTACTGAGTCTGAGATTTTAAAAAATAATAGCAGATTACGCTCCAAGGGAGGCGTATTGAATTCCGAAGCGATACTAAGGATTCTGGGGGTGAACCTCCGTCCGTAGCGCAGCGAGGAGGTTCAAGTGTTAATACCCGAAAGAAACGAGGGAATAAAGTTAAAAATCCTAAGTGAAGCGAGGGATTCAAGTTAGCCCAAGGCAACGCAGCCTTACACCCGAGGAGCGTACTCTGCTTCCCACCTAAGGCGAGGAAACAAATTCTATTTTTAAAATTAAAAAAAAAATAGAATTTGTTTCCTCGACAACCTTCGAACATCAAGTGGGCACCACAGCAAGCGATCAGGCTGTTGCGGTCACCGGCCGCCATTACTGCTGCTACTCTTTTGTTCATACGATGTTCTAAATTCAAATTTACTTTATTCACTAGAGGATAAAAACGGCTTTTACTCACTTGAGGATAAAAACGGCTTTTACGGTCAGATATCGAAGAGCAAAAGTACCCTTTCCGAGATGGGGGGATGAAAAATATGTTTTCACTTCCCACCGTGTCAGCAGGAGACAGAACAAAACAAGGCCAATAGGCAGAAAGGGATATTACAAAGAGAGCTAGTCTACACAATCATAAAGTCGTAGTACTTTAATCTTTATCTTCAATAATCATTATCTAGATCATTAAATAAACGTTACAAGGACTACCCTTAATTATGACAGTAATTTGTATTGCATTAAAGATTCTTTGCAAATCTGACATGGTTCGCTAATAATATTTTAAATACGTTTACACCACCATGTTTAAAATTTTAAAAGGTCCAAGGTGTGGTAGCAACGAAGTCCTCTCAAACTGCAGCAACGGTGGATGTGGACCCTGGCGCTGTGCAGATGTAGGAAATCCGACGGGTTGCGTGAAAATGGACCAGAAATATTGCACTCTCGGTTGTGTCTGCCGAGAGGGTTATGTGAGAGACGAAAATGAACGTTGTATTCTAGCAACTGAGTGCCGTAAGTATTAATAAATTACTTTTAAAAATCTCCAAAAGGGAATCTTTTAAAATATTAAACAATGTTTTTTTTCATCTAGCTTCATGTGGCGGCGATGAAAACGCAGTGGCTGGTTGTGGCGTAAATTGTGGAAGACTTTGTTCAAACTACAAGATCGCAGATCAGATATCATGCATAGCTGTTTGCTATCCCAACGCCTGCGACTGTAAACCAGGCTTCGTTTTAGACGAAAATACAAAGAAATGTGTCGAGCCTGAAAATTGCAGTAAGTGTTTGCTAATTAGATCTCTTTATTTCTAATCCTTCGACCATGACTTTGACTGCCTAGTTAAACCTGTAGTTGCAAGCACTGCTGTTGTTGCACATAAGGCCTCAGGTTGGATCTCTTAGTTGGGCAAAGTGTTAAAGGGTTATTCATCAGTAATTTGTAAGGAGCAGTTCACAGACTGAATCTGTGTCTGGTAGATGAAACTAGCCGCGTGGCTCTTTCGCCAGTAAAGTACTAGTACCTACTCATTATTTGTTTGGCTATTTTGAAATTATTAGCCGACATTTATCGTTTCATCTGCTTTTTTTAAAGCGGTTATCAATTTAAAAGTTCAAAAAAATATGTCCCAAAAATGCACACAATTATCATTATAATTTCCAGCACCAACTTGTAGCAATAACGAAGTATTCTCTGATTGCGTTAATGGTGGATGTGAACCGCAGTACTGCTCACAGTTAGGACAACCCGTGGCTTGTGTTAGACCTGCTCAGTGTAAGCCAGGATGTAAATGTGCTGTGGGTTACGTAAGAGACGACAATGGTAAATGTGTACCGAAAGACCAGTGCCCGAGTAAGTATTTTTGTTTCCCTATTTTTTATCACGTGGCCCATAACTACTATGAATTTGCAAAAAAATATAATTAAGCATGTAACGCCGATACCAAAATGAGATCTTCCTGCTAGGTAAAAGGCCAATCCGTAACGACTAAACTCACTTACGTCTCACTCAAGTCAATTCAGAAATTGAAATATCTCTTGAAACAATATTTGTTAAGAATTATTTACATTGAAGCTGTTTCTTGTTCCACTTGAAAGAAAAATGAAATTTAAATATCTAAAAAAGCATTAAAAAGACTAACAACAAGTTATAAATGTCCCACAGAAAATTGCAAAGGACAAAATGAGATCTATGATCCATGTCCTTCAACTTGTCCGCCGCAGACTTGCGAAAGTATCGGAAAAAAATACTTCTGTCCACTACAACCCAGTAACTCAACTTGCTACGGCGCCTGTCGATGCAAACCAGGCTACTACAGAAATAAACTCGGAGATTGTATTTCGAAGACGAATTGTTGTAAGTTTTTTGTTTGGATCTAAACCAATAACAAAGTCTTAGCTGATGATATTCTTTATTTTCTAAAAATATGTGTACATAAAATATTTGCCATAATCGAGTAACATATTTGGGTTGAATCAGGGCCAAACAAATGACGTTAGAGATTATGTGTAGATTTGATCGTTGAAACTGCTATTTATTTCTTTATTACTACGTACTGATTAACTTATAAGATGATTTTTTAAATTCCAGTGAAATGCAACGGTCCCAATGAATTCTATTCATGTGGCGGTGCATGTGACAACGTCTGTGCAACACTATCCAAACAGAACCAGACCAACTGCCCCATCATTAACATTAAGTGCAATGAAATGTGCTACTGTGAAGAGGGATACGCTAGGGATGCAAACAATACTTGCATTCCCATTGAAAACTGTCCAGGTAATATTTCATCTCATTGAACAGAAAATTTTGACTGCTGTCTTTCCTATTAAATCAGTTATTTTTACCAAGTCAATATTGAACAAAAAATATGTTTCATGTTCAAGGAATATGTGGCAGCAACGAAAGATGGGACAAGTGTCCAGCAAGACAATGCTCTCCACAGTCGTGCAAAGATTTAGGTTTCAATAAACCGTGCGAATTTGACGAAAATACACCCTGCCCTGGTCCACCTGGATGCGTCTGCGACTTTAACTGCGTTAGGGATCAGAATGGAAAATGTATCCCGAAAACAGATTGCCGTAAGTCAAATTGATTTATGTTACACTACAAAACAATTGAAAATATCATGACCCAGTTGAATAAAAAATAATATGGCATATAGTGCCACCACTTTAATGAGTCGATGCTTAAAGAGTATAGAGGCGAGGGGTTACGACGACAAAAGGGATGGAAAGAGGACTCATTAAAGCGGTCGATGAAGGCCCCCTAGCGGCAAACGTAGGGTAAGAAGTTCTTAGCATGGCGGTTGGTAGCAACTAAATGATTAGCTGAACACTCAGTTAAAATTCAAAGATACATTCTCTGTTTTAATAAAAGTTGCCCCAAACTAGAATTATCCCCTGTGTTGTATATAAACACACAGACTCGGAACAACCAATCTGAAATGAAAATGATGTAATTGATTTGATTTGAATCCGTGAGATGTTGCGCAGAATTAATAAATCTAAGAGTTTAATTCCTTGCAGCATCGTGCGGAGGTGATCCGAACGCAAAATCTGGTTGCGGCTTAAACTGTGGCAGACTTTGTTCTAACTATGACAAAGGACCAGTACCATGTCCAAGGATCTGTTTCCCAAACGCTTGTGACTGCAAAGCAGATTATGTTTTTGATGAAAATACAGGAAAATGTGTGCTTCCACAACAGTGCAGTAAGTTTTTTTTTCAAAAGGGTCTAATTTTTACTACTCGGCACAACGTGTATAGAATTCATCATTCATATTCCTGTCTAGCTATATCACTTGAGGTCGGTGCAACACCTTTTCTTCTTCCATTCTTCCCTATCTGACATTGTATTTGTCAGCATTTGCTCTTTCATTTCATTCCTCATATAAGTCATCTTTCTTTGGCCTCTATCCTATTCATCAATATTATTATACTAATCATCTTTTTGTTCATTAGTTTTGTCTTCGAGTTTCGTTACTAATTTAATTTGAACCTGTTTCATAGATTTTGAATCATTACTATTATTTGCAGCACCAGTTTGTAAAGAGAATGAAGTATTTTCCAATTGTACCAATGGTGGATGTGATGCTAGAAATTGTTCGCAATTAGGACAACCAGTACCTTGTATAAAATTAGATCCTGAATCTTGTATCAAAGGCTGTGTCTGTGCAGAAGGATATTTACGTGCAAAGAATGGTACTTGTGTTCCGGTAGATCAATGTGGCAGTAAGTACAAATCAAATACTATCTACTTTTACACAATGACTTACGAATTCGAGGATCACATAAACGAAGCAGAATTAGGAACTTGGAAAGAATTACATCATTAATTACAGCACTAGGAATGTAAGGAAGGAAACATAGCTTACTTTAAAGTAGAAAGAAAAACACAATATGAATTAAAAAAAGTGAATCAAAGTTCAAGGGCTTAGTAAATAAATGTGAGATAATAAGGTCTAGAAACGGAATTGTAACTCCAAGAGGACATAAGAAACAGTATTATATAGACTACTAGGAAGTACCAGTAACGATACATTATTACTTAAAACTTTAACTTTGAAAAGCAGTAGGTTTAACATGGACTCGCAAAGCAAAAGACAGAACTGAAAACTGAAATATTTCCATCTTTAGGGGAGATCATTGTTGCAACACAATAAGTAGAAGATAAACAGCCGTTACTCGATATTGCACTTTAAAACAGTTAAGGCAAATCCTAAATTAAAAAATTCCGACTTTAATAAAATTAAGAACAATAATTGAGGCTTTGTTTTTATATTACTTCCAGCACCAGTTTGTAAAGAGAATGAAGTATTTTCCGATTGTACCAACGGTGGATGTGAAGCTAGAAATTGTTCTCAGTTAGGACAACCAGTACCTTGTGTAAAATTGGATCCTGAATCTTGTATCAAGGGCTGTGTCTGTGCTGAAGGATATTTACGTGCAAAGAATGGTATATGTGTTCCAGTAGATAAATGTGACAGTAAGTACATCTTATTATGCCTACTTCTACACTATATTTTAAGTAAAGTTTATAATCTAGAACAAAAACATCATTGTTTTGCATCAGAATGTTTAGTTTTCTTTTTGATCTCTCTAGTCCACTGATAGGACTTTTAAACTCAATCTAATCTGATTATCACTAACAATATTGAGTGCACATGTACAGACATTAATTTTATGACGCTTCCATCAAAAAATTTAACGTACCACAACTCATGTCTAAAATTTTACCACATTAATGGCAATAGCTTCTCCACTTAGAACATCATATAAAAATGGGTGTGCTAACTAAAAACCCTTAATTAAGTACGATTATGATGTCATGTTATAAAATATCCCCTTCATCCTATTTCTAAACTCTTATTTACTTTCAGATTGCAACAAACCCAATGAATACTACGACTCTTGTGCACCATCGTGCCCACCACAAACATGCGAGAGCATTGGAAGAAAATACAAGTGTCCCATCACTGCTGCAGTTTGCAGGGGAGCCTGCCGATGTGAAAAAGGATACTATCGAAATAAGAAAGGAGAATGTATACGAGAAAAAGATTGCTGTGAGTGAAACTATTGAGTATAACTTCTAGAAGCAGTACAATTTTAATGTTACTCTAATCTAGGAACAAGTTGGTTAAGAGCAAGACGTACAACTTACCTCATCTGAAACTGAAGTCTTCATAAATCCACGAATTCAATTGCAATAGAAATAAATTTATTATGAAAATAGGCTTCCTATGCCAAAAACTAGCAGCCAAACTGACTCCTGTGCTGCTACTGATGTCACTGTGGAGGTGTCGAAGTTTTGGGGTAACAAAATAGAAAAAGCGTCGTAAACAACTTTTCAAAGAAGAACAGGGGCCTTAGTCAAACAGCATTCGACAGTAAACGACAATCGTTATCGTTCATCTGTCACCAATACATTTTCAACTTTATACCCCAGGGCATAAAGTTGAAAATCTATTGAAGTTCACAGATCGTTTTCGTTTGTTTCGTTCGTTATCGATTAGCAGTTTTTAAAAGATTTTCAACTTTACGCGCTGGGGTATAAAGTTGAAAGTGTATTGGTGACTGATGAACGATAACGATTGTCGTTTACTGTCGAATGCTGTTTGACTAAGGCCCCAGACCTTTAACTACTTGAATGCTTTATCAACATCTGTACTGGTTGTACTTGTCTCTTTATTCTATCTTTTTTATTTCTAGTGAAATGCAGAGGTCCACACGAGTACTTCTCTTGCGGTAGTGCATGTGACAACGTATGTAAAACGCTTAACAAACAGAACCAGACCAACTGTCCCATTAAAAACATCAAATGCGTCGAACAGTGCTATTGTGAAGAGGGATACGCTAGAGATAAAAATAATAATTGCATACCCATCAGTGACTGTCCAAGTATGTAAATCTTCTAAATTTTATCATTTCACGTTTCTGCCACTCCACACACCACTTGAATCCTGATTCAAGATCTAACGTTTGTGTTAGTATCCGTTTTAACTCCATCTTCCTATCTGATCGCCTATTCTATGTTCTTCATCCATACTCATTTCTATAGAAAATGAAATTAATCTCTATCTTCTTTTTCAGAACCAACTTGTGGCGCAAACGAAAAATTAAAAAAATGCCCATCATCATCATGCACGCCACAGAAATGTTCCCAGCTCGGTTTTCCCATTCCCTGTCCTGGGTTACCTAAGTACGGCTGTCCAGAACCACCTGGTTGCGTCTGTAATGATGGCTACGTAAGAGATTCCAGAGGAAAGTGTATACCTAGTAATAAATGCCGTAAGTGGAAATCATAATCAGAGTTAATAAAATATATTTAGAGCAGTCTGCAGTTGAGCAGTGGAGAATGGAAAGGCCACAACTTAGTTGAGAAGTACAGTTGAGCAGCGGGGAAAAGGGATACAGTAGAATAGCGCGCCCACTCTTTTTAATTTCCGTAGCTTACTAAATGAGTTAAGGAATTATGAATAGACAGGCTAAAACTATAAGGGTACCTTGTAGACTACAGAACCCTAAAAAAGAAACTTATCATCATCATTTTTTATTAACATTTAGCGGGCTATCCACTAACGTTCATTCCTGCCAGAATCTACAATCCTTTACGAAATGAACGCCAGTGGATTTGCAAGAGCGAGAAAGAATGACGGTATTAAAACCCCGTTCCCGTAGCGAAGGACGATATATTTAAACGTGTTTGGTCACTGAAGGATTGTTTTTCAAGGCGTGTTGTGATAAAGTCAGGGTAGAGAACGTAGGATTTTGCTTTACTTGTTGGCTTCAACGGTTTTATTTTCTTCCGTCGCTTTTCTGTACATTGCATAACGGGTCAAGTCAGAAGGAATGAACGTTAGTGGATGGTCCGCTTTGACCTACACAAATAGTGTCACAAAGTTCAATGCCAAATATATTTTGTTCTAGCTTCATGTGGCGGAGATCCTAACGCTGTCTCCGGTTGTGGTGTGAACTGCCAAAAAACCTGTTCCACTTACAACAGAACAGATATTGTTTGTCTCGCAATTTGTTACCCAAATGCTTGTGATTGCCGAAAGGGATACGTTTTAGATGAAAATCTAGGTAAATGTGTCCGGCCAGAACAATGCAGTAAGTATTTTTAATATTTATGTCTGTTTTTCTCTACTGTCTTGCCCTATCGAGCAGTGGTGGTCTAGTCGTATTGGCCCTGAATTACAAGTTGTAGTTCGTGGGTTCGAAAACCAGCCAGGCAAATTTCTTTCACACTTACACTGCTCTCAAAACGGTGAAGGAAGAAAGAACATGCCGGTATCTTTACGATGTATTTTACATCGTAAGGGAACCGACATGCCAGAAAGAAAGTGGGCCCGAGAGGTGGATTACGGTCCACTCACTCTCACAGAGAAGAGGCCTATGTCCCAGCAGTGGGAACAACAACAATATAATGAATCTACAAATAATGAGTGATCTTGCCCTTCCTTTTAATCCTATATTGACCCACTGCTGGAACATTTATCATCCTTCCATTGGTTTTCCCTTACTCCTTTACAGTCCAAACATAATTTCTTTTACTTTTGTGCTTACTTGGTAAATATTTAACCCCTAAAATTTTTCCACAGCTCCTATTTGCGGAGAGAACGAAGTCTTCAATTCATGCGCCAACGGTGGATGTGGAAAATGGAATTGTTCTCAGTTAGGACAACCTGATCTTTGTATTGACCCTCTTGTTTGTAAGGGTGGTTGTAACTGTAAAAAAGGTTACTTGCGAGCGAAAAATGGCACTTGCGTACCAATAGATCAATGTCCAGGTAAGTTTTATTCAACTAATATAGACTTAGGCTGCTGCAGTTCCCCAATTCCAAATTAAGGAATTCACCAATCACATGGTTTGAAATTCACATCTCTTCTACACTCAAGCCATGTGATTGATGAATCGCTCTCCGTTCTGCTCCGGTCCGCCTGAATGGAACCGCAGCCTTAGCAGTCTTATGAGGCTATCATGCGCTCAACTGAATTCGACAATATTCATCATCATCATGATATCAGCCGTAAGACGTCCACTGCTGAACGTCGGCCTCCTCTTTAGACTTAGAACCGGTTGGAAGCGGCTTGTATCCAGCGTGATGGTCTTCATAAGATCGTCTGCCCACCTAGTGGGTGGACGTCTTACACTGCGCTTGCCGGTGCGTGGTCTCTATTCGAGAACCTAATGTAACAAAAAGTAAGACCCCACTTAATGTTTCAGCACCAACCTGTGGCAAGAACGAACGCTTCGAATTTTGTCCAGATTCCATATGTGAGCCCCAAAAATGCTCAGAACTGGGTTTCCCAGTACCATGTGCAGGAAAAACAGGAGATACAATATGTTCAGCAGAACCGGCTTGTGTCTGTAATAATGGCTTTGTAAGGAATGATAAGGGAATCTGTATACCTAAGGAAAAATGCCGTAAGTATTTATTGACCTATTTTAAATAAACTTGAGTTCACAGAAACTACTAAGAACTCGTCTTGTCCACTTTCATAATCTGTTCACAGAATGGAACCAGGGGCCTTAGTCAAACAGCATATGACAGTAAACGACAATCGTCATCGTTCATCAGTCACCAATAGATTTTCAACTTTATACCACAGCGCGTATAGTTGAAAATCTATAGAAGTTAACAGATCGTTTTCGTTTGTTTCGTTCGTTATCGATTAGCAGTTTTTAATAGATTTTCAACTTTACGCGCTGGGGTATAAAGTTGAAAATGTATTGGTGACTGATGAACGATGACGATTGTCGTTTACTGTCGTATGCTGTTTGACTAAAGACCCTGTTGTGTGAATTATGAATTTGACTTTTCTGAAAAACTTCATCGAAAAGCTTGTTTAAAAAATGGTGAAAAAATCACAAGAGGATTTTATTTCATGCCAAACATTTTATTTTCTATTTTCACTGGATTTTATATAACATCTATATATGAAAATGAAACCCGTTTTCCGTTGTCACGACATAACATGGAAACGGCTTGACCGATTCGGATATTTTTTTTTTTTGTTGTGATTGTAACCATCGGGACCGGGTTTTAGACCGGGTCCTCCACCCGTGCGAAGCCGGTACGGGCCGCTAGTTTTACATAAATTCTGATAAAAAATACATTAATCTTTACCAACAGCATCTTGCGGTGGAGATCCAAACGCAAAACCAGGTTGTGGTGTCAACTGCGGTAGACTCTGTTCTAACTACAACAAAAAACCGGTACCATGTCCTAAAATTTGCAAACTAAACGGTTGTGACTGCAAAAAAGACTATGTACTCGATCAAAATACCGGAAAATGTGTACTCCCAAAGCAGTGTAGTAAGTACTTCTTTTTAGATAGATACTAAAGTATATATAAAGAAAAATTATGGACAAAAGCTGTAACGATTTTTATCCCTTTCTGGTTTATAAATGTTGGAATTCAAGGTGAATTACGACCGTTAAAGACGTTTCTTCTACACTCATTACAAAATGCACACAAAAGACATTAAACTAAACAAAAAAAACATCTCTTACATAAAAATACATCTCGCTCTTTTTTGGCTGCCTAATTCTGGATTATGGTCGAAAAACTATTGCCCCCCAGATATTTTCAATCATCTTATTTTTTTAAACAATTCAATCTAAACCAGAGTCATGAAATAACAGAAATAGACCGTAAATACATTGCTCTAGACCAGATTTAACAATTTCTAATTGTACCCTTTTAGCTCCAACATGTGGAAAGAATGAAATATATTCGAAATGCGTCAACGGTGGATGTGCTGCCAGAAATTGTTCTCAATTAGGTCGGCCTGTCCCTTGTGTGAAACTGGATCCGAAATATTGTAAAAAGGGATGTGTCTGTCAACCAGGATATTTACGAGATTCTAATGGTAAATGTGTACCACAAGAGCAATGTAAAGGTGAGTATTTGCATCTATTTTTTGCATATATTAAACAGGTTGTGACCATCAGTATTAATAATAATTAATACTGGTCACCAGAACCAATTAGCAGCCTTACAAAAAGGATCTCGCCTATGTAACGTTTGTATTAATTTTTCGGGCAGTCCTTCTTTCGACAGGGAAAACGCTCTAAGAAGTCGTAAACCATCCGATTATCTATATTCATCGCCGATTCGCCGGTACTGCTTTCAATCATGATCCCTTCACATCGTGATCATCAATGGTAGTTAACTACTCGATACGATACTTTTTTGGGTTGATTAAATCATCAGATCAGTCCTCCTTGGGTGAAACGAAAGGGACTGTCAGATTTAACTGACTAAAATGCATCGTGTTCCTTCAAATGCCCTTTGCTTTCCGGAGGTACAGTTACCTGTTTAGATAGTCCCGCAAAAGCAAGTCATATGCAAGTATTGTCTGCTGTCCACAAAAAGCCTTGATCTATTTTTAACGGACAGTACTAAACCAGTTCTTTTTTACAGAATATTGCCCAGGACAAAACGAAGTTTATGACTCCTGCCCACCTACTTGTCCACCTCAAACTTGTGAGAGCATCAACAAGACCTTCCGTTGTCCAAAAAGGAAAACTGATCTGGCTGACTGTAAACCTGCCTGTCGGTGCAAGGAAGGCTACTTCAGGAACAAAATTGGACAATGTATTTTAAAGGAGGATTGTTGTAAGTAGCACTTAAAGTACTAAAATCAAGCAGTGCATGCCATTTCCTTTGGAGGAAGTGGATCAAAGAAGTAGTTTAGACTTTAAGCTGGGTAATCACTTAGCAGTGTTGCATTTAACGTATCAGATACTGTATCAACCCGCAAGTGGGTACGGCTCGTCCGAGCACACTGCAAGCCGCTTTTGTGTTTGTATGACCCGCCGAGTGGTGGTAGGTATCACTGCGAACTTACAGCGTGCGGTCCGCTGCGGGCTAGTGCCTACGTACTCACTTGATACCGTATCTGATACGTTACATGCAACACTGCTAAGTGAGTATCCAGCTTTAGAGTATGATTAAAGTTATTGCGACGCCACTTGCGTAGCTTCACACGACAATACCGAATGAAATAAAGTGAAGCACGTCCCTGTCGTTTGATGAAGTCATATAGTCCGAGATCTTAAAACGGGGACAGGGGTTTTAGATATACTTAAACCCCTGCCCCCGCAGGTGTAAAAGCTATTGGTGTGCGGGTAAAGGTCAAACAGAGTATAATACAGGATTTCAAAGACTTTCCTTGAGTGTGCACCTACTTAACAGACGCGTATTTAAACACAGTAATGTAAAGTGAAGAATTCATCATGGCAGTCCGAAGTTAGGACTTCTGTCCAGTCAGTGGTTCTATCAGTGTTCAGTAATAATTCAAATCCACTGCGTTTCAGGAATTTCAGAAGCAGTTTATTTATTTAAAATACAATAGAAAGTAAGAGATCCAACCAAAACCTTATATGCCATTTATGCATGTTGTAATGTTATGTCTCCTTATTCTTTTAGTAAAATGCACGGGTAAAAATGAATTCTTCTCTTGCGGTGGTGCATGTGATAACGTATGCGCAACTCTATCGGAACAAAACCAGACGAACTGTCCCATAATCAATATCCAATGCAACCGTATGTGTTACTGTGAAGAGGGATATGCCAGGAATGATAAGAATATCTGCATTCCCATTGACCAATGTCCACGTAAGTAAATAGTGATCTTTTTTTAATACTAGGGCTAACTACGAGAAACGACAGCTAGCAGTGTCAAAAAAATCAATACGGTGTAATCTATACTAATATTATAAAGCATAAGAATTTGATTGTTTGGTTGGTTGAACGTGCTTATCTCATAAACTACTGGTTGGAATTGGAAACTTCTTTGTGTTAGACGTAGGACACGTCGCCACTATCTCAGGCCGCAGGCTACTCACGGAGGCCGCAGATCTGTTTGATTTTCTTGTAATAACGCTTGTCTTATAATGATTCCCCGTAGATAGTAAAATTAAAAGAGTTAAATCAGTCAGTCAAGTGAATAAGTCTATCGGTAAAACGGCCAATGATGAACCGGTCATCGGTGAATGGTTGCAGAATCGTTCACGCCTAATAGGAGGCAGGTGAAACAGAGGACAGAAACAAGTACCCAAAATAAAAACCTCAATTTCTACTCCACAGCACCAACATGCGGAAAGAACGAAAGACTGGAAAATTGTCCAGATTGGCTGTGCACTCCCCAAACTTGCTCCCAAGTAGGCTACCCAGTCGCTTGTCCTGCGTTCCAGGGTGAATCCACTGTAAATCAAACCTGTCCTGGAAGACCTAGCTGTGTCTGTATCAACGGCTATGTAAGGTCTACTAGTGGGAAATGTATTCCTGTTGATCAATGCCGTAAGTTATAACACCCTTTTTAATCCTTTGCCATAATACATTACTAGTCCGCGAATTTTCGCGTGGGCTTTATTGTTTTTTCCTCTATGAATTCCAACTCCTAGGCTAGGGAGGGGCGCGTGTTTTTAAGCCATACTCACCAAAACACCTTTATAATTTCTTCACTTTAGTCTTATGACCATTCCACATTTCAGCGAAGCCTTTACAAAATAGCATTTCTTTTTTAAGTTTAAACATAACTGAACCGTAAAGTGCATTTTCTTTTTTATATTGCCCTCCATTAGGTAGTTTTGCTGTTTTTTTGTTTTTGTATTATTATTTATGCCATGTTTCAGCATCGTGTGGTGGGGATCCAAACGCGGTACAAGGTTGTGGTGTAAACTGCGGCAGACTTTGCTCCAATTACAAGAAGAAGAACGTTATTTGTCCGTTATTTTGTAAATTTAACGGTTGCAATTGTAGAAAAGGCTACGTTTATGATAGCAACACAAACAAATGCGTCCTTCCTAAAGATTGCAGTAAGTATCTATTCAATTGATAATAACCATTGTTTTTAAGAATGCATGAATTAAATAACTGTTATATTATTTTTAGCACCCACCTGCGGATTAAATGAAGTATACGATAGTTGTGCCAACGGTGGCTGTCGAAAAAGAAACTGCACGCAAATAGGAGAACCTACAATTTGTAGAGATCCTATAACATGCGTCGGGGGATGTGTTTGCCAAGAGGGATACCTGCGACTCGAGAATGGAACCTGCGTAGCTGAAAACCAATGCCCAAGTAATAGTTGTTTTTAACTGACAATAAATAAAGGAGGTTCTGAGTTCGACCTGCATGTTTGTTTGTATTTTTGTTCGCAATAATCTCGCGTTTGCTGTAGTTTTTTTAATCGAATAATAACTGTACGAACAGTTAAAAATACTATAGAAATTAGTCTGCATGTCAGCATGGTTTTATTATTGTAGAAACGAAAAACATAATATCAATTTTCTTAGCTACTTCTATTGAAAATATTGCAGTTTCACTTGACGTTTGATCATTTAAGGACATTCGGTTTATACTGCGTGTACTTGTTTATCCTCTTATAAACTGACTTCAATAAGGCTATTGATAAAGTATCTCATGAAGTTCTTATTCAAAGCTCGCTGCGTATGGTTTTGAAGGTTCACTTCTAAAATTGCTGCACTCATATTTAACTGACCACTCCTTTGGTGGGTTTGCCAACGGATATAAATCTGAAACCGTAAGGTTAAACTTTGGCGTTTCAAGGGGATCTCACTTTGGTCCTGTATTTTTGTAAATGATCTTCCAAATTGTCTTATCATCTCCTCGCTGTTTTTGTTCGTCGATAAGTTAAACTAATTTAGGGTAATAGATTCGTGTAACGTAGTCTTAATTCGTGGTTCTAATAATAGATAGGCTTATGGCAAAAGTTTTGTTATTTAATTGAGTATAACATTATATACATATTACAAAAAAATATATATTTGTTTATTTATTCACAAAATAGTTCAATGCACAAAACCGCACGAAGTTTATAACAACTGCCCTCGCACTTGTCCACCACAAACTTGCAACGCTATTGGAATTGCTTACCCTTGTGCACCCCCACGCTTAGAAGAAGATTTCTGCAGTCCAGGCTGTGTGTGTGAAGATGGCTACTACCGGAATTCAGTAGATGAATGTATTTCAGAAGCAAACTGTTGTAAGTATTTTTTATTTGCAAGGACCTGCTTTTATCACTCTTAAATCTATCAATCCTACTACAATAAACATTGCTGTTAATAAGTAGCTCTAAAGTCTGACAACCAGTCTTACCATGGGCCATTAACCAGTACTACCTAGTTACTGGGTTGTGGGGGTCCGACAGGCAGTTGCTCCATGTATAATTCTGATATTCAGCTAAATCTGGTTTGAATGGAAGCTGACCCCAATATAGTTGGGAAACGGCTAGGTATATGATGATTTAACATTAAAATAAGTTTCATCAGTTATTGTATCCTACAATAATTTCACATACTCTGTTAATCCCTTTTCCCATTTAACCCTGCTGTCTTTAACCTTTGCTGGTGCTCAGTGACGGATTAAGACTACTTGATGCCCTAAGCAATTGAAGCCTTTGGTGCCCCCCTATCCATGGGTATTTTCACTGTCAGACTTGTAATGACAAAAAAATCCACGGTGATGCCCTTCACGTTTCTACACCCCGGCAGTCTTTGGCCCTCTAAGGGGGGGGGGGGTACAGTCAGTTTGCGGGGAAATCGCCTCGCGACTTCTGTTGCCGTGAGCGTCTCTCCCACCTATCCACGGACCACGGTAGTGTCTACTTCGTCGGCGTGAATAGTTACGCTCAGGGAACGAGATGGTTCTTTCTTACAGCCTAAAGACTTCGCTTTAGGAGTTCATGGTAACTCACCAGTAGGTAAAACAAGGATATGCAAGACGACTTGTTTTCGACTTTTTTTGCACTTATCTTGTATATTCAATAAACAAGGCAACCACAGGTTGCACGTTGGAATAGCGAGCGAAGCGAGCTAGGAAATTTAAGCAATTTCAGTAAGTTTTTGGTGACATGAAAGTAAGACGTGATGCCCCTGGGGGCACCGAAAGAAGCACAATTAAGTCCGACCTTAAGATTTTTTGTGCTTCTTCTGGTGCCCCCCCCAGACGTGATGCCCTAGGCAATTGCTTAATTTGATTAAGGGTTAATCCGTCACTGCTGGTGCTTCTCCTTTAACATTCAGAAAAATTGGACACGGGTAACGCAATAACCAACGACGATATATTACTAGACTCGTAATAACAGGCGACCGATGTCTGTCAACACATTAGGCAAAAAAGTCTTATATCCGTCTTATTTCGACCACTCCTGTGAGCCGTCGCCATACCTTGAGACAGAACAGACCTTGAGTTAGCCAATCACAACGCAGTACCCCGTCCGTACTACGTAGTACCTCAGCGAGTTGACAGAATAGTTTTTGCTCCTTATGTCGTGCATACATTGCCCGTATACCGCGTACCATTAAACTTAGACGGCGTTAGTTGCCAAAACTCAATAGTGGTTTTAGAAATGCAGGATAACAGTGACAGCATTGTAATGCAGTTTTTTATTGATGATCGTTTTCATTTTGGCAGCTAAGAAATCCGATATCGATTTTTTGCCAATGAAGCCAGCGTAGGAGTAACTTTTAAACTTTATTTTGCGGTTTTATAGCCTTTAAAACAAATGATGTTTCCTTACAGTGAAATGTAAAGCCAATGAACACTTCTCTTGCGGACCGGAATGCGACAATGAGTGTGCCAGATTATCAACATGGAACCAAACAAATTGTCCGATCAAAAACAAACGATGCGTTGAGAAATGCTATTGCGATGAGGGATACGCTCGAGATGATAACAAAGTCTGTATTCCTATAACTCAATGTAATGGTACGTGCGTTTAATTCTACGTTTAAAATTATGAATTAAAATTTCTACCCTTTTCCATTCCAAGCAACAATTTCTTAAAGGAAGGAAGGAATTTCGTAGGAATAATGTAGAAGGAATAAGATTATTCCTGATTAACAACCAAACAACGGTTGTTTTGAAGCCGTCACTCTAAACGTTCCATGATATTAAACCCCTTTATGTTAGCTAAACTTTTTTTTAAACACATTGACATAACACAGTCGACCTCTTCATAATTCAACTCCAAAATGTAATAAATTCACTATTTTTGTAGTATCTTGCAACGGAGATCCAAATGCGGTATCAGGATGCGGTGTAAATTGCGGTCAACGTTGTTCTGACTATAATAAAGGAGTGGTCGCCTGTCCTCTCATCTGTATGGTAGATGGCTGCGATTGCAAACCTGGCTACGTTTACGACGACAATTTGAAAAAATGTGTACTGCCTGTAAATTGCAGTAAGTGATACATTTTCTACTTTTGCATCTACTACTTCTTTTTTCATATATTAGGTGTATATACATTTAGCATTTGAATGCTGCTGGTCTACTACGAATACGTGCTGTGAAAGTAAAGTAAAATTAAAAAATAAAAGGCAAAGGTGTAGGTACCTTATTACATCCACATTTCCCAGAGTTGCTTAAGCTTTTGCTTATTCATACTAATATTACTTCTAATTGTTTTCAGGTCCTGTTTGTCCCAACAATGAAGTTCTTGATAAATGTGCTAATGAAGGATCCAAAAAAAGAAAATGTTCGGAATTAACAGACCCCGTAACTTGTAAAAATCCTGCAGAATGTATCGCAGAATGTGTTTGTATCGAAGGATATTTGAGGAATGAAACCGGAGTTTGTGTACCAGAAAGCGAATGTAACCGTGAGTATAACAGTTTTCGTATTAAAAGTATTTTAGTCGTCATTTGCTTAACCTTTTTCAAGATATTTGAGTAGGCTTCTCCTAGGAATGCAGCTGGGTACCAGTATTTTGCACCGAGTGTCTTTCTAGCTGAGCCAAGATAAGCGCACAAAGCTGCTTCAATTAACATAAAAATAAGTGAAGCTTCATGGGTTCGTTTAAATTATAATGCCACATTGGTTTAAATATTGTGCCCGCTGTAATTTCACCAACCTAACTTATCTACCAAACAGGGTATAACAACAACATGAACGGCTTTATCTTTTAGGATCTTTAAGTTATTTTTTTATTACACAGCGACATGTCCCAGACCAAACGAAGTCTACAATTCTTGCCCATCAACGTGTCCACCACAAACCTGCGAGAGCCTGCAGAAGAATTACGACTGTCCCAATGAGCAGAATCGTTCGTGTGAACCTGGCTGTATCTGTGCAGATGGATTCTTCAGGAACAAGATCGGGGAATGCATAACCAAGGATCAATGTGGTGAGTACTGATTTCAGACAATAATAGCGCACGTCCTTGATTTAAACAAACAGTTTGGCTAACTACTAATCAAACAACTTCTCCGTAGTCCAAAACACCTAAATATGTTATACTAGCTGTTCCGTGGTTTCACCCTCGCTACTCGGTTTCTTTTAGACGTAGCGTGATAAGATAAAAAGACCATCCAACACAAAAATAACTTCTCAATTTAAACCAGCAGTACTTGAGTATGGCGTGCAAACAAACAAAAACCTTCAGCTTTTTAATATAGTAGTCGATTTATGACCGATCCATCCTTAATCGACATCGATCTATGTGTAATATTTGAAAAAAGGCGAGTGATGACAATTGGAGGAGCGAGAGAACTCAACGTCGACTAAACAAACTGTCGATCGGTTGTTAAAGTTACAACTGTCTTATCCATTCTATCACTAATCGGTGGTATAGATTGATCTATTGCCGTGATGTCACCTTAATTGTATGGCCAACATTCAAAGTAACTGTCGACAGTCCTGGTTCTGCAAAAATTAACATTATTTTGAAGAAATGAAGGTTCATTTTTATTTTAGCTCAATGTTCAAAACCGAACGAATACTACTCATGTGGCGGTGCGTGTGACAACGTTTGCTTGACACTGAATGAGCAGAGTAAAGACGACTGCCCCATCATCAACATACAATGCAACAAAATGTGCTACTGCGAAGATGGATACGCCAGGAATGAAAGTAACATCTGTATACCCATCGAAGATTGTCCTCGTAAGATTTTAATTAATTACTACTTCAATTCAGGATTTATATTTAGCCGTTGATGACTGTGCCTACAGAAAAATCTCTTTGGACTATCTCGCTAAATTCTCAAAAGCGCGACTGGTGTGTTTAACATGTGTAGTTCGAAGTCAGTCCCAGGTGAACTGTCTACAGATAGCGCGCGAGTTGAATGCAGTCGGGGTCTGAGGTGAAGAGCCCCCCGGTACGCGCACGCCCCACCTCACGCGCATGCAGTGTAGTACTTTGTCAACAGCACTACCGCATTCCTAAGCTCTGCATTCAACTCGCGCGCTTAGTGTGCTTTATTAGCACTAAACTCGTCACGTGACATAACTGGCAAATTGTGAGCGTACTGTTTTGTGCATACCTTGTTTGGCAAGTGTAAACCACTTAACTTTGGCTGTGTTAGAAGGATTTCCCATCAGACGTCCAAATGTCATTTATCTCCGTTAAAACATTTAGTATCCAGTGACGACTATTGATTGATCAATCAATGCCCTAGTACCCCACTAAAAAGGGGTCGAAGACTAGTTCTTTATTGACTTCTAAAAACATACTCTAATATAACTTTTCACTCTAGCACCCAGATGTCGTGACGACGAGAGATGGGAGGAGAATCCTTGCCAAGTCTGCGACCCTCTCACTTGTAGTGAAGTTGGCCAGACAAAGGAGTGTCCTCCAGTACAAGATGATGGCTGCGATAATACACCAACCTGCATCTGTAAAGCCGGTCTTGTGAGAGACAATGGTGACTGCATACCTAGTTCTAATTGCTTTACGTGATTAGGTTTTAGTTTTATTTTTATTCTGCATTCTTATTGTTTTCACATTAATAAAATGTATGTAATCAAGATTTTGTAACAACTTTTTTTATCAATTTTATTTGCATTGGAATGGTTGCCCATTCCAATGGGAAATGCATGCAATGCAGAATGCATTTTCTACTTTCATAAACTGATCTAGTTGAAAAATATTTGTAAATGATTTTATTAAAATATACGTATGTAACGTAACTTTGAGTTCTTTCTTCATGTTTCCACTGGACAAAAAACCATTAATCCTCTACAACGATTAGCGCCTGAAATTATTTTATTGTTTCAATCCAAATCCTAATCCGCTCTCTTTGGAGAGTACTTGTACTGACTCCTGAAAGTCACAGATTGCCTAATTTAGCCGTTAATTGATTACAGACAAGATGTGGATCAAAATACCTAGATAGATAGACACCCTGTATTTCTTTTTCCGTATTTGATACTTCCGCATATATTTGCTATCATTCTTTTAAATCTAAGTATATAGGGTGAATTTTCGAGTGGACTTGTTGCTACCAAGGATCAAATTCTGGGAATATTATTATTATTGACACACATTAGAAAAACATTGTGTTCTGGGATATTTATAATCACTTCACGGTAAAAATCAAATTATTGAAAATAAACGTAAAATATATTTTTAAAAAAATAGCACTTTCCCGTAGTTTGCCAAACATCATTACTTCACTGAATTTGATCCTGCGACACTATTATTATTATGGAGTGATTGGCGAAGTGGCTGAGCAATCGGACTGCAGCGCTGAGGGTCACGGGTTCGGTAGGTACCTGGTACATATTTATACTACATTTTATCTTCTGTTTTAGTTTCAAATTATTTTGAATGCGATAAATAATGTGTTTTTTGTATTTGGTTATATTCTCTGCCGAGTTTATATAGGACTACACCTTTTATGTACATGCTGTATAAAACATTTATGTAATAAATAATATCTTGCAATGGGATTGTCGGTTTAATATAAAATTAAAATATAAAAAACAATAACAGTGAATAATTTGAACAAAACGAAATTTAAATCCATCCGTAAAGATACAAGGCATATAAATAATTTATGTAAAACCCAGGCTGATGCCAATTCAGGGTTCAACATGAAAAATACATTTTAACTAAAAATATTATTTGATTGGTTTGTCCAATGATATATTATAAATAATGTGAGGGATTTGTCATATTTTGTCTTAGAAAAACGACTTATATTCCTACGATAATGCTCGTCTAGATTGATTAAGTATTATGACTGGGATACATCCAAATCCATAAGGGAAACTAGATAACCACTGAGTGTCGAACAGCCTAAACTACAAATATGTATTATTATGGGGAGCCTAGTCCCGTAAATTTTTCTCGTAAGAGGTTTCTGATAAAGAAAAACTAAGGTGGTATGGTTCCAAGTGCTCTTGCTTGGATTTTTGGTTCGAGGACATATCGGTTTCCTCACGATGTTTTCTTTCAACGTTTAGAGAGCAGTCATCATCATTTTCCCGCCCTTACCCCATTTTGACTGGCCTGTTGGTCTAGTGGTTAGTGATCCTGACTGCTATGCCAGGGGTCGTGGGTTCGATTCCCACCCAGGACAAATGTTTGTAGGATGAGCAGGGATGAGCATGATCATTTGTTCTGTGTCTGGGTATAATTTATCTATAATATGTATGTATTTAAAAATATATATGTATGTTTATTAGTTGTCTAGTACCCCTAACACAAGCTCTGCTTAGCTTGGGACTAGATGTCGTTATGCGATAGTTGTGGAATATTATTATTATTATTATTTTACTCGGAGTCGGCGCAATACGTTTTTTTCTTCGAGTCTTCTCTATCACAGTATCATTTACCTACTCCTTTTCTTACATTATCATTCATTAGACAATTCATCCATCTTTTCTTTGGCCTTCACCTTCCTCATTAGAAAGCAGTGATGATGAAAGTATATTCATCAAAGTAATGTGCTTATCTAGGTTCGAACCCATGACACGAGATAATGGATTGCAATAAAACATTTGAATTGAATTGAATTGACCTTCAACTAAGTAAGTCGGGGCGGATACCAGTGGACTTTCTGCGTTTCGATAATCTAACACTGTAATGGAGATAAATTAGGGCAACACCAGTTTGCGGCTACATGACAGCAGCTGTCAGCTGTCACGGGCACTTGGTTTGCTGATGTACACACGAGGAGCAATAAAACATTTAATAATATTTTAATCGTCGTTTATTTTATTAATCTAAACAATACATGGCGCAGCCGGTAAAGGCCAGACAACAAATAGTGAATTAAAAAAGTAAGAACGTATATTTCGACGTAAGGGCAAAGAGTGGCTATGACCACAAATAAAACGAACTTGGACGCCGTGACCGAAACAGAGTCAAAAGAAGAAAATATAATGGCAGGAGTTGAATACAGGATGCCGCAACCTCTAAAACTGGATACAGAAGATCTACTCCCTAAATGGAGATTATTCAAACAACAATTTAAAATTTTCGTCTCAGCGGCCGGATTGGAAAGGCTGAGTGAAACAAGAAAAGCGGCCATCTTGCTCAACTGTGCCGGGAATGAAGTACAAGAATTGTACTTTAATGTACTTAAAAAAGAAGAAACCGTCAAGTATGACCAACTATTGCAGAGTTTAGACGAGTATTTCGAACCGAAACAAAACGAACTAATAGCAACATTCGTATTTCACAAAAGATGTCAGGAAGAGGGGGAGAACTTCGACTTGTTCTACACAGATCTAAGAAAACTCATAAAAACATGTAACTACAAAGATCAAGAAGAAAGAATGCTGAGGGATCGAATTGTCTTGGGTGTCCACAATAAGAAATTACAAAGAAAATTGCTGGAAGTCAATGACCTAAATCTACAGAAAGCCGTCGACATGTGCAGAGCCTCGGAGTTATCTCAAAACCATGTCAAGATGATGAATCAGCAGCAGCCTCTAGTAGCAGTGGATGCGGTACAGGCATCACAAGTCAAGATTACAGAAGACAAATCAAAAGTTAAGTATAACTCTAGTAGTAAAGGGGATGTGTTGTATAATTGTAAAAAATGTGGTACTCGGCACAAGGCCAGAAATTGCCCAGCCTTTGGTAAAATATGTCACAACTGTAACAAGCCGAATCATTTTAAAACGGGATGTAAATTCATTAATGAAATTAGTACAAGTAAGAACACTGAAACTGTGAACACAGTTTCCGAAGACAATAATGTGCATGACTTATGACTCTTAAAAGTATGTCATGGTATTGGGAATACTCAAATAAAATGTAATGAGTGGATTTTAACACTAAGAGTACAAAATAAAAGGGTAGATTTCAAGTGTGATACAGGTGCTCAGGTTAATGTATTGTCATTAAAAGACTTAAAGAAAATAGTCGATGATGAGATACCTAAATGGTTTGAGACTAAAGTAATCTTAGAAGCATTTGGGGGGGAAAAAATTTATCCAGTGGGAAAGACATCGTTAAAAATAATGAGAGAGAACCAAGTATATGTCACTGATTTCTATATAATTAAAAACAATGTAAAGCCGATTCTAGGACTAAGCACCTTAAGAGAATTAGGAATATTACAAAATATAAGTAGCATACAGAATAAAGACACAATTATTAATAAAAATTGTGAACTGTTTCAGGGAATAGGACAGTTTGAGGAACCTGTGGAACTTTGTATCCAGCCAGGGACTAAACCAGTGGTAAAACCTCCTCGCAGAGTTCCACACGCCTTGAAATCTCGGTTAGAACAAAAACTGAGAAGCCTGGAGACTCACCAAATTATAAGCAAGGTACAACACCCAAAAAGTTTTGTTAGTAATTTAGTAATAATAGAAAAAAAAGATAAATCACTACGCATATGTTTAGATCCTAAAGACCTCAATAAAGCTCTAGTAAAAAACCACTACTTGATACCTACATATGAAGAAATAGTGTCAAAACTAACTAATAAGACTGTATTTTCAGTATTAGACTTATCTGATGGATTTTATAATATCAAGCTCACCAAAGAGTCGTCTGATCTATGCACTTTTAGTACACCTTTTGGAAATTATAAATTTTTAAGATTACCTTTCGGAATATCAGTTGCTCCTGAGATTTTCCAAAGGTATGGAGAAAGAGCTTTTGGAGATATTCCTGGTGTAATAATCTATTGCGATGACTTATTGATAGCAGCATCCTCTGAGGAGGAACATGATGATATACTGAATAAAGTTTTTGAGCGGGCAAGAAAATGTAATGTAAAATTTAATAAAAATAAGTTTCAGTTTAAGTTAAGGGAGGTTAGGTATTTTGGTCACATATTCTCCAGGGAAGGTATTAAAATAGATCCTGATAGGATAGACTCAATTGTAAAAATGAAAAGCCCAACAAATAAAAAGGAATTGCAAGTTTTTTTGGGTATGGTTAATTATATGCGTAAGTTCATTCCTAATTTAGCTGAGATGATGTCACCACTAACAGAATTGTTAAAAAAGAATGTAGGTTGGTTGTGGACGGAAATTCATGAAAAAACATGTAAAGAAATTAAAGAATTTATTACCAAAGCTCCAGTTCTTCAAAACTTTAATAGTAATTTACCAGTAGTGATACAATGTGATGCATCCAAGGATGGTCTGGGTGGATGTTTGCTACAGAATGGAAAGCCAGTAAGTTTTATTTCCAGAAATCTAACACCAGCAGAACAAAGATTTTCACAAATTGAAAAGGAGTTGCTAAGTGTAGTCTGGGCTACCAAAAAGTTTCATTACTTTATCTATGGTACTAAATGTATAGTTTTAAATGATCACAAGCCACTGGAGACATTATTAAGGAAAAGTATTCATGAGATTCCATCACCAAGACTACAAAGACTAAAACTAAAACTATTGAAGTATGACCTAGAGTATAAGTATTTAAAAGGAAAATTTATGTTCATATCTGATTTACTTTCGAGATCATACTTATCAAACACAAAGATTGATGAGTCATATATGTATGAGGTTATTCATTGTATAGGGTTATCCCAGTACCTGCAGTGTTCAGAAGAACAAAAAATACAATTAATTACTGAAACTGAAAAAGATGAAGAATTGTTACAAGTAATAAAATATACAAAAGAAGGGTGGCCAGAAAATATAAAAAATGTTCCAGATTCACTATGTTATTATTATAAATTTAGAACAGATATCACGGTTGATGAAAACTTAGTATTTAAGAATCATAGAATAATAGTACCTAAGAGTCTTAGATTGTTGTACATGAAGATTTTGCATGAAGGTCATATAGGAATGACAAAAATGAAACAACTAGCCAGAGAATTGTATTATTGGCCTAAGATGGATACACATCTTGATAAGTATGTTAGAGAATGTTGTATATGTCAAACATATCAGAACAATAATATAAAAGAACCTTTGTTAATACACAATGTGCCGGAATTACCATTTTCAAAGTTGGGAATTGACATTATGGATTTCAGAAGAAACAGCTATTTGGTAATTTACGACTATTATTCTAAATGGTTGGAAATTAAATTAATACACAACAAGACTGCTAATAGTGTAATAAATGTATTATTAGATTTATTTTGTAATTTTGGGGTGCCCTCTGAAATAGTCTCAGACCATGTACCATTTGATTCAAAAGAGTGTAGACATTTTTCACATGAATGGAATTTCAAATTTACTTACTCTAGTCCGAAATACCCTCAGTCAAATGGAATGGCAGAGCGGGCGGTGCAGATAGCTAAGAAAATTTTGTTTAAATGTAGGGATGATAATATAGATTATAGAATTGCTTTATTACAGTATAGAAATACACCTGTTGCAGGTACAAAATTTTCCCCAGCACAATTGTTAATGAACAGGAATTTAAAAACAAAACTGCCAGTGACATGTCATTATTTAAAACCAAAATTGAATGACAATGTAAAGACTGAAATGCAAAAATCGATAAACAGGAACATAAGAAATTATAATGTTAAAACTAAAAATAAGTCAGAATTTGTAGTAGGACAAAATGTTTGGTTTAAGAAAGATGTTAATGATAGGAAGTGGTTACCAGGCACTATATTAAGGAAAAATAACTTTAGATCTTACAATGTAGTGGATAAAGATGGTGTGAGCTATTGTAGAACATCGTACCACATTCGTGGTTAATTTGGTGACTCTCCAGGTATGGTGTGGGGTTTCGGAGATTCCTCAAACTAATTAAAGTTGATAACATAGTATATAATAATATTAGGACATTAGTAAGTACATTGTTAACAAATAAGTTAGCTGGTTTAGAGAAGTTTAATTTAGTTGTATTTTGGTAGTTTTAAGATTAAAATAAGTGTATTGTCATGGTATTAAGTGCCCATTTATAAGTAGGTTGGTATAATAACCTATTATCATTATTGCTCTGTATAATGAATTAGCTCATAAGTTTGTAGTTCAGTATGTGCCAGGATAACAATGGCAGTTATATTTTTTTTTGTGTTTTGTTTAGAGAGGGATGGATGTAATAGACTATATCTAACATTTTTAATTTTTGTAATTTCATTTGAAAAGAGGGAGATGTAATGGAGATAAATTAGGGCAACACCAGTTTGCGGCTACATGACAGCAGCTGTCAGCTGTCACGGGCACTTGGTTTGCTGATGTACACACGAGGAGCAATAAAACATTTAATAATATTTTAATCGTCGTTTATTTTATTAATCTAAACAATACAAACACAAATTTAATTCATTGCTTTATCACTTTTAATCTGCGAAACTATAAAACAAGGAAAATCTGTTACGGTCAATTTATTATACCTACTTATTTCATTTGTACAACATGAAATCTAATATTGAAATCCAGGGTCGTTATGTTTAGGCAAGTATGCATGACATTATTTAAAACGTGCAGAAATACTGACTGATCATTCGCGCTCTTCGATAACAGTAGTGAAGGTTTCAGAACTGTTCATACCGCACAGTGTGAATCAAAATGGGGCATCCCGGGCGCATTTTAGGCCTCAAAAAAATGTGGAGATCCTTATATTTGGTGGCTGCAGTTATTCTTCTTAATGCTGCGTGTGCAAGTAAGTACTCTATATTAACTTTTTTAAACCTACAGCATTCAATAGATTCCATGACTATTCTGATATGTCAATAAATGCAAACTTCAATCTTAAATATGGTTTTACTCGGTTACTTTAATACCCGTTGATTGGTTCATGTAAACCCGGGGTCGAAACCCTTTAAAACTGCTATCACACTGGCGTTTTACAAAGGTTGGCGACTCTAAAATGTAGCGTCGGCGCTGCGCAGACGCGCCGTTGATGTCACGTCGTCACGTGGTAATCGTTACCGTCCGCTGGACGGGACGTTAACGTCGCGCACATGATACTATTTGAATACCGGCTCGTACCCACACGGACAGATCAAGACGGCGTGATTGTACCTGTTGTTAACAAAGGCGACGTTAACGTTGCAAGGTCGCAACGCGAACGCTTGCTATTAGAAGCTGGCGACATCGTCGCGTCGATGTTGGGGAGACGCCAAAGGTTGTAAAACGCCAGTGGGCTTTCTTACTAGACGAAAATGAACAAACTTTAAAAAAAAACAGCGAATGAAAAAAAAAACGGCGTCTCCATACAAACTGTCCAATCAAGTTTATAATTTTGTATGGTGAGACCGAATTTTTGTTTTCATTTCCTGAAAAAAAAATTTGGAGTATTGTTTAGTCTAGTGAGCAAGCCCTGAAAGTTTGTGGAGGGCTGTCCGTTACACCCTGTATATATCACATTATTGACTAGATTTTTATTTTTTTATCAGATTCATATTGCGCGGTGCACCTCCCAGAAGCTAAGGCTCGACTCGGACATGGAACCGTCGCCTTAACTGGGCAATTTTTACAAGTAAGAATGATTCATGCTACGAGTACATTATAAATGTTTCCTGTATTACTAGATATATCAACGTAAGGCCGGACTCCACCAAGGCGGAAACGAAAGGAGATGGGTTTGAATAACCAATCAGACATTCTCACCTCTTCTCTCCTTAGAAATCTGATTAGTTATTCAAACACATAATTATCATCTCGTCTCCAGTTTGTTAAAACCCCGCATTAAAAGTTCTAGTTGTCTCTTCCCGTCACATGTGGACTGGTTTTACCTTGACAAAAGACTACACTGATATTCATGAACGTTACTATGAGGTCTCACAGGGCGCGCGGACGCACAGGGTCACAAAAACCTATTCATAAACGACACTTGAGGGACGAACGACACTATGCGCTTACTATAATGAACGCACAGCAAAAGTAGCTCGCTAGCTACTTTACGCAACGCATAGTGCGACAGTTAACACAAATGTCAAACTGGCATGGGTTATCTATATTAATAATTTCGTGCAGGGCTACGGTAGAGTCGATTGAAAGCTAACCTGAATAATAAAACATTAAAAAATAATGATTTCGAATCGACAACATATACCCGCAAAATTCAGATTGTCGAGTATTTTGTAAATTTCTAATGATTTTCTGACCAGACAGATCGCAGCCGCCATTTTTGACATTGGATGACATGTTGAGAAGTTTTTATTTTTTCTCTTTATTTTCGGCCAGTGTCATGTGGGTATTATGTAGTTACTAAACCTCCTTAGAAAAACCTATAAACTGTAACCCCCTTGCCTGGACAAGTTCAGTGCGGCGGAAAGAGTTCCGACGCGATCACAGGGCGATAATATGGAGGGAGTGACTGCCGTAACAGATGTCCGGGCACGCCGCGATGGCGGCGGTAAGAGCCCCGGTAAGATTTGAGGAGTGGCTAGATAGGCATCGCGTCTTGACCTACCGCCTGACGCAGATCCTCACCGGACATGGAAGTTCCGGGTGTGGAGGTACCTGAGGAAACGCTTGTGTCACAACTGTATGGATCGCCCGGAGGAGCACACGGTGCGGGATTGCACCTCACGACCCAGCCGCATTGGTAGACGCCCAGGAAGTCGCAGGACGATCTCCGGCCAACAGGCGCGGGCATGCGGATGGCGAGTAATGGGCAACTCGCTCTCTGATCGACGGCCCGTCCGTGTGTTCCACGCGCACCTCAAAGACTGTCAGCACAATGACGGGGCCACTTTTGAGGGCCAAAGCCTGTGGTCGTAGGACTTATGAGTTACCGTGACACCTACATTTAGTACCTAGATGTGTATTATGTATGACACACGTTTCAGCCGAGCGAAGCCGGGTTTTCATCTAGTTATGTTATATTTGTAGTGATTTGAGAATTGTGATACGTTGTTTAATTGCGATAAATTACAGCAGCGAAGATGATTTTGATAATTATATTCTTGACAGGATAAATACATAAAGAACAATCAGCACAAGAAAAGTGATACGTGTCTTTCAAAATCCTTTCGATTATTACAGTGCTGATGAATTTAAAAGGCTAGTATTCATATTGAAAAGTTTTTTTTTTTATTACAAAACTTGTAAATATAACAGTGGTCTTGATTGACGTATATCTGTCAGCCAGTCAACCCGAGTGAAGTCGCATCACATCGTTAACCAATCACAGCGCCCCATTCAATGCTAAGTGTCCGCATAGCAAAGAGTTCACTAAGTATTGTTTATGAAATGAATGGCCTGCCATGACGAACGCAGTGAGAAATGCCTTACTTAGCAAAGTGTTGCTGCCATACTTATCTAAGTAGCGTTCTTGAATACCACTGTAAGTGCACAACATGACAACGCCGCCAGCTTCATGAACACATGACCAGCTGAGAGCACCGAATATGTGATGCTCATTTATTTTTAAACATACTGAACTATGATTAAAATAAAAGATAGCCAACAAATTTGAAATGCTCTTTTATGCGTTTATCAGTCATTTTATTCTTTACACTGTTTCTGAAAATGGGCATTGCATAGAACCTCGACTATTGTTAATATGAAGTTTTTTTTTCGCGCGCGGCCCGCCGCGCCGTGATTGGACGACTGCCGAGCGCGGCAGCCACGAGCTACCTGCCGCGCGAACACCCTGCCGCGAACGGTGTTAGTGTTGGTTCGTCAATGGTTGTGTGTGGACGGACGTATTATCAAGTAAAATGGATAACGAAACAGCAATTCGTCTTATTGAAATATATGGCTCCCATGGTCCATTATGGGATACTAGACGTAAAGAATATCACAATAATAACGTGAGAGAAGATATTATATGGGATGAAATAGCAAAAAAATCGGACAACCAAAAGCAGCTTTAAAATTGAAAATGAAAAGTCTTTTGAGTTCTTATAGAAGGGAGAAAAACAGAGAAAAAACAAGTAATGCCACTGGTTGTGGTAATTTTAATCTTATTACATTTTATAACAGTAGGTACTTATTATTAATTTTCTGCCTCATTATATTTCCACTATACTAATTCTTAATTATCTCTTAAAGGCGGGAACCGATTTACATGATTCAAACTGATAAAATGGTTTTAGACCTAGACCTTTCATTTGACACCATAATCGTTAAGATATCTGAACAAAAAAAAAATCAAATTTTCAAGTTGCTCTCGTAATTATCCAACATGTATGAAACACGTAATTCAATTCTTTTAAAAATTATCTTATCAATCATATTATTTTAAACTGGGTCTAATTCAATCAAAAAGGAATCAAATTTTATTTGCGAACAACACGAAATATAATTGATAACACGCGCGAACTCTGCGACAACAGTGGTTGTCGCACCGCACGCATGTCTCGGACATGCCGCGCAGCACTGCCGCGCAAAAGGTCTAAACTAGCCGCGCGGCAAATTTGTATCCCGCGAATGCCGCGCGTAGCTGCCGCGCACCTTGCACGCCGTGTTTGGACACACCTTTAGAGTAGTTTTAATTGGCATTAGGACAGCAACCTACAGTCAAAATGTTATTACTCTTTCCAGGGCACTTGGGTAAATAAATTCCATCCTAGTGATACAGCAATCAAACATTTTTATAAGAGTAATGGTGAAGTTGTGCCTTTGAAAATGATGTACCAACGAGGAACATTTAATTACGCTGAGAATGAGAAATTCCAGGTTCGTATTTTTTCAGATTTGTGAGCACATACGCATTTCATTTCAGTATTAAGTAACAAGTATATTTATCTAAATTAGGTACACACGGCCACACATCAAGCTATACAAAACCACTTAAACGTGGTCTCGCTTCCTATTTTCTAGTCATACGTTCAACGATCAACTTATTCTGGTTTTGCATAGCTTGATGTGTAGCCGTGTGTACCACGTTTACCACTCGCCGCATTTGCCGGCTGGTGACTTCGATTTTCTGCCAGAAATACAACAAAAAATAATAATGTTAGTTCTGGAAACCCATGAACCATCGCACGTCATTTCATTCGATCACCGGCTAACCTCATCACATATGATCATCTTGCGGTGATCGTCACTCCACCATCAATAATGTTTTCTTCATTATTTCAGGTCCTAGAAATGTTTTACAAAGGCAACAATTTCAGTATGGTGGTGGTCCTTCCAAGAAATAAAGAAGACTTGTTGTCTACACTTGCAACTGTGTCAAAACCTAATGTGTGGAATAATATTATGCAAAGTCTCAGACCTGAAAGAGTTGATGTTCATTTGCCAAAAATGTTGATAAGAACCGAAATTAATTTAACACCACTTCTTAAGGGGGTAGGAAAACTTTATAATGGATTATTTTTCAGTATACATTTTAGTACTACTTGTTACTTATCTGTCTTTATTAATATTTGACTTATGTTTGGAATATGTGATTTATAGACTATAAATAATGTTTTTTTTCGAATTTAGATCGGTCTCGGTAAAATTATGAATCCCAGTTACGGATTTGAAGGAATGTTACAAAATCGTCAACCAGTTTTTATTACGGATGCAGTACAGCAAGCTTACATAAAGGTTGATGAAACAGGATCTGAGGCAGCGGCTGCTACTGGTATGTATCGAAAAAAAAACTCACCAATTCATATTGAGAAGGATGAATGAGAGAAAAATGTATGTCAAGGTAGATATACAGGGTGTTTCTTTTAAATGGGCCAAAAGGGAGAAATCCTTATCCATAAGAGATACGGGAAAACTTTCTTAGGAACCTTTAGGTCTTTTTTGATCTTGACAATTTTGGCGTTTTTACTTTTTTGGTCAAGTGTGAGTTGTCCCCAAAAATGAGTAAAATTGACCAAATTTTTTTTTAATGCATATCGACTCTGTTTCATGTAGGGATCATTTCATTGTATCGGAAGAAAAAAATCGGGACGGCGGAAGTTGGTCAAATTTAGCAAAATATTTTTTCATACAAATTGTATGAAGGAAAAAATTACCATTTTTTTTTTAAGATGTTTTTTGATTTAGTGTCTTGTATGGATCATTTCATTGTATGGGAAGGAAAATGTATGAGCAACAGAAGTGGGTCAAATCTGAGTACTACTACTACGTGTTTATGCTGTAAGAACAAAACATTACTGTATTTTTGACTAACTTCCATTGTCCAGACATTTTCCTTCCCATACAATGAAATGATCCTTACATGACACTAAATCAAAAAACACCTTAAAAAAAATTGGCAATTTTTTTCTTCATACAATTTGTATGAAAAAATATTTTGCTAAATTTGACCAACTTCCGCCGTCCCGATTTTTTTCTTCCGATACAATGAAATGATCCTTACATGAAACAGAGTCGATAGGCATTAAAAAAAAATTTGGTCAATTTTACTCATTTTTGGGGACAACTCACACTTGACAAAAAAAGTAAAAACGCCAAAATTGTCAACATCAAAAAAGAGCTAAAGGTTCCTAAGAAAGTTTTCCCGTATCTCTTATGGATAAGGATTTCTCCCTTTTGGCCCACTTAAAAGAAACACTCTGTATAGATAGGGAGATATATAGATATTAGATATACCGCTTGGGAAGAACACCGCCGTGTTCTCACGAAGGCAACAGGGAAAAATTCGCCAAAGACACGGTGGATTTTAGTTAGTAGAAGACCAACCGCTCCACCCATAGCGGGAGGACTCGTTTGATGATTTAACATAAAAAAGCTGTTTCACAAACGTATACTTATTTAACCATGCCTGTTCAATGTTTCAATATATCTTTACTTTTTTTCAGCATTGATAATGACAGTGTCTGCTACATCGTATTTTCCATCTACTTTTAATTATTTTAATGCCAACCACCCTTACCTATACTTTATAGTATCCAATAAGATACCTGTATTTAGCGGGACTTTTGTTGGAGCAATGTAGATTGATCGGAATTCCTGCTTGGTAATAATTAAAAATAATCAATTACATGAATAACTGTAATTTTAATTTGTTACTAAAACAATTAATGTTCTGAAGTCGATGCTAATACTTTTTCTATTTTTCCAGACCCTTGAAATTCATTTTTTCACCTAAAAGTTTCTTTGGAATTATCAGATCTGTTATTTTTTATTTTATTTAAACGTTTTCCTACAATAAGAATTTCTCCTGTCGTGAGTGCGTTTAGAAACATAGACACTCACACAAACACCAAACAAACAACCAGACCCGTAACTATTGTTTTTATTTTATTTTGCGTGGTAAAATCATCAAATGAGTCCTCCCACCCTGGGTAGGGCGGGAGGGACTGTCAGACTTTACTGACTAAAATCCACGGTGTACTTCAATAGCCCTTTGTATTCCGGGGTCATGGTGATGGAAATAAGTCCCGCGACGCCGGCAGGCTTTGGCCCTCTGTGAGGGGGCCCCGTCATTTTGCTGACGCTCTTTGAGGCGCTCGGACAGCGAGTTGCCTTTTACTCGCTGTCCGCATGCACGCGCCTACGGTGGCCGGAGATCATCTGCCGACTTCCGACGCCGTGGGTGTGTGCCACTGCGGTTGGGGCGGAGGAAGGACACTGTCCTCTCTCTCTCGCGGCCCGCCACCTCCTTCACGAGCAGACCCGTAACTACTTGTAAGTCATACAAATATTTGTTTCGTGCGGGAATCGACCCCCGACACGCAGCGCAGCAGTTCAATCGCTCAGCGGCAGCACCAACCGTGCCGTCATACATAAACACACCACTGCCTTTGGGCCACAGGAATTAATGGATACCAATGGAGATCATTCAGACTCCTTACATTTTCCGAAAAATTGTTACATTTTTTTTATTCTAAATTGCTGTTCTTTTTTTCGTTGACCATTTTCAGAAAAGGCCCAAAAAGGTTCGGATAAAAAATATACTGTGAAAAGCGGACAAACGAAGACACTAGTGATTTTACAAGCTTTCAGTTTTTTCGTTCGGACCTACGGAAATCTTAAAACCTGTTTATTGCATACCTGGTTATTAAACGTAAAACGTAGACGCTTAAACATTATTCAAATAGTACTGTTCGCGGCGGAAATTATGGAGCATATATTATACTGTATCGCAGTTCTTTCACCCCGGACACGATGCGATCACGGCGGTAAAACCCCTCACCTCCCTCTCTGAGGAGTGGCTGGAGAGTCGCCACAGCGTCCTTACCTTCCGCTTGGAGCAGGTCTTCACCGGATACGGATGTTTCGGGAAGTTTCTGTGTCTTACTGGAAATAAAGAAATGCCTGGGTGTCACCACAGTAAGGATCGCCTAAGGGACACGGTCAAGCACACGGTGCGAAACTGCGTTGCTTGGGCAGAGCACCGCCATGTCCTCACGGGGGTGACAGGCGGTGACCTCTCATGCCCGGCATTGGTTGGGGTCATGCTGTGGGGCGAGGCTCACTGGGAAGCAGTCGAACTCCTTATGCGAAACAATCATGCTAGCCAAGGAGGCGGGACGCGTGGGGGAGATGGCAACCTCCATACCACTCAGCCGCCTCGGAAGAAACGCACGGCGACTGTAAAGGCGCGGGCATGAGGACGGCGAATAACGGTCGATTTGCCGTCCGATCCGGCGCCTCAAAGAGCTGTCAGCAATCTGACGAGGCTCCGCATAGAAGGTCAAAACCTGATTTTCTTATCAGTTACCTTGACCCTGGAACGTAAAGTGCTTCTGAAAGGCACAGTGGATTTTATTCAGTAAGAGCCCTTCCGCTCCATCAATGGTGGGAGGACTCGTTTGATGATTAAACCACCTGAAAAACTGTATTTCACGCTGCACGATGGAATGGAATCGTGTAACCATGACTGTTAAATGTTTCAATATTACTTTACTTTTTTTTTCAGCTTTGGTTTGGACAAGTTTTTCTGGATTTATACCTCCACCCCTTAAAGATTTTAATGCCGACCACCCTTACCTATACTTTTTAATATCCAATAAGATACCTGTATTTAGCGGGGTTTTTGTTGGGGCAAAGTAGACTGATCGGAATCCCTGCTTGGTAATAATTCATTAAATAACTGTTTTTAACTTAACTACTCGAAAAACTAAAGTTCTGAAATCGAGGAAAATACCATTAATAATTTCCCATTTCGATCCTCACAATACTAGAATGGATCCATTTAGAATTTTTTTGAACATATCAAATCTGATATTATTCATATGATATTAACTTTTTATAATTTGTCACCCTTTTTTTTACTATTGTGTGTGTTTTAATTTTTTTTTAAATCAATGTGGTAATAGAGTATTTTACTCAAAAAAAATATTCCGAAATGTAGATTATTAAAGACCCGTATTTTTCCTTTTGTCACATAAACCAAAATTTACGAAAATACAACGCTTCTAAAAATTATAAAACGTCATTCGATCGTTACAATTTTACAAACGCAATGACGTCACAAGCACCCTCCCCCCACGCCCGGTTTTGGAAGCGTTTTATCTTTGTCAATATTCATTGATTTAAAAAAAAATATACGTGTCCATTATTTTTCAATATTATTACTGACTGACTAAATAGATTTTCAATTTATTTATGCAGTGAAATACCCTTTTACCACGTGGCGTTTATTAGAAGGAGATATACAAAGCCAGACAACATCCATCGTATTATTACACTGTATAGTTACAGAGAAAATTGTAAAGTATAATTGTAAAGTATAACACTGAGTAAATGCTATGCGTGTTATAGTATACTTTCTTGCAAATGTTTCACTCTCATAGAATAATTCAAATAATACAATGACTTTGTGTTACCATCACCGACTGAGCTCACCTCGGGTAAAAATAAAGGAAAATAAACAAACAAAATTAGGAAAATAACTAAATCTGATTTAGCCAAAAATGAAATAAAAAAATCTTTTCATCCCTATGCCGCGGTTATGAAGGTAGACGCTTAAACCATTAAAATTTTCAGACAGTAAAGACCCTGGTAGAAATTATGAAGTATTATTGTACCGCAGTTGTTTTATCCCGGGTAGGCCACAGTGGCAGGAAAGCGTCCTCACCTTCCGCTTGGTGCACTCACCAAAAGCGGTTGTTTCAGGAGGTTTCTGTTTCTTACTGGGATGGAAGAAAGGCTTGGGGGTCACGATTACGGGGATCGCCTGGAGGACACATTCGAGCATACTGTGCAGGACTGCCCCGATTTGGCAGAGCACCACCGTGTCCTCACTGACGCTGTAGGTGGCAACCTCTCCCGCCTAGCATATATTTCGAGGCTATACTGAGACGCGAGATGCATGGAAAGCATTCACTTCCTTCTGCGAAGCAGTCATGCTAGCAAACAAGGAGACTGGACGCGTGAGAGTGAACAGAGAGTCCTCCTTGCGACCCAGCCGACGTGGGAGACGCCCACAGCATGTAAATCTGCCGGGCCTCATTTTAAGGCCAAAGTCTGCCGGGGTCGCAGGACTGTCCCATCACCTGATGGGACAGTCCTGCGACCCCGGCAGACCCGGTAGACAGGCGTTGAACGTAAAGGGCTATTGAAGGACACGTTGAATGTAGTCAGTCTGACCTACCTCCCGCCCCGCCCTGGGTGGGAGGACTAAGTTGATGACTTTATCAGGATAATAAAAAAGCTTTTTCACCGAAACTAAAATGGAATTGTAAACCTTCCTGTTAAATCTTACAATTTTCTTTTTCAGTCATAGCAGTGTTGGCTAGTGGTTCTGCATTTATACCCCCACCCCCTAAAGATTTTAATGCGGACCGTCCTTATGTATACTTTTTAACGACCAATAAGATACCTGTATTTAGTGGGGTTTTTGTTGGGGCAAAATAGATTGATCGTAACCCTGTTTGGTAATAATTAAAAATCAATTAATTAACTGTAATTTTAATTTACGTAGGTACTCGAAAAACTCAAGTTCTTAAATCAATGTTAATCCTTTTTATAATTTTCCATTTGGATTCCCAAATACTATAATGGATCCATTTTTGTTGCTTAAAAGTTTTTTTGTAACTATCTTTAATGACATTAGATTGTCCGGTTTTTATTATTGTCTGGGAGGTCTATCTTTACTCTTGTTATTACTTTGCCACTCTGTGTATCTGTAATATTATTGTGTGCAAAAAGCGTCGAAGGGACTGCGACCCACAAACAGATACGATGGGTCCAAGACATGATTTTTGCACCCACCATGTATGGCTTTTTCATGACTTTTTTTATTTTCTTTATCCTGTTTGGAATCGTTAATCTACCTAAACCAGTGATTTTTAAAAAATATAATTAATTCATTATCGTCAAGTACTATGATCGACAAGTAGATGTTCCAAGTCTGGGCGTTTGTGTATGTGAATTTACATGTTTGTAAACGGACCCACGACACAGGAGAAAATCCTAGTGTGTCAGTCAAGGTCAACAAGGTCCAAGGCGTCCTCTGTGGCCGCTTGGGCATGAGTACAACGTTTTCCCCTCTGCCTGTGTTTGCCTCCTCCTTCGCACGAAGGAGGATGTACATCACGCGTTAATTGAGGACTCCCTAGCGTCTCTCCAGCTACTCCTTAAAAAGGAAACTTACATCCGCGATTTAGATGTACCCAGCATTTTTTTGGATTAAGAGGTGCCTCTTTCAATACTGTCAAGATTAGCTGTTTCGCCCTGGCATTCCATATACCTTATATGACTTGCTTAACCGGATTATATTTGAAACACCCAGTCACAATTAAAGCTTAGAGTTGATTGGCAAAATTTTATGTATTGTTTGAAATAGATTTCATACAACATAGTAACTTGAAACTTTAGTATTGAGTGGCAATATTCAGTGGTTCTTTTGTAGGAAAATAATCTGTAACGCCGAGGTCGCTTTCTTTCTTTCTTTTTCGACCTTGTCTTAGTCACTCCTGACCTGGACTAAGTTCAAGAGCTAACCCATGACACATAAAAAAACAGTTATTCAAATTCCTAGAATAACACAAATACAATGATTTGCAATACCATAATTAAACTGATCATAATTTACTTTGTTATGTAATAAAATATATCATAATATAGAGCGTGGAACGTTAAACAGAAACACACTTGGTAGAAATCACAGTTCATAGAAATCTCTATTCCTAGACAGCACGTTTCGCCGAAAACTTTTTGATAGAAGACATTGTTGCTAGATACCTCGGTCCATAGAAAACACTGCTGACAGAGATCTCCGTTCATAGATAGCACTTCTTGCCGAAAACTTCTTTCATAGAAACCACTATTTCCAGATATCTTGGTTCACAGAAACCATCTTTGAAGAAGAAACTAAATAAATTATATTACTAAAAATATAAATTTAGTTTTTCTGGTTCTGGCAGATGGCCATAATAAAAACACGTTATCATATATCATGCCATTTTAATAAAAAATGATGCAAAACATAACTTAAACAATACATGAAATGGAAAAATAAAACCAATGCTTTGGCATAAACGAGAAACAATATTTCAAACAAAAAAATTACTCTATACTATACATTTAATTTTATTTTAAAGGCCATAATTATGGATGCCTTGTCGAGCGGGGCCTTATCCTTGGTGTGACGGCGAGCTCCCCATTACTCGCAGCAGCTCGCTGTCCGGAAACCAGTGCCTGCGGTAGCCGGAATTTGTCCCGCACTATCCAACGCCCTTGGCGTCTTCGGTGGTCTTCTTTCCCTCACGCGTTCCGATTGCAAAAATCCGTCAAGCCGTTTCAGAGGAGTATGGTAACTAATACGAGAATTTTATATATCAGATTATAAAGCTGGAGAGTTTGAGATATAGCCTATACTCCTATAGCCTTCCTCGATAAATGGACTATCCAAAACAAAAATAAATTAATCAATTCAAATTAGTAGTTCCTGAGATTAGCGCGTTCAACCAAACAAAGAAACAAACTCTCCTGTTTTATAATATTATAAATACAATTTTTATATAAATATCATTACAAACTATTTTTCATGTGTAAAATTTGAGCTAATCCTCCTAAAAACGTTAATATGTCCATCTCACTCCTTTGAGACAAGTGCTTTTGCATTCTGTTCTCGTATGCAATTTTTGAAGGTCGGCGGTACTTTGGCATGGGCTCCGACGCATTGATCCGCTCAATTTCGCAGTCTGTGTATTTCACCTCTTTAACGAATTCAGTTATTGTTTTATACACATTCCATGTTTTACGATTAAGAAGTGTAGTCCACCGTTCATGCCAAGATTCCAAGACGTTTTGGGTCTTGGGAATATCGTAAGTGCGATCAAACACTGACCACATACTTGGTGGGAATAGTGGCTCTTTCTTAGTTGATAATTTTGTATTATTGGTATTTTTTGTGTTTTTCACCCCAGAGACATAATATTTATCGAACCACTTGGCTAGCCCTGCGGCTTCCTCTGGTAATATTTCATCTTTAATGAGCTGAAAAGCCTCAGGTATCTCGTTAGGATCTAGGAATGCCAATGCAAATAAATACCTAATTTTATGCGCAAAAGAAAAATCATTACCGTACTTCTTAGCCAAACCCTCGCTCTGTACGTGCCGCCAAATGCTCTACGTAAGATGAAATAAACACAGTCTTTGCACACACTCTGGAAATTGCTGCTTAACGGCAGTGATAGCCGCTATTTCAAAATCAGTTAAAATGTTTTGAGGAGACAGATTACTCTGAAATGTATTAACGGCATATCTTTTCAATATTTCTAACAAAATTGTGTAACATTTTTCCGTCTTATGTGATAATAATGCAAACACTAGTGGTAGAAATTTATTTGTGCCGCTTTCTGTACCTATTGAAGCATGTATCGTGTATATTTGGGTGAATGGTGCTGGACATGTAGCGAACGTGCCATCCATTACCCAACATTTTGTATTGATCAGTCTTTTAAAATTACTTTTTGTGCAAAATACGATCACACTCTCATTTTCTGAAATATATTGTCCAATTAAAAATCGCTCTCCTTCAATTTTCGACAAATAGTCCGGTATGTCGAAATTTATCGTATTAGGGACTTTAGGTTGGCCTTTATTCCTAATGCGGTGCACAATCATTCGGGCAGCCGCTTTGTTAGGCAAGTGGGTAGCACTCGTAATAGGAACATCCTGGAGGCAGCGGTTAACAATTTGCGCCGGAGAATCCATACATGTTTTAGCTATATTCCTTATTTTTGATTGATATTCCATTTGTATTCGCTTCTCTGGCACTGGCAAATGACCATGTGCGTTTTTTTGATTGACGATTGAATGTTCATTACCGATAAGTAAAGTTTTTACGGTAGCCCCACAACCTTTAGCATTACTCCGTGTGCACCTCCAGTAAAATGTATCATTTATTTTTTTGTTAACGTGATATGAATAGCCATCTACTATAAGAACGCTTGCACCACGTTTTGATTCTACTAACTTGCAGGCACTCATTTTTAAAAAAATATTTTCAATAAGATTATCGATAGTAAAAAAGGCAAAACTAAATGCGTAGGAAACGTTTGCTAATTTGTAATACGCAACAGTCTTAGATTTATTTTATTTATACCACATTAAAACGGTTTCCATAAATTGATAATTTTATTGACAAATCATTGTCATCGTAGGACGGTACGGATGACACAAGGTGACATAATAACAAACCGTTCCTTTTTTGTGATCGTTGCGGTGATTTACAAATTATGACTGAATATTTTAACTGAACCCATAGTCGTAATATATTGTAAAATACGAAAGCAGTAATAAGTGAAGTGTAGTGTAGTGAATTAAATATCTTTACCAAACCAAAATTATATTTTCCACAAATTGACAGAAAAATTAAGAATAGTTAAGCGTGTAATATAGCGTCATAGGTTTGAAGCTACCCAAATCTGTAATTTTTTTTCAATCGAAAATAAACCTTGTTTTGTAAAGTGTGTACATAGTTTCTTCGAGCATAGTTTCTTCTTCAAAGATGCTTTCTGTGAACCAAGATATCTGGAAACAGTTGTTTCTATGAAAGAAGTTTTCGGCAAGAAAATGTGTGATAGTTATTGCGGAATGGGGAGCAATCGGAACGCGTGAGGGAAAGAAGACCACCGAAGACGCCAAGGGCGTTGGATAGTGCGGGACAAATTCCGGCTACCGCAGGCACTGGCTTCCGGACAGCGAGCTGCTGCGAGTAATGGGGAGCTCGCCGTCACACCAAGGATAAGGCCCCGCTCGACAAGGCATCCATAATTATGGCCTTTAAAATAAAATTAAATGTATAGTATAGAGTATTTTTTTTGTTTGAAATATTGTTTCTCGTTTATGCCAAAGCATTGGTTTTATTTTTCCATTTCATGTATTGTTTAAGTTATGTTTTGCATCATTTTTTATTAAAATGGCATGATATATGATAACGTGTTTTTATTATGGCCATCTGCCAGAACCAGAAAAACTAAATTTATTGTTGTGTATATTGTGTATGTGTGTATGAGCGGCGCGTATGTGGGCGTGCGCTGCGTCGCACCCTGACCTCTTATACAGAATTAAATCAGTGTGCTGTTAGCCGTCAGTTGTTTCACTTGGTCCCTACGCACCTACATAACAGTGGCGACGAGTTACCCACAGTAGCAAAAAGTCTGTTGAAAAATGGCACAGTCATTTTGTGGTATTTTGTCAATCTTCGATCATAATGTTAATGATTGGAAGACCTACAAAGGGCGCGTGACACAATGGTTCATCGCAAATAACATCGATGCAAAAAACGATGCGGCGGGAACCAGGAGGCGAGCCATTCTACTCAGCGCACTCAACGATGGTACATACAAGTTGGCAGCAGATTTAGCCCTGCCTAAAGACGTGCAAGAGGTACCATACGAAGATCTGGTGACGTTGTTGGATAATCACTTCACACCAAAACGTTGCGGGTTCAGTGAACGACACAACTTTTATGCAGCTTCGCAGCAGCCGGGCGAGACACCAACACAATGGGCAGCGAGGTTACGTGGTCTAACGGCGCATTGCGGATTCAGCAATGTTGAGGAGGCCTTGCGTGATCGTTTCGTGATGGGGATGCTAGCGGGTCCTGAACGGGAGAAACTATTTGCGCTGGACTTGGACACCTTAACCTTGGCGAAGGCGGTGGAGCTAGCAGAGAGCATTAGATCCGCGCGGGCAGGAGCTGCCGCAACTGCTCCTGCATCTACAGATCAAGCACAGGTGTTCAAGATCGCAAAAGGACAAAATAGTGTCAACACGACCAATAGTGCCGAGAAAAAAAAGTGTTCAGTGTGCGGTCGCGCTAATCACGAATCGTCTCAGTGCCGTTTCGCAAAGTATAAGTGTAAAAAGTGTAACACAGTAGGGCATTTGCGAAGAATGTGTAATAAACTTAACTACGTGTTAACGGGGGATGTAAGCGAGGACGATGATGGTAAGCCGCTTTATAACATTTGTTCGGCTCGGGGAGAACCTATGACAGAAACAGTGACGATAAACGGTCGGAATTTAAAATTTCAATTAGATAGCGGATCGGCAGTGACGGTCATATCTGAAGGTACATACAAAAAATTGTTGTCGGGTATACCATTGCATAATTCTAACAAAAGATTTTATGGTTACACAGGAACCGCTATGCAGTGCGTAGGTTATTTGCGTCTACCTATAACATATATGAAGCGCACACACACACTTGACGTGTTCGTCATACGACACGGGGGCCCGCCGTTGCTAGGTCGCGACTTCATATCAATATTTAAATTAAAGTTAACACCTGTAAATTTCCTTAACCATGCACAAAGCCAAATGGACCGATTGCAAGTACAGTTCCCTGAAGTATTTTCAGACAAGCTGGGCGCTTTTAAAAACTATAAAGTCAAGTTGCAACTAAGTAATGATGCAAAACCGATATTTTTTAAAGCGCGTCCCATTGCTTTTGCGTTGCGCGACAAAGTCGATAAAGAGTTAGAACGCTTGTTAAACCTCGGAGTGTTAAAACCGGTTAAACATGCAGACTATGCATCCCCTATTGTGCCCGTACTCAAACGTGATGGTTCCGTCAGATTATGTGCTGACTATTCTGTGACCATTAACAAACAATTAGTAATAGAACAATATCCTTTACCGACGGTTCACGAATTATTTTCGAAATTACACGGAGGTCAGCAGTTCTCGAAAATTGATTTATCTATGGCCTACAATCAGTTTCTGCTCGATGATGAGTCGCAAAACATCACCTGTATAAACACTCACCGAGGTTTGTTTAAATATACGCGTCTCGTATTCGGCTTATCAAGCGCGCCGTCTATATTTCAGCGTGCAATGGAGACCGTGTTGTCCGGTTTAGATGGAGTGTTATGCCTATTGGATGACGTGTTAGTAACAGCAAGCACTGAAGCTTTGCATGTGGAAAGGCTACACATAGTACTCAAGAGACTTCAGGATGCGGGACTAACTGTGCGAAAGGACAAATGCGAATTTTTTAAAGACGAAATAAAATATTTAGGGTATATTATCAACAAGAACGGTCTAAAGAAAGATCCGTCTAAAGTAAAGGCAATTGTAGACGCTCCTGTTCCAACTAATATTGCCACCTTGCAATCATTTTTAGGGCTTGTTAACTACTATCGGAATTTCATTCCTCGAGCATCAAGCATTCTCAGTCCCTTGTACGACTTGTTAAAAAAAGGAGTTAAGTGGCATTGGACGGCAATTCATCAAAATGCATTCGATGAAGTAAAGAAACGCTTAACGTCGGAACAAGTGTTAACACATTTTGACGCAAAGTCTAAAATAATATTGACGGTAGATGCGTCTCCATTTGGGTTAGGCGCTATTTTATCACAAGTAGGTAGTGATATGTTAGAACGTCCCATATCATTCGCGTCCCGTACGCTCACGTCAGCTGAAAAAGGATACTCGCAAATACAGAAGGAAGCCACAGCGATTATATTTGGCATTAAACGTTTTCATCAATATTTATACGGCAGGTCGATACCGTTTATTTTACGTACCGACCACAAACCCTTGATCACTATTTTTGGTCCCTATAAGGGCATACCTGAAGTATCGGCTAATAGGCTACAAAGATACGCAATGTTCTTAAGCGCGTATAATTACACAATTGAGTACGTAAGAAGTGCCGACAACAACGCAGACTATTTGTCACGAGCGAGTATACGTCACGATCAAAAACTGATAGAAAGGCGCGGGGACAGCGACGCTCACGCGGCCGCATCCGCGGCTCCTATCGACCGGGCGACTTATGTTAATTTTGTAGTTGAAGGCAGCATACCAGTAACATTGGACGAATTACGCAAAGAAACTGCCAAAGATATTACTTTAACAAAGGTAATTAATTACATTCATCAGGGGTGGCCTAGACAATTGTTGTCGGATTTATATATTAAGCCTTATTATTTGTGTAGGACACAATTATCACATGAAAATGGTTGCCTTATGAGAGGACATAAAGTGGTTATTCCGGAAACGCTACGCTCAAAAATTTTACACGAGTTACATAATTCGCATTTGGGCATTGTGAAAACGAAAGCTGAGGCCAGATCACGATTTTGGTTCCCAGGAGTAGATGCGGCGCTGGAGGCAATGATCAACTCGTGCGATATCTGCCAACAGTTACGGCCGTCCCCGCCGCGAACGCCGATAATCCCGTGGCCGTACCCACCAAAGCCATTCTATAGAATACATATCGATTTCCTAGGCCCGCTAAATAATCAAATGTTTTTCGTAGTTGTCGACGCATACACCAAATGGGTGGAGTTGTACGATGTTACTATGTCTACAACTTCCACAAACGTCATAGAGAAGCTTTACGATTTTATGTCCAAGTACGGATTGCCACATACAATCGTAAGTGATAACGGCACCGCATTTACGTCATTTGAGTTTAGAAATTTTTGTTTAAGAAACGGCATCGACCATGTGACGTCACCGGCATACAATCCGGAAAGTAACGGACAAGCGGAAAGTTATGTCAAAATTGTTAAAAAAGGTATTAAATCATGCGTTATTCATTCACGCAATAAAAGTGATTGTAAGTTAAAAATATTAAAATATCTTTTTGACTATCGTAATTCGGTCCATTCTGTCACGGGGTTCTCACCAGCTGAGCTAGTGTTCGGCCGCAAGTTGAGGTCACGCTTAGATCTGATCAATCCGAAAACCCCTTCGGCCTCCCTCACATCCCTCACTAATAATGTTTATCGTCAACAGTGTTCGCAAGTTAAAGCACGTGGAGGTTGTAATAAACAAGTGTTTAAGCCAGGGGATCAGATAATGTACAAAAAGTTTTTAAATAATGTTGCATTCCGTTGGTGCAAAGGTATCATTAAAAAGAGACTGGGGAAAGTACTTTACCTTATTCAAGATTTGATTTCGACGTGTGATGTCAAAAAGCATAAAAATCAAATAATATCAATTAAAGATGGCAACGGAAATGTTTCACAACAGGCGGAGGCACAACATCATTATGACCTCGATGATTTTAACAATAGTCGTAGCGAGCCATTGCCTGGCGACCCTCGGGTACAGAGTCCCGCGGGGGAGGGTACTGAAGAGGCAGATCTGCAATCACCACCGTCTGCAGACACAAATACAGTCTCGGATCCAATTTCAAGGAATCCAGAAAGACTGTTGAGAAACATTCCCAGGGTTGACTATAAACCCTTTTTGTAACTTTTATATGTATGCTTCTGTTTTTTATTAATATTGTATTTTGCACAACTTGTGTTATTGTGTTCAAATAGGAGGGAGGTGTTGTGTATATTGTGTATGTGTGTATGAGCGGCGCGTATGTGGGCGTGCGCTGCGTCGCACCCTGACCTCTTATACAGAATTAAATCAGTGTGCTGTTAGCCGTCAGTTGTTTCACTTGGTCCCTACGCACCTACATAACATTTATATTTTTAGTAATATAATTTATTTAGTTTCTTCTTCAAAGATGGTTTCTGTGAACCAAGATATCTGGAAATAGTGGTTTCTATGAAAGAAGTTTTCGGCAAGAAGTGCTATCTATGAACGGAGATCTCTGTCAGCAGTGTTTTCTATGGACCGAGGTATCTAGCAACAATGTCTTCTATCAAAAAAGTTTTCGGCGAAACGTGCTGTCTAGGAATATAGATTTCTATGAACTGTGATTTCTACCAAGTGTGTTTCTGTTTAACGTTCCACGCTCCATAATATATACGTATAATATATGTATACGTCATAATTATTACAATTTAGGCAACCATTATTTCCAAAATCAAAATATACATTTTCTTTTACAAACGCTCATCCTACAAGTGTTTATAAGCCAAACCTGTAAAATCTTATTTTTATTTTCAGGCGTATTTTTACTGGGAACGAAACCCGGAATGCCACCTCCTCCCCCTATAGACTTTAATGCAGACCACCCTTACCTATACTTCATCACATCTAATAAGATTTTTAAATCTAATAAGAAACCTGTATTTAGCGGGACATTTGTTAGGGCTAAATAAAATCGGAAATCTTGCTTGATACATAGCGTAAATTGATTGCTTGCTTGGTAGCAAGCAATTAATAAATCAACTAAAGCTTTCGTTTACTCTGAAAACTTAAAAAAAAATATCATATCTTTATCAAATTTCATTTGGGTCTTCCAAATATCAAAATATATAGTCAATCGCCAATACTAGCTAACATGTTTTTGATTTTCAATAATAAGAATACGTGTACATGGACTATCATTCTTCACTTTTTATAACGCTACCCTACTATGTACAGTGGATGCGAAACAAAAGTCTTAAGTACGATTCAGACCAACCGGCTCGCATCGCGTCAGGCCGGGCGGCATTTTACAAAGCAGTAAAGAACATTGAAATGTATCAACAGTAATTACAGTTCATATTTGCATGCAACTTACGGATAGCCACGTTGTGACGCGTCGTGGGATGCCGTGATGTAACTAGTGAGCCGGTTGGTCTGAGTCATAGACCAATACCAATCGTATAAATACCTACCTATACCAAATGGATCTATACTTTTGTATTCTAATACTTGGCGAATTAAGGTTTTTAATCCAGAGTGCTGTTTTAGCTTGTGTGTTTCAATAACCAAATTGCTATGTATTTTTGTATATACCTGATTATATAAAATTAATTTGTAATCTCAATAGTGCAAAACTAACAAATATTGTTTTTTTTTCAGATATGTCACAGGAATTCTATAAAATATTATTTCCAAATAAAATTCTGGTGGTTGAATTATGTATTTTTTTTTATTTTAAACCCAATGCAATGTCTCAAAATCTCGGAACCTTGAAAAGTTACTAATAGTGAAGTCTTTCACAACAAAGTCTTCTTCATTCTTAAAACAATTAAGCCGTCTAATCGCCTCCATTTAGTCATTAACAACACTAAGAACACTCACTTCAGAGCTTAAGAAAAATATCTCACTAAGTAATTTAAATACAAATTGAACAAAATTATTTATGATATCGTCTCTTAAATAAACAAACCCAACCCTATAAAGTTGTAACCGTGGCCCTGGAACGTAAAAGGCTATTGAAGGATCACTCTTATCGCGCGCCGTGAAGAGTGTGTCAGCATTATGACGGGGCCCCTCTACAGAGCGCCAGAGCCTGGCGGGGTCGCGGGACTAACAAATTACCGTGACCCCGGAAAGTAAAGGGCTTGTGAAGGACACCGTGGATTTTAGTCAGTCAGTCTGACAGTCCCTCCCGTTCCGCCCTGTGTCACTCATTTGATGATTGCAGTATATTATTATGATAAAATTAAAGCATTATCACTATAATTGACTGGATGGTAAGTTTTTCTTATATTTCCTGAGAATTAGTAACATTGATAACATAGTATTTTTTTAATTACACTTTTTATTCTGAAAAAAAATGATTTCGCTATTTAGCGAAATAAATAACTCTAAAAAGGTGGAAGAAGTGGAGGTAGGAGTGGGGCAGAGCAGGCTAAAACAATTGTAGCAAACCAATGTTTGTATCCAGCAATAACAAATAATAGTATATTATGACGGTTACCAAGGGCAGACCATTGAGGGACTAGTTTCCAATTAACAGGTATTATTGGAACTCCGCCGGGGATGAGAATACCGACAGGACGGGATCAAATGAAATTACGAGTTAGATCTCACTTATCCAGGCGAAATCCCTGATAATCTTCTGAAGAAAATGTTGTTATGGCCTCTAGTCCTGGTTAAAATTAAACATTTGTTTCACCTCTTACATAACCATTTGAGTGTTTAATTCTCATTCAATTTGTTCGTTTCCAATTTAAGTTGTGAATTTAGATCATTCTTAGATGAAGGAATCTAATCGGATCACAATGTGCTTCCGAATTAGACCCCGATACTAAAGGACCAATTTAAAATAGTGATTGAAAATACCTAGTAGTTACAATTTGATTATGTCATCAACGCACACAACATTTATTTGTCACTAGCTTTTGCCCGCAGCTTCGCTCGCGTAATCAGTCGGAAATCTTAGAAGATTTATAAAAACTGTCATCCCCTACTTTATCCCCTTGGGGGTAGAATTTCTCGAAATCCTTTCTTAGGGGATGCCTACGTCTTAACATCTACCTGTATGCAAAATTTCAGCCCGATCTGTCCAAAATCTTAGATAGTCAGGCATAGAAGTCTAGTTACACGAAGCTCAAGTAGCAGTGACTGCAATGTCAACACCAATGACATTATTTTCTACAACATTAAGTATATTGTGAAGCAATTAAGTGTATCATCAGCAAATAAAGCAAGCAATACATCACTCGGGCATGGACCGTGATATCCCTAGAGACTTCTATATTGATGATTTAATTAAGCAGTTGCCCTCAAACTTGTGTATTGGGATGCTTCAGTTCGCGACCGACCGAGAATCCTGTCCGTTACATTGGAATTTGTAATTAAGAAACAACGTCAAGACGATGTTCCAAGGAACAAAATCTGTTTACGAAGTCAGCCAAAGTATTTTATCTTGTTCACCACGGTTTAGCGTAAACATCCGCACAGGATATGTGGTAAAGTAAAATAGTTCGCGTTGTTAGTCGTCCGCTGTTGAATGATTTCTTATTGAATGAACTGAGCTTGAACGCGTCAGTATTAAAAGCGTTCACAAGGAACACAAAATTAATGTTTAGGAAGTTTTGTTCTAGATTTTGTGCTTGAATTCACTTTAATTTACCGTATGTGTTAGCAATAATGACCAAAACTATAACTGTAGTATCTGTTTATAATGTAAGTTCCTGGGGGCAGCATTGTCAACATAATTTCGACAATGTTGCTTCCTGACCGTGTTGTCGAACCGTCGAAACAAATATTCATACTTCTGGACCCCTGACGACTGGCGATCTCTGTGATAACTTTAACATTGAATGGGTACTGTGGTATACAGGGCTTGTCGTCATCTATGGCGCATAGCAATAAGTGAAAATTGTGTATATCCTAGGCTTCTGTTTTGTTGCGTGCTTCTTTGTGTAAATCCAATTTCGTTGTGGGATCCAAAACATTATATTGATTCTCCGGCATTTCGTCGAGCTGCTATGCTTCGGCGCTTTTCTGGGGGTTTTCACACACGATTCTAGCTTTTAGAAATTGCAGTGGTTTGGGTTGTGTTACAATACTGTAACGAGATTGTCCAAAAAAGGTAAGTTATCATCCATCCTTTATTTAAATACTAGTGACCCTCTCCGGCTCCGCACAGGGTGTAATCTCTACCATATTATATACATTAAACCTTCCTCTTGAATCAATATTTATATTTAAAAAAAAACGTATTGAAAATCGTTGCGTAGTTTTAAAGATCTAAGCATACGTGGGGCAGGAAGCGGGTGCGGGATGTTGTAACATATTATGCAGTGATCTGAAACATACCTACATAAATCAGCAAGATGATGATCTCAAAGATTTAGCTTCCCTTATCGTCTTAAAACTATCTGAAATCATACTTTCAACAGGTAAAGCGAAACGAGTCGATAAGTAAGACCAGTAAATTAGCTTCGGATAACATCGAAGTTCGTCGTAAATTTAGCTCAACTCCGTCGATTGTAAAGACCGCTGGCTCTCCGGCAAATTGATCTTATCGGGAGGCTACCCGATGTTCATAGTTAGTGGTCCATAGTTCATTGTGAAATTCGCAAGCGGTTCTAAACTCTACCGGTCAACTAATTTACTAGCAGACCAATCTTTACCTTAATAGTTGTAGCTCCTAAGTTCTTCACTGCAACGCGACCGCTAGGTAAACTTGACTGACTCTCACAATTTGTATAGAAATAATTAGGTACTACGATTTTCTGAGCGAGATCTTCAAAAGTTTTCCTCTTATTTTTTTATCTTTATTTTTGTTTTGTTGGAGTAGAGACTTCGTTAAGATTCGGTACAAAACAGTTCTTGTGCAGATAAAAATTAATGATATGAAAACAGATCAAATATTTTATCTATTCTCTGTTTTATCTATCACACCCATTAAAACATTATCATCATCATCATCATCAGCCTATAACGTTCCCACTGCTGGGACACAGGCCTCCTCTCTTGTGAGAGGGAGTGGGCCATAATCCACCACGCGGGCCCAGTGCGGGTTGGCAGATGTCACATGTCTTCGAATTTGATGGTTCTAAGACATGCCGGTTTCCTCACGATGTTTTCCTTCACCGTTTTGAGAGCAGTGGTGATGAAATAAATTACACAAAGTAATGCGCCAGGCTGGGTTCGAACCCGCGACCTACAACTCGTAAGTCGGGGCCGATACCACTGGGCCATCACTGCTCTCAGAAACATTATAGCGGATCTAAATCTCTGCATTATTAATACCACTTTATTAGCTATCTGGCATCGCACATTTGGGATAGTTTGAGCAGAAGTAGTTGGACTACTAACGCATCAAAGACTATGAAATTCTGTATGACCGTAAGCATGTTACAGGGATGTAAGAAACAAATTAATCAAGGAACTGTAGCACTAGTAAGACTCTTCACCACATATTACGTTTTTGTGACGTAAATTACTTAAAACCGATGAAAAAATAATTGTTCCTCCTTTGTACACCAGAGGCGCATTTACAATTTTACATAAAATAATCGCAGAAAATTACTTCAAGTTTGCCGCAAATAAAATACAAAAATTACTAATAAAGCCGCAGCAGGAGTGGGTCGCGGGACTTATCGAATTACCGTGACCCTAAAACGTAAAGGGCTGTTGAAGGACATCGTGGATGTGAATCACTACGAGTCTGACAGTCCCTCCTGCCCTGCCCTGAGTGGAGTTGATGATTTTGATTTTGAATATAATTAGTTGAGAAACAGTACCTTATGTTGGTACAGTCAACGCACGTCACAGGTAATACTTATCTTATTATCCAGGGCTCGGAAAACGGTTTATTTTTCGAAACGTTTTCGTCTTAAATGCCTAAGAACGTATTTGTTTCGGTTACGTTCGAACGGAACGTAAAATAAAACGGTTTAGAAGAAGAACAATATTTTATCGTTCTTGGTTAAAATAACGTTTTAAACCGTTTTTTTCGCTTCAAGACGTAGGTACTAATTTTAATTTTGCTAACATTTTGTTGATATTAGACGCCCGCACTATTATTTTTTTCGTGGTATTTACGAGTATGATTAACTTAAATAAGAATCATGAAAAAAAAATGTGTTTTTAAATGCTTTTTTCTAAACCGGATTTTGTAACTTTCAAATCGGTTCTTCCCATTTCATTCAAACGTTCCTATTTCGTTTTCGTTCCGAACAAAATTAGGTGCAAAGAACTGTTCTAAACGTTTTAAAAACGTTTCCGAGCCTTGCTTACATCAGAAAACCACTATTACTGCCCAATGATGATTGTGTGGATAATGCTAATAGCGTACCATAAAATACATAATTCGTTGTGTGCCAATAAAATATGTTTGTAGGCCAACTAGGACAACAACTGTTGGACAGATTTCTGTAAGTATCGAAATTACTTTTTCAAAAAAACTGAGAACAAAGAAGGCAGTTCTAATATTAACAAACAACACGACACGTTGAAATTATGTGCCATATTTGCCGCCTCCATAGTCCTTGTCTCATAAAATTACTTAGAGCACGGCCAACTTTGTTCTGACTTTAACTTAGTACTGGAACACATAACTTGACTAACTATACGTATAACTGGGCCACATTGTGCTTATACGGTTGGTTTATTTATGCAGGCAACATGAGCTACATCATCATCTTACTAGCCTGTTCCCAACTGTGTTAGAGTCGGCTTTTTACATGTAGCGACTGCCTGACGGACCTACCCCATGGTGAGACTAGGCGTCAGACTTCAGAGCTTGTGACTTACAGTAACGAATGTCAAAGATCTACAAATGACAGCCGGGATCAACGGCTTTACGTGCTTTCCGAGGCAGGGAGGAAACTCGCTATGACAGATGGTCACCCATCCACAGCCAAACTCGGCAAGCGAGCTTCAGTGCAATACAAGCTTCATTAACCATTTAATATTTGTAGCAGAGCAAAGAGAAGGTAGCTCAATAGTATCGGCCACTTACGAGTTGCAGGTCACGGGTTCGGACCAAGACATGACTTAGTGTAATTGATTTTGTCACCATTATCCTCAAAACTGTGAAGGAAAACATCGTGAGGAAACTGAAATGATTTAGAACCAAGAACTCGAAGACATGTGACGTACGACCTAACCGCACTGGACCTGCTTGGTTGATTTGGCCCACACTCTCTCACAGAGAGGAGGCCTGTGCCCCAGCAGTGGGAATAATTATAGGGTGATGATAGATGTGATGATGATGGAATGTTTGTAGGTGACTAGGTTGGATATGCGAAGTCACAGTCACCGGAGTACACATGCTACAACAGCGGATCATAACCATTCTAAAAAGTCAGTGGGTTTTTTTTATTCATTTTTTTATACAAAGGTTGTCCCTCATTAGAAACTCCTGTGCCTTGGGTGCGTTTACAATCATGGAAAGTTACATACACAAATACCCAAACCATCATCAGGTGATTAGGCAACCTTAGGAGCAAACAGAACTGAAAATAACTCTGTCAGACTCGTACAGACTAAAATCCACGGTGACCTTCAATAACGCTATTTCCGGGGTCACGGTGTTTCGTGAGTCCCGCGACCAACCATTCTTTTTTTTTTTAGGTGGTAGAATCATCAAATGAGTCCTCCCGCCCTGGGTGGGACAGAAGAGACTGTCAGACACTTACTTACTAAAATCCAACCGTGTTCCTTCGGATGCCCTTTACGTTCCGGGGTCGCGGTATCCTGGGTTAAGAAAACACCCGCGACCTCAGCAGGCATTTGGCGCGAAACACGACGCGCCACCGACCCGGGCTTGGTCCTCGGTCGGAGGGCGAGCTACCCATTACTCACCGTCCGCAAGCCAGCTCCGCCGCTGTGCCCTCTGCTGATCAGAGGGACACGCGTTGGAGCGTCCACACGACAGGCTATTCGCATACGGGAAGAGACCGAGAGTTTTTGCCCGCATCACAGGGTGCACCAGCCCGAAAAACTGGTCTTCCCCCCGGACGTATCCGAGAGGGAACTCCAGTCCACGGGCGTAACCATACTTAATATAAATATTAAACGCATTAACTTAAGCGTAGAAAAAATATTGCTGTAGTATTGAAAAATAATCCCTTTATCTTATTTACCTGCAGCATTAAACCACTTGCAAAGCAGGAAGTAATGTCTGCTATATCGTGGAATGATGCTCAGTTTAACAAGTTTTAACACACCTGTTCGCTTTAATTACTGAAATGTTCTCTACAACTTACAAACGCGTAAAGGAACTTTACTCGTAACTTTCTCGCCTACATGATTTGCTGCTAGAAGATTATCTTGCTAATATAACATGACGTTCACTCCTTCATACTTTTAAAGTTTAATATTATGTTGTATGCCACCTTGGTCCTGTGGTGGCAACGACGATATGTTACTAGACTTCGCAAGCACGATCTAAGGAACAAAAACTATTCTGTCAACTCACTGAGGTACTACGTAAGCGAGGGAGACGGTGTACTGCGATGTGATTGGCTAACTCAACGTCTGTTCTGTCTCGAGGTATGTTTACGGCTCACAGGAGTGGTCGAAATGAGACGGATATAAGACTTTTTTGCCTAATGTGTTGACAGACGTCGGTCGCCTGTTATTAGGAGTCTAGTAATATATCGTCGTTTTGTGGCGGAGTTGACTACTAACCTATTGTAACCTATGTAGACAAGTGGCAAGCGATCAGTGCAAACGCTCAGTAATTTTTAAAAAATCATATTTATACCCTAGGACATAAAGTTGAAAATCTATTACAGACTACCTGTATGTTTAGCAGTTGCACTTGCGACCATTAATTAGACCAACAATTCAGTCAGCCAGAGTTTTTTACGACTTCTATGAATACTAAGGTTTTGCGGATTATTCTCCGGCATTTTTATCATGAAACCTCTAATAAAGTTAGCATTTCCTTGTGGCTATAACCGTTTCTTTTACTACACTCTCCCGTTCACAATTTTATTTTGAGTCAAATAAAAATCTGTTAATCAGAATAAAGTTTCCATTGGTCTCCTCGCATAAAATTTATACTTCTTAAATGAGCACTCCACAATATTATGTAGAAAAGGGCTCTTTGATAAGGTAATAGAGTTTCGATAAGTTTGAATAATTCGTCCTTGGAAATTACTGATCAAAATTTAAATCAAATGAGAGTAATGGCATAAAATATAAATTCTCACTGCCACTTTGCTATTCCTGAAGTATTCGTTGGAGACCCTACCCTTAAAACAATGGCTCCTTTCAAATGAGACCACAGTATACTGTGTGTGGCCTGGAACGTAAAGGACAATACGGAATTTGACTCAAAAAATCAAATTTGTCCCTCAGTTACATTATCAAAAAATGTTTTACACACCTTTTTTTCTTTTATTATGTAAACCAAAATTGACTTAGGTACGACACTTTTAAAATTGCAACAAGTACATTTTTTACTTGCCAGTTGTACTGTCTTTAATGCATTTACAATACAGAGGTCTACTGTGAGTCATTTTTTTATACAACAATAAAAATAGCTAGGTCTTGTTCAGGAATGGGCCCGGCCCTGCTCACAGAAAGGAGTCCTGTGGCTCAGCAATGTGAACATCTGATTACAGTATAATGCCTTTTCAGGAATACGAGAACCACCTACTTACGGAACTTAAGTAATAACCACATAACTCCTTAGTTCACTATCTAATTTTCTCGCACAAAAGTGAGGAAGATCTGAAGATAACTTTAAAAATATTTCACTTCCCCAACAGTCGTAGCACGTTCGCGCAATCTCACCTCACGTACCATAACTATTGAAACATGGTAGCGAAACGTTTTGAAAACCTATATTTTAGAAAATTATTATTACTAGCATTTTTTTCTGGATGAAAAGCTACTTTATGGTATGACAGATCTATACCAATATTATAAAGTTGAAGAGTTTGTTTGGTTGAACGCGCTAATCTCGGTAGCTACTGGTCGAAATAGAAAAAAAAATGTACCTGATGGTTGATAATTGTGAATCAGCATCAACGTAAACAATAACAACCTTTGAATATGAAATTTTCTCCGTCTGTTTACTCAAGTTTTCGTTTATTGACACCTTTACAATTTCACGACCATGTTTCACCATCTCTAAACCAAATCTACGTTCTCGAGCAAAATATACAACGCAACCTTTTGGCCTCGGGCGATGCGACTTGCAACGCGACTGACGTCATACGACACATCGTCCACATGTTTCTGTCATCCGAATCGTGAGATACTCCTAGCAACCTTTTTTTTTTTAGCGTGGTAAAATCATCAAATGAGTCCTCCAACCCCGGGCAGGGCGGGAGGGACTGTGAGACTTGTACTGACTAAAATCCACGGTGTCCTTCAGTAGCCCTTTATGTTCCGGGGTACGGTAATAGAAATAAGTCCCGTGACCCCGGCAGGCTTTGGCCCTCTGAGAGGGGGCCCCGTCATTTTGCTGACAGCTCTTTGTGGCGCGCGTGGAACACGACGCGCCGTCGACCCGGGCATGGTCCATGGTCGGACAGCGAGTTGCCCTTTACTCGCTGTCCGCATGCCCGCGACTCCTAGCAACCTTATAAATTTATCGCTGCCGTATATCCCGCTCAAAAGAACAAACAAAAATAAAACAAAACCCTATCAGGACCTTTTCACACCTTTTAATAAACCCACTTCAAGCAATTCTTGGGCCTCGTTTCGGGCAGATACCTCGGTGTCTCTCGGGGGTCCCTTACCTACTTATATCAAAGCAAGTGGCTCTATGAATAGGGGTTTTTGGCAGCTCAAAATTGCAACTGAATATTTAAAAGCGTCAGATAGTATCAACAAAGTAGAGGTGCTATGAAGAAGTCTTTTAAATATCGTCATATGCTATTTTAGAAATGGGGTTTTAAATGTTTGTGTACTTAGTATAGATGCCAGGTGAGGTTTTAAGAGTTGCAGGTAAGCAAATCTTAAGTTTCAAGGAATTCTGGGTAAAATATAGCCTCCTCCAGAATGCATAAAGAAAATGCGTAAGTGTAACTTGAACCATTACCAGGACCTTGTTGGTAAATTATTTGATTAGTTGTCGGCCATACCACAGAATACCTAGTAGTATGGCCATACTTATAATCACATTTGAGTTCAAAACTGACTAAACTGATACAGAAACGAATAATTAAAATGCACACAACACAAACGCTACACAAGAACAATCAAACAACAATACGCCACTAACAAACAGAACAGAACTACAAGAAGCAAGCTGAATAAGTTAAAATTACGACATACGAGTAACCACATCTGATTCGACGATATCTAGCGAATCTTCACGGTTCCAAAGTCACGTAGTACTTGTATAATATCTGAAATTCAGTGGGACCATCTAAATTGGTACGGCTCGGATAATAAACGGACCGGATACGTGGAAGTGAGAGGATTTATGAAACTAGACTTAGAATTAAAGTTAGCCGTCTGCGTGGCTACGTGCAGTCTGCAAGTTGAAATTATAATGAAACTAATGCTTGGTTTTATGGCGGGATGTGGCAGAGATTTTGATTATTCGTTGTTTGTGTGTTTAAATGGTTTTATCTACTTTTATTGTTGAAACTATGTTTCTGAGTGTGTTTCTCATTCGGGTATACAAAATATATAAGTTTATCAAGTAACACAGTTGTACAGTAAATTATTAATTAATCATTTTTTAATGTAAATATATTTTAAAAAGAAACGATTTTTTTTTAAATATTAATAAAACAATAAGTAAATCGTAACAAATTACAATAACTCTACATAGTACAACGCTGGCGGTTCGGCTGTTAATGAACTAAGGGTTGACTTTGGGACGGCATGCATCACTCACAGGGCAAAACCTGCCGGCTATGCCGCCGGCATACTGTATACGGTTTACTCTAAGCCCCTTCGTACACAAGGTGACGCAAGTTTCCCCTAACTTGCGACTTTGGTATCCAATAGGTGCGTCTAAACAGGCTTCTTGTTTTACTCGCACATATTGTTTCGTGTCTCAGTTGAGAAACAATAGACGCGTACACACAGAGTGGACTGCCTCGCGAGGCAGTTTCCTCGCGCGGCAAATGCCTCGCGATGCTGATTGCTCAGTGTTTTGGATACAAAAGTCGTAAGGCGCGTGCCTATATACGAACCTCGGGTTTTTGCGATAGTCACCTGGATACCAAAGTCAACAGGTATCAGAGACTCGCGTCGCCTTGGGTACGAAGGGACTTAACTAATCTATCCTTCGTCATCGCCACTGAGGGTTGAAGCCAGTCTGTTCTGTGTAACACTTCCACGGCGGATTCCCTTCAGCTAAGCAGTCTGACACTCCTTGTTCTCCGAATGTGGATGTAGCACCGAGATTTGTTGAGCCTAGAACTGAAAATAAAAAGAATAAGAACAGAATACATTTTGTAAAAAATACAGAGGGATTTCTATAAATTAAAATCATCATATTGATACGAAATGAGTTTTCGATAAACTAAATAAGATTTAGAGTAAATAAATTACACTCTAGGGGTACGGCAGGTCGCGGGTCTTATACCATCACCGTGACCCCGGAACATAAAGGGCTATTGAAGGACACCGTGGATTTTAGTCAGTAAAAGTCTGACAGTCCCTCCCACCCTGCCCGGGGTGGAAGGCCTCATTTGATGATTATACCACGATAAAAAAAAGGGGTACGGCAGACAAAACTGCATCGATTCGTTTCTGTCACTTACTTTATAGAATGAGACAAACTTTTCGGTGTATCGAAAATTAGAATGTTGATTTTTGGAACGAAAATCCATTTTTCGAACATTAGAAAATCGTAAAACAAGCAAACCGGATAGGAGTTTCGGTAAAAATAAGTTTCACTATTAATAGATATTGTAGTTTGGGTATTATGAAGTTGTTCAAAGTTTTGAAAAACGGAAAAATCTTTCGGATAAATAATTGTATTCAGTAAAACTAAGTTCACACATCAAGATCATCTTTGTGATACCAACTGAGGAATACTACAGAAAAATAAATGGTTTTGACACCTAGTCTTCATTACTTATTTAATGACAGTCACGTGTTTTGTGAACAACGTATTTACTCATTTAGAACAAAGAAAATACCTCAGTAAACACCATAATTATAAAGGTGTTGAAACAATAAAGTAGGTATCCTAAGACGTGAGCTTGTCACATACATACATACATACTTAAGTAGAGCTACTTTATTTGCACAAGTTTACGTATAATTACTTATTTTTGGGTAGCAAGAAAGACCATATAAACGTATTTTTGGGTAGGAGAAAGACATTATATTTTATTGAGTGGTAAAATCATCGAATGAGTCCTCCGAATCGGGACAACTGTCCAATAATATTGTCACCAATTTGTGGTTCATATCACTAACTAATCATGTCCGTAAGTAATAAAGAGAATGAATCGCCCGAAACTTTGGTCGAAGCTACGGGTCTCATGCTAAGATAGTACGTATTACCCCGACATAAAGGATAATCGATAAGTGCATACCTACCGAGTATCCTCATTGATGGTCACCCATTCACTAAAAGTCGTTGAAAATGCGATCTAACTCTGAAGATAATTATTATATTCACCTATAAATTTTGGGCATACGAACTGCTCAAGTAACCAAACAATCTAATCATATTCATATTAATAATTCTGTGTACTATCTTGTCCCCGTGTATCACCATCTCAAATCAGTTTTTCGGGTTGGCTGGAAGAGATCTCTTTATAGAGATAAGCTCGCCTTTGTGAACTTAATTTTAAGTTTGGTTTTAATTGTAAATATTGTGCAGAGAGAATAAAGGATATACAGGGTGTTTCTTTTAAATTGGCCAAAAGGGAGAAATCATGATCCATAAGAGATACGGGAAAACTTTCTTAGGAACTTTTAGCTCTTTTTTGATGTTGACAATTTTGGCGTTTTTACTTTTTTGGTCAAGTGTGAGTTGTCCACAAAAATGGGTGAAATAGGCCAAATTTTTTTTTAATACCTATCGACTCTATTTCATGTTAGGATCATTTCATTGTAGCGGAAGAAAAAAATCGGGACGGTGGAAGTTGGTCAAATTTAGCAAAATATTTTTTCATACAAATTGTATGAACGAAAAAATTACCAATTTTTTTTATGATGTGTTTTGACTAAGTCTCATGTAGGGATCATTTCATTGTATGGGAGGGAAAATGTGAGAGCAACAGAAGTGGGTCAAATCTAATGAAATACTGAGTACTACTAATACGTTTTTATGCTGTAAGAAGAAACATTACTGTACTTTTGACTAACTTCCATTGTCCAGGCATTTTCCTTCCCATACAATGAAATGATCCTTACATGGCACTAAGTCAAAAAACATCATAAAAAAATTGGTAATTTTTTCGTTCATACAATTTGTATGAAAAAATATTTTGCTAAATTTGACCAACTTCCGCCGTCCCGATTTTTTTCTTCCGATACAATGAAATGATCCTTACATGAAAGGGAGTCGATAGGCATTAAAAAAAATGTTGGCTTATTTCACTCATTTTTTTCACACTTGTCCATAAAAAAAACGCCAAAATTGTCAACATCAAAAAAGAGCTAAATGTTCCTAAGAAAGTTTTCCCATATCTCTTATGGATAAGGATTTTCCCCTTTTGGCCCATTTAAAAGAAACACTGTATATCATTTCATAAAATATAATTCCAAGTCACTCCGCACATACTTCGCGCTAGTCATCACAAAGGTATTCTAGATAAGAAAAAGCATTTAAAATGTCTTAATTAGCATGAATACAGCTCTCAAGGCGAGTTGGTCTAACCCACATACTTTGTAAAGAACACATTATTATTTCCTTGATAACAGACCTGTTTTCCACGACTAGGCTGCTCATTCAATATTTAGTGAGATAAAATTTAAGGTTTCTTCAATTAATTTCTTGTTGAGCTAATTGGCGCTTAATTGGAGCCCTCCTTGAGAATTGATGCTATAAGGAAGAGTTCGTTCCACGAAAAACCTTTTCATTCAACCTTCCTTGCAGACTGCTAAGTGCAAACAACATAAATATTTTAACTTTCAGATGAAGTGTGCTTTTTTTGGTAGACTTGTACAAACGACTACAGATCAAGCTGATGCAAAACCAGTATTAGCTGACCTTTCATTGTGTGAAAAAATCGTACGAAGCAAGACCAAGACAAACTGGTTTTGGATGGCTTGATGTGTAGCCGTGTGTACAAACGCTAAAACTATTAATTTGCTTTCTATACTAAATCGTAATAACACCATCTTGCATCTTTAAGCACAAAATGGTGAAACAGTGAAATAAGACAGACAATTAATATCACAAGCTCGTTCACGCAGACGTATATTTTTTTTTTCCGCCGTCGACCCGGTCATTGTCCATAGTCGGACAGCGAGTTGCCCTTTACTCGCTGTCCACATTCCCGCGCCTACGGTGGCCGGAGATCGTCTGCAGACGTATACATATGGGCGTTTAACACCCAATATGGTGTCGTATTAGACTCGCCTTACACATCACGATCCCAAAATCGCCTGCATATCACAACAGAGTCGTTCTGGGAAGGGCCCTGGTGGCTGGTGGCATATAGTCTGTGTTACGTACCGCAATTTAGAAAAAAAAACTAGTTTCAAAGCTATATTTCTTATATATTATCTATATTTCTTTCTTTTTCCATTTTAATCATTTTTTCTAATCTTGTTTACATATAGGTAGCAAGATTTGGGACCAAAACTACGCGGGCCCTAAATCCTACCTACTGCTTCGTCCGCAAGTTATGGGGGCCCCGGTTAAACCCTGTCTGGCAAAAACGCTACCTCGACGGATATGGTCAGGAAACAAACACGCAACTCGTATCACATCAAGAATCACAAAACTAATTGAAACAGTAACTATTATACCAAGTTTTATTGTTATAATTACAGTCATATATACCTAACAGCCACTCCTCCAACCTCCAAAGTACCATAACAACTCATATCATGAAACTCAAAACTTTCAGTAGCGCCAACAGCGGGCAATAGTTTATTTGATTTGATACATCATTAATGTTACACACTCAGTCCGTACTCCTTCCTCCTTGCTCTTTCCTCCTTCGTATTTGCTCCTTCATCTCTCTCTGCCAATGTCAACATATACCCCCAAACAAGTTCCACGCAAGTTTATTCATAAATGGGTTTATTGACTATAGGGAAATAAATTTGCAAGCAAATATTAGAGAGTGATTTGGGAGTAAAGGAATATGGATAAATTGAATCGCAATTGCTTATCTTCACAACCAATATATTTATGTTTGATCTTGAACTTTTATGGCTCACATCCATTTTTCGTTTGTGACCCACGTAATAAGATTCTTCTTAAAGGTATGAATGACTACAAATAAACAATTGATACTCCTTCCATCTTTAGAGATGATTCCTAAATTAGATTCCATGATGATTTAAGTGTCATAAAAAAGTGTCACGATTTAAGACTGATATATCAGCCCATTAACATACAAAGAATAGCGTTTTGGCAGTCAAGTAAAATAAAATTGATATAGAAGTAGATACTTACAGTGATCGCTGCTTCGTTTAACTTTTCCCTGTAAGTAATGAGATTTCCTGTAATTAATAAAAAATAAAATCTTAAAAACTACTCAGGCTGTGATAAAAAATGCAGAAACTTTAACTAGGAATACCTAATTTGCATTTAAATCTGTTTAAGAAAAAAACCTTGCAACAAAAAGGAAACTGTTAAGTTCTATTAGAGCTGGAGGAAGTTACAATGTATTTCTCAAGTTCTAGAGCAAGGAGCAGGTAAAGTGGAGTATTGCATTATTATGATTCAATTCCGACCCACGCCTCTACAAATTGTTTTTCTAGAGTTCGTCTTTATGAAATGAGATACGAAACATTCTTGTTAAGAAAACTTGATTAAAGCAAACCGAATTAATATTTAACGGAAGAATAACGTTTGTAATTAATTACTCTCGAAATAATTTAATTTATCATTACTCAAATAACATTTTAACGCCATTTAATTTCATTCATCACCATTTAAATGACGGTCAACTTTTCGAATTTCCCGAATAGCCACTGCGATCAAAAACAAACACACCATAAATAAAGCAGGAATCACACTTACTGCGCTCACGTAGCCCGCAGCCACAACAATAAGTAGAACGAGGCGGAATCTCATGTCGATTTGCATCAAACAACTCTACGGAACAGAGAAACAAACTGTCTTGTCGCACGTTTAATGTTGCCTCACTTAATAAAGGCTTCCGAGGCAGTGGCAGACGGTTTGCTAACGAGACTACCTTGGGGTGAGGTGTTTGTGATAAGCGGTAGCGTATTTCGTATTTGTTTAGGAGTTTTATTAGCACTGTCAAGCGAATACGCACAGGGCATAGTGGCACGATGCCGACGACATGTCAAAATCTTTGGAGTGACTATTCTGACAAAATATCTGATCAAAATGCTCAAGACAGCGGTGTCATGTTTTCCCACAATACATGGCTTAGACGTAAATTTTAGTATTTTTTATCAGTTTTAACGCAAGAAATGGAATGGCGTGGTAACATCATCAAATGAGTCCCTCCCACCCCGGGCAGACCTCGCGTCACCTTGCTGCTGCCCGCAATCCCGCATGCCTGCGCCTACGGTGGCCGGAGATCGTCTTGCGACGTCTCCGTCGCCGTGGGCGTCTACCACTGCGAACCTCCCATAACTTGTACCAACAAACTAAACCTGTTCGTGGTATGATTAGAAACACAATGGTAGTGTTCGTATTTATTGCAGCCCTGCATGAGACAATTCTGTCCCCAGTTACTTGTGGAGAAGGAAATTATACAATAAATGCGCTAATTACGAATAATTTAATGCGAGCGCATGTGATTCGTTTTATTTCTTAGTACATACGAAGGAAAATTCGGATAACTGACATATCTATTTTGGAATTTTTAGTTTAGTGTTTTTTGTTTATATTTCTTGAAGAACTGTTCCCTTATATATAAGTTAGTGTAGTTACCAGTCATCTGAAACGACATTTGGAGGTAAGGTCTGAGGAACAGCCTAAACGTCTGAAAACATGAAACCTTTTATACAAATAAATAATTTGAAAAGATGCTAATTAAGGTTGTATGAATGAATGGAATGATTTATGGAATCTCTTATTGGCAACTCAAATCGGCAATGAAAAACGTAAATAAAATAATATGGAATCTGGTCCACCTTGGTATGATACACGGAACTTCATACATCAGGCAACCGTGACTCTAGAACATAAAGGGCTATTTAATGATCACTAGATTTGAGTCAGTACATGTCCCACAGTTCCTCCCATCCCGCCCTGGTTGGAAGGATTCATTTCATGATTTTACCACGATAAAAAAAAATCGTTAAGGCATGAAAATTATGATTATTTAGTAGACTAACTAAAGATCATCGCCTATTGTGCAGATAAAAATAGACGACAAAAATAATATTTTCTACAGCTATTTATGTTTCGAATGAAAAATAAATTAGTAAATCACTTATTTTTTCTCCCAAAATCTACATAAACCTTTGAATATTAACGTTAATTACTCGAACTACCTACGCAAATATTATCATTATTAGGTAGGTAGATAGTTTTCGTAAGCCTCCTTTGATTCAAACATCTTATCAATCTCCAGACAGTAAACAAAAGTTTCCGATATTATGTATTCACGTAATAAGTATGAACACGTGTAAGTTAAGGCATTACCTTTTGTGCCAGTTACTAGTACATTAATAATACATGTACGGTCAGCAAAAAAGATAAGTTTCCAGGCAGTAAGTTTTAAACGGTTTTCCTGTATGCTATAGGTATGGTTATCGTGGTAAAATCATCAAATGAGTCCCCCCACCCAGAAATACACTGATAAACTTGTACTGACTAAAATCTACGGTGATACTGATACTGCAGCAATGCTGTCAACAATCTGATCCCCTTTATAGGTTACGGTCACCTGACGATCCCGGCAGGCTTTGACTCTCTAAGGCCCCGTCAGATCGCTGGCAACTCTTTGCCCCTTCGTACACAATGCGACGCAAGTCTCCGATACATTACGATTTTGGTATCCATTGACGCGTGCCTGTATACGAACCTCTAAGGGTTTGTATTCCGATACTCGCTTGGATACCGAAGTCGTAAGGTATCGAAGACTTGCGTTGCCTTGTGTACGAAGGGGCTTCGAGGCGCACGTGGAAAACGACACGGCGAGTCAACCATAACTCGCCATCCGGATAACAGTTTGCAACTTTCTGTCTAGATAGTGATCTCTTTTGGTGACTGTACATATTTGTATCTGGATCAACACGTTATTATGATTAAGAACAGAAGGTATATCAACAAGATTACGCTACGTTATGTTATTACACTTTTACAAAATGGTTTGTGTTTTTTCGTGTGAGGATGCGCCTCTGGGAACAACACAGATCTCTGACATGGTTTTGGACTTGTATATTCATTTTGGAAATTTAGGTTTCCTCACCGACGTAAGTGTAGTTCAAATAATTAATATAAGTCCATACATATAGAGTCTACATTTGCGCTCAGTTGAAGACCAAGGACGCTTAAACATAGCACGTATCTATTAGGTTCAGCTCTTTTCGACTCTTTGGGGATTCCGAACACTTAATAAAGTGATGACGCGCGCGGCGCGTCGCGTCAGACTGCGCGGCGCAATGCGCGATGCGGACCGCCGTTAAAAACAAACATCGATGTAATAGAGCTTTCAAGAAGAAACGGCAACAATACTGACGAGCAAGGTCCGCGCCGCCCGACGCGTAGCCTGACACACCGCGTGTAAAGGAGACCTAAGAGCTTGTAACCAGAACGCCTTTTCAAACAAACTTTCAATTCACTTTAAAGCGATTAAGCGATTGTCATTTAAAAAAATAAGTTTTTTTAAATGACAATCGCTTATCATACAAACAAGGCACTTAATTATTTATATAAAAAACTTGTAAAACTAGTTTCTATTTTCTATGAGGAACACTTTGTAAAAATGCAGATTTTGTAATTTTACCTTGAACTTTGCATATAAATTCTGAGACATAATTATTAATTTAATTTAGCACATAATAAGTCTAAAGAAAAATAATTAATCAAGATTTGCAGATATCTATTTATTAATACCTGACCCAAAACTTTATAGGAGTATGAAAGGCACAGTTAAAATTTACAAGGGGAAGATTCGCAGGAAGCTATTTTTAACCGATTTCATAATATAGGAGGTTTTCAGTTTGTGTATATATGTTTGTCCACGATTAGATCGGGTTTCGCGACTTTAATGCAGTAGATAGCTATTCTTTTAGTCTTTTGAAACTTCAGTAAAAAAAATCAGTGGAAACTAAAATAATCAAATCATCATTAATTTGCCTAGCCTTTTCCCAACTATATTGGGGTCGACGTCCAATCGAATCAGATGTAGCTGGATATCAGTATTTTACATGGAGCGACTGCCTATCGGATCTCCACAACCCAGTAACGGGGTAATGCGATACCCCATGATAACACTGGTTGTCAGACTTTTAGAGCTTCTGACTAATCGTAACGACTGTCAAAGACCTGCAAGTGACAGCTGGGACCAACGGTTTTAAGTGCTTTCTAAGGCACGGAGGAAACTCGCTATGACAGATGGTCACCAAACCAAACAACCAACCTCAGAAAGAGAGCATACAGACTTTTTTTTAAGAGAAAATAAAGAAAAAGTCTGTAAATCTGTGTCAATGACTCCTCCCACCCCGGGCACTGTCAGACTTGTACTGACTAAAATCCACGGTGTCCTTCAATAGCCCTTTATGTTCCCGGGTCGGAGTAATGAAATAAGCTCGCTCTTTGAGGTGCGCGTGGAACTCAACGCGCAGTCGACCCGGGCATGGTCCATGGTCGGACAGCGAGTTGCCCTTTACTCGCCGCCCGCATGCCCGCGCCTTCGGTGGCCGGAGATCGCCTTGCAATGTCCGACGCCGTGGGTGTCCACCACTGCGGCAGCATACAGACCTATGGTATTTCTTAAAAAACAAACTATTGGAGACTAGCAAAGTGAACCCAGAACGTATTTCCAGATTTCATTTTAAACATTTTCATTGTGGTTTTATTCTCTGCTTTCAATATTATGGGCTCCTGACACACAATTCGTTCGGTGAACTGTGAAAAGTAATATTAAGGCTTATGTAACAAATATGTTGGATACAATTCTATAAAATCTCTCTCAATTGCAATCCGTAGGTAGGTATTAAGGCGAGCGATTGACTGCCGTGCAGCTTGTCGTGGGTTTGATTCCCACACGGAACAAAATATCTGTAAGTATGATCTGCAAGTAGTTGTTCCGGCTCCGGGTCTAGGTGTTTGTGTATGTGACTTCCTATGTTTGTAAACGCACCCACGATTGGATATAAGAGATTATCTTGATTCCAAAATGGTAGATTTTGTTTTTTTTTTTTAATTTGATCTCCATAAAACCACATAAATGAGAAATAATGATTGAAAATATGATACTCCTCGTGAAGTAACACAATTTTAATTTTACTAGTGACACTATTGGCTGGAAAATTTAATGATGAACATTTTTAGCACCTGCTTAATTTTTTTTTATAGACAGCTATGTTTAATTTCATAAAGATTTTATTCTAAATTCCGGGCGCATTTATCCCTGTTATTCAAGCGCGGGCTTTCGGGATTTTATATGGCGCGTCGTTTTAGGGTTATTTGCTCAGGATAGCGCCTGAACAGCTACCACCTTTACCAAAGGTACAGTTGGATCAGTGGCTAACTAGTTGCTTCGTTGCAACCCACAGGTTCAATACTCAGACAGTAGTAATTTTATTTTTATTGTATTAGTCTAAAGGAAGTTTTTAATTTACCAACTTTTTTAATTTTAGTTAATAAATAATATAAAAAAAGTTGGTAAATTTAAATTTACCAACTTTTTGATACATGATATTAAATCCACAAAGTCGCCAATTAATGCATTCACATTAATTGGCTTCGTTCTAAATTAATTTGTTTGGTTACCGTGTCGCAATTAGGTATAAACGTGTTAAACAGAATGAAAATACAAAATCCGAAATATTTAACAAAACATTTCAAATCCATATTAATCCTCTACAAATCTATTCAGAATTTAACAAAAAACAATATTACTAAATAAACCTGCACGTGGTAAAGTTATGTACAACGTATGTTTATTCCAGTGTATGGACAATGTTGACATCAAGATTGTATTAAAGAGATAACAATAGTAAACCCAAATTACTATCTACGTTCAAGTTTCTATAGTTCTGATTACTATAAATCGGGCATAAATTCCGATTCTATATTAACTACAAACATAAACTCTATCCCTAATATTCCCTAAACGCGAAGTTGGAAACTACAGAATGCAACCTCCTTCAATTATCAGGTACACACACCTTTCAGCTTCTCCATGCTAAGACATATTCTCCATCTTAGAAATTCCTAATTTATGAGCCCTATTAACATTTCGCAACCTAAACTGAAACAGCTTATGTAGGCACAATCGACAAAGAATTATGACCCATCATAAGCATATTTTCTCTTAGAGATTCAAATGCACCATTTTTTTTTTTTTTACATGGTAAAATCATCAAATGAGACCTCCCACCCCGGGCAGGGCGAGAGGTACTGTCAGACTTGTACTGACTAAAATCCACGGTGTCCTTCAATAGCCCTTTATGTTCCGGGGTCACGGTGATGGTATAAGACCCGCGACCCCGGCAGGCTTTAGCCCTCTGAGAGGGGGCCTCGTCATTATGCTGACGCTCTTTGAGGCGCGCGTGGAACACGACGCGCCGTCGACCCGGGCAGTTCAAATGTACTTAGATAGAAATTCGCGTAAACATACAACTTGTACTTTGTTAGTTTGACGGGTTTAAACGAGTTATTGTCAACTTGGCCATAATTCAATTTTGTCGATTATCATCATCATCATCTCAGCCATAGGACGTCCACTGCTGAACATAGGCCTCCCCTTTTGATCGCCACAAGTACCGGTTGGAAGCGACCTGCATCCAGCGTCGATAATACTGATCTTCAATCAGTAAATTGAAGACCTACACAATCAATAGATTGAAGACCTACGCAAGTACACATTCCAAAGATTGAAGTCCCGACATACAGTATCGCGCTTTTAAACAACATCACGTACCAAAAACCTCGTGAAAACTGTCAGCCAAACACAATATTAAAAGCCCTCGAAACTAAAACTTATCTCATAACAGAACACGAGTTAAGGCCGGTGTAAAGACATCATTTACTGAGACAAAATAAGGATCATACTCCCGAACCGTCGTCAAACAATTTGTAAGGTCGTATAAACTTATCCAATCTAGTCTGACTGAGTGGTCCAGCGAAATTGTGGTGTGGCTCTAGAAATTTATTGACTGCCTACTTCATTAGTTGTATGGTAAATACGAATACAGTTCACGAATGAATAGTTAGCTAAGATTTAGTACGTGGTTTATCACTTATGAAGTTCCATTTTTTTTTTAGTTTATATATGTTACCAGCCAAAACCTATTTCAGGGCAAACTAGTTTTGCCTAGGCTAAACTAAAAAAAAACCTCTTCTTGCCTAAATTGTCCGAGTCGGGATGCCAGCAAGAGTCCCGAGCTCACAAGGATGACAAATAATAAGGATAACAAAATACATTTTCAGAAGCTCCTACTCTCGGATTTTTATGCGTTATAATTATGCTTGTACATATCCGCGCCAACTCCCAAGACCTGCAGAAAATTCGTGGTACTACATTTTCTTAATCAGTGACATATTCTAAACTATACACTAGCTACGCGTCGCGTCAAAACGATTTTAGTGATGACGGTATACCCGTTAACAAAGAATTTGACATTAGTTACGATCGTAAAAACATAAATGTGAAATGAGAGCCAAGTTCAGTATAAGCCTTGGTTGTTGACTTCAACGATAAAAAAGAAGTGAAATCTAAATGGGTGCCAATGGATGTATAGTTTCTACCAGCAAGTCAAATCGGAATAATAAAATAAGAACAAGTAAAAAGTTTAGAACTTGCGAAGGCTTTAATATAATTCGTATATGATAATATTTGACTATAACATATCTTACAAATGCTTTAATATAACTCGTATAATATGATATGACTATGGCTATAATATAACTTACCAAGGCTCTAACAAATTAGGTGATTACAACTTTTGAGAGAAGAAAAAGTATTTCGTCTTATTGTTTGTTCTTTAGCCAAGCTGTTAACTGGTTCAAACATCATAATTAAAGAGTCAAATGAAATAAGACGTTACAAATTACTTGAAGGTAAGTTTTGGTTCGTTAAATCCTTAAAACTTAGATCGTTAATTTAAATGGAACACTTAAGCTTTTAAGAATTCAGTATACCTAGTTTTAATTTATTTTAGTGCCTTCATTTCATTTTTGATTTACTCAATTTTTAAGTAAGTTGTTCGAAAATTTTCGATAATAGTCATTGTTGAGTTGTCTTTTTGGTTTGATTTTTTTGTTTCTCAATATTTAAAAAAAAAAAACAGAGAGCATTGATTCACCTTTGGCCAGTACTTAACTAGTGGCCAGGAAGAAAAGGCCGCGAAGAAAAGGTCGATTTATTAATTTATAATAATAATAATAATATTCCACAACTATCACACAAAGCCATCTAGTCCCAAGCTAAGCAGAGCTTGTGTTATGGGTACTAGACAACTGATAAACATACTTATATGTATATTTCTAAATACATACATATTATAGATAAATAACACCCAGACACAGAACAAATGATCATGCTCATTACACAAACATTTGTTCTGGGTGGGAATCGAACCCACAACCTCCGGCATAGCAGTCAGGGTCACTAACCACTAGACCAACAGGCCAGTCAATTTAGTTCATCACCACAGCTCTTATAACCCCTCGCCAGTGCCGCCATTTTTTTTTACCATAACCAACAAAACATGACATTAACCTCTCGTTCCAATATTAAAAAAAGGTATTAAAATTCGAAAAAATATATTAAAAAACAGCCTTAATAATTTGACAGTCATGTTTAACAAAGGATTCGCTTCAAAGAACGTGATTACCATAATTTTGAGCCTTCCTGATTGGAGCTCATTGTTACCTACAGTCCAACGCCTAATCAAAATATTTTCACAGACCCCTTTACAGACATGCTATAGACTCATTTAGGCGTTCGTAAATTATATATGAAATGCCAATTTGTGGTATTTTAGAATGGTGCTTTAACGGTAACCACATACTTCGCATTTTTTAACAATCGTGATATTGAAGTTAAGGGCCTTTTTTGTTGGGTTAAAATCATCAAACGAGTCCTCCTTCTCGGGGCGGGACGGGACGAACTCTGAGTAACTATAAAATCCACTGTCGTACTGACAAAAATCCACGGTGATCCTTCAATATCCCTTTACATTCCAGGGTCACGGTTGCCTGATGAGACAGTCCCGCGACCCCAGCAGGCTTTGGCCCCGTCAGATTGTTTATACAATTACGTGACTTTGTTGACAAACGAACCTGATAGAAAGCAGTCGCCTTTGGATGCTTGGAACCCCAGAGGTATTTATTGTCTTTACTTTACCGACCTTGCTACTTCTTGATCGTTTTTCTTTAAACTACCTATGTCGAAGGCTTTCCAGGTTAAGATAGAGTTGAGCAATGTCACTCTTTAGCTTCCACTTACTGCACGGCAAGGTACGAACATGAAATTATACTATCAAAAATTAAATGAGAGCGAGAAAAAAATGAAGCTTAAATATTCATAAAGTTTTTACTCCTCATAAAACCCGTATCCTCACTATCGATGCCTCCTCGATACAAATTCAATTTAAAGTTTCCAAAAATTCTTAAACCTTGCATATTGGAGCGGAAAGCTTTGCTCTCAAAATTGACACTTGAAACTTTGCCTCGAGCTTAAAATTTCAAATACTTCGGCTTATTAGGTCCTGATGAAAGTTCAATTACCTGCAAGGTTATTGAAAATACTGTTTGATACGAAAAGATTTTGCATTATTAATTTTTTCTTAAGATACTGATAATTCCGAGATTTTAGGTCGGCCTTTTCTATGAATTCATTTGGTAATTGCGTAGTGGAAGAAATTTATTTCTTTTGCCAAAATACTCTACTTCTGCGGTCCTATAACGAGTATTCCATCCCAGATTCACTTCGTGAATGACTTTGGTGGAAATGCATGAGTGAATCATTAGGAATATTGCTTATAGTGGCCGTCTTACGGCCGCTTCAGCGGTCCGCAGTTCACAGCGCTACAGTGACTGAACTGAAGATTAAAAGGTGTTTCTCATACGACACTATAACCTGCGGCTTACGTGTGTTAGACAAAGAAGTATTTTATACGTTTCAAGGCGACATTAGCTCTGCTTCACCACCCGACCGCGCGGACAAGCGGATTGATTCGGTGGGAGATTCGCCTAACATCATGAAAGTTGCTAATACTCTATTAAACTACAACGTTCTTTTTCTAAATTAAAAAGTCACTAACAGGATATCATCTGTGATGAAATATTTGTTTGAGTTCCCTATATTTCGACATTGTTGCAAGCGCCATGATCGCGGGTTGTGACTCAATCGATCATCGAAAGATCCCGAAAGTGACATTTAAAATTTAGTTGCTAATTGAAGAACCAAGAACCTAGTTTGATGTATAATACAAACTAAGTTCAATAACATCATATATATAATGCAGTCCAAATCAACATACTACAAGTCTTAATCCAACTCGGCAAACTATCACTTGTGGACCAAACACACTTAGTATCATTAATCATAAGTTTGCGAACTTTCCACGTATAAAGTTGGTCCTCTTAAGCCAAAGGAGGCATTAATGCTGTAGTGCTCTTTGCGTAACAAGTTACCTTGCTATCCATAAATATATTAGCAAGTACGACGTACAAGTTTAATGAGAACGACACGTGCCTAAGTGACGCACGTTAACACAAACTGAGACGTTGTGTCGTTGTGCTGATGCACCTACGAGAACTTGGACGTGTATATTTGTGTTTGAGAGTAGCCAGAGATAGAGAGAATATTCTTTGTTCTACATAAATAATTTTCAGAATACAAATCATCGGTCGGGAAAATCTCTAGTAGGCAACCTATAATAATTATGGCGCCCCCCCCCCCCTATAGAGGGCCATATCCTTGCCGGGGTTGCGGGACATACGTATACCGCGACTCCGGTACACAAAGGGCTACTGAAAGACACCGTGGATTTTAGTCAGTCAAGTCTGATAGTAAGGGGGCGGGAGGACTCATTTGATGATTTTACCGCGTACGAAAAATAAAATAAAAAAGGCAACCTATAATATACTACTAGACAAAGATGATTTTTGAGTAAAGAAAAATTCGGGTAAAAAGACTCGGGCTCAAAATCCAATCGCATCTGAATTATTCTTTCTCATCATCAATCATCTTTACGATTACCGTCAAATGCGTTAATGCATTTAAAGAAAATTTAATACTACTAAACCTATACAGATTAGAAGAGAATGAACCCGAAGGAGCTCGTGGCTAAATAATATAATTAAAGCAGCACAGGCCGATCTTCCAGGTGAAGCTGCGCTTGCCGAGGTTGGTCTGTGGATGGGCAAATATCTTACATAGGGAGTTTCCTCCGTGTCTCAGTAAGCACAAAAAGCCGTATTCAAATTCTAAGAAGTCACGTTAAAACCCTTAATACCTCACAAAAAGTAAAATCAGCTAACTTGAAAGATGATCGCGTGATTCCACATAATATTTTATGTAAATAAGCGGAGATTATTACGTTTCAACTCCGTTTTAATTTCCATGTGTATCCACGGACTTGCCCGTCTTAGCTGCAGGATCAAGGGAAAATTGAAAGGATCAAGAATATAATTACGTGTACATTGACGAGACGCCCGCTGTACTTCATCGAATAATCTGTCGGTGCGGAAATTATTGGATCAGGCAACTGTTCTAGGAGATGACATAGTTTGTAAGTGGTAGACTGAAAATCACTGAAACTTATGTGCTTCTTACTTTATCTTGTTCTATTCTAATATTGTCGTCCAAAATGTGAAATTATTTCACTAATGTTAACTATATGTATTGGCCGTTTTCTGATAATAATGTGTAAAATTTTAGGTAGTCCAAATTAAGGTAAAATAACCATGGTAATATTTCGGGCATTATGTAAAAAAACAACAATTTTAAAGACTTAATTACGTAACGTGATCGTTATTACGGAACCAAATCACCGAGCTCGATATTAACGCCCCAAAAAGAAATATTTGTGTTAAACATAAAAGAACTTTCGCGTGTCGCCTGCCTATAAAATTTTGTAATTAATAACCACGACGCCAGTCGTTTATGTTAATACGGGCTATTTTTCTTTACACTAATGCGCGTCTTTGAGTTCAACGTGCTTGAAACAGCACTTTGCAATTTCAGTAGCCCTGAGATGCTATCTCTATCAATTATGGCCCATAAAACGTAATGACTTCATCGTAAATCTTAGCGTACACGACAGAATTTTACTTGGTGTTGAATAAATGAGGCCAAATTGCTGGAAGGTATTAATGACTGTTGTCCCGAGCCACCCGAACTGATCGTCGGTGCGTGAGTACTCAAAGGGACACCGTGCCTTTGTCAAGAAATTGCTGTGACCCTCTTAAATTCATAAATGAAGCAGTTGGTCGGCCCATCAGATATGGCGGAATAAAGTTCACCAATTATAAACAAAGCCTTATCGCCTGAACTGAGTTTACAAGCCTCGAACAAAGAACATGTTAGAAATTAAACTTGCCTACTAAGTGATGTATGGATTTAGGCTAGCGGCTTAATTAACTCGGCTATTTGCCAAGAGGCGATGTTAGTACATGCTTGCCAGACATTATCCGACAGGGGACAGGTGAAGATGATCAGTTCTCCTGTCATCTTAGTCCTCTTGCGAAAATAGTTCTTTTTGCTTCGAAGTTTTCGTGTTTCACAATAATGAAGCATTCCATGACTTATGTAAGTACCTCCCTTCGTAATACCCTGTTATTTATGAATCAAAAGAATAAAAATGTAATAAAGACGTCTTTATTAGAAATTTATATTTTCAATTGTAAGGTAACCTGACTTTGAGGGTCGTATTTTGAATAAATAGCTCATTGAAACGGTGATAAGGCCTACGGTAAAGGGTATCAGGGAAATTGGAAAATGACAATTCGTGTAAATATTTGAACCTTGTTTATTTAAGGAGTTGGAGTACTTACGAAGTATTTTAAATCTATTTTATAACGAACAGATAAATTACTCATTTTTAAAGTAGAACATTTGCAGTCCACCATACAACTTTCTCGTTTTTTTTTCCAAACACGAAAGAAAATACTTTGACGAACTCTTTAAGTAAAATATTAATATTCGGCTACTGGACAATTGGACTCTTGGAAAAAGCTGCGATCATAAAAATAATGGAATCAGAATTTAAAATCATGAAATGAGTCCTCCCACCATGGGCAGGGCGGGAGGGACTATCAGACTTGTACTGACTAAAATCCACGGTGTCCTTAAACAGCCCTTTATGTTCCGGGGTCACGGTGATGGAATAAGTCCCGCGACCCCGGCAGTCTTTGGCCCTCTGAGAGGGGGCCCCGTCATTATGCTGACGCTCTTTGAGGCGCGCGTGGTACTTGACGCGCCGTCAACCCGGGCATGGTCCATGGGCATGGTCGGACAGTGAGTTGCCCTTTACTCGCCGCCCGCATGCCCAAGAATTTAACGCCTGAAGAAATGTCACTTTCAAAAATAAAATTCTATTAAACATAGACACACGATTTGACAAAACACACCAGCATGGTCATACGAACTAACTACAAAAAACGAATACCAAATTATATTGTTTCCTGACACCGACGAAAATTAAACAAGGTTTCGCCATCCAGCCGGGCAACTTAAGTAAGCACTTAAAATGTCATAGAGATGAATGGCTCAACTTCAAACTTTTCCTTAAACTTTTGACAGTAGAAAATCTCTAGAATTTTTATCTAGGAAGCTAAATGGAGACCTCTTAAAAGCGTTTTAAACGCTTTTTTATCATATTATGTTGCTGTGGTCTTGGTAAGTGGTCACAATCGTGACTGCTGAGCTGACGTCCAGGATTCGATTACTATTTATGTGTATTTTTAAAACATTGCCAATGACACTGGAAAAAAAGACGTACACAAACACCTAGACCCGGAATAACTGCTAGTACGTCGTACAATTATTAGTTCCGTGCGAAGATCGAACTCGTGACATGCTGCGCTACAGTCGATCGCTCAACCACAGTGATAACCGTGCCATCAATATTGGGCTACGTGTCACTTGATTTTTCTACTATGAAATTTTCGGAGCCATATATAATAAGTAGTAAGCTGGTACAGTGTGGGTGTATGACTATTAGACATCTGCTTAAACCTTCGGGTATTACACGCGTGATCTTACGTCAAATAATTTCGTCGTTTTAATAAAGTATTCGCGTGGGTTTGACATTATACTAAAAGTTTGTTAAAAAGCTCTCGACCCTCAGTATGAATTAATATAGCACATAATTAATTCCAGGTATTTCACCGTAAAATAAATCCGTAATATATTACAGCGACAAAATTTTGCTAACGAAAAAAGGGTTAAATATTTTCACAAGTTCACATTTCGTAGTAAAAAATACCGACGGAGTAGGTATATTAATATGCCATTTAGGTTAGTTATTGTTTCATATATGACGAGTAAGTACCTGATGTATGTTTCTAAAATAACATGAAACTAATCTAATATATATTACAAAAATAAATAATTTACACCTAATTATTTAAAAAACAAGAAAAAAAAATACACTGTACATAAACCAAAAACTAAATTAAAATATTACAAAGCATCGAAAAATTCCTCCTCAACGCTGTCAACCGGTAAAGTGCCCAAGAGACTGGCGGCGTTGCCTCTTTGAATGGCTAAGCTTAGCCTCTGGCCAAGGTAAAAGCCAGCTCTTGGGTCACGGGAAGCGTCAACTAGCCTTTTGGAAAGGTCTCTGAAGAGGCTGTGAGCACTCGGACCCCATGGCCCTATAGTTTCAACCCCAAACGGCGCAAAAATATAGTTACTACTCAAGTTACTATATTTCCGCCGCTTGAGGTTCGGGGCAACCGCAGCAGCAGCGCCAGCAGAGCACGATGAACTTGGAAGATGGGATGGCGCAAGAGTATCGACACAGGTTGCGTCCCACACTAGAGACCTACCCATCTTCCAAGGAAACAATGACATTCCGTCCGGTCTCTTGCCATCGTCGCGTGCCAAGCCGTTGGGTTCTAAAACAGCTGGAACGCCGACGGTAACAAGAGCTCGTCGAATAATGTCATTTATGATCGCGTGACGTGCAAAACGGCCCGCACTACGGCTGCAAGACAGGCCATGGTGTCCGAGGCTGTTGACGACTTCACCACAGTGACAGCGATGAGGAGAACACAGTGGGGATCCTAACCGGAGAGCAACAGCGAGCCGGAAGGTGGTATCATCGAGTAAGGTGCCGATGTTCGACGACGGCAGTGCGTGAAGCCAAAGACCCGACTCCCACTTACCCACAGCCAGTAGGCGCGCACGCTCAGCAGTAGTAGCAGACGTGTTTAGTAAGTTATTCTGAACTACACTGCAGAGCGGCTCATCCCACTGTCTCTGGGATCTCCCAAAATCAGTCAGTGTGGAAGCCAGGATATTCCTGACTAATTTTTCAGTACGGTGGACCGAAGAAATGAACGCCGGTAAGCTGATACTGGAAATTTTGCGAACGCCGAGACCACCCATACGAATGGGAAGAGAAGCTTGAATCCAAGCTCGGTCGTCAAAAGCCACATTTAAAATTGATGCTAGTGATTGTCTGATAATGAGGTCAATTTTGTCCAAAAGAAAAGTTTAAAGTTTAAGAAAAGTTTCTAAATGAAATGTAATTTTAAGCAATATAAATAAGCAGTAGCAGTACAATATAAATATTGAACTGTTTTAATTGTAAAAAAAAAAAAACTCATATTATGTCGTGAAATAAAAGGCTTTTTATTTTATTTACTTATTTAAGTACCTGATGGTAATTTAAAGGTTCTTCGGTTAGGCGGTCATTGTGTCGCCTAAATACCAACCAATAGTGTAATCGTGATCAGATCTAATATGATACTAGGTACATAAAAGTCTTCCACAAGCCTGTGCTCTGCCGGGGTCGCAGGACTCTGGGCTCGCGGGACTTCGGGTCACGAGACTTATCAAATTAACTTGACCCTGGAACGTAAAGTGCTATTGAAGGGCACCGTGGGTTTTAGTCAGTACGACTACGTAAAAAAACCTGTGCTCTGGGCCGCGGGACTGTCTAAACAGGTAACCGGTACATAAAAGCCTATTTAAAGAACACAGTGGATTTTAGTCAGTACAAATCTGTCAGTCCCTTTACTATCCACAGGGAAGGAACAATTCATTCATCTGGAACCCTCGCCTTATTCTACACTTCAAATAACAATGCCACTAAAACCAGAATAGAACTACAATTTCCATTTGTAGTTACAACTTATCACTTATGTGAGGAAAGCTTCCTTTCCTCCATTGTTTGCAGCACAAAGATTCAAAGTAACAGATGTAGTGATAAATTTAATTAGTCGAGAAATTCTCCGAGTGTATTTTGGGCGCTTTCTACAAGTCCTTTGTTCGAACCTGTGTTGTGAATGTGAAATGATTGTAACGGTTCAAGTGAAACTGAAACGAATTTCTATTTGTGTGGCAACTAATTTCATTATATTGTGTCTAATACTTGGTCGCGGGACTCATTTCCATCACCGTGACCCCGGAACATAAAGGGCTATTGAAGGACACCGTGGATTTTAGTCAGTACAAGTCTGACAGTCCCTCCCGCCCTGCCCGGGGTTGGAGGACTCATTTGATGAATTTACCAGGATTTAAAAAATATGTGTCTAATACTTAGTCTTTTCTCAGATTTGTTAGAGTCGTTTACCAATCTAACCGTATGCAGCTGAATATCAGTATTTTACATGGTGCAAACCTTTAAACCCTAGTTTTTATTTGCCGCTACATTAGAGAAGCTGCCCGTACATCCGAGGTCTTATCACAAGATTTCTGTTTTTTTGTTAACAGCGTAGTCTTGAAGTATTTATTTACTGCGTTTATTGTATTATGAAAAATTCAAAAAGTGCCTCTAGTGTACAGTCAGCATCAAAAGTTGCTGACCGCATTCAAATTTTCAAAATCACTATATATCATAACAATAAGTAATAATACGGTGTACAACGATTTTGAAAATCTGAATGTGATCAGCAACTTTTGATGCTGACTGTACGAACGAGGAACAATTTTTTTCCATTAAATTACCGTCATCGATCCAGTTTAGGACACAATAACGCGAAAAATTATGCTATGTCTTCAGGAAGGCTTATTGCGCTGCTTCAGGGTCAATATAATTAATACATTTTGCCAAAAATTGCACTTACTGACTAGATATCGCTAGCGCGTTTGTATGGTTGTCAGACTTTTGGGCCAATGAATACCTGTATATTCAAAACTTGATGATAAATCAATAAAATTACACTATTTTGTGCCGACCGAAAAATGGTTTTGATTAAAGCAAATTAGAACGTTCAGCAAGTTAAAGAAACAACTGAAAATCAAACATAATGGAAACATAACAAGGTTCTAATTACTCCCGCTACTCGAACCACAATTACCCAACATTTCAAAATTAACATAATTATTAACGTACCAACATAATCATAATGCCCAGCGAACATTTATCAAACTACCTTTTTTTTCAGCGTTTTTACAAAGAATTTAGGAAAAATACTCCAATTGCTTCCGCAGGTAATTACTCCGAAAATTGCTTTCAGTGGCTCGCTAACGTCTTTATAAGCTCTTTGATTATATTAGATGACACTTTTATTCGGCCTTTAAAATGGCCAAATATTTTCGACCTTTTAATAAAATGTGTAGGCAGAAAGTCGAGAATAATTACGCTTATGCAAACTTTAGAAGAACTTGTGATCTTTATTTAAAAATAGGATGTTTTCAGGGCCGATGTCTTTAAAAGCCAATTTGTCGATCTCGGGTATTAGGTGGCGAAATATCTGTTTACAAAGGTTTTCAGTTCCAGGAAAAATGTTCAGGTGATTTTTGTGTTTTTATTTTTGACGTCGCGTCGTACAAATTAAGACGCGATAATTGACAACAGCTTTATTCTATTATATATTTTACTCTAATCAATTTGTTTGTTGTAGATTAGTAAACTATAGGAAATAATTTTCTGACGAGAAATTTTTCGTAAAGATGGCGGTGACTTTAACATTTTTCCGTACCGCTACCAATCTGAACATTAGTATTCAACGCATTGCTATAGAAAGAGAGTAGTGGTAGAGTAAGTCGTAACCGGTGAAAAATACTAACATCGCCGCTTACTCGTATAAGTGTTTAATGTACATACATTGATCATATTCTATCATCTGCCATTATCTGGCTAGCCTTTTTCCAACTATAGAAGGAAAGAAAGAAAGAAAATTGTGTTTATGGGCACAAACTTAAAACTAAACAATACAAAAAAAGTGCATATGCCAGATGGCAACGCAAAGTTTGCCAACTGACGCTGTTTTTCAGCTGCAGCCCACTATGTTACGGTCGGCTTTCAGTCAAACAGAATTCAGCTGAATGTTATAGTATTTATGTATACTTACGTCATCCATTTCATCCTTTTATCTTATTTATCATCCTTTTATTAATAAAATATATTACTTGATCATTTTGTTGTGACACTTTTGTCAAATATGAAACTGTCAGTTACTTTTTATTTTTCTGTCCGGCTTAGTCTATGACCTATGTTATAGTTTCTTGTTTATGATGTTGCTTTTGCTTTATATAATTAAATTATTTTATCTAATTGATTTCACAGAAACATTGTATTTTCTATTTTTATAATTATGTTTGTAATAACTTAAATCTAAATTTTACATTATGTAAACGCACGCAGACCTCCTTGGTCTGATATGTCCAAACCTTTGATGAAACTAATATTTGAAAATAGAAAAGAAGAAATTATGAAAACAATCTGACGGATATAAAAGCGGAGGCCGTCAGAGGAATGGGCTTCTCTATCTTGGACTATTGTATTGAGCACATCTGGTTCTCTCTATCTCGGACTGTTGAATGGTCAACAGCTTGGACTCGATCTCAGACTTCTATACAACCCTCTAAGTCACTCAACTGAGGGATCTCCTCTTACCCTCTGAGTCACTCCTGTGAGGTCACTCTTGGAATCTATCCTACTGAGGTCACTCTTGGTACCTCTCCTACTGAGGTCACTCTTGGAACCTCTCCTGCTGCAGTCACTCCGGGGACCTCTACAACTGCGGTCACTCCTGGGACTTCTCCTACTGTGGTCACTCCTGGGACCTCTCCTACTGAGGACACTACTGAGGTCCACTTCCTGAGGCACGTTGAACTGTGTACTACGGTGAACTGTGAAGTGCTGAACTGTGTTTTTTTATATTATCTAAATTGTATTTTTTATTCTAGAATAAATTGTACTATCCTAATAAAGAATATTGTTACAATATCAGTATTTTACATGGAGCGACTGCCTGTTGGACCTCCACAACCAAGTAACTCGGTATTACGATACACATGGTAAGACTGGTTGTCAGACTTAAAAGTTTCTGAATAACAGTAACGACTGTCAAAGATCTACAAATAACAGCCGGGACCAACGGCTTTACGTACTTTCCGAGGCACGGAGGAAACTCGCTATGACAGATGGTCACCCATCCACAAACCAACCTCGGCAAGCGCAGCTTAAACTGAAAGATCGGGCTGTGCGGCTGTTATTATTCAGATAGGCAGCAATGCTAATAATATTGGCGATGCGCCGCGCGAGACGGTTATACCTTCTGAACAATTTTTAAAATTGCCTGCGTGGAGGGATGGGAATGCTCCATAATACATACTAGCCTAGTAGTATACATAAAGAAGTAGTTTGTGTAACGAAAATGTTTAACAAGGCATTACTAAAGAAAATATTATGAAGTGCCCCATTTAATAGTGTTTGCCGAAATAGGACCCTGTGTATTGAGGACAGCATCACATAAAGGTAAACAACATGTTTACTGTTTGCCTAGAATTTGGGTAAGCCCTAATGTGTTACTGTCTGAGCCTAAGTCCTAACACAGCAAACATTCTGTAATTTATTATTGGCTGATTTCTGAAACACCTATTCGTAAATATTGTACTGACTAAATTCTAAAATGTCCTTCAATAGCCCTTTACGTTCCAGTCACGGTTGCATGATGAGAGTCCCGCGACACCAGCAGCCTTTGGCCCTCTAAGGGGTCCAATCAGATTATAGACAGCTCTTTGAAGGGCGCGTGGAACACGAGGAAAACGACATGAACAACAAATTGTGTTTGTTGTAATTTGATTAAATAGTATCTATAAATTGGCCTCCGCTTTTTTATGAAATAATAAATAAATAAATAGTTCATGCCCATGTCCGCATGCGGGCGCGGTTTTGTATCACAAGACTTGAAAATCTATGAAAATCATTTAGGGCAATTTTGTTTTATTGATTAGGTTATTAAAAATCAAACATATAGGACACTGAAAATGTGATACTAATAGTATCTATATTCCCCCGTCTTTACTTACTCCTGTATTGATGCTAGCTGTTGGTTGATCTGTTTTATGTGTTGTGTTCAAATCAATGAAAAGGTTTAAAAAAATACTACATAATATTATACTTGTGTATAATGTAGGTATATAAATGGCAGCTATCGATTCCTTAAGTGAAATGCGTTGTAGCAACTTAAATAAAATAGGCGAAAGTTAGGCAGACCGAATAATCCAAATCCCTTTTCAAAATCATTACAATTACTAACGTTGGAAAATAGGAGGAATGTTGAAGTGGGTAGGTTCATTTTGGCAGAACTCGTGTAAATACTTGATGGATTAAATTTGTAAGGACGTCTCAAGCCTGGTGACAGGTCCACATCATTATTCATACTTAGTTAGTGGAGGTAGCCATGATGCTTACGAGAATGTAAATCTGTTAATTCAAGATTCTACGGTGGATTCCAGGTTTCATTAGACATTTCATAAGTAATGACGATGATAGAAATGAGGCGTAAAGATATTGGATTGACGCTACCGAAAAGATTTTGTTAATCCTATTATGAAGAAATCAGTTGTCAAGCTTCTAACTTAACTATCTCGGTTAGTTAGAAGTCTGGTTACAGACGAAAGACAGAGAAACAGACAAACGGACAGCAGAGTCTTAGTAATAGGGTTACGTTTAACCCTTTCGGTAAGGAATCCTAAAACGCATTCAAGAGCCATCTGCAATGTGGCTTTCAGCCCAATAATCCAAATTTTAAATCACCCAATCAACGAAACTCACATTACCTTTTAAAAAAATAAATCTAGACAGTGAAAACCCAAAACCTCGACAGCCACCGTAGTCGAAAGTCAACACGCACGGTTAGGCTCCATCAAGAAAAGCACTTCCGTATGTGTTCCTTTACTTAGGCACTGAACACCCACTTATTACTCAATTTACAAGTTAAAGGCCCACCACCCGCACACAAAGGAAAAATGGGTTATATAAAAGCACTGCGTACCTATTACGTTTTGAAGGCTTTCAGGCTTATGCCGCTTCCATGTAAAATAATATGTTTATGAGCCAAATTGTAGGAGATCGTTTCACACGACCTTATTTTTGCCTGAATAAGTACGCTATTAAAAGCTTTGTTTAAAAGCTAGCCTTCAAAGAGAGCTTGATGTGGATCTATCTATGGTTCTTTCTGTTTAGGATTTCCAATTTTGTCATGTGTATCAATCAGGTATTTGCTAGTCGTTTGATACGTCATGTGGGTGTTGATTTCTACAATTTCACTTTTTATCCGGGTTGTGTTTAAAGGAAGGATATTTTAGTACTTGGCATTATAGGTTGGCATTGGTGACTGTAATGCTATCACTGTTAGGAAAATAATGCCAGCCATACCTACACGATCAAGTTTATCGTTAAGTGTGCAGCAGCGCATTGGAAACAACGTGCGGTAAACTCTACGGTATGTGGCAAGTAGAAGCAGATTTGTCATGTGTTTATGCCAATTCACCAGCACGCCGATTGGATATGGTAAAGTTGGCTTCTAATGCCAGATATACACGATTCAATTTATCGCCAAGTTAGCAGTGCACTGGCAAGTACTGCTAACTTGGCGATAAATTGGATCGTGTATAGCTGGCATTAGAAGCCAACTTTACCATAACAAAACACACATGTCATACGAAAAGTTTGAAAGGAACAACATCGACAAACCCAAATTCGGATCGCACATTCTACATCGTCCCAGTTTTTGGAACGGTCAGGGCCAGCCAGAACCCAAAATCCTAAAACTTTTCAAATACCAATATGGAAACATGTAAGCTTCGAAAATCAAGTTCTAGATCCGCCGTCCCTTACCAGAATGTACCCTAATTTTATCACTTAAGGCGTACCTATCCGGTCTAATAGAATAATGTAAGTACATGATATACCTGTTGCTCCAATATGGCTGGCAAAGTTACGCCTTTGAGTTAAAAGCCAAAGCTTATGGAAGTTGTTACATAATACGGATGGGAACAGGTGTCGCCGAACTGTTGTTACAAACCAGGCAAGCCGGAATTAATATGAGACTTGTATAGCTAATTTGTTGATTGTAATTTATGTTATAACTATCTTTGATAAGGTTTAGATTGGGTAGGCAATGTTTTTTGTACTTATTTATTTATTTTCTTATTATTTATTTATCATAATGTTACATTTGTGTGATATAGATATAGGTTATGGATACTTACCTAGGAAAATACAAATACGTTTTTTTTACGTGGTAAAATCATCAATTAAATGAGTCCTCCCGTCCCGGGCAAGGTGGGAGGGACTGTCAGACTTGACTGACTAAAATCCACGGTGTCCTTCGACTGAAACCTTTTGTGTACCGGAGTCGCGGTGTACGTATATCCCGGAACCCCGGCAAGGCTATGGCCCTTTATAAGGGGGCCCCATCAGCGTGCTGGCGCTCTTTGAGGCGCGCGTGGAACACAACGCGCCGTCGACCCGGGAATGGTCCATGGTCGGGCAACGAGTTGCCCTTTACTCGCCGCCCGCATGGCCGGAGATCGTCCCGCGACATCCGTCACCGTTGGCGTCTACCACTACCTCTGGGGCGGAGGGAGGACGGTGCCCTCGCTCTCACGCGTTCCGCCTCCGACTTTGCGAGCAGTACTGCTTCGCAGAAGGAGGCGACCGCTTCCCACTCCGTCTCGCCCCGCAGCATGGCCGCGACCAATGCCGTGCGCGAGAGGTCTCCGCCTATCACCAGCGTGAGAACACGGCGGTGCTCCGCCCAAGCAGGGCAGTCCTGCACTGATATGCTCCATACTGTTTTCTCCGGGCGGTCCTCGCAGTGGTGACACCCGGGAAATACATGTACGTGGGTAGGTATATTAATTCAGTTTAATTAATTTAAAAATAAAAAACCGCTGCGCTATAATGTGAATTTGTACGTTTTACAAACATACTCCCTATACAGAGTACCTATCCAGAAGACGCAGGTTCGAATCCTGCTCGCAGCTCTATTTTTCGTTCCTTGAAAAATATCTTTGCGAAGACGCGACGCAGGCGTTATTGCGTATAAAAATAAAACATACTCGTACATGCACCAGATCCGGAACAAATTCTAGGTTGTACAAATCCATACTAAAATTATAAAGCTTGGTTCGAATTGAAAAAAATATTTTTGTGTTGGAAATCCATCTATCAAGGAAGGCTTTGTGCTATGAAACATCACGCTTCACTACCACCACAACATTTTTGTCTGTGCCAAACTCTTAAATATGAACATGATACACGCTGTACCAGCGATTACTATGCCACCTAGCCAAAGATGCATTTCCTTTTTCCGTTATAAAAGTTATTTGAATACAAGTGACAAATTAAATTATGAACTATTGCTTAAATTAAACTAATATTACTCTTTTACTTCTTGAACAAACCTGCAGTTATGTTACAATCATGTAGATAGCATAATAGGCAATTTAAATTTTGATCAAACTACCTATTATTATGATATGAAAACTCGTGATAATATTAACCGTGGCCTCTGACTAATTCAATCATAGTAACAGGTTTTCTGTATACCCAGAAACCCACGTATGTATATACAATATTTGATGCGTCAATAACTTCGTAAAATCATCTGAAATATCCTCAAGACATGGGAACAACCCACGTCGTAGGAACTTTCCGCATCGCCCCTAGGAATACCGAACTACTTAACTATGCATATAAATCCATACATTGTAACTAGTTACAAAGGAAGTTTATCACAATAGTTACAAGGGTCATTCAATTTCCTTCAGTTGACAATGCCTGAACGAAAGGGTACAAATAACCCTAAGTAAACTTGGTTCTCTCAACCCTCTCCCCTGGTGAGGTTCTGTTTTAAAAGACATTTTTTTGTGGCAGGGTTGAAAGATGTTTTTCGGAATACTGATTGACAAAGATATCAGTCAATGTATTTTGAAAATAGAACAAAGAATTTTTAACAGAGTTGCCAGTTTTCGAAGACGGTTTATTGAAGAGGATTTTGTTTCGAATAAACCGTTTTTGTTTTGTTTCGTATCTAGTAAGTTCGATTCAATAATTCTTTACCACTTTCCATGTTTGTTATGTGTTATCTCATTATTGTACAGACGGCATCATCACTCCACGATATCAACCTACCTGAATCTGTCAGTTTATTTTTTAATGGGAATTTAATTTGACCGACTGATCTAAACATTTGTATTATTTCGTATAATTATGTTAGGTTTTTAAAGTCTTATCTGACCACTGATTTTATAATTGAAGGGCTGCAGTATTTTGACTGTACAAAGGTAGCATAATCATTAGTCATTTAATTGATGACTTCTTTGTTTAATTCGACATTTAAATAATTACGTTACGTTATGATGACGTTAAGATTCCATATTTGTTTTATTTAATTTCGGTCTAAAATATATTCGATTCTAAACCAAGTATTTGAAAAAATATTCCTGTATTGATGTATTTGTTTGCTTTAATAATTCAAATCCTCCATTTAAACTTTCTACTTACCTGATAAGATTAGTTAAAAATAAGAAACTAAAACATCAACGAAATTCGTGAGATTATTATATTCTATCTGATAATATTAAAACATGATAAGGGAAATTAATTATAAGCTTTTATTTGACAGACATTGTACCAAGATAGTTTGAAAGGGCACTCATTTAAGTCCAAACTTAACATTTTATAAGCAGGTTCGCCAATTAAGGGAATCTCGGCTATTTTAGTAGGTTTACCTACTTAAATTAATTCAAACTCATTTATATCTCAAATAGAGCTCAGCTAAATTAATACAACTTGGAATAATGAACTTCCTAATTAAATTAAATGGAAAGGGTACAAAAGCAATGTGCTTACATAAATATTCCTTTCGATGTTATGAATACAATAAAAGAATTCGTTCCCGGATTGAAGTGCTTTGAAGATTTTTCTTAATCACATTAAAGGTATGTTTGCCATGCAACAAGTATTTCTGTTTCAACATGATTTAATATTTGAATAGAAAAAGGGTTTTGATTTATTTTTCTTTATTTTAAATAGTTGGTCAGTAATTTTTTACTCGATGATACAAACAATTTTTTTAGGCAAGATGTATTTTTTGTTATTTTATAATAAAATTTAGATTTTATTTAGTTTTTTTTTCCAGTGTAAAAGTAAAGTAATAATTATGTTCTAGGTAACCTAATTTATATTTTATATTCACAAGAAACTGAATTGATTATTGAACTTAAAAACAGGAAGATCAATACATATAAAAATCTAGGTCAGATCAGAATCGATTGCAGCACTCGTAGTGGCAAAAAGTAGAAATTATGACTCTGTCTCAGAGTACCTATAGCTCTGTCATCTGTCTGTATTAAAAAAAATAAGTATAGATGTCTAACAGATTGATTCGTAATTGACAGATGTTGTGTTGCAAACTGCAAGAATACTGAGTAAAAAACATCATAATAATTATCCTCATTTAAATTCTGTTTTTGATATTTTTGTTTACATTCAGATGTATTATTTCTTTTTTTTTCAGTGCTTTTTGATCGCCATGGAATCCAAAACCAAGAGATTTATAAAAAATCTGATTTCAAAGATATTTTTGAGTTTCTGAGCCGTCAAAGCTGCAAACGCTAGGTGGCGCTATAGCATAGCTTGCATCGAATAGAAAAATCGTTGAAAAGAAAATATGTCCTAAAAACTGTGTTGATAAAAACGAAACCGACTAAACGAACTTTTCAAACAAAAAAAATCCAAATCGGCCCACACATCGAGAAATCGGGGAACATACATAAAAATAAAAGATTCCCATGAATTGAGTACGTCCTGCCTTTTTCAAAGTCAATTGAAAAGGGATTTTCAACTTAGACATAAATACAATGTAGACGAATCAGTAACAAAAACAGGTGGCCTACCATGAACTCTTAAAGCGTGAGTCTTTAGGCTGTGGGAAAGAGATGGCGCTAGACGATTTATATAGATAATCTGTCTCTTTCCCACAGCCTAAACTGGATCGCATTAAGAGCTCGTTGTAAGGCCCCGGCACTACCTAATAAAACAGTAACCCTAAAATTCCAACCAAGTTTATCTCTAAACACAAGGTACCTATGTAAATCTAAACAGACAGTCTTTAATATTCTATACACGCCGCCCCAATGTTGTCCGACGTCGGTCGGTACCAAATAATTGGTTCAACTACAATTTTATTAACCACTTAATTGTATAACTAGTTGGTAAACACATTGGCTAACACGAGTTAAGTTAGTGGATTACTGGCTTTGATATAAATTATGTCGCAGCTTTAGTGCGGATATTGTTGGGGTTTTCTAGTCGTTGACAGATACCCCGGTAGTTGTTGTAGGAAAGTAGTAAGTTCACACACACCAAACCACTGTTATGTTCAATAGTTTAATATTACGTTTAAGTTACGTATATTTGGTTGTCTGAGCCGTACTTGATGCAATGTTATTATTGATCGACCCGCTCGTGGCTGAGTTTTAGTGACGACTGAATTTATGTTTTATTATAATTAATAAAGTACGTTTAGCGTAATTCATTACGTACGCAAAACGTACTTTTGCTGTATGAGCATTATTGGCTCGTACATGCTCCCGAGGGAAAGATGTGTACACACTCAGATTACCAAACTAGAGTTACAAGTTAAATAATATACATGTTAATAAGCAATCAAAACAAAAAGCAATACATTATTCTTAATTAATTAATCATAGTTTAAATCTTGTTCCAATTGCTGGTAGCTGTGGCCGGTAGTTTTCCGAATGTCCTCGTATTTTGGCGTAGGCAGGCATTTCCTTCAGTTCTATATCTTCTGTCCGTTCTTGAGTATTTTTCGCGTTGGTCGTAGTATTGCTTTGCTTACGCGCCTGAAGATATCTTCTTATTCGCCAAACTATTATAGCGGCGACGATTCCTCCCAACAGCAAAGAGCTTATAGCGTAGTTGCCGATGTCGTGGACACTTAGGCCGTTAGGTAGGCTCTCTCTTCCTTTTTGTGCGGTTATCTGCTCATCTAATAATTTGTGGTCATTAGATAAGTTTAATTTTGGTAGCACAATCTTTGTGTTTTTTAGTGTGCTCCACATATCATTTGGTGAGTCAATAGTGGGTACCTCCAGGTTTATTCCAATGTTGGTACTGCTACTAAAAACGTTATGTGAATAAATTGTGTTGTCTTTGTGCTGAAGTATGCAGTCCTGACCTAGGGCAAGGAGCCCTGCTTTTGTTACACTCGTTGTTGTAATTCGATTTTCGCAAACAATGCGAATTGTGCACTCATTGATGCAATTATACAGCCATATGTTTGGTCTCTGTAATTTTATCCATTGGTCAGCGCATTGTTGTGATACCCAATCACATGTTACCTTATTTACATTTTGATTAAGTATTTTAGCTTCGCAGGATGCCGTGGCTCCATGCAAGTTGTTGATAGTTGTAGCGGCATGGCAGATATGATAGTCCGCGCTCATTGTGGTACACTGCTGAAGATCAACCTCTTCCATCTGTATGTAGGTGCTCTTTACGAAGTTGACTCCAATATATTGCGTTGCTGTCTGAATCACCTGACATTGTTCAGTTGTTTCCCATCTAGGAATAGCAATATTGCGATACAGTGTATACTCGTCATCGCTAAGTAACGGGATATGTAATTCGAAGAGTAGGTACTGTTCAGTGAGCCGGGCTTTAACATAAATAATTTTATAAATATTTTTTATGTTCGAATCATTGCTGTCCCTGATAGGTAATGTTAATCTTTTCGGTATGATACCGGCAATGTAATTCAGTTGTTCGGCTAGCTGCTGCGGTGGAAATAATTTCATGTCGAGATGACCTCTGTAGATATCTGTCAATGCACTTAAGAGCATTTCTTGGTTCCTTCTCAGTACTGAGATTAGTAAACTAGCTGTTAATGCTCCAGCATTGACATCATTCATTGTTTTCATTACTTGAAATCTGTTTTCTATTACAGCCATATTATCTCTTGTTTCGTTCATGAATTTTTGAATTACTTCCATTTGCGTCTTTACAAAGTCTTCATTTTTCTTGATGACGTTGTTTTCTGCCTCGATAATCAGTGTCTGATTTCGTATCAGCTGTAATAAATATTGTTCGTTTGTTTTAATTTTGTCTATGTCCTGAGCGTATTTTTCGGCGAAATCGCTGTCAAGGACACCAAACAAGGCTCGTGCAAGATTTCCTACGCCGTTGACGTAGCCACGTCGCCTCCGCTGTTGATGTTGAGACCGCAGCAATATGTTAAACTCGTTCAGCTGGTTCATTTCGAACTTGAGTTGTTGTAACGTAGAGTGACATTGTTCATTAGGCATGGTGTCGCATAGTTGACCTAAATGATTTACGAACTCCTCTACCCTTGTCGTACTTTGCCAGAATGTCGTCAGGTTATAGTATACTAGAAGTTTCCATTCATCGTGGATGAGTTGAATGTTTCCGATGGGGTCAAAGTACACTGGTTGGTTTTCAGTTAACTGGGTTATTTTAAAATGTTGTAGGGGTGCTGCTAGTCCACTTGATAGCGTTGTAAATGCTATTAGTAACATCATAAGCAGGCTGTTTACCCCTTTTCGACGTTTATTAGTGCCTTTCTTTGGCTCGTCGTGTTTCGTTTCTGGACTGATTTTTTGTGTATCAGCACTTCCACGTATTTCGTTTATAGGTAGCGGGGCGAGTTTAGTTATGGGCCTTTTAAGTATCCCATTTTGTGTCTTCAGCGTGACTACTCGTACTAAGTTGTCGCTGCCTGGGTGCAGTTCCACCACTCGTCCCATAGCCCATCTGCTTGGGGGTAGATTACTTTCCTTGACGAGAACTAGCTGCCCCATCTGTATGTTTTCTTTAGTTTGTAGCCATTTGTTTCGGTTTTGTAGTGAATGAAGGTATTCTTTCGACCAGCGATCCCAAAAGTGTCGACGCATGAGTTCAATGAGTTTCCATTTGTTTCTGATGTCTATCGATTTGTTTTCTTCAGGTTCATTGAGTGGTAGTGTTAATGTTGGACTCCCTGTGAGAAAATGACCAGGGGTGAGGTATTCTAGATCTTCAATATCTTCTGATAATGGACACAGTGGCCGGCTGTTCATGCACGCTTCGATTTGTGTGAGAAGGGTTGCAAATTGTTCGTAGGTAAGCTTTTGTTGTCCGATCACCCTTTTTAGGTGTGATTTCATGGAACGTACAGCGGCTTCCCATAAGCCACCTGCTGATGGCCAGGATGGAGCGTTAAAGTGCCACTCGATTTGAAGGTCGTTGATCTCTTTGAAGAACTCTGACGATTGTAATGTTTTAAATAGTTGGAACTCTTCTTTTAAAACTCTTGCGGCTCCGACAAAATTAGTCCCGTTATCCGAGTAAATATGTTTTGGGGTGCCCCTGCGAGCGCACATTCTTCTTGGTGCTGCGATGAAAGTTTCCGTTGATAGATCCGAAACAAGTTCGATATGTACTGCTTTTGTACACATACATATGAATATGGCTATGTAGCCTTTGCAGGTTTTAATCCCGCGGCCTTTGTTTATCTTCACGTCCACATGGCCTGTAAAGTCGACACCGGTGTGCGAAAACGGCCTTGACGGAGTGATCCTTTCTTTAGGAAGGTTGCCCATCAACTGTTCATTTCGAGTTGATGCGTATCGACGACATCGAATACACTGTCGAAGTATTTTCTTGACGGTTCGATTGCCGCTGATTATCCAGTAAGTGTTTCTAGTGTTGGCCAGCGTTAGTCTTGCTCCACCGTGTAGAGTTTGTTGATGCGCCTTTTCAACAATAAGTTGGGTTAGTCTTCCCTCTCCTGGTAGAAGAATAGGATGCTTCGTTTCCACTGGTAAGTTAGAGTGATTCAGGCGTCCTCCAACACGTAGAACTCCATTAGAGTCCAAAAATGGATTAAGTTTCAAAATGGTGCTTCTGTTGGTAAGTTTTTCGCTTTTGTTTAGAGAATTTATCTCATTTTCAAAATACTCCTGTCGCACTGATTTAATAATTATAAACAGTGTGTTGTTTTGCTCGTGCAAGTTCAGTTCATGGCACTCATTTGACCTTCTTTTGTTTCGTAATGCATCAGCAAAACGTATCACCAAAGTAAGTATTCTTGTAATACGATTTATGTTGCTATGTCGTTCAAGTAATGAATTTATTAATTCATTTTTGATCGACGTGGGTTCCGTACTATTAGTTGTATAACAGTTTTTTAGGAAGCCCTCGTTTGTGCTATATGTTTGTTTAGAGTCAAGGGTATGTATTTCTTGCTCCTTAAGCCATTTAGGGCCTTCCCACCACAGGGAATAGTTGACCAACTTGGATGGTGGGAGACCTCTTGAAGCACAGTCGGCAGGGTTTTCGTTACTTTTCACGTAACCCCAGTCGATTGCAGGCACGATGTTTAATATTTGTGTTGTTCTATTAGTGATATACTTTTCGTATTTTGTTTGATTTCCCTGAAGCCATGCTAGAACGACCTTAGAGTCGGTCCAGCAGGTAATCTTTAGATCGTAATCTTCAAGGATTTTTGTTATCTTTTGTAGTAGTTTCGCTAGCAAAACTGCTGCACATAATTCCAATCTCGGTATTGTAGTTTTCTTCTTGATCGGTGCCACTTTAGTTTTTGCTGCGAGTAGTGTTGTTTCGTAATCGCCACTGGATGACTTAGTTCGGCTGTAGATAACGCATGCGTAGGCTTTTTCGCTCGCGTCACAGAAGGCTTGCAATTCGATCGTACTATTGTTTTCATACTTTATCCATCTTGGTAAAGTTATGAATTTTATGTTTGGCAGGTCGGATTTTATTTGTCTCCATTCCTTTTCTATGGAATCCGGTACATTGTCATCCCAGCCAATGTTTTGGCAACTATCATTCCATAGGTTTTGGAATATCAATTTTGCTTGAAGTGTTATAGGAGCCAACCATCCAAGTGGATCGTAAATCTTGCTTATTTCCGACAACAGCCTGCGTTTTGTATACGTTGCCTTTTTGCCGTCGTTAGGTGCTTCACTAATAAAATGGAATGTATCGCTTGCGTCATTCCATGCGAGCCCCAGTGTTTTGCTGAACTCTTGTTGTTTGAAGTTAAAATTGTTATTGTTACTCTTGTCTTTCTTTTGTAAGTCTTTGAGAATAGATGGTTCGTTCGTGGCCCATTTCCGTAAAACAAAACCACCTTTCTTCAGTAGTTCGCTTAGCTCTCTTTGCAGTAGCTTTGTCGATTCTATGGTATGGTGGCCCGTGATGGCGTCATCCATATAAAATTCGTTTAGTAGCGCCTTTTGGGCCAAAGGGAAAGCGTTGCCTTCATCCTCGGCCAGCTGTTGGAGAGTCCGCATCGCTATGAATGGTGCGACTTTAGTCCCGTATGTTAGGGTACACAGTTGCATAGTTCTCAGTGGCTCTCTTTTGGATTCTCTCCAAATAAGTCTTTGAAGACATTGTTGATCTTGATGAATAAGGATTTGACGGTACATTTTCTCAATGTCCGCCGTTAGAACATATTTATAGCTCCGCCATTTTATGACCAGGGATAATATGTCCTTTTGTAGATTTGGCCCTTTTTCCATCAAATCGTTTAGGCTGTACCCGGAGTCTGTTTTCATTGATGCGTTAAAAACAGCTCGTAGTTTCGTTGTTGACGAGCAGTCCCTTACTACGCCGTGGTGTGGTAGGTAGGCTTGTACTCGACTATCTGATTCTGTCACTTGTTTCATGTGACCCAAATCGATATATTCTCGAATGAAGTCCTTGTATAGTTTAGCGAAGTGTTCTTGCCTCGCCATTTTCTTTTCTAGATGAAGAAATTGTGCTGTAGCTTGCGGTTTCGAGTTACCCAGGTTTTGTTCGTAGTTAGAATGCATAGGCATTTTTACCACATAACGCCCGTTGCTCCATCGCTTGGTTGTTTCTGTGTAGTATTTCTCACAGAATTCGTCTTCCGTAGTATTTTCGGGCTCCGAAGGGATGTCTTCTATTTCCCAAAATTTTGTTAGATTATCTAGCTCTGTTAGAGTTACTAGACAGTTAAACTGCTTGGTAGCGCCGCTCAGTATCCAGCCCAACTTTGTTTGTTGTGCTACTGGCGAACCGTTGTTATGTTTAATTATTCCTCCTAAAATCACGTCAGAGTAAACATCTGCTCCCAGCAGTAGATCGATAGGTCCAGAGATGTTGTAGTCTGGATCAGCTAACTCGATATCGTGAAGATGTGTCCAATTCTCTGTGTTGATGGTTGAGTTTGGCAAATTGTTGATGAGTTTACTCATCACTAACGCTTCTGTTTTGAATGTATAATCAGAATGGATAGATTTGCATTCCAATTTTATCATCCCTTTACTTTTCCCCATAATAGTGCCAACACCGGTGACCGCAGCGTTCATTTTATTGCGGGGTAAGTTCAACCGCTGAGCAGCATTTTCTGTGACCAAGCTTACTTGAGAGCCTTGATCCAGTAACGCCCGAAGGATGACGTAGTCTCCTTCCTTGTTTTTGACCCGTAATTGAATAGTCGTTAGGAGTATCTCTTGTTCACCGTTAATGTGATTAGATGTCCGCTCCGCTGCCGTTGATGTGGTTGGCGTGGATTTTTGCCCTTTCAGATTGTCATCATGGAGAAGGGAGTGGTGTTTGAAGTTACACGTGCGGCATGTTTTCGTTGAGTTGCATTTATTTCCGCCGTGACTAAACAAACAATTTTTGCACAAGTTTAGATTTCTTGTTGTTTTGTTTCGCGTTGCGACATCCATGTCCATAAATGTAGGACATTGCATCAGCTTGTGTTCGTTTTTGCATAGTGGACATTTCCTCAGCGTTGCATGGAAGGTTTTTGTACACTTTTCTGTGTCTTTAAAGTTCGTTGACTTGTTGTAATTAAAATTTTTATGTTGGTTGTTTGATGAGTAGTTTTGTTTCCCGCCATTCTTTTTGTTACGGGATGTTTCTAGAGTTATGAACTGCATTTCCAGGAACTCCATAAACTCCTCTAAGTCTGGGAGCTCTCTTGAATGTTTCATAGTTTTTATGTAGTCAGCGTACGTGACGTCATCCAGTTTGGAGGATAACAAATAGACGATAAGTGGGCCCCATATGGGAATATTAACGTCTATGTTTTCTAGGCCGTTTAAACACTCTTTTGTTGTGTCATACAGCTTTTTCATGTTAGTGGAGTTTGGCTTTTCGATGGACGCTTGATTGAGAAGGGTTTCTATGTAGGAGGTGAAAATTAATCGCTTGTTGTCGTAGCGGTGCTGTATAATATTGAGACATGAGTCATAGTTCTCAGCACTCACAGGAAGATGCTTGATTAACTTCTCCGCTTCGCCTTTCAATTTAGACTTTAGGAACTTCATTTTCTGCGTTTTGTTCAGCGTTGGATTGTTATGAATCATCTCAAAGAATAAATCTCTGAAGGAGATCCAGTTGTTGAAGGTTCCGTTGAACTCTGGTAATTCCATACGCGGTGTTGTTTTTTCATAATGGGATGTCTCAAAGATTTTTCTATTTAGCTCTTCCTTTAGGTTGTCGTAGACTTGCTCCCAATGGTCGAATTTTGCTTCATAGTCCTTGTCGTTCCCTTGCAGTAAGTAGCTTAGTTCCCAATGAATCTTGTCGATAGATTCCCATTTCGATCGTAATATGTTGACTTGATCTTGGAGTTGCCACTTCTCATTCATGTCGCCCAGATTAATTTTGGAGACCGCTCGCTTCAAAGCGTTGAAGTTACACATTTGGTTACGTAACAGAGTTGATAGGTACTGATCCGTTTCATCTCCGATTTGTTGGTGCACTCCAGTTGTGTCAAATTGCGGTGATCCGGGAGTTTCCAGTATTTTCGGTTTTGATATGCCCGAAAATCCAGGTTCGTTTATCAACTTGCTTCGTAGTTGATTCATAGATTGCATTGTTTCGTCAAACATGCTTTTAGTTATGATAAATATGTCCTGCCTAAAGTAGTCATGGTCTCTTCGGGCAGATTCATACTTCTTCAAAATTTCATGATTCGATCGAAACTCATCCCACAGGGATTGTAAAGCTTCGATACGCTTGTTAAGGTAGTCTATGGTTTTTCTACTCACAGTATCCTTTTTATAGTTGGTTTGTAGAGTTTTGATTCTCTCGTAGCTATTTTGCTGTTTCGTTATTAGTTCAACGAATTCAGGGTAGTCTTCTGTGGACATTGTTTCTGCCTTGTGGCTGAACGTGGATGGCGTGTAGTAAGTGAGTACTCACAAAGTTTCCAGAGCTGAAACAACCGCAGGATGAAAACCCGCTGATTATTTCTTGGTTGAAGCAGTAGATGTAATCTCCGCCGATTGTTAAGTTGAAGTTGTAGCAGTAGACTTCTTCTCTGCTGGTTCGTTAGGTACAGGCACTCAGTGTAGCTCACTCAGTGTGTCCTTTACGTTATGTGCAACGTCTCAATGCCACTGGTGAGACCCGCTTGTGGGAGGCCAGTAACACCGATTTGCTAACGCAATTGGGACATACCACGCTGAGCACTCTACTGATGAGGAGACACGACGACTTACTAGTTGCTATGCCGTGTGATCCCGTGGCTTCGAAGGACCAAAAAGATGTTGGGGTTTTCTAGTCGTTGACAGATACCCCGGTAGTTGTTGTAGGAAAGTAGTAAGTTCACACACACCAAACCACTGTTATGTTCAATAGTTTAATATTACGTTTAAGTTACGTATATTTGGTTGTCTGAGCCGTACTTGATGCAATGTTATTATTGATCGACCCGCTCGTGGCTGAGTTTTAGTGACGACTGAATTTATGTTTTATTATAATTAATAAAGTACGTTTAGCGTAATTCATTACGTACGCAAAACGTACTTTTGCTGTATGAGCATTATTGGCTCGTACAGATATGGTTAATTATAATGATCAAATAATTATGACAAGGTCAATTTACAGACGCGACGCCGCTACACGCACGATAAGATACACATTTCCCGTATCGTCGTGTCGCGTCACGTCTTGGTGTGTACGGACCCTTACACAAGACCCCTATTTTTATGCATATGGCCCATACGCACCACTGGCTTTTGAAATGCACGAAAACGCGTCACAATTCATTACATTACGACGTCATCTGATGTCATTAGCATTATAATTCGCATACTGACATCATTTCCCGATATCACAACAACGAATTTTAAAATTCGGCTCCGATGCATTTCATTTGTTTTCCAAGTTTTACAACGGAACATCGGGACAAAACCATAGACAAGCAATGAACAGATAAAGAAAATGTTCGCGTATTGTTCAGAATAAGGGTAGGTTCAGATGACAAGCGCTCAACGCGCGTTTTGATAACGCGCGTTTACAACTACATACAATTTATTCAGGCCGTACACATGCTAACGCGCGTTTTAGTAACGCGCGCGTTTAACGCTGCGCTAGCGCTCGACTGTTGTCAGCGCGCGTTAACGCGCGCTTTGAGATCATTGGTTTTCTATGTTTCCGTTCAGTTGAGTGCGCGCTTTCGACGCGGATAGACGTATTTTAGGGTTCGTCAAGTTCGTCCGAAAATCGTCCGAAATGGAAACCGAAGCTTTTAATACGGAATTATTAATTGATGAAATAGAGAAACGTCCTGCGATATGGGACATGACAAGTAGCGATTATTCAGATAAGAATTTGAGAAGACGGGCTTGGAAAGAACTCGTCCTTATATTTTGTGAAGGATATAAAATAATGTACTGACTTTCAGTCAGCCTGGTTGACAAAATTGGGTGAACCCAATATCTCCGTCTTCTGTTGTGTCGTTTCTGCCGTCTGTATAAAATCACCGATAAAACTGTTTCTACGTCCATCTTCGACAAATGTAGAACTCAAACTGGCCGCAACAACGCGTGTTTAACGCCTAACAAGCGCGCACCATGTGAACACTATACAAAAATTCAACGCGCGTTCAACGCGCGCTGAGCGCTTGTCATCTGAACCTACCCTAAAATGGTTGAACATGTAAAAAAGTTCAAAAGTTTGTCATTGCGTATAAAAAAAACAAATTCTGTTCGAAATTCAAAAACGAGTCTACTGATTCGGAAAATTGTATTACCTATTTAAAAGCATTTTCTGGAGTCTTTTTGATTATTTATTTAAACTAAAAATCAAGGTGAAAAAATTGGGGTAGAAATAAGTATTAATTATTCTGATAATTATGCCACATAGATAATAATTATACAAAAGCCATATTGACAATATACCTGCTACACACAAGAGGAATATAAATCAAGTCAATCATATGCCAAGACACGGCTTAGCTCTTAATTATTAGCATATTAATGAATTGACTCAGTGCACATTATCACATCAACGAATCAGTGTTTGATTATTGACTGAACTTGAATTATTGTGCATCTGTAGGCTATTAATTGTGTCTTCTTGGATATCATGCTGTCCTAGTACCTGTTTCTATATGAAAGCCTGCATCATTTTGAAAAATTAGGAGCATTCCATAATTTTACAAAGCTCTAGGTTCTTTGTTACGGTTATCCAATCGTTTGACGTCTTGGTTGCTTAGTTAGAAATAATCTGGATTTGTCTATATTTTATTAAGCTGAAAATTTGTTTGGCAGAACGCGCTAATCTCCGAATGTACTAAAATTAAACAGACGGCGGCGTGACGTTTTGTGCTTTTTAAAAGCGTTATATTTTCGACAATTCTGGTTTACTTAACAAAAACAAAAATACGTGCCAAAGTATTTTTGATAATCTAACTGATGAACTAATTAATTTAACATTTTTGAGTAAAGTAGCCTATTGAATCTTTCCCATCAAATTGCATCCCACAAATTAACATAGATACTGTAGAAACAAGCACAGTTAATTTCATTTTAACACAATAGAAATATTAAGCCTGCATTAAATTTAGTTTCATAAACAAAAAGAAGTCGCTCATGTCCCGAAGATAAAAAACGCGTTAAGTTCAAGCGTAATAACAAGTAGCGCCATCTGTTGCCACTTTCAGAACAACATCGCGAACTCGCCACATTTTACATCACAGATCGTCCCGCCCGATAAAAAATATTTGTTTACTCGAAATATTCTAAAAACACGAACCTCTGACATCTCATTTTTTGTTGAAAGATTAATGTGTTTTGTTTTCGTGATAGACTTTGCTGACAAGTACAGCCAGGGTGAAACTAATTGTTAAATTAATGTACTGCCAATTTATTATACACATTGTTTTAGAACTAAAAGAGTATGTCGTACAGCCTGGTTGCTAGGTAGCTGAGCAGATCATAGACATTTTGTTTTGTTTACTTTCGTGCAGACCATAGACAATGCCAATAAAATGTGAACCAGATTGTGACATTCCTGTACGAAGCTTTTTTCTTCATCTTCTTTGGCAACTGAACTGATATCTACTATTCTGCCAGCGATTTTATTTTACATGTGTTATAAAATAAAATCGCTTAGGATTATGATGTTGACAGCCATTTCATACAACTGTCAATTCACGACAGTTGCGAATTGACAACGGACAATCTAAGCTGGTAGACAGTTTGGTGAACAATTAATCTCCCTGACTTTACTTGTACTGGAGTCTAGACAATTTAATTGCCTATCGTACGTCTGACCGTCGGCCGGCGTCGACATCGGCAAACTTTAATCTTTTACAATCAATCAAGATGTCAACAACCCACGCAGGACTTGTTCGAGCTACGATTTTCCTATTAAAAGATTTTCTTGAGTGACCGCCTTTTCACAATGACGGACAAGTGTTGAGTAACTTAAATATTATGTTTTATACAGGGTGTCCTGTGAAGTGTGGGTTAGGGTCAAATTGAACAGTGGTATCGGGGAGGTCATTTCCAATCTTTTTACCACTGAGACATAATATGGTTCTATTGTTTACGGTTCCAAAGTTATGACTACTTTTCGTGTTCAGATAGACAACAACTGCCTAGAGATTGCAATTCTATTAAATTCTCTTACTTTAAAAATAATTATACGAATAGTTTTTACGAATACATTACGAATTATTTTTAACTTAGACTACAAAGTAGGTATTAAAAGTAAGGTATTATTGAAATTCATTTTCGACATCACACATCGAAACCCAGAACTCATTGCCTCGCTGACCTTAATATAGTCGAAATAAAGTAAAAGAGCTAGATACTGTTTATCATGATTGTGGTCATGGGATCAATTCCCAGGTCAAGTAAAATAATATTGCTTATTTTTGATTGGTGAATATCATCAACGCATTCAATCAACATTATCATTATCCTGGATAACGTTTTCTAACCAGCAGATTAATTAAAGAATTTATTTATTTCTGATAGTACCAGATTACCAACAGACTTTGACATAGGTACGATTCGATAAGATTCGAAAACCTCTCCAAATACGGAATACGATCAATATTATAGAATAGACCCTTTAATTATTTACGGACTTCACTCTTTAATTGAAAAGGGTGTCGGTCCCACTTCTGTGAAATGGAAAAATGTAATTAATTTTAAAGGACGTGAAGTAGAACATTTTTTTCAGTTAACGTAATTATGTATATTGGTGTGTGTTATTGAATGCAAATGGAATGAAGAAAGCGATTCGAATTGTTGTACTGAAAATTATGGATTTGTCCTTAGCGTAAGTAAGTGCAGGCACGCTAGCGAATCAAATTTCTTTAAACATTATTCAACAACACAAAAGCAGCAAGTTAATTTTTGGCAAATTATGAGAGAATGAGGTAGGTCGATATGCTGGTGTCTGATACAATAGTTTATTGTGAACACTGAACTGGTTTTATACAATATTACTCGAGCAAAAATCTTGCCGGGGCATTTAAGACTTTTTAAATGTCAAATTCAGAACCTCCTGGGCAAGGTACATTTCTGTTTAATTTTTCTGTGCACATTACTTGTGACCACTGAGCCACTCCGAGCGCCAACGATTCCCAAAAGCTTTAGATGTTTACACCGATTATTTTGGCACTATCTCTAACTATAATACCTACCGACAGGAAATCACGAATCTTAGTTTAACCCGGTGTTAGTCGAGATGTCAGTGCCAATACTAAAGTTTGGGAACAGCTTTGAGCAACTGAGAGCAAGATCGAACTTCACATCGTTAACTTTCTTATTAGTTGTTTGCTTACTAATTACGTGATAGTAATTAGCATACGAACGCTTACAAACACAACCAACAATTAGTCTAAATAGTCTGTTTAAACAATTCACTAAAACAGTTTTAAGAATAGAATAATTTCGTAAAAGCTATCTCCTAACTGAAAAACAAAGCATAAAATCTAAAACTAAACGTGAAACTTAATTAGAAACTCGATTAATTTTCGACAAAGAACAACAGAATGAGGTCTGAAAGTATGGCACGTCTTAAAACAATGCGCAAACAAAAAGTGTATGTATATAATATGCATTCGTGCCAACAACCGATCGCAATATTCAATATCAACGTGAATTTCAATAGAGTGTCCTCCACGAGAAAATTGGAAGGAAATCTGAATATTCCTCGCCAATTTAGAAAAAAATATGTTAATCTATTCCCCGAGAGACGGCGACTATTTTCATAAATTGATTGCTTCGAGCCAATATCAAAAGAATTGTAATATTGAATTATCGACTGTAGAGTTTCATAATGAGTAACAAGCCAACTACTTCAGATTTCTCTCATTCTCAGTTGATTACGAGAAATTCTACTGCTGCATAGGAAAATGTGAAAATTGAGGATTTTTTTTTAAAGACAGGGTTTGGGCAGACAAGATTCGCCCGCAACTTCGCCCACAGCGATACACATCGGATCCATAATTGTAAAAACTTTTATGCCAGAATTAGATTTCTTTTTCTTTATGCAAATTCCACGAATATTTCATATGTCATGGCTCTATAATAGCTAACTTTTCACCATATTGAAATGTCAATTTGATTTATCTTTGTTCGTCACTCAAAATTACCTACGTCTAGATTTTACCAAGAATCCATGCGATACCCTTCAAAAATATGCACATATCGAAAATCAAAATAATAAATCACATTCTAAAAGAAATAACAAATGTCTAGACTCAATAGAAGAACGATGTCATCGGCCATCTAGATTCAAAAGAAACAAAAGAAAAATAAGGACAACACACAATACTTTTGAAACGTTCAAAAACGTTTGGAGAGAAAAAGTTGTCCTGTCAGCGGTCGTCAAACAGACAAAATGTTTTTGCAGTTTTATTTCGTCGCCCTGTTTTAAGGGTCTGTCATTTAGCATAAGCCTGCCATTGGGTACAGACCTCGGACTAGATGGCTTATTATGACAATTTTTCTGTCCTCATTTGCCTATCCGGCTAAAATATTTCTGACTACTTAATTGATGGATCTCTCTGCGCAGTTACTCGGCGTGTTTAAAAGGTTGACGTTGAATTATTATTTTTCTATTTTGTCAGTCTTAGGGTCAGCATACACCTAGACGCGACGCGGCACTACGCGGCGCAATGATACTGGAAATTTGTATCATTTCATGGTATAAATAAAGTTAGATTTTGAGTCGCTCTATGGAAACGTGCGCGCGGCGTCACATCTTGGTGTACATTGAGCTTTAAGAGCTACGTATCTACATTTCAAAGATCTGCACTTTGTTTTGATTCTACAATTACTGCCAGAAAAAAAGACCATATCAGTCAAAATAAACAAAACACACGATAATTCCTTACTGCAACTAACAAACCACATTTCCCGTTCATACCGTAGACAGCTCTCAAAATACAACCACAAATGGCAGTCACATTGACGCAGAGACCACAGACGCCTTTAAACGACTCTATTTATAACACAGGGGTAAACAAACGTTTACCTTTAGCTGCTAAATGAAAACGGACGCTAGAATGGCCGCAAACGCAGGCCAGCATTTTCATTCGTTGCCCACTGAACCGGAAGAAGCGAATAGCTTTCGACCACGTTTTCAAAATAGTAAAGGACTTTTCATTTTAGCACGTGTGATTCACGGCCCTTTCGTGTTGGGTTAAGCAGTTGGAATAGTCATTTTGGTGCGCATAATTTTTACACGAGCCTGGGTCGGGGTATTTTCTATGCGGTACACACTATACACGCTTAGAGCAGGACAACTGAAAGTTTTGCTTAAGTGCTTACAGTTAGATTGTGATTACGATTGCGTTGACTTTTATGGACAAGTCTTGTCATGAAAATTATGTTTAGTATTGCCAAAAGTATAAAATAAAAATAAGCTAGTAAAAATACATATCCATATGTGAACTACGTATCGTAGAAAGGTTATTATATTTTTGAATTCGCATAGGCCAGTCGAGATTGCTCTAGCAAAGTTAAGACACATACAGTCCGCTTAACGCCTTATTCTTTTTACCTTTTTAGTCGTGGTAAAATCATCAAATTGAAGGACTATGTTAGACTCGTACTGACTAAAAACAACGGTGATCTTTCAATAGCCCTTTACGTTCCAGGATCGCGGATACCCCATGAGACAGTCCCGAGATTTTTTGACAGTGTGAAAAAGGTTAAGTGCTATAACTTTTTCACACTGTCAAAAAATCCTACAACAAAATCTTTTCACTTACCTTTTTCATATTTCATTTGTCTTTAACGAATGAGCTTAACATTTTAACACCTTTGCCTAAAAACGAAAAAAGGAGCAGCAACCATTTTGTATTTTTAATTAAACCTCTTTTTTGAATCTTTCTTATTTTAATAACAGGCTGCATTATTAAAAATTCTGGGTTCAATACTGGCAATATTGCATTTACGCCAGAGAATTCGCAGTAAAATGGAATACATTAAAAATGCTTACGTAATTTCGTTAATTATGAGTGCAATGTACCGAATAGCGGCGGTCGGAAACAATAGTGTGGTATGTTATGGGCTTTGTCATGCAAAACTAAAGTGACAGATATCTGTATATTGATTGTATGTTGGTATTTTATTATATAAATAATGTCAGTCACTTTTGTTGTCCGGTTTCACATTGTGGTAGATTTAATGAGAAGCCGGTGAATAATGAAAGATCATAATACAAATATTAAGCTCTACGTCCAATGGCAATTGTGAGTTTTGTAGTCATAAGCTCATAAAAGCAAAACTATACATAAAAAGTTTCAAAAAGGCACTGGAAACTAGGTTTGAATACTAAGAACGGCTCACAGACAGCATATTATGTTAGCCCGAAAACTGGAGATATGTGCCATCAGTGACAATAAAGAATGAAGTAATGTCATGTTTCATTGACGAATCCACTCAACATTCCACTCGATCAAAAAAGTGACATCAAAACAACTGCCAATTTCGATCGAGTCCAGACGTAGCTTTAACACGAATATATCACAGAAAAATGACACGACTTCCACCCGAATTTCGTCCGAATCGAGTCTAACCTGCCCGACACGTCACGACAACATGTTCGACACATCACGACAACATGTTCGACACATCCACACAAATGCCATGAAAATCACACACTAGAACTTGTCATGTCAAAAAATGTTTACGACGCCAACTCATCGCACTGTGAAAGAAAACATTTTTCCCTACTTTCCTCCGTTAGTAGCACTCTGTAGCGGAGATTCCTTAAAAGCCGGAAAATTTGTCCAATTTGCTCTTTGGCCCGTCTTTGATATTTTGATTCAAAAGAGATTTTATGTACAGTTCGCGGCGCGGGTACAAAGCTGATTTGAGTAGACATATCGCGCTTCTATTGTCTAGGAAAACATTTTTGGAGTGCAACAGTGTACTATTAAAGTTTCATAAATATTTTTACTTCTACGTTGTAGAACATACATTCCTTAATTAAATCATACGTTGAGCATATGTGCGTAAGCGAATGCTCGTTAGAAATTCTGGTCTCGCACAGCGTCGGTAGTAGTCCAATGAATTTTGCTGTAGGCAAAGTGGAGACGCATCGCCGAAATCCTTCGGGGGTTACTTAGAGACTTTGTCATGTAAATCAGCCACTCCAACTCCTAGGGGAGGCATTCAAACTGAAATATTGTAAATATTTTAGTCGTGAATAGATAGGACTACTTTGATCTCGGCAACATAATTTCTTCCTGAATCTGCGAAAAATGGAACCTATTAAAGTATTATAGGGTTGAGTTTATTGTGATTCAATTTTTTATTTTATATTATCTACTACACATTGTGTGGTTCTTTTTATTTATGTAGATGGATAAATATTTAACCTAATTTAAACCCTACACCCTGGACGTCAGCAAGAAGGCTGCCAAGCTGAAGTGGGACTGGGCGGGTCACGTCAGCCGCATGAATGCTGACCGCTGGGCGAAGGCCGCCACACAGTGGGTGCCTGGAGATGGACGGCGCCGCCGAGGCCGGCCCAGAAAGAGGTGGAGAGACGAGTTGGACTCGTACCGTGAGGGCTGGTTCGAAGTGGCGCTGGACAAGAACTCTTGGAAAGGCTTGGGGGAGGCCTTTGCCCAGCAGTGGGACAGTGTAGGCTAAACAAAAAAAAAACCCTACACACTATTGTTTGGACCAACATCAGACGGAACTTTATTTATTTGGGCTGCGTAACTGTTATAAGGGCTGAAATTCAAATGCCATAAGATGGTACTGTTTATTAGTCAGTAAAAGTTTGATAAGTAGTCGGCGCAACCCAGAGTGGGATGGCTCATTTAATAATTTTACAACTACAGTTTTCGTGATTTATTTTTCATTTTATAACAAAGTTCTAATTTCTTAGCATCATTAAATTTAAAATATAACAGGATAGTTTACTGCTTAAATAAATTAGAAATCTGTTTAGTCCTTCAGATAGTGTATTGAAAAAAACAAACACATATTTTGTTTTTTTTTAAACAATCAGTATTGACAAAGATGAAACTCTTCGTAATTCGGGAGTCGGGGGCTGTGACGTCGACATAACGCCTATTTATACCGACCAACAATCAACAACAATGTGACGTTTTGTGATTTTTAGAAGCATGTATTTTCGTAAATTTTGATTAACGTAACAAAAGAAAAATACGGGTCCAATATGTTTTGAAAGTCTATCTTCCGGACTAATAAAAAAATACTGAACTCATTGAGCTATTACTACGTATAGAGACGACACCACGCATCACCACTGTGTCCCATCGATGAGTGCGCGCGCCTAGAACACGCCACAGAGCTGTCAAACAATTGAATGACCATAGGCGCGCGCACTCATCCTGGATGGGACATAGTTGTGATACGTGGTGTCGTCTCTATATCGTAGTAATAATAGCTCAATGACTGAAATAGCTGTTCTTCGTGGATTCATTCCCCTGCTCTGCTCCTGTTGGTCGTATCGTGATGTTTTATAGCTTTCGCGATAAATAAACTATCCAACACAAGCATATTTTTTCAAATCGAACCAGTGGTTCCTGAGCGTAGCGAAACCAAACTCTTTCCTTCCTACAAAACAATTTTTCCACAACATTTTTGTGCTTGCAATATAATTATTCTTTAACAACGGACACGAAATATCTAAAGGATCTATTGATTTTTTCCAATGTTGGAATATTCTGCTTTCTATAAGAATATCACTTCACTTTGCGACAGATTTTATCTTTGAGATGCAAATCAGACCTTTGAGGATTCATAGCTCAAATGGGGTGGGTGAAGGTAGCACGAATACGAACTCATATTTATTTATACTAGTATGTATTTTGTACATAACTCTCTAACCGTAATGGTGCTTTTGCAAAAATCATACTTTTCTGGAAGCTCATGATGCATAACGTGAAGGATGCTGGGATATCTTTCACCCGGAAGCGGAGAGAAGAACTGTTTTAATATTTATCTCGCTTCCAACTTACTATGTATTGTGTTTACTTTCTGGTTTGTATTTTTTATATGGATGCAAGCAGTTAAGTAGGGATTTGAAGTATTTTGAATAAAAAAAATATAGGCAAAATGCGGTCGTAGGTACTTTACGCACATTTCTGCCTAAACATTCGAAGATTACAGTTTGTTGTCTTGTATTTATAAAAATTTTATCAAACATCACATTAATAATCGAAATTATTTTTATTATTCTGTACTGTGATCACTTCTCAAAATGAGCTCTACTTTTTTTTTTAAATTACAAACCTTTTGTTTCCTGATAGCAGTAGTAGTATACATATAAAAAGAGGTTTTCTTTAAATGCTTTTTTTTTAATTACGAATTTCTTTTTTTTTGTTTAATTTATTATTTCTTTTGTTATCGGTGTTGAGTGTTGTGTTTACAAAAATGTATGGTCATAGTTCACAAACAACCACTGACTTCTTAACCATAGAAATTTAGAACATCTATCCGACCTCTATTCTATGTTCCTGAGGTGTTTCCAATTAAATTGTCGTACGTATACCCCAAATTCCCTTAGCAAAAATGTGGGGTCCTCACCAAATAGACCTAGACAAACGGGCCTGTTTGGTTCCTATTATTAAATAAACAAAGGCCTTTTCCGTAATTTACATTTCCGTAGCCAATTTCATTAGTCCACGAGTTATTCGCTCGAGGGAACGAGGTATATTCTCTCTGTCCTGCTCGACCACGATTCGACCAATTACAACTCGGTTAATTACATATTTTGCTGTGTTTAGAGCACGTAATTGGCTGTTTTTGTTTGTATTTGGAACTTGTAACAGTTGACCATAGACATCCTTTCTTACTTTTATTTTCTGGGTAGGATTTGTATAACAGACAGAACCTTAATTGATTTATATTTTAAAAACTCTTTTGAATATTTTGGATCGATTTAAAATTATGTGTATAAAATGTTTCTGATATTATTTCATCATCATCAGCCTATGATGTTACCACTGCTGGGACACAGGCCTCCTCTCTGAGAGAGGGAGTGGGCCATAGTCCACCACGCGAGCCCAGTGTGGATTGGTAGATGTCACATATCTTCGAATTTTTGGTTCTAGGACATGCCGGTTTCCTCGCGATGTTTTCCTTTCATCGTTTTGAGAGCAGTGGTGATGAAATAAATTACACAAAGTAATGCGCCTGGCGGGGTTCGAACCCCCGACCTACAACTCGTAAGTCGGGACCGACACCACTGGACCACCACTGCTCTGATATTATTTAAGATATTTTAATTTAACAGAAAGGAAAAGCAAAACGCGTTCGAGTAAATAATAAATTTAAGCGAATGCAGATGGCTGCAAGTACCTATTCAATCAATGACGATTAATGGAGGCAAAGCCAGTACATGCATTTATTCATCAACAACTTTAGAGCGAGGCATGCAACCAGCACATACGCTGCTTAGGCACTAATGAATAAACATAGCTACCAATGCTTTGAGAGTGATTAGAGTTCACTTCCAAAACACAGAGAGCATTTTACCATAGACAATGACTTTGCGGCACTTTTGTCATGGTTTTGAAACTAAATTTTAATTAGACAGAGACGCAGGGATTAACGCCTTGCCTCTCAGGTGCGGTTTTGAATTTAGAACCGGACAGGTACCAACGTGTATTTTTTAAACTCACATGGTGACCTCTAAGACAATGACAAAAAAGAAGCTTAACATTATATTATCATAATTAAAACAAAAGCTTAAATGATTTTGGTGTCGACGATACGCTGAGCAATTTCTATAAAATCTTGTCAGACCCCATAGCTCTAGTGATTCAACCCTAAACGGCTCAAATACCTAACTGCTAGTCAAGCTATCTCTTTCTAAGACTTCTTTGTTAACTGCAGAGTTCATATATTAAAGTTTGTCTACACATTTTTGTGTTGGAATATGTAGTATCTACATTTCTTTGAGTCCACGTTACTGCTGGTCTTATGTTCTAAAACCATTCACTCACCGTCCTTAGCGTCGATCAGTCCTTCAGAAAGTGCCTCATTGTTCGCGTAATACTGTAATAGCACCAGATGTTTCCATTTTCTTCTTTCGTCTTACCAACTCCAATACTTCTGTTAGTCCATCATGCCAATATCAAACAAACAAAGTCTCTTACACAAAAATATCGTAATGTATACCATGCAACATTCTCTTACAACCCCAATCACCGCAGCCATTGTATCCATAATACAATACACACAGAACACTCGAATGACATACGAGCTTGAGCGTTTTGCCATCAACAGTTTCAAATATTTGGCGTAACGGTGAGGACATGGAGCCGTCCTAAGCAAACAGGCTGAAGCCGACCCCCCGACTAAGATCGATGATATGCTTACAGACAAGACACGTCTTTGCATTCTGAATAATAAACACCGTTTATGCCAATAATGTTGCTTACATACGACGCGACGAGGCGCCGCCCGAGGTGACACGTGGGATTTATTTTTTGGTACGAAAATCTGTCTTTATACTGAGTCAGAAACTGTGTTTGTCACTTACATTTTTCCTCTACGAGAAAACGTCCTAAATCTGAGCCAATCGATCACTAATGAATGATACGCACGTCCCTTCTCTAATAGGTACGCCAGATGGCAAAAAATAAGATACAAAAAAAGAAAAGCTCGGAACATCTGAGCCAGGGGTCTACTATTTTATTCCGTCAAGGAAGATACAGGCCCGTACGGAAGTAACTCGAACGAAACTGTTAAGTTTACCCTATCTATTACAGTTTTAAATTCATGAATTTGTTCAACATATCGGGAGTGTCCAATTTGTCACAATTTTTATAGTTCGTGTCTCTAACTAATCTAATGTAGGTACTTATATTACCTAGTAATCTCCCGAAAATACGGGTTTTATGCTTTAAGTAGTACCCTAAATGTGAAACTCGACACTACGTAAGCACTCAATATTAAACAACCATTTCTAAGTTCTAAGTTCAAACTCTTCAAAACCATAAAAGTTAAATTGAAAGTCGAGAACAAAAAGTGAGTTGGAAATGCAAAGTGCAAAGCGCAAAGCAATTTCAAAGAATTGCTCCCGGTATTTGAAACAAGAACTGCTTTACCTACCTAAGCGATTCATGCAGACTTACCAATTCGGGGGGTCGGCTATCGAACAGTATCGAACATTGACAGTCAGTCAGAGATATTCTCAGCTCTATTTTTAAACTATAGATTTTCTAGACTTTCGTTTATTTTTGGTCACGATAGAACGCGGAGAGAATAATTTATGATTTAAACGTGCCAGATTTTTTGAATAGCTACAATTGCTTTTCTTTTTCAAACCGTGATTAGTCGGAGATAGACCTAAAAGTGGTAGGCTAATAATTTCAAAGCTAGTGTGACATTTTTTTAGTCTATTTTTTACTTTGGTAATATCAGCGGTCTAATACAACTTTCCATTGGTATAAATACCATGGAACTCTAACCTGATCTATCTGGTACTAATCTTATATTTTCATAAAAAAAATCTTAAGAAGGAAAGGTATTATTTTTTATGAGGAGAATAGCTCTCCTTAAATATTATTTTTGATAAACTCAAACGATACCTGACAGGGAGAAAAATAATAGATTTTCTTTAACTTTTTACACTGTATTTTTAAAAGAAAGCACAACATTCTTAAATAAAATTGTACTAGTTCTAATACACTCTTTAAGATATGGTACAGCTGTAACTGATACTATAATATCTTGTACTTCTTACTGCTTATTAGATCCTGGTACTATTTTCTTTATACGTTGGCTTGTAATACAATAGTGCTTATGTTCCGTTATCTGTTCCTAACCAATTTGTGGTATCTACTTGTTTAGTTACATAGTCTGTTTCCCCATATAGTGCTTGATACGTTTTAGATATCAAATAAGAAATATGTTGTCTATATTCATAATCAATTTGTTTATGTCTGCAATTTCGCCTTTATGGATTCACACGACAATTTATCATAGCAAACAGTTTGGAAACCCAAACGAATTAATAAAATGCATCGAAAATATCTGAATGAAACAAAAATTTAACAATTTTTTCAATCAATGAACCAGAAAATATCCCAAATAAAATATTTTTTCTAAAATAAAGCAGCTATTGTAAAGGATTTATTAATCCCAGTATTTCGTAGTTGAGTTTCTCGTAAATTTAAATATTTATGAGGTGTATTTATTCGGCGTGGTTTCGACGCGAGTCCAACGGTCGATTGAATCTCAAAGCGTTGAGCACAATGTGAAAATTTCCTATTATAACATCCGTATTGATAAATTTATGAGCGCAAATGCGTCACGGAGAATATTCTGTAGACATAAATGATTTTGAATTTGTGCCAGACTGCCAATGCATGTTCACAAAGCGTTATACTCTGCTCTAATGGAACACCTACGTTTTGTGAAAGGTATACATTACTCTATTATGCACTCAACTTCTAAAAGGAAAAATAAACAAAAATATACCAGAACAAACAAGTTAAAATATCACACACATAATATATTTCGTCCTGTCACGTCTGCAACAGATAAGGCTGTACTTTTACTAAATTACACAGACAAGCACTAACATTTCCCCGGCACGGGACGCAACTGCGAAAAGTAGATGCTGCAACGACCAAAAAGTCCTTTTATCTTCACACCACGCCACATCACACGTGTTGTAACTTTATCGTACACCTTTTTGATCATAATGCGAACGGGAAATAATCGTTCAGTCATCCAGACTGGACTGCTGCTGACACCCACAAGGCTTTATTATTTTTGAAGGGATTGTAGAAAGAAGGGCCGGCAAATAGCTCAGCGTGCAAACACAGGGAACAAGCGTTCATTAAACACTTCTGCGCAATTAACGTGAAACGGTGCGGCGTTGAAAACAATGTTCGTTTTATTTAACGTTACCTTCCGACAAACATCGGACCTCCGCTATCCAAATACGGCGCGAAAGCAAAAAGGATTTCCCTGCATGGCATGGGCCCGTTTAAAACTATTGTTTTTTTTAGGTATTCCACATAGGGCACCCGCTGACAATGGCACCCGAGCTACTAGTACCTTATCTAGTCCACATAAGGCTCATGTCCACTTTTTTCGTAGGTGCCTGGTGCTAAGGTGCCAAGTGGAATAAGTACTTCTTTTTTTATATTTCACGACTAGAAAACCATTTACGTCAGCGACTCTGTACGGGCAACTTACCTAGATAAATATTTCAAGATTAGATATTATATTATTGCACTGAACTGTACAGTAGCTTCGAGAATTTACGAAGTTTCCGTGTGCTACTATATCTCGGGATGGCTCATCACTATTTATTTCGGTTGAAGGAACTGTTATATCTCTTGGATGCGATACGAGGAGCGGTCAATTCGTGAGTGTTTCAAACCTAAATCCAAGCAAAATAGCGAAGTAGGCGAAATTCCCAGCGGTTGTATTTGCAACGTAGCACCGACGCTCGATATTTATTATTCATTCATAAGGAGCACTGCGATATTTACTCTCCCATTACTGTGGCCTCGGAGTCGCGTTTCTTGCATTAAAAATTTAACACGAGTCCGTCTGGAAGCAGCACATGAATAAAATGTTCGGTAAATAATTTTAAATAAACAAAGTCACAGAGGCGATTGCTCTAATTGATTGATATTGTTGGTCGAATTCAATGGTTTCAGATGGTGTTAGGAATTGGTAAAACATTTTCACAAAACGGTCCGAATTTTTCTACCAAAAAAAGGCTAATCCAAAATCGAATTCCGCAAGCCTCGGACCGCTGGACACCGAATAAATAACCACACAATGATAAAAACGGGACAAATGTCTCTCTACAAAGCTCAGTGCGCGCACTCCGCTCAAAAAATGAAAACAATTAGCACTACAGCGCAGGCTGCGCCAGCCGCCGGCAAAAAACTACCAACCGTAGATAATTTACTTTCAATCGGTGCAAGAGCCCGGGAACGCGGCAGATATTACACGTAGCTTTACTCGACAAAATATCGGCCAAAAAATCTCCATTTTTGTTGGCGAACCAAATTCATGCAGTTGCTAGCAAAAATTTCGTGAGCTACTTTTTTTATTGCTATCAGTTTGGGGACTTCATCCAATTTTAAAATGATGGCCTTACACCATGTTTTGGTTTGACCGGTGCCGTCCAATTTGGAAACACTAAAATCTTTTAGCAATTCCTCAAAAATCTCATATTTTAAAACCTTCGCTTTTCTTATTATAACATCGTAATTTAATTCAATAGTTTCAACTTGCATCAGCATTTTCATTCGAATCTGGCGTGTAGGAAAGTAGGTCATTATGAAGGCGGATTTCAATTCTTTCCAATGTACGGGTCCCTGCTTTGCTTTGAGCCAGTTGACCCATGAAACACTAATAATAACAGGCGGACAATAGGCGTAGCAAGCAAAACCGGGCGGTTAAACCAGCGGGGTGAAAAGAATCCTTGAGTTGGATAGGCGCCCGGCGTCGGGGAGATTACAGCAATTTATCCGGACTTGCGACATCTGGAATAGGACTTGGTGTTAACTTTTAGCTTTCAAGGTGATTCTTGATATTGGAGAAAGATAAACAATATTTAGGTCATGACTTCATTTTAGCTTTAAGCTAATCGATTTAAAATATTTGAGGATTATTCTCTCGCTCTCAAAGTGACTGGCTCTGAAAACTATATCACTGGATTCACTACCTCGTCTTTTTCTGGAACGAATCTAGCTTTATTTATTTTAGTACTCTTACTTTTCTTCATCCAATTTCATAAAGTCAGTCCCACTTACCTAAACTCAGAATATATAAAGTTGGCAATGAGATCATCCCTAGCTTTCCATGTCTAACTTTCCCTGGAAAACCAACCAACACCTCTGCAGAGACGCATAAATCATCAAACTAATCGTCTAAATCACAAACGATAGCCACAATCCCGCCTATAAACGTGGCAAATAGATCAAACACTAACAAACTTAGCTAGCGGGATATAAAACCAGTATTATAGGGATTTATACGCGGCTAACTAGCACACACTTGAATAAGGCTGCGTTTGTATCGTAGCTAAGCGGTGCCGGGATATCATATCCACCGATAAGATCACTCCGTTTCATAGCTCTAGTCAAAAAGTTAGAGCAGAGGTTTTTGCGAGGTCTAAAGGTTTATGCACATAAAACATTTTTGATTTTAAAAGCAATGTGGCGTTAAAGAAATGCATGCAAAACTGTACTGAAAGCTGCTGCGAGGTGCAAAACCAGTGATCTATAGATGAACAAAAGAAGCAGTTATTCACATTGGATTTCATTTGGAGACTTATAGTATTACTAACGTAAGGACCAGATACAAAATGGTGTTTCTAAATCATGCTTCTTACCTAATACGTGCTTACAACTTTCTGGAAAAACTCGCACAATTCCACAGTTCCGCTAAACCTCGCTCCGCTCAGCTTCCACACACATGTCTAGTGCAAACGAAGGCTTTAATGCGGCTCTGGGCGGACGGCAACTCTAATGGCCTTCCATTACGTTGCTTGCCACCTGTGCTAATGGGTCAGAAATATTTAATTGATGAGAGCTGTACAGATTTCCCGATTCACATTTTTCATCCATTTCGTAGTGTTTCATGTCCGCTTTGTGGGTAGCCTCATTACTGCGAAATGTGTTTTGCTCTTCTTATAAAGATGTTTAAAGCGAATTGCTTTCATCTTTCATATTATGATGTGTTCTTATAATATTCTGATTTGAGCTTGGTATTTTTGTATGGAATGATACTTTATAAAGATCTGCTTTGGCACAGTTGGTGTAATGGCCAAGCGTCGTAGAAGTATCGAGCGACCTATTGCTACAGTTATTTTTTTCATTCTTCAAAAGAGGCCTACGTTAGGCCTAGGAGGTACTTGAAATTTTGGAAAAGTAGGTACTTGAGCCACGCTGCTAACTTGCTGAACATTTCGTCAATTATCCATAAACACAGAAATGCAGACCTGATTGAGAGAAGCTGCCTTTGAACGAAGCCTGGTGTTCAAACATGCGATTATTTTTTGTCCCAAAATTACTGTTTTATGCATTTCAAAACCTTTTTACCTTTAAAATTGATTATTTAAAGAGTGTAAAAATTAATAAGCCAGATCCACCTCGCCTGGCGCTAAAATATGAAATTTTCCTATAATTATTCTAATGGCAACAAGTCCCGTGTGTTAGACTGGTAGATAATATTTATGTATTTCACACAGGCGCTAAAAGTTGGTAGGAGTTGCTATTAATTTTCTATTTTTTATTTACAAGTTAATATACAGTCAATGTTGGTTCCTATCCATTAAGTAGTTTTTTTCAAATGCCTGGGGATTCCGTGAGTGAAAAGGGATAGCAAAGCTACGCCTAATACACTCAGCACTTTTCCCTCATACCTACGCAAACAAAATTTTCTCGATAGCTATAAGTTTATTTTAAACTGATTTTATCTCTAGCTGTAATGCAAAACACACAACAATGATTTATCAAAATAATAACCTAAACAAAATTGTTCAATTATAATTATAACCGTGAAATTGTTCACATACGATGAAACCAATGTAAACCACATTCGGTTTGAAATCAAATCCTGTATTTACGGGAACAATGAGCTAAAACAAATTTTCGTTGCCGATTTGTTTGTGTTCACTGCATCTAAAAGCAAAATCTATAGATACAGCCAAACGTATTCATTTGCTGTGCAGACAATACCCGATTCGACCTAATTTAGGTGCAAATATGTCGTTTTAGGTATGAAATAGGTGTAATTAACTTGTTTATAGATTTGTGGCATTAATTTAGCCTTAACCTAGCCTTATTCCAACTTTGAAGAAAATTTAAAAAGTTTCACAATAAGTAGTATGAATGTTGAGATGTCTCTGAGCAGGGCTCTGATAAGTTATTTCTCGAAGAGAATGCAGGTTCTGGTCTTGCTCGATATCAAATATTTCCCTCTGCAAAAAAAAAACCTTTTAGTTAGATCGACTTCCAGACCATCGAGTGACTGCTAGTAGGTAACTGAGTTGTAGATACCAAATAAGGTTTCTTCAACTCAGTTCATCATCATCATCATGAACACCCTATAATGTTCCCACTGCTGGGACACAGGCCTCCTCTCTGAGAGAGGGAGTGGGCCATAATCCACCACGCGGGCCCATTGCGGATTCGTAGATGTCACATATCTTCGAATTTTTGGTTCTAGGACATGCCGGTTTCCTCACGATGTTTTCCTTCACCGTTTTGAGAGCAGTGATGACGAAATAAATTACACAAAGTAATGCGCCTGACGGGGTTCGAACCTACGACCTAAAACTCGTATGTCGCGACCGATACCACTGGGCCACCACTGCTCTCATCCTATCACCTAGGTGACCTAGGTGAACCACATAATAAAATGTCCAACATGGCTATTGGCGATATAATTTGATAGTCACTGACCAGCGGTTGTCCACTGAACTTCGATGGCTTGATACCTGTTATGAGGCTAAGTTGAGGAACGAAGTTCTATTCTATCCGATTCGAAGAGCGTTAGAATAGTTGACTTCGAGATAGGCAATAGCCCTGCTGATTCCTTGTAGGCCACTGAGAATTGAAGCCAATAACACCAGAAGAACTATATTATACCCGTCATTCGATTCCTACGTAAAAAAATGAACATGTCCAGAAAACAATGAGACACTTACACATTTATAAAAAAGTAACCTGGACATTTTATAACCTAAGCCCTTAGTAAATAGTTATTATAAAGCAATTTCAAAAACCAAATAACAACGACGATTCTATTGTCACGTCGTTATTATTAGCGGTTAATTATCATCGAGCGAGACGCCATTGCCACAATAATTGTGGTGTGTTCCCGCATTGTATTTGTGTGATGGCGGGAAAACATTGGCGGCGGCCATTACGCCTTAATTGTGCAGAAGTATTTAATGACCTCTCTGTTTCTGATACAATTAATGGACGAGTCGGGATGCGATTGATTGTTGTCTTTAATTATTTTTTTCAAGTATAAAGTGGACGGTCGCGGGTCTTATACCATCACCGTGACCCCGGAACATAAAGGGCTATTGAAGGACACCGTGGATTTTAGTCTGTACAAGTCTGACAGTCCCTCCCGCCCTGCCCGGGGTGGGAGGCCTCATTTGATGATTTTACCACGTAAAAACAAAAGTATACATATAGTGGACTATAGTAAAAATACATATTAATTACCACAGTTAGGACGGTATAGCGCTGCATGTAAATAAGGACCGATACACGACCAGTCTTTGAAAATTCATTTAAAAATACTATAAGTCATCGCGTCATTTGGCGTAGATAACAAAAGAATGGTTGCGGGACTTATTTCCATCACCGTGACCCCGGAACATAAAGGGCTATTGAAGGACACCGTGGATTTTAGTCAGTAAAAGTCTGACGGTCCCTCCCGCCCTGCCCGGGGTGGGAGGACTCATTTGATGATTTTACCACGATAAAAAAAAGGTAACAAAAAAATTCAATTTTTTTTCAGTTATTTTACCCACTAGTTGACCTAGTCTAAGCATGTAATAAATATGTATCTAAAGAAAGAAACACAGTGGTTGTTTATAATTTTCTAAGTTGACCAACATTTGGCTAATTTTCAGTATATACCTATGAAATATCTTATGCTGCAAATTTCAATACCGACATGATAACAATTTCTTAGCTTGTATTCACTATTTCAACCAAGGAGACTAAACTCCTTGATTTCAACAAAACATTGTAAGTTTGTACATGGTAGGTACCCATTGAGCTATTATTACGAGTACTACGTATAGAGACGACACCACGCATCACCACCGTGTCCCATCCAGGATGAGACAACGCGCACAAGTTCATTCAGTTGTTTGACAGCTCTGTGACGTGCTCTATTTAGGCGCGCGCACTCATCCTGGATGGGACACAGTGGTGATGCGTGGTGTCGTCTCTATACGTAGTAGGTAATAATAGCTCAATGAATTGTAACACGATATGATCCAAAAAACCGCCAGAACACCTTTGAATGACAGGTTCCAGTGCAAGGAGTTTATGTTCCAGTGTTACCAAAGGCTATTTTACTAAAAAAAAACATTACTCCGAAAGTTTGTTGTTTAAGATTTGGTCATAAAAATTATGGAAAAAAATCCAGGTGTAATGACGTCATAAGCCCTCACTCCTGAATTTCGAAGTGTTTATATCTTTGTCAATTAACCTCTTTGCATAATTATTTCATTTACCTTTTGATACAAGCTCCGGTCAGAGCTAATATCAGAAATTCAAAGTTGATCTGAAAGATATCTCTGAATACAGAGTTGTTAAATAGAAACTGGAACTTGCATGTGTTTAATACCTCTGCTTGGCTCACCAGAGTATGCTTCACTGCTCCCCAAAGCTTCATATTGAGCGGTGTATTCTGGCAAACATCCGAAATAAGACCTCTAAATAGAGAGGATTAAATTAATGGCAATAGAAACAGCAATTTACTGTGGTTGTATGTTATTAACGTAGTGGGAATTCATTTACCAAGCAGTGGGCGTGTTGATTAAAATAGTTCAAAAACAGACGATTTTTTGCAGTCCTTATTTGGTCGATTCCTACTAAAAATGAAATCTAGGTCTAAGACTTACTGTCTTAGCCGCAAAATTCAAGTTTGTGTTTGCCGCGTACGGCTACGTCTTATTGGAATTCGTCGTAATTTTTTATTCGGTCAAAAATTCTTGTGTCAGTGGAGTATCATGTTGTTTAATAACAATTTATACTTCCGGGCATGCCATCACGGAACAGAAAAAACAGTTCCGTGCATGCCATGCATGTTCTTAATTTTTCCGGCTATGATACATAGTATTGCCAAACTAATAAAATTCAAAATGCTCGTCAGAGCTTTGACACTGACAGCTGTCTTTTGTCTATGGTTTACTGTCAATGATGGTCGAATTGTCAACTCAATACTGATGATTGCTGGCTGTACTTTTATTATTTAATTTCTTTTATTACTGGTTATTTTAAAGTATTCGTTGTGAATTAGTTTGTTTTGTGGTTTACGTGTATTTTAAGATAATTGTAGGAGTAATATCATAATGTCTCACCAAACAGGAATTCAAGGTACGAAAATATACAGTTATCTTTCCTATTTCAAAATAAACCACGTAATATGCTAATAACCCCGGTAAAAACATTTTCTCTTCGTTTTTATGGTGAAAAATAACCAAAGCTAACTCATTTGTGGTATATTTTTAGAAATTACGATATTCTGGCCATCAACCAGATCTCCCACGCCAAAATTCCATATTGATAACAATGGTTGATAATGGAATTTCAGAAACGAAATTACAAACGTATTTTCTGTACCAATGTTGGGTAAAACTTGAATAGGCATGAAGCAGTGCTGTTATGAAACTGTAATGGAAGAAATACACTGGCTGCGAAAGCTATGATTATTAATTTTGTTACAACTGGTGAAAGTAATTTAAATGTATACTTCTGTATTATTCATAGTTTTAGAATTGCTGTTTTTCGTATTAGTATACATTTTTATTTATAAAAAACTTGAGTAGATATACCATAGGTATAGAAGTCTTAAAAGTTTAATGTATGTAATGCATTTTTGGTCTAGCTGTGAAGTCCGTGCATTACATTTATTGCATTCGCCCAAGGTATGAACCATGTTTTCTGGGTTGGATGTGTGAGCTAAAGCTTTGATTTTCTAGCGACATATTATGAACAAAGCTGTTAATAAAAAAATACTATTGGACATACTACGAGATTATCCAAAATAGTCAGGACTCTCAACATGTGAAGTATACCATACACAGTTTTCATTTAGTGTAAAATGTAATAGGTAGGTTATAGTTTAGAATACAAGTCAACTCAGCCTATTGCAGTTCACTGGGCATAGACTTCTCCGAAGATTTGCCACATCACACCATCTGCTTTCCGCATCCAGTCCATCCCAGACACTTTCTCAATGTCTATGGTCCATCTAGCTAGGGGACATCCCACACTATGCTTGCCCATAATTATGTGGTCTCCACAAACATGTCTGGTTCTTTGACAAACATCACAGCCATCTGATACCTAAATTGAAACCAGTTTTGTATATAAACATAAATAACATAATATTATTAATATTAATATTACAATCTTAAACATAATCAAATATTTTAATTTCAGCAAACGCAGAGTTGAAGAAATATTTTGGAAAATGCAGGGATGGAAAAATTCGAGTTTTGAAAATCAGCATAGAAAATGGTATGTGTTTTCCTTGAAGCCTTTTATCTTAATTTATATAAATCTCGTGTCACAATGTTTGTCCTCAATGGACTCCTAAACCACTTAACCGATTATAATAAATTGCGCATTAAACCATATGCAGTTCGATCCAACTTGAGAGATAGGATAGTTTAAATCTCAAATTTTAGACCAGGTCCTCCACCCGTGCGAAGCCGGGACGGGCCGTTAGTATTATATAGCCTAAAACAGAAAAACTAAATGAAATTTTGTTTTTACCAATGATGATTTATCATTAGTCACATAGTTGTACTGGTAAGAATCTTTGTATGATCTTTTCTAAATGGTGTGTTATTTCTACTTTAAAATAAAGTATAAGTATAATAATTATTCCTGTCATTAGAACATCACAGAACTAACTTTCAAGTTCTAGGTCATGGGTTATAGTATAGATAATTTATTCCATCACCACTGCTCTCAAAACTGTAAAGGAAAACATTGTGAGGGAACAAAAATGTTTGACAACCAAAAATTCGAGGACAAGTGACATCTTGAAACCGCACTGGCTGGACCCACATGACACTCCCTCATATAGAGAGGAGGCTTGTGTCCCATCTGTGGGTAAATTATAGTCTGATGAAAAATTAATTTCAATTAAAAAAAAATCCTGTCATTGCAACTCATTCGATGTTGAGTGGTAGAGAATGGCGAAGTCTATAGCATTAAAACCTCCTTTAAGTTGTTTTTTTTGTGTAAATAAAATAGATTCAGTAAAATCTGTTCTGTGCTTGACTTGATAAACAACCTGCTACAAGGTATTGCATTTCATTTTAAAAGTAACATAATACTGTTCATAATATTGTTATATTGAATTTCAGAGCAGCTGGTACTGTCCAAGTATTACCCAACAAAGCACTCATGGGAACAAGACTTCGACAAATATGTTCCCTCATTGGTAGTTGAAGAAATGCCATGTTATATTTTATACAGGTCAGTCACTTATGGTTAATAAAAAAAAAAAAAAAACTCTGCTATCTAAAATTTTATGGAAGCTTCCTAATAATTAAATAACACATTGAAAATAAAAAAAAATCTTAAAATAACAACTTATTTAATTAATACTTCCAAGTCTTAAAGATGTCAAATTACAAGCAGACATCAAAGAAAATGATCAGGACTGGAATTGAAAACTATATTTGTTTTGGGTGGTAACAGATCCTTCTCCAACTATCCGTTGCCCTCGGTTTCACCTCCACTACTGGGCACCCTATTGGTTGTTGCTTGATGTTTTATAGCATAAAGCTGTCCTGAATAAAATGGGTTGTCCAACACAAAGAGATTTTTTTATGCAAACCTCTTGAGATCACTGTGTTTATCCAAACAAACTCTTCACCTTTCTAATATAACAGGGTCTTACTTTTAAATTGGCCAAAATCGTCAATATCAAAAAAGGATCTCTTAAGGATGCGGATTTCTCCCATTTGGCCAATTTCAAAGAAAAACCCTGTAAATATTCCCCCAAGATGAAACTCACTCAGTTCATTTGTTTTTCAGATTCGACTCAACAAATTCCCTCGGCCATGAGTGGCTGCTCCTCAGCTGGTCTCCAGATAGTGCTCCGGTCAGACACAAGATGCTGTATGCTTCTACTAAGGCCACACTCAAACAGGAGTTCGGCTCAGCACATATTAAGGATGAAATGCATGCAACTGTTAAGGTATGTCATTAATATCTATTGATACAATAGAGGCACAGGCCCATGCAAGCCTTTGAGTCCAATTATACCTGGTGCTCGCAGTTGCACACCCGTTGCTGGTGTCCTATTGTTCGCAGCGTGATGTTGTATATAAATGGACCATCCAACACAAAATCAGGGGGCACGGCAGTGCCCCCGCCAAGACGAGCCATATTTTTTTCAATTCGTACCAGTCCTTTCTGACAATAATACGAATACAAGTACTGTATTGAGTGAATAGAGAAATGGTGGGCCCACAAAAGATATGCATAATAATATAAACTTGAGATTGGTTTTTGAGCTTTACCATTTAAAATTACTTTGCTGTCATCCAGGTTAAAAACTATCTGTGTATCAAAGATCCAAATTCGTCAAGTAGCAATACAAACATTCATCTATCTTTACTTTTCGATTTACTATGAAAAATACGAAAGCTGAATCATCAAAATTCGATCTTTTAGTGACATGCAATCTGATTTGTAATGGTAAACAAACAAATTGATAGTGATATTGATTTATCAACCGACTTTGAGATATCAGTGACTATTAAAATTAGTGATAAAATGATCTTTATCGTTGAAATAAGTTTCTCTTTCAAGTTTAGATAAGATCTCTGATGGAGGTGAGGCTCATAAATGATAAAATTGGAGGAAGCGGGCCTCGTGAGGGAGAGGACAAGGTCCTCCCTCCACCCCAGCCGCAGTGGTACACGCCCACGGCGACCGACGGATGGCCGGTGAGGAATGGGTGACTCGCCGCCTGATCATGGAAGATGCCCGGGTCGACGGCGTGTCGTGTTCCACGGTCCGCGCTCAGACTCGTACTGACTAAAATCCAAGATGTCCTTCAATAGCCCCATACGTTCCAGGGTTACGGTTACCTCATGAGACAGACCCGTGACCATGGCAAGCTTTGGCTCTTCAAGGCTCTCCCCAGCAGATATTATCATGCCAATAATCTCTAAAAGTTTCGGAAAAAGTATACCCTGTAATTATAGTATTTCCTGAGATGTGTCAGTTAGCAAAACTCGCTATTTAATTTGTAATCTTTCTATTTTTAGGATGAGGTGAGTCTAAAGGGATACAAGGCTCATCTAACGGGTGTGAGTGCCCCCGCCCCGCTCACCGACCGGGAGGAGGCCTTGAAGGAGCTGCAGGAGAGTGAACACGACACTAACTATGGAACTGATGCCAGGTAAGATTTTGTTACCTGTAGTTTTAATAAATGTAATATTTCGCCTTTGATCCACTTTAATCTGACTCAGAAGTCGAAGCGTCTGGTTTCACCAACACTCCAATAAGGCAGTATTTAAACATATGTTAGCCATCTTACTACAAAAAGTTAAACACCTGTTGAACACTTGTCTAAACAACTCTTATATTGACGTGAATTATGGCACAAGGAATGCCGTTTTGCAGTTCATAATCTATTTAAACAAGTGTTCAACAGATTATTACCTTTTTTGTAGTAAGACAGTATAGTAACTAATTTGGTGCTTCATTTAATTTTACTACGGGTCGTTTACTTTTGCTGACTGAATAATTCAGGGGCTAAATAATTGTATTAAATCTACTTACTTAATACTTGAACGGCCCCCAAGTTGCTCTGGGTCCGAGTGTTTGTGTGTTTAAATTTATATAAACACACCCATGATACAGGAGAAATTCCTAGTGCCATACAACATATTATCTAAAAATGCTTTTTAAAGTAAATTTAATAAAAATCGCCGTAGAAATCTGACATGTATGTTTTTGTAAATTTAATTTAAATTCCAGGCAGTCAACAATGGGTGGTGTTTCCTTCCCTATCACTGAAGATGCCAAACAAGGAATTCATGATCTCAAACGAGGTTCCTACAACTATTTGCAATTTAAGATAGGTAAGCTTCTTTTTTTATATTTAAACTAGCTTCTGCCCGCGACTTCGTACGCGCATCCTTATGATTATGCCAGCGACAACGGGGTCTTCAAAATCGAAAATCTGAAATGTCTGATGCCCATTCCAAAAGCCGGAGTTAAAAAAATAAATGGGAGTTTTGGTCAGTAGATTCAAATTATTCATAATCCTAAACTGTTACCGCCTTCACTGCTGCTTTTTTAACTCGGGCTTTTGGAATCGGGCATCAGACATTCAAGATTTTCGATTTTGACGACCCCGTTGTCGCTGGCATAAAGCATAAAGATGCGCTTACGAAGTCGCGGGCAGAAGCTAGTCATTAACAAAAAGGCAAAAAAAAAATTCTGTTGTCCGACTCGCACTTAGCCAGTTTTTAGTACATTTGTTGTTATAGCGGCAATAGACACACATCATCTGTGAAAGTTTAAACTATCTAACTATCACGGTTCGTGAGAAACAGCCTCCGAAACATTACATTATAACATCCACAAAAACCAGCGAGAAAATCACGTTTTTTGTATGGGAGCCCCCCTTAATATTTATTGTATTATGTTTTTTAGTGTGTTTTGTTATAGCGGCAACAGAAGTACAACACCTGTGAAAATTTCAACTCGCTCTTATAGCTACCACGGTTCATGAGATACACACGCAAAAACTACTGAATTGACAGCACTGGGTTTTCAGGGTTGCAAATTATAACAAAATGGTAGTTACATGCGCGTTTGCAATGTTTGATGTCGATATTGACCGGCCTAAAGAGGGATTTTATAGACGCAATTGTGACATAGGTATTACCCAGCCCGTCATTATTTTGTCGCGGTATTATTTTGAAACTGTGATATCTCCTAAGATATTCATTGAAATCAAATGATGTAAAGGGCAATTTCGTTCAAAATTAAATGCTTGTGATGATTAACGTATTTATTTGGATAAGGATTAATATCATGTTAATGAAAACACCTTCGCAAATAATGCATTACTTAAAAACAAATTTGGTTTCCATAAAAGTGGTTATAGTGACTTAACCTTTAAAGATAGATATATGCTCTCGCGGACTTTATTTTAGAAAATTTTATGAGGAATAATTCCGTAGTACATCATTTTTACGTATCTTTAACCGTTTACACAGCGCACGCAACGGAAGCTCTAAAAAAGGATTACATTTCCCCGATTTTGAAACATTTCTCATCCCTGCTCCGCTCCTATAGGTGATAGCGTGATGTTTTATAGCCTATAACCTTCCTCGATAAATGGACTATCCAACACAAAAAGAATTTTTCAATTCCAACCAGTAGATCCTGAGATTAGCGCGTTCAAACAAACAAACAAACAAACAAACTCTTCAGCTTTATAATATTAGTATAGATATAGGTTCGCATTTGACCATTATCTCGCCTGACGGTAACCGACGATGTTGAGGGCGTTGAAGCACTCTTGCCTAGAAGTAACTTGTTCACTTTTGACTTGAACACCCCAAGGTAATAGTTGTCGGGAAATACAGATAGCGGCAGGGAATTCCACTCCTTAGCTGTGCTTACAATAAAGGTATTGGCAAAATGTACGTACCGGAGAGATGTCCACCATATATCGATGGCGCATTGCTGTACGTCTTGTAGTCCGATGATGGAAAGGGCCAGGCGGAATCAAGTTGTGCAGTTCCATCGCGCACTGTCTGAAATGTAACCGATAAAAAACTGACAATCACGGCGCCGATTTTCAAAGCTCTGGAGCTTTCTTTGGTAAACAACATTCAATTCAATCCTATAGTTTTGTCGTGCTGTAAGCACAGACAGACAAAATTCTGAAAAGTGTTCTTGTATTTTTTTTTTAAATATTTATACCCAGAATCTTGCCATTTTTAATTAACAGATTACCCAACAAACAACAAATCGCGGATCAAGCACAAAAATTCTAACTATACTTATAAAATTACAGATTTAGATGAAGAGGAGATCCATTTATCCAAAGCGGCCAATATTTCCCTGGCTGAGTTACCGCAGCAGGTGCCGAGTGACCAGGCCAGATATCACTTGTATATATTCAAGCACACACATGAAAGTGACTACATGGAGAGTATAGGTGAGGATTCCACACTATCTAAAATGATTTTAGAGGAAAAAATCTTCAGACGCCTTACCAATTAGGCTACTGCAACTCACATTCAGAACCTGGAACTTTAACACGAGCTCTTAACGCGATCCAGTTTGGGCTGTGGGAATGAGACAGAGCGATACAAGTCTTCTAGCGCCGTCTCGTTCCCTGAGCAGAATAATTGTAGGCAACCTGCATGGAAGATTCAGGTTGCCTACAATTATTCCGCTAGTAGTTTGAACGTTCAAACCCCACTCGCAGTTGAATTATTTTTGCGGTGCGCGTCGCATGCTTCTGTATCTATCTAGACAGATACAGATCTACAGCTTTTTTAATGTCGGAAAAACCGGAAACCCGGTTTTATGAAAACGCCATCTAATGGTCAACTAGAGCGCTTTGAATAGACTAGCGCACTGTTAACAACAGATTGACATGAGAATCTATCAAACTAAAAACTTTATTTTCAAAATTAACATGATTCATTATGTGGAAAATGGCTAAATTATTCTAGTTTTTATTGTGTTTAATCACATTTTTTTCATTCACAGTTTTCATCTACTCCATGCCCGGATACAACTGCAGTATAAAAGAAAGGATGATGTATTCCAGTTGTAAAGGACAATTCTTAGAAATTATTGAGCAACGGGGTGTTGAAATCGTTAAACGAGTAAGTAAAATCCCATTTATTTCGTTATTTTGTTCAGCTAAATATATAACATAACAGCTGATAATTTTTTTAAATACGTGAATAGTCTGTATTTCCCTCCCTTACCCCTCGTTTACACCAAGAAACAAGTTAAATACTAATTTCATACAAAACTTGTAGAATACTTGTCAAAACATAAATATTTGTTTTATGCATGTATTGAGAGTGTCTCAAACATTCTTTCGTTCACACTGTGTAGCCAAATAGTATTTATACAAGTATAAAACAGATTTGCGTTTACACTGAAGTCTATGACATGTCAATACTTGTCAGATACATTGATAGCGTTCTCACCTACAAAATACAGTCGTGATTTAGACAAGTATTGTTTATTTTTTTGCAATTTCAGTAAAATACTAATCACAAACAAGTTTTAAACTCTATCCATGCTTGTTGGATAAAGTTTGCAACATACTGGACTGACAGTGTTTTGTTTTAGTAGAATATATAAAAGTACGGACTGAATCTGTCTCGAATTCTACAACAAGAAAAACAGGAGATCTTAAACATGTAAGCAACTAGAAGTTTACCGTGTTTCAAAACAAATTTTGTATACTTACTACAAGTTATATACATCTATATAGTTTCATACAAATTTTGTATACAACATGTTTGATACATGTTTATGAGAAACGAAATCATCGCAACAAACTTGTAAAATACATGTATTATACCTTGGTGTAAACGAGGGGTTAGGTTGTAGGGACTTCTTGTTTTTATTCAGTTACCAAACTTTGAATACAAACGATGGTCAAAATTTAAATGCAGTAGGATAGTAGACATAGACACACTGCAAACGCGGTGGAAAGACTCTTTTTTCAGGAGAGGAAAGGCTGTAGAGACGGCATCCTCACTGCGGTTCGGGAGATACTTGTGACGGAGTGTACCGGAGACGTCCCGTGTATCACCAAACTCACTCAAATATATTTTCTATGATCTGCAAATAGTTGTTCTGGGTCTGAGTAACCGTGTATGTGAATTTATATGTTTGTAAACGCACCCACAACACAGGAGTAAATCCTAGAGCAGGACAACGTTTTTAAAAAAAAAAACTTAACGTGCGTACAAACATGTGATAATCTTCATTTATTCCATTACAGTTAGAAATCGACGATGGCAAGGAACTCACTGAAGAATTCCTGTACGATGAGATTCATCCCAAGAGAAACCTCCATCGTCCAGCCTTCGCCAAGCCCAAGGGTCCACCCAACAGGGGCGCGAAACGAATCACTAAGTCTCAGACCTCACAATAATTGGAATAAGAACAGTAGTGCTGTTGTAAGTGCCACGGCAAAGTGAGCCTTACGAAACAAGAAACGTGTATACAGGGTGTTTCTTTTAAATGGGCCAAAAGGGAGAAATCCTTATCCATAAGAGATACCGGAAAAATTTCTTAGGAACCTTTAGCTCTTTTTTGATGTTGACAATTTTGGCGTTTTTACTTTTTTGGTCAAGTGTGAGTTGTCCCCAAAAATGAGTAAAATTGACCAAATTTTTTTTTAATGGCTTTCGGCTCTGTTTCATGTAAGGATCATTTCATTGTATCGGAAGAAAAAAATCGGGACGGCGGAAGTTGGTCAAATTTAGCAAAATATTTTTTCATACAAATTGTTTGAACGAAAAAAAATCCAATTTTTTTTAGATGTTTTTTGATTTAGTGTCATGTAAGGATCATTTCATTGTATGGGAAGAAAAATGTCTGGACAATGGAAGTTAGTCAAAAATACAGTAATGGTCCTTCTTACAGCATGAACACGTATTATTAGTACTCAGATTTGACCCACTTCTGTTGCCCATACATTTTCCTTCCCATACAATGAAATGATCCTTACATGACACTCAATCAAAAAACATCTTAAAAAAAATAGGTCATTTTTTCCTACATACAATTTGTATGAAAAAATATTTTGCTAAATTTGACCAACTTCCGCCGTCCCGATTTTTTTCTTCCGATACAATGAAATGATCCTTACACGAAACAGAGTCGATAGGCTTTAAAAAAAAATTTGGTCAATTTTACTCATTTTTGGGGACAACTCACACTTGACCAAAAAAGTAAAAACGCCAAATTTGGCAACATCAAAAAAGAGCTAAAGGTTCCTAATAAAGTTTTCCCGTATCTCTTATGGATAAGGACTTCTCCCTTTTGGCCCATTTAAAAGAAACACTCTGTATAATAAGGCTCATTTTTCGTTACAATATTTTCGGAGTTATGCGCTTTTTTCGTTTTAAGGAGTAAATTTTTAATTTCACGTGGCTGATGAAAAGAATTTATGAACCTATATATTTTTCTATTCTCCTCGTTTGACAATATCTAGAAATAATCTTAAAGCAAAAATCACAATGATTTTTATTTTCTATAAAATAAGGTGTAATCTAAGGTGATCGCAATTGTCACCTTAGATTATAAAATGCTCATATTCTGTGTTAAAAAATAACGTAACGTTTTAGTGAAGTCACTTTTCTATAAATGTGTGAGCGCCACAATCACATTTAAATTATTTTCCTTGGAAATGTTCATGTAGGAATCGAACAAAGGGTTTCTTCCAAAAGTTTTTCTTCCTATTTTGGCTTTAGGAAAATTTATGTACAGTACTAATTTTTTTTTATGTAATAGCGCCGCGTCAAAGGGACTTTAGTAGTGGCGCGCACTATAGAAGCTGCAGATATTACGAGGTTGACTATAACTTACGCCTTTTCCCTATAAGGTTAGGCAGAAAATCTAGAAATACAAAATGCCACATGCTCATAATAAACTCTTGTTGCTTCGTCCAATTATGTATTGTGTAGGTATTTTTCTATCGTAGTCCTAGACAGTATTCCATTTTTTTACTCGATACGTACTAGACATATTTGGAATTATTTTTGTAATTGAAAAGGACTTGAGATGGCATACAGGTTTTCGAGGAGGCACATTTGACAGACTCCAAGGGCACTCCACTCAATACTGACTTTAAAAATTTTAATGTGTGGCCCACACATTTTTCATCTTCAAAAATCTACCAAAAAGTATCCGATGTTAAGGCTCACATTACTTTCTTGCTTTACTATGAGTTGAGTCGGAGTGAAGTCGACGGCGAGTCTGTTTAATCTTAATATATATAAATCTCGTGTCACAATGTTTGTCCTTAATGGACTCCTAAACCACTTAACCGATTATAATAAAATTCGCACACCATGTGCAGTTCGATCCAACTTAAGAGATAGGATAGTTCAAATCTCAAATTTTAGACCGGGTCCTCCACCCGTGCGAAGCCGGGACGGGCCGCTAGTAAGGCAATAAAGATCAAAAGCAATATGGCCACGTGATAAAATAAATATACCTATTTAATTTGATGTTGTAGGTTCATGCCGCTGAATGATTACTACTACTATTGTAAATGGCTTCGTTACCCGTATGTATTATAAAGATATTGAAACACTAAATTATAGTCAAATAAATAAAGACTGTTAGGTCCGTGTGCAATAAAAAAACAACAGGAATCCAAAAAAATGTTTAAAACATTATTTGAAGAAGTTCTAAACCAAAATCAACTTTTCAATAATGAAATTTATTTTAAAATTAAAGTATAAAATGTATACTCTAAAAATGTTTAAAACAATGTAGTATGATATTTATTTAAGTATACTGAAAATTTAAGTATTATTACATTGTATAATTATGAGTAAAATAAACGAATTAGTCGACAATGAAATTATAGAGTTCTATAGATACTAAATGGCACGATGTTGCATAGTAAGACTCGTTTTATTTTTTCAAAATATCTATGTATTTACAGGGAAAGTATCGTCGAATGAAATAAGTATAATATTAAGATTAGTCAGGGCTGTATTTCTGTTTTCGACTAGGAGACACTTACGGTCATTTCACACAGAGACACGACGCGGCTCGACACATCGATACCGCAAATGTGTATCTTTACGTGTAGTAAATAAAGTATGATTTTAAGACGCTATTAAAATGCAGCGAGGCGCCGCGCTTCGTTGAGAAAGGTGTATCTTTTCGTGTAGGAAATAGAGTTAGATTTTGAGTAGCTCTATTGAAATGTCCGCGCAGCATCACGTCTCGGTCTGAGTATTTTTTTCAACTAAAATGAAATATTTCACTAACACATCATAGGCCCGTTTACACGGAGCTAGAACTTGCAAGCCAGTTTGACTAAATTGCTCTATTTGTTTGATAACAGAATTCATTGTTCATTAATCGTCCGCAATGTACAGATAGCGCGCGAGTTGAATGCAGTCGGGGTCTGAGGTGAAGAGCCCCCCGCTACCCGCACGCCCCACCTCACGCGCCTGCAGTGTAGTACTGTGCCATCCTTGTCAACAGCACTACCGCATTCCTAAGCTCTGCATTCAACTCGCGCGCTTAGTGTAGTCAAACTTGTATGCAACTTGCATATTTTTTTTTTGCAGCGTCTATATGAGGCTTTAAGAAGCCTGCTCTCGACAGCGGCAACGTTACGGGCTGATAATGCTTATGTTAGTTGTCCCAGATCCCAATGCTGAAATCCCAACAATGCAATAATATTTAGGTGTCGCCTAGTATAAGAGAAAACGGGATAGCACCCTCTGTTAGTGCATCTTACTCATTTAAGTTTTATCTTGCAAACGTATATTTTTGAGTCATTTAGCTGTACGTGTATTTATGTATAACCCGAAGGAAATGCTGTAGGTATAATGTTTTAGTCAGAACGAAAATTATGTGAAGTTTTACATAACTATTATACTAACCAGTTTTTATAATCTTTGTAAAGAGTATTTAAACAATCTGAAATACTTCTTTTATGTATATTTTTGCATTTGAAAATTAATATTTGATGTATGATTGTATTTCTCTTAAAATAATGCAAGGACTTTTTCTTAAATTTTTTAAATCAAGTTTTCAAAATATAATATGAACGCATACGTAGCTCAATCTATTTATTACTTAGATCTTGCCATTTTTAAAGTTTTGTAACTTTTATGATTATGTCTAAGCGTTCTTTATATAATCTCGTTTCAATAAATAGTATAAGTCTTAGCATTTTTTACCTTTCGTATTCGTATTTAAAATTAATTTGATTTTTTTATTCTGAAATTAATGCACAAATACAATAATTTTATGAACTTTGTAAATACATATTTCCTTATATTTTTGTAAATCAGTTCGACCTCTGTATTGTGCAATGTCTGTAACAATAAAATGCTTTTAATATAATTTTGACTCTTATTTAGATTATAAGTGCTGCCGTCTGCAATGTGAAAAATCCTGAACAAAAATAGCGTTCAGCAATCGCAACTTGAAGATAATTTAGATCTCGGAAGCACACAGTAGTGCTACTGCAGCATTGTAGACACTGGTGGCGCTTTCTGTTACGCTGAGGCAGGGAATGGTGACACTGCCGATCAAGCAGTTTTTCGGCTGCATTGCTGCGAAACTCTGTAATAAACCTACAGAAAATATATCAGTGGGCCAATATGATGATCCTGACCGATTTCGGCCACAGCGACTTGAATCTTCCTACTAAGATCGCTGGTAAAATTATCGCGATAACAGACTAAATATGAACGTCTATCGTCGCGAAAATTATGTATGGCTGGCCCGGTCATAAAGGTGGGTAATTTGACCGGTCTTAAAGGGCCATAGTGTTTTTCATGTCTATGGATACTGCTAACCGTTTCTAGAATTGATACTCTCTTTTTTTTATGCCTATATTTCCATTCTACCATCGCATCGGCTATCAAAGAATAAACTACAGATATCATTTTTTATAAATATTACTCAAATAAAAAAACGTGTTATAAATATTGCCTTTATTTTATTTACATTTGAGTCTCATAAAATCTATTTCTAAAAACGACTCATACTGTACAGTATAAAACAGATAAATTAAAAGTTTCTCTTCTTAACATAAAGATAATAGTTTTACGTTATTAGTTACAGCCCATTTTATTCATGTTTTTCAATTCAATTTTACACGCCATTAAAAGTAATTTCAGGTATAATAAATAAAACAGTAACAAAAAAAAACTAATTTTAAAATTTTCTAAAGTGGGGGTAGTTGTACCGAGTGCGCCTAGGCAAGACTATAGTCTGAGTCAAATAAGAAAGAATTAAAAGTCATTGACCCGACTTGTACCAAAAAGTCCACAAAACTTAATTTTGAGATCGCTCGTCATACAAAACTGTCGCTAATACTGCATCGTTCGAGTTTCATAATACCAAACACTTATCCCAACGGAAATAAGTAAGAAATACGTAAATTTGAAGAATAATTGTGGTATTTTTTTAAGTTTCAAAAATACACATTCAAACAATGAAATATGTAATTGCTATTGTTTATGGATTTCAAAAATAATTTTCTTGGTGTATATTTATTTTTCAAAATTACTTATGTTTTCAACTTATATTTCAATAACAGAACATGCAATAATTGGATTTATTTATCTAGCTTTAACTCATATTCTTACAAGTATACAATAAACTTAAATAACCGAATTTTAAAGTTCATACCAAAAAAATCGATTTTTTGGGTTATGCCCTCATACTCGGCGCTGAGTGTGACGTCAGAGCGAGTCAGGGGCGCATTACCTGTTCGCCATTTTGTAATTATGTACCTAACGCGTCCTTCGTCTCGAGTGTCATTTCAAATAAGGTTTGCGCATTGGATTGACTGAGCGTATTCCATTATCGGAAAGTTTTCAACCATTTTTTATTATTATCTAACTGTTTAAAGGGTTTAATTAAGTACTACATTTTTAGGTACCTTTCGAAATAAATACGATTGAATATGGTTTTGGCCAAAAGGTTTGTAACTCATGCCCAGTGAATACGTCAAGGACGCCCCGTACCGCGATACGTTTGTTTTGATCGTGTTAGCGACACTTCCTTTACATTTTTTGTATCGTTTTGAAGTATTGGAAAACATTGGTACACGGGTGTTAACGACTTTTAATTTTTTCTTATCTGGCGCCGACTATAACGATAGTCGTCAGTCAGTTCTCGTGTTTCGTCGAGCTCGCACGTTCTACTGCGAGGCTACTGTGTTCTTAGTTTCTACTTTGTATAGTTCGCGAGTGTTGATTGAGATTTACGGGCTTAGAAACTGGTAAATAACCATGTGCGTCGGGTAGAAGTGCCGGCTATTATTGTAATAACCTTTTCACGTCTAAACAGATTCAAAATTTGCGAAGCAATTCAATCAATTTGCGACGCCGACCTACAAGTGAAAATCATCCTTACTACTACGACACAAAGGCGCAGCCAATATATAACTTTCGGTTTTTTGTGGGTAGTTGGATAAAAGCAGGCTTGCCACGACGACGCAATTTGGTTGAATTTCTTAATTATATCGTAGTGTTATGGATGATTTTCACTTTTGAATCTCTTATTTTGAAACACTCTTATTTTGAATCTGTTAAGGAGTGGGAAGGTTATTTATAAAGATGGTCGCCAGACCAATCCGACACGCCAGGTGATTAAACAGTTGAAGGATCTTCGACTTCTAGTTGCTCGGCCTCGCAAATCAGTGCTTAGTCATTATGAAAAAAGTGTGATCGTTAGCCGGCTTTTATCGATTTTTTGGCAGACTTACCTACCTACCTACAACGACTATTTCTCTAACAATTCGGTATGAGTGCTAAGTGTAAAATAAACGGACGACGACAGTGTAGTGGAGAGGTGTCACAGAACATCGTCAACAACGAAGGTCAGTGAGTACTTTTCCCATTAGTCCTATTTATCCACGTGATTGTGCATGATGTAAATCGCATATGGAAACAGTTGCATCGAAAGCTTTTATCCAGATATAACCCTTTCATTTTTATCTGGACCGAAGAAGAGGGTATTATTTTTTTTCGTGGTAAAATCATCAAATGAATCCCCTCGCCCAGGACGGGACGTCAGGGACTGTCAAAAGGCGAGGGTATAAGTCACAATAAATATATAATTTTATTGAATGTCAAGCGTCACTTATTTTCATGTTTTAGGTATTAAGAAGAATTGTTTCTCGAAAGGTAGGATTCTGAATCTTGATTTACTCCGTATGTTGAAAGTAATGTTCGTTTTCGTCAAAGCCGTAGAGAATGGACTGAGCCATACTTGCGTGAAATCGACCATTAGTAAAAAATTAAGCGATTTAGCTGCCCCTCTAACTAGTCCAACCCACATTTTCTATATGTCAATTTTCTATGCATAGACTTCTTGTAATAAATTTTTATTACAAGAAGTCTATGCATAGAAAATTGCGACCATCCCTTTCATCCCGTTTTTATTCAGGTTTTGGAAGGCTCAATCCATACTCGTGACGTCACCGCACCGCCGCACCGCTCATATGACTGGTCCGGCAAAAATCTTGCGTGAGCTTTAGTAGTATGATTAACGACATAATTATGTCCGCTACGATTGTATTCTTCTTAGTATTCATAAGGTTAACCTTTTACGATTGTCTCATAAAATGGCCTGAACTTATAAAGTAGAACGTAATATTGAAGCCACTTATTCAATATCACTTAGCTTCTTCTCCCCCTGTTCTGAAACAAGAGTTTCATGAAGTTTTGACAGGTTGTCGTTTTTAATTGTAGCTGCTTTTTCTAACGCCTGGCTGTATTGATCGTCTCTGCAAAATGAAAGAAAAAAGCATCAAAAACATCACTTCATAAAAATAGACTATTTTAATAAAAAATGTTTAGTCCGAAATATAGATTATAAAAAAATATAAGACCCGTATTTCTTCTACGCGTGACATATAAAAGCAATATTGTAGCCCATTATGCTGTTCACAGATTATCTGTGATAAAATAAATTAAAGTTCAAGTTTATTAAGAGCTTGGAGACCATGTTGGTTTTTTTTTTTAATCATTACCCCCCCCCCCTCTTTAAGAATTTCCTTTGTCGTGGGTGCGTTTTATAAACATAGAAACTGATACAGAAAAACACCCAGACCCAGAACAACTACTTGTAGGTCATACAAATATTTTTTCGGTGCAAGGATCATACCCGCGAAACGATGCGCAGGAGTCGAATGCTCAGCCACTGCGCAAATATTGTTACTTTTTCAAATAAACTCAACTATCTCACCTCGCTTCCTTTATATGATGTAAAGCTTTTCTAATATCTTCCATGCGGACACCAGTTATTTTTAAAATTCCTAATATTGCCAGTCCGGCAACAGTACTTAAAACAGTTCCTGAAATACAAATGTGTTATGTGTAATTATGTATAGAACACTTACGGTTCAATAAAACTAATAACATCAAAGTGATCGATTTATGAAATTCAATATTCAAATGAACTCAAATAAAAATTAAGAATAGTTGAGACATGTTTAGAACCTGCTTTAATTAGTCATGGTTAAATATTAAAGGCATTTACCCACAGAGGGCGATTTATAATAGCGATGCGATCTAATCACATCTCTTTCAATGCAGAAGACGATGCGATCAGATTGCATCTCCAGAGAACGATTGCGCTCTGCAGGTGAAGCATATACTAATATAAACTCTGAAAGAGCAGACTCGCATTCAGAGCTTAATCAACATAGATTATGGTAATCTTATTACAATAACTGAGCTTTGGTTGGAATTTGCAGTGACAGCCACATTCTCAATTGTACCTTCAATTTAATATATACTTAATCAATATTATGTATTTCATACCTAATCCGGCACCAACTAATATAGCAGCAAGTCCCATATCTATTTTGTATAACGCGCCAGTGAGAGCGCCCGCTGATACAAATTCAATTAGAGATGTATCTCCTCTATACACTGATATAGTTGTTGATGTTAAACTGAAAAATAATAATTTCTGATAAACATAAATGCTTCAGGAGTCTATAATAGATTTCTAAACTCACATGGGGTAACTCGGCCTATGTTACTCAACAATTTTTGTTTCAAGACTATTGGAAATTCGCAAAAAAAAAAATGTCATACTGATAGGCCCGATCAATTTCTCATTTTGTATGAAAAAGCAACTTTTTTTTGCGAATTTCCAAAAGTCTTGGATTAAACATTGTTCAGTAACATGGGTTGAGTTACCCCACGAGAGGCTAACTGAATTGAAAATTGAAAGTCTACTGACAGTCTATTGAAAGGCTACCAAGTGATAGTGAATAGAATTTACGAAAATGCTCTGTTATTTTTTAATAGGTTTTCAACTTTATGTGCTAGGATATAAATTTAATAATCTATGAGTCTAGAGAGCATTTTAAGATTATCGCTTGCCGTATGGCTAAGGGGCCTGGAAAGTAACATAATTAAATTACCAACTCAATTCTGTGATTGCTAGACCTGCATATTAGCTGAAAATCTTTTATTTATCACCTTCCTAAAGGTGTGAAAAGTAAAATTGCTTGTGGTGGCTTTTGCAGGTATTAGGCAACAAATTGGTGCTGAATAGATCTTTAGCTATTCCATATAGGGCAATATCATCTTTCAGTTGTCTTACTGTCGCACTTCTTATGATGCAATCTTCTGACAGAGTTTGTTTAAATTTTAATTATGAAAAGCACTTTTATTACCTTACCTGAAAATTCCTGTGAAAAAGCATAATCTCCAGCCCCACTTATAAGCTCCCTTTGCAAAGGCTACAGTCACATAATCTTGCAATCTTTTCTGAAATACACACCATGCATAATTTAACTATTTTATTCTGAATGGGCTACATTGCCAAACTTGAGTACTCATCAGTAGAAACTACTGAAAATAAATCATAAAAATGTTTATAAAAGGCTTTTTATTTTATAATTATAATATTCTGTACCCCTAGCACGAGTTTTCACTATTTTACTTTACAGAGTCTTTCCAGTATTTACAGCGTTTCTTGTATGAAAAAAAGGAACAGCGCCTCCGGTGCGAAGTGAGCGGTGCGAAGAAAGAACTAATTTTTTCCTTGAAAATTGTCAGTTTGAAATTGTCAAAGTTCCAGTTTACTTTACGTCTCAAAATAATACTGAAAACTCGTGCTAAGGGTACAGAATTAAGATTTTAGCTGTGTTTACAGCTGATTTTACAGAATTTCTTAGATTTTTGTACTATGGTATGAACATTTATGATTAACAACTTAGGGCTTGGAAGGGTTCAATAGCTTGAGCATAAATAAATGATACAGTAATTTTGTACAAAGTTACAACGTCAGAAATACCCTACCTTCGCCTCTGCAGTAGATTTAAATATAGTTGCTTGATTATTTTCTATAAAATTCATATAAGCCACCCGAGAACTAACAAATCCTCCCATACAAGCACCAACAAAGGCTCCACATAATGCCGACTGAAGGACTGTGTTCAGTTCCACAGACATTTCTTCATACTCACTGAAATTGAGAAAAATAACAAGGTTTTTGGTTATAATCATTTTTAGATGAGGTTATAACTTAGTTTTTGCGAGATTACAAGTTCTATAGAACTTTTAAATTAATTTTTGATATTACATGTATGTGAGAACTCAATGAAAATGCACGAAATCGGTTATAATTTATATAAATAAGTAAAAAAATCATCAGAAAAATATCCCAGTTAAAGCATGAAAAGTTATGGATTTCTTGAGTTTCCTGACTTACTTTCCTGTATACATTAGTTTCACTCGATCCCATCCAGTCTGAGGAGGTGTAGTAGTGGGTTTATTGAGTAAATCGTAATCATATTGAGTTGGAGTTTTACTGAATAAAGAAATGCCTAAAGACGGAGACAATCTCAACACGGTCCGAAACATTATGAAGGACAGATTATATCTAAAAGACCACTGACATCACAAGTTTTCTTTTTTATTTTATTTATTTAAATTCTTGCTAAATGCTGTCTATTTTTTAATTTATTATTACTTCTTTAGCAAATCTTGTTCCCGGTGACGATTGACATAAGTGACATTCACTATTTTCCCGCAATGACATTGACATGTTGACAGTTGACAATTGACATTTGATGCTGATAGGAACATATCGATGAAATTATTTTATCGATAAAATTTAAGCAGAGAGTAGGCATGGGCGAATTCGTATTCTTGTTTGGCTTTTGTTTTTAAACGTGGTAAAATCTTCGAATGAGTCTTCTCACCCAGGGCAGGAGTAGTCCGGTCAATTTAGACATTCGAAGTTACATAAAGTCCCAACAAGCTGGATTTTTGTGAAGTTGTTCAAAACATAATTATAAACAATGTCTGGAAGTTCCCCATCATTCCCCTGTAAGGAAAAAATTGAATTCAAGGTCAAAGGTCAAAAAAAATAGTTTTTCGCGATTTTCAGCAAAACGGTAAGTTTTATCATAAAAGTACCTCAGACAACAATTGTAGATCATAAAATTATCTATAAAAAATGTATCAATACTTTTTTTCTTACGAGCCACCGTTTCTGAGGTATAACGATTCTAAAAGTTATAATAGTAGATTACGCACCAAGGGAGTAAAGCATTGCCTTATGTCATGGGCGTATTGAATCCCGAAACGACACTAAGGATTCTGAGGTGAACCTCCGTAGCGCAGCGAGGAGGTTCAAGTGTTAATTCCCGAGTGAAACGAGGGAATTAAGTTAAGAATCCTTAGTGTAGCGAGGGATTCAAGTCAGCCCAAGACAAGGCAGCTTTACTCCCGAGGAGCGTACTCTGCTTTTCACACCTACTGCGAGGAAATAAATTCGATTTTTGAAATTTGATGTGGTACGACAACCTTCGAACGTGAAGTTGGCACCACTGTAAGCGATCAGCTGTTGCAGTCAGCGGCCGCCATTACTGATCCAACTCCTTGGTGAAAGTTTTCATACGGTTTTCTTTGAGGTTCCAAATTCAAATCACATTATTCCCGTGGGAATAATGAAATTCAGTACATATATTATTCCCGGCTCGAGCGAGGGGGAATAATGTCATGCTTTACAGTAGGTTTGCCTGACGTATAATATGACATTTACGAGCAAGTAGGTAGTGTGAAATAGTAGATTATTAACCAAGGGGATAAAGCAGGGTCTTCTGTCGCGGGTGGCGAATTAAATCGCGAGCGTAACGAAGTACTCGAGGTTTACTCCCGAGCGTAGCGAGGGTGTTAAAAACTTAAATCACGAGCGAAGCGAGGGATTTAAGATGAGTCCTGAGTGTAGCGAGGGATTTAAGTTCACCCAAGACTAAGACAGCTTTATCACCGAGGAAAATACTCTACTTTTCGTACCATTTGCGAAAAAAATAACACAGCAATAATATGAGATACGCATTTTAAACATTAATATTTAACATTAACTTATTTATAAAAATAAGTAAAAATAAACTCAACGTTTATGTATTTGAAGAATACAAAAACGCGGCAAATTAAAAAAGCAAAGGCATCAAGCTCATACGGCCTCGTCGGTTTTCGTAATTTTATTTAACTCTGTGATTTAACTAGATGAAAATCCGGCTTCGCTCGGGTGAAACGTGTGTCCCAAATACTACACATCAAGGTACTAAATGTAGGTGTCACGGTAAGTCATAGGCCGAAAATAAAGAAAAAAAAAAAACTCAACATGATAACCGATGTCAATAATGGCGGCTGCGATCTGTCTGGTCAGAAAATCATTAGAAATTTACAAAATACTCGACAATCCGAATTTTGCGGATATATGTTGTCGACTCAAAATCTTTATTTTTTAATGTTTTATTATTCTGGTTAGCTTTCAATCGAGTCTACCGTAATCTAAGTATTCCAAATTTAAATCACATTCTCTCCCTAGAGGGAGAATGAAATTCAGTACAACATTCTTTCCCTGTTTTTCACAGATTAAAAATGACTATTGTTATGTTCGCTTTTTGTGGCATAGAATGTCACTTTTTTGAGCAAGTGGTACGAAAAAGTTGTTATCGTCTTATTATGCACACGTTTCCACGCCACCTATGACGTAGTGTACTTAGCGCGTTTTTGTTAACGTGGTTTCCCCAGTAGGCCTACTCCACGGGTCAGTTGTGATCCTGTTTAATGTAAAACTATTGCAAAATAACGGAAATTTTCAAAGATTGGGAAAGATAAAAGCGATGTAAATGAAAAAAAAGTGTTGAAGTTTATTCAACTTATTCGTAAGTTTCAAATTCTTTACTTTATGTAACTTTACTCTCATTTTTTGGTCTAAATTGACCGGACTAGACGGAGATAATATATTACTTTAAAAATTGTTTAAATAGCTTTATGTTCTATTTCTATATTTCTTTGTGATACTGTGCACTCGTGGCGTGATGCAATAAGTTTTTTCTTTTCATTCTATTTCATACATCTAAACTTGTCTTCTGAGACGGTTCAAAAGTTAAGATTACTATTCTAATTCAGATGGGCAGCATTGGTTATGCTTAGAAATTGAATCAAATTAAATTTTCTCACGGGAACAACAATGAAATTTAATTAATTACTAAGAGAAAAAGATAAGAAAAACAAGTTACATACTTTAAAAGTCTGTATTTCTTTTATTTTATATTCGAAGTTATTAATTTGAAAATATTAATGTTACAAAATTATTTTTAGATAGACGAAACCTGAAATAGTTCGTTCAGAATCATTCACTGAATCGATACGATCGATACCCATAATTTTTAGGTCGTGTTGTATTTTGTTCCAAGTTTTCTTTTTAATTTTCATTAAGAAAATAATTTAATTTAATCTGCCTATTTGTTTTATCTGAGAATCAAAGATACTTAAAAGATATTTAAAAGAATTATAAAGCGGGCGTTGAGCGGCAGTAGCGCGATCTAGCGTCGAATCGAAAAATATTAATAATAATTATTCAACAAAATATATTTCAATTATTGCACGGTAGATGGCGTTAATTAAAATCCTGGAATAATATCGACATATTTATAAAACTGTTCGAGCGACCTTCTCGAAATCTTAGGGAACTTATTCATGACACGATTCGATACGTACAGAATTGCATCAAAAGACGATATCGATCACATTCCCACAAACCACCAGCTGAAGAAAACGTATGGACAACCGCTAGTGTTTGTCAGATGGAGTCGGTGGTCTTTCCTTCAGGAGACTATTAAGGTGAATGCTCCAACCAGCCCGCGAAATTCAAAATTTCTTGCGTTTTTTGTAATTCGCAGACTATTGCTAGGTTTTGTGTTGATTAAAATACCATTCGCGGTTGTAAGACGCATGTAGTTATAGAATTATAATCATAAAAATCACCAATACATCCCTCCAAGTTCATAAAACCCTAGGAACAAAAAAACAGAAAAAATCATTCCTAGGGTTTTATGAACTTGGAGGGTTGTATTGGTGATTTTGATGATTATAATTCTGTAACTACTTACGTCTTGTGTCTGATGAGAAAAAAGGAAACGCCTGGGTGTCACCACTGCGAAGGACACAGTAGAGCATACGGTGCAAGACTGCCCAGCTTGGGCAGAGCACCGACGGGTCCTCGGCGGCGATAGGCGGAGACCTCTCGCGCCCGGCATTGGTCGAGGCCATGCTGCGGGGCGAGACGGAGTGGGAAGCGGTCGCCTCCTTCTGCGAAGCAGTAATGCTCGTGAAGGAGGCGGGCCGCGAGAGGGAGAGGACAGCGTCCTCCCTCCGCCCCAACCGCAGTGGTAGACGCCCACGGCGTCGGACGTCGGCAGACAACCTCCGGCCACCGTAGGCGCGGGCATGCGGACAGCGAGTAAAGGGCAACTCGCTATCCGACCATGGACCATGCCCGGGTCGACGGCGCGTCGTGTTCCACGCGCGCCTCAAAGAGCGTCAGCAAAATGACGGGGCCCCCTCACCGAGGGCCAAACCTGCCGGGGTCGCGGGACTTATTTCCGGCGGGACTTAACTGATCTAACAAAAAAGAGATAGATTATGAGGGATTTTCTTTTGATTGTTTCCCTAGTCGATGGATAGATGGCGCTGAACTTGGTATATTACTGCAACGAACGGAACGTCGCTTTTTTTTCACTTGATTGTAATTTTGAGATCTTTAAAACGTAACTTACATGTCATGTCATTGTCAGTCACATCCTAAGGTCACATCACATCACACCATTGGCATTTGGAAATAAATAACAACAAGGAAAAAGAAAAAAGTATTCATTGACCAGTCGTTTTTAGAGTTCTTGGAAACTATTTTTTTTTAATACTCGAAAAAGAAAACTTCTCATTCATTAATTATAATCTTGGAACTTTAGAATTTTTTGCCTATCTCACTCAGTTTCGCGGACAAATCACACGTGACCAACAAATAAGAACACAAAAAAAATACATCAAGAAAGAGTTAAAGTCTCCTACCAATTTATTTTTATAACAACAATAACAATTTATCTAACGGATTCAAATTCCTGTTTATTACATGTAGAATATTTGTTCAAAAATAATTATCAATTTTCATTTATTATCGTACTGACACGGATATTTTGTCCGAGAAAAATATATGATGCCTGAATCTTGTATCCCTAAATACAGCAAAATGTTTTTGCTGGCCTTGAAAAAACCGGCTACGCGCTGAGAGATGGAGGTTGCTATGCACTGTCCTTTTTCTTCTTATGCGATTTGTCTATTTGAGGGAAAGAGCAGGAAGTATCACGGTTTCTAAACTTTTCTCTTTCTACGCAAGGAACGCTGTGCAGACCACGTGATACTCAAAATGGCGCGCTTGCCATTCGTTTGTTGTCCATACTATTGACCGGATCCGACATTGTCTTATTAGTTCACACCAAAAAAATGTGTAAAAGAAAAGGTTTGTCTTATGTCTGTCAATAAATAATGATTGACAAAAACGAGAAGGCTTTGCATTTGCACTCGGTATATGTATGTTGTGATATGATTCTTAAGGGGAATGCTCCAACCAGCCCGCGAAATTCAAAATTTCTTGCGTTTTTTTGCAATTTGCAAGAAATTGCTGGGTTTTATGTTGATTAAAATATTATTCGCGGTTGTAAGACGTATGTATTTTTTTTTTTGCGTGGTGAAATCATCAAATGAGTCCTCCCTCCCCGGGCAGGGCGGGAGGGACTGTCAGACTTGTACTGACTAAAATCCACGGTGTCCTTCAATAGCTCTTTATGTTCCGGGGTCACGGTAATGAAATAAGTCCAGCGACCCCGGCAGGCTTTGGCCCTCTGTGAGGGGGCCCCGTCATTTTGCTGACGTTCTTTGAGGCGCGCGTGAAACACGACGCGCCGTCGACCCGGGCATGGTCTATGGTCGGACAGCGAGTTGCCCTTTACTCGCCGCCCGCATGCCCGCGCTTACGGTGGCCGGAGATCGCCTCGCGACGTCCGATGCCGTGGGCGTTCACCACTGCGGCTGGGATGGAAGGAGGATGCTATCCTCTCCCTCTCGCGGCCCGCCTCATCCTTTACGAGCATGACTGCTTCGCAGAAGAAGGCGACCGCATCGCACTCCGTCTCGCCCCGCAGCATGGCCGCAACCAATGCTGGGTGCGAGAGGTCCCCGCCTATCGCCTTGAGGACACGGCCGTGCCCCGCCCAAGCGAGACAGTCCGGCACAGTGTGCTCCACCGTGTCCTCAGGGATCTCATGTGGCTACGGCAAACGTGAATCTAGGGTTATTACTTTATCTAAGGTTTCTTGTACTTATGAAAAAATGGAACAGCGCCTCTTTACGTCACTAAAACTGTAAATTCAAGTACCCTTAGTAGGAGTTTTCAGTATTTGAAACGTAAACTGGAACTTTGACATTTTCAAATTGACAATATTCAAGGAAAAAATTAGTTTCTTCTTCCCACACCAGAGGCGCTGTTCCATTTTTTCATACACAAAACGCTGTAAATAGTGGAAAGACGCTGTAAAGTAAAAGAGTGAAAAGTCGTGCTAAGGGTACTGAAATCTTGTGATAGTGCCTCTGACAGGCCGACGTTAGAAATGTAAGGCTAGTCTGAAGATTAACCCCGTTGTAACTTTAGTCCACGTTTATTAATAAGGGTGTACTTGTCTATAGTGGTAGCTTGTACTAGACATCTATATAGACATCTAGAAATCTTTGACATTTGATGTAAACAAAAAACGCAGGTTTGTTAGATTTATTATTGTGCCATAAAAGTAACGACCTATGTGAAAAAAAAAACATAAGTGCTGGTGCGATAGCACAGTGGCCACTTCCAGTTTTCTGCTCTAATTTACCAAGCTGCACAGTGATGCCGGTTGCTGGTATTGCTGTTATCTTTTTGACTAGGTATTCGCTTTTGGTTGTTAATCCAGGATCTACGCTGTTTGTTGTCTTTTCAAGTAAATATTAACTATGTATTACCCTTATTTCAATCCATATTATTTTAAGTAAAATAGGAACATGGGAATTATAAATTAAATAAGAACTCCATTTTCAACTATATTTTATTATAAAATCACAAAGAATAAATCTAGAATTCAATAGGGTAGTCACTTAGATATTAATATTGTTGTATATATTTATAATTCATATAACTGTTTTACATAATGTAGTTTAGTGAGCGCCTGACCACTCAGATGGATCAGACGCGTTTCATAAAATTAATTTTCACAAAACAATCATCAAAATATGTTTTATCTTGAAATATAGCTCGTTAAAGCTTGCCATTTTGATTTTTAACGTGTATTTATTAGAGACAAAACTTTAGTTAAGTTGAAAGGAAAAATATTATTATATCCCTGTTATTTTTCCCAACGATTGGTCTTTGGCATATTGAATTAAGACTAATTAATATTGACATGTTCAAATTGTTTCAGCAAGTCTTACTACGATAGTGAACGAAACTAGATGTGCTTCCCAAGAAACTGATGAGATAAACGTTACTCGAACGATTGTTTACATCTATTTAACTATTTTAACTTTACACACAACCCTTTAATTTGCACACCTTTATTTAATTCTTTTAATGAAACAACTAAAACATTATTAAAACAAGAGGAAACAAGGGAGGTAGTAACAGTAATACTTCCTAAGAAGGGTTCTCGATAAGTTAGGTAGGTATATAATTAACTAGAGCGACTACTGAAATTAAGATAGGATATTTAACTAGTAAATCTTAAAGTAATGATTATGTTAATCTTTACTATAGATCCTATTAATTTAATTTGTAATTATTAACATAGTCGTGTATAATATTTACATTCTCAGATTAATTTAACATGAGTGTGGCTGCCACTTTTTCCGCACTAGTGCTTTCCAAACAAATTAATTTAAATTCATACAATACAATGCCGCTGGTTGGTAGTTCCCTCCTGTTGTGACTCGGGTCTCGTATATAAAGTGGCAGGCACACAATAATTTCGCTAATAACGTTTCATTTACGGAATGGTTCAGTTCTTTCCACACAGTAGGAATAAGGGACGTGGCACGGACACAAAATAACCGCCTCGGGCGATCAAATGCCACGGGCAGCGCTATAATTTTAATTCACATTATACCCTGTGCGAAATATAATATTCCACTTGATAATATTATATATAACATAATTATCATTGGCAATATTTTAAGTCCCTTACTCCCTTTACAATTCAACTAAACAACGTGTTTTTATTTCGCCTAAATATCTTTTTCTCAAGTCAGGAGACTCGGTTGAAAAAAAGGTAGAGAATTTATTCACAAGTTATATAAATATATCGAAGCGTAATAGATATATTTTAAAATGTAGTCGAGTGTAGATTTCGCCAGGATAGTAATAATTAAGTTCTAAAAGTACGAATATGTCTAGAATACCAATTGTGTACTAATGTACATCATCTCATTATATTGATCCCCTTTAAAATTTATAAGTTTTATTTACAAATAGTTTCTTGAAACTTCTTCAGGTGGTCTGAAATAAAGGGATGAAATTATAACCACATACATTCATGAACAACAAACTGAATGAAGGCAGTGAGTGAGTGAACTAAACGTTGTTGTCGTTACTCCGCCCGCTGTCCTATCGTAGACAATTGGTATGGAAGTTGAAATAAAAAGGGATGTAGGTAGAAAGGGAAAGGATTGAAAATAAAGAACAAAAAGTATCAATGATAATAATAGTTTAATTATGAAATTAAAAATAAAGATTGAAATTAACCACACAAAAGGCTTAAAATTAAAATAAGAGAAGGCGGCGACGCGTAACGTTACAAACATCGACTGTCGCCGCGGAGGTGGAAGGAAGTCAGACAACATCTAAGCAGAATATCGAGGAGCATGACAGAGTAAATATATGCGCCTTAGCCAAAGTTCTATTTATTGATATGTTGGCCTTTATTCATATCATTATGAAATACTAAATACAGCTAATATATGTATGTAGTAGAGATAAATATTATAAAGCGCAATAAAATATAAGCATATTCAGAATGATATGCGGAGATATGTATGGAACGCAAGAGATACATACGAAGTACACGATAACGCAGATATAGCTCGGCGTGCACCGCGCCGACACATCACATCGCGAGGATGGACATCAATTAACACATTCGAAAACAACTTTCACATCATTTTTCAACGCATAACTTTAACTAACAAATTGAAACAATGTTCACTTACAATGAATAAAATTGCATATATTGCGCTTAATAAAACTCTCAAATATAATTTAACTGTAACATTTTCATCAACTTTTCAATAAATGTTAAGATTACTTCAATTACCATTTACCTAAAATAATCTGTATTGACTTTAAATTTGGCATCTCATCCTAAACACTGATCTATTTATTTATTTTTAATAATATTACCATTAAAATCTAGATATTTAAAATACTTCTCTAAACACATAAATTCCTATAATTATCTATTAGTCAATACCAATGTTATTGAGAAAACTTTAGGCCTGAAAACGCTACACACAGTGAATAGTAATCGAGCATGTCTACGAATGTATTGAGCACAAGCGACTGAACTGTATCTGTACAGCGAGCCGGCCGACTGCGACCTCACGGCGTGTGTGTAGCGTTCTGCGCTGAGTACACTGGATATGTAATCTCCTCTTTGTGATTCTTGTTTAATTTAAATACATAATAATAATACAATTATTATTAAAATTACAAATGCGATTACCGCCGCTCTCACGTCACTCGACCACCACTCCTCACCATTTCAAAACACAGGCACAGAATCCTGCGCCGTATAGAAAAACATTTTCAAAAACGTGCAAAATATCACCACACCCTGGTCACCTAACATTATCTAAACCAAATAACTACTTTTACGTTCTTATTATAGGTAGGTACTGATTAATACAATTGTATGATTAAATTTTTCTATTAAACCTTACACGTAATGACAATCTAATATTTTTTTCAGTTTAATCATCTTACTAAGCTCTATCTTTATTTCTTATGTATGTTACGTGATAATATATTATACATTCATAATAGTGTAAATATGTGATTTTTATAACTTCACAAATGTTTTTTTCTAAAATAAAATGTTATTTTTTTTACTTTTTTTTGCGTCTATTTTGTGACATGGGATATGTTGAAAGTAATGTAATAGTTAAACTGGCTGATGTGGTATAACGTGCATACAGTGGCGGGCGGCGACCACGCTGTCGCCCGACGCGACCACGAGTGCAGGTAGCGGTGATCCGATCTATGTACACCTCGTACGTTTTATTTATCCTACAATATACATCCCTTTTTCTATCCTAATTGAATACCGACCGTGGCATCGTCGAGATATGTAATGCATTGATTGATAAGTGACTTACAATATTAATTAACTTGCCACGGGGCTGGCGGCGCGCTGTTCCCGCGATGGCAGTTTCCTCTACTCGTCATATTCAGGTATCTGTTTCACGCATGCTTTGCCTAATCACATAATCTGGACGTGTAACTGAACACTTAAACTGGTCCTAACGGTAGCGTGGCTCTCGCGGCATCCCGGCACCAACAAATTCGTTACCATATACAATCTTTATACAAAAGCTTTCCTACCAGACTTTAAATATTTTGAGACGAATTCATAAGATTTTGATAACGTAATCACTTAATTCACAAACTTAATCTCTTTTGCATTGGACTAGACATATTTTTTAAATTAATTTAAGAAGGCAAAGATGTGTGAAATCCAATCGAGAGCTTAGCGAAGTCCAAGTGTGAGAAGCTTAACGCATCGAAGTGGGAGGGTGTCTATATACAAAACGAAGTATCGAGAAGGACAGATGATTAACTAAAATACTGTTTCATGAAGTTATTGTGACCTAGTGTAAATACTGTTGATTAAATATGTCGTAGAGCAAAATCAGATCTGGCTAATACTTGATAGACCGTCGCCGCAACTCCACTGCAGTGTGGCAATGCGTAGCAATCGTGAAATTATTCTAAAGTATACATGTTCGCGACGGTAGACCCGCCGCTCACAAATAAATAATTATCTAAAATTAACCACTTAGTGAAACGTATGCACGAGCATTTATATATGTTGTAGCTACCATTATTATAAATTAACATCGAAATAAATGCATCATGTCACTATTATGTCACTGAACATAACGTTTAAATAGTGATATACAACTAGATGCTTAGCGATAAGAGTTGTGATTACACTAACTAATCGTCAATAACTATGAATGAAGTAAAGAACAGACAATATTCTCCTAACAACGAAACAAGAATGGAAGCAAGAGCACCGGCCACCGGTGACAGAACACGGATACATCTAAAATATATTATTAAAATTATTCTATAACTAATATTGCACACACATACACATTTCTAAACATAACATTCCAGTAATCAAATAAGAAAAAAATGTGTATGCGTACAAAACTATATTTACTTACAAAGAAATGCAATAATAGTAAATTGTGCATATTAAAATAGACAATAATAAAATATATGTATAAAATACAATTTAATAGTAATAACTGCAAATTAATAATGTGACGCAAGAGATATTTATTTCAACAATGTGCTAAATAATGTGATGAATATAAAATTGTAAGGTGGTACATAAACTGGCTGTCGTACTGGATGAGCAAGCGAGCAATGTTTGACATTGCGACCTTCCGGACACGCGAGACGCCCAGTGCCAACATAACTAGCGCAATCTAATTGCAAAACATACCATCCTGATAATAACGAAATCATATATTGTAACCATCGGCAAAAAATTACGACATTATAAAAAATAAAATAATTGATATACTTATTCAAAATATGGAATGAATATCACACAAAATATAATTCCTCTCTACGTTAATACGTTCGTTGAGAATCGTATCGAAAATACAGTAGATAATAAGCAGCGCTTGACTGTGATGATAGTATCTTAGATTAGATGTACAGTAACAGTAAACGTACGTATTTATTAAGAAAATAGAATAGCACTTAATATCTAGTGTTCCGTGTAAGCGTAATACAGATATATTTTAATTTCAGTCGAGGGTAATTCTCGATTTGTGTGAGAGGTACGATGTTGGTCAGTCGCGTCATGGAGGCTCGCGCCGTCGCGGGGTCTGGGAGGCCTGACGTCGGGGTCTGGGAGGCCTGACGTCGGGGTCTGGGAGGCCTGACGTCGGGGACTGGGAGGCCTGACGTCGGGGTCTGGGAGGCCTGACGTCGGAGTGTCGGAGTAGGCCGGTCGACTGCGACGTGACGCGACTGCCGCTTGTGTGATATTCCGGTCGCGCGGACTTAGATCGAAGACTTGGAGAAGGACACTCGCAGGTGGTTGGACTCGGACAGCTGGTAGTTGTGCATCTTGATGAGCGCCGCCACCGCGTCGTCGATCGATGGCAACTGTACCAGCGCCATTTTGCGGTCCTTCCTGTAATTGGGATATGAATAATTTAAAATCTAAACCCTGGCACACGAGCTAAAGATTGATGACGGCACGGTTGGTGCAGTGGCTGAGCAATTGGACTGCTGCGCAGCGTGTTGCGAGTTCAATTCCCGCACGGAACAAATATTTATATAATCTACAAGTAGTTGTTCCGAGTCTGCGTGTTTGTGTATGTGTGTTTCTATGTTTTGTAATCGCACTCACAATACAGGAGAAATTCCTAGTGTGGGGCAAAGTTTAAAAAAAAAACATTATATCCATACGTCTCACCAGATCATCAAAAGCTATTCAAATTTAAAAGGATTAATAAATAAACGAATAAAACTTACGGGAAGAACTTGAACGCCTTAATCGTGAATCCTCGCTTGGTGAAGGCTTCCTTGATATCATCTTCAGACACCGTAGCTCTGTAAATAAACAACACGTAAATTCTTACTATTCCAGTATTTTACAAGAAAATCTTGTGTATTTTTCTCTTTACTTAGTGGAATTAAAAGGAATTGAGTTTAAAATGGAAACTTACGGAATGTTGGACAGGTGAAGAGTCGCGCTTGGTGGGTAAATGTTCTGGTAGTTTTTGCTACCAGGCTTCTTGAATCTATGCAGCGGGCTCTGGGAGTAGTCCCTGAAAAATACACGCACGAAACGTTGAATTCAAGAAAACACAAGAGGTATTGTAGTAATTTCGTAGCGCTACGCAGCGTAGCAGTGCGCCTACGCACGTAGCAGCGACAACGTTGCGCTACGAAAAATCGGCGTAGCAGCTGCTTGATAAAAGTTGCTACACTAGAGTTTTGATACAGTTACTATTACAGTTCTAGTGATATTGCAATTACTAGAACGTAAATCAGTGGAATATTCCAGCATTTTTTAAATAAAGATTTAGGAATCCAGACTTATTACTCGAAAATAATAATAACGTATCGGGTACCGGCTTAAGACATCTTAATAATACAAATATCGGACACAAAATGGGATCACAAAGTCAAGCTCTGATTCAGACCGAGTGATGTAGGTTTAAAGGTCGTGTCAATCACTTCTATACCGTGCCTACTAAAAACTGACGCGGTAAATAGAAAATGTTTATTATTTGGGAACCTAAATTGGTATAAGTTGACAGGTTGTAAATAATCGAGACCCTTGATAGTCCAGAGGCAGAAATGTTACCTAAAATATTGGTTTTCCTGACACTATTTTGTGGCCTGACCCTTAAATTAATCTCTTCATGTTTAATTTTATGTTTCAGAGCTAAAGGAAATGGATAGGAATTTCTAAGAACTGCAGGATTAAGAAAATCTCGATGAACTTAAACTAAACATCATAAGAAGCGGGTTGCGGACACCGGGTTTCATTATCTACAGCTCGATTTCATTCACTGTAGGGAATCCTTTTTGTTTGTGGCTTTCTAGGAACTCGTTTGCCTTCCATCTAGTTTTCACCTGCTATGATTCTCTAATATCATACTACTAACACAAGAGCAATGGTGGCCTAGTGATATCGGCACCAAAACTTATGAGTAGGTCATAGGTTCGAACCCAGCCAGACGTATTACTTTGTGTAAATTATTTCATCACCACTGCTCTCAAGACGGTGAAGACAAACACCGCGAGGAAGCCGGCATATCCTAGATCCAAAAATTCGAACACATAACATAACCACCAATCTGCACTGGGTCTACGTGGTAGATTACGGCCCACTTCCTCTTATAGAGGCCTGCGACCCAGCGTTGGGAACATTTATAGGCTGATGATGATCCTACTAATATATCAAACGTTTTATTCGTAGGTCCTCGTGCTGCTTCCTTGGATATCCTAACAATGACATGCTGATGACGTACCTGGTGAGTCCAGCATCGGGCTGTCCCTCCTTGGGCAGCTGCACGGTCTGGTGCTTGCTCAGCATCACACGCATCGCCTTGCCGAACACGCGCAGCTTGTCCATGTGGGTCATGGCTGTTTGAAGATCACATGTTAAATGAGGTAAGAAAACTAAAATTGAAAAACCATAACAAAGTGATTGTTTATCACATTGTTATGGTTTTTCACATATTGACGTTAATAACAAGTTAAATAATTTTATTTAGGGCAACAGAGCCCATAGGATAATTAACCGATATATGTATTAGTAGCTATAGATTGAGATATAATAGGCGCGAACTCTCGCGCCCGGCATTGGTCGCGATACGCGCATTGGTGGCGCATACTGTGGGGCGAGATGGAATGGGAAGCGGTCGCTACCTTGTGCGAAGCAGTCATGCCAGCGAAGGAGGAGGCGGTACGCGTGAGGGAAAGGACAGCGTCCAACTCACAACCCAGCCGCAGTAGTATATCACGGCGACAGACGTCGCAAGACGATCCCCGGCCACCGTATGCGCGGGCATGAGGGCGGCGAGTAATGGGTGACTGTCCGACTATGGACCATGCCCGGGTCGACGGCGCGTGACCCCTGAACGTAAAGGGCTATTGAATGACACCGTAGATTTTAGTCAGTACAAGTCTGACAATCCCTCCTGCCCTGCTCAGATGGGAGGACATAATTTTCAACATTTGATGATTTTACCACGCTAAAAAAAGCAACTATAGATTTGGGTGCAATAAAACGTTGGGTGTAGTTGTCCTAGCTACAGTAAGCACGACCGCTGAGCATGAGGGCCTTGGTGTGATTCCCAAGCCCAGAAATCTAATATTTTGATTTTCCATTCCTAATGGAATTTCTCAGTATTAGCCATGATGTTTGGATTTGTGTCCAGTTGATGGCAATAGGCTCGCCCCCCATTTACGTAGGTACAAATGTGTTAGTACTATTACCTCTGCTCAGCTCTGGACAGAAAATACATCTGAAATCCTGGTTATTATTATTTTATGTTATTGGCAGCCGTATTTTTGTTGGTATTGTCTGTTCTGCATTTAAGTGTTTTTCTTTCCTAGTTTTCATTACAACTATTAGATAAAATTTGTTATCATTCTCAAATTAGAAAATTATTGTTTTACGTTACGTGCTATTGTCTAGTAAATTAGTAGCGTTTAATCAAGAAGTAATCAAGAAGAATGATTTTTCACTTTCAAGGCTTTTATAAATTACGGTATTATGTTCTTTCTGTGGGTTTAAAAACCTCCACATCTGTTCTTGTGCAATACCGATTTTAAGTCTCAAGTGCTTAACAAATTCACTTTTATCATATCACATTAAATATAAACGAAATCAAATCTTTACTCTATAAAAACGAGGAGAATACACAAAGTAGAAATCTCTAAGAAAATGTTAATGAATAAGACTATAAGTATCAAGTAAACAACGACACTTCGTGTTACAAGAAAAACAAACTACAGCCAAGAGGAGAACCATAAGTACACTCATAATCCTAAATAAATACATCCCCTTTTAAAGTGAAATCGACCTTTGAATCTTCAAAATAGAGTTTATTTTAGAATACGTACCTAGATGGGCCTGGTGTGGTTCGGCCATCTGAATGAGGGCTGAATCTTTCTTGTTGTAGAGTATCTTCACCCGCTGCACATCACCATACACGCCTATACGCAAATAAAAGTCTTACAAACACGCTTTGAGATTCTTCAAATATAGAATCTATAAATAATAACATAAGAATCCTTTTTGTGTAGAGTGTGTTTTGTTTTTATATCTGTTGGATCGATTTGAGTGAGAGAAACACAGTCCAACAATAGGGTAATGCTTTGTCAATGTTGTCTAAAGTATACCTATAGCTAATCTAAGTTACTACACTTAACACGGTTTCTTTAAAATACACAGCATATTTTAGTACAACGGCTTGTAATATATAATGTCGTGAAACGGGACAGTCGGAAAATACAAGAAGAAACAACTCCAAGCTCTAAATTGGTCACGTTAAGCTTTCGATTAATGCTTTAGCGGTTAACAGCACCGGCCGTGTACTGGCGAGCTGTGTTAAGCAAATTACTGCAAACAATTATTCACTTCTACTCACTATTTAATTGGCAAAGAGTTCTTAATCTCTCGTTTGCTTAGTTAACGCACCTCTTTATAAAAAGCTGTTAACAGCGATTACCAAGTTTGTGGTGTCGCTGTCCGTTTACCGATATTTAGGTAGGTATGGTACTAATACTATATAACTTAATAAAAAAAACATAAAATAAATGAGGACTAATGACGTCATCGTCACACAGAGATGCGTATCGCTGTACCGTATCTAATTTGAAACTGACAGCCCACAAAAAAAAAAAGAACTGAAATAAAGACAACACTGGGTAAACAATAGACGATCTAACTAACTTAGCTACGACTAGGGTGTCTGAAACACAAATTGTCATACAAGTTAATAAAGCGTTTAGAATTTAGATTCGATAGTGTTATCAAGCAAAGCTTCGACAAGTGGTCGGATGCGGTTATCAGTACAGAAGTCGAGAATGTTAGCTGACAATTTGTCTTTCAGGCGACAGGGCTCAGGAGCAATATTAATGTTTTAATATAAAATACGGAATGTATGTGCACACGTACCGAAAAGGGTAAAGAGAGCGTCAGGCGTGACCATCTAAAACAATAGGAAAGAGAAAAGAGACAGTATTATAAATAGTCGTAAAAGATATCTGACATCATATCTATAAATAAATTAGCAACTTATCTTTAAGGAGTTTGAGTAGAATATATAAATAGAACAGCCTGTAACGCCCTTCGTGTGGTTAATGCATTAGTTTGTTTGAATCGAAAGTGAACCCACAGTTACAATGGTGTCTGATACGGGCGTTACTGGCTATTGTGTTAGCGTAATGAATAAATTTGCCAATAAACATTAAACTACTAAGTCGGAACAATGTAGGAATCTTGTCTAAACTGTTTTAAGTATACAATCGGGAGTGAATAAATTTTGAATTTCAAGTTTTTTATTTATTTGTTGTAGAAAAGGGCGGTTACGTGAAAGAAGGTATAAATCCGCCTGCCAGTATTGTGGTGGGTGGGTTTGTGTTGGTACTAACCTCCTCGTTGAGGTTGGAGACGAGTAACACGGTGGCCAGCGGCAGTGGCGGCGCGGCCAGAGCGCGCAGAGCGGGCGACGCCGGGGTCAGCGTCAGCGCGCCGAACGCCGGCAGACCCACGCCACCAACTCCCACACCGTAAGGTGACGCTAGACCAGAGCCCAGCCCCAGGAACTGAGGAGCCAGCACACCGCCACCTGTGAGCATACAAACCATGTTATACGACACTGTTTTTGTAGGTGGAGTAAAAATAAATAAAGGAAATTTGTAGTAGAAAATATAAAAAAGTCCTACCTATAATTTTCTGTTAGTAAAATATTTTAAAATCTGAATCTTTTTACCTACCCTACCTAAATCAAACAAAAAATAAAACTACTTGGGTACTTAATAACACTAAAATACTGATCTAGAAGCTTCAGTGTAGGTACAAAGTAATTTTGAAACATAAAATGTGTCAGAACATAATTTAGGAAGCCATTGTAATATAAACAAATCAGACAAAGAACATAATTATAACAAAAGCAGAACATTCGCAATGGCGGAATGATCCACACATATTACAACCCTCGACGGTGCAATACGGATTTATGACGAGTTATTAGTCACCGCGGGAATATTTAGCATTGAAATATGAATAATAAACAAGAAAAGAGCTAACGTGGAATAGCAAATGTAATTTGGAAGCGTTATTCAAGATTTATTTCACAATGTAACTCCATACGTATATTGACGAAACAAAAACATACGCATTTACAGCCAAGAATACAAAATCACCGTAATTTGCAACATAAAGAAAGAAAGGCAAAGGCGCCTTTATACCAAAACATCAAAAACAGTGAAAATGAATAAAATATGGGGACCTATCAGGCTACACGGGGAACAAAGCATATTTCTCAAGCATTCATGATTAATGCTATTACTAGGGACATAGAAAATGTTCTGAGAGTTCTAACGTAATGAGCATACCTGAGCTTGAAGATTTAAAATGAAAAGACTTTTTGAAATAAGAAAACCAGTCAACTACCTAAGTAAAAAGGTGCAAGAGCGATCGAAGTCAAGTCCAATAGCCAAGTGTAAATGGGGCAGACGTAGATTACCGGGAGCGCGCTAAACTTGGCGTTCGAGATGATTAATTGCTTGAAAAAAAAAATTGTATTGGAGCAATCATCTGCCCCATTGGGTGGGTATCGTTGGATGCAGGACGCAAGAGTCTACGATACTGTGAGAGAGTTGGAGCGCGGTGAGAAAGCTTCCAGGTGCGCAGAGTAGTGAGGACTAACTCATCCTGGATGCGAGGGCCAGGGCGAGGCGTGCCCGCAGTGGCATCAACTCACTGGTCAACAGCTGGTGCGCGTCGCCATCGCCCGACGGCAGCGTCGGGTTCGTGTAGTCCCGAGACTTGTCGTTGTTATACTTCACGTTCAGACACGTCATCTTCGAGTAGTCGATGCGCAGTGTGCAGCAACCATTGTAAATATTCTGCCCATCTAAAGCCTAAAAATAAATAAAGAAAGTTACGAATATTGAAATAACTTTTCTCGTTTGACACGAAAACAGAACGAATTATAAATCTCATCAAAAACATATTACAAGTCGAAAAAGTTTCACTTCTTTTGAGGGTCGTTTATTTGAGTAATAATAAGGATGTGACGATTTTTATTAGTAATAAAATGAATCGCGTTCAATTTAACTTTTTAATACGATCAGGATAAAATAAAAAGGCGTCGGGTACGCCGGGGTGTTTGTCTCTTTATTCATTTTATAATTTGCATCGGAAGTATATGGCCAACAAAGCAAAATTCCTTTTAGCACGAGATAAAAAAGTGGATCGATACACTACCCGTAACAAAGAAGAAAAACTCGCATTATGGCCGTGTCAAAATTGTTACGTAGCGAGAGCAACAGCTATTTGTTTGGCCGCGACGCCTGCGGGAGGCTGATAACACCACATCGCGATAGAAAAGAGAATTAATTAAAATGCAACAGCACTCAACCCATTCCTGCGAGCATAAAGCTCGTCGGCGCGGCCGGTGTGTACATAATATTTTTATAATGAAACCAGAATGCAACACGTTTTATTTTCACTAATGAAACTAATGCTATAAAAGAACCGTACAGTCATATTTATGATCGCGTACTCAGTGCAATAGTCTGGCATAATTTATTGTTACAAATGGCATAGAATTATGCAAAGAGCACTCAACGTTTTCTGTTTATTATTTGTTTTCAAGTTAAATTGAGTCAAAAAGTATACGTCTAATCGTTGATGTAAGGTATTGTAATACACTCTTGAACGTTACTTTTTCAATTGGTTTTTTCGTCTTTCGGGACCAATGTTAAACGTAAGCTAGCAATTTGCCAAATTAATGAAACAGTTTCGTAGAATTAAGTTAGTGTTCGTGAAGGATCCAGGCGGTTTCAGCGGGGCTTTAAAAGGTTTGTCAGGATTTCAGTTAATACAAAACACCCTGAGGTAGCTGTGTCAAGACACAGTATTAGAATTAATTTCTATTGCTTGACTTATTTTATATTCCAAAAATGGCACGTGCCAAAATTATTACAAGGTTACTAAAATATGTAAGAAGCTTGCAGAGAGAAAGTTTTGTCAGAGGATAAAAATTAAAAGCCTGAATTACTTAATTCCTGTGGAGTAAATTGGAGTTCCTTTGTAAACCGTCATCTGTCAAATGAATTATGACATTTTTACGACGGACTCCATTAGCTGAATAAAAATGTTTTGGGATTTGAATGCTTTACTAACGTAAATTATTGTGCTAGTAGCTATCGTTAATTTATGCAGTAGCCATTGTCTTTCACTGTTACTTTTGTGTGAGAACGGCAAGAATAATATTTTTGAAGGGCTGCAGAAGAAATAAATCAACATCCAATGCTTTATTAAGTAAGACTCATAACAACAGTTTTACAGTGCAATAAAAATATCAGGGGAGTCGTCGAAGAAGCAAAAGTTCGATGTCGGAACGTGGGATATTGGCTGTAGATTTAATAAATTTCTGTTCTATATGCAAATGCGACCCCCTGATGTGTAGACGTGAATAGATTGGCTCGTTTAAAGCTCAACTTATATGGAAATGCGAAAGGCACGTAAGAAAGCGTGGAAGAAGATAGCTTCGATACGTAATTAGTTTTGTAGAGCCTCGCGGGCCCGAATTCGATTTTGAATGCCAAATGTACCGCGGCAAGCGTAAGAGAACGCAACGAGTAATTAATTTACAATTCTAATATACATCCATTTAATGAATAGATATTGTCAAGTGACATTTTAAAAGTCAAATGAGAACATTATTCGTAATTCAAATTTTGTTAAATTTATTGAAATTTGCATTCGTTACCAAACATTATGAGATGCGATAAGCGAACAACGCATAACCCAAATGTCGACCTAGATTTCATTTTTTTTTGTGATTTTTGTGAAAATCCATTAAGCGATTAAATTGATACCTTTTCAATTGGATGACAATCCTATTGCTCATTGAAACGCGGATTTAACATAAGTACCTTTGTTGTTTAGTATAATATGTTTATTGAAAACTGTTTGAAATATTTTGAATAGTTAATTTGCACAGAAACATTGTGAACAAACCAATTTGGCTTAAATGGATTTCAGGGGTTCAAATTCCCTGTACAAGGAGGGAAATAAAAATATCGAGGTATATAACAAAACGGGTGACATAATTTAGGACATACTTTAAACGTGCTTTATAGTATGCTAGGCCAGATATTTTTGAACTTGCTTTACTTACTTTGGATTGCTTAGCTACCATTTTACTTAATTTTCAAATCGGAACTTTTAATAACGTACAACCTTTTAATAAAAATCTTCTTAAGGATAAGTAGAAATAAACTGTTACATTCACAATTAGACCTTTAATGAAGGTATCTCAGCTGAACGTTTGTCGTGGATTTGCCAAAGAAAAGAATGAGACGAAAAAGAATAAAGGGCAAGAAGGATTTTGAATTGCAGATTAATTTCTTACTTTTTATAAGCTTTTTCGGAGGCACTTTTGAATTTAACTCGGTCGTTACTTTAAGAAGTCTTATTTTAATCTAAAAATCTCAATGTTTCTTGGAAAAGATTGTGTATATTTAACTAAAGGATCTTCGAAAACATAACGTTGTTGAATATTGTGCTCTTTGGATAACATTTTACTTTATTTATTTTTCTTTCTTTGCTTAGCAATAAGGAATCACGGACATCATTTACACATTTCACGGCAATTAATTCCATGATCTTTCTACAAAGTTGCTCCGTTATCTTATCTCGACTGAGTATCTGCTAGTCTGTAGGTCAGCTCCCTCCGAGACTAATATTTCATTTTAGCTCCGAGTTCCACGCGCGAACAAAGTTATTCCGTAACATTTAGCACCTGACTGTTGTAAAAATCCGGTATTCAAACTATGAAAGAAAATGTGCTGCTCAGTTTATAACACCCGACCGATCTACTCTACTCTCAGTATCAATATTCTCGAGAATTTTATTTTAAACTTCTGGAATTGTTATTTGCGCACGCGGAGGGAGTCGTAATTGAGGTAAAAAAATATTAGGAAGAGTGACAAGGTGATAAAACGACAAACGTCACGCCCGATTTTATATTGGAATCTTTTACTGCGTAATAGGGTGAACGAATTTCCGTTCAGTCGATTTATTGGATTCGACAAACACTGATAATAATTTAGATTTTTTTCTATTTTCTGGGGTTGAAAGTTAAGTTGGAGCAGTTTAGCGGGCCGGGATCGCGGCCACGGTGTCTTTGGCGTCTACGTAAGATGTAACAAGTGTCCTCCGTATCTCTTAATCACGTCCCCGGTAATTGTTTTATCTTTAGCTCGTTAGAACTCGTTTAAGCAAAGCCTTCTTAGTGAAGGATTAAATGCGGTCCGCCTTAATCCACCCCCCCGTTGCTAATTCTGGCGGTTTTTCCACGGAGACCAGATAAACGTTTTTGTTGGGGTCCCGAGCTCGCCGCGTTTAATATTTATAAGAGCCCACATAGCTCAGAGTGCTTCTGTTGCCGGTGCAAGGATTACGCTAGCGCCGGAATGCATTTGGTTTTTGTCCGCAGATGACGTCAGAGAAATTGTAATGAAAACATTTCGGGGCATCGTTTTTTGTCAAGTGACAGGCTTTGAATCGTGTTGATAGCGAGATAAATAATGTAGAGACTGTAACGTTTTAATTTAGAATAGTTGGGCTGCTTCACTAAACAATGTTGTTTTGGACGGGTAGACATCCGCTCGATTAGCCACGGATAAAGGATCACTTATCGGGCGGTCGGCCCCGCGGTGCACTAAAAACGTACACGAAGACCAAGCTTTTAACTATTAATAAAAATAAACCAACAAACAAAACGACTGCAAAATTGCTCATTTTAATCACTTCGCTTTTACTATTGGAAAAGCATTTAAAATTTTAAATCGGCACAAAATGAGATTGCACTGTGACGAATGGCACTTTGAGTAATTTCTTTTTGGTTTGTCGAAATAAAAAATTAAACTGTTTTAATTCCGCGCAATAATCACATCCAATATTAATTGTGAACTGTTATGATTTTGATTTATAGGGCAAAACCTAACGAAGTTTTAATAATAAACAACAGTTTACTGTAGGTAACAACCCCTAACCAAGCATAGGTACACTTGATTCATGTGAATAGGTACTCCGCAAAATTTATCGCGAAGAGCGGACTTTCGTAAAAGGGGAAATAATAAATTAAGTTTTGATAGTGGCTCTAACCTAATTACGGTACGTAGGTACACATTTGGGGACGCGTCACCGAACAAACCGCGTTCGCTCCATTAGACAATGTAATTAATACTCGCGGTTACCCCTAATTGTGGTTGACTGATAGTGACGAACGAAAATCGAGTGACGATAGCTCAACAACCGCGCCCACTTAACACACCGTTCCAGTTTGCTTTGGAAACGAAACTAAATTGGTGCTAAATGTATGTACATTGTGACATCATGAATAATGAACTGTACCACTTTAGCCGCGGGGGTAAGGCGTGAATCGGTTTTGTCCATGAACAATATATTGTTCATGAAACATAATGGCATTGTTTTACCTATGTTGGCGTAGTATGAGCGTGTAATACAGCCTACGGGTGGTTTATTGTGACGTGGCCGAGTAAACCGTGCCAGTGCCGAAAGTTTAAAACTTGTCGCGTTCGACGGTTGATTGTCAGCCGCCTTTTGATTACAGTAAGCAAACCGGCCACAGAACACTAACAAAACAACTGCTAAACAATGTTTGACACGTAACTAGGTGATGCAGAGTGCAGCTCAAGCGGTGTGGACACAGTCTGTAGGAGCCCAAACAGGGGTGGGCGATGGCACGTGCAATTTTAAACGGGACTCGGACCTCGGTGCAGGTGAACGACCAACTGTTTGTTAGCCGCCGTGAAATTTCTATGAAGTTTGACCGTCACTAGCACAGAACAAACGAGTCTCTAGGTAGTTTCAAACTTTGATACAATGTATTTTGTGATGTCAATAGCAATATTTCAAATAAAGCAAAGTTGTGCGAGGTAGCGAATGAAATTTCCTTTGATGGTGCATTGATCTCTTTCAGTAGATAGTTTTACTGCACTAGATTCGTGAGACACCGACCGTTCGGCGCAAGTATTATAGACACGCTCAAGGCGAAGATATAACATTTTTGACGGTTACATTGTTTGAACACGTCCCAGTGTTGACACAAAGACACCGGTTAGACGTTGCCGCAGTGCAAAGTGCAATTTTAAAATGTAAACAAAGCCCGCACCTTGAGTCCATAAACGGTATCTCGGATTTCGCCTTATTGAACCTTGGAGACGAAGTCTTGTCAACTTTGCCTCGTTTACTTATATGAAAAATACGAACGGCTGTTACTGACGCGTATTACTTTTTTATGACAATAATTCATGCAAATAGACTGCGCTGTATGAATTTGACAATTATTTATGATATTGGAAACGATACATATTTTATTTATTCGTGCTACGTTACGGGTCAAACGGTTCAGAAATGGCTATATTCAGGATGTAATGAAAAAATATGGATGTAACATGATGTAATCGGGGTGTGCATATTTATTTTGGGGTGCGTGATGAAAAATCGTGCGCGATGTAAACAATAGATGGGGACGCACCTCGGACTGTTAATATGGATTGTCTGTGACAGCGTCGGCCGCGTTATGGATGAGGCAGCAGTGGCAGGCCGGAGGGCCGCATGAATCACATTGTTATCAATCATAACTTACTGATGGAGCGGCCAAGGTTCTGATTAACGGCCCGCGATACAACCACTACACTAATGACTGTCTCACTACCGACTAGCACTCCTCTAGCATTACTGCAAGCTTGTTTGTGCGTAATAACAGGCTTTGAGTTTTTGACAATGTGTGATGGTGATGAAAGATAGAGAGTGTTGTTAACGCTTCTAAATGATTGATCCTCTTTTAAATGACAGTAAAATTGTTAACATTTAAGCTAAAACCTGTCCGGTAGTTAGTGACATACACTTAGCACTTCGTCAAACTATACATTTGGTTGGTTACCAAAGCGCTGCACGGCTATTTATATACATTTACATGTAAGTACACGTAGTCGAGCGCATTAAGAACGTACATTTCGTGTCTGGGCGCATAAGCCGCCTTCTGAAAAGATTTGATGGCGAGGTTAGAGATTTATGTCAAGGATCATAGAGTCGGGATCGGGGGATTTCAGAGCTCCTAACATCCGACTGTACCCTTTGTGGCTGGAGCACTATCCGGCTTCACTTTGTACCTCTTACTTGTGCTGCCACTTACCTCGCGGGACGTTTTAATTCCATTTCGAGAAAAAACCGAGTCCGAAACGAGAGAACGAGTGCCTACACGGGACCTGTACGGGATAACGTTCGGTTTGTAAACGTGATGTGTAACTAATTCTGTGTGTAGTGTGTTTGAGGACTAGATCCGAGCTGGGACTTAAGGATAGAATGTCTACACCGCAGGCTAAAGTATTTGTGAAGTTGCTTATGTTATTTTAGTTTTCGATACCAATTTACCGACTTTGTTTAATTAATTATTTAAAAAGTTGCTTAGTTGGTCAGAAAACGAAAAAGAATTCGACCACAATCAAATAAACAATGATTAACAAGATCATGCCGATTGCATGTAGCATTGCAATAAACAGGAGGGGCAATAAAAATAGATGTAGTAGCCAACATTGTATGCTCGTTAGGTCGCATCGGAGTTACGGAGTCGAGTTACGACCTTAGATCCGTTAACGAGAGCAGACTTATTGCCGTCGCGACCACTGCCCGGACTAGAGTACCAACTAAACCACTGTTATTGCGCTGACACTGGGACCAAGTATGCTTGAGAACAGCATTTCAATTACGTGTTAAGATGCTATTCTATTTGGATGGAATGGTCTTTAGGTTTTGATTGTTGGTTGTGAAAATTTATTCAAAAGTGATCAAACTAATAAATGCGTCCCACTAAATGGCATTATTTTAGTAGTTATTTACAATGACACAGCGTAACATAAATGTATTCGTATTCGCATTACAAATAATACAATCAAACAAAACATTTGTACCATAAAAGTACCTAAATTGTAACTAACCAAAGAGTAAAATGAATTTAAATCATATTACCAAATGGTAGTTGAAGTAAATCCGAATTTATTACAGCTAAAAATAAAGTTGCATTTGATCCGGCTACAGCAGTTGGGCGCGCCAACACGGTCCAATCCTCGACTCCAATCACGACACAGTTGATGGACTTAGCGTTGCTAAGTTTTCACCTCTCTGCTCTGCCGGTGATATCTCACTTTCACGAGGGGTTTCCTGGCTACCCAACATTAATTTCTAACGTTAAGTCATAAGCTGAACGCGGTGCAAACTCTTAAATATATATCTCAACATTTAATTGCAACGCGCTACAAGTTTCCAGCTTATACCAATCGCATTAAGCTACACAGGAATTGGGCGTAAAGAGCGACTAATTAGGACGGATAGTCGACTCGCTATTGTAGAATTCATTAGCGAATTGTACCTACGCCACGAGGCATTACAAATTCGGCAAATGAATGGAGTAACTAGCACGTTAAAATTATCTTTTGTGCTGTTGAATTATGTACACGATACTCCTGAACATAACAAAAGAAACTTTTTCACGAATCGTTGCGTTCGAATGATAAAAATCAGAACCGAAACTCTCAGTCGCCATCGGTCGGAAACAAAGTTACGTTCAGCGATTCATAACCGTATGGCAACGAAAAAAAACAAAAACTCGATAATTATACTCGTAAAGCGAGTTTGCGGAAGCCGCAAAACGAAATTTAATTTGCCCTGAACGCTGCATCAGAAATAAAGTTAAAACAGTCGCTGCAGTAGGCGGCAGTACGCCCAACTTCTAACGCAAATGAATAGCGAATGGGAAAAGTTGAGCCGAGAAAAATGATGTCCCAGTCGGCGAGTCGGGTGCCGACTATTGTCGCGGACTCGTGGCTGCCATGTTGTTTCTCGATATTATTGTTATTAAATGCACATAAACGTTCTGTTGTTGTTAAAGCTTTGTTGGAGGTAAGCTGCCGACGAATGTACACGGAAGTTTAATGTTTTGAGGGCGTTCACAATCCAAATGAACTGAATAGATTTCCCACAACTTTTTCGTTTGTTCAAAGTTTTTTTTTTATTTAGATTCAATGTTACACAATTTTGAAGCTTTCAAGTTTTTATCGTTTGTTTTTGTATTTCTAAAACTGTGTTTGATATTTTATAGTTTCGCGACAACGCAATTGAAGTGGAGTACGAGTAGAGAGCGAGGAGTCACTTCATTTCGTGATAGTTCGAGAGTCATTAAAGTGAATGAAACGTGCGGCAATAGGAACTTTGTTTTATGGCTTTACTTTACAAACAGTAAAATAAAAACAAAGAAGTCTTTTACTTACTGTTTTTGCCGTTTGCGCCGATACCGTGTCTGGATACTGAATGAGGGCTTGGAATGAATCTGTAAACAAAATAGACTTCGGATTAGGACTAATGAGAACTGGAGTGTTGAAAAAGAAACTGCGAAGCTTGTTGATCTTTATTTGAAGAAAACGAAATAAAGGTTTACTAGATGTTTTATATCTCTAATTAAAATATACGTGGATAGTGTATTAAGTAAGTATTCTGTATTTAGGAGTGGTATAGTATCCTGATTCTAGATCTTGCTAGTATTCTCTGTATTTTTTATAATATAAAGTTCTCATTATCATGTATAATCTTAATTATCATCGAATTACAGCAGTCATTTTAAAATGTATACACTCCAATAGCTAAGTAACATTATGTGTACTTTATAAAATATAACAATTTTCGTAGTCGTATAACAATTTTCTCTAGAGTACTCGAGTGTTGAATGTCTCACGGAATTCCTGACAGGCAATATCTTGTTCACAAGAACGTTCAAACAAGGTGAAATTGGCGCCCGACGTGGGCCACCCACGATCCTCGAACTCGCGCCGAGGTAGTCGCAGGTGCACCGCAGCTATTTTATCATCAACACTTTGCCGAATATTCAACTAAACAAGTTTCATGCCTATTTACTTTCGTCATAAACTTGGGGAACGAGAATTTATTGCGTCTGTCACGTTGTTTTACTCGCTCACCTTGTGAAACTTTGATGTGGTAGCGTGTAAAACGGCCTTATTTCCAGACTATTGTAAATAACACATAGTTACACGAGTAATACAATTCTCTGAGGTAATCAATGAACAAAAAACTCGTTAATCACAGAAACAAGTGCGTAAACAACGGAGAAATTGTGGGAGCACATTCAACTGGAATGGTCCCACAAGTAATATAGTTGGTGGAGTATATTTAGTGCGAGGATAAGCGTTAAACCCCTAATTTAAGGCATGAGCCGGGCGATCATTGCCGTCCGCTGGGCGAGACCATAAATTCACATTTTTAGGAAACATCGTTGGGGTAGGCAGCACCTGCGTTGGCCACATTACGTACCATTAGACGGTGTGACACAGACTCTAGCTCGGTTAAGGTACTGTTATGTCGTTATTTTGAGGTTGCTTAGCTGTTATGAAAGACCACAAAGCTCTCCAATATTTTCTAGAAAATATTTTTTACTACCTACATAAAATCAAGGATTTACTTTATACAACTTTGTGGAGTAAGTTATTACTACTAAGTAGGTCTATCAGAATACTTTGTTCTACTATACGTACTTTAAAATAAACAAACTTTTTAACTCTGTCTATTATACAACCCCAAATATTTTCGTGGGTTTCAAAAGCGTAGCCTAAAGGATTATCAGACAGCAGGGTGGCGGCACCCATAGAAACCCGGTTTGCCCAAGGCTTACATCTTGTAAACCCAAAAACTTGAAAGTAAGGAAAATCTTTAAGATAACGAAGAGATTATGTTGTATAAAATATTAAGTTTATAACAACATACAAAACTTCGGGCAGCAAAATTTGTTATTGGACTACTTCTGTACCTTAACAATTTGCGTGCACCTATAAAATATAGAACGTAGAACCACTCAAGGTAGAAAATGTCGGCGTAAATTAAAAGTAACGCGGTGTCTCCTTCATACATAGTTAAATGCTCTTTAAGGCCCCATATTTTCTTTGGCCCATTTGGGAACGCTAAAATGGAATGCATAAAAGGCTTACCGCAAATTGGAGTTTTTATGTAATTACATAGTGAATAAGCAAAAACTGTTTTATAGGGACAATGGAGACGGCCACTTGAATGTAATAGTTACTTCGTATGCACCGAGTTCATGAAAACAAAGGAAAAATGTAGCTCAGGTTTATTTGGTATTCTGAAAAATGTTTTCACTTTATATTACTACGGAATTTTTATAATAAGGACTGAGTCGGAAAGCCGATCTTGGCAGAGATTAGGTATGCTGGTTTGAGGAAGAAAATGTTTGTCATTGTGGGTTAAAAAGTTGCAAGAAATATACAGGGTGGTCTATTGTGAGAATCAAAACATACAACATTACATGGCCTAATCTTTTATAAAAAAGTTTGACTAACTGTTAAAAAGTTACTTTGATTTTATCTAGTTAAATTACCAGCATGGTTAAAAAACGCAGGTTTTGTAATTAAATACTTTCAACCATATACCATATGATACCATGTCAAGCCTCGGTTCCTGAAAACAATTTTGCGTAAACAAAACAGTACCGACGTTGTAAGGCATTTTGCTCATTCCAAATATGTTATGATATTTTTTATTTATTTGTTATCTTTGGTACGATACACGGGCATGTAACAATTTAGCCTGCGGGCTTTAACGTGTGCTATAGAGATATTTCCCTACATACACCGTTCCTTTGATGTTTTACGTACTTTTATTAAATAATTAGCCTTAATTAGCTGAGTAGGGTTGATTTGCGTACAAATATGTTCTGCAACGGGAAATAAGGTAATACATTTTTCTCTTAAAGTAACTCGTAAAAAAAGTTTTTTTTGCAGTCTTTCTAGCAATCCATTCATATGAATAGAAAGCACAAAGCTGAAGTTTATTTCACAATTATGAGTTCAGTAAATTCTCCATTAGCCGTTCAAATGTTAAACATTAATTTAAATTAAACTCATTCACAAGCTGCTGTTGACACAAAAAGTTTTATGCACTTTAGGCAATAATGAAAATGGAAGTTTGGCAAAATAATTGTCCCCTTTGCTCTGTTTTATTTATTCAAGCTGAAATATTCAAGCGCTAATTCAATAACGCTGCTTGCGGGTCCGATTGCGCGCAAGAAATTCAAATCTCAATCAATCCGTAGCGTACGCGCTGCTTCATTATGTTTCATTAAAAATTCAACTCGAATGCGCAATTACTTTATGGAATATTTAAACGTCAATGTCTGCGCAAAAACAAGATGGGAGTTGTGGTAAAATTAAAATTTCGTAATCCACGTTTCGCTGTGTAGCAAAGAGGTTGCTTCCGCTATGTTAATATTAAGCGGTGGGGCAGGGCGGTGCGCCGGCCGACCGATTACAGAATAATTTGATATCTTAAATGTCGACGTCTCCCCTGAAATGAGCGAGCTCTGTCAAGCCTGAATGCGTCCTCGTTCGCAATTTACGCGCCTTTTCAACTAACCTTCGCCTCCGACACTCGGATACTACTTGCAAATTGCTAAATACTGGCACAGCACCGTCGTTAGCATTGGTGCACTTACACTTCGACAACACATTTAGGGTGTTCCTTAAAATTGCTGAGCAGAATTAGTTGCGACGCGACGTGTTGCTATTCATTGGGTTATGTAAATAAGCTCACTCTCGGCGTTTCTGCGAAAACTAAGACGCCGCAACGATGATATCTGTAGATGAATCAAATCCTTAATTAAGGGAATCTAACGACGACATAGACACGACACCTACCGCAAACAGGGGACGCATAATAATTGTAGCGGTCTGCTACACCTTAATAAAGCCAATCGGGGCAGGTTGCGGGGCAGGTTGCGGGGCAAGGGCCCGGGGCCGGGGGGCGGTGTAGGATTACGGCGACTCCGCGCTCTTCATTGAGATTTGTTTCGGGATTAAGAACGCGTTTGATGGTAACCTCCCGTCAGCCTGTGGCCGACGCGCCAACAGAGCGGAACCGCTATTATAAACGTTTCAATATTAACGCGATATAAACATAACGGAATATTCATCAGGCAAACTTCGGAACTCGTGAAAGTAACACGCATGAAACAACATGAATCAAAATTCAATAGCAACTTCTATGCGATTAATGTTATAAGAAAATTGTGGTTTTACCAAACGACGAATGTGTAAATATACTCGTAAATAAATCGGAATATTAAATTTCCAATGTCGGGTAAGTTGAAAACTCTCTCGTGTGCTCACGTTGATAGGGACGTCTGACAACCTCTTCAATTTTTAATCTATTCAAGCGATGACTTATACGAATAATTCAGGATATGGATTGAGTATCCTAATAGGGAAAAAAAGTTATATAACTTTGCAGCGTCGGAAGATTTTGAGAACGATTATGTAAGCGATTTAGAAAAAAAAGCACGAATATCATCGGCATAAATAAGAAGAAAACGCTTTATGCAAATCGTATAACAGGTAAAATATATACTGTAGGTAAGTTTAGGCAGGTGCGTGACACACCGGGTATTGAAAGCGAAAATGAGAGCGATATAGCTATGTGGTTTATTTGCTCCCCTACGAGACAGGATAATTGAAATAAGGATTTATACGTTTCGGATATGCAACCTACTTCAGTTTGCGTCTAGATTTAATAGATTCTAGGGCTAGCACATGTGTAGTTTAATAAATGTTAAGCTTAGTGTGGGTTGGATCACTTTATTTTTTTCCAAGGAATGGATTATTTTTCCCTTTTACTTAAAGGAAAGTTATTTATAACCAACTTAGAGGAAAATTTTCGTACAAAGTACTCCCACTTCTTTGGACATAATGGATACCTATTTTGATGCTATTTACAATATCACTGTGTACATATAAGAGTCAAACGCCCCATTCAGGTGCGGTTATGAATATTCAGAAGCAGAATAGGTGCCGGGAAATTGTCCGGAGACAAAAGCTTTTACAATTGGACAATGATGAATGTGGTAAAAAAGCAAACAGCCGCTTGGAAAGGTGGACGTTCGGAAATTGGAAACGCTGCATTAGGAGAACTGATGTCATGATATCGACAAGTTATGAGTCTGAACTGCTTATAGTCTGTGCGATCCTGGTACGTGTATTGAGATTTTGCGGAACAAAACCTATTAACTGTAACGGCAGATTGCTGTGATTTGAGTTTGATAGCTTTTTTATGGGAATGTTGTTTACCTTACACGTTTTGAATAGGGCTATGTTCGTATATGAACGTTTGGATACAGATGTGATTGAATTGAGATCATACAGTGACATTAAAAATTAAATCCCCTTTTTTAAGTTCGCACAGTCCATACAACGGTTCTCTGGAAGATGTTTGTATCAGCAATTAGACCTCTATACATAGATTTTTCAATATTATATATTTATGAATGATATTTTTATTTGTAAGAGTTAACATATCAGTTCAATCTATAAATTGGTTTCACTATATTCGACATTCCAGCCGTACAAATAATTAGTTTTACATCTTGGTTATATGTTGAAGCAATAACATAATCAGTTGTTTTACAACATAAAATAAAGTATGTTCTATATCTCTCTTAAAGGGTGCTTCGTTTCAAAGTACTTTTTAATAAAAAATAAAATAAAACAGACCGAAGTAGTCGTAGCAGATGTAGTAAAATAAACTTTTTAATTTTATGAACCCGAACTAAATCTAAAGAGATATATAAAACAAAACTTCAAATAAAACCGGCGGATCGGATTTAAAATTGCAACTGTTTCTTCATAAAAGTTGACAAGCTGGTATCCATTCAACATGGTACCATTAAAATTATCCTTTTTCTTATTAATTCAGCCAGTTCAATATGTAAGATATGAAATAAATCTCCCTAAACTTTGGCGCTGTATCTAATAGATTTGGTACTTATAAGGCGGTGTCTTAATAATCCACGTATATGAGGTCCAACCACTGGATATTTCTTATACATCCGTGTGATGTGATTAGGAGTATGTCAAGAGGTTAGGAAGCCATATTCTTTTATCTACTAATAACATTACTAAGATCACTAAACCGCCGACCGTAGTGATAATAACACTATCCGCTCTGACACTTCATTGGCCAAGGCCAAGAAAAAGTTTCTATAAAAGGAATATCTAATGTTTATTTTATGAAAAAACGGTTTCATTATTAAAAATTAAATGTTAATCATTGACGCTAAAACGCCGTCCGAATCGACTTAATTAATGAAGGGACCGATAAAAATTAATTACTCAAATTCTTTTTTACGATTTCACTGCTCTATGAGTATTCATCTATCATTAATTTTGTAATCGGATCTCTAGAGGCATTTCATTATTGAAGATCGTAATTTATAGCTTTCATCAAAGAGATTATTTAAGCTTATGTGTATACAATTGCTTTAATTACAAATTTCTCTCAGCTAATTTGGGAAATTAATATAATTCTGAACTCACTGCTTCTTAAAAGGCACTTGCTTTAATCTATGTAGAAAACTTGAAATACGAATATGTATGTTCTAAATAAAGGTTATTGACACCGTGCTGACATTGTAAACACACAAGCGTTGACTCATGTCTATAGGCATCGTAGCACTTGCTTTGCGTAGCACACGTAGCTCGTAGCTCGTAGGCCGGTGCTACGCCAGTCAACTTCTACGCTACTCTAGAGAATTGCATCTATCGGTCGATTAGAATACATAAGGTTCATCTACGATATTAGTTACGGTGCCATGGGCGAAACTTGAAGCTACGTAAAGTCAACCAACTCGTAGCTTACCTTGCTACGGAAACTCGTAGCAGCTTATAAATTATCTTTGTTAATTGTGCTGTATTACATGGTCTTGTAATGTTTGAAGTAGCTCACCTCATCAATGTTTTAATTAAAGTGAATTCAATTTGAAGTAATTAAGTGAAAATGTCGTCAAGAATCGTTTTAGCTTGCAATATTCGCGCTCGGCTAAATAATTCCGCGGGCGTAGCCCAGCGGGGTTTTTAAATAAAGTTGATTTGAGGTTTCTCGACTAGGTACTGTGTAATTAGCCAAGAGTGAACTGTAATGTCGGCACTCGCTACCGCCACGCCGCACGCTGCCCGCGGCTCAGGGGAGCTTATCAAATATGTACCTACCTACCTGCCTCCTGTGTGCCGGATTTATTTAGGATATGCATGAGGGTACGATTTAAATTTTAAACGGATTGCGCCCTTGGATTTCGGCCCTGTGTTATGTTTGGTAAATCTATCACTATAACACGTCCGACCGAAATTAATTTTAAAGCTCGCCTCGTTTCGATTCAATAATAGTTGTTTTAGCTGCTGTAATCCTGGGTTGCGATAGACACAAAGCGATTGTGACAAAAGGCTTATTAAACAATATATTTGAAGCAAATTACAGAGCGGTTGCATAATTAATTAGGTGGATTTTGTGCAAAATTGTGTTAAAACAAACGGAAGTCTCCTGAGGTGTGGTGTGTGAAGGCTGGGAGGTATTGTGCGAGGGTGCGTGAGGCGTGCGGTAATGTTCCCTCGTCCCTCCTCTTCCTCCGTTTTCGGGGCCTTCTCCTCACACGCGGTTTTCATCGTACCTGGAGCTCATCCATCAAAATTGCGTTCGACGCTGAAGATGTAACTGTCTTCCGCAAACATTACGAATATGCATATGCATAATTATATTCCGTAAATTCAACCCTGCGTACGTGTGCCATTTATCAAAGAGCATACCTAAACTTATGTAAATAAAGGGATTTATGTACTTACTATTTTTAGTGAATGTGACAATCTTGAGCACCTTGCCGTACCGTTGGAAAATGGAGTAGAGTACGTCGAGCACGATCGGGTATAACATGTGTTCTATGATCACGCGCAGGACTGTGTTGGGACCACCCTGTGAACAAAACTAGTACATTAAAATATGCAGTATTTAAATCAAGGTATACAATAGGTAAAGTTTGTTACAATCCGTTTCTTTAATGAAGTAAAATATTAACAGTATTAAAGCTAAGGAATTTAACTCAAAAGCAGTGGTTGAACCAATATAAGCCAAGATTTTAATAAAGTAAGCACAAAATTACGACGGCCCGTGTATAACCCAAGAAATAAACACAAAGAACCTTTGCCAAGTACCTGCTTATTTACATGAAATGTTTTGGTTTAATTAATTAAAACACAAGAGGAAGTTCACTTATCAATTATACGGTGATTACGAACAAACAATGTAATAATCTACTTCCATTATAAACATTCATTAGTGCTTATGAGAAAAGCTTATCAATAATTTAACTCCCCACAGACACTTTGTGACCGAGGCTAAGATACATGAAGCTAAAGGTAGGGACATCTTGAGAAGCGAAGCGATATTGTCCAATGTGTCTTTGTTATAAACCCGCTGGGTATTTCTTGAATATGTCAGTTAGATATTGCATTAGATATGTGGTACTTACGGGAACTTATGTCCAATAAGAATCGAGTGTTTTTAAATAATGGTCAGCATATATTTCTTTCAAAATATTAGTCGCGTGGCGCTTAGGATGCCAGCAAAATCTGTCTAGTCTTAATGACAAATGTCTTTTATTAGATTTAAGCAGCCATTCCTAAATAGGACCCTATTTATTCTGTTGACAGTACGTTTATTATTCCTATAAACTTTTTCATGCTAGTTCGTGTTGGTTTAGAAGAAAATGTTTAAGTAAAATCGCCATCAATTCCACTAGATTCAGTCCCTAACCAAAGTATATTGACCGATGCAACTGCATGATCCGTACCCTCCGGGCGACAATCTGTCGAACGTCTTGGCCCAGTCTATCTGCATGCTAACCGCAGTCTACATCTTAGTCTGGCACCCCAGGAGAATACCCAAACCTAATTTGTAGAGCAAGTTTAATATTTTAAAGGTCTCTCTAATCGGCTCAATTTCTACGGAGGCTCTAGCGTGAATTTCAGGTATTTGGCCATACAGAGAACTTGAAATATTAAGATGCAATAGTGAACTGGAAATAAGAAAAAACTCCACTAGTGTATGAATGATGACGGGGCCTCAGCGGGTCAAAGCCTGCCGGAGTAGCGGGACTTATTCCATCACCGTGACCCCGGAACATAAAGGGCTATTGAAAAACACCGTGGATTTTATTCAGTACAAATATGGCAGTCCCTCCCGCCCTGCCCGAGGCGGGAGGACTCATTTGATGATTTTACGAAGTAAAAAAAAAAGTATCAATGAGGAATTATTTGATCCATCAAGTCCCCGTTTACTTTACGTCACAAAAACGTGAAAACTCATGATAAGGCCTCGATTCATAATTTCTAATTTCTGTGTTACTTAGGTATAATGTAATGTGTATCGGGAAAGGTAAGATGATTAATGGATACAGGTGGAATTAATTATGTATAGTTTTAAACACTATTGTTGAAGATCGTTATTTTAGGTACGCTTGGGTATTAGTTTATGAATAATATGAATTTTGGGTTAACGCCGAGTGATATATTTCAGTAGGTTTGTAGAAATTTTCCCCGCCAAATTAGGAGATAAAGAATCATAGAGTTTAAATTGCGTGAAAGTTAAATAACAGTTTAAAAAAAAGAATGCTTTTGTTTGCTTTTCTAGTTGTTTAATGGGAGTAAAAAATACTTGTAATCGGTGCCATGCTTCATACTGACTACCGTTAACTTATATAGAAGAGGCCAGTGTTGTTGGGATATAGCAACTGTTAGGCAAAGGATTTACAAGATTTATTTTATTATCCATAGTAGAAGATCGAAAAGGGTTAAAATCATCTCGTCATAATCATTATCTATAATCAGAAAATATTCAATATCATGAAATAGTAAAGAATTAAATAGAGACGAAAAATTAATCCTTACCTGTATTTCCGTGCCTCCATTGGCGGGTTGTAGAGCGGCGCCTGCGCCGGCCACTAAAGCAGCGCCAGCGCTGTTTGAGATGGCCTGAGCGGCTTGTAGCGCCGCCTGCGCCGATGCCGACTGCAAAAATATTACCTATAAATAATAGGTAAGTGTACGCCGAAGGTATATGTGGTGTGTTAGCTTAGAAATAACTATACTAGGACGTAACTAAGAGTAGTAGAGGAAAATTTAAGGATAAAGTGCATACAAATTTGGTCATGCAAGATTATGAAAACAACAATAGAAGCCTTTTAACGATCTTTTTCATGATTTAGCAATTTAATGAGCTAGTCGTTATTGTGACAAGCGTGTAATTTAATTTACCCAGAGTGACAGTTTTTCCGTCTAACCAAGATAAACATAAGAACATCGAAACGAGTTTCCCAAGTGTCAAGTGCGCATCGCACATGAACACAAAAGTATTAATTCTCACATTTAGTGTGTCCCTCAGTAAGTAAAAACATTCATTGTCACGTAGAAAAAAGTACAAACAACAGCCCTCCGCTCTCATAATTTCGCGAACAATGAAACGTAATGGGGGAATGGAGAGGAGAGCTATCTGACACACGCGTGAGCCACCTTCGAGTGTCCAAGACCAACAGATAACATTGACCACATCAAACAAAGGGGGGTCATAAACTTATTTTGTATCGTCCGGGAACAATTCGGTACTTTGTTGCGTCGTTATATAGGGGCGGACGGCATTGTGGACGCGACACTTTGAGCGCTTAGCGAGTTAGATAACATTCATAAATTTCTCATATATATTACGACTTTTTTCAGGCTTTTGAGGTAAATATAGGTCGCAGACTACAGTTTTATCCTTTTGAAACTAATTAAGTTAACGAATAAAAATATGTGCTAGTTTTTCAAACCAGCCGAAAACATTTCACTTGCAGCCTACTGCCAAAAAAAAACCCAATATCCACGTGAAAAGGTTTCAACACGATCTACGGTAGGTTCAAATAAAAAACGTAATGACACGCGAGTGAAATACAGCGTGTTGTTTACACGTTACGATCGCATGCAAGGGCGCGGCACACTTTGATCCTATATTTTCACATGGCTTTGTGCGACGACGGGCTGACAAGCGGGCAGGCCAGACACAAAAATAAGGCTTTAACCGTGTCATGGTAAGCCTGCCGCCGACGGCAAAGGCTCTGGAACAAATTCACGTTGACTTGTTCCCACTCACTCCTCTTTTTCTCCGCTACATTATTCTTTGATATTTCTATTTCGGAACTAACAGACAAAGTGTATGATTTCATAATAACTGACTCGTAGGCGTATTAAAGTTTATAGCAAAATGAAGCTCTAATTAAAGCTTAATTAATTAGAACTTCCTTTTATTCGTCTTTATTCTTTAACCGTTTAAAGCCTTTTTTCTTTGATTTAAATATCAAAAGAAGAAAAACGACCACGCAACAAAAGGATTTTAGGAATGCGATTCCATCAAAAATGTTTTCCGTGTGACTGGCGTTCGCTATGTCGAACTGAGAAGATATTTAAAAGGTCTTATTCGGAAGACGCGCAATCTTTCACAGGCGACCACTGGCAGACATTCGTCGAGGAGACGCGACAAAATAACTCCATCCGCACTGCGAGAGTTCTATTCAACCACCACAAAAACCTTTTGCATCGCATGATTGAGAAAGCTTTGCGTTCAATGCACGTTCTTTAAAATGCAGCTGGGCGACGTCATTCTCTCAAGTCTGCGGCGATCAGGAGACAATTCCGCAATACGATTAAATTCCGATGCTCAGTGATGTAATAATGTATAAAGCGCGTCTTTTCATGTGAATCACAATAACAAAGCCTAGTCTGTCTATTCGTAACAGCCTCGTTATAACTTTTAATAGTGCGCTACAAAGAGATGCCGAAATGTGACGAGAAAGCGATAAATCTTTATAGTTACATTATCTTTGTATGTACTTATGCGTTCAGTGTTAACACTCAGCTGATATTTTGTTGTGAATGTGTAGTGGATCATATAAAAGACAACAGTGCACTTATATTCTAGTTTTATGCACGATAAATTTGATTCGTTGTCGTGAAATAAAGTTTGGGTCATATCTGTTCTCTATGTTCCTACATTGTTATCTTTTATTAACTTTAAGAGGATGTCTTGTTGAAGCTTAAATAACGTAATATTATCGAAGCTTTCAGGAGTGCTGAAGTTTCAATTAAAACATTCAAGCTCACGAAGTAACCCTCGTGAGTGATATTAATATGGATGAGTATTTAGGTAAGTACTAGTCAAACGCGGAGTTAAAATCTCCTTTGAAAGATGGAAATATCAGTGAAATTATTTTAAAAAGCTATCAGTTGCACCTGTACAAAGAAATCCCAGTATAAAAGGTTTAAAAGGTACGTGTAACGTAAAGTCGTCGGTAATGGTAACGAGTTCTCGTCGGAGTCACATCATTATGAGGTATCGAACAGATGACGTCAAATAATATTCTTGCTTCCTAGGCTTCGGTGCATAAGGACTTTTGAAGAGTATTCTTTTGGGATGACGATCTTTTTGTTCAGTTGTTTTTCGTGGACTAGAATTCATTTGCGAGTTATCACTTGAGTTTGTAAATTATTTTCACTCTTTTAGGATGATACCATTTTATAAAATATTTGCTTGAGACATATATGTATAAACTATGCTTTCATTCGACCAATTTTAGAGAATTCCTGTAACAATTCCCTATTTTATCAGCCTACACACCTTTGTAAATAAACACCTATTTCGAACCCCAAAATTTCGTTTGATTACCCTCTGCCTCGCACTATCAAAGACCAAATAACCACACCTACTTTAACCAAAATTGTAGGTATTTGTACCCATTGTCTACCATAATTCGCTTAAGATGTTTCAGATCAATATTTACACTCCACTACAGAGAAACAGGGATTAGCGTAAACAGATAATAGACACCTAGATGTATCCGTTTTGAGTTTAATCATCACATTAATTAGCCACGTATTGACACAAACGCCTGTTTGCGATGCCGACAATTTGATCAAACAACCTGCAACTATTTAATAAACAATGTATCGCGAATATTATTTAATGTTACAATAATAATGTATTGTACATATTTGTGAAGAGCAAGCTTGTGAATAAATGACTAGTTGCAGACTTGCTAATAATTCCTAAATGCGCTAACTAAATAGTTAACAATGTTTTCAGAACATTTCACCTGGTAAATTCTACCTTTATTGTCCAAAACTCTCCTCTGGTTTATAAATTACGACGTCAAAGAAGCTTTTACCGCGAAAAGGGTAAATTATATTATTAGTGGTAAATAATGATTGTGTTGTTAGACAATCCGGTGGGTAAATATTCCCCGTGGTCCAACGCTAACCCTTGCGCATGTTATCGAGTGCCATCCCCTTAATTATGGCAACACAAATTTAGGCAAGAACAATTTCTCAATATTATCAGCCATCAAAATGGTTGAGGGTTTGTTTTTGATAGGTTTCGTGGATAAACGAAACTAATTAAGCGTTTTAATTAATCCTCCCATTGGGTGTTTTGTTACCGAAAATATTGATTTCCTTTCTCATTGCCGAAGAGCCTCCGGTAAGAAAGGTTCACTCACAAATGTTCGGCATTTATCTCATTTTTACCTAGCATTATCCCGAAAGCCTTATTATGGAGGGTGGTAAGATTTCGATAAAAGCTGCTGCATGATTCTTAAAGTGACGAATAGGTGCACGGATCCCAGCTTTATTTTTTACAACAAGTAGTCGAAAGTTCCAAACTTGTGTAGCGTTTATTAACAAGCTAGTTGAGGGAACTAGCTAACTAACGTTTTGATGCGGTTAACTGAGCAGATTTCAGCGACATAACCTGTCTGTAGACACAAATAAGTTCCTAAAGGGTTAGTCACCAGTTTAACCAGAGTAACTTTAGTTTAACTTGGGCGATCTATTTGGCGTCTATTTGATTACAAGGGGTTATTGAGAGACCTAAAGAAAGTTACAGAAGTAAATAGCTGTGTTCGTAAGTAATTATTAGTCAACGGGTTAAGTAATAAAAATGAAGTAAAGTGAACTAAAGCAATCAACAAGACACGACGACATTAAAGAGTTGATCATATTTTTTAGTGCTCGAAGATGTTAAGGGGAGCGTTAATTATAGAGAGCTGATGGAGTGACATCCTATTAAAGATGGAGAATAATTTTATATTCACGAGGATTTTTTATTTTGAAGCTAAAAAAGTTTCGTCGTAATAAATGCAATTTTGTTTAATGCTACATCATTTTCATATTTAATAGACAATCCATCTATTTAAGAATAAACGTTTACCTGTATTATTAATACGGACATACTTTGCTAGTAAGGACGAGTACACATCGTGAATGACGGTCATCGAGAGACCCACTAGTCCCATACGAACAATATAATCGCGACACACAGTGATTCGTCCATTTACGACCATTTACCCCATAAACGAGGCAACTTTTTGTGAAATTATTCAGTAGTCACGACACGCACGGCCGGTATCACGGCAAATGTAGGTAGGTATAGACAGAACAGCAATAGTTTAGTAACTCAATCAATTCGGAACAACGTCGGAGACTATGTCCCGTCGCGGCATGCGGGTTTATTGAATACCGTTATCTAAATTGTGGGGTCTTGATGTCCCCAACAAAGATTAAATTAACAGGTCGAGTGCAGGCTACAGCCGAGGGGTCTGTTTCGCAATTGTAACATCGGCTTTAATGCCCGATCGCGTACCGCACGATATAATCCCACTGTTGTGTAATAGGCCTAATTGAACTGTCGTTACGTTATTACGTATTGAGTGGCCGCGTTTTGTGTCCATCCAGCCCGTGAACGTAATCCTAATTAGTTAGTGTTATATCCAATGTTTAACATGTTCTACGTATAATGGATTTGGTAGCCTTTCAGCTGATTAAAATAACCAGCGACCGTATGATTATGATAAAATGTGTGTTTTAGCAACACAGGCTCGTTCATCTATGCAAGAAACATTTGGGTTGAATTAGATGCAACATACCAAACTGTTGTGGAAAACTTTTCTAACCGCTCGTTATCTTTCCGTCACAATTTTACCTAACATGAATCTTCAGAATTTAAATTACTCCATTATCTGTTGGTCTTAAAACTCTGATTGATCGAAATATTCATGCAATAACTACAAAATAAATGTACTTACGGCATTGCTATGTGTTTGATCGGTCTTGAGCTCCTTGTGGTTGGAGAACTGAACATAGACGGCCCTGCCGCGGAGCTGAGCGACGCAGCCGCCGAAGTACGCGACCATCGCCACTGCTGATATCTCCTCCGCCATTTCGAGGAATGCCTGTATGAAACATGATGGAGTTTTAGTATAAAAAGTAGCTCGGCACGGCAATAGCAGCAAAGATCCTTGTTCAGTTTATGCCTAGTAGGTACCATGGAGAAAGGCGCCAGATCAAAATGATGAAGACGTGGTATGTAATACAGGTTTTTTGTTAGTTTCAATAGCATTTGGATCTATTTAGTGCATAGGGATTAAAACCGTAGATAGATCTTCCGATTAATCCTAGTTCTCAAACTGTAAACGTAGTTCGATTCTGCATCTATTCCAAACATTCTAAACACCATCTTTCAACGTCGAGTATCGAGCAAGACAGAATAATAGTTCCCTACTCTTTTGTTTGGTCGTTAAAACGTACAAACTCCTCGCTCGGAGAGATAAATCAATTGTTTAACAACAGCGGTAGTGTAATGCGGCGCACCCCAACTAGGTTTGTGTTTGCCGGGCCCATGGAGTCCAATTAATCGGATCCGAGGCCCGGACTATACATAAACCTGGGAGTACTTCATAGTTTCCCACGCAACGACTGATCTGCAGTCTATTCTGTAGTCTGCAATACTGCATCATTCTCCAAAAGCGTCATGATTTCAATGGCCGTTCTGTCTGTAAATTCATCTATTCCACGTCGTTTTCAAACGCGCAGTATCCCGCTTTAGGCGTTGGACGAAACACACGGCTCTTTGTGTGTGTTATCCCGCAAATTAAATAGAATACTTGCCTGGGGCTAATTAAAAATATTCCTATACACGGCGATGAAAAGCGGGGTCAGCGAAAAAAAATGGATTAGGTACCTATCATGTTAACTAAGCATTTGCATGATATATTTTAGGAGTTCGTTTTGGTTAGCTATTCGTCAGATAAATAGTCGATTATGAGTATACGGGAAAACGACTACAAAATAATAATAATACGCTTGGAAGCCTTTGCCCAACAGTGGGACAGCTAGGGCTTAAAAAAAAAAATGCTGTGTGCGTGTGAAATGAATAGTGTTTTCGAAGGAAGCAAAAATTCGCAATAGTAGGTTAAGTTAATGAGATAACTTAGTTTCACGTTGTAGGCACAATATATAAGCGTATCATTCAAGAAAATCCCGTATTAGATCACAAGAGTAGTTAGCAAAATCTCATCCCATCGAAAACTATTACGGGATCAAAATCGATGCAGTACAAATTAATAGAACCGTAGCTGTCACGCGAGCGACGATCGTAAAATAGTGTCAACGCCTCTTTCGCTTTAATCACCGAGAGTGGGGGCGATTGTCCGCACCCACTCACATCGGTGTTTGCCCACCTCTCCACAGATGGCGCCTTTGTAACCGGACTCTCACAGGTTCGGTAACCATCGACTACCAACGATACTTTTCATCATCCACTCTGAGTGCGTCAAAGGACTAGAGTCGACCACGTTCGGTACTTTATATTGATTAGTTTCAAATAATCTGGCCATGTGGGAACCTCACTTCACGAAAAGATTTTGATCATACGATTTTTTACGCTTTGAAAATACCCAAATGTTTTTATATTTTCTTAGATAAACATTCGCAGCGCGTTATATTTAAAGGTAAAATATTTAAATCGCAAATAGAATGAGAGGAAACTTATGAAAATTTTCCAGTACTTTGCACCTCGAGTGTGACTAGAAAAGGACACAGAATATTTCATAACAAAAGGCAAGTAAAGAGCCTGTGACCGTTCATAAAAAGGGATTCGACTTGTTTCTCGTGCTAGAAGAGAGATTGTTTTCCTTCACGCCACGCTATATACAGGGTGGATGTCATACGAGCTATTTATTAGACGGGATAACATTGTCGCGGCTGCCTCCTGCGTTCCCGTAATAGGATTTTCTTTTTATTATTTTATTTCTCGGTTGTAAACTAACTCATTTTTAATTTGTCAGCGGGAAATCGTAAATTTCTCATTGCACGTGCTCGGTGGGTGTTTCGACGTAAAATACGCAGTAAAACCGGCTGGATGTTGCCTTATAACCTGCTCGTACTTCGCGCTCGCGTGATGATGTGAACATACTTTTTGATGGATTACTAACTGTACCTCGCCAACTTGTTCCTGGACTTAACACTCCGCGGATATTGCGCACTTGAGTAAACGCCATTGTTTTATTTTAAGAAGATACTTCACCTCAACACGACCAGAAACGGATACAGAAATTTAATAAAATATGATCGTTAAATATCATTCGAGGAGGTCAATCACGGTAAACGTATCTCGATCTACATTCATTCATGGGCCCTTCTCGACCCAAATTGAAATTTATATTAGATGTCATCGCCTTTAATTTCCGCAATGTACAATTTTAGATGCAATCTCTCCCTTGGGTTTCAATTCTCGAAGTGTACTTTTTAAATAAGCTGGTAAAAATGGGAAAGGGGCCTGAAATGTAAGAGTGAATATTTGTTCCAAATTCACCGTTCATTTTGACCCCGCAATAGATAAACGTCGCTCGTTTGACGGGGGTTAGTAGGGATGTCGATCATACTAAAATTGCTTTCCATCGTCGGCGTTACATTTTGTTTTAAAATATACAAAGCGTCATTTATCGTGGGCCTTCAATATTTGGGGTCGTATTTGTTGTTTCTTCAACAAAAGATCCAGAAATAGGTTGAATGTTTAGTTTGTTTACATAGCTTCTAATCTCCTAATATTTTGATCGATATGATCGTCGCATTCACATGACGAGATTGTAGATACTGCAAAAATAAAGAATCGTGGCAACTTCCCAGCAATACTCATTAGTGCTGCATCTAACAAATCCTCAGTCATCTCTTGTCCCCCTAATACTGCAGTTACAATAAAACGTGGGTAGGGGTAGGCTGTGACAATGGTTAGCGGCCTATTTGCGGACAAGCCGTGCCTGCCACTTGTTGTGCTTCCTGCGGAGGCGAGCGCCATTGTAACTAGAGTAGCTACATGACCGACTTCATTTGTTAAATGAGGCCTGATCGGTTATGTGGCCTAAGTTTGGCTAATCTGCCTTCGTGGTTGACGAGAGGCTTGCTAAAGTTGTGGTTAATTATGTAGATGTTCGTTTAATGGTCCATTGTGAAGCCGAGCTCAATAGAGCTACCACAGATGGAAATAGGCTAGACTTACACCGTGGTTTACTAGCCTATTTTACGTTTTTATTATTATTATCCATTATTGCATAAAACAAATTTCTCTCTCATTGGTAAAACAAAATCTCGTGCAATTCAAACACGGTAAGTACCCTAATTAAAAGGATTACATTTACAAACCAATTTACCAAAAACAAATGTAGTATCTTACCTGGTTTTTGCCTTTAAGGACGAGTACATTAGTGACCCTCCCGAAGGGCAGGCCGAGTTGTATGATCTCGGCTTCTGTCGTCTCATTAGGGATGTTCCGTATGTGGATGACCCGCGACGGTTTGCCAACATTCTGTTCGAGTTTCACCTGGTAAAGAAAGTAAATGTTAATTAAAACTTATTTTAAAGCAAATTATTAAAGTAACGGAAGATTATAACAATATTATTCAAAGGAGATAAAGAGAATCTTTCAGTAGACAGAAATAACTACGAAAGTCTTGCATAGGGTGTAGAGCGCGATGATCCGTAACAAAACGGTGTTCGATTCTGGCGGAGCAAATGCGAATGTAAAAGGCGCACAGCGTATAAAATGACCGTTCTAATATACATAAATAAAGCTAGCATTGTTCGCGAGGAAGAGCCGGTTGGATAATTGAAAAGTCGATGTAGTATAATTGTCGAGGCTTATCGGGCCCAACCCCGATGTGGGCGCCATTGTTCCCCAGAGAGCCTTTTGATTACGGCGGCGGGCTCGAACCGAGTCCCGAATATATTGTAGCTTTGTATGACACTTCACTTTTCATTGAAGTGAAAAGAGCAACCTTTATACCGCAATTTACGATTATAAAAAAATCATAAACAAATTAAATAAAATTCTAAACCTCATGAACAACTTAAAGTATAATAAAACCGGGTTATCAAATATTTCCGAGGTTATAATTATGTTTTCGAGGAAATCTTGGCAGACATTTCAGTTGGAACAGGGAATAAGATTTGGGGTGTTGCGGGGTATCTAAGCGTCTCCCTTTTTACGTTCTTTGGCGGGCGGCGAAGCGTGGAGGTGTAACAAATGAGTCTAATGCCTATTAGTTCGACCTTGTTAAGTTCAGACAAAGTGAGCAGCTGGTCTGACAAAAGTGCAGGGAAAAGTCGAAACACTTGGAGAACTGTTCCATTGAGGCTTTTAGTGGCTCGACTCCGTTTTCTGTTGATACAGTGCGATTGACTTTTTAATTATCTGCCTTCAATTAAGAAGTATCTATAGACTTCAGATTTCTTCAGCTTTTTTTTTCAGAAGTCAGTGCGAACTTCTTTACAAAAATAAACAATGGAGAAAACAGTTTTTGCTTTACTATTTTAATCAAAATTATAATACGGGGCAGGTAAGTACAGATTATACAATCTCTTTAGTAAGAAAAACATTGTAACGTCCAACTGGACCTACCCAACCAAGAAAAAAAAACAATTGAACAAAACACAAACAGCTAACTAAAAGAAAAGAGTACACAGATATAATATTTTGTTCATCCCGAATTTCGTTAGAATCGACATCAAAAGAACCAAATCTCCGTAAATAAACAAATAAAAAATATTTTTCCAAAGTGACTTGCAAAGGGAGGAATAAATCGTCGCACACGCTCGCCCACCTCGAAGGTACCCTTCGGTATTTTCTCTTCTCACGAAAGAAAACAACTGGTACGTAAAACGTAAAGAAGGACATTACTTTCGCTGGGTCAGAAAATCTGCGAGGAACGATTTCCACATCAGGCACTTTAAATCATCCGCTCCGTCTCACATTTCATCCATAAATATTAAATCTTGGCTTGGTTCTTTGGATGGAAAAAAAGCTATCGTATGACATTTTCCCTGTGAGGATTTCCCGGAATCGGTCAATTTTCCCGGTGATCGCGCCGGCCGTGTTTATTGAAACACTATTTCTCAGTTGGCCGCGTCTACGGCACCATATCATTAACTATAACTACGTCCTCACGAGTGTTGACGTCTACGTCGACCTATCGACACCGATTTTATCGTTCAGACGGTAATTAATTAATACGTCTGCTTCCATTTTTATAACTTTCTTTTTCATGATATACCTACTTCGTAGCAGTTTATGAACTCGTTAATTTATATTGCACCTCAATATAAATTAACGTTTTAAATCAGGTGCCGAATAACATAACTGCTATCTAAAGTACAAGTACAGTCAAATTATGGAGAAAGACTAACCATCGATCAGAACTGTTTATAACTTGTTTGTACATTATAGAGTTATAAATTCGCTGCATCAAACTTATCATGTTTGCTAAAAAAAAGGAATACCGGTACTTGTCTGTGCTGTATTTAAAAATACTCAGTGGCAGTTTAATGATAGAAAGCATTTTTCCTCAAAGGAAAACTTTGTGAACAGTTTAATTTAACCGATATTTTTTCCATCTAAATGCTCTTTGTTTTGTATATTTTTCATTGCAAACCATTTATGCTAATAGCGATAATTGTTTTAGGAGTTGGTTTTGGTCTAGGAATATAAAATTTAGTCTCAAAATTAATCTGTTTTTTATAAATACTGAAGTCGTTATTAGGTAAGTAGCTGTTAGCAATGCCACGAACAACGCTAATACCTGATTACAACATAACTAACCAACTTCAAACACATCTGAAGCATCCGAATTTGTAATCATGTAACGCCCCCGTAACCGAACACTAATATTGGCACGTTCAAGTAAACGTAACACGAGTCAAATGTACCTGAGCACACTAAGTATTCTGCTTACGGCGCGTTGACAAACGCCCCGTCGACGGTCGCACTGTGACTAAGGAAACGACATTCTGTAATCCGCTTGTGGCAGGGGTACTACTATCTTAGTACAAAACCCGTAGCTTCGGTCAACGTTTGTGTGTTTATCACTTACGACCATAAGATTAGTTAATGGGCGTTTACTATCTTAGACAAGTTAGACAATCAACGAAAATACCGGCCCGTATGAAAATAAATTAAAAGTTTTCAGTGAATCCCACTCCCTATTCATTCTGACAACACATCGAGAGTCGGGATAGCTGTCTAATTAAGTTATCACCAATTTTTAGTTCGTATAACATACTGATGTAAGTGAGATGGGGCAGTAAACGCCCGAAGCGTCGGCCAAAGCTACGGGTGCCGTGCTTAGATAGTAGTACCCAGACCCGTCAGAAACGGACGGTATTACCCCGTTTGAGAACCCCGTCTTATTTTTTAACATCTGTCAGGAATCATGTTAGGTTTTAAGTCTTGTTTTTTTTTTTTAAATGCCTAGTAATAGTCGTTTCAAGCTAACGATATTATATATTTAATACTCGTCGCTTACCTGTGTTGGATGGCTAGGTACTTTGCATTGGATTAGCGATACGGTAAATTGACAACGAAGACGGTTTATATGAAATTTGGTTCCCACTAATTAGGTAGTTTAGTGAATGTCCGCTGCGGAAAAGCTGCATATGTTTTTTGTGTTAAAAAGTTATTATATCTGTTACGTATTAAAATGGATATTCCAAGTATTTACCTGCCACCCAAGTTACGGCATAAGGCAGACAATGACTGAGCGAATATCAAAGAAACGGCCCTCGAGCCTACAGCGTAATCGATTTCGTGATGCAGGAAAACTTCCCACAAATATTTATTTTATCTACGCAAACAAAATGTATGGGAAAATTCACAGTATATTCGCGTAAGAGGATTCGTTAAACTTTTAGCTGTACTGTTTATTATTTAGTAAATTAATATTGTGCTAAGTAGCTTTTGGTTCTTTCAATTTAGTGAATATACCCGAGTGAGTTGTTAGAAAATATGATAACAATCGTTTTGTAACATTTCGCGTCGCTTCTTGCTTTTAAACGTTTAAACATTTTAAGATAACTGTAGAATGTCGAGACATTTTCAAGATGATTTTCTGTATTTTAACCAGAAATTCTCGTCTTAATATGTAAAATGTTGTCGTAACATGTAATTGTGGAATATTTAAAATATTTCTATTAAACCTTTCTCAGGTTAGAATAGGATACCTTGAATGCTGGAAAAAACAAGCAGTTTCCACTAAAGTTACCTAAGTATTTCTGCAAATGTTGGTTACTTTTGTCACGTCTTTGATGTTTCGTAAATCTAGATTACATCAACTTTTATATTACAACACAAACATCATCCATTCAGGATTAAGTGGATAAAGTTAACGCTTAGTTTAGAGATAAACTACGTTTATTGATGGCCCGTCATTTGAGAAATAATGTACTATCGCGGAGAAATATCTCAAAGTCAGTGTTGGAACCCTTGAACTAATAACAATTGCGATTTAGTGAGGCGTTCAGTAGCAACTCGATGAAAGTTTGAGTACCACAGGTAGGAGGCACAAGTTCTCATGTACGAGCGATATTTTAAGCGTAGCGCAAGACTTGGCTTGCGATAAATGTTAGATTTCTCTAAAAGGTGATAGTTTTCGTTTACCTATACATAATGAATTTTGTACAGTACATTTTATTCTTTAAATTTGACAAACATTATGATCTATAAACCCAATCCAAACCCACAACATTTAATCGACATACGAGTACCTATGGATAAATGATAACACATAGGTATGTTTAAATTAATTATAAACTATCTGTGTATCAAACAACCAAATCCGATGCAACTTTTCCTATATGGGTTCCGTTTTTTCTTTTGAGGTACGGAACCCATAAAAGAAACAAAGCCTCCTTCAGCAAACAATAAACAAATCCAATCCAATATCCTCTTGAATATTGTTTCTTAGCCTCCAACAAAAGTTTTTACTAAAACAATCCACCATAATTGATTCTTATGGCTTGCACCGCACTTGGAGTTGCATCCGCCGTTAAAATTTCAAGAGCATTATTACACCAGAAATCGTTGGAGTCGATTCGTTGAAACTTTTAATTGGCCGTCTAGTGGAATATTGTATTTCAATGCTGACCATCAATGATATTATTTGATACAGATTGAGAGGTACTTCCGAGTTTACTATAGTTGGAACACCAAATTAGTACAAGCACTCCATTTATGTATTGACTAGTTATTATACCTCTACTAATTGGCGCTCTATAGAAATTATTCGCAAAATGTCGGCAGGAATTGGTATGAAACTGTATTATGGGCTTTATCGATGAATTTGATGAAAATATCAGTAATAATAACTGGTCTGTTATGAAAATAGAATTTAATAGCTGCATCATTTATAATTAGTACAGAATTTCAAATCAACCTGAAACTAGTAATAGTACTATTAGATTTCGATACTTTATAAAACATCGGTGAATTTTCACGTAGTAGTAAAAAATCTTAGCGTCTATCTTTGTGTCAAAATAAAAAAGAAGACTAACAAAACCTCTTATCTTTTGTGAAAAGTTATAAAAATCAGGTGCAGGAAATTGGTTTGCCGATACGTGTGGCGACGACAGTCGAATCGATAAACTTAGTGTTGTTCACTGGTTTAAGATACCCACTACGATACTGTACTTGAAACTTACGTGATGCTTCATAAAATTGGAAGGTGCATCCGCATGTAAAAGTTTCCATAAATAAGGATATCGAAGTTTTTGGTTTTAGTTTCGAGATTATAAACTGTGATGAAGTTGTTGGCTTAATAATAGCTGCACGGGCTTACTTTCAAGATTAAGCCGATTTGATAAGATAGCTAACGTCCGGGATCGCGGGACTTATTTCCATCACCGTGACCCCGGAACATAAAGGGCTATTGAAGGACACCGTGGATTTTATTTAGTACAACTGTCAGTCCCTCCCGCCCTGCCCGGAGTGGGAGGCCTCATTTGATGATTTTACCACGATAAAAAAAAGGTAGAACGTGGAAGGGTGCTAAAATCATCAAATGAGTCCGCCAGCCCTGGGTAGAGTGGAAGGGAACGTAATTTTCTTACTGACTAAAAATCAACCCCGTTCGGTTGTCCTTTGCGTCTCAAGACAGTCCTGCGACACATGCCTGAATATCTGAGTTTTGTGTTTCTCGTCAAGCACGATCATTTGTCCCAGCTGTCGTCACAGATGGTGATTGGTCCAAAAGTCCTACGAGCGCCTCAAAGAGTTGTCAATCCTACGGCTCAAGAGAACCAAGCACCTGCCGGGGTCGCGGGACTGTCTAAACAGCTTACCAAGACCCTGAAAGACAAAGGGCTGTCGAAGGAACAACGTGGATTTTAGTCAGGACGAGTCTGGAAGTCCGTACAGCCTCATTTGATGAATTTACCGCGTAACAAAAACAAAAACGGTCCTAAAATCTTATAACCAGTCCTACCATGAAGTATTGTTAGTGTTAGGTACTACCTTGTATTATCTCGGTTGTTGGTTGAGGTCAGACAAGCAGTCGCTCATGGTTAAATACTTGGTATTCAGCTGAATCCGGATAGACTAGACCCCATCATAATTGGAAAGAGGCTAGGTAGATGAGATGAATAATAATAGTAAATGTGATACAAATAGATACATATTGTTATAGGAAAAGTTAATGATCGTCGGCTTTTAATATGATGTGTATACTTCAGCCTTTTTATAGCCAATAATAGGAGGCAACCGTAATTTTCCATCAGTTTCCGTGATACATAATTATTTATGTTTGTAAGGAAAGTCACTGAGGTTTTTACTGTTGTTATTTATTTAATGGTTCACGTGTGTTGTGAAATATCCTTGCTTGTCATAATATCGGTCTTAATCGTAAGCATAAATAATAATCCAACAAAATGATGTTGTTGTATGCTTTTCTGCACCGTTTTGTGAACCACATTGGTGAAATACACTTGTCCTTATATTATCTATTTTCCTATATTAATTTTATATTATTTATTACATTTAAAAATATAGTCAATAGTGGTCAACCGGTAACGGGAACAGGGTCCAAGCTATCGGCGGTCAGGACTCCAAATAAAGGAACCTCCCAACCTCCTCCTTATTTATTTATTAATTAAAAATATTGATACTAAATAACTTACTAAAATGTATGCCTAACTGGGTTTCAAACACGACCGCGCCAAAGCCGATCTCAAAATAAAAACTTATTTTTTATCTTTACTTTCAGACTTATAAGCTCTTTCCCAAGAACATTCCAGAAGGAAAGTGGTGGAACATCCACACTTTACTCAGCTAGGTGCTAATTCATCCATGCATAAGAATGGGACAACTTTGCGCCGGTAAACTTTTAATAGTGGCCTTCCCTGGGCCTGAATCGCTTTGCAACTTTCAGCCATTTTGCCTTAAGAACATTATTCATTGAAATACATATTGTTATCCTTTAATCCATAATTAAGTTTGATGGTGGCTTTTATAATAGTTTTTTTTATAATAACGAGCCATTCGATTTTAAATAGAATGAAAAACATAAATTATAATAAACCGTATTGGTCAGCTGATACAATTTGAGACCAACCAACTCATGTAACGTAACACTATGTTTTTTATAACAATTTTATTTTATTTTTAAGAAGCAATTGAAAGTACATTTTCAGTGAAGACGGAAGAGGTGACCTGTTGGTTGTTAAGAATGATAAAAAAGAAAAAAAGGACACTCATAAATCATCAGGAGGCAATATGGAAGGTGTATTTTTAGAGTAGCCTCTAAAATAAACTTATTGAGCTGATAGATTTTAATGTCAAAATTTTCTACAGTGAATAATCATCAACCCCCAAGATTGATAAAACAGATCAAACTCCTATACATTTACATCGAATGTTACTAATAACGATAACAAACCATAAAGGTGTACAGTAAACATTCCCCTCTATGTGTAACTATGTCTTAAATCACACGTACCATAAGTTTTTGTTTGAACAGACACTCAGCCCGTGTTCGTGGTAGGAAATCGTAAAATAAGATAGCCAAATGGTTTTAGTACCCCCTAAAACTAGCAGTAAAATAGTAAGTGCCCGGCAATGAATATCTTTATGAGATCATTTGATTGATTACTGAATTTTCTGGGAACGAAATCAATGAAGCCGAGTCGCCGACATTCGATTTTGGAAACCGCTTCATTAATATCGTAAGTTTATTTAAGAGACAACTTAGGAATGTAACACGAAAGAGAACTTTGTTTACTCGGTTTCATTAGTAAACAATATTGATGTTAATTGTTCTATTAGCAACTAAACTATGTACTAACAAAGTCAATAAACGCGGTCGCGTTATTTGCGTACGCGCTTAGCACTCACAATACGCAAATATCTTACAGCTCCAAAGGCTGTTTAGGGTACTTTACTAAATGAGTTATTCTTGCCTTCAGAGCGTCATCCGAATATAAAACAGTAAGCTATTTATAATTTAGCCAGTTAATTTACCGTTTTCCACCGAGTGGGCCAGTTTAAAAAGAAAATAACAATTAGGTACTCCAATGAATAAGAAAAAAGGGACACAGATCGTAAATTCTTCTCCAAATAAGATCAGCAGTCAACCTGTGCAAGCGAGGTCGTAACTCCGTAAGACAACCTCGTAAATGCTTAAGTAGTGGTAAACGCAGTCCCCAGACATCTTCTGATTTGATTGATCTTCACAAGGTAGACCCTTTGCGTTTTTACAGGAAACGTCAAGAAAATGAGGAAAAAAACGGGGAACATAATTAATTGCTTGATTTGGACATTAATGACCCGGTCGAAGAGGACGAGGGTTGATTAGTGTGTTTTCTACAAACGTGCTCTCTGACATTGGTATTATTTCAACGAGAGTATTTTGCTTAATACGCTCATACGTATGACATCAAAGTTGAACGAACATTTCAAGTCAGTTAAAACAGTCTGCATTTTCCATACAATTTGAACTGGAAACTCGAACACATTAAAAATTTATATTTGTTTTTCCCTGTAACGGCCCAAATACATCTCATAAAACATTCTATATAAAAACAGAGGCTCTGAGTTTTCCTTCAATATTTTCACAGCATGAAGTGTTTGCAGTACAACACAAAGAGAGAACATAAAAAAATACTTTTAAAAACGAGTCGCCATTCCGCCGATAGGCACCAAATGAATATTCAGGGTAACAAAGGAGAAGGGGTGTCGCAAAAAGGCACTGCCTTAATTTTCATAGTAGAAAAAAAGCGGGGCAATCGCAAAACCATAAAATAGCAAATAAATAAGCAACGTTGGGACACGTCCCTATTTAATTATGAATTAAGGCCGAGCAGTAACGAGATCACAATGTAATTAAGATTACTGCGGCGAGGTTTTTTCAGGGCGCCCCTAACAAGTGAGAGTAAATGGACGGCAAAACGCCGCGAAACTAAAATGGCTACCTTGTTTTGCTTGAGATAGGGAATCATTTAATGAATCTTGTTTGGGAATACATGATTACGAAGTAATGGTTCTTCGATGTATTGTAACAGATTACTTGTTTAGTGGCTTAATGATCCGGTAATCTAAGTTTAACGTATATCAGAACCACTATATACTTATAAACTGGAGCAGAAATAGAAATTCTTCGAAGTTCGGAAATAGGCTGGAATAAAATACTCAATTTAGAATAATATTATTCCCACGTTTCTTGGGTTGATATTAATGTAATAAAATACTAGGTACAGGTAAAGTGGTACCTAAATACCTTCCAATTTACTGTAATTCGCGATATCGTGTAGAAACGAAAAAAATAATAACTTCTTCAGAGCTACACCATCTGAAGTCTACAAGAATCATTAAATAGGTTTTAGATATAATTCCAATTGGAAAAAAAATACATTTCTCTTGTACGCAACAGTCAGTATGATATTTTATTTTCGCAGTGACATAATGACCGGTGACAGCGGGGGAAATAAACTGCCTGAGGGAAGAATAAGAAAATGGTTTCTTTTCAACGAGACGGTTCGCTTCTATTTAATTTGCGTAAATGATACCTACGGCGATGTTAAATATAAGGTTTGGGAATGAGAACACACTATTAAAGTATTACTTACGTTTACCGAAGAGTGTTTACCCTCTCAGGTTATTACGAAGTATGATGCTCCCAAGAAATATCGAGGGGCGGTAATATATTGAGTTTAAGACTTTCAGCAGTGCATATGTAGTGACAGGTCCATCGGTTACTTAAGGTGCTACACTTTCTTTCGCCTAAATTGTTTGTAATATTCTGGTATTATAAAATCGTATTATTACGTTATTGTTAGTTTTTATACCAATTCTGAGGATATGAACAAATATTGCAAGATAAAAACACCTCTGTTTAAAATATATTCGAATGCAATTTGCAACAGAATGCAGTTTTTAGAGCTCCGTACCCAAAAGGTACCACGGGACTGTATTACTAAGACTTCGTTGTCTGAGCGTCAGTTTGTCTGTGTGTCTTCTAAAAAAAAACAGAATATTATAAATATTTAAGGTCCTACACATCAGACATTTTTTTTTCACACGTCTACGAAATACTTCATAGCAGTCATGAATTGAGTGTTCTTAAATTTAATTGCAGTTTTAACGTAAGCAGTAGTGCTAATTAGCTCACCCAGAGACTTAAGTCGCGCCTTTAAACTCAACATTTTCACACATTTCAGTTTGTGCGTAGCTACCTTAGTTCAAGTACTTACACACGTAGAGAAATATTTAATAATAGTTACTTCCCGTGGTTTACCCCCTCTGTTCCTATCGGTCGTAGTGTGATTTTATAAAGCCGATAGCCTTCCTCAATAATTTCAATTCGAACTAACCGTTTCCGAAATAAGCGCGTTCAACCAAACATATAGCATCATATTATAAGATATAGATAAATCCTGACCTTTTTTATCGTGGTAAAATCATCAAATGAGTCCTCCCGCCCAGGGTAGAGCGGGAGGGACTGTTAGACTTGTACTGACTAAAATCCACGGTGAAGGACACCGTGGATTTTAGTCAGTCAGTCAATAGCCCTTTACGTTCCAGGGTCACGGTAATGAGATAAGTCCTACAACCCCCGAAGTCCTGCGACCCCAGATAAATCCTGACCTAGGAATGTAACACATTATTCGGTTTTAATGGATGATGCAATCTATTAGGTGGTCGGTACATACGGCTAGCACTGGTCTCGACAAACAAAGAACTGTTTGTACAGTTACAAACAAAGTGTGCATGCAAAACTCGCCCCGTATTTATGTAAATATACGATGAAACAACTGTACAGTAGAAAAGACCCAAAACTGCGACCTTGTTTGTTTTTATAACTGTTTTCTTCTGTGTTGATTGTTTCTACCTTTTACCACGCGTTTTGTATAGAGATTTTTCTTTTTAACCTCCAGAATCTCGTTGATTAGTTGTGTTCATTGTTTACATTGTTGATGCTTTCAACCTGCCGGTTTAGTTAACGTTACATTGAAATAAGGGCAGTGAACCTATAAAGTGTTGTTTATTAAAGTATTGTGTTTTACAGCGTATGTAAGTGTTGTGCTAATTAAAATATTTTACAGCTCATTTATTTGAAACTACAAGTTACTCGTATATGCATTACAGGGCACTAACTAATTTAATTTGTGCATAACGTTATACTGCATACCTCCACCCGAAACAAAGCTGAGAATTGTACCCCTTGCGAATTATTCGAAATTAATGTGGAGTAAGATATGGGAGATATGTTAAAAATAACAAATATAATAACAAGCCGATAGAATATCACATCTTGTTGCAAACGCAATAAATTACACCTACCGGAGGAGTGAAACGGGGAAATGTTCAAAGAAATAGGATAACGGAAGTTCCTTTCATGTACTTTAAATTGTTTTATGAATATTGAACAAAGGACCTTATATTTACGCATCCGTATTCAATTAATATTTAATTCGGAATAACGTTACGTTTCTTTTTTATCAATTTTCATCCTGTTAAAATTTTAATTAAAAAATCATGAAAAACATCCTTGAAAAAATGAGTATAAATTATTTTATATTTTATTTAAGGCCTATACACACTGACCACTTATTAAGGGTTAACAACCGGTTAACCGTATCGATTTAATTTCTATATGTAAAAATCCATCCGGGTATCGACAACTCAGGGGTGGAGATTAATAAAAATTTGGGCCCCAAACCCTTAGGGTAGCTCTTTATGGCACGTTGGCTTTTTACGAGGGACCTTTTATTTTAATACTTATTACGGTTTCGCGATTTCGCCGTTTTATCGCGATTAATCGTTTTTCAGTTAATTACACATTTCAGCAAAAGAAGTGCCGTTAAAATGGTAAGTAAAGGAATGAGTTATACCTATTTATTTCGTCTTTGTATTGTGTAGATGACTTTAACGTTCATTTTAAATTAACGTTAAATTTATCTAAAATGGTGCCTGCGCGGCGTGATTGGCGCAGTGGCTGTACGATAGGACTGGCCTGTTGGTCTAGTGGTTAGTGACCCTGACTGCTATGCCGGGGGTCGTGGGTTCGATTCCCACCCGGGACAAATGTTTGTGTGATGAGCATGATCATTTGTTCTGTGTCTGGGTGTAATTTATCTATAATATGTATGTATTTAGAAATATATACTCGTCAAAACAAAATAGGGGCCACTTATTAAATTGCACTTTAATCAAGTATCACTCTTATTCTGTGTACATAATAGATGGTAAATACCTTGTTATAGTTTCTTTCAAGTATTAATATTGTTTCTACTGCATAATTGGAAATTCATAACTTTTTTTAAATTAGATACTTGAGATTTCTTAGAATTTACGGTTTGGTGTTTATTATTTTTCAAACTTCTAACGGAGTTTTCTTCGACTTATACAGCAAGTAGGCTATAACGATTGTTTAATCTCATAATGCCATTTATTCGGAGACATAAGGATGCAAAAACAGCCACTTAGGGTGTTACCTTAATCCAGGGGGGGCATAGCCAGAACAGGTAGGTCTTATGGTGGAATATTCGCAACCAGTGGTTCAAAAAGTTTGAAACTGGTCTCAAAAGACGGGTAATATCACCAGACGCCTCGATCCAGGAAGAAAGTAAGTAAGTAAAGCCTAAGCAGACCATAAAGTTTGATTAACCGCGCAAATAGAGCGAAAATCTACCGCGCGGACCGTACAAACTCCATTGCGTTGAGCTACAGGCACCCCTATAAGTGACTAGACTATTCCGAATCGACTCCATGAAGACTAACAATACTCAAGAAGATGCTTGGTTCTCCTCCATTTAACTGGAGCGTATGGTGCAAATCGTGAAACATATGCAAAGAGAAAAATTTATTAACTGTTTTGAATGGGCTTCATTGCTTTTTATTTATGACTGCAGGCTTATTTTTTTTAATAAAGACTGATTCATTAGAGTGTAGAGAAGATCTAAACAATAAGTTTCAGATCCTTGCACTCTTGAAACAGACTATTCCGATGAGATCTAAATTATGCTCTGGGGCGGCTGTCTCTATCACGCAAAACTGAGCTCGCACTTCGTAATAACGTTGCTGTAACTGCGCAAAATTGCGTAGCGAATATGGAGCAACTCCACATTATCCCATTCGCACAGCAACGAGTACCTGAGTTCATCTTCAAGCAGGATAATGGTCGAGCGAACACGACGTGACTAACAGTGCATACATTCGCTGACGTTCGAATTACAATGTTACAGTGGCTACTCAGGATTTTTAACTAAGTTTTATTCAGCAGTTAAAAGATGAGTTAAAGAGGAGTGCAAAAGAAAGTAAAATTCCCATCAACACCCGGCTGGATCTCATTAATTGTCTGAAAACTTGCTGGTAGAGAATCCCAAAGAAAATGTTTGGTATTAAATCCTGAACATTCCACCTCCATTAAAATGAGTAGCCCAGAGAGACACAGAGTTAAAAGAGAAGCTTTAAAGAACACTTTGGGACATTAAAGACGTTATTTTTTCGAGTTTTTTATGTTTTGTGTAAGTTGACACATTCCTTCAATTCCCCACTTTTCATTCAATTTCGTTTAATTTAGCGATTGATTGGAATACCAACTTAATTTTTGTGTATTTCCAAGTAAAATCGTTAATATTAATCAGATTCAGTCATTATAACCAGTAATATTTAAATATTATTTAATAAATCGACAAAAATCAGTTGGCCCTTATTTTCTTTTGAGTAGTATATAAGTATGTTCATCAGTTGTCTAGTGCCCATAACACAAGCTCTGCTTAGCTTGGGACTAGATGGCGTTGTGTGATAATTGTGGAATATTTATTTTATTTATTTATTTATTGGCACCTGCGGTACCTATCAAAGGTTCAGTATCTGGCCGAAAAGTTGCTATTCATGATCTGCCTAGCCTTTTCTCAAATATATTGGGGTCGTCGGCTTCCAGTTAAACCGGATGCAACTGAATCTCAGTATTTTACATGGAGCGACTGCCTATCGGACCTCCACAACCCAGTAACAGCAGGGAAATACGAATGATAAGATGGTTGTCAGACTTTAGAGGTTCTAACAGTAACGACTTATCTAAGATATACAAATGAAAGCCGTCGATACCGGCATTACGTGCTTTCCGAGACACGAAGGAAACTCGCTATGACAGATGGTCAACCATCCGCTGGCCAACCTCGGCAATAACTGCTTAACCCGGAAGATTAGCCTGTGCGGCTTTATTTATATATAATATGATATTGCAAGACATATATTTACCTTTTTCGCAGCAGAGTCCTGGTTGTTATTGTCAGCGTGGTGCGGAGCGGCGGGCGCCATGACGGTGACGCCACTCTGCGAAAGAAGCTCGTCGGAGCCTCTCTGTGGACAAAATATAAATACTTTGAATAAAACAGCTTTAGGATTAAACAAATTGAACATTGCTAATAATTTGTTACTACTTTATGGACACCACCAACGTTTTAAATAATAAACTATTTTGAATATAAACAAACTACTTTGTAATGTAAAAAGCTATCTATATTTTCAATACATATTTGTGACATGCTCAGTTGGGTGGCTAGTTTTAAGTCAAAAGCAAAAAAAAGCCTTATCTGGAATATACATTCCAGATAAGGCTTTTTTTTCCAAAACAAGTTTACGTATTTTTTCTGTCTCGTGTCGCCCACAAACACAAATACCCAGACCCGGTACAATTACTTGTAGACCAAAAATATTTGCACCGTTCGGGGAACGAATCCGCGAGACACAGAGCAGGAGTCGAAAGCTCAGTCACTGCACCAACCGTGCCGTCATTGTAGGTCTATTGTGCTAGTTTGAAAATGAGCAAAGATAACAAATACAAAGCGAACTATAGTAAATTATCCCAATGTTACGCCTTCTCATAAAATAAAGCAGTTCGAAATTAAATCAAATTCGTGGGTAATTTGAAATCAATGTTTGAGCAATTTAATTGAATATTTCCATCGAAAATCAGCACAGTTAACAGATGTATGCTGCTGTTCAAATTAAGTAGTACAAAATAGAAATCAAAATATAGGTGATTTAAAATCAATGTATGGGCAATAAAAGCGAATGCTTCTACTGAAAATTGCTAATTGGACTAATTGAAACGTGGAAAATTTTCAATTCGTCAGTTACAAAATGTTTGAATGATATTTTCAGATTTTTGTACCTGTGTAATTGTCCATATGAACCTAGTTGTGTTCTGGTGCAATTTCATATTTTCTTTACTGTACATATCGATAAAATACCAATCAGAACACTCTTTGAGACTGTCCTAATTGGTGTTCTATTGATAATAATTTATCGAGGCCAGCCAGAACGTATCAATATCAAGCTGTACTACATGTGAACCGAACCTTTAAACGACGAAGAATAAGGTCGAGTCGTTGCCAAAATATTGACAGGTGACTTTGCATGCGCGAAGACGTCATCTCCCTCGGCACAAAAGGAAAAACGTAACAAAATAAAACAAAAACACAATTCCGGGGACACGCCAACGCACACGTCAACCCGCCCTTCCCCGGGATCAATCTCAATTTAAGACGGCGAAATGACAGACCTCAGCAGTTAAACGCACCGGGCTAAGGTATAAATCACGCTACGTAATAAAGAAAACGTACAAATGACGCAACACCGCGGATTTTGTATCGCGAAGCTCACACCTGGCGGCGTCGCCTGAATATCACTCACGCGAGACACTTAATAAAGCCGAACACATCAATTGTTCCTAACGCGAAAAATGACAGACGGTAATACACAAACCAACCTATGTAAACTTAGATTCGATTATGAAAATGCAAATTAGGAAAGTAATCTGTTATTACAAACATTCACATCAAGCCCACGTAATCCCTTCGAATTGTTGGCAAGCCTTTTTATTTTATCTGAGCAGAATGTTCGTGAAACTTCACAGTATTTTAAGGTAATAATAAATTCGAAAACAGAGTATGCAGATTTTGTTTAAACTAAACTCCAATAAAAGAAAACCTTTTAGCTCTTAGTTTCGCATTTGTGATAACTGTGACCCTTTATTTGCATTTTACTTAATATTATGAAAAACGGATAAAGGTAACAACGGGATTCTCATTTTTCAGCTTTCATTGTAGAAAAAGGAACGTTCTCGCTGAAATAAAACCAACGTTCGCGAGTCCTATTCCTTGGAGTAATTTCGTAGAGCGCGTGTAATAATTGCCCGAAATTAAATAACATTTTTCACAACAACGAAAAAACAGCACGGATGAAAATTTTGCGGAAGGAAGGCGGATTGTGTTGGGAAAGAGGGCAGTTATCGTTTCCTTCGCAATTTCTCAACTTAATGGAGAATGATGTTGAATGATGCCTTCATGATGAAGACAATGGTGACATCGGGTATAAATACGGGGACTAACGTTATTTGTCTAGAGGCTCATCAGTAGCAGGTAGGACGAATCCGTCAGAAACAAAACAGCTGCTCATATTTTGTTTAAATGATCGACGCTTATTTTTTACGTGGACTTTTTATTACAGTACCTACCTTTGTATTTGTATCAAAACAAGTTCGTTCGATCCCTTTTGTTACAAAAAATAAAGTTTACAAAAGCAAAACTATTTATCTATAATAACTAAGTAATATCGCAATGAAATGAACTTATAAATAAAAAATGTGATCTGTCCAATTACGTGCGTAGCTATGTACGAATGGGACCTACGACGCAAAATCAATTCCCTAGATTGGTTCTTCACGAGATGGTATTTGGTTTTACTCTCGAAAGAAAACTGTGATCTTTTCCCGATGAGAAACATACTCAAACGTTCCTCCAATATGTCATTTGAATGAGCGTGATACGAGGGGCCCACATATCAAAATATAGGGAATAAAATATACATGAAAGGTTTACTTATAACAGACGAACGAGCTCGGGCCCTTCTTACAGATAGTAAGGACGCAAAATGATATGTTTACGTGGTCAAAGAGGAGTATCCAAGTCCATTGTCGAAAATCAATACGGATAATGTATTAGTGATATTAAAATGTGCTGAAAACGTCTGGGAACGATGGGTCACAAAGATTTTCTTCTTATTTATGATATCTATAGGTTAGATAAACATAACTTTTGATACTCGGTCAAATAACATCTGGAAATCAATTTACTGAAAAAGCTTCAATAAGGTAGGGATGAGTTGAATATCAAGTTGAGATATTCAATATTTGTTGTCCGATTCTTTAGATAAAAGGGTCAATTTGTAGAATAAGATCGCTATTGTTTGTTTGAATATGAAGAATAGACCGGCTATTAGGTAAGTAAGTACCATTCAGACCAAATAAGGATCGTGGAGTTTTTGAATCTAGGAAAAATATATATCTGTGCGACTAGTTTTTTTACTACGTTGGTTAAAGCTCTAATGATGCTGCAGTGATTACATGAATTTATTTACTGTCTGTAATCAGGTACCTGAAATGCCGTTTATTGCATTTATAATTGTTTATACGAAACATAAAACACAGATATCAAAATAACCATGTCCGCAATAAAACTGTGTGTAAAACGATAACCCCAGAATATAACAAATATAACCATTTGTTCCTAAACTGGCAGCGCGCGATTTTTATGAATGTCATAAACATATCCAACAGCACTATCGTGTCATATGAAATATTTATGTGCCACTAACACTCTTCAGAGATCATTAATCGATATGTACAAGTAACAAAAATATTCAGGACGAGTTCATTCAACGAAACACGAACTGATTCTTTTCAAGATAATTTCATTGAATCGCGATAGTAAAAAACATGGATATTTCCGAACTCCGTAACAATAAGATCGACATGGCGACATCGACGGATGTCAAATAAAATATTATACCCACTATGCACGCTCATAGTGAGAGTAGGGTAAGCTTACATAATAAAACTCGTGTCGGGAGCACCTTGTTTCTGTGGCCGAATAAAATAGGGAGAAACGAGAGAAAACGAACATTTACGATGCGAATGAAAAATCGCTTCGGCATTTATGACATCATTGTTCCTGAGAATGAATCTAATATGAAAAAAATAAAAGGGTCTAGCGTGGAAAGGCTGTAACGAGTCTAATAATTTTTATTGCGATTTCACGAGCTTACAGTCTGATTTAACTCGACGTGTGTAAATTATGATTTAATTTAATAACCAGCGTTGAAAACGAGCGTAAAATGTTTTTATGTGAGATAATATACTTTTCATTAAGAGTCATGCGTTACTCGCACAATTTTATATTCATGTTTTATGGGCGCAAGCAACTCGGCGGAATTGAATCGTTAACAAAAACATACATGGATTTGTGTAACAGCTTGCTACAAATACTGCCAACAAGAAGTCAGTATATTAACCAATATAATATTATATAGTTCAGGACATTAATAATACCGTTTATGTTAATCTCCCTAATTCGTTTAAAGCTCTTAACAGAACAATTTTTCACCTTCTTGCCCAGAGAGTGTTAATTAACTTATTTTCCCTTGATTAAAAGAAGGGGTTTACTTAAGTTAGAAGGAAAATGAATCAAAAATAAATTCTACTACGTGGAAAATTTCTTAAAATAGGCTTCTTAGTGGTAAGGGTATTAGCTTACGTATACTTTATGCACTTACATAATAAATGAAGCTTGTTTAGTGGAAATTTTAAACTATGCTAAATTCTGAAGTAAAATTTGAGACAAAATAACTTTCTGGGAAATAAGGTAAGCTTGGAACTAGGCAAGCTATTATGTACGTTACCGCTAATGCCCGCGAGTAGCGTGTCGGGCGTGCAAGGTGTAAACAGACGGCGGCGCGGCGCTAACAAGTCTATGTGTAAAGTAGACGATGCGCGCTAAGCACCGCGCTGCCACGCTGTCGATCTCATCACCGCGACTGGCACCGTGTGCGCCTCACATTCGTCTAATGCTTCATATCATCCCGCCTTCGACTAAGATGTCGAAATTAACGATCTTGATAATATTTGTCGGCTCAGCGCTGCCAAGCTCCACTCGTAATTAATTGCACCAATTTGTTCTGCGCTTATAACGGACATTTGTCAAGCGCCCACCCGCGCCGGATGATTTTCGCACCAACTTCATAATCGATATTCGGAAATATCGATTATCGCCCAAACTCTTTGCTCCAACTTGGATATTAAGACGTTCCGCAGTCATTAATAAGCCGTAACGATGTTTTCTTCGATTCCAACAAGCAATATAAATTCCAGTCATAATTTATTATGTTTGTAGTTGCCGGTGTAGTTGAGATGTGTGTATTAAAAATTCAAAGTGCGACTGCAATAAATTAGGCAGATACAAGGCGATGTAAAAGTTAACAATTCTCATCACAACTAGGAGGCAAACCTCTTAGCCCCTGAACAATATAAGGAGACATTACTCGCTGTCACAACTCTACTTTATAGGGAAAGTAGGAGCTGCGAGTTTGTGTGAACAAAGTTTTAGGGGCCTGGTTACTTCAGTAACGAATAGAGACGTCAGGAGGTAACCGCCACTCGAGCGCAACTCGCGTGCCATTTCAACTGGGGCCGAACTATGCCGGGCTAACGCCGGGATCGATGTGGCAAACTGCTCCGTTACTCTCAACAATATATTAATTAAAGGGTTATTCAGTATTCGCGTGCATAACGATCTGCTTTTAAATCGCACCTGTTAAACTTGTAAGATAGATCGGATCATTACGCTCACTAAACTTGAGCTTAATGGCCGCTCAATTTACGATACTGTTAGAGCAAAACTAATCTGGTCTGAGGAAAAGTTGTGCGATAAAAGTTAACAGATACAGAGCGAGGGAAACAAAGGGCAACGTTTAGAGGCGACGTTCATTTGCATGCGAGACGATGCGAATACAGTGCAGTGGGCGCATTGCTGTGTTTTATGTCTTTCACTATTATATAAACTACAGGAATGGGACCTTGAATAAATGTCCAAAAGAACTAATTTACGTCGAAACATTTATCATTAAACGTAATTTACAGTAAACGAAAAGTTAGCAGCCAACATTATTCATAATTTCTGAGGTTCCCTAATTACGTTTTATTAAAATAGTAATGTGGAGCTTAGTTCATTTGGTCTCAATGAGATTGAGTTAGTCCCATGGATCCAATAAAGGCTAATGTCACTATAAGAAACGTGTTAATGGTTGTTATTTATCGTGCGAGGCTCGAGAGCGGGAGAATAATCACAGATATACTCTGCGTCTTGACGCGGATGTTACAAGTCAAACTCATATGATTTATTACGCAATATTGTGGATATGGGAATATGTTAGAAAGGTAAACATTGAATTAGGAAAAATAGATTAAAAATGTCCCTTGTGTTATGCTTGCAGCAGAGAAGATAGAATTCTGCACTAATTATTAAAAATTGCAGCAAAAGCTGAAAAAAGACATTAAAAGTCTCCCTGGTGCTCAATATTTTCACCAACGACATTCAGCATTCATTACAGTTTGCAACTAAAACTTATCTTCCACACACAGTTGAAGCCACTTCCTTTAGTTTTTACTACCCATATTCATAATACTTGAGAAGTTGCGAAAGCGGCTTAGTGCTGGTTGTGAAGAGACAGGTCCGGCCCGCTCCTAATGAGAAACTATCAAACTCCAACGGCACATTTGTCTTGTTAATGCTAATATTCAATTCTCTAGACGACGCCGCGCCTCTAACTAGGCTTTTAGTTGGTCGTGTACCGGTAGTCTAATGTAGATAGATATACGCAGTTAGGAAATGTAAGTTAATTATGTTAAGTAGTTTTGGGAATTTTGATCCAGCACTCACCAAATCAGTTTTATATTCCAAATTAAAAATGTATAATTTGTCTGATAATTATTTCCAAGTTGTCATTTCATCAAAAGGACTATGAATGGGTTCACTTGTACGAGTATCGCATTAGCACATTCATATGGCAAACAATCAATATCACTTGGCGAAGGAAAAACAAATAGATTCTTTATATCAATGTACGAAGGTAACAATTCACCCCTCAATGGGCCGTACAGAATCTAAAGCGATCGTAATTTCGTGTGGCAATATTCTGCCTTTTCATATTTTCCTTCCAAATGTTACATCGTACCCAATACAAGACAGCGATTTCGTTTGTTATTTCAAGCCCTCTCACGCTTCTTCGATTTAGTATATCGACACGTCGAGCTGAAGCATCAGTTAAACAAAATATGAAATCACTTGAATTTTCAATTGCGATGGAGACAAATTGTGTTACTGAAAATGTTTTTCTTAAAAACTAAGTTGTTTATTCAATTTTTAATGTTATCACTTTAAAATAAATCATACCGAGGCTGAACTTATAGAACCTTCTTATATAAAATGGCAAAACTTAAATTGAAATAAAAGGCTACTTAAAGCGCACATATTACCGGTCACATTGAGCTTCTTTCCTATTTTACCGATGAAAAGTATAACAAGGCATATCAGGGTATCACATTTTCAATAGTAACAATGGCAAAGCTATCTGGAGAACTATGAGAGAATGCAAAACGTGACACCCTTTAGTCGTCTTGTGAGGCTGCGTCAAAGAGGACCGTTTCGCAGCTTATGCTGATGTCTTTGTGGAAACGCATCCAGCACTAGATTATGTATGCCATCTTTAAAACAACTCCAAGGAAATATGTTTCGTTCAACTATTGAGGGAATTTCGCGAAGTGAAAACTTCTTGACTTTGTAACTACTTTTTGTTTTGCCTTTTATTTCTTGAAAGGGTTAAAATACTTTGACTTTTTATGCGTTCGCTGTTTATATTTACAATCAATCGTTTCTTTTATGTAGTTACATTTTATTCCAGACTGTTTCAATTAATTATATTTATGTTATGTTGAACTAAGTGGAAACCATGTCATTCCAAAGAGACAATCATCCACCTGACCCAAGTTAATAACACAAAAATACAGAAAAAAATATATTAAAAGAAACAAAACAGAAAACACAACGTCAAAAAGAGTACGTCACACATGACAAACAATTTAACTTCACGTCAAAACTATTTATGGTATGCTGGCGTGTATTCGCGGATGGCGTTTCAAAGGCAATGGCGTGTTTACATTTGTCTCCAGAAGAGCGCAGGGTAGCCTCAGATATTTAACCGCCGGCGGCGTTTCGCAAAGATAAATAAAAACGGCTGAGATTTAAATACTTTTTCGTTCCCATTCTTCACCTTCCCTCTTTGAAGCGAGTTTTTTATATTTATTAACGTTGGGAAGCAATATTTAATTATCATTAGATCGTTATGGAGTTTCATTGGCTGGTTTGCGAAGGGCGTGAAAATGTCTGTGATGACTTAAGGGAGATATTTTACTTTCAGGTTTTTTTTGGTCCTCAAATACACAGTCATTAAAAACATTACTGCGATTTTTGTTTCACATTAACATTGCCATTTACCTCTGTTAATTATTTTGCTTTTTTCTTTGGCTTGTGAGTAGGTGTATTTGACACACAGACATACCAGTTACCAGTGAGCTTTGAGGACGTTTGATGTGTACCAAACGTGGTTAAATAGAACATAGCCAATCAAAAACCTCCAGTCGATACGGACCGACAGACTGCAGCCGACTTTTCGAGACTCATAGCTGGAATCCAATGGATCAGGATTAATTACTCTAGCCAGAAAAGGAATAAGTTTTTTTAACTAGCCCGGTTTACTGGGGTTTCAGGTGAATTTACTAGAACTGATTCATGTGCTTTTACAAAAGTCGTAGGTAATTATTATATACTGGAAGTGCTTTCAATCCCAATAAATTCAGCCGTTGAAGAGTAATTGAGTAACAAACGTCAAAACTTAGGTACCTTCCAATAATTTGGAACTAGGTATTTATTAATTGAAACATTGAAACACTAAATGGCAAAAATACACAGCGTAGCAACCATAGGTGGTACAAGAGCACTAATTAATTACTAAGTACATAATACGGGTGTATTTAGAGTACGGCTGCGAACATCGGCCAGTGCAGCTATTGATTAGACCCCGGAGGTGGTAATACCAGGCACACTGCAGTTCCGAACTGTAGTATCGAGACCGATACCGATACCAAGTTGCAGAGCATACAGGACTAACTAAATGTTAATGTTATTGTTATATAGAGCTATTGGACATGTGTATGTTGTTGTACGTGTTTTGTTAGCTTAATTGCGGTAGGCAGATGTTAGAGTCCATGATTCATGCGGATCAATAGTTGAATAAATATCACACAGCGGCAAACTTTGTCAAAGATAAATCTTAGTTCAATTTTTTAAATCTAAAAATGAAATAAGCTTTGAAATATGTTTTTTATAATTTTAAGAAAAGTTATTTAAAAATTAAACATAAAACTTTTGATTATGATTTTCAGCTGCTGAGCACCTTTATAATATTTTCGTTGAAAGAGCGAACCGTACGTAGGTAATGTTAGTTTTACATTCATAATTTTATTAGGTTCTTCTTCATAAACTTTAAAAATATATACGAGTTCTATAATTTCTGCACTAGCGTACCGCTCAAATGTTGCGACTTAAAATCATAATCAAATTGCTACTCGTAGCGAAATCGGAACACAAAATAATGACGAAAATCGGACTTTGGGATTCGGAAACAGGTAAAATATTATGAAATAACAAGACGAAACAAGCCAAAGGCATAAGGACCAATAAATGATTAAAGGGAGGTTCATTTTAGCCACGGAGCTCGTCTCAACCTAAAGCAATGAAACGTGAAAACTGCATTGTTGAACACTAAAGCTCGGTGAGAACCTTCCATAATCCAATAAAAACAAGTAATTTTCGTACAAAGGCTTGCACAAAGCAATTGACCGGATAAAGCAAGTGCTGTTAGCCGAGACTAGTGCCCAAAAACGTTGTGCATCAAAATATCTGGCGTCAAAACATAGTCCACAGCTCTTGACGCTTTAATGGACTTACCCGTGGTACAAGTTTGGAAGCCTTGTAGCGTTACAACAACCATGTTACGAGTTTTGAGCGCTTATCAACAACACACCGCAATGTCTAAGAGATTAAGGAAATTAGTTTCCCCTCAAAAATTTTACAAGCTAACTTTGTGAGTTAGCGTAGCTGAAAATGTATTTTTTAGATTTGAGATAACTTAAAGACTGTACTTGTAAGAAATAAACATACGATATAATAAAAACTGCATGAAAGTGTAAGTTGCTTGCCCTTTCCATGTGGAAAGTGTTACTAACATAATTGGTTTGCCACAAACTTTTTTCTTGCAAAGCTCTGTTAGTTTTACCAAGTTGCGTTTAAGAAAACATCATTTGAGATTCGAGTTTAAAAGTGAGTCCAGATTTGGGAGTAGCTAATGTTCTTAAATCGGAACAGACGGGTAACGAGCCAGGACAAATATTTTGCCACTTCGGAACGTTACCTGACCGGGAAAGTGGCCGCGGTGGAGTCAGCCGCGGGGAGACAAAGTAAATATGTCCCCGTTTCCCGGGTCGTCCCCACATTTTATCGGGGAGCGATCGGCGCTCGGGTCGGGAAATGAATTTAAAACGTGTTTGCGGGTAATCTGTTATCGGTCCCTTGTCTCTGGCTGGAATATAGACGTCCAGCCCGCTCCTATATCTCGATCGTGATTTTGCGTCGCCAGTAAACATCACGTTTATAGTTGTGATCATTTTGCCTCATTACACATTGTTCCCTGTACATATCGCTATCAGTTACCCTAACGCAGATAACATTGTACCTACCGTTTAATTAATATGTTAAAATAACATAATACAAGCTATTGCTATTTCAATTTCTTGGCATAATTCCAAATGTCGAGTGAGTAATTCAATTGAATAAGAGCCATGACCGTGTTCTTTAATTAAAAGTGATCTGATGGGTGGGTAGGTACCCACTCCTGCAAAACACAAAGATTCAACCTCATTATACTGCTTATTGAGTTATAGCCTACAGCCAAGGAGCAGAGGCATCGTTATTTTTTATTAAATCGCACAAAGGAAAAACATCGCTAATCTGAGGAAATTTCGTATGAAGAGTACAATAAAATGTTAAAAGTATAAGTAGTGAATGTTAGGTGGAAGCGGAGTCTAATACGAGCAACACTGGGTTAATTATTTCGTCACAAGAGCCCTCGTAAGCCACTGTAACAGCGCTTCAGCCGAGCTCGGGGGGGCCATAAAAGCTACATAATACGCGGCGACGTAAAACTCTTATTATTTTAGTATCTGCGAAACGGTCGCGGAAAACATATCGTAAAATAAAACCTGTCGCCTTGTACGAAGATGCAAACCCCTCCAACGGAGGCGCGGTTCAGCCAATGTGCACGCTCTAAATCCAGGTGGATTCAGTGTGGACACCGGTTAGGATCGAAACCAGCGAGCTAGGTGGATTTCTATGGTAAATACAGACTTTATGGTAGCCGAGGGATAAGTTTCCATTTTAAATTGAAGAGGAACTCTGAAATGTTTCCTTGTCTCCCGACGGGGCTGAGCGCGCGAAGCTGAATAAAAATTCACGTCAGGTAAGCACACGGAAATATTTACACAACTGAAGAATTTACTGGGAGTTGCAAGTGGTTATATAAATAAGTGCTTAACCTTATCGTAACTCTTTCCTATCGATTGACGTCAGGTGAAGCGGAAGAACGACATGAAAACATTATGAAGTTGCAATAAGAGATGGCACACCACGATCGTTTTCTTACAGAAGAAAAGAAACGAAGACAAATCGAGAATCACAGATTTAGTAGAAAAAATGTCAACATGAAATTATTCACCATTTTTTTGGCGAAAATGCGACTAAGTCCCGGATACGCCCATTTACATAGCCGATGTCGGCGCGATGGTGCGTGGCGACTTCAAATGGGAATTATAATACCAAATTGAATACAAAACTTTCCTTTCAGTGCCGAGTAATGGAGGAGTCTATGCACCGGAACAATCGAAAAGACAAATAGAATGAGAAAGGAGACGAGACACTCGCTCTGTTGAAATAATAAGTGCCTGACGTCTTTTTGGACGTTCCTGCCGCGCTTTTTTTGTAACGATAAATTTTTACGCTTTGATCTTTCCAATTCAAATAGGCTTTTTTTCTCGTAGAATCAGAAGTTATAGGAATATTTCAAAAGCTTTAAGTGAGGAGACGGAGCAGATTTTCTTTTCCACCGGCTATATCGTTCTGATTGAAATGCAAATGAAACGGTGTCCGTTCTAAATGTATTTATTTTATCTTACCTCTTTGGCTAATCTGAGAAATTAAGGAAATTATCAGATAGAACATAATTAACTAGTAATTGCGAGTGAAAGTATTTAATTATATAAAACTTTAACTGAACTCCAGTTTACTGCACTTCAACGACACTATTAAATTCCTCTTTTTGTATGTTCCCTGATATTACGACAAGAAACTATAAAAATATCAAATTTAAATATCTCGGCATTAGTAGTAAAATTTATGAAATTTTAATCTTCTCTCTGCAGTCGAGCAATGACAGGGATTGTTTGCTGAAGAATCTGAAGCGGTTCATTATTCCGTTCCGAGTTATTTGGCGCCCAACGAGGGGCTACGTGCGCTCGACGGCGAACATCTGACGAATCACTCACAGATTTGAATCTGTATCCGCGGAATGTTTCATTTTTAAAGCCATATGCTCTGGTTTGTTCTATTTTTATATTCCATGTGTGTGCGTCATAAGCGCGTAACCGCGTTTTGTAGTTGTAACTTCGAATCTGAACAAGTTACACAACGAAACAAGCTGCAACAAAAACATTTGCCTATGCCGACGTTAGTGAATTGTTCTGCCGCTCGTGACTGGGTAATTTCCATACATTTCAAGTTCCATCGCCTGCGGGACGTTCGTTCTTTTGTTGATAAATGTTTGACGGGAACTCCGGGGACGCCATTAAAAGTTTTTTCGTGAATAATTCCAGTTTACATACGCAAATGTTTACTCGTGAGTTTACCCCCGCGCTCACCTATTCGGTGATTTCTTTTCATAGAGGCGTTTGTTCAAGGAGTGGTGAATTTCTTCTGAGCGGAGTCGTTGAATATGTAATTGGAAAAGTTTTTGTGTTTTCTTTGTCATAACCCTTAGTTTTGATGTAATTTACCAGGGTTCAGGGGTAAACACTGGGCTTTTAATATTGTGGAATTCTCTAGACAAAAAGTTGGTAGTAAAATTTGGCTTGATTGAAAACTGCAAACCAACTCGTGTATTAATAGGAGTCAGTTTGCGGGTAAAGTTTCTTGGAAAGTTTTTGTAGGAACAAAGTGACCGATAAAGACACGTAGACCTTAAAGTTGTCGGCGACGTGGTCGGGTGAAGTGGTAAGTTCTGAGCCATAACTCAGTGGGACGAAGTTGGCCGATCAGATTGTGTGGCAGACAAAAAGAGGCTGACGTCACGGAAGCTAGATTGCGTGGATAAACGCGCGTGCTCCCGACACCACGGGTTAAGCTCACGCTATATCAAACCTTTTTACTCGAGTATCTAGTCTGTTAGGAATTTTGGAGCAAGTTAATCCACATAGTGCTTAGACTTTATTAAGTGAAGTAGTTTTAGTTCTGGTTTTCTTGTAGTGCTTACGAATTAAACTCATAGTTAAGCTTGCAGTTTTGTGCTTTATTAAAAGCAAATTTTGATGTTCTATGCTTCATATTTCTTTAGGAGAAATAATGAACAGAATTATTAATTATACTTTTTTATGGGAATATATGTTAAAATCATAATCAACCTCTATGCCACAGAGAACCTGCTGATATTCATCAAGATTTCATCCGTATAAGTTCAATATTATTAGACAAATAATTACCCCATATCTTTCCCTAACTAAGTTATTGAGCACAGATATCTTCAGATTAATTAACACTACTAATTCCTCGGAACTCGCTCTTGAACTAAGACACTACTTAGGTAATCCTTTACCGGAATACCGTTAACTAACTGCAAATTAAGATAACACGTCGCGATAAGGCGACGTGTCGGGTTAAAACGGGATCTCCAATAAGTGGGTGTATCAGACCGCACTTGTAAAGGTGCGTTTACACGGTCAACTTTTTCAGAAAGCTGGAATTTGTGATGGATTTGTGTTTTTAATGACAGCAATGTGAACTCGACTTGATCCATCTACATTGTTAAATATTTAATGAGTCTCATCATCTGCCTAGCTATTTCACAACTATGTTCAGGTCGACTTCCAGTCAAACTTGATGGAGCTGAAAGTCTGATTTTTTCATGGATGTTGATCCATGTCTATCTGACCTCCGCTACCTAGTAACTGGATAATAGGATATCGTTTCGTAAGACTGGTTGTTCGAGTTTCACGCTTCTAAAGACAAGTGACAGTCGTTACTTTGATTGACTAATATGACATTCTGACAACTGAATTTCGAGCTTCTGACTAACGAAAACCATCAGCTGTCAAATATTTACAAATGACAGCCGGGACAGGCACCCACCCCCATTGTCCGTGGATGGGTGACTTTTTTAACATAGCAAGTTTCCTCAGCTCGGCTTTACGGTGACGATCAACCTGTGCTGTTATTATTTAGTTGTTTTGAATGAGCATAAACAGTCAATATAAGTTTGAATGATCACTAATGTTGGAATTGCTGTCAACTGCTTAGATTTAACTTCATCAACATCATACACCCATTGCTGGATCTAGTGGTTTTTGAGCCAAACCCTGCAATCCCGTCCAACTTCGATACAGATGCTAAGAATTGTTTGTGGCCAGTGTGAACGCGGCTTAACCAAGAAGTAAGTACACAAGATATTTATAGCCCAGGTTAGGCTTAGGCTAGGTTCTCCAATGAAACTATTTTATTGTGCTTAGTTTAGAAATCAACGGTACTTTTAGCGAGAAGTGGAAGTTACGTATGAGACAAATATTATTATAATCGGATACGGTGTTCGTGTATTTGAGTTAAAGTTTTTGTTACTTACGGTACTAAAGAAATTCTTTAGTGTGGGGTAATTCCAGTGTTATTGCTTTTTAAAGTAACTTTTAAAGGATGAATAGTTTTTCTTTTTAACTGACTTAGATGTGAGTTATTGAGTGCTGGATTGATTTTCAAGGGTTTCATCACTAGAATCATCATCAGACACTCGTAGAACATGTGACTAGGTTAGTTAAACTAACATTATTTTTTAAACAAACTTGACCTAATTTCTTCAGTTATAACATCAAACTGAACGAAAAATTAAAAAAAAAACTTAAAAACTCAGTTATTTGGTTAATGTTTAATGTATTTTCAAAGTAAAAGTGTCTAGCTATTACATAAACATACTCAATCTACCTACAAATTTTGTATTAAACGTAAATAATTTGAAGGATCAGTGGAGGCTGGCTGTGTGATTATTTCACGCTAACGAAATTAATAAGGTAAATTTCAACGGTGTGCGAGGGGCGTTATTGCGTTACCACGGAACCGCTTGTTTGATGCCAAACAGCCAGGAAAAGCAGCGATTTTAAATATACTGTTAGAATCTTAAATCTTATTAAAGTTATTAAAGAAAATGCTGCTGTTACATGTATTATTTTGTATACAATGAAGATTTATTGCGAAGGTAACAACACAAAAATAATACATCTAAAAATGTCCATGTTATGGCAACAAAAAGGAACCTCTATAAGGAATTAAATTGTGATATATTTAGCTTATTTCAGGACTATTCTTAGGACAGAAATATCCATCCTTTAGAAGGCAGCTTCAAACACGTAACTAGGGAATTATACGCAATACCTTGGCGTATATAAAGGTAAAACAAATAAATTTTATTTCAGGAAAAATAACCGTATTTCTCCGACATTTTACTTTCACCCATAAAGGTAAAATCCACAATATTGTGGGGCTATGAACTATCAAACTATACTCTTACGTAATTTATTATGAAATATTCAAACATACAAACCTGGCAGAAATAGCAGTGTCGTGGGAAAAGCTAAGTGTGAGCCAAGATTCATGCAAGTTAATAGATATGAAGTTTTTATGAGCCATAACGTCACCTCTGGAAGTGAAATAAAAAGTGATATAGCTTTTTTTATGCGACTGATAAAATATTATACCTATTTTATCTTAATTTGGACTACTCTAGATATTACTATGTTATTTATAAGTAAAATATTTGGATTTTTAGAGAGCTTAGCTAAAGATTTATAGACAACAGACGACATTAACTTAGAGTGTATGCTTGAATATTATATTGATGAGCCTCACAGCAAAAATTGCAAAAGATTACTTTGTTACAGCAAATAAAAACTTTTTGTTTTTTATTTTCCGTCTCCGATATAAAAAAGAAAAGCTGATTGAAAGCTAACGCTAACTGCGTTGAAAATTGTCATAAGCACGTATTACTCGTGTATAGACAGAGTAACAGTCACTTCAAAGGGCGACGTCGAGGCAAATCGAGGGTGTCCAAGTCGCGTACGACAAATTATGTCCCCGCGAACAGATAGCGATATTGTCGCCCCAAAAACACTTTTCCCTTGTTTTTCCTCGAAATAGGGAAGGAAGAACGGTAGTTCGGCAAGACAGCTTGATCCGGTGTACGGCCGTTTAAGGAGCAGCAACAAGTATCTTATTTACACATGGGAATACAAACTTTGTACCCGAGAATAAAGAGTTTAATTTATTTCGTACGCATGCCTGGGAAGAGAGAATTCATACGTGCCTGTATAAGGAGGAATGTGAAAGTGATGGAGCGGTACACGAGGAAACGAGTAATAGTCTGAATCAAGTACTTAGTTTTATTGCGTTTGGGCTCACTGGTGGCTCGGTAATGTACGAAAAAGATATTGTCAGTGACACTGATCACTGAGTTGTTTTATATCCTATCCAAATAACTCACGACACGCTAATGTTTTTGACCTCACACGTATTATTCAACGTTCCAAAATTGAAACTTGGAGTAAATAAACCCAAGCTTATATACGAGTATGTTATGTAAGCAATGACATTAAAAGCTAAGGCACCTTCAAACGACAACGTTCCAAAAGAAAATACTTTAGAAAGAAAGGAAAAAACGGGAAAAACCAATTGTGCATCCCCGTTTCATTGTAAGGAGTCCAAAAGAAGCCCGATATAAACGAAGGACGGAGACGACTCGTTAAAAGAGATACTTATGAAAAGAGGAGATTCGTGGAAAAAATCGAAAAGCTGAGGTAAACAATAGAGACGCGGTTGGAGGCGCCGGGACAAGTTTTCAATTAACAGAATGAGACTCAAGTTGACGGCAACTCGACAACTCGATAGCACACTACACTAGCATCGCCTCTTGCTGTGGAGTATACAGCTGTAACTAAGTGCTAGTGAAATGTGGTAGTGAAGCAGAAGGGGCGATGAACTGCACAATACGTAATATGTAATAAGTGTTTATGCGAAGGTGAGTTGGTGGAGGTTTCGGAACGGCCCGCAAACTGAGTGGGTTAAATGGAGCGTGGACGCGACGAGGCCCGCTGCACTTGTTGCAATTTCTCTCCACTCCACAACTTAATTGTGCCGAGTGTGCCTTTACTTTTGCTATAGACGAATGGCGTTAATTTCACCAGAAAAGGTTACCGTCCATTACTCTAATTGCGAGCCGCATTTCATCTAAGCATCTCACAACTTCGGTGCGCAGCGAAGAAGCCTTCAACAAACTCGGGAAAATTCAGAGAAACCAACTACCAAAGAGTATGGAAGTAAACGAGGAGTCCTCGCTAATATTCCTAATTAAGCTTTTAATGTAATTGAATGAGTGGAGACACATTGCGATTGGAAGGAACCGCGCACCCCTTCGCTCGTGAGCAAAAATACTTTTAGATAAATTACTTAGAGCGAACTCAGCGCGCATACAAATCGGCTAGCGATTCTCCATATTTCACCTTGCCGAACACTCGCTCGATTTACACACTTCTGTAATAGGCGGGGGAGGGTAAACGCCGCGATGGACGAGTGCCGATGCAGAGATCTCAACTCGGTGAAAATTAAGCCATTTCCGTTTAGGAGCGTCGTGTTCTAACTTTATTACTAATCGAGTCACGTCACGAAAAGAATTTCCGATATACAATTAAAGGTGAAACGGGTGTCGAAGATCTTGAGTCAGAGGTGGGCTGATATCAGCAGCGTCTGTCGCGAGGAGGCAAATAACCGGAGAGTAGGGGCACCTGTGCTCGATAATGCGCCGCCCCGTCTGGCCGAATGGGAGAGGAATCAATTAGGCCGTTGCCGAATTGCGTAACGGCTCTAGTTACGAGCATTACGAGTGGGTCCGCAGCTGGTTTTTGCTCATCCAACCTCTTGTTATTGCACAATCGACATTCGACGCCTCAGATTAAGATATTACGTATTCATTGGACCTTTTCATTATAGTTTTATTGAACTAGTTAAGTAAACAGGCTGGACTTTAGGGGCAGTTTCTTGATTTTACTCCCTTTTCATTTTCTGATTTCAGGGTTCTTCTCGATGGAAAAAAAAAGTTGTAAACATAAAATAGCAAGTACAACACGATATACTTTTAAACGAGTGACTGTTGTCATGCGTGTATTTAACGACGACCGCACGCGTTCGCTGCTGGCGGCTCGGTAATGGATTACCTTAAACGCAACTGTATCATCGGGCTAACCGCAGCGAGAACGATTCCAACTAAAAATTACATTTAATCCGTTTGGAAATATCGCGGTTTTTACTATAATATTTTATGACGGTTTTGTATTATTTGGAAGATTGTTGGTATAAAGTTAATGGGTTTGGTTATATTTGAATGTTTTTTTTTTCGTTCGTTTTATTAAGGTATATTACCATGTATAAATATCGGAGTATCGTGATTCCTTGCTTAATTTTAAGTAATAATAGCTTTGTTTGAACGACACGTGCTAATGATTGATATAGAGGAAACCGGAGAAGTCTTACGTTGCAAAGTTAAGTCTTAAATTTATCGATGTCTATGAAATTCAGATAAAGCCTGAGTACCCATCTTCACGGGCCAATGGCAGAGTATTAAAAAATCCAAATTAATTAGGGCGAATAAATTAAAATCGTCAAGGGAACGAGCTCGTAATTTTCGCCATGTCCGCTGTAGATTGCGGCGTGTGAGGGCAGTCGTATGTGAATTATTTAGAGGCGGTCGCGCGGCCGACTGGCCCGCAATTAATGAAGTGGTCCGAGTCGTTTGTCAATGCGGTGGTCTGTGGCGGTCGGCGGACCCTCACCTACACCAATCTGTTACCTAAAATGTGTCAGATGCAGTAAACCCAAAGAATATTTGTGATTCATTGTACCAAATCAATAGTAAGCACCAATTGCGAGTTGCGCTGGCAACTTAAATAGCGTTCAGTTCTGGTTTTATTACTTTCCGAAGAAATGGTAACTTTTCAAGAATATTTTAACAGTTCCAAATAAACTTTAAATGGCCTGGACGTTTATTAGTGGTGCCTATTAAATTAATGCTTTCCCGTCATAAATGCCTAAAGGTATCAAACATGTAATTATTCTAGCTACAAAGCTATCCATAATAATTTTATTATGCGGATTACATAGCATTATCTGACGTCCATTAAGTATAATTTTACTAATAACTATTCAACGGCTTAACATCTCTGTGGCGATATTGTAAAAGGTGATTATAAATCTAGTGAAGAGGTCGGAAGCGGGCCGGGCAGGTCGCCGTTAATTTTAATGGTGAGATTTATTTGTCCCCGATTACGAGGAGTTTGATCAAATTCCGAGGCGGCGTGTAAGCGCCCTCGCAATGACATTAGGCGCGATGCCGCGACCCGCCCGCGCCCCTGTAATCGTACCGTTTAAATATAATTGCAATAAGTTAATAAAATCCCACAGCGCTTTTAATTAATTTGTGGCGACACAGGCGCCCAATTAAATGGGGATTTCGAAAATTTCATAAAGCGCCGTTGTGTGGTAAACGCTATTTTTGCAGGCACTTTGTTTTTGTGCGGTTTGTTTGTGAACGCGTGCCTCGTCAATTTTGAGTGAAAATGTAAATAATGTAATGGCTTTCATTTGGTGATTGAATTAATGTGAGCTTTTCAAATGACGAATGTCAGTATAGAACAAATAAAAAAGGTACCTAACAAAACAAGGTTCGTAGCGCAGAGACGCGTAAAATATGAGTAAATGAATAGGCAGATATTAATGGAACCGTATTTGGGATCACGAAGTATGAAATACCGAAATTCGTGTTCATGGTTGAATTACTAGGCCAGAAACAGCCGTGTAGTCTGTTATCAAAATGTAGCGTCTCAATTCGTCGTCCTTATTGTAAATATGCATTAGGGCGGATGACGCCGGCTTCGGCTCCTCATTACTGCGATGCGCCATCAAAGACGTCCACGATCCGGACCGTGAAGTGTCCCGGATACAAGCCGCTCAATTATGTTAATGGATTTGCAACATTCTGCCTACAACAGGCCTGCCTTCAGCTGATTGATATGCAGCTTCCACAACGTCACATGTACGCATTTATGACGATTACATTACACAGCCATCTATTATTGGAGTAACATTAGCGCCACAGGTAATTATGACGATAATAATAGCGGACGTAACAAAACAGAAGCGTATTTGCTTTACACTGATGCTCATTTCATCCAAAATCAATAGGCAGCCCTAATAAAACAAATACATTTTATTTCTCGACGTGTCTAGTAGGCGCAAGGGAATGATTGATAGTGCTTTGAGCACACAACGCTTATTGAACGCCAACAGAGGGGACCACCGAAATAATGACAGTTTTTATCGAACCGTCCGACAGGGGAATGTTATCAAAAATGTATTAATCTATACTAAAATTGTAATTAAAGGCAAACTTTTGGAAGCAAATAATATTGGAAATCAATTGAGGTCACTATGTTGGTATTGGTGACTTAAAGAAATGGATATCGTTATAAATGAAAAATACAATTTGTGTGAGAACTGTGAGTCCGCAAAAAGGGGCTGAAGTGAAGGGCGGGTTGGCTGGGCGACGCGTCGTTTTACATAACAGTTATAAGAGAAGTCGCGCACCTGCGAGTCTAACCGTAAGATTGGCAGCAAAACGCCGACTCACCCGGCCGGTATACGCTTAAATTACGCGTAAAGCCGAACACAAAGGCTATGCGTATTCAAATTCCATTAATCTCCCACCCGGGGGAAGGTGGGGTAAAATGAACCGGCGCGGACAAAAACAATGCCGCCGGCAAATAACCGGCTCAGCATTGTTCCGGCAATTAGAAAGCTTTCCCATGTACCGGTCGTGTATAAAAACAGTGTAACATCAGCACGAATCGCTGCCTATTGCTCGTTACCGTTGATGTTTATTACGGTTATTAGGACTAAGCCGTGCGGTTCCATAATAATGTTTTTCGTATAAGTTATTTTAAATTAATCATGTGTTCACATAGGTGGCTAATCACGAGTTATTTAAAATTCGAAATGTTATAATCGGCCATAGCATCGTTAACTTTGATTGCAGTCCGAATGTGTCGAAGTCGTTTTAAGCATGATTGGACAAACGCTATCGTACGACGATATAATCTGGGAAAAGCCGGATCAAAGGTGGATATCAGCGAATTAAAACCGACTGTCGAGTGTTCCGTGCCGAATGCGACAAATGACACCACGTTACGGATTGATTTTCAGATAATCCCTGATCGGTCATTCGAACAAATGACGATTCTTCAGATATCAATAACTTGAAATTACGCGGTTTTGATGAAGAAGGGTTTTTAAGAACTAGGTACCTACATACAGTTTCTACACACAAACATGCTCAATGGATTCTTGAAACAGATGATTGTACATAATGAATGTTCACTACATAATTGATATAATAGAAACTCACGAATGTATAATCCGCGATACCGATAACAGGGCAGCTTACCTGCAAAGAAAATTGTGTACATTAGATAATATATTATTTAGTTTTACATTCCATTGAACCCCAAACTGCAACTTGACACAAGCTGCTCCTCGTAATGGGAACAATGTGGCCGCCGCAATCACAAGGAGCATGGCAGCGCTATTGTTTTTACCGTTGTTATTGCGGAGTGCCGAGTAGCAATAAGCGAGCGTTGTTTGCTCAGGGCCACTATTGTACCCGGTTATTAGGACAGGTCCTACGCGGCCCGCGGCGGGTTAAGATCGGCTCAACCAACTCGACCCAGCATTCTTGCTGGGTAGGTGGCACACTTAAGCCAACTGACGCCAGGTGGCGTCGGGTTACATCAGGTAACTCCAACGTACCTTGGCAATGTTATAACATATCTGAAGGATTACGTACACGAGTTTACAGTGTTACAGTACCTTGATTAAATGCTTGTGTATTTAATTATACGAGTGTTCCGGCGAAACAAGCGTCAATTTGTCCCGGCTGCACGGAGCAGAACTAATAATTAATTTGACTGACTGAGATTTAAGCGTGCTCATAATACTCGGCTCGCATTTCCGCAATGCACAACATATTCCTAATGTCGTCTCGTTAAAGTTGGCGTATTCATGACGTCACTGTTATTTAACAGTTTTCATACCCTATTATGAATGTCTGCCGTGAAATGCGATAAAACTTTATGAAATGTTATAAAATTAGGTTACGTTAAATAAACAATCCCAAACTAGTTATAGATAACATGATTCACCCCACCACGTGTATTGTTCTTAAGTACCTAAATTATCTTCATACATTACAATCTTGAATTTTTAAACGTTATGTATAAGAAACTCTTAAGAAGAAGGATTAAAGCAGGCAAACTCGCGAGTACAGCTAGTTACATTATAAAGTTTCCTTTACAATATACCGGAGTAAATGTATGTACTTAACAAATTCCAGGATTGGAGAATGTTTTAATGACGCCCTTATCTTGCCGAACATTCCTGAGATATTCAAGACGCTCTTAAAACGATACCAATTTCAATAATTACGTGTCCTTGACATAATCAAAATTAAGACTGGAGTAGATCTGATTCCTGATTAAGATTGTATTTTTGGCGTAGATGTTTAGACTCCACAACCAGCTTGATCGTAATGGGTATTAATATTTTAGTTACGAGATTGCTTCTAACGATAAATTCTGAGAATTGAATAGTCTACCGGTTTTGGGCTTTTCAGTTGAGCCCTCAGTGACACGAATGTCTGTCTAGTATATGAATGAAATATAAGCTCACTAACCTTTATCGCAAATAATAAGCGACGCTTAATATTGTACTGTTGGAATTTAAACAGTGAGTTTTTTTAAGTATTAATTTAAATGACACAGTGTTAGGAAAAACAAAGTAAAGATTTTTGAGAAAAGGAAAACTCAACTGCGAGTGGGACTCGAACCTGCGTCTTCTGGATAAGTATTCCAGACGCCTTACCAATTAGGCCATCGCAACACAATCATTGAAGCTGAATATTTCATTTCCTTGTTTGAACGTCCAAACAACTGAATGTTATGTAATTAGTAAGGCGTTTTAAGTACTTATCCAGAAGACGCGGGTTCGAGTCCCACGGCAGCTGATTTTTAAATTCCTCAAAAAATCTTTACGAAAACGTAACGCAGGCGTTATCGAGTCTAAATATTGAAAACTTTAACAACGATCTTAGTAAAAAATACTGAATGTTATGTCCCAAAATGCTACTGAAAGAAAAGATAAAACAAACCCGTCAAATCCAAGAATCAATAAAGCACTGATACCTTTATTTGGGTAAAATGTTACGTCTAATTCTCTGTACAAATAATAGGTAGCACAACGGATATGCGAGCAAACAGTTTGTGGGCAAACACACGTCGCGGTTGTCATAGCTACGTATACATAGGTCGGTAAAGTGCGGGCCGGCCGCGCGGCGGTTTGCCACCGAACATTAGCTGTCGACACCGTTTCCGACAATACTGTGATTATTTTAAATATTAAACGCTTTAGCCGCATCTGAGTAACGGAAAATAATATTGTGGCTGTTTTAGTGATATTACTTTGCCGCAATGTTGCGGAGTTACGGTTTGGCTTTATTAAAAATATACGTGACATTTTACTTTAGTTACGGTAGGTTTTAAACTAACCTAAATAATTTTCTTTGAGTACATTACATTACTGAAATGGGCTAAAACTCCAAAAAAAAACATTGTGATCGGCTCACAAAACTAAAATAAAAGCTATTTTATAAATCAAGATAAATTCAAAGAATACGACTTACTTAATTGAGAATAAATGATTACAGTAAAAGGATTTGTAAATTAAGGAGATTAAATAAATTAAACGCTAGCCGAGTGTTTCGTAGAACAGGTTCTACGAGCTACGAAGTTCAGGCCCATAACGGTCTCGTAGCACTAGACAACTCATATAACACGGCCAAGGACCGTTAGATAAAGCGCGATAAGCCTGCATCATAATGTTCAAGACTCGACGGAATTACATCTTGTTTTCTTTCTTATTTTATTCCCAGATCAAATGGACCAGAATTTAAATTAGATTACCGGCTTAAAATAATTACAATTATGGTACCCCACTAAACACGCTCAATATGAACTCCATTATTACAGCTATTATCTTCTATTCGAGAGTTTTCCTTGTTATTTTCTCGTTGCCTACACAATTCATTAGAAAAACGGCGAGAGGGCTCCGTTGCGACAGACTCTGGTGTGGGAACCGCGAAGGTTTTGTCAAAACAAGCCCAGGTTTCAACGTAAAACGTTAGTCTTTTCACGTAAAAAACTCCAACTCATTTATCAAATCACCGTTGTCTACATTACAGCGTGGGGCGTATTGTGAGTAGGCTAAAAAGCCGTCTATACAAAACGACGTGGCGCGGCGTGCGACGTTCATTTTCCGTCTAATCACGCACGAAAATGAACCTTAAATTGACCTAATCTTAAGCTTTCTGTGACAGATTCGCACGAAGTCACTGCCACGCAGGCCACGGGGTCCGACAGAAAAGTAATTTGACGCCTAAATTAAACGAGTTAAATTATACAAATAAAATTAATGAAAGTGCAAAGGCGTAGCCATTTTCTAAACAAACATTATTTAAGAAAGTCAGAATAATTAATAATTATTAAAATTCCGTTTTTAGTCCACAGTAATCTCTAATTTATCACGTAATAATTAGAATTTGGGATTTATCCCGACGTGTTCGAATTAAGCTCAAGCTTCAGCAACCAGGTGATCAATTTTCCGAACATTTTCCAGGATTGATTTTCTGTTAAGAACTAATTGCTTTCGTTCATATGGTCCATAATTTGTCTATGTAAATTCTAAGCACATCGTAACACGTCACGTTCATACAAGCCAGCCCACACGAACTCCCAATCTGATGGGTCCTTACAGATAGGTACTTTTATTTGGCGTGCATAAAATTTTCACCGCCTTTTAGTAAAGCGGATTGCCGTGAGGCAAAAACGACGAACGAAAGCTCTTTCATTTGTTTAAGAGTGGCTTTACCTCCTTTAAGTGCTTCAGTATACAGGGACGGGTTTGAATACCCGGGAGTGTTGCAGCGGGAAAGGCTCACTTAAAAATTGCCTGAGTAATTTCTATGACGAACACGTACGTGTGAGACTCAAGTGCATTCCACATCGGAATTGGGCGGCGAGACCGAGACTGCGAGCGTGCGCCCCCGAGCTCCCGCCGCAGATATACTCCGACCGGGAGATTACTTAAGCCAATTTTGTCTTAGTGCTCACGCCATTACCTGCACGAGTACATGGACACACACACGCTTTAGGGACGTGATTAACAGCTAAGTGAAATTTATTTTATCGGGCTCTATGCGAGCGAGAGTGTATTCCATTGTCTAATGGAACATTCGTTTTGCTTACTCTCAAAGAGATGGAAGGAAAAACGGTACACTGGATCTTTTGATTAAATGTTTATATTCGATAGAAGATATACAATACAATCTTATGTAAATACAAAAATAACGGTAAAGATAATTAAGTTCAAATATGATTGTTTCTTTCTTTAACAATTAAATATTTATAAAAGGTACTCAAACTAATTTAAAGCTAGAGCTGCAAAAAATAACTAGGCCCCCGCGGTAACGGAGTTTTCACGTCGGAAACTCATATAAAAGACATTTCGGCGGAGCTCGTTGCCTATCGGCGGTATTATTCAAATTAATTTAGCGCGGTGAGGCAAAAAGTGCGCGCGTTGGGAGTGCCGCCCCCATATTCATAGAGCTGCCCTAAATTAGCATCACAATGAAGTGTTAGAAGCGCGACTCGCGAGCGGCAAGTGCTTAATGCGGCCTGCGTCTTCTCACACGATTATATCACATACTAATGAATTAAGTGTTAAACTTTTCAGCCGCAAATTTGTTTGGGCTTTTGCGAAATTAACTAAGACTAATAATTATGGGTACAAAATTTGCGTACACAATAAATTGCGCATAGTTACGGTAATGTCTTAAAAGTCTCAAAGCCGGGAAATGAGTATCGCAGAACGGAAGGGTATAAATATGTAGGTTTATTCATAGGGGCGTATAATGTTAAGTGTCCCAAGTAGCGCGCCAGCTGAACGACGCGGTATATTGTTTTTGGACCACCCTTTTACGCTTTCACGCCTATAAATAAATCAAAATATTCAGGAAGGGCTCGACTTTAAGGCGGCTTAGCGGAATCGTAAAATTCAACAGCGTTCGTACCGCCCCGGGGTTTATCTTTCGCCAACGTTTGGCGTGTTTTTGCTTGAACCGTAAAAGAGTATCACAGTGTATGAATAGAAAGCAACCCTCCCTTTTACCGAGGACATATGGAGCAGAGCACTTTACAAGTTTAATGCTGAGAGCAGATTATCTGCTCATAGGAAATATGAACCTGCCTGTGCTTAGTGGTGAGCCTGGTGAATAATTACTGACACCCCGTTACTCACATCTCTGTACCCACTCATGAATTCTGTAAACTCACGAAGCTAATAAAAACTTTCACCATTTATTTCAGCCTACAAAAAACGTCATGAAGAAAATCTTACTAGTGGCTTCACCTGGCGCAAATAATCCATTATTTGTTTTCTTGTCAACAAAATTATTTTCATTTCACGAATAGTTATAAGTGAACAATTTACAAGGCAATATCACTTAAGAATTTCAGCATCAATTAAGGACTATCAGTTTTAATTATCCTTGTTGTTATATTGACTATGATGAAAAATCTCCACCCATAATCTCGACGTCTAAGCGTATGCAAGGAATTCGGAATTTATCCACAAAATACGAGGAGCTTTTGTTATTCGCAAGTACGGAACGTTTTGGTCATTAATAACAATTTATTTAGCACAATGCCGTAATTTCGGTCCAAACCTTTGAGAAAACGTGGATTTGATATTAAACGCCGAATCGTTTTCCAAATTGATTAGATAGTTTATGATAAATTATACAACTTTAGGGTGCGTCCGCATTTGTTTTCAGCCGGGATACACCATAGGTAGATGTTTGGACATGTTGTGTAATTAATACAAATAGATTTTATTTGATTTATTGAACCATAGCTTTTAGGAAGTTTGAAAAAGTTTTGTTGAAACACAGAACTCATCACTTATTGATTAAGTTAATTTGAAAAGCTTTCAGTGCTTTAAAACTTACTTATTTAAAAAGAAGAATAAAATTCCGGTAACAATCAGGGTTCTATAAACTCTTTAGACATTTTTAATGCAAAGATAAGTCAAATTTTCTTAAATACCCGCCCGCATAGCAGGCACTTATCAGGAAATAAGCAAGCCACGTTTTTTGTAAAATACTTTCGTTACTGTGCACACAGAGGGAACTTTACTTGGACAAAGTTGAGGTTTCCAAAGTTTTCCATTCACAGCGACGGCAACCGGCCATTGTGGCTAATTCAAGGCATAATTAAATTTGTTTACATAATTTTCTGTTACGAGACGAAAACTTGCCGGTAATACACCCTCAGGGGTAACAAGTCAAATTACATTTTACATAGTTTTATAAATACGAACATTAAGAGATTCTCGCGGTTAGTTGTTTAATGCTTCAAAAGTTATAACAACTCATTCCGTCTTATTACAAAAACAACGCAAAACCCTGGTTTAGACCAGAACTATCAAGTCTAGGCTTAAGTGCTAAACCATGGTTTAAAATTATTCGTATTACAAAACTTATATAAACCTCAGACTTCTTAGTACCGTCATTTGAACCGAGGTCTAAATCCAACCACAGATTAATACAAATTTCATTCGTTCGCCATGATATCATTCGATTACAACGTTCCATATTACCAGAAAATAGAATGTATTGATAATTCGTTTATGATTAATTGAGGTTTAGATATATTAAAAATATTGATTTATTTTTTAGAATTTAGATATAAGTCATTTCCTATACTGTAGTTTGATTTTTTAAGCATATTATTTATTGTTGGATTCTTTACTTACATAACATTTGAAGCGCGTAATGGAACGTAACATTCTCGCGCGTCATAATAAACTATGACATGTTTACTAATTATTTTTTGGAATTATTATGAAGTTTTGTTTTGTTTTTTTAGAACAGTTGCCTCTTTTTAATAATTTCACCATCTTTATTAATGTGAATATTACTAGTGTATGTCTAAGTAAAGTATGTTTGGGATAAGTATGTCAGGCAATTATCCCACGGGAACATGATAACGAAATTAAAAGTAGCCTAAGTGTTAATCTAGGATCATTATCCATTAAGTCGACCATGTTTTAGGTAAACATACCACAAAAACAACAATACAATGAAAAATATTCAATGAAAAACTGACACAACTTTGACAGCTACGACTTAGACCACCGCTAAACTAGGGGGCGGCGTGGATTAAAGTTAGACCAAGGTTTAGTCCATGGTTTAACCCAAAACCACGTTTTGTAATAACGTTTTTAGGTAAACCATAGTTTGACGTGATTTAAACCTGGGTTTATAGTTAAACCTCGTTTTGTAATAAGACGGATTAGGTTTATGATGAGATTTATAAACAACTTCAGACTTAATTCACTCTTCTCAACAAAGCGAAATATCTGCTAATGAAAGCCAGGGATATAAAAAAAGTTATCTTAAAGATTTAACGTTTTAATAAATTCCTTTTAAATTGAAATATTTTCCTTGATATCTTTTACTACCTAGAGTTTTACAAAAGAACATCTCTCTGTTAACCCGAAAACAGAAAAAAAAAATCTGCCTAAATTACTTTACATAAACAAAAGTGGATTTCAAAGGGCATAAATCAACATTAAGATTGTACAGTCCAGAGTTTCATTTGTGAAAGCAATTTTTTAGAAAAATAATGAAATTACCCTTGGAACTAAAGTGACCCGCCCGAGGAAAAACAACAATATTCTCGGCCCTCACTACAAAGAGGCCAGCATTTGTATTATCATTCCATTAAACAAAAGTCACCGGAGTTTCAAATGAAAACACAGAACTCATTATTCCCGGGGCAGAGAAATGATTTCAAATGTTAACAAGATTCCCCATAATAGAGTTGTTCACGAAGAGATTTAAGAAAAACAAGTATGAGGTACGGCCCGCGTTGCCTTATGTTGTGATTCTGAAGAATTGTGTTAATAATAATGTCTCCGTACAATGCAACGCCACTCGAGGCGGTACACGCTTGTATGACAAACGAAACCCACTCGCTGTATTGTTTTATAATCTCTGCCTTCTATTTAAGCATTGTGTTCTAATTTGCCTTGTCGGAAGTATTATTTAAAGGATGTTTTTGAAAATTTTGTCCTATAATATTTTGTAAGTTTCATGGAAAATTATTATCAAAGGAACTTCTTGAATTTTAGATCACGTGTTTCGTTAAGGGAAAGGTACCACGTACAAAATTTCTTTAACATAACCAAACGGGGAAAGGTATGCCAAATTCAGAATCCGCGTCTTCCCGGCCCTCCGCGGAATTCCTATATTATATAATACATTGGGGAGGATCATTTTGCTCGTTTATTGCCGGATATATCTGTGAATGCTCGTTTGTCAAATGTACAGTCATTTATTCAATGGTTTATTTTATGACTTCGTACCTCTATCACCCGAAATAAACAAAGAGATAGTGTGCATCCCTCGAGGGATAACTTTAAGATAAATGTGCTTTTGAGCTCGCGTAAATATTGTATTAAAATACTTTTGCTTTTAATTAATCCCCTCTAAAATGGAAATTTGCTTATGACGTTAGTAAGTCCATGGATATTTGATAAATTTTAATATTCTACTAGTCAAGCACGAATATTTTAATCAAATTCTCATCATTAAAATATGTATGTAGACAAAAAAATAAATACACTTCTTTAGCAAACAGGAAGTTTTACGGTAAACTTGGTAAATGCGAGAAAAGTGGTAGAAAAACCTAGTTACAATTCATACAAGAGGGCAACGTATTCGCAAAATAATACCCAACTAAAAATAAATTATCGTTCACCGCAAAAAAAGTATAAAAGAAAGAACTTTTTAATTTTAGGAACAACAAAAAAAGACCAATGTAATTAAAATGGGAGGTACGGGTTAGGTAGGTATTCTCAAAATACGAACAATCAAACAATGGATATTTGCCCGGTGTTCAGGTGAAATTACAGAAGGATTGTGCATTCACAAAACTGATTTACCGTAATACGTTCCGAAGTGGTATTCGGAAACTGATCAGTAACTAGTGTGTGGCCTTTATCTAGCTATTCCCTCCGTGCCGCCACTCATTTGACAACACGACACGGAGTTACGTCTCCCATAAAATATCGTAGATACGGCAGTAGTTCGGTATTTCTAATTAAACTCTGTATTAGTTTCCAGATTTGATTAGCAACATAACTCTCCAAACAAAAGCAGTCCATTGTTTAGGTATTCCTTCCATCTGATATCGAAAATAATTTCATGAAAATGTTCAATATTCAGAAACACAGCATTGTCTGTCAATAAAATGTTATCAGAAATTCTGTTTGTATTTTCTCCTAGTTTGATTAGCTTTCAAATGGTTCTGTCATTCATTTAGAAAAGAGGACGGGTGGACATGGTAAATATGATACGTGCTATCGTATTTGTAGTTTCAGGTGCGTTGGAGAGGGCCGGCGGCGTCCGTCCCACCAATCAAACAGTGGTACAGAAGGCGAGCGTCCAAAGGCTTTGTATCTCATAATAAACCCGATATCCGGACTAGTCTCGCTGCAGCCGGCAGAAATTAAATACCTACGACTAGACATGAACTTTTTTCAAAGGGTCGTGTTTGACGTTTTCAGGAATATTGTATTCACGTTCGTAGGTTTTTGTTTTTGGATATGGATTGCAATTTCGATAACAACAAAAGGCGTTGGCGGGTAAATAATGCATGTTCCCACGTTGTGGTGAAGTGAAATGGTAAGGTATTCGTTACACCTGTTAATATATTGACGTGATAACAACACAGGACCTTTCAGAACTTTTATTTAATATTTTATTTAAATAAAGCCGGAAAGTAAATTGATGTAATTACCATTGGACAGTATGTTTGGAGTAGACATATTTTATGTTTTGTCTCGATTTGTAAAGGACATTTATACATAAGTGTTTACATGAATTCAAGTGGAGTGTGAGGCAGCGGTAACGACACGACTGTAAAGTTTCCGGTGTCATAAAACCACCACGCTGTAAAGTGAAACCTTCATATTTATTTCTGTTATTCGTTAAAAGCCTCGTAAAGTTAATAAAGGGTTTTTTGTAACAAGCAGGGAGCACGTTCGAGATAAGCCCCCGGTCTCGAGTTGGAATCTTTTAAAACGTCGTTAAAACCAACCCCCGGTCGGCACAGACAAAAGCCCAACAACCTAATTGTTGACGAAAAATATTCTCGATGCAAATTCGCACTCTTTACAGCCCATTCGGAATTTGTACTGGACCCGAAAGAAGTTAACGTAATTAGCCCCCGTTGTTGGGGTGTATTCAGATTTTGCGAAGTCGTGATGTAATCGCGAACAACTTTGTTTTCAACCCTACTGTGGAATGCAGTAACGTTTTATGGCAAATTAAATTTTAGAGGAGTACAAGTACGAAAAGAAACAGTTGATACGAAGTAATTAAGTAGAAATAATAATGTTAAATTGTTTTCATTTCCATACTGTATAAAATAGAGTGAACCCTTGAGCTAAGCTATGATACTGTTAATGAAATTAAAATCGCTACAGTTTCATGGAATAACTGTTATAATAACATCAGTTGTTTCTCGCAGAGATTGGCTTGTTATTAGTATTTAATTAAATTCTTCAGCTATGTAGCGGGGCGGTGACTACGTCTGCTTTGCAGGGACCTTTAATTTAGATTCCTACGTAGAAGTCCGTAATGATACCTCTCTTGAATCAAAATATACGGTTCACAGACTATTAAAGCTTAGAAAATGCATCTTCTTTTATAGGATTAATAAAACTGAAAATCCATTTTTAAGAAACTTGCCATGAACCGTGATTTCTGTGACCAATTGGTTTTTCAACATTTTAGAGCAAGATTTATGAAACTGCGAAATATAAAAAATAAATAAACACTCTTAGTAAAACTCTATCCGCGTTTTGAATTGGGTTCGTCAAAACAAATTTTAATATCGTACAGTGCAGCAGCATTTCATTTTTAAAAGCAAAAATTCCAAGAAATTAACGGTGAAAATAAATATAAAATGTTTAAATAAATACGAAACTTCTTTTGATTTCCGACAACTACTGTAATCATGTAAAAACCGTTGCATATCGTGATGTACCCTCCAAAGCAGCCACATATTGACTCATTCCCATCGACAGTGTTTACATTGGAAAGCATAGCCGGTGGACGTTTGCCGCGCGCTTGTCATTTCCCGGCCATAATTTGAAACTAGCCCTTTTATCCAATTCAGGCGGTGCTTTCCGGCTCACCTGCTGTAAACAATTTCGATTCTAATTTGTGTTATCATTTCCAATTTCATAGTATTATACAATAAAGTACTTGTGTAACATGCTATCCTTAATTGGTACCTACGGGGATCTGGAGTGCTCATTGGGCACACTTCTCCCCGAAGACAAAGGTTCGTGGAGTCCTTGCAATCGGATCCGGCGCGCCGACGCCCTCTCGGTAATTTTCTCGTTAACGGAATGAATAAAACATTTCATTCCTTACCTTTCTTTTGTAATTGTTAATGGTTGATGGGTTTTGGCAATTTATGTTCGGTTTCTTTCAGAAACCCTATTTTGCCGCGTCATTTGTTATTCGATATCCATTCAAGATTTGCGTGACGGGTTTAATTGTACGCTGCTGGGTGGCAACCGATCACAAGACGTAATCTCTGAGAGGCCAGAAGACATTGTTGTTTATCGCCTACCCGTCAACATTAAATGCGAGCGCAAAAAACATATTTAGGTGGTTTTTATCACGCTTCAAAATAATAAAACAGGACCCATCGCCGCGATAGACAATTTGCAAAGAAAAATACATCACGATAAAAAATGTAACTCTAACGAGAACCTCAAAATGGCTCGTAAGCAATGAAACAGCGCAATTTCATGAGAAAGGCGGCCCGCAAATAAACCAAAGCGGAGCACATTCCCGCCTCCATAAAACGCAGACTGAAATAAACGTAACAGACTCCGTTCTTTAAAAAATCCGGGCGACGACAACCGCAAAGCTCAGCAAAAATCTCTAGTGTGAGTTGGAATTCCAGCGTCGGAATTTTCATAACCGGCGCGTGGCGTCGTCGGTCGTTGAAGCGTTCCAGGTGAAAGATACCGAATTTATATCCCGAGGCGATTCTGCCGCCGATCGTGATCCGGCCCCGGCTCGCGCCCGCGCCGCCGCCGTCGGGGAATCCTAGCGCCGTACTTTATTAGGTACCGAACCCGCTTGCCTCTCGCCAAATATGTGTGCGGCCCTCCGATGACAATAAACACCCCGTATGAGCGCTGCCCACATGAAAGGCTTTATTTCGCCAGGTGTCATGTTCATGTATGCGCGTAAAACGTAAACGCGTCCGTTCTCTGTTATTGACATTCAAGGGAAAATTGTACCTTCAAAGAAACTTCTTATTTTTGAGTTTGCAGCTTAATTTTCATGAAACAATTTCTGTATCTGACCATTTATTTATATGCCAATTCAAACGATCCTGGGAATTCGAAGAATTTCGTATTCCATGCAGTAGAAACTATTTAATGCAGTTGAAAAGTACCTACATGTATTTAATACATATACCTAACATAATTATTTGGAGTAAACATTGTAATTTTAAGCCCCTTATACTGAAAACATATTTCGGGAACTCTGAAATTTGCAGACACTTAACTGCTTTTATTTACCTTTTAAAATATTAAATTGTAACAATTGAATTATGTTTTAACAAGATTCGTGTCGGGGAGCCAAGTGCAGGATATTGTGGGCCACACCCCGCGAAGATTACGTGAGTTTTTCATATAAAGCCATTCAGCCAATTTCCTCATATCCTACACAGGAGCATAATAAAGGAGGCTTTTGTGAAGGAAAGAGGTTCGCGCACCTACAATGCGTAGACACCGCGAGGGAGGGAAACCTAGCATACGCCCCTCTCGCTCTTTTCAGATAACTTGTGATATTTAGGGTGCTACCGTTGTGAACAAATAGGTACTTTTACAACGTCAACGTCTGCTCTTTAGGAGATTTAGTTTCGTATTCAATTTTCACAAAATCATGTTCTTAGGAAAGGTTTAGTTTTTCCCTAGCTAGTAGAAAATTTTCTTTCGATAAAATACAGTGGTAATGGCGCGATTTTAGTTAGTTTATGAATTTATTCGTAGTAAAATAGTTTTCTCGTTCGACTGGTGGTTTTTGTGTAAGTCAAATCTGAGACTAGCAGATTTAAATCTTTGTGCCCACTTTAGAATTCACTGTCAAAGTTCATTAGGGCTAATGTAGTTGAGGCAGAAACTGCTTACAGCTCCTTAATCCCTTATTTACCTCTTTCGGCAAAAAGTATTAAAGTATTATTTTGTTTAGCCAACTCCCAAGGTCTGCGTGGGTAGATTTAGATTAAGGGAACGTCTAGATTTAAAAATAATTGCCTTATCAGGTAAGGCCGTAAAGTTACATTGAAATATGAAGGAAGGAATTTCACCAATGAAAGTGTCCACCACCTCTTAGTTGTGTTTGCGAAATATAAAACTGTTGAACGCGTTTTAGAAGTTATAATCGCGTTCAGTGTATTTTGTGCTGGAAATTAATATTCTATCTCAATCCAAATCCTGTTCATTTATTTTTGCTTCTGATTCGACATCGGTCATCGGAATTCGGTCGGTGATTGGTTACAGACTAAGATCAAATAAAGATAAAAACCGAGATAGATTATTATTTTCCAGTCTCCTTCTACCAAATCCAAGGACATTCGAGAAACAAACAAACATAAAACTTAATCTAAATCTTAGCTTACAGATACCCCATTACCAGCTCGTCCGTAAATGAACAAATTACCTGAAACAAATGAATACACAGATGAATATAGGCCGAGTACGAACAAACAACATGTAGTAAGTGAACACTATGTAGGCAAGGTTGGTACAGCTGATGGTGACAGCGGTGGCTGCGGTTATCCCGGGTCGTGGACGGTGAACCATCGCAACACCGTACACGGTATTACAGGAATATTTGAAGCTTTATTTTTGGTAAAATAACTAGTGGGTAGATAAGATTTTCTTATTAAAACTTGGCGAAAGTTTTTTTTCTGTTTTCTTAAATTAAACGAGGAAACGAAGGCATTATTTCGTTTAGTATTTACATAATGATAGCGTTTGAAATTTAAAATAAAGAAATGTACTGAATTAAATATGATGTAATTCAGTTTTTTTTGTGTTTCTGTTGCAAAGAGATGTATGAATACATATTTATCGGTACACAGTTATAAAACACAAACTACTTGAAACTTCAACCAACCCTCTTTTCCATAAGGCCCTATAAAATAGAAAAAAAACACGACTCACATAAGATAAACTCCCCCACACAGATAAAATATTAACTAAATATTCACTACACTATCTAATAAAATATCGAACATATTTCAATATACGTCTCTAAGAGAACGGCCGTATCGATATTTATTTGTGTTGTAACACCCCAGCGGCCGCCGGACTCCGAAAACGCCATTGGTATCGTAATAAATCGTTACAGACGTGGGCTACTGCCGTTGGAGCTCAGTTACTGGTACGCTGTTTTTACAGGCAATAGTTTTCCGTTAATCTACTATAACCAATGTTGGTATCGATATCGGCAGTGCAAGGGTTAGACTCGAGCGATAGTTGTCAATTATTCATATTTTTAATTTGATTTTATTATCAGTTACGCCAGTATTCGATTAGTCTTTACTGATTCTGAGAAGTTTTTTTTTTTAAATTAGCTTAAATATGTTTTGTAAAAAAACTTTCCTACATGCACAGATGTTACAGCTGTGTCTATGAAACACGCGTAAACTTTATCACTTACACGGAACTTCAGCTGTGAAGGTGAGTATCGCAAAAAATTCACGCATTAATAATAAACTAAGCGTGTGGGAGCGGCGATAGGTAGCGCCACGTGTCACTTTGAATATAAAGTACTGTAACCTAGATACATATTTGCTCACTCAGCAAAGAACGCAAGCGTTATAATGCCTTCACAGCACACTTTTATGACACACGCATGTACGCAATTATTAAGATAAAAAGAACAGTTACCACCAGTAAGCAGTTACTTTACGAGCACTATAAATTTTAATCTAACTTCACTATTACATATAACCATCTTATAGACCAGTGTGATATCAGAACAAATTCAATGAAGCAATATTTACTGGCAATAATTCGAGTGCGTCCCTCGTCGATCGCAATGTGAATAGATTACGTTTACGTCGCGAAACTTTCCTCCGATACAACGACACTTCTACTAGTTTACGGACGGTGTAAAACATGGACACCACACTTTTACGATTGTCGCTTAACATATAGTGCCGTAAAACTGAGAAACTACCAAAAACTACACATACACACATAAACAATGGTCATTTCGCAGTTCGTTAGCTAATTGGATCGTAATGTATCGTTATGCTACAGCAATCAAATTAATGATATTTCTTTCTGTGTCGTGTCTACTGTTCAATGTCTGCTATGTGCCATATCATTACGTTCACATGCGATATAACAGATACGCGTTACCATACTGATATGCTAAACGTTCTGTTTCACAAACATTCAACATAAATTACACATCGCGTTCATTTTGATGCTCATTCGACGGGTTATTTTTATTTAATTCTAGGCAGGTGCGCTACGGCCGTGTTTCAACCAATATTTTTGCACGATTACCATGCTGATGAAAAGCCAACATCAGAACATGTTACATGTTCCCACACACGTTCGCACCTTCATAGTTTTAATTTCATGTTAAATTACACCTTTGACGAGAAAACGTTCCGTTTTTAACACAAACATTAACACTGCTCTAGTCTTAAATTAACGCACGCAAATATTACTTTAGTTAACACAATTTGTGATGAGAAAATTTTGGCGGAAATGTAAACGAATTTTTATATTAAAATACAATAACAATAAACAGATAAAACCGATTACGTTCTCCGTTGAAACCAATAAGGAGAGATCCCGATCGTGGCTTTTCCCAATAAATATATCGAGATGAGACCAAGATAAACATATCGGAGCGAGCGGGCGGTAGGTTTAAAATATGCAGCCTTCCGCGCTTCGTGAAATTCGTGTAAACAAGTGTAGCGGCCGACTGCGGATAAATCTTCGGGTATTATTGTATTCATATTCTGCGGGAAAGAAGGCTTCGTCGATACTTTTTTACGTATCGGTTAAGCTGCTCACGAAAATTGAAAGACTTTGTTAGCTTCATACACATAATTCGTCTGAAACATTCCTTTCTGGAATATGATTAAAATTTTATACCGCGACTGTATGAAATGTTCGTATAAAGTATCGGGATATGAAATATTTCTAAGTCTAATATTTCTCGTGGCAATATTTTCATAAGTGTAATCGGAGATTTTGGTTTCCTGTCTAGTTCAGAATATGTTAGCTGGTCTGCATAAGAAAGTAATTGAAGATAAGGTAGATCATAAATTGCTATTTATAGGGTCATAAAGAGTTAAGTAGGTAATTTTATTTAGTCGAAGGTATATATTATACGGTTAACCCACATCATTAGGCGGCAAGTTACGGTGCCGCACAAAAGTAACGGAACTGTTGTCGGAAACATATTAATGGTTCGTTCGGACCGACACAAAGAAGTTTGACAAGACGGCGCACAGGTGATCACTGACATGTTTGTGAGCTGACCCTTACTTCGACCGGTGTGCTATACACTTCTTATTTCATAGCATGTTGTAGGTACCTCCTTATATTTATAATTACCAACAAATACCATAAAAATACAATTGGAGACTAAACTAAGACAACAGTAAGTCATGAATATTATGCAACAGAGGTTTTGCTACTAAAATAGGGGCAAGAAGAAACACGAAGACGACCAAGCTATTCATCCGTGAAACAGTATTTCTACCTGCCCTTTGAAAACCAGACATCAAAAGCGCAATCTTAATATGAACCATATTTCTACTAAATCTCATACAACAAAGAATGCATTGTACCACTACAAAATTGTATTATGTAGCGCTCAGAAAATATGATAACTGCATTCCAATTTCGGAATTCAATAGTCGCGAACACCGAGCTATTTGAAAAATCTCATAAAGATTCGTTATTTGGAACATTTAGTTGCAAATAACGAATGTATGAAAATTGACAGATAGTTTGTCGGTAGTTTAACGATCAGTATGGTGAATAAAAAACATATGTCGCCGATAAATTCATATGCAAATAACTGAGCGAATGCGCATCCAGCGAAAGTTAAACGGTGAGGATAAAAGTTGTGCAAATATGTTCATTTGGGCGAATAAAAATGATCAGCGTGCGATGCGACTACGTGATGCGAGCGTGCACGGAGAATAGGAATGCGAGTACACGCACTCTGCTAGCACGGACGGGTTGTCAGTAACGTGTTTCAGTTTTTTCTTTTAGTTCTTTTATAGTTCTATCGCATTCTTGTTCAAGGGGTACTGGATTATTTTAATTTCTAGAAACTAACTGAGGTCTGCCTGGGATGCAGAACAACAATGACCTAGAATAGTTTAAAATATTGGTGATTCCGTAGTTGCTTTTATTTCATCAATTTTAAACAGTTTGAGCATTTTGAAACTTGTACGGTGGGCTTGTCGTTATGTGCAGTACGAGTATATTATGACTTTTAGCTAATATTGTCCGGATATTGGGAGAACATAGGTGATTGTTTTATGAGTCGCAATAATGACGTACCTTTGCCTGAAACTGTCCCAAATATTTTGCTTTAAATCTAAAATTATTTTTGAAAAGACTTGGGAGACCTGGAATTCTTTGGCCTATTAGTGGGATTACGTAGGTTGGAAATACCCCATGCTGGATTTGCATCAAATTCGATTTTGTTATCTTAGCAAAATATTTTAAGTTGCCAGCCCTATAGAAGCACGTGCGAGAGCCAAACGAAGCGATATATCGCAGCGGACAAGCGGAAGTCAACCCGGCAAGTAATATATTTTTAATTGATGCATACAGCGGCCGATGTGTCGAGTAAACATTTACGGGTTTATTCGAACGATGACAGGGCCGCCTTTGTTGGTCGATTTTAACTCAAAACATTAATTGGCGGAAAAATGTGCAATTCGAATGTTTAAACTTTCAGTCGATGTAAATATTAACACAGTAATTATGAGGGCGTTGATTGTATGTGCCGATTTTAATTTTGTGTGTGCTCTTTGTTGGTGCTTCTGAAGCTCATTAATGCTGCAGTGGTTTGTGAGATATTTTCAATATTAGTTCATAATATGTAATAAATTAAAAAAAAATGTATTTTATTGAAATTTTACAGTGAACTCACGACTGTATAGCAAAGCATGGTCTATTATTTTACTGAAATTGATTACCGCCGCTGTGTCTAAAAATCTCATACAAGCATTTCTACTACAGTTATTTTTTTATAGTAAAAGCATCAAAAGTGGGCTTTCAAAACAAAAATAAAGGGAACTTCATGTGTGAAACAGCAATAGTTTTAAATTTCATCCTAGGGCCGTCCAATGCACTGAATACCAATTACTGGTACTAGCGTAACTACTGAACATGTGGAATGTGAAGCCTAGCTCTCGACCAAGCGACCGATTTGTGTACCCTGTACAATACGCTAGTATGTGAATCAATGGAGATCAGGTATGCGGCAGGAACGTTCAATCACAGTAGGGATTTGATAACGTTTGTTTTAAAACATCACTAGTCACGCCAAATTAAATAGGAAAAGTATTTTGGTAGCAATGCGGGACGATGCGGGAATTTAATTTGATGTTTTGGTTCAAAATTGCACGAATGATTATAATTGTAATTAAGTTAACATTAATTGATGATTGCGGGCTATTTAATTGAAACAATGTAATTAGTTTGTCAGTTAGATTGTCAAAAAATATTTGACCTGCTTTTTGCTTTCGTTGCGTTAATTAAAGTTAAACAAGATACAAAACTTTTCATAAAATTCATAATACGTCACGACTTACTACTTTTTGCTTCTTACGTCTAGTTTTGGCGAATTTTATCGATATGCATTGATACAAGAAAAGAAATTAATGTGTCTATTATATTTCAAAACTCAACTGAAGAACTAATTAGATTTGAAATTTATTGATGCTATCAACATGCCTATTGCTTATAGGGCTGGGATGGGTAATTGATTACTGTATTTTATATGAGTTTGTAAAAATATTGATATAAAACAAAATCTTTAGGCCCCAGACATGGATAAAAGCTTTTGTAATTTGTTGTTACACAAATAAGCCCACCAAAATATTTTCATATTAAATGTGAGAATAAACAAAAATAAGTCAAGAATGTATATTGCTTTTGTCAATCTGAAACTTACGAGAATAGCAAAGAAAACCAAGTGTAAGTAAATATACTCTCAAAATTTTCCTCTCAGATATTTGGGTACAACAAAGAATTGTTGGTTAACAACAAATATCCGAATTCAATACTGGCTAACCCGTTGAAAAATAAATTTGTGCCCCGGCGGATGTGTGCGCTTGCCAAGCTTGCAACCCTTTGGGACGTGAATTGCCTGCTTGCACGTTGCACAATAACAGTTTTCTTACCCTAGTGGTGTTCGATACATTTTGGTTGGGACGGGACACCCCTAATATTATTACAACTTTGTGACTTGTAAAATGAAGTACCTACTTGTCTGTTATATTTTCAAAACGATCTACTAACTTAACTAAATAGCTCTTCATAAATTACAAACTAGTACGAAACACAAAGATTAAAAACTATGAAAGCAATTTAGACTTTTACTAAGATTAATTACAAGATCAACGTTCAAAGCCATTCATCAATTCTACCGTGAACACAAAGCCATCAGGGGTGTCGCGGAACTTCTTACGTTATTGAAATTTACTTTTTAAAACAATGTTAAAGTGCACAACGCTCGTATTTACGCTGCAACCGGCGGATGGCTAGTGGGCAAAGTTTTTACGATGGCCCGTCCCGGGGAATATTGTTGGTGCATTAACGTTTAATGCCCTCCGCAGTTTCACTAAAATTTAAAATTGGTTCGCGAAACAGTTGCAGCGATTAGACTGGATTGCGAGACCGGACTAATTTTCGGGATGAGTTTCGAGTACTTAATATGTTTTCAATTACTTTTCTGTGATAAAAGTAAATTAGATGTTACTTTTTTATGACTTTATGTTGCATGCGACTAAAAAGCACTTCAGAAGTTTACGGATTTCCCTACTTATATCAATAAGTTACAGTTTTCCCCCTTTTACTTAGCCTCACACAGATCATACAAAGTAGCGATTCGTGCTCGCATACACGTCATTTTGAGCAAGTTTATGTATGGAGGGGGACAGAGAGTTGGTACGTCAGAACGGTATCAATTTCCGGCCTTCCACTGCCATTTGATTTATGTTTGCCATTTCTTTTTTTTTGCCAAAACTACAGTTTGTTTCTGAGTGGAAATGCAGGTGGGAATCTGTTGCAGTAGACTGGGGGACGGAAATTAATGAATAAATATAGGTTGTGGCTCTGTTCGTTCATATAAACTTGATATTATAACGTTTTAATAATTACTGAAACTAAGATACAAATTGACGAACATATTTGCATAATAGTTTTGTTTAGTTTTTTTATGTTACTATACAGCCGTTTTAATAGGGACCTATGTTTTTGTATCAAATGTACAAGTTGTACTCGAAACTAATTAATTAACGTAAGTACAAAACGCTAGCGGCACTTTACATGATATAATAAAAGACTAATGCCTACTAACATTGAATTACATCTTATAAATAGGTCCTTACAAACTCATTACTTAATGTGCTGAATCAAAGGCTGTACGGTAATTATTATAATGAAATTAGAAGCCATTTTTAGAAGATTTTCCTGTTACAAAATAGGATTTACATTCAACGACAAAAAAAAAACACAAAGGGGAAAAAGAAACATCGTTATCAAGAATTGAATCAAGAATCGTTCTGTTTATTAACTGAGTTAGGCGCATTATCAAATTACACTGTCAATTTAGTTTATTGGGAAAGTTGTGTACTTAAATAAATCAATCTAAATGAAATGATCAGTTTGTTATTGAGTTGGAAGTAATTAAAATCATGTGAAGCAGGGTATCATAGACAATACCTGACTAAATAACAACTATGTATGTCGATGGTTTAATGACCTTTGTCTTTACAAGCTTGCAACCTCACTAGCAAGGTAAGTAATATGACTTAGATAAGTTGAGTCGGTTGACTGCCTTGTTGGTTGTGCCCTCCTGCCGAATATGAGGTCTCAGTCAGACAGTTCTGAGGGATTTTGTTGCAGTAGCCTGGAGAGACTCAATTTTAAACGGTTGACGGCAATATGGTAGCCTAATATTACGTGGACCTTGAACATAACTGGCGACATATAAAAAACAATAGATACACTTCGGGGGATACAAAGCTGAACATCCTTTTTGGGACCAAACCTACAACACTTTTCCCAAAATTGTAACTCCTGAAATCCAAAATCAACAGTGCCAACCACCAGAAGATTACCTAGACAATGAAACTCGACATTTCCCGGAGAAAAATAAATTAATCTAAAAAAAAGTGGAGGAGTAGGAAAAATATGTTTCCGCTTCCCTCCATGTAAAGCAGGATACAGAACGAAACAAGGCCAATAGTCACAAAACAATATTACATCTAAGTAGAAGAATCCCAGTAGTACACGGGCAAAAACAAAGCTGAACTTATATTACTACTTATATGAGCCAGAAGAAAGATAAAAATACCAGCGTAACAGGTACATAATATATCCTAAAAATATCTGCCCCTTTTCAAGAACACCCCGATTAAAAGTGATAGTAGTGTTACGTGCCAACCAAAACAACAACACACCGCAGTGACTAGACAAAACTCACACATACAGTATTCGACAAAAGTGCTGCCGACCTTAATATTGTTAGGAAACAGTAACCTCTCAGGTGTTGGCAGGCTATATAACCATTCAATGATTAATACTCCCGCGATGACACGACGGAGAACGAAAACCATACGTTTTCCTACATATAGCTTACGTGAATGTGTGAAACGCTTGAGGTGCTAACTATACCGATATGATTGCGTCACGTAGGTACGCCTTATAAATTGTTCATTGTAATCATTTATGTTGTTAAAAACTTCCAAACGGGTTAATATTTATTATGAAACCGATTCCCTATTTACTTTTAAAGAACTGTCGTATTTATCCGGTTGAATGTGTCTGAACTTCGATTTGTGTTGACATTCCTTAAGAAAATATACTTTTAACGACATAACTTCTAAACTGATAACGAAAAAATAACGTGATTATATTGAAAATGAAAAATATTTAAGGACAAACAAAAAAATATTGCTAGAATATACGTACAGGTTACTCTTAATACCTATTGCAAAAAATAAATCAAATAAAAAACGTTCTTACCTGAATATCATCCGTCAAGCAATCGCGTTCATCATAAGTGTACCGCAAACGAGATAACATTTCACGAAGATTAAACACCATTTTGAGAAAATCAAGTTCACTATAATATAAGTAGAAGAAACTTAGGAGACACGCGAGAACTAAGACGCAAAATTAATAAAGCAACTAGTTAAACACATGACAGAAGACAGAATGGTAGTTAGCGGCGCTGAGTTTAACTTTTTTAAGATTATACCCTCAACAAATTATTATTGTGAACATAATTTTACTCAAGCCAATATTTGACAGCTAAACGTGTGTTTACATTTTACCGCGCCAATGTGTTTTATTTTTTGTTCTTAAATATTTTTTTGAAAATTTGAAAATAGAACAGTTCTATGAGTTCTTTATAGCTTGCTAATATCAATTTTGTCTTGCTTTTAAATATGGAAAGAGGTTGGTTACCTACTTATTTATTGTTTTGTTTGATTTTTTTTCACCGAGTTTTAATGATGTACATTTTACAGACGCCATCATCGAACATTAACCTTCCACTATTGTGACAAGGTTGAAAATCTATTAAAGTTTGACAGATTGTGGTAGGTTGCTGGCGTATGCATATCTACTATTATGTATGTAACAATAGGTGTGTATAATTTTACTTCGGATGTACGACTTATAAACTAATTAAATTAATAACACGTACCTGATGGCGCGGTTGACGCAGTGACTGAGCGATCGACTGCTGTGCAGCCTGTGTTGGGTTCGATCCGCACACGAAATAATACATTTCGTTTCATAGGAGAAAGTTATTGTATTCGACGTGGAATTTTAGCAGTCAAGCCCCTGGCGAGGCTGATAAGGAGCCGGGAACAGAAATAAAAATTCTCACGTAAATCGAACGACGTTTGTCAATTATACACTTCCAAAGAAATACAATAACAAAAACATTTTTGTCATAATTAATGGCAAACTATGGTTTGAATTTTTTTTTTGCTTTCGCCTGGTTGAAGGAGAAGCAAAGGTAGTTCGCTATACAGCCTAATTTAAAAACACGACTTTTAATATTTATGAACAAATTAATAAAATTAAATGTTTCTTTTGAATAATCATAATATCTATTTATGATGTTCCATAATTATAATAACACAATTTAAATTTATCTTTCTATCTATCTATCTATCTATATATAAAATTCAAAACTGACTGACTGATCTGACAACGCACAGCCCAAACCGCTAGGCCTAGAAACTTGAAATTTGGTATAAGCCCTCCTTATACCACGTAGGTGAGTCACTAAGAACGGATTTTGCGAAATTCAGCCCCTAAGGGGTTGTTTTTGGGGTTGATAGTTTGTATGAAACTTTGTTACTACAAGTGCTAGGCGTAGGCTTTTTAAGACGTTAATGCTCAACAAGGTAAAAATTTTGTGAAACTTGACCCCTAAGGGGTTGTTTTTGGGGTTGATATTATTGAGACTTAAGTTTTTACATATGGATTCTTTTTTGGACATAATTTATTTATTTATTTAATAAATTACAACGGTTGTGTGAACAACCAATTACTGCAATTTAGATAAGTGATACTAAAGACGGGATTTTGCGAAAGTCGACCCCCAAGGGGTTGTTTTTGAGGTTGATAGTTTGTATGAAACTTTGTTACTACAAGTGCTAGAAGCTTTAAATTTTGCACCAGGTTCCCTTTTAGGATGTAAATGCTCACTTGGACGAGATTTTGCTAAATTCGGCCCCTAAGAGTTTTTGTTTTTGTTGATAGATTGAAACTTTTTACCTAAAGTGCTGGGCGTCTCAAATCTTGCTTATCGGTTCTTTTTAAGACGTTAATACTCAACAAGGTAAAAATTTTGTGAAACTTGACCCCTAAGGGGTTGTTTTTGGGGTTGATATTATTGAGACTCAAGTTTTTACATATGGATTCTTTTTTGGACATAATTTATTTATTTATTTAATAAATTACCATAAGAAAATAATGTTGAACCCGTTGAACCTAATCATAGTGTGATATGTGCCAGTTTTTTTAGGAAACATTTCCTACTTAATGGAAAAATATTTGTATGGTCTACAAGTATTTGTTCCGGGTCTGGGTGTTTGCATTTCTTTGTTTGTAAACTTTGTTTTAATTACTCCTGTAACGTGGGTCGTGACAGGAGTAATTCCTAGTGAAAAGTAAAAAAAAAATGAAATACATAGGTAGTTAGATGCTATTGATACATTTTGTTCGAAATTTGCAGCAAAACATTTTAAGCTGTCTTTGTTTTCCACGAAGTACTAGTATTTACTCAATATGGTGGAACTGATGAAACTCACTAATTAGTGTGTGATATCTCGTTCCAGTGTGTAGTCGATACAGCGAGAAAATCCTCAGCTGTCCTAATTAAGAACAACATAGGTGAACTAAAATGAAATGTAAGTACTGGTATATTGGCTTTGACAGTTGATTGTCATCTTTCATAAACAAGTGGAGTAAGTATTTTGGAGTGTACAGTGCAACAAGGATCTTTTGGCGTTTGAATGACATAGAATTGGCAGTCTGTTTTAAAAAATAATAAAAGAACATGTAGCTGAGGACCACCGTATCCTCACGGATGCGTTAGGCAGTGGCGACCTCTCGTGGCCGACATTGATCGAGGCTGCAGCGTAGACTGAGGGACGAGACGGAATGGGAAGCAGTCGCCTCCTTTTGCGAAGCAGTCACGCTTGCGAAAGAGGATGCAGACGTTGAAAGCCCGGATGCAAAAGGCCATTGCAGGACACCGGATTCGATGATTTTACTATGTTAAACAAAGTTGGCGTAGCTAAGATTTTAGTATCTAGCAATTTACCATTACAAAAATTACGTGTCCTGTTTCTATTGATACCAGTTCATAATTCGATTCGATAGAAAATTACACCTCAGACAAATCTTTTTTTTTTTAATCATAATAAAACAACTAAACACTCGAAACAAATACTAGGTACTCAAAAATTCACCAACTGTGAATATTAGATCAAACTCAGGTTTACTCCCTAAGGCCGTTTCCACATGGCGGGGCGCGTGCTCACATATAATAATCGCAGCGGAAACGCTGTCGCACGCGCGGCCCGCTGGAGCGGAGGTGTCAAACGACAAATTTCACGGCGCGACTGTCCTCAGATCTTCTGCCGCTATGCCGCGTTAGTGGCGTTGGTGTGTCGCCCCCTTAGGCAGCGTGAGAATATTTTTGTTTTAAAAGTCGGGTACTGCAGTCATGTGCGCTGATGTGTTTGGCTTTGTTTAACAGACATTGATTATTTCGTGATGTTAGTTATATTCTTTAAAATAATCATGGTCTTATTCAGTTTTTTGTTTTAAGTTTCTTTTTGTTGTGTCCTCTGTGTTGAGTTTATTTTGTTAGTATAGTGTGTTTTTCTTTAGTGGTAAATTCATCAAGTGAGTCCTCCTATCCATGTCTTTCAACAGCTCTTTACGTTCCGTGGTCACGTTTACCTGATGAGACAGTCCCGCAACCCCGGCAGGCTATGGCCCTCTAAGGGGGCCTCGTCAGATTGCTGACGCTTTTTGCTAGCGTGGAACACGACACACCGTCGACCAGGAGGCATGGATCGGACGGCGATTACTACCATTACTCGCCGTCCGCATGACCGAATGTTGTTCATTTGTAGTTTTTGTACCAAATGTTTTTCCTGTCATTATTTGCTTATTCAAACCAGAATAGCACTTCAAAACTCAGCATACGTAACGACGGAACATCAAAGATGAGAACGTATTCGAAACAGCTGTCAATTACCATCCAACGTAACATTGTTCCGGGAGTAAAGCACTGGGATTAGATTCCAATTGCAGACGCATCTGTCCACTAATGAACGCTGGCACGTGCATACTGCAGCCACCTGACACCTCACGAGTCTGGGCACCTAGTACATCGACAGCTCGTAGTAAAAACAAGGTGTTTTATACGTTCGGATTATTAATATTAATTTATAAAATGATTCAACCAACCAACATCTTACATTTCTGAATTCTTGGTTACGGTTATCAAAGATTTTTATTGAATTGATTGCGACGACAAGCCAAGATTTTGGCCTGTTGCAATATTTGGGATCAATTTCTTTAGACAATTACAGTCAAAGGCCAACCACGTAGTTCTGTACATCTTGCTATTCATTCGGAGTTAACCAACAAACTCCTCACAATTCTACAATCTTAGTACATTGACAGTTCGTCGAAAACAATAAAAATGGATGAGATAACAATGTGGCTCATAGACGAAAATTAAAAAGTTTGCACATTCCCGGCTCGTATGAAAATAGTTAGTATGTTATATTTTAAACGGACTGTGATGATTAGCGTTGGTATTTTCGAGTGTATTTTTATTTTAGTTCTGTCCACACGTGCGGTATGGAATTTGACTTTTAAAAAGTGAGCTTTCATGTTTTCATTTATCGAATGCCTAATGAAGTATGATTTTTGTGAAAACGAAAAAATAAAAAGGCTGACTGTATCTACTTCTTTTTTTTTGGCCAATGACCTTATTGTGTGAGTATTCAAGTAGGTAGGTACACACACCCCTCTAATAAGCCAAATTGCATGCAATGATTATCTGAAATTAGTTGTAAGTATCCAAACGTACTCCTAATCTCGTTTCTAATGGAGAAGGGAGCACCGACTCCAAATAAAAAGTAACAGAACCTTTTTACTAAAACGGCGAACAATAATAATACATCCATACATGGAGGTCCATTTGCCGAACTACACCGAATAGCATCGTATTAGGAGGCTCATTCAATTCCCAAAATGTAGTAAATGTTGTGAACTTTACGGTTAAGGCCTCCATGTACCGATATTAGTGAAAGAATTACTATAAAGATCGAAAATACCGGTCGTAAACGTGTATAGCGGGCACGAAGCCTAAAAATAAAATTCTTAGCGGAGCTTTAATTCTAACTTAGCCTTAGTTAAAGTTGCTTTGGATTCCAAATTGAGAGGTTTTAAAGTCCCGCAGCTGTCTCTTAAACTATTCAAGCAATGGAATCTAGTACAACAAGATTTAACTGAACACTGCATTTCAACTAGCTTTCTTAAACAACTGTAGCTGTAGATATTCATGTTTATTGTGAATATAACTTAGAGAAATTGAATACTTCAGCTTATCCAAGCAGTAATAATTGAATTACTGTGAAAGGATTCATCAAAGAAAGCACACAAACGCGAGTTTCCTTCTTCATGTTAAATATGTATTTATACGTTAGAAATTGATAGTCTATTAACCAACAGACACATCACTGTTACTGCAATATCATTAAGCGAAGGAGGCTGTTGCTTAGCTCACGACACGTAAATTGACTTAAGTATTCATGGCCTGATGAATAAGTGATAGGAATGAGCCGGGATGCGATCGAATCAGGCCCGATTTCAATGACCGGAATAAGTTTCTCAGAGGTTTCACTTTGGTAGAGGTCCGACTGTTATCTAACTCCAACTATACACATACATACAGGTAACTCCACGGCAAGGAAATGGCAATGATAAACATACGGCAACTTGCCAGTAACAACAGAAAAATCACGCTACGAAAAATAAGAAATAGTAACAAAGAATAAAAAAATAGTAACACACGTAAAAAGATACTTTCACAATGTAATGCTCGCTCATATTTCATACATAAATTTTGCACATGCGTCGGGGAACAACACAAAGCACGCGAAAGCTTCTTTAAATATTCCTTTCCTTCATAATCAAAGTGCTGCGTTTGTAAGATAAGAATTCCCTACGCGCCGAGACGTCGACTGTGTGTGAGAGAATCGTTACACCAACGAATTATTTAACTCAGCTATTTGTCAAAAATACTTCGACAAATATTTGCGAGACAATACAGTTTCTTAGATGTTTGCTCGTTTATTATTAGCACAGCTAATTTGTTTCACGGTTAATTAATATTTCTAAAACGTCGCTCTGAACATTAATTACTTACAAAATACATATTTAACCACTATCAACATCTAATAAAAGTTACTTGAGTACACTTGTGGAAGTTCGTAAACAAAATGGGAGTCCACAAACCTCGGGAGAAAGTTTCATTTACTTTTCTACGATAAAAAAAAACTCTCAATTTCTTTTATACGTGTAAGAGCTTACGAGCGACGCGTGGAAAAGTTACTTAAAATCGTATATAAACTGAAATAACGTCTCCGCGGATTATTTAAAGCAACCCGTGTTTCAATGAATATCCTTAAAAAGCGGAGATTAAACCAAAAAAGTTTTTGTATTTGCTTAGCTCTTCACAGCTGATATAACTGGATTGCAAAAGTTCTAAGGATGAGTATAAAAATGCTCCAGTTGGGGGAAAGAAAAGAAAATCAGTATTAAGAGTGTCGCAATAACTGGGAGTGTGTTTTTGTTACGGCAAAGTTCTTGAGTAACTAGGTAACGCTGGCATAATGGCCGCTGAGTAACGGTTTATGACTTACGTCAGCGAATAACTACCTAACACCCTGTATAAAAGTAGATATGTCTGTTATTTTATTCAAAAGTAATGTCATACGGGACTACTTTATTTGAAGATGCTCCAAATTGCTCGTTCCGAATCAAATGTACTAGGTACTCGAGTATGAAAATGTTGTAATAGATTTCTTATTATGTTATGAATATAATATTTTTCGAGAGGCGGCAGTATATTTTTTCGTTATTTTCTTTTTTCTCTCTGAAAGTTCCTTTACTTTGGTATGTAGTAATAAAATGCTTAATTAAAAACCTCAGTTATTATATTTGTTTTGATGATATTCTCTTGTAAATTATATCAATAAATACAAGTTTATTTCACAGCATATCTTAGTTTACTTATGTTATAAAAACCTCTTATGTCTGTTACTTTATATCAAGGCACACTTACACCAAACATTGAAGTACCAGTACTTACATGTATGGCCCCTTCAGACTGTATGAACCTTTATAAATGACTCCTAAGCATGTTCATTAAAAGCTCCTCTTTCATCTGAGAACGTCTAAAGACGACAAAAAATACTAAAGAAATATTATTTCGTTTCTCCATTTTCTCCACAGTTGCCAATTCATGATAGGACTACAGTTAGCTAGATGGATATTATCTATTCATCGGAAGAGGGCTCGGGCCTCCCGACTACAAAACAGGATCACTTGCGAACGAAAATGTATTGAAATCACAATGTAACCTGGGGCTTTTGTCCATTGAAAACATTTTTTATGCATTAAAAATATCTTAGAAATGTTTATTTAACAATAGCGTTTAAGAGAAATTACTTATTCATGGCACGTCTGAATTTTCCTTGCTTTTGTTAACGGGAGGAATCGATTCGTTTGCTCCGTGTAATTTGATAGCTGATGCAACTGAAATTGTATGTTTTTGACGCTGTTTGTACTTGCCAACTTGCAAGTAATATTTAGTTTTGCATTTTCAACGTTCGAGTATTCGCTCTACTCGATTTATTAGGAACGAGAATTTGATAATGTAGCATTTGAATCAAGTTCGATGGTCCGTAGTAATTTTATGTTAAAAGCGCCAATTTAATCGATTCCACGGAATAAAATAATGAACTGACGGGGTCCGCGTCCATAAAACACGATTTTATCATACCGTTGGGAGGGACACGTTTTCGAATATCGTAATAAAAAAGTCACAGATGTCAAATTTATGACGTTGGTCCATTGTAAAGAGATTAAAAGATTTACTACGGATGAGGGTGCCTGCTACGGCCGCTACGCAGCTACGCGGCTACGGCTACGGCGAAGTTCTACGAGAAATATAATTTTACAAGTTTAATAATGCTGTAATCCTTTTGTATCGGTAGAATTCACGTCCTTATATATTACTATTATAAAAAGAAAAGTTTGTTGTTCATCCTAGGTAAATAAGTAATTGAAAAACTTGTATATTACATTAATTTTAAGTTATCATACATTAGTTTGGCACTCACCCAAGAAGATCTTGAATTTAACAAAAAAAGTTTACATACCTGAAACAAAAATAAAATTCATGAAGACACAATCAAGAAAACACACATGAAGAATTGTTATCTTATGTAAACAAAAAGGTAGAAAATACAAAACGCCACCTGTCTATCCTCGACTTTTCTTTTGCATATAAGTGAGACTATTAACAAGCAATAAAAATTCAGTATAACATCAACAAATTCATTGTAACGCCTCCAAGCGCAGTGCTAATGTCGCCGTCAAACTCACAGAATTATGAAAAAGATATTTCCCTTGGGGAGGGCGATGCCTTATAAATGTCCGTAACTTGGTGAATAAATCACGGTAAGCGCTAACGCCGCCAAATAAATAATTTTCTTTATTCATCAAAATTAAAAGGAGCAGTTGACAAAGCGACCCGTAATTATTATTAAAATCCGATTTTGCTCGCGACTATAAAAGCTCGATGGTGGAGTTACACCCACTTTATTTACCCGACGGTTTCTTACAACAAACACCATTATTGAACTTATACCCACTTTCCTGTTCCCCTTTTCTGGATACAGTTATATATTTTCTTTCTTCCAAACCCCACTTGTTTTTATGAACCGAATCTGTCAATATCGTAGGATTATTGATGTGTTTCCACGTTATTATGAATATATTGAAGAATGTTACAAAGTTTGGATCGTATATGGAATGAGAATTCTTTTGGAGTAATATTGTATGTATTTCTGTTGTTATCAGCCTGTGTTTAGACTACTGCTATGTAACTAAATGCCTCTCCTAAACTCTTTCTTTTTAATACAATATTTTCTCTAAATAAAATTTAAAAATAGAAAGCTAAAGCTAGAACTTAGGGTTATCAAAAACCAGCTATTTTCTCTCTGACCAGTAACAGAGTTCCATTAACGTACTGGCAAGTAATAAAAAAATCGTTCGTATTTTCTGATTCTAGGAACCTTGCAGCCGTAACTTGCTAGAGGTGCATTAGCTAGCGTTTTCGAAGCCGACGAGGAGATTACTTAATGGTCTAAACCAGACGCGGACTTGAACGTTGAAAAAAAAAACAAAATAAAGGTACCTAAGGGTTTGTTTTGTGTCGGGAAATACTGAAATGCAAGTACAACAATAGGATTAGTTCGCCGCAACACGAGTGGAAGGGTTTTTTTTTGTTTTTACGTTCACTATTGAAGTTAAGTTAATCTTAAACCGATGTAAGATCAATTGTTTTCAATACTTTTGTCTTATTTGTAATTGATTTGCATTTTTGCAGTGGTTGGTTTGTTTGGAAATGTTATTTTTGGTTTGCTTTATTTAATTCAGAATGTTGTTAGTATTGAGAATAAATTAAAACTAATAATTAAGAAGTGTGCATAGTAAAATTGATGAACTTGTTCATCGATTAAATCATAACTGTATTATCAAATTTATTTATATTACCTACTTACCCAATACATCTGTTCTACTTAATCAATTAGTTTCTACAATATCTTAACAACACACTCACCACTAACTAAGTATTAACATATATTATGTAAACAGCCTGGATCTAACCGGTTGTATATGTTTAACAGTAAAAGATTTATTTGTAAACGGGTGTTCCGTACAAGTGCACATCGAGTTTTCAATTACACAAAGTGATGGCCACACTGAAGCGGGCGCACCGCGAAAAACGCGCCCGCGGTCAGCCAACCTGACCGATTGCACACCGCTCACTCGAGACCACTCCAATCCCGGCAAAATCAACACAAACAATCACAAAATAAGGTTAGTTTTCCAACGCTCGCACCGCTGCATCTACGAAAATCGTGGAACAACTCGTTTTCGAAAGGTTGAAGGAAAACTCGATCGCTTTTCCAGGGGGAAGCTCTCAGTGGTTTATTGCGTTATTACCTGGACGTGTCTGCCGCGCCGGGACAGCCGCAATTTGGGGAGAAAAGAACGATATGTTGCGAGGAAAGGGATTTTATAGAGCTCCTGAGCAACGGCTCCGGAGAAAAGACCAAGCGCCCGCCGCCCGTCTCACTCCACGCCTAGCGTAATTTTCTTTGATCGAAAACTCTACAGGACACTACTTCAGTTTTTATTTTCATCCAATTCAATATCGTTGAACGGTTTGTAAGACACGCTTCGGAACATTTCCCAGTATTTTGTTTGTTCCTTTTAGTTTATATTTCGCTTGATTCGTTTGTGCTGCTGGCAATATTCTGCGAGGTGACAAGTGTATCCCTCGTTTCTATTTTAAATCACTACCGATTTTAAATTTATTTAACGTAAAGAAAATAGCTGGGTATATATGAATCAGTTACTCAGTACTGAACAGAATATGTCACAAATATAAGACTCGTATTACACATCGTTCACGACAATCCCATAAGCCATCTACACCAAATTCGATTCAATAAAAACGTTAGATGTGACCAAAGATTTGCTCCAATAATCGAGCGACAAAAACTGTAACTTCGTCTTAGAGCCAATGAAATAAGAGTGGATGTCCATAAAATAAAATAATAACCGGTCAATAAAATCTTTCGGGTTTGGGGCAAATCTGTCAAATACGTCTGGCGGACTGTGAAGGGGGATAAGAAAGACGTCGGGGGGTGGAACGGGCGCCAAGTGGTCGGAACTTGATCTGCCGAAGGTTGATGGCAGTTGCCATCAATCGCCAGGTAATTGGGGCCATGTCAACCGAGTAAACGATGCCGCCACTGTTCACAATATTTTTTTGTATTGCAATTGAATAGGAATACAACGCTAAGTATCGATTGTGGAGAGATATATTGGCTGTATAGTATTACTTTAACGGATACGATTACTTATCTAGTTAAACAGGTATTTATTTACCGAATTGGAAATGTACAAAAACGACAAAATAGTGCATGGATAATTAATCAAAAACTGAAAATACAAATATGCAGTGTTCAGAGATATTCTTGAAAATCAACACGATAAATGAATAAAGTGAACCGTAACTAAGTCCGTTACTCATAACAGTAAGGTACAGTTTTTACGAGTTTTCCACTCAGCCAACTTTCAGTAGAACGTCCTATCTAAAGTAGTTTCATCGAAACTTTCCAAACACATGAATGAATAAAGAAACAACGTAAAATACAGAAAAAAGGTAAAGGAAGAGGCGGAATGGCGCGACAGATGAGGTTGCCGGAGTTCGCGATGAGCAAGAACAACACTACAATGATATGACGGAGAAGTTTCTCAAGTCGAGAGAAGTTGTCCTTCACTAAATTATGTACGACCCGAAGGTTGATTGATAGAGAACGCTATTTACCTTCGGTGTCGTGAAATAAAGACGTCCGCAGTCCATTATTTATTTATACGGAACGGATTTAAAGAAGAAAGGTCGGGACCTCAAGGTCCTGATTTAAACGTGACGAGAAAAGTAGAAAGTCTACCTTATCGTTTGTGTCATTAGGCCCAAAATCGAATCGAACATTAAGTTCTGTACTAATATGTGTGTAATGTAACTTTAAATATATGTTTAGTTCCAAGGTTTCTAAATAACGGAGGGTTATAATACGGGGTATGATTTTATTTAGCGATATACAGTCGCGGATCGTAGCCCGTAAAGCTAACGTCTTGGCCCTGTAGTGGCAATCGGTAAATGTGAGCGTTTGGGGAGGAAGCACGTGACTAGAGTGTGCTATGTTACGCTAACATCTGTATCACATTTTATTGCGTTTAAATAGATTTTTAGCCTTCGTTTTTGTTGGGAAGTGGAGAGTATTTTTTACAAACCTGTGAGGAAGTAACCGACTTCATTTTTATTTCACTGCGAATTTTTTTTTAAGATAATTTCCTAATTTAAACTAAACATACATTCATAAACTCAAGCCTCTTTTCCATGACTTTTACATACTGTTTTCGCCACGTCTACGACCATACATGAGATAAAACAATTTAATAAATTAACGACATAATCCTTTAATTAAGTATTTATATCTATTGGCCACAAAAAGCCAATCGCACAAAAACAAATCTCGATGCCTATCCCACCTTCGTAGGCTTCGCAAGTGTAACTAAAAATAAACCTACTAGGACCATAGGAATCAATGTGTGCGTTCCCAGTCTCCATAACAATCGAGGCGGGAAATTGCCGACTTGGTCCGATCCACGCAATAACCTCTGACTTCTCATTATGCAGATTGCCCCTCGACTCGCATATGCACGTACACTAAACATCTTACCGTGGTCCACGTGTTGCTATCATCTACATTTTTACAACCAGCGTCTGAGACGTGGTGGGTTTTAGACGCTGATGGATTATGCTTTTGTAATTTGCTTTCTCGTATTTGTTGTTGTGGTTGCGACTTTGTAAGAAAGTAACAAAACTTGCTTCAAGGCTTTTACTAAATCTTTTAGGAGGCAGTTGTTAGTATTGACACAATTTCATCTAACAATTGCCTCCTAAGATTTTTTTTGAATAACAATTATTGTTAAACACCCATAAATTATTTTTATTTATGGTTGGAAAAGTATATGATTTCATACTATTTTAAATAGGGGTAGTACCGTATTAAACCGTAGTTAAAAACATCCAAAAACTTACGAGTATAAGTTCTCAAATTTTATTCTTGATTTACTGACACTTTTAAATGGATCCAACCAATAATCTATATATATAAAAATGAAACCCGTTTTCCGTTGTCACGACATAACATGAAAACGGCTTCACCGATTCGGATAATTATTTTTTGTTGTGTTTGTAATCATCGGGACCGGGTTTTAGACCGGGTCCTCCACCCGTGCGAAGCCGGGACGGGCCGCTAGTAAATAAATAAATAATAAATATTCCACGACTATCACACAACGCCATCTAGTCCCAAGCTAAGCAGAGCTTGTGTTATGGGTACTAGACAACTGATAAACATACTTATATATTTCTAAATACATATATATTATAGATATATATAATAAAAGTTTAGCGGTCACTAGCCAAATCTGTTTTGTGATGGACTACCTTAACGTACAGTACTGCGTCAACTTTCCCAAACCCTCCCTCAGTACAAGTGTTAACTTATCTTTGCCTTTCTTTAAAATAAATAAACAAAAACATTCTCCACACACAAGCCAAACATTAACTTCAAAATTTCCATCTCAAAACAAACAAAGCTGTAGTTACACCGGCGGGACTCTCATCCATACATCAACTTGATCAAAGTACAGTTAAGTAACGTTTGTAATAAGTGTATCGTCGGCGACATAATCTGCATAATTGGTAGCCGTCGTAGGATATTGCGTCCACGTGAGGCGGCGCGCAATTTTCTGCGCCATTTCCTCCGAATCGTCCACTCGGATGGGCTATTCGACGCGCATGCCTATCCGATGCTTAACTTTAACGTTTAATTGATACTTACTATAACGTTGTATTGAAGAATGTCAACAATGTTTGGGATAAGCTTAGTTTTTTTGAATTGAGTTTCTTTTTAGGAAACTGGGTATTAGTCGTAAGGAAACTATATACGATACTATTTACGCTATACACGTCACCGTATGACTTGAGAACCACCGTATGGTTTGAAAAATTTGATCCTTGTAGGTATTTTTTTCGAGATGAATAAGGTACTGTTATATTACCTTATGCACCCCGCAACAGTGCGCTATGTCTGACTCACAAGGTTTATGCAAATCAGAGTCATCAGTACGGGTGATTTGGGTATGAAAAGGTTAGAAAAAAAACTAACTTCCTGATTTATAGTATTAGTTAGGATGTCTTCTCTCTCTCCATGCTATGAATTAAACTTTAGAAATATAAGCTTCTTTAACTTAACCTTCCATCAATAAGACTATCTGACTAACGAACTAAACTTCCACAAAGTCACAGTAATACAATGTCCCTCTTTCAATCGTCACGTCCACATACCCCGTAACGAAATTGATAACCTGAGCGCGTAAAGGGTTAACAGATCAAAATGTGTTTGTTTAATTAAACAAGAGTTCCAAGCAAACGTCAGTTAAATTGTTGGCAGATAGGCGTCTGTACCCTTTGATTACATTTCACTTGTCCATCATTTACTTCCTAAGGAATTGACGGTGAATTACTCTACTAATGAATTACCCTAACGTTTCATCTGTTTTCTAATTAATTGTTTTAGTAGATACTGTTTTGATTGATAACACTCATTTTTTACGATTTTGTCCTGTACAAATAAGTGTTAACAAATAATAATGACTTAATTTTAAACTACGATTTTTATTTGGAACATCATATTATTTACTAAACATCCTATTCACCTAATAAAGTATTAAAATCTTTATGTTTGTAACACTTTTCAAAAAGTACTTTTAGAAAAGTGATCATAACTGAGTAAATCAACCCAGTGGTCAAGAAAAAAAAAGTTCAACCCTAAAATGCCGACGAATTGTTCTAAAATCGTCCCACTTAGCAATTTTCACCTAGACCTAGTAACTCGAAAATGATTACGTTCCGCACCGTCACGATCGATGCGTTCGCTCATCCCGACGTCACGCGATTTGTCGTGCAACACCACGTTTTTTCATCGTATGAAAGCCCCTATTTATAACTCCGGCAAATATTTTCAACGGACCGCTGGCTTTTCTGTTTTTGTTCAGTGTGCACTTGAGATGCATTTATATAATGTTAATTGAAGATACTGCTGCAATTCTGAGGTTTTTTGTCTCTAATCCGCAATTAAAACGTGCATCAGCGTAGCACTGTTTGTAATTGAGTTTTTTATTTTTAACAGTAGCAAATATGAATTATGTTAACTGGGGATTTCTGAAGCGAAACAAGCAAAACAACTTTTTGTGATAATTTCCAATAAATACTTATATTTCTATCCTATCTGATTTCCAAAATTATGGCCACACTTAGTTCGCATCAGCGTGGCCTCATAATAATGGGAAGCTATCCCAAAGTGAGATATTAAATGGCATGTAATAATTGCCGATCCTATCACGAGCCTTGCGGACCACAAAAAAAAAACCCTTTACAATTTATATTATCCAATTTCACTTAAAACCTTGTAACACCATAACACGTAATACAAAAAGATTTCATCAAATAAATGTTACCACAGAGGAAATGAAGATTTGAAAAGCAGGTGTCCAAGGATTACAGGGAGATGGGGTCACGTCCGCATGGCTGAATTGCGATGACAATGCAATCGTGCAATGTGCACTAACGTATTGCACTTTGCACATAATCCACACTAATCGGGGACCAACGAGTGTGCGGCTTAGGTGATGGTAATAGGTAGGCTTAGGAGAAAAAGGAGGAAAGGCATCTTTTATCTCTTATTGTCTTTTAAGGTATTGCACATCTGGGCGAAGGCCTTCATATTCTTCCACCAGTAATAATTGTGCGCTACTCTTTCTAACTCTCATTATATTTTTTTTGTACAATATGAGCATGAAAAAAAAATTGCGAACACTATGAAATATCGAAATATTTTTCGTCACCGTAGATTTATATTATGATTTATTTGTTATTTATAGATTATTTATTTAAAAATATAGATTGGCCAATCAAGTGTTTTTCAAAAAAAAGTTTGAGCAAAAATGTTTTTATGTGTCTAGTGTGTACGTCTTGCTGAATATTTTGGATGAATAATATAATATAAATGGTTAATAAATAAAACCTTCGATTTATTTGCTAAGCGCTGCACACTCTTTGTTTTATGTTGGTAAAATCTCAATACCTTTTAACCTAACCTATATGTGACGTGCTCATTAACACGCAACGTGTCTATTTATTATTTGAAAAACATTTTTTTTAAAGAATCGTCCGACTACAAGGCCAGTCTTCAAAATATTGCAAAAATGACTTTTAATTCGACAGAAATTGGTGTAGAACATTTATATTACAGAAATTAAACGACTAGCAAAAATTCATCTCTGAAAAATAAGAAAAATAACTACGAAGTAACTTTGACTCAGTATTTTACAGAATTACTTTAACTCGGTAAAAGACTTTTTTCCAACAAAAATCGCATCACGCTAGAGATGTTCCTACAAATTTTAAATGAAGCTTGTTTATGAACTTACAACTTTTTCAATACTAATGCACAAACTTATTTCAAGCAAAATTAAAGTGTTTACGCTAGAACATTAACCGGATCCGTTGAAAGTTTATCTTAATTAATCTTTTAAGCTATTTAGTCAAAGAGAAGTAAATTCCGTTGGCCGCTTTATTGAATTCTAAGTCCGGAAAGTTGGCTTAAATAAGAAAGCATCGATACCCGACGTCTGAGCTCCGTGGTAGTCTTTAAACGATTTCCTAACTTAATATAAAGTTACAAGATTGTCTAGTGGGAACTTCAGTCGATTTCAGATTTTTTACAAATAGGAAAATAAACTCGGTTGCTACTAGAATAGTGATTAATGTCATTAGTATTTCTTCGACTTTTGGAACAATCTGGACATGGACGGCTCTAGTTTTTAAATATATTTAATTTATTTTATCATTTATTTCCTTAAGGATCGGTACTAGCAAAAAGTGTTATGGCATTTCCATAAGTTTATGTATAAAACTTAAAACAATAGCCACGAAAAAAAAGGTCTGGGTAGCTTAAGAGTTCCCCCAGGGTCTACAAATATCGGATTGAGGATAAACCCGGCTGGAATTGTTAAAAAAAATATTGAAAATCACTAAAAACGCGTAAAAAGCACTGCCGTATTTCCATAACTTTGGCGTAAATAAGCAGAAAACTAATTAATATTATACATAAATAAAGAGAACAAAGACCGGTGTACTGTCTACATGTGTCTGTTTTTCAAAACATTGTATATTTTTCGCGTAAAAAATTCGTAAAGTAACTGAATTTTGAGGCCGAAAATCTCCATACATTTTACTATGGCGGAATATTTTATCCGGCATTGGTTCGAGATCGAATCGCAGAGCTCAGTCGTCCGCAGGATTTCAAGGTGAGAGCACGTCGCTTTTTACCAAAAAATTACGCGGCTAAGTGGCGTGTACATACACAAGACTAATGTGCGAGGTGCGCACAGTGGTTGGAAATCAAAAATTGAAAATAAAACAAAATTGTACATTGTAAAAATTTGTAGTTGCATGTTTGTACAGGTAGTTGGAATTGAATTTTTTTTTTGTGATGGATGATACTTTTTGCTAACGGCAAGTTAAAAAAAAAACAGGTTCAAGCGATATCGACTTTATTGACGTTTAGAATTTAGTTTGTTTTTCTCACATTCTCGTTAGCTAACATTGATCCTCATCAAAATCCGGTGTTTCCGTAAATGTCAATAAGGTCGAAAATTGCTTGAACCTGTTTTTTAAACTTACTCAACGAAAGCAAGTTAAAAAAAAATGTTCACGCGATTTTCGACTTTATTGACATTTAAAATTTAGTTTGTTTTCCTCATATTCTCGTTAGCTAACATTGCTCCTTCATTAAAATCCGGTGTTTGCATTAATGTCCATAAAGTCGAAAATTGCTTGCACCTGTTTTTTTTTAATTGCATGATAGCAAAAACTATCACCCATCGCAAAAAGAATTTTTGAATTCCAACTAGCTCCTTAGATTAGCCGCCAACCAAACAAAACAAGTTTAGATAAATATATATTTCAACTAGATGAAAACCCGGCTTCGCTCGGGTGAAACGTGTGTCATACATAATACACATCTAAATGTAGGTGTCACGGTAACTCATAAGTCCCACGACCGCGGCAGGCTTTGGCCCACAAAGGTGGGCCCCGTCATTGTGCTGACAGTCTTTGAGGCGCGCGTGGAACACAACGGACCGTCGACCCGGGCATGTTCCATGATCAGAGAGCGAGTTGCCCATTAGTCGCCGCCCGCACGCCCGCGCCTGTTGGCCGGACTGCGGCTGGGTCGTGAGGTGCAATCCTGCACCGTATGCTCCACTGTGTCCGCCTCCGGGCGATCCACACAGTGGTGACACCCAGGTGTTTCTTCAGGTACCTCCACTACCGGAAATTCCGTGTCCGGTGAGGATCTGCGTCAGGTGGTAAGTCAAGACGCGATGCCAATCTAGGCACTCCTCCAACCTTACCGGGGGTCTTAACGCCGCCATCGCGGCGTGCCCGGACCTCTGTTGCGACAGTCGCTCCCTCCATATTATCGCCCTGAGATCGCCGGAGCTCTTCCCGCCGCACTAAACTTGTCGAGGCAGGGGGGTTTTAGTTTATAGGTTTTTCTAAGGAGGTTTAGTAACTACATAATACACCACATGACACTGGGCGAAAATAAAGAGAAAAAATAAAAACTTCTCAACATGATAACCGATGTCAAAAATGGCGGCTGCGATCTGTCATAAAAGAAAACCATTACAATTTTACAAAATACTCGACAATCCGAATTTTGCGGATATATGTTGTCGACTCGAAATCTCTATATTATCGCCCTGAGATCGCGCCGGAGCTCTTCCTGCCGCACTAAACGTGTCGAGGCAGGGGGGGTTACATTTTATAAGTTTTTCTAAGGAGGTTTAGAACTACATAATACACCACATGACACTGGCCGAAAATAAAGAGAAAAAATAAAAACTTCTCAACATGGTAATCGATGTCAAAAATGGCGGCTGCGATAGGTCTTGTAAGAAAATCGTTACAATTTTACAAAATACTCGACAATCCGAATTTTGCGTATATATGTTGTCGACTCGAAATCTTTATTTTTTAATGTTTTATTATTCAGGCTAGCTTTCGATCGAGTCTACCGTAGCCCTGCACGAAATTATTATAGAAGATAGAAATATTAATTTGTTCGGTACGCGCTTACTGCTACTTGAACACTCTATGCGTTCAAAGATGTGTGTGTGAGTGGGTCGACCGCGTCTGTCGCTGTGTGAGTAGCGCTTCAATACCTATTTTTCCCTCGCGCCCGCCGAATAGAAGGGCCTTAATTAATCGTCAGGACCACAAAAAACTCCCTTAAAGTCGCAGTAGGACTAATCCTACTTTTATTTACTTTTTCCAGAGCTAGATTTCTAATTTAGATGCAAATGTACCGAGGTTTCGACGCATGCTGTACTCGGTTTTATTCGCACACGTTACAGCGGAAATTGCCGCTGAAATTTTTATTTTCGAATGAAAATCAGCCATTATTCATTCAAGTGTACGTACGGCGAATTAGTCGCGTAAATTACCATTGTAAATAGTCGTCGGAGGTAATAGCGAATATTGAATTATAGATGAAGTATTGGAAGTGGGAGATGAATCCAGTTTTTTTCCTGTGTTGAAAACCCTGAGGGAAATTCCCGGCAGCGTTGCGGCGAAGCCTTCAATTTATGCAGGGGGCCGCATTGGCGTCTATCCGGATGACAATCTTGACATACGGGAGCCGGCTGAACAATGCAGTTTTGTTAGACCTACGTACACGGGCATTTGCATTTTCGAGGACCATTTCATCGTTTTCTGTACCGATTGTAACAGCCACTTACACAGCAAGTTTTTGCTCCAAGAAAGGCCAGCTAGAAGCAATTACGAATCTCAACGCAATTGAAATTTCAAACTCAGCACTTGAGACCGTAAAGATTTCACAGAACATTATTACAACTGCAAAATCCTACCCAAGGCGTGAACTTTAAAATGTATCCCAAATCCACAACAACAAAGACCAAAATTATTACACAATCAAATGAACAGAACTAAGAGTTTAAGTAAAACTGGATAGGGTGGCACAAATGGAAAATTTGCCTCGTGTTTGCGTTATAAACTCGACCAATCACGTCGGCGCTAGCACAATGTGGGACTAAACGGCACGCCAACAAAAGAGCCGTAAAGAATGGGCCGCCGACACACTCACGCTAATAAAATAGTTCGAAGCAACAGGTCGCTGCGGCCCGCTCGCTTGCCAATACAATAGTACCAACTATGAGTGTGTATCTGTGATTCCTTTACCTCTTGCGAGTGTAAACTGCACTAGTAGATAGATGCTGTATCATATTCAGTTTGTTGTGCCGATTTCTTATCCGAACACGGTTCTATACTCGAATTTATTTATGTAAGAAACGAAGATTTGTCAAGGTGTTTATTTATATTTAATCTTGAGCTCAAAGGAATAATAAGGATTCCAATTGACTCGTAAAGTGCTCATTTATGTTTGACGGGATTGTGAGTGACAGTAAGAGGAAAAAAATCGGTGAAAGGAGTATGGAAATCTTTTGAATAATCTAGCTACTCTTCTCGTTTAATCCGAGCACAAATATGAGATTATTTTCTTAAAGGTGTTTTTTTCGCTTACTATTCTTCATCTTTATTATTTGCCACTTGATGCTTAATAACTCAACAAATAAATGATACTATTAATAATAGTAACAATAGCCCATCACTATCCTCTTGCGCTCCCTACTCGCCGCGCTATCGAGGGCCCTTCACATGCAAGGCATTGTTTTATCGGACGCACTCAACATGCCTTTAAGATAGGTTATATTTTGATTAAAAGCACTTGTGAGCCAGTGGAGTGATTTGTGGACGCAATACGATTTTGAAAGTAATAAGATTATTGGTAACAAAATAAAATCTATGGTGGAAAGTTTCCACATCAAGAAATCTTCACGTATTCTGGGTTAATATTCTAAGTATGTTTGGATAGATTATTTTGAGCTGTCCTAACCATTGTGTAATTACAAGTAAAACCAGCATTACCACAGCTCAGAACTTTGTAATGCAAGAAATATTCAAAGGGCTTGTACACACGAAACTACAGAACATACAAAACAATCTCGTTAACCTGTACATTAACTAAGGCTATTTACAGACAGCAAGAACGACGGTCGCGCTGAGCCCCTAATACCCGGGTCGCGTGTACCTTGCGGTCCCGCAACAGGATTTACAAGTTTTCTTCTATTGGTCGAAATGCTTATTTCTGTTAAGGTCCGCTACGACTTACATAAGTTTTGCCCACCGTGTTTTCACAAAGTTAGCTTTCACCAACCCTTTGATATTTTGTCGATTTGTGGTTTTCCTTCTTGTGCCAACTACCACAAGGAAATTCGCTTGTTGAATAAACTTATCCTTACAATCCATTGTTACCCTGAACCCCTTTCGAACTATCTGATAACTATGTATGGGATCAATAAAAACATTTTAACGTGTTTTTTTAGGTCGATGGGTCATCGTGTTGTCGAGCTTGAGAGCATGATAAAGCATTTCCATATAGTGAATGAGAGATCCTTCTTCTCTGGTTGATTTAATACAGCAAAGTTTAATACAAGATGAAAAGACATGCTTTAATTTGTGAGCAAACAAAAGCGGACGTTGTTTAAGTTCAGCCGCAGTCAACAAAGAACAATCTATTTAAGAGAACAGCGAGTACATTGGGTGGGAACGCGGCACTAAGTGAGGAGTGACAAAACTTGAGCCGGCGACTAATTAGCAATACAAACATGAATCAGAGGCTATTACTTGTAATTGAATTGTCGCCGGCGGCAAAGTTGTCGCCGCGGCGAATTTAAATATCGCGCTTTACGAGGTTCTTGTACTTTGCCCGCGGGATTATTATTACCGAAGTTTAACTTATAATTGTAACTAGCACAGTTATTTTTGTTGTTCTTTTTAAAAAATAACTGTTTGTCTTCAAGATTAAATTGTGTTTCCTTACTTAAGTCCCAAGGGTGGCAAGGTTTTAGAGTTTTACCGATTTCAATATAAAGGAAGTTATCATTACGGTCGGATTTTTATTCTACAAACTTTTCTCTTGTATAAGATAACAAAAATATATATCTATTAGGTACTTCAATAAAAAGTAATTTCCTTTTAAATATGGTAACGGTCTCGCCAAAATAACAATTCGGAACTCTTACAATAACATGACGATTTTCATATTTAAATAATATCCTTTAGGCAAGTGTGCGGTAACCAAGTTTATAAAACGCGTATTTCGGAAATGCAAACATGTCATTCAATGCGAACATTGAATTACAATACGGTCATTGTTTTCGGATCGGTTAATAAATATTCATTGCAAACAAATGACGCTAAATTACCGCGGCAACTTTGCCCGATTGCCCGCCCTTTAGCCCGCGGACAATTTTTCACAGAAATATTATAAAACACTTCTCTCCTTGCTCCGAAGAAATTATCTCCCCCATTGAGTAAAATTTTTCACGGCAAGTTTGACTTCAATCCATTACGTTTTTCCCAGTTTTATCTTGAAGCCGTCACGACAAAGTTGGATTGTGTTAATTGGGAGGCTGGATACTTTTTGTTAGAACATTTTGTGTACTACACAATTGTTTTTTAAATGGAAAATTTAGGCGCTGTATAGTTCGCGGTTGTTGCTTTTGTGTTATTTTTCCAGTCTATTTTTGTTCAGCATTATTCGTGTGAATTAAAAAACAACTTTCAGAGCAATCTACATAATTTTAGTAACACAAATGCTTTGTTATCTTTTGCTAAAATTCTGTGTACGCTGACCTAAATGTTTGAAATTGCCGTGATCAAATCACAATACACTTCGAAACTTTGTTATAGGCCACTTAATAAGTTTAAACATGGGAACACTAATTACGTTACCGGTGCTGGCCTATCTTGTTCGTGCTAATTACTTCACATACGTCATGCGGCGGTACGTTTCATGACGTCACATATCTGCTCAATCTCGCCCTTAATATTCTCGTAAGGGGTATAAATTAGAAGTTGAGTTTCATTCCCCTGTACCAACATTTGAACTTTACTTAAGGGCCACAAACTCGTACTGGTGTGCATTTTTAAACAGGTTAAACAACAAAGTGAACTACGGTTCGCTTTGTTTAACCATGATTGATTATGGTTCATGAATTATTTAACGTTTTTGAGATTGTTTCTACGATTTTAATCAAAGGATTCATCAAACTTTTACTGTATTTTTATAGGAAACCGATGTCACTGATTATAATTTTGGAAGGTAAATTACAGACCATTTTGAAACTTAAAACAGCAAATAAACGCAAAAAGGTTACGTAATTCTAACCTATAACGTTTAAGAAAACGTTTGGACGAAATCTGTAAGCAGGCTCACATCAAAACACCAATTTGAAATAACTTCCAGTCATTACCTTACAAATCACCAAATCGAAGATGTCTCTAGAGAAAAACAACTTATCTGACAATGAAGACAAGAACTTCGTTTTCCTGAAAGTAGCCTCCAGACTTAATTTCATTTCTTCATTTGACCATAAAACAGGTGCGATCAGAAGGTCAATATTAGATGTAACATACAATGTACCTACCACGTAACGTACTTTTGTAATGTAACACGCTCGCTACATGCAATGCGTATTAAGGGTAATGTAACATTCCGTACCCGGTTTGATGCGAGCGAAGACGCATACAATAAAATACTCGACTGGCATTTGTATCAAACTTTCATATTATACTCCTTTCTCAGTTATTAAAAATCTAATCTTTATTTGTGTAACAATAAGGTAGCTTTTAGGTTGCTGCAAATGACAAGTCTTTAAAAACTCTTCAATCGTTAAACTCCGGTTATGTGCCTATGAATATGTCAAGGCATATGGAGGCTATACGCTTGTTTAAACCCATTTAAATGGGAGCATTCGCCTGTAATCTTACAGTTCATATGATTAAATCAGTGAGTGGGGAGAACTGGAGATTACAGTGCGCAACCTGTAACTATACAATTTGCAACAATTGATTGTGCACCAAATCGAATCTTGGATTGTTACATTATAGGCAAAAGCGCCGGTGAGGGAACGCCTTTATAGAACTGACCTTCTGACCTTACCTGACTATTTCGTGATTCAACATTAGCAAAATGACCTTGTTATTATAATACCATGCCCAGACAACATTACACAAGCAATTATTATCTGGCCCTTTGTTTGCAAAATTTCACGCAAAATTTGCATAATTGTGGAGGTAGAATTTTAGGTTTTTATTTTGGGGTAAGCTTCTAACTTATTTTTTAAAGTAATTTAAACAAGTAATGATCAAAGCACGAGTTAAGCGATATGTCATCATGCTGTGTACTAAATTATCTGAGGCTTTAGCAGAAATTTTCCATGTTTTGTTTGGCGTGTATTGTACGGAAAATGAATAAATAAGCTCTTCTAGTGTTTGTGAACGTTGAAGTTCCACCCCACAGACCCACATTTAAAAACCAGTCAGCAATTTTTCACAGATGTAATCGTACCGATGTACCAGGCTCGCAGAGTCAAGAGGCAGTTTGTATGGGCTCCCAATTCCTTGACTCGGCTAAGAAGGGATTAGGCTGCTTCGCACGCACTCAGATTCCTCTGGTATAGACATTTTCGAGTGAAATTTAAGGATTAAATCCTCTTTTGGCGCTTTGGGTTTGATTTACAGATATATTTAAATCGAAGACAAGTCTTAATGGATTTTGTGGATAAACTGGAACTTCATTACATTTACAATACAAAATTTTTGATCTGTTCTATTTTATCTTATTATCCATCTATTGAAGTATTTAAATGAATAAGTCAAAAATATCTCGTATTTGTAACTACAACCGTACGAGTTCACCTCTGAAACTCTACCTGTACCTGTAAGGCTCTACCGATTTTAATGCTTTTTTTATGGTGTGTGTGAGAATGTGTTGTACGTAAATTATTTTTCATCATCCTATCTCCATTAGAAAAAAGGTCCCAGCTAAAACAGTTAGATTTTTTTCTTTAAACAAACAATGTTTATTCAGTCATTGTCATTGTTTGCTCAGTTAAAAAAGAAACATTGGAGGATCATTAAAAATAAACCCACTGTCTTTAAACATTCATTTTCACGTAGATTGGCTGCGTCAAAAACTTTTTCTATCACAGAAATCGCTGATAGATACTCAAGAATGAGGGCAAAAAACGATTTTTCGCCGCCATCCACTAAAACTATAAAGGTCCCATTTCCTAAATCATGAAGGAAACTTTGACCGATTGCCGTAAACTGATATAATATTTATCCTCAGATTGCTTTTTCCTCAAAAAAAAAAAAAGAATGGCAACACATTGTTTGTCGCGGACAAACATTATTCTGGAATCGGATCGGTTCGAATAAGGTATTTTTGTTACGAAATTCTTTCTTAGGTTGGTAATACTTTTAAATTCCTCAACGTTGCTTGTGAGGTATATTGCATTAAATTATGATTACTGAAAAACTTTAATAGAAAAGTTTTCATTTTTCAGTCAGAAAAACTTTAAAGTTTATCTCACAATCGAAACATGGAGACGTTATTCATATATCAAAGCAAATACATAAATTAATTAACTCAAAGCTCAGAACTAAGTTCATTCAATCCAAGCTAGCTCACAAACTAATGTACAGGATTCCTTGAAGTAGCTATTTCATACGTCTAAACTTCATTGCGAACCAAAGTTGGTAAGGCATGTTTTCTACAAACATAATGTGGTGTGGGGACGGCATGAGGCTGTCTGGTCCTTCGACTTAGACTTTATCTGATCTAGCCCCTGGATTAATTAACTTAAATGCAACAAGTCCGAGTTTGCGCTGCTCTCAAGATAGTCTGCCGCATGTTTTATTATGGAAGCTACTGAATTAAGTAAGTAGAGTCACCGAGGATTATATTACGTTTCGTTAGAGTACAGTCGCGTCTCGACAGGAGATTTGTATGCAAACTTGGCTAATAATTGCTTTTTGATGTCATTAAATGAAGATAGTTTTGAGTGCAATGAAATGTTATAGATCTCGAAGTTAATTGGGTATGAGCAAATGTTGACAATCTTTGCTTTGACTTTGTTTTAAATTAAGTGAATTAATAACATTATTCTAATTTTTTGGTGGAGTGAAAGTTTTACTGATTAAACATTCACACTATTCCTTCAGTTGCCCTTTGCTTTCCAGGGTCACAGTAACTGTTATAGACGGTCCAGCCCCTAGTCTGTAAATCTTTGAAGGGCTAAGCAGAGGTATTCTTTTAGTACACCCAACACCATTCGTGTTTAAGTCCACATCAAAGGTTAAAAGGTAATATGGCATAAGCGACACTTTGGTCGAAAATGGCATAAAAATGCCATACTACTTAAAAATAAGGTTCGTCCCCATATGGATTTTCGTTACATATTATGTATTGAACATCCATATGGGAAAGTTCCTAATATAATCACCCCGCGCACAAATCCTCCAAACTTATTTAAAGAAGAAGCATGAATAAAGAAACGTCGTGTTAAAAATATTTTTCTCTAAAATTTTAAATTTTTAAGTACAAAAATGTATGTTAGTTCTGCAGATTCGTAGTCTGTGGAATAATTGACTTAAAACGTAACAAGTTGCCGTTTGCTTTGCTGTAGAACAGTGCCGTCGTCGTGTGTTTTAATACGGAATTAAATAATCCGGACTGGAATATAAGTCTGGATGCTGCCGTATTTTTTTGTAATTAAATATCTAATTATAAGTCAAGTTGAAGTTTTTGTTGTAAAAACAAACAAACCCAAACTGTTTTGGTTCGATAGTGTGATATTACCAAGATAAATAAATATCGAGATGACCTGAGACCTTATCATGAATTTTCAGTTATTGCAACGTAATTTAAACTGGAAATTTTACATTAATTTCAAGGTAAAAAAATAGTTCCTTCTTAGTACACTAGAGGCGCTGTTCCATGTTTCCATACAAGAAACGCTGTAAATATTTGAAAGACGATGTAAAGTAAAATACAGAAAACTTGTGATAAGGGCTCTGGACGCACACTCCTATGGCTGGTTCTGGACTGTCCTTTAATAATAAGATAATTATGGTCTCTTGCCCAGCCACTGCTGGAAATCACGCTTTTTTTACCATATCCCACTGGATATAAGCGTGATTTTGACAAAGATCTTTACTAACTTTTACCAATTAACTAACCTTGAAGAAATTACTCCGTTACGCCGAAAAACTACAGTATTATATATTTCAGTATATCACAAACTATGACTACCAGTAGGCAGTAGGTAATTATTCGAACAATAAAGATAATAAATATACAAAGAGCAACAATTTATTGAGAAGGAGAAATCGGCGGCGCCCGTTGTATCGGATCCGTCGTCGGTCCCTCCGACGTCCGTTATTGGGAACTCTGGGCTTACGCAACCAATTTGTACGGCACATTCAAATTTATGCCCTATAGTATTGTATTAAGGGCGGACTATACTGCAGAGATAAAGTTGTTAAGTTATAGGAAGCGGCCTAATGACGACATGGAGTACAATAGCACGTGTGGCCCCTTGTTATTGGTATCTGACCTGACCGCTACGAGCGATTTGTCTAAATGAGATCCGGACCTCTTCTCCGATGCTTTGTTATTTTTTTCGTACGTTGCCCCTTGCTTGTGACATATTCGTTGGAACTGCTCGTTTTCCCAGATTTTATAGATTTTGTCAGTTGATGACTGGACTTCTTATTATAACTCTAAAAGATTATCTCTCAAGACTAGTTTATCATTAATTTATTAAAGTTTTAGAACAAATAGTTATCGTAATTTCAAACACACCTATGTAAGCATTACTCTCGTTTGTTTCCCTTAATGGCCGGAAAGTGTTACTTTAGCGAAATACCAAAACTTCCTTCAAATAATTCACATGATTTATTATCAAAAGTAAATGATGATGTTGCTCCAAAATTAGGTGATATATTAAGGAACCTTTACCTAACATTAAACTATAATGAAATAACGCTGTTAAATAGAGAAGTTTAAGGAACGAATGCCTTTGGGCCTAGATTTTGTGGTGGGAGGCACCATGGGAATTTGAGCTTACAGTTGTAAAGGTTAGGGTTTATAATAGCAGTACTGTGAACAGTTATAGGTACGTGGGACCACCGCAACTACCGTAATCCCGTATACCGACGATTAATCTTCGTTCCGGCTCTCACGAGGTGGTTTGTTGTGGGTAAATTTGTGGGGATGGATACGGTTTTGCTGGCCATGGGCCCCGCGGGCCGAGTTCGTCATATATTAATCCTTTGTTGGTTTAATCGCCTCTTTTATCGATGCTAGATTAGGAGCACGCCGCGACGTAAAGCCAAATTGATAACTAATGGACGCTAAACCAACAATTATAACTGAAATCGTGACGAAACGATTGTGTCGTAATTTCACTACGATATTTATAGATCATATGAGTTATTTCTGGAATAGTTCAGTTTCATACAACTATCGTTAGTTTGTGAACAGTTAAACGAACTAAACAATAAATGTTGTAAAGCTCACAACATCAGAAAGCAGCATTATAAAAACAAAAATCAGTAATAACATCCAAAAATACGATAATTACACGTGTATGTGCCTTGAATATTTGAACACAGTTCTCTGAACGTAAACATACACATTAGGTGCGCATTGTTTTTTAGTAATTTGTGGTGTATCGTAGGCAAAGCGCGGAGGGCGGCCTGTGTCACGTGACGCCCCGCCCGCCTAATGTTTCACTCGCGTTACTGTGACAACTTCTACCTTTTACCAAATTGTATTTTCGTGTTCGGCCGAGTTTTCCTTATAAATACTGTCATTAAGACAGCGACACGGTGACAGGTGCTAATGTTTGGGAAAGTATCGAACCCATTTGTAAATAATGTAAACAATATATGTTATGACTTATGACATTTACTGACACCTCGTGAGATTGAAATCGATTTTCATTTTACCGCGGAACAATAATATTCCTTTCGTGGTACATTTAGAAACAATGATATAACAGAAAAACTTGTAATCCTATTTAATACTTGTAACAATATACACGGATGTTAATTCCCATAAGCAGATTGATAAATTCTCAAGTAAATTATATAGCTCGATCCCATATGCCGGGGGTATTAAACGGATAAAGTATAAGCCCACGAATGATGTTAGATACGACTATAACGACAAGAACTTCCACGAATAAATTAGTAAGAGGGGAATTGTGGAGCGGGCAAAACGCTTGTTATCTCCATTCGCGATTTTACAGCTCCAAGGGAACAAAATCTTTGGAGTAATTATTCGAATTTGGAGTTTGAGGGACGCCGAATAAAAAAACGCTACGGCATTTTTTTACACAAAAATGTTCGAGGAGAATTTATGTACCAACATGTAGGCACGATAGCGACAGAATGTCAGTGTTAAAATGTCGAGACAAAAATATAACTCAGTGTTAATTTTTATCAGCGTCGGCGGCGCTGAAAGGTGTCATTGAGGTTGTCCGATATCGCATCCGTAAAATATACATAGCTCATGGCGGTAACTTTAAAATGGGCCCTAAAAGACGAGAGGAAGGTAGCACCCGGGACGTCATTATGAAGCCCCACGTCATTTGTTTATTAAACATCCTGCGAGGTGGAACAAAATAATGGCACGGTAGACTTTGTCACGGCCGCTTTACCCTGAAATTAAATCGTAATGATGATGCGAACCTCACTCGCCGTCGTTTTCGGCACCCCCCCCCCCACCCTTCCAACCCACAGTTATTAAGTCCCGTGTCGTCTTGAGGTCAAAATGAATAGGTTTTTTTAAAAGCCCACCCGGTATGACAACTGTCATAGTTATGAAAGGAATCGCGTTGAGTGGTCTACCGAGGTTACATAGAAAATGAAAAAATGCGACGGTTTTTCATACTTTGTAGGCGACACCATTTTGTAACGAAGTGGATATGTATGTACAGCCTTTATTTACTAATAGTACTTTGACATTTATGTACGGGAATCTCAGGAGATGTTGCCAGACGTAGGTAATAGAAATAAACGGGAGAAGTCTTATTTTAGTTTTTTCTTATTGTTGTTTTTATAGACCTTATTGTTCGGTTAATATTAGCTTTCGTGGGCACACGAGAATATGAAAGAGACTAATTGAAACTCCACAAGTAACAACAGGGAACCCATACTTAGCTAAAGAAGACTTCGCAATAGGAAATTGAAATTATCAGCAGACCGTTAAGATTTATTTCGGCTTCAACGAAAGAATTTTAATTAAAAACTTGTTAGAAATATTCGCAAAGAATATGTAATCTGTTGTTAGATGAATTATTTCATAATTGGTCGTTAATTGTGCCCAAATTAGAGAGTTTGCAAACTTTTTTTTATTACTTATCTAAGATAATTATAGACTTTCAGAGAAAATTACTTGAATTTTTCAGCTTTTTGTTTCGTATTTAAAATGGAGAGATAATACAATGTAATTTTATTTAGATTTTTTTGTCCAATATAACGTATACCTCCTACAAGGTTATGAATTATTCTGTTTCAATAGACTTTATTTGCATGCCATGAAAAATACAATATAAGTAATTATTATCATTCACCGGACTAAGTGCGATACCGTGGCCCTCGAAAGTAAAGTTGAACCTAACGAAAAAGGTGGATTTTTGTCAGTAACATTCTAATGGGCCTAAAACACGCACAAGCTTGACCACAGTTTTACCTGCGCAAGATTCTCTTATGAAAAAACTGTACTTAACTCCATTATGACTGAAAAAAAACTTACCGATACCGGTGAGTTATGTTCCGTGTTTGTTCATTAATTAAGCAAAAAAAAAACAAACCTACCTTACTTTAAAAAGCATGATTTCGTACTTTCCCAAAACATGACTCCATTTTTAAAGGCACGCGTCCTGAAAACAGCTTCAGGCGATCCTGGTCCGTATTCAATTAGCAGACGTGATTAAATTTTTACGCGACTTTAAAAATACTTCCCATATTACCTACCTCAGAAAATTTAGTACCTTCTATCGACCAACAATTTTATTAGCATAAAAAAGTTTAAACCTACCAACTTAAGGTTTAATGAATTTGTATTTTAATGGAGAAATTATGTCCAAAGTATTTAATTACTTTTTATTTTAGTTTGCTTTTGTTATTTAGTGAAACTAGGGGATTTTAAGTTAGTTCGTTAAGACATTAGTAGGTAGTTTGGTAAGTAACTGTATAATAAATTAATCAGTATCTTTGTTAAGAGCGTAACCTACGTACGTCGAACGGCATTTCATACAAACAACTCCTTGTTTTCTTTGGGGTCGGCGCAACACATACATTTTTCTTCCATTCTCCCCTATCAGACGTCACAATCATTTACTCCATTTTCTTTCATTTCATTCCTTAGACAATCCATCCATCTTTTCTTTGGTCTTACTCTTCCTCTCTATTCATCAAAATTCATCCTCATCACTCCAGGATTCATAAGTCTCCAAAATCAGAGCACATTTTTGATTTTAGCTGTAATACTATTTTTCGAAAATTTTACTGTCTGACAAAAAAGGACAGGTTCAGTATCTATCATAGCTATTATCATAGAGGGAAAATAATAGTGATTTTGAATTACCGGATACCATTTATCTTGACTAGTTGAAATTTTTATATCAGAGAATGTAAAATACCTATTTGATAATTTTACTACACGTAAGCAACAGTAAATCATTTAATTTTCAAGTAACATTAACTCAAGTCTAGTACTTATAACTTTTAGTTTACAAGATGTAGCAAAAGGTGAAGCTTAGTTTTTCAGCAATTTTTTTACTAGTTGAATCGTAGGTATAGCGTAGTTATCCAGCTATATTTTATTTTACTACGATTTTTGTGTTTTCTTTTGCTTTTCCGCTTCCAAAACATACCTCTAAAATTTGCCTTACCTTTATCTTTTTTCCTCTAAAATTACTGAACCTCCAAGCGCAATTGAAGACTGACGTTCCACCCAAACAAAACACACGAACCACCGCGAACAGAAAAATAGGATTACGTGCACTCGTCCACGCCAATTATACCCGCGATGCATGCAAAACGACTCGAATCAGAGTCTGTAGTGCCGACTTGTGTCAGCAACTTCAAGTACAAACATAAATCTACAACAAACCCCTCTAGGGAATAAGTGTGGAGTAATTTGCGAGCACACGAGCTTGCTTCGTCGCGAACATTAACTATTAAATTCGTTGCATATTAAACTAGAACCTTAGTGTAATCCAGACCCACCTGAACGCTAGGTTCGTTCTCGCGAGGCTCTTCAATGCTTCTTAAGTAACTTATGAGTTTTGGAAGTTTACGAGAATCGATATTGAGATGTGGGGCCGTTTGTTGTGGTGGAGTTGTCTGCAATATGTTGGTGACTAAATAACTTAGTGACATCAGACGGGACGCCTTGAAATAATGACCTGAGGACCTGCCAAAATGTATCTAGTGAGCGGCAAATGAGATAGATAAAATGTCGTTGCAAATGAATACTTTGAATCAGATTGTCACCGGTTTAGCCTTCAATGAAATAGTAGATTATTAACCAAGGGGATAAAGCAGGGTCTTCTGTCGCGGGTGGCGGATTAAATCGCGAGCGTAACGAAGGACTCGAGGTTTACTCCCGAGCGTAGCGAGAGTGTTAAAAACTTAAATCACGAGCGAAGCGAGGGATTTAAGACGAGTCCTGAGTGTAGCGAGGGATTTAAGTTCACCCAAGACTAAGACAGCTTTATCACCGAGGAAAATACTCTACTTTTCGTACCATTTGCGAAAAAAATAACACAGTAATAATATGAGATACGCATTTTAAACATTAATATTTAACATTAACTTATTTATAAAAATAAACTCAACGTTTATGTATTTGAAGAATACAAAAACGCGGCAAATTAAAAAAGCAAAGGCATCAAGCTCATACGGCCTCGTCGGTTTTCGTAATTTTATTTAACTAGATGAAAATCCGGCTTCGCTCGGGTGAAACGTGTGTCCCAAATACCACAAATCAAGGTACTAAAAGTGGTAGGTCATAGGCCGAAAATAAAGAAAGAAAAAAAAAACTCATCATGATAACCGATGTCAATAATGGCGGCTGCGATCTGTCTGGTCAGAAAATCATTAGAAATTTACAAAATACTCGACAATCCGAATTTTGCGGATATAATGTTGTCGACTCGAAATCTTTATTTTTTAATGTTTTATTATTCTGGTTAGCTTTCGATCGAGTCTACCGTAATCTAAGTATTCCGAATTTAAATCACATTCTCTCCCTAGAGAGAGAATGAAATTCAGTACAACATTCTTTCCCTGTTTTTCACAGATTAAAAATGACTATTGTTATGTTCGCTTTTTGTGGCATAGAATGTCACTTTTTTGAGCAAGTGGTACGAAAAGTTAGATTACAGAATTCAAAAATAAAATTCCAACGAATTTAATTCGAAAACAAGAAACAAATGAGACGTACCATCGACTTCAAGGGTGCAAATCTCAGGTGATTCGAAAGTTCTCAAAGGAAGGAGAAGTTATGTCGAAAAATGCCCTCTTTGTTTGAGACAGGGAACAGGCCCACTCTCTGGTTGAGAGTACGGAACCCCACTTGACACGCTTCATTTTTACCTTTTCTTTAAATTGAAACTGGAGCGAGGGTGCTCTTTCTATGCGCCGTGTATCAGCCTTCATTATGAATTAACAAGATTTTTCAGAACATTATTTTATATTTTTAAACTCCCCCTCGTTTACCGGGCTACTTTGAAATTCCTTTGACTTGCCGAAGCATGTGTGATTAATGCTTGAATGGTTGGTACCTACCAAATTGGCTTTCTCAATACTTGCCACATGATCAGTGACCGCAAAAAAAACAATATTTACTCGTTGCCCGTACCGAACTGTTTATTATGGTTAAAAACTGGACACAAAATTGTAGCTATTAAGAAAGCAGCACGGTGTGACTAGTTCCGCGTGGTTCTTGTAATCAGAACCGTTGTAATAGCGGTGTTCGAGCATATATCATCTTATTTCCCATAAAATTTCCCATGTTGGTGGATATTCTACGCGCACGGAGAACAACTTTTCCCATCGGGTGCGCTGCACTGCGGCCGTGGCAATGCACTTTCGCTGACCCCTTGGTTCCTCCCACGGCGGCCATCTCTCTCACTCTCCCAACTTTCTCCGTGCGCTGTCTCGCTTGCAAGCGGTTGCGCCTGCGCTTCCCGGGTACCGAGGTAATAACATTCTACGACGCGGTACGCCGCCGTGTGGAACGGGTTCTGTCGATGACTTCCACGATTATTTGTATGAAAGACAATGGTCAGCGTGTATGCGTTAAAGAGCTTGCCTTTGGATGCAGTGATACAGGTAGATATTAAATTGTAGATGTGTTAGCAGTTATTAACAGCGAGCATTGTAATTTAAGGCAATTAAAATTCTGAACACCGATGTTCAATTGGCTGGAAAATAATATTTTAAGGCCACTCGTTTGTCATCTGAAATCTTCAAGAAATTGTGCATGGAAAGGAAGTTCCAAGTGACTACAACAAACTTGTAGTTAAATCTCAACAATATAACATATAAGCAAAGCAGTTTCAGAATATACGAGCAATTGAGCAGTCGTGGATTCAGTCGCCGTAAGTGGAATAACTTTCTTGGTTACGAGAGCGTCTCGACTGTCTTTGTTAACGCCCTATACAGTTACGCTTATCTAGTTGCATTCCAGGTGAATGATCTTCGCACACGATATTCTTAAAGTTTAACTCGCGAGACGACAAACCTCGCAGACGTCAGCCTGCATAATATTATACAGGTATTTACTGCGCACCTGCATCCGAAGCTACATTTAATTTTTCTAAATTTCATACTCCGTCCATGGAACTGGTACAGTATCACAAACGTGACTCAAGTTTCGGATTACGTGGGAGAGCACTGGAATGGTCTGAACAGCTTGCGAGGGGTATAGTAAGTGTGCAATCGGGCGTCACTGATATTTCGACTTTATCTATCAAAAATTTAGGACGACATTCGTTAGTATCACACTCGGGGGGACGTCGTTCTAGGCTTGCGAGCATATATCGCCTAGTGAGCTTCCAAACGTTCCAACGGAGATGTGACAGTCGCTGTATTATGACACGTAGGGCCCAGGGTTTGGGTGCACATTCGATCGCATGAGCAGTGCTCGTACGAGGGAATGCGTCTGGCAACATTCCATCGCACAATGAGTAATTTAAAAATTCAAAAACTCGTCGAGGCTCGGCGTGCGCGAGGTGAGGCGATCCAACGAGTGCCGCTCTGCAATTGAGACTGTTATCTGCCTGCATGCTGCTACACAACGTACATACATACGAGGGAATAATCCGCGTCGCTGAATAACACGGTTACCTAAATATAAACTTAGCTATCGAAACGTACGCTGCAATCGAATAGAAACGTACGTATCGAAATTGTAACTGCAAATAAAAGCCAGCGATTCGTTACAATATAAGTTCATATCTTATTCCGCGAACATTCGAGTAGGAGGAGATCAGAGCAGCGCACCGGAAGGGTTTCTTGAATCTAATATCGGATGGAAGTAAAAAAGGAATGAGATAGTTGTACGTGAAACGCGATCTCATTGCTAATTGGTAAACATACGGCGAACAAATTGCGCGCGATCGCCCGAAGCTAGCTCTACTATTTTTAAATGAAATTCTTTCCACTCATATATTCCCAAGCACAATTACATCGTAGTCCAGTAACGTTGGTTTTTGGAATTCCCAAACAGGTTGTAGAATTTGATTGCGATTTAATTATTCAGCATTCATTCGATGCATATCCTACATGTCGATTCACTGGGAAGTGTTGTCATATTTCAATCATTCATAGATACCTACTCCTACTCAGTAGTAGTACTCATACCACTATATTTTATTTGCTTTAATTTTCACGGTCTTTTATGCTGTGAGCACTTAGCGTAGAGAGAATTATTAACGAAGCTTATAAAGCTTTAATTAGTATTTCCGTAAATAAAACTATAATTAAAAGTAATGAATATAACATAATTTTTAAATTAATATATCAACATACTTTTCGTATTAAAAAAAAGTAATAAGCGATGTCGAAACTTAAAAACTATAAATGATATAATTACAGTTATTAGTAATTATAAACTCGAGGTGTACGAACGAATCTTGAGACTTAACCAGCTCGAAAATGGTTCATCGTTTGCAAGATAAACCTGGACCTAATATTTTTTACAGCAGAGTTTAAAATAGCTTGATTGCGGCAGTTTAATTTCCCAGAGATGGATGTTTGAGTAGGAACTTGAATCTTAGTAGGTGGTTTTTAAGTTTCAATTTAGCGGAACGTTGAAGATGGGGGTTGGCTGCACGGAATATTGGACACTGAATCAGAATGCGAGAGTTTTAAATTCATTGGAGTTACATTTGGACTTTTTCGCCGACGGGTGCAATGGGAACATGTTAGAGTGAGGTGGTAAAAACTCGGCCGTAATTAGTCTTTGGATCCGAACCGTGAACAGATGCGGGGGAGGGCTGAGTGCCCGCGGAGGGCTGATGCGTCCGACTCTCTCTGCTGAATTACATTTTTTCGATGGCTTCGGGCAATATTTTTGCTATAATTTAGAATTTGTTTGCATTGGTCAAACATTGAATCATGTTTTACTTTGAAACAACCGACTAGTGAAATTTTTGATCAGTACGTTCTACGCTGCTTGTTTTATGAATGAAGTTGTAAAACATGGTACGGGGTTTAGTGTTATCTTATCTTCTAAGCTTCAACAACATCTACTTACTAAGTTTGCTCAAGGAAAGTTAATATAGACACGTCATTATACTCGTAGCTAAAGGTATGACTACATTATACCAAGCCGCAGCTGGGCGCACTGCAGCGCGTTAATCCACACGAATCACTTCTACACATTTTACGAACCTACAGTTATGTAGATACTTATAGTAATAAAAAGGCCCTCACACTCTCATATACTCATACCTTTACCATCTCCATCAATAAAAGAAGTTTTTAGTGATATTAATCATTTTTACTGCCATCTTTTTTTCTCATAAACATCAAACCTAATAAGATATTTATGTAACACTATTTCGAATGATTCCCCAGCAATCATGTTTCGACGTAACGCTTCAGGGAGTGTCGGAAGTTCCGTGTGTCATATTTAAATGAAACTACTTGCAAACGCCATATTGAGGCTGTTCAAGGAAAAGAAGTAGAAATTGGATTTAAAAAAATATGTATTTACGCAAGTGTAGCGTCCGCAGAAAAAAAAACGCGGCAACTTTTAGCGAAGTACGACTCTCGCTTTGATACTTCTACAAGTATGAAAAAGTCTTGTTGATTAGCTCTTGGAGTTTTTATTTCGACGTATCTTTTACTTTTTTCGTCTTATTACGATTTTGAACAACTTTCGTGGTCCTTCAAGTTTTCCGTATAAAATAATATTAGGAAAACAAATTTGCTAACAAATAGGCGATTCATTTGGACATTTCGCTTAAATAATTCTTTGAATTTAGGCGAACTTTGATAAAAAAGTAACTTGGCGTGAAAATTGTGCATCGCAGAGAATTTTAATTGTATACCACCACCAGACGAAATATTTTACAACTACAACCCAAACCGCATAAAAGTTATCAAAACATTGCCAATAAAAGCGTGTTCACATGAAGTATTCAAACTATTTTTGAATGATAGAACGGCGTGATTGAGGAGAGCCAGTGTGAACACGATAACTTTTGAAATGGACTCACCGTATCGGACGCTGTGTAGCGCCCGCTGCTGCACTCAAGTAGTGAAGATTCACTCACCTGGAAACAAAAGAGAAATATTGTTACTACTAGTAGTTCGTATGAACCGATTCCTGGTACATTTCACGCGGGGGACAATTGCTGCGATTCCATGGAGCCCTGGTACTGCGGATTCAATTGCACGATGTCGAGATAAGTTGTTGTGTTATGTTTTTTTTTCGGTGAACTTCATACGGCGCTTTTATGTCAAGGAAATCTTTTGTTGTGTTTTTCATGGAATATTCTTGTTCCTCATGATATACTCCTTTTCAAAATATACATAACATATGTTATGATGCGATTTTCACTGTAAAGTTTATTGCATTCAAATCTTTTGTATGTGACTATGTAAGCGGAGCTTTGACTGCAAGAAGTATTTAAAATCACTTTAATATTTTCACAAAGAAACTATTTGGAGACTTTCCTGAAATATTTCGTTAATTTACAATAGACAATTGCGAACTAAAAGCTGTGCGTCCTTTGTGCCGCTCCCTGTGTCTTCAGATTCACTGAACTGATTCTAATCGGATGTTTTTCCTGTCTTTTGCTTGTTTTTGCTACTCAAGGGCTTGTCTGTAAGCGTCCGGGATTTTATTAGCAATGAACATTCAATTATACGATTGTATTTATTTATTTAAGTAAAGCTTTATTTGTGTTTGGAAGTTCCGGGTTTTTTTTGTTTGTCTTGTATGCATTCTTAGAAAAACAAAATATCTACATCCCGTTCAGATCAAAAGGGTGTTAATGACATACACAGATTAAAAACAGTATGCGATTACTTTGAATAATCGAAATATTTTTTTGTTACTGTACAATATATAGAATACAATATATATAATATATACAATATATTCTTCTTAGTTTTAGATAATTTATGTAAAAATATACATTTAGAATATAAAACAATAAACAGTTCAGTTGTTTATCCATAAAATTACGCATACATTCGCATTGATGTATAAAAGTACCTAAGTCTTTTATAGTTATTAAGGCACATTAAATACAAGATACAGTTCCAGAAATACGTAGCAATATATAAAGCGACAGCTTTGCACTCAAAAACGTAATCTGCCTGAACCTTAGCTGCCTCATTAGTCTAATGGTCGCGGATTGGAAAAGTGTTGCGCGGATTTTCTGACAAGAAATTTTCAGTAGCAGCCCGTGGTTAGAAATTGTACTGGCTATATAATTACGCTTGGTTTAATGATAATAGTAGTTCTATGATTATCTGATTTACCTACATAATTAAAGAACAGTTTATGGTATAAGGTCCAACTAAAGTTGTTTGGGAGAAATTGCTGAGATAATAATCACCCATTAAATGTGTGTACCCGTTTACATGGGCGCTAAGAGACACTTTAATGAAGGCTTAAGTATTATTTCACTGTTGAAAATTCAACTCTAGACGCTTGGTTGAAGGTTGTTTTACCAAAACGTTGTAAAACATTCATGGACTTTTGCTCATTCTTCACCATAGAGATGTTAACTTTGGAATGTCTTGTACTTGGGACTGTAGCATAGTTTAATTTTTTGACATACTTATTAATTAGATTGCGTAAAAATCTTATTCAATAAGACTATTCTATATATATATTGAATAATACTTTGAATAGATTTTGCTGAAAATAAAATAGTGTTTATATTTTTCGTATTAAAATTCAGTAATCAAATCAATCATCGTCCAATGAATCATCTAGGCAAACTATTTCATTAAAATCGATACAATTTCCACATTAAACTACACATAAAAAGAATAAATCTCATATATTAAATACATTATTTATAAAGCCGGTTACGGCTTCGTCCTATTCCGATTCATAGGGGTGGTCCACAATCCCCGCTTAACTTCATTATGAGAGCGAATTGCTAAACGTTCCTATTGTTGACCACGGCCCGGGGTTTAAGGGTGGTTAGTCATGCAAATAGACGTCAACTAGAAACAAGCTCTTGGGGATTCGGCGAATGCGTTCCGATGTTTCGGTCTGCGTCGTCGAGGCGTCCGAGAAATTGAATCAGTTGAGGAGTGTATTTTATTTAGAGGATCGTTGCTTTAAGATAAAGTGGTTTGGATAGACGATTTTGTGGGCGAATGCGGTTATGTAGATTTGCCTTTGGTTTCTGCTTGCTTGGATTTTAGTCAATACCTAATTTATATCGGAAATCTCATGCTCGCTCGCTGTTGAGTTGAATTGGCTACTAAAATAAAAACTTCTAGTTCGATTACCATATTGTCATATTATGGTTTCTTTTCTAGAGGGAGATGTGATGATTGAAATCCAATAAAAGTTTCTATAAAATTATTCCAATTCATCATCAAAAAAATATTCTCACCTTTGCCTAAACTAATTTCGTACTGAACGAAACAGTTCTGTAACACATCCATTATGAACCACAGCGTAAACAATTCAATACTATGATATTTCACAGATATTTATTAGCTATAAACAGAAGGTAAACAATTGCTCAACAGTAACATATTACCGATCGTTTCCCATTTGCCGTTCAATTTGGAAACGTATTAGTTTGTCATTAAACTAACCCAAATCTGAACAGCTATTGTACCTAAAACAGAAAGTCGATCAAACGAGGGACCAGTTTAAAGGCTACAATGATTTTCCGCTAATAAACGTTTAGCGTACAAAGGACGGTAATGGAGAATGGATTATGGGTCTCTGTTATTAATGCTGCTCCAATGTAGCCGAGCATAGAAACTCGATTGTACGCATTATAGTGATGCGACAATCGACCACCGCTGAAATTGTTTCGCCTATATCGAACAGTCCTATTATTGACGTATTAAGCGCTACGCTAATATACTTTGATAGAACATGCCCGATTATGTCCCGCGACGAAGCACGATCAAATTGAACAATCTGACAAATATTTGCTAGCCAGAATGCAGTGAACAAAGGAGTATGTTCTAAAACCTTTAATAAAGGACAATGGAAGACAAAGGGAAAACCATGTTTTGAATTCTGCTGTTTTGTTTAAAAGAAGACAATAGGAGTAAAAATAGGAAAATATGTCTGGACATGATGCTCGTATGAACATTCGTCGAATCCCTTTCACACGTTCCCTATTAAGCTGAACATGTATGATTGGAAATATTGGTCCAGCTTTAATAAACATTTGTGAAATGCGCTGATGATGTTTTGGTACGTGGAATTTATGAATGAAATTTTAATCATGTCCATTGAAAGGCGTGGGATACGCCTCTCCTCGAAATATGTTTTATTATACCGTTGATTGGTTATGATTGAAAACACGGGCATCATTAAATAAAAATATCATTATTTACGTCTGAATTAATCTCACAGTCAACTGAAGTATGCAGCAGGATGTTTAATAAACTTTATTGATAACAAAAGTCGGTAATCATGAGGAGATATGGAATTTTTCTGAGTTTTTTTTTTGTGTAGCGACCAATCATGGAAATCCTGAAGTCAATCTTTCTTTATGTATTTTTTAAATTGTTAACGATCTTATTCAACTTTACCTAATGATGTTGACAAAAAACGGGAGAAAACTTAAAGTTTGAAAGTAAAACATCAACAATCAAAAGAGTGGTTTACATTCCATTAAAAGTTTTACAAGTGCCTGCCTAACTAACGTATTTTACAAACAATTTCTATGAAAAAATAAATTCCAAATACTGTAAAAAAACAACATCAGAACATAAACATAAGGTACTATATACTTTATTATATAAGGTATTATACTTTTTATACTTGGACATATAAAACACAAACGAACATTACTATTTAAGTAACTCAACATACTAAAAGCAAATGCCGTCTTCGTCAATCAAAAAGGTCTTAACAAAGTAGCTCGGAAACATTGCAACAAAAATGTACAAAGAACGTCAGTTTAAGAAAACCCTTAATTTCGGAGTGCTGACGTGTACATTTGAACAAGTGAACATCAGCGGTGCCCGGGGCTGATCACAAGTTAATGCAGCTGAACTTGTTGCACCGTCATGTCTTAAACTTAACCGTGTCTTAACTAATTACACGGACCGAACCATGTTTGCTTTGAATGTAAGATGAAGTTTCTGAAATTCGCTGTACCTATGTATACGGTAGGTATTCTGATGTGGGAGAAAACCGGTTTTTTGGAAGAAGGTTTCATAAAGACATGCGCATGAAAATATTTAAGGAAGCTCTTTTCAGTTTGGGAGAACTTAACTGTAGTGGCGCCCATATGGGACTAATAGCTTACCCATGGCGCGATGCGACGCGATTCGACCGATTTCAACTACAAGTGAAAATCAACCTTACCACTACGGCATTTGACATAAAATGCGCGATTGTATACGGGTTGATGAAAAACAAAACACGATCGCCACGACGACGTCAAGTCAATCGAAGTATCATATTATCGTAGTAACAAGGCCGATTTTCATTTCTGGTTTGTCGAAATTGCAAATCGCACGAATCGCGTACTGAGTAAGCTCCCCAATGGGCCCGAATTGGGCGCCAGTAGTTATCTGTTTCGCAAATGTTATTTAGGCTAGAAATAAGTAAAATGCAGGAGGAATAATGAAATGCGATTACTATACCAAAATACAGCAATAAAATCAAATTGTAGAGACTATAGAGCACTATCAGTACAATCACAACATACCTTGCAAAACCTTCTCAGTAATAAAGTAGAAATAAACTCTATTTTTACTAAATTTCCCAGGTGGACACAATGTTTACATTTAACACACTTTAATTTAATCAGATAACTAACTTTGTCGTTCCCGCATATTAAACTAACTTTTCGTTGCGAAATGCTAAAATAATTCGAATGCTAACAAATACGACGTGGAACAAAACAGCTGAATAGTGAAACCGTGAAATAGTCTCAGAGTCACCTTGTATTCAGTTCATTACCAGTCTACGTCGACTTACGTCATGCAATGTTCAAAACTTAATAAACTTTAAACAATACCCGGGAAGATGCGTTGTCAGAACTTCTAAAACTTGGAGTGAAACAGGCAACCGCCCGAGCTACGCCCCTATTAAGATACACAATGTGTCTAATGTTTAATAACATACCTTCGCAATATGCGTAAGTGTACCTACCTTATACCCGAGCAACTCATACAGAAACCGTAAGCCTAAGCTTTTGTCGCAAAATAATTTGACCGAGAAGGATACTTTATTTGAAGGTATGTCCCGAATAGTTTTCCAACAAAGAGAGGCTTTCAATTTCATTAAATACAACAACAAAAAGATCGGATGGAAGTAATCACAGAACTGCTTCGAATTAGTTTTCACAATTTCAAAGGAAGCATTCCAAGGTTAGACAAATGTTGGAGGTTCAGAGGAGACCCTTCGATGAGGTTGCCTTCTCTCCTTTGATCACCGAATACTTGGTGACTCCTGGTCCCAATTTAAAAAACTTGGCTTTGTTCGTGCAAGTTGTTTGACCACTTCTTTCTTTGTTCCAATGGAAGTAGTCACCAAGTTGAAACGGTAAATTAGGAAACATTTTGATTGGCGGGTCACACGATTCCGATAAACTTTTGGTTCTTGTTTCACCGTAAACCTTTCAAAGAAATTAAACGTTTCAAGCTTCTTCTTTCTGGCTCAAACGTTTGTATTTACTTCATAATTTGTTCTAAAGGAATATAAGTACAAAATGTATTTAAGCCCCTTAATTTCTCTGTAAGACTACACTGCATTATTTTCTCCCCATATAATGTGAAACATTTTTTAAATTGGGCCATAAAGCGAAGCCTTACCGAGCCAGGCTGAGCAGGTAGCAGGAAATTTAATAAAGTAACGTCTATTTTATCATGAATTATTCTGGAAAATATGTTTTGTTTTTAAATTAATTCGTGATGTCTCAGGGAGGAATGTGAACTAGCAACACCCGAAGTAATGCCGTAGGTAATTTGAACACGGACATTCACTTGTAAGGAAATGTATCCCGAAATAACTAAGTAAGGAACGTAAAATTACAACGCACTGGCCAGTTCGGAGTAAACCACACGTGTTCAACGCAATGTGTATGACGCGACTAGTAAATAAACAAACAGGAAATAATACGTTTTCTAAAATAACGTCCTGCCGACTCTTCTTTGATTTTTATTTTTAGAGACATAATGGCTATAGTTTAATAGCTTACGCGATGGTAAATGCTTCTTTGATGGCCAGTATAATTGTAAAAAGAACATGCAATATTAACAAGATTAAAAATGAATACAACATGAATCCTCTATGAATGCAGTACGGCTGTGTTCATGGGTTTTATTGGTTTCTGAGCATTTATCTTTATTAATCTTTTGCATGGCGATGCAGTTCCATGGCTGTACCGTAATCTCATCTATTCACTGCACGTCGACTGTTTATTAACATATCGACCATAAAGCGGACAGGCGCGAATCTGTTTCGATTTTTTTCCGACTTTCCGGTGCAGACGGCTATTCAACGAGGCTTTTTTGCTATCGCTTCACTGCCAGCTTATTTTTGCTGAAAAAAAGATCAATGATGTTTTCACAGGGAAATAGATGTACATACCTACATGATTTTAAGGAGCCTTTTTAATGGAATTCTATAGGTATGGCGTAATTAGCGTTATTTCATTAAACTTGTGCGAATTTTAAAAACTTGGAAAAGAAATTTAGTATAGGTACGATCTATGTGAATGTACAGATATCATTCATATGAATTAATCAAGTGTTTAATTATCACTGACTCAGATAATTTGTTTTTAAACAACCCCAACATAACAACAACTACAGAATAAATAATCACAAAAGAGTGAAAAATATGACAACGAATCGATAGGAATGAATAACATCGCCATACGATTTCAATGTTTGTATTCACGTTTGTTTGTTTAGCATGCAGAGGAATGAGACGACGCCGGATCCCGAGCATCCGAGCCACGAAGCACGAGACACTCGCTCTCTAGCCACGCAAACACAACAAAATGAAAATAAATACAAATCTCACTTACAACGTTTTGCGACAACGAAAAATGAATCTGTCTAAACGCAAAAGGGGACAAAAGATTAATTGAAAATCGATATAGGGACATACCTTTGAGCGAATCTATCAAAATACATTCACTTTCAAACGATAAGCTCGGACTGAATTATACTGTCAGTCATGATTAATGCTGAATTATGACATGCTTTATTGACTCCTCCGTTATAAAGCTGACGAAGCAAATAAAATAAAATCCCGTATCATTGAAAGAAAATACCTGCGCTCAAGTAATTAAATGAAAAGATGATGATTTATAGCCGCCATTAACTGAGCCGCTCTGTTTAAATATTGTAGATTTTTTTCAACTGATTGCATGGTAATCAGAGTCGTTTATAATATAGAATAAGTTTCATTTATCTAAGTGTAGAATGGAAACTTAGCGATGAAAATTGTATGATAAACCTCATGATACTGCTGTAATTGCCGCATGCTCTGCGAAGTACTTATAATAACTGCTCAGTAGTGCCCACTAGATAGTCATCAAATGTAATGGAATTGTTTATATGATTTTAAACTACTTTACCGTAGTATCCAGGGCAGAAAAGTTACCTTTGAACTTTTACTATCAATTTCTGAATACCTAACTACCGAAATCCATACCTACAAACAAAGGGCGCGCGTCGTATAAATTAGCTCAATTTCACCCTTTTTTATACAAATTCAGAACCATTAACAGCACTGGTTTATTTGAAAACCATTAGCGGCCCGAATGGATACGGTTCGAATCATCGATAAAATGAATGGCTGTCTTTCACAAAAGCCTCGCGATACGGGTCCGATGTGAATTCGAATTATTAAATTAACTTTTTAAAAGAAAATAAAGGCGCATGCACGATTACTACGCCAGAAATTACGCCACGAAAAATTAAAAAAGAAAAATTAAATTCGTGTCACTGATCCCAATGAATGGGAAGGATTTATTAACAGGGCCGGTTCTTTTTTAATTACGTCTAATCCGATACAAAACCGCGTAGAAGAACACAATCAACGTTGGGTGCGCAACACTAAATCAAAACAAACTTCAGGCTGGATCCCTTTTACAAACTTTCTAAATAACGGCGAACAATCTTTTTCATTAAAAATCTCCATGAGCCCGATTATTAGGGAAGTAAAACGCCTCCGGTGGGCCGGACCGAAGTTCGGGAGTATTCGCAAGATTTTCGCGAGGTCAAACTTGGGAATGTTAACAGATAATTACGGGTAAGTTTTAGCTAGCACGAGACATTTAACAGATGCTTTATTCGGGAGCGCGCGGCCGCGAGCGCACGATGAATGCTAATGAGACGGCTACGCGCCGGAATCCGGCACCTACGCCGATCTCAATAAGCGTCGGATTGGCGTGCTCTTGTCTCGATCCCGGCTTCCCGAGCCGCCCGTTAACACATTTGGACTCGTGTCTAAGGTTAATTAGATTAGTATCCAACAATGCTACGCAGATGTTATATAAAATCAGATTTAGGGTACATCACGTGGTTTATTTCGCAATGAAATTTCATGATGAACTTTCTTGCTTGGAAGAACGTTTTCAATTTTCGGTTTATTGAGATTCGTAGGTATATTACCGAAGTATGTATGGCTGTTATAAATATTGAATACTTTAAAATGTGTTTATGTTTACATGAGCAGTATCTTGCTTGGCGTAGCTGTAAGACACCAGCAATTTACATGAGTTGTGACAGTCATACATCCTTCCGTGCGTTACGGGCCAATTAATCTAACACGGAAACGGATATATGAGCAAGGCGCAAATGGTTTCATCACACATATAATTTACTGTCTACATAGTATCATAGTGCATGTTTGTGTGCGCAAGAGAAAGGGGTTTGCGTAATTTTCTAGTCGATTTTTGGATTGTTATGTTTTACAGGATATTGCTTTAAAAAGAGCTTAGTTATAAGAATTGCTATTCAATGATTCTATAAAATATATTTTTGTCTATGTTACCTCTCGTCGCTACTTATGGCTCCGTCTACCTGATTTAAAAAATCTTAGATTTTCAGCACAATATATTAACATCTAAGGACCATTTTAGTTATAAAATATCAATCAAACCGAATCAAAAAAAGATACACGACATGTTTTTTTTTTTATAAATTCCATCCGAAATTTTATAATGTTGAGTCAACACAAATCCTACAAATCCCGTGCTTCGTTCACTACCACTAGAAACAGCACACAATATCTGGCAACACCTTAAGGTAGCGCAATCTGTGTAAAAGCTAATTAATGCCGAGCAGGAAACGGAAGGGCAACGGGTCGCGTCATTAGATGCATTATGCAACGCGAGACGCATGCGCCGAGCATTGCAATGTTGTTTGAGACTTGTGATGTCATATGCGAAATGTGTCGGCGTCTTTGTGGTTCTTGAGAAATGAATTTAAATGTGGTTGCACATATTTGTTTCTAACTCTTTTTTACAAGGTTTTGATTAAGGAAAACATTTTATTTGATCAATTTTTCACATCTATTTTTTTTTCATTGGATTTTGTCAATTCAATAAACCAAACTATAATATCTTGTCGGCAGTTCTCCCTAAAATAATGAGAAGTTACAAGTTATTTTACAAGGTTTGTTACAATGTATATACGAAATATGTATCCATGATCAAAGCAAAATATAATAAACAAGGTAAATACATATCCCGTTTTAAGTCATAATTATTGTGAATGACAATTTGTTACACACATTCCCAAAATAACTCATTTACAATGTAAGCATCACATGAAAAATACTTGTATAAAACAAAACATTCTATTTAGGAAAAACGCTCCATATCCAAGCAACTTATCTTATTCATCTAATTTTACTACATGCGACAAAAAAGACTGACAAACACGACTTTTCTCAGAATTTCTTACAGCATTTTACCTAATTACTTAGACTCAAACGTAACCATATCTCACAACTGATACGAACAACCAAGTACTTATAGAACATACGTGTAGCAATTTAGCAGTATTTAAATAGTCGCTTTCAAAAATAAATTTCTCAGCAGACGCTAGTGCAGTGATTTACTATGATAGCTATCGGCGAGTGAAAGAAACCAGGCGGTCTGAACGGGCGTGCGTTTGAACGAGCCCGCATTTTATATTGTACTTTAACAAGCGGTAAGAACATTTCGCTCCTCCCACCGAATAATATCGTAATGTGATATAACGATACTTTGCGTTTTATTGCATATTCATCATGTACGTACCCTCTTACACGTTGTCAATTTTTTTCACATTTTTCCTATGAGTACATTCCAAATTAGTATTTTTTTAATAACCATAGCCCTAATATTCCGTTACAGTTTTATTGTACTTATTTACGCGAATAACCTCGCTTCTAGTGATTACGGATAGCATTCTTAATAAGAATTTCAGTATGTTACTATAACGATATTATTCGAGTAAGAACAGCAAACTCGTTTTATAGTAAAGTTTTTTAACAATACTATTCCTGTAAAGATTTTATTTCGAGACTATGGTTAATACTGGTTACTTTATAATTATGTATTTTTAAAAAAATGCAATTACTTTTGTAATAGTATACCGAGGTGATATCTACACTCAATCAACGATTGCTGTATTATCTATTAACACGAGCCACAAGCATTCGCATCGCTTTCTTTTTTTCTAATGATAAAGAAAGGAATATAATAATACCGAGTATGTGGCATACCACCCCATAGGACTTTGGCCCTGGCAAAACACAACATCCGCACACTGAGGACCGGTGATAAGATTATCGAGCTGGAGGAAGAATTGAGCAAAATGCGCTGGGATATCTTGGGATTATCTGAAATCCGAAGATAATCCCAAGATATCCCAGCGGTCAAGATACGATAGTTCTAGATTTCGGCAACATGCTCTTCTACCGTAAATACCAGGGTGGTGTTGGATTTCTCGTCCGCAGGTCCCTCATCAACAACTTTATGAATGTCGACAGTGTGTCGAGCAGGGTAGCATACCTTATTCTCAGAATAATCAACCGATATCCGTTGATGGTCATACAGGTAGATGCCGATCTCGACAAATTCTGATGATGAAGTAGAGGCATTGTATGAGACGATATTCAAGGCCATACATACCTCCGAATCATACTTCACCGTTGTTATGGGGGACTTCAACACGAAGGTGGGCTCACCGAATGGCAATGAGTTGAGAGTGGTTGGCATTTGGGTATGGGCAGCGAAACCATAGGGGTCAGCAACTGGTCGACTTCTTGGCAAAAGAAGAACTTAATTTAATGAAGTCCTACTTCCAGAAGCGGCCATCCAGGAGATGAATGAGCCCCGATGGTACTACCAGAAATGAGATCGACTTCATCATGAAGACCAAGAAGCGAATATTCAGTGATGTCTCTGTGATCGCCAATGTAAAAACCTATAGCGATCTTGAAAGGTGCTGCAAGGTCTCGCCTGGTAAAGTTCACGCTTCGACCTGGTTCTGCCCACATCCAGAACCCCGAAGACGTCTTTCAACTCGAACCGCTCAATGGCTTCCAGTGCCTAACCGAATGCAAAACTGTGGACGGGATTAACAATGGGTTGGTGGAAACTGTCCTAGCTGTGGGGTCCAAGTTCTTTAAGACCCCGTGCCGCAAGAAGCCTCAAAAGCTCTCGAACGGAACCATCAAGTTGATGCAAGACCAGACCGAGATGAGGCTGCAATCTTCAGCTGATATGTCGGAATATGGCAAACTCAATAGTCGAATCTCTAAATCAACGCGACGACGTGACCTGCATGTCTATAGTATGTCACGGATCAAAGAGGCAATCGAGCGGAACCAGGGCTCAAAAGTCTTCGCGAAGAATTCGTCTATTGGGCAAAGCCAAATGACAAAGCTGAAGATTAACGACGGCAGCATCATTTCGACGAAACCGGAGATCCTGAGACAGATTGAGAGGTTATTTTTGTATGCAAGCTGTTCTCAAAAGTCATTACGAACCGTCTCGAACGCTGGTTTGATGACTTCCAGCCTACCGAACGAGCCGGTTTCCGAAATGGTTTTAGTACCATAGACCACACGATACGCCAGGTTATACAGTAGACAGAGGAGTATATTCGGCCATTATATTTAGCTTTTGTCGAATATGAAAAAGCCTTCCTTTCAATCGAAACCTGGGCAGTATTGCAGTCCCTCCAAAGATGTCATAATTATCGACTATAGGTATATCGAAGTTAAAGTGTTTGTATAGAAACGCAACCATGTCCTTCCGACTTCAGGAAGAGAACACGAAACCAATCCTATTGCAGAAAGGCGTGAGACAGGGAGACGTTATTTCTCCGAAACTGTTCATGAACGCGTTGGAGGACGTTTTCAAGCTCTTGGAATGGAACGGACTCGGCATCAACATCAATGGCGAATACATTATACATCACTCACCTTCAGTTTGCCGATGATATAGTCATCATGACAGAATTGTTGGATCACCTCAACGCAATGCTCAAAGACCTCAGTATCGTTTCCCAACGGGTCGGCCTTAAAATGAACATGAACAAGACGAAAGTCATGTCGAATGTGACACCCGTACCGGTTGTGGCTCGAAGTTGTTGACCAGTACAATTACCTTGGACCTACCTATCTGTCCTGAAGAATACAACTCGGATGGGCAGCGTTTGGGAAGCTACGTGATATCTTCTCATCGAGAATCCCTCAGTGTCTCAAGACGAGGGTGTTTAACCAGTGTGTGTTGCCAATAATTACACATGGCTCTGAAACGTGATCTTTGACTGCTGGCCTTTTAGAGAGACTAAGAGTCATTCAACGAGCAATGGAAAGAGCTATGCTCGGAGTTTTTTTACGGTATAAAATTCGGAACACGGATATTCGGCGAAGAACCAGAGTCACCGACATAGCTCTTAAAATTTACAAGTTGAAGTAGCAATGGGCAGGCCACATCGCTCGTAGAACTGGTAACTGATGGGGAAGAAAGGTTGTCGAGTGGCGACCACGGGGTGGACCGACGACATCGTGAGAGTCGCGGGCAATAGATGGATGCAAGTGGCGAATTGTCGTTCGGCGTGGCGGTCTAAGGGGGAGATCTATGTTCAACAGAGGACGTCTTCCGGCTGATGATGATGATGATGGGTTTTCTTTTATGAGAAAACCATAGTTTTATTGAAAGTTAAATTTCTAATAATGGATATTACTTAACAGGCAATTGAAGAATAAAATAGTATTAGAACAATAAATCAAAATGGAATACATATTATATCGGCGAAAATCCCAGTTACAGTCTATTAGCGTTTATGTTTGGATGTCTTTGTTCAACGAATAACATTGTAGTACACTATTATTGTGCACGCTGTCTTTTTGTTTTTACGCGAATAATATCGTAATGTTTTGTTACGAAAAAATGTTTTTCTAACGTATCCAGTAAAATATATTTTCTTTAATAACTTGGTCCTGATATAATAAAAAATAAATACGTTTATTCAGAATGATTCTATAAAAAATTACCTTTCATTTGATATATAAATCATTCTCTTAGGTTGGACCATCTTTACAATAATCATAAAAAACCACTGTTTTATTTTTCCTGTAAAATTTGAATTTATCGATTACGATATTATTCGGTGGGAGGAGCGATTTTAGTGTTAAAATTAAATTTCGTTTACATGTCTGTCTTTTAGTCTATTTGGGATCTGATGAATCTTGTTGTTTTTCTGTGGAAGAGTGAATAGAGTTGCTAGTTCGAGTGACTGACGTATGGAAAAGTATGCTGATTTGTTAATTGAAAATACAATTGTTTTGACATGTTGGTCGATTATTTAGCAAAATGTAGAATTCCGCTTTATTCTCGATAATTAAATTATTTTCTCCATAACAAAATATTAAGAAATTAAAATTATAGAAACAAAAAAAATAAGCGAATAAATAAAACAGAACTTTGGATAACTTGGATAAATAGATAAATACCTACATAGATTAATTGTATCAGAAATGAAAACCTAATCCCGGATATTAATTAAAATAACCTGCGGAAAGCCCAATCCAGCCATCACATGCAAAAAAAAACACAATTCGTATCCTCTCTGCAAAGTCGCACAGCTCAACGGAAATATGCTACCTAATGGTACATCACTACACTCATTAAAGCCTATATTATTGTTGAATGGTGTTGCGAGTGGCACATGGCAATCGAGACTAAGGCTACGGTTTCTTAGAGGCGGAGCGGAGCAGAGCGGAGACGCCGGATCACATATGCCGTACCAAGCACACGTGGATTTCAAGCCTTGCGATTGATGAATCGCCCTCCGCTCCGCCTCAGTGGAAACGCAGCCTTAGGCCCGGTTTTCTTTACCGGAGACGAGCGGGGCGGAGATATGTGCAGGATTCGACCAAATTATTGAAGAAGCATTTGACGCGGTGTGGATTGCGTCCTCTAGCTTCCGCTTTGGTGAAACACTGGGCATAAGTCTCTGATTTCAGCACAAATCACACTGGGTGAAATCCACATAAAATGTCTCTTCTCCTCTATGATTGGTTGTTTGCGTGTCATCTCCGCTCTGCTTGTTTCTGCGTTGTCGGATGCGCAAGAGTGGGTAGAGAAGAGATTTCGAAACCACGGCCTACGACCTAAGATGGGGTCTGTGTTACTGGGCGACCACAGTTCTTTTTTCTTTGGGTAAGACTCTTGTAAGCCCGGAAAATACATACAGTCCCATAACATGCAATTACCAATCTTTAACCCATGACCATGAAAATTATGTTAGGTATTATAGATAGAATACACTTTACTGTGCACCAAAATTGTTACACAACTATTATAAACGTTACTAATATAAATCTATGGTTACAATGCGCTCTTATCGCTAATAGCGATATCATCCAGACAACCTTTGGATGGACTGTAGGTACGAACTTAAAATAAAGGTGGAGGTTATCTATGTTATCTATGTAATTACAACATTTTCCCCATTATATTCTTTTTATGCATTAGTGGTGCAAGTCACCCGTAATTTACCGATTATTTATTCACAAATAACCATCACTTGAAATCGTTCAGACTGAAAATAAACCTTGAAGTTATGTTAAAAGGGGTGAAATTCCTATTCAGGTAATGTTCCATGATAAATGACCGCGGGTAATTGTCGAAAACACTTCGTACGATTAGGTCCCAATGCTTGTCGATAAATCTTGAATATTTTATATTACTTTGGGGTTAATAAATAGATGCCTACAGGTTTTTTTTACAGAAGATAATAAGAAATGATTTTTTTGTAAATGGAATATTCATTTAAAGCTTAGGTATGAGCGAGTATGACGAACGGCATTTCACACATTTTATTTTAAGCCTTTAGTTGAAATAAGTGTAACTTTATTCCAAGAAAAGCATCCTTGCAAAGAAATAAATGATTTGAATTTAAAAAAAAATCTTCTGGTAACTTTTTAGACCCATGTATCCTGTTTACGCCTACAAATTTTCATTAAAATCGGTTCAGTCATTTCGAAAAATAAGAACTTTATATTATGTTTGAAATGCCGTTCGGCATACCGATCGCAATTTTGGCAGAATAGCTTAGTAAATATGCATTAATTCTAATCTCTTACTGATGGACTAATTTAATTTTCAGTTAATTGATGGTGATAACATGCGTTTTCTCAAAAAAAAAAAACATACAGTCGATTTTACAGCTTGTGGTGAAAAGTTCTTTTCACCACAAGCAAAAATAAACAGCGCGTGTCTATGCCTACATTTTTAAGATTCAATCCCACACCTATTCACGCACGGCTTCACTGCAGAATGCAATTTACAATAAATTATGTAGATATTAATAAGCTTTAGGTTAAGGGTTGGAAATAATGGGTGGGCCATTCATCGTTCGATAAATTGCTATGGAGACATACTGTAGTCAGATTACGTGCTTCAATATCCGGAACAAGCCAACGGGCTTGGGGCACACCTACAAGCGTATGTACGTTTTTTTAATGCATTTTGAAATGGGAATGCGTAGATAAAAGGAAGCGTTGATGTGTTTTTGTTTATGTTTTCGGCCAGTTCGAAAATGGATGATCGATTCTTTTTTCGAATTTCGTTTCTCGATATTCGTGTTCTAAATTGGAAAAATATAGACAGCTTTTATTAGAGTATATGTATATAATATCTATTCCCATATTATAACACTATTATTTTCTCGCAGCTTCGTTTGTGTGGAAGTCGAATAATTTAACTTAAAGAAATGGGGATAAAAATCCTACTTATTTATCAACCATATGAAACTATTGCACACAATTTCACCCAATCCAACCAAATCGATCCTGACGTTTTTCCAAACATAAAATACCAATTTTCATTTGATTTTTAAATACTAGTAAGATCACGCTTATAATAATTCTTAAAGGGTTAGAGAGGTGTACCTATAATACAGATTTCGATACTTATGATGAAGTCCTACCTAATAGAGAGTGCCTATTAACATCGACCGAGCGTCCATCTAAACTAAATGGCTGCTACAGAAACACAAAATTATGGGAAAGCAGTCTCTCTTAATAAGGCCATAGGTTTCAAATATGTCTGCATATTAGTTATTGCAATATTCAAGTCGCGAAGTGTACCTAAAACGCGAGCACAAGTTGCCAATGACCGCGATATCGCTCTATATTTCTTCCACACAGGAAGTCTAAAACGTGTAGAAAAATTCGAGTGTTTCCATTCAATTGGCGGGTGATCGCTCGACCGTTGGGCAACGATACGTGAAAAAAATTTCAACCACATTTCGTGAGGTTATGAGCATTTCCTTCTACCTAACAGACACAAGGAAATAGACACGATTTACGAATGTGACTGCAAAAATATGTTTGTATCGACAACCGTTCCTTTCCTTATGAAGCCAATACGATTTGGAATTATCTGTCGACGTATTGTGCTCGTCTTAAGGCGTTAGTCGTATCGATTTCGTGTTTCGAACGCTTTTGTAATGTTTACGGAACGGATTTTTGTCCTTTACGTAAGATAGAAATGGTAAGACAGAGTAATAAAGTGCTTTCGTGAATTTCGCTTTTATTCACTGAAGAAATGCTTTAAGATACTGGCTAGATTCTAAATTTACTAGACTTATAACTGCAGGCACCTTAACTGTTGGCGTAGATATTTTGCTTTATTATTTGCAGTTCATTGTGACTTGAGCCTCTTTGAAGTTTATAAAATATTGTTACGTAAAAATACAACCAAACCTATAATGACTTGATAGCCTTTTATCGTATTAAAAAGCTAATCTTTTATAAAATAAATAAAGCTGGAGTCTTGTAAAGGAAATATTTGTTGAGGCAACACAATCTCCTTTGCTCTGTAAACACAGAGCGATCATTAACATGGAGTATTTACTCAACAGCTTTAGTAATAGATGAGATCAAGTACTGATGATCTTCTTACGACTACATCTGTACTTTAAAAACTAATTTAAAAATTGGATAAAAGAGGTTCTCTTGAAGTCATGATAAGTAATTAAAATTTTGTTTGAGACTAGACTAAACAAATCTCACCAAGTTAGACAGATCTTGAACAAACTTGTCACAGAATCTGATAAACTAAATTCAAATAAAAGTGATAAGGTGCGAAGTTTTACAAGAAAAACAGTAACTGAGATATCAAATCTCATTCTACGATCTATTTCGGAGCTAATAACACGTATCCCGTAATACCGTCCCCGTCCAACTTCGCAATACAAACATTCGAGAAATCCGAATATCTATTTAACGTCCCCTCCTCAGGCGCCAACAGATTAACGCCAATATTATCCATCGAACGCGACCGAACTGCAGACGGTCGACACTCGAGTCAAACCTTAACACTTAATCCTCACTAAACACTATTACAAAGACCACGTAAATTTATTCAGTGTGGATCGCTAATAAAACGGATAAACTTTCATTGTCATACACAAAGACGTAAGCGATCGAACACCGCACTCTATTAACAGCTCTATCGTTATCGGAATAGGTGTCGAATTTGATAATGGTAAGCGTAAATCTGCGGTGTCGGTGCAAACTGAGATACGTAGTTGATTGACAGAAGTCACGCTGTACATTGTATTAGAGGGATTGGAGCAAACTTAAACTGTCAGGCTCGTTACCAACTTGAATAGGTCGGAGGCTTAGCACAGAGATCGCGAACTGGTGCGTCTTTGATCTTCATAACAGCTAATTAATTTGGTAAGGAAAGCTTAACCGAATGTATTGACGGGCGTAAGCCTCTAAGAAACGCTGTTTGAACAACTTAAGGGACCCAGATTGTTTAATGATAAACCTTTCAGTGAAAATTTTCAGGGCATCGAGTCAATAACGGAAGTCGGCCGTTCATAAAAATTATATTTATTAAAATTGTATCTGAAAAGCGAAATGGTGTTTCTTTTTCAATTCGTATTCTGGTTTCCAATTATTTTTAATTTAACTGGAACGATGGAAGGCAGATAAAAGGTATTTTATAATTTGAATAATAACTACAAGATTTTTATATGAAGTTTTATTTTTCGGTTACATAATGTGGGATTTTGTTTTTAAATATTGCGTAGACAGTTCATTTCAGACAATGGATTATCGATTAGATAAGTCAATGTGAGTTACAAGACCTTGCAATTACCTAGATTCAGTAATATCAAAAAGTAGATCAAATATCTGAAAGCTGAAAAATCGAAGTCTATGAAAGTGTGTCAGCAGTTTGGCCTCTGCTAGAAAAAGTGTAATGGATTCTCCAATAAAAATAATTTTCAGAAGCAGATAAAAAAGAAACTCTTGAAAATGCGACGCGACAGTTCTTTCGTTTACATTTTTGTGAAAAAACGTATAAGCTGAGATGAGATATTTAAAATTTGTTAATTTATTGAAGTTTCAATGGATAACCGTTATATTAGTAATAAGTTTAAAATATAAACTACAACTTCAATTTCACTGTCTAGTGTATCGGTCGTAAGCGCAGCTGCTGAGAAAGAGGTCCGGGGTTCGATTCCCAATTGGGTTTTTCCATCAGGAATTTCTCAGTAGCATCCACGGAGCGTGGATTTGGGCCCGGTTGACGGCAATAGGTTCGCCGCTAGTTACTTGGGACTTTAGTATAGCGCTCGATACAAGTCGCTTCAAATCGGTCCTATTGGACATTTATAGGGGAGGCCTATGTTCAGCAGTGGACATTCTACGGCTGATATGATAATATTATGTTGGTGTATTCGCGTGATATCACAAGTGTGATGCGACACCACTGCCGTAATTATAATGCTCGATTTACACGACGCGTAGAAAATTCGCAGTATAGCATCCCGCGGTTTGAATGGTATTACAGATTAAACAGGTTGCAGTTTTGTTTTTTCTAAAATCAGCGGGTTCAATCCCTGGCCAGGTAATTGTTTTTTCTAAAATTCAATGTTTTAATTATAGTTTTCGTCAAAATCGGGGTCGGTTTCCTATTCAGTATTTTTTATTTTCCTCATATTTTCGGATAAGTATAACCTAACCTAACTATGCCCAGTTGGATAATTCACTGTGTATTTCTAGTCTGCACTAGCGAAATGGTTTACAAATCAAAATGAAAAATAAAATCAATTATTTCACTATTGACTAGTAACAGTGCCCACATTAATACTTCATGAAAGCTTTGTGAAAAACATTTTATCACCAATATCGATGATAGGACAAACAACAAATAAAACAGAAAACGCTTTGTCCACTTTCTAAATTGGACACAAATAAAGTGATCAGAAAATGGCACTGTATGTAAAAATTGGCGTTTTTTCATCGAAGCGTGTTTGTGAATATTTTGCTATAACGCGTAGTTAGTTCATTTTTCCGTCATAAAACGTAATAGCTTACAGAACGACGTGACGTTGTCCTCTACCTATGGGATTATCTGTCAAATTATGGGGGTAACAATTACAGAATGTCCTGGATACGTTTTTTACTATTTATTAGAAGAAATTGAAAATCTATTCTTAATAGTAAAGTTGAACAGTTCGTTTGGTTGAAAGACTTAATCTTAGTAACTACTGGTTTGATTTAAAAAAGGATTTTTGTGTTGGATAGCTCATTTATCCAGGAAGAATATAGGCTACATAACATCACGCTACGACTAGAAGGAGCCGAGCAGCAGGGTTGAGATCACGGGGAACAGCTGGTAGTGAATAATGTGCATCCAACAAGACTGGAAGACGACCCTATATAGTTGGGAATAAGTTTCGGCAAATCAAGTGCCATTGCGTGAACTGTGAATGTTAATTGATGAAGGCAAAGTGTTCGCCTTCATCATTCAACTAACTTAGGTTTTTTGATTAATAAATTGTTTTTTTTTTAAAGTCACACATAGGTTTCAGGACAGTCGATAATAATGCCTAAATTCAAGAGAAAAAATAAAGTATTATTTAACTCTGTCTTTTATGGGGCCCCGCTCTAGAAGGCCAAAGCCTTCCGGGATCGCGGGACTAACGAATTACAGGAATGTAAAGGGCTGTTCACCGTGAATTTTAGTCAGCACAAGTCTGACAGTTGGGTGGACACATTTGATGATTTTACCAAGCTATAAAAAAACTTGTACCAGGATATCATAGCTCATTGATGTACGCAGCTATAGACCTTGTACACACATTATTTGGTACGCAAAGCACACAGAGCGTTATTACAGACAGGTGTTCAGCTCGAAATGCGCTCGTAAAACCAACTCTATATGGATTTATTATTTAAAGTGCTCCACACCTATTGTTGGCACCGCGTGTTTATATTGAGGCAGGTCGCGAAAAGCCACTTTTATTTATTTACTGTTGGCAACAACAACAACGGCAATTATTAAAATATCAATTTTAAATAAATAATGGAAACGAAACCTTAAGTTAAAAATAACAAATAGTAGCACCCTCCCACGTACGAAGTTGAACACCGACCAAAGCGATAATGTGTGTGGTCGTGAAGGCGAGCGATCATTGAATCTCCAATTTCTACACATCATTTCACTTGATTTCATAAGATAATAAACAGAAAAGTATTCGGTCTATATTGTCTCTTAAACATGTCTGAACCTCTTTACGTCTATCACTCTACTCGTAAACTAAGTTCTCAACAAATTTCCTGTGGTCTTCGATAAGGTAAAGTTTTAGGTTACCTTAGAACAAAATCCCGGAAAAACGATCACAACACGATCGGACGTATCACGATCACAAGCGTAAATCAAACACCGAGTTTACACAAATTAATTAAGATAATCGTTTATGCGTGAAATTTAATAGGTAATTAAGGTTTCTAAATGTAACCGTGTAATGCCGACAGGGGTCCGTTAAGCCGCGTGCCGTCTATTACCTAACCAAACAATTGGTGGATACCGATAGCTAAGTTGCAAGCAAGCGAATATTCCCGCAAAGAACTTACGATTAGTATTAGGGTTAAGTATCTAACTTGATTACCGTTATCTTCGTTTAAGGATTGTTTATGATGCTGACGGTTTTAATCGATGTTTGAGGACGTTTGTCATTTTTTGGTCTACAGTTCATTATATTTATAAAGTCGTCGTGTTTACGATAAAAGCTCTAAATATACATGTAGCAGAAGTATGCGACTGAAGTACGTGGCACGTATTTTTTTTTAAATTTGGTATTCCCACTAAGAATTTCAATTGTGTCATAGGTGCGTTTACCAACTTTATTTAAAACCCCTCATAGATATGCCATGCATACCCAATTGTAATTCTTTCCATAAACATGCTCTCTAATTGTTCCAAAACACCTAAAAGGTGCATGTTAACTTAAGAGTTAAGTAGTAAACAAATTAGGACAACAGCTTCTGGGCCCCATCTGTGCTGTGCTTATTTTGCGGTACAGGTTTCGAGGATTTAAGTTTGTTGTACTGTGTTTAAACAAAGCTTACTCAACACGGGTTCCTCTTGTACCTGCAACTTGTGTACCGATTTATGTACTCTCTACTTAATTCTTAGTGTTCGCTACACTTGCGAGTCTAAGTGAAAATTATTTGTGTCACGTAGTGGTGTTGGTTTTATGGAGTTATAGAGTGCTTAGGTTGCGAACAAGAGGATGTGTATACAGCCGTTTTAGTGTTAGTAACACTTTGGTTTAGTGGTTTCTTTTTAATGAAATTTTGAAGTTATTGTGCTTATTTTTACTGCTATTTTGTTCCTAGTGTAGTGCTATTAGTAGAATCCTTAAACGTGAGTAATTATTCTTTGCTTTTAAATAGTTTTAGCATTGTCAAAATGCCATGAGAGTCGTCACATAAGTACGAGTCATATTTTATCTGAACATTGCATCCTGGGAGGCTATGAAAGCGATCGATGACAACAAAGAAGTAGTAAATAGCATTATTTATACAGCTCTCGTTCTGGGAAGCGTATAAAACCTGTCAATATAAAATAAATATACATTTTCCCTGGTACAGTAATAATTGATACAAAGCAGGCACTTTACAGCAAGATTTTCTCGTCACATTTCCACAGACTATAATTACGAGTAGCACAGAAAAAAAACATAACTCCAGCTATCAATTAGCATACCAACACGAACACAAAGGCTGTATCTACCCAGCTGAAACATTAATCAAATGATAACAGCCGTTCCGAACAAAATGTAACAGAAAATAAAATCAATAGCCTTTATGTATTCGGTCACCCTTTATCACTAAAGTTTATCTTGTCTACATGTTGTCCTTGATAACGTTAGGCAAACTACTCAATTATTAAATGACGCGACATAAATAATAAGCTTAATTTATTTGTCAAATGGCTGCAGTGAGAGGGTTAATCTTTGGTATACTAAACACGCGATTGATCTCGAAGGGTTATTCTATTCATGGTTTTAGTTTGACAGGATATTCCATTTAAATTGAAAAGCAATGCAGTAAAGGGTTTTCGGAGAATTGTTGTTTGTTGATTCATAGCCGGGAATTGATTATAATCAACTGTCCATTATGGTTCTGAATTGTAAGTTATTAGAGTGTATTAAAAGCATTTATTTTTTCTATACTATATAATTTATTCAATAGTATTAGTACAATAACAGCTTGTGCCTGCTTTTTACCCTGATTATTTGTCAACGCGACCTCTTTTAGCTACTTACACATCTTCTTTTTATTAAAAAAGGTAAATATTTTCAAGTTCCACGAAAAAACAGCAATTTTACACAAAAAAAGTTTTAATAGCCATCGTTAATGTAGGAACAAATTTAAATATACGTTTATTTGCCCTGTTTAGACGCGCATAGCTGACCTTAAAAGCTCGCAGGGAAATTTTGCCATTGTGGGGATTCCTAATGTTTTTTACCGACTACGCTAAAATGAAAATAAGGGTTAAAAGCGTTAAAAAGAAATAAATAAAACGTTAATTTTAACATGCATAAATATTTCTGTATTACCTAACAACATCCAAGTTATTAAAATTCCAAAAATAAACAACAGAAAACAGTCATTTATTCCAAACCTATATTTATATTAAACGATTGAAATAGTCATGAAAACTGTAACGGGCAATCGTTAAAAAAACTATCGATAGAAAAAACCGTATTGTCGGTAATCGACACCTGTGACAATTAATGGTGGGTTCAGTCCACACCACTTTCATTACTCGTTCGATATACTCGCCCGATATACTCGCCTGTATGAATCGGTATTCGTTTGTTTGTGCACATATTTAGCGACGGGGTGGCACCGGTCGCTTTATGGACTTGCGTTGTGTGAAATTTATTTTATTTACACTGTGATAAGGGTAGTATTGTTTTTTGATTTGGTGTTTCAGTTTGTACTTCTTTTGAAGTGAGTTATGCACTGCGATGTGTGTCGTGCAGGATGCAGCTTGTATCTATAGGTACTGTTTCTTACATACAATAGGAACTTTAAGCATTTCGACACAAAAAAAATGTAATCTGTAGTTTGTGAAGTAGGATAGGTAGTATCGACCAAAACAAGATTTGAAAAAATATTTATTTTCAGACATGTTACAGTATTTTTTAAACCAACGCAATTAATTAAAATATCTTAGAAGCTTAAGCAAAAATTACAGAAGAGTTAGTTGAATATAAAACATACCAGAATTAAATCAATAACACTCTCAACCATCTCACATCGATATAATTAACATCTACAATGATTATCACCTTCACAACACTATTATCTGTAACGACAGGTAACTATATGGAGTCAACACGAGTCAAAATCGATTAGACATCGAGCAATTAGATCCCTAAGTTTGGTTCCCTAGCGGGCCAAGGTAACAATGTGAATTGTAATTGAGGACCGTGAGACGTGCACAGAAGGACTATTTGCGTTCATTATATCGTAAGGAAGTGCTCAAGCTTTTTAGTGAAAACTAAACGTTTTAGCTGGAGAACTGTACAAAGGAATTTTGAAAATGGAATTATTAAAGGTTGTGCGGTTGGTATCCATCTGAATATACAAAAATGTCATATTTTCGTATCGTTTCGGAACGAACAGTCATAACTTAAAATGTCACTTACGGGATATCTTCCGTGATTATTGATTTGTTTGAGTTCCCGATATTTCAACGCTGTTGCAAGCGTCATGATCGCGGGTTGACAACCCGCGATCATGACGCTTCAATCAAAAAATCAATAATCACGGAAGATATCCCGTAAGTGACATTTTAAGTTATGAAGCAAACCGTGATAGTTTAAAAAAGTGTTTACGAACAGTCATTTCTAATTTAGAATCAATTGATTGTGTAAGAAATTATACAGAAAAAGGAGTATATGATGCAGATACATTGGACAGGAGAGAATGGAAGAAGAAAACGTGTTGCCCTGAGCTCAATTAGAATGGGATGAGGACAGGAAGACGATTATGACATGACTGGTACTTACAAGCATGACATAGAGAGGACAGTTGGATTCGGAAAGTGGCTTTTTTCCCGAATGAGATTGCAGTCAAAGTGCAAGTTATTGAACAGAATTTAGACGAACACGAGGAACTGTCGATAATACATAGTGCTCACCATATCACTGTCAAATAAAAACCTCCTAAAAGAATCCAAAGGTTCGATAAATAAATCATCGTTCAGCCCAAAACTCTCGCAGAAGCCAGTTTTGTTGTCAATAAATCCATCCGCACTCACTCGTAACATACTCTAAAGTTAACAGATAAAAACTAAGTTTGTTCAGTCCCAACTCCGGGGTTCGATTACGTAAGACGCGCAAACTTCCTCTATTACCCCCTACTTAAGGGTACAAATTTAAGCGCCCCCTATTTAAACACTGTTGCCAAATACCTACGTGTGTAATTTACGCCAAGTGCGGTTTACAACCGACGAACATTTTGGGAGTCGGATTTGGACGAGAGAGAGATGAATAAATCTCTGACGAGACGAACGATTTATAAGCAACCGGTGATTTGTAAGAATCCTACGGGGAATCGAATTTGATTATACGGGAAAACAGGCTTGAAATTTTCCAATTCTAGTGTACTGTAATGATACGCGCGCTACTCTGTATTTATGTCTCATCGCTTGATATTTTAGTAATTTCCTTTCGCTAAAAGAAAATGAAATATGTAATGAATTCTGACCAGAAAAATTACTGAATTTGCGAGTTTACGAAAAAGAATACGATTTTTTTTGCGCAAAATATCAAGTTTTAACAAATTCCGGCGACAACAAGTAACGTGCCATTACTCTCGCACCCGGCTTTCATAAATAATCAAGAGTCCCATTTTTCAGTACCAAAAAGTGCGGTATCCTCACAGGTGGGTGGTGGCTAAGTCTCGCAACACTGTCATCATTTAAGCCGCACATTAGTGGAACTTGCGTCGTTTGAACCAACACCTGGGGACCGCGACACACTACTCGATATTTTACTACCGAAATAAACTGCCCGGCAAAATGTAAATTTCGAGTTTGGGCTGCGTCGGCAATATTTCAATTTGGTATTCGGTGCGCTGTTTTGCATGTTGTGTGTAAGACTGTAATGTGGGGATTGAGTGCTTTTAATTTTCTGAAAGTAATTTTATTTTTTTGTAGGTTTTTTACTAGCAGCTTTCGATATGAGGCACTGCGTATCTACCTAGGGATATCATTTAATTATTAGTTCTGTTATTTCCAATGCTATTTGTTATTTGTTATAACATTTCAGTCATTAATAATAGTGAGTCTGATTCTAAAATCCAAGCAAATAGTGTTTTTTTTTTTTTTGGAGTTAATAGTTTTTACATTACTTTCAAATCATCAAATAACTATTGTGTAATATTTAAACACCATGAGACAAAAGTTAACACGACTTACACGGTCAATAGAGCATCTAAAGTCAACTCAAGTGGAAATAACAGGTACTAAAGGGTACAAAATTGCGCATAGATGCGTTTCATTAAATCCTAGCAAGTACATCCCACGCGCGTTACTACGGCAACATAGAAACGAGGCGTATAAGACGTGCGGCAAAACCTTTCAAATCTTTTGAAATTAAAATTGAATTTTACGCTAGCAGCTCCCATTTATGTGATCGGACGAGTTGAGCTACTGTCACACGAGTACACACTACCAGTAGCCGTGCTCTGTCAGGTCAACAGATCGCACCGTGTAACCTCGCCATAAGGCGTAACATAGTGACTCGCATTATACAAATCGGTAGCTATCGAGCGCTCTACCTGACACTCCGACACCTAAAGTACTCCTTAAAAGCCTTTCTGTTTGTACAAGCCAGTTCGCAGCTCCCGTATAATCACTACCATTCGAGATACCCCATTCAAATGCAATGACACTAACTCTAGATGTTGAGCTACAATATTAATGAACTACTTTACTCCAACTAAGATACTGTTATTTCAGAGACATTGAAAAATAACTGTTTAAGTTTTTTGACGTCCCTCCGAAGTTAGTGCACTTATCTACTGAGGTGTGGTTCTCTTAGATAGTCATTAAGATGTTAAACTAGGACCAGTCTATTTACCAGACATCGGTAATGCTTACACCTCAGTGAATACTTCTAAGGAGCCCGTGACGTCATTAGTGTCGTTAGACGAAAACAAAAAACACAGTAAGCAAAATAAAACAAATCTGCTACTTACGCAGTTGTAAATGAATGAAATCTACTTGAATTTTCTCTAACAACACCCACGTACCTGCAAAGAAAATATATTTGTTTATAAAAACTGATGAAGAGACTTTCGCAAAGCAAATCTATTAAATTTTTCGTTTGAAGCCTTTTTAATTATTATTAGATGGATATGACCAGTATACACCTCTTTGCAATTTCAATGCAAAAATGTTTAGAAATGAGAATTTAATTAAAGTTATACGAAAACCGAAACAACATTTCGAAATTCAAACGTTAGCTACGTTCGGAAACAAACCAATAGCGGGGCGCTGGTTCGCCACGAGCGCACCAGTTAATCGCCGCCAACTAGTGGGTAATCCTTTCGAGTGGTGTGCATATAACGAGTGCATTCCAACCCGTGCCGCGTTCCGAACGCACGGCATACAGTGAAATTGCGGCACTCGCCGACTCAAAGCGATGACGGGGCCGTATCATTGCATGATGTGCATCAGTAGGCAGTGTGTGTGGCAGTGACGTACACTGATCCCTCTGTTTGCAAACACTAACTCATCTACAACATTCTCGTGATGACACTGATACATGATAATAATGTTACCTAAAAATGAACTCTACTCTTAACTCTTACGACTCCTTGACTTTCAGACTATCGATAATCTGCCACGACATTCAACCAAGTTTTATAGCCAATGTTAAGTATGCAACCGAGTCTCAAATCTACGCGAGCTCCTTGCACCGACGAGGCGGGTGCTATTCACAACTTTCAACACCAAGCACAGCGGCGTTTAAAAGTGAGTCGCTTTGTTAGTAGTTGCCCTTTTCTTGGGTTCGCAAGTCGCAACAAACTTAGCGCTTGAAAAAGCTGGGCGTTGAGAATAGTAAATAAATGCAGCATCAGTGAGATGTAGTGAATGGGAGGCAGCGAGGTGCGCCGGCGCCGCGTGCATTGCCCTCGCGTCGCCCCGCACCCCTCCGCGCGGTGGTACAAACGCGACTGACTGCATTCCGCCGCGCTTCCTGACCAGGGCAAGTGCAGCGGCATTACGCTGCAAGTACATACCGCGCCCCCCGCGCCGCAACAACCCCGCACACACCCGCCTAGGTTACCAACAAGAAGCAACACAAAGGAACTCCAAAGCACCCGTCGTTTTGTATACGCAATCACGTAATTCGATAAAGATGTCTGATCAATGGCATCGTCTTTTGATGTATAGTAGCAAAGAGCCTTTGCCCCTTTTAAAATAATCATAAAATCTAATATTATGAAGAAAAATAAAAGGAGTCCTCCCCGCCCGTTACTCGCCTTCTCCGAGTAAGCCCTTTGTAATCTAATGCATTAAGATTATTAGGTTGTTCTGACATCATCTTATTTCTTTAAAATTTACCGGTCTTTTATATACAGCGACTTTCTTGTGCCAACATTTACTTTATGTTCGGTTCATTTTATATCGTTGTTGGAGAAATTCTATTTCGGTTTGAAAATTTGTCACATTTTATAATAACATTGTGATACAGAGTGCAAGTTCTAAGTTAGAGTGGAATTAAAGCCGAGCCGGGAACTAACAAAACATAGATTTGTATCGTGCACTCAAAACGGTCATACGTAGCGAGTTCGATATAAGATACTCCGCCGGGCCAGTTGGATGCAAAGCAAAAAGTATGGAAACACCCGGTAATAGTCCGCCTGCTGAAAGCGTTTTCCATGAGGCTTTTAAGCGCTTATCTTGGGAATGATAGCCGCGGCCGGACGCTGAAAGGCTGTGACGGCAATTTGCTTACATTAGGACATGCCCCGTTTCACCATTGGGCTACGATGAAAGCCAAGAATTTTTACGCTGCATTCGTATTTCATATTTTTTTATTAATACACCTTTCATGCATTTACAGTGTAGACTATTGATTCGAAGCTCAGTCGGCTATGAAGTCGAAACTGATTCAGTTACAGTTCGGAATGCAGGAGTATTGAAGCAGTTTGTGCAGCTCAGCCGGGTATTAAATTGTTTTTAGAAACAATCGTCGAACATAGTTCCGACTCTTTTCGTAACTATGTGTGAATTTTATTTTTAGCGTAACTGAAGCGGAAACCGGCAGTAAATTAGAGCGAGTGAAATAAAAGAACATATGAGTGTAGTAACGTCCTATTTCTTAACAAGCGGTTTTTGTTTGTTAATGGCCTTGTTAATTGTGTACAAAGTGTAATTATCGGTTTCAATACAATGTCACTGTGCGCTTTATTTTGAACGTAGATCCGCACGTTCTCGGAGATGCGTATGATTCATGGGTTGATTATATCACTGTTTAATCTTTTCGTCTTTCGAGAGTAGTAAAGATTATAATGTAATGTTATTTAGCGTGGTTCGCAAGGAGTGCGGTGTCCGCAAGGCGTGTTTGTTTTCCGTGGCTATTTCTGGACAGGCCGCGCGCCATTGTTCCAAGAGTTATGGCCGCTCACGAGAAGGTTAAACAACAAAACTATCGGTTCACACGAGAAAATGAAAGTAAAATTATGATATGAAACCAATATTTTATATTTTGGACGATTTATATAAAATTGTTGGGGAAAATTTCTTAGTATTTCGCGCCATGCCTTCCTCGGTTCGCGGCAGTATTCACTGCACGTAAATGTTACGAATAAGTGTTTGACCGCAATTTCGTGAAATGTTTACATTTAAAATTGCATTTAGATGTGATGCTGAACGGAAAATAAGCGGTTTGGAAGCTTATAAACAGTTTATACTCGCTCCTGTGTCTACACTCTAGACGTATTGCGGCTCTAACAATGTTGCTAAAATTGTTCCATTCAATTTTAATCTATTGATTGATCAAAATTGGGACATTCTATTTTTTTGGAATAATTTATTGGATTATTAAAGCATGAAATATTCTATTTTAGACCCTCTAGATTTGTTAAACTTAAAAAAAAAACTGACTTTCAGTAAAACCTCCAATGTCGTTTTGGTGAAAAAGTTCAGTTTGCTAAACACTTTGATCTTTGCAGCCATAACATACGTGGAACATGATAGCTATTATTTGAAATAATAATGTAGTAATTGTTTATCTACCTTTATTTACCTTCATTAAAAAATAAAAACACAATGACATTCTCTAACCACCGAATATTTTTGTAAACAAAACAAAACTTTATCCCAAATGAAAACAATTTATAAAATTCGTTGTAATTGTATAGCGAATGTTTTTATTTCAGACGTTAAGCAAATAGTAACACTTTAGTTTAGTTTTTTTTTTTGTTTTTGCCTGAAAATGATTCTATGCAATGAAAGTATCTTTGCTAAAAATGTACAAAAGCAAATGACGACACAAAAAGTTGAAAATTTCAAATTTAGAAACAATAATAATTACACTGGCCACAAAATAAAACGGTACAACTGTAGAACTCAAAATAACCAAAATATTGCTGCCAGTATCAGTACGCAAATCCGACCCGCAACGCTTCTTGCGATTCAATATCGACCGATAGTTTTTTTTTTCATATCAACGTCGTTATTGGTCCTCTGTAAACCAATATAGTCATTTATAGTCGGACATTTGAAATTGTACACAGATATTTCTTAATATTTTACAGGGTATTTTCTATAATACGATGTTAGATGATGTTCAAACAATTTTAAAGTATTTTTTAAAAGTTCAAATTCGTGTATCACACGGACAAATTCAATTTAAAAAATCACATTTCTAATACAGAGAACATTACAAAATTGAATAAAGCTATCAGAAGCTTTTAAGTCTAGACTACGATACTAATAGCTTCAAAACTACATAAGCTAGTCCAAATTCATAAAAGCGAAAAAAAACTAGCAAACTATTGTTTTAGCAGCAACGAGTGTTAAAAAACTTAGTTTTCCCTCCGGGGAGAAACTTTCAATCCTTTATAATAATGTTTAAGAAATTTGAGTTCATAGTGTTTTGCCCTCAGGAATTATTCACTATCATATTCTTATGGAGACGTCATATACATTTGTTTTAAAAAGAATAAACTAATATCAAAACAATTATCTGCTATTGAACTTTTATTTTTCGTTTTTGCAGTTACACGAATAAGGGAAGTGTAGTAAGGGAGATTTTGTATTAGTTAATTCATGTTCAAGAGTATAATTTTTACGACTTAGCCCCGTTTCACAATTAAGATGCCAAATTTTACAAATTACAAAAAAAATCGTCTGTTTGCTACAATTCTGTGGAGACTTCTACTTCACTTTGATCAGTGCACTCACCTCTTTGACTTACATTTTTTATTCGAGCCCATTATTTTTAATCACTGCGTAACAATTACAGGGATCTTAAACATTTTTTAGAAATTCATTCTTAAATTTGTTCACTATGTTATGATGAGAGGATGAACTTATTTTTTTTAGTATCTGAACATCGATGGCATCGATATTTTTCAGGAACAAATAGAAGGAAGAGTTAATAAGCTTACGTAGAGGCTTTCATTATGTTGGCCTCCCATTTCTTTTCATTACCTGCATCATAAAGAGGATTTTATTTCTGTTCGTCTTTTCTTGTGTAGTGACGGTCTTTTTTTTTAAGAACATCGTAATGGTTTTTACTTCGGCCTTTTGTTACCGTATCAGAAACAATTGTTGAATGAAAAGTGCTTTTGTCTTGAAAAAGTAAGAACCTTTTGTCGTCCTTAGTAGAAATTATTTTTAAAATTTGATGTGTTATGATAGAAATAAGGTGAGAAAGTTCCTTATTTGTTCTCAAGGATATTGAATTATGACTTTTTGTTCAAGTGAAATGCGACAACCAGAAAATAAATTCAGTAAATGTGTAATAACTTTTAATTATTTAATTGAATAGTTGAAAACCAGTCCACTCCCTGATTAACACACATTAATGTTAAAAAGAATTTTCCGCATTTGAAAATCTCCGTTTTTTTAAAACGTACGTTACATTTTGTCACGACGTATGTTCAGTGTCTGCAACTTGTAAGATTTCTAGTTCGACAGCTTCAGTTCAGTCCCCGAAGACATTATATACAAATCCGGGAGACGTGGCAACGAAACTAAAAGAATTCCGTCGCAGCATGGTGCCGCCAACTTTACAGTAGGTATTTACGTAACGACGGTACGTAATGCCGCGTGCGATTTTGACATATTGCTTTGCAAACAACGTAAGCTTCAAAGCTTTGTTGCTGACTGTACGAGTATATGCGGCGTCTTACATCTAACAAAATATGAGCGCGATTGTATCAGCATCAGTTCTCGACAAACAAATTATAACTATTAACGCTGCCGGTTGAATATTGCCCGATATTAATATTTCCAACGGGGACGAGGGTTTTATTCAGCGAAATTGCAGTTAGAAAGATCCTATTAATGAACGTCCCAGTCTCCTTTGTCCGGCGCCAGGGCATTTCCTGCACAATCGCCCTGACACCAAGTAATTAGGGAGAAAAATTCGTTACTCTGACGTCTAGTACAGTGTTTCAGTTTTGCGGTGAAATATTTTTAAAAAGTCGTCGCGGGATTCGTGTTCGTATATTTAATTCGGTATGATGCTCTTTGTAATAAAGCTATTAGGGTTATTTTTTTGGTTTGAGGACGATGGCAACATTATGGTTTCCACTTGTATGCGAATTTTGTTTTCTAAAATCTGGATGACTGATTTTTGGAAGATGTGAAAGAGCTGTACTATGAGTAACAGTATGTCTTTGAAAAAATAATTTGAAAAAGAATTTTAAATTATTTGTGCGTAAATTATTCATGTATTTTTTGCACTGAAGATTGAACAATGGTAACAATTCAACAGCTTTTAACTTCATGCACTAATTCCACAAAATGAACTACAACATTGAAGCGATTTCAAAGAATATCAGGACAATTAGCAATCGAAGCGAAATCGTATTAACAACTCATTATTTAATAGATAATTGAGTGCAGCCACGCTTCTAACATTTGTATTCATATAATTGGATCAACAATTAAAAGCAAAGGTTTTCGTTTATAAATAATTTTTCAATAAGACTATCAGATAAAACATTATTTATACATAGATAGAAAAAAATATATACATATTAGGTTTTTGTACTTAAATAATATTTATGGATTTGTGTACATACTTATGATAATTTAGGTTAAGGTATTCATATTTATAACGTTTTTATTTTCTTGATCTCACACACTATTGTCTTTATTTTTTTTTCTTTTCAGTCTTTCTGTCGCGGGTCCGCTGGTAGAAATTTCTTTTATATAAGCAGTGCCTCTGTACTATTCAATTTTGGTATGTCTTTTTATAATAAATTCTTCATTTTTTCCTCTTTTACCAACATAAAGTAAAGTAGGATTTGTCTTTTCCGATTTAGTTAAAAATATAGCGTATGTTATTATATTTGACAATTTAAAAATATTTTAAGCGGATATTAAATAAATAGAAGCCATTTTTTTCTGTGTTATTCTTATCGTTACAGATTTAAATCATAGGTATATTAAAATACTCAAAACTTTATTTTTGCAAAAATAATAATATGATTCTTGGTATAACGATATTTTTAAGGAACGCAACATTGAGCTGCGAGTAATGTTCGAACCTGCGTCTTCCGGATAGGTTTCCAGACGCTTCATTTACGAACTAGCAAAATAAAATAAACTATATTGCTTATTTACAAGTTTTTTTTTTGTTTTAAACGGATTTGGTCATTAATGCTGTCAATAAAAGTTAAAATAAAGAAAGTAATATAATAATAACATATGCATTAAATAAAGATATGAATAAATATTACTCAAAACGTAGTACCTAAATTAATCGGTAAAATAGGTTCGCCAAAAATTAACTGTGAAGGGCGGACAGACAGACACCCGAGCAATCGTATAAGGGTTCAGTTTTTTCATTCAGTCGTACAGAATCCTAAAAAAAAAATATCTCGTTTCAAGATCTAATGACAGTATTGGGTATTTGTTTTTTTAATAGGTATTTCTACGAACGAAAGTTTATCTGATAAAACATGGGCATTACAACTATATGGCTAATAATGACAAAGGCCGAGTACAAATAGTCCGGGAGACTAGTTTTTTAGCATAGACTCTTGAATCTACGGCCGCCGTTCCGGTTTGTAAGTCGGCACGATGACCTTATATTGTTTATGGATTGGCCTAATACGTGGGCGGTAGCGATATATCTAGGTACCTGAGGTAATTAGGGAACTATAGTAAAACCATTGATTAATATGTTATTTTAGTAAAGGTGTCATCTAGATTTTGAATTATTATACTGATTTAACCAATGATAACTAAATGAATATAAATACGTGATGCAAACGTTTCAACTTTGACGTTAATTTGAGGCAAAAAATATAGTTCCTCGTTTGTACACTAGAGGCGCTTATTTTTCCATACAATAAACGCTGTTAATACGAGAACTTCAAGTTTGCTGTAAATAAATTAGAAAAATACTATGCTCAGGTTTCACTTAACAAGTTTTCAGTATAGTTTGGTCGTTAGTACCTACTTCTTAGTACCATGGTTAAATTGCGTACACGCAAGTAGTATACTATTCCATAGGAAGGAAGGAAAGAAAACACGCAATTTTATGATAGTCAAAGGATAGAAAGATCATCATCATTATTAATAGACAGATTTCTAGATCAGTGCAGAGTTTCTAGCTAGGAAGTTAATATAAACCAAATTTAGTATAAACATAGGTATTGAATGTATTACTTAGCTACTATTAATTGTAATTGGGTCGTCAATTACAGTTTGACAAACCTGCCACCGTTTAGATAAAATATTTTCTATCCTGTTATCTCTGTTAGTGTTAAGAATACTCTTGGATGTATATCTATTTAAACAACATTATTTATTACTTTCAGATTTCATTTTGTCATCAATATATTTATTTTTTTCTATAGATTTGTTTGTTTGACCACTATTTCGCCTGATGGTAAACGAAGATGTGGTCGATGGTGAAGCACGCTTGCCTAGAAGTAACCTTCTCAGTCTTGACTAGAAGACCCCAAGCTTATAGCAAATATTATTCAGTCTGCCTGAAATATTCAGTACCTCCCTTTTTTGGGAGCGGTCTGTTACCAAGTGAACTGCGATAGGCTGGGTTCGAAAAGTTCTGGAATTCTGCCAACCCGTACAAATTCACCAAATGCAGACGATTTCAAAATTGCTCTCGTGGGACCTATCAAGTACCTACTTGAGTTTTAAGTTTAAATCGTTAAACGTTTTTTGTACAGTGACTTTTTAATTCATACTTATATATTTTACGTAGTTGTAATGGGAAACTAACGTTAAAATATATAATCTATTCAACTGAACCTATTTTACTTTTACAGGTAGTTATATATCGTGCGATTATTTCACGTGGCCTTATTGTGAGCGACATTAAAAAATATTTATAAATAATGAAAAAAAATAATATTTAGTCCATCTTAATGACAAGGAAGTCATTCATAATCGCTGTTCGCTTTTGATTTACGCTTCGTGTAATTATTATACAAATTTTCTCAACACTCATGGTGACGTAACGGGGCCCCTCGCGTACTAACGTTTTTATGTGAGGCCCATAAAATGACCAGTCGGAGCCCCAGAGAAAGATTTTTATGTACTGCTCAAAACATGGTTCGGATACTTCGATTAGGAAAAATGTTAATGAAACTGTTCCTTTGAAAATCGTGGTCGTTGAGGAATTAAATTTTACTGTTACACACAATTTGAAGTACTTGATTAGTAGGATATACCTATTACATTCGTTTCAGTAAAAACAGTTTTACTAAAAATCGTGAAAACCGTGAAACTAAAAGACCTTAATACAACTTTACGTTTTATTTATTCTTCTACCTACAGCAACATCAATCAGATACAATCTCCAGAACACATAAATCTAGCCATTTTAATTACAACAACAAAAATATTATTTATTAGCGTTAAAAATCAGAAATCTTTCGGCAAACTGAGTTAATTCGACTAATTGGACTGTGTAAAATATTGCAAGTGACCAAAGTAATTTCCTCGTAGATTTAATTGGTACCGAGCGGCGTGGAAAATTCACTGTGCACACAAAAGTGGCTTGGAAGTGTAAAACTAGTTTCATCGTTTTTAAAAAAACTGTTTATGAGGAGCCTTAACGAACGCGGCGGCACGCACGCCCGAAAGAATAACAAATACGCCCACAGCCGCCCTAGCCGTAAATAGTTCTGCCTTATTGTATAATGTGTCTGGCTTACTTTATACTCATTTCATTTAATAAAATAAATACACTTTTAGGGATGTTCCAGAATTTTCCATTTGATTTAGGAAATCTATGCCAAAAAGCTTTTTCAACCTTTCAAAGAAACCTCTTGTAAACTGGTAGAAAAAGCGAAAATCTCAACAGAGAAACACGTTTCTGTTGTATCAGACTTTCCTTTTCCTACTTTTGTGATACCTACCTTATTATCGTGAAAAATATTCGTAATACTGTAAAGTCTGCCATGAAAAACCGACATCACAGAAACAAATATGTTTATGGTTACTTTATTTTGTATAAAAGCTGTGTTTTATCATTACAGCAGGGCTGCCATAGTCTGTATTATTATTCCTACCTATTTCAACTTTATGCATGAATATAAACATGCCAGATGTGGAAATTTCATTATGACCATGATAATTTTGGCGGCGACCCTGCACGAAGGTTTTAATAGCTTTAAAAGAAAAGCACGTGTCGGATCGCAGGAGATATTCCGCTACACGACATTATTGCATTTTTGCTCACGAAACACCTGAAAATCATTAATTAATTTCAAAGGCTGCCGCTGCCTCCTCGAGGCGTCGTCGGAACATGCAAACTTCTAATTTGTTATTGTAAAATCAGGAGAAAACACGGTAACAAATAGTGCGGGTGAAACTCGGATAACAGTCGGTCACACAACGTTAAATCACATCGCATCACGTGACAGAATCCGTTCTTTGCATCACTAATTGATTGTTGAATTGGAATTAATACACTCATTAGATGTATGAATGCAATTAGGTGCATAGTTGTGTGGCGAATACCGTTTCGCGCGGTCGCACCGGAGCGACTTTCAAACGAAATTGCGGAGAAACTGATATAATGGTGAGGCTACCACGCGATGTGGCGCGCGTACTTTTAGCATGATTTATTATTTACTGCAATATCCTGGTAATTGATTACAAGTATTTATCATCTGTGATCACCCATCTGTCGGGTTTGCGTGGTCGTTATGGCAATATGCTCTTGGGGCGTGTATCATACCGGACCTGGGTATGCCCATCTTTTGCAGCGGCCGTATCTTCAACCGTTGAACATTCTTTATATTGCACAATTGGCTAAAAACTGCCCCAATTTAATCTTTGGCTGCAACATTAAATGATACGACAGGAAAATATACTATAAGAGTTAAAACATATGTATTACATTCAAATATTCAGTTTTGTTTGCTTTCTCCAACATTATGTTGGTTTCTATTTAAAGATAACGACCTCATAAACACAATCACGTAAAGTTAGCATGGCAACAAGAAGTTTATATAAATGTTTTGATATTGTATATAAGCGATTATAATGAATGAGTGTTTCTTGTGAAGTTGAATGATCAGTTTCTAGTCGATTGTCAAGTGTTAGACACAGTTTACGTAGGATTTATCTACCCACACAAGTTGGGAGAGTAATTTGAGCTAGTACTTAGAAATACAAGATCTGGGAAACTTAACTGCTTTAGTCATTTTGTAAGTCACATATAAAGTATACATTGTATATCAAATGTATTTTAACGGCAACATTATAAATACAAGTAAAATTTTAGTCTGAAATTCAGGTATTTCATTTTTGTTTAGTTCAATTGGGGATTTTTATAAGACTGTTAAAATTTTCTCAATTCCCGTTAGGTACATAAGTCAAATTCAGTCAAGTTGACTTAGGCATTCGTGTATGACACATCCCGTTATCTAGACCAGACTTCCTTGAAGAAATTTAGCATGGTAATGGTTCCTGATTCTTTGGAAACATTCTCGAGCCGTTACTTGTATGGCCACGACTCTGAATATTTTTGTACGTGATCGAAATATCAACGATTTTATTCAAATGAATATTAGTATCGATTTGAGACCCATATGACGGATTCAAATGTGACCGATTTCAGCTTAAATATTTTGAAATGGAGAATTTACAGAAAATTACTGGAATTTCTGGTTTAATTAAAACTGATACGGTTGTCAATTTGCTGTTTATTCAAGCTTAATTAAATATTTTTGAGCGAACACAAAGTGTTGTCAGAATTGTTTTCGGAACATAATTCAACAGTTATTCGTCTACGGAGAGAGCGAATCAGATTTGCGCACAAGTATTAAAATAACATAAACACACCTTTGACGGGTGGTCTTAATGAGAAAAGTTTGATACGACTTCCATTTAAGTCAAAGTTCTGTCATCAGCGTTTACTTTCCTAGACAGGGCGCGGCTGTACCTCGGCTACCTCGGAAACGAGATAAGAAATCTCAATCGAAATGTAAACAAAACTTGATTTTGTTATTGAGTGCAGACGACCGCTCTGTTCGATTTCCTCCTTTACTAACTTCTGGGATTGCATTTGAAATTGTGTTAAAAGTTTACACTGACGAACTTCGTTGGCGGCACGAGTTAAAACATTGTTTTGGTTTAGTTTATCAAACTCCGATCAGCTGAAGGAAAAACGCTTACAAGATTTCCCGTTAAACGTTATAGCAAATTAAAAGATTACTTCTTCACAGTTATTTAACAATACCAACTTTATAATTAAGTTAGCACCTACTTCTGCTACTTTGCAGTTTTAAAGATTTTATTACGATACTTGTTCAACTCTACTATTACACTCCAAGTGTGAAATAAAACATTAATTAAAGTTTTAAGACTTCAATGGGAAAAACAGTTTCAAGTGCCAAAACTAGATCAATTAATTTCAATATTCCCAAGGGATCAATATAGCCGAAGTTAAAGTCACAGCGGAGACGTTAATATGCTTAACTTATGCGTGCGAACTTCTACTTGCGTACAGTTATGAGCCAACTTAAGTAGTAGTTAGTGCGCCTATCTGGAAGTGTCTCTGCAAGACAAATGTTACTTACACAATAAATATGTATAATTGTTATTTATTTGTCGTGTGAAGTTTTGATCGGTGCGATACTCGTGCCGCACTCATGGCATGGAGGCCGCGATTGTATCGCTATACATTAGTCTGCGGCCCGAGAGAGTTATTATCAGATCCGTTTGTTCGCAACTTTGCAGCGATGTGCTCTCTACTCGTAGAAACTTATCGGTCGAGTGCTCACGGCGCGCCAGATAAGCGGGAACAGCAGAGAAGCTTGGACTTGACTTACCATGTTAGAGAGCAGCAGCCGTTGGTGTTTAGCGACTTGAGGATCTAGGGCTTGGAGCGGAAGGGCTAGGGGCAGTGGGAGAGGCAACGGCAGCGGGAGCGGGTGCGGGTGCGGAGCCGGCTGCAGGATCAGCGGCGGGCAGCAGGCGCACGGCGTCACGTAGGACACGCACCCGAGCTGCGGCGGGAACAGCGTGCCGGCGGCCTCCTCGAGGCCTCGCACACGTCTCTCACGACCGCATCCGCGGCCGACCTCCAACCGTCCGACGGCCACGCGCCGCCGACTTCAAGACACGACCGAGGTGCCCGACGTGCCAACCACCGACAACACCGAAGCGCGCTCGCTTCCCGATTATTTTCAAGTTAACGCGGGAACTCCACAAGTTCTCGAGGATGGCGCGAAGTGCGTTGGAAAGTGTCGGAACTCGAGTTGTACTAGTTGAGGAAGGACCGGGTCACCGCGGGGGAGCGGGAAACTGAGCGTTCGGGAGAAGCGAGAAACGTCGCACAGGGCTCGCGAGAGTGTGGAGAGAGTGGCGTCGTGCACGGAGCACAAGTCGCCGGGCCGGCGTGTGGCGGTGGACTGAGCGGCGAGGCAGGTGCGCGGCGCGGCGCGGAGGGCTGGGGGCGGGCCCACCTGATCCACCTGGGCGCCTGCGCCGCGCGAGCTCAGCCTCCGTCCACACACAGACACATCAACGCTACTCTTTCGAACACTAACATTGCACTATCAACCGTCATTATGCTGCAACTTTTCATCGTAACATATTATTTCATGCGCTTTTCTAGTTTTTCAGAGCTACTGTTATCTAAGTCAACGTTTTAAAGGTAAAGTTGATATTGTAACAGAACTTTCGCAAAAGTTCGTTTTTTATTTTGTTTCTGAAGGGTTTTCAACCCAAATAAAAATAAATGATTTATTAAACAAACATCCTTGTAAATCCTAATGGGTTTTCGAAATTCGACGGAAACTTTTTCGATATCGAAGAATCGGTCCATCTGTCGCATAAACCTAAATAGGACTATCCCTATAGGTTCTATACAAAGAAAATGAGCGTAATAAAATAAATTGGCGACTCGACGACTCGCAAATAAGAGGCATTATCTTGCGGAAATCTCTAGCGGGATAACTGGGATAAATCGCATTGATCTCCAAGGTCCGGCTTTCCTCTGAAAGGACATCTGAAGAGTACGGTGTAAGCCCGTTGTACACGCTTAGAGAGGATTAGGCACCTTTTAACGTCGAACACTATTTACCTTTAGGATCTTTTCTCCGAGACACAGATTACATTCTTGTTAGTAGCCAATGAGTAAACAGAACGGATTTGGATCACACATGCTGTTGGCACGCGGAATGAGTGCGGGGAGAGAATCTTGTTTAAACATATGATTGTTCGATGAGTTGTTATGAACAGAGCTATAAAACTCACCATGAACTCTCTGATGCTCTTTAGTTTTTGAGCAGTATTCATGGCTATTTTTAACCTCATACGTCGGACGTAGGTACCTATTAAGTATTTTTTTTGTAAAAGATACAGGATACCATGTATTATATAGGATTTTTTAAATAAAATTGTGAATGTAGGACCAATTTCAATAACCTTTTTTTTCAAGTATTGAAAGCAAAAGAATTCGATAACTGAATGGTAGCTGGAATAATGAAAAGTATCTGAAGCGGCACACAAAAGGTACGTAAGTGAAAATGAAAAACATTTAAAACGTTTTTCGTATTAATATTCGCAAGTTACGTTACATTTTACTTTATTTCATGAAAACTGGGTTATCTTTATAAAAAGATTCTATATTATGGGTTACCACGTAATTAATTATAAATATTTACTGTATAATCTACTTGTAAAGCAGGTTTTAAGGGTCTTACGTGAGAGCTGCTTAAATCTCTGTTTTAATTTCAAATTAGACAAAACCATTAGGGAAACATACGGTTCCATATACAACATCTTATATAAACATCATATAAATAATAAATTAATACTAGAGACGAGGATCTGGGTTGTTACATTAAACAGAGTTAAACAATTTTACCTGAACTTTTTGCTTATGGGTAGATTAAAAGTCTTTTTGAAATATGTGAATCGCTGAAATAATGTAGAATAAAATATGCGACCTTTTATTTCTACGCATAACCTTTTATTTGACAGTGTTTTAGGAAAGTAAAATATAACTTTTAAAATGATTAAATAACATGTTTCCAGAATTAAATTTAATTAAATACAGTACCGCCTGAATTCCTTGAACTTGTCGTAGTCGGCGATGACATAAAACGAAATGTGTTTGCAAAGTACTTACATCAAAAACAGATTGTGATCACAAGCATAGGTAAGCTATTTTTTTTAATTTCATGTTTAATGAAATCATTTGAAATTATATTCTTAATCTATATTTTTTAAATAAAGAATCTAAAAATATTAAAATATCGAATTTCAGAGTGGTCGCAAACTTTTTTTTGATGTGTGCATGACTAAATTTAAAGAAAGAATGATGAACAGGATAAAATCGTGACGAAATTTTTAATCTCCAAATCGAAAACATCACAAATCCGTACAAAGCTAGCGTAGTGGATATCATCCCACTCAATGTTACATCTGTTCTTCTCAGTATTTATGGTCTCCCAGAAGTGTGAAAATTATAGGCCGATTGTCTAAACTCATTATTTATTAAAAAGAGAAAATATTAAGTAGACTTCTAATTTGCTTCTTTTTAAATTGTTTATTGCCCACTGCCTCCCACAAAGGTCTGTGTTACAGCAATGCAGACATTATAGGCTGACTATAATAGTCCAGCAACTTTGTCACCTGAAAACTACGGTAATTGCGTCAAATCCGGTAGTTCCGATTTTTTGCAGACTCGCTTATGATACTAAACCAATAAATAATCCAAGATTGTGACTTCGAGTGCCGAAAGCGAGTTTGTCAAAAATCGAAAAACTATAATGTAAACAATTAAAAAAAAAACATAGGTACTTAGGTTACATTTTCTCTTACCTAAAACAAGTACGATAACGAATATCCTAAAAAACGATAATAAACGTTTTTTTTTTAAATGTTTTGTTATAAACATGAAGAAAGTACCTAAATATCAACATACAATTAAGTATGTATAATCGCTAGAATATAACAACAACAAAACACAACATAATAAGATCGTCACGAATTGATTAGTCGATTACTAAGTTTCGGACTACAAAGGGTACACTACACTTCAAACGTTACTGTTTTCGATACTATTAATAATTATTTCCGATCATCAGAGTAACAAGCTAAGGTAATTGGAGAATGTGGTAACTTGACATGTTTTTGATGATATATACATGGCTCCTGGGACGTAGAATAAGTACGCAAAATGGAGCCAAATAATACTTTGGTCTTTCAAAATGGCGGCTGGTTTTGACAGCAGTTGTCAAAAATATGTCAAAATTTATACGAAAATATTTTCATGGTCATTATTGCTGGTAGAATCGAAATAAAAGCATTAAAATAACGAATTAAAATAAAAGATGATCGGTAAGTATGTGTTATGATTATTATACAATTCGCACATTTTTCTTAATTGTTTTTCCCCACAACGATATCGTTTTTCATAATTTTCTGTTACGATTTCCACTCCGTTGTTTCTCCTTAGAAAGTAGTTTCACACTAGTTGTACTAGAATCTGATGTATGAAAAGTTAGGTGTGTGTGTGTGTGTTGAAGGCAGAGTAGGTCACTTTAGACCGATCAAAATTACCTATCGTATTTTCCTTATAATCTAAGCAGCTGCTATAAATAGCGCTTAAATACATAGCCGTACCCACACATTAAGTAGGTATACAGCTATTAGTACCTACTCACAATTTCCGCGTCAAACCTGCAATACGTTTCTAACAGCCTAAATAATGTATCCCTTCTCCTTCTAACGTACGTGTATGAATCACTGTGTACTGCGTGTGTGTGTAACTAGAAGGCATGTGAGTGCAAATTCCGCAGTTCAAAGTTAGGCTGTGCGCCCGCGCGGGCCCCGGTCGTTGACCCTGCGCGCGCGCCGCCAAGCCGTCTACGAGCCGTGTTATGTAACATGACCTTAACATTGGGCTGTGAGAAACCTTATTCAGTTTATTCAGTGTCGACTTTGAATGTGATACGATTATGGCGTATTATAAGGCTAAGGTTATACAACAGGTGCAGCTATTTATAGTCGTGCGAAAATTGAAGAATGCGATGAGTAAACGCTTTATGAGAGAACAGATTCTTTTTGTATTACTAATTTTATTTAAATGGGCAATTTGCTTACATAATGCCAGTGCTTGGGGTTTCGTTTTAAAAGAACTGTGTTAGAAAATTAAAAAGTTTGTTGTGGTTTATTTTTAATTAAATTAGGTATTTTTTTTAAGCTCAGTTTGATTTTTAATCTATAAAATTTCGCAGATAAAAAAAAAATATTGCTAAAATTTGTTATGTATGTTTTATTTGTAACAAAACACAATTTTCAAGATGTAAACGGAGTGACAGTAGTTTTCAGAATATTAATTAATTGTTTAAAAAAAAAACAAGATCAGAACGAAATAAATAAAGAGTGTATGAGAGGTTACGGTGTAGACAATTGCCGACACTGAGAAATAGTAAAAATTAGAGTAGGTAATGAGAAAAAAAAACTGACAGAAGACCACAGTAGCTTTATTAACGTAGGTATAGCATTGTTAGTTTCGACTTTCGAGTAATATTCTACTAGTGTAATCTACTGACACAAAATCGCGCTTTTAATCCCCCTAGGTGTAAGCAAAGGTATATCTATAGAAACTTAGACTCCCATACTTCACCAGATCTAACTAATCAAGATATATAAATAATAATTAAGCTGTAATATAAATATACACAATAAATATAAATTCGCGGATTTTATGAAAACCGCATAATTATTTAAAAATAAAATGGGATTTCCTAATGGAGAACTCTAGGACTATGTCTCCTTTTAATTAAATCTACGAACTATGCGTGATATGAGGCCATTCATTTATCACTAGAGTCAGTCGCAAGCATGTAATCACAGGACATCCCCCTTCACAAATATGAAAAAATACATAAAAAAGTAATCAACTGTGATCAACATTACAACATTTGTGAAGCGACACCGCAACCCGCATCAAAGAAACACGACGAAAAGCCATCAACATTAGAACATTAGTGAAGCGACACCGAAACCCACATTGACGAACCACGACGAAAAGCGATTAACATTAAAACATTAGTGAAGCGACATTGAAACCCACATCGACCGAACACGACGAAAAGCGATCAAAATTACAACATTAGTGAAGCGACACTGAAACCCACATGGACGAAAAGCGATCAAACATTACAACATTAGTGAAGCGACACTGAAACTCACACCGACGAAGCACGACGAACAGCGATCAACATTACAATATTAGTGAAGAGACACCAAAACCCGCATCGACGAAACGCGACGAAAAGCGATCGACATTACAACATTAGTAAAGCGACACCGAAAGCCGCGTCGACGAAAAATGAATGAAAAAACAAATGCAAAATAACGGACGGAGAAAAGAAAACATAAAGCAGGCGCATCGTAATGCAAGTAAATCGTCCGTGGAATCCGAGAACAAAACCGAATAAATTGTTTTAATAAGGCATAAATTACGACAAAAAAATCGGACCGATCACGCCGTTACGATGGTTGACCATGGCATTTACGCTTTGTTGAATACCGTACATGGTGCGCTTGAAATGCGCTTTTTGTATGGCCACTGAGCTGGTTTTTGCTGCATCGAATACTCGGTAATTTGCTATTAGTACTGTTACGGGCAGGCAGCGGGATGGTTGCGCTTAGGTGCACCTCTAGTTCACCTCATATCGTAGCAGGTGACGCAGGTGTGACGTTATAGAGTAGTCCTAACGATCATGTGTTACTTAATAAGCACGCATGAGGTTGTTAACTTGAGCTCTAAGAGCGTTACTCAACTCTGAACACTGAATTAAACTAAGATCAGGTGTTTATGGTGTTAGTTACGGGGTTTTGTAAGATATGCGCTTGAGTATTAGGTTGTATTTGCGGTGTGACGAAAGGTTGTCCATAAGTAAGTCAAGTTTCATTAAAGTTGAGAAGAGTTGACCTTTGAGAATATTTAGAGACAATTCTTAGAAAATTAGTTCTATGGAACTATCACAAACGAAAGTCAAAACCGATTTTGCTCAAAACGAATGGAGGTACGAACACATCAAATATTTTCTCGTGAACAATTCTTTGTATACGAACTTACTATCTCTTAAGGGACTCGTATACTGAAAATAAACGAGTAAAAAGCCTTGCTAAGGTTACTGGTAGAAACAGAAATAGCCGTTCAAGGATGTCAACATTTTACAATGACAGCCGATGCCAGCATGAGTTCGCGAAGGGTATTTTCAAAAGTTTTAATTTTTAATACGGCAATTTTATCTTCTTTTTAATTATATCCGCCATAACATACATGAAATAGGTATTTACTAACTTAACAAAGTTTTGATACTTGAAAGATTATTATTTTTTATTCTCTCAGGCGACCGCTACGATGACCGCTTTCGATCAGGTAGGCATAAAATAAAAGTATGGGTCAAACATTTTTTATTTAATCTGACGGGCTTATTACAATTTTTCGTTCAAATAAACTACAGATTCCAAGCTCTTACTAAGAAATTCGTAGTTTAAAAAAAACCAAACAATGGTACCCGACATTGAATCAAACTAAACATATAGCAGTAGATTTGCTACTAATCTAACGAGGCGAGCATAGTTCACAAACCTATTTCAGATGAACAATGTTGACGATGGAAGCACGCAGGTATTATCGCATTGTCCGATATTCAAGCGCTCCAATTAAAGCATAATTCTGATGATGCTCCCGACAAAATCATTATAATAAATGAAAGCACAGCCACTGTGTGTTAATCCACTTCCATTTTGTGGACTCCATTAGAGCATGTAATGCGAAACACTAAAGCGAAAACAAAATTTCGACTGAATAAACTGAACAGCACTTCTAATTATTAAATCTGGGGGTAGGTACTATACTATCTTAGTACGAAACCCGTATCTTCAGCCGACGTTTCGGATGATTGTTATGCCTTATCACATAATATAAAATCAAAATCGTTTATTTCAATAAGGCCATTACAGGCATTTCTGAATTGTCAAATAAAACTAATACAAAAATAGTTATGGTTCTACAGTTCCAGTCACAAGACAAGAAAACTGTGAAAGTACCTAAGGTGCTCGTTCCAAAGCGTAGATCTCTATGGAGAAGACTGAGCAAGAAACTCCATGGACACTCTTTTTGAATCACCAAAATGATTACAGAACTTTTGAATCATAAGAATCGTTGACAACATGATTGAACATCAGCCCCAACCCCCGATATGTTATTAAAACTTACGAATTCAGAACTAATATGGAGCAACCTACACTCAAAAGTTTCGAGTGACTTCCGTATTTTCGTTGACGGACAAAGAGAGTAGACCCCTTGTCCCGTCTGTGCGTTTTGAAATGCACCATTGGCACAGCATTGGTTTCCTGAATTCCAAACACAATAATAATGAAGCAGATGATAATCCCGTCCAATTCCGGGAAATCTTGACGTTTGGTGGAAAATGGAAATGCTGTATTGTCCTACGTATTTCGGCTGCCACGCAATTGTTGTTTGGTGAATTCTCTTTTGAGATTTAATGGTTTTTAAAGAATCAATATGAAATAAGCCAACAATGTCGGGTAATATTATTTTCGGGAAATCCTTCATTAACTGCTGTTTGAAGTATTTTGGTATATGAACTGCATGCTTTAATATAGTATTACATTAAATATAACAGGAATGGTTCGTTATTGGAATGAAAAATATATCACCTACATATTTTTTGGTAATCTTCAACACGCTTGCCCATAAGGCGAGATGGTGGTCAAATACGAACCTATGCTTAAATTTATAAAAAACACTCACACTTGTTAATTCTTATGGGTAATATATAAAATAGTAAATATATACCTTTGAGAACCACCCACATTTTGGTATATTGCGCCATAGAAACACGACTAAAGCCGAAATTAATTTAAATTAGCCAAATATAATAAAGAAAAATAAATAAGTTTATAAACACTTTCAGCGAGTGTTGATTTGATTTTTCACTTATGTTACAAAAGGTAAGGTGATTTTCACATCTCATAATATAATAACACATATTCTAAGTACATAATGAGTTTAGGTGCAGCATAATGTTGGCGTAGATGTAATTCATTCGGTGTAGCACTCATAAGCAGGCTCAGAATATTCTTTGTGGAGCGACCGGGAAAGGGCTGTGTGGTTTCTAGTGCTGTGCCAAGATACTTGTCGATGAATTTTCAAAATATGAAATTTATATCCCCTTTCTTTTTTTCTCTGCAGAAATAATAGCAGTTTTATAGCAAAAAGTCAATTTTGTAACCTAATGTGGGTTAACAAAACGTTAAAAATGAGTATTAAGTCAAATATATCAAATTAATGTCAAACATTCACGTGTAGTCTCATTATTGAACAAGAATTCGTTACATTAACATTTCTCAAATACATATATCATTAAAGTCGAACAATTGCAACGTATCGTGCAGTGGTACATCAAGCAAAAACAAAACGCAGACCTGTCTTTCACTCGTCGAAGAACACACGCAAACAATAAAAATACATAAATGCATGTCACACAACGAGAAGAACTCATCGACATCGATAAAGCACGTGCCTACACAACAAGCTTCGGCGTCTGGTCCAGATCAAATTAAAAACAGAATTTATTATAAGTATCATTAATTATTAAATGCAATACTGTGTTCACTGGCGTCGGGTGGGACGGACTGACCGCACTCCGTGTTTTTGCTACCAAATTTACAGGTACAAACAGAATAGGATATTTAGATTAACACCGTGAAGGGATGAACGTAATGTCGGGATAGTCCACGTAGGAAGGATAATTAGTTTCGCACGTACAACATCACAATTAACTTTTTACTTCACCGTCATGTCCATTTACACGAGTTTTAGGCGGATAAAATCCAATAATGTTTTGTGACTCTTCTAATTTGTGTGTCGAAATATTTTGATAAACGATATGTTAATTAAAATATGCACTCGTTATTATAACATATTGCTTTGATAGAACCCAATTTGATTTGGTATTCAACATCAACAGTTATTAATAAATGACCAGCTTGAGCGAAAATAGATTTGGGTTTTCAATAAAATATCGTAACAATTTATTTAGGATCGTACGTAATATTGAGGGATTACAGTGCACTTTGCGCGAGGGGATTACAGGCGAAAATGGAATACGCATTCAAAATTTTTCCAGTAATATTCTTTGCACTGATAAATTCAATTCACGATTTAAGAGCAAATCCAAAAAGCAACGTATAGTCCGCGTATTGCAGAATACGTTTTATGAGCATAACACGAAATGAGTTTCATATTACAAGATACTGGAATCCGTGTGGATTTCAAAACGATGGCAATTGATAGTTCGGGGTAGGACGGGGACCGAGGAGTAACAAACTTTTCCGAAAGTTCCCGTAACCGAGTCGAGAGGGCGAAACTACATCGTGTAGGTACGTAAATCCCGCAAAAAATAACTTGTCCGAGCATTTGGCTTTTAAATGTTAAATTAGTCCTCTGAATTTCTGTTTAATATTAGTGGGCGCAAAGCCTCGACAAGGAATTAAATATGAATATTTGTCTGGCCTCGTCATCAGAATGTTCAGAAGGTCCAGGGGTTCTTTGCGTCTTTGTAGCGGTTAGCAAGTATCAAGAGCAGGTTTACTTAGGCCGTATCCTCGGGCCTGTTTTGGTCGGACTACTTGGACAATGAATACGAAAACGTATTTGCTTTGTGACTTGTAAATGTCCTCTGGCGGAATGAGGACATTATTAATAAATTACTTGTGAGTCTTGTGTGTATCTTAAAAAGTTTGGTGACGTATATTAGACCTTAATGCTGAGAACTCGGTTCCGTTTTCGTCATGAGGTACTCATAAACTGCAACTACCTATACCTAAATAAAATTCTATATGTTTTTGTTTTGATACTCTATAAAAAAAACCTGGGCATTTCATTATAATGACGCATACTTACAGTCAAATGCAATATCAGCAATTTTCTCAAGTTCACTTTAGCCGTCTCGTCAATGGCATGGCGTTACATTAATCAAAATAGAATTATTTATTCAAATAGACCTGTCACAGGCACTTTTGAAGTTTCAAATTAGGAATTTTAAAAAGCGCATCTCAACTGACACAGAGGCATAAAGATTATACTTACAAGTTGAATTTTTCAACTGGGCTATATCCGAACCCATGAGGAAAATAGAAAAACGTTGAATGGAGTCTCGAGGTCGATTTTGGCAAAAACTAAAACTGCATCATTGGATTTTAGATAATTCAATAATCGTAGCAAGGAATCGAACCCTCTGATTTTGGTGAAAAAAATCACACCCTGTATTATTACACCATTCGATAGTGTTGCTAATAAGGATCAAATTCTGCGAAGTAATGATACAAGGCAAACTTAAGTTTTGACTTTGACACTCCTTTGAATCAGTGACAGCATGTTTATTCTCCGTTAAGTGCAGATAAGGCTCTCACAATCGTGCCTCTCATTAAACAGGGGGAAGTGTTTGTAATAATTGATTAAACCTATATGTATGTCGACTGTTGATTAATTGACGATGCGTAGGTGAACAACGGGTAATGTGTTACTGGAATGTGCAAAATACTCCATTGGAAATGTTTATTTTTTTTTGCAACGGTTAATAGACAAAAAGGCTTTTTAATACTCAAGCTTATCCGCATTCTAAATTAGGGTGTGGGTTATGATTTTTATGAAAAGATTTCTTTGTAGGTAGTAATAAGTTCGCTTTTGCATCTTTACAATCACTACATTATGTTAAAATAATGATAATAATAATTCTTACAATCTTTACATAGTATAAAACCAAGTCGCATAACTTCTGAACGAATGCACCAAATTAAATCATTCTTTTTTTGTTGCGAGTTGTGTTCGTTATTTACAGGAAATACATAACATTGTAATTATTTATAAACACACTGTTGTCTTAACAAACAGTGTGTTGATGAACACAAAACAACAACTATTTACGCACTTACAATTTAAAATATTTAGATTTTTCCAACCAGCATTTGTATCCACTGTGTATCCAGTCGTTTGTGAGATACAAAGTCGTAAAAAGCCTTATAATCAATTTATAAAACAGCGTCACTTATGCGCCGCGACTTAAGAATTAGTTTTGACCTCAAACACTTCGGTAAAACGACTTTGTTCATTTGTTACGAGTCCCATGTGTTTTTTAAGATCCCCACGTTAAAAGCTTTGAAGTTTGCCTAGTTTGGGTAGACCCCGTATGGCCCAAACCTTGACACCGAGACTCTAAAGCCGAGGGTTTGTGAGCGTGGAGCAGGCAAAGTTGTGTTGTTTTTGTCATATATGGTGATAAATCTGCCCATACATTTTCCTGATTGCTATAGCGGAAGTACAGTCAGCATCAAAAGATGTTGAACACATTCAGATTTTCAAAATCTCGGTCCGTATGATAACGTATTATTACGGTGTACGGTGATTTTGAAAAACATTGATGCTGACTGTACCTCAGTTTTTCGTCTATTATAGGCTAAGAACAAAGAATCCGACTAGTTGGTGGCAATAGGAACGGCGTAGATCATCTTGGTTGAGCAAGGTTAACTGGTTACGTCGCCGTCGGTTTGTGGAGGAGACCGTCTTGAGCATTCCATCATCCTTCCGTGCCTGTTGTCGAAGCTGTCTTTGGAGGACTTTGCCAAACTTAACCCTACTATCGTCTTACCTGATAACTATGGTGTGTGGTCAGATAGGCAGTGAATTTGGCAAATGATGACTAAGAAAAACAGTCACCACTTCTATAAGCTCTAACGCCAAAAGGAACTTCAATACTCTATAGTTCTGTGGCGCGCTAAGTCGCGTGGTGTACCCGCGAAACTTATGCAAATGGTGTCTCCAATCCCGCAACGTTCTTACACTGCCTCGGCTTCGTTATGACGTCATATCAAATTAATTTCATACCTCGTAGCTACAGTCGAAACCTAGGCTTATGTTTGTCAAAGAAAATATTATAGTTGGTAAAAGAAATGGTTTTGTTAAGTGCCTTTAGAATATATAAAAATAAAAGAAGATTTAGTACCTAAGTGTTTTATCTAATATTCTGTTTTAGTCAAATATAAAGTACAATGGACTAAGTGACAGAACTTAAAGTTTTTAAAAGGGTTTCAAAAATATTCGTCTCTTAAAATAAAAGTTAGCACAACGTTTAACAACAATAATAACGTAGTTCCACTAACCATAATAACTATTATGACCAGATATTCCGGAACACTAACAAAACAGGTTAAAGACAATAAGGAACACAAAACGTTACCAAAACTGCCAATAGCACCTAATGTGGTTACAGGATAACCCGTGATTCCGTAACTGCCAGTGATACTAACAAGGATTTCACTGTGTCCAGTGAACTGAAGCGAAAACGTAGTGCGTGGCAAAGGGAGCTGGGTATGGCAGGTGAAACAGGAACATCTCTCCTGTAATATTCACTTTGGTGCTCCCCCCTTTCCTCCCTATTCCCCGCAGTCCCTTCCGAAAGCTCTTAATGCCAAGTCGGCCTGACCTCATGCCAGCTACATTAAGCCGTTTATACATAATGTATGAATTTGTTATGCCGTTTGATGTAAAGAAGCTTTAACTCAGGTAGTGCTATTTTACTTTAATATTTTATGGTCTAATTTTTCAATTTGTCTTGTCCTCGGGTGGGGTAACGAAAAGTTTAGGTCAATATATTAACGAATCATCCATTCATTCTTATTTTAAAGAAGAAGAAAATTTCTTGATTTAATCAAACTTAAAACAAAATTAAGGATTAAAAAAATGTCTTGTAGTGATCCTATGATATGTGATCATAATGATACTAAAGTATCAAGATGTATCGCTGAGTTTCTACAAAATCCAGTTTAGATCATCAAAAGGCCAAAAGCATTCATCAATTAAGCTAATGAAATCTCTTTGTAGCAGCACAATATTTCATAAACGTAAAAGGACACAATAACAACACTGCAAACAAACAAATTCTCAACAAAAAAAAATACAGGTGCATTTTATTCTCTAGTTTCCCCGTTTTTTAATTAAGTTAATGACAACACCACTCGACAAAGTGTTGCCAGGTGCCATAGCGACTGAGCCCAATACCTCTCCTCGATGTCAATGGCGTTCGTATCCCCCAATATTTGGATTTTCGATGGACCGAATAAGCCTTCCGTTGCACGCCCAGTTTTTGGCCTCGAGCTTTTCCAGAAATGTAAAAAGCAGATCAATTCCTCTCGTACACAGGATTTTGACATCTCCAATAGTGGGCTGTTAAAAGTATTGGTTTGGTCAAATTTGGGCAGAATCGATTTCAATTTTGTTGATGAAATATGCAATTTAATTACAAAGCTAGTGTTGCTTGCTTTTTTGTTAGTTAATGGAATAATAATTTAGTTACTTACATAAAATACAGAGTGTAAACTTGTGAAAATTTTAAAATGACACCCAAACGCTGTAATTAATATCTAATAGCTCGATTGCTATTTTGATCCAAAAACAATAGAACGAAATTTGGATTGAGATAGTATATTAATTTGGAGTATTTTACGATTAAAAAGTACCTATTTCATTTGGCTGCATCTTTAATTAGGAACACTGCGTTTTCAAAACCAGTAGTAATGTTTTAAGCTACTTCCTGCCCATTAATATTATAAGAAACACATTATTAAAACAACAACAAAAAACTAAATACACACCGATAGTTACGACTTTTTCTTGCTTCTTTTTATACATATAAATTATTATCACCAGGCCAATGAACACGAATGAGGTAAATAATTCTTATCAGCTTACTAGCATATTTTAACATCAATAAATAACTTGTTTATTGAGAAAAAAAAAAACAAATAAAAATTACAAAAAATAAAATATTTGTTTTTTTTATTTAACTCTGGATTTGTAATTTTTTAATAGGTCAACAGGAATTTAAATGAAAGAGGAGACAGAATCTCGTTGAATTTTGTGAAAACTACGCCTTACAAATTCGTTACTTTACATTCAAATGCGACCTCATTATGATGTAAAAATAAAACTTGTAAGGATTCCCCCTACTGATTTTGGAAGAGGGAAAAAAAGATGTTTTATTACTTTAATTAATTTAACGATGTATTAAAAGCTTGTCTGAAGTTAGTCTTAAGTTTGAAGCTTATAAAATTAAGTCAGTAAGGAGAAAGTTTGTAAAGGGCGATTGATTAAACATCATCAGCTGACTAAAGTCCATGCTAGACAATCTGGCTTCACCGATCTTTATTATTTTTGGCTTTTAGGCTCTAGGAGAGAAGGGACTGTTAGACTTACTGACTGAAAAAAGCCTATCGTTCCAGGCGATACCAGTTGCCCTTATCGTTACATGGCAACGTTATCCTGCTTTAGACAGTCCCACTGTCAGTCTCCATGGATCTCACAGTTTGCAGACAATTCCGGAAGTGGTACCAGAAAGGCGTTCGACCAAAGCCTGGTCTTTGATCAGACGGCAAGATACCCATTACTTGCCGTCTCCAAGCTCAGTAACAGTTTTGCGAAGAAACATAATGTATTTTTGTTACTGATCTTTCTCACTCTGTAAGTATGAAAAAGCTAAGCAAAAACTCCAAAATAACTACCCGATTCTCTGGATATAAATTATTTTAAATTACGACCATTACCTGACCTTGGAAGGCTCTGAACCAGGCCGGAATCGATAGCCGTTAGTAACAGTGTCTACTCATTATTTCCAAAACATGAAATCCGTACAATTCGCTGTTCCAACGAAATATCAATAACTTCGGATATTATTTGTATAATAAATCAGTGTAATAGTAGTACAAACCGTTATCATTTGGGAATCAAATGACTGTCTAATTACTCAAAGGAACATTGAACCCACCTACTTACCTTTATCCTTCTTTCTTCCCACCCAAGGGCGTAAAAAAGGTTGCAACTATACCTCTTGTTTTGCAGGCCTCGCACTGTGCTACGGTGACCGCTTTTCATCAGGCGGGACGTAGGTATAAAAAAATACAGAAACATGGAGGTTCATTTTTCCATATCGTTATGGACAGTTTTTTGGTCCAACTTTTTAAAGAATCGACGAATAATGTTTCTAGGATGTATAGGCAAAATTTATGGAAGCTCTTTGTGTGTCGATGTTCTTTCCATCTTGTAAATCGAGTGTATTAAAATATGTTTCACAGACGTAATTTAAAACGATCGTTAAGAAGAATACGGCGAAATCAACCTTTTAGTATTATCACAAACTGCTTTAATAATTATTATTGTCAAATATTTCTCAATGTACGTATTGTATTTGTTTGTCTGCTACGCAATGGAGAGAAGGTGATTGTTCTAAAATAATTTTACTTAAAATGGGAAATTTTCGCCGTAGTTATAAATTCTAAAGATTCATGGTCCACGCCATGTTCCGAATGTTTTAATTAAATCGAATCTTACCAATAAAACCACGAAACAAAGTTTAAAACTCATTGAAATACTCAATTTCCATCTCAAAACATTGACAGAACTTTAAAACATTCAAGATAAATCGTGCAGAATTTTGAATTGGAAAAGTAACATTAATAATAAGTTTAAAAACATATTTATCATGGCGGCTCCTAAGCCATGGCAGGCATGTCCGACCTAACGAGGAACGGAGTATTCTCCAAATGTTTTGAGGAGTACACGTCACAAGAAAGGCGGAGCGGGAGTGGGTTGTGGGCGGTACCTTTTACTCGGCTCGAATTTCTAGGAAATATACCTAGTTCTAAAGTAAAAGAGGTCGTGGCTAAATAATTAGAGCCGCACGAATTGATCGTCGTCGTTCGGTTAAACTATGATTTTCCAGGTTGGTCGCTGTTTGGGTGATCATCATTTCCTCCATGTCTCGGAAAGCACGTTTCACTCCCCGCAGTAATTTTTAGACCTTTGACAGTCGATATATTTCGGCTAGTAGCCCGAAAATATAACTAAGTAGTTTCACTAAGGTGTTGCCAAATCCCAACTTAAGTTGTGAAAATCAGATAGGCATTCGACTAAAAGCAGTCACATAAGAAAAGGATAGGCAGATCATCTTACCCCCGTTCAAATCACCCGCTACATTCTCCGCTGCGCTTATATAGTGAGACGTAGCCTTAAATGGCGGAATAATCGCGATGCATCCTAGAGTCTTGAGGCATTAGACTACAACGCATTAGATGCTACGTTATATTTGAGACGTCTTGATATCGTCTGCGTTTAAGAATACTAATCTTTTCTTTTGAGTAATGTAGGGTAGGTCTAGGAGTTCTTCGACCTTTGTTTGTTTTCTTTTACTAGTAGACAGCCCCCATACTCTTTCAATATTTTTATTATACCGCCTCGAACTTATGCCAGCCTAGTACTACTAGCTGCACATCGTGGGTTCAAATCCGCTACTTGGCTGCCTGTTGGTCGTAGGGTGATGTTTCATAGCCTATATAGCCTTCCTCGATAAATAGACTATCCAATAAAATAAGATTTTTATGCGAATCAGTAGTTGCAGAGATTAGCGCGTTCAATCGAACGAACTTTTCAGCTTTATAAATTAGCATAGAGTATCGATAGTCTACTCTTGATCTCTAGGTCGGATTCGGTCAGAATCTAAGTCATAAAATATACGATGAAGTGAGTTTACCAAGAAAAAGCCTGCTCACTCCAACGTAATGCTGTAATTTCTGAAATCGCCTCTATTTTCTTATAATAAAGGACTTGGAAATAGAACTTGTGATATTACCCGCATTTTTTTAGCGTGGTAAAACCATAAAATGAGTCCTCCTACAGGGCGAGGCGGGAGGGACTGTCAGACTCGTACTGACTAAAACCCACAGTGATCCATCAATAGCCCTTAACGTTCCAGGGTCACGGTTATCTAGTAAGGAAGTCCCGCGATCGCCTCTAAGAGGCGTCAGATTGTAGCGCCATCTATGAATTGACGGAGCAACTAAGATGCAAAAATGTCTATATCGCGCAATCAAAGTTAACAGCGACATTAGAACACATAAAATATTCCGACTAAGAATGTTGGGCAGAAAGCCCACCAAACACAACACCCGTCTGGTTGGAAGGTACCTTCCTTTTCACCGGGTAGTGAGGAACTTTCCACTCTGTTCCTCCTACCCCCAAACTGGTGACCCCGCAATGGACGTCAGCGCAACCTTCGAGCTACGTGACGTCATCATCACCTGCATCACTTCCTCAAGCTTTCGAGCAGCGAGTCTCAGCCAGCCAGCCAGCTTCAAACGGGCATCCCTGACCATCAGCATGTGCAGAAGGCGCATACCTGGTCAGCACCCTCAACCTCATTAGGCGACCATACCCCTGGACTTAGGGCACATCTCAGCCAGTCGAAGGCTTACCCTCCTGGTTGTCATAGCCTCCATATCCTTGGCGGCGCTTCCTCATCCGACTCACTGAGTGGCAGTCGGCGCCGGATCCCGACTCACTGGGATCTCGCTTCACCGCAGCAGCATGTTCCGACTCACCGTGAACCCTGCGGCATCAACGGCAACTACAACTGGCTGGGACTTTACCACTATCGACCTCCGGTCTCCGGAGGGGAGTGATGTAGCGCCATCTATGAATTGACGGAGCAACTAAGATGCAAAAATGTCTACATCGCGCAATCAAAGTTAACAGCGACATTAGAACACATAAAATATTCCGACTAAGAATGTTGGGCAGAAAGCCCACCAGACACAACACCCGTCTGGTCGGAAGGTACCTTCCTTTTCACCGGGTAGCGAGGAACTTTACTCTCTGTTCCTCCTACCCCCAAGCTGTCAGGTACTGACAGCTTTTTGAGGCGTGCGTTGAACAAGACGCGCCGTCGACCGGGCAGGGTCCATGAGCGGACGGCGAGTCACCCATTACACACCATCTGCATGCCTGTCCAGTAAGCCGGGCAGTAAAACCAAATACATGGAGATGAATGTTCGCAGTAGAATGCGTATATATTTCACTGTTCTGTTGCAGCACATAATGAACACGGCACGTGCCGACTTATGCCAGTCGGCTTTCTCGCCGCTCCGAAAGAGCTACGCGATCGGCACGAGCCGATTGATACTGAAAAAGTGTAGTGATTGCTCCGGGCCGGCTATATTGTTTGACAAATACCGCCGAACCGACAATACGGGTACATATTATGGATATATACTAAGACATAAATAGGTATTAAATTGATACACAAAATAGTTTTCCATACGTTTTTCATACAAGAGTCAAGAATTTGATGAAAAACAAAATACTGTTTTTTTTTTCATTTAATTGAATTTCCAGTATTTTCAAACAACATAGTAGCCTATAAATTCATGGAACGCTTCAAAAGCTGAACTGGATACGGATAAATATCAGTTAAATTAATATTCCTGGTATCAAACCTGATGGATTTACATTGAAAAGTAGGATTACTCAATTTCTTGTTTCTCTGTATTGGTCCTAAGATATTTCTTGCATTTAATACCGGACTTCATGTTCTAAATAATTATTATTTTTGTTTTGAGAACGTCTCTGGTGTCAGAATTGATTAAAATTCCACTGAGAACTCCAGAGGCCTTCCACACCACAGGTTACGAAGTTGCAGACTTACGTGTTGATGCCATAAGTCCAGGTTTCCTTACCATGTTTTTCTTGTGCCATGTCAATGACGTCCATGGTAAACTTAGAAAGTTAATTGAAAAGACATATTGATACTTGCCGGGTGGGTTTGAACTTGAAACCCCATGTATGAAAAGTGAGGTGCTAAACCTCTGCCCCATCATGACTATATATTAATCTATCAGCTATGTGACCAATCAAACTAATCAAAATATTCTTAGATTAGTAAGTTAATTTTTTAAAATCGCAGTACTTTCACTAAGGGCTAATTTTTCAAGAGTCAGTTTACTTTTATCTGAGGAATAAAAATAGCGGTTTGACATATTTTCTATAGATAGCTGTCAAACCACCATTTTTATTCCTCAGATATAAGTTATCTGACTATTGAAAAATTAGCACTATATTATTTTGTAAACAAAAAAAGATAACTAATTAACATACAACTATACATTTTTCCAAAATTACACTACAGTAATAAAACCACAAGAAAATCACCAAAAAACTGTTACAAAAAAATCTCATATTCTCTTTTATTCAATTACACTCAAACATTTTCCCAAGACAGATGGTTTTAGGAAAACGGCCGAGATAAAAGGCCGATGTCACTTGTTGCTTGAATCTGGTATGCGTCACACGTTCGCGACGTCTCGGTGCCTTCTAAACTGTGTTCAGTAACGTCTGTTGTACCCGCTTTTTATTTCAGGCCATTTAAATTCTATTGGGCTTGGTAGAGGAGAGCAGTTTGAATTAATGGAGCAAGTTTATTGTCACGCCTGGTTGGGGAAGTGATAAGGATAGGGTGCTGATGATAAGGAAGAATAGGACAGTCTGTCCTGTTAGTCACATCGTGATACCTGGCACTTTATGGTGTACAAGGTAAAAAGAGGAGCGGATCGACGAGAACAATTCGAGGCCGTCGCACAAGATTCCCGTTTTTATAACGTAAAGTAAAGGGAGACCGTTACTAAAGTAAATTGCTTCTTTCAACGATTTTCTCCAAAATCAAAACAGATTTTTTTTACGACTCTACTTTTATTTTAGAGGCTTTAGAGTCCTCTTATACCGCTTTTCCACCATAGTCTATTAGTTTTTATTTTTTTGTATAAAATTAGTCCCTAAGCTTTCTAATTTTTCATAGATTTAACACTTCAACCTGTACAGCCAAATACGTAGAATTTATACTAAGGCTTTCTCACCGGAGTGCCCCACCGTTATTTCCATGTCCAGTTTTCCCCTTTTTCAGTCACCAGATAGATCGCTTGCTAAAAGTAGTCAAAAACTAACAGCAGAATTGTCATTTAGACGATTGCATTTTGCCATTCGGCTGGGCCACATGCCTAAATTACCCATCAAAACGTAAAATTTCATAAGCATGTGCTTATTTATGTGACGTACAATGGTACTACATAAAAGATTTATTGCGGCATTAAGTAATTTTTATGTAGTACCAAGGTATTATCTACCATTAAATGTTTGGATCAAAAGAACATATATTAAGTTATTCCTTTCCGTTGATTTCTGCAATAAATAATTACATCTGCAACCACCATAACCGGTTAAAAATATCAAGTACATTAGTGCAACATTTTAATTAAAACACCGTGTGGTTTTGAACTGAAACAAGTAAAATTCTTCCGTTTATCGAGTCCATCGAATTATTTCAGTTGAATAGACAGAATGTAACCGTACGTCGACCACAATGCATTACGATAACCGGGTACGTGTGCTAAAAGTGGTTATTTTCGTTTAAATACAGTTAAAATGTTTGTTTTTGCTCAAAACACGCGTGGTTGTATAATTGGGAACGCAACTAAAGAAGTATTATAAAGACACAAACTCACAATTCCACTCACTTTTCAGCTGTCAAAAAAAAAATGTTTAATGAGCTACCTGCAGTCGCAATCCTTAAGCATCATAATTTGTAGTAGGCCATTCCAAATCGTAGATCTCTATGAAGAAGAGTGGGCAAGAATTTAAAGATCCTACAACGTGGTAATGTAGACCTCGTTAGCTCTACCAGTAATAATATTGGTTCGCGAGACTCTTTGATTCGCGAAATTGACTTTGGGTCGCGCAACTGCCTCTGGGTTGCAGGTTGCAGGACTGTCTTTGGGTCGCGTGACGATTTTTGGGTCGCAGGACTGTCTTTGAACGCAAAGACCAAGTGGAAAATGGTGGTTTTTATTCAGTAAAAGACTGCCAGTTCCTTATTGGTCAAGTTAATATTTAATCCAACAATAATTAAAATCGCACTAGGTACTCATAAATCTACGGATAAAGGCAATTTTCGAGATAGAATTTTCAGTGCTGAATATTCTGTAAATATTACTACTGCTCTACTGCCAGAATTAAATGTAAAAGAGAATATTATATTGTTTAGTGTAATATTCAGAATTGTATTTTTTGGAATCAAGATCTGTTAGGAATTCTATTAGAATTAAAAAAAACGACAAAAACATTAAGCACTCAGAAAGACGTCTCTTTTCACATCATAGTTTACAAGTATCGATAAAACACATACATATGTATAAATGTAAAATAGCTATCAATTCCATTCAGCCATTTCGACCCCACTTTTAATTACTTGAACAAAAAGGCAGCGCTTACAAAATAGCAGTAAATAGTAAATACAGCGCTGTAGCGCTACATTGTACGTAAGCACACATGTAGCCCGTCGCTAATAAACTGTAGTTACCATTTGTGCTCATGTTGATGTGACGTCATGAACCAAATGGACGGTGTCGTGGAACTACGAAGTGGGAAGACGTTGTTTCTCAATTTTCTTGTAAAGAAAATGTTGATTAAATTGTTAAAATACTAAGACGCGTAATGCGATGAGTATTGAGTGATACACCAGAAGATAATATCAGTTTCATACCTTTATTTCATTAAGAGATACATTTGAATGTCGAGTTGTGTCGTGAGACTTCACAATAAACAGTACAGTACAGTACATAAGTATCTTCTGGCGGGTAACCTTTTTTCCGGGCAGATCATGTTCGTTTTCCGAAAATTTCATGATTTTTGTAAATGTTTATGACCTTTAACGTTCAATACTAAAGGCGACCGCAACTTCCTAACGCAGCGGCAAAAGGCATGAAAAGTCAGTGGATGAGAACGTTATTAGATGACATTGTCGCCCAAAACATGCAACCAAAGCAACACTTAACATAATATGAAGGAGAAATAGCAGTAGAAGAAAATAGGCATCCATGAGACTATTTTCAATTCGTCAACTTAAACCAAGTACTGTCGCTGCAGTCTGCCGTTGCGGTTAACTATTATTTAAAATTTGTTGCCGTGTTCCATCAGTGTTACTTCTGGATGTCTTAAGCCTCATCTGGGCTAATTTGAGACCAAGAGTAAAACTTATTTTAAATCTGTAATTGCGGTCAAATTCAGAATTGTATGCGTTTTTGTTTTCAAGCTAAGTTAAAGCTGACATAAAGAAAGGTTAAAAAATATTGCAAACACAAAGCCATGTTACTGCGAAAAGAAAATACAAAACATACAAAGGGACCTATGTTGACATCTTTCTATTATACAAAGTCTAAACATTCACATTCATATATCCACAACGAATTAGGTACCTAAAACGTATCATAAACTAAGTTATTCCACATGAATTTATTAAAGGCAATTATAAAGTTATATTGTTACCATATTATACAATTGGGACCATCAAAGTAAATGTATGTAGATAAAGTTTTACATAAGTAATTGCTTGTAAGATTTTCTACAAATAATTTAGTTTTCTGTATAAGTCTGACTCAATGTCTTCTCAGAAATGTTAAGTGGGTATCTTAATAAAGTAAATACTGCTTTTGCATGTTATTATCTGAATTATGTTCTTAAACTGATACGCAGTGATATCGGCCCGGACTTACATGAACCTAGCCAGGCGCATTACTTTGTGTATTTTCTTTCATCACCACTGCTTCCAAAGTGGTGCAAGAAAACATCGAGAGGAAGCCGGCATATCATAAATCAAAAAATTGGAAGACATGGGCAAATGCCCCTAGTGCGGATTGTTATCTACCAACCTGCACTGGGGTCCATTCCTCTCACAGAGAGGAGCCCTGTGTCCCATCAGTGAAGATTGGTATATTTTTATTTTATGGATGTGGTCCAAATATCTGAAAAACTGACCGAGACTGAAAATCTAGTCATAATCTTAACTTAGGAACTGTCCTTTTGAGAAATAAGAAATAATAAAAAAAAACGAATTGTAGATGTTTTCACGTACTTTGTTCTCTATTTGAATTGACAAGTAGATCGCTGTATATCACCATCAATCCCGAAAACTTCAGTTATACTGAAATAATTAATTTCACAATTTGATTTACAATGCAAACACATTTTAGTATTAGGTAATGTACAATTTTCCTACCAGCAAACCTAATACCTGCAATACTAGAAACATAAACCTCTGCCGAACAAGTCTGTTTCTAATCAGTTCGTGTTTCCACGTTTCACAGAGCATTTTCAGTTCAAATAAGGCTTTATCAACCAGTTGCGTGGAACCGAGTCCGATCCAAAATTGAGCGCCGAAATGAGCATTTACTGCAAACAGTTGAGCAAAGGTTGAACATAATACTGCTCAGTACAATTTGTATGTGAAGACAATTTAGCTGTATCGACGCTGTGTTCATTACGATTGGCAAGACTGGTTTTATTTCATCAAATTCGTTGAACGGAATGAAAGTCTTTCACAATAGATTTGTTTTCTCGAATCAGTTGAAAGAGCACGGTAAAACATCTGATTTTCCGACGTCTGGATCATAACGATTTTATCTGAGATACTAAGGATAAAGCTTCGTATAAGTCGATCAATTATTCATATATTTAAATTGTAAATTAAAAATAAAGGTCCGCCTCCGCTTACATCAACTTCAAATTAAGGGGTCGCGAATAAATAATCCATTACGAATAAGATTAAAGGCTACATTTCCACATAGCACACAAAACACTTTCAGTATCTCCCATCAAAATGCAAGCGAGTGAAAGCTTTGAGGTAACAGAGGCAACTTGGACCTTGATTGCGGATCGCAAATGTTTGCCGGGGCTCACGAGAACCGCATCAATTATTCAAATAACTACGTACAGAGACTGACTAGACGAGTAATTTTGCGAATATTACCCGTGGAGGGGCACGAAATGTAAGCTGCTTACAAGTTTCGCGCCAAATAACTTGGGGATACCCGAGAATGGCTCTTGTGTATGGTAAGTATGCAAGTCCGGGCTCCCGGCCCCGCCCGGCCCCTAGTTAGTTAAGTGACGTTATTAATCTGATGAAAAGACCTATTGATCGTGAGTGTCTCTCGCTCGTCACAGTTTCATATACTTAACAGATATTACACACTCAACTTTGTTACTTAATTAATATCACATCTAATGACACATTTTATCTCTTCGATAAAATACGCACATAAGTTTTTATAAGCCGGATTCAGAACCACTCGCAGTTATCCAAACATGCCGAAAATCTCAACTTAAATATAGGAAAAATGTTCAATCTGAATAAAGTGTGCTACGGTAGGCTTTACCAAAAAAGGAAAGAAGGATTAAAGAGGTCGCGAAGCTGACATAGTAGGATTAACTGAACGTTGCCGTGTCAGCAAATAAATGACGATTCTTCGAACGTATACATTATTCACTGGAAGACGTATTTTTAAAGGATTCTTTTAAGAATAAAACATATTTACATTTTCCGCACTATAGAAAGAAGGTAGGTACAACCTACACGTGTCATCCGGATCGAAGGTTAAAAAAAGATGGTTCTGGGAAAGAAGGTTTTGATGTTAGTACAAAAAACAAACTAGATTCTTTGTCCACTGTCTATTGGGATTCGACAAAAGCTGTGGAAATGTATATTTTCAATCTAAAGCTAAGTCAAGCAAAGCCGTTCCATCCAAATGGACCTATTCTTTGTAATGTTTTTTTTTTCTTACAAGAATTCAGTTTTTGACCTTTAAGCTTCCCCAAACATAGGCTTAGTTCTGAATGGATATAAAGCTTAAACCTCCTTCAAATGCCCATTTACTCTAATATTTCCCAACCTCGAACTTATGAACATTAATAATTCCGTCTGCTAGTCGCTTCCAGTGAAGTTCAGGGTTGTTGGCTTCCGTAAAACAGGCTTAGTAGCTGGCAACACGTCAATAAAATTTGACACTTGTCAACGAAAAAAACGCTTATAATTTTAACTGGAACCATTTGAGATCTTATCTGCGACAGCATTCTTTGAAAACTTTTTTTAAACTGCGCTAGATGTGACCTGTGACCTCTCAACGGTGACGTTAAACAACGCAACATTTGATAGAGTACCAAGCGCGCTTGCCCATGACGCGACCAATATGAGTCGCTTCGTAACCTTACTATTACGATATAAAGGCGCTGCCAATATAAAATGTGTGGTTGTCAATAGGTAGGTAAATAAGACAGGCTTGTCACGACGACGTAGAACAGTCGAATTGTATAGTTTTGTTGTAGCAGCAAGGGCGATTTTTATTTTTAATCGTGTCATGAGCAAGCGCGCTGACGAAAATGACAAAAAGAATGAATCTTGTCTGCCAATTTTCAATCACATGAGTCCCACATTTGACGGTATTGTCAACATCGGCACTGACAATTATTGCAATAAAAAAAACTGAATAGTAAATAGACTGAAAAGATTTTAAGTACTCTTGTTACAGTTTTAAATAAACTGTAACAAGAGTATTTACTTATTATATATCATTTTATGAGTCTAGACCACACACGTAGTCCTTTGAAATTTCCAATTTCCATCTAGATTGCCTAGTAAATATTCTATTAAAACCAGCGCTACAATGACGGCCGACACATTGTAACGCCAAACCGCGGTAATATATCCAAAGCCTTATTAAACTTTAACACAAAAGTTGCATCGCTCGGGAGCATAACACAACATCACATTTAAAGCGCGCCTATAATTTCGCTATCGCTATTACGCCACGGAATCCTTAATTAATACCCTCAACGTTCCTTTAATATTAGATCATTAAAACCGCAATGTTCTAAAACTTACCTGCTTTCAAAACTCCAAGTTATATAAACAATGCGAAGTTTACGGCTGAACTTTGAACCGGTACCTATGTCAGGTTTACAAGTTATAACTTCCGATTCTAATTAAAAATTTAACAAACCGGATAATGGTGGTTGCTTTTAGCTAAATCATGAATATAATTTTGTATTGAACGGGGCTGAGCAACAAAGGATGGATTAGTTTTCAATGGAAAATTATCGTTCGTAATTATCTTGCACGTGCTCATTTTATTTAGCTTATCGAAGACTTTAAGCCCTTTGTTCGACGGAAATCACAATTCGGGGAGAAGGTAATTCGAAAGTTTATTTTAAAATAGATACCTACTTTAGAAAAGCGATCAGCTTTCATGTCAATTAATTTGGCTTATCCTTCCTTATAATTGGGACGGTATTTATCGATAAATATTTAACAGCAAGTTTGAGTCCTCCGTAAATTATCCAGCTCTATGAACCTTTTTTTTTTTTTTTTTTAGCGTGGTAAAATCATCAAATGAGACCTCCAACCCCGGGCAGGGCGGGAGGTACTGTCAGACTTGTACTGACTAAAATCCACGGTGTCCTTCAGTAGCCCTTTATGTTCCGGGGTCACGGTAATAGAAATAAATCCCGCGACCCCGGCAGGCTTTGGCCCTCTGAGAGGGGGCCCCGTCATTTTGCTGACAGCTCTTTGAGGCGCGCGTGGAACACGACGCGCCGTCGACCCGGGCATGGTCCATGGTCGGACAGCGAGTTGCCCTTTACTCGCTGTCCGCATGCCCGAGCTCTATGAACCTAAGTAAGTTTGCAGAGATTAAAATTTTCATTACATTACAGACAGACATATATTAGGTGCTGAAAAAGCTATTACCCGGTCCACTACGAAACAAAACAAAAAAAATAGCCATCGTATAAATAATTCACACCTCAATAACAACAAATTATTATTTCAGCATTCTGAAACAACAGCTAGCTTGGAGCCACTAGAGACTTGGCCAAGACTAAGCTTACCTTCGTGATGTCGTTGGCAAGATGCTTAGTTAAGTTCCAGTCTTCCACGGCAACAGTCGAGTTTGTTCAAATAGAAATAAAATTAAATAATTCTAGAGTCTGGTCTGACTTTAGTTTATGGTGGGCATGTAGTTTTGTGGGGTTGTTGTAAGTTCGCCACAAAAATAATTCCCCAACAAAAACTTTTGATCCTGTTTTCCTAGTACTTTCTGTTCAGATCCCACATTGTGTCCTCGTTTTCGGTAGTTTGTGCTGGATTTTTATTATTTAATTGTTCTGTTATCCATGCGGAAAAAGAAATGGGGCGAATTTACAATAATCAAAAAAAATAACTAAAACCTTTGACTTTACACGTGGGGAATTATTTTTGTGGAGAACTTACAACCCGTTTTAGGGTTGTGTGTAGGCGATTGTTTTGTGATAATTTGTAGGCTGTTTTTTTTTAATCGGTTAATAACTTACTAGAGGCCTGCCCCGGAATTGCACAGGTTCTTAAATGGCAAGATGGCTACAGTCTAGGTTCCACGATTGCAGTGGGCATTTTCTTATTGCTGTCCTCGGCTCCTCATAAGGCTCGCCATGGTCTCGGCTGATAATTATGCCTCATATGCAATAACAGACTTTCCAGGCTTGTATCGAAATGTACTATTTCTATGTACCTAGGCATATAATCAACACCTTTGAGACACACGCTCGGAGGGCTTTGAATTACAAGTTGTTTTTGTTTAAGTAACAGGGATTGAGCCCATTGTTAATAATTACCAAGGTAGTAAGGCCAGGAATAATACCACAAAGTTATGAGAAATACTGTTTTCGTAATCTCGTGTAACGGAACAAAGTAACACTATCAAAAACAAATTGTGAAATAGTAACAGCTAATAGGTAAGCCTTATCTTATTATAACAATTATGTTTCGAATTTTCAGCTGTATATCACGACCACAATATACTACACACTGTATAGGGGTATACAGAGCGATTTGTTATTGGGCACTTGAAATGGGTGATACAAGAACTTATTTGCAACAATTTTAACCCCAACAACATGGGTTTCAAACTAACTGGTTGTGGAAATATCGAACTTCACAAATTTTTCGAAATAATTCCACCTCTCCCGCATAAAGTGCTTATCGTTAGAAATAAATAACGATCACAACTTTGAATTGACACTTTTTTCATAGAATATGAACGACTGAATCTAGTGACTTAAAGTTTGTTATCATCATATTTTGCGAAATTGAGCGCCATGAAGTGCGTGTACTGCAGTTTTCTTAAAACTTGCCTTGTTTTTCAAAGCATATTTCTCGAAATAAATGTATGACGCTTGGCCGGCAAATTAAAGTGCGTTTGTATGTGTAGCTATTTCTAGTTTCAGAGATATTTAAGTTGCCACTAGGAACCATACAAGCCTCTCAATTAATCTCATATCAATAAAAAATAATAAGAAAATAATTAAGAGTCATCAAAAAGAAAAAAAGAAGCGAATCTGGTGTGATAATATTAAAACCCAGTAATAATTATAATCGAGCAATGAGACATTTACGAAAAAATATACAGGCATTTAACAAAGCAAAAGATAATAACGAAACAAAGTTTACGCAGAAACAATACCTATCTACTAATACCTACTTGTTGATTTTTTACATTTTCATACAGGATAAAAGCGGACAAAATAGAAAACAGAGAATCCAATTACGTTTGCCACGTTAAGTTATTATGTAAAATTGTTTCCAAGGCTTTTTGTCTCAAACAGTCGGTAGCTGACATTACTTTGTAATGTAATCAAGCAGAAATATTGTTTCCTTTGTATCTTACCGTTACAGAACGTTTAGATATTTTTGTAGGCTGCACTTTTCTTTTTATTCGATTTAAATATCGTAATTGGTATCAGGGTGAACTTGCGACCCTAAATAGAACTTTATTTACAACAAGAAAAGACACATTTTCAGTATCGTCGAGTGACATCGCGTCGCGTCGCAAGTCGGTGTAAGTTGAACCTAATATACCCATACACTGTCGATATTCAATATGGATTTCAACCACGATTTTGTGTTTCACAGGAACCATTGTTAGCGCTAGCCTTTGAAGGCCTAGATTATATTGCTGCCTAAAATGAAGCAGCTCCAAATACAGTTCAATTCTAGGTATTGACTTGTTGGTCAAAGTCAAAAGCTTGGTCGTCAAAATGTTTCACTTCCGTGTACTCTATACTAGAGGCAGGTAGTACTTCAAATTCTCAGCAGACCGGAATCTGAATCTATTCGATGGCAATAGGCTTTACCCCTTTTACATAGAACATAGACAACACAGGTGGAATTTCTGTTAACTACGTCATAGCCAACTTCTTTATAATTCTTTTTTTTTTTCTATTAAGAGGGCACTTTACCATCTTACGATGAAATACCAATCAAAATCACAAGAGGATATCTCCACAAAATTATCCAATTCGTTACATAATAAAATGGAGCGGTCTCGCCCGCAAGCCAATGGGGCATGCCACCAGAATAGCTTCTATCAATATGCTGGGGTCTTTCTTACGACTACATACGTCTTTATGGTTCGTTGGCCTCGTCGATACGTCTCTTTAGAATTAAATTAAGGATGAAACCAATAAGAGATAGGCAGTCGATTTCGCGGCGGCCAAATTACGCGCATGCCTTCTTATGCGAAATTCTGGGTAGGATTGTTATAGATCAGGGGATTTCGGTTACATTCGTGATTAACTTGCTTTATAACGAACTGTGATGAGGGTTACCTTCGATTGTTACAATGCAGGGAAATATTTTAAGAAGCATTTTTGGGATACTTAAACGCATTTTGACAATTAAATTGAACGCGATAATCCATGTCAACTGCGTGTCATCTTAATCATTGGCATCTCTTAAACGAGATTAAGTTATAAATAAATTAATAGGGTATTTACAAAGGGGCACATTTAAGAGATAGATGCGACATTTATTTTTTATATAAAAATCACACAAAGTGTATAAAATTGAAAGACAGCTCAGACTGTATTAAAAATTCTTAGTAGCACATTCTAAGTAATATTAAAAAGCATTTAATAACGCACGTATAAAAATGTAATAAGACACTCACCGTCTTAAAACATCTCAAAATTCTTCAAGAATAGAAAATCTTAAGCTAATCCCGAGAGCATTAGACAAGAGTTTAATAACGTTAATATAAATTATGCTTTAGTAATATTTACATGAAAGACGTGGTACCTTTTACTGTAATAACATGCAAGTTTCAGCTTCAGCGTTGCTTTAATTAATTTACCTTTAAGAGTTGGCTAGCCTTTTGTTTTTTATTAAAAGGACCACCCACTTGCGCCTTTCTTCATACTAAATTATGTAAGGGATGGACGTTGAATATGACAAATAAATGACGTTAATTTCATTTCGTTTTAATCTACTGCAGTAATGTTGGCGGTTTTTATTCAACTTGACTCTTTCGTGTTTAAAAACTGGGTATTTTATTTCTTAAGAGTTTTGGTGATTTGAAGTCGTGGACTTTAAGAGAAAGACATCTTTGACATACAGAGTGACAGATGCTCATTTTGGACTGGCGGCGGTTTCATTTATTATTAAGTTCGATAAACCTCCAAAACAAGTAATAACTGAGTGAATTGTAGGTAGGTTATTACCTAAAACATCACATTTGAGTAATATATAAATAACATCAAAAAGTATGAAATTATGGTTCATTTTTCCCCTACGGGAAACTTCATTTATTCCGAGAGATTGATTGTTTACTCCCTGCACTACCTGCACCTATAATTAAAGTATCAGTCGAACTTCCAACCAATATAGAGGTAAAATGTTCTAGTGAGATAATTTTGAGTCTTCACGTAGTTGCCGGTCCACCGGACCCCTCTAGTTACTGCAATCAATTTAATAACAAACAATTATTCTGCGAAGTCGAGATATATTCCACTACAGAATCCGAGCAGCATTCTGAGAAATTAATTGATTCAAAACCATAAATGGACCTCCATCTGATATGCAGTTGTTATCCTAAAATGTTGAGATTTACAGCAATATAGATTTCCAGTTAAATACTCAAGAATATTAAAGATTTTCTACGGAAAAAAAAATCGTACCTTAAGCAGGACTTAAATCTGTGACTTCCGAATTCAGTATATTCGACGCTGTTTCCAACTGAGCCATCGAGGTTTCTTCCTACCTACAAGCGTCAATTTCATCAATCCATTTCTAACGTCTTACGAAAAATTTGGGAATTCGCGACGCATGCAATAATGCGCGTTTCTAAAATTTTACGAATTATTTATAGTTGTAATAACCGAGTAAAGGTATGTCCAGACAGGATGCGGTTGAAGTGCGTTTTAGATATCACAGTCAGTACCGATCTCTATCAAAATATCTGAAAACAATTAGTACAATTGCACCGTGTTTTGACAAACCGCGCGTTCAACGCTTGCAGTCTAAACTTTGCCCAATAGATTAGATTTTGAGGTCCAGTCTTCGTTGTAAGGAACTTACTAATCTAAATGTCGAGACAGCGTCGGCATGCCTGCTGTGCTTTATTAAATAGTTTTACCTGTTAATATTGCGAAGCATCTCTGTTCTCTGTTAACACAACTATTATCTTTAATAGAATAGACGGTGTAAACTACTACTACATAGGTATGAAGTACACAAAGACGGTGCATATTTTCAACAGTAAAAATGTCGCTCATAACGTGTGAAGGGGCTTTTAGTAAAGTGATGTAAGATGTTATATTCCACAATTTAAATATATAAATTCTGTCTATCACAAATGCAGGATGCCCCCTCTCAGAGGGCTAAAGCCTGCCGGGGTCGCGGGTCTTATACCATCACCGCGACCCCGGAACATAAAGGGCTATTGAAGGACACCGTGGATTTTAGTCAGTACAAGTCTGACAGTACCTCTCGCCCTGCCCGGGGTGGGAGGTCTCATTTGATGATTTTACCACGTAAAAAAAAAATCACAAATGCAGGATTTAGAAATCAAAGCCTAAACATATTATCAAATCAGCAAATGTCGAAATAAGCATCCTGCAGGTCATTTGTTAACAATCATACATAATATAACCAGTTAAAATCAATTGTCCAAATTAATTGTTTGACAAAATTAATTATAGCGTAGTAATTAACGGTACATTACACTTAAATTTTCAATAATAGCTTTTTATCGATAACAGTGGTAGTTAAATTGCGGTGGAGCTTATGCAGACCGGTGCTCTTTCGGTACACGGAACCCGAATGCACTTTATTTACAATATGTAACCGTAAAAAGTCAATAAAGCGGAAAACTATCGAATTTAAATTGTTTTAATTAAAATATAGAACGTATACTCGCTCGCCAGGTACTTTTAAAATTGAGACCGTTAAAGTTAATTTTTCGACGGAGTGTTATAGCCAATAAATTGTCGCCTGTCCAAACAATGGAATAAATTAAATGTAACGACTTTGTTAATTCAAAAGGGTTAGATGGTCTTAAACATTTTATCAATCAGAGTGTAAATGTCAGTCAATGATGGTGGCTTGAAAGGGTTCTTAGTGATCTAAAGGACTTATTTTATAAAAATGCCTTACTTAAATACAATTTTATATAAAAATTACAGATGTTTTTGAGGTTAACATTTCTTTTTCTTGCAGTAATGAAAACCGGTATTTACGAATTAATTACAGCAAAATCCCACATCATTTGTTTAAACATTCAAACAGTTTTGTTTTTTTCGGTCCCAGGGCTGGGGAAACGCTTCCTTCAAGTCTTCCTAAGAGTAATAACTCTTAGGAAGCCATTGCAGTAAGTGTCCTATACGTCTCGCTACCATTATAAGCCAGATATTTATTAAAAAAAAAACCTTTAGAGGTTTTCCACGTAGCTGCATAAAAATCCGTTGACATAAATGAAAGTTACGTTGAAAAAGCCTCTATCTGGGTAATCAAAATAATCGGATTTAGTTCTAAAACTATTATAATGGAATGTTTTTTTTTTCAGTGTATTAAAAAAAAAAACATACGTAAATGTATTTCACGTAACGTTGTGCTGAAAAAGCTACATTATGAAGTTACTTAAGTAAGTCGACATAATTATAAATAATATGAAGTAGGTAGATTTAGTGTTTAAAATGTTCTCTGGTTCTCCGCAGATAATAATAATTTACCGAGCTTCACAAAGAAAATGCAAGATTTTACCAAGAACTTGTTACTTATAAATATTTACTGAAATAATCTCCTGTTCATACAAAGTCGTGGGAATATTAGCAGATTTATTATTTTTATTTATTTTTTGCAAATGATGTCTCTAATTGACAAATATTGTCTTTAATCTTTCATGGATGCTTTTTTGTTTCTATAAAGAGCTTGGAGTTCTAAGTAAATACTTAATTTCAGTCCTTGCACTTTTCAGGCACCAGGATTTCGAAGAACTTATCTTAAATACGTGAACGTGGTTGAGTTAAAGGCCTGATATAAAAAGACAAGTCAATTAATTGACGTGTTCCTGTAGTTGTACATGACGTCTGAAGTCATCATCATCAGACTATAATGTTCCCACTGCTGGGACACCGGCCTGGTTGGTAGATGACATATGTCTTCCAAATTTTAGTTCTAAAACATGCCTCACTATGTAAATAAGACGAACTAATAACTGTTTTTTTTTGTTATACGTATGTAAAAAAGAAACCGTGCCCGCATGCGGTTTAACCCGCAATATAAGTGCAGTCGATTAACCTGCGGTTATAACCGCATTCCACAATTCAAGTTGATTTTAGCTGCGTTTTCACTTTAGACTGTTCTACGACAAAATACTTCAACGTTACTTTCGTTCTTCGAAAGATATAAAGGTTTATGTATCAGTACATATGTATAACATTTTCCAAGCGACTGACTATAGTTCAAAAGCTCCAGTCTACTATGCCCGACTCAATGTAAATTTTTACTTTGTCACCTTTGTACGGGACTGCGCACAAACCTCCCAATGTTTTTCTTACACCGTTTCAAATTAAATGCTTTTAAATTAACATATGTAGAAAAGGAAATGGTATTTGTGCAGTTCCTGCTACTGTTTTAGTGGACAATGTTGTTTAATTGTTTTTAGTTTCATTTGTTACACTGTTTCAGTTCGTGTTTTTTTTATTTCTTCACTTATGCTTTCAAACCCTGTAAATACAAAGGTTATGACGCGCCGTCGATTCAGCCATGGTCCATGATCGGACGGTGAGTCAACCATTACTCGCCGTTTACGCCCGCGTGTACGGTGGGCGGATATCGCATCGCGACGTCCGATGCCATAGGCATCTCCCGCGGCAGCTGAGTCGTGAGGTGGACTCTGTATTGACCCTCACGAATTCCGTCTCCTCCTTCGCTAGCATAACTACTTCGCAGATGGAGGTGACAGCTTCCCAAACCTTCTTAGCGACTTCTATTAACTTTACACAATGTTTTGTTTATCATTTTAGGCACACTAAATTAAATATGTACATTACGATCAGCTTAAAAGCCTAGCGAGCTTTAATTAATAAACTATATCTACGAGTAACATACGTCCCTAAAGTAAACCACAGTTTGGCGGTCGCACTCACTAGCGTAATATGGAGTTTTAAAAGAATGTGAGGCATTACGAGATATTTTTTTTTATAACTTGGTATTGTTTAGCGTGTCATCTTACAATGTTTGTTCCGTGTGGGGATCGAACCCGCGACTCGCTGTGAGCTAATTATTGACTTTACTGTGAGCTAATTATTGACTTTAAAAATAAATTAAAAATATTTAAGCGGACTCTTAAATAACTTAATTTTTTTATCATCTTTTAGATAGTGGTACGGGAACACTTCGTGCGCAATCTCGACTCGCATTTGGCCGTATATTAAGTAACATATATTACGTGTTTTTTAGTACTTTTGTTGAAAACTAAGCAAGTGTTTTCACGTAAAAGTTGACAATAAACATGTGACAATTGGATGTTTTGATACTTCTTCTAAATAACCACCAAAATTGTTATAATAATATCCATTTTCCTACACAAAACCAGGTCAGTTTAAATAATATGTTACCTACTAAGCTCAGTGTGAGCCCATAATTGAAAACTGTTTGTATCAGATTAATTTATTAATTAGTTCTCGTGCCCCATACAATATTCACTTAGTAACGGAACAGAAGTGCTATGGAGTTACATTATAAAACTGGAGCGTTATGAACAATCATTTTCAAGCCGTAAGCGTTAACGATGTGTCTTTACAATGAAAGTTGATTTTTTTTTTATGAAAAGCGATGCAACACTCGAAACATGAATCGATATATGTTATTCATAGGTAGTTGTGCAGTATTCTTTTAATTATCTTTTGAGCAAAACTAAAAATAAATAATTTGTAAAGACCATTGAGCTATTATTACTACGTATAGAGACGATACCACGTATCACCACTATGTCCCATACACGATGAGTGCGCGCGCACAAGTTCAGTCAGTTGTTTGACAGCTCTGTGGTGTGCTCTAGGCGCACGCACTCATCCTGGACAGTGGTGATGTGTGGTGTCGTCTCTATACGTTGTAATAATAGCTCAATGTTAAATACTAAAATTATCAAACTAGAATGGAAAATAATTAACTTTTTTCGAGCTAAAAAAACTCAGATTTGCATTCATCGCATCCCAGGATTCCCGGTAGCTAATTTAATATGACCCCACAATAAAAAATGGCATACCATTCAGACAATACCCGTGAACAAATGAGACAGAACATCAAAGTAATGCAACGAAATGCGAGCAGTCGAGGGCACTTGGAGTAGTTGGAGCAAGCTAAGAAAAATCTAGAAGGTATTTTAATCCGAGCGTTTCCAGCAAGATAAATACGAAGTCAACACGCTCTATCGCGTTCGCTTACACATATTTAAATTTAATTAACTAGGTATCAAGAGCACATTTCCTTTGTGCTTCGGGTTAAAGAAGGGGATATATACCAGGCAAATGACTGCCCGTTCCAAGTTTTCTACCGCATAGATATTAATAAAAGAATATTGTGCTTTCACCGCATTAAATACAGGAAAAAAAATGGCGGAATTGTTAATTAATGTTCAAGTATAGATTTTCTTTCTTTTGTTATTTTTTTTTGTCTAAGCTTTTGTTGTTGAGATGCTCTTTACGTAAAAGCATTGTTTTAAAACGCTGTCTCGGGAAAACGTATTGTTTGATTCGCTGTTTTGAATTCGTTTTCCTCTTGGAATAGATCTAGTAGTCTTATTAATTAAAGAGAACTGTGCAATTCATTATTTTCTTCACTATCACTATTCACAACTTTTAGTTTTTGTTTTTTGAAGTCCAAAAGAGTTTAAAAATGTTTTATTTTCATAAAGGACATATTAAACTGTGTTTATGCTTCAATTGATTTTATGAATTTATTCATCACAGTTTTTACCTTTATTTTCCAATTTAATTGATATTTGATATGAAATTTTTAAAAGCGAAACTTGCACCATTTAGTCTGTCGACCAATAAGGGTGAAGTTACCTGGCTACCTACTTAGGTTATCCACTACTTGCGCCCCAGTAATCATTACGGTTATACATTGTAGCTGAATGAACCTTAAGGACTATCATCACAACTCGAGCTGGTACTGTTTTATTCTACTTATCGTGTCGTTGAAAAAGGGGAAGTCTTGTAGGTATTGTAAAATATACCTACACAAATTTAGTTCAGTATGTATCGGTTTTTTTTTTAAAGTAGATACATTAGTTTTTATAATACTAGCTAGTATAAGAACATATTTTAATTATGTATTATATTGTATAATGTATATTATATTGTTAAGTGAAACAAGGGGATACGCCTATTTTTATTTGTTCAATGAATCTGTGTTGCCGTCCAACGTGGCTGTTTTCAAGTTTTTGGAGCACTCACTTCACTGAAGACGATGAGGAGGAATTGTTTGAGGTCCTTTAATAAACATATTTTTAGTTTTAGTTCTGATATATGTAAATTAAGTAATATTCACGTGTGTTCAAAGCGAAACTGATAAAAACGTCTAGAAATTGCGAAACAACTATAAATACAGCGTAAAAATCACACACTGTTAAAAACATTTTTATAGCAAAACTTTACTAATTAAAATTCAGATTTTTAAAATGTATGTATAGTTTTTTTAATTAAATAAATCTTCATCGGCTGTCAGTCAAAAACTTTTTCCAACCAAAGGTTTTGAAAATTAAAAATTTTAAAACTAATTTTCTTAAAACTACACAAAGGCTCATTTTAGTTGAAAAAGGCAAGATATTTTCAAAAGCAATACAAATAAGCGAAACAAAGATTTTTAAATACACTGTAACATAATCAGTAGGTCCGGTGTTTGTAGCTCGGACTACGAAAGACTCATTGAACACCAATTACCTCGGAGGCCTCTAAAAGGTCTTTAATTAAATCCTTCTCCGATGACGTCATAATTATAGCGCAAATTGGATTGAGACACCCCCTTGTTTCGTTAATTGTAAGTAGAAAATTTCTTATCTAAATTAATGTGTTTTAGGCTTTATTGGGGGTAGTTTGTTATTCATTTACTTTGGTGTTCTGATGGTAACTTTTTTTCAAATTTAGATAGGAAATTTTGCAACTTTTTTAAAACAGGTTTTGTCTGTGAATGCAAATGTACAGTCCTTAAAGAAATCTAAATAATTAATAAGTACCAAACCGCTTCAAACTAGCGTGCATAGGCCTCGACAGGGCAAAATAGAAATTAGTCTAGAACTATTTTTATTTTGTCCTGTCGGTAAGATATTTCCATTTCTACATTTTTTTAACTTCAATTCAAGAAAGAGAGACACTAAAGTACTCAGGTACTTAAAAAATAAACATTCAACATTTTTAATACGAACACAATAACTAAAAAATGTCTGCTAAACTTTATTTCTCTCAACAAAGAAACAGAAAACAGTGTTATGAATAGACAACATTAAGTTAAAAAACAAGTTAGAAAAAAAAATGTCGCACAAACAGTCAGACAAAGTGTAAAGACAGAATAGTAAAATATCAGCTTATTTACGAGTACTTTGTTTTCTTACTTTCGCTAACAAAGACCCGGTTTTCAAAGTGAAATTCAATTCCGTGAACGAACATTTTTCCAACATAAGTTCTCGTGTAATACAGTATTGTACTCGCTTATTTTCTAAGGATGCATTTGATGCTCGGACTAAAGGATAAAAGATATAATACAATATATGTACTGCGACGACTTTGAAAATTGGAAGCATTTGTTCATTTTCAGGAGTAGATATTGGATTTTTTGTTTTGTTACACTGGTTTACGATCGATGTTGTATAAGAAAATATATTGTTTTTAGATAGAACTGTATCATAAATGTTAAGCATCGATAAAAATATATTTTCGGATTAGGGATATAACTTGTTACCATTTTTTTTTGTGGAAAATCTCTCTGAAAATCAACCCAATTTCTTCACATGCTCTTTGCGTTCCAGGACCTTGCTACCTTACCTTAAACAGGTCGGCTGCCCGTTTCCATACATATGTAAAGGCTGTGATACAAATAGAGAATCAAAACTATATAAATATATATGGGTGATATATCTATAGTACTTATTGCAAACCAATTTTCAATCTAAGATCTGAAACTGACAGCGCTAGAATTAATTACTAATTAACAATATTACTTGTATCGGATTGTACTAGGCTATCAGATGTTATAGAGAAGTCATTAACCAAAGCTTCCGTAAGGTAACCGAAGAAATACATTAGTAAGGAGTTTGAACAGGAAGGGCTACATGTATGGAGTTTTACGAAGCATGTGTATCAATTTTTTTATTTAACTTGAGACGAATTATGTTGGTATTATAATATTATGGTGAAATGTTGATGAATAGGTCAATACTTTATTTTTTGTACGAAACGTTTTAAAAGTAAGAAGTAACTGTAAAAATAATATTTTAGAGATTTTTTTAAATAGGAAAAAAAAAAAACATTTTTTTCTAAATGGGTTTTTGTTTAAGACAATCATTTTTTGAAACATCAAAAGCCAAACACTGCACAGGCTAGCATTTTTATGTGTTTGTATTTTCCATGAATTTTAGTCTCCACAAACATTACTGTACATCCTAACTAGTTGTCGTCAAACCAATATTAATCTCTTCTCAGACAGAATTCGAGTTTCATGCGGCTTACGGCGTATACACCGATTTACCTGACTAGAGTTAAGCCAATGTACTGTAATTGGTAACTCAAGCCAGGCATGTTCTCTAAATGGACTGAACTCTACGTATGAATTTGATACATAAACCATTAAAGGCTGAGAGCTGTAGGCTGTGCGCTGCAGTGCAAAAAGTATTGCGGATGCTGAAATAACGAATACGTAGCATATTTGGTTTCACTCATTAAAATTGGCTTCAAAAGAGAGTATTGATTTTGTGGTTTATTATTGTAAGAGTAATATTCGGTTGTGGTCTTTTGTAAATGTATTTTATTTTAAGACTCTATGTAAAACATTACTTTTTTAATTTTGTGGATTATTTTCCTTTTTTACAAATGTTGTAATCTGCAAAGGACAATGGGTGAAAGTGTCCCCTCCCTCCAATAGATTTAAAGCACATATCATTCGAAGCATCTGGTAGAGATGACATTTTTTTATTATGGCGACTTTCTTCTAAGGAATGGGGTTCACCCGGAATATCTGAATTTGTCAATCTAACCTAACGTAACTTACATAGTATTGAAAATAAAAGAAAAACCCATCGATTTTCTTATTGAAGATAACAGTCAGTCTCTTTGTGGACCATTTTAAGCATATTAGCATGTGTTCTATGACTGTTGGAGGGAGGGGGCGCAGTCCGTACAAAATCGCCCATGATCTTTTGTTTAAAAGATTTCCATGTTTATCACGAGAACAGAAGGTTTATATTCGATTGGCACTGAGAGATGACATGATTTAAGGACACAGAATATTTGGTCAATCAAAAATGACTTTCTATCAAACTAACTGCCCGAAATTTGTACCTTCCTCATCACAAAACCTGTACCTAAAACCCAACTTCATCCCAAAACGTTGTGATCTCCAACGTTTGAATAATTCGTGGTCACTGCCGGAAGATGTCCTCAGTTTGACGTAAGCTCTCCCAGCTTCCCAGTTATGTAGCAAGCTCGGCTTGTACCTAAAGGCTTCCGCAACGCTCATAAGGTTGTTCGGCCTCGCACTGAACTAGCTTTACGTGTTCCGGCTCGCGGTTGACTCCGTTGTATGGTTTATTTGATTGTTAATTGGTTGAGATTCCAGATTTCTATAGACTGAAGCTCTTCAATGGAATGGTTTAAGAAGTGTGTTGAACTGAGTTTTTTATGTTATTCTTTTTTGACTAACAGTGCCTGGAGTTGTGATTTTTAAGATGAATACGTTTCCTTTCAAATAATGTTTATTTTGGTTAGAAGATTTGTAAATATCGGTGTATAACTGTGGATTTGAGAATCGTTCCAAAGTTTTGTTCAAACATTCGTATTTAGAAATATAATTATCCTTTTTTAATTTAATAGCCCCACTCTTTCCGTGGTAGTTTCGAAGCTACGTTATCAGTGTAATTGTTTGCTTACAGGTTTCCTAAAAAAACATGGCGTCCACATAATAGAGTGGCTACCGCCCAACATTACCCCTGAATATTCATTTAGCTTGGACACGTAAAACAATTTGCCAGTCAAATGAGTTTTCTAAAAAGCCGATTAAGCGAAAACTAAAATTGGTTAATTATTTATTGAACGTGCCGCCGTACGCAACGGCAAGCGTACGGTGTATTTAGCAGGCTAATTTTCAAAGAATAATTTATTGGTTTGGGAAATATTTAATTAGGAATGTTGCAGCTTAGCTTGCGTTTAGTACGTACGGGTTAAATTGCAAGCTGTTTTCATGAATTTAAACGTGCAAAGGTAACTCATTTTCCAGTAAATACTGTTTTAAAAAGTACCGCGAAAATTTTAAACAATGTAATTTCAACTATCGTCACAAAACGTAAAGTTTTAAATGCAACTGCCCTTTCAAAGCTGACAGCATTTTACCGTCGATTTTTAAAATAAAAATAAACAATCCTCAAACAGAAACTGTATTCAGGGCTTCAGGCCCAATTTCAAAGCTTAGCTTTTGGCGGTACTTACAGGAACTTCTTCGTCATGATGCGATGCAATATTTGTTCAGTTAAATAGTCTATATTTAAATAGCCCCACGTACATTACACGAACAAATATGGAGTCCAGCTTACCTGAAACAAATGTAAAACAAAGTTTAAAAACCGCAAAACGCTAGTACAGAGTGTAAATTAGTTGGAAATATTACTGATGTTGGTAAATACTCGATTTTGTGCAGAATTTCAATGTTGGAATACTGGATGTGTTTTGTTAAGCAATTTAACCATCACGTATTTACCATGGAATTTAAAAATAAATATTTATTATTATGAAAATGGTTTGTTTTATTAATATTTTTTTGTTATGATTGAGTTTGAACTTTTTCAGAAATATAACGTTTTATTACGTGGTAAAATCATCATCATCAATCATCGACCAGAATCCACGGTGTCCTTCAATAGCCCTTTATGTTCCGGGGTCACGATAGTGAGATAAGTCCCGCGATCATAAGAAATATAACTTGTATTATATTTTTTTTCTTCATGACAGGAGAAACATTACAACATTAACTGCGCTTGTCAGGGGTAGGTGACCTTAGGACTGCATCTTTTGCGTCAGTCACGCATAGTTATTCAATGGTGCGTACTTATAACCAGTCCCTTCACCGGTAATTATATCGTTAGATCACTACGAGTCATTATAAATACACATAAATAGGACACTAGGTACATAATTAAGTTTTTTTTAGTTACAAATAAGTTTATATACATTAAATACAGTGCACGTTTAGTTGCAGTGACTAAAAACATAAAAGTTAATAAACATTAATTTTGATACCCACTTACCTGGAAATATTTAATGTTTCAGTTAGTTCCTACTTATAAGCAAGGTATATTGTGATTCGGGAACACCGAAATGTTTCTATCATTTTCAGTAACGTATTTAAAAGATTTTTTTATGACTGTTCTGTCTGGTTCTCGATTAAAAATTTTTTGAGTTAAATTTTGATATTATCTTCTGTAATTTATATATTTTACACATAGAAATGTATATAATTTAAACAAAAAAAAAACTACCTGTAAATCAAAATGGATGAACGATTATTTTAAATTCGATATTTTATGATTAAAGCCAGAGCTGTTTATATACCTACGTTCGATATATGTTTAATCAAAACTTTGTCTAAAACATACAAACGCTCTTTACTTTGTACATAATGTTTAATAAATACCGGTAGACAACATTCCATGGCAAAATGTATCCATCAAATGCTGCACTTGTTACCAAATTTTAGCAATATGATGAGCATATTTCGTTGAACCCGTTTTGTGGTTTTAGCTCAAAACAATTTTCACATTCATTGCAAAATTATTTCATTCGGTATCCCATCAGGAGGTATTTTGATTTTAGAGCATAAACAGTATTAAGGTAATAGTATTATGTTAACCGAAGGTTTGTTTGTGCTAATATAACTTTTCAACACATTTTTTTTTTATGAAAACTTAGTAAATAAATACTAGATTTTTTGAGAAATGGTATGGATTACAATATTTCAATACATTGAGAATTTTCATTGACTATGAATTGTGGGTTTTACAAAGCATGCTGACGAGATAAAGAATATTTCTACTACATAATTCTATTCCCATATGATGGCTACATAGTTATATGTATGTATAGATACACCATCAGATTCCCTAAAACATGGCACGCGTTACACCTCTCAGACTGCCGTCAAATCCCATAACGTTTAACAACAACGCTTTTACCAACCAATATATTCACGGCATCTGTTACATTTTCCGAAATCCGTGACTGTACATACACACAAATATATACATATGTATAAGAAAAAACAAATCTGTAACTTTGCAAAGAGTCGCCGTCAATATTCGGTGTAGCACACACTGTTTGCGATGTGGCAAGAGCTAACAGTGGGGCTTTTATACCAACATTTAAACAAGAGATCCCGCTCCGGGGGAAAGATTAAGGCTTTGTCTTCACGTAATGCAAAACAGACGATGCTTTGTGACAGAATTTGATTCTGTACAAATTATCGTTTTGAAACTTCACGTCTGTCTTCGGATAATTTCAATGAGAACGCTTTGTATTATTTTGTGTGTGTTACATTATTCCGCTAATTTAATTTTGTACTGGGAAACGCTAGTGAATAGGCACTTAATTAATATTATAAAAACGTCAATTATTGATGTATCTCTTCAAAAATTAATTATTTCCGAAAAAAAATCTTAATTACCTATAAAAGTTTTGTATGGCCGAATCCTTAGAATAACGAATATGTATTTGATCACCCTCTAAATTAAATGTACCCAGTAAACGCTTAAAAGACTTTTTTCACAAACGAGGTTCAAAAAATCTTGTATAGCTATGGTGATCATTTTGAGTTTTTAATGTGCTTTTAGCGTACCTCATGATAATGAGGTAACTTAATAAGCGATAACCATTGCAGTATTTATTGTAAAACTGGCTGTTCCATATACGTAGAAATTCATCACTTAAATAAAAAAAAAATGTAGGTTTTGGGCTAAAACCCATTTTTATACCTAGTAGATAGAACAAAAATATGTATAAGAAAAGATGTTTATTGGCACACGCCACAAGAACACACAATATAAAAGTAAATAATACATACTTTTTTTTTTAACTAAACAAGAGTACTATGTAAGTTGTATTACTCACAGCTGCACCAAATAGGCCGATTTCGAACATACGAACTGCACCACAGTTAATTTATAATTATCTCTACTAATTACAAACAACAACAGCGCTTCAGCAGTCAATACTGGTGAACGTAACATGAAATGTAACACTGACTGTAACCAGTTTGCCTAGATGTTATGTTACATTTCATGTTGCATTGCACTGTTGACGTTTGGACAGCTCATTTGTGTTCCATTGGATATTATTTTACACGAATCTGTACCTGGCATTATTCTTTAATACCTTCAAAACAAAAACATAATAGGATCTATTTTCTCTATGATTCAACAATGGTTGGAAAAATATTTTAGCAAAATTTCCTTTTCAATTATGAAAAGCTATTGTTCAAAAACTATTCTATTGAAATAAAAATAATGGAGTGGCCCGTCTATTTAATGAATATCATCTATTATTTAGGTCTTATGATATTTTGCAGTTATCGCTAACGAAACCCGCTTTTTAGGTTCCGTCCGAATGAAACGGAACCTTTGCAAGATCACTCGTGTGTCCGTCTGTCCATCCTTTAGAGTCAATTTTCTCCGAACCTACTTTTGACCCATTCAGTTGGAATTTGGTAAACGTATCAATCAATTCCTATGGCAGTAGTACTTTCAGTAATATGATAGTAATAAGTTTCATAAAAAAAAACATGGTGAAAAAAGAGTTATTTGCATGCGCTGCTTAAATCACCAGCCTGGTCTGCCTTTAATAGTTTTACAAAAAAGTCCACAACTGTTTCTGTCTTTCATATTTTAGCAAACATAGTAGCAGCTTGTAAGTACCTATGCATTAATTTTTTTTTCTACATCCTTACGTTTGGACTGCTAAAAAAATCATGTCGAAAGCATAGACTTAAGATTTGCCCTTTACAGTACGAGTGGTTAAATTCAAGAACTGAATTAGAACATGATTTGTGCGGACGTTTTATCAATTTACCGATAAATAGTGTTTTGCAAGATGCAAGGTGTTAAGGTTTTCCACGGATTAACGAGCCTCTCTCGTCATGTTTTTTTCTATAATGGTACGGAACCCTTTATTCGCGATTCTGAATCGCACTTGGCCGATTTTCATTTTGAAGTCCGTTGTTAAAATTAAAATACTGAAAACTACTACCTATTAAAATATGATTTGGTGTTTTTTAACGGATTATAGTTAAAAGGAATTAAAATTTGTTCCAATATTTTAGTAAAATATAGGTACCCCTTATTTTTTTAGCGTGGTAAAATCATTAAATGAGTCCTCCCTGGGAAGGATGGGAATGTCAAATTCGTACAGACTAAAATCCACGGTGTCCTTCAATAGCCCTTTACGTTCTGAAATCACGGTAATTCGTAAGTCCCGCGACCATATAAAATATACCTATGTAACATTGAACAATAATTTGTATTATTGTACAACAAACAAGTTCTTGCAATTAATACCTGTGACAGTTATATTTATAAAAGTCTTCGAAGAAAAATGGCATGAGAATAGTGAATAATTATGGTGATTTTTGCATTCATTCATTATAAAAACAACCCTTCTAGATCAACATGAATAACCCCTTTAGAATCCACCCCATGGCATCTTGAACAAAGGTCAATGATCTGAACGGGGAAATAAATGTCCAGTAATATAAATAAAAACTGGTTATTATGCTTATGCTACACTTTTTCAAACATATTAGTAGTAGAGATGCGATACCTAGTCGGCTTTACTAGTCGACTAGTCAGTTCATAATTTTCAGTTTGTCAACAAAAAAGGCCAACTATTAGTAGATTGGGTTGTTTTGTATAAAAGTAAACAGTTTTTTTATTTGGACAGACGACCTTATAAAGGTCGCCGGAAGACGCTGGATGCAGGTCGCTTCCAACCGGTAGGTATATGTGGAGATCTAAAGGGGAGGCCTATGTTCAGCAGTGACTGACGTCGACAACGAGACGTCCTATGGCTGAGATGATGATGATGAAACAATTTGTTGTCAATCTTTCTTAATACTTCCGTTTGATGCAATTGGGTGCACTGGGAACGTGAAATATAACTTCAACTATGAACCCAAAAATTATCTTTTGTATTTCTATGACTACCACACATAGCTAGACGTGAAACACCACAGTCAAATTCAATAGCCCCTAAACTCTACCAGCGGGCCGACTAGTCGGCTAGTCAGCCAAAGTCACAGTCGGCCCATCTCTATTAAGTACATGTGGTCAAAGATCAACATTACATTGTTAGGTTAGGATTGAGCTTAGGACTCAAAATCTTATATTTGCTCCACCATTTCCCAATATTTGTTTAGGATCAGAATTCTTATTTGTTCAATAATTGTGATTACGTATGGAACAATGATCCTCTATCATAATATGGCTAATATACATAGGTAAGTAAATAGGGTTATGAATATTAATGGCACTATTGAGATCAATATCATTTATTTGAGAATTATTAAGTAGAGAAATATTATTTTATTAAAGGAAATATATGTAAGCCAGACCGTACCTTGACGTCTAGTTTCAAAGATACAATCAAACAACTCTTGAGGCTTTCAGAGATTCGGTTTGGTTAGGTTCCTTTAAACTTTCCTCTCGCAAATTGGAGCCCCGTGCAGCGGGGCTCCGTCTACCTGTACACGCTAAACACTTTTTAATACATTTTCTGAATAGCGTGCGTGTCGCGGGTTCGATTCCCGCATGTAACAAATATTTGTATGATCATGTCATCAAATCATTTTGTTGTTCCGGGGTTTGTAAACATATAAACTCATATACACAAACGCTAGGCGTTTGTGTATATGAGTTTATTTTGAGTTTATTAACCTACGACACAGGAGAAATTCCTAGTGGGGGGCAAAGTTTAAAAAAAAAACGCAGGCATAACACTGGTTTATAAGGAGCGTGCACTTTAGACCGAATCTGACCTGTATACACTAATCAATCATACGACTTAATGACAATTCTGAATTCTTGACTTAATAACTTATTTACTTAATACTTACTTTAGGGCATAAAAGGGTTACTAATTTTCTTTGTACATTTCTTGTAAAGAAGAACAAAGTAGGACTGAGAAAAGACGTTTAAACGGGACAAGCCCGTAGAGATTTTAAGTAAGCTTAAAATCACTGAAGTGTTTATCGGCCCTTTTTTTAAAACAACGCTTGATCTATACTTATTCTAAAAGTCACTTAAATCGTAGGCCTGGGTTCAGTCCTCAGGTTAAGCAGTGTTATTAAGTGTTTCAATTAGGAATTATTTAGTAGGGGTCTTGGAGTCTAGATTTATGGCTGATTTATGGTTTTAGGCTTGCCCTCTATTATGTTGAACTTGAACACACACAACTGACATACATAGGTGGAGTATAGAATATAGAATTGACGGTTCAGTTGGCGCATTGGCTGAGCGATCCGATTTGTATGATCTACAAGTAGTTGTTCTGGGTCGGGGCTTTTGTTTATGAGTTTTATGTTTGTAAACGCACCCACGATACAGGAGAAATTCGTGTAGGTCAAAGTTTAGAATTATTTTGCATCATATTTCGGGGAGAGCAGTGGTGGCCCAGTGGTATGGGTCCCGACTTACGAGTTGCAGGTCGTGGGTTCGAACCCAGCTTGGCGCACTACTTTGTGTAATTTATTTCATCACCACTGCTTTCAAAACGGTAAAGGAAAACATCGTGAGGAAACCGACATGTCCTAGAACCAAAAATTCGAAGACATGTGACATCTGCCAATCCGCACAGGGCCCGCGTGGTGGATTATGGCCCACTCCCTCTCACAAGAGAGGAGGCCTGTGTCCCAGCAGTGGGAACGTTATAGGCTGATGATGATGATATTTCGGGGATAGTCTTATGCGATATTTTTAGAATACGTATCACAAAGACATGCCACAGAGGTTAAAATTCATACCTCGTTTAAAAATGTCAAAATATTTCAAAATTAAATTCAACTTCACCAAAGACAGGTACAGACATAAATAAATATCTCAGATTCTTATCAGCCGTCTGTACCACGACTTCACCGTCCAATTCGGCAACTTAAGATGCAGCCCTTTCACGATAAGGCCGCCAGATGTCACCCAAGATGTAATTGCGTTCGCCTTTGTGCCATTCCTAATGAAAGGTTCACGAAACTGATATCTTTAATCAACGCGAACTTGTATAACGATGCGGGTTGACGGAGTCGCAGTCAATGTGGGGATTATGACGAATCTAATTGTGCCTACGACAGCCAAAAAGCTTAAAAACCCGTTGTTTTGCTAAATTCTGTTCAAAATAACCGTGGTATCATCATGTAAAAAACTAGCATTTATTTTCCACAAATTAACATAGACAAGTTGTCAAAATACATATCCAATTGTTGAGCGACCGCTTTCTGGCCAACATGAGCAGAATCATGGCCAGCGGCGGTTGCATGTCATCTCTATGTACTAAATTAATTACTGGCCAAATAGAATTAGGAGATGCTTTAGAAATGTAGCACAAACTGCAGCGTGTCGGCTAATTAGTTAATTAGCTCCGTGTATTTGCTTTCATATCATTGAAGCCTGTTGTAGTGACAGCATGACCGCATATTATGGCGGTTGGTTCGTCACTTTGACATGTTACTAATTGTTTGTTTAAAATTGTATTTATTTTGTACCAGCTTTTGCTCGAGACTCATAGATAGAATAGAAACATTATGTCCTATGGCAGCCTGTAAAAAAATAGCCTTTTATCAGTGAACCAATTTTTTCCAGAAAAAATGTTCTACGTGTAAGGTTTTAAATTATTTCAGTAAGTATGAAAGAATATTTTCTGTTAGTAAAACTGTTGTTAAATCGAAGCTAATAGATATCAACAACATGGTTATTTAATAACTAAAACTAACAAACTATCAAAAGCAATTCCCGGACAAATCATAAAACGCGGATTCTGATCATTAGCAGCAACAGAGAAACGTAAGGGAACTAATCTCTTTGAGACAATACTAAGGCAATATCTCTGCTTTACGACGGCCGCCTGACTAAATCTACAAATATTTGAACATTCGCCCTCACTCCACCATTGTCTAGGTCAAACTAATTTTGGGATCTTCCGAGAAGTAATTTAATTTCGCATTAAGACCATCAGTTAAAATCTGGTTAACCTTTTAATTAAACTTGTTTATTGAGGGAATTAAATCAGTGGTGTTTAGGGTAGGTAAACATTTTGGAACGTTTTCGTGACGATGTTTTTTGGTTTAGTAATTTTTGCACAAAATGGAGGATGAATGGCGGTAAAGATGATCTTATTATGCAACGATAAAAGAATTAGAAGAAAACGTCTAACTGTGTGTTTATGGGGTGCTAAGACAGGAAACCTCCACGTGCTCCCGTGGACTGGAGTTCCCTCTCGGATATGTCCGGGGGGAAGACCAGTTTTTCGGGCCGGTGCACCCTGTGCACCCTTAGGCACTGTGCCTAAGGGGTCTCTTTGCCCGTATGCGAATAGCCTGTCGTGTGGACGCTCCAACGCGTGTCCCTCTGATCAGCAGAGGGCACAGCGGCGGAGCGGCCTTGCGGACGGTGAGTAATGGGTAGCTCGCCGTCCGACCGAGGACCAAGCCCGGGTCGGTGGCGCGTCGTGTTTGGCGCCAAATGCCTGCTGGGGTCGCGGGTTTTTTGTTAACCCAGGATACCGCGGCCCTGGAACGTAAAGGGCATCCGAAGGAACACGGGTGGATTTTAGTCAGTAAGAGTCTGACAGTCCCTTCCGCCCCACCCAGGGCGGGAGGACTCATTTGATGATTTTACCACCTAAAAAAAAAAAAAAAACTGTGTGTTTATGTAAAATATATTATAATTATAATGAAAGTCATTGCTTAGAAGAAATAAAATTAAAGTCCTATTATAATAATTTTTCTCCAGCTGCCTAGATAGATAGAATATTTTTTACTGCACACCGAAAAGCTGTGTAATCAACACAGCTTTTTACATATTATTTAGTTGACGGTTTTACGAAAGCTTAGTAAAGGGAAATTATATTTTAACTATCAGTTAGTTTACTCGTACGTTTTTATAGCAAACCTGATTTGACTGAATCATTTAATTTATTATTTACACTGCCTTATGACATATTTTTATGTAATAATTTTCATCTGTACTAATACTAAAAATCTGAAGAGTTTTTATTTTGATTGGTTAAGCGCGTTTATCTCGGGAACTCCAAGTTCGAATTAAAAATGTTTTCGTGTTAGATAGCCTATTTATCTAGGAAGGAATATTTTTTTTGTTGTAAAATCATGAGATGAGTCCTCCCATCCCGGACAGGGCGGGAGGGACTGTCAGACTTGTACTAACTAAAATGCACGGTGTCCTTCAATAGCCCTTTATGTTCCCCGGAACATAAAGGGCTATTGAAGGACACCGTGCATTTTACCACTTATCACGTTTTTTTTTCTTCTATCTACCATCTAGGAAGGCTATAGGCTATAATATAACATCATGGTACAACCTACAGAAGCCAAGCAGCGAGAGCGAAACGAGGAACAGCTGCTAGTTACATTATAACATTACTTCAACTTGCTTTTGCCTAATAAAATTGCCTACAATAAACTAGTTGCACAGTGTGTTACCCTTCTTACAACTAGGACTAAAACGATGTTAACAGCTGTGTCTAAACGACTATGCAAATTTTATCATCAATCGTCGTAGTACAACTAAGAATAATTTGATTGAAGCCAAGACCTTTGTAGAAAATGTATGGTGTTATGACCTTTCGTGGAACTATAAAATTAATTAATTTTTGGTCAGGGTTTTATTAAGGCGGTCGCGGGACTTATACCATCACCGTGACCCCGGAACATAAAGGGCTATTGAAGGACACCGTGGGTTTTAGTCAGTACAAGTCTGACAGTCCCTCCCGCCCTGCCCGGGGTGGGAGGACTCATTTGATGATTTTACCACGATAAAAAAAGGGTTTTATTAAGGCAATAATCCTCGTATCGCATGCTTTATCATAAAACTAACTGTTAATCTTGGTGTTACCTCCGCAACTCGGCTCTTGTTGGTGTTAGCTTGATGTTATATAGCCTTCCTTGGGATTGCCGCGTTCAACCAAACAAACACTTCAGATTGTTTTAGAAACTGTTATGTAGCCATTACAATATCATCTGAACTGTAACACACTAGTAGACCAAGACTAGATAAGTAGATTTTTTTTGCGTGAAAATCATCAAATGAGTCCTCCCCACCCAGGGCAGAGCGGAAGGGACTGACAAAAATCCAAGGTGGCCTTCAATAGCCTTTTACGTTCCGGGGTCAAAGTAATTCGAAAGTCCCGCGACCCGATAGGCACGGGTGTAAGGCATAGGATACTTTTAAATTCGGTAGATCCTAAAGAACATTCTGTGATTTAATTGCGGACGAAGTCACGTAAATTTAATCTGGGTAGATCCTAAAGAACATTCTGTGCATACACAACATAATTGCGGACGAAGTCACGTTAAAGGAAAAATTATTGTAAGTAATAATCCTATGTTACCTTACAACAGGGTACCTTCCCTCCTTCCACTTATCCCGAAAAGGTAAAACCTAGTTGAAAAATAAATCTAAAGCTTTAACACGGGCAGTTTTAACCCTTTCTACCTGGTGAAAATGACGGCCTACCTACGCCAGTTTGAGGGTAAAAGTGGAATGGATCTTGCGGGCCGTGAGCGGTTCCGCTCCGGCGCATCGCGGGGAACACGGGGCCCATACATCACTTAGTCACCCGAGACGAACCCCGCGCATGCGTACCACCTACATGTAAACTTTACACCAAGCCCTGGGGTATTGGCGGATAATTTACCAGGTGAGATGGTAGTTTGGAATATTTTAAAGTTATTGGATTTTGCTTTTTTAGTGTTTGTTTCCGTTAACGGATTTTGGAAAGATTTTTCCGGTTTTATTGTGAAAATGCACGCAGTTTTATTGATGTACCTACTTTTGTAACATCAGGCTATATGAACGAAGCCTGCCGGCCCGCGGGACTGATACTTAAAGGGCTATTGACCTGCTACTGACCTTAAAACGTTAAGGGCTATTGAAGGAACACTGTGGATATAAGTCAATACAAGTCTGACAGTCCTTTTCGCTCTAATCGGGGCGGGAGGACTCATTAGCTGATTTCATCAGGCTTAAAAAGCATTGCCTTTTGATGAACCAAAGTACAGTGTCATCTAATTTCAACTTGCTAGCTAAATTACCGACTCCAAGATAGTTTCACAGTGCTTGTTAAATATTAATGTAAATATATATTTATTCAATTTTCAGGCTATTAAATAAACACAGATAATTCATAACAGATAAAATCTATTTCACAAAATACACTTACACTATGTACTTATTTTATAACCTTTTAAAACACAAAAAAAAAAACATTTTTATACAAAATTCACACTGATCGTTGATTAAACAATGCTTTTGATCAACACGAAACGCGATGACGACAAGTCTCTTAATGACATTCAAAAAAATTCGTACATTAAAAGTCAATTGAATTTACTTGTTGGCACCGATTCAGGGCGGCAATCAACTTCACCAATTACATGTGTCGGACAAAAAATCGTAATTCATTTACGTGGGTAATGTGGTCAAAGAATGTGTGGTTAATGTCAAGTTAATAAAATGTAATGCAATTAAAATGGGATCCCTGCGTGCTTCCGAAAGTTGTTTGTACGATTTTTATTATATCGAACTCGTCATGTCAAAAATTTTGTTGTGCGATATTTAATTAAATGGATGCCTTATACGTGCAATGTAACGTTTAATTTTGTGCGAATAATCTTGTTGGGAAAACTCTACAGCGATTGCTAATTTGTTTATTAGTTCGATGGTACGTTGGTTCAAAACACCTTTACAAAAATACATAACATATATCAACTTCCTATTTTGATTAAACTGTGTCCGAAACCTAACTAACCAATAAACTAGAATAATAAATAACAAAACCAATAAACACTACAAATCCAACCACTCGCCACTATTTCAAGAGTCTTACGGCACCTAATTGCCACGAACCTACAAAATCTGTGCATAAACGCTAGTGTAGAAAGTAATCCTCGGTAGTCAGGTAATAAACATAAACGTTTTCCCCAATAAGACTCGATGCAAATTGAGTCCCGGAGGGTCGGAGTATTTACCTAGCGGAGGAGCCCGATCAGGCCACAAGCCACTAACTAGTTGACGTCGTTCAAAATATTGCTGATTCGAATAAAAAACCGATTGCTATCTCACTTTGATGTAGTCGGAGGAAATGGGATCTGCTTCCCATCCGCGAGGAAAGGGAGAAAATATCCTTCACGGTTTTTGGGTACCGCGGGCAGTGGGCCGGAACCCTATTAATCTTGGCCCAATATTTACCTGTCGGTTGCGCCGTGTGGACCTTCCAAACAAAACAAATGTAACCATGTTATATTCAATGCAGCCTGTAAGTGAATTGGGGAAGTCAATTTTAAAATAAAAGCTTGTGGAATTGGTAGAAATGTGATTATACTTCGTGCTTACACATCGTTATAAGATTAAAAGTAAAGTTGAAAATAAGAGTAAACTTCGATAGCCACAACCCAAATCATCTCGACGTAAATAACCAGCAACAAATTAAAGAATCGTTTACTTGTACAAATACTGTCAATCTTAATACCATTTTCAAGTACCTACTGAACCAGTGTATACAAACAGTTTACTCGACTGGCTTACTTTTTAAATTTCCCCGTGATTGTAGAGAGGATGGATAGCGTCATATCACCGTGGAGGACCCGGTGTCGACTTTTGACCGTTTCGAGTGCCGATCTAATTTGCCGAATCGCGGAAGCATATGAAATTCAATCGGTTCGGTTCGCTTCACCGAAGATGGTTTTGCGATAATACCGTGAATTTTCTGAGACATTATTGTCTCGTCAGGAAACGTGATATGGCTTGGAATTAACTGACAGATTCGTCAGAATTTGTTGAAGAAATGGACGTTGGTAGATAGGATGCGATGTCTGATGATTTGGAATACAATTGATGGTTAATAGCAGTCATGCTTTCAGATCATATTGCATAATGTACGTGTAATGGGTTTGACACACTCATCATACTTTTTTTTTTTTTTTTAGCGTGGTAAAATCATCAAATGAGACCTCCAACCCCGGGCAGGGCGGGAGGTACTGTCAGACTTGTACTGACTAAAATCCACGGTGACCTTCAGTAGCCCTTTATGTTCCGGGGTCACGGTAATAGAAATAAGTCCCGCGACCCCGGGCACTCATCATACTTAGCGCGTTTTGTTTTAAAAGGTAATGAGATAATATACCACGCGGCAAAACTTGCCGGGTATGCCATTGGCATTGTATGTAGAAGCTATAACCTGATAACCTAATTAATTTATAGGCATTATACTAAGACGATCCCTAATCAAAGCCAGTCAAAATACCTTATCTCAAAAACCAGGGGCCGCCTATCCAAAGCCATACCATACAGCTAAGAGATACAAATAACACTTGATAGGGGGATTTAATGATTAAAGATTACCGTCAAAATTGTCGATGAAAAACGATCCACTCATAAACAAAAGAGGCCGAAAGGTATTGCTTCCCTGATAAATAGGTAATTAGCAAAGTCGTTATTTATATCTTCTTACATTTCCTTATTGTGTTTGCTTGCTTTTGCCCGCGGCTTTGCCTGCGTGAATGAATGAATTCGGGAGTTATCCCACGGGAATTTAGTTTGAGGACAAAAGGTATCCTTTATATTAATTTTGTTTGTGAACTATTTCTGTTCCAAAAAACCAGGGGTCAAGCTAGAATGGTTTCAGACAGAAAAAACACAATCTACAGTTCGAACTTGTAACTTAAATGCAGGTTTATCAAACTGCATACAATTTGCAATTTTTCTGATGGAAACGAGTATTATATGAATTAGTAATACTCTAGTTAGCTAAATGGCAATTTCAAAGGGCTATTGTGCAAACGCTCATTAAAGTTGACAAATATACAATATCTTAACTTTGAAAAGTGTATGATTAAAGAGACGTTTATTATTACTTGCATTCGCAAATAAGATCCAAGATGTCATACAATTCAACAACAAGTTTACAAAACACTCGCTTATTTAAAATTGAATCAATAACTACACAACAATATCAAAGATGAGCACGCAACGCTAATTAAATTCAAAACAAAATCCATGGCAAAGAGGACGTGACGAAGCCACGTTGAGAAAAAAAAATGCTTGGATTTGTGAAAATATAACTTTTCCCTAACACAAGGTATTCTTACGTTATTTCCTTTGCAGTCGCAGGTGAGATTTATCTTCGGATAATTGGATAAAGAACGCGTTTGCGAGAAGTGATACGAGGTGGAAGAAGGGGGGAGGGTGTCGAAGAAAAAACGTCGTAACAGCCAATGATGTGTTACTTTTGAATATAAATCTTTTGTTTGTGATCTGTTGCCGTGTACTGCAATGCATGAATACTTATTGTTAGGTTTTTCTTTTTGTTGAAGTGTTAGTAATCTGTTTGAGTTTTTTATTCCTCTTTTTGAGACTTTGTCCAATTTCTAATTGGGGTCGACGAACGTTTTGTCCAGAGATATCGTTTCTAGGTTGTCGGTGGGTCTATGTCTAATACATCTAGTAGGTCTTATCTAATAACTGACATCCATGTCCATAGTCAAGCTTCAGCAGTTTTTTTTACTTTATATAAAAAAAATGATCATGTTATTTTGGTGAATCATTAATGAATTGTCAGCATGTCATTAATCACAGCTATTAACAGTTAAACATCCATTCTATGAAAGTCTAAAATGTGCCAATTACACATTGCACAAACCGTCAATTACGCCGACCCAATTCCACACACATTACCAACCGGAACCGGATAATAAATAAAAAGGTAAATATTTATTAATAAAAGTTAAAATTTTACTAAAATTATATGCAGACCGCATTAAATTATACCTGTCAAACACAGCGGATTAAAGTAAGACATAAAACAAAAACGCTCGTCCACCAACCTCATAATGAGCTTTTACATAGTGCAGAATTAATACACGACGGATAGTAATACTCACCACAAAATGGTCATTAAATATGAAAATATTCTCTACATACACCGCCCCTTCAACGAACTACACAAATATTTGATATCGACGAAAAATATTTCAATGTATTAAACAATGATTGGAATTCGTGGTAAACGAAAACAATACACATGGAACAATTCACCGTCATAGGTATTTCAGAAGAGTATTTCATTATGCTACTTTGAATGAAATAAAAATAAACGAAGTGAACAAATTTGTACGTTTTTATTAAATTATTTTTTATGTTACGTCAGTGTTTAAACAAAACGATCACAGCACAGAAACATTTAGTATTAGAACAACACATACAAGTAAAACATAGAGTTAATTAGTGCCTCGAAATAACATTCCAAATTTGAGTATAACAACGAGGTAACAAAAGGGAAAAATGAAATAGCTAGTGTTCTACAGTTGGCAAACACCGCAGCAGAACAATCAGAGAATTGAAATATTTACTGAAACTTGAACAAAACTAGGCAGAACACAATGTATGTTATGTGAAATGTTAAACATCGAGGAACCTGACTACACACAGAGTTTAGCGTAGCGCCAGCGAGCGAGAATGCTGTACTTTTGTACCATTTCATGTATGGATATTCGATAAGTGCTGCGTTGTTGGAAAGCGTTTTGCGTTCGTGTTCGTAGTTGTTAGTCCCAGGTGAACGATACTCACGTGTAGTTACAAATTTAAATGAATTTATAAAGGATTAAGTGAATGTAGAAGAAAGTGTTCTTAGAAAAATAAAACCATAGTTTTGATGAAATGTTTTTGAAACATTTTTGATGAAATTTTGATCGTTTTTTCATAGAACGTTGCGGCCTCTGAAAGATGTTTATCACATTTAAATGCATTCTAGCAGCTCACGCTACGCCAGAAGTGGAAAGCCAGCTCAAAAAGTGAGGGAAAAAGAAGTGCGACACACAATTTGAAATTCTAAACAAAAATTCATACATTCTACGCACCTAAACCGTATATTTGATTTTGTTTAGCGGCCAGTGAGTGAGTGATTTAGAAATGTATTTACAAAGTGAAGCCCCAAATACACGAAAGGGTTAGCGTGGCGTAAATTGAGAGCGGTGAATTATTCATATATATTTTAGGCATTACCTTGACCATTGCACGGAATGCGACCGTCTGCCGCTTGCGTAGAAAGACGCCAGGTCCGAACCCTCACTTATATACTTTAGGCACTTTAATTTTATATACACTAGTCTATGAAACTTTTGTACAGTCTTCACCGCAGTTCAGGATAATAGCGGGTCCTGAAAATTAATTTGAAACGTTAATAAATAAACTAATCAACTTTAATGTTTACTTATAGTTATGAAAACAGAATGCTTGTCTCAGCTGTCACAACAATTTAGTAGATTAATTTTATTTGAATTTCAGATGCAAGACGCTACTTTTAATAGAAGTGGTTAAGTTATTTAAGTTTTAATACACGAACATGTTTTGCCATCATCTTTTTTTACAACAGTAACGAAAAGAAAATTTACTTCAACTTTGTGACACTTAAATTTTAATGTAAAGCATTTTAGTCAGCAAGAGATTTAGTACAAATATGATGAAAATGAAGTGGTAAAGTCATCAAATGAGGCCTCCCACCCCGGGCAGGGCGGGAGGGACTGTCAGACTTGTACTGACTAAAATCCACAGTGTCCTTCAATAGCCCTTTATGTTTCGGGGTCACGGTGATGGTATAAGTCCCGCGACCATGAAAATGAAGTCTAATTACTTTATTTGGAATTAACATAAAATCGTAATTGGCAGATCCAAGTTGGTTTTTATTTAGTTAAATCTGACAGTTTCTTTCACTCCCTCACAACGGGAGAACAAAAAGCAACAACTTTTCTTTTAAAACAAGTCAGTAATTTTATATCTATGGAAGTTCGTTTGTGGACTGATCACACAGCTCATCATTCTATAAAGCCCTTGTCAAACAGACAGGCGAAGCGAAGGCGATCCGAAGCGTTATTGTTTGTAATGTATGGAATTGTTTGAAGCCAGTCACATAGACTAACGGACCGCTTTTGTTTTTCAATGTGACTGTATTCAAACAATCCCATACATTACGTTTCGGATCGCATTCGCATCGCCTGTCTGTTGGACAAAGGCTTATGTCAATAAGCGATACGGCCAATCATCATCATCTACATCCTGACTTTACCTCTTTCAACTCAGTAAAGGCTAACCTTTCATTCTAAACTCCATGGGATCTGACTAACTATACGATATGAAGTTACCATCAGTTCTAGTGCAGTCTTTGAAAGATAAACGGCATGACGCTAAATCGACAGTGTAATGGGTAACCAATTTACTACCTGATGCGGTAGCTAGGAAACCTACTTTTTCCCTTTAACCGAGTTTCAGATTTGCTCTCCGGGATTAGTTTATGCATCGGCGTTTGATCGGGTATTCCTTTCAAAAAGAAAATATAGATAGCGAGATTTCTGTTTTTTTTTTTTTTTTGGTTGCTTGATTCGGTTTCATAGCGTTAGGTTTTGCTTTATGGTTTTATGGAGTTTGGTATTAGTTTGTTTCTCGTCTTGGGTTCAAGCTGGTATGGCCGGAATAAATTATAGGGAATGATTGACAGAGGATGAGAAGTCAAAAACGTGATACCTGGTCTACGCTAATTTTAAATAACAAGAGGCGGAAGGACAAAAGAAAAGACAAAGCAACTTTTACAAATGATGAATTTGTTTTTTGACATTAAATGTAAAACAAAAAAAAAATGCACAAGAACTGATGGTTTTCGACATGGTAAAGTCGCTAATATTTTATTTAATGATGGAAAAGACTAAAACGCATTTGTATAGATTTGTGATAATTTAAGTCGATAAAAGGTACTGGAACATAACGCTGATGGAATTCAATGATTTAATTAAATAAATCCTTATGAAAGTCATAAAAGATATTAAGTATACATTAATTTAACTAACCTTATTCCGCTAGGTTAAATATTAATTAACTTACTCTAAGCCTTAAAACATGACTTCCACGAATGGAGAACTAATAAAAAAACAAGTTCGAAACTCTCGCAACATAACTTGGTTAAACCATAGATAAACCGTTTAGTATGTCCCTCCACACACTAAACTGTTTTACTATGTCTTAACAGCTATTTTAAAGAATAGAATGAAACGCTGCTGGCTTATTTTTTTGTACATTACATACAAGTAGGAAATTGCCATATTACATCAAGAACCTCATGTCGAACAGTACCAAATTAAAGAATGTACGAATAAATAAAGGAAAACCTTATTGTTAGTTTTGTACAAATCTTGTACCAAAATAATGGGATTTTCCATGGATATAAAACTTCTAATCCTTAGTAAAGTTTCTATGAAACCCTTAGATACACAAGCCAATATTACTCTTGCGTCTCCAAACTTAACTTCAAGTTGAGCATTTTTCAGTCAACGTTGTTTTGCTACCTACTTTGACGAAAGGAAAAAGTATCGACCCTATACTTTTGACAAAAAAGAAACTATTACATGGATTCTAAATGTTTTCTCAACGCTAAAGCTCAGAAAATCTTGGCATGCATTTGGTCAGTTCTCTCAGATATCTAAACGACCAATGTCCAAGAAGGAAGATTAGGTACTAGCCACAGAAACCGCACTAGGTTTAGTGACCGCAGATATATTCTCTAGGTTTAGTCCATGGGAGGCTTTTAGTTCAAGGCTTTGCATTGGGCGATAATTGTTACATTCCATTTGTTGCTGTTGTGATTTCAATTACCTACTGTCACTATAATTATTTATTAACATCTAAAAATGTCATATTAAGAGATCAACGCAGCTGGTGATTCTCTTCAACGCCGCTCGGTCGCGCGGACGAGCGGAGGTAGTAAAGTCAATGTAAAGGCTATGCTCCGCGCAGAACTTCGGTTTTCTCCGCTCATCCGCGAAGTCGCGCGGTGTTCCTGTATTGGACATCAACGGATTACATACTAGCCAAGGCGGCGCAAGAGCTCATGTACACGATGCTGCCGCCGCACTGCCGCTGCGCCGCATTATACCTTCGCGACCGCGCCGCCATTCGCTATTGTTTGATTTTCGGCGGAGCGGTAGCGTACGTCCGCGCGGACGTCAGTAACATGTCAGAATCGCCTACATAAACCCAATAAAATGATTCCTCGATATCATATAAGCTCTTTTTCAATTACGGAACTACATTTTTATCGTGAATTTTATACACAACAGATATTTTGTATAGTTATTTCGAAAATCCGCCTTAAAAATATTGCTATTACGATTTTTGAGAATTTAAAATATGGGTAAAATATTCATATTCAAAATATAAAACTTTATCGATATTAATTCTAGGTATGTCTTTAAATAACCTAGGTAAATTCTGTTAATTTTCAGGTGCGTGTTTCAGAAAAGCATTCGTTAAATTTCCAAAATTGCAAATATCTAGTACTTCCTCAAAAATAAATTCTTTTACTAGGTACTGAGGTAAAATATTATTTCAATCTCTCACTGTAACAGCTGAAATTAAAGTCGTTTAATTTACATATTTATATACATTATACCTGCGTTGTCTTAATTTACATCTCCTAAGTACAATTTATTTGAAAACTAATTCTTTTGCTTAATTTAACAATGTATCAGTCTGTGTCCTTTGTAGTGCTGCAACGTCGTTAAGTTAATGTTTCTGTGTATGTATGTCTATTTCTTTGATATACGAACCTACGAAAAGGAGTAATTATATTCAAGCAATGCAAATGTACTAACGCTTCGGACATATTCATCTTCATATTTACGGAAAACCGTAAAAAGGATTGAAAATTAACGCCAAAAGCCGCTGCCCAGATATACGGACAGAAAAGGCTTATAAAAAAAACATATCGGTCACCCGTTAAAGCAACTCACGACTATCAAGGAAACATGTTGAGCAAAAACGGATTAAAGGTTTTTTTGGAAATCTGTAACATGAACCATGTATTATGAATGCATATACTCTCGAAACATACTTATAGATATTTTCCTAGAAATGAAATTTTAAAAAAATGACCTTTTAATTGCCTAAACCACGAAGAGCTCACGTAAAAATACTTAAAAAAAATAGATATCACATCAACATTTCCTGATGACAAAGAACATCATTTGACGCCTAATCATCCTATCACGACCCAAAATAGCCTTATTTTGGGTCCAATGGTGTAATGTGTAATGTAATCCATAGTGTAATGTAACACGAACTCTACGTGTGGACGGCACTACGAGCGTTACATGTAATGCTCGTAGTACACTAGTCTTGACTCGTATATTAGAGGAAAATAATGTAAAGCTCCTCATCTTTCACAGAATTCACATACAAACCCAACTTCTCCAAAGAATTTAAATGAGTAAAACAAAGGCTCCTTTCAAATATAATGATTTTAACAAAGCGTATTATGGGCATGTCAACACAATTTTCCTTCTGTGAAGTTTTCAGGAAGTTGATGCATCAAAAATTTAAATCTTGCCGGGTCTGTGTAGTTAGTGAACTGAAAGTAGGTAGCAACACTCGCATATGTGAGACTACCCTCTCATTGTACGGGTCTTGAAATAATTGAATTGATGAAATATTTCACTGATATCATTTCTGTGAATTCAGATATTATTCCTTCTTTCTAGCTATGTAACATAATATAAAGCTTTGGTAAAATCAAAATACACGAAAATAAACATGTCTTGTTGTCATAACATTGAATAAAACAAAAACATGTTTGCAAACAAAAAATACGTAGAGTTGTAGTAACTAAAAAAATATAGTTAAGTAGAAAACATTATTTTGGTTTTCATAAAAAAAGTTACACGGTATTTTGGCGTCCAACGTGGGCCCAAAATACAGTATAACATTTTTATAAACTTTTTTAATGTCATATAAAATATAAATCAGGCCCTAGGAAATGTATTTACTCGAAACAATACTTTTTATAAGTTTTTTGTTCCGTAAAAAAAGGCGCCTGTATTTATAATATCAGAAAATTTAAATATCGCGTGCTTTATTGAAGGAATTATTTCAATGCATGCTAATCATTTTTTTATTTATAATTTAATGTTAATGCGTATTTTCAAATTTCCATCATGATGTTACAATAAAATCTTACAAAAACATAAAAACATTTATAAGTAGTCGACTTTCCGCCTTAGTACTTAATCAGGAAGGATTAAGTCGTCTTGACCCGCGTCCGTGCCGGTTTTACTCACAATTGCCGGAAGACTTTCCGGAACGGCGAGAAAGTAGGAATGAGCCGTGACTAGCATTTTTCTCAAGATTTTTTGTTGAAAGATATTGCTCATGGCTTTGTTTTAAGGAAAAAGATTAACAACTGGATTATTACAATTTGTTTTCTGTATATCAAGTTTATATCAATTTTTACAGCCGATGGCCGTTTCTGTTGTCTGTCTGAATATTAACATTTGACATCTAAACGAATGCATGAATTTTGATGGACACTCGTGGATCATATCTGAGATTAATATAGACATCAACACATCAGGTTACCCTAATCTATATACTCACGCTTCATAAAAAAACATGCTTTACTAGAAAGGTGTTGTATCTCAAATTAGGAGTAATATAATAACCAGTTATGATCGTGATCCTTACTGGCAAACATAATATAAAAATTGCCAGTTTGTAATACAGCCTTCCATATAAAAAAAACCTAGTAGTTTTTAAATAACAAACAACATCCTATTTTCACGACAATAATGGTTTTATTAGCTTGACAAGTTAATATTATCGTTTAACCGATAAAACGAACAATCCATTTTATTGCTGGCAATCTTTGTAGTTAAACACAAGGGGATTAAGTCATTCCGGTGGGTGGAAATGCGCCGTCCGCGCCGGTACTAGTTAGAATTGCCGGATGTCTTGCCGCCGACCGGCTTCCGAACCGCAACGGTACCGTGCATTTGATCGGCAACGTCTTTAAGTTTCAATGTGCTTTGACATTGTTTAATTCAGTGCTTGATAAGATTCATATTTCGGGAATACAAGTTTCGCACTGGACAATAATTTTATGAACTTCATATTTATTAGACAAGCAACCCACTCCTGGTTTTTTTTCTTTATTATACAAATTATCGAGGTTTTGATAATATATAAAAAGAGTAATGGGATATTTTTGGAACAACTCACAAATTAATTTGTCTTTAGTGACTAATCAAAATCGCATTAATTTTTGGTTTGTAATTGAATGTTCTTCTCATACGGTCACAAAAACAAAAATAACTTTAAGTTAGACGATGCATTTTTGAAATGAAGACGTTCATTCCAATCGAAAATTTTCACACTCCTGAATAAAGGTCGCCACTCATTGTACTTCTATCGAACTCTCGTTCTGCAACCAGTTCTTACTAAACCGTTCATCCTACTAACTTACTCTTGGCTTATCACGACCCCGCACCACTGTTTCTGGGCCCGTTGCACGCTATTGCAATAGAATAAAAAACAAATAAAATCCCGTTCAGTACCCAAAAAATATGGAAAAAAAGGTTCAAGTAACCTGTGTAACAGCGCGTTAACATTATCGCCAAGGGGTTCATAATATCGCGCATTGCGAAACTTTCAGTAACAATACAGGCAATAAAGCATTTTTCCACGACGGCAGCCGACGAAAAAAAAAGGAAAATTTTAATTGGCAGCGACAGTAATATAGTAGAATACATTCATTTGTTTTGTCCCAATTCACAACACCCGAGGTAATGAGTAAGGGCGTACACATATAGAAAGCAAGCGGGCAACTCGGGCCGATATACCGATAGGTTTAGATGACATTTTCTTTATTCCTTGGTTCACTTATTCATTACATTTTTGAATATTTTTACAAAAAAAAAAAAACCTTTAAAAATACAATAAATTTAGCAGTTCACCAGTATCGGGAACAAGTCAGGGTCTCCGTGAGAGAACCTCCTAACAATACGCGCCGTGTCCAGAAGTACTGCCTTCTGAATCAAGCACTTGATCCGCGCGAATGACGCGCTCCTTATAGAGCTGTCAGCAATTAGACAGGGCCCCCTTAGAGGACCAAAGCCTACCGGGGTCTTGGGACTACCTCAACAGGTAACAGTGACCCCAAAACGTAAAGGGCTATTGAAGGATCACTGTGAATAATAGTCCTTACGAGGCTGACACTTCCTCTCGTCCCGACATCGGGAGGACTCATTTGAAGATTTTAGCACAAAAAAAAGAAAATGTTCTTCAGGCCCCAACAAATCGACGACAAACGGAAAATCTGTGTCTTTATACAAGCACCCTAACCCCAAAAAGGCGCGTACGAATTGTGCGTGAAGCATTACTGACACGCAAACCCTCAATTACAGGGAGCGTAGTGTTAAAAATTAATTTATATATTACCTAGCCCTTTTAACTAACCACAACACCCCTTAAAACGTTATATATTACTGTTTTTACCCAACATTGTTCCCCAACTGTTAGAACCAAAACAGAAATGGATTACGTTCATCTATAAAATGACGAGCGCGGATTGGATAGTTTTGATTTATGTCGTGTATTCAGGCGTTTAACTAATACGACTATCATGTTACGTCAGTTGGTTGTATGTTAGTTTAGCATGTTAACTGTTGGACGACGGACAGTAATAATTAGGTTTCTATCAATGGATTTGGGAACAAAACTAGCTTTGTATGCTATTGGAGTAACTTATTTAGTGTTGTCGACTATGTTTATGGCAGTACACATGTAGGTTAACAACAGGACAATTGACGAACCCGACAGGTGACGTGAAGCGGATCTCATTTCGCAGTTTCCTAGAAATTCATTGATACATATACACAGCCTCTCCGCGCGGCATACCGCGTTTTCATTTTATTCGTAGAAGTCAACTATTTAAAGCATTGTCATATGTCGTAAATGTTAAAGTACTCCTCCATATCGCTGTTGTAAGAGAATATTAATCTACGCTTAATATTGTCTATAAGTCTCTTTTATGATCATCAGCAAGAAAGACATTAGATCAACAAAATAGTACCTGTTCAATTGTGTGCATTGCATAACTTATAAAGGCAGTCTCAAATGTTTGACACCGGCAAATATTAACAAACAAAAAACTTCGGTTATTCACATAGCAACTAAATCTTACTACACAGTTACCGACAGCTTAGCTGACTTAAAGACTTGGCTATGTATTTTTAAACATTATTCCTTACAAATATTTGAAATAGAAAGCAGAAAAATCTTCGTTACACCACTTCCCTCCGACTACAATCCTACAAACAGTTGTCTGCACAAAATGTTTCTCAGATAAAATAATATCTGAACATTCTCCCGTTAAGTGTTGTTAGCTTAGAAAAAACTTTCTCTTCGAAGTCAGTTAAAAAGAGCTATCGCCATCAATTGTCACCAGTAGCCAATAAGAGGGAACAACACAAACTTACCGATTGGCTGAGGCCTTTATTAGAAAACTTTTATCCACGTTATACAAGGCATGGAAAAATAAAGCTGCGGTACGTGTTACAAATAAGACATAACGGCTGGACTAACGGAGGATTAAAGTTAACGATAGGTCACTATGAACGAGTGAGCTTAGTGGCGTTCGATTGGAATAAACTGGAGTTTGTACGGCGGTAGTTAGGCAGGAATTGACTGGGGTAGTGTTAAAGTTTGATTGTTTATTGTGTCGGTGGATTTGGGCCTTTGTTCGGAGGTAAAGGTGTGATTGGGGTCCCTTTAAAGATATTGCCTTACGTGTCTTCAACTATACAACTATTTTGTGTAGACTAGAGTATCACCAATTTTTTTTTTCTGTAAAACTGTTTTCTAAGTATTCTAAAATTCTTATAATCCGACTGCTGGTCTTTTCTAAATAAGATCTTTACGTTATAAAAATATTTTTGTGTAGGATAGTCTATTTATCGAGGAATGCTATAAGGCTATAATAATATCTCGCTACGAACAACAGAAAACAAGCAGGGGGTGATCATCTAGTCCCCACATAAGGTAATAATTTTACTGAAATGAAATAAAAATGATACTAAACACAATGACAACCATCCACAATACTAATATGTGCACCTTACTATGCACACAATCCGTTCAATACTGAGTAAATAGTCATAAGATTACATAGATAGTAATTATAGCGGTCTGCAAGGAAATTACATAGTAATGTCAGTCAAGACCGTGGTCTTCGTTTGACATTCAACATGTCAGTCAGAAATTGTACCTTGCAATTTGAGAGCATATACATTAGCCTGTCAATACATCAAAGTTCAATTTCTTGGAAAGAGATGGAGATTACAGAACCTGACTTGAACCAATTAACGAGTACTTGGAATATTGATGCACATTATTGTGGGAATTTTCTGGGTAGCTAGCTAGAAGCCTGGTCTCTGGACCAAGACCCGATTGACGGTGTTCGCCGTCAGCAGTCAGCGATCTGACGGCGCCCCCATTAGAGGATAAAATCTTGCCGGGGTCGCGGGACTTTTGAAGGAAAGTGCTTTTTAAGGGTTTTTTTAATCTTCGATTTTTTTTTAAGGCCATCATTTCGTTCGTTAAAACATTTAAAAGGGTAAACTTAGCTTTAACTTAAAGACATCCGAAGACAATGACAAACATGACAATTCGTAAAGTAAACTGAAACTTGGCGTGCAAATAGTTCTTCGTTCGTACAGCTATTACTTTTTCTATAATTTATAAAAATACAGAAATCTTGTGATAAGGCCTCTGCACTGGTTTACATAAACATATTGCCTTCTTTAACTGTGTCCACAGTTTCAAACATGCCTTTGAGGATATTTTCTAACCAAAGGCAATGTTTCTAGGACAGGAGCTTATCCCGTATCTTAGTTTTTAAAACCGTTCACAATGGTCTTTAAATAAATACAACAGTGAATTTGAAATACATACGTTATGTTAGCTTTGTTCAAAATAAAGAAAAAATATAACAATGGAAACAGATGCTCGTTTTGAAAATAAATGAGAAGCAAAAACCCTTTCAAAACAACATACGTTTTATTTCATCCAGAAAAAATATTCCGTTTTCAATATTGCACGTCAAAAACAACAACACTGTTGTTTCGGAAAAACTGTAATGTAATTGAGATGCTCTTCGTAATGAAATCACTATTCGGAAACAAATGAAAAGCATTCGTTGGTAGAAATAACTTGAAAAATAACGGGCACATATCATGGTATCGTTTTCGTTTTGTATTTATTTTGCATGGAGCAAACACCGGATGCATTCGTTTAATATACGGAAAACATGTATTAAAAAACCGCATGTGCAAATATATTATTGACTCTGTGCTCTTTGATTAACCAATGGAATTGATTGCCAAAGGGAACTCGAACTATAATATTTGAGTAACAAACAGGTAATGATAGGAAAATGGACATTTATTTAGTTGATGTGTCCTTTTATGATTTCAATTTATTCGTGAGCCTCAATGTTTATATTGACTATTAATGAACGGCCTTACGTAATGATGTGATAATAATTAGTATGATTTTTTTTTCTGGTGATGAAGTCATTAAAATAAGTCGCTGCGTGGATCGGAAGCGATTGTCAGACCCTTGCTGACTAAAAATGTTCCTGCGTTTTTCCCTAAAGGGGGCCCGTCGGTTTTCTTACAGCTTCTTGGGAGGAATACGTCTTCGACTCGAGCCTAGCCCTTGTTGTTCGGACGGCGAGCTAAGAGCACCTGGCTCTAAAGTGCAAATGCCACTTAGGGAAGGTTCATATCTAACGGAGCATCGCGTATTATTGGTCGCGGAGCGCCAGAGCAGACAAATGTATAGAAAAACAATTGACCTTTCACACTCAACCGATGATACATTTGTGCGTAAAAGAACATTCGATGATACGCTCCACGTCTTTTCCGTCAGATATAAACCTTAATTTCGTACTGTATATCACAGAGGTTCCCTATCCATTTGCATAAAATTTAAGACATAACATATATTATTATGGCATACTTTTTATCCTAATTATGTTCACGCATAAAAAGTCACGCGTAAGCTACGCGCGACTTTTTAAGCATATTTTTTCTAGTCGTACTAATACTTTTATAGCATAATATGTGTGAGGCATAACGTAGACAGAGCCTTTTTTTTATATCTGCTAGGTTAGTCCCAGTCAAGTCCTCCATACCACCTGCCAAGGCAGCTAGACGGAGGAGGACGGCTCCTACTTGTGCTTTCAAGGTTTAAAGTAAATTAACACGTGAACCTAAGCTGACCAAGTCTGGTACCTATATCACGAGCTCGCTTCGCTCGCTCTTGCATTCCAATTGGAAAAGTAATCAGTTCCCGCCCTTCTCTTCGACCATCTTCTTCTCGTACGACATTATTGTCAACTAATATTATGGGAATTAAACTTATGCCAAAACAAATTAGCTTTAAAGACGATTATGCCAACATAAACCGTGTACCAAAAAACGATTACGGCAAAGTATTAATATGCCTAAAAGTTATGCCAAAATAGTTATGTCAAAGTATAAGTGTAAGATAAATAACAATATGTCACAGATACTGAAATTTGCTATACAGGGCACCAAAACAGTGGAATAAAATTGATCTGATATAATTAAGGTTGCGATCAATTTAATAAAAGAAGATAAATTGACCTTAAGAGACTAATATGAAAAAAAAGATGGACTTCTCTATAACACTATGTTAGAAAAATTATAAAGAAAGTTTTCATAAGTCTAGACATAGCAAGGTGTCCCCGGAGATACCCGCAACTTTTTATTAGAAATAGGATTAATTTCTATGGTGACCTGGGAAATAAAACATTAAGTCACTTTATTGTACCTCTAGACCTGTAACAGCTGCGAGAAACGGGACGGTTTTAAACGTCTTACGGAATATTGTTGAAGGAAAGAATAACTGACGATGCCTTATCGATAAAATAAAAAAAAACGTTTTTTTTACCTATAGATAATGGGATTTTTTTTATTGCTTTTGATAAATGAGGATTTTCTTCATAGACTTTTACCAGTACGTCCTAAAACGTGAATAGTTCCGCTGAGGGAAAGTGACAAAGCTATACAAGTCTAGCGCCATCTCGTTCCCACAGCTGAACTACTAACGCTTTAAGACTCCCGTGGTAAGCCACCTGAATCCTTTGTCAGAAAATGATTATTTATTACATCATGAGGACTCTACTAATTCATATGACGTGTCAGTTTTGTTTTACAAATCGTTCTAACTGAACTACACTTTAAGACGTCATGGTAGGCTACGAGAAACCTTTGTCAGAAAATAATTATTTATTTCATCATGAAGACAAACTCTACTAATTCACGTGACGTTTCAGTTTTATTCCACAAAACAAAATGTTTTTTCTTCTTTATCGACCGGAATTAAGTCAAACTTAACCTTGCCACTCATCGAGTCCTGTGCACGGCTTTCAAGGCATCGTTACATTTTGTTAACTTCAAACAGCAACCAAGACGGGCGTCGACAGTATCTCAACTGGTCGACAAATATAAACATCGATAAATATAATAAATATCGATATCGACAAAGGCGAGGCACAACCGATGACGGACGGGCCGCTATTAACCAGCGAACGCTTATTGCGTTGCCCGCGACGTTTATATTGTTCCTCAGATAATACCCGGTTATTTAGCACAACACTAATATTCACCCGTTTTTTGTACCCGTCTGTTCTTGTTAGACGAAAATCTGATATACCGTCGCATCATTTACATTGTAACGATCCACCTTTTTTAAAAAATTTGCCATTATCCGTCTTTATGAAGGTTTTTCTAAAGGTGCAATACTGGTTTTATTTAAATGTCTTTTGTAATAGCTGTCTTGGTTATTATGTGCCTTTCGTAATTAGATTTGCTTCATAAAATCTTAAGTCTGTTGGTGGCTTCGGAAATTCAAAGTTTTTACCCGACTGCGCTAGAAGAAGGGTTATGTTTTATGATATGTTGTCGATTTTTTATAGCCTTATTTTATAATTTAGGTGGTGAAAACTTCTGCTTGTAAAAGTTTAGTGTTACAGGTAGTGTTAAAGATTCGTTAAGTTTTAATTTAAAAGGGTCATTGGTAATTTTGAAACGTGTGCCGCTACTGTGCACTACCCCGACCCGTTTTACCGTTTTTTATTTATTTTACATGTAACAAGATTATAGAAGACCACATCGTTCACACTTTCCTTTTTCTACTAGTTATACAAAGAATATCAGACATTCCACTATAGTGAAATCTAGATGCAGCATTTTCAAGCACAAATTAAGCCAAATAACTTTAACACATTGTAAGCCGTGTCAACAACAAAAACGTTATTTACATGGATACTCGATTTTTACTAGCGAAAAGAGAACGCTTCATAATAGAGCAACAAAATGAACATAAAGTATAAGATTTATTCAACCCAGACACCACCACTCACCACTCACCCATGACTAACATTTTATAACCAAACAATATGTAGGTACTAAAGTAGATACTAAAAATTCCTGTTACTAAATCTATACAGATATTGTAAAAAGGTAAAGTTTGTAAGATTGTAATAGTTATTTATGATACTAGTGCGGTAAGTTGGTTTTTACAAACGAGTAGACGAACGTACGCCCGAGCGAAGCCGAGGGCGTACCGTAGTCACGAGTTTGTAAAAACCAATTTCTGCACGTGTGTCATACAATGTTTTTCAACACATTTTTCCATATTAATATCAGATTCCTCGCTCGAACTTAGATTAGTCGCAACAATTTTTGAAGTTCCTAATATGAAAATGGCGCGACTTTGAAAATGGCGCCACATGCACGTGGTGAAAATTAGAAGTACATCTTTCGTCTCATTTACTCTTTAGTATTAAAGTGAGACAACGTGAGTTGAGCAAAAGCGCTTCCAAGGAGGTTCGATCAGTCAGGTTATATAATCTCATAATTCTCTTTGGTGTTTTTTTTTTTTTTTTGAAAAATCCGTAAAGAAAACGCACGCTGCTATACTACGGGGCGTGCGGTAAAATAGGTACTTAGGTGAGAGTACCTATTTTACCGCACGCTGCGTTGAATGGTCCGTAATTTTTAACTTTCGAACACTGTATAAAGGCTTTGTAAATGCATTTTACGAGCAAATGTGTTGAAAAGTAAATTTCGATCTATTTGTGCGCAGCGAGTAATGGATAGCTCGCTGTTCGATCAAGGACCAGTTCAGTCAAGTCGGAGGCTGTGTGTTCCATGCGAGCCTCAAGAAATTGTCAGCAAGCTGATGATAGAGCCAAACATTTGCTGGTGTCGCGGGTCTTACAGGTAGCCGCAGCCCAGTAACGCGAAGGGTAACTTAAGGAAAATTATAGATTTTAGTTAATCAAATCTATACAGATATTGTAAAAAGGTAAAGTTTGTAAGAATGTAAAGAAAATTTCGATCTACTTGTGCACAGCGAGTAATGGATAGCTCGCTGTTCGATCAAGGACCAGTTCAGTCAAGTCGGAGGCTGTGTGTTCCATGCGAGCCTCAAGAAGTTGTCAGCAAAGTGATGATAGAGCCAAACATTTGCAGGTGTCGCGGGTCTTACAGCAGCCAGTAACGCAAAAGGCAACTTAAGGATTAGGACAGATTTTATTTAGTAAAGTCCGGATACCTTCCGTTCCACCCAGATGAAAGGCTTATGTGATGTACAGGGCCAAAGCCTTCCGGGATCGCAGAACTGTCTCGTCAGGTAACCGTGACCCTTGAACTTAAAGGGCTATTGAAATCATTTCGGATTTAGTCAGTACAAGTCTCACAATACCTCCCGCCCGCCCTGGTAGGAGGAGGAGGACTCATTTGATGATTTTACTAAGACAGAAAAAAGATGAAAGCCTATACATTTGATGAATTTATAAACAGAAAAACAATTTAGTAGGTAGTTTTTAGCTAAAGCACAAGGGAGGTCACGTGCAAACACTAGTCTACTAGTAAAACAGTATCCCTTATCCAGTGTCAACTTTCCGATACTCTCAGAATTGACTGGTCTGAAACTAAAAGTTACGGAAGTTAGATCTCGTATTTCATCGCTTACTTAGGATTTTGTTAAGACCTATCTTATCTACCGCATAAGGTCTGGACTAGGTTTCAAGTTATTTGGCTCACCTGTTTAGGTAAAGTTTTTGTTATTAGTGATTAGGGCTTACTTTGGCTACAGCCGGCATTTCAGCCTCTCTTTAGATCAACTCTCAACCTTTTTTAACCCCGGACTGATCTACCGGGATCGCGGGACTGTCTCATCAAGTTACCGTGATCCTGGAACGTAAAGGGCAACTTAAGGGTGTAAAGAAATACTAAGGATAATTAAATAAGCACTTTTTGGATATCAAAATTTACGAACCGCGGAGTAAAGCAAAGAAGTCTTAGGCGTTGGCCGCCTAGAAAAGATGTAAGACGAGGACGCGTCGCGGACGTGCGAAAATGTATGAGAGTCGCGCTCGCGCCCCGTCTCTTCTGTGAGTTTTACGTCTCGACGCATTTTGTATGAAACAGACGCCGAAGAGACATATGTCTCCGCCCCGTCTGCGTCTTACGTCTTTTCTATTTGGCTCGCGCCTTAATCACCTTATTATTTTAAATATTTCTTTACACCCTTAAGTTGCCCTTTACGTTCCAGGATCACGGTAACTTGATGAGACAGTCCCGCGATCCCGGTAGATCAGTCCGGGGTTAAAAAAGGTTGAGAGTTGATCTAAAGAGAGGCTGAAATGCCGGCTTCTCATTAAGTAACAATTTGCTTTATAACAAGCAGCTGGGCATTCAGTAACTATCCAGTTTCCTTTCCCGGTAAAAGTAATACGATGCCAATCAAAGTTATTTATATAAAGAGCGGTATTTGCGGCCCATCCACCCTCTTAGAAGTGGTCGGTTAGGCGGTTAGGTCATATTTACTATGGACACTAGAACGGGTTTTTTTTTGTTTTTTTGCTGGACACATCTGTGCCAATAACGTTTAGTAGTTGGAACAGTTTCGGTTACAACTGTAACGTAAGAGTGGTTAACTTGCTACATTGTGTTCACATTATGTACCAACTCAAAATGATGATGTAACAAAGATTCTGAATGATTTTGGAAAAAGAATGTCCATGGAGTCTTTGAGAACTACACATTGGATTGGCAACTACAGTATTTTCACAGTTATTATTTCTTGTGACTGGGACTGTAGCACCATAACTATTTATGAACTGTTTTTATTATTTTATCTTTTGACGATTCAAAAGTGCCTTCTTGAAATAAGTGCTTTATTTTGATTTTGGTTTTCCTAGATAAAATGTCAGACTTTCGTAGAAAAAGTTATTTTATGTAAAGCGCCGTATTCACGTTCCATCTTGCTGTACGTCCCGCCAAGGTCATACACGATACACGAAGCAAAAACACCGTGATTATGACGTACTGGACGTACGTCAAGCCTATTCACGTTGTTTTTGCGTCGTGCATCGTGCATAACGTACAGCCGTGACAGATGGTGAATACGGCGCTTAAGTATAGGGTATTTTAAACTTTTTAAGTGTTTTTTTTTAAGTCGGTTACATTTCAAAAGTTTTTTCTTTTTGTTAATTATTCTACACAAACTTTTGTCAAATACATAATTTTCTTACTTGTGCACTAGAATTTTGTAATCCGTAGCACCATAACATCGCCTATGTAGGAACACAATAAGCTAAAAAATGCTCACAAAATAAAAACTCCTAAACCAAACTCACTGAAAATTTTATGGGACAAAATGACAGATAGACACGATATATACTGCATCGAACCAATGAAGTCAGTTAAAACACACAAGCACACAGCACAGTATCTCAAACAAGAACAATGTCTTTTAAAATTCCTCCCGTTTTTAAAACATATTGTTAAAGTGCGGGTCCTCCATGACTTCACACTATATATTCTTAACTGTCTCGTTCAATATGTTAGCATTGAAAAATTTACATTGCATGCAAGTTTTAGAGGTGCTCGCAGGTGGCAGTTTGTAGTATAGAAATAATACGTTAAACGTCAAGTTGGTTTTGGAACCACTTCTTTTATAATGGAGATATCTATTACATGCAGTGTTTTATTTTGTTGCAGACATGCTGATTCTTGAGTAAAAATGGAGTTAAAATTAGCAAAAGCGTTTTGTCGTGACTTTGGATTTATACTTTCGCGATGGAAAACTAAGGTAATCATCTTTTCTATTTTTTTTTTTATAATTGCCTCAGACTAGGATTTTTCTTGTATACCCAGAACAACTACTTGTAGGTCATGCATTTTAGGTTTGTAATGTATTTCTAACGATTTTCAATTTGAATAAAGATTTTATTTATTTACAAATAAACGATCCGTGCGGGAATCGAGCCCGCTACAAGCTGCGCAGTCCAATGCGCCACTGCGCTAACCGTGTCGTCATTCTGAAATTAATAAACTCCAATTCTTTTTTTTTACAAAGAGTCTTTATTTTGATGAAGATTGTACTGCTGTCTGCACGGGTGTTGCTATACTAATCCTAAGCCGTTGTCAACGAGCTCCACAGCTTAAAGTTTAAAAATCCGTCGACTACATCATTTCTTACCACCAGGTGAGATAGTGGAATAAAAAACAACAGAAACTAACTTTATTTTAGACACCGGTGAGCTGACACAAGGCTGCATCTATAAATAACTAGCTGCTGCCAGCGGCTTCACCCGCTACAACTCGATAATTATCCCATGGGAAATAAAATCGGGATAAAAACTATCCTATGTGTTAATCCAGGTTATATGCTATCTGTGTACCAATTTTCATTCACATCCGTTCAATAGTTTTTGCGTGAAAGAGTAACAAACATACATCTACACAAACAAACTTTCACATTTATAATATTAGTAGCAAGTAGCATAGCACCCTTAATCGATGCATCATGCATTCATAATCAAAAGCATGATAATCACGTTGCGACCAATAGGAGCAGAGTAGCAATGAAACATACTCCAATTCAGGGAGCAGCCATCGCCGAAGACATCCAGGGCATCCGGATTTTGCGGGGCAAATTCTGACCACAGACGGCGAGTAACGGCTAGCTCACCGTCCGACCAGAACAAGGCCCGAGTAGACGGCGCGTATTCTTCGACATGTTCCCCCAAGAGACTGACGGGGCCTCCATAGGGCCAGACGCTTAACATAACGTTTTTATACGTACGTTTTATTTCTTAGATTTGTATGTTTGTTTGAATCTTGCATTTTTTTTAAATTTCTGTTTTTTGTTTTGGCAATTTTTATATTTTTGTGCACCTGCCATGTTATATCTCTACCTCCGGGATTAGTTGACTGGTAGAGAATGCCTCAGGCATTAAGTCCGCCTTTGTACCTTTTTGTTTTGCATAAAGTGTTAAATAAATAACGTGGGTGAAACAGCGAGCAGAAGCTAGTACAATTTCCCTCTTAAACATAAATAAAAATAACTTCCTACTTTTCAAACTGCATCAAGAAAAAACTATTTCTTATGCAATCCGTAACATGCTGCTTACCGACAACTTACAAACAGGTATTAGTTATAACTTTATAAGTCTCAGTAACAAGTTACGTAACAAGCTAGCGATTTGATTCCCCTTCTATACTTAATACTTAACTTATTTAACAAACAACAAACCGATAAGTATGTGACAAAGGTTTAGTTGAATGGTAAATAATATTCGTGTGACTGTTAATTATGGGGTTCTGGGTTCAATATTTATTTATTTATAATAAACGTACCGTTACAGAATACAGAGTAGAGTAGTTATAGTTAAGATTAGTTAACATGATACCATTTTTAAATCTGTACTCCAATTACTATTATATCCAGGTTGTGCAAAGTGTTATAAGGGTTTTTCACTAGGAACCTGTCAGTAGCTGTCACAGGAGTTTCGATTTGTGCCATGTTAATGACAATTATATAGAGCTTATACATAACTGGTAAAACTTGGATGTATTATTCGGTAAGTTTTAGCCTAACTTTTTGGGGATTATGTTATGAATGATCTATATTATAAAGCTGAACAGTTTTTTTGGTTGAACGCGTTCAGGAAGCTGGTTCGAGTTGAAAAATTATTTTTGTTTTGAATTAGTCCGTTATAGGGGAAGGCTATAGACTCCATAACATCACGCTACGACAAAGAGCCGAGCGAGGTGAAACCGCTTGTTACTAGTTATGTCAACCCCAATTTCGAATTAATTCAATTATTACAGTTAAAATGTTTTAACCGCACCCACGATACAGGAAACGAGAGCTAGAAAAACTGAAGTTGCTCCAGTTTCTCTAGCTCTGGTTTCTGTGCTAATTTATTAAAAAGGAAACAAAGTTCGTCACCACAAAAGGCACATTAAATTACACTGCAAACACATTTCCAAGAATACAATCCTAATAAGCTAAACAACTAAATAATAAAGAAACATTTCCATCTAACATTGCACAACAAAGCCGGCATCACAGAGACATCATTACAGTTGTTTGCAGCGACAAAGTGAAAGATTACGAGAGACTGAATAAAGCATTATCTTTTGAAGCATTATGTTCGGAGGAAATCATATGTGTGCATCAAAGAATGCATATGAGAGAACACTGACGTCAAATACGGAGTTTTCAGAAAAAAAAAATGTTGCAGGTTTAAAAATCTCTGGTCTTGTACAGACTACGAATTTTACTTTTTTGTCGCTGTCTATCATTATGTGAAATACTCGTTATTTCATTGTTATGTTTTAAGTTTTTTTTTTATATTATAGACTAGCGGCCCGTCCCAGCTTTGCACGGGTGGACATGAAATATCGCCTACTTTACTCAGGATGAATGTAGCTTTCTAATGGTGATTTTTTTTTATAATTTATAACATATAATAAAAGTAATTAATTATTTACTTTTATCGGTTATAATTATTAACACATCTTACTTTTAGTAAATGTAATAAATAGCGGGGCTTCTTCGAGCTAACTTGATAGATTGAAATCAGTAATTTAACTAAGGATTAAAGAGCGAGCGAAGCGAGCTCAGGACTTTGGGCACCGCGACACGGACAGGTTAATAAAAACCATAGTAAGCATTTTTACCGTAATATATACATGCTTTATGCATGGCTATGAAAAAGAAATAATTATTATCAAGATTAAACACTGTGGACTGTCAGGGGTAAAAGTTTGGAAGTTTTTACCCATAAATGCCAAATAATACTAATCCGTCGACAGAAACGTGTGTTATTTATATGTACGAAAGAAGGGGAAGGATATATATGAAGTTATATATCGTGAGAAAAAAAACCCGAACTCAATTTTATGTCCGTTCCAAATCGATGCCACAATATTTTCGATAGTGAACCAGTTAAAAACTGAAGCACAAAGTTATCAAATCCCTGGAATTGACATGAAATGAAACCTCTATGTGTCAGGCAATGCGTGAATGGTGTACCTTTGATGGCAAACTGAACGAGGTATGTTGAGTGACAATCAAAATATGGCACTTTCAGGTCTGTGTTTCACAGTTTGAGACCTAAACGAGATAGAGCATAGAATTAAAAAGAAATCTTTAATTCCATGCTTTATATAACTGTTCTAATAAATGCTAAAGTCAGAACAAATCTTGATGAAGTCAGATGTCCGGCTCCAAGGACCACAATATGTTAGGAGTTATGCTCCAACAGAGGTAGAGGCGTGTAGAATAACACACAGGATACCGTTTATCCCGGTATTACTATTTGTTAATTTGCGAATACCTACAATCTGCCAACAGTTTGTATTGTAGTGTTTGGGTGTGCTGCCAGGCAAAAGTTATTATATCATAATGTTATTCTCTAAGGATTTTATTTTTCATCTAGTCTGTTTTGTACAGTTTACATGATGTAAAAGGTGAATGACAACCAATCAAAATTCAGTCAACAAACAATAACCTAAAGTATCCATTCAATCCGTATATTCTATAAATACAGCTTATTTGAAATGAAACTAGTTCAACAGATTACTATGCGATATAATTAAATTAATTTCATATTTGTCGATGTTTTCAGCGTTCAGCGCTTATAATCCCCGCGGCTATAATCTGGTACAGAACAATTCTCAATTTAATGTTCATTATGCTTTTGAAAAGGCTTTCATAAAGTATTTTCAATACCTACGATATAAATTTCATAAATATAAATGAAAAAAAGTGGGATATTACAAAACAAACCACATAATAAGGCCGCCCGCGCCGCGAATATGAGACAATAAACGACAAAGCTGTATCGTAGCGGTCTACGTGGCGCTTCCGTAGCAAAACTCGTAGGCGACTACGCCGTAGCAGCGGGATACATCTAATGAGGGCACTGATATTGTACCGCTCAGCCGGCGGCCGACTCAGGCGGCCTCTATAAATTGGTTTCATGCATATTTATTTATTCAAATATGTATGAATTGAAATCTCCACGACTACTGAAATATGGCACTCGTGGACGAAAATTGAATCAACAGGGTAAATTAAGTTGACAGGCGCAGTAATAGTGTTTGAAATATAAACTCTTTTAGTTGAATAAGAAGCGTAACTTAAGAAAGTGCTCTCTTGGCATTATTCAAAGTATTCTTCATAAAGTTCGCCTTCAAGCAGCGAACTGCAAACAACAAATTTTTCATATTTTGCTCTCCTGACGTTTGGGGAAATTGGTGTTTAATGAGTAAACTTATGCATCGTAGCGTGTGCTAATCTTTGATTTTTTTTTGTGATAATGCACGTTTAGAAAAGTGCACGTGTGTTTAAAACTTGCAGCTTAATAGTTTTTTGATGACTTCGCCCGGTGCAAAATTGAGCGTGCTCGAGTCCGTATAAAATACTTTGAACTTTCCGTGAACCGTTTTGTTTGTTAAATTTTATTTGGTAATGCGGTGGCACGGCGACTCGGCTGTTTTGTACAAATTGGGGGATTTCAAACGGCGTGTTTTCCTGTTAGTATTTTTGTAAATATGCTTAATCAACTTTACTTAACATTATAAGCAGTAAGACAAAGGAAGAAAAGCGAATTGGATTCAGCGTTTATCTTGGAGTTTTTAGACAGAGAATCATTTATTTAATCTTTTCATAAATAATATATTTCTGCTAAATTACAGTGTGAAATTGAAATGTAGGAAAAGATCTAAAAGATAATAAATGAGGCGAGTGTTTCAAAGCTAGGAACTAATTAAAGTCGGCACGAATCAATACTTATAAATTAAGACGGTTTAACTTGCAAAGGTAATTGGGCAAAAGTTCATCTCAAATATTGACACGGCCATGACGACAGAGGAAGCTGAGCCAGTAATTCTTTAAGGCACAGTTTACACTTCCGACTCATCATTATTCGAGGACAGTGAATTGTTAACGGGGAATTGTCCTCTCTCATTCATTCTTTGTATTAACATTGTGAACAATGATCAAGTCGTTTTCAAAGTTTGTGAATTTAACGATTTGTTTTAAACGAGGAAACCATAAAAATGTGGCTTATAACGTAAATATTGGATGTCATTTTTGTGATGTATTTAATTTTATTAGTTTTATAAAGTCGATTTATTGAAGATAGGCTTTCGAATTTATGTGTCACTAATCCCACTTAATATTAAATTATTTTTCATATAAGTAAACTTCCAGCATAATCTTCTATGAATGAATAAAAATAGATTAGATGAATATATCTTTATCGCGATTGATAAATGAGTTATTTTAATTATTCACTAAAACCTCTATACTGCATTAAATATTTATAGTTAAACATTTCACGAAGAGGAATCTTACGTTGTGGAAAGATTCGTTTGATCTGCCTGTTATAATATTGATGTTAAATAATTAATTAGGTTTATCTTGGCAATTTTTGTAAGCTTTAATCTCGAAGTTTTTTTGTATGTTTGTGCTGAGGCTTTAGCCACGAGTAGATGGTTATTGCGCTACAAGATCACCATGATTCCAGATTATTCATCTTGTTCCAAATTCGTCCAGATTTGGTTCAAATAGAAATATCTATCAATCCTATCCCTTCCTTTTTCCTTTAATTATAATAATCGACGTTCAAAAGTGCCTCTTTGAGAGCCTAATTGTAATATATGATTTGACTTTGACTTTCAATAAACAAGCATTTATTTACTGGCCCGTTGGTCTAGAGGTTAGGGACCCTGACTGCTATGCCGGGGGTCGTGGATTCGATTCCCACCCAGGTCAAATGTTTGTGTGATGAGCATGATCATTTGTTCGGTGTCTGGGTGTAATTAATCTATAATATGGATGTATTTAAAATATATAATTATGTTTATCAGTTGTCTAGTACCTATAACACAAGCTCTGCTTAGCTTGGGACTAGATGGCGTTGTGTGATAGTTGTGGAATATTTATTTATTTATTATTATTAAATTCGTTTAGCTGTTCTTTCAAACAGAAATTAACAAGCATTTATTTATACCTGTATCCGTATGTATGTATTACTAAAAATAATTCGAACTTTATAATTAGAAGCTACTCAAATATCCCGAACAAAAGGGTGTCGAACTCTCAACTCCACAAAATAGTTTACACCAATCAGGTCCATAAAGCCACAAAATCCACACGTCACTTCACCAAACTATTGAAAGCCATGTCGTATCAATTTATTGTATTGGCAACATTTAGTAATCTCGTAACGTTTCGTTGCGCATTAATTTAGCTAATAGTTTGTTTTTGTTCAGGTGTTGCCATAAGCCGATTATGGATCGTTATCAAATATTCTCTCATTTATTCGACCGGTGTCTGTATTAATGATTGCAGTCACACAATTTTGATGAGAGTTTAATTTTGTTCGACGGTTTTGTACGTTGATATGGACATGTATATGAGTGCGAGGGTTCAGATGTGTATGGAAATATCTTATGAGGTAATTATTAATTAATGATGATTTATTGATATTTATAGGGTATTTGACTGAAAAAATCTAACTTAGATTATATAAAATTATAGACAAGTATTTTTTTTTGTTGCGTAAACCAATATTGACGAAGATCCGTTTTTAAATTTAGCAAAACATTATAAGCATATACAATTTGCACTTGCTAGTGACGACACAATTTTATTGCGATATTATTTTGGAAAATATTCATTATTTTTTTAAATTATTAATGGCGGACTTATTACATTTACAAATTAAAATACAAATGCCCTATTGTGAAGGTTGATTTTGTGTATGAATTTAATACAAAATAAGACATGGTTAACTTACAATGTAATGAAGTTAGCAAAGCAAAGGTTTGACGCAGAATAACCTAGGCAAATGCCTATATCAAATGATATTATTATTAATTCTAAGGTATTTCCAAACATTCTAACGGCTTATGCTGAGTACAAACACAAACCAATAAGGCACTAGTTATCAGTCATTCTAATGAAATGTTCAGCTTCTTTGGTAAAAACATTGTGTGATATGTCTATACATTTTTAAATATCCCAGTCGCAGCAGAATTTTTCTTTCCTCAAAAATCTTTGTCTATAAATATATTTTCACTCTTTCTTTCTGTCTAGGATACAGATAGCGTTAAAAAATATACAAACATGGTCGAAATATTTTTACTGTTCATAATATTTTCGTATTATAAATTGCGTCAATGTACACGAACCCTAAGAAAGCGTCAACAGTCTCAAAAGTTCCCTTATATTCTTTCGCGTACTTCATATTATTTAAGCTTTGATATATTCGCAATTTAAGTTGCCTGAAACTCGTTGGAGAGCGAACAGATTAAATTACATTTTTTTTCTTACTTACCGACGAAAGCAAACGACTTTTTACTGTAAACAATGGAGGTTAGAGTGAAATATTGTGTCGTGTCGTCGAAAAATCTGGATGGATTTTGTATTTTGTACTAGTCTGGATTTAAAAAAGATTAGGATTTATGATCTAAATGAAAATAGGTTTAGTATTAGCGGATTAAAATACTTTTCAAAGACAGAAATTGTATTGTATTGTATAAAAAGAACAATGCCAGTTTTATTTTCTACATCTTGGCAGAAGACAAATTAACGATATAATTATGATGAACTTGAATATTCTTAATTATGTATAATTAGTATTTAACTTAATTTATAGTTATAAGAGAAACGATAGCACCACGGAAAAAGAAGAAAACGTAACGACAGGTTACACCGTACAATCACTACAATGATAAAAGGATTTTTTGGCGTACGTACTACATGAAAATGGGCAGCTGTTTTTTTTTTTAAATGGGTGCTATTGAAGTGCCCAAAGATCCTTTTAATAACTTGTTAGTAGGTGATGTTATCCCATAAAACCGTTCTACTATGAAAGCATATAAGTCTTACCTTTATTCCAATGTGGATGGGGAAGTCTGATGCCAACGCAGGTTGTGGATGAAGTGCCGGCAGTAGCGGCAGTGGAAGAGGACAGGACATCATAGCTGCGCCAACCTGCCGACAAATGACCGATAACCTTTAATATTGGCAGCCAATGTTTGTACAAATGTTGAGAGTGCATTTGAAATCTACCAATCTACCGGAAAAATGACGTATAAATGCTTTGCTGTTGTGTTTTTGTTATAAACGACAAGGAAACAAGTGATCTGGGTTTTTTGTATCGTGTTAAGTCATCAAATGAGTTCTCTCTCGCCCGTGGCGGGACGGGACTGTCAGACTCGTACTCACTAAAATCCACGGTGATCCTTCAATAACCCTTTACTATCCAGGGTCACGGTTACATGATGAGACAGTCCCGCGACCCAGATGACGTGCGTATGGTTCTTCACCCAGGTCGATTCAAAAGTCGCATTGCCCCAGGCTCTGAAGCTATATGCATAGCTCATTTTAAGAGAATTATTAAAAATTCTTCAGAACTGAGTAATTTTTATTTCTATAATAATATAGCTAAATTATCAAATATGTTTAGTTGAAAGCAAAATAAAAAGAACTCATTAAATATTTAATTTAATTAGTGCATACTATTTTGTCATAAAACATTTAATTTCAACCCCATCATCTATCACGATTAAGGAAACCGTCCTAAAAAAGTTCACGACACTTTTAATCACCGACATCTGCCGGCACCATTTAGAAATCATAATTTCGTCGTACATCGATACACAAATAGAGAAGGGAACCGTCGAATAGAATTTAGTTAGCGATGTATTCGGAAAGCCGGGATAAACTCGCTAGATATGCCTCTCTAATATTCCGTGTGGGATGTTGGGTCTGTTGAAAACGATATGAATAATATATTGACGCGAATGCACGGCCGGTCGCGGGAGATCAGTCCGCATTACGACTCGATACGAGAGCTGTGACGAATATAAGCGTCGAACGGACCGAATGTGCGACACAACCCTATTTTACATAGATGATGAAAACTTTTGTTTTATTGCATGTGGCTAGTTGTTGAATATCGAATAATTTAGGACCGCCTCAGAACCCTACATTCGATTCGAGGAGATCATGACAAAATAATGACATTCGCACAGGCCGATCTTCCGGGCCGCTGTTGCCGAGGTTGGTCTGTGGATGGGTGACCATTTATTACATCGTATTTCATAGCGAGTTTCGAGAAGTCGTCCCCGGGTGGGAAAAAGGCTAGGCAGACGATATCAGACCTTACATTATAACGCTACGTGTGCGCTAGGCGAGCCGAGCACGAGCGGGGCACGAGGCCAGAGTAGTTCCCGTGATTAAACGAAATGGCGACGCACGACTTGTATAGCTCTGTTTCTTTGAAAAAAAAACGATACACGTTGTATAATCTAAGGTATAAAACCATTTTATTTTATGTAAAGAAATCAATTCAAATATTTATTTTTTTATTTGATTTATTGATTGTAAATATTTAAAAACTTTTCCTATGTTAACGGTTAATTATACCTTAATGGGCAATAGGTATATTAAAAAAAACAAAAAACAGCGTCATGGTGTAAACTAAACAACCAGATGCCATGCCTATACATAGTGTTGTAAGAGATCGTCAGAATCCGGGCACACAAAGCTCCCCGGTTTTGTATTGCCGTGTTACCCTTTCACCGAAACTATGCGAATCGGATCCGGCCGACCGTTTCGAGTTCACGTTTGCCTTCCTTTACTACAATCAGAACATATCGCTGAACACAGTTTAGTGATTTATCAAACCAATTGACTGACGATAACGACAGACGATACGGCAATACCGTGGAATTTAGCCGAATTAGGCCGTAAGGAAGCGATCAAATAACAGATCCTGACATTTTCCTGCTATGAATTGATATCGGGTTCCAATTGAAGTGGGGTCGTGTAAAAGCCTTGTTATTTGTGTTTATGAGGGCTTGGATTAACAAGTTATTTGGCTTAAGTTGATAAACATTAAAATAATACTTTCTTTACAACGCCCGTGTTTTTGCTCTCTCTTGGCAACTGCGGCTCAACGACGATATTATTACTAGACTCATAATAGCCGGCCACCGATGTCTGTCAACACATTAGGCAAAAAAGTCTTATATCCGTCTTATTTCGACCACTCCTGTGAGCCGTAAACATACCTTGAGACAGAACAGACCTTAAGTTAGCCAATCACAACGCAGTACTCCGTCCCCCTCGCTTACGTAGTACCTCAGCGAGTTGACAGAATAATTTTTGTTCCTTAGATCGTGCATGCGGAGTCTAGTAATATATCGTCGTTGCTGCGGCTAATCTCAGCAGAGATTAGGCATTTGCTCAAGAGTAGCTGTAGTGAACAAACGTAAGCATTAGTGAAATATGTCTTTGCTCTCCAGTCTGATAGCAATTCGAAAAGAATGAAGAGATATCAAGCGCAAGACAAAAGGAATTGTCCTTACTAGTATAGGACTGAGGGTACCTGTTCCCTCTGTGCTCGAACTTGATTCAGAATCCTCAATTCTAAAGACATGATTCAAAACCCCCAATTATATACTTTTGATTCCAGAACACTTTCTAGATTCTAAGCTAAGCTACTAAGTTTATTTTGGTAAAATCCAAAAGTATAATTTCCTATTATTTTTAGTGTAAGTAGATACTGGTCTGACCGCAGCAAACATAAAAGTAATGTCAACCCTTAAAGTCATCAGCAAAATTCAAAATGGCAGAGTCTTTATACCAAAACCACATAATAGAGATTGGAAATTTCGTAAATATCTAAACAAAATCAAACAAACGGTACAATGTTAATATGAATAGGGAAGGACGCGAAGTTTTAATCGAAATGTCGAGCGGTTGTATCGAGCCATCCCTAGGGGTGTCTCGTTACAATAAATTAATTAACTATACTAATTGAATGACACAAAACGAATTAACTGTGAGAACTGTTTTTGATAATAAAGGGCTTCACATCAATAGATTTGTTTCAATTATTTGATAGTTTTTGAACGAAGAATATGAATAATTTTCGGGATCGTTCTTAGTAATTCGCGATCGGGAGAGAACGGTTTAATTAATTTTCTTAAGAGCCATTTGAACGGTTATTTTGCAATCAATTTGGCCTATTTGATTCGGCTTCTAAATAAGAGGATGTCGGTTGTTCTATTTTGGGTACACGGTTTTACTTTCTGATGGAGTATTCGGTCAATGCTGTTGAAATTTAACATTTCAATTATTCAAAACGCTTTCTCCTTTGCTGATTAAACAAACTATGTAAAACCTATAATAACCTTATCTCTGTGAGGCGAAATAAATAATTTTTAAATATTATTTTAATAATATTATAAAATGTATAACCAAAGACATCATGGACAAACTGCCTAAGTTCAAAAATAAAATAAAAATGTAAAACAGTCTACAAAAAAAAACGAATAATCTTAACTAGCTCCAATCTACCTGCTAAACGACGAACAATGACGAACACTGGCCGTACATTGACCGCGCAACATTTCCACCGAGGAAAACCGCGCTCTTCAACTATTCACGAGTCGAGGGAAGTTGTTATTATGACAGTTACCTAACTCCATTAATTATATTAATGAATGCATTAATATAGAGTTGGCTAACTATGCCCCGGGCTGACAGCCGACGTGAAATCCTTTTTGCTAGATAAAATAAAAATTCTACTTAGGTTAGTCTACTAGTTGGGTGAAAAGTGTGGCGTATAGAATTTATTTCGGTTAATGCATTTGTGGAGTGTGGTATGTTTAGAAAACTAAGAAGCAACTTTAAGGTTTTTGAAATTTGGGTATATTTTTGCACGATAAAGTAAACATTGTACTTATGTTACTTGACTAGTTGGACGAAGATTTAAATTTTTCATGTATTGTTCGTGGAAATGGTTTAACCAATATTATTTGATAAACAAGATAGTTCGAGCGATGACGATAAAATAAAGAACTAGGGAAGGAGAAAAAGATACGGCGATACCTCCAAAAACTAAGGCTGAGGTCCGAAAGACTTTTGATGATGAGTTTGCCATACATTCAAGCATTTTAGATAGTTTATAACACATATATTGAAGGACTAGTTATGCAATAAATCCCGAAAACCAAAATGCTGTAATACATGCTGAAAAGCAAAAGCTTGCTACATCTTTTAAAATATACGGAAATTACAACTTCTATGCAATTTTCATACCTTTCCATTTAATTATTAAACAATTAATAAGGCCAGCCTTGAGCATTAATAATGACTTTTTAAAACCTCTCGGTTCTTAAATATATAATCAATTCGAAGGGGAGCGATTGGCTTTCTATAATTTTGACGGATCCAATTATTTTATCGCGTCTTCCTTCGCAGGATACCCTCGAAATTAATTAATTAACTATTGGTATAATTAAATCATCCCGGCTCCGCTAAATTTATTCTTTCGAGTGGCAGACAAAGTTCCTTGCTTAAATTATAATGGCGGTAAGATCATAACGGTATGATTAACATGAGTAAAGTTTATCGTAAATAAGGGGGGAACGGGAATGCGATGATTCATGGCATTGCTTCACTGTTAGGCTTGTCGTTCACGACTCAAACTCCGTGTAGCCTTGATGATCAATAATGAACCACACGGGAACTTGATACTGGGATAAAAGATATCCTATACTTATGTATTTGTAAATGTTAGTACTGTAGAGGTTTTACTGTGAGTGTTAACCTTTAATGCAGCATTGCATTGGCTGAATCAAGCCGCTCAATAATATTTAAAATATATATAAAAGCAGTCGAACTGTCTAAAATGAAAAGAAACAATTGTATAATGTGTGCGATACTTAGAATACATACGTACTAAATATTTCTTTTTATTTAAAAGATTCCCGTTACAAGTGTGAGTTTCAAATTTTATATATTCAAATCCATAAGTACAGTCGAGTTCATTAAGATGTTGGCACGTCTGGACTTCAAAAATATATGAACATCAAAATAATTCAGAATGTTGTGACAACTAAAGCATCATTAAATTGTGATCAAGATTCAGATTTGTGACTACTTTTTCTCAATAACATGTATACAGCCAAAGGGACATTTTTATATGAACAACTTTAAGATCATAAATATCTGATCAGTGTTCACTTTACAATTCACAATTATGTAAGCTCACAACACATAAATGTAATTAAAATTCAAACTTATTACAACGTCATAAAGATGATTTTACTAGCAATCTTAAAATTGCGTGGTCAAGGAGTTTGCAACATTATTTAGGTATCACTGGCTAGTTTTCCATTAAGTGCCGTTGTTTTTTTATTAAAAAGAATTAACTGACGCACATGTCATTCATAAAAAAACATACTATGACATTGAAATACTCATTTTCAAAAGACCTAAAAAGCATTCGCGCGGAAAACAATTGAAATACTGTCATTTCTATAACAATGTAAACTGGATCCTATTTATTCGAGCAAATAATATACTATCCTATGCATGTAGACATATGTATGAAGCATACCCTGCTCAGATATTATTAAAGCTTATAGAGTATAGATATATTATTAAAAGGTCATCACATATTATTGCCTAATGCAAATTATATATTATTGAACCTTCACTTGAGTACATATTTTTTATCTCTAGATTTGTAGATTTTTTTGAGCTCATCAAGGCTCACAATATTTTGAATCATTGACAATGCCAACATATTATTGAACTCGACTGTACAATATATTCTTTGTGTGAAAAAATCTATTAATCATTCTCACAAATTTTCGCATTTATATTACTTACTTATTAGTATGATTTTTTCTCATACATTTTACAAGAGTCGTGGACGAAGAGCCTAAGTCGTTTTGTTACTAAATTAGAGTTACGCGCCAAATCTGCGGTAACGACATTTTGAAAGTAATTTGCACGGTTTAAAAAGGAAACACTGTTTGTTTAACGGCTCTTTTACAATGTTCTTTACTGTATTAAGTCGGCTATGAGCTAAACAGTTGGCTTTTTGAGTAAGTTAGGAAACTTTTTTCGAGATTGCTTCCCAAGAAAAAAACATTTTAAATGTAACAGTATAACATTAGTTTCAGGAAAACTTTAGTAATAATATTTTTTGATACAAATAATAAATTATGAATTCGATATACTTATGCAGTTTTGAAAGGGTAAAAAGCATTATCTATTAAAGTAAACTCCTCTTTCGTTCCAAGGCCCGGGAACTTAGGCCTGTCAAAAATTTGAAGAAAGCAAAGAGAGAGACAGCAAAAACTACAGAAAAAATCCCTTGGGTATAATATCCTCTATGGGTCGCGAGACTGTCTTATCAGCTATCATGACCATGGAACGTAATGGGCTATCGAAGGATCACACTGGATTTTAGTCAGTACAAGTCTGGCAGCCCCTGTGGATGGCAGGAAACATTTGATGATTTTACCACGATAAAAAAGGTAGGTACATCCTCACATTAATAAAGCGTATGCGCAACACGATATAAATTTCCCTATACGCTCCCAAGACGTAGAAAATAGAAACAACTGTTAATTTATAACAGCTCTTCACACTCATAATTCACATTCATAAAGCTTGGCTTGCAAACGTTCCTGAATGATGTGTAGTTATTATTTTTAGGGGAAATGACGTGAATGCGGCCTGACGTCACGGCTGACGTGGACTGACGTGGTACAGTGCCAGCCGGATGCTCTGTAGAGATATAAATGTGCGACGTCAGCGGTGCAGTTTTAGAATGATAAATCATTTGAAAAATAGTGCGGAGTCTGGAGAATGTTGTTGGAAATAATTGAGATGGATACATCACTAGTGTTACCATAGAGCATGTGGTATTGCTAGGTTGAAAATTGTTTTAGATTTTTTGCGTTCAATGTTGTTTGTTTTATTTTGTATGTTAATCAAAAGGAGAATGGTTAGGCACCGAGTAATTTTGTTTATATGTGTGCATACATTTGTATAAAAAGTTTCAAAAGTGAAAGATGACAGGTCGTGTCAAATTAAGATAAGATATATTCATAATATGTTTAACAAACATTTCGGTCTCATTAAATATCTACATTTATTCTAACATCTCTATCCACGTCAGGTAAATCCACAAGAATCTTTCAGTGCAGTGCAAAAACGACATTTTAGCTTCAAGCGCTCGTTAAATATATCCCGAGTTCCTCAAAATTCCAAGAAAAACGTAACAAAAAAGCGTACTAATGCCACTCGGTATCTCAGACGGAGAGATTTTTAAAAATGTCTTTAAAGCTAAGGAAATGTACCTCAAAAGCAAAACTAGCTAGAGTCTGTTCGTCATCCTAATATATCCTATTACGAGGTACAACGTTCCTGCAGAACTAAGAAAAAGATTCCAACAATTTTCTCTATCTTACACACGGAATAACTTTCTTTAATCTAGCACATAACTTGAGTGATAAGGCAAATTGCACCGACCGCAACTAATTGCAACCGCGGTTAACAATGCCGGCTATTCGTGAGCAAACAATAAGTTTGTACAATACCTTAAGAATTAAAACTTGTGCTAAACGCTAAGTTAGCGATTAAGTTGCAATCACGGCGGGCGCAGCGCTGCTCTAAGTTAGAGTAAACATGCGGACGCAACTCGCATTGTGCCAAGTCAATTCGAAACTAAGTTACGTTTGTTGTTTCAATAAGTTTCTGCAATTATGTTGCATGTTTGTTAACGTATTCAATTTACATGATGGGACGATGTGTGTGCATATGCTCTTGTGTTAAGAATGTTTGCGGCTTGTTTCAGTTGTCTTTACGGCGAGTTGTTAAAGCCTCGGAATTAAAATGTATTCTTTACTTTAAAGAGCCTATTTCACAATAGTTTTACTTTATGACTTCAGTTCTTAATTTTATATTTAGACAGTAGAGATGCTGCGAATATTCGCATTCGCATCCGCATATATTCGCAGATTTTTAGACATTCGCATCCGCATCCGCATCCGCGTATATTCATGCGAATATTATGCGAATACGAACGAGTGAAATATACCAATATTTGGAACTCCTTCTTCTACACATTTTATTCATTCTTATCTGCCTTCTTCCTCTCCATTCATCTTTTGTTCAGTCTGCCATTCATGTTAAGATAAACGTGTTTCATTCTGCTTTTCTTTCACTGGCTGACCCTCTTAGATTTACTTTTACATAGTTTTTCCATTATCGTTACAGACAGGAAGTTATAAAGGCTGTAAATATCAAAATTCTAAAAAAGTTATGAATTACGATCATTTAAAAATGTTTTTTGACTTTAAACTGAATATTCGCATTCGCATCCGCGAATATTGGAGTTGAATATTCGCACCCCAATTCGCTGTCGCGAATGTCAAAAAGCGAACTTTCGCGACATCACTGGTAGACAGACATGTTGTGTAATACCCAGTCTCCTTTTTTCCCATAACAGAAAGACAAAAACCACTCAACATAAAAACCCATTGCGGTACCACAACATAAAAAAAAACTCACGTTATCACATAAGCTTGCGGTTCGTCTTTTTGATACAAAATCAATACCTTTTTGATACGTTCGGTAAGAGAAAATTCATTTTTTAATACCGTTGTGAATTAAAATCACCGATTTATTAATTAACATCACAAATGAAGCTGAAAAGTATAATCGCACTGTCCTTTGATTATATGTTCAAACAGAATAAAATATCAGGTGCAGTGATGAACAGTGATGATACAGGGTATTTTTATACAATGTTGATTTAATCTAATGGATGGATGAATTAAAACGTAACATTCGTAACAGAAGAATAGAAAAATAATCTTCTATCACTTCATCTTCTCAAAAAATATCCCACGGGAACATAAAATCGGGATAAAAACTTATGTGCTAGTTCAGGTTATAAACTATCTGGTACCAAATTTCAGCCGAATCCGTTCAGTGGTTTTTGCGTGAAAGAGTAACAAACATCCATCCACACATACAAACTTTCACGTTTATAATATTAGTAGGAGGTTATAAACTATCTCTGTACCAAATTTCAGCCGAATCCGTTCAGTGGATTTTGCGTGAAAGAGTAACAAACATCCATCCACACATACAAACTTTCACGTTTATAATATTAGTAGGATAAGTAGGATGCGGTAGCCACACTAATGCCATTGGTTTTCGCGGTGTAGGACTTTAATTGTCGTACAACAAGTTAAACACTTGTCTAAAAGTAGTGTACTTCAAAACCAGACTTACGTATATCGTTAAATACGTCAAATGCCATTTTGCAGTTAACAGTTTTTTTGACAGGTGTTTAACAAATGTTTAACTATTTTGTAGACGGATGTTTCTATAAACTTCAATTATCTAGATAGTTAACAACATTTACCTAGATATCCGTAACCAACTTATTGTCAAATGTGTCCTTCCACTTTGGGTGAAACGAAAAGGAATTGACTGGTTTAAAACCTATCTGTTTTCAAATAGCCCTTTGACATATAAAAATATGTGTATATTTAAGACGAAATCTTTAAAATTATTTACATACTCGCATTACTTACTCAAAGTTAAAACACTTATGTTTAATTTTTTTCTATAGCAGTACCCTTAGCACGAGTTTTCAGTATATTAAACTGGAACTTTGACATTTTCAAATTGACAATTTTCAAGGAAAAAATTAGTTCCTTCTTCGCACACCAGAGGCGCTGTTCCATTTTTTCATACAAGAATCTCTGTAAATACTGGAAAGACTCTGTAAAGTAAAATAGTGAAAACTCGTGCTAGGGGTACTGTATCCACCTGCATACATTTATATTTTTCTCATGTAGTTATATCACAAATTAATATCAATAATCAGTTGGTGTGCGCTCAGATGTTAATGCGTAATGACATGAACATAATTACATTACAATGAGATACTCATAATTAATACATGATTGTGTACATTCATACAAGATAGCTGTATGATTTTGTAAGTATTTTACATTAATTATTTATTACAGTGCATTAAAAAGCTTTTAAGCGTGACAACGTTGGAGTCCTGCTGCCTTTTTCATAGAGTTTAATGAAAAATGAATAAAAAATAATAACAGACGAAAAGCGAAGTCTTAATAATAGGGGTCCGTTTTCCCCTTTGGTTACGGAACCTAACCAAAAGTAAATTCATCAAATGAGTCCTCCCGCGGTCCCGCCGCAGAGACGGACGGCAGAGCGGGATCGGGACTGTCAGACTCGTATACTGACTAAAATCCACGCCTCCACGGTGTCTTTCAATGGCCCTTTACGTTCCGGGATCACGGTAATTCGTGAGTCCCGCGACACCGGCAGGCTTTGCCCTCTAAATGCCCCCGTCATTATGCTGACACTCATTGAGGGGCGCTCGGAACACAACGCGCCGTTGACCCGGGCAATGGGCATGGTCGATGGTTGGACAGCGAGTCGCCCCTCACTCGCCGCCCGAAACATTATACTCATACTAAAAGTTGCAATTAAAATATCCATACCCCTCATTAGTTTATTTAGATTTTTTTTTACAATAACTTGTAAATATTAGTGTCGACACTACGCGGACAACGCCAAACAAACTGACGTAATCAGGTTATTTAAACAAAGTCTATAAAACATCAGCGACACTATACTACAGCAATAATGGCCCAATTCGTTTTTTTTTAAATTCCCATTTTCTAGGAATTTCTCCTGTATCGAGGGTGCGTTTACAAGCATAGAAACTGACATACACAAACACCCACACCCGGAACTAATATTTTTTTTTAGCGTGGTAAAATCGTCTAATGAGTCCTCCAACCCCCTTACTGTCAGACTTTTACTGAATAAAATCCACAGTGTCCTTTAATAGCCCGTTATGTTCAGGTCACGGTGATAGAAATAAGTCCCGCTACCACCCGGAACTACTACTTGCAGATAATTTAAAAGTATCGCTTTTGATCAGTTTACAATAACACCAACACTGACAAGTTCATAAAACACGGTTTAAACATGTTGATCACGACCAGTTTCCATGCTAAAATCATCCTTAAATATCTCCTTCTAACGAGTTGTTTGCCGCCGTTCTTACCTAATTAAGTCGATTGAAATATTCCATAACGAAGTGAAAAACGCATTAAAAGTTTATCGGGCAAGTCTTGGAAGAAACAAAAACAGTGGCACAGAGTAAAATGTTTCTTTGTTAACAGATTTTGTCTTGCCAGCGGGTTAATGAAGATGAATCGGCCGGATTTTAGCTTTGAACTTGATTTGTTCGTGATTTAATACGATTACGGGTCACTTGCACAGTTTGTGGATCGTTTGTTAAATTGTTGGTTAGTTTTAAGTCATTTTTTAAATTTTATTTTGGGTGATATTTGAAGTTTTTTGGTTAATAAACTAGCCTTACAAATTGCTAGGTATTGGCGTAAATGAAAATATGAAAGTTAGAGTTTAGATATTTTTACAAGATAATAAAAAATCTAGGGTCTGCCTATTCGTAGTGGCGCTCGGAAAGACTAGATGGAAGGATATCGGGGTGGCCTTTGTCAATATTGCATTTGGGAAATGAACAGCTAAAATTTTAAAAAAAAGAACAAAAAGAAACCGAACGCCTTTATTTTCTGCAGGATCTTCTGAAAATAAATTTATGAAATATCAGATTGTCAGAAAAAAATACCAACTCTTCCCCCGTTGCATTTTTCTACCTCTGCCCTTACGTGGATATCATAAATTAATTTTCCAAGTTATATTGCGGCGTAACAAGCTCGAATGTCATACGCTTTTCAATTTGGCTACCCCCTGTATATGACGCACCCTCCTTATATCATTGTTTTTTGTTTTTGCACCCCCAACTTGTAATTGTTTTAAAGTATTCTTGACAGATATAAGAATTATGTTCCTTTCGGAGATTCCTACTTAGAATTTAAATCTCTTTTTTCCAAATGTTCCAAAGAAATGAAATATTATTCTGTTCTTTTGAGAAACCACTTTCGGAAATTAAATAAAAATTTAATAATAAAGTCATTTTATAACTTTTTTCCTGTTTTTCTTTCTCCTTTCAAACGACAAATGAATTGTCGGTACAATTTAACCAGGTGAAGCATTATAAAAGACTTTGTGAACTCATATTGCCTGGACAGTGCTCTAGGCAAGATGAAAGTCCAATTATTTCTCCTTTCTTTTCAATTGCTCGCGAATAATTTAAAAAATAAACAAACAACATGTAATATGAAATATCCAAGGAGTTAAGACTTAGTTGTACTTATAAAATATCCATATGTTACTTGTAAGTAAGTTTTAATTTCTTGTATTTGGTAGGAGTCTGACAGTTCCTTTCGCTTCATACAAATCAGGTGCACTCAACCCATGATTTCCCCACTCCCCCAAAGGTCCATTCATTGATTAAATGATGTTTTTTTGGAAAGACCAAAATGTTTTTGATTTTCCTTGTTTTTTTTTGCCGCTTTAAAGAATAATACGGAACACTTTGTGCGCGTTACCCAGTGTTTTTTTATCTGAATACCAGAGTATTCAGACCCACAAGGTTGCAAGCAGCCGAAACAGGCTTATTGCCTACAATAAAACAGAAATCTTAACTTCGGTCTTCTCTTAGCAATAATCTTCAAAGACTACATAATAAAATACAACAGGTCGCCTATATTTCAAGACAAACAGAAGATGACTTGCAGTCTCCAAAACGTGTATATAACAAGTTTGAGTCTATGTGAACTGTAGTGGGGAAGACAAACGGAAAACTAACATGACCCGGCTTATAACGACATCGAGTTTAGACCAACATTCACCCCGGGGCTCAGCATACTCGGCAAACTGAGTCAGCCATCTCAAAACCGGGTAAATAACCGGGTAAATAGAAGCAATTCTCAAACTAGCTATTGCTATTCATGTTCAATTGAAATAAATGAGTTTTTGAATAGGTTAGTAGATATGAAGATAGATTAATGTGTTCTATGATTTCGGGTTTGTTTCTGAATTACTAAAATAAGGACAGATATTCTTGCAACTATTACGTTTTTATTTATAGTTTTCATATTTACCTTTCATAAAACTGAATTAAATAATATAAATTATTCCGTGTATTATTGTAAAAAAAAAACACATTAAATAAGGTTTGTTTAGCATAATAATATGCTAATCAGTGGTACGATACAAGCTAAGGAAAAAAAATTGAAGCATGCCTGTCTGTCATAAAAATGGTATTCTTACCAAAAAATTGAGGAAAATTTAAGCAATATCATTAATATAATCGATATCATTTAAGCTAAGAAGATAAATCAAATAAAGTTATTTAAAACCTGCTAATATAAACTACATCCTGAGAGAAGCCTGTTACCTAATGTAAGTACAAATTATCCCACACACAACTATTAATTAATAACTTAGTTGATACTTTACTAAAGCCTAAGTATATTATTACTACACCGCTCAAATATCTACCCAAAATAATTTTACTAAATAGTTGTTTGATAAGTACCTAATACTCTTATTCTTTTATTTAATATTATCAATAAGCTTCTTCTGTCTCCTAAACTCATTTGGCTGTGCCCGACATGGTCCATCCTATATATAATATTAAGCCTAAGAATATAATATGTGTAATGTAATATACATAGAAACAAAATTAAGAAAATATGAAGATTTTTTAAAACTAATTTATCATTTTATAACATTGCCAAAAATTAAGCATTTCTTTCATTAATTTATGTCATTTTTTAAACATTCCACCTTTATCAAAGTTAAGCCTTAATTCCGAAACAACGAAATGAAAAGCAAAATATATTGCAGTGAAATAATAATAACACACGGTGTTCAGCCGAGCGTTTAAAATCCGATTTAGCGTCACCTACACAGTTTTAGGAAAAACATAAACTAAATTAGTTAAAAAATCTCTTTGTTCAATTAAGTCAAATAAGTTTCTATGTCACTGGTAATCTTCGAAACTACTGAGCCTATTCAGTATTTCACTAGTGGGAAAGGTCACACTTAGGTCTTCTGAGATCATTTTCTACAATAAGTCTAGTGAAAACACTTTTTTTTTACGTGGTAAAATCATCAAATGAGTCGTCCCACCCCGGGAGCCGGCGAGAGGGACTGTCAGACTTGTACTGTCTAAAATCCACGGTGTCCTTCAATAGCCCTTTATGTTCCGGGGTCACGTTGATGGTGTAAGTCCCGCGACCTAGTGCAAACACTTGCAATAACGAATATATTTCCTACCTATAAGTAAAGTAAGTACTTTGTATATTTCGAGAGTGAATAATTTTACAAGACTCAATTTTTATCCCACCAACTCAAAGCCAGCCAACAAAATATGAAAAATATCGTTTTTTAACTGTCACGTACAAATTACTGACAACCTATAAACATATCCCTATTCCCTTTATTATTTTTCCGCTTTTTTATTTAACCCTTCATATACTTTAGCTCGACATACAAGTCGTGACCACTCTTCGGCTGTCCCCCGGTGCATCTAAGTCATAATCCTGGAGTCATAAATTCTGGAACACGTGTCGATAAATTATTATAATATTTCTAGCTTGACATTTAGTCGAGGTCCGTGGTGTGAATTAAAAATGTAAGTTGGTCGTATCCGGTGTTGGACGTCCGATCGCGATCTATCGTGGGATCTCATCGGATAGGTACAACGTACATATTTTATGCAATGTGTTATCTACTCTAAGAAATAAGTAATTTTATTTCATGTTGGTAGTTTTTTTTTATATTCATTACATAAATATACAATTAACAAAGAGGATTGCCATGTTGCGAGATGACAAATAACATAATTTAGTTGTTTGTCTCATTACTTTTTTTTATTCGTTTGTTCCTAGTCATTTTTTTATCGAATTTCAACAGTGTATTTATTCACGAAAGTATCTAATCGAAACATCGCATCGTATATAAAACGTATACATATAGCGACAAAACATCGAATGACAGCGCCCAAAGCAACGAGTAAATCAAGGCACGTTTATGTATTTGACGTAAAATTTTAGTACCGTCTGATAATATTCTGATAAAAATTAAATATAAATTAGTCTGTTCTTTACATACAAACATCTAAAAACAAATATTTGTATGACCTACGTTGTTCTGGGTCTGGGTGCTTCTGTAATATGAGTTTCTTTTGAGTTTCTTAATTTGTAAACGCACCCACGACACAGAAGAAATTCTTAGTGTGGGGCAACGTTTTTTTTTAAGAAAGAAAGAATCATAATGGTCACGACCAGCAATTCAGAATAAAGACACAAGAAAATGTCAGGGCAAAAACATGTGAAGAGTTTACTTTCAGTTAGCAGGGCAATAAATAAATATTGATCTTTGATAGTGCCAATAAACCACAGGCTAGCGGCTAGCCTGCCATCAAATACCTACCTACGAAGTTTCTGAGCTAACATTTAGAAGATACGAAAAAGACGCTGGATTCTGACGCATATTTCATTAGTCTGTTGTTATTTAAGATTTTTTTCGTAAGATATTCATGTCTCATATCTGTCTCTTATTTTAAATTAGTTTTCATATATATCTAATATTTTAACCATTTCCCGAAGTTATTGTAATGTTCGAATTTTAAAAACGTTTTCGTTCTGTATGGCACAAATACTGGACATGATAGTTAAAAGTTGAATCATAATCAATAGAACTTGTTGCAGATTTTATGTGGGCAGTGAAAATGTATGTAATGTGTGTATGTGTGTAATAATTTCAATTATTCCTGCTTTAATGCAAGGCCTCAAACCGAACATGCTGTTCATCAAAAGGGATTTCAGACTAACCAGAACCCCGTAACTACAGACGAATATGAAGCATCAATTTACCGAGCTTGTAACCACAAAATTTTGTCAATATTACACGTTCCAGCCTGAAACACATGTCCGAAGATAAAGGAGCTATCAAGCAACAATGATGAGGGAGGAACGTCAATACTGCGGCTCTGCTCGTGGTAGATCACTCCATAAATGGGTTCCCTACGGTTGTGTCCGATTAATTGCATAGGCATTCTCTGCGCGGCTCGCAGACCGGTATGTCAATGAAAGCAATTACTTGCACTCCATACACCTAGAACTACATACTATTACGCGTTAAGCTCCATGCTCGTCATAATTTTAATGGATTGTTGTAACGAGGGTTTGTCTAATCCTGCGTTAATGTCTCAGAGGAGCTAAGTATTATAACGGTGTAGCTTGAACCTTTTATTTCAGATATTAAAAAAAACATAATATCTTGTGCATGTTGCAAGTTTAAACACGAGCAAGTCTATACGTCTTTTTGAATGTATATGTACTTCTTAAGTTTCTTTTGGACGTAACTGACATCGGGGTACGAAAATATCGCAGCCTAACCTGGACTGCAATTTATGTCTAAAACCATGTTAGAGGCCTGAATTAATTTAGACATCAAAAGTTGTCACATTCTCAAACGAAAAAGAAAGAAATTATGTATCGTATCTGCTACTACTAGTTGCAATATGGGCAAAAAGCTTTTTCTGTATTCTCTATGAAAAAACTTCAGAAATGTTGTTTCCTTCAAAATATTTTCTAGGCCACGAACTAGCTGCGCGGCAAGCCTAAGCATTATCTCATATTTAGATGTGATATTATCCTATATAGCTTTTGTTCCTTTCACACTCTAGAATGATGGATTGCTTACCAATAGCCGGATGGCAGCTCGCAAACGTCTACTCCATCAACATAGAAAAAGCGACTTTAAACACGTATTTAGGCTTCGTTCCTCGGCTTAAGGTCCATGTTGCTTTGCATGATCTCGAACAATTTCTTCTACAAAGATGTAAACGCCAATCGATGTGTCAGTGGGCTGATAGGGAAACTTTTCATTTTGCCGATGTACCGCGAGCGATGGTGGGTTGAAAAACAATTTTCTTGCTATTTGAGAGCTCATTTTTAACGTTATTGAGTGGTAACTTCTTTGAGTTTGTATATTGCTTGTTTATTTTGGCAGTTTCCATTGTTTTTTGATCGATGGATCGTTTTGGTTATGTGATGGGGTGTTCCCTTGTTCTTATGTTTAGTATTATGGTCCTGGTAAAATTTGTTTCAGGTTTACCTTCTACGTTAAGAGGTTCTATAAATTTCACCTGAGGAAGAGCATTTTATTATAAAACAAAGTGAATATTCGCTGTCAGAAAGAATGTGATGTAGTGGCTCCTATAAGTTTACTCCCCTATTTTCGTCGACAACACGACCTTCGGCGCCGTTCACAATTTTTCTTCATTTGCCATAAAGTTCAGCTAGATTTCATAGTGGAAGGTGATTCTTCCGAACTTTGTTACATGGAAAAAATGTCAAGATTTTATTATGATAGTCTATTTTCTTTTGCACTTACTGACATAGCTTTACGGGTAATATCTATTCAGGAGATTGTGTCACATTTTCTTTTTAAATTGTTTGAAGACAGGAAGTTTGTTGAAAATAGTAATAAATTAAACAAATATATGGCAGTATGTCTACTTCTGTGTTGTAAGCTTAAATGTTTAATCCTAATTAAAATTAAATGTACGAAAAAAAATTTTTTTTTGTTACTTTTTCATGCTTTAACTACTGAACCGATCATCCTGTTTTATTGTTTTTATTTTATTTTTTTATTGCCAGTTGTACTAATGAAATAAATACAAATGAAATAATGATCATATTATGATAATAGATAGCGCCTATACGATCCGTATTAACCGTCAAATTTAAAATTAACAAAAGCAAAGCCGCAGCAAAAAAATTCGTGAATAAACACAGCAAGAAATACTCGAGTATTTGCATATGAAAAGTACAGTTTGAAACAAAAATAGTCGGGAATATATATTGAACAGATGTAATAAAAGCATGGTCAGTCAATAACGGACCATTCGCTCGGAGCGAGTAAATAAACCCACTAGGTACTAGTAAGTATATCAAGCGAGCCATTTGGTTTCCCAGAAATCACTGTTTCATTTCGAACACAGAATTAAAGGATAACACAGAGTAAGCTTGCAAAAACGTAAATGATATCTATATATATAAAAATGAAACCCGTTTTCCGTTGTCACGACGTAACATGAAAACGGCTTGACCGATTCGGATAATTATTTTTTTGTTGTGTTTGTAACCATCGGGACCGGGTTTTAGACCGGGTCCTCCACCCGTGCGAAGCCGGGACGGGCCGCTAGTTATTTTATGAAAAATAAAAAAGGATATAAGTAGTTAATTATTTTTTATACGCATTAACGCATGCGATGCGCATCGTAAAGATGATTTTTGAGGAAAGAAAAATTTTAGATTGCAAGTGGGATTCGAACCCATGCGCACCATGCACACGCTACCATGAAGCGTTAACAAGGAATAGAGAATTTCGGCTTGCAAGTGTGGATTGCAATGGCCTAGTTGGATATAAGTAGGTATTCTTTTTAGTTTTGTGTTTTTTTTTTCGTTATATACCTTTATGGTGTGTTTGCTTTTGACCTTAGTCTAGGTCAGGGTTGATTTGTGATATTACATATTGTCATACTTTTGGTTCTAGACTAGACCGATTTTTCCAAGATGGTATTCCTTCAAAGCTTTGAGTATACTGGTGAATGAAAGAAAGGAAAATAACATTCATTGATGATGGAGAGTAAAATAATAAGTACCTAGCGATCCTGACCGCCTAATGTATTACAATTCACCAAGCGTGAACTGCATTTTAGCTTCTTTTCTAATAACGTGTAGGCACATATTTCTAAATCAGAACTAACTTTAGCCTAAGATTTCATTTCCTCACTAATATACTTTACCAAACATAAATAGACTCCTACCTACACTAGGTACCTAATGATTCCTACTATAGCTACCTACTATACATAGTTTCGAAGGTATGGCGCCTAAAGCAAATACCTAATACATACCTACCATTACTGACGTATGTGCCTTTAAGCAATAGCTGCGTAGATTTGTTGATGCGTGGCTAGGATTTCAAACTAAGGGTCAATTCAAACCGACAGACGCGACACAGCGCGGCGTTGCGAGCTCGTTTTAACGCTGCCTTCACATTTGGGCGACAGTCGCGAGACAGACGCTGCTTATGTGCGGTTATTCATATGAAATGTGAAGAAATGCGCTTCTACCGCGCTACTGTCGCGCTGCTAACGCCCTAATGTAAAGGCGGCCTAATAGCGACTAAGCCCCTTCGTACACAAAGCGACGCAAGTCTCCGATACCTTACAGCTTTGGTATCCTGGCGACTATCGCAATTCAAACTCATAGAGGATCGTACACAGGCACGCGTCAATGGATGCCAAAGTCGTAAGGTAACGGAGCCTTGCGTCGCCTTGTGTACGAAGGGGTTATTTACTACACGGGGTCATGTCACGTCGCGTCGCGTGTCGGTGTGAACTGACCTTAAGCCGTGAGTACTGATTGTAGGTAATGGTACTAAAACTGGTGTTAACATAAGTTCACTTATCTCTTTTAATAATATTCTCTTTAAATAATATCTTATCTATACATATAATAAAATAGTAGGAAAGTCAAAACTGTACATTGAATATTTTTTTAAAAGAATACTTAGGGTGTGATCTACAATCGATACCGAAGACAAAAATATATTTTTTTGAATTTTTGTCTGTTTGTCTGTTTATCTGTTTGTCTGTTTGTCTGTATGTATGTCCGGGATAAACTCAAAAAGTACTGGACGGATTTGAATGATTTTTTTTTTGTTGTATAGTTATTAAGTCTGGTCAAAACATAGGCTATAATTTATTTTGAAAACTTGAACAACTGGCGCAGAACCGCAACAGACCAGCTAAACTATAAGAGATACAAAAATGGTGCGATAGCAAAAATTGTTTCACGTGATGAGCATTTTCTGCTGAGACAATAAAATTGAAGATCTGGAACACCTGATGTGGAACTCCAAGAGCCCAGCTACACTATAACATGTACAGGAATGACGTCTAAGCAAAGTTGTACAGCCTGATGAGCACTCTCTGATGACGTATAAAAATTGAGGATCCGGAACACCTAATGTGGAACTCCAAGAGCCCAGATACACTATAACATGTACAGGAATGACGTCTTAGCAAAGTTGTTCAGCCTGATGAGCACTCTCTGTTGACGTATAAAAATTGAAGATCTGGAACACCTAATGTGGAACTCCAACAGCCCAGCTCATCAAATCATCATCAAATGAGGCCTCCCACCCCCACTGTCAGACTTGTACTGACTAAAATCCACGGTGTCCTTCAATAGCCCTTTATGTTTCGGGGTCACGGTGAAGGAAATAAGTCCCGCGACCCCGTCAGGCTTTGGCCCTCTGTGAGCCCCGTCATTTTGCTGACGCTCTTTAGGCGCGCGTGGAACACGACGCGCCGTCGACCCGGGCATGGTCCATGGTCGGACAGCGAGTTGTCCTTTACTCACTGTCCGCATGCCCGCGCCTACGGTGGCTGGAGGTCGTCTGTCGACGTCCGACGCCGTGGGCGTCTACCCACTGCGGTTGGGGCGGAGGGAGGACGCTGTCCTCTCGCCCTCGCAGCCCGCCCCTCCTTCACGAGCATAGCTGCTTCGCAGAATGAGGTGACTGCTTTCCACTCCGTCTCGCCCCGCAGCATGTCCTCGACCAATGCCGGGCGCGAGAAATCTCCGCCTATCGCCCAGCTGGGCAGTCTTGCACCGTGTGCTCTACTGTGTCCTCCGGGCGATCTTCGCAGTGGTGACACCCAGGCGTTTCCTCCTTTCTCATCAGACACAGGTACCTCCCGAAACTTCCGTGTCCGGTGAGGACCTGCGTCATGCGGTAGGTAAGGAAGCCGTGACGTCTCTCCACTCACTCCTCAAAAAGGGGTCTTACCGCCGCTATTGCGGCGTGCCCGAGGTATGACGTCTTAGCAAAAGTTTTTCAGCTTGATGAGCACTATTTGTTTATGTATAAAAATTTAAGATAAGGAACACCTGATATGAAAATCAAAGCTATCACTAATTTCACATACAGTGAAATTAGTATATTGAGTATTTTACAATTATACAAATTATAAAATAACATAAGCTGGGATTCCACGCAGTAAAGGCGGTAACAGTTTAGGACCGATTTCGATGACGATGAATATTATTGTACTCTACTGGCCAAAAGCCATTATTTTTTTTGCCGGGCTCTTGGAGTTGGGTAATAGACTTTTCAGATCTTAGATTTTGACGATCCCGTTGTCGCTGGCATAAGCAACAGGATACGCGTACGAAGTCGCGGGCAGAAGCTAGTAACTTATAAGAGTTATACGTTGATAAACAAACTACAATATAAAATCGAGACATTCGAGTTTGACCAACGATTTTAGACCGCCGATGTAAAAGGGGGTCTAACTGCCGGGATCCCGGGACTGTCTTAATAGGTAACAGTGACCCTGGAACGCAAAGGGCAATTTTTAAACACCTCAAACTGGAATACCTCTCAAATATTTACTACTGTTAATAAGTCGTATTTATTACTGTTTATTATTCTTCTGGCGATCAAGAATTTATGCAGGAATAAATTAGGTAAGTAAATTGCTGAAATCGATTAAATATTATTAAAATCGATTCATCCGTTTAGGAGCTACGATGCTACAAACAATCAAAGTTCAATGTTTATTTAAATGGAAAAAAAAACAATAAAACCTACATTCGCGATCAATTACAAAAAAATATTTTTACGGAAATTTTATAGCTGGCAGGACGGTTTCGGGACAAAAACCTTTTAAAATATCCCCTTAATTGCATTACAACAGTTAAAAAAATCAAATTAATTGGATGCATGGAAAGGTTTCTGAGTAACGAAGCTTATACATATACTTCGCGTAATATTTCTCTGTCATGCAAGAGAAAAATCGAATGTACAGTATATTAATAGTATTTATTTATTTTACAGCATACGGTAATATGAAAACCAATGGCCGTACAGGTTAACGGATTAATTTATAAGCGAATAAATGTGAATATTTTATTAGAGTCTGCTTTTACAATGCACGCGAAAGTAGAAACTGAAGTCTAGGAAATTCATGGTTAATAAGGCTCATAATCATCTACTTGATACGCGGACTTTGCCACGTACTTATACTACACTGTATTATTTCTTCTTTTAGTCTTAATATGTACATGACACAAGCTGGTTTAAAAGAGTCGAAAAAGGCAAACAATTATTATATTCTGTCGACTTACACTACGAATTTCTCATGTATCGTGGGTGCGTTTACAAACATAGAAACTCACAAACACATTACCCCCCAGACCCGGAACAGCTACTTGCAGATCATACAAATATTTGTTCTGTGCGGGGATCGAACCCGCGACACACAGCGTAGCAGTCCAATTGCTCAGCCACTGCGCCAAACGTGCGACTTCAACATCAACTAGATTACACGACTCACTCGAAATGGACCCGCGCGATCACAATTTTTTTTTGCCAGTTTTCAAACTTTTTAGAGGAAAAAAAAAAACAATTTAGCCCTTCCGCCTATCACTTGAGACACGGCCATAGGCTCGCGGGTGTTTTATATTTAACCGGAATATGTTTTCCATTTTCTCTTTATGTATACCATGTATTTCATGAATTCACTAAATATTCATGTAATATAATATTACCAGTTATGTATTATTAATAATAATGTCCATTAAATTATTCACGCTAAGAGATTAAGGCTTTAATTCGGCCAATTTAAACTAGCGTTCATATAAAATATGAAGTTGACCTAAATAAGGCGGCTTCATATTTTCTGCGCCATTTATTTCATACATTTACCTACATTAGAGTAGCCTTCACCTAGGTAAAGGCTCAAACGAGATACGAAACGTTCTCTGTGTATAAAGCCGTAAGTAATAACATTGCATAAAAAGTTGGAACAACACTCTTTGCCGCGTAACGGACAATGTTTTCAGAGCGAATACCAAACAATGATGTATTCTTGCTTTTTAAAACCTTGTTTATTTTGTTGACGAATGTACATCAGTTTTCTGTAACTGTGGACTCTGTATACACCTGTACAAACACAAATGGAAAAAGGACTACAATATATGAAAAACGTATCGCTTAGCTTTGATCACCCCCTTTTCAATAATAGGGCCGGGTCCATCCCTTTGTGCCGTCTCTTGCCCGGGGCACATTTACCGGAGAACTGTAATGTGTCCATTTAATTTATAATACGAAAATTAGAGTGCTCCTCGATATATAACCCTTTTCGAAGTATTGAAGGTTTTAATTTATTTAAAATGTGGACAGATGGATTAGCCTTAGTGTGCTGATACGGATGGATTTGTAACTCTTTTAATAATGACAGTTTTTTTCTCAGTCACATGCTAATAAGTAAAAATATAGATTCAAATCATTAGAATGAGAATCAAATGTTTGTTTTAAGTAGTAAATGAACCTTTTCAATACCCGACTCAAAAGTTTGGGCAACTTGTAACCCTGTAGTACAGGTACGGTAGTATTTTTAAATCTTCCCAGTGGTATTATAAACCTAATATCACAAGGCACTGGGCCAGCGTGGTTAATTAGAGCTCACTCCCTCTCACAGAGAGGGGGCCTGTGTCCCAGCAGTGAGAACCTTTATAGGCCGATGATGATTGGAAAGACAAATGTTTGTTTGAATTACCGAATTATTCTGTTCATCTGAAAGGTTTTTGTTGTGTTACTTATAACCCTCTAGTATACGTACAGTACCCCTAGCACGATTTTTCAGCGTTTCTTGTATGAAAAACTGGAACAGCGCCTCTGGTGTGCGAAGAAGGAATTAATTTTTCCCTTGGAAATTGTCAATTTGAAATTGTCAAAATTCCAGTTTACATTACGTCTCAAATACTGGAAACTCGTGCTAAGGGTTTTGTACTATATTTTTAATAATACATGAAACTACAGTACTCAAAGGGTCTTCACAATATTTAATCCACATTTCATTTCAAAACAATAAACATAAAAGGACACCATTTTTGTTGAATCGCAGTCCTTTTTTTAGGCTGTTTTTTATTTACCTTGTCTTCCGTAACAAGCCTTACATAACGTGTATTTGTATTGCCATAACGAGTACAATAAAATGCGGTGTTAATCATAAACAAGCGGGTGACGAGGTCGGCCGCGGTATGCGGGCTGGCAAACAAACAACCAAAAACGAACTTCTTTTATGTGTAGGCCAAGTTTTGGACTGATAGCGATTCACGGTGGTCGTATAAGAATCAGCACCGTACACTTTGCGTTATATGACGTCATCGTCACGAAATTTGGCGCTAGTCGCTCTTATGGTGCGGATAATGTAGGCAGTAAGAGGTTTCACAAAAGCGTACGGCGCGTTGTTGCTGTTGAATGTGCAACCACCTTTAAGCTAAATCAAATTTGAACGCCTTTAAAAGGGACAGTGTAAAGCTGAAGAAATTGTACTCTGGTTATCAGTTTTTACGTGATTTAAGGTTGAAGCTATGGTGCTCCACAGATTTCTGAACGTGTGATGAAATGAAATGTGTGTGTTTTTGAAAATATATATTATAGGTTACAAAATTGCATACCTAGCGTAAAACGCAAGGTTGAAAAATTGCCACACACTTTCACTTAGGTAAACTCATAAACTGGATGTAAAAAAATCCCCTCCTTTTTTAAAGTCAGGCAATGAGAAGCATAAGGGGTACTTTATTACAACGTTATTTAACTGCACTTTCATAATATTTGGCATAAATAACTGTAGTAAATAAAAAAAAAAATTCAGCGTAAAATTCCTTATATCATCCGAATTCTACCCACTCCCAAAACATGTCTACTTTAATATTGCAATATTTATTCTTCTTTACACAGAACTGGATGAATGTTTTCATGGAAAAATCTCTGCTTTACATAAATACTGCCGAATGTTTCCCATCGACAGCTTCCAATGTGAGCCAGTAAATAAAATAAAATAATAAATTCTGTTTCATATTTACTTCAAACGATTGCATATCGCATCAAAAGGAATATGAAAAATCAACAAGTTTCACGACATACGTGGCACAGAGGATTCGTGTTCACGATTGAACAGATATTTAATATTTAAACATAGTAAACGTTGACAGAGCGTCCGAACTAAAACGGTTTTTTTTTTCTTTCTGTTAGTAAAAAAGCCTGTGAAAAGTTTATACTATTAATTTTAAATTAAATAAGTGTAAGTACTAAAATGATTTATGACGGGGCCCCCTCACAGAGGGCCAAAGCCTGCCGGGGTCGCGGGATTTATTTCCTCACCGTGACCCCGGAACATAAAGGGCTAATGAAGAACACCGTGGATTTTAGTCAGTACAAGTCTGACAGTACCTCTCACCCTGCCCGGGGTGGGAGGTCTCATTTGATGATTTTACCACGTACAAACTTTTTTTTTACCACGTAAAAAAAAAGTACTAATATTATTTACAAACTATACATAAAAACAGTCAAATGGCGTCAAAGATATGTCCAGATTGCTGTCAACGGGTACAGTGCCCAGATACGCTGACAGCATTGCCACATTGTATGGCAACGCTGATTCGTTGGCTTACGAATAGGCCAGCCCTCTGGTCACCTGAAGAGTCGACTAACGCCTGGCGATATCCTTAAAAACGTTGGGGGCACTCGGACCCCATGGCCCTAGAGATTCAACCCCTAACGGCTCAAACACAGAAGTAAGTACTAGCTATTTGTATAGTTTTAGTATTGTAGAATTCGTTCAATAATAAGTAATGATAATGTGATTTAATAAGATTTAATAAGTTATGACAAAAAAATTTAACGTTTCAATAAACAATTGTCCGAAAATATAACCGTATGAGTTTAAATAAAATTGGTACACTTAGGTTCGTTGAAAAAAGCTTACAGCAGGTATTTGTGTTTTATATAAAACCTAATCCCGGGATTAAAGTAAATAGTTAGCGAAATGGGAAATAAAATATTTTACACATTTTCCGGACTGACTAATTCAGTTCAGATTTTTTTTATTATTCGAACATTTTTAACCTTTTAGTTTTATTATACGCATGTTTGGGTTGGCACGGAAGCGAAGGTAATGCTAAACTGTACGGCATATTATTATTTTCTATTCGGAAAAGATCCACTCCGCCAATCAGGTGGCCTACAATGACGTCTTAAACCGTGAGTCTTTAGGCTATGGGAAAGAAACAGAGCTACACAAGTAGTCTAACGCCATCTCGCTTCTTGAGCGGAACTACTAACGTTTAACGACGTCAAGCTAGCACATCAGGATGGTAAAATCAAATAATAGGTACATACATGTGCCGTTGCTGAATTTAGTTTTCTGGGTATAGACCAAATGAAAGCCGGATTTGTGAGCAATAGGTACATCTTATATCTACACCATGCCCCATCACTACATAGTATAAAAAAACATACCGTCGAATTGATAACCTCCTTTTTTGAAGTCGGTTAAAAACAAACTAGCTTGCTGTCTGTCTGTCCCTATGTATGCTTAGATCTTTAAAATTACGCAACGGATTTTGATTTTGAGATTCAACAGGAAATTTTATATGTGTTTAACACTAGCAGCTCGTCCTTGCTTCGTACGGGTGGACTTACCTTTTAATAAAAAATATAGCCTATGTCACTCAGGGTGAATGTAGCTACTTATCTAATGATAAAATAATTTAGGCAATTAATATAGCCTTTGTGTTAAATAATTAAAAATAAGTATACACACACACACACACAAAAATACAAATCTTTTTGGCTTACCTCTTACTGTACCTAGACGTATCATTTAGAGATTGTATCCGTGCCAATCCGGGGCGGGTCGCTAGTTTCATATAAACCTGAATTATACACAAGCTGAGTGTTTCAAACCCCAAAATCACTAGCATTATAAATTACAAGTTCATTAAGGGTCTATTGATATCTTATCACGGTCCTAACATCTCATATGGCTAATGAATTTTAATCTCTTCATAATCGAGGAGCCGATCCATCAAACAGACCGGCTGTCGGTCAGACCCTCTAACAAAGGGTTTTAATGCGGTTATCTATCGCTTTGTTAACCGTCTTTCTTCTATCTTTTCTCCTTTCATAATACTTCATGAATACGTCGAATTTTGAGGGTAGATCGTATTTGCTTATCTTGATTATTTAATATTTAAGTAAAGATATTTTTATTCATAGATAAGTATGAAGGTAATAAGGAATACATGCATGATGCACGATCAAAAAAAACGGTCGCGGGTTCGATTCACGAACGGAAAGAATATTTGTATGATCTACAGATAGTTGTTCTGGGTCTGCATTTACAAACATTCAAATTCAACACATAATACATGTATTGTTTTTAATGTTTGTAAACGCATCCACAAAACAGGAGATCTTGCGAGAAGATGTTTTTTTTTAATATAATTATGTTATTGTTTGCAATTATTTTATAGCTAACTTAAGACCGTGGCTTCTCCTGCATTTCATTCAGTAGCTTTCTCACACGTTTTTGATATTTTAATATATATTTTTTCGTATTTGTAACTTGTTACTTTTAAGGATGTCAAAATAACCAGTACCCCTCGCACGAGTTTTCACTATTTTACTTTACAGAGTTTTTCCAGTATTTACAGCGTTTCTTGTATGAAAATATGGAACAGTGCCTCTGGTGTGCGAATAAGGAACCAGTTTTTTCCTTGAAAATTGTCAATTTGAAGTCGTCAAAGTTCCAGTTTACTTTACGTCTCAAATACTGAAAACTCGTGCTGACGGTACAGGTTATTTTAACATCCTTGAAAAAGTAACATACATTCATCCGTCCGTTTTGACAGTTTCTTAGTAATTATAAATAGCAGTAAGAAGATTAATTTTATTCCGGAACAATGAGGAATTGATGTTAACAAAGCAAACAATGTTATAATAAACAACAGTAGGTAATTAAATTTGACGTAACAAAAAGGTAACATTTAATTCCCTGCTTTATGGAGTAAATAATATACAGCTACTGTGAACGATGGCTAATAACGACATTCCTTAGAAAATCTTGCAAAAGACACGACAATATCTATTGTCATTGTATACTAGCTTTTAATTTAATACTTGGCTAAATAAACGCGAATACTTTTAAGCGCCCTTTAAGTCAAGTTTAAATTAAAGCTTGCCTATGTCTGAAATTCGGCAGCATTTATAAAAGCAGGCGAAGAAGACGCAAGCGGCCGCCCGAAGGCACCCTACTGAGTAGATTTAATTAACAAGATATGGGTCTCTTTTAAACCAACTCTACCTACTTACTTTTCGGAACATTGGAGATTAAAATTCAATGAGCCGACGAGATATTAAATAAAATCCGAGACTATAGTTTTACGTACGTAAAGGAGAGTTAATTAATTTTTAAAATTAATCAAGTCGCCTTCGGTGCCAATAAATTCTTTTTGTACCCGTAATACTGATCGGGAATGAAGATCCCATTTTTAAAACTTTGTAATTCGATTAAATTTCTGATGTAAAATTGTTTTCATTATCAATTTTGTTTGGGACATTGTTTCCGCTCGTGAATCTCGTAAATTATGAACTGTATGTTCTCGCGAGCCCTCCGGCCAAGCCGTAGCTGTGTTAAAACGAATTGAAAACCGGTAATCGAATACGCGCAATGGGAGCTATGTCAATATTTTAAATTTAAATATCAAATGGAAGTAGGTACCGAGCGGGTTAATATTTATTTTATTCACCATGTTACATCCATCTCTGTTCGGATTTTAAATAACAAACTTGTTTTAAATTAAAGTATGTACATTTATTTGTGTTCACCGTAATACCACAGGTATTATTCGTTACTTTGTGTTTGTTACTTCCACATGATTTATATAGAGGAAATGACGTCATCGTATAGTGATTAATTTTGGAACCACCAGCTTCCTTCCTAAGTTGTTTTTTGGTTAAATTTCGTAAACACGGCGGTATGAACGATGAATAAAAATAAGGGGGATGTGACACAAGATAAAGGAGGTCACAACTTTGTTGTTACTTTAGAGCCCGAAACATCTTTGGCGCCATCTGACGGCGTAGTTCGACGGGAAAATTAAAAAAAAGCAGAACGCCAGCTGCCCACCTTAATTAGAATTTTTCGAATTATATAACATTTTTTTCGGAGGTCGTTCGTTTGAAGAATAACATAAAATTGTTAATAACTGCACTAAAGCACGGAGGTACAACGCCAGGGATTTTTTACTTGGTACAGAGCTCAGCGTTATGGTGTTATCTTCTCTTCTATTTCTTATTACGGCAAGGAGAGCCGATGTCAACTATTCTGCCAACAAAGAAGATGAATTGGACAAGCAAGTAGTGTGTCTGATTTGTCTAACATTGTAGGTAAATGCTGATGAAGAAATACTTGTAGACAAAAAAAGTAAAGAGAAGTCGGTTAAAAAGTTACTTTAGCTTGTTCTGTTTAAGCTGCTATGCAACTTTGAGACTTGTGGTCAAATGAAATATCTAAGCATTTTCAACAAAGTATATAGGATTTTTTTCACCTTCACTTCATGATTGGTAAAGAAAATTCAGTGACTTGTTGACTACCTAATCAAATAAAGTGCTCGAAGGACTATTGTAAACAGCCTTTTAAAATGAGACCACGGTAAGTCCCTTAAGCTCGGCAAACAAGTACCGAGAAATTCTCTCATTAATTATTATAGAACAATGTATATTATAATAGGTACCCACTGAATTTTAAATAAGAAGGACAGTGACGAAGGTTAAGTATGTTGTCTGCTTCGTTTGTTGTACTTTACCTGAAACAAAATAATCAAAATGTTAATTTGGAGTGAAAAAGATATAATAGAAAAATTAATGATGAAATTTTATCTTCAGAAAACAAACAAATAAAAATATTAAATAAGCAGTACTATCAGACAATTTTAAAACATGCATAGTTTGATACTTAAAAAAATTCTAAGCGCCGTCCACGACCTTAGGCAATGCGACACCCGCATGCATGATTCACCTGTTAACGACCGAAATTTCATGCTACCTGTATGATCTTAGTACTATATTTTAATTGTTTTCTCCTCATGCAACACTTGTGACTTTTAAGCGACCCTATTAGGGCCATCGTCGTCATTCTCTAGCGCTTATTACAATTAGTTCGGGGCGTTACAGAATTTCTTCTTTCTATCTATACGTAATAAAGACAATGCGTAATTAAGTCATTTCAGTTTGTACATCGTAGCCAAGCGACTATATCTGCGGCTAAAAAAGAAGAGAACTGTCAACATGCACTCAGCCACAAAAAAAGACGATATCATTGTGCTAGGCAAAAATAACCCTTAAAACTACCAAACGAAAAAGAATGAAAAAAAAAAGACAACTTCCCAAAAATTCCACATATGACCTCGCAAGCTCTTCAAGCTCTCACAAAAGGCCACATATGGCAACATTTTTTCTTAAAAATAAAATAGTTCTCATTTAAATCCGGACCAGTCAACAGGTGACCCTGGCAACTAGCCAGCACAGCTTGGAACGAGCTGGCTTATCTAGCAAGCTATTGAATATTATGGACTCTTATGGGCCATTTGTACGAGGAGAGTTTTTCATGTGGCGTGAGGTTACTTATAATTAAATGGAAATGCAGATGGGAAATGTTGAAGACATTTCGTGTTATTTACTAGAGCGCACTGGGCTCTTTTAAGTTATGGTACAAATTATGTGCTAGGCGTGATCCAACACATAAAACATAATCAGCCCATGTTCCCATTGTTGGGAAACAGGCCTCCTCTCTATGTGAGAGAGTGGGCTGTCCACTACGCGGGCTCAGTGCTGATTGGCAGATGTGAACTGTCATCATATTTTTTGTTTTATCTACTAGGAATTCGTCCACAAGATTCAACATAGTTTATTACTAAGCGTTCTAATATGGCGTCATTTCTAAACAGACAATCGAAAAAAAATTACAGACAAAAAATGAAACCTAACTACAGTTGACTCAAATGCTCTTCCCAAAAAGCCAAATCAACGAAACGTTTTAGATTTATTACACAAAAAATACACAGCTGATTCTTTATCTGCAACTGACCCAATTCAATACGGATATGCAATCGAAGTAGTAACTAAAAATAAAGGATAAAACTAAAAATCCCTCGTTGAAATGTTTGCAAACACGGCACTGGATCAAGCTGTAGATTACTGTGGAACTAGTACTGTATCCATTTGCCCATTTGCCCACTGGCAAATAAAGTGTTTGTCCATCGATCGCAAACAATACGAGTGCCAGAGCCAGTTATTCTGCAAGATTTTTTATGCAAGCTCAGTTTTGGATAGATTTTTTTAACTTTGCTGTGTAACTAATGTTTTTGGTTTGGGATTTGTGCAAAGTCTGGTGTATTTGGTCCTAGGATTATTTTGCCGATGTGTACATTTATGATTGAGTACTGTACGTTATAAATTCTTTTAGCTTTTGTCCGTGTCTCACGTTCTCACTCACGTTCATTTATGATTCGACAATTAATTTCTAATTATGATTAGAAAGCGGCATTAGGCGGAAAAGTATTTTGATTAGGATACAAGAACAGTAAGAAAAAGAGGTTAAAGAGCACCTCTCTAATGTCCATTTCTGTACACCTGCCAACGTATCCCAAATAAGATGATAACAAACATTCTTACTCATTTTCGCATTTATATTAATAGTAAGGCAGGTAAAGATGCAGAAACAAACCCTCTACAGTTTCAGAATATGGCCAAGCTTACTTACGACTAGAATTAATAGAATGGGGTATTTTGTGATTAATGGTCGTCGAGCCGGATTTTCCCGCAGTCTGGCTTGTGCCTAGTTGATGGCAATAGGCTCGCCCCCTATTACACGTGTCTGGCGATGTGGGTAGACCTCTTAACCCTTCGGGATATCCTCAGGCCCTCGGGTATTAAAGGCCCGGCTGTTATACATTTTTGTAGTGTCCTGTCGTTTTTTATTTGAAGTACTTTTCTTTCTTTCGTTTAAAGTAAACTGTACCATTACTTGCAGACAAATACTAAGGTAGGGAGTGCCTTTAAAGGACACAGTGGCCCTAGCTTGCCGTCTGATCAAGATCCATACCAAGATCGAAGATCGATGAGCGGCGACTTCTACGCGCACCACAAGGAGCTGTCAGCAAACTGACGTCGTATTACTGTCTAAGTAGTTTACTATGACCCTGGAATGCAAAGGGAACCAAAGGAATGAAGTGGATTTTAAGTCCGTAAAAAAATTGTCAGTCCTTACTGCCTCATCCAGGACGAGCGGACTCATTTGAACTCTCCAAAAAAAGCCAAAAAATCAAATATTATTAGTCAGTTATAAAACCATGTTTTGGTTCACCCACCATTGTAATGACGGAGGTCCCTCCCCGGAGACTGCCAGATTTAAATCTGGCACATGTGTACAAAATTTCTATTTCGGCGGGGCGTACAGGATTACATACCTGGCAACATATTGTGGTGAGGGGTACTTAGTAGTTCAAATAAAACATCTTGGTAGAGATGAATTAGAAGGATGACGGTTGACGTGTTAATCTTGGGTGGCTGTGGCTTAGACGAGTAACTACTATCTCCTGGGTGCAGTGCTGACCTGCGGATATTATCTATATACAAGATGAAAATAAATAAGTCAGCGAAGTTGCACAGACTTGATGGATCACCAATTACTAGAATTAGAAATAACTTCGACATAAACTCGGTCGTCTATATCTTTTTTGGGGAGTTTAAAAATCATTAAATCAGTTCTCCCACCTTGGATGAAGTGAAAAATACTGTCATCTCTTACTGATTTCAAGCCATTATGTTTTTCACCTGCACGCTACTAGTAGTAGCATGGCGATTCTATCTCTATTCTGCCAAGAAAAGACAAAGTTATTTCATCGTTTTTTATAAACAAATCGACTGTTTTTTTGCACAAGTATGACACGATTCTTACACCATTAAAGGATAGAAACATATCTTATCTATATTTTAAACATTGCTATGCTTAAATCGATAAAAAACTTTCACGTTCTGTCATTTTGTCTATTCTCCTGTCGACAAAACCCGTTCCTACGGCGCCATGCTACGCGTGCTGCCCATTGTGTCCCATGTCCGCGGTATCTTTGGATTAAAGTCCCAACTAAAACCAACCTTTGAACTCTAAAGTCATTAATATCTAACTATACGTATTTTGTATTTTGTTTAGTTAGACCTATTTTGTCTGTAAAGTTCTGCAAAATTATTTAATTCTGAGCCCATATGGACCTTTCTGAGAATATGTAGGTTATGCTGTGGGAACTTAAATTGGGTTCGAATTGCAATTATGTTGGCTATCTGATTACAAGTCTGTGAAGGTTTGATGCTAGACAAAACTGAAAAATTATTATACAAAGACGTAACCCCTAAAAAATTATGAAACAGGGACTTTCTACGCCCAAAGGGTTGAAAAGTCGACTCAAGGATTACATCAACAGAGCACAGAATTGCTCAGTCATCTAATATCTTCAAGTTTACGGTTCTAAGTAACCTTATTTAAACCCACAAAGCAAATAAACTGTCTATCTAAGTTTAAATTAAGCACAAAGCATTTTCCGGCCTCAGTACTTCTTGATTCACGAACAGTCGACTCATTATTTGAGTTGAACGGCTCGCTTTACTTAAGACATGACAAAGACATCTCACTCCCTCATGTTCTTTCTTAAGGAACAATTTACAATTGAATTTTTCATACACTACTGTTGCACCTGAAATGTTGGAATTATACGAAGTTATTTAAACAGTCGCTGCACTATGAACGTCACGTTGAATTATTCAAATTCTCTTTCTTGCTATTTTTCTTAATAATAAACTCGAATGAACTGGGTTGCAGTCAACTGAAATACTAAAGAATAATATAATCATACATGTTCGTGTTCTAAATTGTCTCCAGACTTATTACCGTCGTAGCTAGTAAGGTAATTGCGGTTGATGCTCGCTAGATAATAGAATCTTGTTCTTTATGTAATGGTTCGTATAATTTTCTCGGCTTTTTCCTCGAAGTTAAGCGCATGCAACAGTTAGCCGAGGAGGCCTACGAGCAGGCTTAAGAACATGACAGTAACAACAGGTAGGCTGGCGAGCAGCCAACTAAGCCTCTACGCTGCTACGCTTTGTGCTACGAGGCTACGAGCGCACGATCGTAGTTGTCTCGCTAGCGCGCTACGCTGCACTTAAATGACTTTCACTTTAGACAGTTTTAAACTTTTGTGGTTCTATTATTCTACAAGAAAAAAAGACAGCATCTTAACAAAAGACAGAATATTCACAAAGTTAACCTTTTCTATCACTATGGCCCTAATTTGATTAAAAGCAGGGCAAGGTTTTAAATTAGTTAGCTAAACAACGCTTGTAATTAAGGCGAATAAAGTTGAGTCGGAGCTCATATTTTCGTCGGATAAAGGTCGGCCGACAGTCAGCTTAAAATTCTTGGCTAGATTCTGAATATTTAAGGGGAGTGGTACAAAGAGTATAATTTACAATTTCCTCGGCGATTTTTCGCGGAGCGGTTCAGCCATACGAGACGAATTACCTCATTCTCATTATATTTCGTGTCACCAAAGAGCACAGTCGGGGTTAAGCGCGCGTATCATTCCAACGTTTACAAATTTTATTACCCATCTCCTTTTGTTCTGGTTTACGGGCGCAGGGCGGGGCGGATTCCAGACTCATTGTGCAGCTACAGGGTGTAAACACGTTTCGTACACATGCTGAACAAAAATAAATCTCTCAATGAAAACATGCCTGTACAAAAACGATGCATCGTTAGTTTACATACAATTCGTTTACACCCGATTGTTTTAGAATAACCCATTAAAAACATTTTACATGAAAATATGAAACAAAAACACGGTCCGTTTGAAAATATTGGAAAGCGCAAGGGCGGTACGGTGAGTCTCATAAAAAATATTATCATGCAGAGAATCGAAAAATAAAATAACATTGCAGTAAAAATAAAAGAGCAACATGAAATAATAATAAAGATTGGTTCGGAGTAGATATTGGATATTATAATCATTTAACGTATGTTTGATGGAAACCTTTTACCCTCACGTTACATTTCAGTTCTCTACTTAGGTATGTATATGCTGAAAATGTTACGAAAGAAGGTAAAGTAAAAAAGTGTTGTTTAAGTTGAAATCCGTGTTGTAAGATTAAATGTAATGTGAGGTGAAAGTCAAATGTCTAAATGTTTTGAGAAGAACTGAATTTGTAATTAGAAAATAAATTCATTCTAGGGTATGAAAGGCACTGACGGGGCCCCCTAAGAGGGCCAAAGCTTGCCGGGGTCGCGTGAATGTCTCAATAGGTAACCGTGGCTCTGATACGCAAAGGTCTAACGAAGGATCACCGTGGATTTTAGTCAGTCAAGTCTGACAGTCCCTCCCGTCCCTCTCTGAGCCTAGGACTCATTTGATTATTTTACCACGATAAAAAAGGGTATGAAAAGCATCTGTTGTTATCCTTCATAATAAGCGTTTATCTTTCAAACTATTACTGAAGCAAATTAACGTAAACTAGGTTAATTTCTAAACGATCTTCTTCAAATAGTTTTCTAAAAGGTACATAGCCAAATGGCAATCGGTTTTGTATTTCTACGATGATTTTTAAAATTAACTTTTCCTTTTTTTACATAAACAAATATCGCTGAAAGAATGTCAGATATATTTGTCATTTAAATACGATTTCATAATCATCATTGAATTACGATTTGACGACACGGTTGGCGCAGTGGATGAGCAATCGACTGCTGCGCAGCGTGTCGCGGATTCGATCCTCGCACGGAACAAATATTTGTTTGATCTGCAAGTAGTTGTTCCGAGTCTGGATGTTTGTGTACATATATGTGATTCTTATGTTTGTAAATGCACCCACGATACAGGAAGATATTCCTAGTGTCCCAACGTTTGTAATTTTTTATAGAAAAAGAAAAAAATATTGAATATGAATAAATGAAATGTCCATCCATCCATGTTTGGACCATCGCTCTGGTTCGTTCCTGGTGCAAAGACTTTCAAGTTGACAATTTTCAAGGAAAACATTAGACTTCGCACACCAGAGGCGCTGTTCCATTTTTTCATACAAGAAACGCTGTAAATATATGTATGAGTGTAAACTCGTGCTAAGGGTACTGGAGTCTTTTGTGCCAGGAACGTCACGAGATGGTTAATTTGATTATGACGGGTTTTTATTTTTTAATTTTTAGAAAAACCATGACTAAAAAAAAATGTCATATACGATGATAATATGTTATATTTTAATATTGATTTGTTTAATACCTACAGTAAAACAACACCATATATATTATGTCAATCTTCCGTCTCCATCCTTCGGATTAGCTAAAATATAAATTCCGAATATGTCTCAAGTCGTCGAATGAATTATGAATCGCATATCGCGTTTCCTGATTCGCAACATATATGTAAGGCTTTATCGGTACCTTTTCAGTACTTTACGCGCTGCGAATAGATTAACAAAGTATTTTAGTACCTTTATTTAAGTTTAGCTTTGTCTCAGTAGTGACTAACGAATTACCGTGGGAGGACTCATTTGATGATTATACCACACACAAAAAAATGTCACTGTAGTGGAAAAAAGTAATGTAGTACCTATTAAAAAACAGAGAGATAAAGTATTAAAATTTATGCCTCTCACTTTGAATTTTTAGTATTTCGTAGCTGCTTTTACAAATATTTAAACTCGCATACTCGAAAATCCAACCAATTACTTGGTTAAGTTTTTTTCCAGATCTATATCTTAATCTTTGTTATTAGTGCACCTATGAGCACTAATAATAAAGAAACATAAAACCTTATATATAAATGTGATAATTAAAATGTTTATAGATGTCTGAACATTGTTAAGCCGTCGTTGAATGTTCCTGTGTAATTAACGAATACACAGGAACATTCAACGTCCCACCTAACATCTACAATCAAATAAAAAGTTGCTATACCCACACCACGACAACCAGTTCTATTTGCAAGGAACTCAAAGATTTCCAATTAATTAATAGGTATCACAACTCAAGTAATTCCATATTGACCGTAGACTCATCATAACTCTTCGCGGTATACTTTTACCGGTATACTCGTACCGTACCGCAAACAAATCGATCCGTAGCGGAATGAAGTACAAATAAGTACACAGACAGAAGTTATTCCACCGGCTCGTTTATCAGGAATCTTTGGAGAAGTTTTTACGGTTTGATTTGTTACTACTCCGTCGATGTTGATGTATGGATGCTGGATGCGTTAGCGGTTCGAATTTGGTTTGAATTCGAATTTGGAACGGTTTTTTTTTTAAGAACGTTGACGAAGCAAATTCGTGGCAGAGGGTTAGGTGCACTTAGTCCCACTTTGAAACTGGGACCAAAGATTTTTTTTTTTGTGATTTGGCCACGTCCTACAAATTTCCCCACTTAAGCCAGGGGGACTTGTCCAGCTAAAGGGTAGAATTCGTCCTACGTCCCAGTTTTGAAGTACGATGAGTTGCCCTCTAATCCTTTGCAGATTGCATTTACACGACGTTATTAATTATAAACTACAACATAAAAGTGATCACTTACCACGAACCGAAAAGAAAGAGAAGAACGCTCTATCTAGGTGTCTTCTCTTTCTTTATACATATTCGAATGTGATCGACTAATTCTCGTTGTTCTCTTATAAAACTTTTCTTAGGAGAATATTCAAAAGAGATAAGTTTCTGAATCCACGGCAACTGCTGTGATTAATAAGATAATGCATATATAAGTAAAAAAAAACATTTAGGTTGTCATTCGCAAATATTTAGGTTGTCTAGTCTTTCGTAGATTTTATCATCTGTGTTTAGTTAGGGCTTCACGCTCTGAAAGTCTATCGCCTCGCTTCGTTTGAACTCCTGCTTATTTGGAAATGCTTAAAAAGTTATATTACCAAATGGATTTCACTGGATGTATACTGATCTACCTGTAGATAAAACTCTTCTTCGTTACAACGTTGTTTTGGTCTGCGATTTCCTACGCATGGATTTTTAAATTAAGTTTACATGTATATTTTTTTTTATTTGACTGGTGGTTAAGCCTATAAGTTAAATTAAACGCTGGCAACGCATTGATGGAAAGTGCATTCAGTTACAAACAGCATTTTTATGTGTGATGTGTTTACATACACAAGATGAATTTTTCCGTGTACCGCACCCTATACCGTTCCTGCTTCAGTATAGTGTGAGGCCAAAAGAACGTAATTTTGTGAGAAATGAGTCGCAGAATTTCGGTCGCTGTCATAGAAAAAGTATATCGCGACGCAAAATGAGTGATCTGCACCGTGCCGTACCGTTCTGCAACTCACGACTCAAAAAATTATGCTCGTTTGGCATCACCCTTAGAGTCTGAACTCTTTCTAAAATAACACTGAATTCGTACAATGAAAATGTAAAAATACAACTTCCCTGAAAAAGTTAAAGGCGTTAGATATCCAGATCTACTCAGTTCGTTAAAAACGGGAAGATGATTCGAAGAAGACAGTAATAATACAAGATAAATATCGTCGAAAGCTTTGTATTTTATCAACGAATCAACTCTCCGCTCTCCCAATGAGAAAAGGGGTTCGACAAAGCGACTTTTTTAACGAGAAAAAACTCTTATTTAAATTAGAAGATAAGTAATACTGAGTAATATTAAGGTTATTCATTCAATCCATTGGATTCTGGGGCTGTAATGTCGTTAAGAGCACAATGGGAGCCGTCCCGCCCGAAATGATCCGTGACGAAACTCGCCGAAATCAATTTAAAATACTTACTTACTCTTGTTAAATCTTGTGATGAATGGACGCGACAGCCATGACGGTGTAATATAATAAATAAGTTAAAGTAATTATGCCTGGCTTTATGAACAGTCAGCGGAAATTCAATGACATTTATGGGAAGTTAACGCGAATCAAGTGAATGGTTGTGCGTATCAATATTTTTTTCTGCATCATTGGTTCCTTGTGTGCGTGAATATGGATTCTTTGAAGCGTAAATTACTACAAAAAACTGGCATTACTTCAATTATTTTAACAGTGATAGTATAATACGTTTTGATTCGAGGTTCACATTACATTATTGAAATAATTACCAAGGTAATTACATGCTGTACCTAGAACGCAATTCATATTTTAAAAAGCCAAAATACGCTGATGTATGATCTAGGTAAGTTTCTTCAGAAAGGACAGGTACGTAGTGCTTGTAAACGGGACGAAGTGAAAGTAGTACGTTAAGACCGGGACAAGTGGTTATGGCCATGAGAAGAAGCCCTGATAAAGAGTCCCGTTTTAAAATTTCAATGTTAGGATTGATTGGGTTTTATCTCCTAGCAGTGCACCCCTAGCGGTAATGTCACGGTACCTCAGCCTACACCTGTGGTGACGACTGAGAAAACCTACTGGTGGCGGCAGACCTAACGATAGTCGACTGGCTAGCGACACACTACACGTTCCGTGAGTGCGCAGGAGTTCCAATACCTTGTGGGTGAGCTCGCTACATTTTAGGCCTTATCTTTGCCACAGAATACTTAATAGCATTACGTACAGAAGTGTCACTTCCCAAATACAATCAAATGTAAAATCTAAACTCGAGGGAATAGAGTACATTTTAACCAAATATGTAGGGAGCGCGTGGCAGGTCTGACGCACCCCGCGGTGTAGGTATGAATCTGCAAGCATGCGCGGACGCATCGTTGACGGGTTTTAGAGTGAAGTAACACTAAACACTTTTTTAAACTATCACGGTTTGCTTCATAACTTAAAATGTCACTTACGGGATATCTTCCGTGATTATTGATTTGTTTGAGTTCCCGATATTTCAACGCTGTTGCAAGCGTCATGATCGCGGGTTGACTCAACAACGCTTGCAACAGCGTTGAAATATCGGGAACTCAAACAAATCAATAATCACGGAAGATATCCCGTAAGTGACATTTTAAGTTATGAAGTAACACTACTGTATACGTAGTACTACTTAAGTATTCTGTGTGTTTGCTTCTAGGTTAGACACCATAAAAAATAAATGAGAAAATATAAACGATATTCTTCAACAAAAACTATTCAGTTTAACTCCTATTACCTATTCAACGCTATATTTGAAAAACCTGTCACCAGTCGAAACTAACTTTTCAATTTCGGCCGAAAAAGGTATTTAATAGAGGATATGGGTCAATCTAACAAGACCGACCAAAATGGAACACGGAACGGACAAGCGCATAGCTCCGCATGAAATTCATGACAAACAAAGACCAACATACCGAACATGAATACGGTACGGAGAATAGCGTCAAAAGTTCACCTAAAAAGATTGAAATTCATCGCAGAATTGTACTGATTGTGGTCTTTGTTGATTCTACTTTGAATGTATCGTGAGTCTTTAGGCGGTGGGAATAAGACAGAGCTATCCAAGTCGTCTAGCGCCATCTCGTGCCCTGAGCGTAACTACTCACGCTTTAAGACGTCATGGTAGGCCACCTGCTCGCCCGCGCGGATGAGCGGATCAATTCGTGAGATCGTGTACGTGCGTGTGATTCACTTTACCACTTCGCTGTATCTACTTCTTGAAAATAGAATAGGCATTTAGGTAAGGGTGAGAGGCAGAGGCAGGATAATAAGGCCAGAATAGAAGGCAGGATAGAAGGCTAATGTCCAAAAGTGGTCTGCAATAGGCCGAGTTGATTGCTTGATAAAAGAGAATGAGTTTTATCGTTTAGGTACTACCAGAGCAAAAAGTTAGTTATAGGAAAGAACACGATTTGCGATTTGATAGGCCTATACATATGAACATAATACTTATTTTACCTACTTATAGAGAAAGTTAGCGTTTGTTTAGAAACCTAGGCTCTTTAGCCAATTGATCACACTCAGGCGGTACCAGCAGGTCTAATCAACCTAGTGCGTAACGAAACAATATTTTAGTAACACTACTTCTAAAACTATCAAACGTTTTTACCATCGTTTTTCGACAACCCATTAAGCAAAACCAATACACCGACAGCTAGATCTTCAGTCAAGAATCTTAAATGATAATAACCCCAGTACACACCAAGGGTACGCAGTACGCAACAGAGGTATGCGATACGTAAATACACGTAAATAGCGTAATCCTTGGCATAAGGGCTGTAAGCATCGTCGCAAGTCTCGTCATCGCGGTATAACAGCCGCTATTGTAAACGGACTTATTGTACTCCGGGATTGGTTTCCCAACGAAGAAAGCGCCTGGGAATCGATTTAAAATTTTCCTTGAAAGAACCACACAACAAAAGCGGTTAATACTTGGATTCAACGTATCTGGAACATGGGGTTTTTCATAATTATTTATGATAAATAATTATGAAAAACCCCATGTTCATGTGATTTTTACTTTTCCATTTTCTTTCTTTTGTCTTTCGAATGAAAGAACGTGGTTTGAGCTTTATTTAGTTTTCTTTAAACAAAGAATCATGGAAATAACAGACAGAATGACTTTACCTCAACGCAAATTAAATGTAATTACGCAAAATTCAAGATTTTTAGTGAATTTACTAGGAACATTCATTCATCATCAGCCCATAAAATGTTTCCACTGTTGGGACACAGGATCTCCTCTCTGTGAGAGGGAGTCATAATCTACCACGTGGGCCAAGTGCGGGTTGGTAAATGTCAGTCTTTGAATTTTTAATTCTAATAGGACATGGCGGTTTCCTCATCATACTTTCCTTGACCGCTAGGACTAGGTTCATACGTTATTGAAATATAATAACATAGTTTACATGAACTGTCGTTTCAAATCAGTTCTAAGAAAACCGAGCGAACCGAAGCGACCGAACGCACAAGCTTTTAAAAATGATTTTCTCCTAATGTATAAACTAATCCATCGTTTCACGACAATGCATACGTCGGATTAGTGAAACCAATACTACGATGTAGTAACAATTAATTAGAAAATGATTATGCATACAAATGAAAAACAAAGATGTTTCTGTGTTTACACATGTTCACAGATATCCCAATGTAAGAATAGTTAAACATGTCTACCAATACATATTGTGTCTTTACAGATATCACTCCTGTATGTACCACCGTTTACAAAGCCGGACCACGATATCAATACGGAGAGGATGGAATCTGTATCACATATACATTGTCCACTACATCTACACATATATACATACAGTTATATATTCAATGCTTCGGAATCGTATAGATGGATTAGTTACCAGCGCTTGGACCTTAACTATTGAGCTCTGAAAGCCACTGTTACGAATAGTCTATACTTGGACAACAATGTAGATGTTACTTTGGGCCATTAGTAAGATAGGTATTAATTACTGCATTGGTCAAAGGATGCAATTACTGCCATCATCTGTGAATGATGAAATGAATAGTTACACAATAGCGACAAAAATACACTACTACTTTAAAGCAAAGTCGCCTTCCACTGTCTGTCTACTTGCCTCTATGTATAATTATATCTTTAAAACAACGCAAAGGATTTTGATGCGGTTTTTTTAATAGATTTAGTGATTCAAGACAAGGAAGGTGTTCGGGCGTCTTCACGGGACGGCGAGCCAACACTTCGCAACCGATCTCCACCGACGGCACGCGCGCTCACTCCTTAGTTCCCAACATTGTAAACCTATTTGGAATATAATTATTATAACTACAGTCCACTGCTTTATTTTAAGTCCTAGATAGGTCCCTAACAGAAGCTTTATATGTATAAAACATGCATAATATAGTAGACGGGTCGCTAGATATTAAAAAGCAAAAAACTGTAACATTACAGAGAGTGTCTATGACGTTATACTTTTTTGATTAAAAAACTATAAGTATAATATCTAATAGTATTAAAAGATCAGCTGTTGAAAATAAGAAAGGAGGGATTAAACAGTAGGTAATGTTAAGAGCCCTATTACAAAATGAAAGAACACAGTTTCTGTCAATTTGACATCGTGTTGCCCCCCGCATAAAAACAAAACACAATCAACACAGCTACGCCTCGTATACCGGGATGAAAACAACATGAGCTTTTGCCACTTTTCTTTCGAATAAACAAAGTGAGATCCCGGGCTTCTAGACACTACTTATTTTCTTAGTAACGAAGCATAATAAAGATTATTCAATTCTATTCTATAATACGAACAAATAATATCTTGTTATGATATCTTTCAAGTGTTAATTTTATTTCTAGTGAGTATTATTATTATCATTATTTTTTTTTAATTACATTTTTGAAATTATTTAGAATTTACGATTTGATGTCTCTTTAAACTTCTAACTTTTTCAAACGTTTTCTTCGGCTTATAATAATAATATAATATAATAGTATTCCACAACTATCACACAACGCCTCAATCTAGTTAGTCCCAAGCTAAGCAGAGCTTGTATTATGGGTACTAGACAACTGATAAACATACTTTTATATTTCTAAATACACACATATTATAGATAAATTAAACCCAGACACAGAATAAAATAAATGATCGTGCTCCTCACACAAACATTTGTCCTGGGTGAGAATCGAACCCACGACCTCCAGCATAGCAGTCAGGGTCACTAACCACTAGACCAACAGGCCAGTCAAGTTATACATTAAACAATCATTTACGCAATGTATTCAGAGACTTAAGCAAAACCAGACACTTGGGGTGATTAAGGTGACAGATAGGGATATAGCCAGAAGAGGTCGGTTCAATCGTCTAATATTCCCAACCAGTGATTCAAAATATTTGAAACTGGTGTCAAGAGACGGGTAATATTACCAAACGCCACTCAGTCAGTACAACTACAGTATGACCTTAGTCAGTACAAGTCTGACAGTACCTCTCGCCCTGCCCGTGGTAAAATCATCAAATGAGACCTCATTTGATGATTTTACCACGTAAAAAAAAAAAAAAAGAGACGGGTAATATTACCAAACGCCGTGATCCAAGAAACTGAGAAGAAACTGTGTAAGGCCCAAGAAGACCATCATGTTCTTTAAACCGCACAAAGAGAGCGATAAATCTACTACGCGGACCATATAAATTCATTGCGACAAGCCACAAGCACCCCTATAATAGACAAGACTATTTCAAATCGACACCATGAAGATTTTAAAAAATTCAACAAGATGTTTTTTTTTACGTGGTAAAATGATCAAATGAGTCCTCCCACCCCAGGCATGGTGGGAGGGACTGTCAGACTTGTACTGACTAAAATCCACGGTGTTCTTCAATAGCCCTTTATGTTCCGGGGTCACGGTGATGGAATGAGTCTCTCGACCCCGGCAGGCATTGGCCCTCTGAGAGGGGGCCCCGTCATTATGCTGACGCTCTTTGAGGCGCGCGCGGAACACGACGCGCCGTCGACCCGGGCATGGTCCATGGTCGGTCAGCGAGTTGCCCTTTACTCGCCGCTCGCATGCCCGCGCCTACGGTGGCCGGAAATCGTCCTGCGACGTCCGACGCCGTGGGAGTCCACCACCGCTGGTGGGGCGGAGGAGGGACATTGTCCTCTCTCTCGCACGGCGCGCCTCCTCCTTCGCGAGCATGACTGCTTCCCAGTAGGAGGCGACAGTTTCCCACTCCGTCTCGTCCCACAGCATGGCCGCAACCAATGCCGGGTACGAGAGGTCTTCGCCTATCGCCGCCGCCGGTCACGTCGTTGCTCCGCCCAAGCGGGACAATCCTGCACCGTTTGCTTGACTGTATCCTCCGGGCGATCTTCGCAGTGGCACGCAGTGGTGACACCCAGGCGTTTCCTCCTTTCTCCTTAGACACAGGTACCTCCCGAAACATCCGTGTCCGATGAGGACGTGCGTCCATCCAGCTACTCCTCAAATAGGGGTCTTACCGCCGCTATTGCGGCGTGCCCGCAAGAAGATGCTTGGTCCGCCTGCTATAGTTGTTAACTGTAGCGCATGGCGCAAATCGTTAAACATTTGCAAAGGAAATAATATAATGTTTCGGTGAGCTCTAAATTATGCTCTGGGATGGTTATTTCTATCTCGTAAAACTGAGCTTTCATTTTTTAACGAAGGTACGTAACTGTCCAAAATTGCGTTAAAGTGTGGTACAACTCCATATTATTCCATATGTCCGTAACGACAGCCTCCACCTAGAAAACCCACCATCCTTCAGTTCATGAAGCGAATTTCCAAGCGCTTCTTTGACTCAGCTATTAGGCACCCCAATCCCCTGATCGCATCGGCCGCCCGATACGAACCATCGCGTATCAGCTCCATTCGCCGCCCTAGGCATACCCTTGTAGACCCGGATGACCTCATCACCCTCCTCCACAGACACAGATCGACTCCGTCATTCCGACCTCGCCGCCGAGGACGCCCGTCGCGACGCCCAAGTCAATGCCCCCCCGATCCTTGCAAGAGCCAGCCCGTGCTGCTGAGCCTGTAGTTTTAAATTAGCCCCTAAATAAGATATGATTGTGATCCAGCCTGTCCCTTGCGCTGTCCTCCCTCAGTGACGCCCTAAGCCGAGGTCCGTACCCCACAGGGTGTGCCCTTAGCGAGTGGTCACTTAGTTTGTAGTTTTTAGTTTTAAGCGCCTGGCTGGAGACCTTATAGAAATCAATGGCATCCACAGAAAAGTCCTGTTAAGCAGCACATAACCTCTTCTAGGTTGACCTGCGAGATGCCATTCAAAAAAAAAAAAAAACTTCCATTCGCACAGCAAGTACCTGATTCGAGTTCATCTTGGATCAATCGCGACTAACAGTGCATAGATTTGGTGATGCTCGAATTACGATGTTACTGTTGGTCACTCAGGCTTTTTACCTGATTTCTATTGAGAACATTTCACCTTCAATAAAATAACACAGGGTTTAAGAGAAATTGTAAAAAAACTCTTTGGCGCATTGAAGACGGTATTTTTTCGATTTTATTATGAAACTTGACACATTCCTGTAATTTCTAACTTTTCATTCAATTTCGTTTATTGGAATGCTTACTTATTTCTGAGTAGTGCCTATAATCATGAATGAAATTCACAAATATCAGGCGAAAGAACCATGGTCGAACTTCAATACTGCGTAGACGTTATTTTTTTTCGCAAAAAGGAGCCAATCCGACCCGGTTCTATCTCTCTGAGGTATAACCGTAAAAATGACAGACCATCTTGACTTTTTTGGGGTACCGTTGACATTGACCCTCAATATTAGTCCACTTACTGAGTTGGCTGCAAAATCCTTGTCAAGCGGTACTTCACGCCTGAACAGTTGATGAACTTGTATAATGTTCAAGTCTGGTACATGGAGTGGTACCGGTTTGCCAAATCTACCTCGATGCACTTGCGTCAGTTTAAAAGCGCCCGGCATTGATCGAGGCCACGATCTGCGGGACGAGACGGAATGGGAAGTAGTCACCTCCTTATGCAAAGCAGTCATGCTAGCGAAATAGCAGGTGGAACACGTGAGGGAGCGAACAGCCGCGTGACCTACGACGCCGGGAAGCGATTTCCAATCAGAAAGGTAAGCCTTGAAGAGCTGAGGCTTTCCGTGGTCACTGGATTGTCTTATCACTTGCGGGTGACCCTGGAACGTAAAGGGCTACTGAAGGACCACCATGGATATTAGTCAGTACGAGTCTGGTAATAAATCCCGTCCCGCTCGAGATGACACATTTGATGATTATACCACAAAAAAAAAAATACAATGCAGCTGCCAAAACGAAACACCCCATTTTTTCATACAAGAAACGCTGTAATAACAGGAAAGACTGTAAAATTGTGAAAAGTGCTAGGGGGAAGAATCAATTTTTCACAGATTTTCGGGGCGCACGTTATAGAGCCAAATCCTGCCGGCGTCGCGGGACTGTCTTGTCAGGTATCCATACACCCGGATCGCAAGGGGTTATTGAAGGACACCGTAATTTTTAGTCAGTACAAGTTTGAATGTCCCTCCCGTCCTTCCCAGGGTGGAAGAGCTGATCTGATGATTTTACCACGTATTAAAAAGCCATATCACCAGGGTCATGGCCGGTGGTATGGTGGGTCCGCAGCGAGCTATATTATTCAACCGAACTGGAAGTTTGGGAAGTTGACAAGTCTGAAATTACATTTAATTACCAATTCAGAAATAATGCTATTTGAATTATTTACATTAAATATCTAGAATTATATCCACATTCGAATAAAGGGAAAATACAATCAACATTAATATGTATGTTTACATTGCAAACAGATCAGAATGAAATAAATTCAAAATACTAGCTTGTATCAAAAAAGGTTAGTCACGCTGCATCCTTGGCGATCGGGAAAATTACTGGCCACCACTCATGACCTGCGGAAAATTCGAGGTACTACATGTTTCATATGGACTTTGATGTTATAACAAAGATACTAGCGCCGCGTCTAAAGGTCATGAATGGTGGCGTGTATTTTAAATTTTAATGATTACGTGACTAATGTCAAAATGGTCGGGAGCGATACGTGCTCCCTCTGAAAGCGCCCCGCGCTGTCTAAATCAAAGAACAAACCGTTCTTGGTTTTATATTGAATTTTGTCATTGCATATTTTAATTATTTTATACTATTATTTTACTTTTAAATGCGCTAATTATTTTTTTAATGCAAGCTAACATAGTAACCTTAGTTATTCAATACTTTTTGATTGAATATTAAGTAAATATTGATAGATAAAAAATATAATTTCGGACGAAAAAATGTCAAATTCTTCCTGTTTTCCAGAATTATTTTTGGTGTATTTCTGAATGAAAAATAAAAATCTGATTAATACACTCCAAATATAAACTTTCAGATGTACCATGGACATTTTCAAATGTTATTTTACTATTATACATTCCATGTAATTCAATACAAAAGTATGACAAAAAGTAGAATTTTATGAAACATCCTTTGCAGAGACAAGGTTTTTACTCATGTATATAAACAAATCTAAAAATGTTTTCAATACACTCCACGCAGAAATAATCAAACTTTCTCGTGTATATATTTTTTTTTAATTTGTGGTCATATCCTACCCAGAATCAGGTTCAAAACCTTGCACAAAAACAAGGAAACGTGTGATAGCCCTCTTAAACGTTTTGGTGTACCAGAAAGTATATTCTATTTTATTCTAAACTTACAGCAAACTATTGTAGAAATCTAGCAAGTCACCCATGTTTTAAAAATCACTAAATGAGTCCTCCCGCCCTGGGTAGAGCACTGTCACTGACTAAAAACCACGCTTTTTTCCAAATGCATTTTGCGTTCCAGTGCCGCAGTTCCAGTACACATCAGATCTCGTGAACTACACAATGATCACACAGAAATAAATAGTGGATTTACTTCATGTAACTACCTAGAAATATAAAGAGAAGTGGCTATAAGAATAAATACATTCGAGGATGTATATAAAAATAAAGTAACTTTTTACTTTGTTTCAGCAATCAAGAGTTCCGTTTACTACGTATTTTGTACTCAAATAAAGATTACAAGTACTACTCGCCCACTTACACGAACTATATAGTGTAAACCTGCTGCGGTACGTAGTATGAAGACCAGTGGTTCTCAAGTTTATGTACAAAATGACCCCATTTCGGGCTTACTGGAACATGAGTCAAGTAACTTAATTAAGGAATGAAAAACGCTCACTAAAGGCTAAAATCACTACATAAGTATCCCTGTTCTTTCATCTAAGTTCGAATAAAAATTCTATATAATTATTTTCAATACTTATTATAAATGCGAAAAAGTAAATGTCTGGGGTAGCAAGCGAAGTGAATTTCAACAATATTGGCGGAACAATAAACATCCACTATCTAAAATTAAAAGCGAATACTATAATTCATAATCTATTTCCCACGTAAATAAATAATCCGCTCATCAGAAAAAAATACATTTCCCAATTTTTGGAGCTGAAGAAAATGTTCTTGCAGGAATAGGAGCTTATGAAGGGTGCGTAAAAATGGCCTAGTTTGGGAAACACTGCTTTAGACAACATAAAGCCCACCGTTATATACCCGCCATATCCACACTTTGGTATTCATTGACCGTAAAAATATTTTCTATTTTGCGAGATTGAATTTTCCCTAACATTGTTTGTAGGCGTTCTTTGCAGGTAGAGCCGTATATAAATTTTATTTTTATATGATACTAGTTATCCGCCCCGGCTTCGTAGGATAAAAGTACTTAATTATTAAGCCTATATGTTTAATTATATCTCAAATTGATTAGGAAGCTTTACCGATGAATGCTCTCAAGGGTTTTGACTTTTTCACATAATTTCAACTATATTCATCATATTTCAACCAAAGTACAAAAAAAAACCTTAACAAATAAAACACCAATACCTTCCCCACGAGTCACTCTATTTATTACTGAAAACCGCTTAAAATCCGTTCAATACTTTTTGAGTGTATGGCGTACAGACAGACAGACGCGACGTGGAACTGTATTATAATATATAGTGATACGCCTTTCTGGTTACCTTCTTTACAATCATCCGTGATAGTGTGACGGTACTGAGAAAGTTGTCAGTCATTTTCACGGTATTTTACGTTGGAGTAAATCTAAGGATATGATCGCGTGAAAGTGGATGGTTCAAAGTGACGTTTTTCGACTTCTAAGTTACCTACTCGTGTTTAGATAGACTATTAAGTTACCTAAATAACGTTGACAAAGAAAGACTAAACACAACATGGATATTTATTACTTTCTCACGCAAAAACAAGTGAAAATGTTTGATGGAAATTGGCACAATGTGTCAATTTCCAATCTATGTCATAGGTTTTGTTATTTGTTTTTCGAGGCAAAATCATCAAATAAGTCCTCCTACTTAGGGCAGGGCAGGAAGGCGAGGACTGTCAGACTCTTACTGACTAAAAGTTACGCTGTCCCTCAGTAGCCCTGTTACCTTATGAAACCGTCCCGCAACAACTGCGGGTTTTAGTCCTGAAAGTTGGGCCCGTCAGATTGCTGACTGCTCTTTGAGGTGGGCATGAAACACGTGTCATGATCGGGCGGCAAGTCACCCATTTAATTTATGACCTAAATTACAAGAGATAGAAGGCAGATACACTGCACTATGCCTAAGTTCTAAGAAAAATAAATAATTATCATTTACATGCTAACGGGAGATCACTATCGAATCAGTGCTATTATTAATTTAATTGACTGAGTTTTATTGCTTATCAGAAGGTAACGTTAGACTGATATTGACGGCGTGTCAAGTAGAGTATGAAAGACCTAACTGTGATACTAATTAAGCATGCTAATTAGACCTATTATACCCAGTTATGATGAGAGCTGTGGTGGCCAAGTGGTATCGGCGCCGACTTGTATGTCGTGGGTTCAAATATAACAGGCACATGACTTTGTGTGTTTTATTTCATCACCACTGCTCTCAAAACTGTGAAGGAAAACCTCGTGCAACACATCCACCAATCCGCACTGGGCCTGCGTGGTGGTTTATAGTCCACTCCCTCTCGCTGAAATGAGGCCTGTGTCCCAGCAGTGGAAACATTTATAGGCTGATGATGAATAGGTATATTTGTTCTAGCCTATGCCCGGCTTGTGTTGAATTCCGTTATATTATTATTTTTATCCCGATAGTATTAGATAGTGACGAATCTACTATGTAATACTATCAGGATAAGCTATCAGGGCACCAAACTTCATTTAAAAATTCATCCATACATATTCAGAAACTCTCGCATTTGTTATAATATTAGTTAAATGCGTGCCTCAACCCTTGACCGTATCGATCTTATCATCAAACAGATAGATATCAGTTGCAATCTGTTCAATACAATCACTTAATCGGCTCTGAGGATGTGTACTTAGATATAGAGCATCATCTCTTAGTGTAATTATGTTGCTTAGTAGCAGGTTTAATAGATTATTAATATACAACATGTACCGTCTACAAAAAAGGGTACGGTAATACTTAGGTTCAATTTTGAGATACTAGTGTGGAATGGAATGTAGTAATTTTAAAATGGGTACTTGTTATCGAATCGTATACAAAGTGCGAAAATTCGCGAGCATACGCGAGAATTCGCTGAATTGTTTTCGATGTAGATATTATAGATTCAACAATCGATCTTCCAACAAGCTTTTTTTTTGTTTGTCGTTTAGTTTGTCCTACACAATTTTTGCCACTGCTGGGCAAAGACCTCTCCCTTATTCTTGAAATGCTTTTTTCGAGCGTCCTCTCCGAGCAAACATCGGAGTACGCGCTGAGGTCACCTTGCTACAATTTTCAACAAATCCCACAAAAGGACAATAAGTGACCTACGTCTTAAAATTACAGCTCTTTACTAAAAATGCATGCATTGGACAACATAAGACTACAAAGGGCTGATTGATAGACAGTGACAAAGCTTCTAAGAAGGGATTCCAAAAACTGGTTTACAATTCACTATGAAATTTTAACACGTCACCGTCTTTTGTCGCTTCAAAGGACCCAAATTATGAAGCACAAAGGTGACTGGGTGACCTACGTGAAATTTCAACGAGACAAAACTTAAGGTCAATTCTAGAAGGATATATTATTGGATATTAAAGCCATCCTTTCACAATTATGACAAGTTTTCTCTCACTTTAAAAGTAGGTTATATTATCCGAAACGCACCTTTAATAGGATATAATAATTATAGATATATTTAATTTACAGCTTGGCGATCATAATCCTTAATTCAATAAATGTTTTAGATACAATCAGCTTCCATTTATTAACAAACAAATCCATTCCAGACTTGATCTCCAAAGAAGCGTTCGCGAAGGTTCATTGAGCTGCAGACGGGACATTTTGCTTTCCAGGGTAATTGTAGTACAATTTCACCAACACCGTCATCTGACGTCACTCAGTAGCCAAAAAATTCTTGTATCTCAGTTACTACAATTTAAAACGTCGCCGCCTTTTGTCTCATCATACCGAAATTCAAAGTCACAAAGGAGACAGGGGTGACCTACGTAAAACATCAGCGAGACAAAAGTCCACATAAGTAAGAAAACACTTGGAAACTGTCACACATTAGGTATAATGTGCGAGTGGACAAAGTACATTAGATGACAAGACACATTTTTGCATGAATACTCTCTGGACTGGACTCCCCACTTTGGTTATTTGTTTTTTGGAAAGAAATAATATTAACGTAAATGTGTTTTGTGGACAAACTTTTTAAGTTGTCTTCAGTTGTTTTATGGATAGGTAATCCATAAAATAATTTTACGGACCATATTATATTATATAATAGACCATTTTATAATAGACCATTTTGTAGGTTCAAAAACACTAGTGCAACTAAAATAATCCTACTTTCTTCTTTCAGAGGGCTAAAGCCTGCCGGGGTCGCGGGACTCATACCATCACCGTGACCCCGTAACATAAAGGGCTATTGAAGGACACCGTGGATTTTAGTCAGTCAGTACAGCCCTGCCAGGGGTGGGAGGCCTCATTTGATGATTTTACAACGATAAAAAAAAACACTTTCTTCTTTAACTATTCTTCTATTGTAGATATTATTGAAAGAGCTTCAACAAACTTAACACTCATTCTGTTTTATTATCTGCTTAAAATCACCATGGAAATTAAAATAAAATAACAATACACAAAAAAAAGGCTTCTATCTCAGAACATATCAAAGCAATTCTTACACAATATCATTTAACATAATACGCGATATTAATCGGATCACAGCTCCATGTAATTACATACGTTCGTCATACACCTGTGTTCGAACCATTAGTATACAACATGGTAAATGGGAATTGTAATCAATCGGCCATACAATGGGGACCGGGCGTCTACACGATGGACAATGCTGGGATGACGGACATCACGATTGGCGAATGCCGATGAGTCTCAATTACTGTAAGATGGTCTGACTGGCTTTGTTACGAAATGTTCGAGGTTGCATGTATCTACACATAGCTATTGATGTATCTATGTTTTGTAACTGTATGATTATATAATGCCGACGAAATTTAATTGCAGTTTCTAAAAATCCTGCTTGATTAAAATCTATATTGAGATCACGATTAAGACACCCCGTCTTTTGTTCAATATAGATCTTGTAAGTAGCAATGATTTTTACTATGAAAATAAAATCATTAAATGCTGATGAGCCAAATTTTATTTCGTAGTACCTACCCGAAGAGCTCCTTTGTGCGTGGTTTTCGAAAGTTTCCGAAAAGACTACGTTTTTCAGACACTTTCGAAAACCACGATTTCCAAGGCTATGTTATCTATTTTCCGTAACTTTTATACAACCATTTTTGACATTTCCGACATCATCATCGATGTTATAATAAGTATCATTTTAAGTAGATACACTAAAATTTTGAAAACATAATGGACTACTACATGAATAAATCACCACTACCAAACATCAAATATTCCACAGCATACAATAACCACTTATCGAGTAATTAAATAAATAAAATCGTTGCCGATACTTGAAAATTAATAACCATTATGGCGTCATTACGCATACGTTCTTAATTAAAATGTTGAAATTATCTGTAAACTAAACTGTGTAGTATCGCTCAATTAGTTTAATTTATCGACGATTACAGTAACAAGAGTAGGTTTTGAATTTCGGATTATTGATTACGGGAGTATAATATTTGTTGGTACAAATTGGATATTACAAGTGAGCGGGGATAGCCAAGTCCTAAACTTGAGGATAGATAAAGAGTTTCAGTGGTAAGAGGAGCAATTACACAAAGTAATGCGCCAAGCTGGGTTCGAACCCACGACCTACATCAAAACGGTGAAGGAAAACATCGTGAGTCAACCGGCATGTCCTAGAACCATCAAATTCGAAGACATGTGACATCTGCCAATCCGCACTGGGCCCGCGTGGAGGATTACGGCCCACTCCCTGTCACAAGAGAGGAGGCTTGTGTCCCAGAAGTGGGAACGTTATAGGCTGATGATGATAAAGAGTTTCAGTCCCAATTTTTATGAAAAATGAACAAAATCTATGAATTCTATAGGCTTATTCCAAAAGTGAGTATGTAACAATTCCGATATTTGGCACAGCCTGTGTGCCCCTTCGTTTTGCGGTCTACATCCCGTTTCATCACATTCCCGATTCGACAAATAACAAAAGACGTACAAAACAAGTGAAAAAGAGAGCCTTTTCATTCAGTACCGTTTCGACAGTATGCATCAATAGGATGGATCACACGCATTTTGGCAGAAACGCAACTCGTCAGATTTGAACCTCGTCAAAGACGCAGCTTGACAGACAAATTAATAATTAGACGCGGGGTTTACAAATTGACGTCCAAAAAAAAAGTTTAAATAAGAGAGTGATTTTAAACACGTGTGTGCGTTGTTCATCATGAGACGAAAAAAACCTCAATTTCCAACGTACCTAGATTTATCACTCTCTTAAAAATCCAAGGTGATACATAGTCCCAAAAAAACTCTTGCTTAAATCGCCCACGAGGAGTACAGTCACCAAACGTTACAAATATTAAACCTAAATAAATGATGTTTATTTTGCAAGTTGGTTGTTATAAAACACTTTTACACGTCATAATATTTTTAAAGCTAGATGAGGCCGGTGTTTCGTATAACAAAATTCCATTAAAACCTCATCCATACAAAGGCCTATTGTAATGAATACATGCGTGGGTATATTCCTGGACTATGCAATCAGTTTAACAGATTCGAAGAACTGCCACCAAAGCTCGAAATGGCACAAATAAATGCAGTTTCATGAAAGGGCCATATCCATTTTCCATATCCCAATGTAAGAGCCGGTAGAAAGGTAGGTAGGTATGTCAATGCAATACACACATTCTGTATTCCTAGTAGCAATGCGATGTTAATTGTTAGGTACAGGAATTTTCAGAATTGAATCTATTCCGAATTTTGGATTAGTCTCGATTGTTTACTTCCATGAAATGTGATTGCATTGATGGTCTAAACTACATAACAAGGCACAAAACTCGTAGCTTCGGTAAAAGTTTTGAGCGTTTCTTATTCTTAATCACTTACAAGATACAAGATTAGTTAGTTAGTGATACGAACAAAAAAATTGTGAAAACATGATTGCTTGACTCGATGTGTTTTCGGAACTTTTTAATTCAGAACTAATAGGGACTAAGGTCCACACAAAAGTTTCCAATTACTTTCGTACGTATTTTCGTTAACGGACTAAGAGAGTAGACCCTCAGATTTAATGTAATTATAATAATACATATATTAAACTAAATAGTAGTACTTATTAAATAACAAATGAAAAAAAAACACATTACAACATTGTTCGATATTGACTTCGACATTAATTTTACAATTACAAAGATAAGAACACAAATGTCACGACACGAAACAAAAAAAAAAGAATCTTATAAAATCAACGAACCGTCAAATTCCCATCTTCGATCATCGGTACCGACTCCATAACTCATCCGATTGAACCGTGGCTTAAAAACAGCCGGCTTAATGTCACATTTTTCCATTAGCCGACATCGTGTCAGATGGTCGGATAAATCGGCGACCTGTTGCCGAACGTATGCCGAAGACTGAAAGCCAGGCAATGCAAATTGTTCTTTAGTTTACTCACTCCCCGCGTACTTTCCAAGCTTCTTTCTTCCTTTCGTGTTATTTAAAACTGTTGATGGCTTTCTTTGACTTATTTTTTCAAGTTTCTTTTGTTCGCTTTTTCTCGATTTAAGTAGTTGTAAAGTTTTATGTGTTTGTGTTAAAAGTAATTTGGGTCACCTCAGTGGTATAGCAGTTTCATAAATGAACTACGGTCTGTATTTTATTTTAACATATTTGGTACTTAATCTCCTTCATGAAAAGCTCCTTTTTAACATTTATGAAAAGAGAATTATACTAGTTTATAATAAAAGTTACGGGGTGAAATTTCAATTCAGCAGGACTCATCAGATTTTTTGTCATTAGGTAAACTTTTCCTATGTAAAATCCCTCATTCTTTACTTATTTATATAACATTAACAAAAGGTACAAAAATAAGAAGAGAACAAAGCATCGATTTGGTATTAAAGAGCTTTCTACGTTGAAAGGTAGATAGGAGCCATCGAAAACATGGAATAATACTTATTATGGCGTAGCGGTCACAATAGAGAGCGGCCGCCTGTCAGACCGAAACGCCTACGACAATAAGCGTAGCGGCGTAACAGGGCTACGAAATTCATGTTTTAGATATTGATAGAAAATAATGTTTTGACGAAAGATATTAAGAGAAGTGATTTCAGGATTGGATGTCTTTGTAATAAGAATGTTTTGCAGATTGAGATCAATTACATAATTGATCATAGAAATAATATTCCTTAAAAAATACTTAATTTTTAGTAGCGTGCAGATTACAGTACACTGAGTAATTTCGTATTTGACTAATCCGTAATTATCGAGTACTTTTCCCCTAAAAAAGAGTGGAAGATAATACATTTAAGGTGCCCTTACTTTATAATTTAGAAGTCTGTCCAAAAGGCGCAAAACCCATCTCGTGTTACTCGGAGGCGTTTGTTACTCCCCTCTTCCCTCCCAAGAAGGAAAAGTAAGAGGGATACGCATAGATGTAATTAAAATTAATTATTCATGTATAAATTGAACGAGTGGTTCCTTGGAAATGGATCAAATTCTTCGTACTGTTTATTCCTTCCCGAATTTACGAGTAGGTGGTTGTAGGTGGAATTTTATCAGTTTCGTAATAATGATTTTAAAAAGACAGCGAGTCTAAAACGGCCTCTTTAAGCAATATTCCTAATGATTTACTTTGTATATTTACAGTAACTTCATTGGCTATTCTGTTTTTATTTTTCACGAAGTCAATCCCTAATTGAAGTATAGCCGTAGTGGACGTCTTAATGTTGATATAATGATACTCTAGATTTTTTATAAATGAGTATCGCTTTTTGAAAGGGTTTTTGTATAAATACCATTGTATTTACACTAGGTGTGTGAATTCAATTCAATTTTATATGTAAAAGACTGGAATTCAAACACCTAGTCTCTATCTGTAGACTTGTAGTGACTACATTGCTGAACATTTGACGATCAGTTAATCTCCCATCATTTGCCTAGCCTTTTCCCAACTATATTGGGGTCGGCTTCCAGTCGAACCAGATTCAGCTGGATATCAGTATTTTACATGGAGCGACTGCCTGTCGGACCTCCACAACCCAGTAACTGGGTAATACCATACATACCCCATGGTACGACTGGTTGTCAGACTTTAGAGCTTCTGACTTAGATAACGACTGTCAAAGATCTACAAATGACAGCCGGGACCAACGGCTTTACGTGCTTTCCGAGGCACGAAGGAAACTCGCTATGACAGATGGTCACCCATCCACAGACCAACCTCGGCAAGCGCGGCTTAACCCGAAGGATCGGCCTATGCGGCTGTAATTATTTAGCCACGAGCTCCACGAACTCAGGAAATGAGATGGCGCTAGACGACTTATATATAGCTCTGTCTCTTTCCCACAGCCTAAAGACTCAAGCTTTAAGACGTCATAGTAAGCCACCTATTTTTTTTTATTTGTCTATATTTTCCTTTTCTAACACATGACGGTGTAACAACATCCCAACTTTGTCAAGCCCAATTAGGCGCGTAGTAGGAAGAAATCACTTCTTCATTCCGTCTCATAGCATATAATAGATCCCGTAGACAGATATATGAGTTCCAGTAATTCTATAACAAGCTGGTTTTATATTAATCTTAGCTCAGGTGCATCGGGGAAATGGGGGGCTTTAAGAAATGGGCTTTTGAGATGGCATTTCAATTATGAAGGTGATTTTATTATCTGCGTTCTAGGCCTTGTTAAGTAGACAGCGTTGCAATGACGTTTATTTTAAACTGTCTGAAAAAGAGGTTCACAGTTCGAATCGTGCGTTTGTACGCGATTATCTCGCGTTTGGCCGAACCGATTTTGACGCGGATTTCAGAAAAGTGTTAGGTGAAATTTTAATTATTTTGGAGAAGGTTTTAGTATACAACAATAATGAAATTCCTATGATGCTGTCTGATTTTGATAGACGCTCATAAATACTAAATTTTTTTTGAACATCTGGACTAAAAAGAATACAAAGGAACAAACAAAAAAAATGTAAAATAACTAGTGAGTCAGTGACAAAAGTCGAAAGAAACCTGGTTTTTCAACGCAAATGATTTTTTGAGAATTATCACAGACGCCTCTTAATGTTTTTCTTTTTATTTTTATGTATGTGAATATGGACTAACATTTTCTGATATTAAATAAATTATTATTATTAAACTCATTTTAGATGTTATAAGATCGCGTTTTATTGACAAAATGCGCACTTAATTGCAAACACTAACGGAATTCATTCACTTTTGGTGTTACAGATATCAAACCAAAACATTCAGCGAACTACAGGTATTTATTTCACAAACTTTGCAGCAGCTTTCACAGGTTTCAGAAGCTGCATGCGGAAAAAGTTTCAGTAACTAGTCTCGCTTTCACAAAACTATCAAACATTTTTTTTTTCTTATTCAGTTGACTGGTGTTTATGCTGAAACTTAATATCAAGTAGCTCTGCGGGCATACGGACAGCTAGTAAAGGGCAACTCGCTGTCCGACCATGGACCATGCCCGGGTCGACGGCGTGTCGTGTTCCACGCGCGCCTCAAAGAGCTGTCAGCAAAATGACGTGGCCCCCTCTCAGAGGGCCAAAGCCTGCCGGGGTCGCGGGACGTATTTCTATCACCGTGACCCCGGAACATAAAGGGCTATTGAAGGACACCGTGGATTTTAGTGAGTACAAGTCTGACAGTCCCTCCCGCCCTGCCCAGGGTTGGAGGACTCACTTGATGATTTTACCACGCTAAAAAAAAGCTATATCAGACTATATTCTCAGAGATGACAGAAACAAAATTCAAAATGGAGTAACCTTAGCTGAAGAAGCTTGACAACTCAACTTTCATGAAATTCGAATTGAATGCGTTGGGAAATACTGACACACGTAGAGTTTCAGTCCTTTAAAATACTATCTATACTTACTGATATTATGATGCTGAACAGTTTTTTTGTGTTGAACGGGCTACTCTCAAGAACTGCTGGTTCTTATTGAAAAAGTCTTTTTGTGTTGGTTAGTCCATTTATCGAGGAAGACTATAGTGTATAGGCTACGCTACGAAAAATAAGAGCCGAGCAGCGGGTGAAACCGCGGGTAATAACTAGTTTTATATATAAAATATTTCAAAAAATCAGAGCATACCTATTAAATAAATTGCGAAATAGTTGTTTGTTATATATTTTTTTGTTATTTTATGAAGCAGATACTAATTGAATTATGCAACGTTACGCAACGGTTTACATAAATGCAGGAAGCAGTATTAAATGATTTAAGTATGTTACTCTAAAATATTTCTTTTTTGACGTTTTGCAAAGTTTTGTTGATACGGTCAACAAAACTTTGCAAAACGTCAAACGTCAGCTACAACTAATTCTAGTCACAAGTTTTAAAACAAATCAATTACATTCAAAGCCTAAACATGACAGTCTAATATTTTCAAATCAATCATTAGTATATGTAAATAAAACAAACGGAACTACTATCACTAAAATATTTATTAGTATCGGCCCGATAGCCCGCATCCATAAGGCGGTACCCACAACTTGTCAATAAAGGAAACAACATTGACATTTCCAAAGCTCCCAATATTTGTGACAGGATGTTATGAATATTGGATACTGAAACTTCATCTGTTTATTTGCTTAAAGTTCCCTACAGGGTTTGTTATGGGAGATAGATTATTGAGTATTATTATCTATACTTTATACTCGTATCTAATATTATAACACTAAAGAATTTGTTTGTTTGTACGCGCTTAATTTCTAAAAATTCTGGTGCGGATCAAAATGGTAGTTGTGTTGAATAATCCACTTGACGCGGCAGGCTATGTGGCCTATAGCCTGACGCATTGATAGCCTATACTCCTATAGTACCTATATTATATAAGCCTAGGGTATCAAATATCACGCTACGACCAATTGAAAGAGCGCAGCGGGATTGGATCCACGGGAATCAACTAGTCCTATTATAACACTAGCTGTGCCCGGCGCTTCCACTCTCGCGCAACAAACAAACTCTTCTTATGTTTTCGATAGGAATCGACTCGACATCAAAAAGCCTATCAGCTTCCACGCTAAGCAATCATACAGAGTCTACAGTAGCACTACGAATAAAACCTTTAAACATAAGCATTCAAAAAACATACCTCCTTAAACCAATCAACCACAAAACCAACCAGCAAATAAATACATAACACAATAAAACCATACCTTGAACACTTATTAATTAAAACAGCATCTTCACAAGCTCTCAAATGCGGGATTGTAACCGTAAACAAAACTTTAAGTGTGAAGGGAACCCCATCTAAGATATTAGCAATCCTTTTTAAGTAACATTCGAGTCTGACAAATGAATATTTAGCTTAGGGTAGCAGGTGGTACGGTCGGTCTCCCGGCGATACATAAATCAGGATAGTAGGTATACAATAGGTACTTGGTCTACCTGGGTACTTACTTACTTTGGTGATGATCACCCAAGTTTTTGATACACTGTTTTGCGTTTGTTGGGGAGAAGTGGGTCATATGGGCGTGTGTTTTGTGTTGTGTTACTTAAGTTTGGAGTAAGGGACGCTTTAAGTAACAGACACTTTCGTACTGTATTTCTTTTAAGAATTGATACAATTTGATTTTCGATAGATTTGACGTTGTGACGTAAATGGTTCAATTAACTGAAGTAGGTAAGTATGGATATTGTTCTAAGTTTAAATTAAGAAGAGGATTGTCGTCCTGTCGTGTTTTACAACGGCTTTCATCAGTATTGACTTGTCATTTGTTTTCGACAGCTTAATTTGTGGTATCGGGTTATCCGAACTCTATCTGTGGTGCCTCTTTAAATCATAGTTTTTTGGTATTTATTTTAATGTAATTAACATAAATAATCAATCTTTATAACAACGACGATATATTACTAGACTCCTAATAACAGGCGACCGATGTCTGTCAACACATTAGGTAAAAAAGTCCTATATCCGTCTTATTTCGACCACTCCTGTGAGCCGTAAACATACCTTGAGACAGAACAGACCTTGAGTTAGCCAATCACAATGCAGTACCCCGTCCCCCTCGCTTACGTAGTACTTCAGCGAGTTGACAGAATAGTTTTTGTTCCTTAGATCGTGCATACGGAGTCTAGTAATATATCGTCGTTGGGTATACTATATCAATTGGTCATTTTATCTCCTTGTCCATATCAATTTAAAGTTTTTACAAAACTAGAACCGAAACCAAATAAGTGCTCCCATTTTAATATTCACAGACGAGATCAAAATACTCACAAATTACTTTAATTAAAAGGTTCATAAAACAATAGCAATATGATACAAAGCAATTAGTTCTAGTAAACTATTAAAAGCATAAAACAAACCTCGTAAGAACTTTGTTCTGCAAATAGATGAACAATTTAATTATAAAACTGGAGGTAAATAAAAACATTGATAACATTATAAAACGTGGAGTTAAATACAGGGTTTCTTATATATACCCTTATCACGAGTTTTCAGTATTTGTGACGTAAAGTAAACTGGAACTTTGACAATATCAAATTGACAATTTTCAAGGAAAAAATTAGTTCCTTCTACGCACACCAGAGCCGCTGTTTCATTTTTTCATACAAGAAACGCTGTAAATACTGGAAAGACTCTGTAAAGTAAAAGAGTGAACACTCGTGCTAAGGGTACTGTTTAGACAGTTAAAAAACCGGCCAAGTGCGAGTTGGACTTACGCACGAAGAGGTTTTATGATACGGTATCTCCCTTGAATATTGTTTATGTTCTGTTTTTTAGTATTTGCTGTTAAAGCGGCAACGGAAATACATCATACGAGTGAAAATTTCAAGTATCTAACTATCACGGTTCATGGGATACAGCCTAATGAGAAACGGACAGACAGACAGACAGACAGACGGACAAAAACCGGGAATACCTAATCTCACACTCACCCACACACACACATCTTCAATTAGGTATGGGAATATTTTTATTAAACTCGTAAACTGGCTTGTTGTCAAAAAGCATTTTTTTTTTTAAATCTAACTTTTTTATTGGAGCGAAAAGAAAAAAGAACTACAAATGTTTTTCTCTGATAATCTTTCCATTTATGACAAAAAAAATACACAATTATTGATATCCCATAATATGAACAATAATGAATACAAGCAAATTATAAGGTGGACATTCCCACAGTGGAAACAACCCTGAACCCTGGAAACGGAACCCTGTTCCATCAATAGATCCTTATTGTCTTCTAAGAAGCAGGCCGGAGCCCAGAATTGTGTTCAGTTGATGGCAAAAGGTATTGATACTTTTTTTTTAATAAGACGGCACTCCCACTATTACTCGGTCCCAAAAGATAACTAGCAAGATGTTAAAACATTCATATAGAGACGTAATAAGTACTTAATTTCACACACACATGCATAGAAACTACATATACATACAATATGTATACATAGAAGAAAGTATGTAAGTAAACTGATCTGTTAGAAGCAGGTAGAAAAGCGTAGGACAAACCACTAAAAGAACACGTTACTTGCCGGGACACATCAAGACAGTTAGGGATGGGACGTGTCGATAGAAAATATATCGATAGAATATTAAGAACAGGTTTTGCGCATTTGTTGTGGCAAACTAGGTGAAAAAAACAGCCAAAATAACAAACTAAATTCAATAAAATAATTTGATTTATTTGTCATAAGAATTCTGAAATAACAGACAAGATTTATAAATCAAATCATTAATATTTAACTGCATTTTATAATGTATGAAATAATTTGAAAAATTAAGCTTATCGCAGTCCACTGCTGTGCAAAGGCTTCTTTTATTATACGCCTCAACACCTGATTCTCATGCAGTCTGTCCGAGCTGCCTTTTTAAAGTTAATTGATATAAAATTTGACTTAAGTCGTCAAAAGTTCACGAAAGGAAAGAAAATTAGTCTAGTTTACTGTCATCGGTTACGGCAAATAAGGCTTTATTCAACCTACTAATACAGAATCTGTATCACAAAACTTTCTCACCCCTATCGTAGACGGAGACGTAGCAAGGCACATCCCTAGTGGGGCGGGGCGGGAAACGGGCGGACGATTAGCCGTGGTGTTTCTCTGGCCGCGCCGCCTTGGAAATAGAAAATAAAGGCGCCGTGACACGGCCTCGCGTGCGTTCAGTAGGGCGAGTTGACTTGCCTGAACTCAGCTGTACTCGGATAATGTTGTAACTAGTATTTTTTGTGCTATTTTAGGGGCTAATTCGTTAAGAGGCGAAATTTCAAACGCTTTTGCAAACTAGAGTAGCTAAATTAAAATTAAATAATAATTAATTTATATCTGCTTTGGAATAAAAGAAAAGGCTTGATGTAACTTTCCAGAGCGCAATTGACAAATAGAAAATATTTTTTTAGCTATTTTTATTTCTTTAGTTCTTACAGTAAAAGATGGGTAACTGATATGTACACAGAAACCATGAAAATAATTCTGTATGATCCGATGTGTTATTTCACCTTCGGTCTCCCAAAACCAATTTCTATCCTAACAATATAAAATAAACACATTACCTAAACTAAACAAATAACTAAAGCTAATATTATGTAGATCATATCAAATTAGTTTTCGAGTCAATTAGCTAATGTGTCCGCAATTATGCTAAATACTAGACAGTCTGTATCGATTTGCAATCAAATTGATTTATTAATGTGTTTCGCAAATTAACAAATTCGCTACGAAAGATATGAAGTGATATATAAAGACATACGTCAGGCTGGTATAACATGCTAGGCTAGTTTTTTTTTCCGGACCATCTATAGATAAGTATTTTAGTCATGTGTTTTTTCCTTAAATGTTGATACATTCAATAGTGTGTAATTTGAATTTCAAACAAATCTTAAGCGACTTACTTATGTAATATTGCGTAAAAATATTATATAATATACATTTTAAAAAAGGTAGAATAGTATCACAATTTGTTATCGCATAATCAGTAGATAAGATATGATTTCTCACCCATTTTTTGTAATTGATTAGATTTTTCTAGTGATTCCGAATCAGGTGGTAGCAATCAATCATCACTGATGATTTTTATACGAGTCATCTTTTTGTTATGTGCACTTTTTTATTTTATTTTATTTGCCCTCTTTTAACCACTCCTCACCTTATGGTACACAATGATGTGTAAAGCAAACGTAATTTGATTAGTAAATGGTTGTTAAGTGAGAAACTATCGTTAAGATTTAAGTTTTTGTTTTTTTCGACGAATAGGTAATTGTGATTGGAACACGATTTCAAGTTTGCTTAGCTTGTAGATATCCTCCTCCGCCGCGAAGGGGTCTGTTAAACTCCTTATTTTGTGTGGTAAAATCATCAAATGAATCCTCCCATCGCGGGCAAGGCGGGAGGGAGGGACTGTAAGACTTGTACTGACTAAAATCCACGGTGTCCTTCGGTAGCCCTTTGAGTACCGGAGTCGCGGTACCTATAACCGTCTGTTAAACTCCTAGTGATTAAAACAACAAACAAACTAAATGATGTTCTACAACGTCAATTCTGACCCAAGTGCGGTTGCCCACTCGCATTCTCCATAATCACTTCTAAAGTGACGGGCCAGTCACTCGCCTGTCCGAACTCTCCCGTTCAAACGCACCCGCCTTGTCCATAGACGATACAAGTTAAACGCGTGGTCGTCGGCTCGAACGTGACCGCTTTACGTATTTATGCAGATGTACCGCCCCCCACCTACCCGCATCGTCTCCCCTGCCAAGAATTCAACTAACGTCCCAATGTCCCGAATAAGGGACACACTTATTATTGGTGGAAATAAGACAAGGCTTAGCGAACATTATGATTTGGACAACGAAGAATAAAGACCAGGATTAGTCGGATAAAGTTGTGATAAGTTCTGTTTTTGTGACGTGTCGTGTGTCTGGGACCTTAGGTAATGTGAAAGTATGTTCCAGGTATTATTTTTGGGGAAGGTTTAGTGAATTAGTGTCATTTTGGGGATCTTTATCTGATACCTAAATTAATATGTTTGGGATTTGTTTTTCTGATTTTTCTGATATTACCTATCACGTGAGGAGCATTGATTGATTTATTGATTGAGCATGATGTTATATAATAAAAATGTGCAGTCATTAAGGTTAAAAAAACAATGATCAATTATTTCATCAACAATTCCGCAAACGTGGACGACATCGCTAAGACAAAAAGAACGCAAGCACCAGATTTTACACAGAAAAGTTTTGAGTCCCAGCAGTGGGATGATAATATCATTATCACACTTAGGAGTAACTCAAAATCCTAACCTAATATTAACATAGCGTAATTCTCATCAATTTTTCAACCAAATCACACAGAACCACTAAGAAAGAAATAAGGCCAAAAATCAAATCGTGCGTAATAAGAAAAAGGTTATGAATAGACAATTGAGCAATTTATTTGTCCCTCTCGGGCTTTTTGTCTTCAGCACTCTACTGCCATAATATTCATAGAGAAAAATCATAGTTTATGGCGCACAATCTTTTCCTATGAAAGCTTCTTACGAGGGAGAGTCACATTAATATTACTCACACATCTAGGATAAATTCCACGAAGTAGGTATTGAGTAAATGTACTAAGAAGCTTCTACGAAGAGCTGCTTTTCGACAAAGCAACTTTTTAACCGACTTCAAAAAAAAGGTTCAACTCCTGGCAAGGATTATGGATTTTTCTGAAATCCAATAATGCAGTTTTACTTTTCGTCAAAATTGGCCTCGAGACTTCTTTCAGTATTTTTCAATATTCCTCATAGTTTCGAATATAGCTATCCATGCCCCGTTGAAAAAATCACCCTGTATAACCTGTAAATATTTCAAGCGTCTACCTGTTGACGTTATCAATATCGAGCAAAAAAACATCTCATTTGTTTGTGGTATTAGAGTCCCCTTTATTTTTTTTTGTTAGAGTGGCAACATAAACCACGGCCCATAAGATACAGCCTGGATACAGATGGACAGAAAGACAGACAGACAACCAGACGGACAGCTAAGTTTGAGTAATATTAAACCCTTTCGGTGCGGTACCCCAATAAAGAGTATAGTTGTATCACTTATTAACCACTCTTTTTTTTTTGCTTCGTTAAATCATCAAATGAGTGGGAGTGGTGGGAAGACTCCCACCCCGGGCAGGGCGGAAGGGACTGTCAGACTTGTACTGACTAAAATCCACGGTGTCCTTCGATAGCCCTTTATGTTCCGGGGTCACGGTGATAGAAATAAATCCCGCGACCCCGGACGGCTTTCGCCCTGTGTAAGGGGGCCCCGTTATTTTGCTGACGCTCTTTGAGGCGCGCGTGGAACACGACGCGCCGTCGACCCGGGCATGGTCCATGGTCGGACAGCGAGTTGCCCTTTACTCGCTGTCCGCATTCCCAAAACATGGCGACTTGGCTTATTTAACTAACTAATGAAACTATGAAAATTTAATAAGATTATTTCGAATATACACGTTCCTAATTAAAGAAAGCAAACTAATTATAAAACTTCCATGGTCACTAAACAATTGTAAAGCAATTAAAGCTTTATTAATTAATTAATTAAGCTTTCATTGCTGAAGAATTTTTGATGTAGGGGAGGAATTTTAATAGGAAGGGCGGAACCATAATAAGAGCGATAACAGCCTTGTCGTATCTTATGAGTTGTAGGTCGTGGGTTTGAACTCAGCCGGTGTCATTAATTTTTGTAATTAATTTCACCAATATCTCTCAAAATAGTGAAGGAAATAACAGGAAGGATTTTAGCTTAGTATGGTTAGCGCAGTGGCTGAGCGATCGGACTGCTGCGCTGCGTGTCGCGGGTTCAATTCCCGCATGGAGCAAATTTTTGTATGATCTTCAAGTAGTTCATCCGTGTCTAGTTGTTTGTGTATGTGAGTTTAAATGTTTGTAAACGCACCCACGACACAAGAGAAATTTCTAGTGTGGTACAACGTTTAAAAAAATATATTTTCGACACTCTCACAAAATCATTAACAGCAATAAATCAAAGAAGGAGCTCCTTCAAAATCAATCATCAGTACCCTCTCCCTCTTATCTTCCATCGACTTAAGCCCTAAAACGTCTCAACGGACCCAATTCACATTTGGACAAGACCCCCGTCACATGATTTTGAAAAGGGAAAAGCCAAAGAATTAGGCTCGACTGATTTGGAAAAGCATTAAGAGTGAGTAAATCAGACGTTCAACGTTCATCGTTCACTGTTCACCTGTTGGCCGCCAGCCTAATATTGAACGAATGAATCAATCATTCAATGAACTAGAAACGATTTGTCAGGACCTTCTTTGAGTAATGATCTTTTGGTGTCTCTGATATGGTGATTGGCGTTAGTTAGGTGTGACTGATATGGGTTAAAGATATATTGATGGTCTTTTAATTTTCTTTTGTGCATTCATAGTAATATTGTCTCTATCTTCTCCTAAAAGTAGATAAATCGGCAAATGGCCCATTCCTCTAAATATTACAGATTTGTTTTTTATCATCATCTAGTCATCTACTTATGCTTTCCCAATGATGTTGAGGTCTGCTTTCAGTAGATACTGTATACTATTTGACATTATTCTATAAAAATGGTTTATTTGCGATAAAAAATAACATATTTTCAAACGTGCAATATCATCCCCTCAACATTATTAACTACTAAACTTTAATAAAATACGTTCTTTAACGTTAAAAATGAATATATTCACAAACAAACCACATGACTAAAACATACCCAATTCCAACATTTAGGTATAACTTACACAAAACACACATGAAACATACATAAAGGATTTTCCTTTGTCCTTTTGAAAGGACACTTTTGTTTCGCAAGCAAACCTCGATTATCCGTAGATTTGCCACAAAAATGATAAGTAAATAACAATATTTTAGGCAAACAACTTATATATCCCGGAGCTAACATTGTGGGGAGCCCACGGGCCCTCTTTTGTGAGGAGGTACCTACATCTTACAGTTCGTTACCTCAGTGAGACCATCTGTTATTTTTGCCCGCTACATATTTTAATGCTCCCAAAGGTTTTCCCTCAACGGTTTCCGAGCCATTGGACGAGTTAAATGAAACATTTAAATGTAATCTCGAGCTGTGATCTGCAGTTTTTACTTTTACAGATTCTCGTGGACACGGTAGTGGGTTTTATGATAATTGGAAGTGATGTAGCGGTGTTTGGATAGCTTTCTAAATAGATGTGGGGAAAGTTTTTCAGTTCGGTTTGAATGCACAATGCGTGATTGTTAGCGGAGATAAATCATGTGTTGATGTGTCTTGTTTTGCATTGTTTATTGGTTATGAATGTTGATTGAGTACTATAAATGGGGGAGCTACATTGTAGGAATTAGGTGCTTTAAAATTATGTTAGCTGCAAAACATATCCAAGCAGTAAAATAGTTACCTACGGTTTTAGAACAAAAAGTTAAACATCTGTTGAACACTTATCTAAAAACAGCTAAAAGACCCTTATAACAACATCAATTGCCGTTTTGCAGTTGACACTTTTTTTAGACAAGTCTTCAATCAATGTTTAAGCCACTTATTTTTTCGCAAATGATTTTTGAATCTGATGATGGTGTCATGGGGAAACTTGTACAGTTTGTTTGTTTACTATACCCAGAACCTTAAACATGCCCCCTCTTTTTGGTACATGTTCATAAATAATAATCTTGATTGCTTTTGGATGATACAGATTTGACAGAGGCAATTTACGTGACCTTAAAAACTTATAGGTCTATTTGGCTAGTATTTTATTCAAATCTAGAACCATATATTCCTAGTACACAAACAAACATACATTCACTTTTCAGCTCACCAATAAAATCTCCATAGTCAATTTCAACAAGCTATCAGCCAACAAATACTGAAACTCTGGCGCGGTTCAAGTATTCCTTAAACAGTGAATAAGAAATTTCTACAATGGATGCTACAATACTGAATATTCCATTTAAATGGCCGTACATTTGTCTCAAAAGCTTTCTGAGACGGGAATCATAAGAAATGCATAAGGTCGCAGAATACACGGATATAAGAATTCAACAATCGCAAAGGAAAATACGTATGTATGAAAAAGGTTGCGTTTAGCCGATACAAAATCTTGACAGCACTAAAAGAAAAATGGCGATTGCAAAATAAAATGCTTCACGCATTTTCAATTTCTGTCCAGGATTTTGAATCGGCTAAACGCATTGACTCCGTTGCCAGTGGCTTCGCTCGATAAAATCGAAAATTACCTCACGGGAACTAAATAACGCGATAAATACTATCCTATATCTTAATCTAGGTTATGTACTATCTGTACCCAAAATTTCATCCAAATCCGTTCAGTCGTTTAGGCGTGAATGAACCACAAACATACATACATACATTTATCCATCATCACTTTCATGTTAACAATATTAGTGAAAAAAACTAGATGAATATCATATTATTATTTATTTCGTTTCTGTATGAAAACTAATATTTGTAAGTATTTTTACAAAATACTTGAATGTTGATGGAACGTTAGTGTTCCATTAGTGTTCCATCAAATCTTCATTTGTTCATACTCTTCATACCTACGTTGATAAAGAAACCCTTAAATTAGCCTGCCGGGGTTCCATAACCAAGACCCTGGAACGTAAAGGGCTATTGAAGGGTCACCGTGGATTTTAGTCCACGTCCAAGGAGCATTATGAGACTCGTACAGTCTGATAATCCTCCTTGGGGTCTAAGCAAGTGCGCATCACCGTCGACCACATCGTCGCTTACCATCAGGCGAAATGGTGGTCAAGCGCGAACCTATTGTTAATAAGAAAAAAATTAAAATTCATAATTTACTACGAAGTTACATGTATTGTCAAATTATGTCCAAACTACGAGTTGGAATGTTTTAAACTAAATTAAGTTTGCATTGCAATGTCTGTTTTTTTAAACAACTATGTTTCAAAGAAATAAATTAGTTTCTCAAAAGTCGTTTTCATCCTTATTTTTAAAGCTTTAGATCTTTATTTACTAAACACAAATGAAAGAAAGGTCTAATTTAATTAGGTTTTCTGAAACAATATTTGCCCTTTTTCCCTAAAGCTGACATTTTCTGGAATAACTTTGTATTTTTAATCATATCGTTTTGAGCAGGCTCGCGATTATAACGAGGTTCACCGAAGACGACATTATTAATCCAATGAAGAAGAAAATAAATTTAAAAGGAAAGAATATACATTACACAATAAGGTCCATTGTTCATAATGATTTTGCTGACGTCCAAACTGTTATTAACTTTTTTTTGCATTTCGCAAAGTACCAAAGATTTTTTCTGAATAACATAAAGTTATGTTTTTGTAAACACAACTTTGCGCAAAAAAAGATCCGAAAAAATAATTAAAAGCAAAATTATTCACAAAACTGGTTACAACGCCATCTGTGCAAATTCGTCCGAACTCGCGTACCTGATGGAGTTGCGTGTCAGCCTAGATGCGAACCATCTGCTCGGAACGTTGAATGCCGACGCCAGCGCCTCGGCAATTTGCGGAACTCTGAGTAAACTGAAGTTACGCAAAAGTATTCAAAGTTTGTTTTACCGCTTCGGAGCAACTTTGCACGCGAACTTTTTGCTCAGCTTACCTGTAAACAAAGAGAAATTAATAATTAAAATGGGCTTTTGCGAATATAAATTTTATAGTTCACAGTTCGTGCATCGTTTCCGGTGCAACGAGGAAAAATGGTGGCATTTTGGCTCGAAAACGGCAAAAGCTCTGTAGTCACATATGTAATTAATATTCTAGTCAACATACGTCCGTCCGGCCGCGTCATCCCTCGTTCCCTATCAAATATTTACGCTCTGCTTTTATTCCGAATGCAACGATGCGTCATAGTTTGAAGCGTAGATATGTTACTTACCGATTTGCGGTGGTCCGCGAATTAGAATACTACCTTTTGAAGGGTCAACGGCATCTACAGAAGAGACTATAATATCCGTTCAAAATAAGCGACATCGAAATTCATAAGAAAAACCGCAATGTAGGATTTTTATGTTTCGGTTCGGTATCTTTTTGTTTTAGAAACATTTTTCTTAGTGCTTTTTAGTCAGTACAAGTCTGACAGTCCCTCCTATCCTGGGTGAGAGGACTTTTTTGATGATTTTACCACGTAAAAAAGTCATATGTCCTGGCTGTCATTTGTGTTAAACAGTCCGATAACCATTCTTACCAAGGGGTACCTTACTTATTCAATGCTAATTGGGTTATGAGGGTCAGATAGACACTCATTTTTTGTAGGTATGGTATGAGTGAGTCGCGGGAGTAACGAATTACCGTGACCCCGGAACGTAAAGGGCTATTGAAGGACACCGTGGATTTTAGTCAGCACAAGTCTGACAGTCCCCCTCCCGCCCTGCCCTGGGGAGGATTCATTTGATAATTTTACCACGCTAAAAAGATACGTTAGGTATGGTTTTACTACGGGATCCAAAGAAGGATGTGTGATTTATGATTGTGTGAATGTGCGCTAGTGCGACACACTGAAGTTCGACATCACACTTAAACATTTTCAGACGTCATACAAAAATGATTGCGTATAAAAAGTACCTATTGACTTGACAAAGCAAAGAAGTCGACGACCCATGATTAAGGAAAAACCTAAGTTTCTAACACCTTTACGAGATGTAGTCAAGTCAATATTAATTACTCATTTTTATTCAAGAAGCGACGTGTTAGAATTGTTAATGGTAATATATAAGAGTGCGTGTTTTGCATTCAAAAGTTTGTAACAAGTTGTAACTTTTAATAGTTCCGTCTGGATTTGACTTTTAAATTGTTGATAATACTTATCTAAGTTTAGATTAGTATCTACACATAAATAAAGAAGGGCAGAGACACAGCCATTTCTAGAGATAGAGACATAAAACACAAAATGGAAGGACGGAGCGGATTTTACTCAGTAGATACGAGTCTGACAGTCTCCTCCGCTTCATCCAGAGCAGGAAAAATCATGTAATGATTTCCTAACCACCTCCCTTCTTACAAACTTAAGAAGCCTATTTCCAGCAGTTTTTTTTATTAAATAGATTGGTCTTATTCAAGTCAATGTGCCTAGCCTTTTCCCAACTATATTTGGGTCGGCTTCCAGTCAAACCATATGCAGCTGGATATCAGTATTTTACATGTTGCGATAGCTTATCGGACATCCACAACCCAGTAACTGGGTAATACGATACCCCAAGATAAGACTGGTTGTCTGACATAGCTTCAGACTAATAGTAATGACTGTCAAAGATATGCAACTGACAGCCGGGACCAACGGCTTTACGTGCTTTCCGAAACACGGAGGAAACTCGCTATGACAGATGTTCACCCATCCACAGACCAACCTCGGCAAGCGCGGTTTAACCCGGAAGATCGGCCTGTGCGGCTGTAATTATTTGGCCACAACTTCCTCAAGCTGGTCTTATTCAAGTATCGATGCAGTTTCTATAGAGAGAACAATTTCATTACGAATACGTACTTACAAGCACAGTAATGCATACCAGATCTAACAGACAGACAGACGCACCTCGAGACACTAATACACATTACAGTATACTCTACGGTACATCTGCGTCACTGGTGCAATTTACACCCAATTGCAATGTAATCCGTTTCAGAGACTACACGACTATGTAAAGGAATTTTATGAATTATCTTTAAATGGCTTCAGTCGATGTTAAGGCATTTTTATTACCTTTTTTTTAAGTGGTTAAATCATCGAATGAGTCCGGCCCAGGGCAAGACTCAGGGACTGTAGTTGTACTTTAATAGCCCTTTCCGTACAGGGGCCACGGTTACTCATTAGTCTCGCGACCCCGACAGATTTTGGCCCTCTTAGGGGTTAAATCATTTTGCTAACAGCTCTTTGAGGCGCGCGTGGTACAGAACGCGCCGACGACCCGGCCATCATCTATGATCGGTCAGCGCAGACAGAACGGAGCACAGTGAAGAGGATTTTATTAACGCACTTGAAAATGAACTTAAAAATTATTACAATAAAGTGCATTCTCAAGCAATCGTCTCCGCTGCTCTCAGTACCTCTACCATGAGTTGTCATCGAAAACTTACTCGCTAGCGTCGAAATCGCTAGCGTGCTAACTCGGATCAAATAGATTTCAATATTGCTGGTACCATAAGTTTAATTGAATCTTACGCAGGCGATAATGTAAGCTCGATAGGTGGTGTCGTGTTGCTAACTTCACTCCTTATGTTTTGTTTCTTTCTTTCCCACAAATAAGAAGAGAGAACGACTTCTAAAACGTCACTGTCGTTGACCTTGCCCTTGTATCACAGTATCACTGACACTGCGTTTGTGGTTTGAAAGTTTATAACAATAGATTATTTGGATTATTTACTAAAGTGCCTCACTGTTATAACAATTATTGGTGGTTTTCATGAAAAGAAATGTTTCTACTTGGTATTAATTTATTAAAAAAGTAGGTAAAGTTATAAAATTCTAAAATAGTTCCACCTAAACGAAATTTAATGTGTAACATAAAAAATGTGAAAATGTGGTAGTGTAAGTGTGTAAGTTCAAGTGTCTAAAGACGTGAGAATCTGAGAATAAGAAGAAAATGAGAATAATGTGTCCAAATCGTCAAACGCTGCTTTTATGGGTTTGTAAATTTTAAGATTTTTTTTTCACTTATATTGTAACTTGAAATTCACGTTGTAGTTCCCAAATTAAGCGGCCACTAACAGATTCCGTGCTAAAAAGCTCTTGCAAGCATTATTTTGACTTTTTATACTCAAAAAAGTTTATAACTTTAATGTAAATACATGTTTCACACGCCAAAAAGCTAGTGAGCTACGTAACTACTATAGCAAGCGTATTGTTCGCTAGCGCCTGTAGTATTAGAAACTCATGGTACCGTTTTGTATGGTGACAGCTACAAAACGTTAGTGACCGTCGTATAGATTACGTTAGGTTTTTAACCAATCGTAATCTACAGTGCTCATGGTATGAATTTTAATTTTCACTGTGACCGCTAGGGGCGCTGTACAATATTTCATACAAATAATTTACGGAGACGCTAGCGAGTTTTGGCTGTGCAAACTCATGGTAGATGTACAGTTCTGCCTGCGCTGACCCGTACTCGCCGTCCGCATGCCCGTGATCCATGTCATCTTGTGGATAAGTCGAGAAGGTCAGTTATGCTGTTTCATCACGTAACATACTATATGTATTCAGCTGCATCTGATTAAACTGAAAGGCGATAGGGTCTCGCTAAGTAATTGATGAGTCAGTACTATCATATACTTAAGATTAGGTGATGAAACTAGCATCATTAGCACAGGAGAAATTGCCACTTACAACAACACTAAGATGATCTAAACATTATGACTCAGGAAGATAAAATCCAATAGCTGTACTTAGAAAGTTTGAACTGTAAAGGCCTTGTCATAAGTTTTCGCGTTAGGTGACGCAAAGTAAATAAGTACTCTCATTTTAACCGCTAAATTGCATTTTGCAACGATCGCTTCCAAAATCAAGACTTGAACTTAGCTTTTGGCAACGATCGCTGCACTTTTTTTTAATGTCTTCTAATCTCTATTCCTTTAAGCCTGCCGGGGTCGCGGGACTTACTTCTATTACCGTGACCCCGGAACATAAAGGGCTACTGAAGGACACCGTGGATTTTAGTCAGTACAAGTCTGACAGTACCTCCCGCCCTGCCCGGGGTCGGAGGTCTCATTTGATGATTTTACATCGCTAAAAAAAAAAATCTCTATTCCTTTAAACCGTACGGATTTATTTTATTTTGACAGATAAAATTAGTTCCTCATTCGTGCACTAGAGGAGCGTTTTCATTTTTATAGACAACTTACGTCGTGATGCTTCATATAAGTTGTACGGCGAAATACGTACAACTCATGCTAGGGTCTCAAGACCTAAACATACACAGTTACAGCCTCCTATGACACATCGTAAGCACATGAAGCAACCACTTAAGACAGTGGGACAAGTCTATAAAGTTTTATGGCGAATGGGCATGAATAAGCGAAGCCTTCTACATAGCAATACCGTTTGTGGTTTTAGAATAGACCTCTGTCACTTCCTGGTTGATGGCGAAAGCTGTGTACTAAAATCATAGAATGTTATAGAATTGGCATGATACTGTAAAAGTATACTTTACAAAAAACAGTCATCAATTTGTTACTCTTTCACGCAAAAACGGATTTGGCGAAAAATTTGGTACACAGATAGTTTATAACCTGGATTAACACATAGGATAGTTTTTACCCCTATTTTATGTTCCCGTGGGATAATTATCAAGTTGTAGCGGGTGAAGCCGCTGGCAATAGCTAGTCATGCATAATATAGTGGATATTGCACTCGTGCGGAGTCGGGTCCGGTCGCTAGTTTATGATATTAGTAGGATAGTAGGATTTTCGATACTACGAATATATATTCAAACAGTAGTACATTCTTCCCAACTCACACGCAATGAGTACAGTTTGTGAACAATTTGCACCGAATGCATCGTCTTTTATCGACTACGGAATTACAATGCAGACTGGAGCGAATGTAAATCAAGGAGCTTTAAGTCCTTAGTGTTCAATGTAATGCGAAAGCTCTCTCAGTACTGAGTCTGACGCATTTTGGACTGGCAAATCAATGTTTATTAGAGTTGGACGTTTTTATTTACATCTGAACATTTTATGGACGTTTCGAAGCTGAATTACGAGTTGTAGATCGTGGGTTTGAACTCGGACAGACATATTGAGCAGTTCGTTTCATCAATCGTTCTCCCGAAAAAAGGTCAAGGAAAAAACTGTATCTTCTTTCCCTTTTACCTCGAAGTCGGCCCTGTTGATGGTAGGTACTTTGAGATTGGGGGTCTAATTTCTAAGCACGAAACCCGTGGTTTCGGCCTTAGTTACGGACATTTTGACAACGAGCCCTGATCGTGGCTGTATCATTCGTTTGCAAAGATTTTGACGTCAGTTACGTTCTTAGTATTCCTGCAAAGTCGTGTATTTCTTCGTATATGTGGTCTCCACCTGTGTCCCGGAATGCCCAGAAAACATAAGCACGTTCTCATATTACTTTAAAACTAGCCTAGCAACATAAGACGAGCTAAGGAGAAACTATTCTAAGTCTCAAACCACAAACTGATCAACATTCACAACGGTACAGATCATTCCCAGCCACATGTATACTAAACATTTTAGTCGGAATGCAGCCGTCTTTTATCGCCTCGCCATTACGATGCAGACTACACACGAACAAATATCCATTCGCCAACTAATAAAGGCTTTAACCACACTGACATGGAATGCGTCAATGAAGATTCGAAGACCAGACGCGACTAGACACAACTATGCAGTTCAAGTGCCAGTAAATCACAACGGTACACTGACGTCACTCATACACGCATCCGTACCTATTGTAAACAGTTTGCGGCGAACGCATTGGTCGGTTGCCGCCGGCACTGTGCCTCGTTCACGCGGACGAGTCGACTTGCACGAGGGGAGAATATAAAATTGATATTATTAGAAGTGTTATGAATATTAAGTGGGTGGGTATTCCAATGTCGTGGTTCCTGTAGGTGTGAATGGAAGGTATTGTTGGGAAGGATGAGAATAATAATGAGGTGTGGAAAGGTGGTAATTATCGAAGAATTTATTATGTTCGTTGATGGGATGTGTGGTCTTGACTGAATAATCACATAACTTGATACCTAGAGCATAAATATCAGTGTGTAAAGCAACACAGTATCCCTTTCTTATTCCTGTTATACAGCAGGTTACAACTTGGTGGGGCTGCCTTTACAAAGGGTGTAGTCGTGCGTTTGTTAATGAGCTCATTAGTAACCGTACGCCCAGTTTCTTCAAACAAAGCAGACCTTCATTCATGGCGTGGAAGTTCCTGGTTTTACGCAAGACTGTTTTATGACCTCGTGATTAGAAGGTGTGAAGACAAATTGGGGTATGTGATAATTGTCACGAACTTTGTCAATTTCCCTTGGCTAATGTGACATAACTATAATATCTACTATCATGCTAACTACTCCTATAAAGCTAATCTATCTTTGTGATTACCGATTCCAACTTTTATTACTTAATTTAATAGAAGCCATCCGATAGTATCTACACTCCTCAAGAAACGAATAAAAAATATTCTTTGATATTTTATGGCTCCGTAAATAGTACGTATAACATGTGTTTTAGATAATAACCGATGACTATCGGGCGGATCGGATACAGAATCCGTAATAATCTCACTGTTTATTTACAGTTATTCGTATTAGTGATATGTCAGAACGTGTTTTTTGGCGGGAAACTATCAACGCCATTTTTCTTTTTCAATACAAACCTTCACCACTGACAGCTGTCAATGTCACATTAAACGGCAAAATATACTTGTTGGTTTGAAGTGCACGCCATTATTTGTCTTACGCGAGTTCTAAATTAAATTAATTGTAATGTCTCCATGTTTGTCGCGGGACTGCCGAATTATCGTGACCCAGGAACGTAAAGGGCTATTGATGGACACCCTGGATTTTAGTCAGCACAAGTCTGACAGTCCCTCCTGCCCTGCCTTGGGTGGGAGGGCTCATTTAATGACTCACCAAGCTAAAAATATGTCTCCCTCTTTTTCTTTAAAAAAAACCATTTCATAAACGTTTAATTCGCGTTTCTAGCTGTGTCAGTAGTAACTTCTATAATATCACACGACGAAATTAGATACAAAATCACAATCACGACCCAGTTTCTGTTTATAAAATCCCTCTAATAATAATATTATTAACCGCTAGAATAGTTTGCTGTAAACACCGTAATGCACATCACATGTCGAAACCATTAGCGAGTATGTAGCTCTGTCTGAATAGGCCTTTAGACGGGACTTTAACTGTCACAGATAATTAAGATACTGGAATAGTCTTGTGAGCGTATTATGATATATTTCTTCTTTGAATTTATACCATTTTGTAAAAAATGTCGCGTAAAGTGTCGTGTACTGTACTCAACTATTTGATGGTGTTTTTCTTAAGATGTGGTTTCAGTGTGGCACGACTCTTAAGGCCCGGACCACACCAAAGCGCTGGCAAGAGGAAAACACATCTCTCGTCACCGCTTTGGTGGAGTCCGGGCCTATCTCTGGTCGACTCACTCAAAGAAGCACGAACAAATTGTGCGCGCACATTTTAGGGATGTTCGCGCACTTGAGCAGTGGACTCGCGTTTACGCGTACACACTTCTTGTTCGCGATCTCCGGAGTGAAAACAACCTAAATTTAGTTTCTAATTACGCTAAATTATAAGTATGTTTTTTTTTTTGTCTGTATGTATTTTGAATGACATCAAATGGTGAAAACAGAACCTGTACCAACGATACAAAAGAAATGTAAAAACCTTAAAACTCTATTTTCGAGAAGATTTGTATGTAAGAAACTTAACTTACACGCACAGCCCTGAAAATTATAACTTAAGAAATATTATTTTTGAAGCGTTCCAGGAAATTTTACAAGTCTTATAGGTTACAGCTGTTCATAACTCTAATGGACAATTGTTATTTTTCATTTACAACCAAAATAATTCTGAAGTTACTATGAAAAAGATAATGAAGAAAAAAAAAATGGATTCTGACACGTTTATTTTTAATCCCAAAAGCTGGGGCCTAAGTAAACAAATAGTTTAAACGGAAAGAAGATTTGAAAAAAATATTAAATTCCTTCTTAAATATGAGCATGAGTACTGAAAATATGAGTAAGTAGAATCCTACTACTGGATGTTTGTTACTCTTTCACGCAAAAACTACTGAACGGATTTGGCTGAAATTTGGTACACAGTTAGTTTATAATCTGGATTTAGCACATTGGAAAGGTTTTACCCCGATTTTATGTTCCCGTGGGATAATTTTGGAGTTGTAGCGAGTGAAGCCGCTGGCAACAGCTAGTAAAATATACTATCTAAGGACTGTTGGTCGCGGGAATTACCGAATTACCGTAATACCGTAACTCTGGAACGTAAAGGGCTATTGAAGAACACTGTGAACTTTAGCCAGTATGAGTCTGACAGTCCCTCCCGCTCAGCCCTGGGTGGGTGGACACATTTGATGATTTTACCATTATAAAAAAAAAAAACTAAGGACTGTAGTTGGTAGATAATTATATTTTATCAGCTTCCGAAGATCAGGTTTTCTCTCACACATTTTTACGAGATGTACGTGACAAATATATCTTAATCATAACAAATTGAGTACTGTGTTGCTATGTAATTGCTAACTAATTTCCTTAACGATACACGGACACATAATATAATTAGGTGGGCTGGTAACAAATGTACCTATCAAAGGCCCACGTGTTATCAATCAACTCTCAAACACAAAGGCATCTCATTTTCAAAGAATATATTATAAATACATTATCATTGAAAAGGCCTCGTCCAAAGAACATACATCTGTGTTGCCACCCAGCCCGCGGCATCGGACGTGAAGCGTCGTACACAAATGGGGGACATTATAATAGGACGATACGCGATTTCAGAGCTCAAGGTCTCAGACAATTGTGCCGTTTTCAACGCTCCACATCTTGAATGGCCACTGGAGATGAAAGACTTTGTTTTTAATTTTAAATGAGTTGAATAAGCAATAGATACACCGAGTGTTCGATTCTATATTCAAACCAAACACGTGTACATTGAGGAAGAAGACACAGAGATGTTCGAATTCTGATTGGATGAATGAATCACTAAAGAAACTAACCCTAGTCAAGACCTGACACAAAAAAATCTGGGTCCGTGAACAAGTAAAATGAAAATGTCTGAACAAAGTCGCCACTCCCAAAATCCTTAACATCCCGTATGAATTATTCAAGTAAAATATAATCTCAATTCACGAGTCCCAGTCCCAGTCGAGTCCCTATTCTGACAACACAAAACGGGCACATAAATAATGCAACTAGCGAGTGACGTCACACGCAGCGCCGTTTGTGAACGAGATCGCATTTGAATTGTTATGGTATGCTCAGTTTAGTTTGGCTATTACGAGTGCGGTGCGGATCGAGGAATCAAAGGCTGCATGGATACGTCATCACCGTACATTAGCGCTAAGCTTCAAAGGGTTATTCAAAATTTGCAATTGACAGTAGAACGTCAAAAGTGACAGTTGAGGCATTGACAAGCACTTAATTATGGGGGTCGTTTGTTTGATGCACGATATTGTACAAATGAACTAGCCGTTTGATCTGTGATTTTCAGAATTACGTTTCTGTGTAAATGGTTTTTCTCTATGTATTCAGTTCGGCAAAATGTGCACTAATATCTCTTCTTCATCATCATAATAATGTATTGTTATGTGTTCGTCCACTGCTGTATAGATGTAGGTGTCTTCTAATATGCACCACTAAACCTTGTCTTGAGCTTTCCTCAGAGAGATCTGCCGGTTGCCTTTCGGTCGTCAATCTGCCTGATCGGGCGGCGGGTACGGGCACCCATTTACCTAGTCGCGGCCATGCAAGGACACGTCTACCTCAATGGTTGCCTAAAAGTGTCCCAGATGAGAGATGTAACTAGACCACTGCCTCTTAAGCCTATGAAATTTTAACTGTAGAAAACATTATAGGTTACAACACAGAATTGACTGATTAAGAAATACCTTTAATTGCAGTGAAATAACCTTTTCCTCATTGTATTAATAACTTAAAGACTCGTTTCTATAAAATTATTTCTATAAAATTGTTTCTATAAGTTGTGATGAAGCAAACCGTTGGTTTTCTTTGTCAGTATCACGTACTGGCGACATTTATGGGCTCGCGATCATTTATTAACAATTATCAATAAATGTTTCCAATGAATTAAATGTAATAAATATGTTTACAGCAATACAAATCACTTTACGACAGATGATGCAACTTACTAACTTGAAGAAAATCTACTCAAATTGAAGAATGTATCCTGAGGTCTTTAAATCAAGAGGAAATAGGTTACTTCTAGGGATGTTTGCTTCATCATCGACCATATCTTCCCCAGCACAGTTTACCTACTCAAAAGTTTGCTTATGTACTAAAACTAATAAAGCAAACTTTTGAGAACGTAAACTTGTATCGATTAAAATGTTTTTTTTTTACTAAACTGTGCAATGTGATTGCACACAAAATGATTGATTGCAATTTTTCAAAAATGGGATCAGTGATTTTATATCTTTCAAAATGTCGAAACGTGCGAGCGAGAGGTACATTAGCTCTTGTATTCACCCTAAATAAAAAGATGGATACTACTGTCAGCAGCTATCCAAACGCATCTTTTTGAGTTTCATTGATTACAAAGCATTTTTTTTGTATGCTCATTTTGGTCATATCGTAGCGTCAATCTTTCTTTAGCCACATTCCCTTTCTTCTATACTCCGAGGCAATGACAGATTAGGGAGAAAAGTTTAACCCGGCCGAAGCTCTACTTCTATTGAGGTAGGAGTTAGTACAAGATTTAATTCTGAAAATCTAATAAAAGAATAACATTGCCTGACAGTTGGTTTTTATGTTCGCGAAAGTTTTGTTCCACATTTGGACCAACTTGTTACTTCTAAGATTAATATGATATTAAATTGTATATGATACGAATACAAGGAATACTAAGCTTTGAGAGTCTCGGTCTAGGTAAGTAGGTATATGTTTTATAAATATAATAATTTGTAAAATGATCTATATTACTGTTCGTAAAGCTGCAAGTTTTTGATAGACATGATCATTTGACTGTTATTCAGATCGAAGTCTTACAACCAGTCTTACCAAGGGGTAACGTATTACCCAGTTACTGGGTTGTGTAGGTCAGACATGCAAACGCTCTATATAAAATACTGAAATACAGCTGAATTTGGTTTGACTGGAAGTGAACCGAATATATTTAGTAAAATCCTAGGCAGATTGTGATGCTGGTCTATTTTATTCTATTGTATTACAAATCAATAATATTAAGAAGAATAGAACAGACCATTCTGTCGAAGTTGTTGATTTAGGGCCCCTGGACTTTAGATTTAGGCCCTAAATCGACAACTTCGACAAAAATATTGAATTGTATTTCTCTGTTAGCAGACAAATACAATTCAATATTTTTTTCGACTAAAATGACTATGACTTGAACATAACCAATGACTTGTACATAATTGGTCGATTATTCATAAATTAAATAAGTCTGCTCTTACAAAGTATCTAAGTAATAAAGATGGCTTATTTATATTACAAGATACTAAACTACGGTTATTGTAAAGGTGCTTATTATTATAAAGTAGAGCATTCATATCAAATGAGCATTCTTGGGAACTTTAGCTTGCAGAAAAACAAACGAGGGCGTTTAAGCGAGCATTCTAACGAGCGTTCTGGCGAGCTTGTTGCCGAGCCAACAGTCACTTTTGACATCTTCATGAAGAAATATTATTTGACAACCACTACAGCGTTCGCTAGAAATATCGTGAGAATGTTCGTAGCGTTGCTTGACTCTGTTCGTTATTCAGTTCGACAAAATTAAATACGGCGAATGTTCGATGGTCTGACAAGTAAATGCTCATGTCTATGACCACCTTTACTTTAGACCACTTTACGTGCAACCGGACACCAGCCGTTTCATATTGTAACAAATATGACAGCTTTGAAAGATAAAGATAAGAATATATTGAGGAGAGGCCTATGCTATGAGGAAAGTAGAACTTAAAAGCGATAATAACGTCGAATTCATTGATGCTAGATCTTGTTGAAATGAGTTAGATATGTTAATGGGGTAGGAAAGAAAGAGCAGAGTTCGTGTGTGTACGATCACGTGATGACAAGACTAGTGCTCATCGAGTGGCCGAAATTTTTTCATTTGTAACTAAAAAATTAAGTAGTAAATTTCATGGTTCTTTTGTCAAAACTCTATTGGACAAACGCATGGTAATTGTGTTGTATCAATTTATAAAGTACTAGCGGCCCGCCCCGTGCTTCGCTACGTGTTACAAAAAATGTGACAAATGAAGAACCGCTCAACCGATTTTGTGCAAACTTCACATAAATAATCTACTAAATAGTCCGAAGAAAGCCTAATAAACATTTGGTTTGGATAGGTGATCCCGTCCTTGAGTTATAAAATTACAATGAAAAGTCTCAAGCAACATAGGTACATACAGTTATGCCTTTGGCTTGATTTTCGTAAAAAAGGGGTACTTTTTTTGCGTGACGAATACTCATACGACTCATAATACATACTTAGTGATATTTTACCAAACCAAGTGAGCTTAAGTACTTTATGATATCAAGTGAAATACGCATCACATAATCTTTCTTTTACTCCTTGTCTTATTAACCCAATTCACGAACTACTAAACAAATCATAACTACATTGCAATGCATGACATTACCCAACTAATATTGTCGTATATTAGACCAAAACCAGGAGTTGGCATCAGAAACCAATTACAATTGTCATTGACGTCTTAACTTTGGACAATTTACACTGGATGCTATAATTAAGTATGGTAGGACAGCTGGCGATGAGAACGGGATGATCATACATAAAATCCCTTTATAAAATACTAGCTTTTGCCTGAAGCGTTGCCCGCATAATACCGGGGTGTCATTTAGATTTGGTAATTTTAAAAACTATATACTATTTATATTGATTAAGGTTGTAAGCTATCTGTGTTCCAAATTTCAGGTAAATTCCTTCAGTAGTTTTTGTGTAAACGTACACACGACTACACATCAAGCTAAACAAAACGAGTTTGTCTTGGTCTCGCTTCGTACGATTTTTAAACACAACTAATACTGTTTTTGCATAACTTGATGTGTACATACCCGTATGTACAAACATTCATCGATCCATCAACATAAAAGGAACTTTGGCATTTATTTAAATTCAAACGGTTGAACAGATTTCGATAACACTTTGGCACACAAGAAGTCCATTGGCCTGGAGGCTGGAGCAAATGAAAACAGTTTTATGCCAGTAGTTGTAAAATGTAATTATTACCGACATTACGCCGGTGAAGCTGCATCAACATATACTACGATAGTCGGAGAAAAATAGATTTTAATTAAAAAAATATGAAGACACGGGCCGTCGCAGGTTTCAGACTTGTTTCATATTTATCAAAATAGCTTGGTAGGTAGGCGTGTGACCTGACAATCCACGCGAACTAATATTAGTTTCTCGTTTCATTCAGTTGATTGTAAATTTTACCAGTTAACGGTTTTGGCACAGACGGCGACAAACTTATATTTGCCGGCTCTAGAATTAGTTGCCATTGTGTTTCACGGTACTCTACAATAGAACAAATCTAACGGTTCCTACTTTGTAGTTTTGTACGCTGTTTTAGTGTTAGTTTATACTGCATTTGGGTGGTTACGATTCATGAAAGCTTGATCGAATAGTGTGTAAAGGGTTGGGCTTGATGGCAGACAACGGGTTGAGTGCTCATCAAAATATTTGGCACACTGTAATCACCGCTTCCTTGTTCGTCGAAAATAACAGAACATTTGATAATATTGCCAATTCTGATTCAGGAAAACATAGTCTCATAAATATTTTATGAGACGTACTCGGAAAATGTTTGTATCTTAATGGAGGAAGAAAAACGTTTTAGTGGATGATTTAAAAACAAATAACAGAATAAAATAAATCCACAAAATAAGCCGGTAACATCAACATCATAAATCAAAGTACAACACATCCAATAGTTGTAGCTACACAAAAAAATATACTGTCGAGTTTGTGAGAATGTGGATGTATGTCTGTATATGTAGGTATTTATATCTATTTAATAACCAAGCTTTGGTTATGAGGATAGTCACGGTGAAATATTTCTGGTGAATTATGTATGGGAATGGGTTTTGTGAAAAAAACACAGAAAGAGAATACTAAGCATTTATTATCAAGCTACCTCCTTTCGCAAACCCTAGGTCCTCGTGGAGAAGAAAGGAGAAAGAAACTCCACGGCAACATACATTATCAGTATACACATTATGAAACACAATATATCAGTAACATTCTTAGTGTAATACATATCAATTAACTTACATTATCATTGTAGAACACAGGTACACACTTTGTAATTATCACACCATCTTAACGCTTAGAACTATTACAAGATAATAACCCCGAATGTGGCGGTACATCCATTTTTATAAACTTAGAATCGTCCCCATCCGTCAAAGATTGCCGCCATATTTGGCCAATGGCAGATCGACATACATTATAGCTAAATAACTAATAAAATAAGTAATAATTAGTAAATCCTGTGTAATGGAAACATTTTAAAACTTGATTAGATAATTTAGCAATATAGCAAGTATTTATTTGTAACCTTAATTTATATTTTCGTAAATATTAGAACATCAATTGATTTCGTTCGGAAATCAATTGTTGTAAATATACTTTTTCTACTATTATTGTATATATATTATCATATATCACACGGCCATTCTGACAGTACTTCGTCCTCGAAGTACATACCTTCTCTCTCTCTACTCCTCACTTAACTCTCAATTTACTGCTTAGAGTTAGATGGTAGCCAATAAAAAATAAAAAAAAGAATCAATGCTTTCAGAATTAACTTTTACGAAATAATGAGAAAAAGACAGAAATAATTGTCAGTGTCTTCTCGCAATTCAGCCAGCTTGCAAATCAAGGCAGTGAGATAAACATTTTACAATAATTAACAATAAAATCACTAAATACTATCTTATTAAACCTACAATAAACACTTAAAATAATACGACAATAAATCAATGATAAGAAAATATTTAACAAACCAAAAAAAAAACTATACATTAAACTAATGATTATTATTAAAGATTTTAGTCTAAAACCATTTCAATAACACATCAACCTTACTTAACATTTACAATTTTGTCATATACAGGAATCTTTGCAAAATGAAGTAACCAGTTATATCTTATATATCCACCTGTCTTTATCAACATTTTTTTTTTATTCAATTGATCCAGTTTTTTTTTTCTTTCTTTCTTTGACCTTTCCCTTTTGCATACACTATTTTTTTTTTATAACTTACAATGCATCTTCATAATTATTGATTACCACACCGAACTTCTCTTATTTTCAATTATTTTTTCAATCAATGTTGTTAACGTGATCACATTTTAAATAATAATAATTTTATTTATTTTCTCTACACAAGTTATTTATGCTAGGCTTAAACAATAGGTACAATAAGAACAGGGAGCTAACGTTGTGAGAGACTGGTGCCTGAAGTAGGTTTAATTAAAACCTGGATCACGGGTCACCAGGGCCCTCCCTCGACTACACACTTGATGATTTACAATCTAAATGATTAATAATTCAATTATTTTAAATTTTTATTGATTAAAATGTTTTTTTTTTTTCATATATCTATAATTATAATGAAATAATAAAAACAATGAGTCATTTGTATGTCTTGACTAATTTGTAAAAAATGTTCTGGAAATACGAACTGAATATTGGTGCCAATCATTTAGTTACGACAATCGTACTCGTAACTTCACCAGTTAATAGTGAGATCAAAATAATGGTCAACTAGGTAGCAAAGCAATAAAATAGGAAGAGCATAGTTCATCATGTTCAACCAATTACCTAGACACGCCAACGACCTTCACCCGCTACCGGTGAGTTCTATTGACGCCAAGTAAAAGGTCTAGTAGCGGCAGTTGAGCCAGTTACATAGACACGTCAACGACTTCACCCGCTACCTGTGAGTTCTACTGACGCCAAGCAAAAGGCCTAGTAGCGGATTATCATGCAAACAAACAGCCATTTTTACCGACTTATCTGGTTCTTTACAACCCTTGGGTGATGTTCGTAAGTAATAAAAGTTCCTGATGTTTATTAGTTCCTGGTTTTACAAACATTTTGCAAAGATATTGTTTTGTCACCGTTTATTTTGAATAGCATGAAGTAACCGTAATTATAAATTCCCCTTTTTGTTACGAGTATTATCTTAAATAATAGTTGGTAAACCTTTGCTTGATCCCTTCGTTTTACTTTAACTTTGCTTGTGTACTTGAACTTGCCCTTGAGTTTGCCTTTGTGCTAAAGTCTGTCTTTGCCATCAGCAATGTCTAATTTCTAGATTCAACTAAGGCTTGATTTTATAATTACAGAATTTAAATGATTATCCAAGTAATACACTATATATTTTTTAATCAAAACGAACCTGCATTTCATTTTCCAAAGAAGCTTACGACTCGGTTATTCTGACAATAATAAATTATCAATTGCAAATAGTATGTTAAAACATGACGACTCATCTAAAAAGCTACAAATAGTTTTATTTTAGTTTTGATGTCTTGTTGGTATTTCTGTTCCTTTAAATCGAATACTAATTTTCGTTTTTTATGACACAACTCTAAACGATTTCGATATTTATATCACTATAACTTTTAGTAAATTGGAGACTGAATACCTATCTAGCTAGCTACTTAAGCATAATATAATATTTGTTGCTAAAAGTAGCGTACTCGGGCCACCCTTTTTCTTAGTTGTATATTAATGATCTCTAAAACTAAATTCTTAAAATGGACATAACAGTTCGGACATTATGATATAAATTGAACATTTTGTTAAAAATTCTACCTACATGGACATAGGTATTTGTAATCGATTTAAAAAAAAAAAACAGCTAATATTCCTATACATGGAACGTATGTACATTACTTTATCATGGAATATATCAATCCTACTATCACAATATAATTCTCCGAGTGACATTGTAAATTGGCTTGGCTTGATGAAATGACTCTTCTTATTAACTAAATAAAACAAATTGTCTTGATTCCACCAGCCGTAAATACCAAACAGTTGATATTGCTCATAATAACTGTACAGTAGAAATTACTAACACATAATTCTTAGACCTATTTATTAGGTAAGCAACTTGGTGACCCTGGCGAGAATTGTCAAGAGTTTGATTAAATCTTCATTTATCTATTAATCGATATCCAAGAGAATCGCAGAAACAAAATTATCGAACTTTTTCAGCCTTGCGGCTGCAAATAAATTAGTCAAACTTTTTAATATTACCCATACATTTAAAATCTACACATAATTTTAATCAGAAAAAGAATATTGTTACACACTGAGTTTCTTCATGACACGAATGTCTTCCAGATTGTTACTACCCTCATTTTTGCTGACATAGTAATCATATTTTGATTTTGTGTTAAACTTATTGTAATTTAATTTACTTTACATTTGAAATAGTGGAATTCCTATATGACTTTTTTGTAATTTTGAGATTTTATTCTACTAGTACCTAATTGACTTTATTAACTATTATTTTATTTCTAAACTTTTGTTTTCTCAATTTAATATAACCTGGTATTTATGAAATGTCACGGGTGTAAACTAAGGCGAGATTTTAGTTTTCCGCATGTGAGGGTAAATCATCTTGTACTGCAAGAAAAATCTACTTGTAAAAAAATTCCAGCTATTCAGCACGAGTTTCGAATGGCGACTTTTTGTTGTGTTAGGCTAGATTATTCCTTTTTTTACCTTTTGACATATTTATAAAATCTGGTTGTATTTAGTTTTTCAAATTATCAGACTTGATCGCCTATTATGGATTGTGATACGAGGCCTCACTTCAATATTTCTGCATTTTATACACAGCGCATTTAAAGTATTGATTGCTTTTGTTGTATATTGCCTAAAGTATGTGTATTGCCTTTCATTGTATATTTGTATAGTCTCAAAACGAGGAACTTTCTGTTTTTTTTTTTTTGTTTTTCAAACTAACGTCAAAGTTTCAGTTTATTTTACAAAAACGTGACAAGTGTTTTTTTTTTAAAATTATGGTAACTATATTATAAAAGTGCAGAAAAAAAAAAAAAGATTAGTCAGTTCTTTGTTCAAATAATAAAAACTTATTTTTACCATGATCATAGAAACTGGATTAATTGTTGAAACAACATGATTCGTTTTCGATTCGGGAATTTCTTGAGACTAAATGGGAAACTTGTTCTATAGCAAAATACCCTTTTTATCGTAACATTTTTTATTTTATTCTTTATGAATTATTTCAATTCTTTATTATGACTAGGTAATAGTAGTATCAATTTCTGGTTCTTACATACTGTATTTTCATTTTTTCTTTTTGCTCCGGATTTCGTTGGATTACGTTTTGTATGTCATAAGTGGCAATAAATACTTTCATTAAAAAAATACCTTAATTACTTTTAAACCCTGGGCCTTGAGGCTTTAAACTGTATACTCCTTTTTTTTATATGATGCTGTATTAATCGTATTCTGTGAAAATGATCTTCAGAATGACTTGGTCATTGAACACAGAATCTATAGCTACTCTGCTCTTTATGTCGACATTCACAAGCCAAAGTTAAAATAAAATATACTTTCAGAAGATTAATCTGCATTTTGCAAACCAAGGGGCAAAGTAAAATCTGGACAACCTTCATTTTTACTAATATTATCATTTCAATATATCCAACGAATTTTCGTTTCGTTTACCCCTCTTTATTCTATCAAGTATCAACTGTTGATAAAGTTTTTATCGTTTAACCATTCTGTTCACACTCTTAACTTTTGCAATTATTTGTCGCTGAATAATCACGAATCGTTGCTAACGGTTAGAATCTAACATTGATAATGTCTTTCTTATTGTCTAAAACATTCTTGTTTTCAAACTAGTCAAATATTAATATTGCCATTAGTAGGTAGCTGGCTTAAAAGTTGAAATTCAATAAACACACAACTTTCAAGTATCCAATAATCTCCCAATTTCATAGTATTATTAATTTAAATAAAATTATGCTATTAAGACTTATATAAAAATACCCACAACAGTTTTCATCAAATATTAATTGTTTACTTATTCTTTACATCCGTTAATATTTCAAATTACAACATTTAAACAAATTGAGTATCTAGATCTTTCATCTAACACAACCTTATAATATTTATCATTAAAGCAGAGCCTATATAGGCCTTACCGACATAAGCCGAATCGTATTGCTGCACCATCATGTCCTCGGGATTACTTCGATGCTTTTCGGCAGTTCTACTGTCCGAGGTAGCAGCACGTTATCTTCGTCCTTCATCGATTCAGCAACCTGCCGCCGCCGCCGTCACAGCGGGGTTGTGCTTGTATGATGGCTCCAACGTTAATCATGAAATGTAGAAAGGATAACTTCATTAGAAATCACAAGTAGGTCAGGGCACATCAACCACTTCTGATGTGAGAATGTGGATGTATGTCTGTATATGTAGGTATTTATATCTATTTAATAACCAAGCTTTGGTTATGAGGATAGTCACGGTGAAATATTTCTGGTGAATTATGTATGGGAATGGGTTTTGTGAAAAAAACACAGAAAGAGAATACTAAGCATTTATTATCAAGCTACCTCCTTTCGCAAACCCTAGGTCCTCGTGGAGAAGAAAGGAGAAAGAAACTCCACGGCAACATACATTATCAGTATACACATTATGAAACACAATATATCAGTAACATTCTTAGTGTAATACATATCAATTAACTTACATTATCATTGTAGAACACAGGTACACACTTTGTAATTATCACACCATCTTAACGCTTAGAACTATTACAAGATAATAACCCCGAATGTGGCGGTACATCCATTTTTATAAACTTAGAATCGTCCCCATCCGTCAAAGATTGCCGCCATATTTGGCCAATGGCAGATCGACATACATTATAGCTAAATAACTAATAAAATAAGTAATAATTAGTAAATCCTGTGTAATGGAAACATTTTAAAACTTGATTAGATAATTTAGCAATATAGCAAGTATTTATTTGTAACCTTAATTTATATTTTCGTAAATATTAGAACATCAATTGATTTCGTTCGGAAATCAATTGTTGTAAATATACTTTTTCTACTATTATTGTATATATATTATCATATATCACAAGTTCGTAAGTTACGTGAATTCAGTTTTTACGATGTGATGTTACGAAAGGACATATTAAATGAAGATTCAATATGTTAGGAGGGCTGGGGCTGCCTCCGACACCATTAGGAAGTGGTGGCACGGAAAACCCTCGGAATGTGATGCCTCGTTTAGATGGGTACTTGACTTGCTGGTTTACTGGCGCAAGTAAGTTGCTAAGTTTGGAATAGTTTTGTATTTAGCTTTATTTTACACAGATATTGTAATAACGGTCTTCATTTTAATCCAAACTAATTTATTTAACGTTTTTCGTGAGTGTTTTTTGACAAGTTGATAAAGCGGTTCAGATAATTCGAATGAATTTTAATATTTAACCTCATTCGTTTGAAAGATTGAGTACCTTCCGTCCATGATTTTATTCATGGACTTTTGGTAAATACTTAATACTAGTTTACATCATAGAGCTGACAGAAAAAATAAATGATGATGTATTTAAACTATTTACATAAACTATTTCGCAAGAACTCTCATAACTGTCTATTTATTTCAGAAACATTAAATAGCCCATTAAGAATAACATAAAAAATCATTTAACCCAAAACACTAAAACGGAGCACACAATCGATTCATTCCAGTAAATCAATTCCAGTATTTAGACCGAGTAATATTTCAAGTGTACTGGTATGTGTAAACAAAGCATTGGCACAGATTCCAATGAAATGAAAGGATATGCGAGGTGGAAAAGCTCTCGACCCCGGTCGCTCCAGGTGGAAATATCTTAGCTTTGAAATCTTTTAGTCCGGCTAAAGGCCGGAGTAAGTGGCAATCTGGCATAGAAAAAGACGTTTGGCCTGTATACTTGTAGAGTTTTTAAAATATTTATAGCTGTTTTATGTAGGTACAAGATGATTTATCATTGCTCGCCTATAATTGAGGGGCCTGACTATCTCTGTACCTAACTTGATTCGGCCATTTTGATGTGCATACAAAATTACATACACACCTTCTCACTTTCGTATATTAAGAGCTATATAGGAGCCCGTTACTGAACGCGAGCTGCACATTTAGACAGGCAAATTATTATGTCTATTTTCATTATCAGTGCTCCCAAAACTGTGGAAGCAAATATCGTAAGGAACAGTTTCCTTACGATATTTTCTTTCTTTTTACGAAAACATAAAAAAACCAATGTGGGCTTTCAGAGAGAATACACAGTAAACTTTATAATCAGTTTATAATTTATTATATTTACTCTAATTATGATTACGTTTATACAAACAGAACGTCTATAAACTGTTCCCGTGCGAAAATATGAACTAGAATTTAATAGTCATCGTTAGTTTCCAACGCTTTATTAACAAAGTTTAACGATAATTTCTTCTGTCGTAAAATACAAGGGATTTGTTACTCAAACGTTAACGTTTGCGAAATACGATGTACTTTCAAAGAAATGGGTTAAAACGTAAACCGTGGCAATATTGTTTGTTGACTCAGAGACATTCTATTGTTTGTGCCATCAAATCGGTTAAAAAGCGTGTAACGGGAGTTTGAGCTGACTTTCTATGATCATGCTTGTTATTGTGACATGCAGACGATTTTCTCTTAATGATGCCTTTTATATCGTTCGTTGCAATACAATACTAAACGTTTTTCAATTGATTTTACATAGAGATGTTTTTTGTTGAATTTGGATATTATTTACGTAATAAATTAATGACATCATGATGCTAACTGAAAATTTATCTTGAAAATGATGTTTTTTTTTTTGTCCCTCTTTAGGTACAGTATAGACGTCAGAAGGTAGATTACCCCAATCTGTCGAAAATTAACCTTCCAGTTTTGTAATAAGGTTGAAATATTTTTAAAGACACTTTACAGATTGAGGCAGGTTGATGTCTGTACATACTTTCACGCCTTTTGCTCTTGGTCCTAAATCTGTAGAATGCCGCCTCGTAGCTGGTGCTTTCAAATATTAGTTTTTTATCTAATCTTTTCCTTACAATTAACACTCACAAATGTATAATCCGTGATACCGATAACAGGGCAGCTTACCTGTAAAGAAAATTATGTACATTAGATAATATACTATATATAATTTGGATTTACATTCCTTGAAACCAAGACTGCATGGCACATACCCCATGGTTCGACTGGTTGTCAGACTTTAAAGCTGACTAACGGTAACGACTGTCAAAAGTCTACAAATGATGGCCGGGTCCAAAGGCTTTACCTGAGGCAGCTCGGAGGAAACTCGCTATGACAGATGGTCTACCATCCACAGACGAACCTTGGCAACCGCGGTTTAACCCGGAACATCAGCCTGTGCGGCTGTAATTATTTAGCCCGAGCTAATGATTATTTATCAACACGGAAAAAAACATAGATCTGAAAGTAGATGGTGTGTTAATAAATAATTAAAAATAATCAAGGTTAAGATAAAAAGGGAGATCCTTGATATTTACTTATTTATAAATTATTCCCTGCCCACCACCTCATGTGGGCGACGGGAACAAACTTAATCTTTCTCGTAGGCCGGTGATGAATAAAAAACAATTTCTAGAAGAAGCTCCAGGAACAAATTTAAAGGTTGGAACGTAGGTAGTGATCCTCATCAAACGCTTCTAAAACCAATTACTTAATCGAAAACAAAAAAAAAGGTTTTTTATTTTACAGAGCTAATTCTAGGAACTTCGTTTGTTTAGTATGATCCGGAAGTCCCCAGAATTGTAATATCCAGGTTATGAAAACTCTGTTTCCTAAATAACATCCAAATTCTGTGAGCAGTTTTTGTGGAAAATAAGTTCAGGGTAACAAACATACACGACAAACTTTTACATTCACAATAGTAGTAAGATAGGTAATATGATGAAAGAAAAAGTTATTTTGGTAATACATCTCTAAACATGACAGATATCGCAAAAATGAAACGAAAGAAACACACTGAAAGTATAATAATTCAAACATCCGTACCACCATACCAACTAAAAATATCACCGGACACAGAGATGAATGACCCAACCCAACCCATCCATCCATCCATCAAAATTGGCATCCCATATGCCGTACATTTGTTCAAAATTACAACGTCAAGCATTTATATTGAGGAAGCCATAAAATCTGTATAATCGTAAAAGCTAACTTGGGTAGCGGCCAATAGTCAATGAAAAATAAATTCGACATTCACCGTTCAATGAAGTCAGGACTTCAGAACTTTAGGTTTCAGGAATTTCAGCGTTTATTGCATTTCTGAGTCTCGTGCGGACCGTTATTGCATCATGTGCGATATGTTCTTATTATGTGTATGTGTGTAAGTTAACGGCAGGTTTACACGAACGACGTAATTTAAAACAAAGATCGTTGCCAAAAAATCATCAGACTTACTACAATAAAATTAAAAATCCTTTGAACATTTGTCTAAAAATACTGTCAACTGTAAAACGGCATTTGACGTTGGCATAAGCGTCGTTTTGTAGTAGCAATTTTTTAGATATCAACGACGTTCAACTTATTGCAGTTAGGCGGTAGGTAAAATTCTATGCTATACTTGAAAAAAGGGGCAATTGGGTAGCACGAAGCTTAATCAGCATAATCATATAATGTTCCCACAGCTGGGACACAGGCCCCCTCTTAGTGAGAGAGAGAGTACTGTAATTCACCACGCAGTGAATCTACGTGCTTATCCAAAGCGGATTTTTCTTTTCGTTTTGAAAGGTGATTTTAGGAAGAGAAGGAACTTTTTGGACATTTTCGGTCACATTCAAATTAATGACGATTTTTTCGCGGAATAGGCAAAATCTACGTAAAAGCACGTACTGAACAAAATCAAAAAATAATCAAAAAGGGCAGTCTTTAGATACAGTGAGATTTTAACCTGTAAGTATTAGGCCCTTCGTACTCAACGCGACGCAACTTTCGGATACCTTATGCGTACCAGTGTACGATCCTCTACGGACTTGTGCAATAGTCGCCTGGATGTGAAAGTCGTAAGGTATCGATAACTTTCTAATTGTAACTGTAACTTACTTTTAACTGAAATCGAACTTACTACTGTTACATTGAAATTAGTGCGTTTTCAGGTACTTCGAGAACGAATCCTTATTTGATAGTAATTAATCGAAAACACTCACAACTTAATTCCAACTTTGTACGGTCGTACCTAGTTACCTTATCATTAATGTTTTATAATAAAAAGAAATTCGTTCACTAAACGGATGTCATGTAGCTTACTCGATTTATTCGAGCAACGTTTATCAATGTTCTTAGGCTTATCTTGGATCAGCACAGTTTTCTACTGGACCAGCATTTTAATTGGCTGTCGTGGTTGTTATGAGCTTCGTTCGTATTAATTAATTTTGCTTATGTGACTACTGGACTAATCATAGATACTATCCTAGTGACGTCATTAACTAGGGACATAAGATCTGCAAATTCTTGCCAACGGATGTTTTGATATACATTTTTAGCTTGTGTCTCATCAAAAAATAAATAAACCTAAGAAAAAGTACTTAAAAGGTTTTGGTATAAATTGAACTTGACATGATGACACGGTTGGCACAGTGGTTGAGCGATCGACTCGCAATCGACCCCCGGGTACATCCCAGCTTGCTTAGGCACTAAGATTGTTATAATAAAAACTTTTAACTTTTTTTTTTAACTGCTTTTGTAAGCGATAGCAGCGTTGATTTCGTATCGTATCGATGTTTAAAGAGACAGGACAATCCATCTGAAAAACAATGTTAGGTGATCTTGAAAAATTAGGAAATTTTAAGGCAGTGTCCTACGTGAGCGTCGAACACGACGCGACGTGGGACACCGCGTAAGCGGGTATAGCTAGGAGACGTGGCGACTAGCAAGTGTGTGCAAGTGGTTCTTCAAAACAAAGGCGATACTTGGTTATCTTAGCCCCAAAAGACACCAACCAAACAAATATAATAATTCGTCACCAACCGGATGGCTCAAGTATTAATTCTCTTTGTAACTCCTAATGACAATTGGTAGTTTCTGTAATAAAAGCAACAAAAGACAAATAAATCTGACCCCGGGGGAGAAATAGTTGGGTACTCATATTGTTATATTTTTTTTCACGACACTGTTTACCCGGATGAAAGTTATACGAGAATAGGGTTACCAGATCCGAAAAATAAGTTTCCTGAAAAAAATTCAGCAATAATTTTCCTGATATTTTGCCAGAAAATCATATTATTTTACAAACAGCTGAAATCTATATCCAGCAATAAAAGTATGAGGATCAGATGAATACCTAATAATTAATTAGTTGTTAATTATAAGATATAATTCTTCGATTAAAACTTAATTTCTTATATTTTTCTCTTTTTTTGTAATTCCTGAATACTTGCAACTGTTTCCCCGACAAACAGCTGAAATTCCGGATATGTCAGGAAAATTTCTGTCATCTGGTAACCCTATCCGGGAACAAGACGCAGTCACCGGGAAAATAATTTCTTGTGCGTTTTGTCGTAGATAATCGTGGAGTTTTTCTTACAGGTCATTGGATTTGAAACTACAGTTTTTTTTTATTCTATTGAGTGAGAATATTCTTTTCATCCCCCCCTCTCGGAAAGGGTACTTTTGCTCTTCGATATCTGACCGTAAAAGCCGTTTTTATCCTCAAGTGAGTAAAAGCCGTTTTTATCCTCTAGTGAATAAAGTAAATTTGAATTTAGAACATCGTATGAACAAAAGAGTAGCAGCAGTAATGGCGGCCGGTGACCGCAACAGCTGATCGCTTGCTGTGGTGCCCGCTTGACGTTAGAAGGTTGTCGAGGAAACAAATTCTATTTTTAAAATTTGATGTCGCCTTATGTGGGAAAGCAGAGTAAGTACGCTCCTTGGGTGTAAGGCTGCGTTGCCTTGGGCTAACTTGAATCCCTCGCTTCACTTAGGATTTTTAATTTTATTCCCTCGTTTCTTTCGGGCATTAACACTTGAACCTCCTCGCTGCGACGGAGGTTCACCCCCAGAATCCTTAGTATCGCTTCGGAATTCAATACGTCTCCCTTGGAGCGTAATCTACAATTATTTTGTTAAAATCTCAGACCCGGAACATTCTTGGCTCAGTACTTTGTTTTATCTTTTTTTATTTGCTTTGTGCGGTTTTCCTTTCACGTCTTATTGTTATGTTGTGACAAACCAAGATAAAAATAAGTAACTTTATAATACTTATTATAATATTTATTATTTGTTTTAATTTAAAAATTATTCTGTTCTATAATAATGTCTTAGTTAATACCTAAACTGAAATAAAAGCCTATCTTGTGTTTGTACAATGTACATCTGTTTTTATTTGTTTTTGCATTTAGTCATTTCCTCGCTGAGGTGGGATGAAAAGTTACGTGTTGCACTCGAGTGCAAAGATTTTTCACCTTGTGCTCTTTTGATTCCCTCGCTATCGCTCATGATTCTAATTTTGAATCACTCGTTGCACTCGTGATTCAATTTTAGAATCATTCGCTTGCTCGGTCATCAAAATTGAGCACGCGGTTAAAAATCAACTTTGCACTCTTGTATAACAAATAACTATTCTACGTCGTAGAAGGCTGTGCTATTCTCTGTAATATGAATTTGGTACTTTCAACGCAGTTTTGGATAGTTAAAAAGCTAATCATCCAAAGAGTAAGTGAAATGCAATGGAAAGACCAAATAAAATCAATAGCAAATCATGAAAAAATCTATACTTGTTGAAGAATTTGTGTCTTTGGTTGAACGCCCTAATCTCAGGAACTACTGGTTGGTCTATTTCTAGAGGGTGGAAAAACATCACACTAAAACCTATATAGCTGGAGCATCACTATAATTACCTTAAGATAATTTTAAATTATTTGTCCATCATGAGATATAATTAGATTTCGTCGAAATACTATATGGGCGATGGGTGTGGGTGTTTATAAACGCACCTACGATACAGGAGAAATTACCAATGGTATATTAATAATAATATTCCACAACTCTCACACAACGCCATCTAGTCCAAGCTAAGCAGAGCTTGTGTTATGGATACTAGACAACTGATAAACATACTTATATTTCTAAATACATATTATAGATAAATTACACCCAGACACAAAACAAATGATCGAGCTCATCACGCAAACATTTGTCCTGGGTGGGAATCGAACCTACGACCTACGGCTCAGCAGTCAGGGTCACTAACCACTAGACCAACAGGCTAGTCGAAACATGGTGGAAACGTTTAATAAAAAAAGAAGAAAAGATATAGAATCTTTCACTCGTATATTATACCTTAACATGATAATCATAATTGCTAATATCGTACGGAGGAATACTTATAACTAGGTATGTACTTACACATCCACAATGACGTCTGACAAGCTGTTTGCAAGGTAAACGAATGACCTATTTTAATATTTATTCCGGGAAAGAACCAAAAGAATTCGTATGTATATGCAAATATAATTAAATATTTATTTAAAATCCGACCAACCTTAATTGGCATCAAAAATTATCTGAACAATCATACCTACAGCGATAATAGGGTTGTCAAAAATATCGGCGCCAGTTTCATATTACAAATATTTTAGTGAAAATTAATCATTCCGTTTGTGGTTTGAACCATATTCAATTACATACAAATGCGGATGTCAATTAAATTTTGTTTCATTAAATTTGATCATTGGATTTTGATAACTGATGATCGCTTTGGTGAAATTAACATCAATCATCACGTGGTTTTTAATGATACAACAATATGATTGCGCGGTTTTATTGTATTTGGTATGTTACACTATGATTAAGTGATTAATATGACTGTTACAGTATCATAATATAAATAAGAGAATACGTCGAAAGTTCCTTATTTAACTTGAAAAAGTTGCACATGATTTCAAAAAAATATTTTATTTTTCCATTAGCGACCATCTATCAATCTCATATTCGATTGAGACAATTCAAAGATATCAAACTTGGGACAATTTAAAAGTTTGCAATAGTGCTGCCTGTACAATACTTTTTGTGGTTATTATAAATCAAAAGTATATTCAAAATCTAAGCAACAAGAGTTACTAAACTACCCAGAGTGTTCTAGAGGTCAGTTAGGCAGCATCCGGCTAAATTGGAAACTGCCCAACATAGTTGAGAAAAGGCTAAACAAATAATGAGTTTCACACAAAATCGTTTATTGTTTATCACAATGACGTGGAAAACAAAGGTGCTAACCCTACGTCACAGCACCGGAGACAGGGGAGCGCACAAAACCGAATGCCTTAATTTAATATAAGTCAATTTGGGCCAATTTAATTCCGCGTCCATGCAGCCGCTTTACGACAGTACATCATAACTTGTATCTATCTCTTTCACACTTAGCAAAAGCATATATGGCCCTCTCAAGTTTTCGGGTATCGAATTAGTAACAAACATACTTCATGAGATGGTACTATTGCGACGAGACGACGACGGTATGCAATTTTGCGGCAAAACAAAATAGAAAGATGTAGATAAAGTTTTTGCGAAGGAAAACTAAATGTTCAGAGGAAGTTTATTTCAGTGGCTTTTCATATACTCGTACTTAATTAGAGCAGTTGCAATGGGATGCATTTTATGACTTGTTAGGAAGATATTGAGAGCAGTAATGGCTGAATTGGGAGCAGTAGTGCATTCATGGAAATGGCCATAGAGTTGTAGGTCGATGTTTCTAACCCAGAGTCTATATGCTTTAGGTAAAGTGGTCATTATAATTGCTCTCTGAACAATTTAGAAAACATATTTAGGCAACCAATACTTGTTCACTGTTTTCTATTTTTTTTTCTAGTTTCAAAATCACCAAACATTCATTAGGGCATTCGTTCTCTGGGTGGAAGTCAGGATTGTCAGACTCTTACTGACGAAAAACCACACTATTACTTCAGTTGCCCTATGTGTTCCAGGGCCGCAACTCAACCAACAGTCACCAAATCTAAAAATTCAATCACATTTGACATTCACCAGAACTGGGTCTACGTATCTCTCACAGAAAACGTAAGTGCCATCAGTTAATGAGCGTAAAGATGCTGATAAATGAGCATTAATATGTAATGAGCATTCTTGTGAATGTTACAATACAGAAAAACAAACGAGAGCGTTTTAGCGAGCATTCTAACGAGCGTTCTGGCAAGCTATTTGCCGAGCCGACCGTCAAGTCAGACATTATAAAAAAAAAAGACTGTCGAGTAGAAGGTTCGCTACAAAGATCGTCAAAATGTTTGTAGAGATGTTTGGTTCTATACTTAGCTCTGTTCATTGTTCAAGTTCGAGAAAATTAAAATAGGCGAATGCTCGACGTTCTGTTGCAAGTGACTGCTCAAGTTTTTCAGCACGTTTGGGATTTTAAATAAATATATATACATATATACCGTGAATTTTGAACATAAATCCAATTTCTTTCATAATAAGACATTTGTAATAACCGTTTGTTATTCCAAATATTGTTCTCAAATATTGCAAGAATTATTATTCTTACGTACTTATTCCAAATATTAAAGGAATCAAGTTTAAACGACTTTAGCGTAGTTTCGCTTGAAATTAGATAAATTATTTTCAACTTCAGCCGTTCGCGTGAATATCAATCAAGACCTAGTTAGATGTCACTGAGAGGCCTTAATACCTCCATAAGCATAGTAGAACCTACAGTGTGTTATAGCAATTACCTGACCTCCCTGTTTTATTAATGAATAATAATAATAAATAATACGGTTCCCGGTGCTGGTGGACAGCAATTTTAATTTGCTCATAAAATGGCTCTAATTTCACCGCAATTAGGCACATAATATCTATCACCTGTAATCAAACTGTGACTTTTTCTTTACTATTATTCACAAGTGAGTTATAATTTTTTTTTTAATTGGTACTCAAAAAATAACGTGTTCAATAGTACAAAAAATTTAACCAACTGCACATTTACTAATTAATTCTTTATATAAACTTTTTACTCACTAAATAAAATGGCTTTTAATATTATTTTCTTCACAAGTGTGATCAAAAACGTCGTATGATACACGTGTGTATTGATGATTACCGTCCTCGGCTCTCTTAAGACCCTCACCTAACGGCTCGGGTCTCAATGGCGCCTCAGCGGTAATCACCAACATTACACAATTGTACCATAATGTACTTTATTTTTTTCGCGTTTTATTACATAGGACTTGAACTGGCAAAATGTAGGTGAAATACTAGGTACATGTCTACCTGTTTGCAGATTACAAGCATGGTGTTGTTATGTTTTACCAAAAATATATATAATACTAGTTTCTGCCCGCGACTTCGTACGCGGATCCTGTTCGTTTATGGATAAAAATCTTATGTCCGTCTCCTGGCTCTAAGCTACCTCCCTACCAATTTTCAGCCAAATCTGTTCTGCCGTTCTTGAGTTATAAGTGGTGTAACTAACACGACTTTCTTTTATATATATAGATATAGGCTGAATTGCGTATATTAGGCGAGTGCTATGTTCAATATAGAACGAAAACAGGCTGCTGATGATGAATTATTAATTACGGTCCTGAAATACAAGAGGCAACTGAAAAAGGGGCAGGAAGCCTCATCTGAAAATTTGGGTATCAATTCAACTAAAAAAAAACCAATAAGCTATTAGCTTTATTTATTATCCTTTTTATAGGAGTCAATCTTAATCTCACCATCCCGCAAATTACGATTTGGCTATAAACAATGTGTCTCCTAAATTTTTTATGTCTCTACAAACAATACATTTTATAACCTATAAAAAGTAGATAAATGCTACACTTTATAATAATTTTGTTTACATTTCTCTCAAAATTATTGTTGCGTACCTATACAATTGGGAAAACAATTATTGTCTTAAGGTTTCTTCTACGACTAAATGATTAAGAAAACAACAGTTAAAAATAATCACTAAAAAGTATAAATCAAAAAACAAATAATCATCATCATAATTTATCAACCATAAGATGTCCGCTGTCTACGTTGTTCATGATCTCCATAACAGATTTCCAATAGTACTGGTAATAAGCGGCTTGCATCCAGCTCGATCATTGTGGTCTTCATAAAATATTATAAAAACTCCCAAATCTGGGCCCACTCAATTTTCATCAACATTGCCATCAAAACTTTAGATAAAAGAAAGACAAGCATTTGGATGATTGCATGATGTATTTTTAACCAAACCGATTGAGAAAATGAGGAGGTTCTAAATTTTCAATAAAATGTTTTTTTTTATGCTAGGCATTTTTATTTAGGTACAAACTTAACGCTAAATCTCGCCTTTTTAACCAATGTGTCCTGTCGACGATGTCTTACGGTGCCGAGATATGGACGCTAACAAAGGAGACTGTGCACCGAATACAAGTTGCATAAAGGACCATGAAGCGAGCCATGCTGGGCATTACTATTCTAGACCGAGTACGTAACACCGAAATCTGTCGTCTGACAAAAGTCTATGACGTCGGGGATAGACCACGCCTCAAGTGGAGTTGGGCAGGGCATCTGGCTAGACGAGAGATGGCAGATGGAGTAAGGTTTTGACCGAATGGTGGTCAAGGTTCGGCCAAAGATATCAGGTCCACCCAAAAGCCCGTTGGGTTGACGATATCGTCAAGATCGCGAGGAATACATGGATAAGAGACGCACGGAACCGAGAGATATGGCAAAAAAGGGGGAGGCTTATACCCAACAATGGGTGATCCCGGGCTGATACGATGATGACTCAAAAATGGCTAGATACTTCGAGATATAAATAAATTAATTGATTAGACTAAAATATTTAGAGATCCAAAATTAAGTGAACCTACGCGTGCGTAGGTATTTAGTATTCTAAAACAACATCTAAGGTTGAAAGTTTAATAATAACACATTAGATGAGGTTATTATGAAGCTTGGAAAGTGGTAAGGCGTTATATGATGTCAGAAGTGGGTAGGCACGTCACTTGAAGAGGTGGAATGATGAAGAGGCATAACATGAGGACCCTAGATTGTTTAAGGTTAAGCGATCTTGGCAAAGTCAAATATTCACATATTTTTTCCTACTCCTCCACTATTATTTTCTGATTAATTTCGTTGCAGGATCCAAGACAAGTAAATTCATTCTCCGGGACACGTCGAGCTTCATTGTCTCGGCGCTTTTCTGGTGATTGCCTCTGTTGATTTTGGCTTTCAGGAGTTGCAGTGGTTTGGGAATAGTGTGGTGGGTGTGTCCCAAAAAAAAAGTTCTTTCGAAAAAAGAAATCTTGGTACCTATATCTCGTATTTCTTATTGTGTATCTTGGGATTTCTAATGTATCGTGGTACGTTTACAAAATTGTTATATCGCATACATTAATAACCACATCCAGAACAACTACTTTGAAATCTTACGTCCTAGTGGAAATCAAACCCGCGACAGCAAAGCAGTTTATCACTTAACCACTGTCCTAGCCGCCAATATGCTGGTGTCAATCTTGGTGATATACATTCCTACATTTGTGTTACGCAATGATTTATAACCGTTTTCACGAACATATGGTGCCACTTAAATCAATGTCTAAACAAAAGCTCACGATAATATTTAGACATGACATTTAGATGTCACTTAGTCCTAGGGAATTCTGACATTAGTCTCTCGAATACAGAAAAGAATAGTAAAACAAAAATAGCTTCGCTCTTAATTGCCTAAATCATTCATAGTCAGTGCTTCGAGTGCTAAAGTTTTTGCTTTTTATTTTATTATCGTGGTAAAATCATCAAATGAGTCCTTCCACCCACTGTCTCGTACCTACTGACTAAAATCCGCGGTGTCCTTCAACAGCCCTTTAGGTTTCAGGGTTACGGTAATTCGTTATGGTATGGTATTCGGTATTCAGTCCCGCGACCCCGATGGGCTTTGGCCCTCTAGATGGGAGCCCCATCATAATGCTGACACTCCTTGAGGCGCGCGTGGAACACAACAAGCCATCGTCCCGGGCATGGTCCATGGTCGAACAGCAAGTCACTAATCGGCGACTTATTTCAGCTAGGTCTTACGTAATTATGTTAAGGGCATTCTGTCAATCTTGTTTTATTATTATAATAAGTGGCCTATACTGTCCCACTGCTGGGCAAAGGTCTTCCATCCTCCATTCCTTCCATCGTTCGCGCTTGCGCCAAAATTGAAGGAAACCAAAAAAATACTAAATAATAAAAAAAACACGTAAAAAGTTCATTTGCGAAAGTTTTTAATTTTGACTTTTTTAATTTTTAATTCTATTTATTTCATAACCGCGTGAAAATAGTGGATAATTTTCCACAATTTTGCTTTGAAACCTAGTTCCACAATTTGATTGCGTAATAACACACAAATTATGAACCTGACGACGTCGAAAATTTAATTTCAAATCTTAGACACTAACTCTAAGAAGTAAAATGTATTTTTTTGTTTTATGAAAATATATTTTATTGCTGAAGAAGATTAAAATACAATGTCGCAAAAGTTTTTTTCTTATTCGATTATCAGAATATATTATGTATTTAGTGTGAAGAGCGATGAGACATCGGATAAAATAATTGCATATTTGACACACTTTTTGGTAAATATTCGAAGTCGTTAGCTAGATTTATTTGTTTTGTAGAAACTGTTGTTTTCATCTGTAGGTCTTTTAAACACATTAATAGACCAAAAATAGATTTCATTAATGAAAATTACCTTTTCCTCTTAAACCAACGATCAAATCTGAAAGATGTCAAATAAAAAACAGAACACATCACTTTACTATCTACATAGTTTCACAAAACATCATTTTCAGGATACCTTTTAGTATGAAGCACGTACTATATTACCCTCCTAATAGTTGCTGAATAACCGGCATACGAAACGGTAACACGAATAACGATAATTATCGCGAAGCTTTTAGTCTGAGAATCTAAATGCCGCGGCAAGAATAAAATTTCTTCTACGAAACATTAAGGTGCTTGTAGATTTGCACGACTCGACGATAGCTATTGATGTCAGATTTGCTGTATTTTTGTAGATGAATTAGATGTATCACATGTAATTCACTAAAACAATACCATTTTAAAAAGATCTCATCCTGATCGAACCTGGAAATGCCTGCATTAAATACAACCATTTCTTTTTTTTTGTTCTTTAAACTATCGCAGATCACAGCTGGCTATATGCTTGTTTAAAGTTACACTACAATACTCAAGCACGTTTTGTAGTTAACATGTTTAACGATCGCCAATAGCAAGGCTAAATCAAGGAACTTTTTTCAAGTCATCGATTGACAACAAACAATCAGCTAGTGATTGACAAAAATACGATGTGAATCGTCTTTTTGCGCAACTGCCTACTTATATCTGATCTTAAAATCAAATCTAAATTCCAGAATTGACTAGTCTCGGATATCATCGTCAAAAATTATTAGTGAAGAAAAAGACTATCGTCAAAAATCTTGCAAATCTGTACACCCCTTTACGGAACGGAACTCTTTCTTTTATTATTTAGTGAAGGAGCGTTATTACCGTATTATCATCCGTGTTATTGTTTAAGTGATTAATGTACGTTATTTGTCTGAATATGAACAGCTAATAGCTTGCTGTAATTTATCGTGATTCATGCTATGAAGTCGCTAATAATATGCAATATGTCTGAAGTGTTTATGAATGACACTGTCCTTGTTAATGTGACTGCATTATGAACAGTTTTGATACACAGACGAGTTGATATTTGAATTGATCTTTATATGTGATAGTGCAACTAAGTATTTTAGATTCTGTACGAGTATATTGTAGTTTATAGTGTAATTGGGACACAGAACGTTTTACGAATTGTGATCTTGTTATCTTAAAAGTATTGTTTACCCTAGATAAATTTACATATCTATTAACTTTTCTGGGCAACTAACACTAAAAGCAACACCAAGAATTCATCAAAGAAAAATAAGCTCTATTTCAAACAACTCTTACAAAACATCCTTAAAATAAACAATCAACAAACAAATATAAAAGCAGATAACAGAATCTAAGCTACATAGCTTTGTTACGTTTTAAAATAGATCCCTCTCCTCCCCTCACCCCTCTTAAGGTGAGGCCTCCGCTCAGCTGATTGGCGATCTCATTAAAATCAGGAAAGAACCAGCGGCGTTTACCTCGACGTTATGTTGCGTCCAAAGTGCTCTTTTCATCTTTTTAAATTTTCTCTTTTCTATTTAAGGTGCATTGCTCGCGTACTTTTTCTGAAATAGATAAATATTTATTTTTTGTTTGGAGTTTTCGCCTAATTTAAAACTTAGGTACTAGTTTTTATTTCAATAATTGGCATTTTGTTACTAGGTCACGTACAGTTTTATTACATTTTTTTTACCTTCTACCTTATAAAAATACTGGTAAAATAGACTATTTCTTTCACTAAAACATTTTCTTATAGCGTTCCAAATTTTAAGTTACGTAATTAAATTTCAGCTTCTGCAATATGCCTCCAGTCAGGCAGGATAGCATGTCAAGACAGTATTTTTTTATGTAAGATCATCATCATCATCATCAGCCTATAACGTTCTCACTGCTGGGATACAGGCCTCCTCTCTTGTGAGAGGGAGTGGGCCATAATCCACCACGCGGGCCCAGTGCGGATTGGCAGATATCACATGGCTTCGAATTTGATAGTTCTAGGACATGCCGTTTTCCTCACGATGTTTTCCTTCACCGTTTTGAGAGCAGTGGTGATGAAATAAATTACACAAAGTAATGCGCCTGGCGGGGTTCGAACCCACGACCTACAACTCGTAAGTCGGGACCGATACCACTGGGCCACCACTGCTCTTATGTAAGATACTGTCTCCCAATACTTCTACACAACAATAGGTTACATAGAATAAAAATAGTCCGCTAATCATACGTAACTGTGATCATACGGCAAGTGTGATGATTACAGCAATTTACCTTCCGACCATCCATTGTTGTGGCCATCAGAAGGTCAGTGCCGTGTCGTTGGCAGACGTCGACGTTATTTACAATTACAAGCATTTTTGCAAAAAATAAAATGGAATTAAGCTGGTATGATTTGTTTCCATATTTTTTTAGAATTGGTACCTAGTAGGTTTCGTATATCTGCAACTACTTTTTCATACAAATAACAATCCTGTTTCATACAGTTTTTACAACTAAACAAACTATCTACGTGTATTATTTTGTCTTTTGCTGAAAACCGCAGACTAACACAAAAAGTCCCTATATTTTTATGTACCTAAATGTTTCGTTTGTTTTAATATATTTTTTTTTGTATAAAACATGAGTGCGTTCGCCTTAACAAGGTGAAATACAAAAATACAGAACAAAATGTTTTTAAGTATTTCCGAGATTGGATTGACAGGATCTCGAGACTTCAAAGTGTCATCTCGAGGATTGCGTATTATGACTTTTTTTTTGTTTTTTCTGCTGATCGTAATAATGTGATTTGTAAAGTTGAGTGGGTCAATCTTTGACATTATAATTTTGTTAACAAAGCCTCTCTGGCTTGTCATTACTTCATAGTTAAATGATAAATGAATAACAAATATATTTATTATGTCAGTTGTGTGTTAAAAAAAAAGGTATTCCACATAGGGTCCCACTTGGCACCTGCGAAAAATTTGATGGCAGCCTTGTGTAGAATAGATAAGGTTCCAGTAACTCAGCTACCATTGTCAATGGGTGCCCTATGTGGAATACCTCAAAACTCATAGTTCATACTATTGAAAGAATATTTTAATAGAACCCAAACGGTGCCGGTGTTTCGTACTTGACTACAGTGACAAGAAACATTCGTAACAAATTCGGAAATCACAATTTCTTTTAAACATTTATTGACATTATTGGTCGGTTACATGAAGACTTTGAAGGTGTATAGTATTTTAAGGGAAGAAGCAAACAGATTTCAGTCAGTGCAAGCATTTCTCAATCATCTTGTAGATCAATAAGACCCTTGTAATTTTCTAAAGTTTTAGCAGAGGTGTACGGGAACAGTGTATATGACGGTGACGCGAGGTATGATGGGAACATGCACTTTTTAGGCATACTTAGTAAGCGCAAGCGCCATCAGGACGTCATTTGCAAGCGGCCATTTACAAATGGCGTCCTGTTGGCGCTTGTGCTACGTTGCCTTAAGTGTGTGATTTACCATTATACCTCGCGTGGGTCTTATACACTCTTTTCATACACTTAAATTTTGCCATTTTAACCATTTTTGAAAGTCCCATGTAACATAGAGCCTATTGTTATCCACCAGGCACACGTCCTGACTCCGGTTTTAAATTACGAAAATCAATATAAAAAAGACTATACCAGACACAGACCAGACATAGAAACCGTAGTGGAAGTTATAACAGGAGGTGCTTAAATTTGTCAGTGGCCAAACCCTGATCCGTATGGCTTCAACGAGCTTAACACAGTTCACGATGATTCGGAGCCTTTCAGTTCTTAACTGATAATAAGTTGATAAGCTTTTATCGTTTTGCCATCCTGCAAGCCTGCACTTAAAACCAAAATAAAAGCAACATAATATATTTGCACGTCGTGTATGTGGCAGACATGTCGAACATAATTTATAATAATATCTTGCATGCATAATGATTGTCACCGTTCTGTATGAATACACATGATTGAGCAAATAAATATGATTACTAACTTACTTAAAACCGTCTTACCAAAAAAAAATTAAACATCTGTTTAACACTTGCCAAAAATACCGTCAACTTCAAAACGACAATTGTAGAGACGACAATTTGACGTTGATATAAGGTTCGTTTTGCAGTTACTTTTTGTAGACAAGTGTTCAACACATGTTTAACTATTTGAGGTAAGACGGAAAATTTTGATAAAATGACCTCAAAACCCATTTCCTGATACAATCAACATCCCTACATTCACAAGACACGCCACCTGACTTCAGAAGGAACTTTCTTTTCCCTTCACCAAGTAATTTGCCCAATTAAGGAAACGCTTTCCCGCATCACCGGGCAAGGAGATTGCTGCCTTATGAATCAGTTAATACTCATTGTCCTTAGATCGGGCATTCATTACGTAAGTACCATGTAATTGGAATAAGTCTTGATTGGATTCTGACAGTAGTGGATTTTTATTAGGTTGGTAATTGATTGGTATTATGAGTTGGTTGTATTGGTACAACAAATGATAAATCCACGTTGTCTTCGAACTTTGAATTTGACAAACATAACTTTAATTTTATAAAGCCTAATTTCTATTCTACAAAGTTAAAATTAGTTCTCTTTCTCCCTCTAATCGTGTTATCTCGCCATAATAATGAGATAAACATTTAAGACGCTTTAAAGCTTTTGGATCTACCACAAAAGCTTAGGCGCCTATTAAGCCGCTATCCCACTGGCGTTTTGCGAGCGTTGGCGTTCCTTCAACGTGAACGCGACGTTAACGTAGCGCACTTGATTCTATTTGAGTACCCGCTCGTACCCACACAGACAGAGCAGGACGGCGTGATTGTACCTGTTGCCAACAAACGCGACCATTAACGTTGCGAGGTCGCAAGGCGAACGCTTCTTGCGAGACTCGCGACGTCAACGTCGCGTCTGCGCAAGGTTGGTGCTGCGCAAACGCTGCTGGAGGAACGCCAGCAATTGTTAAAAGCTAACGGAATAGCAGCCTTAGGTCGAAACTTACTATTTAAAACGGCCCAGGTTTTCCCGGGCCTTTCCGATTGTTTCAAGAATCATAAGCATGCCTGGCTGAGGGATCTCGTAGTAGGACTAAAATATAAAATGCGTAAGATATGATGCCATTATTGAAACCAACGAATATTAAACAGACATTAAGACGCAAAATCTTCATTTTATACTTCTCATAACACATTAAAACCTCAATCAAAGGAATGGTGTGAACTTGTGAAGTTAATGTACAATTTATGACACGTAATCAAAGACATTTAGAATATGTATTATAGTAATGGTTATGATACACGGAAAAAAGCGAACATCAAGAGCGAACAGAACAAGCGAGCAACAACATAAAGGTAAAAAATTAATATTGGGCTTGTCAATTACTTGACTATGCCATCCATGTAAGGCTCCATACTACATATAAAAATCATTAAATTTTCGTAATTAAAACATTGGTCTTATGGACAAAGTTATTGAGTTTGGTGGTCTATAATTCCCAGATCCTAAGAATCCTTAAGAAACCTAAGAATCCTTATATCAAAATTAACCTATAATGCTTCCCACTGCTGGGAAAAGGCCTCCTCTCTGTGAGAGAGAGTGGACTGATTCACCATGTTTATCTACTGTGGTTAGGTAAATGTTACATGTCTTTGAATTTTTGATTCTAGGACATGCCGGTTTCCTCACGATGTGTTCTTTCGGAAGACGCTATGATGATGAAATAAATCACACACAGCCAGGCGCCTGTCTGGGTTGGAACCCACGACCGACAAATCAAGATTCGGGGTCCGCTACCACTGAACCACCTTTTACAGATTTTTCCCAAAAATGTGAGTGTGAGATAATATTATCAAATATCAGATTCCTGAGAAGTGAACAATACGAGATATTATATTCGAAAAATAAAAGTAAGTCGACCAGGGGGATGGCATAATGAAGAGTGGCGGAAATGGTCACGAGAGATTGCCACAGATTAGAAGGAATGGGGCGAACAGGGATGAAAACTACGATGAATGGTGGGTACTTGTGTTTTTGTGATATTTATGCCAATTGTTTTCATAGCCAGCCATTTTTGTATAAGAACCATTCATACTAAAGTTTAAGTCAACAAATACTTAGCAAAATATTCAAATTATGAGTTAAACCAGGGAGGGAATTTCAGACACGTAGGTACTGACTAAAATCCACGGTGCTCCTTCAATAGCCCTTTACGTTCTAGGGTCACGGTTACCAGGTGCCACATCACACAGTTTCGCAACAACAAATATATATCGACACATCAAAATCAAAATGAATTTTTGATTTTGACGTGCCAAGAAAGTACTTTAAAGTTTATTTTTAAAGTACTTTAATTATAAATCGTGATCATAATAGTAATGAAATTGATAAAGATAAGGTTAACATTGCCAGTAACTGGTATTTTAAATGAAAAGAAATAGCGGAACCAAAGTATTCAAACCTTTTTGAACTTAATGAGTTAGTGACACAAACATCAATTAATTACCCCTCTTGAAAGCATAATAAGGAAATTATCAATGTTTAAATGGCGAATAATCAAATCTTTTATAATTTGGAATTGAAATACCAGTCTTAGCACATGAAACGAACTAACACAAATACAATAATTTATACACAACAATTAAAGTAAAATGTTGATAACATCTGCCCCATTTGTTTACAACATGTTTCGAAATGTTTCCGGGAACATTTTAATCTGGGTTAGTGTTCGAATGTTCTATTAATGAAGGAATTATACGGCTTAAAACATCTGCCATTTTTACAAGCTATAAAACCGAAAAAAAACTGTCTAATGATTTGCTGAAGACATAATAAGCTTGAAATACGTTATTTTAGTGTTGCTTTCTTGACACTTCTCCTGTTTCGTGGGTGCATTTCCAAACGTTTTAACTTTCACATAAAATGCTTGATGAATTTTCATACCAGGCACTTATAAAATTGAATTCAGTGCCATATTGCGGAATTCCGTTTCAGAACTATCGCGAAGTAAAGCAACAGCTGTGTGGATTAATTTTATCTACTGAATAAAAATGTTTGGTATTTTTGGGGATCTAAAATTAGGCGCGCATGCGACGATACGGGAACGATGTTTTCGATGTTCTAAATAACAAACCTTGTTCAGGTTAAACTCTTTCAGACACTTATGCTGAATATTAATCTAGCCAACCAATCAAAGATTGAAGTTGCCTTTACGAGTGTTAAAGATGTCCAAACAGATGCCGCTGTCAAAAACAAAGGAACGGGATTGAGATAGCAAACAACGTGCATTTAGAAGTCTTTAACTGAATATATCACTATTTTTCTTTTTAAATTGTCTGCATGCCATGATCTCTTCATCGTGGATGGATGAACTGGGGATGAAGAGAGTCAAAACTAAAAGACCGTGATTTTTTGGAAGAAGTCGGAAAGATGGAGCGGACCTATGTACAAGGGTGAGATAGGACCGGCAAGAAAAAACTTTTCGATGAAAATTGAGGTTCTAAATGTTTATTCTTGTTTCAGCCAACTTGTGCTCATCATCATCTGCCTAGCTATTTCCCAACTATATTGGTGTTGGCTTCCAGTGACACCAGATTCAGCTGGATATCAGTATTTTACATGAAGCGATTGCCTGTCGGACCTCTACAACCCAATAACTGGGCAATACCATACCCCATGGCAAGACTGGTTGTCAGACTTTACGTTTCAGCAACTTGTACTACTAATACAATTACGTGTTTTCTTCAATAACAGATAATGAGATGCACATGCTGAGGTAGGAACTTTTTGGCCTCACACAGGACTAATTGTTTTATGTTTTTTGTTATGTTTTACCTTTGTTTTTCTTTTAATAGTTTTTGTTTTTCTCTGTTGTTTTTTATTCTTGTAATTTTGTTATTTTGTCCTGTGTGTCACAATAAATCTCTTTTCTTTCTTTCTTTCTTTAGATAGGTAACAATTTCTGAACAATTTGCTTTTGAACAAAGCATGGAACGGCTCATTCAGATAGTGGCAAATGTGTTGAGGGATCCGAAGCGCAATGCAGTTTCAGTGTCAGAGATCGTTAGTACACAGCAATGAGAACCTCATGTACTGTAACACGACAAATCCTTTGAGAATTTTGGTTGCAAATGTATCTACATAGATGGGTTTGTGCTAGTGAAATAATTGCGTTTTAAGAACAGAAATCTTTGATGATTATTACTCTATAACAAATAACTAACTTTTCCCCTCGACTACGAATTACAAAATAAACATCTTACATAAATAATAATAATAAGGCCTCATCTCATTTAAATTACGTAATGGGCCTCGCAACATGGTTTCGGCTCCTGGCACGCCTTTTAAAAGTCCAGGATCCCATGATCCCGAGATCTTAAAAGAATAAATAACAATAATAATATTCCACAACTATCACACAACGCCATCTAGTCCCAAGGTAAGCAGAGCTTGTGTTATGGGTACTAGACAACTGATAAACATACTTATATATTTCTTAATACGTACATGTCATAGATAAATTACACCCAGACACAGAACAAATGATCATGCTCATCACACAAATATTTGTTCTGGGTGGGAATCGAACCTACGACCCCCGGCATAGCAGTCAGGATCACTAACCACTAGACCAACAGGCCAGTCAATAATATAAACTATCTTCCTCTTTGCCTTTTCCCTTTACTTGGGGTCAGCCCTCCTCGTATTTCGGCGCCAGGCCGCTCTGTCCTGGGTCTTCTGTGGATTCAGCTGTGCACGTTCCATATCCCTGGTAACGGTTGTCAGCCACGTGGCTAGTGGCCTCCGTCTGCCTTTCTTCTTGTCTGGGATACGCAATGCTTTCTTAACAGCGTGCTCTTCGTCTCGCCTCATAACGTGTCCAAATCATCTTAAGCGACTCTCAGTCAATTTTCCTGCTATTGGAGTGACTTTGAAGGAGCAAATAATACAAGCTATACATATATGTTATGGGCCCTAGTTGCCTGAAATAAAGGTATAAATAAAAAAAAATATATAAATACTAGCGGCCCGTCCCGGCTTCGCACGGGTGGAGGACCCGGTCTAAAATTTGAGATTTAAACTATCCTATCTCTCAAGTTGGATCGAACTGCACATGGTGTGCGAATTTTATTATAATCGGTTAAGTGGTTTAGGAGTCCATTGAGGACAAACATTGTGACACGAGATTTATATATATTAAGATAAGATTTCCAAAAAAAAGTTAAACGATGACTAATACCAAACTAAAATAACAATTGCTTAGCAATTAATCTTGAATTGTTTTTAACAAAAACTGGTGGGACGCAAGAAAAATATTCAGAAAAGCGGTACAGACAAGAGAATCAGGTTAATCCAGTAAGCTGTTAGGTATGCGATGGTAAAACAATTTGTTTACTAAATAAACTCTTTCAAATAGTAGTAAATTTTTCCTTCAGTCTTATATTTTTTTTATAAACTAAGCCGATTCACTTAAGAAATGATAAATATTATTGAAAATTTCAAATACACGCTCTGATCTGATTAGAAATTGACATAATTTAAGGATCATATCATTTAGTGTTAATGACGTTTTGAGCTGTACTAAATGTTTTAAATAAATTAAATAAAGAAATACGGCTGAAATAATCTGGCTGAAACTGTTACACAAATGATTTTCAATTGAAACAATTTCTTTACCCACTCCAAACATTTTGTATACTATTCTTATCTAGGCAAGTTGAGCTAAGTCTATTCTAGATTTCAAGCTCAATATGTACGTGACCTATCATATATTTGTCTATAGTTTGAACCTCGAATCTAGATAGACAAACAAACACATGTATTCAATCTATCTGAAATAACTGGACCAATTGATTTAGGCTACATAGTGCATTACATTGTCTGTGTTTATTGGTGAATTACGTGGGTGGGTACTGTAGGTACTATTATTTTAAATTTTTAATGGGTTTGCTCTAGGTCTTAATCTAGCCTAGTAGCAACGATGAGGCAGATGGAGCGAGCTGACTCAGAAAGATCTGGAACTCTTGCGCACAACATGCAGTGCCACAAAATTAATTCCCTATGAAAAAAAGTATGTATATAATTATATAATATATAAAATTAGCCAAAGGTTTTTGTTTTTTTTTAATTTTTAATCTTTTTGATTAATTTTTACCACACTTCAAGCAGAACAATTAAATAATTAAATACAGAACAAAACTACCGAAAACTGGGCCACAATGTGGAATCTGAACAGAAAGTACTAGGAGAACAGAATCAATAGGTATTTCTTTCGTGGGGAATTAATTTTGTGCCGAATTTACAACAACCCTGCGCACCGATGGATCACAGTAAAAACAATTTGGTGCCGGACTCTGACAGAATGAAGGCCGCTGGCCAGGCATCCCTGGTGAGGCCTACCAGCTCCAGTTGGATTTCAGAACTCCCATCAAGTTTGCCAACCAATTAATCCCTTAGTTAGAGAAACACAGACAATATATAACGTAGACAACTCCATATAGATCTACCCGCAATCAAGTATGAATTGTTAACTTCCCTGAGATTGAGATGCTGTGACATTGTCAATTATACAATTAATGTCATGTATGTTAATCCGGTAAGGGACTGAAGTACGAATAAGACTGATTGAGGTACATTTGAACAATTACAAGACGTATCAATTAAATATTAGGGTTTATGTTTCAAGTAGCTGTTGCTACCGGCTCTGTTAGCGGATAACTCGAAAGTATACCAAAGGAATAAAATTCGGGGATAAAAAGTATCATTACTGTTAATCCAGGTTGTAAGCTATCTGTATACAAAATCTCATCCAAATCCGTTCAGTTGTTACGCGAAAGAGTAACAAACATGCATCCTTATAAACTTTAAATAAACAAAACCCATAAACATAAATGGTAAATAAAGCTCTAAAACACGAAAATGGTTGCTTTCTTACAAATTTTGGATTTTTGGACTTTTTGGGCCTAAAGTCAACGAGTGGTAACTTTCTGTTCTGAGCAGAGGGAGTGACAAATCGTCAGACGAAGACCCACCGTGCTCTTTCAATAACCCTTTGTGTTCCAGAAACACGATTACTCTTTAGAAGACATTTCATTTCCTTACCCCAAAAATAGTAGTATAGTACGATGATGAGTTATTAATCTTGTGACACGTAAGTATTCCGATTTAACATGAATTGTTAGAATTCAAACCATAACATAGAACAACCACATAAACATATTGCCACGCAATCATATCGACGATGCTGTATCCAGGAGTTATGATGGATCCTGCAAATAATAGTCAAATCTGCACCATTTCGACGTGCGTACATTGATGGATCACCACTCCGATGGACGTTGTGTAAATGGAGCATTGTTCGTTGCATTTGATTTAATAGGACATTGACTTATCAAATAATACTTTTGATGACGTCAGAGTTAAAAGATAGATTAAAAAAAAGACAGAAAATAGTGGTATCGCATAAATTTTGACATCATCAATTCATTAGTAGTATGTTAGGTATCCACCAAAGCGGAGAGGAGAGGATACGTGTTTGAATAACCAATCAGATGTCCACATCTCTTCTCCGCTAAGCTTCAGTTGACATCTGATTGGTTATTCAAACACATCTCCTCTCCTCTCCGCTTTGGTGGATACCGGGCCTTACCCTAATCATTCGGGCGTACGGAACCCTAAAAATGGTCGCGAAATTATCTCGGCTTGTTACAATTTTTAATTCAATGCAAGTATTGAATTGTTGTTCGGCTTAGGGGAGGGGGAGGCCTATGTTCAGCAGTGGGCATCTTCCGGCTGATAATGATGTTAAAATTTTCAGAAATTTGACTGAAATGTCTCGCAATCTGTTTTATAAATGCAAATATCAATTCCGCTACCATTTTACTCTTGAACGGCTACTTAAATGGATTTAAGAGCATGAGTAGACTATAATATATTATGACCAGAGGACAGAGGATACTTTTTATCCCAGTAGTTAGTTTCTATAGGATAATTTCCGACCTCCAACACAGACAAAACCGCACACAAAAGCTAATCAACTACAAGTAAATAGTGTTCCAGATTCTCATTCAAAACAAAACAGTACTGAAATCTATTCAAAATGTTATTACGCATTTCAGAACATGGCGCACAGCTGATAAATTGTCTGGAGCTTACCTCGCTTGTCTCACGAAGCAATGTGATATTTTCATTCCGAATCTTAATTGGTTTTTTATCCTAGCAATACGCATGAAGAAACTGACGGCATTTATCATAATTTTAAGCATAAAACAAAGCAATCTTTCAAATGCTGTACGAGGTTTCAGACGTTAAATAAATTGGGTTTGCATTTTTTTTTTGAGAATTCACACTGCTCTGTTTTACTCGTATTGTCCATAGCTTTGTTACATACTGCTCCTAGTTACATCGCTCCAATATCTTATTTATCTGTCTTGGATCCTGCAATGAAGATCCGTAAAGAATACCGATTCTCCGACCCGAAGGTAGATGCAGCAAAAAAATACGGAGAAGCACGAGCTTATCCCACCAGCCTCTGTAAATTACCACCCGTACCTAGTTTTCATTCCACCAATTCGCACATTCACGCAACCCTAATTTAATTATGGATAGAAGACGGCGTTATTTTTCTGCTAATTAAATGCTACTGGGTTTTTCCAACTAACGCGTTTATGCATGTTTGTAACAAGTATGCGTTTGAATGGCATCTACAAATAGATATGATATCATTTTTTTCTCAATCTACTCCAAACTTCATTGCATCATGTGACGCAAGCGCCAAAAACAAAATGAGAAAAATCCGCTTTTAATCTTTTTAAAAACCAGTAGTACATTATGTACTTAATGCGTCTCCATTACAGTAAAGTAGGAGTACATTAAGAAAACAAATATTACTTCAACAATAGTACGTTGAGTGACGTTCGTTGGGCCATCATCGGTTTTTAGATCTTTTGATCGAATGCCAGCAACGACCGGCAGTTGTCAGTTTTATAGGTTAACTCGACTTTTGATATAAAAGATTTCAGTCGCGGTTCATCTGTTTTTTTTTAGCTTTTGGAGTACTTGGTGAGGATTTTGACTGTGAATTTCCTGTTTTAGAAGTAGTTACGATAGTGTAGAAAACGTACACTCGCAAGAATCTCATTAGTACTGTTGATAATTTGGTATATTCTTAAAATAATATAATACAGTTAGGTATAACACGAATGCCGTTCGTCCGCGTGTTTTTATAAATCTGTTGATGCCTAAATAACTAATAACACGTACGCCTTATTTACCTAGTTTATTGCAACTTTTCTTTTATATTTTTTAACGTAGTAAAATCATCAAATGAGTCTTTTCACCGAGGGCGGGACGGGAGGTACTGTCAGACTTGTACTGACCAAAATCCACGGTGTCTTTCAATAGCCCTTTACGTTCCCAGGTCACAATTGCCTGATGAGACAGTGCCGCGACCTCGGCAGTTTCTGAAAAAGTAAGGGGGCCGTCAAAAGTTTGTTGCAGCTTGCTTAAGACTTCTATGTCTACTGTTTTAAATAAATAAGACCAAGATTATACCATAATTGAGGAACGTGTCTTAAATTTTACCTAATAAACATTAAACTGCCTATCTATAATGGGACTGGGCAAGACATGTCTGCCGCATGCCATGACGAACTATATGGGCCTAAATAACATAATACCAGTATTGTGTTATTTTGGGCCTGAGACAGTGAGGCGTGGTCGCTGCAGACCACGTAAGAGATGGTGTAACGAACTGGACAGGTTCCATCCGAACTGGAAGGAAGACACAGTGTCATGAAAGGTGGAAAGAGTGGAGGGAGGCCTCTGCCCAGGAGTGGGACAGAGCAGGCTAGAAAAAAATACATTATTTGTGGGAGACCGTACAAATATTCTAATAGTTTCATTCTTAATTCAAATCACAGCATACTACTTCATCCAAAGAATTATTAAAATTGCTTGTTTAAGCTTGAATGAGCAACACGACGAAACTACGATAGTCTAAATATTTCTTTCATCAACATCATAAATAAATCGTCCCGAATATTAAAACATTGTTGGGATGTGCATTTAAATATAGCAACGGAACATTTTTCTTTAGCACGATTATAAAGACCGGAACACACTGCCTGAGCGTTTAAAATTCTTTAATTTTGAAACGGATTTGATACTGGCCTAAATCTAGCCCAAAATCAAAGGTTAGATTTAAGATGGATCGCTGGAGTTCGATAGGTTGGTGGTCTCGAGTTAGGCGGCCCGGGTAACGCCTTTTGTTTTTTTATCGTGGTAACATCATCAAATGAGACCTCCCACCCAGCGCGGGACGGGAGGAACTGTCAGACTCGTACTGACTGAAAATCCACGATGTTCCTTTAATAGCCCTTTACGTTCCAGAGTCACCGTTACCTGATGAGGCAGTCCCGCGACCCTGGCAAGGTTTGGCCCTCTATCCTCCTATTAGTCTGTCTTGCCCCACCAGATTGCTGACAGCTCATTGAGGTGCGTGTGAAACACAATCCCTCTTACAGAAATGAAAACTTAGCCTGTGCAGTGGCTTTAGCCTTAGCCAGCAATATTACTGGCTGATTATGCTTTGCTTTCACGCTAAATCAGCTATTTGCAATACTAAATTCTATTTATGGAACATAATTATGTCCAAAATCACTCAAATACGCACACGTGGTCCAATAAACTATGCTATACGAATAGAATTCGCAATGTATTACGTACCAATAACACTAGTTTACAAAATTTTACTTTTTATTTATACCCCGAACCGAATGTATGTCAATATGTTGATCTACCTTCCCTAAACCTAAAAGTGTTAGCAGAAATATTTTATCACGTCGGATTTTTTTTTTGCAGACAAATGTTTTTTTAACTACCCGACGTGGTGGTGATATTATAATGTTTATTCGTTCGCTTCAAACGACAGTTACTTTGCTTTGGATTGATTTAAAATGGCTAGCAGAAAGTACAAACAAAGTTCTGACCGTTTATGTTATGTTTGTGGACAGTTTATATTAAAAAAAAAGAGAAGACGTATTGTAGATTCGTTAAAAACTGCATATCTTCATTATTTTGGATTTCCTAGATAAAAAGTGGGTGCCTCACGTGTTTTGCGAAAGCTATAGAATCATCTTACTCCAGTGGTTATCAGGAGAAAAAGTTTACCTTCCATTTGGTTCGCCAATGCTATGGAGAGAACCTAGTAATCATGAAAATAAGTAAATATATATTTCTTAAACCAGACGTGACAGAATTTTTTTATTATTTTTTCTGGATAGTTCTACCTGAACACGAAATAAAATGACAACTTTCAGCTGGGGTAAGAAAACCGTGTAAACTAGTGTAATGAATTGTGACGCAAGTTTCGCCGGGCTGCGTATGCGCACCTATGCAGCAATTTATTTAAAGTTACTGTTATTGAACGCACATTGATATCAAAGGAGGTTATGGAGCTCGTAAACTTTAGGTTCAATTGATTCGGTTCTATTATAAATTTGAGTTTGTACGTTTGTAATTCAATTACGTAGCAACGGCTGCACGGATTTGGCTGAAGTTTGGCATGCCGATAGTTTATACCCTAAACACATGGGCTTCACTCCGGTCGAACGCTCCCTTGGGACCATTTGCTCGCGCGGGAAAAACCATGGACAAAACATAGTTTTTCCGTATTATGTGTAAGATATGCAGAAACTCGATAGCTCTGGAACTAAGGAACTGTTTCCAATACATTTTCTGCCTGTGATCGAGTCTTGATTCATGAGTTGTCAACAATGAGGCAGCTAGTTTAAAACTTACTACTAGGTCACAAACAACGGGCATGCGGACAGCGAGTAAAGGGCAACTCGCTGTCCGACCATGGACCATGCCCGGGTCGACGGCGCGTCGTGTTCCACGCGCGCCTCAAAGAGCTGTCAGCAAAATGACGGGGCCCCCTCTCAGAGGGCCAAAGCCTGCCGGGGTCGCGGGACTTATTTCTATTACCGCGACCCCGGAACATAAAGGGCTACTGAAGGACACCGTGGATTTTAGTCAGTACAAGTCTGACAGTACCTCCCGCCCTGCCCGGGGCTGGAGGTCTCATTTGATGATTTTACCACGATAAAAAAAAAAAAAAAAAAAAGGTCACAAACAAATTAATGCGAAAATAATATGCGCTGCTGTATTTTCAGGAAATATTTAATTTCGCTTCAAAAACCGGAAATTATTTCCCAGAACGTTTTTGGTTTTTAAACTTTGTTCCACACTACAAACTCAGTGGGTGCGTTTACAAACATTGTAAGATACAGCTAAAACAACACACCCACTGTTGGGTATAGGACAACCTCTTTTTTTGGTATTTTTCTCTGTTCTCTGCCTTATTCATTATCTGTTATAACCGTGTCGTCAAAATTCAGTAACAATATTCTGTTCACTGATCCCCTGTTTGTTCCTCGTTACATTTACAGGACCGCACGCTGCGTACCAATTTAGTTAATCTCATAGCTTTATTGCAAAACTCATGCCAACTCGTAAAGATCCTAACAAGATCGAGTACACAATAAATCGACGCTGTTCTCGCTACTCGATAAACTTCTCGAGACATGTATGTCGACGGTAAAAACGTTTGTTTCTTTGAGACAATATTTAGGAATCTATTGTAGGTAATTCTTAGGTAATAAATGATGGAAATTCTTTGTGTTTTTGGCAGCGAATATATGGCGGTTAGAAAACGTTTAAAATGTGATAAATAATTATGAGTTTGTTCATGATAGTATGTGTTTCGGTATATTTTTCCTCTTCACCTCTTTATTGATTTCTATTGTTTCATGGGTACGTTTACAAAAAAATAAACTTACGCAGAAACCCAGACCAGGAACAACTACTTGTATGTACGATTCCCACATGGAAAAATGTCTAAATGATCTCATTTACACATTTTTTCCATGCGGGAATCGTATCCGCGACACGCAGTGTAGGACTCAATCGTTCAGCCACTGCCCTAACCGTGCCGTCTATGTATTTGAAATACCCACCCACGGAACAACCAAACCAAACCGTGCTATCTTCAAAGTCGGGTCGTAACGCTGTCATTAATTACTCATAGACCAAGATAGGATACCTAGTTATTAAGATGAGCGTCAATAATCTATGGTCGAGGATGCAAATCGATCAAAGTGCAGGAGTTAGCGCATAAACTTGTCCTAGAGTCATCGATTCGGTTATGGTTGCCTGTCTCGCCAACTGGCTGTTTGATGTAGTACTTCCTCATCTAGTTTTGTCGGATATCTCATATATACTAGATTGATAAATCGAGAGGATTAGTTTGACGAGTCATTTGAAATTAATTTAATTAAAATATCCTATTATACTCACATAACACTACATTAAAATATACTCCTATTAATATTTTACACGTGAAAATTTCTTTAGATGTTTGTTACTATTTCATGTAAAAAGTTCTGAAGGGATTTGGATGTAATTTGGTACACTGATAGTTTGTAGTTTGTAACCCGAATTAACACATTTTTTTAGCGTGGTTTAATCATCAAATGAGTCCCAGGGCAGAGCAGTACGGAAACCCACAGTGTCCTTCCATAACACTTTACATTCCGGGGTCAAGGTAAGTACTTCGTCAGTCTCGCGACCCCGACAACGTCGATTAACATACAGGATAGTTTTTATCCCGATATTATGTTCCCGTGGGATAATTTTCGAGTTGTAAGAAGCGTAGCCGCTGACAAAAGCTAGTATTGGAGTAAATATAATTGGAAACATGTTGCTTCAATTTTATTACAACACGTTGTTTAGAACTTGTAGTTGCTATTTTTAACAAAGAATACAGCAATAATATAAAACGTAAACAAACAAAGATGGTGTGTCTGGAATGGAGGTAATTGTAGTATTGAATAATTAATGGAGTTAATTGTAGGAAGGCGAAGACTCCAGGACTCCTACAGGCAACTGAATATGTCGTGGACCCATAATTTCAAATACATATTACACATACTAAACTGCACTGAGTTTACGCTTACAGCACACTCCTTTCAGGGTAGATTACTGTGTCCCAGTTTAGATACATAACGATATACTTATACTGATTATGTGCGCTGTACTTACATACATATATGCGAGGAACAGTAATTAAGACTCCTTAGTCCATAAGAACTTATCTTACCACTAGGTGTTCCTCGTGGTTTTACCCACAGTACAATGCGCCTATTGGTGTTTGGTAGTAGCCTGATGTTGTGTAGCCTTTAGCCTTCCTTGATAAATTGAGTATCCATCATCATCATATCAGCTGTAGGAGGTCCACTGCTGAACATAGACCTCCCACGTAGAATTCCAATAGGATCGGTTGGAATTGGCTTGCATTCAGCGCAATCCTGTGATTTTCATCAGATCGTCTGCACACCATACAGGTGGACGGCCTACGCTGTGGTGTTTGGTCTCCATTCGAGAACCTTACGGCCCCATCGGCCATCAGTTCTCCGTGCTATTCGCTGAGCTATGTCGGCAACTCCTCATTTCTGATTCCATCACGCAGAGAGACTGAGCATAGCCATGCAGTATCCAACACAAAAATATTTTTGCACTTCAAACCAGTAGTTCCTGAGATTAGCGTGTTCGAACAAACAAACTGTTCCCCTTTATAATATCAGTAGAGAAGAAGAAGGTTGGGCAGTTCCATGGCAAGGATCTTTCCATACAGCCATCGACGATACATTACTAGACTCTTAATAACAGGCGACCGATGTCTGTCAACACATTAGGCAAAAAAAGTCTTATATCCGTCTTATTTTGACCACTCCTGTGAGCCGTAAACATACCTTGACACAGAACAGGCTTTGAGTTAGCCAATCACAACTCAGTACCCCGTCCCCCTTGCTTACGTAGTACCTCAGCGAGTTGACAGAACATTTTTTGTTCCTTAGATCGTGTTCGTAGATCGAGTAATATATCGTCGTTGCAAACAGCTTTTCAGTTACAACAAGCTGATTATCACAGGAACACAATTTACTGAGAACATGAAACATGAATGAATACGTGCGAATAGTTTCAGAAACGACTCGTGTTGGTACAGCTGTCATTCCCAACATGAGTTATATTGTAGTTGCAAGCCACTGCAGTGATTGACAGGTAATTATAACTAGCCAGCACTAGTTAATAATAGTTGAGAATTTATAACATCCTGTATTTTGTGTGTGGGGAATTAGGAAAATAAATTTTCTTTCGAGAATCGGTGGCTTTGTGTTTTTAGGGTTACGTATCCAAAGAGACAAACGGGACTCTATTGTCTGTCTACGTTTAAGTATACGTCTGTCACCAGACTGTCTCATGAATCGTGGTAGTTAGGTAGTTAATTTTTTACAGATGATGTATTTCTGTTGCCGCTATAACGAGAAATCCTAAAATAAGAATAAAATAAATATTTTTATAAATAATGGTAAGGAATCCTTCGTGCGCGAATCCAACTCGCACTTGACCGGTTCTTTCAATTCATAGACGTTTAACCACCGACTTCAGAATGAAAGTTATTTTACACTCTTTTGTGGTAGTTTTTGAAAACGGTTAGTTATTTTTGAAAATGTTTTTTAATTTGCCTTCCCCTATACGTAAACCACTTTTGTCTCTGTTCTATTCTTATTTAGAGTTTTCCTTTTCTGCGAAAATGTCGACAAAACTCTGAAAGTCAGTAAGCTTACACATTAAGCCCCTACATAAATGTTAACATTCTTCCTTCTGCGGACTTGATTTAAACAACTTGTTTCCTTTACTTTTACCTTCTTAGAACCAGGAGAATTAGTGACACAATAACAAAATTAGACTGTTAACATTTTTTTTTTTGAACTAGCTTCTAAACTAGAGATGGGTTGAAAGCGAAAACATTTTTCTCCAAAATAGTCATAAACTTATCATATTGGCAAAAAGCCAAGGGAATAGTTAGTTATTCAGCGTTTACGGACATTTATGGGGCGTTTATTCGATGCCCCCAATATGTCCAACTGTCAATTTAAGTTTCTTTTGTAAAAGTATCCGTACTGTACCCCTAGCACGAGTTTTCTCTATTTTACTTTACAGAGTTTTTCCAGTATTTACAGCGTTTATTGTATGAAAATATGGTACAGCGCCTCTGGTGTGCGAAGAAGGAACTAATTTTTCCCTTGAAAATTGTCAATTTGAAGTCGTCAAAGTTCCAGTTTACTTTACGTCTCAAATACTGAAAACTCGTGCTGACGGTACTGGTCCCTAATGCCTTTTCCCTACCAAATGCAACTGTGTCATGTATGTAACTGCTTCTTAACCCATGGTTTTCGTTTATACCAAAAACAAGATACGAAACTACCAAATTACAAGGCTTCACACAAAACAGTAAAAAACAATGATACGCCCTTTGAAAACGTAAAGTAAAATTAAATAAAAAAACACGATGAATTTTAAATAAAATGTACTCGTACTCGTAATGGACTGAATATCTACGGCGGCCTCCGTGCTAAATTCAAGCGTGCTTCTTTTTAAAATTTCATTACGAAGGTTACGAAAACACAGTAAGAGAAAATTTAAGATAATATTTTTCACCACACTCGGAATACTGCTCAAGCTCCGAAAAGCATTGCTTTTAAGGTATTTTACTAGTAACGGTATCTTCAGGAATTCTGTAGATTTCTGTATACTAAGGTGTGTTACAGTGAGCTTTGGTCGCCTGAAATCGTCGCCTCGGGCGAATCTACATTGTGTATCAAGATTTATTGAAAGTCAGTCGGTTGAAAGTTTCATAACATCGGTACAGTACCTACAGTGTACCAATATTATTCTGGTGATATTGTGAATCTGTAAAAAAATCAGAGAAACTTCAACGTTTTAATGGTTTTGCGAAATATTTCGCATTATTATCGGTTCATTTACTAAAGAGAGACAGTCTAAAGTAAAATTCTATATAACAAGACACCTATTCTTGAAAAAATAGGCAGAGACGTAGCTAATATTACACCCAAACGTATTTTTAAGTCGTATTGTCAAGTGTGAAGCCAGACGAGCGTAAATCTTTGAGTTGTGAGTCGCGTATTTTGTGTTTTGGCCCAGTGCAGTGCCACTAAGCTCCTTCGTACACAAGGCGACGCAAGTTTCCGATACCTTACGATTTCGGTATCCAGGCGATTATCGCAATACAAATCCATAGAGGTTCGTACACAGGCACGCGTCAATGGATGTCAAAGTCGTAAGGTATCGGAGACTTGCGTCGCCTAGTGTACGAAGGGGCTTATTTCGCGTCAAAAGACTTTTCTATGATACCGACCTAAATTACGCGAGTCATAACTCAAAAAATTGCGCTCTATTGGCTTCATCAGCCTATTTAAAATATAAAAAAGCAACACGCATTGAATATATTTATTTAAATGTAAGTATTCGTTTAAAAGAAAGAGGTAAAAAAAGTAAGAGGATTAAAAACTTAACCCAAGTAAGACAATTCTGTCTTCATTTCTCAAGCATAAATATCTAAGTCACAGACTAGCTAACATCTCAAGTATCAACAAAGAATTTAATCCAATCCAAGCTTTACAAATTCATATTACACAAACCGAACGAGATCCAATTCATTTAAATTTATTTAAGGAGTAGTCTCCGAATAGCTTTGAATTCGTAACTGATGAAAGAACATCGCCGATAGCGGACTAGATTGTAATAAAAAGACTTTTTTAAATCCGCAAAGAAATCTTACAAGCAACAAAAGAAAAAGCAAGGAAGGTTGGCCTGCCAAGAAATGTCTTGCAGTTGGTATTGCTGGGAGTAATCCTCTTAACGTTAGAGAAACTGGGTTGCTTACTGTATGTGTGGGACTGGGTGGGGAATTAATAAGTAAGGCAGTGGTTTGTAGAGGACACAATTAAGTCGACAATAAATAAGATGATAGCGACACCTTCTGTGAAGTAAATGAAGAACTAAAGTCAAATGTTGAAGGGCTAAAATACGAGTAGCATAAGTATAAAACACGATAGTGACTGAAAAAATCTTTTTAGTCCGTCAGTTGGATTATCAAAAACTAATGTAATGGGCTTCCGTTTTTTAAAAATAATGGACACTTATTTTTTGAATATTTACATAATATAAAATGGATTAAAATTCGAGTGTCTAGTGATGTCAGAAGCAAGGAAAACTTGTACTTCCTTGTGACGTATTTCCAATATTGAGTATCATATCTTCGTTAATTTTTGCTTACGTACCAAAATAAAAAATATATGATAATTTTTTTTTTTATAAATCTACCAGACGACCCACTTCGATTTTATTAGTCAAAATACCCAATTATTTAACCCGTAGGTATTTATCTTTTGTTTCGTAAACCCAAATGTGGAAAAAAGATGCATTATCATTTCTTCACACAACTTAGTACATTATTTACTGGGTCGTGACGTCACGATCCCTAAATCTCGAGTTGATATCTCGTAGATGCGTTTTATCGTGTCCATTATTAACCGACTTCAAAAAAAGGAGGAGGTTCTCAATTCGCTAGGTATTTTTTTTTCCAAAACTGTCTGTTATAAATGCTGTCAGCATCCATAAATTCAAATCTATTCATGTATCTCTTGACGGACAGAACTTCACCAGTGTTCCAAAGGGCATTGTCAACGGAGTATCAAGAAGTTTTATACTCTGTTCCTCATAACTCCTTGTCCTTAGGTAAAAAAAACTCTGTTAAGCGTGGCATGAAATGCGCGCTTTATTGCCCTCTGACATGAAACGTCGTTCGTGTTTTGAAATATTTGAGATCGCGATGTGGGACAACTTGAAATAATGTTCGGTAGTTAATAACTTCATTTTTTGCTAGAACTGGCGGTTATGAAATGTAATCGGAAATCATATTTTTCTGTACTTTATTAACTTCGAAACTGCTTTGGTGAACACTTGTGATAACAATTCCCGGTAGTTGAAACTTCACTATGGTTCAAACTATTAAGATATTCCAAAGAATCTACACAAAAGTTGGTATTTTGTCAGTAACAACCACCACAACATAACAAACGTTTGGGGTCAATTAAAAAAAAAACTTTGATCCTTTCAAGGAATTTCTTCTGTGTCATGAGCATGTCTTATACCAGGAAAGTGGGTTTCCTCCTGTCCTCAATCTAGCCTAAGAAAGATGCGAGTTAAAATGAAGTAAGGTATGGGATAATATTGTACTATCATATACCAATAAACTACCATCATATCAGCCCGGGATCACCCACTGCTGGGTATAGGCCTCCCCCTTTTTTGCCATATTTCTCGGTTCTGTGCGTCTCGCATCCATTTATTCCCCGCGATATAAACTGCCAAAAAGTTTATATTAATACTGCTAAAATTCTGTCGGAATACAAAAAGCTTTGAAAGCAATAATCACTTATTAATGAACTTTACGTCCTGAAGAATAAGATACAATGATACTATCCTGCATACGCTAAAACATGAAACCTTTCCTTCACTCAAGACATGCATCACAAAAGTGCTACAATAACTCCTTCCTTCAACGCCATGTATGCAATTCGCCAACGTCGTGAAAACGACGGCCGAACCATGAATCCACTCGAGGCATGCTCATGTGTGAAGCTTAAGCAATATATTTCATGTCCTGGCTTATTAATAACGTCTACAATACTATCCTGGCTGTTACATTACATAATTTATTGCCAAATCCTGCCGTACATAGGATCTAGGTACCAGTGTTTCCCCTCCCTATTTTGGATTAAGACGCTTCCTAAGTCGCCTGTAATGTTACGTTAAAGATCAATGAGAGAAGAAAATCTAGCAATACAATGCGTACCTTGTATCGTAATGATACAATGTGTAATACCTTAATACAACTTCTAACATTATTGCACTCCAATTGTAATTAAATGTGTCCGGCGCGCGGCGGACCGCGCTGGTACCATTACACGCGAATGCTCGTCAGTCAGAGACGCAGTATTGTAACGTAATGCCTCCGTGTTCGCGGGATGAGAGCAATAACTAATATCTACTAACTCTGCCTTATAAGAAACACATTTGGATTCAGCTAGACGAACGGTAGTATATTTATTATTTTAGTATTGAGAGGATAATACATTTCTTTTCGTTCGGCAGGAAATATGTAGAGAGAAAATAGGTTACCTATTTTCCCAGCGAAGCTTTATCTCCTTGGCTTTATTGGGATAGAATCCGAAAATAAGGATCTTGGACATAGAAGCGATACTTCAAAGGAATTTGGTATTATTGAATTTTCTATCAGACTTACTTCTTCTAATGATATCCGACCAGACTGTAGTCACCTGCATCGCTTGTTGAACAGGAGGGGTAGGAAAGGAGGTGGGGCATATCCTGTAAAAGGGTTTCACAATACCAGCGTATTAGGATTGGTTATAGGATACCCCATTTCATAGACAAAATGGATAACTTTATTGTCCACTGATAATTTTGTTGAAATCGGTCAGATTACATCATTATCATTATCATTGTACAACAAAATTGTTATGTTTGTTTTACAGTATTGCAAATTCTTTGGTGCATGCTTATTATTGGTTACAATGTCTTATCGTTTATAGCGATATCTTCCCGAAATTTACTGGCCTGGAACTTATCTAACTTACTAATAATTCTAATAAACCTCAAAACTATAATATACAGTAACTTCAGAAAAAGTAGAAAACAGTCATCTAAAAGAGCGTAAAGTTGAAAATACTTGCAGTAAACTCGTCTAACTTTTAAGTAACAACTCTTTTCCGGGCCGACAGTCAATATTGGACAAGTATTTTTGTCGAGGAGCGACTGTGGACGACAGGTCATCTGGAACAAATCTCCGACTAGCTCGGCTCGGATCTAGTTTAGTGGCATTAATGGCTAGACTTTACTTGATATTAACAATGGATTTTAATCTGGTTTTATCTGCTGTTGTTGACAGATAAAATTGGGGAACGATTTTTATGTGTGTGTTTTTTTGTTGTAGTAGCAAGTAGTTGTTGTAGTAGTCTGTTATATCGTCCATTGTTAATATCGCTATAATCTAGCTATTATTTATTATATGGAGTAACTAAAGTAGCTATTTTAACTACAACTATGACATTTTATAAATTAATTAGGTAAATAGACTAGATGTTATATAGATTTACCCCGTTTGCATAGGGCGCTTTTTTTATTTTCCATACTTTAAATGCCGGAAATATTTCGAGTAAGCTGTAAAATCGGGGTGCTGCAAGGCGGTAGTTAACCAAATTTATTAAAATCTTATTCATTGTTAAACAGCTAGTTAACAAGCACTGTCTTGCATTCTTCAACGAAATTATTGAGAAAAGAATAGTGGAAGAGTAGGGAAAGTATGGAATTATCAGACTGGTAGACAAGAAATATTTTCTTATCGCGGTAAAATCATCAAATTAGTCCTCCGAGGGCGAGAGGGTCCATCAGACTATACTACTACTGTACACGATACTGTCTAAAAAAATCCGAGGTGATCCATTAATAGCCCTTTAAGTTCCAGGGTCACGGTTTCCTGTTCCTTTACATACCATTCAAGTTCCCGTTTCTTTTTTACCTGCTTATATGGTCCCCCAAACACCACCCTGCTTCGTAAATTATAGCTGCCTGTGCTTGCTTGATTTAGATCTTGGAAAGTTTTAGGCCTAGAATACTACCTGCGTTTGTAAAAGCAGGACTCGTCGGAATCAAACTTTGTAGCTCGATCCCCAAAAGGAGTTGTGAAACTTTTGGGTTTCGTGAGTTTGTCTGTCTGTCTGCCTGTCTGTAAAGGGTTAGATTGTCTGTAGTAATTTCAATAGGAGGAGAGGTAACTAACATCTGAGTAGAGGGTATAAATAATTACTCCATCATTATTAGTTACATTCACCACATGTTTAAAAAAAAAATCTAACGATAGAAATTGATTCAATCTCCATTAATCAGAAGTAGACAAACAACAATACAAAATCAGCTGTTTCCTTAAGTTTGTCGTAGGATATGATTACTTCTCTGGATTCGATACTTATGAGCAACACTATCGAATGGTGTAATAGTACCAGGGTGTGTTTTTTTTCCAGAATCAGCTGCTTCGATTCCTGTCCAAGATTATTGATTTTTTTAAAATCAAATGATGTTGTTCCACACAGTTTCGGACATAGCCATCCAGGCCCAGTTGAAAAATTACGCTGTACAAGTGTGTAAGTATACATTTAAAATTGTATGAAAGAAAAACTTTGAAATGCTCTGATACAAGAATCGGAAGACACAAAACCTTTACCCTCAATCTTTTTTTTATCAATGAGAGTTATCAAGCAAAAAAAAATCTATTCAAACAAAATCAGATATTATTATATCATCCGACCAAAATTTAATTTTTGCCGCCAACCACGATACAGAACTCTTCAAAAGAATGTTTGGAAAAATGTAAGCTTCCGAAAGTTAAATGGAAAAGTTTGCCACTCAAATTGACAGTGTCGGGCCGGATCGACCCGAAGGGGGTTAATAAAATCGGTTTGCGACATCGAAGGAAAGTGTTATATCTCTATTACGGCCATAATAAAATAACTTTATGCTACAGTCTAGGAGGGTGAGGCACCTCTGTGTGGTCAGGGTTATTTGTTGAAACCCTTTAATCATTGTGTATTATTCAACCATAATTCTGATGATTCTGAATATATTGACCGCATTCGTGGACATAAGCTATTATTAGATAGTAAGCTTTTGAACTCAAAAGCGTATTACTCTATAACGTTTAAAGTTTTTACAATCTTTTACACGTGGTATCCGTCGAATTCTCCCATTATATCCCTCCCAATCCCTTCAAGTGTTTTTTTTTTTTGCAAATAAAATGTATCATTTATACAAAAGAAATGTTTGTTTTTGTTATGTTTGTACCGAAGTTAATGTAAATCTTTCCTTCAGTTTAGACTGGACAGACACAAAAAAGTTAGGATTAGAATTTATTTTTCAATTTTCTCTCATCAGAAGAATTTTTTTAATTTATTTACAGCGCAAGTACTTGAAGAATTTACTGCGGTTATTGAAAAAAAGAGAACGCGCCCCTAGTGTGCAGTCGAGGAACTATTTCTTTAGAAAACCGGGAAAAGTCATGTTGAAAAACCCATACTTTGATAAAGTGACATTTTATACAGAATATTTTGTATAGGAAAATTCCAAAGTAGTCTCCATGAGCACCTAAGCGTTGTTTGTGGTAGGGATTTTCCCGGTAACAAGTAATAAAAAAGTCTTAATACTTGAGGCTGAGACGGCCAAGTGAAAGTTAACGGGACTGAACGAGCAATCAAGACTTTGAAAAATTAAGCTCTTAATTAAAAACGAATTCTTGAACTTGTCTTTTTGTTTACGAAAAATATTTGTTCGGCAACGAAAGGGGAAATGCAGAGAATTTTACAGGAAAAGTCGAGAGTTGTTCTTAGTTTAGTGTTGTTGATTGAAACGTAATGGTAGAAAAAGAAAGGTTCCTGAATTCAAATAAACTTTTTCTTAGACATTCCATTCTTAGTGGATTCGGAACTGAAAGTTTTTCATTTCTTTTTTTGGAAGCTTTTAAAAGCTTTCAAAATAATCTAAACTGATGGGTTTTATCTGAACGTTTCTTGAAGCTACTTGAAACAAAACAGCGTTTATTTCTGCTCCCTGTTTTTACCACTATCTTCAAAAATCTTCAAGTGCTGCCAAGGCCCGTGGTGTAAAGCTAAGCTTATGTAAACGATGAGTATATCTACTTTAGGCTTATAAAAAAATTAGGAGTAAGTTACAAGTATGTTCGTTCTTCTTTTAAAGTAGATAATGTGCTTCAGTTGAACTAACACTGTTAGATACTTTTGAACGTGTTGTTTTGAAAGACTAATGTGAGGTAAGTCAAAGTCAAATAATTTATTTCAATACTTTTGAACGTCGAATTTTAAAATAAAAGACAATGGAATGGGATTGATTCTTGGAACTGCTTCATCAATCAGCCGCAGGACAACTTGCTGAACTTGCTTTTTCCATAGATTTTCAATATTAGCCGTAGCAAAATGCCTTGCATCTAGAGCAATCTTGTGCTTGACGGTAATTAATAAAAACCCATTTATTTTCGGATTGCAAGGACCCATAGATGTACCTTAAGCAAAATCATACATATTATGAGTATCGTAACGTTGCCCGTTTCGAAGCAACGCAACTTTAAGTTATTGTATATTTTTAGGACTAAAACTTAAGTCACAACTTACAACGTCCGTTTAGCCCAGCGTCCGTTCGACAGCTCAAATCTCCAGAATCTTTAACAAATCCATTCATATTTTAGAAATACTAAACAAACAGTTCGCAAAATCTTAAAATAATAATCATTTATTTCTGTTTATACTGAGGTTAGACATCGTTAACGACACGTGCATCGCACGCACCTACATTATGGCAGACGGACACAGAATAACAAGTAAATGGAGTGATTACTATATTCGCATAACTTAGACTGGTAGGCGCGCCAAGAATTAGCCGTCACCTGCCACTCACGCAGGAATGTTGAATGGTTAAGCCTGATTTGTTCGTCTGCTGTCTTAAGGAAAGATTGCTTCAAAACTTTTGCCCTAAAAACTAATAACGTTTTACTGAATACTAGCCACAGACAATTAAAACCAATGAAATTGAAGAAAGACACAAATTTAAAAGTGTAATCAAAAACAAACGTGGATCTTTATCGTTGAAGTTTAGGGCTGGTGCGGGCATATCTAGTACGTGTCTGATTTCGCACGTATCAAATTCAAGCGCATAGGCACCTCAGCACTCCATCTGCTACCAACTCCATATCCTTAGCAGAGATCGTGCATCATCGCAACAATGACAGCTCCAGATATAGACAGATGCGATTGCCTCACTTGCCGTGCTGTGACGTGCATGAATAATTGGTTTGCACACGTAAATCATACGCGAAAAACAAAAGATTTACAAGTACACCGACTAAAAGACAGCATTGAGTTAGTGTTGTCTTCGTTGGCCCCTTGCCTGTGTAACAGATGGGACTGAAAATCGGTATTTTGCTACCGGAACTCATATATTACATAATATTATGAGCTGATTTTCAGCGTCAGTCATAAATGTCGAGAGCAGAACTTCAGCTTACGGAAAGACAGCTGCAATGCTCATTTGCTTGATATTTTGAGCTATTATAATGCATGCATTTTACATCATTTTATGAGGAAACTTGCAGCGTCACTCATAAATGATGATCACAAAACGTACATACAATCCTCAAAGAGCTAGATAAGGTACAAACTCCTGCACAAAAACCTACCTCGATCATAACAATTTCTCCAAATTAACATGAACCTTCTCCTTATGTGATTAAGTTGAAGATCTATTGAAAACAAATAGCAGCTTCCGTTAGCTTGATGTGCAGTGTGGTTCATATCAAGATGGTACGGTGTCTGTACTTAATAGTTTATCCAGTAATGCAAGGTAAACAGAATTGAAAAACTGTGGAGGTTTTTAGTTCTGATTGCCTGGTGAATAAACACAATGATGAAATGAAATTATATTTATTTTTGTAAGTAGGGTAATATAAACACTTTTACACATCTTCGTCTTTTTACAAACTACACAGATGAGGTCGGAGCTTCGTACCTGACTACTCTGAAGAAACAGCCGAAACAAACTCAGAGTTCACAGTCCCTTTTTAACAACTCCTAAACCGACTTGTGAAGGAAACCCAGGATCTCATAATCAATCGCACCTACGATCACTAAGATCGACGACGTAGTCCCAATCTTGAAACTAGAGCTCTATAATTCGATCATGGTGGTTTGTTCAAGTAAGCTCTCCACGTAGAAATCCGTTTAAAAACATATGCAGCAACAGACGGATTTTCTACTAAAGGTTACAGCACCCACGGGAAGAGACTGCACCAACCATTTGCTTCGCGGAAAACAGAAAGGTAATCCTGAGAATTCAAGGAACGGACACTATTTACTGTTTAAACAAAACCCAGTTGTTTTATCTCAAAGAAAGTTGCAAGTTGTAAGAATTCACGCAGAGAAAATGTTAGTTAATGACTCTTCTAAGGTATATAGATAAACTTGTTGCTTTTCTCAATGTTACTTTGTGCAGCTTGAAAACCCATTACTAGTTTATGGGGTAGATGTTTTCACAGCAATGTTATGTATGTGAAAGCATGTACATGAATCAACACTCATTTTGGCAAGACATTTTATGAAGCCGTCAAAATAACAAAGATCATGGTCGGGACCATGAACAATATAAACCTAATTGTATTTGAATATCTGTAAGAAAATTAGCGTATAGTTGGGTCTTTTTTTATCGTGGAAAAATCATCAAATGAGTCCGAGTGGACTCTTTGGGACTTTTTGGGAACCCCGGGCGGGGCAGAAGGGACTGTCAGACTTGTACTAAAATCCACGGAGTCCTTCAATAGCCCTTTATGTTCCGGGGTCACGGTAATGCAAATAAGTCCCGCGACCCCGGCAGGCTTTGGCTTTCAGAGAGGGGGCCTGGCATTTTTGCTGACGCTCTTTGAGGCACGCGTGGAACACAACGCGCCGTCGACCCGGGCATGGTCCATGGTCGGACAACGAGTTGCCCCTTCTCGCTGTCCACATGCCCTATATCTTAGTTCAATGTTATAGATTGTTCATTGTGCTGTATTTTATTAACGATCAATCAAGCTGGAACAACCTGAATTTTCCTTATTATAGATCGGGGAATATCTATGAATATTTGATAGATATTCCCCGATCTAAGGAAAATCCAGGCCAATAATAAAATTAATGATGTATAAACATCGCTTCTGGTTTTATAACATGAAATAAAAGCAGACGCGATGTTTGCTACGTAAATTACAGGACCATCACAACTTTTCAACGGAAAGCTACACAGAAGAAATCGTCGGAAAAACCTATCAAAACTTGAGAAAATTCAATAAGGGCACTTGGAAAGTTTGTTAAAGGAAGTAGCTGGGAATATTTTTTATGAAAAAAAAGGAATCTCAATTTGTGTCGCCGGTAAAAATAAAAATAACGTGAAAACCCCCAAGGCTTGGGATCGAGTTTGTTTGTCAACTTCGTCTGATGATGTCCTGTTAAAAATATTGCGATTCATTACCATTTCTGGAAAGTATTGTATTTTTTTTTTTAACCAAACGCCTTACTCTTATAAACTTTGCTTTCTTGTGAAAGGTGGAGATGCAATTTTATTTTTTGGAACAAATTCTCATATGTTCTTGAAGAAATGCCAAAAAGAAAGCGGGAGTGACTCAACTACAATAGATAACATACACTTTTTCATACCGTGAACCCCCGTGAGGCCATAGTGGTAACAGGGACTTACGGGTAAGGCTAAGTTAGGCTACAGCGGGTACAGTAACTGGAGTAATTTATTTCATTACCACTCCTCTCGAAACGGTGAAGGAAACACCGTGATGAATCTGACACATCTTAGAACCAAAACAAAGATATATGACGTCCACCAAAACGCACTGGGCCCATGTGGTGGATTACAACCACAAGGATTTTACGTAGAGGTCTAATTTCTAGTAGTGGGAACAATATAGGCTGATTATTATAGGCAGAAACTACAAAACGCACGTGCTTCTGATCCTCACATACTTTTTTCCTTTCTCACATACTTTCTTTATTCCTTCCGAATCGTCCATGTGCATTCAAGCATGCCTTCAATAGCAATAAAAATCATAAATTACGATTTATTTATTTATGAAGTCGTTTTAAAACTGAGCTTATTCTTAGAAACAGATTATCTCATAAGTATGTCAGATGATATAAATATCGTGTCAAAAAGTTCCATCGTTCATAAAAACATGACATCATGGGTTGTATTACGAGTCCAAGAGACGCATGTTTGCATATGCAAACTGTGTGAGTTCGTGGCTAAATAACAGCGGGTCGATCTTGAAGGTTAAGCCGCCCTTGCCTCGATCGAATCGTGGATGGGTGACGACCCAAAACATTCTGCGTACCTGAGAAAGTTAATTAAGGCGTTGGTCCTGGCTGTCATTTGTAGATCTTTGTCAGTCGTTACAAGTAGTTAGGAGACCGAAAGTCTAGCATCCAGTCTTACCAAAGGGTGTCGTATTACCCAGCACATTGTAAATGTTAGTTTATCAGTTAGGCAGTCGCCCCATGTAACATAATGGTTGCATCGTGTAACATGAAGTCGCCCCAACATATGTAGTTTGGAAAAGGTTCAGCAGATGATGATGTTATTTGTATATATTCATATTTTAATATTAGGTATACAATAAAAATCGTGTCGCAACAATAAATGATGTTTTGAAAATATTTCTACATCAAAGATTCTGATTTAAAACAAAATTTGTTATAACATTTAAAACTCCGTTGAATTTTGATAAGATTTACTGTGTTGAAGTCATAAAATTTTATTTCATTTTTATGTAATAAAGAGTTGATTTTTCTCATAGCTACAAACAATTTCTTCGTTTTATGCAAGGAAATAAATATTTAGTGTTCATCAACAAACACGGAGCATAAGTAATTTACTGAAAATTATATTTTTAAAGACTGCAGAGTTAGTTTCTGTGAAGTCCATTGGTATTTTGGTATCACATTTTCAAACCCTCACTTTAAAAAAAAAATGAGATAAGATATATATAGAAATATAATCGTAGAATACTATCCGAACATCAAGGATGTCATAAAAGTCAATCATACAAAAATAAACATTATGTAGGTCTCAATTATTTCTGTTTACATGAAAAAGCTAGTTTACTGGCTTTACCATTTTAAACAAATCTCTAGCGGCTAGCCTACAGCAACACCAATTACTCACTGAATTTCCAGGATCGATCGAGCCAGCTGCCTGAAAATCGGACATCTTCAGGTGCTTAAGTTCAAACTGATGGGTACTCCATACGTTAGTATATCGAGAAGCTTAGTCCAACACGTTTGCCAATTAATCACCGAGGTTCGTGTGAAAATGGGACCTATATAGCCTTGGTTTTAGGGTGATATGGTGTAGTTCTGTTCCGTCTGAGCTGAAAATTGCAATGAAAATTGTTAAGACCCGTAACAGGCTGATGCAAGAACTTGCATGACAGTTTGACTAGCTTGCGGTATAGGCCTTATCATGAATTTTCAGTTATTGTGACGTAAACTGGGACTTTGACATTAATTTCAAGGAAAAAAAATAGTTCCTTCTTTGTACACTAGAGGCGCTGTTCCATTTTTCCATAGAAGAAACGCTATTAATACTGGAAAGGCGCTGTAAAGTAAAATACTGAAAACTCGTGATAAGAGCTCTGTTTGATCAACTTGCCCATAATATTCCGCAATGCTGTCAAGCTTGCATGCAACTCAATTGCAATTCCTTGCATCGTCTAAATGAGGCTTTCTGATATTTATTTAAATGGTCACATCTTCCTATGATTTTGAAAACAGGTGTCAGGGCAAGATAAAGAGCCTTTAATTTTCCACTGCGTGCACTTTTTCTTAGATTGGTGTTATCACGAAAAAATAATTGGAAAAAAATATGCACAGAAAAAAATTTACTTTACTACATTTTTTTTTTTAATTTGGGTTATGCTCACATTTGATTCCTCCATCTCACCTGGTAAGCAATGATGTAGTAATTTACCAAAAATAATTATTTTTGTTTAACCCAAAGATTGCTCTGGTAGAGCATACTTTGTGGTAGACATAATGTCTACCTGTACTTCTTCTGATAATGAGGTTCAAATAAAAAAAACAAGACCACAGAACAGAACGCCCAATTCTACAAAAAAATAACAGAGGAATAGGCATTGAAACACTTAAAAACTTTCCATATAAAACAGGACAGAATAAGACACAAGAACCCAGCCATCTGGGACAGAATTCATCCCAATACACTCGCCAACGCTTATAAGTTTAACCGGCTAACAACTGACCGACCCAACTTTTATGACACAACTTAGGCTCTAAGTGCGTTCTACTACATCTACAAAGTTCTATAATAAAACAGAAGTGACTACACTAGAATATATGATAAATAGGTACATCATTTTTGATAGCCAAAATACAGGCCAGTCTTAGTTCGGCTACAGACACTAGTCTTTGCCATAATTGAAATTGTTGCCACATTACCACTGTAAAGTAGTCTGAAGTTTTTGGAAATAAACTACTTAGGTACTGTGAAAAAAATTGGTGTCACTAGTTTTAGGCTAATTACTAAATGAATGCCTAGTTTAATAACAATGTTAGGCTAAACGCGCACTACATTTTAATTACATTTACATTTTAATCGTTGTTAAAAATATTCGCCAATTTTTGTGCCCACGTGATGCTGAAAAAAGGAATCGTATTTCATAGATCGCAAACGCAACTTTTCAATTTTGTAGTGAGGGGCCTAGCCTTAGATTAGAGAACAGAGCGCTTTTATAATTTAGATGTTACCTAAAGTTAGTGAAAACCACATGTGAAAAGATATTAAAATATTTCGTTGAGTTTACTCACGCCATGACCAAACGAAGCACGTTTAGCGGTAGATTTTTGGTGAGTTATTACCTGAAAAAAAGAAAAAAGATTCATTAGACATCATTAAAATCCACAAAATTATCACAAGAAATATCGGCAAAACAAAATACTTGATATAGGGACGGTTTTAAGATCTAATAGTAAAATTATTGAAATTGGTCGAAATGGACTGGTTTCTTCGGTTTTTCAGGGTTTATTTTATGGAGTTTAAACCCTTTGTATATAACCGTTGCCGTAGATATGATGCAATTTGTATATTATGTATAATCGCTACCGTAGATATGATGCAAACTGCTTTTTACATTTTTTGTTTCAACGATCCAAAACCCTTTTCTAGCCCATGCCATCTTTCTGATAAATAAAAGCTGTTCGACATATTTCCAGTATTTATTATCCTAGAAAACTTTAAATATTATTTCTCCTCCTTTCTACAGCGGTAAATCTTTATAACTCTTAACAATAAGTCACTTCTGGACATAATTCTTGTAAGTCGTAGGTCTAAATCAAGCCGACATTTCAGTACAAAAGTACTTACACGAGATTCAGTCTGTAACATGAGGATTATTCATACGAATAAAACCGAAACAGAAAAGATAATACTGTGACTAAAATAAGTTTATTTTGGGCAAAAAACAACTGTTCTAATGGCTACCATCATTACTTTGAAAATCTTTTTTAGGTCACAAACACAATTAGTGATGTGCCCATGTCCCCAGTTTTATCGATTACCGAAAAACAACGGATTACTCTCGGCAGGCCGAATCTGTCACACGGTCGTCCCCAACGCCATTAATCAAATCACGACTATGCGGTTTAATGGCAGACTAATTACAGTTTGCGCGCGAATCACCTACACATACCGTCGCAGTAATTACTGCATTAACTCGACTGCGGAAACGCTTAATACGGGATAATGCTGATTACATATCGCAATGCGGGTGCTAGCCGAAAGTTTGCCCAGTTCGGCCGTCAATCAAACGTCGAAAGCAACGTCATTGTATTGTGATGTCAATGAGAGGTTCGCTTTAGGTCGATAAACGTTTAACCCGTGTTTTTTACGGTTCAGCATGTAAATGTGATGAATAATTTATGAATAAAAGTATAATACAAGCGCTACATTTTTAATTTCTGATGTGAACCTAACATTTTTGTAGCATATTGCAACAGTATGAATGTTATGATAAAAGGTCTTTATAATCCTAGCGTTCCATAATAGTTTCCATACATAGTTACTACCAATTAAATTGTCGAAAGCACTTCTTTCCTTACCAACCACGTTTGTCAAATTCCACAGCTATAATAAGATGAACAATCGAACCGTAATAAGAAATTATCGATACAAATACATCACTACAGCTACGGTAGGAGCAACTGAATCTTATACAGCACAGTGCTCCCAGAAGCCTCATAAACGAGGTGATAAAATACTGCCACCCCACCTTAACGCTTACCTCGATGCCGTTTTATGGACATTTATTCACTATTCACAAACATAATGAAGTAAAGCGTTCATATTTCTACAGTTCATTGATTTTGACTATAATAACAGCTTTTACTCGGTCATTGTGACGTCATTAGACCGAAATTCATTGAATCATTCGCGAAATAGAATGGATAGGTATTTGTATAGGAACCTTTACGTATGTATTCGTCCATTGAGTATCTATTTTTGTGAAAGGTGCGTAGGTGAATCTCTTACATTGTTAAGAATTTATTTTACATGTCCGTATAAAAGTCTACGCTCGAGGAAAATGGAATAAGAATATCAAATAATGTATTCGTAAGAATTATTTTATGGATAAGAGTATTAAATTTTGAAAGTTCACTTCTGAAAAGGGGAGTGCTTCAAATGCCACAAGGCTGGTCTTAAGGGACATTAGCGAAGAGGTTGGATATCGCAGTTTGTCATCATTAACACTCATTAGAAGACTGAAAAGGGTTAAGGGTTGTTCCATATTTATACATTTACTTATAGTTGGCGAAAGTTTAAACCCTGTAAATAAAACCATTCAGCGTATAATGAAAGCACAGTGCAAACATTTACAGAAAAGTTCTTAATCGTGGTGGAATACCTAAACTTCAACTCCTTGAAAGCTCATAAACAACTCAGAATTCAACCAAAGACAATTAATTACAAACACATTCAACAAAGCATCGAAATTCTAAACTAATATTCTAACACTAGGAGCGCAAACCTAACATTACACATATTGTCTTAACTTCGCACACAGAATAAGTAGAATCTGGAGTGCCCAAAGCCCAAAGAAAGACTACTTATCAAATTGCAAAATTGATTACAGTTATTGACAGTTATGTCAGAGTTTTCAAGTTGCTATAAATATGTACATAATTAATATCCTTGAGCAAAGGAGGAGTATAATAAATATAGAATAAAAAGTGCACAATACTGCCAGAAAAGGTATTATAGACATAAATGTCCAGTCGTGTGTTGAGCCTTGATTACTGAAACACAATTTACTAACTATTGTTGCAAAAGTCCTAGATTTGTCCTAATTTGTATACCTATTTTACTTCGTAAAGTCAGAATGGTTCAATAAGCTCAGACAACTACAGCGGAGATTCGTGTTACACCGATTCTCTTAACTCCAATTACTAACTCCTCCATGTCTAAACCACGCAAGTATTATGTCAACAGTTTCTAAGAAATCCTTGATAACAATTGCTTGTCAAGCAACACGTGTTCGTGACCTATCTCATTAAGGTTTCGTACGGAGCATTTAAATTGGACACTAGTGGCACCCGGGCTATTTAATGGCCATGTGACACTTTGCTAGAGTGCCTCGGAGCGTCAATTTACGTCTGAGTGTGTCTTTATTGCGCAGATAAAAAGTATTGGACGGGTTGTGTATGGGTTCTGTTAGTTTTATTTCAATTGAGGATGTTTTTCGGTATTCATTGGTTTATTTAAGATGATGATACGTTTTGATGAGGTGTCAGAGTTGAGAGCAGATGCTGTGTCGTTAAAGACACATTTTGAATAGAATACTCTCCCATTTTCTTTTTTTGTGTGTTTATGTGTAAAAGACAGTAGAGGTTTCGAATGTTAAATAGCATTATGCAATATTTGCAAGAACCTGGTGCAATTCTTTTTTGCTCAATTCCTGCGTAAAGACAAGCAGGGTTTTCATTTGTTTGAGCATCCTTGTTTGCGTGCGCTTTTGGTGTTTGCCTGGCTCCACGCTAAAAGTGGCAGAAACAAATGTTTGAGCAAGAACGTCTCGACTTTTGAGTTTTTTTTGCCTTGCCTTGCAAAGACTAAGTTAGAGTAAACTGGTGACTATTCTTGAGTATTCGCAAATTATTATTACATTTTGTTAACTAGAACTACTATTATTACATGTTGTTAACTATTAGCGGCCCGTCCCGGCTTCGCTCGGGTAGACATTATGTTATGCAGGAAAAATTAAAAAAAAAAGAATATTTTCGTCCTCTATAACCTGGTCCTGATGGTTTCAAACACAAAAAAAAAATAGCCGAATCAGTCCAGCCGTTTTTGAGTTATGAACTTTGCAACAGATTTAGCGATCCATTTTCATATTATAGAGATAGAAGATATGTTTCTTTTTTATTGTTGTTTGAAGAACACAATTTATTAGACTGTCTATAATGTTTTACATATTTTTTCTTAATAAATCAATTAGTGTTTCTCAGTAAAGATGTTACGAGAGATTCCAAGAAGTCGTAAGTTTTTCGATGTATCTGTAACTAGGGCATGTCTACATTAGTTGTTACAATAAACTCTAGAAGGAAACAATTAACTCTGCTAATTTGATTTTATCGTGCGTGAACCGAGAAAAGAACTATCAAAGAATAGATAAATACAGAAAGCCTCCTCGACTCCAAATATGAGTGATATGGCACACAGACGCATTTCAGGAAGTGCTTTTGCAGTCGTGATTAATTTAGAATATTGGTGAATATCTGTCTAAGTGTGCGTGGACCTAAAGACCTAAACCATCTTATAAAAATAAATAAACGACGGTACAGTCGGTGTAGTGGCTTACTGATTGGCTGCGCTGTGAGTGGCGGGTTCGATGAAAGCACGAAACAAATATTTGTATGACCTACGAGTAGTTGTTCCGGGTCTGGGTCTGTCTGTGTGTGAGATTCTACAGATTTGTAAATGCACTCACGAAATACAAGAAATTCCTAGAGAGAGGCGAATAATAAAAAAAAGTAAAATGAAATAATGAGACCCAGACACATTTCATTAAATAATATATTTCAAGTACCATATTAATGAATACAAGTCTCTGAAGCTATACCTACACTTGAAGACAAGACAAGAGACAATCGCTAAAATTAGAACCTACAACAGGATATTGACAATTTCAGTTTAAATATTTCTATAAATAAAATACAATCACATTCAAATTATTTAAGATTTTCTATTTTTGTAAATATTTTACCTTTAAGTTTAGTTTTTAAATATAGTATATGTATATATCCCCAATATAGAATAATGCTTTATTTGAATATATATGCAATAGATTTTCTACAACAACTTTCGAAGAAGTCGACAAAGCATTCCTGTAGCTTATTTCAACCAACAGCTAACGATTTTGACATTGTCAATATTGTCTAAACCTCACTTTTTGCGCTCTCTTTGTTAGCCTTCTGTGTAACTATTTATTCTGTGGCACTAAACTGCGCCAATCGAACGGCGGTAAACATTGTACGAGAACTTAAGTATATTGCAATCTGCTGAGTCAAGTTTTAAAAGAGTCTTAAAACAAGACAAGCTTAAGGTTAGTGTTCATTCTATGAATCTGTTTTAACTAGGATTGTTTCGTATTTTATTTAAGAAAAGTAAGGAGATTAAGAAAAAAACTTTTAGTATGTACCTACCTACTGCGATAAGATTGGCATGGTAACAATAAACTAAAGTACGATTATTAATTGTAGTCAGTAAAATGACATTTGTTCACTATAGAAATCTACTAAATTTCCTTGTATCAGTGACAGTTGCACTTGTCATTTTACTGACTACAATTAAAAATCGTACTTTAGCAATATTGTGAAACGAATGTGTTACAATTTTGGTATACAAAAAAATATGGTAAAATAATCAATTTTCTTTACCTTAATCTTAATAATCAGCGTACCTTTTCACTAATCTCATATAAATGTTAAACTTACGAATTCAAACAAAAAAAAACTACAAACAAAAAATATTTCTTTAACAGAACACAAACACCAATCAACGAATCACTGTGTTTCATAAAAAGTTAAATTATTACAGGAAACAGTATATTAACTTATCGATATAACAAATCATGTTAGTTCGATGTAACAGTCACTCACAATTTAATATACTTAAGTATAAAAGCAAGCCTAATATAATTTTCACGCAACAGCAATGTAATCAGCCCCAATCAAATATTAAACAAGAGTGTTAAAGTAGACAGGTTTATAGCCATGTTATGTTAAGTAATATTAGTATAAATAATACACAGTCTTCAGAATTTTATTTTATTATAAAATGTTAAGGGAGGTCTAACCGCGGCGAAAACTGAGTAGTAAAAGCTACCTACCCCACGGTTACATGTATATCAGAGGTTTTCCACGAAGGGCACCCGCTGACAATGGCACCTGAGCTACTTGCACCTTATCTATTCGAAATAAGGCTCCTTGCAAAATTTTTCACACGTGGCAGGTGCTCTTCGTGGAATATAGGTACCTCGCATTTCATAAATGACAGCCACAAATTCAGCACATTTACTTCTAATCTATATCGCAAGCATCTGAAGATTGCATGGGTTTTATGAAATTTCAAATTGTGACTATTTTCACGTAAGTATATTTGTATAATATAATTATGTGTATAATTCATATTATGATAGATGTGCTCTAGACAGTTCTTATAACATATTTTATTGCAACGTGGCGTTAATCTTGGGCATATAAATCATGCGAGTATTGTTTCCGCATCCCGCCCGGGAGTCAGCTCAGTTTAACATCTCGTGTTTTGTAGATTGACGTTCAAAAAGTTTTTTCTTTTATGAGTCATGGCTAGTTTTAAACAGAAAAGTCTCTCAAAGATGTCAAAAATGCTTTATTTGACGTTAATTAGACTATACATGGACATCTTTTACATATTATCTTCGTCATTACCCTAATTTCACTTGTTTAATAGGCATTCTTAGTAAACCGGAGATTATATCTACTGCGGTCTGTTTGTGAAAATGGAACTAAAATAAATCCAATAACGACAAAGTTTCTTTATGTTACAGGCTTATCTAAAATGTTCAATATTATTATCTCAAAAAGACATCTGTTCGAGATCGATTTCGGATGTTCTCGGCCTAAAAAATAGTACATAGGGTTCTAAAATTATGGATAAGATATTTGTGGACTAAGACCGGCAGTTGACAAGGGATACTTTAGAACTGAGTCCGCTACCCGGATTCGCATTCGTAATTTTTCCGTCCCGGTTTGGTCGAACCCTTAAAAGCCCGGGTTTGATATTGCAATCAAAATAACGGACACGCACTTTCCGGACCGGCCTGTTTCCGCAATCTATCGATACGTTACAGCTGCTGATAGAATTGATATGTAATAGACGCAATTTGTGATCGCACATGGAGGCTCGTGATCAAATCGATGGGAATGATTTTATCAATATTTCGTTGTGAGAGCTTACATTATGATTGATTGAGATCTCAGTGGTAACTAGTATGGAAGATTTTATTTTATGTGACGGTAAGTTCAGCCACCATCTCGCTTGATCGTGAGATGCTGGATTTCCAAGATTATTATAAACTAGCGGCCCGTCCCGGTTTCTCACGGGTGGCCTATGTTACTCAGGATGAATGTAGCATACTAATGGTGAATTTTATTTTTGAAATCGGCTCTGCAGTTTTTGAGTTTATTCATAAGAAACATACAGACACACACACAAATACCAATCTTTCCTCTTTTTAATATTAGTGTAGATAAATCGAGGAGTATCGTAGTATAGAATTTTATGTCATATTTAATTCACTTAACCAATTGGTTCAACTTACTGGATGGGAAAAGTCTAGTTTGTATAAGCGGTAATTTTGACTATCGATTAAGTGTGGGAAAATTAGCCCTAAAACTGAAATAATAGTAAATATTAATATAATCATTTACGGTTTCTTCACAAAATGTCTCTCATCTGCTCGCAAAAGTACAAAAAAAAATAGTCACCTCACCTATTTCGTCAAAACATTTCTCAAGTCTCAACCCTCCACTTCCTCACTTCATTCCATACAAAGAACAGTAGACAAGAAACTAAAACATAGTTTTTTGTAAAGAAGCAAGCTTGTAGTGGAGGTATTCAAACGTGTAGGAAACGATTTGGCGAGGGTTAGCGGTGTTATCGCGACGGAACTGTGATAAAGTAACAGCCAACAGGTGAAATAGAGTATTACGAATATTTATGTAGTTTTCCTTTTACTTTTTATGGAAAACTGGCTCGGAATGCTAAATACTATGTTACCTATTACAGAACTTTACTCAAGGTCTAAAACGGCTTCTTAGCAATATTCCTATTGATTCACTCCGATTACTGAAAATTAACTAAGCTACAACTAAACTATGAGATTTGCTGAGATCTGAAATCATTATTTATGTGCAAGGGCACACAGAAAATATTGATACGATTTGAATTACACCAATCGGTTTGTATCCATCCTTGTGAACGACCCTAACATTTATGCTTACCTCCTTTTTCTTCTAGGAAACCAGCATTTTGAAATATTAGTTACGATACTTACAATCACATTCGCTAAAAATTGGAGGTAGCGGTTTCAGCAACATGAGTGATCAAATAAATCGGAACAAAATAAATGAACACGTGTTTTGAATTTTGAGTCTTATACACTTCATAAAATTTTCGTTTTTCCTAAATCACATTAATAAAGTGAAAAATTTCTGAATGGTACCGCCGAAAGGGTGGAGATAGGGCGAAATCACTGAAATCAAACTACTTCGCCTTGAAAAACAAATCATAAACCAGTTACCTGTCCTTACAAACCAGTGAACTGAAATACAGTATCACTACACCGTTTCATAGTAAGATGATCGTTTATTTTTTCCACAACGATAAGTTCTCAACGGATAGGATATCTTGATGTAAATAATTGGCTTGTTACTTGTTAGTGATAAGTTCGGATTGTGTCGGAGCGATGTGCATTCTGCAGTATCTGTTTTAATGGGATCACTGTTTATAAATCTTAAGGTTTTAAGAGACACCGTGGATTTTAGCCAGTACAAGTCTGACAATCCCTCCCACCCCGCCCTGGGTGGGTCTTGGTTCTTCTAACCGTACAGACAGATGTGTTGCTGGGGAGTTTGTTCCGCCACTTTTTCTTTCCAGCCAAAACACCAGGTAGTGTTGAGGGGGCGCTATGGGGGACTGTCTTATGTAAAAATTGACCTTCAAAAAGTGCTGATAAATCAGCCTCATTTGATTATATGACTTTTGATTATATTGATTTTGGTGGGAGAACAATTACCGCAGGTCATGAGTGGTGGCGCGGACTCTAAGCAGCTTTCTGTCAAATTGTAATATCTTTCATTTTTAGTTCAGGCTCGATGTCACAGGACGTAGAAATCGTCCGTAACTAAGGCCGATACCACGGCATTCGTTTTTCTGTACCGGGTCTATGTTGTTGATAGTCCACTCTCTCTTATTACGAAGAGACCTGTATGTATGTATGTATGTGTGAAGTAAGTTAATATTTTCTTTATCGATATAAAAAGGCGATTGTGGTACTTTTTGCATATCTTACAAAAAAATGCCCGTATCTCCAATATCTTTCCAGTTTTCTTACTATTTTAAAAGAAAAGGCTCAAATCAATTTATCTTTTCCAATAAATGTTCAATTTTTTCTTCGTTTAACTCTTGTAAGGGGATAACTGTAACATAAAGTGTGCAATCTGTGTAAAAAATTATACGTCCTCAGAATGAAAAGTCACTTACTAACGCCAATTACCATAGATATTTTACAAACTAAGCCACGTTTAAATCGTATAATAACTCTCCTTATCTCAAGGGAAACTCTCCCTTACTTAGTCCTAGTTTAAAAGTAGTTTATGTACTTTTTCCTTGACATAAACTTTACAGCTCTTTTCAAGGTCAAGTGTCCCTTTAAGGGTCGTTAAGTTAGAACTAACTAAGTTGTGCATGTTAAGAAGTCACATAATTTTACTTTCTTCCTTGGTATTTGTAACTTGAGAAAGTAACTAAGACTGCATGGGTTTTTCGAAAGGAAATAATATTTGTGTAAGTAATTGCTTTGAAAACTATTGCATATCCGAGGTGGGTAGACTGTTGGCCGTAAAAAAATATACTTTTAATAAGATTACACAGTTTTACAATACTATTTCTTTACATTTACCTAAAAATACAAAAATAATAAACGTATTATTTTTGTATTTTTTTATATACAGAGTGTTTCTTCTAAATGGGCCAAAAGGGAGATATCTGCATCCATAAGAGATACGAGAAAACTTTCTTAGGAACCTTTAGCTCTTTTTTGATACTGAAAATTTTGACGTTTTTATTTTTTTGGTCAAGTGTGAGCTGTCCACAGAAATGAGTGAAAGTGACCAAAAATTTTTTTAATGCTTTTTGACTCTGTTTCGTGTAAGGATCATTTCATTGTATTGGAAGAAAAAAATCGGGACGGCGGAAGTTGGTCAAATTTAGCAAAATATTTTTTCATACAAATTGTATGAACGAAAAAAAAGTACCATTTTTTATGATGCCATGTTATTTAGTGTATTGTAAAGACCATTTCATTGTATGGGAAGGAAAATGCCCGGACAACAGAAGTGGGTCAAATCTTATGAAATACTGACACTGTTAATACGACTTTATGCTGTTAGAAGAAACATTACTCTACTTTTGACCAACTTCTACTGTTCAGATATTTTTCTGCCCATACAATTATCTCATCCTTACATGAATGTAAGTCAAACAGCATAATAAAAAAAAATGGTATTTTTTTTCGCTCATACAATTTGTATGAAAAAATATTTTGCTAAATTTGACCAACTTCCGCCGTCCCGATTTTTTTCTTTCGATACAATGAAATGATCCTTACATGAAACAGAGTCGAACGGCACTAAAAAAAAAATTGGTCAATTTCATTTATTTCTGTGGACAGTTCACACTTGACCAAAAAAATGAAAACGCCAAAATTATCAGTATCAAAAAAGAGCTAAAAGTTCCTAAGAAAGTTTTCCCGTATCTCTTATGGATGCAGGTTTCTCCCTTTTGGCCAATTTAAAAGAAACACCCTGTATAATATACAGAGTGTTTATCATTAATTAATGCAGATAATAATTTCTTGGTATATCCCTACATTATGCATATGATATTTATTACAAAAGCTAAAGTGTTAATGTAAGAACCGTTTTTAGAACAGCTGCAGAACCAATATTGTTTATTTATACCATTCCCCCTCGAAAAAGCTACTTTTACTCACGGAAAACAGTGCGTAAAAGTAGTCTTTTACGCACTGTTTTGGTGTTTGAATTTAGAACACTTTAGTACATTCGACCTCGACCGCGATGCTGGACAACCCCCTTGCTAATAAATGAAAATTACTCTTAATTCAAATCATTGTTCCGATTTTAATGTCAGCTTGTTGGCGCAGTGGCCGAGCGATTCTTCGCGAGCAGTCTTATTAAAAAAATCATTATTTTGTTTCGTTGAATATCTTTTATCGCTCAAATCTTTCTTTTTCTCGTAGTCATGGTATAAAGTATCGTTTGCAACTCTTGAATAAAACGGATTTAAATCGAGGGCCTGAATCACTCGCGTCGCTCAGGATTTAAATACTTGAATCACTCGCTTCGCTCGTGATTCAATCATCATGAATCACTCCCTACGGTCGTGATTAATTAATTAAAATCCTTCGCTTGCTCTTGATTCATATAATGGCCCTCGCTTTAAATCCGCTCTTTATTCAATCGTTGCAAAATATACTATTTTTGTTCACAGATAACTTGGACCCGCGTAAACGCAGACGCATGCCCCAACTAGTATTATCCCAAACAACTACCTATAAAAAACGATTCAAAATCTAAACCAAATTCAATTATCTAATAAACAAAAACTGTATAACATCACGAGCTTCCAGAACATCGTTCCACTAACGACCAGCTTACTAAATAATTTCGCCCGATCAAACTGGAACCAAAGTCCACTAAAATTGATAGGAAATTAGTATGTGACGGGTGAGCGGGATCCCCGCCAATGTCCGCATCTGTGGTAATGAAAATTAATAAATTTTACGGACTAGTTACTTCACAAGCGAATTAGCCAGAACTAAACAGGTGGACGATGTTCGTATTATGTTAATAGACTGTGTAAAGGTGGGTTTAGACTAGTGTATTTGGGCTGGACGCATATCTGATGGAAAATATGCGTCGTGCTTACACATCAAAAAAAGTTTGCGATGACTACGAAATATCGAAAATGTTTTGTTAGCGTAGATTATTTATTTGATTTCTTCGAACATGTGAGCTTTCGCAGTAACGGTACATTACTAGGAAATTCTTGAGAAAATTGCAAGGAGAGCAGTTGTAGCCTAGTGGTGGACGACTCAAACCCTTTCATCGACAGGAGACCTGCTATAAAATTTTTTTACTGCTAAAATCATCTAATGTGAAACCCAGAGAGGGACTGGACGGACTGTCAGACTAGTATTGACTAAAATTCACCGTGATCCTTTGATAACCCTTTACGTTCCAGGGTCACGGTTAACGGATGAGAACTACCCCCCTCAAGTATTCTGACAGTTTTTTGAGGCGTGTGTGGAACACGAAGCGATCTTACTTCGACTTATGGTTGAGAAAATGCTCCAGTGTGTACTCACCTTAATGCTAATAGGTCGTATAACGCGTGCGCAGGTTAGCACATATCATTAAGGTTTTGCATAATAGAATGTTGGCGCTACTGTTTTGTTTGTGCACATTATGCATTTTCAGTTTAGGTTGAACGGGGAGAATTAAAACTTTTGTGGGTTAGTCTTTTTTTCATGGAAACTGGGTTATTGTAACAGAAAATAACCGGCTGAGTGCGAGAGTCGGATTCTGGTTTAAAGACTTCGGTACTATTCGATTTTATTTATGTTGTGAGTTGTTGTGGCGGAAACAAAAATACTCAAACTGTGATTTTTTACTGATCAGACGGCGAATACTTACATATTAATAGACTTCCGTTACCCTAAAATGGTAAAAACTTAAATGCAAATTATGTGCTTGTATTAAAAAGAGCATCTCAAACAGGTTTGTTCTAACGACACAACTATTTGTTCTGCGTTGTTTTTTCACACATATTTATTACTAATTCTATCAAATATTTTCTCAAATTTTCTTCCGACATGACGTAACTCTATGTTGACATCATAACAGCGAGGATTGCAGTCATAACTTTCCAAACAAAATACAAGTTAGCAGTCGCGATTCAAATAAGAAATAAAACAATTTGAACTAGGCAAATAGGCCAGCTGTTGAATTCCTGAAATTTATTAGCCGCCAAGAGTGTTTGTCAGAATTTAAATATAAACACATAAAAAATAAGACGCGTTTTCTTTTAATCTGAAGGAAATGCTAATTTGATTACATCGTAAAATACATTTTTTTTTTATCGTGGTAAAATCATCAAATGAGACCTCCAACCGGCAGGGCGGGAGGTACTGTCAGACTTGTACTGACTAAAATCCACGGTGTCCTTCAGTAGCCCTTTATGTTCCGGGGTCACGGTAATAGAAATAAGTCCCGCGACCCCGGCAGGCTTTGGCCCTCTGAGAGGGGGCCCCGTAATTTTGCTGACAGGTCTTTGAGGCTCGCGTGGAACACGACGCGCCGTCGACCCGGGCATGGTCCATGGTCGGACAGCGAGTTGCCCTTTACTCGCTGTCCGCATGCCCGCGCCTACGGTGGCCGGAGATCGTCTTGCGACGTACGGCGCCGTGGGCGTACACCACTGCGGTTGGGGCGGAGGGAGGACGCTGTCCTCTCTCTCTCACGGCCCGCGGCCTCCCTCACGAGCATTACTGCCTCGCAGAAGGCGGCGACCGCTTCCCACTCCGTCTCGCTCCGCAGCATGGCCGAAACCAATGCCGGGCGCGAGAGGTCTCCGCCTATCGCCGCCGTGAGGACACGTCGGTGCTCTGCCCAAGCTGGGCAGTCTTGCACCGTATGCTCTACTGTGTCCTCCGGGCGATCTTCGCAGTGGTGACACCCAGGCGTTTCCTCCTTTCCCATCAGCCACAGGTACCTCCCGAAACTTCCGTGTCCGGTGAGGACCTGCGTCATGCGACAGGTCAGGACGCCGTGACGTCTCTCCAGCCACTCCTCAAAGAGGGATCGTAAAATACATAGCGAAACATGACATCTGGGGGCCGATTCTCGGTTTTAGAGCTGGTGTCGAACTCGACAAAAATTTCTAATGTCGTGATTTTTTCGACAAATTTTAAAAGTTGCTATGTCAAATTCGTCATTTATCGAAGGCTAACGTAAGAGTTCAGTAAAATTTGTCGAAAAAATGACGTCATTAGAATCTTTTGTCGAGTTCGACACCATCTCTAAAACCAAGAATTGCCCCCCTGGGTATAATCAAATATTTTCATTCTAGTCTCAATTTTAACCTACTGTATAATTGGACATCTACCACATTAAAACACTGAACATCATAATAATAGTTTTAAAGATCAATAATAAACCGTTCTCAGGATCGTGGGTATTTTATTGATCTTCATACTTCTTCTTCCAACTATTCTTCGTGAATCGAAAGCTCAAATTAATTTACGTAGCAACATGATTTCTATCATTTCCCGCGTTTAAAAGCAACTGATTGTTTGTCACTAGGCCTTTGACACGTTTAGAAGCGTTTTCTTCAAACAAAGTAGCAGTCAAAAGAGGAAGTCTAGACAAACTCAGTTCTCTCATAGCGTTTTAAACACTACTCTGAGGCTTTATCATGAATTTACAGTTTTTGTGACGTAAAGTAAACTGGTTTAACATTAATGTCAAGGAAAAAAATAGTTCCTTCTTCGCACACAAGATGCTGTTCCATATTTCCATACAATAAACGCAGTAAATTCTTCAAGTACGCTGTAAATAAAATACTGAAATCTTGTGATAAGGCCTCCAAGAAAGGCACAAGTTAATATCGACAAAAAACGTTTCTCCACAGCTTATCAAACACAGCCAACGATAAAGTAACAGCGATCCCATTGGCGACCGAAAATAATTTCTTATTGAGAGTAGTTCATGCGCATTTTGCTTGCGATAACTACCGTCGTATCAAACTGCGTTTTATAAACAATTTTAATCGTCGATTGTTCCGCCTCTTGGTTACCACTTGCGACAAGCCATTGTTCAAACCACAGATCAAGGTACGTTCATTAACAACAGGTCGTCGTACATCGCGGGCATTGTTCCAGGATTGTAAGCCCCACTCCGCAACCGACACGGAATGTATCAATGTCAGCGGATAAACGGTAGCGGACAATCGCAGTAGAGTCCGGATTTCAGCGCGAAATGAAACTTCGCAGAATACTTAAGTGAAAAGAAAAAAACAGTAAGAATAGTTTGGTGTCAGATGCAACGACGACGTCGCGACGGTTCGTGGTATGAGTCTGTTTGAAACTTTGGATGCTACTGGAGACTGTCTCGGCCATTGTCGCCGAGTTCCACGACTTATATTAAAAAGTAAATCTCTCCTCATGTAAATTCGTTACAAATAAATCACTCGGAGTATTCATTACGTCATATTTCTCGCAACTCTTTGAATGGGTGATTAATTGCGTCTGTAGATCCCTTTTGGGTCGGTCGAAAAAATATTTTCTAAGATCGTTTTTTTTCAGTGTTGCCTCTTTTCTTTAATCTTATTTCAACGTCAAACATGTAAAAAACGTTTGACCTTTCCAAGAGACAAAAATATACAAGAATTTTAATTGAATACCGAAGTTGTGAAACTTCTAGATTTGACTTTGAAATCCGTAAGATATAAAAATATCCCACGATTTAGATCTTTGTTAGGTTTTCGAAATTAATATTCTTTGTACTCTTTGGACATAAATAATAATCAAGAATCTTTGGACAGAATTGTAAGAACGTGACATTGAAACTGAACTTAGTCGCCAATAATGTTTATCTCGCATACTTCAATCACTGTTCGGGATAATGACACTCATTCCAAAGTGTTAGAGTTCGGTTTAGAAAGTTATCCCCAAAAGTCTATATGACATTTTGGCATCGATAAGTCGGTAACGTGAGAAGCGTTAATCGTTTAGGACTCAACAATGTTTATTGAAATTTGGGTCATAGTACTTTCAGATTGGGTCTGAAATCGTTTATGAGAATCGGGCAAAGTTTATTTTTATTTAAAATACGGTGGTGGCGTTCAATGCTGTGTGAACTGAGATTTATTGCGATTGTGAAACAGTTGCGTTTTGCAGGCGAGTCCGTGTACTCTGTATGCATGAAGGCACTTTGCAGTCGTGGAGAATCTTAATTGTACTCCATTGAGAGATTCCAGAGCGCGGCGTCTTTATTTTTGAATAGAGAGAGACTTGTTGCTCGACTCGTGTGAAGGTTGACCGTGATTCACATGTTGCGCTCCACATTTGGGGGCAATCCTTGGCAATGCTTTTGCACAAGAAAGTTTTAGAAGTTATGGTGTCGGTTCCAAACTAACCTAAATGTTGATTTGCCCTTAACCTGCAACTTGGTTAAAATTGGACAAAATTTCTGAACAGTCTTCAAGCATTTTGTTTTAATTTTGTCTAGTCAGATGCATATATTTCTCCGGGTTCCAGAATGGAGTGTCAGACTTTTAATAAAAACTCTCCCTGTTCCTACAAAAGCCCTTTTCATGCCAAGGTGCGAAAACTCTTTCAAAAAAGTTCGCAATGCAATCAATCTCTGGGCCTTAGAGGCTTTCTTGAGTAGGCTCCAATGTTTCCACCTAGGCTCCATTTTATCTGGAAGCTGACTCAACCATCACGGTATCTACGCAAACAATTTGGCCGTGACGTAAAACATTATCCGGCGGGTGTCAGAATCAATAAACGTTCAAGACATCGTCGACATATGTCGTAAAGTAGGCCATTTATGACACTCAATAATCGTAAATAACATGAGCAATATTTCCGAGACCCCATAATAATGAGAGTTATTACTGTGTTAAGTTAGGGGCTGTTTACGTCGACGTGGGTTGAAATAGAACAGTTATGTGAGGGTACTCGATCGAATAGGCGGCGGCGACCTCTTAAACCAGACATTGGTTGAGGCCATGCTGCTGGTAGACACGGAATGGGAAGCAGCCTCCTTTTGCGACGCAGTTAAGCTAGCGAAGGAGGGGACCCCACCACCGCGAGAGACGCCCGCAGACGGCATCAAACGGCCATGCGATTTCTGATCATGGACCATACCCGGGTCGACGGCACGTCGAGATCAACGCGCGCCTCAAATCAAAGAGTCCTCTGACGGGGCCCCCGTAGAGGGCCAAATGCCTGCCGGGGTCACGAGACTGTCTAAACAGGCAACCGTAAACCTGAAACCTAAAAGGCTTTTGAAGGATTTTACGGGAGGTACTCGATGGTTGTTAAGCTGTCTCGGAGGAGGTCATTCCAGGTACCCTTCACCTCGAGTATTACAAAATTCTCCCTTGAACGTGACCTCTCTATGGGTTCTCATCAACTTCAAAGGTAATCTGCCCTGGGACAGCAGAGAGCGATTTACATCCGGACGTCCGGTTACGCTGCATACATGTGTAATCAGTTCGATTTGGACGTTGTTCGACTGGAACACGTAATAAATTGGAATTCCAGGGCTTCATTTAAGTCTTGTTTCAGTCGGTTTTCGCTCGATAACCTTTAAACAACAAACATTTTTTAAGTTCAGATTCTTGGTAAAAGAAGCTTACCGATGAATCACGAGTTCAAGAGCATTAAGTATTAAATTTTTTTAAAGCGTTTTTATCAGTAAGTCAATCTAGCAGCACCTACATAGGAGTTCAAAGTTCAAACCCGTATTGTATTCAAAATACAGCGAAAAGCTCTCCTAGCAATTTACCTTTCTAAGCAGATTGCATTAAATATGAAACAAATCTTGGTGTCAATGACTGACGTACCCTACGCAGCTATGACCCCCTCGTCTTCACGTTACGCCAACCTGTTCATACTAAACAAGACAAAGAGAACTCAAAATCAACTGTGTGTAGAAATTTATAGGGTTCTTTTCTGCTTGTGTTGTCTATGCATAATTTAAGCCTTTATGAGCATATACATTCAATTAAAGGACTGTCTTCGAACGCGGTGAGATATTGAAAGGAAATGGATAGCTCTGTTGAGATGAACATGGTTTTGTGAATTAGCATATCAGATGAACACATGCGTTAGAGGCTGGGAACAATTGAACAACGGTGTGAAATAGGTGTTATTATGTTGCTGTGATGACTTCGCCTTATTATTTTGAGGAGTTGATGCAGAATGATGGCAGTGCGTTAGTTTGTTTCTATAAAGCTGAAGAATTTATTTGGTTGAACGCGAACTCAGGAACTACTGGTTAGAATTGAATTATTTTTATAAGTTGGATAGTATACATCCCGTTATACGCTTATGCTGGGCTTTTGGTGGATATATCCCCAGGAAGGAAGCCTGTGGCATTAGGAAAAATTAACAGATATTTCATTCCAATAATATTATAAAGCTAAGATTTGTATTTTTGTGTGTGTATGTTTGTATCTAATGAAGTAATTTTATAACTACTGTTCCGACTTTTAACATTTTTTCACCATTAGCAAGCTACATTCACCCTGAGTAACATAGGCCACCCGTGCGAAACGGCCTGGCCGTTTGTACGTAAAACTGTTCCACGTTTTAGAAGCATACACCTCAAATTTAAAACTAGTTTTATCATTTAAGTACACGTATGAGTTAGTCTGAAAGCTGTTCTGAAGTGAGATACACAAGCTCGCGTCGTTTAAGGAATATTCTACGGATATTCCACAAGAGTATTTTACGGAAATAAAGTAAACGATATTCTTGTATGTTTACGGAGACGGTAAGATACGACAAACGCTTTTATAGCCTGATTTTCAGACGACTACAGGAAATATTCAAATATTTGAACATGTTTGAAAACTTTGGCCCTACGTTGAGGTTTGAAACATTCTGTGTATAAAGCAATTTATAAGTAGTCTAATTTAAATAAGTAATACGTACCTTGAGAGAGATATTAATTAATAACGTCCGTATTATGTAGATATTTAATTCTTAATCAAAATGTGTATCAATATTATGTAAAAATCCTGAGTCACAGTGTTTGTTTGGTTGCAGTCTTCCGAAACAGCTCAACCGATTTTTGATTATTTTTGTTCCCTCCATTTATAAAATAATTTTGATGTTCAGCAAAGTGGATACGAGTACGAAGTGATACGGCTTAAAGAGTGAATGAGTAAATGAGATATAAAAGAAAGTAGATCTTAAAAGATATGATCAGAATTGAAAGACTAAATGACGATAAATTTCATTCTTCAGTGGTACATCGGTCAACGTAATCTCGTTTATTTTAAACAAAAACAAGCGCGTGACGCTGGGGCGGGCAGCTATATTACTATTTTAATTATAATTACTATTATTATTTGGTTTACTGTTCTAGTAGTAGCAAACAAGACAACTTAACAGTGATTCTAGTTTTAATTCCCCTGTTGGCCTATTGGGTTCGCGAACTGTGGATGCACTATAAGTAATTTAAAACTTAACTCTGTATAAATTTTAGGGATATACAAACATGATTTTTTGTATCATTATGTAAATAAACCACACCTTAGACACGAATAAATAATATACGTGAGTATGTCATCTTTTGTAGGTGTGCCTGAATCGGATTCCAAATACCTACTTCTCAAAAACTTGAAACCATTATACACATAAACAAGATGATTTACCTACTCATTTTAGGTTAAGTGAGGTAATCTTACTTAAGTTAGATGTTTATACTATACAAAGGAGCTAACTAGAATTAACTTGAAATTAGCCCCTTCGTACACAACGCGACGCAAGTCTCCGATACCTTACGACTTTGGTATTCATTGACGCGTGCCTGTGTACAAACCTCTATGGTCTTGTATTGCGTCTATTATTATTCGTCTGGATAGCAAACTCGTATGGTATCGGAGACTTGCGTCGCGCTGTGTACAAAGAACCTTATTTTTATAAATAGAAGATAATAAGTAATAAATAAAAATGCTTTTAAGTTGGCAACACCTACATAGTAAGTTATTAACGCCTACTCAAAATAAACAATTTCCTTAACAAATAACACCAAAAAAAAGACAGAATTTAACGCGAAACTCCAGGGAATTTAATTAGTAAGATCATTGAATCCATAACGCTTAGTAAACAGAAGACTTTCAAGCGATTTAATTCTTTAAGAAACTTCTATTGTCGCATCAAACGCTGTCATGAATTATAATTCCTATGAACCCCGCATAATCTTAACGGGAAAATGTCGTAATTTACATTTAATATTAATGATGGAACATTAGCTGTTTTTATTGTTGTCTCAGTGTCTCTTTGTTTAGGAAAAAATAGGCACGCAATCGCTAATAAGTTCGTTGAAAATAAGAGTTTGTTTGTCTCATTATAAACACGTGGGTAGATGAGTAGTCCTCACTTTTTAAAAGCCTATTTTATGTTTGTTTTTTCCTTCGTGTTTGGGAAAGTTAATTTAGCTATCGTTCCTGGCTCTTTTTCCTGGAATTGAATCTATCTTCGTTACGAGGCTTTTATACGGGTCCACGGCAATACAATAGTTGCTCTAAAAATAGGTGCCCTAAAAATAGTTCTCAAACGGGAATACTTCGATTTTCCAGGCGATTAAATAGCCCTTTACCTCTTAGAGACACGGTTTTCTGTTAAAACAGTCCCGCGACCCCGACAAGCCCTCTACGGAGGCCCCGTCAGATTGCTGTCAGCTCTTTTAGGAGAGCGTAGTGCATGACCTGGACATGGTCCATAATCGGACGGCGAGTCACCCACTCATCGCCGTCTGTATACCCAATCATACATGCTTGTGAAAAGGCTAAGCAGATGTGATTATTGCTACAGATACCTACCCATTTTCCGAGCTAACCAGGTCGGTTTCGACAAACTCCAATTAGCTTTTATCACTTAGTCGACAAAACCGCATGATGACATGTGGACATATTTTACAGAATGGTGGTATAATAATATTACCGGAGCATCCAATCAGTTTAAGTAGTCATTTTTACTGTCAACATAACGCTGCATTAACCAGGCGTACATAAAACCACGGAATTGTTTGTTGACATCTGAAGACACACGTTATGAGGCATGGTTGCACCATAAATTGCTGAGTATATTCAGTTCTGCTAAACGTATTTAAAACACTGCTCTGTTTCTCCCTATAGTGTGAAGTTAACACAGAAATAACCTCGTTTTTTTTGAAGTCGGTAAAAAGTGTTGAACATGTGATTGGTGGAATTCTAAATCTGCAATGAAGCTAACATAATATCCTAAACCTGATAAAGATATAATATCTTCATCATCATTGTCATTGTCACAAGCCTATAACTTTCCTACTCCTGGGACACAGGCCTCCTCTCTGCGAGAGGAAGTGGGACAATCCACCAGGTCGCGGATCGCTTTGCGGCCCAGTGTTACCTCAGCCGGAATCTTAGCATGAAGTACGGTAGAATGTATTATAAATATGACAAGAATACCATGAGTGTACCTTTTAAATTATATCGTGTTTAAGACACTGAGCTATTATTACTACGTATAGAGACGACACCACGTATCACCACTGTGTCCCATCCAGGATGAGTGCGCGCGCACAAGTTCATTCAATTGTTTGACAGCTCTGTGGCGTGCTCTAGGCGCGCGCACTCATCCTGGATGGGACACAGTGGTGATGCGTGGTGTCGTCTCTCTACGTAGTAATCATAGCTCAATGGTTTAGGATAATTTTATTAAGGAACCAACATTAGGATCCGTGCAACAACATTGAAAATTGGCACGGTTCTCCATTTATTAAAATAAGACACAAAATATTGATAACATTAGACAGTTTCCAATTAAAAGAACCAGCTAAATTACACTATTATTTAACATTGACATTATAGCCTCCGACATTTGACACAAGAATATTCATAATCGTAGATAAAACCAACTTTTTTTTCGTATTTTATCGAATATTTCGGAAACCGTTGAAGGTTAACAAACAACGTTAATGGTTCCTAATATTCAATGTCATTGAGGTAAATGTGTCGGGGACGATGTCATAATTATATTTATTACCGAGTCATATGTATATAATTATTGGGAAATAATGAGATCATGCCAATTTTTTTTATTTAAAAACAATTTTAATTTAGTTGGATAGTCCGTTTATCGAGGAAGGGTTTATAACAACATGCTACGACCAAGAACAGCCGAGCAGCGTCAGACAGCTTTAAAAAAACCGGGAAAGTGATAAGTATCTTGATTGCTAAGCTTAAAAAACTATTGTTAAGCAATCTTTTTTTTGCTTGTGGGTCATTCCATCGTTTCGGGTGTTACAATTGAACTCAATAAACTATGTTTTATTAGTAGTAGTATTCTTAACTAGACAATTATAATGATCGGATCACCAACATATTGGGTTATATTTTCTTTTCCTAAAATCACAATCTTAAAATATTTCGCCAATAAAGAGAAAATTCCAAATAAGTAGCCGTTTCGGGCGTTACACGAAATTGCCTCTACGTTCAGACCATCTGTCTTAACATGCATAATTCAGCGAATTTTCCAAGTAACCTCTAGTTGAATTTATAACAAGCCAAACTAGATCCAGTAGCCCACCTAAACACGGGACAAAAAGCCAGTTATCTGTTTTCCATGAATTTTAATAAATAAAATTACCTGTTTCGGGTGTTACCACTGTTTCGTTTCGGGCGTTACGAGTACGAAATTGAGTCACATATATCCGAAATGATGAGGTATATTAATGAAATTTCAGTCTTTCTATTAAAATTATTTATAATAAGTAACTATTACAGAGTTTAGAACTTTTATTATTAGAATTAGAGTTGTTTTTTTCGGTTGTTAGTTTGTATGAAACTTCGTGAACAAGTGCTAAGAATCCCAAAATTTAGTTGAGTATTTATTTGATTTTCTAAAAGTATTCCATAAAGATGATGGCCAGGAGTAAACATTTACAAAGAAAAAGTTCGAAATTGGTACAGACGATTTCACGGGTTGAGTTGTAGTTTTATTTTTAACAATAAGGGAATATATTTTTCTAAGACATATATTTGTACTGGGAATTCGATCATCTTTAGTCCTCGTAACGCACATCATAGACATCTTGATCAGATCTGATTGTTTTAGCTTTATCTCCAACTACTTGTTAAAACACAACTTAAACATCGCCTTTAGCCCATTTTAAAGGTTAATCATCGGAGAGATTTCTTTGTTCTAGTCACATACATCATATTAACACCCATGCAAAAAATATTATATGCTGCGACGATAAATAAGTACCTATAAGCAGTATAAGATTCTCTTACAAATAATGTAACACCCGAAACGTTTCGGGTGTTACCCATTTAAAACCGTTGAAAATACAATTAAAACACATAATTTCACAATCATTGTTAGATATTCGACTAGATTAACCACAGCTCCTTACTTTGGCAAAATATGTTAGTTTAAATATAATTAGGCGCAAAATTAAACAAACAATTACCTCTTTTTCGTTTCGGGCGTTACATTGACACCACAGTTTGCAAAAACCCTTCTCAAAACAGTAAATATAAACTGTTTATTTTTTTTCGCACGACACAAATAACTACAATAAGTAAAGCTAACTTACTACGGAAACCAAGTGATGGTTGACAGCTTCTTTCTTTTCTTTTATCTTTGCCAATATTGGGCTATAGATTACCTTCTAGCCCTGGTTTTTCTAACATTACGTTTACATAGGTATAACATGAAAAATATTGTGAATTATGCAAAATAAAATCTAGACAAGAAGGATAGGAATGTTCTCTATGAAATAAGGTTATAATTGACTTATTACGACGAGGTTTTTTTTTGAGGCCTTGGTAGCGTTTGTCATGGAATGACCCTTGTCTAACAAAAATAGGAAGATAAGCGTAAGATCACAACACCAAAAGATGTCTATTGATTCCTTGATAACTAATAACGCTGTTAGAGCAATTTTTCATTTAATTATTTATTTTATCAAACATATTAACAACTACAGAACTAAGTTAAACTGCAGTTAAACAAAATATTCATAGAGAAATAAAAATCATCATTTATTACAATTAGACCATTATAGTCTCTTGAAAGTCGAATAATAAAATTTAAGGTAATGTGATGGAATGGGATGGGATTGATTCTATACCTACTCATTCGCAAGGGTAGGTTCGTATGGAGAAGAATGGGCAAGAAACCTTACATACTTATTCCTTTAAGAAAGGATTACAATATTTTGATAACAACCACAGCAAGACAACAACAGTCACAGCTATAGTTTTACTACTGAAAAACAATAACCATTCATTTTTTTAAGCAGTTGAACACAATACTTGAAAAGTGTTGTATTATTTAAATGTAGGTCAGGTGCCGTATTTCCCAGCTCCGGTCGCAATACCACGTCTGACGATTTACTTGTGTCAGCCATACTTCCGGTGGCTTTGAAGGTTTGAATCTACTAGTTTAGAGTGGAAAATATGAAACAGCATACTTCGTTACATTTTTTCAATTTTTAAGGCTGAGTTTATTTGGAGAACATGAAAAAATACCTTCTTATATAGTATTTTTCTTACACCTATCTATCTTAAATCAAGGTAATTCATGGACTTTAAAAGAAGCGCCTTAAACCAGACTAGTGTATGTCCTAACGCACAAAGTGAAGAATTCTGTCGTCTGGGTTATAAACAATTAAAACCAACTTAACGATAGCGACAAAAAGTATTTTTTTCCTGACAAAGGTATCAATGTACCATATAACATCTCCAAGCCTAAAAATGAATATATCAAGAAACAAAAAACACCTACAGTTGACTCTCAAGACAAGATTACCCGGATGAAATAAGACAAACATTACAACAATACTAAGCGGCCGAATGTTTTCAAAACAAAGTCAATTATAATCCGAACGGCTGCAGAAACACACGGCACTGTTAAGAAGATTCAGTACTGTTTAAAATAAACAATGATTGAGTGCATTTGAGATCAGTTAATGGCTGGTGGCCCTGCGGTAAAGGCCTCAATTTACAAATTTGTTATCCTGTGTTCGAACCGATTCTTTATAATTTTTTAGTCATCACATCTGTGGAAAGGTGGGAAAACATCAGGATGAAACCAGCTTGAACTAGAACAAAACATTTGAAGATATGTGACATCTACCAAAGCGCACGCGAGATGGATTATAGCTCACTCCGTCACAGAGAAGAGGCTTGTGGGACTTTTATTTGTGTCCTGCGAGTCCTGAAGATTATTCATCACGGTAAGTGATGGACTTTTTTGAAGGTCCTAAACTCGTAGCAAGTTCTACAGGTGCGATTTGCTACAGAAATGAATCCCTGCGTTCACCCTGTTAAACTTTTGCAATCAACAACAATGAAAATTCACACGTCGAAAAAAAATCGCTGACTCATCACAGTAAATTAAGTATGAAAAAGTAATTAAAACTTATTTTCACTTTTAGTCAATATACTAGTAACATTCTGTACCGAAAACAGCACAATAACCGGCTTTAATGTAGTTATAATAAAGCTCCCGGTAATCAAGCGTCGGCTTTGTCCCAGCTGTCAACTTATCTGATGTAAATTAATTACAGCTACTATCAATCACGAGGCGACAAACTGTTTCAATGTAATCGTTTCGACTACATGACTATATTATTGTAGCGTTGGAGTAATCGAGTTGAAACGATTAAGATGACGATTGTTTGAATCGATGTTTAAGAGGTGGGCGTGGCGTCGCGTCATGTACATTATATAAATTAACGGATAAATGTTGCCAATTTACACAAAGTGGTAAAAAAGGACAATGAATGGTGTGATCGCTGAGTGATAAAAAAGCATGAAAACTTGGTGAAGGAAACGGATAATTTAAAAACTATCCGGAGTAGGAATGTAGTAGACTGTATAAGAGAGCAATAATAATAATTTAATAGAGAATAAACGATTAAACTCTTATTAGCAACATCAAACGGCTACATAGCAATATCCCAAATAATTCACTTTGTGAATGTGAAGTACAAGAATAGGCAATGACGTTGCTGGAAATGCACGAAATTCGTGCAATTTCAGCAACGCTATTGGCTATTCATTCACGATTTAAATCATTTGGGATATTGCTAAATAGCCGTTTTAGACCCTCTGGACATAATTGATAAGGTTCTTCAACCATGATCTAGTTACCGAAAAGGCAAAGTAACGAAAATCTTATTAAAAAATAAATGAAAATGGCAACTGTCGGTAAGTATATTAAATCTGACTGTACCGTTCGCTAGATACAGTGTGCGCATGATTAATGATTTTAACGGAAACTCCATAAAAAATCCAGAGACGAACTCTGTACCAATTACTACGCACATTTTAACATAATTCATGAGAGTAATGACACCGTTTTGAATGTTATTTTTGTATGATACGTTTACAAAAACTCGTAAAGCAATTAGTTAACGTCTGTGTATTTTTAATAGGAACCTATTTATGATGTTACAGCTGACGTTACATTTTGAAATGGTTGTCATATTCTCTGGCATAATGTCGCTTACGTTTTTCATATATTTTTATATGATCGTTTTTATCTTCAAGAAAAATTAATACATGTCAAGGATATAATTATACTGCCGAAAAAGAAAACGGAAAAAGCATTTTTCTGTTGCAGAAACTACGTACTACGTTAATAGAATGCGTAGGCGCAAACAAAATCAAACGATCAATATCAATCATTCAACATCGCCCACAAAATGCATTCCGACATTTCAGCAGGCAATTAACGTATTAAAATATTTCGCCAGAGATAGATGGCATAAATCTAGTTAACACGGCTATAAACTAGCCAGACAGCTTTGTAGACAGAGACTATATTTCACTTAATTGAACCTAACTACTAATGACGTATACATCATGAACTGTCACTATACACTAGCTTCGATTACTCTATCAATATAAACGTCCCTAAACAATTGAATGGGATGATAATAAATAATTTATGCTACGGCAGTTACATACCGTTGTGATTGAAACTAATGGGGTTCTATATTGGTGGCTCATTCAGTTATATCGGTCTATTTAGTCGCATTGGTTTCGTGAATTAGATCATTAATAAAGCATTCGTCTTTCGCATTCCATGCGTGAGTTACGAATGAGGGTATAATTTTGGCGCGATGCCTTATTGACAAGTAGATTTGCCCGCTGCGCACGCTTTGATATAGATTATGTCAAATATCGTGAAGAAACCGGCATGTCCTAGAACCAAAAATTCGAAGATATGTGACATCTACCAATCCACACAGGGCCTGCGTGGTGGATTATGGCCTAGGCCCTCTTTCAGAGGGGAGGCCTGTGTGCCAGCAGTGGGAACATTAAAAGATAATGATGTGAAAGAGTCACGTGTTATGCAAAAACAGAGAAGTAGCCTTTAACCGTGTGTAGAGACGCATCTATCATCTAAATCGGTCCAGTGCAGCTGTAGCTTAACAAACAAACAAACAAACTCACTTTCGCACTTAAAATTCCAAAGGACTATAAAATAATTTAATTATTAAAGAATTGTCCTTTTTCAGTTTTCGTAAACGCTTAGGCAATTCATTTAGATTGACAATGGTATTTTAACGTTTCATTGACTTGACACTTGACAGTTCAATTGTGGAATGTTGATCTAAATCCGTCCCTGTTGTAGACACTTTGTTATGATTTTTGGAATATCATGTTCAATGTTTTGATATTACACTGTCGTAAAATTGATTTTGGAATTGAACAAATAAGTTAAAGTTTATTCCATTAAATGATGAGCATGTCAAAGACATTTTAATTTTTCATTGAATCGTTTAGCATTTAATTGACGTTAGTTTTGCTGCTAACATTTTATGACGTAACTTTTTATTTGTTTAAATTAACAACAAAAGAATTACGAAGTTGATGGCCATCGTGCTTAAATCACTTTTAATGTTTCTTTTATAATTCCCAAGGTAGTAAAACGAAGTGATAGATAGGGGTCATTAGTTCATTGAAATGGAAAACAACCTGTATTTTTTTGAAATTGTTAAGACTTTTCTGTCTAAACAAACCTATTTAAGGATAGCTGCGCCCACTAAAGCATTTTGTAAAATGTTTGTTTTTGGGATTGATTGCGCCTTAAGTCCTTTACCGGACAAATATCTTCCTAAGAAATAACAATGTAATGGGTGTAAGGTGATCTTGTAATTTTCATTCAAAATACCAATAAAGGCTTTTATTTCAATAAACACGCTTCAGCGGGATAGCCGTTCTGACGGGGCCCCCCTTAGAGGGGTTGCCTGCCAAGCCTGCCGGGGTTGTGGGACTGTCTTATCAAGTAACCATGGCTCCGGAACGTAAAGGTCTATTAAAGGACACCGTGGATTTTAGTCAGTACAAGTCTGACAGTCCCTGCCGACTTGACCCGGATGGGAGGACTCATTGGATGGTTTTATCACGTAAAAAAGGGGATATCCGTCTATTCTTGAGTCGAGATCTATGTATATTCATGTTACATGTAATTTGGGGTAAACGTAAGTGCCATATTCCTGTTAATTTCCGTTTGGTGTATAGTAAGTTAAGTCCCCGTCATTTTTCATCAAACATGGGGATAGTTTTTCAATTTAAACAGTCTATGGTGCATGCCATATCATGCAACATGTTTCCAAGATATGGCATCAAACTTTTTTGACAAACGGTGCAAATAGAAATGCCATTTTTTTAATGAATCATAATGAGCTCAATTCCTTTGGCTTCCTATCAAAAAGATCGCATACTGACGATATTGTTTATTGCTCCGAGGACCCGACCCTCAATTGGTTTATATTGGTTGACGTAAACGCAATGCAACATGGCCATTGCTCAGTGGGTTCCTTGTATTATTACTATGGGCAATAACCAATAACCATCAAGTAATTTGTGTCGACTAACGTCGTGTGGTCTATGGAATATAGGACGTTCTTCATATAAATGGCTGTCTTTGACATGATAGAAATTCTGACTAAAGAGCTGCTGAGGTCAGGTATTCAATTTTGGTTTTTCCCCCTACGCCAAGGCAACGTCCTTTCACCCTACGCCAAGGCAACGTCCTTTGGTCAGTGATTTTCTGTCAATCGATAATTAGTAGACTACTTACACCAGAGTTGTATCATAAAGATTCGTGATCGTCAGCTACGATTCTGTTGGTGGGATAAGCAGCGGTATGGCTTTAACAATTAAGAAAAAAAATGCATCCAGTCGTCTCTCTCAAGTGAAAACTGGTCCAAAATAAAGCTTACCCAATATCACGAAGAAAAGTAACAATCAGCTAACTATACTATGGTAGTAACACTAGTTGTTATTAACTAATTAGCATAGATTGGCGACAACACAATTCTCGAATTAGTTTCGCATGATTTTTGTGAGACTGTCTTAGTCCTTTCGTACACAAGGCGACGCAAATCTCCGATACCTTACGACTTTGGTATCCCTTGAGGCGTGCCTGTGTAGGAACCTCTATGGATTTGTACCGAAGTCGTAAGGTATCAGAGACTCGCATCAACTTGTGTACGAAGGGCCTTAAGCTCTTGTGAAGACATTTGTTGGCAATTTACGAGTGCTATTTTCAGACCTAATTTGGCCAACAATGGTCAGTGAATTGCAAAATGGTCCTCTACTAACACGGTTGAACGTTCAATTCGTTTACAAAAGGTATATTAAAGCCTAAGTCATCTGTCAATGAACTCAGTTCCTTCCAAATGCATTGTGTGCAGAAATCGAAAGGAAAATTATGCATTATTGAAGAACTGTGACTGTTTTTGGTTCGAAAGTCCAATTTCAATTTATCAGCAGAAGAAATACTTCCACTCTGTTTAAACAAAGGTTTTCATAAGATCTTTCCTGCGTTTCGAACATCCATTGAAATTCCACACTTTCCACAATTTCATTCTTGTTACTCACTTACATTGTCCTCATATGCCTAGTCTTTACCCAACTATGTTGGTTTGTTGGTGTTGGCTTCCAGTCGAACCAGATTCAGCTGAATAGTATTTCACATACTCGGACGGCTACTACGAGTACGAAAGAATTAACTTCTTAAAAACAAACAAGGTGACGAGCCAGAATAGACTGCAAAATAGACTGAGTACGTAGTGTTATGTATATCCAAACATTTTTATTTAGTTAACTTTATTTTATAATATTAAGTGATGTTATGATTTATTTACAGAGTGTTATATTCGCATTAGCGAAAATTCTCTTAAAATAAAGATTAAAAAAAAAACAAGTTGGCGAATTAAATACGTGTGCGATTAAATGTGCCTGAGAGTAAATATTGGGGTCGGCTGATGAAGATGTCAAAAATTAAGTTTATGTAATAAACTTTAATTTTAAATCCCCTAAGGTTCGATGAAAATCTTAACAAAACGGTCACGCCGAGTATTAAGGCCCCATAACAATTTTCCAACTTGTAATGTTAATCGGACTATAAAAAATAATTTTCCACGCCTGTCCCCAGTATTAATTAAGAATGTTACTTACGCACGATTCTTTTCCGTGATAATATTTCACCTGGGGGACCTTAACGAACGTGTAATGTTATTTAAACGACAAGTATTTGCTGTTGTATATTAAGGCGAGGTAATGAAGCAAATATTTTTCGAGAAATTATTATGAAGTTATTTTTTGTGCGATTACGTTATGTTGGTGGCTTAAAGGGGTATTGATTTTTCCACTTTGTATTGTTATTACCAAGGTAAATCAGGATGGACAGATGGATGTATATATGCTATTGTTACGACCTGGGCACGGGATAAGTTAATCAACGCCAATTAATGAATCAAATATTTTAATCGACGCAAAACAAGCATGAAACACTACTCAACACTATTCACCACTTGTTTGTTTACAATGTGACCACCCACGTATTGAGGACAGGAGGGTAACAGGCTTGTTTTTTCAATAGCTCTTTACGTTCTAGGGTAATTGTTACCTATTTAGACAGTTCCGCAACCCCGAAACAGTCCAGCGCCATTCTTGCAACTCCGTACGCCAAAGACCAAAACCAAATCGCCAACAGTTTTCTTTTTACCGATACATAAATCGAGCTGTAAAATAAAAACAAAATTTAGCTTTTGCTAAAAGCTATCCGAGAGTTGGCTCCAAATTGGTTAGTTCCATTACAGCTAGATTTGAAAGAAATGGTATGACCTGTACCACTGGTTTCGTTCCTCACCAAGCGAAAGACGATCTTATAGAAACTCTTATTACCATACGATTTTAAGGCTACCTCGGGATGCCTATAAGATCGTATTTTGTTTACTTTTAAAAAGCGGTGGTAATTGTTACGCCACTGATTTGCATGATGACTCGGCATTGTTCACTTCGTTTGTGAATTTTCCTTTTTTCCGCGAGTAAATGGAATAAATTAAAATCATTATAATACGGTGGACTCAATTACTGGGTTAGTGTAACAATTTTAAAGAGGTATTTTGGACAAAATTATTTTTATTTTTAAATGCTCCTATTGGGGCAAAGTACACGATGTAATATGAATTTAGACATCATGACAACCTAAGCACAGCAGATACTTTATAAAGCCTTTTAGCAAGTCTCTTAGTTCGAATTCCAAACTGGTATTGTTATATTGTTGACAAATCTCAGTAAAAATTTACCATAGAAGCCAGAGACATTGTGCCTAAAGAGAACTCAAAAACCAGATAGATTTAGTGATCAAAATAGCTAAAGAAATAATTAAAAGCAGTGGTCTGTTGCAGGTAGACGAAGATGATAAATGTTTATAGAAGTGAAGCAGATAGTGTCATTAAGCGGCTAGTTTTCCACCTAGTAAAAAATAACTAAGTTAGGGATCAAGCATGCGCACGGCGAGTAATGAGTGAATCGCCGTCCGATCATAGACCATGCCCATCTTCCACGTGCGCCTCAAAAAGCTGCCAGCAATTTAATGGGAGAGCCGCATGAGATTGCTCAACCCCCTTTGCGGGCCAAAGCCTGCAGGGGTCGCGGGACTGTCTTATGAGGTACCCGTGACCGCAAAACATAAAGAGCTATTGAAGGACACCGTAGATTTTACTTAGTACGAGTCTGACAGTCCCTCCCGTCGGGCCCTTGGTAGGAGGACTCAAATAATGATTTTGCCAAACAAAAAAAGACGGATCTATTACACAGAATCCACGTGATATTTAAAAAAAAAAAAAGACCCACTCTCTATAAAAATCATGAAACAGCTTGAAGCCAAAGACATCATTATGTCTGTTTATTTTTCCCTTCAAGAAGAAGTGAGTTTCCATAGTAAGAGCAAGGTTACTTATGATTCAGCCCACGTCAAGCCCAGAGTGGGCGGTCTAGCAACAATAGCAGAAGGAATCGGCCCTCGGTTAACACTTATTGGTCCACATGTTACAATTGATTCTTCGGCTGGAGAGCGCAATTTCAACGCAATTGCTCTTTTCTTGTGATTAAAAGAAAATAACTTGAAAAGTTTTAGTGGGTTGAATGTTATTTGAAAATAAAGAGTTTTTACACTTAACTGTAATAATTGTTTTGCATAATTCTAAGGCATTGGACATTGCAGCATTTTCTATTGATTTTTTGTTCTCGATATTAGTGTTTCCAAATTTTAAATTTCTGTAACCAATAGATAAAATGGGGCTTCGCTGTCCGTCTAATTTTCAATTGGTTACCAGGTTGCTTCTTATAAACGGGGTGATAGAGAGTTAAGTTAATTTCAGAGATGATGTATTTGTGTTGCCTCTATCAAAGCGCACGGCATGGCAGTGCGCAGGGCAATTTCTATCAAAAGTCGGGCGCATGCCGTGCACTATTTACACGATATTTACATAAGAAATACTAAACCACAGAAGAAAATAAATATTTAAGGGAGATTACATACAACAAATATTCCTTGAATATTTAGTGTCTTATTTAGTTTCTTTATAAATAAATATTTAAATTTGACAAAAATGTATTTAAGGGCGTCCAATAAAGAAGATGACCATAAGCTTATTTTCTTACAGACATTCAAATACAATTAGGTCTACTTTCGCGTTAACATACATATCCATGGTAACGACCTTAATCATTGCTATTTTGAAGGTTTCCAACCTTTTACTGACAAAATGGGTCACGACTAGATTGTAGGCGCATGGTCAAAAATTGTAGAAGGTGGACTTACCTATAGCTTAAATTTCGCACTACATGTACAATGTACATACTTGTATAGGTATGTTATTTCGTTCATTCACTCTAGCTTCACCGGTAGGTATGTATATTTGTCCCACAAACAACAAAGACTAGTTGATCGACAGACGGGTCGGTCGGCACAATAAACCGTAATCAAACTTGGGGAAGCGAGAAACTTCACTCGCTTACCTACTGCCTACATTGTTTGAGCACATCAATTTATGCTAAACGTTGCTTCCTTGCTGTGCGTCCTATGGAATTAAAATGGTTTCTAGTCTTCATTGATGTTTATAGAAGTGTACCAGTAAAACCTAGTGTGTTTAATTTGCCCAGCACGCGTAGCATGGCGATTCTATCTCTACTCTACCAAGAAAAGACAAAGTTATTTCATCGTTATTTTTATACAAATCGACTTTTTTTTCGCAAAAATATGACACGATTCTTATACAATTAAAGAATAGAAATATATCTTTTCTATATTTTAAACATTGCTATGCTTAAATCGATAAAAATATTTTACGTTCTGTCATTTTGTCTATTCTCCCGTCGACAAAATCCGTTTCTACAGCGCCATGCTACGCGTGCAGCAGTGGGACAGACTTCGTCTTCTTCTTCAAACTTTGGTCACCCAATGCTGAGGTCGTAGGTCTCTTCCAAATTTTTCCACTTTAGGCGGTTTTGCGGCCAGTTTAACGAGATCGTCTGTCGACCTAGTCGGTTGTCTCCCTACAGTTCATTGTCTCCAGTCCATCACTTATTAGTAACTCTTCGTTCACTTAAGTGGACTTACTCTAATCCATTTCCAATGGAAAAAGAAAAACTTTCTACTTTTTTTCTATACCCATATTACCTATACATACATCTTTATCTATCAAATGGTAACTGTCGTTACTTTTCATATCCTTTTTACAAAACATACGAAAAAGGAAAAAAGGATCTATTTTCATCCAGGAACATAACAGTCCTTTGATCTTGAAAATTAATAAACTAAAATGGAAACCAAATAATATTTTTCCAATGAACAGATCTCTTTTCACAATAGATTTTATGTAAATTATTTCAGTGGGGTATTAAGGGCAAGGACGCTTGATACACCCACAAACTCAAACCTTACTTCTGACAAAATTATACCTGTTTCCTTTTAATTTTCAGTAATTAAATGACTTGCAGAATGATTTATACTACACATCTTATACTGTATTTAGATCCAAATAAGGATTATTTTCTACAAAATCTTGAAAAAAAGATTTGAATAGCGATCAAGAGGTCGGACATACAGCTTCACTTACCGTATTCCCCTTAATAAATTTTATTAGACAATCCATTACTACAATTATTATTAGTAAACATGAAATATTTTTTTCAATCAAATCAGACTTGAAACATGGATATCAAACGAGTTTCTAATATCTTTTACAAATATCGTAGGAATCTAAAATATAAGTAAAGGAATTCTTTTATGTAAGTCAAGCGTACACTGTTAGGGGTGGTATGCATAAGTTCAGTTCGGCATTATTCGACAGACTAGGCTGGTATTTCTTTTTAATCTAAAATCGAAAAGCTAGATTTAACAGTGGCAATCACCAGAAAAACACAATGGCGATGAAGCTTAAGAAAGTTCCGGAAAATTAATGGGTCTTGCATTCCACAGTGTTTATCAGAATAGGGGAGGACACGAAAAAAACCATTTTCTTTCATATCAAGCAGGACACGGACATTTTAACACTCAGAAGAATGATACCTTAATTCAACAAAACAACGACAGGCACAACGCCGGCCGGCACGCCGTAGCACGTTGGATAGTCTAAGATAACGCCACTCGGTTTAATTCGAGATCTGCCGAATCTCAAAAATGATATCCTGATGCTAATTGTGGCATCGAATTTACCAACTGATCTCGAATAGACTTCATGGAGAGTTTTTACCGTCATTTCCGTCAAGACTAGGGAAGAGCAGGCTATACAATTACTGCCGAATATAATGTGCCGACCCGATCAAGTGTGCAGCGTCCCTTACTTGTTAGTGGATTTCATTGGTTAGTAAACCAGGCGGAAAGACATTGTTAAATTGTTGGCCGTTTACTGTGTCATGTACAGTCATGGAAAAACTCAACTGCCAAGCAAGATTCAAAACCCAATCTAAAGTATTCATCAAAAAATTTTGACTTTGCATTGCATTTGACGGTATTTTACATTGCATCAATTACAAAAATTATGACCAAATCAGCTCTCATTCAGTCAAAAGCAAATCTCCCTAGGGCTGTAAAGTATAACTTTCGACCCTCTCTACAGAGATGTTTAGACCTACTACTACGAGTAGGTATGAATAATAAAAGAAAATTATAGTCCATAGATACTAGTTTTGTGTCTGGCTGTCTATGTGAGTTCAATTGCAGATAGAAAAAATACTAAATTAGGGGCAAAGTAAAAAATAAAGAAAGAATCAGATATTTTCTAAAGTCGCTGTTCTACACGAAAGACATTTTTTAATTTAGCATTACCGTAAGGTTTTGCTTGTGACTGTACTTACAATACCCGCCCATTGTACGCCATTCAGTGTAATTCGTTTGGTCTATATATCGGAATTAGTATTGGACTTGACGTAAATTAAGATGATGAATGGACGTGGAATATTGCCAAACGGAATAGGTGGCTCTTTACATAGCTCTGTAATCTCTGAAAAAAAATATTTGGTACGATTAAAGGCAGCTGGTTCAATTGCTGTTTATTATAGATGTAATATATGAAGATGCATGTAGATAAATATCTTTGGCAGGAAACTTGGCGAGACGTAATAGGCAAAATTACTGAAAAAATAATTAGTTCGTAAGTTAGATTCATGCATCCAAATGATTTGACCTGTTCGTTTTATGTGTTACGTATGCAATACCTACGCACTTTTAAAAGTCTGATGAGGTATAGGACTCATAAGTATGGATGACATAATTATATAACATACCTATATAATATAATAGCGGGATGACCTACACTGCCAATGATAAATACCTGATAATTGGATTAATAATAGTCACCATAAATATTTCTAGTTTTATCAAAGCAGTTTATAAATTAAATGAATAATCTAGTACCTAATAGTATTTTCAGTTCATTGCTCATCATCAAATAAATTAAATTGTTCAAATTAAATCGTAGTGTCGAAATAATATGCATTCATACTAATTACTAAACCAGCATCAAAACTTTATAGTAGAAGCGTCAAGGGGATAAGTCGGAATAGAAACAGATTAAAAGTAGGTTAGTAGAAAAATTAAAGATGAGATGGTATTTTTGAAGAAAAATTATTTTATTTAACTGAACGTTAGACAAAATTGTTGTTCGTTGTGAGAACTGAAAAGCTTTATTCTCGTTTCGGACCGAAGTTTCGGGCCACATTTCAAATTCGGCCACGTTCCAAAATAGTAATCTGTAACAATATTCTTTAATAGGATAATAAGATTTTATTCTAGAACTAGCTGTGCCCGCGACTTCGTTCGCGTGGATGTCGGAAATTACCAATGTATTTTTTTGTGCGAAGCGTCGGGTAAAAAGGTCTCCCTCCAAAATCCCACCGTATCCCATCGTATCCCACCGTATCCTATCGTATCCCATCGTATCCCATCTTATCCCATCTTATCCCTTCCTGTCCCGTCCTGTCCCGTCCTGTTCCGTCCTGTCCTGTCCCGTCCTGTTCCGTCCTGTCTCATCCTGTCCCGTACTGTGCCGTCCTGTCCCGTCCTGTCCGTCCTGTCCCGTCCTGTCCCGTCCTGTCCCGTCCCGTCCTGTCCTGTCCTGTCCCGTCCTGTCCCGTCCTATCCCGTCCTGTCCCGTCCTGTCCCGTCCTGTCGCGACCTGTCCCATCCTATCCCATCCTATCCCATCCTATCCTATCATATCCTATCCCATCCTATCCTATCCTATCCCATCCTATCCTATCCTATCCCATCCTATCATCATGATTACATGAATTATTTGAATATGTAGCAGAATCGAAGCTAGATCGCGCTATGAACTACGCGTCTTGGTGTGAACTGACCGTAATTTTATTTCTGAAACACTTTATATTCGAATAACTTTTGATAGACTGAACCGATTGCAATGAAACAAAAACTAAATGTTACCTCAAGTCACGCTAAATAGTTGAGTATATAAGTTATTTACATTGATTTCGTGCATTTTACGTGATGCTCGGACATATAAACATACAAACAGACAAACCGATAAACAGACAAAAATTCAAAAAATGCTAGAAATGGGTCCTATTGGTTGTCCTTTAACACCCTAGCTATTTTTTTTGGATTTTATTTTGATGTACAAAAACGATTTTTCTACAGTTTTATTATATGTATAGATATAGATAGATAGATAGATAGATATAAAATACAATTTAAGATAATATAAAAACACGGTACAGCACTTCACAGTTCACCGTAGTACACAGTTCAACGTTTAACACACACTGAAGGTTAGGCTTTAGAAGTAGCCTCAGCAGGTTAGGCCTCAGGAAGTGGACCTCAGTAGTGTCCTCAGTAGGAGAGGTCCCAGGAGTGACCACAGTAGGAGAAGTCCCAGGAGTGACCGCAGTAGGAGAAGTCCCAGGAGTGACCTCAGTAGGAGAGGTTCCAAGAGTGACCTCAGTAGGATAGGTTCCAAGAGTGACCTCACAGGAGTGACTCAGAGGGTAAGAAGAGATCCCTCAGTTAAGTGACTATTACTTACTGACTTAGACTTAACACGCGAGTACCCAATGTTAAGAAGAACCTCACGGACATGTCTTTAATAAACAAAAATTCGACTTAAGTTTTTTGCGGTAAGAAAAAATCGACTGCAAACAAGACCCATATCTGCATCCATCTGTATTTATACTCCAGATACTTTACTAACTAGTTTATCGCAGTCTCTCTCAGCTAGGTCGATTTAATTATTCGAAGTTTTTCTCCTCAAATAACCTTTAAGATTCGCAACGCAATTGTTAATGCATATCATCATCAGCTTCTTGCCTTTTTCCCTACATCCTTAGGAAGTGTTTGTCATAAACCTAACGGATGCGTATTGCGTACGCGTCTTGACACAAAACCATAAGCTGAATGTGTAAGTGGTCCCTTATAGTTCGGGTCGGCACAACAGTATCACACAAGTTTTTAAATAAATACTTCTACTAAAGTACATAATTAAACAAGAACAATTCACAAATAAAAAAAGCCTTAAAGCGCAGACCACAACCAATTAATCCAACGAACTCACACTAAGTGTAAAAGTAGGGAATGTAAACGAATTCAGTTACCGATCGGGAATGTAAAATGTACTCCGTTTGGAGATAAATTTTCCCTGTCTGAAGCTTGTATTTGTTTCAGTACTTTTGTTTCGACGTACTATGTGTACCTGTTACTGTTTGCGTTAGTTTCTTTTTTATAATGTTTAAGAATTATGGTGTATAATTAACATAGAAATTAAAAGCCATTAAAATTAACCTAGTTAAAGCAGTAAGCTTGCAAGTAATAGTTACTGCATACCTACTTTTACACCTCACCCCGTAGGAATACTTTCTTTGTGTCGCGGAAGTCGTAAGCCGCGACACATTCGCTTTTTTTTTAGCGTTAGCTTCCAATAATTTGGTCACTAGGGGGCCCTTAAATTGCGCATACAGGGTATATAGTCATCAATGCATTAATTGTATAGGTACAGTCAGCATCATAAGTTGCTGACCACATTCAGATTTTGAAAATCGCTGTACACTGTAATAATACGTAACAATACGGTGTACAGCGATTAAATAAGCCTTGAAAGATGTTAAGTATAAAATCGGGATAGAACACTGGCAACCCACACTGCACTAGCCTATTTGTGTCATTCAACTAAGCTGGCAGTTCTTTCCATGTTAGACTCTTGCTACAATTCTATTGGCGCACACTGGGCCACGGTCGCGGGCCACAAAACTCGGTAATGCTTTGTACACACGCAGCGACTTTAGTTGCTGGCGGCTCAATGTACGTGAGAAGTGAGATTTTGGCGTCTATAACAAAGTCAATATGCAAGCAATAGCCACTTCTCATAAAAAGTCTTTTATGTCTTCAGTGCTCATCTTTAGATAACCGAATTGAAATGCCTAGCAAGCGCAGAAGATCCTAGTTTCAACTACACAACATTACTTTTGTCTATTTAATTTTCTCATCACTGGATAACAGACTTACTTACTCTTTACTAACATGGAGGAGGTCATTATCTATTGCCATCTCGACCCAGAGCCCTTCGGTGGAATGTCACCTGTCTTTGAAGTACTGTGGCCGATTTTTTAAACGATCGCCCACAGTTGCCAGCAACTTTTTTCAAGTAGATAGCTACACACGAGTTACAATTTTGCTTTGCGAAATACCAAATGAACTTGAGTAGTAAGCTCTTACAATAGAGGCAGAAATCAGTACGAAGAGGACCGAGATTAGTCCTCGACTGTATTATAATTGAATTATTAATCACAACAGCTTAGCGATGAGTGGTTTCAACTTAATATAATCCTAAGGCAGTGTTGTAGCTATCTGGGGAACCGTTTACATATTCGTACACACGACTACGCATCAAGCTATATAAAACCAGTTTAACGTAGTCTCGATTGTATGGCCTTTTAGTATATTTGTCACAGTCAAAACTCTTAACTAGTCAAAAGTACTATTGACTAGCAAAATCAGTCAAAAGCACTTTTGACTGAACAGGTTGGTCAAAAGTGGTTTTGACTGAAAATTATTGGTTATTAGTACTTTTGACTGCAAATTTGCGGTTAAAAGTACTATTGACTGACGCTCTTCGTCAAAAGTAGTTTTAACTGCAATAAAGCATCAGTCAAAACCACTCCACTCCACTGCTCCTACTTTTGGGTGATTTAAAACAATTCTAACCTAACCTGTCTGTGCCGGGGTGACCCTAGTCGTTTTTACCAATATTTTTTTTCTCAGTGCCCCATTACATACACTCCTATCTAAATACCAGCTGAACAACTTTATGCTTTTGAACGAGAAGAAGACGGTCGACTTCAGGGGCACCTCGAGGTTCGGTTTGGTTAGGTTCCTTTAAACCTTTTAGACAGAAAAAGGAGCCCCGCGTAGCGGGGCTCCGTCGACCTTTCTTCGAAAGCCCTCTTCCTCCGCTTTAGAAATAAAACGAGCGCTCCGCTTTAAAAAATAAAAAACACTCTACAATGAAGAATTATTTATTCATGCAACTCAAACTATTATGGCATTAGAATCACACAGCAAAAGCAATCCATCAAAAGTGGTTTTGACTGATACAACCAGTCAAAACCACTTTTGACGGAATCACTTAGTCAAAAGTACTTTTAACCAGCTCCATTGGGCAAAAGTAGTTTTAACTGTTATTTTAGTCATAAGTACTATTGACTAAAGCATACGGTCAAAAGTACTTTTGACTGTATTTGCTAGTCAATAGTACTTTTGACTGGTTAAGAGTATTGACTGCAACATATTCAACGATCAGCTTATACTGGTTTTTATAGCTTGATGTGTAGCCGTGTGTACGTGCTCTGCTCGTTTGAAATGGTTTGGTACCATTTCCACATGCCACTTTAAATCAATAAATTCTTACTGCAGTAATGGCAATGTTAAGTTTTGTATTCAAGAATTTTTATATGTGTTATAAATTAAAAAGCACTGCTATTTTTATTTGAAAAAAGAATTTATTTCCTGAAGGCGCTTTATAGTAATTTTATGTGGTAGTAAAAAAAAATGATTAGCCTGTATTAGTAGTATCATATCGCTTACACGGGAGATACTCGTAAGTGATACTGATGAAATAATAGCCTTACGTAGGTTGAATTAATTAAGTCATCATCGTCATCATCAGCCTATAATATTCCCACTGCTGGGACACAGGCCTCCTCTCTGAGAGAGGGAGGAATTAGTTAAGTGGCATTCTTATAGTCATTTCTGAATAACTTTCTCAAATTGTGATTAGTAGCGGTTTAGTGTACCATAAGAATTATTTATCTATAGTACTGATAGTAAATTTCGATATAGGTGGGGAAAGTTTTTGCTAAAGCACTTGAGGTGAGATGCTTATATGCCCCGTATAGCGAGGGTGATAAGAAGCCGAGAATTGCAATTACAACAATCACCTCTATCTATAGAACTAATTAGGACTTACCTACTTATGGAAAATTTTATTTCTTCACAAGTGTGACAAAGAAAAGAAACACGAATGCGATAAGTGACAGTCCTCGAGGAAATGTACTGCAAATAAATCATTAATAGAACAAGGACATCAAACGTACTGTTATAGGTCAAATTCTGAAAGGTCACCATGTAAAAATGTAATGGACATTTCCCGTGACATTACTTATCTCCTCTTCATTTACTTACTTGATGTCTAATTCTCCTATAACAGACGATTTTTCTCTTCATTAAATTACTTGATTTCTTGCCCTCGTATGACAGAACGTCACTCAATTCTTAAGCATTACTTAAATAAAACTACACTCGCAAACAAATGTATGGAATCACTTTCTTTTAATTGATTTGGGATAGCTCCTTTAATAATGGCGTGATTTTAATGAATTTGGTATGATTTTAGATTTAACAGTTTAAAATGGTACCATTTTTATTATTCTTCACTAAGTTGTTAAGTAGTTATTAACTACTCAGGAGTCAAGAACGCGCGGAATCGTGAGTGATTCCATACTTTTGCTCGCTAGTGTATTTTTTGACTGGTTCAAGTATACTTTTAAGTAATTTTTGAGGCCTAAATTTGGAAATTCCTCCAATTAAAAATCAATGACGAAATATCTTCGAGAACACTCGAAGATATTTCGTCATTGATTTTGAGAAATAAACTATTTGTCACTTTCGAAACTCCAGTAACAACTGTCAAAGATCTACTACAATTGACAGCTGTATCGCTGGGACCAACAACTTTACGTGCCTGCCGAGGTACAGAGGGAACTCGCAATGATCAATGATCTTGATCACCCATCCGCAGACGAACCTTGGCAAGCACTGATGTATAACTTTGAAGATCGACCCTTGCGGCTTAGCCTAAAGTTCCTCTCCCAAGATTAAAAAATAACTTCCCAAAAACTTTCTTATAAAAGAACCGACAAGTTTCAAGATTTTTGTGACCTTGTTCAAAAATAATAAGGAACATGCTCCCCAAGTTCAATGCCCCAACAAATACCAGTCGCGACACACAATTGTTTATTAATATTTTCGAACAAGCACCAAATCATTTGACACTACTTATTCCTCAAGGGACTTCTATCAATTTAATAACCACGAACATTCCCGACCAAGTGCGACAAACGATAGTTTCTGAGCATCGTTCAATTGGACTCAATGGATCCGACCTCGCCCCATCGGGCGGGTCTAAGGAGCGTCACTGATAAAGATACCCGTATGATCTAGCAGACAGATGCATTATCCAATACAAGATTGGATGCTGGATGCGCGAGGATGTCCTATTTCTCATGGATGAACGGTAGTTGATACTTGACGATTCGTCATACTGGGTCAGTCTGTTATTGCAGATAAATTGCATTAGCACACATTACATAAGACATATTAGGCTTAATTTAATAAATGGCTTCTTTGCGATATCAAACTTCTAAGTTGTTATTCTAAATGCGAAAGTATGAATGGATGGATGGATGTATGTTACTATTAAAGGGAACTTGATGAAAAACTATACCTTGGAATTAACATAGGCTACCGTTTACATTATAGGATTAGACAGTGTAATGTGTAGACACTTGGGATACTTTTCGTCGCTGCTTATTTTTTATTGCAACTACAGCAAGTCATCAATAAAAAATGTTACAAAAAAATATGAATAACTCTACAAACTTTGAAAAAAATGAACGACATAATTATAAGAGTATTATATGTATTTTATTCCCTTTTCTCTCTACCAAAATTCAATCAAATCGGTTCGGCTATTTTGGCTTGAAAGCATATCAAACATAAATACACTTATTTACTTAATATTGTGTTCTTTCTGTGCTCATTTTATTTTATGGTTTTAATATTTTTTTAGTTGAGATATACTTAGTACACAGCTACACACAGTAAGTACGTAAACACAAATATTTGTCGACATAGGGGAATTCAACGCTCGTATTTTCAATTACCTAATAGGAAACAGTTTTCGATGTTCACGCCAGACAAGTTAGTTAAACTAATGCAATCTAATCGGTGAAATGTAAATGTCAAAAGCTTTTTTTGTCGAAATAGTATATTTGTAACCGCACTGCGCACATTTATAGGCAGATGTAATCAACCAAATGCTTTTTGAACCGAAAATAAAATTGTTTTTTTTTGTTTTGCGTGTCCAAATCATCAAATGAGAACCTCACACTGCGAAAGGCTCGTAGTCTCGTACTGACTAAAATCCACGGTGTTCCTGTAATATTCATTTACTTTCCTGGGTCACAATTACCTGTTTAAACAGTCGCTCAACCCCCGCAAAAAATATTACCTGTGTCGTGGGTGCATGCGTTTACAAATATAGAAAATCATACGTCTTGGCGAGGGGCACTGCCGTGCCCCCAGATACACAAACACCCAGACCCAGAATAACTACCCGCATCGATAGAACTCTCGACACGGTGCGCAAGTCGCCCACTCAACCACTGCGCCAAACGCACCGTCTAAAGACAAAATTTCTGTTTTTGTTGTTACTGTAATCAAAATGATCGAGTTCAATGATCGACTATATGGCGTTTACCGGAAAAGTGTTGTCATCACTAATATTTCTAAACAGTGAAAAATTCTGTCCCATGTTCTACATTTTCAACTATCAGTTGTGTTTCAACTAGGTACCTATCAATAGTTGAAGAAAAACACAAAAGTTATAGAAAAACACAAAAGCCTCAATTGAATCATACCATCAATCAATAAAAGACCGACCCAAGTAGCTCACACTTCATCCTCAGAGCCTCATTCAAATCAATATTCCTCTGCAACTTACCAATAAATTGAACCGTGACAAATATTCTGAAGGGCGAGGAAAAAAAAGGGTCTGACCACTTTAAGAAAATCACATAATTGAAGAACAGTAAACGGTGCGGAAAGGAGGCGACCCCTGGAAATAATTCTCTAAGAAGACGTGCCTCTGCCGGATGTCAAATGGAACCCACTGATCATATATCATGCGCGGTTAGGGGACGGAACCGCCATGAAAAATGACCTGAACATCTAGTTTTATTTGTCACTTTAGATGTTAACATAAATTGAAATGACGGTAGAATGTTTATATTTACAGAAATCATCAACTTATATTTTTTTTTATAATTATTACAACATACTAGTCTTCGTGAAAATATATATAAAAACAAGTATATAATTATAAATAAGATAAATATAGTAAACACGTGTGATGTCTACCGTATTTTTTCTCCGTAATTTAATATCAGATAATATTGGATACAACCGGTACTTGCTAAATTCTTCCCTTATTATGATACAAAAAACGAAATTTAATTTCCAAGATGTAGGAATGTGAAACTCTCCGTAGAGGAATATTTTCACTATCTTTTACATCGTTCCAAGAGTATTTTTAAAAGAATTTTCAGGGAGCTGAAAATTTCGAAATCGTACTCGTGTAAGAGTATCGTGTCCTCAAAGGGTCCTACAAAAGAATTAACAAAGCAAGGTGCTCTCGACTTGACTTTTCCAATTGTTAGCCAGAAAATACACTGTCTAATATTGTTCAGAAGTCCCTACTTATATTATAAATGCGAAATTGTGTATATTATGCGAAATTGTGTATGTTATACGATTTTTTTTATGTAAATATTTGTATGATCTGCAAGTAGTTGTTCCGGGTCTGGGTGTTTGAGTATGTGAGTTTCTATGTTTGTAAACGCACCCACGATACAGGAAAAAATCCTCGTGGCACATTTTATTAAAAAAAATATATTCGCATCCCTTATAATACCACAATACAGAGTGAAACATCACTAAAACATCTGCCTTAATTCATCCAGGATTAGCACTCCACAAGGTCGGCTTAGTCTCTTCACTTCGACCCCAGTTTACTTGTAGAACAGTTTCGATGGATCAATGTATTTACACAGGGGTTTCAGCACTTTCAGCTGTCACTTACAACTTCTTTGTTTATTTTATCGACTATTTTTAGGGTTCCGTAGCAAAAGGATAGAACGGTTAAAAAGGACATAAGAATAAAATGTGTTACCAGGCCAATGATATCATAAGTAAAAAGTTGTAGATACGTTATACGCGCTCAGAAAGTGACGCGCTCAAATGTGGTCAATTGACAAACCTTGACTATATTTGTCTCTTTTTCACTTGCGATGCCATCCTACTTTAGCGACTAATCGTATATGTGTGCTATTGCAATATTTAGTTATTCATGTGTGCCGTTTTTGAAGATAGAATGTCGTGTAGTAATATCATTGTACCAGGCTGTATTTCATGAACCATGATAGTTAGACAGTTGTAAATTTTCACAACAGATTTTATTTTGTTGTCGCTATACAAATACTGGCACACAAAATAAAATAAATATTTAAGGGTTCTCCTACAACAAACGTGTTTTTTATTGACTGTTTTCTATTTTATATTGCTATTGAAATTAATTTCAGCCCTAGGGAAGACACTGGCTTTGTGTGTATCTGTCTAGTTGAACTGTTATTCATTTATCTAGGTTGAACATTTAGAAGACCTGCCCTAGGCTCAAGTGAAGTGTCTAGGTTAAAACCTGACCTTTTGATTTCAAATTCATTCACCCAAGAAAATATTTATATTACTACACTAGCGAGCTAAACTTTGGAAACACTTAGTTGGAATTGATACGGGATAGCTGCTTAAATAATAGCGTGATTGAAATGAATATGGTATCAGTTTAAAGTTAACAGTTAAACCTTAAAAATGGTACCATTTTTATTATTCTTAACTAGTTATTAAGTACTCAAGATGGCGCGGAATCTGAGTAAGTGATTCCATACTTTTGCGCGCGAGTGTAGTATTTAAAACGTCTAAAAGTAGATTGAAATATTCGGATTCAATTGAAGTTACTCTGAAACTTTATCAAGGTTATTATAATCAAATATTTTATTTTGAAGTAGGTCACATACACATTTTAATTGTCGGACATAAAAAGTTGCATAAGTCCCAAGGCATAACTGCGATAGTGTAGATACATTATAACTGCGATATGTAGTTGCCCATACCAAATCTTAGATTTCAATGGAGAAAATCGAGCAAGAAACTCCATGAACACTCTTTTAAATTAGAGCAGGGTACTCGTAATGGGAACCATTAGTACCGAAACACAGACTTCTCTGCGAGAGGGAGAGGTTTCTAGCCTTATAATCCACAACACGGGTCCAGTGTGGATTGATAAAAGTTACCATGTCTTTGATTTTTTGATTCTAGGACATCCCGGTTTCCTCAACAACTTTTTCTTTGCCGTTTTAAGAAAAATACAAAACCAACCTACTTATGTATTAAAATCTAATGAATCGAGTCAAATTTCTTAATAGGTACCTAATTTCCAAAAGTACAGAAAAAAACAATTACATACTTATTGAACCTACATTCAAAACGAGTACATAACATTACAATACTGAACATGACAGCTATCGAAACCTACAATATCGGTAACATATTTCGGAATACCGATATCAGGGCACAAAACGGATGTGACGGTCTTAGTATCTCAATAATACGTGATCAATTGAACAATTGTCTTCCCTCTCGGATTCCCTCTTCCCTCCCTGTGACATAGGTATTTTGTTACAACTTGCCCTGATTCCTCTATATTGTGTTATCCTTCTGTAAACCGATATCTTAATGCGATTGAGAAATAAACAGATAATTACGGCGTTGACTGAATAATAAACAATGAAAACGACAAGTTTTATTTTTGTTTCGGCAAAAACAAGCTCAAGATCAGTTCTTTGTACAAACAGTTGTTTGTACAAAGAACTGATCTTGAGCTTGTTTTTCAGGACTTAAGTTTACTTTTCCATCAGTGTTTAATCGATGATGTCACCAAAAAAGATCATCATTTGCCGTCCTTGAATGTCCAAACAAATCAAGTTTTAAAATACATTGACCCGAATAACAACGATGAGAATAGTTTTGAATGACCCATTTGTTTATAAAAGGCTGCCCCAAATCTCATTGTCCCATTGTAGATCCATTTCAATAGAATAATACCGGTCTCATCACACGGCAACTTTTCAAACTAAACTTGGTCACAAAACATAGATGAATCCCCCACCCCTTGAAACGTTTCAAAAGACTCATCATTAAGTCTGGTAAGGGTTTTATAAACCTCCATAAAATTGAATTCGGACAAGCTTATTGCGGTTTTAACATCAAAGATAGTTGAGAATGAGCCACAAAGCGAGATAATGGAAAGGGCCGATCGTTAGACGACGGAACCCTAAACAGAGCAATGGTCCGCGATATGAAGAATGTTACCGTCCACACAAACTCTCCTCATTACAAGGTTACAACTACCCTCGCTAATGACGGCGGAGCAACCTTTTTGCGCGATACTTGGTCATTCGTCTTACGGCTAGCGACATGTGCAGACGATTCTACATGCCCTCCGCGGTCCGCCGTCAGACCTTAAGATAAATGAATGGACTTTTCATTACCTCACACCTCTAAATAAGGTCGACAAGGTCAGTTTTACGTTCAACGACCCAAATAAATTTGTACTGAAGTATAGTTTTAGTCACACAAATACTAGGGAAACTGTCAAAACAAGTTATTGACCTCACGATGACGTCGCTATTTAGCCGCCATTCGCGAGCTTTCATTCATAATCAAAAATTTAAATGAGTTTCCTCGTTTCACGAGAAAAGCGTATTTTTTTTTCTTCTAATGCCATTTTGGGATGGTATTACTCTTAAATGAATATTCATTCGGTGCGAAATCGTTTAAGAGATAATAGATTGAGGTTCATATTAGGTTCGCAATGAGTTATGGCTTTTCGTTTTGTATGCGGGAATTCTGTCTGGATTCATCTAAAGTGATTAATTGATCAGTGAACGAGTACTTACTGCAGAATAGTTATGAAGTAGCTTTTATGAGATGGTGAATCATTACCTGAAAATAAAAAAATAAACATCGTGAGTAAAATTATTAATTCTTTTAATAAATATGATATAATCATTAATCACTGTTATCGCAGCCGGATTAATGCCCTAAACTTTGCAGATAAAATGTAATTACGATTTCACGCATCCTATTTAGGTTATCGCATAAAAGGGTTAAATATTCATGTGCTCACGCTAGCAGCAATAATACATATGGAATCCTCCATTTATTTAACCGAGCCGTCTAAGCAACACTGACAAATGGTCGCTATCAAAATAACCGAACGAACCTGTGAGAAAAATCCGAGATTAAAGCTGCACAATGAACTCCTCAGTATCCGAAATTCTTACGTAATTTCCCGAGAGGACACAGAAAAATGTAGCTTATTACCTCACTGGAGTAGGTACAGTCGAAACTAACTTGCCATTGTTGAAAGTTACAGTTTTCAATCTTGAGCAAGTTACTTCATAATTCAGGCTTGAGGGACGAAACTAGAGCCACAACTTTTGCCGGTGGGAATTTGGTATTGTTTGACTTTGTATAATAACTTCTTACCGTGAACGTAAGAAGTTATTATACGAAGTCAAACAAACCCAATGACCATAGAGGTTCGCGTTTGGTCAAGTATAGGCCTTTAGCACGCGATTCCCTAGGGGCTCATTCGCGTGGGCTGTTTATGTTCTAAATTTTTAAGGCCTAAACGAAAACATGTTGAACTCTACAAATTAATTTAGTTTTATCAGCATCCTCCATCAACGTCAGTGCTTCTGTTATGGGCCCTCCTCAGGCGCGATGAGTGACGTTTTAATTACCTACTTGTTATTTAACGTCCCCTGATATTGTTTTTATTTAAAAGTTTGTTTTATTATCACTTATCTTTTAAATGGCAAACTTTTGTTGCGAAATATGTCAGACGATATTAGAGCTTTTGCAATTAATTTCAGTTTGGCTTTCTAACTCTGAAATTGAAGTAAGAACGGGAAAGCACGTGAAAGTTTATATGAGTGCATTATATTATGGATGAACGGAAGATTGTTCCTGTTTCACGTTAAAAATACGGAATGGGTTTTGACAAAAAAAACCAGTAACCAGGATAACACATGGGCTATAATTTATATAGAATTGTAGACAATTTCTTCTTTAAAAATGAATTTGTGTGGGCGAAGCTGAGCACTGAAGATAGTTTTCAATAAAATGTAGCATTGCGTACTTTACATTTTGTATAATTCAGACGTTCGAATTTTCATAAATAGAACGTCGCAAATCGGATTATGTAGTTCGAATACTTTTTTTAATATCGATGTGAAGCACGTAAAATACAGTTAAAATAACATGCTCTATTTAGTTGTTATTGAATAGCAGCGCTATAGCAAGACGTATAGTATGGTCAGTATAATAGGCGCGCATCTCGGCGTCAAATCCTCTGGCGGCCGCGTGTCGCCGGTTGATAAGCAGTCGATGGGCTAGAACGAGGCGATGTAAGTGATAAGCTGTAGCGGGAATTTTTGCACGTTGATGTCGAATTTAAAAGCTATTGAGAAGTACTTACGAAAGAACATGCCGCCGACCATTATTATTTACTAGAGTAAATAAGAAAACAACCACAGTTAAGGGATGCCTGTACTTAAATTGATGTGGATGTAATAATTTATTTACAAGCTTCGGTTAAACTCCCCTCGAAAAGGATCAATCATCATTTTTAGTAGCCCGTATCCCGATAAATAATTGAAATCAATTGACTACATTCCCCTCATATCAAAAAGCTCGTAATGCGGCAAGTATTTGAGGTCATTGACAGGACCACAGCCACAGCTGAGGCAATACAACAGAACTACTTCTCATCACTGTTCTCCTGCCATTTTACCAATTTATTTGGATGCAAGCACGCAGGATGCTTTCTCTTTCTTACTAATCTATTAGTCGTCATCTCAGTAATCACCCCTTTTCTATATCATCTTTCTCACAGCCCATTACAGCGAACAGTTTATAAATTAAATCGAGTGTAGTCTGCAACGCTACGCGATGATAGCAACACCCTGTTAACTAACCGTTGACCAACGACAGTTACGCTTTGCCCCTCACTATTACTGGCTCAAGTGACATTTTAAGTGGAATGTCAAGTTCCTTTGCCTCATCTCTTTAGACAAACTATCGCAAGAAATGTCTATAGAACGGAATTATGTAGTAGCGTTTTATTGTACATGCACTTTTACGATGTGACAAAGGTCGTGTAAGGTCGTATTTACGACCTTGCAAGCGACAATCGATTTTGACAGCAGGTGTTGTATTGTAAGCAGGTCTATACAAATTGTTTCAAAAGTAAAACAGCTACTAACAAACCGTATCGCCAACCACGAAAATGACAAACAATTTCACATTTCGCGGACATTTATTTACAAGACAATAGGGCGCGATATGACGAAAATTTTCAATTAAACAAAACAAAACGTCGACGCCTTGGAGGGTATTGTATGGTGCGACAGTTGGCATTGGCGGGGAATGGCGTGGAATGGCGTGGCGTGGCGGATGTCCGGCGCGCGGCTGGCAATGGCGCGGGATACTAAAGCCGTCGTAGACGTGAGAATGGCGCGCGACTCACTTGCGCCATTACGGCTGGAATGGCGTAGATTACGGACTGATATCATGCGGAGGTGCCTTCTCAGAATTTATAAAGAATTGGAGCTGTTAATGCAATCAAGAATGCTGAGGTCTATTCTAAGGATAGTCGACCACCCTTCACGTACTTTGTTTTCTCAGAAATTAGCGTTCTCCCGTTTTTTCAGCTGTCTATTAAAGCCACTCTGACAGTTGTTACGGATAGTCTGAAGGTCAGACCACCAGTCTTTTCAAAGGGTATCGGCCATTCTGAGACGTGCAGGTCAAAGGCAGTCGCTGCATGTGTGAAATGGGTACTGATATTACAACTGCAGCCTGTAGGGCTTGAATTCCTGTTGCGCTGAATGACGTCGCGTACGTTGGTCGCGCGTACAAATATACTTTACTCTGGCGTCAGAGGCGCGTACTACGTAGCCTTCTCTCATTAAAATACGCCACCTACCGTACGCGCCCGTAGTCAAAGAAGATTTTAGGCCTTAGAATAGATGGCCAACCCCAAAGGCTAGGCAGATGATGAGAATTAGAGCAGCTTATGTCATCGAGGCACAAATGTTCTGACCACATGCTCTGTTCATATAGAGTACTCCAGTAAGTCTTTGTTGGCAATGAATCAACGTTATGTCTGTTGTTAACGAGGTTTAGGGGCCAACAATTAAAGATACAGGGACGTAAATAACATGACGTTTAAAAATAAAGTTTGCCTTGTTAAGGCGTCCTTTACACTAAGAAAAGGGCGCAAGCGGACCCCACAGGCGCTGCACGTGATTTTGACCTAAATACACTCTCAAAAAAATTGAGGTTCGCAATGAAAAAAAAACAAGCGCGGCACGATCGTCGGGGTCGCGTGGCGCGGCAAGCTGTGAACAACGCCTTAGTTCATTAGAAGTCTTTAAAATATTTATTGAAAGGTAACGTCATCGACACTAATTCTTAAAGCGTTTTAACCTTTAGCTGCTACAGTGATTGATACTAGCTAATAAAAAAACAACAAAAAAAAGTTCATAAACTTTTTTCCCCACACCCATAACCAGTTAACTTGACCTCCACCCGTCGAAGTGAAGAAGGATCATTTTATCTTAACATTTAAAGGCCTTATTCAATCACGCACATCATAAAACGTGACATCATCTTGGTATTCAGTTCTCAACAACAAAATAAATGTACAATACGATACAAATCTCGCGGCAGACACTCTGCAAACATACAGTAGTATCTCCCCTCGTTTCCTGCATCGTAAGTAACACACGTCCCGCGTAAGTCTACCAACATATTTTTGTACGCCCTATTTCGCAACATTAGATTTTACACACAAAACAATAGAGTAAAAAATTGCGTGACACGAGACAGAAATCGGGTGGTAGTTCTGTGAGCGTCAATCTACTGAGAGGGAACGCTATTTCGGTCTGCATGGCATACACAAGCGGTCTTTGAAATTTTAATCGCTACATTCACCCTGGCCCGATGGCACACTGGAGACCGCGTGTTACCATGTTCATCAAGCCACCGCCAAAAGGATAAAAAATGATAAAGTGTGACAAGCGTTTGCGGTGAACCCTTCATTTTTGGACGTGTCAACCTAAATTGAGCCTTTTAAACTTTGATCGATGTGTCTGTTCACAATTCACATCTTTCATTACAGAAAACTAAAAAAAAAACTGGGCACTCTGTGGTACTACGTAACCCTGTTAGCTTTACAAGAAAACTTTATCGCCGAAAAGCTTGTTGAACTTACAAGGGAGTTTGTTCAGTACTTTTGTTAGATTAATGGTCTTAAACATACGTATCCATTACTAAAACTTTTAATTTATTAAATTGAATAAGCTCTTTGAGAGCCGGCTTTATGAAATAATATTTTGTACTTGTATTGTTCTTGAAATCTTCACCGTGCCGTTTCCGTGGCCTATTTTCTGTTGTTCAAAGGAGTATGGCCGGTTCCTTTTGAAAAGACATTATTGAATATAGAATGATAAAATACAAATTCATTCAAATTGTAAAAGAGGTCAGTGGGACTTGTGGCGGGAACTGGAAATGCGAAATGTGCTATTTAAATGGCGTGGTCGTAGTACGCGGGCCGTCGAGTATTTCAATAGTGTATTTATAAGTTGTTCACTTATCGGCTACGAGCAGTGAAATAAATGATTTCCCGTATTCAAGTTTCATTGGTAAATAAGTTTGCTTATTTTCTTTTCATTAATTTTTATTAAATAGGTATCATACTTATTTGTTTTTTACCATCATCTGTAAAAAGGTTGTTTAGTAATTTTTGAAGCTGTGTGTTGTGAGGTCTTCATAAATGCTAAAAGTGAAACATTCTCTTTTAGAAATAAATAGATAATTTTAATTATTTAGTATTTAATAGGGTTACACAATTTGATATTATTTATTAACAGCCTAGACATTCTAGAATGACTTAGATAAATGTCTTATAATAATTTATTAGAAAAGCAATTAAGTTATTCATTATTAAAACAACGAATTTCGTATCTCAAAACTTGTCATTAGTTGTCATACTGGGATGATCATTCAATAAAATATTATACTTAGCTTGGCATACCTCTACCATACGCCCTATTAAGCGCGTGCGTCAATTGTATGTATGTTATGTACGCCCTATTATCCAGAACCGTTGATCCGATTTTGATGAGATCTCACACTCCGGAAATACGGGCTTCCATTCATGGAATGCAAGGGGAGTTTTGAGTTACACATATACGGTGTTGCGAACATATAGCACAGTTATGGCGTTGAAAAGAAAGGACATAGTACATTTTAGGCTCAGATTTTTATACGTTGTAATGTTTGTCAATCTTATAAAATATTATTTCTTAAAATTAATACTAAGTAAGACAGAAAAAACTGCATAATCGTTTTAAAATCATTTTTGATTTTCGTTTTTTATTCAAAATCATTACTAACATCTGAATTTTAAAATTCAAAACAAGTTCAGTCAATAACTCTTTTTTGTCCGTCATACAACTACAAAAGAAACTAAAAGAACAAAAAAAGACCTGCAAAAATAAAACATGAAACACACTGCGGTGAAGTCAAGGAGTCGACGATTAAAGCGAGCGTCTAAACTCGACGAACATTTTAACGAATGTTAACCTCACATGACTTCAGGACAAAGGCACAAGTTATGACACAAAAAAGTTCAAACATCACGTATAAACATTCCTCGCTACATTAAAAAGCCGCGGTATTATATCATTTTGTACAAAAAATGTGTAGTAAGTTGTAACACGCGATTCTCTAGGCGCCAATGAGTGTCCAACACTAGCACACGCGTGTCCAACCTACTTTAAAATTCAAATCTTATTTACATTCACCCCCTGGCTTGGTGTCTCCTAAAATGGGCCTTAAGTCTTAACTAAAACTGAAAATACTCCGCATTGGGACTATTTTCGGCGCCCCTTTAGGACTGTTAAAATAGAATGTTCGAGACCCAGAATATGGTTTCGATAAGTGTTTTAACCTATATTCAATATCCTACAGAAGAGGCGCCATTTTTAAACCTGTTTTAAAATCAAGCTTATAAAACTATAACTTCATCATAATAAGCTAATTAGCATTATAGACATAAAGAACATTGGACATATCATACCTATCCTGCAACATTAGGATGTGCAATTAAGTCGGTTACCATTTAATCTCGTTAGCTGTTCAATTCGGTTCGTTGTGGAGTTGACAGTTAGCAATGCGACTCGGCTAATAAATCATAATACGGCGGAATCGAGCCCTCTGGTAACTCGCAATTTTCCGATGTACACGGCTCAGTATGTCAATCAACCCGAATTGGAGCGCTTCGCTGGTAACGTAGAAACAAGATTTCAGTTATCATTTCTTTATTTATGACTGGAGTGGATTTTTCAAGGCTTTTAAACTGAAAATAAAACATATACCGTTGTAATAAGATTCAAGAGTCTGTGAACAATGAAATTATAATATGCGTACACATTTCTTTAAGTAGGTACGTGACTATGACCACTTTACAAATTACAAGAAAAGCAAAGAAAAGTCTCGAAAAATGTTTTATAAAACAGACACGGATATTGCACCATTGAAATGCATTCACTTTAAAAAACGTCGTGTATGAATAAAGTTTTGGCCTTAATTTTACGTCGAAAATAAAAAGGTTAAAATTCTATCAATTAATGATTATTTCTATCATAATACTTACTTTACAGCAAAGTTCTAATTACATAATATTATAAATCTAAAATTAAAGATCCGAAAACGTGACGCAATAATATATTTAATTAAAACTTAGCAAGTTCTCACAACACATTCGCTAAACAAACTTCAAGGTCGTGAGATCGCCTTTGACCTCAGTCACCTTAATATTATTTAATATTCAAATAGGTACATAGATAAACTAACGTCTAGCTGGACGATAATCGTTATTTTTTAAGACGGTCGTCGCTATCGCAAAACGGTCAAATGTACATGTGATTCAGGTGTATAAACTGTTTTTTGCCATCACCCTTTACTTTCGAAACATATTTAGCTATTTGTTTTCTATTCAATTTGCAATATTTTAATAGCTGACAAAGGAAAACACATTAGTTTTTACGGTACTGATAAAATAATTGAATAAAAGCTGCAAACATTTCAAAACATCAGAAAATTGCTTTTTGGTAAACTCTCGACTGGGGATTAAAAGTTATGCCCGTTTTCACTCATATCTAAATGAATGCCTAAACATTATAATAGCACAGTTGGAATTTAAAGTTTTTAACTCTCGGCACTGAGCCAGGCATTAGAAATCCAACTGTACGATTTCATTTCGGCATACATTTAGGTGGCGCTTATCTATAAATTAATAATAGAGCTGGTACATTAAAGCTTACTCGTGGAACTAAAACAAGTCCAAGTGTACACATGTGCCATTTTTTTTGTTTTTATTTAGAGTCATTCTCACCCAGAGCAGTGGTGGCCCAGTGGTATCGGTCCCGACTTACGAGTTGTAGGTCGTGGGTTCGAACCCAGCATGGCGCATTACTTTGTGTTATTTATTTCATCACCACTGCTCTCAAAACGGTGAAGGAAAACATCGTGAGGAAACCGGCATGTCCTAGAACAATCATATTCGAAGACATGTGTCATCTGCCAATCCGCACTGGGCCCGCGTGGTGGATTATGGCCCACTCCCTCTCTCAAGAGAGGAGGCCTGTGTCCCAGCGGTGGGAACGTTATAGGCTGATGATGATGATTCTCACCCAATACTATATTATTATTAGAAAAAATATTAAGATGGAGATATTTTCTGAACCACTAGATGTTTTAAGCGTTGAGTTGCTTACATCATTATTTAATTGATTCCAGGATATTACAAGTTATACCTGTATTCTTTCAACATAGCTATGCCTATAAATTCCCAACACCAGACAGCCTATTAATAAGTTTAATGAAGATCCATTAAAGGTAAACGTATAAACTAGTGATGTAGCCTAGAAACAATTTATTTGTATAATTATATCCAAGAAGATAAGTGTAAAACCGGTTAACCTTGAATCTCCGCTCATATAAGATCCTCTTTTGTTTGTACACACTCAACACCTAATGGAACGATCAACGAAACTATTGATAACAAGGACTTTCAACCCTATCATTAACATAATACGTGTAATAATAGACTGGAGTGACGTAACCCTTTTGTCTTTAACCGTTTCACTTAAGGCGGAGGCACAAAACGTTTATTAGTTTAATGAGAATAGCCTTGACAGAGACTATTTTTCACAATGACAGTTGATGGTCCGTTTTCGTTATTAACTGAAGCATTTGTTTGGAATTGGTAAAGGAACTGAAGTCCTTTGACCTCTAAGAATAAAATAAGCCGCAAACCTGCAACCTTATTGAAATAGGTTTTAATTAATTTTGACTAATTAAAGTCAAGTCATAACATATATACATTATAATAAAATGTTAACTAGTTTAAAAAAAAATCATATCTACTAGTACTTATGTAATTAGGCAAACGTTTTTTTTTTTAATTTTGACAGATTAATTACAATTACATCAAGTACATTTTTGCTAACTCAGTTTCAAACGGTAAACGGGCCTAGAGTATGAAGGTAAAGATATGGCTGAAAATAAAACCATCCAAAAAGAAACCAAGCCATTATTGGATGCGGGCATGCGGACAGCGAGTAAAGGGCAACTCGCTGTCCGACCATGGACCATGCCCGGGTCGACGGCGCGTCGTGTTCCACGCGCGCCTCAAAGAGCTGTCAGCAAATGGCGGGAATTTGGAGTGTTATTTACAAAAAAGTGCTTTGATTTGTTTTTTGAAGTATTAAACCAGAAATTCTGCTTTGTAATTCACCTTAATAAATTTAAAATGGACAATAAGACTTATTTTAAAAACTCTAAGTTGACGTCATTCCGTCTAAAAAAATTTTCATCTTAAATACTAATACGAAAGTGTTCATCAATGAAATCACATTAAAATAAAGGGTATTAAGAATACGCGGACGAAAGACAAGAACATGAAAGATTTAAATAGTGTAGAGTAGACAAAACAAACATAAAAAATATTTAAATCTTTCAATGAGCTCTTTAGCACGTGTAGACAGCGCTGTCGTCGAATCGAAGCACGTTCGTTTATTTTTCTTTGCTTTTTAAGCAATGGCTGACAATAATAATTATGTAGGGAACTTGTCATATTATTTAAAATCAGTCTTTACTCTTTGAACGTTTACGTTTGAAGAGCTCGTGGCTAAATAATTACAGCCGCACAGGCCGATCTTCCTGGTTAAGCCATGGTTGGTCTGTGGATGGGTGAACATCTGTCATAGCGAGTTTCCTCCGAGCCTCGGAAAGCACGTAAAGCCGTTGGTCCCGGCTGTCATTTGTAGATCTTTGACAGTCGTTACTGTTAGTCAGAAGCTCTAAAGTCTGATAACCAGTCTTAACATGGGGTATGGTATTACCCAGTTAGGCTTGCCAGGCTTGTGGAGGTCCGACAGGCAGTCGCTCCATGTAAAATGCTGATATTCAGCTGCTTATGGTTTGACTGGAAGCCGACCCCGTCCCCAATATAATTGGAAAAAGCCTAGGCAGATGATGACTCTTTGAACGTTTTACATAATATGAGCCTGATCTACTACTACTATACTATATCAACATATCGTATACCACTGATGGGTAGGAAACTCCCTCCACAATCTACTATCCGCTTATTTACATTACATCAGCGAGAGCAGTTAATCAAGCGTCATTATCATCTGACTAGCTTTTTCAAAGGTTGGGTCTGCTTCCAGTCAAACAGAATGCAGCGGAATACCAGTATAAACGATTACCTATCTGACCTCCACAAACCCTTACCACGGTAATATTATAATATTACCGTGCCCTTACTGACTAATAAGTACAATACCCATTCAGCTAATTACTAAAAATAGATCCATATTCGCTGATTGGTCCAAAAATAGTGCGCACGCGCTTAACTTGGCTTCTATTTAGTAGTCGGCGCTTCACGGATGAATGACAGCTGTCAACGTGCGACTTACTTGCTTCACACCCAATCTACACATCAGAAACATTCTGGAATACATTTTAAAACTAGTTTTTTTTTGCTACGTTAGTGTTGGTTGACGTTTTGTGAAGTGTTGCCACTTAAAAAGATTATTGAATTACTTAGTTTTATTTTTTATAAAACAGTCAGACCGACATAATTATGGCTTCAAATCAGTGATATTACAAGACTGCTAAAGAAATATGAAAATAATAACATAACACGTCTTGTTAACGGAAAAGGATGTTTAACTAACTGAGATTTTACTCATAAATTATGCTAATGCTAGAATATTATTAAGTAAATAGCATCAGAAAACCTTGAAAAAGAACACGATAAATCAGTAATTACTGTAAGAATTAACGACAACCGACTAGAACAATAAGAAATCCTTATCAGGATCTTTGCCTGTCACGAAAAAGCAGTGGCGTGGAAAAAACATGCAACACTAATTGAGACACAGTGGATGTCTGTCAAATGTCTACTGACAAAGTCGATTGGTGTTCTGCTTTGTATCCAAACGCGATTAATGTCGATTGTCGAGATATTGAACTAAATTGGAGTAAATGTTAACCTAAATATAGTAGCTTCGGCCTGCGATATCTTAAGTTTCGACCACGTGCTTCGAAATATACCTACTATTTCCTTTTGTAATAACAGTTGAAGTAGGTTTTTTATTAATAATAATTTATTGTTCAGTTAGTTCGTAATTATATTTTCAAGATCGACAAAAAGTAACCTCAGAAATTGGGGATAGTTTGACAAATGTGAGCAATGAACACTAGCGGGATTAAATTAATTTAATTCATGATTTATTTTAAGGCTTTTTGCCTTCGGCTTCTCAAACTGGGATAAAAAGTATACATCGCTTAATGGAGGTCAAACATTCAAATAAAAAAAAAAACAGGTTTAGGCGTGTAACTTTGTACAGACCAGCACATGAATCTACCTCAAACTGTTTCTTTAATAGATTTCAATCTAACCACAATGGTTAGTAAGTTGGATTAGTAAAATTTGACAGATTGCGGTAGGTTGACCTGCTGGCGGTCGAAGTTGGGATTTCATGATTAGCATGCAATCACAACTTGATCACCCTAATTTTATACAAGTTACTGACATATTATTATATATTATTAATTAATTATTGTATTATTAATTATTATTATTATATATCATATTATTCTGGCTCTAAAAGGTGACAGACAGACAATTATTTACCTAAGCATTTTTATTATAAGGTTGTTACAGCCGACGGCACGTCAGCGGAAAATCAACGAAACGCGTCGTCGCGCCCGAGATATTACCGGTGCGTTCCAAGTTCCAAGCGCGTTCACCTGCGATCGAGGTGAAGGTCAGTCGCGTCATGAACTGAACGCGCCCGGACGCAAATATCAATGTAAATATCGTAGGTATTCCCGCCAAGCCGGCCATCTTGTATTTCGGCTTGACCGGTTTTGGGATGAGACCCAGAGTTAAGTAGCGACGGAATGTCGTCTTTACTGGATTTTTAGAGACGCAGAGAAAAATTATTAAGCCTAAGAAGAGTGAAACATAAAATACAATGTGCAGTATGGATAAAGAAGACAATATTATTCAAATCCATTGTCAACGAAATAGAAACGTGAATATTTTTGGCGCGGTATTATGAATCTAAGATTTAAATCCGTGGGGTCCTAATGTTAGAGCAAGACGGCAACAACAAGAATAAATCGTAATTTTCTTGACCAATCAATCTTTTTGGCATGTTAACTGTCATCAGCTGTCAGTGCAAGTATAATAATGCCAAACGTAAAAATTGTCATTTTGACATTTTGTTTAAAGACGTCACAGAGACGGTCATTTTTTTTTAATTACGTTCTTTATTTATTCTGATAACTCCTCTAATTCTTGAAACTCTTCGCTCAGTTTTATGATTGCTAAACCGGTTCATTGTTTATCAATCCAAGTCTAGTCTATTGCATCAACGTTGGCTGACCTAATGTTAGCAAATCGTTATTACTAAGTCTGCGTAATTTACTTGTTCTGTGTTAGTGTTAATTAATAACCTATTACAGCACTGTTAAATTAATATTAACATCTTTAAACACAATTGATACTTAGACATAACGTCACGCTTGTTTGGCCTGAAAGTTTAGGCAGAGGTGTCCTACCTATCCTATTACCCTGTCCTATCCTATTCTATCCTATCCTATCCTACTTCCTACTAATATTATAAACGTGAAAGTTTTTTGGATGGATCAATGTTTTTTACACTTTCCCGCGAAAACCACTGAACGGATTTGGTACACAGATAGTTAATATACCTGGATTAACACATAGGATAGTTTTTATTCCGGTTTTATGTACCCTTGTGATAATTTTTGAGTTGTAACGGGTGAAATCGCTCGCAACAGTTAGTTGGTGATAATAGGTACATTACAATGGGCACATATTTCTGAGACATTTTCTTACGGGAAAACCCAATAAAATCCGACCTGGGGATAGAATCCAAACCTAAAGGCTAGTTGCGCTTACGACAAATAAAATGATAGTTTGAAACGTATTCATTACTCTCCAAACCAATTCATTTTAAAGCCCACTGAAACTATTTGACGTACTTCGAGTTAACAACCGAGTAAGTCAACGGAAGACGTAACTAGAGCAAATATTTTATCTAAATTCGAAGGTCGCGTGAACGAACCCGGAGCAAAAAACAAGTTATGGACTCCGTGACAAATGTCAACACCGTAAATTATGTTCTTTGTAGAACACGCTAACTGATTTAAATTAGCTGTGTGTATGAATAAACTGGAAATAATATTAACGACGGTTTACGTCACAAACTACCTACGTAATTATAGCACGAGTCCGTGAAATTTCTTTGAAATTCATTCATGTTTATCTTAAAATTTTATTTCTGCAAAACCACTCGACAGATTTTATATTTAAAGTTTCGGCGCGATATTTCAAAAACATAAAACAACGTAAATAACCCAGACTCTGATTAAGAAACCGGTTGAACGCCATCTTAAGTGGTATTTTAAAACTTAAATCCCTTTCCGCCCTTGTGAACCAGAACAAAGGTACCAATTAAGCTCCATAATCGCCAGCACCCTTATAATTAATACTACAGAAATTAAAACTCCAGCAATAAACGTACAATACTGTACAAAAAATACACAATCGTAGCTTTGTACTCTACCGAACATTCATTAAGAAGAAAAGAATTTCATATTAAAAGGCCTTCTAGGTGTTGACCTGAAATGAACTTTATTTGAGAAACGTTTAAAGTTTTTATTCCCAAGATGATGGAGTTAGCAAGATGGAGCAAGCAAAGATGGATGGACGGAACATCGTAAAAATTGAATGTTCGTCAGATTCACGAATTAGTTAATCCTTTAATCAAATATCTTGTTACAAGCATCTTAAGTTTTTAAATACATAAGAATTAAAAAAATTATTGGTTTTTATTCCTTACTTGGTAGATGTAGGGTTGATTTTATTATTGTTTGGATGGCAGTGGCGTGTCTTGAGGTTGATAGTGGTCAATATTACAGTACATGCACACACAGGACGGGAGGAGACATTTAATGAATACCTACCCCAAAAACTTAAAAAGAAATAAGAGCTACAACAAGCTTTTTAGCTTATATGAAGTCTCGCCACTGGTAGATTATAAGTTTATCAAAAAGTCTAGCCAATACTGTAATTAAATCCAATGACTTGATTTTTTCCAGTCCCCAGTCTATAGGAAAATAACTCGTATTGAACATAAAACCTCATAAAAAACTGTCGTTAATTGAAGAGCACACATACGATAGTTTAGTATGAATGTAGTTTGATAGCGTAGTGGGGACAGCTCCGAGTTGCTAACGAGGGGAAAAGTGCCTATTTCCGAGACGTAATGACGTCGTGTCAGCCTTCCAACTCGGCCAAACAGCAAGCCAGCTTGAATAGAATTCTAGACTAGATTATATTTAGACATACTGTATTCAATAAGTACCTGAATGATAAAATTTTAAACTGACGTGATCGCCAACACTAGAACTTACAACGACATGTTAAATATTAAAAAAATGGGGATACATTTTAAGAGCAACAGCCATAATATCAACACCGTCAGAGCAACCTTTTTCCCACCTTCCAACCCCGCCCTAGGTGAAACAATAAATTTACTACAGTAAAATACCTACATTATTTACTATAAGATAGATACACTTGTCTGTTTTATATCTGGTCTTCAATAAAATTAAAAATTAATATCATCTAATACGAAAAAAAAAACATTTCTTTTTATGTGTGTACCGTGTGACCACAGCTTTCTTATAGATGTCGAAATACTCCGGTCGTTTTCCTCGAAATGGGTTAGTTATGAAACACAAGCCTCCGAGCAGTTTCATCCACGTTTGACATTTTGTACTCGATTTTCCTGATTGTAATCTTCAGATTTGAGGGAGAAAATCGCAACTTGTGATGTTTCCAATACAATTTCGCCAAAAGGTTTCTTAGAAATTAATTATAGGTACTATGTAATAGGGGTCGACAACCCGCTTAGAGATAAAAAGCCTTTTCATACTGTTAATTTGTGTATGGACCTTGGATTTGAAACGGGAGGGGAAAGGTTACGGACAAAATAGAAAATAACGATTTCCATAACATGAAAGTAAGTGGGAATTTCCTTAACTAAAAATAACGTGGTTTGATCATAAAAAATGCTACTTAAAAACATAAAAGGAATAGTAGGTAAAAAATAGTGATCAAACCCATTGAGCTATTATTATTAAGTATAGAGATAACACCACGTATCACAACTATGTCCCATCCAGGATAAGTGCGCGCGCCTATGTTCATTCAGTTGTTTGACTGCTCTGTGGCGTGCTCTAGGCGCGCGCACTCATCCTGGATGGGACACAGTGGTGATGCGTGGTGTCGTCTCTATACGTAGTAATAATAGCTCAATTGGTTTGATTACTATTTTTTACCTACTTTTCCTTTTATGTTTTTAAGTAGCATTTTTTATTTTATTTTATCCATGAAGTATTATACACTCAATTATACAGAGAAAGCCTCCTAAAAAAGCAAATGGTCAAGAATTAAATTTAAACGGGATGTAGTCATAGAGCTTTTCTTTAAATCTAGATTCGAAAACGAAAACTTCGTCTGCACTATGCTCAAAAAGCCTGGCAGCACAACAATGACCACAATGAATCATAATAATTAAATATTAAGTAGAGCAAATAAGAGCGATCCCAAATTGGCAACAAATGAAACGTGGCATCGAAAATAAACACTGGAGAAACAACGAATTGGTCGGACCCTTGTCTGGTGTCCTGAGATTTATTTAAAAAGTTAGTGAACCGAAGCGTGTTTTTTAATCTGTATCCAGCGAGTGTGTACATCTACAGATAACAAATTACATTGGTACCATTATTGGCTGGGCATTGACTAGGTTTTTTTGATCTTATACACATTGGCCCATTTTTTTTATCGTTGAGAAATGATTAAATGATTTCTACTACCCAGGGCGGGACATTAGGGGTTGTCTTGACTCCAACATATTCCATCAATTTTCAATTTTAAGTTCCAGGGTCACGGTAATCAGTTTAGACAGTCATGACTCCGTTCCTGGAATTCTTCTGATGTTTAACTTCACCATTTGGAGAGCAGACATTAATAATAGTTTAATTATATTATTAATAGACAAAAATACTCCGGGTCGATTATTATTAAATACATTTTGATCAGTAACCTTTTGTAGCAACCGACACGAAGTATCAATAACTAATTTGTCAGTCACAACTTAACAAATTGTAAAATGATGAAATCGTGAGTTTTCTTGACATTTAAAGGTACTTAATTAATTAATAATAATTAATTTTACTCAAGCAGTAAGAGCACATTATGAAACAAATTAAATATTATTGATTTTCAAATAATAACTAGGTAATTGACTAACTTCAAATTGAAATGTGAGCTCGAACGTAGATAGTCAATTTATTTTGTGTAAATTATTTAAGAACCATTGTTCATAAAACGAAAAACTGAAAATTCAGACATTACCAACTGGAGTCACCTATGAATGCACACACACACATACTCCCATAGAGGAGGTTTGTGTAGTGCTTCAAGTGAAGAACGACATTTAAAAGACATCATCGACATCATGACAAATAGGCCTTTTTTTAACCTATGGGTCAAGTTTAATTACAAAATATTGAGGCGTAGATTGATTAATTGAGGTCGACCTACAAGCATATTATTATATTATTTAACTATAAAAAAAATATGATTCGAATGCGCTTGCGCAAGTGACTAGAGATGGTATCTACCTACAGTCAGCGACTAAAGTCGATTGCCGCTGCAATCAAGTCAGTTTAATTCCAGCGTCGTCTGGGTAAGCTCAGTCCTTTGACCTCAACTGGAATCAGGAGCAAACCCATCACAATTAAAATAATAAATAAACAAATGTGGTGTTCATTTTGCTTCTAGTAAGAACATTATTGTGTAAGTAATTAAGGCTTACATGAGACTCTATCACTAACCTATTCCTCACAACGAACACATATTTTGTGTCATTCATTTACTTGAACTTAAAATATATTGTAATCTGTGTACATTACAATTCACATAACGTCAAAAGATACTACAATAAGGACAAACGTAACCAATAATCGTAAAACAATGAATACCTATTGTAGGAAAAGATGCGAATATCACTTACGTAAGTCTAGACATAAGACAGGTGTCAATTTAACATCCTACAGACATTCTGCCCACAACATATTTCACACTTTCCTTACGTAAAATAAAATTTATATGCAACGGTCGTCGGAAATATCGTAGGAAACAACGCCAACTTTACTGGAATGTTTCGAGAAAGGTCCTTGACCCTAAAACTTTCTCCTAACTTTGGATACAGAGTCCGGAGTAATAAATTATGGATAAACTTTTTTTTAAGCTTTTGAATGAATATTATTATGCTTTGCGACACACTCGACTACGCGAGTGTACATGATTTAACTTTGGAATTATGATTATGGAATATGCTTTTATGATTATGAAATGTCTGTCTGGCAATTTTGTGAAATGTATAAAAATATGAAATGTCGCGATTAGGAAGGTTTGTCTGTGTCCTAATTCCAAGTACTTAATATAAACGTGAAGAATTTAGATGAACGTTTAAGGTTTCACGAAATCCGGAAAATGTACAAAATTTGAGTTCGTGGGAAGCCGGGGCAGACCACTAGTAAAGAATAATAGAAGAAGAATAATGTTTTAATAATCGACGTTAAGTATCCAGCTTTAATAGTCTGCTAGTAATCTATTTATCACAATAATTAAAATATAAATGCTTTAAGATGACATGAGTATCTTATTAAAATTAATTCGAATATAAAATTTTATGATGTAGGTATATAAAACGTGTATCAAACATTCTGAAAATTAACTACGAACTAACGATATTTAACTTTACGATAGAAGGGTAGTAGAGAGTTCAAACAAATGAATTTTCAGTGAATTTCGCTTAAAATTTACAAATTGTGAGACAGCTCTGAAACTATTAAGTAGTGCAGGTAAAACAGTGAACAGTTTCGTGAAACGCTGGAAATAAACCTGCAACTTTACTACGCGTTCATTTTGTTAAGGTACGATCTAAACTGGGCGATTTAAATAGGTGATTTTAGTTAGTGTTCTACATCATCATCTGCCTTGCCTTTTCCCAACCGTGTTGAGGTTGGCTTTCAATCTAACCTGCTCCAATCGAATACCATCATCTTCCTGCCCTTATCCAATTTTACTTGGGGTCGGCGCAACACGTTTCTTTCTTCCATATTGAATACCAATATTTAAAAAGAAACAGCTGTCTATCTGACCTTCACAGATAACTAAGGCAGAAAGACCTTAATGTTCAAAGATGAAAAGTAAAATTATTTCACCTTCTGTAGCAGGTAATATTTCAAAGGAATGCCACAATAAATCTAAATAATGCCCCCAGTGAAGAAGATCGCAGCAATATCGAATGAATAAAGGAGAGTTGATTTTTTGCGACTAACCTAAAAGGGTACCTTAAGTACGGAACCCGCAAACATTATCGTGAAGGCACGGACCCTTCCCTTAAGGTGAGCACTTTTATATGCCCATCAAACCTTACGAGTACAATAAAACACGATTGTTTTCCATTAACATCGACGTCCAACGCCCCCTAAACTAAAAAAAAATGTACGAACCATTTTATGTATGAGCTGCGATGATGTAAACAATTGTCGTGCAACACGCCTTAATCGAAAATCAATGAATCGAGCGAAACAGATAGGTGGGACAAATGAATTATTTGAACAGAGTCATATTTAAAAAGAAAAGTTATCGATAAATTGCATCCTGCTAGCATTTTCTATTACAATGTCCGAGCGAAGCTTAAAGCATCCGACAAAGACGAAAACCTCCAACGCGTGACAGCGAAAATATTTCAAAGACACTATAGCTTCATACGATAGGTACAAAAGGAGGGTGTTCACTGAGGAAAATAAAATTTATTTACATTTAAAAAGCGTAGCGGAATCCTTGTCAATTCACTGCCGTCCATCAGAGGGTCGAGCGAACAAATAAAATGAGATCACAACAGTACCCTGCTTGCGACAACAATGAACTGGGAAAGATCTGCTTTGCTTTAATTAAAAGTAAATTGTTCGTACAAGCATTAAGCATTTAGATGAGAGCTGTGAACAACAGTAATTACTGTTGTCATCGTCAACGGCACTCGATAAAAACCGATGGAGATAGAATGGTCTGTTCTTGCTCGAATCTGGCACAGTGGTACGCTAGGAAAACCTTTACTTATGAGCAGTGAGTGACTGGAAAGGAGGACACGTGAGCACCTGAGCACAAACAGTCATCACTTCTATTAGAATTACGATCATGAATCTAGAAAGGAAGACGATTCTGTCTGTCATGCTATCTATTGACATCTTGTTTACCATCTATGGAAACTTCCAATACCTGTCTTTTGACAATGAGTCATACGCACCAACAAAATCATAACAGGCAATGCTTAAGTGTTACTCAAAAGTTTTCCATAATCATTTTTACATATTCATCGCGATGTCAGGGTGCGTTGGAGTCGAGACGTCTGTACGAATTTGAATAACAAATGGCTGACATCTGCATGTTTCTAGCGGGGATTCCACTGCCTCCCTCAAATCCTGATTCAGGGAAACAATACTGGTCCCTTATGAAAACTGACAAGAGGTCATAACTTGGGTTTAAAGCATTTATCATGCTGGGAAACAAATAATAAAGTCGTTGGCTGTGATTGTTGCGACAGACAATGATACTGGAATAAATCGCAAAGCAATTTTCTTCGAAATAATAGTAGGTGCATTAGGAAGCATTATCGCGTGTAAAAGGTAACTCCGTGACACAGAGGCCAGGTAATCAAGGCTAGTTAGCAGATAAGTAACAAAGACAACTTATTATAAAACAAAGTAAAAAGAATCATCTAGCTGCGGCATTGAGGTTCGAATTTGTTCTTTGCTTGTCAAATTGTCGGGAGGTCATCGGTCTATACCAATAAATACTTAGCTCTTACGTCACCGGCTGCCAGACATACGCGTCTTGAATAACAACGATCTAACTCTTCAAGTAAGAACTATAATTAAATTTTCCACACGTGCGACCACAAGTCCGAATAAAACCAACTCGGAAACATCAAAAACTGGGGGTTTTCACAAATTAATTTAACGAAAGAAATATTCAGTAGTGCTGCTCCCATCCCGATCATAATTCACTTCTAAGGTATCGAAAAGCAGGGAAACTGGGGTCTGTAATCCTCCAGACGCCGATTAATTTCGAGGTTGCGGTACCACTTAGTTATAACCGCAAGAAAAGCAACGGGCTGAATAAAATACCTGGTTCTTTTTTGAATAATTCTTCATAAGAGTAGGACTTTGTTCTGCTAAAGTGAACTAATCCACAATGTGTTTGTATGATTCTGTTCAATATATTAAACTATTACAGTAGTATTCTATTATATTGTGACAGTATAGGATATGCTTTCTTGTGAAATCAGACTCATTTATAAAATATCCTAACAGTACAGCTAAAATTATAACAAGTAAGAACTAATCCAGAAAACAAGTGTGGGTTAAAACTTTTTAGCATAACTAGTCCTCATTTTGCGTTTCAATATCTCGTTTACTCGTAACTTCGACGAAAAGCTTCGACGGCTCGTTTAAAATTTCTTTAAAGTTTAAACTTTTCCTTCAAGATTTCTTGTGTGGTTTGAAAGGCACGAGTAATGTCGTAAGAGGCCTCCGCCGCCATTTTGCAACATTACGACTGTGATGAGACGGCAAATTGCTCATTTGTCTACCGCGACACTTGCAAAAGCGAGCCAAGATTGTGTGTACTAACCTTTACCTAGAAAGAGGTTGTGCAACGTCCAGTAAAATTATAATTATTCTCCAGCTAGAAAAAAAAAGTTCAACTATTGAAGAAAAAAAATGTTTTCAGTAAATAAGCAAGCGTATGATGATGTAATTAATTAAATACGACCTTAAACGCAGATGTAACCACGCACAACGTTAACTTATCTCATAACTGAAATGAAAAATCAGACTATTCTAAACAAAATACTATTTAAATAAAACAATGTGAAAGTACATCCGGTTAAAAACCTCATAAAATTACAAATGTAGGAATAATGAAAACCAACCAAGTGAGTCGTCATCTGGGAAAAAACCGACACTTAAAGATGCCTTTTGAGTGCCAGGGGTTTCAGTACTTTCAGCCATCTTATCCACGTCGAGAGCAACGTCACAATACCCTGAAGCGTTCGTCCTGAAAAACGTTAATTGCACGACACCGACCGTGGTGAGGCCCCAGCGTCTATCTCGCAATGCAACCAACATTCCAACCAAACACAAAGCAAAATCAACCTTAACTCTAAACCAATACACCATCATTCAGGAAAACAGGCCCAAGTATTTAGTATACTTTAAAATGAACCTCACTTAGCACCTGAAGGCATTAACGATTTAAAAAATAAGAAATAAATAGTGAAAATTTTGCAGGAAAATATGATTCGAGATCAAGTCTCAAGCGCTCTTCAGTGAACGTAAAATAAGTGGCTATTAAATGTCTCGATTTCATGCTTGTGCAAAATTAAACAATTGACTGGAAAACAACATAGATTTCAATACCTTAATCTTTGCATTTTATTTTGTCTTTTATAGAAATATTATACTGATTTTCGATTGAAATATTATTTCATACTTTATTGCATATTTACCTACTTAAGTTTGCTTTATAATTATTATTTTCCAGAATGTTATTCTAATTAGCGACACTATCGAATGGTGTAAATAATACAGGGTGTGTTTTATTTTTATAAAATTCCAGTCCTGGCCAGAATTAGACTGTTTTCTAAAACCAGTTACAAATGCAGTTTTAGCTTTCGTCAAAATCGATCTCGAGACTCCTTTTAGTATTTTTCAATATTTCTCATAGTTTCGTATATACACATTCACACCCAATTGAAAAAACTCTGTAGGTACAACATTTTTAAGAGTTCTCCAACGTTATCCGCATCTGAGTTGTGGATGAGTTTATAAGCATTTAAAATCACATACACAGACAGCCAGATCCGGACCATCCCACCTACCACACAAATATTTTTCCGTGCGGAAATCGCACCCGCAAAACGCAACACAGCACAAATTATTATCGAAACAGCTTATTCTTTTTTCGCGATTACGATATACTTAAGCCAGAGAAATAATTTGTAGGTAACAATTTTCAAGACAAGTCATTTTAAACAGTAGTCTAAGTAAAACTACGAGAGAAAATCTTCACAATACCTCTGTTACAACAAACGGGTTAATACTTAAAGCGCTCAACAATAAAGTTTTTGTGTCCACCGGAAATAATGAAGGAGTGAGACAAAGAAAAATAATGACGATGAACTCCCCTAACAAAAGAATCGGCCAGTAAACTGTAGAAAAAGACTGCAGAATGAAAACCAACCTTATGTAGGTTAGTTAAAGAAACTTTAAAAGATATAATGGAATGAAAAATAACAGAAACGAAATGAGGGACATAGGAAGCGAGGGAAGTTTGGACGTCAAGAATGAAGTTGACGTCAAGTAAACCATTAAAAAGTTACGTAATTATTTTTTGTTTGTTTATTCTTTGGCGACCTATTGACCTACCTGGGTGTCGCATTTGGTAGAAGCCATGATCGTGAAACTGAAAGTACTTGGACGAACTACAGTTGAAGTTATTGAAATCTGATGGAATGGAACACTTTTGTTTACATAACAATGAACGTCTTAAGCTTGAAAGTTTTTTTTCTAAATTGATAAGTCTAATAAAAGTAAATGAACAGGAAACAAAACAACACATAAACATAACCGTATGTATCTTAAGTCGAGTCGTGTGACATCTTAACATAATTCGAGTCGCAAAGCTTCCCCAAAGTCACATTGTTAGTACTCTCATTAGCCGGGTGTTAAACATGGACCCGAGCAAGTTAATATCTCTACAAGACACCCACCGCCATCAACAAATAAGTTACATATAAAACGATCGGAAAACGCCTTTAAGAAAATCCCCACAATCATTGTCAAGTGAAATAGAACCTAAACACAATTAGGAATAGGATTCGTTCTCGACCAAGCGTGTAACCAATAAAGGGAACGAACGGCGCAACAGATCCCCACGAATATGTTCGCAGGCTCACTGCGAGTTACTAACACTCGCAATTCATTTTGTGAACTGAATATATTATACCCTGATAAAAGATAAAGCACCTTTCGCCCTCGGAGTAAGGGTGAATATCAAAAAGAACTGATGTCGTAGAAATAAGCGGGAATTTTCTCGCTAGCTCCAAATGATTTTCACCCTTACTGCTTACTGAATAAGTCGAAATTCATCTGGAAGAGCATTTTTACAAATCCCAAATCGCGATCATATGGCAAGGCTGACGATAAATATGTTCGGTGTATTGAAATCTTACACTGTCATAAGAACTCGTAAATTGATCGCGAAGAAGTTAAGTAACTTTATTTGTTAAACTTTTATCACTTTGGAACATACTTTCAGGGTTGTCTGGGCAGGGCTTTTGAGTATTAGCTGGGAAATTCCCAGCAGAGTTCACTGATGTTGATCTATTCATTCATCTTACATGAAAGATACAACGATGTGAGAATATTGTACATTATCAAGTGAACAGGAAAAAAGAAGTTGATAAAGTCGACCACGAGATATAATAAAGATAAAAGAATTCTTTCAGTGACCAGCAATACGTGTTTTATGTACCTATAACCATTACAGCAAAATTGATTTCAATTTTATGGTTTCTGCTCCCCTGAATCCAATCATTGTTATCGCTTTTGTATGCTGTTAAAATATAATGAGTATGTACGCAATTTAGATTGTGGCCCAAATATCTCTTTAATTTTAAAGACGTCTTTCAAGAAGTCACTTTGCCGTAACCTCAGGAATGCTTTTATATTTTATGTCCTATTCAGTGCGAGATAGCAATAAAATATGCATATCTTGATATTGTTATTTTTCATGCCTTTAAAGGGACCTCTGTACAAAGTGATTATATCATTCCATTGATTCGAGGAACTAATTAGTATTCCATTAGCTGTTTGCTGACCAAACAAGTCACACAGACACTAAGGCATTATCTGTAGTTATGAAATCATCACCATTCTCGTAGATAAAAGGTAAATTAATCATAGGCCGAGATGTTCCATAAGCTAACTACTTACTTTGCTATAAAGAATTAATGAAAAGCAATCGTGACTTGAGTGGCATAGACACCACCACAAGTCGTGGTAAAGTATTGGCAAATGTCCTGACATCTGCGCATCTGATGATTTTATGGCTGCATAAGTAAGCGGAGTTAGTAAAACTGAATTTTGAACTAAACGTAAATACGTTTTTATTTTAGTCTGCGATGTTGTGGAAGATCATTTGAACTTTATTGCCATCGCAAACAAAAATAAAATTGAGTCCGACCAAGACTAAGACGAAGAGGGATCGACTCTCTATATGAGGATTTTGGGGATAATTTTCTTTGACAGGATTCCTCGTGTCGTAATCATCAAGCACAAATACAGCTGCAACTTACGCTTAAGAACAAAAGGTCATTTACAATAATGCATTTCGTTCAAAAAAACCAGAATTGTCATGTGATGACATACAATAAAACTCAAACATCACTCCCAAAACATAATAAATCGAAAATCGATTACGTCCAAGTGTTGAAGACAAGACAATAAGTATGTAAACCGGTGTATGCAATATCAATCTGGAAGCTGTAACACGTTGGCACAGGCTGGCGTTGGTCCCGACGCTCAGTCATGGATCCTTGCCAGACCGATGCCAACCCGACGGTACTACGAGCGGTAACTACCTACGTATCGTAGTACTACTTGACATCAAACGTTAATTACCGCAAATAGCTTTGGATATAAGGTTAAGATCATGTCTTGAAATGTTTACGGAATTTCAGACCGGTTTTTGAAGCTGTTTCGAGGAAATAGGAGCGTGAAATGTTTATGGATTATTTTTTAGACTGTTAAAGTGTCTGTCTTTAAGCAAATCGAAATGTAAGTTGCAGCCTTGATAATTAATTTGTGGTTTTTAATATTTGTAACATTTGCTAGAAATGTCGTAACATGATAGAGGTAACATCATAATAATAAGAAAGTGAAGAATTCATAATTCTTGTGCAAAATTTTTATACAAAGTCGTCATAGAGTGGACTAAATAATGAGTTAACACTTTTCGTCGAACTTAAACGATGCAAAGTATCAGGACCCGCGCACAACTTCACAAAATAAAAATCTGCCGCCAGAATGACAATTCGATTAGGAAACGATGTTGCCGCTAGCACCTCCGCCATTGCAATCCCGCCAAATTAATAACAACCCTAACTAGATCGAGCAAAAGTTAATAATCAAAATGAAACGCAAAGGACCTCTAGAGACGAAAATTCTTTGGCAGACATATGGGCCTAGGATAGACGTGAGTAAATAAAAGTCTGAAGATACAAAGTTAACTAAGTTGATGATAGGATCGATCATACGGCGGCGTTGCCTTGCCTTATACCCCTCGGGCATACATCTCTCGGATTCCATGTAACATAAGATACTCTAGTCTAGAAATACTGCCACATATAACTGAGTAACGTAAAAGGTAGATAAGATTACGTAGGTAGAAGTTTTACTGCAGTTTTTTTGTGCTAAGAGGTCACAGTCAATCATTTCTTGAAGTCGTTTGACATAACAATGGAGAGTAAAAAGTTAATAAATCATTGTGTTTCGAGTTTGTGACAGGTTGCCAACCCATCTGTGTTTCCAATAATAGCTTTGGAAAAGAGTTTTCTAATATACTTACCAACAATCACACTGTACTAAAATTTACAGCTAGAAACATGTTGACATTGCGGGGATATGCGTTTTTATCCACTGCGTACACGTAGCGTATGACTATGGAATCAATCTCGATCATATCAAAACATTTCTAAGAAGAAAAACAAGAACAAGCTTACCAAAATAATTGCAACAACAACCTTAATAACTAACACACCCAAACACGTTCTCAGAAAATCCCCGACAAAAAACGAAATGAGAGACGAACAAAAAATAAAAGAACTAACACACTACACAAATCCCATTCGAGCATCTCAGAAGTAGAAATAACGCACGAAGTAAAGGTAAAGAAAATAATTGAAGGACATTTGCTGCTCGCGGTGGCTGCCAGGGTCATTCTCTTTGATTGCCATCTTGAGGGTCCCCGAGACCCCAATACGAGGCAACCCTAGGGAACGTCACTCAAGTACATTTGATATTCGTTTCCGTCACTACAATTAGGGTGAATATGGACTAACTTTCTGTTATTGTTTTAGGTGTGGGAAATTGTGATAAAATAATTCATTTGTCGCATTTGTTGAAGAAATTGGGTCAGTAGTAACACGCGATTTTAATAAGAAACGCCACATTTTCTAATTGGTGTTTTAAAACGTCGTCTTAAAGTAGCTACTTTACATGTCCTTAATGCAAATTTTTGCTAATTAACTACTAACTTAAGTAAATGCGTGTTTTAATGACGAAATGCATGTCAGTAAGCGGTCAAACGATCAGTTCTAAAGTCTGCAATAATTTATGATAATGTTTTCATTTTGTGCAACGAGTTTGAGCGTGCTCACCAATCACGATTTTGTACTTACATGTAGTAATACAGTGTACCTCTAATACTAACAGTTTTACAATAAAATGCATACATTTAAATTAATTCACGATTTCAATTGCCTGTGAAGAACAATAGTTAGTTTTCCACGAACCTAATTGAATTTTCGACACGTCTAACCGCTTTGGATTAACTCAGTCACTTAACGCCCATGTTTGGGTAGTTTTCTCAAGCAGAAATAATCGACTCGATAAAGCTTTGACAAACGTCGCCCGGGTGTCGTCCTTCATTCAATCAAATAACGTGGAATTACTATCAGACGTCGCAAAGTCCCCCTCCCAGGAAATGCATCATCTTCATTCCTGTCCATCTTGCACATTCTAGAATTGGATCGAGGAAGCGAACGCCATAACTACCCAGTTAGTAACTTACTGGTCGATAACAATTTGTGGTTAACAATCCATGAGACAGAATAATTTTAAAACATATGGTTTGTAGATACGAAAGTGGAGATGAGCGGTAAGTTTTGAAGGACTGTTGCTAAGAAAATCAAGCTTGCTGCAGTGGTGCATATAAAGATCCAGAAAGGCACTAAAGCGTGACATACATATGGTCCAGAAACTAACTAAACTAACTTAAATCAGACCTATTTAAGCCTAGAGAGATCAACTCCCATATCTAACTCATCAAAGTGAACTGTCACAAAAGTTTCTTGTATCAGATATCATTTATCTTTCGAACAAATAGGCCACGTTCTACTCAAGATAAAACACCGTATACCATACGGTAAAGCATTCAAAGTGACGTTGTATCGATTCGTTCATCATACGCTCACATCCGACTCTTGTCTCTCGTCCTCCCGTTCCATATCGTCGAACAACAATATAACCACGATGTGGTTGACACAACACCACGCTATAATGGAGAAACGTAATCAAAAGAGGCTTAAACCAATTTGAGCGATTCCGTATTGGAGTTTTAGGGTCGAAAATAGAAATGGGGTATTGTTGGGAAGTTTTTGGTCTAAAGCCATTTGGGTATTGGTCTTAATGTTCTGCTTGAATTGTTTATTTATTTTATTATGAGTATTATGCTGTCATTCTGCAGCCTTTCCTCTGCATCTTCCACTTTTTACGATCTAGTGGGACTGTAGGAAAACATCAAAAAAATTTTTTTTTTATATTTTTTAGGCCTGTGCTAACACTAAGTCGCTGTGTCCTGAAACAACATGGTCAGGCAACTCAGTTACCTCAGCGAATGGCATTTTCGACAGTGTATTACGTATTCCACTGCCGTCAATTCAGGCAGGTGTCCGTCTGAACGGTTTTTTTGACTTGATGTCAAAACATTTTAAAACTACCCACTTATTGTTTGACGTTTTCTTGATCAGTCTGACTCCGAACACAATGGAATGGAATGAACTAAAGTCAAACTGAGCGTGTAATCCGCCTCTTGCGATTAAAGGAAGCTGATGATCTCCTGGTGGAAAGGCAATCTACCGTTCTAACGTGATGACTCTCAAATCAACTAGAAATTTCTAATCTTTGTTTTATCGGCACATCATCTCATCGGCCCTGTTTAGCTGTCCTATGATTACATCTCCCCCCTCACAAGGTAATCAGCAGACAGGAACGGTTTATTGTGGTGCAGGCACCTGTCACTAGTCATGCACAATTTTGATATTTATCGATGGAGGGTACTATGTTGTGTCTATTGTTTCAACCTTGGTAAAATCAGCAATCGGACTGGTTCTTTCTTCCTCTGTTTGCGCTCTTTGTTTAAGGAAGTCGCTTAAAGTAAAACTTTCTTAATTAATGTATATCAAAATTAATTTGAGGTTGTCTATCTTTTATTCAAAACCCAAAACGTATTCCGGGTTGGTTAATCAATGAGGATCATTTATCAATCAAAATCATAACTTTGTTTTCAATCCCATTTGTCTACTTCCGCATTGATTAAAATAGAGATTGGCCTAAATTAATTTCACCAAACAAACAAGAACATTAAATAAAGTGGTTTAAATTTAAACTTTATCGTGTGGAACTTCACACAAATAATATAATCGAATACGTCGGGATCTCACACGTTCATTTATTGATTTCTTCGCCAACAACCCGAACTTAATTAAATAAGTAATAAGATCAAGTTCCTGCATAACTAACACGTATTAATCCTCGGGAGACGCGACCTCCTTAATTCACTACCACTGTTTTACCATACAGGCTAGAATAGTTCGTAACATCATTTGTTAGTGCAATTAACGTAAGCGTGGTTTAAATTCAAATATGAATGAATGCATTACTCCACGTGTTATGGAAAAATGACTCTTAGTGCTAACGTTGTAGGGTTAATTTAAATTAATGTCGGAACAAAGTCCCGCTGTGGAACGGACACAATACAGTGAACACATCAGAGCTAGTGGCTCTGTTACAGGAATATGTAAAGCGTCCCTAGGGTGTCACCACACGGCAACATGTTACAATGACGTTTTTATAGCTACATGTTCATACTGCCATACAAAATCATGCTTTGTCTAGCCCTACTGTACAGTAAGTCAAACAAAACAATTTCCGACATGAATAGCCATTCACGCAACGTTATCAATGTTGCCTCTCAAACATTTACCGACTACGTCATTATTTATTAGAGCCTTCGTGACAAAATTGGAATAAAAACATGTATTTATTAGCAACAACTGTTGTGTTTCCGACGAATCAACGATTTGTGACTCGAAAATATTCAATGGTCGACCCTGAATTCATCAAATGGTTTTTGTATGCGGTTCCGTCCAAGGCCAAGTTAATTAGGAATCTAAGATACGGAGGTTATTAACACCGACTATAATATAATACATAGTATTTCGGTTTTAAGTCACATACAGGGGCAGCAGTAATTAGTAAGTTAAGCCAATTATAGTAACTTATATGTGTTCCTTTGGCAGCGTGTTGTGTTAAATTTTGTTAGGAGAATGTGAGAAAATACGTGTGAGTACCTATCTTCCCTTTAAAATGTAATAGCGGTTCACTTGTAACAGCAATTTATTGGACAATTTGTATTCATTAACAAAGTGAGAAAGGCTCAATAGGTGTTCGTAACCAGGATTTAACGTCTTAGTTCCCACTGGGAGTGACGGCGGCTCTTGTTCAGGGAATTTTCCGAAACATTCCTGGGACGAATTCCGGCAAAAGTTGGGCAGAGCATCGCTTAAATAGGATGGCGATTGTGTGCGTACTTTTTGGGGGTTTTCGTCGTACATACTTCTCACTCATTCCAATCAATTTGTATTCATGTTACACACATCTACAATATAGGTGACAATAGACATACACACAATGATATTTGACTAACTAACATAATCGTATTATATTAAGTCTCCTAATTGAATTATTTGCTTATTCCAAGTTCAATGAACATTAAACTCGGAGATATCCGAACCAGTCTGTTAGCTACTAAGACTATACATTAGTTAGGAATGCTACTTGCAAAGCCGTTAAATAATGTACCTGATTACCTTTGCAAAATGTAACCCAGTAACCATGGCCTCCCACAATGTCGTGCGAGCAAACACGCCGGATGATATCATCAGGGTATTTCACATCGCTGACCATAGCATCATCTGTTATTTATTATTGCAACCATTCTTACTCAATGCCCTAACAATACAGCATTGTCAAATACGATTTCAAAGCATGAAATTAGTGTCATACCTTGACCACGAGACAGTCCCAGCTGAAATAGAGTTACTCGTTAATTAGCCTATTGGCCTAATTCATTACATATCTTAGACATCGTGTGAATAAAAACATTAAGAACGTCTTGAATTTTTATTGCTGTAATAAATTCTTAAACCATTGTGTGTTCGACATTGGAGTAATTGCGACAGAATCTCTAGAGGGGTATTCAAAGTAGCTGTGTTGTAGAAATGCTTGTTTAAGTAGAAAATTTAATATCGCACGAGGCAAGGCATCGCACAATGAATCGTGCCGGTCCCACGACCGCTGCTCGCCCGCATTCAGATTCATTAACAAGGCTAACCATTGTTTATGATTCACAATCCATACACACATTCTCCTCGCTAACACTGTATTAAAAGAAGGACTCTGTATACATGTTTATCAGTATAAATCATAACCGAATGAGAAGCAGCTGTCTTATCTCCGAGTTTTATATTTCCAAAACGTTGTTTGCCAATTTCATTCTTGCCTTCCCAGAAAAGAGTTATACGAATCCCGTCGGGACGCTTCTCGTTTTCAAATCATAAACAGGAAAAGGAGTTTTAAATGGAAAGTGTTCGGAGTCACGGGAGATTTGTTCCCATCAAAGATATCCCTCTAATTGGGAGGAAACCGCTGAGAACATGATATATTATTAGTAGGTATTGATCTTTGAAGAGGGAACATATATCATGATTACCGACATCCTGATAAATTTGTCATATCACTGACATATTGACAGATCCCAGATAGATAAATAATTCGGAGCTGATAAGTCGAGAGCTAAAAGTGATAAGAGATCAGAAACACACACGTAAATTCGCATCAAATTTTACAGTTTTGCGGACTCTTTCGATGTGAGATAATCTTTAACGTTATAACAAATATTCATTAAATTGTATTTTAGATTTAAAGAATAAACTACTAACAGTAACTATCCAATGCAGAGACATTATGATCATTTCCTGTTAACGATAGAGTAAATGTAATCGATTTTTGGAAGACATCCAGTTTTTTTTCTCGTAACTAATTCTTGCGGCTGGCACTAGTTATCACTGAATGATATTTGATTCCTCCTACAAAATTAATTCTATTTTTAGGGAGTTACATTCGTTCTTTTGATGTAAAGACTGACACGAGAAATATTGAGATACATATAAAAAACATGGCCGTTGTTCCCAAAGACAGCGATGATGGCACGAATGTGAATTATTTTAAAGTAGGTAATGCAAACTGGGGAATTGTATGCGGACGTTGACAGAATCCGAGTAGTTCTGTTTCGATAGTTATAATACTAATCACGTTCTATATTTGTAGTTGAAATCTTGAGTCTGCAAGTGAAGGTCACAGTCTCGATCCGTCACGTGGAGCCGGTCATTTTAAGCCATTAACCGATACGCTCCATGAATCACACACTCAATGGTTCCCCCTTACGCTTACGAAAACGTCTTGTTACGAGACTTAATAACTCCCAGATTCGTAACATGTAACGAGTTTCAGATGATTTTTAAATTAACATTTTATGTAGGAAAGCACTCCGCATTACAGGCTACGTATGTTAATTTAGATGGGATGTAAGAAAATATTTCGTTGGAATTGAAGAGAAATGTAGTGAATGTGGGGCGTTCGTGAACACAAATATCTTTCCCCGCAGAAGCTTAAACAAAAGAAAGTCAAGATAAAATATTAAATAATACTGCCATCTATTTCTGTGAGTGCACTAACTGAAATAGATGGAACGGAAATAATTTGGGATGAGCAAACGATCAGAAATATTTCTTTCATGAATCTGGTTTAATTGTGATGAATATTATGCTTCTCTGTGTCTGTGACATTTTTATTAGTTACAAACATAGATCTGTTAGCCTATCATCTAAATAATTTCCGCAAAATATTTTTCTGCAAATTCAATTTGCAAAGTGAAAGATTCATTCGATGAGCGGAATATGCTGTTAACCTAACTAGACATGTGCCGTCGAAGTATCAGTTTAGTAGTTCCTAACTAATTTACGTCAAGCTCCGGTGCGAAGGCGCGAACTTGTGATCGCTACTTATTCGCCCAATTATAACTTCGACCGCATTACATTTACACCCTCATTATTAACGAACGCGTTTAATGACTCCCTAACAAATTAATACTCTACAAAGTTAACAACTTTGGAAAAATGGGGCGAAAAATTAACTGAAAACGGATATGTTGACCGTCGACCGCGATTATTACAGCACCGTTTGGAAGGTTGCCTCTATTAAAATTTGATTTGGACGCTTGAATTTAATTATGTTTTGTTTTAACCCCGACGTTTGACCCAGACTCGAAATGGCGCCCATCAATTTTGCAGACGAACCAAAAATCATGTATGAAATCTATTTCTGTTCGTGGTTTGACGTAGATATTTAATTAAAATCACATTGTCTTTCTTCAAGTAATGCTCTTACAGAAGTAAATCCTATTACAGACAGCGGTGAGCAAATATTGATCTTATTATAGCAAGTAGGGAAGGATTATGTATAAGAGCTTGATAATTAGAGAGATAACCTCCTTAACAATCCACGGATCCTTTATAAACAAACCCGAGACTCAATAAACAATCAGATCCTTGCGACCTACCCGAATATAAAACCGTATTGCCAAATCGATACTAATCATTGTTGTGTATGTGAAATGGGTTTTTAAATTCGTATGCGATAACGAAAATCGATTTTCAACCGATTTTTATTAAAAAATCAAATTACAAGGGCTCTTTTCTTGGGATAACATTATCAGGTTAATAGGAAAACCAGTCAATGTATTAACAGTTTGATTTTTCACGCTGATAATGGCTACCGGAGAAAATATTGTTGTACACAGGTCTGCTGTATTGGATTAGAAATCTACGAATGCTCATTTACGATTACAATTGTTGGGTACAAGTACTTGCATGAATTTTATCGAGCAAGTATTGCACACATCTTGTTAGTGCTTGAGTCGTAATAAATTCTGGTTACGGTAGAGAGAAACGTACAATGTACCCACATGCTTATGCTTCAAGTAGCCACGTTCTTTTAATATTGTTATAGCTCTCTTTTTATTAACTTTAGCTTTTTCTACGGTATTGTTATAACACTTCTAAGTAGTCGATACTATTCCAAGTTTCTTGGAACTTACTTCATAAATTGCATGCGTTTTTGGGAAAACTGTTGAAAAAAAAGAACACTCATTGCAGTGTTGTGCCTTGTGTTTGCTTGTTATTTTAAAGAAAACCTAAGTTGAAAGCACCATTACATGCTTTGTCGTCTAATACCAAAAAATAATTTATCTATAGGCAGGGATTTCTGAAAATATGTGGTAACTCCATAGTTGGCCAAGTTTGGCCCTTTTGTCTTCCAACTTTACCTAGCTAAAGGCCGATGTTAAGGCCCCTAAGTACCAGGGGACCATAAAACGTCTATCCACGCTAAAAAGCACCGAAGCAGATCTTTAATCAAGCAAGCGACTGTTTGTCGCTCTGCTCCTCAGGGACGAATCCGCGACATAAGTTATAGCGCCATCAATGCCAATTGTTAAATTTATAGGCCATTATTTTATTGTTTAGTTAGCCAAGAGTATATTGACGTTACGCTACATGGCTGGGCATGACGTCAAACAAAGCTAAGGCGTCATCCACATCCGACGGATCAAGTAATAATAGAACAAACGGAATGGATTACTGAGCTTTAGTACATGTTTACAGTGTGTGAGGTGGTGGGTACATGGATATGTTCTCTTTTTGCCTCATTGCGTCGGGATTATATTTGTTCGGTTCAAGAATTGATTTATATTTATGGGACTTGTCAAGGACGACCATTTTCCATCAATGCAAACTGATCAGCGACCGCGCAGTTTTACCAAAAAATAGGTAAAATTGTATAATATTTGTTTACAGCAATGTTAATCTGAAAGGTTTATTTTCCTCACAGAGAAGTTTGTCTAACGGCATACAGCTCGCAATCACAGCATTTGCCGCACCGTTAGAAATGTTCTGCATATGAAATATCGGTAGCGATATTGCCATTGACGTTCGCCATTTATCTAAAGATGTGGATAGATCGGAAGTTGCAAAGCGGGTTTTACTGACTGATCGGCATTTGCCGATATAGTCTCTTGTTGTGTTTTAGTCAAGAGCTAAAATGTAGTATCGGTTCCAAGAGTTATTGATATTTGTAACCTGCAAATAAAGTTAATGTACTTTCTCAAGGGTCAGGACTCCTGGTACCTTGAAATATGCGGAAGTGCGTTACTCCCTTTTAAATAAATAATCCAAACCTTCCACACACTCTGTAGGTGTTACGTACCCCACAAATCACTTACACAAACATTCTTCTCAAACAGCCGTGGGCCATTCAAATATTTGTGTCCTTTTACAAAAATCGAACTGGCAAGGTTTACGGGCCCTGAAGGGTGTAGAGGGAGGGGTTCCGCGGTAACGCCATCCATTATCCAAAAGCCAGCATATTATTGATGGCCGCGGTTTGTGCACTCGACACACCTATCAGCCTTCTATGCTAGCCTGGTACCTTCACATGGAATTGTATATAGCAATCAATTACAATTCAGTAATAGTGACGTAATTATGCATTCTGGCTTCTACACCAATATCCGTTTCAAAATACTTCTATGACGAGTATGACTAATCCATATACATAATCGTGTTTTAAATCATGGCCAGTTCGCACGAGTAAATATTAGAAGTCAGATTCTTGAGCTTAGGAACACATACCTACACCAGGTATTGTACGAAAGAATATGAACGATTCCTGGAAAAAACTGTTCAACCGACCGTGCTACCTTCCGTACCATTATCAAGAAAATACGGCTGCGTAAAACTTTGATATCACGCCAGATATAGAGATAGCCTCAGTAATAAGAGATACTTCAAGAAAATTCATGATTTTGGGCTTATGAACAATAAATAAGAAGCGAAGGTGAGTGCTCAACCGGATAGGAAAAACTGAGAACGAAATGGTCTTTAATAATTTATAAGGTCTTAACAGGGTCACAGATATTTAACTATAAACCCAAATAAAGCCTTAAAACTCCCGACGAAGCCGTGAATAGAAATTTAAAAGCTTGACTTACGGTAACACTTTCTGCACCGGCATATTGGAGTAAGTAACTCTTTCAGTGGCGCATTGGTCCGGCGAAATTCTAATGTGCACCGGGATTCATGGGCGACTCGCAATGTATAATGTGAATACGGGCTTAAGAGCCCGTTCAATATGCGTGGAGGAAGGCTAAAAGCATAGCGCCATAATATTCCGCACGATCCCAGCTATAACCCGATTTCCAGACTATTAACGATTACAGCAGGAAGGAAACATATTGTTCTATATTCATGTTACTGTCTTCTCCCGCCTTCACGGCAACAATACTTGTGGCGTATATTGTGTAGATCATACATAATACAGACCCAGTATCGTATTGTAATGTGAATGGAGTTGTTTCAAATTCATATGGAATTTCTCGACCGTTTCAATATCTATATTTCGCGTAAAGATTCCTCATATTCACACTGGAGTTCCTACAAAAGCGATTCAAAAAGTCTAGCCCACGGGGATTGTGTCTCTTGCACTAACAAAACCTTGTTTCGGTGCCTATGTTCTGCGAATAAATGCGATCTGAATATATTATCGGGCGCATTACGTACGATTCGCTTGAGGCGCGTATCTACCCGGGGCTACAGAATTCAGTTGCACACTTTTCCAACTTCATCCTCGCCTGGTACAAAAGACATCTCTTTTATAGTGCACAAGTATTATCAGGCGCCGAAATATAATACAAAATGTGAAGAACATTTTGTAGGAACAGTATAATGGCTTTGGAGCGTTCAAATAAAGTTGGTATTAAGATTGGAACGCCGAGAGTTCGAGTCAGTTCAATTTGGTCTTGTTTGAAGATTTGGCAAAGCTGGCCTATAGTTGGGGTTTCATCGAATGTCAAAACACTACGAGCTGAGCTAACTACGGTTAGTTAAGTTCAATCGGGTAGCGCCACCGCTGGGGTGAGGCCGAACCGTAATTAATTACTGCTGTCGCTGACAAGCGAAGGCTGCTAAGTACCTATCGTTTCATAAATAAACTGTATAGCTTTACGTACATAAAGGTATACTTAGTGCCGGTATGGTATTAATAGCAGATTCTCGTACGTGATTGCGCGGATTTTTAAAAGCTTTCGTTTTTCCGACAGCCATGATGCGTGCACTGTTGCCGTGAAATCAAAAGGTAGGTACTTTAATATGGTATGCAAATGTTGTTGAGGGACAATATCCATTCATCTGGTAGACGTGTCCCAAAAGAAATAAATCACATTTCCAATAAGCGTCCGAAGGTATTATGCAAACACAGACGTTAGTCCTAACAAAATAAAGATTGTTAACACATAAATGTGGTCGCGTACTAAAATCTGCTTCTTTATTCCACAAAATCTTGCCCACAACAATGTATTGAAGGAACCACATTATACAGCAACAAAAAACTCAAGTTGTTAAACGATACCGAAAGTGGACTAGTTAGTTTATTCATGAATTCGGCCCCAACCGAAATCGAACATCAAGTAGGCACTTAAACATCGGCAGAATTTTAAAGCGACTAAGTACTTAAACTGAGCTTATCTATCCAAGTTTCAGTAAGCCAACAGTATCAGTATAATAACTGGATAGATTATTCGGATCCAATCGGTGGCCCTATTTACTTATTCATTGTCTATTTCGATTCTGGTTGTTTCAACCGAGGGTTTCGATCTGTTGTCCTGTTTCGATTAATAACTTATTGGCTTCAATAAGAACTCTGTGGTTCCAACGTGGGGGTAAAACTACCTGCATTGCACGCGCCACCGCGACCTCACAAACAAAAAAAACTTTTTGTCCAACAAGTTTCGGAGCCAGTTCGAGTTTTTTGCAGCAAGTTTTTATGTGGCGGCAATTCAACATTTCGGGTTGATTAATTCTAAACATTCATCTATACTAATATTATAAAGCTGAAGAGTTTGTTTGTTTGTTTGTTTGTTTGTTTGTTTGTTTGTTTGTTTGTTTGAACGCGCTAATCTCAGGATCTACTGGTTGGAATTGAAAAATTCTTTTTGTGTTGGATAGTCCATTTATCGGGGAAGGCTATAGGCTATATAACATCACGCTATCACCTATAGGAGCGGAGCAGTAATGAGAAATGTTTCAAAATCGGGAAAATGTATTCCTTTTTTAGAGCTTCCGTTGCGTGCGCTGCGTAAACGGTTAGAGTTTCGCAAAAAATATGTACTACGGAATTATTCCTCATAAAATTTTCTAAAATAAAGTCCGCGAGAGCATATATCTATCTTTAAAGGTCAAGTCACTATAACCTTTTTTATGGAAACCAAATTTGTTTTAAAGTAATTCATTATTTGCGAAGGTGTTTTCATTAACATGATATTAATCCTTATCCAAATAAATACATTGATCATCACAAGCATTTAATTTTGAACGAAATTGCCCTTTACATCATTTGATTTCAATGAATATCTTCGGAGATATCACAGTTTCAAAATAATACCGCGACAAAATAATGACGGGCTGGGTAATATGTCACAATTGCGTCGATAAAATCCCTCTTTAGGCCGGTCAATATCGACATCAAACATTGCAAACGCGCATGTAACTACCATTTTGTTATAATTTGCAACCCTGAAAACCCTGTGCTTTCAATTTAGTAGTTTTTGCGTGTGTATCTCATGAACCGTGATAGCTAGAGAGTTGATATTTTCACAGGTGATGTACTTCTGTTGCCGCTATAACAAAACATACTAAAAACCAGAATACAATAAATATTAAGGGGGGCTCCCATTGGTCGCGGGACTTATTTCATTACCGTGACCCCGGAACATAAAGGGCTATCGAAGGACACCGTGGATTTTAGTCAGTACAAGTCTGACAGTTCGTCCCTGCCCGGGGTGGGAGGACTCATTTGGTGATTTAACCACGTAGAAAAAAAGGGGGGCTCCCATATAAAAAAACGTGATTTTGTTGCTGGTTTTTGTAGATGTTTAGTAATCTAATGTTTCGGAGCCTGTTTCTCACGAATCGTGATAGTTAGATAGTTTAAATTTTCACAGATGATGTGTGTCTATTGCCGCTATAACAACAAATACTAAAAACTGGTTAAGTGCGAGTCACCTGTGAAAATTTCAACTCTCTATAGCTATCATGGTTCATGAGATACACACGCAAAAACTACAGAACGGATTTTGATTCGACATAGACATTGACAGAACAACCCTGTTCTGTCAATGTCTATGTCAGGGTTGCAAACTTGGGTGTTAAATACTCTAAGGGGACCTAACAACAAAGCTAACAACATATAAAAGAATCGTAGTTACATGCGCGTTTGCAATGTTTGGTTTTTTATGTCGATATTGACCGGCCTACTTTGAAGATCGTTCTTTGGAAAGGCGCTACGGGCTGCGTCCTCACCTTCAGTCTGACGGTAGTCCTACCGGTTTTCGTTTTTTCGTTTCGGGAGGTACCTCAAGATTCAGTGGCAAGTAAGGGGAATGGTTAACAGTCGGAATGCGTGAGAGAAAAGACATCCTCTACCTCTCGCCCCAGCCACCACTGAAGATGCCCACGACATCGGAAATCGCGCTCTTCAAGGAAACTGATGGAGACGGGACCATAGGACCAAAAGCCTAACATGACGCGGGTGAAACCGCGGGCAGAAGCTAGTTTTAAGGATAAAACCTCTGAACTCATGCTAATATTGCGTAAAGCACGTACTAGAATAAAAAAAAAACGGTGTAGACATCAACATGAACATCGATGACATCACCAAATAAATCTGTCGGAAGAATCGGACGACGCGGACGGGAGTCGCCCGGATCCGGTTGTTAAGCTCAATCGAAACCACTATTTTTATTACTCGATGTTAGCATAAATAAAAAAACTATTTTTAATCATTTCATAGGCGGCTGATGGCGCATCGAGCGAAACAGCACATAAAATTATTAAAATTCGGCAGGATATTTTGGTTTTACTCGCTCCACTAGCCTAATACATCACATTAAGAAGCTCATCTGTCGGAATTAAATCGCATTCCTTTGTGAAGTCAACACTTTCTCGTATTAGACCATCAATTCATCCGGATTCTGGAGAAGCGGCCATCAATTTAGCTAACGCAGACATATTCTGTTTTATAGCACTCTGTGTCTAGTTTCAACAAGTGTCAGAATTATGTTCGAGAGACGTTCCAAAAATGTGGATGAGAATTGCCCCCTCGGTGACAAATAGTCCAACGAGGGTGTGTTCCGAAGTTATTACAACGTTACCTTGTTCATTCATATCATAATAGTTTTCAAAAGTAATATAATATTTATGAATTGTACGGTTCTCACAGAATAAATTTCGGTTTTTAGGCTCTCGTCCTTCATTAGTTTTCTGACAGTTGTTCTAAGCCCAAGTGTATTTACGCCTGAGCAATTACTTTATCATCTTTTCAACACGTAAAAGGACACTTGAATACCTCAATCCAGCCACAAGTCTCTGAGGGAGGACATTATGGTCTGTTTTTTGATGCAATTTACAGATCTTATGGATATGTGGACAACGCAAGGTGTCTAATTAAGCCTGATGTTACCTAATTATATTATGTTTCCTTGGAGTCATTTAATGGTAAAGTCAATAAAAAAGTAAATAACTGGGCATGGGCACCTAATTAAAATTTAATCAAGTCTCAGTTCCCACGCTTAGAATTCTTCCAGAAATTCTCGCTTAAAAAATCAAGAATATTCAAATCGCCTTATCCGGATCTTGAGCTAACAAAAATAGAAACTTTTGCTCCTTTAACTGGGTGTTTGTGGAGTTGAGGTAAACTTTACGCAATATAAACCGCTGAACTTTGGAGTCGCATACACTTGGTATAACATTTGTTTTGGTTATGCACTCTCTAATGCACACGTTTTAAGTTTGTACATAAATAACTTGAGTCGACTCCCGCGGCTGACTTCTGACCTCGCCTTCAGAACTGGCATTCATTTGCCATGTTGAGTAATAATAATTGTAAACCCTACGAAGCGCTGCGCAATCCGCGATGACTCGTCGTAAATAATTACGGTTGCAATCAGCTGAAAGTAACCTTTGAAGACCAAAGTAACTATAATAAGAATAACAATACCACAGACTGAATAGCTTATTACAATTCTAGTTTCTTTGAACAGAGTAAATATTCTAGCGATCCTGAATAAATAAATAAACAAAGTAGTTCTTAAGATTCAAACAAATTCAAGGCGATCCATCGCGCAGCTCTACCCAGTCTTAATTGATTGCAATACTACTCTCTTTTAGCGCATAATAAAACGATTTAAAATAAACATTAGCAGCAAATAATTACGATTGTAAATAGGATGTTACATCAGTCTGGCCACCCAAGAGCCTACTAGCTTCAATACTTGAAAGACACTTGACTGAATAATCATTAGGTAACGATTAAGCAAGCCAGTGGAAGTGGTCGAGTAGAACTTGAATACGGTACTGGAATGGAAGATACTCTACTAACTGGTTATGTTAATACAGGGTTGGTGAAGCGTGGCAAAGGTCAGATTTCGACAATAAAGAGGAAAAAATATGTTTATTTATTTCGAGCGGCCGTTGCTAGGAGGATTACCTGTTGGGTTTTTTTTCGATATTGAAGAAGGTTGTTTATTGATTGGCTTCTCATATATTTTTCGATGTAGATATAAAGAAAAATAATATAATAGAATTGTGAAGAAATTTAATTTATTTAAATTTAAATCTTGTCATTTTTATTTTAACTAAATTGGTTGAGAACTTGTGGAGGTGAGAAAGACAGTCGGTCCATATAAAATTCTGGTATACAGCCGCATCCGGGACTGGAAGCCGACCTCAGCAAAGTTAAAAAATAACTGAGCTGAGATTTTGGTACGAAAGCAACATGGATGCAATTTTTCGATAGGTGTTTGAGGCACGTTGAAAACTTGTCAACAGTCCTGCCATTATCCCTAAACGCAGAAATGCAGACGTGGCTGAGAAGTAGAGGGATTGAATCGAGACACATGAGACTTTTTGGTACCACAAAAGGTTTTTGAGGCATCTCGAAACCTTTATATAACTTTAAAATTGTATATTTAAAGAGTGGAAAAATTTATAAGCTATCCAGCTATGACTAACGCTAGAAACTTTGAACCAGAAGTCAGAGAGGTGACCTACTAAGAACCGCGCGGTTGAACAAAATAACAGACAATAATAACAGAAGACCTAGACTCAACAATACAGTAATACTTCGTACATTTAGCATCAAAGAAAGTAATGAATATACTCATTCGATTTTGACGATAGACATCATTGATCGACAAACATGTCGATGTCAGAATCTGTGCATGACACCTGCTGTCGACAGTTACCATAATGCATTGCTCGATAACACAGTCACGATAATAGACTAAAACCCATGTTTTGTAGAGCACAATGTAATCGTTCGATACAGAGGTAATTCAATTGAAAGGATTTGAATTAAGTCTGATCATTTGATCACCGGTCAATGCCAATCGTATTGAACGTGTGTCTACAGTTCTACATTCCACACTACACTATTTACGGTGTAGTATAGTGTATGTTAGATTAGACGTATTTGATTTTGACTAAACATTTTAGCTGTACCTACCCTAAATAATCTAGTGGTAGATTACGGATCCACCGAAATAGCTCGAAGTTGAAGTGGCAATGGGCAGGCCACATCGCTGTTAGAACTGATAACTAATGGGGAAGAAAAGTTTTCGAGTGGAAACCACGAACTGGAAGACGCAGCGTAGGCAGGCCTTCTGGTGGACCAACGACATAGAGTCACGGAAAACCGATGCGATGGATGCAAGAGGGTACTTGTTTTTCGCCATGGCAGTCAAGGCTTGTGATCAGTAGTGGACCTCTTCCGGCTGATAATCATGAAATTACGGAACCAGTAATAACTGTCGTCTAATACTATTTTAGTTTAGCCGGTATACGCGTCTGTAAAAACTATTTTTACATACGTTTATATAGTGGTACTTAAATACCTCGGTCTAGTCACTGACAAGTTGACCCTAATGCTAAGTATGAGATCCCAAAATCGATTCCAAAGTTGAAAGTTATTGGATTTTTCATCAGGAATTTCTCAGAAACGGCCTATTTTCGGAACTTGCCAATGTTTGAAATCAATACGCGTGTCCCTTATCATATACCCTATTAACGTAACAGGTCCAGGATACTCTATGACCTCTGCCTAAATATTTGACGTATGCAGATGTGACGTTCCGTTGTACTTTGTAATAGTTGCGTACTTATACCTAGTCTACATACTGTAAAATAATAGTGTAGGTACTCCGTGCTCCATTTCAAAATACTTTTGAAATGCCAGAGATATTGTTTCACCCATATTTAAAATTTCATTCTGCGACTGTGTCTGAATAATACAAAGCAAAGGTAAAAAATGTGAATCCTCCCGTACCCTACATATGGAACTTGTAGTATGAAAATATTATTTTCGCGCACTGAAAAGGTTGGAGTGTCGCTCTACCTTTAAAAATTCAACAAACTTGCCTTACCTATATCACTACAACTTGATCGTAAAGTAACGGGTTCCGTGATACTCCTAGATACTGAAACCGACATTACATAATTTAGAATATTGATGAAGTATGGTATGGTAGAAATAACCAAGAAAAATACTCAGTGTAAGTAGGCAGGTAAACTGATATGGGAATATCGAGGGGTCCATACGAGGTCTAATTAGGGTTGCCATCGGTCTGGGTTCCCCAGATTTGTCCTAGTTTAGAAGGCATCCGGGGAGCGTCCAGGCGGGCTTCATATGCAGTCTGGGTTCAAAAATGTACGTGTTGGGCCGCGAGACACACACATCCCTCCCAACGCAGTTGCCACTGTGCGCAATTCGATTCATGTCTAGGTTCTGGATTCTAAAATCCGGGATTTTCACGCGCTTTGTCCTGGTTTCCAAGTTTTAGAGATGACAACCCTAGGTCTAATGCTTTCGTCGTAAAATATTTTTTGATTAAATTACAATGATGAATTATTGAATGTTGAAAGGTACAATCAGTGACAGTTTTAAAAAAAATAAAAAAAAACTGTTTTATGTATGCCGCGTAAAATATTTTTCAATAAATTAAATTTCAATTTACTTCATTAGGTAATATAGTTTACATTCCAAAATTGATTGCGGGTGCGTTGAGCAAAGAAATGTTTGTGAATGACACAACAAAACTTGGTCTTTGATTACAAACATAGTAAATAACTTCAAACATATGTTTATCTCGTTGTATATTTGATCACACTAATTCCTTTTGATACTGAGCAAGTAAATTGGCAAGGCTACCACACGTACGGAACCAGTTAACCACATTACAGGCCACTCTGTTGTTTGCCTTCCAGCTTGCAACGACAGTGGATTAGGATAGCTTAAGTAATTACAGCTGTACCAAGTAACAACAAACAAGGAGATTAACAAAAACCGGTTAGAACCGGCTACTAAAACTTAAATTCCACATTTTATGTTCTCTTTAAATCTAAATATATTTGTGATTTACATAAAATGTTTTCTAAAAACTTTGTATTCTATCTGAAGTTGGCATCAGAAAAAGTTTTTCAATTAATTTGTTTTTTAGGAAGATAAGACTTTTGTTTCAGACTGTACACTTGCTGGCGAGAGAACCAACAGAGTAATATTCGAGTGTATTTGGCAACAGACTACGAGCAAATACGGGAAGATTTCTTATGTAAATATTGGTAAGACGATGTTATATGAATAGAAGAAGTTCGTTTAACCCAAAGAGTGTGAAGATTAGATGTGCGAAGTAAAATATCATAACTTATATTTGATGTATTGCTGATAGTTTATTACCTAATTTGTTAGGACATAGCGTATTTTCCTTGTCTCGAGTCAGTGCTAATGATATCCTTAAGCCATTTCAATATCTGTTTTCTTAGTTTAAGTGCAAACACAATTCATATTTGAACGAATGTCAAAAATGTCAACGATTCAGTCAATATTTACTATGCAAAGATTCGTTCTTATCTATTGTATTCAAAATTTGCGCGAAGTTAAGCAAATGCGCGTGCGCCACGCTTTACATTTTGACTGAAAACAAGACTTTTATTATAACAAAGCAACCCATAGACAAACAATTCTTGTATTTACATTTTCATTGATTGGGTTTTTCCTTAAAAAAAAACGAAATTTTCTGAAAATAAAAATGGCGTCATACCATACTGCGTCGACGTTGCTAGCAACTTTTTAATGTCGTCACGGAAATAAATCTTTCCCAATAAATTATGGCAAAGACAAAATATAATCCCTTTAAAATTAGGCCAAGGAAAAAAACACTCACCCCTTAACTTTTTCGTGACAATTTGACATTGCGAACTGACATTAACTGCCTGCCAGACGAAGGGACATTTTTTTCGTCAATCGAAGTTTTTTCTCACCAAAAACAACAGAACATCGATTTGAACTTAGCACTCGATTCGGTCTCGACTTTGCCAAGTTGCAATATTGACTTTAAAAAAGTTCGTAGAAAAAAAAAGGTTGCTAGCGATTAAAGTTGTCAATTGACGTCATTTTAAAAGATGGTGTTTTTTGCTGTCACACGCGATTCTATGATAGTATCAGATTCCAGGTAGGTATAAGATTATTATTATTTTCTTGGTTATGCTGAATAATATGAGATGGCGGGTTTTCTGAGTAAATAGGAAGTTTAGAAGTTGCAAGACAAGGCACTTGAATAGGTAGGTGTTTTTTTTGTTACTTTTATAGTGGTAGGTAAGTAAATCCATCAAATGAGTCCTCCCACCCTACTGTCGGTCTTGTACTGACTAAATTCGATGGTGATCCTTCAATAGCCCTTTACGTTCCAGGGTCACGGTTACCTGAGACAGTCCCGCGAGCCTATTTACCTGTTACTGTCAAAAGTTTAGAGCCAGATTGCCAAATGAACAGACCGATTGTGAGTTCAGTTCAAGTCCCGATACCAAGCCGATGTTCAAGCAAGATAGGTAACTATCTGTCTTTAAGCCAAGGATACACTAGGGGACAAATGTGCCACGACATGTATCGGCGACATGTCAAGCGAAGCCAGCCGATTTTGCCTGACAAATATGGCGTCAACGCGCGATGTAGGTAGTGTAGTGTATCCTTGGCTTTAATGCTGTTGTCAGGCCTGGGGCTAACTTGAGTTTTCAAAATTAAAAAAAAACGTTAATGTTGTAGGTAATCGTATCTCTAATGGTCAGTACTCACTATCGGTATTACCGGATAGTTTTACTCCAAATCGAGTAAAAATTATTGTGTGGACTGCAAAACTCACAACTCCAAGCCGTGGGTTTTACTCTACGTGTTTGCTCGATCGAGTAAAACCGGAGATATGTGAGTACTGACCATATCCCAGCCGGCCCAAGTAGGACTAGGCACAAGGTCGTGTTAATGACCATAGAATTTTAAATCAAGTGACATTTAAAACTTTACTACATCATCGTGTTCATGTAGTTTTCGAGGTAGGTAGTAGGTACCCAAATCCTGCAAGAAATTTGAATAATCCCATGAACTTCATCTGAAAGGAGTTCTCAACTCTTTCTCCTTAAATCAAAAGGTAGAAGAATACCTACCTATGATCCAACAACGCGCCATTCTTAGGCATTACATTTAGGTGTCGCGTGATTTTGGTGAAAATGGGCAAAAGGAGGCGATGACACTTAAGTAATATACAGGTACCCACGAAATAGGGAGTATTTTAGTTTCATGTTGATAAGTAGGTCAATCCTTACCTAATGAATAATGAACGAAGTTGGTTATTATTTTATTAATAAATGTTATCTTCTATCTTACGGAATGAATGTCAAGATCTTTTGTTTATTTTATTTTAGTGTCGACTTAGACTTAATCCACAGTTAATAATAGGTATCTTAGACTTTAAAAGTAGGTAGGTTTGAAGATGAACCTATCTAGGTACATTAATCTTAGGTAGGTAGGTACCTACTTGTCCTTGACTGTTCATTCAACTTTGTATAAGAGTAGGTATGTACTGTGCTCATACATACATAGCTATGTAATAAGTACCTAATTATACATATTATATACGTACAAGCACACCCAAGCGTGTCTTATTGTAGGAAGGTACCTATGTTATACAGTCACATACCAACAAACCAAAAATAAATTCGACGTTGTCTGTGGTTCACAATAACAAATGGACGTCCCATCGCGCTACAGATCAAGCCTACGCAGGTGTAGGTAGATCCATTAAATTAAAAGAGGCTTATTTAATTAAAACAATCACTAGGCAAAATAAACCTTGTCCAAGGACAAGTTTTTAACAGATGAAAACAACGTCTGTGTCTCAAAAACATAAAAAATCTAATAAAAAATTAAAAGCAATGTTTGTGCGGGAGACGTCAAACGTCACTTCGGTTTAATTGGTTCAGCTCCTCAAACCAGTCTTCAATTATTCAAGAGCAAGCGAGATGGAAGACCTCGGGATGCTCCTGTGGTGACGTCACCCAATAGTGTCTGGTCTAATGAATAAACTAACCATACGCACCATGTAAATAAAAAAAAAAAAAACAAAAATCAGCGTCGAAGGACCACAACAGTGCCCGCGAGACGCCGAAATGAAACGATGTTTTTTTATGAAACACCTTTTTATAAATCAGTAAAGCACACTGCACGTGTGTGCTGCACTGGTTTCGTAAGCTTCGAGTCAGACGTACCTATAAATTAAAACTAAAAACTAGTAGATATATTTTTAGTCAGTCATAAAAGCGAATGATACAAACATTTTACAGCCAACTAAAGTTGCGGATATTGAATTCGAGTTCGCAGGGCAGTGTGAAAACTACTTACCTTTGTAAAGAAGTTCTGTGCGCGCGCAGGTAAAACACCGAAATCCCACAGGTGAACGTTATCCTTGAATTTGAATTTTGGAAAAAAGATTCAAAACGGTGAACCGGCTTAGTGACGGCGAGCCCCCGGTATCCAGTCGTTCGTGCGCTCCTGTTTAGCGACGCACCACGACAAAACTACAACACTGTCACAGTTTGTTTATAAAATTATGAAGCACTTATTAATAATTTCGATGACCCGGACTGCGCATGCCCGTGCAACACGCGCCTCTTTCGAATACAAGGTAAGGTTATGTTTAAGTTGTAAGCACTTCCTTTCGGCTCCACTACACCGGCACACGCACTTCACACTAGTTTCCCAGAAGAATCTTATTAGAACCAATCCGTGCGAACTTTTTTCCGATAACGCTAACACACAAATCACTATCGGAGCACTTGTAAAGTTATTCCCACGAGAAATCTTTATTAGTACCACCAGAAACCGACACTGTTGCACCTATTTGACGATCAGCCGGCTCTACCTGCAGCAAACGAAGGCCGTGTACGTATAATAAACACTTAAAAACTCCGGAACCGGTAATAATTTGATTCCGCACGTGAACGTGACACTGTCAAAATAAAAATTTGGTAAACACGGTAACACCAGTAACTCACTCATTTACGGTGTAACATCCCATATTTGTGCCGCGGTGAGGTCCGAGTGACAAATAAACGAATAGAAAAGAAAATAAACGAAGAATACTAAAGTCGTCGACTGTGAAGCCGAGCGTCCGACACTCCTGCTGAGCGCTGTACTAAACGCGAGAGGCCGCGCGACCCGCCCCGCCCCGCGGCCCGCGCGCGTCCCTCCCGCGCCCTGCGACCCGCGCGTACACACCGTATGAAAATAAAGTAACGTTGAAAAAATCACAAGTGCACAGGGAGGAGCAGAGAGCATAGTTCATCCCTCAGTGGTTGTGCAAGTTGTGCGATTGTTTGTTTGTTTGGTAGTGGCACGGCGTCCGGCGGGGTGCGGGGTCGGGGCGGCGGGGGCGGAGAGCGACGGAAGGCATTCAATTAATCTGACAACACGTGCGTGATCGTGATGCACCCTCCCGCCTCAGCCTATCACACGATTCATTGACTACCTTTAGTCCCATTTTCGCCAACATTAACAACTTTTCTGCGTAAAATAGGTGGTTCATTGATGCCGCTAGGTACTACAAAGTTGAATGAACGTAGAGTTAGGCGGCTCCTTAGTTGTGGAACCGTTATCAATGCAAGTGCAAATGCAAGAATGCCGTTAGGGTCCTTGTTTAGTATCCGACCAGTGTCTTATTGAATAAAACTACGTCATTGAATTAATTCTTACGAAATTTTATTGGATAATTTAAACGAAATATTTTAAGGTATGATTATCTAATGGCTCCTTGGCCTTGTTTCAAGGTCAATAAACGTGACACTTACCAACTTAACTTAATATTTTATGATCTGAGTTTTGTGTTTTGGCCATCTCCACAGTTGAGGCAAGAGCTATAAAATCTTTCAAATAAAAAAAATTGAGATGACACTTAAAAGTAAACATGTTTTATTTTTATTGAGAATTGGAATCCATACTTAATTTTATAAATACGTGTTTATTTGTTGTTCCGCTTTCACGTCAAATGGCTGAACCGATTTTGAAGAATGTTGGTGCATAGATAAATGGGTTCCTGGAGAGAAAGAGGTTATTGGCTAAAGAAGGGGAGGAGCCAAGTCACGGGCAACAGCTAGGTAGTTTTAGTAAGTACAAGTCTGACGGTCCCTCCCGTCCTGCTCTGGGTGGAAGGACTCATTTGATGATAATACCGAGTAAAAAAAAGGTAGTTCGTATCCATGTTCAAGGACTAGCATTTGCTTACAGCTACGCTTTCTTTCTCTTCAAGTATACAAGAATAAGCTAAAAACCGTCTCCATTTCAGAATTCCATCTACTTACCTCTATCACGAAAATTTTCAAAATTGGTCCAGCAGTTCAGGTGTGCAAACATAACAAACCAATAAACAAAAATAAACTCAATTTTATAATATTAGATAGAAAAATCGAATAGACACTTGGATGAAGTAGTCTGCACTATCGAACAAAAGTATGGAATCACTGACTTTTTTCTAGCTTGGTAAGATCATTAAATGCGGGCCACAAGTGCGGGCTGGGATAGAATGTCAGACTTATAGGTGATTCTTCAATTGCCCTTTACTTTCCAGGATCGCGGTTACATAATGAGACAGCAGCCGCGACTCCGGATTAAATTGGAAATTGTAATGGATCCAGGAAAGCTTCATAAATAATGGCCCATTTTAAAATTGACAATTAAACCTTTAAAATGTTACCATTTTTAACCGACTTCAAAAAAGGAGGTTATCAATTCGACGGTATATTTTTTTTTATTATTCTTAACTACATCGAGTACTTCTTCGCGAGTGTAGTGCTCTATGGTCGCGATCCCCGCATTTCTACTAGCACTATGTATAAGCTCTACATACTTGTTCAACTCAAGTCCTTCAATGACAATAGACAAGTCATTACAGTCAAGTACAGCGCGTCTATAATTAAATTAATTAACCTTTGTACCAAGTTGTCTCGTATTCCAAATAATGCGGCGTTCTGTTAATCCAGGTACATTTGGTAGCAAAAGTAGGTTAACTTTGCTCGAAGTTTTTGGAAAGATTTATTAATGTAAACCTGCTTATTTAACTTGGTTCATATTTGGGTATGTACGAATTAGTATTTTGTATACATAAAAAAACAAAGGAGTAAAAACTTTAATTGCTACCAACAAGTTTAATATATTATTTTAAAACTTAATAATTATACAGCATAATGTTCAAATTAACCTAAACTAATTACTAATATACTACATTTAAAAACTAAAAATAAAGATTATATAAACTCATTTTTATTTTACTAAAATAAAAAAGAAAAATAAAGGAGTAAAATAAAAAAGAGTTATGATGTTTCAGTGGTTGAACGATTGAGTGTGTCGCTGTTTCGATTCCCGCATGGAACAAATTATTTTTTATCAAGTATACGTCCTGGGTCTTGGTGTGACTTTCAGGACCACAGTAGCTTAGCAGTGGTTTCGGAGCCTATTCAATACACACAAACAATCAAATCTTTCCTCTTTATAATATTAGTGTGGATCTCTTAATTATCAGCGGTTTATCATTTTGGTGCTATTAAAATCTAACTGCTGCGATTTTTTTTAACCAGATACAATCAACACCAAAATTTGGATTACATTTATCCAAAATTAGCTGAAGCATTTATGAATTAAAACTTGCTCATCTGGCACGGCAGTGCCCCAGCCAAGTCTCGAGCAAAATTTAACTTATTAGGAGAGTGTTTGTAACAAATAATAATTCACGAGTTTTAAGGGAAAGTAATTCTTTTAAGAATTTTAATTAATTATAAAGATTTATTTTTGCACTTAGGTATCTATATACTTAAGTGCAAAAATAAAAAACTTGGGTCGACGGACGTTCCATACGCGCATCAAAGAGCTGTCATGACGGGCCTGTACGTTGCGGGACTAACAAGCTACCGTTGCCCCGGAACGTACCCTGGGTCGGAGGACCCATTGAATGATTTTACCGCGATAAAAAAAAGGAAAGGTAGCAAGATGGACTACAGATCTCTCCTTTCATAAGTTGATGTAATTATCTAAGCAGAACCTCAAGTCTGCTATTACAATAGTCTTAGAATGATGTATCGTTGATTGATTGGTAATCTCCCAAAATAATAGCGTCGTCATTATGACTTTCCAACGGTCAACCACTGACACTCCATTGAAAGAAATGGCATAGCGTGGTAATCTCGTACAAATGTTTTTGCTATTTACGAACTTATTATTTCCTGCTTATCACTAAATCTGGTATGAATAAATGTACGTAACACAATTCTGTTACAAGACCATTGACACCTGAGACCAATTATCGAGTAATGAATTTAGCAGATTGCAACTTAGGTCGTGTTGGAATGTGGAATTCATAGAAATATTAAGGGCTGATCAGTAATCATGTGACGAGGGGGTTGACGCAGTAGCTGAACGATTGACAGCTAATCTGCGTGTCGCGGGTTTGATAACCACACGAAACAAATATTAGCATGGCCAACAGGTGGTTGTTTCGGATCCAGCTGTTAAATGTTTATAAACGCACCCACGATGCAGAAGAAATTCTTAGACTATGCGAGATTACGTTTAATAAAATAAATCAATTATCTAAGTACATCGCCTTAATCATAATATACTCGTAGTATTCGTACCTACATGACTTGTTGATTTTTTTTTCGGCGTGCTTATATTATCAGATGAGTCCTCCCACCCATACTAACACACTCGTACTGACTAAAATTCACAGTGATCCTTCAATAGCCCTTTACGTTCCAGCGTCACGGTAACCTGATGAGACAGTCCCTCGTCCAAGTGACTCATTTCTCTACACTACAATAAAATAGCAACAAGAACGTCCCATTTTGAAATGAGAAAACTTATCAAACATTTTATTACAGAAAAAACTCTCAAGAGCTCTATTTCCAATAGCTGATTCTATAAATAAAGACAGACTGTTTAATAAAGCTATTTCTATTTTCGTAAAACTAGTTTTTCCGAGACCAATTTGATAATGGACATTCAATAAATAAGTAGAAAATGGCACATGTCATCGGTACTAGTATCTAGTTATCTTGGTATCTCGCTATCATCTACAACGTTCGTCTCACTTTAAGCTGTCTGAAACAAACGCCACTAAACAATTTAGCTGCAGAAGTACAAAAACGGAAAAATGCACACGGTTTTTAGCGATTTTGAACTTTATTAGTACGGGTATAGCAATCATTTTTCGGTAAACATAACAATAAAACAAATGGTGATTCTATTGACGAACTTGTAACTATCATGAACTGGAACTCCCCTTTTTGTCAGTCCCAGGGCGGGACAGGAAGGACTGTCAGCTTGTGACTAAAATTCAGGATGATCCTTCAATAGCCTTTTACATTCCAGGGTCACGGTTACCTGATGAGACAGTCCCACAGCCCCGGTAGTTCTAACTTCGCTGATTTGATTATTTTGATTATTAACTTCGCACTCTTTTTCGATTTCAGAAAAGAACAACATTAATATATTATTTAAGTTAATGCAGCTCGGCTCAACTTTCCGGAATAAACTCTCTAAAAGATGATTGAAACTAAATCAAAATCTGTCACGTATGTAGTTCATTAGAACAAAACAGTAATACAGCCAGACGGAAAAGCCTATATAATTTATATTTGAATTGCTATGGGCTATGACCAAAGTTACTTTCATTTTTAACTGCATAGTAAAACAATTAACTATAGTACAGTGTCATAGCATACAAGAACGCTTAATTATTTTTTTATTAATTGAAGCACCGTCACCGGACAGAAACAATTTTATTGGGTATTTTGACCCGTATCCATGACACAATATACGGGCCACTCAATAAAATTAAGGGCATATAGATCTGTTATCCCTTAACCACTATTGTTCGATTGTTATTATAAATGTGTACAGTTTTGATGTTTGTTTTGTTACTCTATCACCAATTTATGGGGTAATTGCTGTTCGGAGTTTGGTATTTAGCACATTGACCTATCCTACCCTGGGAAGATCTAAAGTAGTGAAATATTTTTTTTTGGTCAAAATTGTGGCTATGTCCGCTGTGTATCATCTGGCTGAATTTGTTTGGTTTTTTAACCCCCGACGGAAAAAGAGGGGTGTTATAAGTTTGACGTGTCTGTCTGTCTGTCTGTCGGTCTGTCTGTCGGTCTGTCCGTGTGTCTGTCTGTCTCTCTGTCTGTCTGTCTGTCTGTGGCATCATAGAGCCCGAACGGATGAAGCGATTTCAATTTCGTTTTTTTTTGTATGAAAGGTGACTTACCTGCGAGTGTTCTTAGACATGTTTGATGAAAATCGGTTGAGCCGTTTAGAAGTTATGGGCGTGAAAGTGGGGAAAGGTAACCGAGGGTCTGCAAATATACTCGAGTTGGGTATCAAATGAAAGCGTACTGAAAGGGAATATTGATGACTTAATCGGGAGTACTCTTAGCAACAAAAAAATTATATAAGTATGTACCTATAAAAAGTATAAAATAAAAAATAAATTTAAAATTTAAAAAACCCCCGACACAAAAACCAAGTTCCCTTTAAAAAGTAAAAATAATAAAAATACGTCGCGTTGGGGGACTGCAAATAAACAGGAGATGATGAATAATTTGGAGCAGTCCCCCAACGCGACGTATTTTTATTATTTTTACTTTTTAAAGGGAACTTGGTTTTTGTGTCGGGGGTTTTTTAAATTTTAAATTTATTTTTTATTAAATGAGAATGTCTATAACTCCATAATTTATTATTAGTGTCTGGTTTGTGTCATAATTTATCAAGTTTCGAAATACACTGATACTGCAAACCTGCAACATCCCTCTGGGCTAATACCTCTCCTCATATCCAGTTTCCTCGATTTTCAAAATAGTCACTGGCTTTCTCTTTCATACTTTAAAATTAGTATCTTTACTTGTTTATTGGTTTTCGGGGGAAAAACATTGAAAACAATACCTGCCGGCCGGTCTTTAGAGAAAAAAACACAAGACTGTCGTTTATGTTCGTCAAGATTTATCATCAGCATACTGATTGTCTGATTAGATTTGAGTAAAATTGCAAAGAACAGCTAGTACATAATTGTTTATGAGAATTATTTTACGACAGACAGATATAGTAGATTATTAACCAAGGGGATAAAGCAGGGTCTTCTGTCGCGGGTGGCGAATTAAATCGCGAGCGTAACGAAGGACTCGAGGTTTACTCCCGAGCGTAGCGAGGGTGTTAAAAACTTAAATCACGAGCGAAGCGAGGGATTTAAGACGAGTCCTGAGTGTAGCGAGGGATTTAAGTTCACCCAAGACTAAGACAGCTTTATCACCGAGGAAAATACTCTACTTTTCGTACCATTTGCGAAAAAAATAACACAGTAATAATATGAGATACGCATTTTAAACATTAATATTTAACATTAACTTATTTATAAAAATAAGTAAAAATAAACTCAACGTTTATGTATTTGAAGAATACAAAAACGCGGCAAATTAAAAAAGCAAAGGCATCAAGCTCATACGGCCTCGTCGGTTTTCGTAATTTTATATAACTAGATGAAAATCCGGCTTCGCTCGGGTGAAACTTGTGTCCCAAATACTACACATCAAGTTACTAAATGTAAGTGTCACGGTAAGTCATAGGCCGAAAATAAAGAAAGAAAAAAAAAACTTAACATGATAACCGATGTCAATAATGGCGGCTGCGATCTGTCTGGTCAGAAAATCATTAGAAATTTACAAAATACTCGACAATCCGAATTTTGCGGATATATGTTGTCGACTCGAAATCTTTATTTTTTAATGTTTTATTATTCTGGTTAGCTTTCGATCGAGTCTACCGTAATCTAAGTATTCCAAATTTAAATCACATTCTCTCCCTAGAGAGAGAATGAAATTCAGTACAACATTCTTTCCCTGTTTTTCACAGATTAAAAATGACTATTGTTATGTTCGCTTTTTGTGGCATAGAATGTCACTTTTTTGAGCAAGTGGTACGAAAAATATATTATCAGCCTATTGCAGTCCACTGCTGAACGTAAGCATCACCCAATGACCGCCTCCCGGTCCTGGGTCCGCATAAATCCGCTGCCAGCCACTTTCTTCAAGCCATCGAACTTGTCGTAGGGCGACTTATTCTACATTTGCCCGTTCGCGGTCTCCACTCCAGCACATGTCTTTTCCATTGACCGTCTGTCCGTCTACAGACATGGCCAGCCCACTTCCACTTCAGCAGAGTTCAGCATAGCTTATTCTACGCATAATGTCGGGTACTTTGGTTTTCTGGCGAATGACTTCGTTCCGAATTCTATCCATCGAGAGAGATAGCAGCACTTATCTCTCGCAACTATCTCCCCTCGCTCCTAACATTTGACAGATACTTGACTGATACGGTTAAATTATTCATACAAATATAATGAAGAGGCGAGTTGTGTTTGTTAAGGGTTCCCACGCAAAGGGATTATGAGATTGATATGGATACCTCGATGATAGCTTACGTAGGTAAATTCGTATGTAATGTTATCTTTTACTGTTTAATGGTATTCAGAAGCGCCGCGATTTTGCATTTAAAAGGAATACTTTTGTCGAAGATTTTAGGAATTGCCCTTTATTTAGCATTTGATAGGAATAGTTTGTTCTTTTAATTAACTTGCCCTTTGTTAAGAAGTGTAACAAAATGGTAGTGATGGTTGTGATACGTGACCGTGATTATTAATGAACAATAGATAGGATTATCAAGCTAATTTTAGAGCTGGTCCTTGATAAATAGAGTAAACCTTAAGGAAACCCATTAAGTTTCTGGGATGTTTCTCACAGTGGACTTCGTGCCAAATTCAAATTATTATGTCGATTCGCCGGTTTTAATACAAATACACTGACGCTTGGACAGGACAGAAACCCACTAAAATAAAGGATGATGACCAATTTTAAACTCGCACAGCGAAATTGTAAAAACAAAACCCCGGGCCAAAGTTACAAGGTGGGTCAAGGTCACGGTCAATAGTCATGAATATCCTATCAGGCGCACGTACGTTAAGCAGAAAACTTTCCGCTCAAGTTTTTTACTTTGGAATTCGTTCACCTTAACCGTTTAATATATTGTACGGACTGGGTTAGGCTTGTAAACGAGTTTCTGTTCCACAGTGATCATGAATAAAAGTTTTTTGGAATTGGGAATGCTTTATTTGTTCATAGACTGCACATTGGTGTTGGTAAACATTTAATCTTGTGCTGATACTCGTGTTATAACATAACCCATCTGGAAGATTTGTAGAGTTGATCGGGATAGGTCACTGTTAACTGGTATTTATCAGTTTGTTTTTAATGTGGAAGAACTACTCGGGTTTATCTGACTTCTATAGCACAGCATTTGAATAAAACAATGTCGCTTAGAGCGCTTTCACATTACACGACACTGGTAATTTACCCTAGAAGTATATGAACTCGATATCGTTTTCGTCTGATCTCAAAGCACCGCTACCAAATTTTAACACGTACGTCTTAAAATATTAAATATTTGGCAATTACGGACCTTCTTTTCATAAAACAAAATCATTTACCGTTTGTAAATTTAGGAAGAACGATTCAAAGCATTTTTTTTCTTTTGACAATATTTGATCCAGTTTTAAGCAATCTTGCACTACTGTATCTTCCTTGTGCATTGGACATCGCCTACATAAGTTTATCGCGATCGATAACGTCAAAATAGTTGGGTTCCGAAGAATTTTAATCTCCCAAGATCGCTTTACATCAAATCGTTTGTAGTACGCTCTTAAGACTAAGTTTTTTATGAGCTCACTCGGTGACTTAGATACCTACATGTTACGTTATACCTTGATAAGATTTGTATATTCTGCAACGTCATTAGATATGGTCGTATTAGAAGCCTGGGAAGATTTTGATAAAGTTTATGGCTATTCTGCTTTTCGTATCTGGCATTTATCTTGTAACAGCATTGGTTTTTATAAGTTAGGTATTGGTTGATTTAGAGAAAATAATTTGTCAAATACAGACGCCAGCATATCAGCCTACCTCAATCTGTCTAATCTCTTTAATAGAATTTCAACCTACAACCAACAATTTGTGAAAGATGTTCGATTGGTAAAATTTTACAGATTCGGGCACTCTCGACTCTTTAAAAATATATGGCACCATCTACCCTTTTCATGATTATAATGCCAGCAATTATTTCTAAGTTAGTAAGTAAAATAGAACTTCAATATTAATGATCCTGTTGATATTAAAAAAATCTTCTGTTGAATTATTTTATGAAATATCACTGTGAGTCTGTGACTAACCTACGTGAAGAGAAATAAAAATATTTTATGTAACGTACCCACGTCTAAGTCCTTACGTTCAGTCGCGAGATGAGCACAGATCAGTCAAGCATGAATCTGCGTATCTCCTATTAAATGCATCTTATATGCGCCACGAGTTCACAGATTTTTCCTTGAATTTATTGAACTGGAAATATAAGGATGTCTTTACGCGGCCTTAATAACTTTCACTGATATTTTTTAATCTTAGCGGCCAATTTTATTAGAAACCCCGGAAAACGGCATCACAGGCTAACTCTAAGCTGTCGGTGACATCTTGGCGATTCTACTGGTGGTAAAGTCCGGTCAGAAAGCAAGAGGAATTTCGTACATTGACCTATTAATTACCTGTCTCTGTCACTCCCGCGTATCATGAGCCTCGCTTGCACAGATGGCGGCCATGGCATCATTTTCTTCTAGGCGACCACCATCTTAGACCTCATCTTTTACTTTTGTTAGGTTCAGGCCAAAAGCAAATGACTTTAATACATAAAAAGAATACTTAAATGCATGAAAGCTCTACCAATATGAAAACATTTTGTGTGTTCTCGATGAAACAGGTGTATTCTCTTCCCGATAAGACGGTCATCCATACACTATCAAACAAAATTAGTGTTCTGTAAGATATTTCTGAATAGCCTGTTTTATTATGCAAAGATAATATCAATTTCCAATCAACGATTTATTGCGAAATAATATTTATTATAACTGAAATAATGTACCTTGACCTTAGTAGCAATTATTTATTAAGCACGTACTACATATTTCATTTACAACTTGTCGACGTCAATTCGATGCTCAATTGCAATTATATCGATAAACGATTATGGCTACATCGATACTTTTTTGCGCTTGCAAAAAAAGGTATATCGATAACCTTGGCCTTAAAGTTTTGCACCTCCTTTAAATATCTGATCGAATATAATTTACAAGTACTTAATACGACATTTAACAGGTTTGGAACTATAAAAATAACTTTTAATTTGTTTATTCAGAACTTTTTTGTTTTATGGTTGTTTATTGAGAAATTAATGAAGTTCTTGATATCGGGAATTACCATTGACGATGCATTATTATATTTATAACTTAGCCATGATTCTGATTTTGCGTAGATACCTACTTAAAACAGATTAAATAATTAGTTGTCAACCATTCAATAGACACAAACTCACGATACAGGTAAAGTACTCAAACAGCGATAAAACGTGTCAAGTTATAGGTAGTTTAGTAAAGTTGGAAAATCTATTACGAAACTTTTAACTACTTTCATCTAATCTTGGTTTCTTAGCGTAACACATTGGTCCCATAGTGCGGCCGGTTCTTAAATATGTATTATGATGTAAGCATATTCCGAGTTTTTAATATACGAAAATTACTTAAATAATTAATAGAAAATTAAGAAAAGTACAAAAATAAGTTTGTGAATAAAGGTACTTATTCACTAAGTTATTTTTGGGCGACTTTTGTGTAAAACTTAAAAAAGGACGACTTTTACAAATGATAGATTCGGGGTGATGTACTTGGTCATACTATTATAGATGACAAATGACCCAGCCCTGTATTTATAAATAGATAATGTGAATAATTAGTACCATAATAATATTAATGACTCAAACTACAAGCAAAATGCATTAACTTCTAACAGTTAGGTACTATGATATTGTTATGTAGGCATAATAAACACGCAACGTGATATAAGCACCTAAAAAGCAATTTTCCATAAAAAAACACGTAAAGCGATGCTGTTGAAAATCTAATGTCGTTCTAAAAATTGTGTATATTTTGTAGTAAAATAAATGTGCCTCCATTACCTTAAATCTTAACAAAAACATAACTTACTCTCGCGTATTTACTCGCTTTTAACAGATATGGAGTAATGTGCAGGAAAAATATTTCTTTTGACAACTTTTGGTACATTCATTTCTGGTTTCGCTTTAAGGGCAAAAATAAGGGGTCTCGGGACTGTCCGGGGTCGTCGCAGGACTGTTTCACCAAGTAACTGACCCTGTCACGTAAAGGGCTACTTAAGGATCACCGTGGATTTTAGTTAGTACAAGTCTGACAGTCTCTCCCGCCCCGCCCTGGTTAGGAGGACTCATTTGAAGATTTTACCACTATAAAAAAGGGGGAAATACAATTAAGTTGTAACAACAGTCACGGGGATATATTATTTAGATAGAACAGGGCCGGGGTTTACATTTACACGAGCAAATACCTAGTTATTCCAATATAGTCTAGCAAGAACAACACGAAACAATCTACTTTTGTTACTGATGATTACACAGAATACGTGTTATTGTGTCAAATAATACCAGCAAGTGATATACTCAAAGCTCATCCTGAAGTTTAATATCCTGTTCAGCACAGCCTGTCAGCCGCCACTGCATAACGTCAGTCTACATTCAACGCACAAAGACTTTTATATCAGCTTCATCATTTCATAGTCTCCTGGTACATCGTAGGTACTGTTTGGCTCAACTTTGCGCTTCAAAAGGCGTTTATGGAGGCAACATTATAAGCCCGCGTTTTCATCACAAGTAAACTATTCCAATGTTTTATGTTCTCCTCATAAACAGAGATATTTAAACCGTTCGTGTAATAAAACTGGAACGTGTAACGTCTTTTTGTATTACTCTAATTTACATTTGAAATCGGGAATTATATATTCGTGAAGTTAAATGTTTTGAGTTGTTAAATATTCTCTTTTGAAAGTTGGTTTTTTATCTTTTTTCATTTTCCTGGGTTATATAAGTGGTGCTTTCGTCCTATCAACACTAATTCTGGTTCAATCTATCAAGGGGTCTGAAGTCGGGGCGAACATAAAACGTGTCACTCAAATGTATTACGTATCCAAGGTCTTATAGACCTCCGTATTTTTTTTTTCTTTAAACATTTTCGAGAGGCTCTAGTGGTGGCAAAGACGTGGAGAGTTTATTTAAAGAGCATATTTTTTTAAGTTAAGAGTTCTAACTAACTTCCCGTTCCTTAAATGTTTAAAGTGAATGAGCTACTTTAAACCTTTTTAGATTATTACTCTTAATTTTAAAAGCATGCACGGGTCTTTAGAGTTAAATTGGGTATTTATACTTGAGCAGAACTAGAACTAAATTCCATAAAGAACTTTTAGAATTTCACATAATCGTAACTTCTCCGTACAGAAAAAGGTAACTAGTTTTTAACTTGAAAAAATCGTGTACGATCAACTATTGCCATCCAAATAAACCATTGACAATAAGGGTAGCTAACTAATAAAAGAAAATGAAAAAATTGCATTGATAAAACTACTCCAAGCTTTGTAGTTCTGGTAGCGGAAATAGGAAGTAGGTAACTATCACACAAAAGGGATATCAAGATATTTCAGAAAAAAAGTTACTTTGAAGAAAAGTTTTTATCAAAATCAACCCCTCGCCAAATTTCAAAAGGATCTACAAATCCATTCAATCCCCATGGAAATATCGAACAATTACAAAATGTCAAACTTTCAAAGCTTATTTAGATTTGAAAGTAAATAACATTTGAGCAGTAGCTAAATGTTTATCGGAAGGGACGAAACTGTCAGATCCTTACTGACTAAAATCCACGGTATTCTTTCAATAGCCATCCACGTTCCAGGGTAAGTTTCCCGTTTGGGCAGTTCCGTGACCCCGACGGACGATCCGGCTTTGGCCTTCTATGGAGGCCCCGTCATATTGCTGACAGCTCGTTGAAGAATGCAAGAACCAGGACGCCATCGACCACGAATGGTCGATCTTGCCCATAACTCACCATACGACCCCTGCCCTGATAAATAACTTCTTTTGAAAAAAAAAAACGCCAAGAACATCCAAACAAAATGTGGACAAATCCTACCGAAATCGCCCAGTACCAAAAAACCCAATACATTTCAATTATATAGCACCAAGGAAGCCAGTTCTCGTTAAAAGTTAGCGTTCTCGAGTGGCCCGCAGTCACATGATACCAACATTACCAGCTATCGACTGTAACATGACATTGAGATCCCGAGTTGGCACTTTTGAACGCAATAAAAATGTCCCGAGATGTTAACTTTATTTATTGAGTTACCGCAGCCCTTGGTATTGGAACTTATTTTTTAATGATGATAAATGATGCATGAATAGAGATGTTTGTTACTCTTTCACGCTAAAACTACTGATAGGATTTGGATGAAATCTAGGACACAGATAGTTTATAACTTAGATTAAGACATATGATAGTTAAACCTAATTTAATGTTTCGAGTTGTAGCGAGCGAAGCCGCTGATAACCGCTAGTTCAAAATAGTTTCGAAAGATCTGGCAGTCGAGAGAGAGTTATGTCACCCTAACGCGCCTGGTTATAAACAAAAATACGCTTCCCACGAACATAAATTAGTCAAAACTGTGACACCAATAACATTCAATTATATTGTAGAGTCAACAATATTAATATCAGTTCACCGCTCCCCATAACTTTGCTCACGAAGCCATAACTTTATGTGTGTGCGAGCCTTCACTTCAAACTCTTGAACAATCTTGAGAACGCACGAGTGTTAGAACCTATAAATTATTTAGGTAAGGTAGTTTAAGTTTAAGCGGGTTTACACATCAATAAATAATCCCGTGTAGGTGCTTACATACCGGGGAAACTTAATTTATATCACCCCTTCAGACATGACAACCGTAAGTCAGCACAATACCAGAATTACGACCTCCCGAGTTCTCGAGATCAAATTCGTCACCTGCGAAATTGTTTTCACTTTAAAACAATGCGATATCCCATCAAACAGTTTACGCGCTGACAATTGTGATTGGATTCTATCTACGGATGACGTTATTGCCCAAATTAACGTAGCGATGCACCCGAATGCAACTGCATCAGCGTGTATTGAAATCGGAGCGGGGTATTCATTACGCAATATTTTCCCCCGCCCTAGAGAATCGCGATGAAGCGTATATAGGGGAAAAACGGCGAACTTCGTTTCACAAACAAAGCGCGCGCCTGAAAGGGGCCTGTGAAAAAACATTTTCATTGTGTCTGGGAGTCGCTCGATTTTTAATCTTCCCAGCGTCCCTCTGTAAGTTTATTGTGAGCTTTGCGAATCAGTTGGCGACCGTCCCTGAAACCTACGCTTAACATCAACTATTGAATCGCCCACATAAATCCCAACTTCATATGGAACAACTCACTTGAAAACTTATCAGCGTCCCCTGAAAAGTTTAATAACTAGTTTCATAACCTATTGAATATAAATAAGCTACCTAGATATCATATAATTTCGTAACTCAACCAGACTTATGAGTTTAATTTATTTATTACCCAGTCAGTTTTTTTAGTTACCTACGAGTATTATGATTGACGACAATCCAACTAGTAGTTTACCGACAGACACGTTTTTTATTGAGACCGGATTTTAGTTACAGTGCTAAAAGTCGTAAATGCGAAAGTGTTATTTACATTGCAGACGTGTGATTTTGCAGAAGACATAAAAAAAAATTACAAGTACGAGACGGAGTTGTGCATGAAGGGCTCCGTACCATTACCATCTATAAGAAAATAATCACGTAAGTGGTATGGGACCCCCTTAAATATTTGTTTTCGTGTTTGCTGATAAAGCGGCAACAGAAATACACCATCTGTGAAAATTTCAACTGTCTAAATGTCACGTTTCATGAGATACGGCCTGGTGATAGACCGATGGACAGCGGATTCTTAGAAATAGGGCCCCCTTGGCAGCACGGTGGGTACAGAACCCTAAAAATTCGAATATTAGAAACCCTACCTATATTTACCTTCATAAGTCACCATCGGATTAAGGACAGACAAAATGTGCCACTCTAATAAATTTCGGCCTAACTATTCAACTATCAATTCGTACTACCTAAGGACAACTCTTGTTGTGTCCAGTTTATGTCGACCTTCATCAACACTTAAGAGTTTCCTTCTTCTCTTATTACATGTGGTCAATGCGGGGGGAGGGGTGTTCCTTTTTAGCTGGTCGTTACATGTGTGAAAGGCTCTAAAGGCAGGGATCCACATGATGTTTCCTCATGTTTCATTCATGACGTTGCTGTGACGTGTTCACGGTTCTGAGATACAGTCATGCATTGATCAGTATTGTTGAGAATTGTTTTGATACACAATACATATTGTGGCTTTTGAACCGGTAAGGTATCAAACAGTTACCATTTAGCATTGTTTTCTTTGCCATCATGAGTTGGAATGAAGAAATTCCTCGTTGATTAGTGCTTTAGTGGATGAAACAATGGACGTTTTTTTCTTATTATTAGTACGTAATTTTCCCACTGCTAAGACTCACGACAGACATTAATATGCGGAAGCCTGTCTCTTGAACCCAATGAAGGTTCGTGGACACTTTCTAGACTCTCATTTCTTTTTTTTTTATGATGGGTTTGCTCCTGACCTTAGTCCAGGTCAGGGGTGACAAAGACAAGGTCGATGATGGAGCGAGCATACCCACCCCCCTGTTCACTCTAACTTTGAAGAGATTAGTGTTCTATGCGTTCGGAAACACAGACGCAGGCAGAGCGTTCCATTCCTTCGCTGTTCGCATTATAAAAAACATTCAGACGTTCTAGAGCAGTTGAGTCGTTCTTCAAAAAAACTTATTACTATAAAGTCGGATCGCCAAGTAAAATGGTAATTCGAAAAATATTCTTAGAAAACTATTTAACTTAACACTCGCTTTGCAATTAATAACCAGATTGCGTGTTATGCACTTTTTGTTAAAAAGGGGTCAAGAAAAGTGACATTAGTGGGTAATTTGTTACCCCTGCAACTATAAACATGCGGTGTTTATTCCTATATGCATTCAAATAGATATTTTTATTTCACATTATAAGCCCACTTATAAAATGCTGGTAAGCAGGTTCGGGTTGATTATTTCCACGGAGTAGAACCGGCAAGGAACTCTATGGTTACTCTTTACCTTAGAGGGCCCAAGCCTGCCGGGGACTGTCTTATCAGGTAACCGTGGCTCCATGACCCGGGGCTATTGAAGGACTCCGTAGATTTTAGTCAGTACAAGTCTGACAGTCCCCCCTCGCCCTGCCCTGAGTGGGGGGGAACTCATTTGAGGATTTTACCACGTAAATATTTTTTTACTCTTTTAAAATACTACTTTTGTTACAAGTAAATGTTACAAAAAGTTATGAATACTAAGGTATGAGAGTAAAAAGACCCTGGTAAAACGAATAAAACAAGACAGACATGTGTTGTTCTGTGTCTTGGCACATGGAAATGTTATTTTTCTTAAGAAATATTTTTTTTTTCTGAAAATTCCATGAAATGAGTCGTTCTTTTGTCCTAGATGGAGTGGAAGAGACTGTCAGACTCTTACTGAATAAAAATCTTTAAATGAATCCTTACGAAATTCTTGACTGATTTTAGAGAACTTTTACACAATAATTTACACAAAAAATTGCCGATACAACTTACACAAAAAAATGTTTAAAGGCTACGTAGTTAATATTAAGTCCTCTAGTTAAAATAATTATGGTAGACCATACAGCTTATGAATATTTAGTAGCTCTGCCCACTCAAACCGAGCTTAGTTTGTTCACAGGATGAAAAGCCAGTGGCTTAAAGTACTCAGGTAAGCTAATTAACTCTTGGTTTTAAGCCCTAATCAAGTTTTTAATGAGTAAAATAGTATTAGGGGGAAAATGGGCTGCAAATCTATTATGTAGTCTGTACATACTTATTATGAAAAAACTTGCGAAATGTGGGTGTATTCGATAAATTAGGTGGGTAAAATCATCAAATGAGTCCTTCATTTGATTATTTTATCACGATAAAAAAAACTGTAGGTATTTATGTATTTATAAGCTAGTTAGGCCAAAATACCTGTAAAGTTTTATCAAATACGTATTTATAGCTTTTTATATTTAAGCAATTTATTTTAATAACATTGATAGTTATTCAAGAAACTTGAATAATAACTTATTCGTTTTCATCGCTATTTTGTAATCATGTTTTACGATTTTTTAATAACTTATCTTTTTGATTAGTAGTATTTTATTAATAGTAATATTTGCAAATGCTCTAGATGACCTATGCGAAGCACACAACATATAGTGATAGATGAAAGTTCAGAATAAACTAATTTCAATTTAATTTAAACTGTACCAAGGTAACAATTTGCTTGCGGTCAAGATTTGGAATAAATAAAGATTAATGTTTTCTAATTAAAAGAGCATCTTAAGTCCCAAGAGTAATCAAACTATCTCCTAGGTCAGAACTATTTGCTGATGCAAGATGTGATCTCAGTTCATAAATTACTAATGATCTCATTCGCCACCTTGTATATTATCTGAGGAATTGTAGGGAGAAAATAAAATCGTTTATTTCTATTAGGCCAATTGCGGCCACTTTTGAATTGTCAAAAAACATAAAATAAAATAAGTACAAAAATGGTTGTGGTGCTACAGGCCCAGTCACAAGACATAAAAACTGTGAAAGTATCGTAGGTGCTCATTCCAAAACGTAGATCTCTATGGAGAAGAATGAGCAAGAAACTCCATGGACACTCTTTTTAATCGCCAAAATTATTACAGAACTTTTGTTACATCATTCCTCATCAGATAGTACATTATGTGTAAACGATGTGGCAAGTTAATAGTAAAATAAAAAGACAATTCAAAATAAAGTTATTACTAATTAAAATGGCCAGAATGTATCAGTACGACTATCTATTACATACTATACTTATCCTTAGATTATTAATCTACCGGATAGTTTTATCTAGTAGTTAGGTCAAGAGGCCAAACATAAATTCAGTTGAGAGGGCTAAAGCCTGCCTGGGTTACGGGACTGTTTCATCTGGTGCCTGGAGACCGTGGAACGTTATTTTATTGAAGGATCACCGTGGATTTTAGTGAGTACAAGTCTGAGAGTGCCTCCCTCCCGCCCTGCGTGGAAGGAAACATTTGATGATTTTAGCCTTCTTAAAAAGGGGCAATCAGTGGTCAGCGTCAGTCATTGTTGCTGGAGATTTTATACTGCATATGGTGTATGTGTAGATATGCCCGTAGTGTCACTTCCTGCACTCCCAATTAGAATTTTTGGTTCGCACAAAGACCAGTAGGTTGTTGATCCGAAGCGATCTGATGAGGGATATCAAAGCACAGGACCAATAGCTATGCATGTTTTTTGAAAAAGCGTACAAGTAGAAAATAGTGATTTTAATTTTGAATTTGGAGTTGTGTGTATTCTGGGCTCAAGCTCAGAGACTAAATTTACGATGATATACGTATACGAGTAGGTTCTATGGACATAAGTGTAAAACAAGCTCAAAATCTCATCAATCTAACAGCTACTCCATCAAAACCTATTACTAAAATTAAATCGCATAACAAAAGCGTTTTAAGAAATACATAAATTTCGCCCATTGCTACTTACGCCGGCCGAGTTCAAGAATTATGAATAAAACATGCCACACTTCTTGCTACGGTCGAGCTATCTGTCTTGGGCTGTGAGGTAGCTATCCATCTATTATACAAGGTGTTATTGTACTTCCTGCCTTATGGCACATCATTTTGGGGGCTCCGGAGGCCCATTGAAGCAGGATCGAGCGTATTGTTATTTATTGTTTCCTTACACCCTGTATAACAGAGCGAGACGTAACACTGTTGGATAAGGTGACACTCTTCTTACATTTTCGGCCTGTTTTTATTCGCATGCCTTCACGTCGTTGATAATTCATCCTATATACTTAATATAGAATGTAGTTTGGAGAATCTTCCGAGTAACACGTCTTTTGTCGGGTCTTGCATACTGATCTATAATGGTTAATATAATAAGTTGGGTTTTATTCTGTCTGTATGATGTGGTAAATTATTCATTAGTGATTAAAAATAGCATTTTCTTTGGAATTATTGGCTTTAAACAGTCTTGAATGGTGAAGCATGTTAAACCAGTGATAACAGGTTGACCAAAATTTTGCAGGTTAAACCTTTCTGTAAAAAGAAAAATTCGATTGCGAGCAGGACTGAACTGAACAGAACCTGCTTCTATCTGATTTAGTTTACCTGACCCCTAACTTACTAGGCCATCGTAGTCATGCTCGACAAGATTGAATTTTTCATCCCTTACGGTGTCGTTCATGCACGTTACTTGGCAAATTCTAATTTATGTTGAGAGATAGTTTACACAAAACTTAATGTGGTGTTACATGTGCAAAACATTTTCATAAGTCAACCACAGAAAGTAATTGATAATATTAAATAGGTAAACAAAATACAAAGGATCGATCGTGTTGTTGAGTGCATCCTGGAAGCTTTTCTTTTGTCCGGGTACTTTACAGCCAGCACAAACTCGCCACATAATTGATGAAGAAACATCAATGAGCTCACTAATGAGGCTACCAGCAGTTGCTGTAAACAATGCGGATCTTGGCAATTAGCCGGGAGACACTAGAATTAAGAAAAGGGGAAACGTATACATTCCTTACAACTGTATGAATGTACTTACTTTCCTAACTCCCTTACTTACCTTTGCATTGCGTTTCTTCTTAGAGTCTATGCACACCATGTTTATTAAACGCGCCGTTGACGCGCGTTTCTAGCGATACAGACGCGATGCAAACGCGGGTTTGACACTTTGTATCGCGACAACTGCTCTGTTTGACAAAAAAGCGTTTAGAAAACGTGGTGTGCCTTTAGTGCCTTAGTCGATAAAGTAGATTTTTCCTGGAATGTGGCATTATAAAAATCATCAACCCCTAATCTCATCGTCAATCTTTTACTTTTTGATGTAAGCGTTTCCCACTATTGTTAAAAAGAGTTTTTTACTCTTGCCAGGCTTATTTTCTACTTTGGTACTTTAAAAATTAAGGTGTTTATGGACATTTCTTTGTGTTACAAGCGCCCATTAGCTACGGTGACCGCTTTTCATCAGATGGGCCGTATCCTTTCTTGACAGCTATAAAGTAAAAAAAAAATACGCCTCCCCAAAAGCATTCAATATTTTAATCACAATAATAAGACAATCTAAAAATACCTCTCTTTGAAGATTATTTTTATATGATTGAAATACTTTCAAAAGTGATAAAAATAACTCGCTGAACTAATAACTTGCTCCACGAGTTTCAGAACTATGAAAATAAAACGTTTTCCCATAGAAAGTTTACGTGAACTTGTCAAGTAAGTACGTGTTCTTTCCTCATATATGAAGCCGTGAAACAAAACTCGTATAAAGAAAGGACTCTATTGACTTTTATAGAAGTTTTCTTACTCCAAAATTGCACGATGCGTGTGAAGTGAATTGGATTTTAATTTTGTAAGAAACTGGTCGTAAAATGTCATTCATAATAATGTTGGACGAATATGGGGCATCCAGGAGTAGGACAAAACAGGTTGATAAAAAAAAATATAAGTACCTAATCATTTTACCAATATCTCCAACTAATGTTTTATTAGTTAATGATGTTCATTATATTATACACATCATTAACATTGTAATGGTTTTGTTTTATCATTGCATCCATCAACTGCCTCCTTTATTTCTACTTCTAGAGTTTGTTAAAATGTTAAAATTCTTTTAATTCAAAAAAAAGGGGGCTTGTGACGTTAAGTTACGTAAAATTTTACCGATCGCGTGATGTTTTGCTATTTTTCAAAGGTCATCATCATCATCATCTTCCTGCCCTTATCCTATTTTACTATTTTTCAAAGGTAAAAATAGAAAAAGTCGTCAAATACTTTTTGGTCTCTAGTTTTCGAGCTAATGGCAATCACTACTGAGCAAAGGCCTCCCCCAAATCGTACCAAGTGCTCCTTTCGAGCGCCATTTCGGCCCAGTCATGGCACTTCGCAATATGCAACGCAAATTTTATTTGTTTGTATCTTAAGCCACCCGAGCTTAGTAGCTTTGTCTTGCGCACTATCGTGAGAGCATCCAAGAAAGCATGAAAAATTCAGTGCAAACATCTACCTGACTCCATGTAGTGTGCAAAGTGTGCATATAGAGAATTGAAAACCCGGTTTTCCTGTATCTATTTACGGTAAACACATCAGCATAGGTTGCAAGCCAACCGAAACCACACGGCCATTACCATAGAATAATAAATGTTGTAGACATGCAACTCATATAACACTATATTAAAAATATTATTCAGCGTTTTTACTACCAAACACAATGATTTTGTGTTTATTTTATCATGTTTAGATGACTAACCATGGCAGCAACAATATACCTAAAAGTAAATTATCAGACGTTCAATAATCAGCCATTCACAAGTCTCCGCAGTTAGTACACCATGACACATTAACAATCGAAAGAAATAGTTAAAGTACGACATACGTGTCAATTTTGTGAACAAGTTAGTGTTTGCCAAGTTCGTTGATTTAATCACCTATTGCTCCTTATCAGCCTCTGAGGTTTTGGGTCCGAATGGACAGCTGTCCAAGCTCATTCAAAACTATCCACAAGCAACGTGATATATATGTAGGTACAGTAACGGCTTCATTGACCTTTTGAACGTCACGAATCCTATTACAATGTTCGGTTTTACCTGATCTAATACACTTGGATGGAAAAGTTTAGTTACAATTTTGCCGCACACCCTATTATGGCCAACTCACACCGAATTTTGCCGAAGTTAATTTATTTTTAATATCGTCTCATGCTTTGGTATACGTATAACAATCAGTAATACAATCATAAATAGAGAAAGGTGTCTGAAATAGTAAGGTCTTGAAGTACAGATCACCACACAAAAAATGGGCATGACATTTAGTTAAGGTAGATGAAGTTATTGTGCATACGAATCGCATCACATCGCATACGATTGAAATAGATGTTTCGCTTCTGTAAAATTCTCACTCTATGCCATTACAAATAAAATTACTACGAAACACCGGCCTCGACCGCTTCGGTTCAAACGCACTGGGGCTGCAGTCTCGACATACATAACGATCGTTTTGCGTCAAAAATCGGTCGCTAAGTCCTAACGATCCAATTGTAACGATTTTTGGTAGTCTCTACGGTCTCAACTGCCAAAACTATCGAGTGTCATCGCAAATTTTGCGACCATTTTTGACAGCCTCCTAAGTGATAGCTACGGTCGATACGGCGGGCGGTAGTCTCGACATTCATAGCGATCGCTTTGTAATTTTTAACGTTTTTTGGTAGTCTCTACTACCAAAATTATCGAGTGTCATCGCAAACTTTGACAATATTTTCGCAAAAATAACGATTTTCGTAAAGTCATGTCAATTTCTTTGCGACCGTTTTTGAAGGCACGCTAGGAGATAGCTACAATCGCTACCATTGCCATATTGTGTTTTGGCATTACGAAAATATTAAATCAATAGTATTTAAACAATAATAACTGTATAATATTTAGCGTGGGACTTAGTTTTGTTTGAAAAGAAACGCAATGTGCCTAATGCGGCCGCAAATACCAAGAAACCGACGAAAAAACGAAAATACCTTTGATATCAAAGGACCTGTTTCACGGGCTCCTTAGTGAATTAATGGATGTGCAGTGCTACATAATATGAAGACTAAATATAGATTGCAGGAACCAGAGAACACCACATCCATGCAGATGGTGGACAATGGTTTAGGGCCATTCATGTAATGTGCAAGTTGTAAGTTGACCTTCCGTTCTATAAAATCTAAAATGTTCTTAAAAGTATATACCTTTTTATATGATTATTTGATATATTACAGGAGTGTGACTCTGATATAAATATTTTAAATGTTAATGAACGATGGCCAGTAGCAAGCTCAAATGTGGGCAAATTCAATAGTGCTCTCAACAATGAAGCAGCAGTTGCTTGGTAAGTAACAATGAATGAGAATAACAATCTGTTGAAGAGGTTGCCCATTAATTTCTTTATATGTTTAATCTTTTAGGTGATGATTGATAAAACCGTGGACCTCTAGAACCGTGGCTAATAACTCCCATAAACATCAAAGCCTTGGTACACCGGATTACAAATTACCGAAGTACGCTCAGCCAGGAACATCATAGAAATATGCTTCGGTGTGGTAAAAACTGTATTTAGTTGTTAATCCCAAAAAACGCCAACGGATGTACGAACCGTATATACAGTGATAAAGTCCATGATGACAGGTAACTTATCAACTGATTTGTGTTGTTATTTTACTATAAATAAATAGATACGTATACCTAACACCATTTTGTGAATATTCATGAAATTTTATTTTTGTTATGCAGGCTCTGGACGAGCTGATGCAGAGCGCATAAGAAGAAAACTCATAAATACTAGTTTTAATATACTCTGTGTTCTCTGTTCAAATAAAAAACATTTAAAATCATTAATTATTTTTATTTACAAAATAATTGTAATAGATTAGCAATCGCTTCAGCTATTTTGCTTGCAGCCTGCGCAAATAGCAGCGACGCCTCGGCTTGTACCGTGGTTGCCTCAGACTACATTTTGGCAGCGTCTGATTGTGCCAAGAATCCATCAATTTGAGCAATGTTACACGTGGCGTACGCCTACACCTGAAACATAAAAATATTCATTATAAAAACACAATATCAGTTCCGGATTAACCCTAGCTGAAGTAATCAAGCAATTGCTTAAGGCGTAACGTCTCAGGGGGCACCATAAGCAGGACCGGAAAAATATTTGCTAGCACACGAAACGCTTTTTGAAATTGACTAACAAAGAACTCCGTCTATGAATGAACTTAAAAGATAAGCGTGTATATCCCAAGGATAGCATAGTAAAAATGGTAGGGGGCCCATACGCTGGGATTGCTTGGCATCAAGTAGTCTTAATCCAGCAAAGTATTAAATTTAGTTCCAAAAATAGGAATAAAAATTGTCATTGTAGGTCGTACTTACCGGCCGCTCACGCTGCTGGCACACGGTGGACCTGCGCCTGTATCCATCTGTATCGCTGTACATGGAAATACCGTTTTATTTCCGTTATTTTAAATTTGCGAAACATTGATTTTGCACAAACAAACTTGACATTGACAGTATGCTTGTTTGACATGTTGAACGTCTTAGTGTTGCAAGGAAGCAAACTAATAAGTTCCTTGTTATGAGTATTCTTAAAAACGGTAAATGAAACTTACACTTTTCGATGAAATTAAGTGTTAACCTAATACGTTATACCTTTCTTCTGCACAACTTTTTAGGAAAAAAATATTTTTAGAGAATATCTTATCCATCAATTTTCCCTATAATAAAAAGTTTTTTTCTAAAATACTAATAATTAACCGGACTATGAATACAATTTTCGTAAACTTAGCGACATCGCAAAATCATCATAATTACCGACTTTGCTCGTTACCTCGGATGTAGAGACTTGCATTCATTGTGACAGTCGTTATTGCAGGCGATTTTTTTCGTTAAAATTTGACAAGACTGCACGCCATTGCTTTATTTGTTTACTAGCTGCTGCCAGCGGTTTCACCCGCTACAACTCGAAAATTATCCCACGGGAACATAAAATCGGGATAAAAATATAATATCCTATGTGTTAATCCAGGTTATAAACTATCTGTGTACCAAATTTCAGCCAAATCCGTTCAGTAGTTTTTGCGTGAAAGAGTAACAAACATCCATACACACAAACTTTCACGTTTATAATATTAGTAGGATTTTACATTACGAAAATATTTAATAAATAGTATTTAAATAATAAAAACACCGGGAGAATATTTAGCGTGGGACTTAGTTGTGCTCGAGAACAGACGCGATGTGTTAATAAGGCGGCAAACAGCACGAAACCGGGGAGAAAACGTAATTCCCTTGGATTTGAAGGATGGACAATTTCTTAATCTATATAGAATTTTCACGAGCTCCTTAGTGGGGACTGCCGTACTTTGTTTCTAGATGAATAAGCATAAATGAACATAAAAATTTGCCTAGAAGAGGTTGCCCATTAGGTGATGATGGATATCCTCTAGAACCGTGATTGAATGACTTCCATAAACATTGACGCCCTGGCACAACGGAGTATAAATATACCAAAACACACTGCTTAGCCAGGAACATCCGCAGTATAAAGCCGGCTTATAATTATCCAGTCCAGAATATGAGGATTAAATCAGAATACACCACATCGGTGGACAATGGTAAAGTCCATGATGATGGGTAACTTATCGACTGATTTATTTTGTTAATTACTACAAACATTCAGATAAGTGCACCTAACACCATTTTGCGAATATTCAAGAAATTTTAATTTTCTTATACAGGACAAAGGACAGAGCGCATGAAGAAGAACCTTTAATACCTACTAGATATTTTCATTTTATGGTATACTCTATTTTCAAATAAAAAAACCAAGTAATATCATTTATTATTTTTATTTACACAATTAGCAATCGTATCAGCTATTTTGCTTGCTGCCTGCACATTCTTGCTATTTAGCAGCGACGCCTCGGCTTGTACCTTGGTTGCCTCAGCCTATATCAGCAGGTATTGGCTTGCGCCAAAAGCGCATCAATTTGAGCAGATGTAACACGTGGCGTACACTGAAACATATGAATCATGTAAACAAAAAATCAGTTCCGGGTTAACCCTTAAGCAAATTAAGCAATTGCTAAGGGCATCACGTCTCAGGGGGTGCCATAAATTTATTTGCTGGCACATGAAAGGCTGTTTGAAATTGACAGGCGAAGAACTCAATAGACGATGAATGAACATAAATGATAAACATTAATATACCAAGGTTTGTGTAGAAAACAGTAGTAAGTATAAGTAAGACCCCTACCCGCCCTTAGGCTTGGATGACTTAGGGCATCAATATAATACAAAATCAGTGTTGATCGGACACTGCATAGAATACTTTGGATGTAAACAAAGTATTCAATTTAGAACCAAAAATACGGATTGAAATAGTCGTTGTAGGTTGTACTTACCTGACGCTCACGCTGCTGGGACACGGCGGGCCTGCGCCTTTATCGCTGTCCATGGAAACACCGTTTTATTTCCGTTATTTTAAATATAATAATTATGATATTATTTTTGAAACAAATTCGAAACAATGTTTTTGTACAATCAAACTTGACAACGACAGTTTGCCTGTTTGACATGTTGAACGTCTACTTAGGTGTTGCAAGGAAACAAACGAATAAGTTCTTGGTTATGAGTACTTATTCTTAAAAACGGCATACGAATCTCACACATTTTGATGAAATAAAGTGTTAACATGATAGGGTTTATCTTTTTTATGCACAACTTTAAAAGGAAAATTTATTTTTGAGAGTATCTTATCTTTCAATTTTCCCTGTAAATAAAAGTTTTTTTCAACTGCCAATATTTTACAGCATTAGTGCACATGTATATTGCATTAGTGGTATAAAAGCCTAGAATCCATGACAAAAACATGATTAATTTACCACACTATGAATACAATTTTCGTAAGCATAGCGACGTCGCAAAACCAAGATAATTACCGACTTTGCTCGCTATCTCGGACGCTAGACTTTTGACAGTCGTTATGGCATGCGAATTTTTTCGTTAATATTTAGCGATCGCTACGTATCGATCGAATCGCTATCTATGTAGAGACTGCAGGCCCTGGAATGGATTCACTCAATTTTGTGATATAAAATATTTTCTTTTTCAAAATTTCAATTGAATTACCTTTAATTGAAATTCGATAGTGCATGTGCCTTTTGGGTAATCGAATGGTTTGTGAAACCTTTGTAGATATTGGAATTATATGGTGTGGTCATTCTTTGTGTCTGTATTAACTTTTACATTAAATATGTCACTATTATCTTCCTGCCATTTTGGGATTGGCACAACACAATTTCTTCTTCCATTCTCCCCTGTCATATGTCAAAGCATCAATTCTGTTATTGCATATCATTCCTCACAAAATCTATTCATCTTTTCCTAGGCCTTCCTCTTCCTCTCCATCCATCAACATTCATACCCATCACTCTCTTGTCACATGAGTGTCATCCTTCCTCATAACAGGTCCATACCAAGACAGACGATGTAGTATGCTTCAAGTATAGTGCAGGTTAAGACTGTGTTTATAACAGCAGCCAGTATGTTTTTTCTTTTTCAGAAAATCTCTACTTTTTGGGCTGTCATCATCGCTGGCATCCCACCAACAGCTAAAGTTCTCCTCACTTAGGTGTCATGGTTCCCAGATCTTCATGGTTATTTATATCATGCACAATGGTGTCCGTTTTTTCTCTTTAGGAAACCTTTACTTTGGAACGTAAAGGGCTGTTGAAGGATTCGCTTCCCACTCCGTCTCGCTCCGCAGCATGGCCGCAACCAATGCCGGGCGCGAGAGGTCTCCGCCTATCGCCGCCGTGAGGACACGTCGTTGCTCCGCCCAAGCGGGGCAATCCTGCACCGTATGCTGTCCGTCTACTGTGTCCTCCGGGCGACCTTTCTCATCAGACACAGGTACCTCCCGAAACATCCGTGTCCGGTGAGGACCTGCGTCATGCGGTAGGAAAGGACGCCATGACGTCTCTCCAGCCACTCCTCAAAGAGGGGTCTTATCGCCGCTATTGCGGCGTGCCCGGCCGTCGGTCGCGACAGTCGTGCCCTCCATACTGCCCTGAGATCGCGCCGGAGCTCTTCCCGCCGCGCCTCGACTTTTGTCTAGTAGTAGACCTCGATGGGAGGACTCATTTGATGATTTTAATACGAGCAAAAGAGTTAGCAAAGTGACTGAGTTTTCGTAACGGTGATATAATCATATTTCAAATGCTATTTACATAGTCATGATTGTTGTTTTTTTTGTTATTATTATACATTTTTTTTTTTTTACGTGGTAAAATCATCAAATGAGACCTCTCACCCCGGGCAGGGCGAGAGGTACTGTCAGACTTGTACTGACTAAAATCCACGGTGTTCTTCAGCAGCCCTTTATGTTCCGGGGTCACGGTGATGGTATGAGTCCCGCAACCCCGGCAGGCTTTGGCCCTCTGAGAGGGGGCCCCGTCATTTTGCTGACAGCTCTTTGAGGCGCGCGTGGAACACGACGCGCCGTCGACCCGGGCATGGTCCATGGTCGGGCGGCGAGTTGCCCTTTACTCGCCGCCCGCATGCCCGCGCCTACGGTGGCCGGAGATCGTCTTGCGACGTCCGACGCCGTGGGCGTCCACCACCGCGGGTGGGGCGGAGGGAGGACCTTGTCCTCTCTCTCACGCGGCCCGCCTCCTCCTTCGCGAGCATGACTGCTTCGCAGAAGGAGGCGACCGCTTCCCACTCCGTCTCGCCCCGCAGCATGGCCGCGACCAGTGCTGGGCGCGAGAGGTCTCCGCCAATCGCCGCCGTGAGGACACGTCGGTGCTCCGCCCAAGCGGGGCAATCCTGCACCGTATGCTCGACTGTGTCCTCCGGGCGATCTACGCAGTGGTGACACCCAGGCGTTTCTTCCTTTCTCATAAGACACAGGTACCTCCCGAAACATCCGTGTCCGGTGAGGACCTGCGTCAAGCGGAAGCTTAGGACGCCGTGACGTCTCTCCAGCCACTCCTCAAAGAGGGGTCTTATCGCCGCTATTGCGGCGTGCCCGGCCGTCGGTCGCGACAGTCGTGCCCTCCATACTGCCCTGAGATCGCGCCGGAGCTCTTCCCGCCGCGCCTCGACTTCTCGAGGCAGCGGGGTCACGCCCCGGCGCTGCGCCTCCACGCGCCATTCATAGACGCGCTGGAGGGCAGTCGCCTCCAGATCCCAGGGCAGCAATCCGGCGAGCAGGTTGGCCGATTCGCCGGCAATCGTGCGGTATCCCCGGATCATCCGGATAGCCATGACCCTCTGGCATGCGACCAATTTGATTGGTCGCGTCCGGATGCTTAGGGCCCACACTGGGGCCCCGTAGAGGGCCATAGACCGCACGACACCGGCATACAGCCTACGGCAGGAGGCGTTTGGCCCACTGAGGTTGGGCAGGAGTCGCCTGAGAGCGCCCGCTGCCCGATTCAGTTTCGGGGCCAAACACAGGAAGTGCTCCCGGAAGTTCCACCGGCTGTCGAGGACGAGACCGAGGTACTTCATCGTCCTCAAGACGCCGATGCGAACCCCTCCCACCGTGATGCTGTAACCCGACGTGGGCGCGTTGACGCGGCCATGAAAACACATGGCCTCCGTCTTGTGCAGCGCCACGTCGAGTCCCAACCGCCGGATCCTCTCCACGACTGTCGCGACCGCTCGCGTCGCCAAGTCGGCCGCCGCCTGGTGCGACTCTCCCTGTGCCAGGACGAGCGTGTCGTCAGCGTAGCACACCACGCTGACGCCGTCAGGGAGGTCGCCGCGCAGCACCCAGTCGTACCCGATGTTCCACAGGTGCGGCCCCAAGACCGAACCCTGTGGAACACCGCACGACATCTCTCGCCGAGTCCATTCTCCCTGGTGACCGGGGTAGATGACGGCTCTGTCCGTCAGGTACTCCTCGACTATGCGACGGAGGTAGGTCGGCACCCGGTGATACCGGAGTGCCTCCCTTATGCAACTCCAGGGCAGGGTGTTAAAGGCATTGGTGATGTCCAAGGACACCGCCAAGACGACCCTGCCCCGGGCAACAGCATCCCCCGTCGTGAGGGCTCTCACGCGCATGATGGCGTCCACCGTGGAGCGCCCCCTGCGGAAGCCGAACTGGCTCTCCGACAGGTCCGGGCCCATCCGATTCAGGTGCCCGACGAGGCGGTCTGCAATTACTCTCTCAAAGAGCTTGCCCACCTCGTCGAGCAGCACAATGGGCCGGAATGCGGACGGGGAGTCCGCAGGGCGCCCCGGCTTCTGGATCAGGACCAGCTTCCCCGTCTTCCAACGAAGCGGGAACTGGCCCCTCTCCAGGCATGCGCTGAAGAGCCCCCCTAGTCGAGGCCCGAGAGTCCCGAAGGCCAGGACCCAGGCTTTTCCTGGCAGGCCGTCGGGTCCTGGGGCGGTATTTTTGGCCTTGAGCCGATCTACCGCCACTCTCAGGTCTACCTCGGTCACCTCTGGAGTGTCGTAGACGTCGTCGTCGCTGTGGTCCGCGTTTGCGCCAGCTTCATCCTCAGATTCCGTCGGAGACGGAGCCATGGGCGGGGGAGCATACCCCTCCCCTCGCGAGGGGAACAGGGCGCTCACCACGTCCTCCACGAACTGAGGCCGGAGACTCTGCGTCAACGGGGGAGCCCAGGGGCGGAGCTTCTCTCGCACCCACTTGTAGGGGCGGCCCCATGGGTCCCCGTCCAGAGTCCCCAGCATCTCCTCGCGGGCCAATTCCTTGGCCCGCCAGATCGCGTCGCGGAGGACGGCCTTCGCTGCCCTGTAACCCCCGTACAGCTCCGCCTCCACGGCTGCCGCATCCGGAGGTCGGGTGCGGCGCCTGCGGAATCTGGTGTACCGGCGTCGCGCGGCAACGCACGCCTCGCGCAGCGTTGCTAACTCGCGCGACCACCAGTACAGCTGGCGCCGGGCGCGTCCTTGCCGGACCCGGGGCTGCTATGTCACGTTATACCGAAAAATAGCTTGTGCGTTTTCGGATATGTAAATATGGATAGTTACTTTTTAAAGTAACACGTTACGTTTATTGATTGCTTAGTTCTTATTTAAATACAAACTCGTTAAACAACACTAAATATTAATATTCTACATAGTTATTGAAGTTGATAAACCATTATAATTTATTTTAAATATTTGCAAAGTAATAATAAAACTAAAGTGTTTATTCAAAACCGTTCTTTGATATATGAAAGCTAAAGAAAGTGGAGATAAATAAACACGATCAACTCGAAATGTGAGAGGTTAGCAAATATAAAATGAATGGTGATGTAAATGAAATATTGCACTTGTGTAACTTTCACTGAACGGATGCGAATGTATAGAGTGTCCTCAACTTATATTAAGCGTTGTGTTATTGCCTGCCGGGGTTGCGGGACTTATACCATCACCGTGACCCCGGAACATAAAGGGCTATTGAAGGACACCGTGAATTTTAGTCAGTACAAGTCTGACAGTCCCTCCCGCCCTGCCCGGGCTCATTTGATGATTTCACCACGATAAAAAAAAAGCGTTGTGTTATTATGTTCTTGGAAGGCCTTTGACAGCATTGGGATCCTACCTATAATGCATGAGCATAACTCGGCAAAGGTTTACCCGACGCCTTCCGGGACCTCTTATTTTGTGTCTCCTTGAACAAGACCGATAATGATTTATTATCATCAGCCTATAATGATACCACTGCTGGGACACAAGCCTCCTCTCCAAGAGAGGGAGTGGGCCATAATCCACCACGCGGGCCCAGTGCGGATTGGTAGATGTCACATATCTTCGAATTTTTGGTTCTAGGACATGTCGGTTTCCTCACGATGTTTTCCTTCACCGTTTTGAGAGCAGTGGTGATGACATAAATTACACAAAGTAACGCGCCTGGCGGGGTTCGAACTCACGACCTACAACTCGTAAGTCGGGACTGATACCACTGATTCCACTGCTGATAATGAAAGCTCTTATAAAATTGAATTGCAAAAGTCCGTTACTGTATAAGTGTATAATAAACAGAATAATCTATAATACAACAACATATAAATCTGCTTACAAAACCAGTACATTATTCGCTCGTATTTTCATATTTTCCACAAAATATACAAAAGAATTCTCTGTTAACACTTTTATTTCTAAGTGTTGATTAATATATATTGGAGTCGGGAGGGGCAATCCTCTGGGACCACGGTAATTTACGACGCGGGCGCCACCGGCCCACAGACAATACCTTATTTACGTTTAAATAAAATACGATCATTGGATTATTGATAAAAAACCTAAGCTACCGATATTCGCAATACATTTTGTGGGATAACGAAGAATAATGCGAATATAAAACGAGCTGTAAGCTAGTTTGCTTGTCCGATTGTTATGCTTGTTAACAGTGAGGTCGTTACAGTCATAAATGTTTATTTGTTCGACGTGGATTGTGATTAATCAACGGAGCAATCAGTTGTTTCTTTTGATTTGTGATTTTGATTGTAGGTCTAAGACTGAAATAATTGATTTTAGTGCGTTGTTTGTTTACCGGTTAAGTTGATTTTTCTGAATCTTTTTCTTCTGCTTCTGCTAAGGTTCTGTATGACTAACCATAAACTGTTACTGAAACGTCAGTCAATATCAGCTAGTACATTATTATTACTATTTATTTTATAAGCTAATCTATTCAGAAAAAATTACCTGTCAGTGAATAGATAGATATAATACACTTTATTGTACACCAAAATTGTTACAAAAAACAGTTTGACAATATTTCTAATCCTACGGTTACAAAGACGGTCTTATCGCCAACAGCGATATCTTCCAGACAACCTTTACATGAGCTCTGCTGTATGAATTTGAAAAAAAAATGGAGGTAGTCAGTGGTGAATGTGCATTTGCAACGAGAATTTTCCAATAAATCAAACATGGTCTATATGTGTATTGCTAAATAAAATTCTATCTATCAAAATACAATACACAAACAGCATGACCACATTGTTCAGGTATTTCGCAATCAAAGGCATGCATGTACGGAAGCTTCATATTTTAGTATTGTTCCCAACATTTCGCTTCCGTACCGTCACCATGAATGGTATTGGAAAAGGATTATTTTATCTAACAACAGAGAGGCAGACAAAACGTTGAATATCAATACTCAATTTATTTATTGCTTCCTCGTATTGAACTTAGATTTTCAAAACATTTATTTACTCATTTTTATATGATGGAGTACGAGTCCTCCCATACAGTTCACACTATATGGGAGGACTCGTTTGACATTTTTACCCGATTTCACAATCGGGTTTTTTATTTTGGGAATACGGCATTTTACGGCAAAAATAAATTGTAAATCTGTTTAGTGTTTAGTCCGTCAATTAGAGAGTGTTGATAAAAAATGGACACGTTTTTTTTTGACCACGAGACGTGTTGTGAAGTGCATTGTATCTTTGTCAATTTTGGTTTACGCTACAGAAGAAAAAATAGGGGTAAAATAGATAAACTAACTAACGGACTAATTACATTTCGTCAATCGAAAAAATACCTTATTTTTTAGTCGGTTATGCTAAAAATGTAATAACATTTTTTTTTAAATTTCTATCTTCTCTTGTGTGACTCTCTGGGACTGAGTGGTACTCGTAGTATATAATAAATAAATATAAATTAATCAACGCTGCTTATCGAAGTCCATTATATGGCTTCCCCAAGTTACCAAATCTTCTCCAGTCCCCTTCCCTGGAACCAATCTCCCCGAACTAATTTCTCCAGAAGAGGCCGCCAACTGATTAATTCTGTTTTTCTTTCATTCCAAAATCATTAGCATTAAAATGTAGATGAGGGGATTAAAATTTAATCCCAATTTACATTTTTGTTCCAGTACCTAAAACCTTACGAAATTAAATCAAAATATGACCTAATGCTAAAATAAAGTTTGAATAACGTAATCTACTTCAGCTTTACAGAATGAACTTTTCAAGGGCCCTTACTGAAAAATTCGAACCGCAAGCGGGATTTGAACCTGCATCGAATTGAGTACATGCGATGGTAGGAATCAGTCGAATTTTTATATGCGTATAGTATTGGCAGGCTTGGCAAGGGGCCCCATCATTATGCTGACACTCTTATCTTTGAAGCGCGCGTGCAACACAACGCACCGTCGACTCGGGCATGGTCCATGGTCGGACAGCGAGTCGCCCATTACTCGCCGCTTGCATGGCCGCTCCTATGGTGTCCGTTGCCGTGGGCCACTGACCACTGTCGCTGGGGTGGAGGGAGAACGCTGTCCTCTCCATCACGCGGCCCGCCTCGATTTTTATCCGAATACAAGTTTCTTCACGATGTTTTCCTTCAACATTTTTACTATAAATTATAGTTAGGAATAACAAGAAGAAAACTCCCAAGCTATGTTGCTTCAGCCACAAGACTATTAACGCGAATACATAATGAATAGCGGATGGTGGAAACTGTGAAAGGTATTGCAATTACACAAAGTTTCTACCGGCCGAACTTACCAACAGTTCTCCTGGTTAATTGATCGGATCTATTATTCAACGTTGGAACTTCTTGAGGTGTTCAGTTTCCTACTGTCACAGTTCCATGAATAATCAGTCATTCATTATTTAAGTAATCATAATATTTTTCCTGCTGGGAAACAGGGATTTTCTGAAGACTTGGGTTACGAGTACGCTTGTACAGATACAAAAAAAAAACGGGTAGGTACGAGTCGGACACACACACTAACGGTAATAGAAATACATCATCTGTGAAATTTTCGACTGTAAAACCAGATATGGCTGTGACAGACGGACAGTCGGAGATACATACGGATAGCGAAGTCTTAGTAATAGTCCGGAACCCCAGAAATACTTCTTAGGCCTGAATTTCTCTTACTCTGACCTTGCGACTTATACCTATCTACAATTAGTGGGATCTTACTAAATTAGTAAAGTTTTATTATTTAACTATTAAGTATTTTAGTCTTTTCTTTTGCAGTTGAAGGTTGGAGATATTTTAAAATAACGGTCCTTGACGAACACCTAAGCAAAGTACTACTCTATATCGTGCTTTCCAATCAATAAAACCTTTTACATGTCCATGTAAATAAAAACAAACATAAAGCACAACTCACATATGCAGTTATGAGCACAAACTATGTTCAATAATGAACATCCGTACTTTATCCGGAGCGGCTAACTTCCGGCGTCGGCTCGCTTCTCTCAGTTATAAAAAAATATTTTCCATTAACACCGATCCGCTTCGCGTATAGTGGATTGCAAATTGAGAATTGCATATCTATTAGGATTACCTTTACGGGTTGTTACTGTTGTTAGTTAGTATTTTGATTGAAGTGTTAGAATTTAGACAGTGCTATGCATTTTATTGCCTTTTGCTTTAACAAATAACAGGCGAAAATGTTGGAGCTCCACTCTTGGCGCTAGAAGTACGAAAATAAAAGTAGAAAAGGATACGGTGGTGCTCAGCCCAGGCGGGTCAGACCTACACCATATGCTCCACCGTGTCTTCCGGGCGATCCGCACAGTGGTGACGGCCAGGCGTTTCTTCCCGTCGATTCCGACACGGAACGACACAGGATTCTCTTGAAACACCCGTGTCCGGTGAGTGAGGACCTACGTCAGGGATGAAGTGGCGCCTCTCTAGCTACTCCTCATAGAGCGGTCTTACTGCTGCGGTTGCTGCGTGCCCGAAGACGATGCTCAAGAAGTGGAATTAGGCAAGACGTCTGGCTAGACGCTAAGTCGTCCGATTGGGTACGATTTAGACCGGCCGAGAGTCGCTCAAAAAATCAAGGCTGTCCAAATCCTAGTTCTCAATATCTCATCGTCAAAATTATATTTTTTTATCAGAACTAAAAAATGGTTAGCAGTCAAGTGGCAGCGATTGGCTGAACCACTCGGAAACCTGGATTTTATTTTCAATAGATAAAATTGGAACTCCGATTTTTGTTTGATGTTGGCTATGTTGTAGTGGGTACTTAGGTGCCAGCAGTTGTCTGATTGCTAAGTAAACTATTTGTTAAAATCCTATACATTAAAAAAAAGTAGGTAATTACCGATGAGATTTGAAAAATAAAAAATTAGAAGATTTTTAGTGGTCATGTGTAAGTAGGTAAATCTGTCGGCATAATTACATACTTTGATCACTAACGCTCTTTGCTGTTAACTTATCAATGTTTTTTTTTAATAAATAAATCAATATTATAATTTCCAAACACAATAAATAGGAACAATTTTTTCCTTCGTAATCTCCAGAATAATCTGCTGCGTAGGATGTCCACCTGCAAGGTGGACAGATGATCTTATGAAGACTGCAGGATCACGCTGAATGCAGGCCACTTCACAGTCACACAGTCTCTATGAGGCCTATGTTCAGCAAAGCACGTCTTACGGTTGATATGATGATGATGATGAATCTCGAGAACCAATGGACCAATTTTAACTTTCTGAAACAAGCTACATTATTTTAACTTATATTTATATCATACCAGGCTATCACAATTTTTTCGGTGGATCAGGGGCCAAAATATCACACAAACGTAGTCGCAAGCAGAAGCTAGTATTTAAATAATCCATCTGCTTAAATTAGGTTTATTTAAAGCATACGCGAACGCCATACCATGTCACAATAGCACTAAACAAACATACACCATGTAACTAGGGGGAGGCGTCGCGACACAACTCCATGCGACTGTTTACGAGCACGTTCCGAAACGTGACACGCTGAGTTTAGTGAATTAAATTAACATTTTTATTATTGTTTACGCTTTTACAAGTGTTTTGTGAATTTGTTAAACTAGAGATGGAGAGTAATTGTGTAAACAGACTTCAAATGACTGTCTTTCATTAAGATGCATGAAATAATATTTTGCGTTGTTTGTGTTGATCTGATAAATGATCCAAACATATGGAAGAACAGGAAATTCGTGTAAAACCCTTGAATTTATATATGAAGTTTTTGATATGTTTTGAATAATCTGTTAAGAAGTGGGTGGTGAACTTCGCTGCCAAGGGAGGCCTAGGACACGCGCGCCTCAAAGAGCTGTCAGCAAAATGACGGGGCCCCCTCTCAGAGGGCCAAAGCCTGCCGGGGTCGCGGGACTTATTTCTATTACCGTGACCCCGGAACATAAAGGGCTACTGAAGGACACCGTGGATTTTAGTCAGTACAAGTCTGACAGTACCCCCCGCCCAGCTCGGGGTTGGAGGTCTCATTTGATGATTTTACCACGCTAAAAAAAAAAAAGGGAGGCCTAGGAAATGCTGTCGTGACGCGTTTATGAGAAATTGGCTGAGAAAGCCGCAAATTTCCCAAATAAAGAAGGCCTGTAATTTCAAAAGTATGATTATTATTATGATTTCAACTTAATTGAAATGGGTCAGCTTCTGTTGATTGTCGCGTGATTTAACATTACCTATAACTATTAGACTTTACTAATACTAGTAAAGGAGGTAACTAATGAAGAAGATAATGTTGCTAGTAGTACAATAAGCATTTGTACTCCTGTTTTTTTTATCCCAAAAGAAAATAAATTTCAACACAGAAATAGTTATATATTCAACAAACCAGTGCTTCTTCTCTCCACCAGTGTATTCTCGTGTGTGTTGGCTTGACATCAGTAATTTCTGTAAAAATCATCTTCAACCAAACATTAGAATTCTGCACATTCAAAATGTTATTAGGTATATTCACGGGCTATTTGACCTATAATCACATATTATTAATATGCATACCAAACTAAACAACAAAAATAAATTCAACAGCACCTACAACATTTCCGAACGTATATCTTCAGTGGAGGTAACCGCGAATGTAAGACCGGCTTATAATTCCATTTGTTGAACATTCAGCCAACTTCTGAACGTTACTTTAATTGAAATGCGTTTCTTATGCCCGCCGTAATGTGGACTTTGAGCAGTGAATTATTTTTATTAGTAATTTTTATTATTTTGTCAGTAAAGTAATATAAGTAAGAATAAAGTATTTTGGGTATTGCAAGTATTTTTTTTTAATTTACTGCGCATTATGAAGTGTATAAAAGAAAAACAGTTTGAGTATCGTCAGATTTGGAACGATGAAAATGGTTTCGCAAGAAATGGAAGGAGTGGAGGGAAGGCTTTGTCAAGAAGTGTGATAGACTAGGATAGGGATGATAAAAGGGTGCAAAGTTATTGCAAGCAACTTGTTTGTATGACCGTCTGCCGTGGCCCTGTATGTGTGTCACCGAAGCAGAAGGAGTTTGCATGGCTAACAGCAGGCCTAAAAGTTTAAATATATCATAACCACCCTCTGCCCTGATAGATAACAATGCTCTACTTACCTCTTCAAGAATTTTCAAGAGTTAATTTTAGAGTTCATTTTCAACCATAATTACCTACCAATTATATCACTTGCCAGTCCACCCAACAAATAACATGGACACACCCCTGCCCAAAGCATTAACGCTATCTGACATCAAAAATGGTCGCAATCAATCATCAACGTCGCCATGACACCTATCACCGTTTCCAATTAGTAACGTAGTGTGGACACAATACGCAACAGACATATAATCAGGAATAACATACAGAATTTCAACTATGACCACCGAATCCATTCACAAGTTTTCACTTTTTTGTGACGTAATACAAAGCGGGGACTTTGACCTTAATTTTTTGGCTAAAATTAGTTCCTGGTGCGTACACTAGAGGCCCTTTCATTTTCTTCAAGTACCTACGCTGTATGGTAAAATACGGAAAACTTGTGAGTACCGTCACTTAAGTAAACCGTCATTCAAGCGGTGGTGGCCCAGTGGTATCGGTCCCGACTTACGAGTTGTAGGTTGTGGCTTCGAACCCCGCCAGGCGCATTACTTTGTGTAATTTATTTTACACCACTGCTCTCAAAACGGTGAAGGAAAACATCGTAAGGAAACCGGCATGTTAGAACCAAAAATTTGAAGACCTGTGACATCTATCAATCCGCACTGGGCCCGCGTGGTGGATTGTGGCCCACTCCCTCTCACAGAGAGGAGGCCTGTGTCCCAGCAGTGGGAACATTATAGGCTGATGATGAGAACCGTCATTGAAAGGTTAAATAAACTGTCTATTCCTCACGGTAACAAATCTTTTCAGAAGGACTACTTCCAGGAGTTCCAGGTTAACATGTAGCTAATTGATTTACTGGCTATCCTTATACTGTGTTATGAATAGGTACCAACATCCTCTAAAATAATTGTCACCGTCATATCCTTACTAACATAACGTACAGCGAGCATAACGTGACGAGTTAAATTCATCGCGGGCCCGACATTATAAATAACTCTCTTTATACAAGTCAGTCGGGCATTGTATTTAGCGCAGTGGGAAATTTCCCGCATCAACTATTACCAGTTTTCACAAAATTAGAGCGCTCACGAAGTTTACGACCTTTGTTCTTTTTCGCGTAGTAACGTCTACGCAGAAATGAGCAGCTTTTGCAAAGAAAGTGAATTAAAAAGGACGATGCATAGTTGCAAGTGCATTTTGTTCTTTGAGAAGAATATTAGTAAATATTAAGAGCCGCATACTATCTTCAATATAAAGCAAATGAGAAATTTTATTCGTAGTATTTTTTTTTAAGAAACGTTGCCCCACACTATGATTTCTCCTGTGTCGTAGGTGCGTTTATAACCATAGAAACTCGCATACACAAATATCCAGACCCAAAACAACTACTTATACTTATAGGTCATACAAAATATTTCTTTTGTGCGGGTATCGACTCCGTGACACGCTGAGCAACAGTCTATCTCTGACACTGCACCAACTGTACCGTCAACTATGAGTATACTCTAGAGAACTAGATCTTGTTTTTCGTGGTAAAGTCATCAAATGATAACTCCCACGAAAGGCGGGACGGGAGGAACTGTCTGACTGTCAGACTCATACTGACAATCCATGGTCTTCCTTCAAAAGTCCTTTATTTCTGGGTCACGGTTAGCTGAAGAGACAGTCCCGCGACCCCGACAGACTTTGGTCCGTCAGAGAACAAAAGAGCACTAAGTAGAAAATCAATTAAAGACTTCAGTTTCGTTTTCGTCTATTATAATAGGCTTTTCAGACGTGTAGTTCTGTAGTGAAAACATCAATACATAGGACTTACAAGAAACAGTACTTACTAAGTAAGTAACGTGCGAACAAAACGCGTGGCTACCAATTATTGACGTCACGAGTATCAATGCTCTGTAATTATGTCCATTGTTCGAACACAATGCTTATCTACATGCTATTGAAAAAAATTCTAAAGGAAATACGTTCAGTATCTTTTATGCAAATCTTTGTAGGTATATCGATGGTTGTTTTAAAGTCGTGGGTTGTGTTTGTGGATACAAGTCTCACACATTATTCCCGGAAGTATTGTCTGAAGGTTATAGGGAATTGAACTCTAGTTATAAAGCAAAAAAGCTCTGTGACTGAGTAGTTATTTGTATGCTGCGCTACATGTCGCAGATTTGCAAATATTTGTATGTTCTACAAGTTGGTTTTGTTGGGATCGCGGGACTTATTTCCATCACCGTGACCCCGGAACATAAAGGGCTATTGAAGGACACCGTGGATTTGAGTCAGTACAAGTTTGACAATCCCTCCCGCCTTGCCCGGGGTGGGAGGACTCATTTGAAGATTTTAACACGCAAAAAAAAAAAAAACGTACCCACGATACAGAAAGTATACTGAGAATGGTATAAAGCTAGAACTCCTGCCACTGAGTCTTCCGTGCCATTCACTTTGAAGTTACACTGATAATTTGGTCATTGGTCAATCAAGCAACTCCGCTATAGGCGTGCACTGCAGAACATAGGCTCCTCCGCTGCCTCATCCTGCCGCACGTCTTCGATATCTAGTCTTAATCAGTCATCTTAAGGACGGTGGTCCATCAAGCAGAGGGTATCCACGACATACTCAAACTAATATAAGTGGCAAGGTTAACCATAAGTAACTAAACGTTGATAAAGGGTTCATTTCCAGGAAAGAAAAAAATATAAAGATGTCCTCTTCGATTTTGCGAGCTATGAGCCTATAAACACTGACTGACTCATCAGGGAACCTTTTGAGACCACCCTGGAACGCAAAGGGATTTAGAACGATCACCGTGGATTTTGGTCAAGTCAAGTCTGACAATCCCTCCCAAAGTGGGAGGACTCATTTGCTGACTTTACCACGATAAAAAATGAGCCTATAAACATGTTAAGTACATTTGTAATTATTGACCTAGGTATAGGCATTCCTTAATTCTCCATATCGCTAAGTTAAGATAAAACATCTCCTCTTCCCGAACTGATAATGTACCAAACTTCCACATGATTGATTGACAAGTACCTACACTGAAGGGTGAAATGAGATGATATCGCCGCCATATTGGGCATATAAGGGCATAATATACTGCCATATTTGTGATACCAATTTCACAGGCAATATCATTGAATATATCTTAAAGGTAAAGAGACCCTCGTACTGAATAACTACAGATTTATTGTAAAATAGAAAATAGAATCCCCTATTTGCTGAGTACAGAATAGAATAGTGTCGGCGTTAACAAAAGCTGTATTTATTGTGGGTCTAAACAGGTCTTGTTATGTGTAAATTCAACAATATATTTAGGTTTTTTCTAGTATGTTATAGACTTAAGGTTCAATTTAGCTTGTGGAAATTCTTGGTAATTAAAATACGTGTTTCCACTATGCTGATTTATTTTCGACTGTTCCTTGAAAATATTTTTTTGGATATATTAAGGCGACACACACATGCATATTTGATACACTCTTTCACACATACAATGATCTTACTCAACATAGTACTTTGCGTTTTTTATTTCTGTGCTTCGATCTAGACCTATTCAGCATTTTTAGGAAGGGCGCCGTAATATTGATGTATTCTGACATATCAAATTATGAGATTTTGTTAATCAATCTATTCAATAATAGTGACTGTTAACTGTTGACAATGGAATTCCAAGCGATCCGCAACTATGAATATGGTAGGGAAAACATCACCATCGCTCCACACAGTGTTGGCCGTATTCTCCTGTCTGTTGCGATTCAGGAAGCCGATCCACATGGCTGAATTTTCCCTCCGAATCCGATTTAAAAACCTCCCGAAACAACCGTGTCTGGTGAGGCCCTGTGTTTTGTTGAGGTCATCGTGGCGCCTCTCCTGCCATTTCTCATAAAGCAGAAGGAATGAAAGGCCCACAAATGGGCCTCGTAAAGGCGCATGGACCGCAGGATGAGCCTACTTAGGTAGGATGCGTTCGTTTGGCATCCCAAGATTGAAGGGACCGTTTGAAAGCATTAGATACGGAACCTCGGGTCTATAAATAGATGACCTATTTTAATTCTGAATTCGTACAATACTCTGTAACAGCAAACAAAAATAAATAAAGCCTTATTTAATTAGTTAACAAAAACCTAATAATAAACAAGTTAAGCTGCGGTTCGACTGAGGCGGAGCGAAGCAGGAGCGGAGATGAAGTGTGCCGCGTTTCAACAATCACATGGCTGATGCACATGGTTGGCCACGTGACATTTATGTGTATTCAAGCCATGTGATTGGTTATTTTGACGTAAACTGGAACTTTGACATTTATTTCAAGGAAAAAAGATAGTTCCTTCTTCGCACACCAGAGGCGCTGTTTCATTTTCCATACAAGAAACTCTGTAAATAGTGTAAATACTGAGGCCTTATCATGAGTTTTCAATTATTGTGAAGTAAAGTAAACTGGAACTTTGACATTAATTTTAAGGAAAAAAATAGTTTCTTCTTCGTACACCAGAGGCGCTGTTACATTTTTCCATACAAGAAACGCTGTAAATTCTGGAAAAACTCTGTAGAGTAAAATAGTGAAAACTCGTGCTAAGTCATCAAGCCAAGTGATTGGTGAATCGCGGCACAGCTCATCTCCGCTCTGCTCCGCTCCACCTCAGTCGAACCGCAGCCTACATCCTTTACATTTAATTTAATGTCAAAATGTCGCAACTCTTTGCAAAGAATAAACAACGAGCCAAGTTTGAGTAGACTTTCATAAAACTTTTTAATTGGTTTTTTTACATTGACAATACAAGCAACCGATATTTTTTATTGGAACTCATTGGTTGTGGGATTAATGTATTAAAAGTTTTCCCGTTGGCTTCCCTATGGGCATTGAATATTTATTGTCCGTGTTTGTTACTTTTAATGAGGACACTACCCTGGAAACAGTTGTGGGTACTTTAGAGAGTTTATAAAGGTTGTTATGTGGCTTAAAACTGTTAAATATGTGTCTGGTAGACTGTTACAACTGCGCCAATTATTATTTTTTAGAGTTCTCTACCCCTAGCACGAGTTTTCGCTATTTTACTTTGTGTGTGTTTCTTGTATGAAAAAATGGAACAGCGCCTCTGGTGTGCGAAGAAGGAACTATTTTTTTCCTTGAAAATTGACAATTTGAAATTGTCAAAGTTCCAGTTTACTTTACTTCTCAAATACTGAAAACTCGTTATAAGGGTACTGTACTCAAAAGAAGGATAAATCAGTATTCTATTACTAAGACTCCGCATAATTATAATAAGTATGTACTATACTCCTTTCTTGTACGCGCAGTGGCTGAGCGATTGATTGCTGTGCATTCTGTCGCGTGTTCTATTCCGGCACGGAACAAATATAAATAGTTGTTCCGAGTCTGGGTGTGTATGTGAGTTTTCATACTTGTAAACGCACCCAACATACAGTTTACATCAACATTCATCTACGATAAAGAGCATCGTCATCAAAAATACATAAGTACGTGAATTTACCACATTATTAATATAGGTACATTAGTTCTCTGAAATTCAGATGACTAAAACGATACAATTTTAAAAGCTTTACAAAACTGCGGGCAAATGCAATCGTGTAAACTCAAAACGAAAAAAAAAACAAACTCCCTTTCTAACTGCTTTACAATGAAGCCTGATCAGTATGTTTTAATATTTAAAAGTCACTGTTGTTTCTACTCCTTTCATTATTAAACTGGGATCGACATAAAGAATTCATGAAACGAAGCCAATTCAGCCTGTATGTATGGACCCTGTAACAAAGGACTTGGAAGTAATTATTCAAGACTGAATTTATAATTTTTGTGTACATATTGGTTGAAGGCAAGAATAAAGGTAAAATGAAAACCGAATTTCTGCAACTGAGTAGATATTGAATTGACTGTATCGTATATAACTTTTTTTTGACGTGGTAATAATATCATAACATGAGTCTGTGACTTTTTTTTACGTGGTAACATCATCAAATGATCTTCTAATCATCCCACCCCGGACAGGGCGGGAGGGACTGTCAGACTTGTACTGACTAAAATCCACGGTGTCCTTCTAATAGTCCTTTATGTTCCGGGGTCACGGTGATGGAATAAGTTCCGCGACCCCGGCAGGCTTTGGCCCTCTGAGAGGGGGCCCCGTCATTATGCTGACGCTCTTTGAGGCGCGCGTTGAACACAACGCGCCATCGACCCGGACATGGAACAGCGAAACAACATGTCCATGGGACAGCGAGTTGCCCTTTACTCGCCGCCCGCATGCCCGATGAGTCTGTGATTTGAGTAAAAACTAGTAAGCAGTCACCGACTATTGGCTCACATCTCTTCTTTCTTCTCTTCCATTTTTATCAAGTCCTGCTGTTCAGCTATTTATGTATGTCACCATGACGAATATCAATGTTTGGGGAGGGGGGCTAAGTATAAGTCGATCCTGTATTAAACAACAGGCTCATACAAAGTTTAAACAACTAAAAACAGGCTCAAACAACGTAATCCCAGCTCTCAAATTACCCGAAACAGTAAGAAGTTGCAAAATACTTTAATTGTTATGAAACGAAAGTTTGCGCTTCAGAAAATACATAGTTTAACTTGTTAACTGGCCAGTTAATCGTCGCTGTTAAACGTAATTATGTAAACCGTAGTTAAACAACGGTGAATCCGATACTTTGTTTGTGAAACAAACTGAAAACTGTTAACAATTAACACTGAGTTGAAACTGAAGACAGTGAGGTATGATTGAGTTTTGGAAATCACTCATAATCTCTTTAACATTATTTTTAGTTTGTATATGTGAACCCTGAGGAGCTCGTGGCTAAATAATAACAGCCGCACAGGCCAATCTTCCGAGTTAAGCCGCGCTTGCCGAGTTTGGTCTGTGGATGGGTGACCATCTGACACAGCGAGTTCCCTCCGTGCCTCGGAAAGCACATAAAGCCTTTGGTTCCGGCTGTCATTTGTAGATCTTTGACTCTCGTTACTGTTAGTCAGAAGCCCGAAAAGTCTGACAACCAGTCTTGTCATGGGGTATGGTTAATACCATTCATTTGGACACATCTTTGGATCACACTGGGATTACCCAGTAACTGGGTAATCCCAGTTACTGGTTTGTGGAGGTCCGACAGGCAGTCGCTCCATGTAAAAATACTAATATCCAGCTGCATCTGGTTTGACTGGAACCCTACCCCAATATAATAGGGAAAAGGCTAGGCAGATGATGATATGTGAACCCTGAATATAGTTTGTTCAGAACTGATTCGATTTCAATAATTGTTACACCCAGTTACACAGGTTGTTTTATAATTGGTTACACTCCTTGAAATGGGTTTCAATTTAACCCCGGGAACATGGGAACATGGTCCAAGCTAACAGGTTTTGGAGATATAGAACTTTAAAGATCTTTCGGACCACCTTTCTCTCATTAAGTGCTCATTGTTCGAAATCAGCGAACGTCACAGAAAACAGAGTTTGTTACAGAACTAATCATATCTTGGGAAATGAAGTGCCATAAACTTTCTGTTTTCTTCAAACTTCCTGTGTATTTCAAAGCATATTTCTCAAAATTAACGTGTGACACTTGGTTGGAAAATTACAAATTTTTTTTTTCATTTTTTTTCTAAAATAATGGCACAGAGTACTTTTGGTTATAGTTCAACTTTAATAAAGGAGAATTTCAATAACCAATGCTTCAAATATTTCCTTTAACATAACAGTCTGAGTATATACCATTGCAGGTCTGGTACGTGTTGCACAAGCGATAAGAAGTCATTAACCCTTACTTCTTGTTGAAGTGTGGTGCTTAAGAATAGAAATGCGTTACTCTTGGATGAATTATACAGCATGTAGAATGCGAAATAATAGCCTTTTAACTACGCTGTACCTCATGTTGCTCCATAATCACTTTAAATATTATTTGCTGAGGAGCTCGTTGCTAAATAATTGCAGCCGCACAAGTAAGCTGATCTTCCTGGTTAAGCCGAGGTTGGTCTGTCGATGGGTTCTGTCATAGCGAGATTCCTCCGTACCTCGGAAAATACGAAAAGCCATTGGACTCGACTGTCATTTGTAGTTCTTTGACAGTTGTGACTTAGACAGAAGCTCTAAAGTCCGGCAACCAGTCTTACCATGGGGTATCGTATTACCTGTTACTGGCTTGGGGAGGTCCATAGAAAATACTGTTATTCAGGTGCATTTTGTTCAGCCCCAATATAATTGGTAAAAGGCTAGGCAGATGATGAATCAAGCTGAATTTATGTAGAGAGTAAAAATGCAGTCAGGTACTTTCAGGATACCTTGTAGTTCCGAGTCAATTTGGTTCATAGTCGAATAAACCGTAATCTGATTACTGGTTGCTGCATTTATAACTTCTAACCGAATACTTCAGTTTTCAGTCTTTGATCCGGTATCAAATGCCCATATAAACACGATCATAATAGTGTGATACTGCAAGACAATAAACATAAAAACTTGACAGTACCAAAAAAAAAAAATACAAAACACAACCACAGCATTCGTAACACTATTCATAATGAAAAAGTCTCCTGAAATTGAAAAGATATTTCGACCCAGTTCTTTAGTACGAAATTCTCGAATATAGGGTGTTCGTGTAATGTGGCTTACAATGGGCTGTATATAGTCCTATATAGTCAGGTAGGTGGAGGCTGAATAACCTCTCGTGATTTCTCAGGAGATGTGTAGGTACCTTGTAAATGGCGGTCTTTGGGCCAATGCGTTGCACGGAAGTGTGGAGTCGGAATTTATTTGTATTTTATTTACTTGGACTCATTTTGTTTAATATTTTAATTTATTATATCTATTGCGATCATGCTCACAAATAAATTCAATGCATCCGCTTTCCATTCCGTCTCGCCCCGCAGCATGGTCTCGAGCCGCGACCTCTCGCGCTTCTCCGTAAGGACAGGGCGGCGGGACGCGGTGGTCTGCCCAAGAGAGGCAGTTGTTACTGCACCGTTGCTCCACCACCCGTGTTCCCAGGCCATCCTCGCAAGTGATGAGTGGTGAAATATGCAATCTACAAAATTAAAAAAATCCCGGTTACTTAGTAGGTATATTATTGAATTAAAACAACACTATTTCCAGTAGGTACCTACTGGTTAATAAAGTCAACGTTGGAATCACTTTTACATTTCGTCCTGCAGGGCTATTGGCTAACTTAATAGTCACTAACCAGCAAATGTCAACCTGCACTCGGATGGCTTGATACCTGTTATGAGGCTAAGTTGAGGAGTGGAGTGTCTCAAGAACGTTACAGATTCATTGCAAGTGCAAAAGCCAATACGAAATTTACCTTTTGACAGCTATTTTATGGTCAACACCAAACACAGAGATACGCAATAGCCCCGTTGATTTTCAACTACACCCGTTCTTACCCTGTTTGACCTTGTTTAATAACTTCAAGAAATAATACTACATTCTCTTAGAGAAGGGAAAATAGAAAATAATTAACAAATAATTTAAAACTAATTTTTATAAAACATAAATTAATAACAAGAAGCCACCTCCATATCACGAGCTACGTTTCTTAAGAAAAGTCCTCGATTTCTTTACAAAACCTCACATATTACAGGAAGCTTCTTTAAGTCAGTTAATTTTACACTAAGTTCCTGGAATTCCGTGAAATTTCATTACATTAACTGAGTGGAATGCGTTTCTCTTCACTTCGGAAGTGAAGTTCCATTCATTCAGGGTTCATTTACTAGAAAATACGTTTTTGATGTTCATTTAAAATCAACATTTAACTTCTCCGGAGCAACCTTTGTGCGCTTAAATGAAACATTAGACAGATTCGGTGAAAGGGAATTTATATGGATTAACACCCGTATTATAGAAAGTTGTAAAGGTACCTTAACTCTGCTTTAACGTAAGTTTTAGCTAGAAAATATACCCTTCATTATAGTTTTTTGAATACTTGGATTTCCTGCATCACTCAGAATCAATTTTCTTTTCCTGGAAAGGGGTCATCACTGTTCATCCTCTGTACGAGCTTTCTAGCCCAGGAAACCTAAACTAAACCCTATATCTAATTCCGGTATATGCTTTTTTCTGGTTTTGAGCCATGGAATAGAATTTCACTTTTTGTCTGATAAAATTATAATTATTACTTACCATTCCCAGTGGTTTCATCTCGACTGTTCGACTCCTTTTGGTCTAAGTGTGATGTTACATAGCACATAGCCTTCCTCGATAAATGGAGTATCGGACACTTTTTCTTTTCAATTTGAACCAGTAGTTCCTGAGATTAGCGCGTTCACCAAACAAACTCTTCAATTTTATACCTAAAATATTGTCATTGTACACTTTTCTGTATCTCGGCTTTATTTTTGGATTTATATTATAGCATGGACCGAAGTAAAGTACTACCCCAGGATGCTCATGATGAGATGATCATCATCACCATCATATCAGCCGTAGGATGCCCACTGATGATCCACTGCTGAACATAGGCCCATAGATTTCCAACAAGACCTGTTGGTAGCGGCTTGCATCCAGCGCGATCATATTATTCTTCATCAGATCGTCTTTCTGTCTTGCAGGTGAACGTCTCATGTGGACTGCATTCGAAAATCTTACAGCCCCATCAGTGAGATGATACTAAGATTTAATTATTATTATTAAAGACTAAAAAAGTAAGTTCAAGACTTAAACTCTCAAATCTACATTGTTCAGGAAATTACCATTAAAAAAAGGTGTAGTCTCAAGTTCTAAAGTGTCGTAAATTTTTTAATTTGTATAGGTAGGTAGGTAGGATTGTTTGTACATACAAACAATATGACTAGGTAATATTTTATTCAAGAGAGGCTGATCCAATATCTCCAAGTCTCAATATCGACATTTACGACCTTTCGGACATTTAGTGCAAAGCTTGGCTCTTGACATGGTGCATAAATGTCGAAAACGACATTCACTGTCCAATGCAATAATAGGAACTGTCTTCTAACATAACTGAAGTACAAGACTGAAGATATGTAGGTATTGGACTATGTTCAATCAATACACAGTTTTCAGGTAGTACCTAATGATAAAAAAAGTTCTTCGACATAAAAACATTATAAAAATGCTTCGAACATCAGAAAAAAAACAATGTTCGTGACAACGATAAAAACGACCCAGAGAGAAGATATAACTGTAAAACAAAAACAAAAATCTTTGTTGCTTCAACATACAAATAACTTCTTCTAGTTAGATAATCCCTTTCAAAATGATTACTGAACATATACTTTTCATATGTTTTTAAAGTATGTTCCCAAAGGTGATCACACGAACATTGTTTCACAAAGGTACTTCGCAACAAAGTCTACCAAAATCAATCATAAACACACTACAAAGTAGCTTAAAAATCGTCTATTTCAGTTCAACATTCATTTGACCGAGTTATTTCACTGGTTAGTAAATAACTATTTCCTTAATCAGAATATTCAGCGAAATGAGCTTATGAATCATTCCTTTACTTTGTCGGCGATTTACTTATACAGGAAATCTGTTTTCCGTTGGTTTAGCTTGGATCATAGACTTCGGTCTGCGGCAGACGTGCTTTGAGCGGAAACTAATTGCAAGAGAGCCATACAACACGGATGAAGAAACTATGGAAGGGCGTGGAATAGAGATGGCCGACATTTTGAAAATTATTCCTTTAGTTTGGAGTAAACATTAAATGAGCGAGCATGTAACTTTACTGAAAACTAAAAAAAAGCGGGCTGTCCGCATGTCCGCGCCTTTTGTTCTATCGTAGTTTCAAATCAGTAGGAGAATGTTGCCACAGGTTAGGTTAGGTTGACATTTTCCGATATTCCAGGTGAACCTTACACATTTGAAGAATGCCGCCATAATAAAAGTATATCGTATCTACCACGCGTTTCGAATGACACCTGTTTCAAATCAGTAGGAGAATGTTGCCACAGTTAGGTTAGGTTGACATTTTCAGATTTTCCAGGTGAACCTTACACATTTGAAGAATGTCGCCATAGTAAAAGTATATCGTATCTACCACACGCTTCGAATGACACCTGTTTCGAATCAGTAGGAGAATGTTGCCACAGGTTAGGTTAGGTAAGTGCATATGTTTTCAATGCTCGAAATCACCTTGTTGGCGCTCGAATTCGACTTGGCTGCCATAATAAGAACATCCTCAAAGCTTTCATTTGGCATAGGTCTCATCGCTGTTGAGCGATGGTCCAACTTGACGCATGGTCCTTTGCACTAATTATAACATTTTGCCGTCTGTAAACCTGATTACGACAAACCACATCTACATAACCCGTTAATCATGTTCTAATGGAAACAAAATATAAATATAGTGTATTTATTAATTTGTCAAATACCAAAACAATTAAAAAGAATCTCAAATTACAAAAACATCTAGTTTTGTGATAGAATTGTGTTATAATTTATCTGATTGGCCATTTGTTATTACAAACGCTACAAATTGCCGTTCAAATTTGGTATGTAAATTACTTATGTAAAGGCGAAAAATACCAGTTTTATTTGGAAGCTTTATTATTAATACAGACTTATAATATATAATAATATTTCTATCATATTTTTCTATAACATAATGTCGGTATTAAATATAAAACGAACAGTTCCAAGAATAATAATAGATATTAATTTGTAAGCGGACATCATCATCATCATCAGCCTATAACGTTCCCACTGCTGGGACACAGGCCTCCTCTCTTGTGAGAGGGAGTGGGCCATAATCCACCACGCGGACCCAGTGCGGATTGGCAGATGTCACATGTCTTCGAATTTGATGGTTCTAGGACATGCCGGTTTCCTCACGATGTTTTCCTTCACCGTTTTGAGAGCAGTGGTGATGAAATAAATTACACAAAGTAATGCGCCAAGCTGGGTTCGAACCCACGACCTACAACTCGTAAGTCGGGACCGATACCACTGGGCCACCACTGCTCAAGCGGACATAGTAACAACTATTCTTATTTTATTCTTTTCCTCGTATATTTTTTCTATAATTTCTGTAAGCAGAGTAATTATTACCTTCTACATTTAATTGGGTCTCTCATCAACTTAATATAAAAATGCTTTAAGTTTATGTTTTATAATATCATATTCTTCCTTGCGCACCCATAGATAACTTTCATTCTGTCTATAATAGTCTCTACTGGTCAATTGAGGGTTTTTGACGCCAATTCTTTGCTCCAACTAAAAAACTAGAAAGTAATTTGTGGGATTATCTGAAATTTTGACACATTTTTCACATAAAGATAAAAAAGGCTTGTTGACGCTTCCCGTGACCGAAGAACTAGCTTTTACCCTGGTCAGAGGCAAAGTGTTGCCATTCAAAGAGTCTTCGCCATCAGTCTCTTGGGCACATTACCAGCTGACAGCGGTAAAAATTAAATTTACGATGGTCTATAATAGTTTATTTTAGCCTTATTTTATCATTTTATATTTCTATGGTAAAATTGATACTTAATTGAAATAATACTAGTAGACTCTAGACAAAGAATAAATTATATCTCTAGATTCAACAGGTCTTATTCGAATAAATGGCTTGATTTTGAATCTGTCTGTTGAATTAGGTGCTCCCTCAACGCGAGCATTCACCTGTAAAGTAACGTTACAGATTCGAACATTTCGTCAGTGACAGAAGACACTCGAACATTACAAGGTGCACCTTGTATCAAATCTATATTAAATGTACGCGAGTGCTCGTCAGTTAGTTAATATTGTAATGTGATGCTCAAAGTCGAAACTATAATGTTACATTACACGCGAATGCTCCCGGTGAGGGAGCGCCTCATAACATTCTTCTCAGAACTACGAACTTAAACTTCTCAAGCCGATGCACCATCCACTAACTTTAAGTCCCCAACTTGGCCCCCTGGATTAAAGCCAACGAAGATGTTTGGTGTAGTCCTGAATAACTAGACGTTGCCTGTATTCCGTTCTGCAATAATACCGAAATACGTGGCAGGACCAGTCCCGTACTGGTTACTGACGTCACGTGGACAATCGCTTTTGATGTCTTTCTCTGTCGGATTACGACCGGCTGTGTCGTATGTCTGATTGGATTTCTAATGTATTGAAAGACGGTAACTGTTAGTGTGTGGACTGCAGATGCTTTTGACTTCTATGGATTGTGGATAGGCTTTGATATCTTAGGATGCTTTGAGTATTTGTTTGTGCTCTCGTATCTATTCAGTCGTAACTTTAGAATCAGGGGCATTGAATGAAGCTTTCATGTGTACAAGTAATTTTCAGATCTTGATTTAGTCCATCCTTGTATTTTGTGTATCAGCTTTGATCTTAAAAAGTGATACAGTAAATTGAAATACTGTAAAGAACTTTCCAAAATCACGGAAACAGTTCTAAAAAAAAGTAAAAATCTGGAAATTACATACTTTGTACTATAGCTAGTCTTGGTGTTACAGCTGTTCTAGCCAGCCAGCCTAAGGACCCCAAAGGCTTCTAACATGGCTTGAAACTTAAGATTTCATAAGTCCTGTTTACTTGGTCACGAGACCAATGAGGTACCGTGACCCCGGAACAAAGGGTTATTGAAGGACAGCGTGGATTTTAGTCAATATAAGTCTGATAGTTCCTCCTGCGCTGCCCTGGGTGGACGGACTCGTATGATGATTTAGATACGCAAAAAAAAAATCCTGTTTACCTGCGCCGATGTCAGTGATGTTCAACATAAATTCTATCATCATAATTCATATTTATATATTATGACCTTTTAAAAAATCTCATCATCATTTGCCTATCTATATTATGATTACGTCAGTATTTTATTTTAGTGACTTAACTATATCTGACTTCCACAACCCAGTTAATATAGATATAAGCGTTTCTAAGAATCAGATTTTCAAGTCACTGATTTTATTAACTTTAATGATTCTTTTAATCTACTTTCTCTTCCCGGTAGCAACAGTTCCACGAGTAAGGATTTAGTTTTCATTGAAATTGTAAACTCAGGTAAAATACAGACTAACAGTAATTCTATATTTATTGTCAATGACATTCCGTTCAGGAATTGTAGACTGTTTAGTCTTCTGTCCTTGTTATTCAATCCTCGTTGTTTTAGGAAATCCGAGCTTCTGCTTATATTTAGTATTTGATCTCCTCTCGTCCGACTCAATGGTCAACAAAGCCCCGAGACATAACAGAACGGCTCAACAGCCAACGTGGATATGACCTGTTTTTTTAAACATTGCGATGAATTTCTACTGTATAGTGGGTGCGTATTGACACATGCCTATCAGCAGTGCACTCCATCAGGCCACTGACCGCAACAGATGGAGAAGTCTGATTGATAAATTGAAACAGAATCACGATTCTCAGTAGTGTTAGAACGATTGCAAAGAATTATGTTTCTGTGTTTCGTTCTCGAGATTAGATTTTACACTTGTAGTTTCACGTACAATGTCGCCTCTATGCACTCAGTTCAAAGACAACTAAAAAAAATAAAAAGTATGACCATAGTTTATGACATTCAAATCTTCATTCACGTTCCAGTGCTTCGCCATATTGTACTGTCAATTTGTTTTTTAGGTTTTTTTTTGGCAATTTTAGTATTTTTTGTTATGCAAAAAAGGAAATATTATGACGAATATAGTTACATCAAGAAAATAATTAAAGAGTTGGAATAAAATTATATAAAGGACGGCGCCGTTGATCATCATCATCTGAGCCAGAGATGTCAATACCTCAAGGTATTTGTTAATTTTTTATTGGTTGAAAATGGATTAACGATGCTACGCTATCCTTATTTAAGACACGGGTTCACGATGTAACGCCTTGAGTTCATCTTACCCGCTGTAATATGTACGTAATACCTACATTTTTACGTACATACATCTTGTTGCCTGTTTAGGTAATTATAACCATGAAACAGTTATGTTTTTTCATAATTCGGGGGTTCACGATGTAACGCCTTGAGTTCATCTTACCCGCTGTAATATGTACGTAATACCTATTTTTACGTACACACATCTTTTTACCTGTTTAGGTAATTATAACCATGAAACAGTTATGTTTTTTCATTAATCGGGGGTTCACGATGCAACGTCTATGAGTTCATCTTACCCGCTATATCTTTATTTGTTGAATGTAAAATAAAAATACGGCTTTTGTTACAATACATTGTATTAATTTTACATTATAAATACGGTCCATATTCGTGGTCCATATTAGTGGAGAATATACAGCATTGTATAATTTCCGATTGCAGACAAGACTGCTTTGGAATCGGAGTATAATAATACCTACCGATGAACCATAATGAGCCGGTTCTTTCAAATAACGTTTCTTGTTTGGAGTCACTGCAAACACCATAAATATGTCACACGTGAGCCTTTTTTCTCAGTTACTCACTGATGAAGTTGTTTTTTAAAAGGAGTATCAGGAATTAGATGACTCCGTAATAAATCCTTATGATCGGATCGAAACCTTACATTTTTTGGTAAAATATACAAAAAGACTTAGCTGTACGCTATGAATTTTAAAGCCACTTTTGGTTTTGAGAAAAGAGGTCCGGAAAGAGCTTTGAAAGGCTCATTTATCTCCGGACAACTGTAAGCTGATTGACGCACCATCTCTAATGACCTTATAGTAAAGCGTGACAAGGCTATCCAGGCCAAACAGAAACAGGTTGCTGGCACTGTTTCATGTTAAACGAAGCTATATCTATTATTTTGTCTCAAGAGACCAAAGATCCGAACATATTGAAATTAGTCGGGCGTATTTTGTGCGATTGGTAATATAATGATTCTGTCACTTGGCGTATTTCATCCTGGCTGTACTGAAAAAAGAGGAAAAAGGGTCAGGTACACCTACCCACGACAAAAAATGATAGTTTATTCATCGGACAAGATCTCCCTGAGACGAACAGCTAAGATTTACACCTGTGACGTCTCACAAGGCTCAGTTGAAAACCAGCGTCAGGCTCCTTGTGGCCTGGCTTTATGCTGAACTAAGCCTAAATGGCACAGCCGTGAGGCACTCGGCCAATAATAAGTCAGGAACTGAGTTGAAATGTGCTCCACAGGCCAATTTTTTATCAAACAAACCAAAGCCTCCACTATCAAACCAATTTAATCTGGAAGCCAGCGCTGTACCGTATATAGATGGTGACTCGGAGAACCAAGGAATTCTGTAACGTCGACGAGACAGCAGCAAGCAGTCATACAAAGCGTCACGTCCGATCTACGGCAGACGTTTTAATGAACAGTGGTAACAAATAACATCCAAACTGTACTATCATGGATTGAGGATTATGAAATTCCTTTTATATGTACTCCATGTCAGGTTTAGGTACCAGCGCTTCAACAATATTCTCGTTCTGAAGAATATGAATTTGAGCAGGCCATAGATAATTTACTTTCTTTATGAGTTGTTTCTCAATGTCAACTTTGTGACGGACTGATATCCAATGTTTGTCTTTTTGGTGCACAAAACCAAACGGTAAATCCATGGTAAATCACGACTAATTTTAAATTTAAAAGTCTAAATGGTTTTATAAACACTAAACATTCCAATTAGTAGTTTCGAAACTAAACGAAAACTTATTTCGAAAGACTCTCTTCATGTCCACGATTGATTTTAAGGATGCATTTTCATTCGCACTTGCGATTTAAATGACAAGGTTCTCCACTTTGGCATAAATACTGCATCTTACGTTTTACTAAAATCATGGAACCTGTTGTCCAATTATTGCGATATTCTGGTAATCTGTCAACCATCAATCTTGATGATATTTGTCTCGTATCACATTGCTATAGTGATTGTGTTGCAAATGTTGGAATTGTAAAGAAATAGCTTTCATACTTAGGCTTCATCATAAATATGAAGCTTTAAATGATATCTAGTAATTCATGTAGATATTCTGTTTTTCTCATTGATTCTAAAACAATGAAAATTAGCTTGCCTGTTGAAAAGCGTAAATATTAAGAAGGATTTACTAAAATTTAAAACCTTGACTGGGTAGAAAGGGATTTTGTTCCCTTTCTGCTTGCCCTGCCATTTATTATGGTTGGCTCTATACTTAAGAGTTTGATCGATGGAAATTCTTAAGTCTTAAAGGTCATGATAATTATGGAAAATTCATGACTATATTTACCGTCATCATTCGATACCGATTTTGATTGGTGGTTAAATTTTATTGTTAAATGTATTTGCAAAATAAAAGGTGATGCATATATGTATTTTAGAATTTCAGACTAACGCCTCAACTTCGGGATGGGGTATAGCTTGTGATGGAAAAACAGCTAGTGGTATGTACTTGTAGTCAGAAGGAAAGAGAACTAATGGATTACTTGGAATTAATGGCTGCATTATTATATTGGAATAAAAATATTTTCTAAACATTTATTTAGTTCTAGTAATATTGAGAATAGATAATGCGAGTATGACTTCTCATATAAACCGCATGATGAGGAAACTTATTAAAAGTATATGGCAATGGTGTGAGGCTCGCAATTTTTTTCGTTTTTTGGTTTGTACATGCGCATTCCATCAATCGAGAACAGTATCGCCGATGCTGAATCGAGACGAGTTCACCCCAACATTGAATGTTAACTGTCAGACTTTGTCTTTCAAGAATTAGTGAAACTGTTCTTCCAGCCTGATATAGATATTTTCGCTAGTCGTATTAATAAAAAATGTGCTAGAATGTATCATGAAACAAAGACCCAGTCGTATAATATAATAGAATACTTTTTCAATATTTTGGTCTGAATGGTATTTCTATGGGTTTATTCCATTTGCAATATTTCTCTAAACATAGAGAAAGACCATCAGAGACATAGCTAGAGGAATACGTGTTGTCCCGGCATGGCCGTCACAACCCTGGTATCCCTTGTTTACTAAGTTTTTAGTAAGTAAACCTTTGACACTTCATTCTTCTAAAGAATTAATATATATCTAATTTCAGCAACCGTCAGATACACAACCGTATTACCCTGGTTGCCGGAGTATTTTGTGGGAATCTCTATTAAGAAGAAGCATTCCTCCAGTATCGATTTACATAATGTTGGCATCTATAACCGAAAAATCGATCAAACATATCATACGATAAGTTATTTGAAAATGTGGTATTTTTTGTATGAAAAACAACATTATTTTTTTATGAAGTTTCTGTCCCAAATATTTATTTAATTATTTTTTGACGGATCTATTTGGATACCTAATTAGTCGTAGTGACTCTAGCGAGCTGTGTACCCTACGATCAGTTAAACTTAGATTAAAATTCAAGTAAATTGGTCACTTTACTTGCACTTGTTACTGCACACAGAGTCCAAACTTTATCTAAAATTAAAGTTGACTATATTAGTACCTCATCTAATAAAGATATATCTATTAAGATTCCTGATTTGATAAAAACGTCTAGTTTAAAATTAAAATAGTTAATGCTTATTCTAACATATTATCAGGAAAGTCCCGAAATATGTCCAGCTTATTTTTCAGTAGATTATTTACGCGTAACCGAATCGTTACATAGTAATCACAGTTTTCTGTTTGTTAGCATCAAGCCACATAAAAATGTTTGTGCTCAAACACTAAGCAGGTAGATAAAGAGTACCTTACAGTCGGTGAAATCAATGTTACAGAATTTTTCTGCCCACAGTACTAGTCATGCCAGTACTTCTCGTGCTCATAAGATGGGTGTCAATATAGATTTGGTTCGAAAAACTGTTTTCTCGTCTGGCACATCTACTTGCAGCTGTTGCTAAGTTTTATAGCAGGTTTATCTGATGCTAGTGACCTATTTGCTAGAAGTGGTATTTAAAAATATAAACTTAAGTATATGATTCTAATAACCTATGCTAGGCTTAATAATACCAAATTGTATTCTATAGGTACCATTTCATTTAATGCGTGTGCTTGTACAATCAACCGATGTTTTAGTTATAGATCGCACACGGTGCTTTACTTTTGTTATTGTTTTTGTTTCAATATTTTATTGATTTATCCGAAACCTAAATGCATTCATTTCACAAATTACTCTCAATATCTACAAGTGTAAAATCTAATCTCGAGAACGAAACACAGAAACATAATTAATGATTAAACGAACTTACCTGTAAGTGAAGTTCGATCATAATTATGTGAGGTGTTTCGTTCGAAGAGATTAGAATCCCGCCCTCCCGAATTAAACACCCCAAGTTGTGAAATGAATACAATATATTAATAATCTCTAAACTAAATGAAGATTTGAATGTCATAAACTATGGTCATACTTTTTATTTTTTTTAGTTGTCTTTGAACTGAGTGCATAGAGGCGACATTGTACGTGAAACTACAAGTGTAAAATCTAATCTCTTCGAACGAAACACCTCACATAATTATGATCGAACTTCACTTACAGGTAAGTTCGTTTAATCATTAAGTATAATAATAATAATAATCAAGTATAATAATAATCTGTGGTCCGACTGTCAAGCTGAAAGACGTAATTTTATATTTTCCAATTTTTCAAAGAAAATAATTATTTAAAATGTACTCATTACTGCGCAAAAATATGTTATTAACTACAATAAATTCAAGTTTAAACTAAAAATATAACAACGAAAATTCTGATATGAAAATACAAATAGAAACAACAAGAAATAGAATTTGAAATGTCAAAAATTACGAATCTAAATGCTGACTAGAAGCAGGACACAGCGACTTAAAGCACACCTTCCATCTCCGGGCTCGTCGCCGAGCTCCGCCTCGCAGCCGCCGGCACGCGCCTCAGCCGAGAGCGCTGTGTCTCCGGTCGCTGCAGTTGCGTCGAGCTCGAGCGACGAGTTTTTCTCCCCGCCGTCGACACCACCACCACCACGACGACGAGGAAGAGGACGGCCACCAGCGGGCTTGGGATCTCGAGGCCAACAGGCCCCGAATAGGGTCCCCGCTGCCGGTGGAAATGTGTCGCGCATGCGATGGACCCAGTCCATGAATGAAAACGTCATGCGCGCATATTATGGGGCTACTGAGGGGGGAAGCAGCTTGACTGCGTACCGTGGTCGGATGCTCTCTCTGTTTCAGGTGCTTGAGCCAGGTATCAGCGTGTCGGCGGAACGACTTTCGGATCAGGTGCGGGTCATTCAGCGTAACTGTATGCTGGATGACACCGTACTTGATCGACTACGCTCGGATTCACGGAGTAACCGAGTTATTCCTGCTTCGCCATTGATCGCGGTGCAGCAACAAAGTTCTTCCAGTATGCCACCGCAACCCGATCGCAACCCGATCGTGATTGTGAAGAGGATCATAGCGAAGTTATATCCGTGAGTACCCAATGCAACGCACAATTGAGGAGCGCTTTGGAGAGTGCGTTTCGGGAGTTCCGCTCCGTACCACCGGAACTTAGACCACGTTTACCTCGTTTGCCTATGCACAATAAAAACAAGGCGCTTATGTGTGCTCTAGACTCGGAACTGTCAAACTGTTTTGACAGTAGTAAGGATCTTGCCGATGCCCACTCGATCTTGTACTGTGCAGCTGTAGCGGCATGTCGTGTAGCTCAAGTCAAATTTCCTGACAGTGACAGAGCTACGCGACCAAAACCAGCAGCTCCAGCTTGGCAGTGCAGGATTGAGCGGCGTATCGGTGAGGCTAGAGCACTCATCGGCAAATTGCACTGCTTCAGGGAGGGTAATACTCGTCCTAGAGTGATGCGTTTTGTGAGACGGGCGTTCTCGGGAATCGATATCGATCCTCGTGATTATTTGGCCCGCGTCACAGAACGTATCGACTTCCTGAAGCAGAAGATTTGTGCATGGGCGAACCGTATTCGTCGGTACAAGCGACGAGTGGAGCGGTACACTTTGAATCGCACATTCCAAAGCGATGAAAGGTGGGTCTATAGGGCTTGGGAGCGACCGGACCAAGGTTTGGCTGACACGCCCCTGCCGGATGATGACGCCATGAGTTCATTCTGGCGCAGCATCTGGTCGGTGCCTGTCAGTCACACTGAGGGTGATTGGATCCGGGATGTTGAACGAGCGTGTGATCACATACCAGAAATGGGGGCTATCACCATCAGCCCTCAAGACGTAGCTTGTGCAGTCCATCTGTTGCCGAACTGGAAATCTCCAGGGCCGGATGGGCTGCACAACTTCTGGATTAAATGGTTTAAAAAATCGCACGCTCGTTTGGCAACTCTTTTCCAGTCGGCCATAGAGTCAGGATCGCTACCCGAATTCCTGATGACAGGAATAACCCACCTGCTCCATAAAACGGGTAGTACTGCGGAACCCAAAAATTATAGACCAATAACGTGTCTTCCCACACTCTATAAAGTTCTTACATCCATTTTGAGAACTAAGATTAGCAAACACATTTATGAAAACTCTATCATGTCTGCCTCTCAAAATGGATGTAAGAATGGGTCCCGCGGTACTAAGGAGCTACTCCTCATTGATATGGCCATTAGTCAACAGGTTCGCCGTTCCCGAAAGGATCTGTCGACATGTTGGATAGACTACAAGAAGGCCTATGACTCTGTGCCACATACATGGCTCATGAGGGTGCTGGAGTTGTACAAAGTTGATGCAACTCTGTGCACTTTCCTGATGTCATGTATGCAGCAATGGAGAACGGTCCTTCTCTATCCAGGATGTCGGTATATCCAGAGAACTAGCGAACCGATAAGGATTGAGCGCGGCATATTCCAGGGTGACAGTCTGAGTCCTTTGTGGTTTTGTCTGGCCTTGAACCCGCTCAGCACATTGCTGGTGGGTTCGGGGCTAGGATATCGGTTGAAGAGAGGTGGTCAGGTCATATCTCACCTTCTTTACATGGATGATCTGAAACTCTTTGCCCCCAACAACTTGCAACTGATGAAGCTACTGAAGGTAACAGAAACTTTCAGTAGCGCCATCAGGATGGAATTTGGTGTGGACAAATGTGCAGTAATGCATGTGAAGCGAGGGGAGATTATGGAATCAGAGGGAACTCAACTCTCGGATTCCATACACCTTAGATCCCTCTCTTCAACAGAGACCTACAAATATTTGGGTATGTCGGAAGCATTAGGCATCAATAATGCTGACATGAAGCAATCGTTGAGGGAGCGCTTCTTTGGCCGCCTGAATAAAGTACTAAACAGTCTTTTATCAGGTGGCAATAAGGTGCGCGCTTTCAACGGTTGGGTCATGCCGGTGTTGATATATTCTTTCGGCATACTCAAATGGACCCAGACGGAACTCGACGCCCTGGATAGGAGAGTCCGTTCACTGCTGACTGCAAATCGGATGCATCACCCACGGTCGTCGGTGATGAGGCTGTATATCCCGCGGAAGTGTGGGGGTCGTGGCTTCTTAAATGCTAAGACCCTGCACAACCGTGAGGTATGCAGTCTCAGGGAATATTTTCTGGAAACCGATGTGGGGATGCACCGAGATGTGGTCACAGTGGACAAAGGTCTTACCCCGCTCTCCTTGGCTAACGAGAACTGGCGCAAACCTAGAGTACTAGACACTAATGATCGTAAGGAGGTATGGCAGAGCAAGGAGCTTCATGGACGCTATTACCGGGCACTACATGGACCCGATGTCGACTTTTTAGCGTCCGTATCCTGGCTGCGTTTTGGTGACCTTTTTGGGGAAACTGAAGGTTTTGTCTGTGCAATAATGGATGAAGTTATGATGACGAATAACTACCGAAAATACATTGTGAAGGATGGTACGGTTGACATATGTCGGGCATGCCACCGTCCGGGAGAATCGATCCGACACATTATTTCGGGGTGTTCTCGTCTGGCTAACGGCGAATATTTGCATAGACACAACCTCGTTGCCAGGATTATCCACCAGCAACTTGCTTTGAAGTACAACCTTGTGGAATCGGAAGTGCCGTACTATAGGTATGCGCCCGACCCAGTTCTCGAAAATGGCAATATCTCGTTGTATTGGGATCGACCTATCATCACTGACAGGACTATTGTTGCTAATAAGCCTGACATTGTGGTGATAGATCGACCGGAGCGTCGCGCAATAATTGTTGATATAACCGTCCCACATGACGAAAACCTCGTGAAAGCGGAAAAAGATAAACAATTCAAGTATCTTGATCTGGCTCGCGAGGTTGTTGACATGTGGGATGTGAATACGGCAGTTATTGTGCCGATAGTCGTATCTGCCAATGGCTTAATTGCCAAGAGCCTCGACCAACACCTAAGGAGGCTCTTGCTGGGTGGCTGGATCAAGCGCTTGATTCAGAAAGCAGTACTCATGGACACGGCGCGTATTGTTAGGAGGTTCCTCTCTCAGGGGCCCTGACCGCCGGTAGCCCGGACCCTGTTCCCGGTACTGGTGGATTACTATTTTTATATTTTTAAATGTTTTTTATTTCTTTTTTGTAAAAATATTTAAAAATGTAATCTATAGGGTATTAAGATGAATAAAAGAAATAATAATAATAATTGTTTATTTCTCCTCACAGTAACACAAAATACAAAAAACAAATCAAATAAAGTGGCAAGCATGTTTATGATGAACAATTTGTGAGGAGCTGGTGTCTGATTTAGGCATAGAAATGCCTGTATTACAAATCACCAGGTCCCCCAACCCACGTGAAAAAAGTATATAAGTAAAAACATGATTTTACACAGAAGGTTGATTTGAAAGAGGTTATATAATGTACGACACAGTGGTACTTAAGAGAAAATAATGGTTTTAAATGAATACAAAAACGCTACCTACTTATATTTTTGTAAATGAAATTATGTAATGCAATTCACAGTGTGGGAATGTGTGTGTGTTTGTTTATGAGAGTTTGTGTGTCTGTGGGTGTGTGTTTGTGTGTGTGTGTGTGCGTGAGTGAGGGGGTGTCGATCCAGAACCAAAATGACAATGATATGGTATTTCACTGATATATTTATAGAAAAAAGAAATATTTATGCTTAGAGTAATTCTTCCGTAAGGTCATAATTTAACTTTTGCAACCACTCTATTACCATAGATTTGCATTTATTTCTTGTAACTGGATAGATTGATAGGACCCGGTTTAACTTATTATACAAATTGAAGCTTTGGTAACAAAAAAATCGACGCGTAAGTTTAGTTTTAAAGAAAGTTGTAGTGCAAACTATATCCTTACGACGCTGATTCTTAAATTTATCTGGTTCATATTTTAACAAGGAATGTTGTTTTAAAACTGTATATAAAATGTAAAGCTGTCGGACCGTGAGTACTTCCCATTTTTTATAGAGATCCGAAGTTGGATGATAAAAGGGCAAAAATAGGCTAACCTTAAGAAGTGCTCTTTGCGCTCTTTCTATTTTAAGAAAATGTGTTTTGCTGGCGCCTCCCCATGAAGTAATGCAGTAAATCAGCTGAGACTGACAGAGAGTAAAGTATACTGATTTGATTATTGTTTTGTGAGCAATATGTCTCAAAGCTTTAAAAATGAACATAAGCTTACGCACTCTAGTAGCCAGAAGGTCAATGTGATGGTGGAAATTTAATTTGCTGTCTATCATTACACCCAGGTACTTTGTTTTTTCCATGTTTATAAGACTGGGGCAAGAACAGTTCGTGTCATTTAAATTAGAACAAGAGTGTGAAATAATATGATAAGAAGAATCAGGCTTGTCAGTGGTTTTTGTGGAGAAAGTTATGTAATTTGTCTTTGCTACATTTAATGTTAGGATGTTCATATGCAACCAACGGGTGACAATGTCCATTCCTTTCTGGGCATTTGAAAAGACATCAGCCCAAGTATTACCGCTGAATAGCAGAACTGTATCATCTGCGAAAGTAATTATCTTTGCATCAGGAATCTCGATTTGACAAAGATCGTTTATATAAACAAGGAAGAGTGTTGGACCCAGGATACTTCCTTGGGGAACGCCAAAGGTCACTGGCACCTCCTCACTTATAACATTTCCAATCTGTACACACTGTGTTCTGTCAGAAAGGTAATCCTGAAACAATTTTAATTGGAGATCTCTAATGCCAAGACACTCGAGCTTTTTAATTAAGAGCGGGACAGAGACTGTGTCAAATGCTTTTGCTAAGTCAAGAAAAATCCCTATTGTTTTCTTTTTGGTATCAAAATTATTCACTACATAATTTGTCAGCTCAAAAACTGCATCTGACGTAGATCTACCGGCCCTAAAACCAAATTGTGATTCTGCGAGAAGCTTTTTGTTTTCCAAATATTTTACTAACCTACTATTAATAATGCGTATAGTGTCGAAAGAATAGATATGGGTTTATAATTATTGACACAGCCTCTGTCTCCACTCTTATGAATGGGATGAATTCGGGACTTTTTGTAGATCCCAGGAAATACACCAGTAGAAAGTGCCAAATTACAGATGTACGTTATCGGACGCGTCAAGATATTTTTATTTGCCTTTAGAATTTCACCAGAGATCATATCAAGACCAACTGAACAACCGCTTTTTAGTCCTGTTATTAGCATCCCAACCTCATCCTCATCAGTTGGAAGAAGGCTAAAAGAATGACAGCATGAATAGACCCGTGGTTCTGTTGTGGGACAGTTATTTGTTAAATTTTCAGCTAAAGTTTTGCCTACATTTGCGAAGAATTGATTTATATTATTTGCTGATTTTTGTGGATTGTCTGTACAAATCAATTCTAGTGGAATTCCTTTGGGTTTATTCGAATATGTCATCTCCTTAACAGCTTTCCAGAGCTTTTTACTGTCTTTTCCTGCTTGCTGAAGTTGAAGTTTTTCAAAGTTCCTTTTTAGTTTTTTTAGTAAAGTTGTACAGTAATTCTTATATCTTTTATATGTTGTCGTCAGGATTTCATTATTTGGTTCTTTTTTCAGTTTTTTATACAGGTTATCGCGGTTCTTTATGCATTTTATGATGCCCGGGGTTATCCAGGGTTTCAAGATTTTCTTTCTCCTGGGAACAGTCTTTTCTTTAGAGTTAGCCGTTATAATAGTATGAAGCTTAGTATGCAAAAAAGCAGCAGCTTCGTTAGCATTATTGATTGTATATAACGGAGTGAAATCAGTGTTTTTTAGATCTGCGGTTAAAAGTTCATAATTTATGTAGTTAATAACATGTAACGGTTTTTGTTTTGAAGAAGTATCAATATAAAGAGTAACGCCGTTATGATCAGTCAGAGTTGTTTGTAATATAAGACAACGCGCCGTTAACTTCGTTTTTAATAAGACATGGTCTAAGCATGTTTTGTTATGCGTTGGAAGTATGTACGCAGGTATCATTCCATGGAACGCCATCATATCCAAGTATGCAGAAAGATTTGTGTCTGTACTATGCTCAGCTATATTAATGTTGATATCGCCCAGTAGTATGACATTTTGCCTGACTGCATACTTTGGTAATATATTGTTGAGTGATTGAAGAAAATTATTAATATTTCTGTGTCCAGGGGGTCTGTAAATACAAAGAGCTACCGTATCGTTATTCAGAACAATCACAAGACAATTAGCGTCAGCTATTTCAGGTTCCTCAACTGTAATAACCAGATTTTTTTTGTAGTACACAACTACACCTTCATTTTGTGAAAGATTATTAGTCGAGGCAAAACTATCATATCCATCTATAGTAGGTATGCAATGGGCAGATGGTAGCCAGCACTCAGTCAAGACAATGCAATCCCAGTCTACCCCAGTCTGTACCAAAATTGGTAGCAAACCAGGTAGATTACATCTTAAACTTCGAATGTTTTGTTGGAATATTTTTAGACATTTGTTAGAGCCAGGTAAAAAAGACAAACAATCCTCTGCATCACAGACATTGGTATCGGCGACATGAAAAGAGTCAAGTTCGCTTTGAATATTAATTAATTCATTGAATATTAGGCAAAAAAATATTAGGAGTATAATATTTCCAGTTCGATTGATCCATATTAATATTAATAAATGTCAGTTTTAGTAAACAAAAACCACTTAAGTTCATTGTCATTTTGTCTGTAACATTTTCTGTGTTAGATAATGTGAGTGTGTTTGTTGTGTATTTGTTGAATAGTGTAGAGTGTATTATAACGTTGAAAAGATTTATTGTATAAATAACTAGGTTTGTTTTGTGAACTTTATGTGAGTGATTGCGTGTATTAGGCAAATAAACAGTTAAATAGGCATTGATTAAAGTAAAGTAGTAAAATAGTGAGCATGCATTAAAGTTAACAATGGTTATAACAAACGAGCAGAAGTTCAATAGTCAGCTTTTTCTTTTCAGCTTTTCAATATCTTCCTCATTGGTTATGCGCAGACGGGGGTCATTAGACTTGCGTTTCAGGTATACCTTGCCAAATGATGTCCAACAGTATTCGTAGTGGTGATCTTTTGCAAACACTCTAGCTAGATAGTGAAGTCGTCTGGCTGACGAAGTGAGGGACTCTGACACATAAATTGGTTTAGGAGGGCCATTTATACTGAGACTAGCAGTACTCAAGCTTTGATTAATGTTCACTTTGTTGTAAGTTCTTGCAGCCCTTATAAAGTTTTCTTTCTTTATAGTCGAGGTAAAATCTATGACAACTGGACCGGTTTTCCTATCTTTCAATTTCATCCGAAAGACGTCTCGAATATCCGAATCGCTAATAGGGACGTTGAGAACCGTGCCAACATTTTTTGCAAGGTCTATAAGCTTTTCTTTGTTTTCTGATTCAGGTATTGGTACATTCCTAAGCTCCACTGATGTAGAGCGAGCATTTTTCTCAAACTGCTCGAGTTTCATCTCTAAAGTTTTTATGTGAGTCTTAAAGTAGTTATTTTCCTTTTGCAGGGTTTTTATGTTAGAAAGGACATCATCATATTTCGCTGACAGATGTTTCATTGAGTAGTATGTAGGTGCGTTAACAAACAATTAAACACACAAACACACAAACGCAGAACAACTACTTGTAGATCTTACTGCGTCTACCGGGCCATAAATTGGAGTGACCACGTGTGTCCAACAGTGGACTTACAGTCCTTCGAATAGGGGTGTGTCAACGGTACCCAGGCACAGGGCTCCGCAATGACCATACCAGACCCACAAATGGCTAGACCAGGGCGCAGTTAATAAAGCTGGCACTGAACGCATAAAATAATAGATACGGCACTGCTTACAACGGTTTCAAAAACACGCAGCAACAGTTTGAAATCAATTAACTGCACCATGTAAACACAAGTTTAGTTGCATCGCTGCGGTCGGGCTCGGCTTTCATGGCGAGCTCGGATTAGTCTGCAATTAGAAACATCATGGCGGCGGCAAATCTCTCTCTTATGCTTGGATTTTAGCGGTCAGCTGACCACAAGTAGGAGCTAGTATTGGTGAGTTACGTTCGTAGAAAATATCTGGGATACGGATGATAAGCCGGTACTTGAGTTCTAACATCGTTTAGGTCAAAAATAACTTTGTAGTGGAGTAAAAACCGGGGTTAAGCGCAAGTAATGCCACTGTGTGAACGAGATGGCACTACACGACTTCTAAAGCCATGTTCATTTCCACAGTGGAACTACTCATGCTTTAGGAGTAACGCGTCAAGGTAGACCACCTGATCCATTTTACATAGAAACCATTAGTACCACAAAAAATATTGTCTTAATTCGTATCTATTTGTTACCTATCTACCTATATTTTGACTGGCCTGTTGGTGTAGTGGTTAGTGACCCTGAATGCTATGCCGGGGGCCGTGGATTCGATTCCCACCCAAGATAAATGTTTGTGTGATGAGCATGATCATTTGTTCTGTGTCAGGGTGTAATTTATCTATAATATGTATGTATCTAGAAATATATAAGTATGTTTATCAGTTGTCTAGCACCCATAACACAAGCTCTGCTTAGCTTGGGACTAGATGGCGTTGTGTGATAGTTGTGGAATATTATATTGTTTATATTATTTACGTGTCATTTTACTAAAATTTATTGCTGCGGATTTTTAATTTATTCGGAACTATTTAAAGAAGTACTTTTTAAGGCGCTAAGTTATTGCTTAATAATACATAAAGGTCTCCAGTGTATACCAACTTCCTTTGAACACCTGCCTATTAAAATCTTGGAAAGTTATCCCATTAAAGTTAGCTTTTATCATTTTGTAGCTAACTGTTTATAATGGATCTGTGCCAATGTGTTACATTGTAGATTGTATTTTCGTTACTGAAATTATATTTTAGTTTAATCTAGTTTTGTAACTGTAAATATAAGCGGTGAAGCGTGGAAATTTATTTAATAGTTATTATTTGTTCGTAATTTTATTAATAGGCGTGAAAATTTCTAGGCTATACGATTTACAATAAATCGTATTTTTTGGTTCAAATTTTACAATACTGTACTGTAGAATATTATGCATAATTTAAATATATCAAGTTATTATGCGTGTGTGCGTGTCTGTCAGTCAGTATCTTTGACATCGTAGTTACTAAACAAGTGAACGGATCTTATAGCGTTTTCTTTATTTATTTAAAAGCAGATTTTCTAGCTTTCCTTACGTTAGGGCACCATCCTACCTGCTTTTCTCGTTAATTTTCACTATACCTAATAGTCTTTGAATGTACTTCGTGTGGTGTATAATAAAATGTTGACCCATAATATTATTTACACATAACTTTTTTAAGCATATTTTTTATAGCATATTTTAGTCATACTAATATTTCGCATTCTAATATTAAAGCATAATTGACACAGAACCTTTTTTTATAACTGCTAGGTAATTCCCAGTCCAGTCCTCCATACCACTAATGCAAACTACTGACCGTACTATGCAGTACCCGATTATTCACAATACAAACATAAAATAATTTTAGCCACCGTAAATACCTGATAACAGAATTTCAATAACCACAAAAATAACCAAACATATCCGAAACCAAAATAAATGATTGATCAACCGGTTGCGGTTGATTTAGTATAAATATCTACTGAAATTGCTAAACAGTCAGATAATTGGGTATCACAGTACCCACCACAACTGGGTCTGTGGCCAATCTATCTGTATAATCTGGGATTAGTCCCGTTACCACAATGTGCTAGGTTTTGTTTACACCCGCGTTTAGTTAACCGATGATTATATTACTGGATTAATTTGGACCATCATTATAGGTATTGGCGTAAGCCGGATTACCTAAATGATGTGCATTGAGCTGTGAGCTAGATTGGTTATAGTGGGCCGAGATTCTAATGACATGTTTCTATGGTTATCGATGTGAATGATTTTACAATGTGTAATGATCCATGCAACGACGATATATTACTAGACTCCGCATGCACGATCTAAGGAACAAAAACTATTCTGTCAACTCGCTGAGGTACTACGTAAGGGACGGGGTACTGCGTTGTGATTGGCTAACTGAAGGTCTGTTCTGGCTCAAGGTATGTTTACGGCTCACAAGAGTGGTCGAAATAAGACGGATATAAGACTTTTTTGCCTAATGTGTTGACACACATCGGTCGGCTGTTATTAGGAGTCTAGTAATATATCCTCGTTGGATCCATGTGATGTAGTTACTAGGTTTGGCCCTAGATGGCGTTACTAGGTTTATCAAAGTCTTTGATTTGACACATTTTATACTGTTGACTAGTGAGGGTGGCAGAAGAACAATTTGACTGCGATGTTATTCGAAAAAAAAAAGACAAAGGATAAAGTTAACGGTTAGCTTGATCAAATTACAAGATTTCGGAAATTGAATTACGTAATTACTCCATAACTTTAATAATAATAATTTATTTCTCGAAAAACTTACAAACTGGATTTACAACTATAAGCTTTGACAGATTCGTCAACAGTTAGATCCAAACTGCCATTTATGTTTTGATGCAAAATGTAATAAATAATGTAATCAATAAATTTAAATTTAATGTTATTGATAATTTTAATGCAATTAGTAATTTTTAATTTAATTTAATTGTAAATATTGAAATTAACAACAATATTTTTAATCTTGTAACAATTATTGTATGCCTAACATGGTGGAGCAGTGCAAGAGCCAATTACCTCTAGAACAACTTTTTATACCGCTGCCTCACAATAAAGATCTTTGTCTTTGACAAATTCATACTTTGTTTTAGAACTGCAGCCGAACTAGGATGAAGCTGTAGAATTCAACCGAGTGTGGGTTTCTCGCCACGGGGTTATTGGCTAACACGTGTGTTTAGCATTAATTATCCTGTTTTGAGTGATTGTTGATACTTTCGTGACTTGTTATAGTGTATTTGTGTTGTCCTTGTGTTGGTAATCAGGTTTGTATTGTGTTTATCTTTATATAAGTTCCGTTTCATCCAAAATGGAGCGAAACAAACCACCCGATCCTGATCCCCCTGACATCCCAGCCTCGTTAACTCCTGAATCCTCGAACCCACTTTCCCAATTCGCGGATGTTGTTTGCAGCATCACAGAGATGGATGTTACTCAATCTCAACAGAACGTACGTAAGCGCCCCGTTGACGATACCATTCCCAATCCTCCAAGCAAGCAACCTAGAACCCAAATTGGACGTACCAAATACTCGGTACTGGATAAGGCTCCGTTTGTTGTCCATGTTTCTCGTATAGAGACCCAACCAAATGTTAGCACTATTCTTCACCCAGTCAGTTTTGGTAAGTTCCTTTTGACCAACAACATTGCCAACGTTGTCCGTGGTGGCGTAAATAAAGTCGGTAGGAACCGAGTGTCAGTGGAGTTTGCTTCCCCTCAGGATGCTAACTCTTTCTTGTCAAATAGTTTGTTGACTAAACACGGTTACACAGCATCAATTCCCACTTTTAACATCACGAGGATGGGCGTAGTTACAGGTGTTCCTACAGATTTGACCGAGGAAGAAGCCATGACCCTATTAGCTGTGCCCTCAGGCTGTGGGCAAATTTTGAAAGTCCGCCGTATCAACAGGAAGACTCAAAGAGATGGCATAAATGAGTGGAAGCCCAATGAGACTTGTGTTCTAACTGTCGACGGTCAGGTCTTACCAAAAAGGATTTTCTGCTGCTACACATCACTCCCTGTTGAGCAGTATATATACCCGACTATTCAATGCCGTAAGTGTTGCAGGTTTGGTCATGTTGCTAATGTATGCCGGTCTAAACCTCGCTGCAGTAAGTGTGGCCACGATCACCCAGGTGATGGTTGCAGCATTTCTGAGGGCGAGGCTTTCTGTATATCATGTTCGGGAAATCACTTCGCTAATAGCAGGTCATGCCCTGAGTATGGTAGGCAGAGGGCTATTAAGACCGTCATGGCAGAGAGAAACATCCCATATGCTGAGGCTAACAAATCTATCCCTAGTGTTTCCCGCAATTATGCGAATGCCACTAAAAACCCAGTAACTCAGTCATACCGCAAAACTGTTACACTTAAACCGAAAACCCATGCTCCACTCTCCCCATCCTATGATAGAACTGCTCACCAGCAGATTGTTAGTTCTCCTCAAAGTACCCAGCCTAATGGCTGTTCTCTCAACCACAGTAATGGATCTTCTAGTAATACTTCTACTTCTATTATTGAACTCCTTATTAAACTTATTCCCATAATTATTTCCCCTTCAACTTCTAATAATCAAACACCGTCCAACGTTGCAGACCAACTTATTTCCCTACTTCTTAACATTAAAAATGGCGTCTCGCCAAGTATTCCTACAATGGAATGTGAGGAGCGTGTGGCATAAGAAGCACGACCTCATATTCCTTTTAAATAAATACAAGCCACTGGCTTGTTCCATAGCTGAGACCTGGCTGACCCCAAGTCTCAGCTTTCGTATGCCACGTTTCAACATTCTCAGATGTGACAGATCTGATGGCTATGGAGGATCGGCTCTCCTAGTCAATAATCGGGTCCCCCTTTTACCCCTACCCTTCCCTTCTCTCACAGGTGACATGAGTGTAGTGGCAGGAAAGGTGGAAGGCATTACAGTGTTTTCAGTATATATTGCACACCCCCGGCATGAGTTTCTGGCTACACTGCGCAACTTGTTTGCAAATATTACCGGGCCAATATTGGTCATGGGCGATTTCAACTGCCACCATTACAGATGGGGTTCAGAGCGCTGTGATGCCTTCGGTCTAGCTTTGGTTGAGATCTTGGATGATCTGGACCTATGCATTCTCAATAATGGTTGTTCTACACGCAGATCTTCTCCGGGGCAACAAAAAAGTTGTGTAGACTTAACATTTTGTTCCGTTGAGTTAGCAGCCTCAACCATTTGGGAATGTACGTCCCTGTCGCATGGTAGTGACCATTACCCCATTGTCATTTCTTTATTAAATAAAACATATTTAGAGAAAACTTCCCCTCCACTTTTGAAATATAACCTGTCCAAACCAGATTGGACAAAATTTGTTTCATTATTGGAGGATAAGATTGATACCCTTCCAAATTTAAATTCAAGTTTATTAGATCCATCTGGTCACTCCCATGCCAAGATCTGTTACGAGGGACTCGTCACAGCTATTACCACCAGTGCAGATGCCTGCTTCCCTCTGAAGAACAGTGCCCGCAATAAAATTCCCTCACCACCATGGTGGGATTCAGAGTGCACTTCTGCGGTCAGGGATAGGAAGGAGGCAGAACGGCGCTACAATGCGGATATGTCCACCGAAAACCTACTCTCATATATGCAGATAGCCGCCAGAACCAGACGCCTCCTTCGTAAGAAGAAGCGCACAGGTTGGGTTAAGTTTTGCACATCCCTGTCCCCCGCTACACCACCCTCAGCAGTCTGGAAAAGCATTAACAGGTACAGACGCGGGTGTTCTCCCTCGGTCTCTTCACCATTAACTAGGGAAACGGCTGAACTTTTTTTTGTCAAGATTGCTCCACCATATGTTCCTCTCTTCTCTGAACTCTCCATTCTGTCTATGCAAAGCTCCTCGGAGAACCCTTTAGATATGCCTTTTGACTTGAAGGAGTTGAATGTGGTGCTCAGGCACGTCCGGGATTCAGCTCCTGAAGCTGACGGAGTGCCATATTCCTTTATGGCTAATTCTGGTGACAAGGCCAAACTGTACTTTCTCGAGGTCATTAATTTTTGTTATAGCCATGGTTGGGTTCCGGATCAGTGGAAGTCCCAAATCATCATCCCCCTTCTGAAACCTGGTAAACATGCAGATGATCCGAATGGCCTTAGACCAATCGCTCTGTCCTCTGTCTTGGCGAAACTATTGGAACACCTCATAAAAAATCGTCTGGAATGGCTAGTCGAATCGAGAGAGTTACTGCCGAACTACCAATTTGGCTTCAGGAAAGGTCTCGGAACAATGGACAGTGTCGGCGCCTTGGTTACGGACATCCGCTTAGCCTTCTCAAAGAACGAATCCGTTGGTGCCGCCTTCCTCGACATTTCCTCCGCATATGACAACGTCCTTCTTCCCGTACTCAGGCAGAAACTGCAGCAGCTGAGGATCCCGGTTAAGATGATTGATTGCATATGCGGACTCCTTATGTCTCGCTCTTTGGTTCTGAGAGTCCAGGGTGAACACTTCGATGAAAGATTAACTTGGAAAGGTCTCCCGCAAGGTTCCGTCCTTAGTCCCCTTCTCTACAATTTGTACACAGTGGATGTTGGCTCCTGCCTTAACAGTAACTGTCACATACTTCAATACACGGACGACATTGCGCTGTATGTGGCAGATTCCTCCATTGTGGACGCGGCATCATCTCTCTGTCTCTCCCTGGACTCTTTGAACCAATGGCTCTTAAGCCACGGTTTGTCGTTGTCGGCTCCAAAAAGTTCGGCAGTAATTTTCTCTCGCAAAAGACTAATCCCGCATATAACAGTGGACATTTCAGGACACAATATTCCTATAAAAAGTAACGCAAAATTTTTAGGTGTTTCATTAGACTCGAAATTAAATGGAAATTGTCATATGAATTTATTAATTAAAAAATGTGAAAGAGTTGTCTCTATTTTAAAAGTTCTTTCGGGTGTGTGGTGGGGTGCCCACCCCTACACTATGAAATTGGTGTATAACGCCCTAATTCGTAGTGTTTTAGACTATGGGGTGTTCCACTTAGTTCCTTGTAACAAGGGTGCTTTGGCTGGGCTGGATAGGGTACAGTCCAAGTGCCTTCGAATTATCTCTGGTTGCATGAAGTGTTTTCCCGTTAACGCATTGCAGGTCGAGTGTGCTGAACCTCCTCTGGCCCTGAGACGGCAGTATCTGGCCTCCCGCTTCTTGACCAGAGTTATTCCTAGATCCTCTCACCCCCTTTTATCAAAATTAAATGAATTAGATGCCTTATGCACTAGCTCCAACTACTGGAGAAATAAAGAAATCCCTCTCATAATTAAAGCTCTGCGTCAACTCAACAATTTAGAAAACCCTATAGAACAAAGTTCCAGATTGCCCCTTTTCAACTTTCCTTATGATGTCCTACATTTTATCCCAAAAATCGTCTATGATATTGGCATCTCTAAAAACTCTCCTTCGGCGGATTCGGCTTTCAATGCGGTGGTGGGGGAGCGCTGGACTGGGTTCCAGAGGTTTTTTACGGATGCCTCAAAATTTAATGACCTCAGTAACACCGGTGCCGCGGTATATTTTCAAAATTCAAAAATTATTTTACAATTCAAATGTCCTCAAGAGTCTTCTGTGTTCACGGGCGAATGTGTGGCTTTATTAGAGGCTTGCTTCTTTATAGAGTCACACCATAATATCGACAAAGCCGTAATTTTCACAGACTCCCTTAGCTGTCTGCAAGCTTTGGCACAAAACCCCTTCAAAAGCAAATTACATAGTTCCCTTATTCTCAAAATTAACTTATTCAGTTCCGCTAGTTGTCAAAAGGAAGTTCAGTTAGTTTGGATACCTAGCCATTGTGGCATTAAAGGCAATGAGTGCGCTGATGCTTTGGCCAAAGAGGCATGCACATCAATAACAGCAGACCTTAGCCATAATGTCCATCAGAGGTATGACCTGCTGGGTCTGCCGAGAGTTTGGCTCCAAGCTGCTTGGCAGGACCAGTGGAACATCACTGGGAGGAAAAAGGGCAAATTTTACCACGCTGTGCAACCACACATCAAAACAAAACCGTGGTTCTATGTTTTTAAAAAAGTTTCTAAACCGATTATTTCCACCATCTGCCGAATGAGATTAGGTTTTTGCTGTACACCCGTATTTTTGCACAAAATCCATGTACGTGATTCCTCTCTTTGTGAGTGCGGCTTGGAGGAAGGTACACTGGATCACATTTTCTTTGAGTGTACAAACAACATCCCAAGCTTAGATTTATATAGCCGTCTCCCTGAATTTAAAATCCCTCTTCCCATTAATTTTCCGTCACTTTTAACATATCCCTCCTCCGAATTGCTTGTGGCGATGATCATATTTATCCGTCACAACAATATAAAATTATGATGTATGTTATGGTCGTGGTATACGTTTATTTTATTTTTTAACAATTAATATATATATATTTATTTATTTATTTGTTTGTTTGTTTGTTTCAGTCCGGTACTAACACAACAAGATCCACATTGTGTTCAACTGTATCAACCAAACTTTTCTTTTTCTTTTTTCTCTCCCTCTCTTTCACCTTTGTTTCTGTTTATATTTTAAATAAATACACACTTGTTTTTCCAGTTCACTCCTGATATTGGCAGAATTGTCGACATCGACTTTGGTGCCATAAACCAAGAATAGAATAGAATGAAGCTGTATTTCGTATATGTATGCTAACAGTGCCATCCCCTCTGAATTTATATAATTAATTTTATTACAGTTCTTTAAGTGCTAGTATTCCATAATACCAATTGTATCATACAATTATTTGTGAACATTGTGTTAGTAGGCTGAACCTCTCTTTGTGATGTGGTGAGGTGAGTGTGTGAGTGTAAGAGGGTGTATTAATTGTTGAGTGTACTTTAAATTTTAAACGCCACTTTATAGTGATCGTTATGGTGCAATATTGTGAGTTTGTGTGTGGAAGTAACGGGGCTTTGGCCCTCTAAAGGCGCGCGTGGAGCACAACGCGCCGTCGACCCGGGCATGGTCCATGGTCGGACAGCGAGTCACCCATGCCCGCGCCTACGGTGGCCGGAGATCGTGTGCCGACGGGGGTAAGTGCTTGTATTTTTTTAATCCCGGATATCACAATTGATTTAGTAAAGCTGCTCCTACGAGTTAGTTTCTTTGGTGATACGACACTTTATTGTTTACTGCGCTGTGTATGGCAGGTGTGATTTTCGTTTACAGGATATTTTTTTACGTAGGGCGGATTTTTTTGTCCGTTTTTTTCTATGTCAAAACACTACCCAACACATTACCATCCTTTTTAAAAAGTACTTGTCGCGTTTTTGATTCACGCGCGGAACATATAGGTATTTAATTTTCAAGTAATATATCCGGATCTGAATGCTTGTGCACGTGAGATACCAAAACAATTTGTAAACAAGATACTCTTAGTAGGTACTAGTGGGGCATCAAAAGAAACTTGTCATAAAAATATGTAAAAGATGTCCTAACAAACACGAAAATCGAGCACGAGAATTCATAACAGAAGTCTGGAAAGTCCCTTCCAAAACTCGAAAGCTTAGGGAAAAATTGCGGAATTCATAACACGTTTAAAGTGCACAAGTCATGGTGACACGTTACGGCACAAAGCCGGCTGAGAGGTGTAATTGGAAGCTAATCCTTGCCTTCGTCGGCAACCCGACGGATTGCTGGCAACACAATCCGTATGTACGTACTGGGTTGCCATAGCAAAGTGGTAGAGTAGCCGGGAATTGAATTAATTGGGAGAAAGTTTTTTTGCAATGAAAAAAGGGTTTCCATGAGTTCAGATAGGTTTTATAGAAATACTAACGAGTTACACACAGCCTGCATTGGACCTGTTGGGATCAAAAGTAAATCTTTTAAGCTTAAAATATCTACGCGTATAATAGCATTGAAATGGCTAAAATGGTTTCTGAGGTTAGCTTGTATGAAAATATACATGTGATTTTATATGTATACGAGAGCTTACCACCTTGTTTTAGAGGTGTTTAAATTGCCAAATGAGTCCTTTAGTCCTAACTTGGGCGAAAGGGACTCTTTGCTGTGGCAGGACAACATAGGCTAAAAATAAAATTTAAATAAATATTTTAAGACCAAAAATAAACCGGAAAAGGAGCAATAGAGTTTAACTTCATGTGTTTGTAAATCAAAGTCAATCTTACGTGGCTGGACTGTTAAGTTATGAGCCACGTACCAAAATTCTGTCCCCGATACCGTCCGACACGGTCGCACGTTAGTAGCTATGCAGTCGCGCGTTTACGAAAAGCGCGATGAGATTGCTGCAAACAGTGGCCGTGGGCGAGGACCTTTAGGCCCTTCGGCCTAAGAAGTTTTTTTAGACGCCTGTCTACAGATTTATTTATTTATAGCGGCCCGTCCCGGCTTCGCACGGGTGGAGGACCCGGTCTAAAACCCGGTCCCGATGGTTACAAACACAACAAAAAAATAATTATCCGAATCGGTCAAGCCGTTTTCATGTTATGTCGTGACAACGGAAAACGGGTTTCATTTTTATATATATAGATTAACATAGGTACAACAAACAGCCTCTGTATATAAATTAATAAATAGTGTAGATTTTTTTTGAATTTTTTAAAATTGAGATCCGATGGGGAAGAAAGGTTCACGAGTGGCGACCCCGGACCGGAAGACGCAGCGTAGGTAGGTGAGATTCGCGGGCAACCGATGGATGCAAGTGGCGAGTTGTTGTTCGGTATGGCGGTCTAAGGGGGAGGCCTATGTTCAGCAGTGGACGTCTTCCGGCTGATGATGATGTAGAAATTTATGACTACTAGGCTTATACAGTTGCAGATTTTGATTACAGATTTCGAATGAAAGTGTCGTGAGATCTGCCCGACCGCACAGACGAACAGTGTCGTGTAAGAATCGCCTACCAGACGTTCCTATTTCAGCATTGTTTTAAATCCTTTTCCTGTATTCGGCTACAAAATTCAACGGAGCGTACATTCACAGTCTGGGGAAGTTTTATTTAGAGGGATTCATTGATTTTAGTATTCAAATCCTTGCATCCATAGCTGTTTTCATTTACTTTATTTTTTCTCGTAGTTAAGTCGTGTCCTCGAACTCGGTAACGCCAATTATGGCTATTGGGAAGTATTTTTCAATTGGTTGGTTGAGAGCCATTAGCCATCTGCGCTCGTTGCTATCCGATGAAGCAGTAAAAGCTATCAACAGATAAATCTGTACAAGACTATATTTTGTACGACGATGAGATTTACATTTATAAAAATCTTTTTCTTAACAAGAAATCTTTTATTTTGTCTATAATCTCTTTTTACTAACGTTATTGCTAGGACTTATTTCAGAAAACGTTTTCAATGTAGCTAGACTCGGGGATAGTGTAGTTTTAGTGCCATAAGTATAAAAAATGGAATCATATCGTATAGTATTAGACATGTAAGTTCCATAAATATCCCTCTACATTTAAACTTATAAACTCTTCCTCTTTATGATGTTATTAATATAATAAAAAGCAAATAAAACTGAAGAAATAAAGCCTTTCTGAATGTCTCTTCCCTATGCTTACCATCCATCCATCTCGTCATCTCTACGTCCATCCAAAACTCTAAAAAAATCATAACAAACAAACTCCCATGTTTCAGGCAATTTTCTAAACACTGGCATCCCCACGTACCCACATTGTTAGTATACGCGCAGTGGTGTTATGTATCTACCTAAGTTTATGATGTGCGTTGATTCAAATTCTCTGGATGCACGAAGTAAATCTCCCGTTTACGACGGATTCGGCTTAATCCGTTGTTCTTTAAGACTCTGTGTATTTGCACATATCCTCGGAAACATTCTGTTTATTTTACTCAGTATTAATATATACTTAAACTAGTTTGTCTCAGTGTTTGTGTTGCGTATATTTGTGTTGTTTCGGGTTTGTTGCTTCAAGTTTAATATTAGGAAACTGTTTTGGTTTGTTGTAATTGAGATTGTCGTTATGTTCGCTGAAATAGAAAGTGTTTATTGAAATGTTTAGTAGAATAGAAACGTTGAACTGAATGCCAAAATATTATTGGATTGTTGTCATTGTAAAACGAGGGACAAATATTTAGTAGATTATTTATCTAATAATGCTGTGTGTTGCTTTGTCATCATCTGCCTAGCTTTGCCCCACTATGGTCCACTACCAGTCTAACCAATGTCAATCAGTACTAGATACGGAGCGACTGCCACAATTCAGTAACACAATACCCCTTGGCAAGACTGGTTGCCAGATTTTCGAGCATCAGACCAACAGTTACGACTGCCAAACATCTACAAACGACAGCCGGGACCAACGGCTTTACGTGTCTGCCTTTCGATCAACGAAGGAAATTCGCTATGATAGATGGTTATCCATCCACACAACAACCTCGAGAAGCGTGTGTTACTTAGTGGTAAAGAAAATTTGTCAGCTCGGTTTACTATGAGTTTTCATGTTAATTAATTTTCAGCCAAAATTCTGTAACAAATAAGTAAATAAATCATGTAAAATATAACCAAAAGATTCACCAACAATAGAAGGGATGGAGCTCGGCAGCTTGGTTGGACATCTTGATCGTGTTTCGTGGGTTCGGTTCCCCCACATAACAAATATATTCTTATGGGCTATTTTTTATGGTAGTGGTTCTGAGTCTGGCTGTTTCGTAGGGCTTAAGTGCTAATCGAGTTCTTATTGTTTTCATTAGCACAGGGTAAGACGTCCACCTTCAAGGTAAACAAATGATCTGATGAAGACCACAGGAGTGCGCTGAAAGCCGCTTCCAACCAGTCCTATTGGAAATCTATGGAGGAAGCCAATGTTAAACAGATTATGATGTTAAAAGCAGGTTTATTAAAGTTGTGCATCGTCTATAATACTGGCATAAAAGTTAGAGGTCTCTTTTTCCGCCATTTCTTTCGTATATTCTTAGATGTTACACAAGTTGATGTAACAAATAAGTATGTATATATGTATAAGGTGTTTTTGCGGAATTTCTTTGTCAAAATAATAGTTCAAGAAAAGGGTCCTTCATTCTTGCGTTCCTCTGCTCGGACCGTTTGTTTGTGAAAAGCCGACGGAGGTCCCAAACAATTGCCGAAATGTTACAATATTTCACATTTGTTTGTAAGGGTCGCGACTTGTGATGTTCTGACGCGAATATAATTTACTTTTCTGTGATTTTTACCCTGCATTGTATTTCGTAATACTGTGTTTAAATATATTTTTTTATATTAGCTTTGTCCGATAGTCTGATAACCTATTACCAATGTATTTCGTGTTTTGAACATTATTTTTATTGAAAATAATGTGTTGTGAAAGTCAAATGTTTTTATTTCACATAGGCCCATGAGGAAACTTATAAAACGTCGACAAAAACGTGCTTTGATTCTATAATACTATCTGAAGACTGAAAGACAGCAGTTTAGCATTGCTGCTATCAGAATTGCGATAAAATTGTTATTCATCAATTACCCACCAGTGTATGTTACGATGTTGCTAAAGTGGCCTTTATAGATCCGCTGAGTTTGGGAGGTCAGATTAGCAGTAGCTCCATGAAAAATATTGGCTTTCAAGAGCATTTACTACCTGGATAGACTGAAAAGCTAGAACCCAACACAACTGTGAAACAAACTGGGCAAATGATGAGGATAACGAGTAATATATTTTATGGAAAAAAACTGAATAGAGTTGAATAAGTGTGTTCACTCTCTAACTCCGTAAACAAATAGCAAACAATAACATTTAAATGATTACATACTCAAAGAGCTTCTTGAATCCCATTAAATGAATTCCAACTTCCGACATTTCCGAACGATACATGTCATGTTCCTTTGCAACAATCCGGAAAGGGAAAACAATAATTGATTGATCCCGAAAAAATGTTGGAAATTCCTGATTGATACAGCTCTCTTTATATATATTTTCAGTGGAATTTTCCTCAAAAAGAGAGAAGTATTTCCTTCGGAATTCTGTTTGGAGGTACTGGGCGGTATTTTATAGTAAGACATTTTGAAGATTCTAAGATAAAAATGCCAAAGTCTGTTTAGGAAAATCTAGGTGAAACTTTAAAATGAGTTAAATGAATGTCTTAGATATGAAATGTTGGGTTATCAAAGCTAAATCTGTGAGCAATAATGCTCCGCAATGTAACATTGATAATTGAATTTCGCTGTACATTTTCTTTTAACAATTAAAGCACAGGCAATTAATGAAGAGACGCGGGAGTGTCATATATATCATGTAACCGTGACTCCGAAAGTAAGAGCACCATGAGTTTTAGTCAGTTCAGCTGATTACGGAAGGATGAAGGCTGATCATTGATACAAGTAGCTGGATCCGGTGTCTCTGATTCCACTGCTGGATTCTCCAAGTAACCAAGTACTTGGCCATGCGGATGGCGAGTAATGGGCGACTTGCTGTCCGACCACGGACCATGCCCGGGTCGACGGTGCGTTGTGTTCCACGCGCGTCTCATAGAGTGTCAGTATAATGACGGGGCGTTCTAGAGGGCCAAATGCCGGGGTCGCGGGATTTACACGGGACGCCCTGGGTAGGAGGCCTCATTTGATAATTTTATCACATAAAAAAAAGTAACCAAGTAGGCAAGTATTTCAGAGCTGGATCTGGATCGAAGTCGAACTTAAGCGATGACATTGGTTTATAAAAAAAGTCCTCTCACTAGGAATCTCTCCTGTGTCGTAGTGCGTTTACAAATATAGAAACACACATATCAATCAAATCAAATCGTTTATTTCAACTAGGCCATAACCAGCACTTTTGAATTGTCAAAAGACAAAATAAAACTAGTACAAAAATAGTTATGGTGCTACAGTCCCAGTCACAGACATAAAAACTGTGAAAGTACCGTAGGTGCTCATTCTAAATCGTAGATCTCTATGGAGAAGAATGAGCAAGAAACTCTATGGACACTCTTTTTCAATCGCCAAAATTATTACAGATCTTTGGTTATATCATTCATACACAAACGCACCCAGACCCGGAAAAACTACCAACGTAACATCACTTTTCACATTTTTGTGTCGTAAAGGAAACAGGAACTTAACGTTAATTTAGTACAAAAAAAATGTTAAGTAGAGGCGGTTTTTCATGTTATAATACAATAAACCCCGTACAAATATAATACGGGAATCATATACTAATCCCTCAGTTAGTATCTATAACTTATTCATAGTGAAAACAGGAATAAGATACTGTGTGATATATGAAAGCTTAGACTTGAATGTGTAGTTCTGGATGTAGGCTCACCAAAGCTTTTCTATGAACGGCTTACCACAGTTTATACTCAAGCTTGCCACCCGGTAGTTCCCGGCCTTTACGAGGTCTACTATGTTACGTATAGCACCACAATGTTGGTACACTAGGCTACACTTCAAGCTATAGAACACCAATTTGTGTTGGCCCATTGCAACGACGATATATTACTAGACTCCGCATGCACGATCTAAGGAACAAAAACTATTCTGTCAACTCGCTGAGGTACTACGTAAGCGAGGGGGACGGGGTACTGCGTTGTGATTGGCTAACTCTAGGTCTGTTCTGTCTCAAGGTATGTTTACGGCTCACAGGAGTGGTCGAAATAATACTGATATAAGACTTTTTTGCCTAATGTGTTGAAAGACATCGGTCGCCTGCTATTAAGAGTCTAGTAATATATCGTCGATGGCCCATTGTATGAACTTTTCACGAAATAGACTATTTACAAAAAAATAAAATGTCCGAAAGATAGATAACCAAAAAATATTTGATCCGTATTTCTTCATTGTTACGTAAATTGAAGCAGATACAACGCTTATAAAAATCATGAAATGTCACTCGGTTGGTATAATTTTACAGGCGTTATGACGTCACAAGCCCCCACTGTCGAATTTCGAAGCGTTTTATCGTTGTCATGATTTATTGATTTAAAAAAACACAAAAATTATGTATTTATTATTTTTCAATACTGTAACTGTCGAACTGATCAGATTTTCAATTTATTTATGCAGTAAACTAACACTAGTAACGGTCAGTTTATACTGGTTTTCTTACATAGCTTGTGTAGCTGTTTGTACCAGTGCAGTTACTATAGGACCCTGAATAAAAGATTGGAGTGTTTGTGCCGGGTTGAACAAAGCTGACTTTCTAGGTTACAATGTAGGGTAATTGTTACATTAGGTACCGTCAGTAGTCATTAGGTACAACAATGAGTCACCTTATTTCGAGGTTTCTGTATTTCATCTTGGAGCGTTATTGCAATATTTACTGCATTTCATCATCACCTGCCTAGCCTTTTCACAACTAAATTGGGGTCGGCTTCCAGACGACTAGATGCAGCTGAATATTAGTATTTTACATGGAGCGACTGCCTATCGGACCTCCACGACCTAGTAACTGGGTAATGCAATATCCCATGGTAAGACTGGTTGACTGGTTTACGACCTACGATCTTTCCGAGGCAGGGAGGAAAATTGCTATGACAGATGGTCACCTATCCACAGACCAACCTCAGCAAGCGCGGGTAAACCCAGAAGTACGGCCTATGCGGCTGTAAATATTTGCCACGAGCTCCTTTACTGTATTTATTGCACCTATTAAAAATGACCAAGCGCCTCTCGCGTGAACAAACGAGGAACACTTTTTTTTTCTTAAAAAATAACGTCAACGTATCAGTACAGTTGTAATCAGGTTTAAAAAAAGGGAAGGTTATAACTAATTTTACATAATTATAATTAATTCCAGTAGGATATTCATGTGGGATATTTTTTGACACCCACGGCAAAACTGAACAACTGAAAAAAAAAAAACACTCACTTCGATTACCGAAGGTAATGGATACAATCCCTAACATGACAAAATCAGAACATTAAAGTTCTATATTTCACCACCAGCCCAGATAAACCAAACCTTACCAAAGTGGCTAATTAATATAAAGTTAAAGGGTCATTAACGTTAATTGACATCTGTGAGTGCCAGGCCAACCCATATATTTTCCTCGTTTTACTCTTGCACGCACACTTGGCATAAATAATATATAAGTTAGGTACGTTGTCACATTCTGGATAGAGCCATTGTTATCAAGTTAGAATTTAATTGTGTACCTAATACTAACAAAGCTATGGATCTTTAGCCTATATTTTCTATGATTATTCTAAATTACGTCGTTTTTTTTAAAAAAAACATTCCTAAGGTTTTTTTCAGGAAATGGAAAAAAAAATCGGCCTCTCCATACAAACAGTCCAATCTAGTTTATAATTTTGTATGGTGACGCCGATATTGTTCTTTTGTTTTTTTCATTCCCTGCAAAAAAAAATGCGGAAGATTGTTAATTTCGTCTAGTGAGCAAGCCCTGAAAGTTTGAGGAGGGCTGTCCCTTACACCATGTATTTTACCTTTATGTTTTCAAATATATTTTTATGAACGATCATATTTTTTTTAAAATAAAATAAAATCTAATTCAAAAATGCATGACTTCATTATTGCCTATTTTTCTAATGAATGTAAGAAGAAGGCTTTTTATTTTATTTCATTCTTATACACTGACATTCCACCATCATTCACATAGGCTTATCTTGAAGTAAAAAATAAATTCGTGGGACAGTAATGCATGGGGCACTTCTGGGGTGTTTCAAGTCCGTGAAAACCACCCGTATAATTCATAAGGACTTTAGAAAGATACAATAATACGCAATAAATTTGAATAATCACGAAACGGATTTGTTTATCACAGTCCCCGACTTCGAATGGGAACGTTCAACTTGAAGTTATCAAATTATATAAAGTCGAGAACTCGACGTTTTTGTTTGGAAAGTAATTAAAAGTTGTCTTTCTGTTGCAAAATTAAGTTGTTGCCTATCTTCAGCCCTGATATTATAATTTAGATCTAAGAAGGCGTAAGATTCAAGAATAATTAGAGGATCATAAACCACCAAACTAGTCCATTTTGAAATAATAATGCTAGCGAAGCGTAAACCACCTCCGGTTTACGTGAGGGAGAGGACAACCTCCCCTTCGCGAGCCAGCCGACCCAAGAGACGCCCAGGGCGACGGACATCGCGTAACGTTTTCTAGCCAGGCACGGGCTTGCGGTGGCGAGTAATAGGCAGCCTGCCGTCCAAACAAGAACCAGGCCAGGGTCGAAGGTGCGGATAGAGTCCACGGTACATCCACACGCTCCTCAAGGAGCTGCCAGCAAACTAACGGGATCCCCATAGGGGCAAATGCCTAGAGGTCACGGAACAACCTTAAACAAAAGAAACCCTGGAACTCAAAAGGCAAATAAATGAAAGAACGGGTTAGATTTTTAGTTCCTGAAATTAGCGCCTTCAACCAAATAAACTCTACTTCGTTATTATATTAAGTATAGATTTATCTTCACTTTTTGTGGTTGTCCCACCCTCGTTAATATGTCATGGTTGGAAGAAACTTTCACGCACAGGTTAACACATACAGCAACCAATTTAGAGTAACTAAGCCCCATGATTTCAAAATCACTCGGTAAATTGGTATATATTTACATATCTGTTACGTTCTCAGGTTGAATGTATGCAATTTGGATCGTCATTTCCTATGATCCGTCTCACGATACGACTGCCTATGAATTGAGAGGTTAAAGGCGAAAATTACAGTTATTTTTCTGAAATCATTCGAAATTTTAGTTGTTACTCATGTAGGTAAGAAAGTTCATAATACACATTACATAAGACATTACCTACACGTTTAAGTTCTGATCAATCTGAAAAGAATTCACCGATCTCGGATGCCGTCCAAAATCCGTTAACCGGCTTTTCAAAACATTAAAAATGGCGCGAATGTGTGGTATCCTAAAAAAAATACCGATACTTGCATTTGCGATTTCTAGCGCAGGATTCGTTTTAGTCCGATTCTAACTTTGTTATATTTTCTAAATCAGTAAGCTACTATGTGTATACCATAAACTAATGATTTCACAACCATTTTTACGATAGGTACTTTGATTTACAACAGTAGTTTAATACGCAAAGCTTCCAAACACTCAGACTGATTTATTGACAACTTTAACGCAACGTTAAACTTTTACACAACATTTGTATACGCTCTAATACAAACAGCATACTGTAAAAGCACGTAAAAACGAGCATTAAGAGATTTTAGTAAAGAATTTGTAACAGCATCACTTCTGGCACTTAAGAGCAGTGGTACAGAAGTTAAAGGACACTTTTAGATCGAAGGTCTCAAAACTGTGCTGGAAAACTCATATTTTGCCCGTGGTACGTGTTAAATAAAATTCCGTGGTCTTACCACATTAAAATTTTGAGTGGTACTACTAGATCGCTCGGATGGAGAGGAAGAGGAAGGCCATGGATTGTCTAAGAAATGATATGCAATAAAAAGGAGTAAATGATACTGTGACGTGTGGTAAGAAGAAAACGTGTTGCGCAGACCCCAAGTAAAATAGAATAAAGGCAGGAAGATGATAACTACTAGATCGCTCGGTAGTACCACGGGAAACTTTTCAATAAACGGGAAAACTTTATTAACGAACAGGCTTGACTTAAAACCAAAAAACCGAAGACATTTTGACAACTCCCAACAGTCCAACACGCACTGGGCATGGCAGTTTACAGTCCACACAGTCCCTCTCACAGAGAGGAAGCCTGTGACCCGGCTGTCGATCCTCAAAAGCTGACAAAGACCGTCAGTCACTTATACCTTACCTCTGTAAAATTTTGCCCGTGTACAGATATTATGTTAAGAAAATATTTGGGACGTGGGACACTGTTATGATTCAAAATGGCGCCGCAATTTGGGCCATACTAATGTTCTTTTTACGATTTGTTGTGTAAAACGTGAACTCTTGATGCGAGGCCGGCCGGCTGTAGCGTTTTTTATCTAACTGCTGGTGTACCGACGCCGAAATAGATTCCATTTGATGTATTGACGGTTACTTCTGGATATAAATTAGCCGTTTAAATGGCTTTTTATCTTGCAATATGTGAGTTGGTTATCGTTATTTGGGAGGCCTGTATTAGATATTTGATTTGTAGTTTATTTTAATTCAGTTATGAACTCTTTCTTAAAAATACATTAATAGTACACTGCCGTATTCTATCCACAGGGTGGATGGAACGCGTCATGTTACGATACTTACGTTAATTCATCGTGTATTTACTTATCATTTTTTTTTTGGAGTTTTAGCCAACAATTCCAACTCTCGTCCGGAATGGTACGGAAGCAACTGCTAGACTGACTAAAATTCATCTTGATCCTTCACATGTCCATTGTGTTCCATGGCTGCCAAGCAGTGGCGTAGATAGGCGGGGGCGAGCTGACCTTAGCACCCGGCCTCGCACCTGAAAGGGGGCCTGGCGATAAGAGAAAAAAAAGAAGCCTCGTAAAGACAATCACATTTTTGGTATAGATGACTTGGGGGTACCAAGACATGTTACAACAAGAGGCCTCGTGCGAGTAGAGGAGCCAAATCATATTTTTCGTCTTGAAAGAATAGGGGGAGGGCCTCGCTACGCCACTGCCAAAGTGACATTCTGTTAAGGGTGCGTCCACAACCATCACCCTGCCAGAATTCGGGAGGGTTCGGGTGTCGTCGGGAATGCTCGGGGTAATTGAAATCCGTCATACTACCGCATATGACAAATGACAAGCTGTCGACCGCTGCCCCAACTGCGGTAGTTGTCAAATAAAACGGTATTGGTCAAAAGGAAAAAGTGGAAACAGGAAATGTTTTACTTTTTTTATCCTCCTTGGTTGTTAAGGAAACATGATTTTTGACCTTTTAAAAAGGATCTTTTTTTTCTTTTGGTTGCTAAGGTAAACAAGTAGTTTAAGTACACAAAAAAAATCTTGCGATCATTTTGAACATCTTTCTTGTTACAGTAGATTATATTATGCTTTCTTCTTCTTTTTAGATACTTTATTTAAAAATATAGAATTAGAGAATATAACAGTTTGTTTTTCAATTCATTAAAAAAAAAACCCTATGCTTATGCTAGTGATAAACGTTTTTTGATGTCAGAAAACACGGTAGCGACTCTCAAACTTCACTAACTTAAAACTAAACTGTACCTTCAGTTGCCCTATGAGTATGAGGCCACGGTAACCAGTTAAGACAGTTCCACAATCCCGGCAGTAGTGCATTTTTAGGGGTATAAAAAAACCACACCGTTCCGTCACCATGCGGCGACTAAAATCACTTATTTATTTAGCTACTTATTTTTCTTTAACTACACTCCATTAAATTTCCAATAAACAAAAACACTGCTCTTTATTGAAACGAACAAAATAAAACAATCACAGTTGTTTCATATTATTGTTTAATTGTTTACATAAAACAATTTACATAGCGTTCGGAAATGGCGCACAACAAATATTGATAGCGTCGATGCAATAAGCTGTAATTAATTAAATTAATAAAAATCCAACGCTGGCTGAATACTGGGTTAAAGTATAATGTAATTACGTACAATAAAGAAAGTATTTACATAATGGCATGGCGGCCGTAAGTACACATTTTGTATGGCTCATCAACCAGTATGGATTCAATAAATACTCAACCGTTCGTATACGTTGGGATTTGAGATACGATAGTAGATTAATTTATTATTGAACTGAAGAGTTTGTTTTGTTGAGCGCACTAATCTCAGGAACTACTGGTTGGAATTTAAATAATGTTTTAGTGTTGGATAGCCCGTTTAAGGCGTTTAGTATAGGCTATACATATACAGTTAGTTAGGTATACAGAGTGTTTTAGTTAACGATACGTAGAAGCTGAGCATTAGGTCATTTCATTTCATTTCATCATTGGAATTATGGGTAAGATTTTCATCATCGATATCAGCCTATCATCATCATCATATCAGCCGTAAGACGTCCGCTGCTGAACATAGTACTATACCTAATCCAAAATGTTCGAAAATGACTTAAACTTTTATATTGAAAAGAAAAATTTTTGCTATAGAATTAATTTAAATCGCGGTTATTTTGTTAGCACCTAATTCAAGAAAGCACAAGCCAGGTCGAAAGCACATATTTTTTATCAATAGCTTACTTCTAGGCAAGCGTGCTTCACCGTCGACCACATCATCGCTTACCGTCAGGCGAGACAGTGGCCAACCGCGAAACTATTGTTAAAGTTAAAAAAAGAAATACCTTATTTTACAACTATCATTACAGGATAAGAATCTAATGCAATGGTGTACACAACTATATACTAATAAGTTTTGTAACTAATTACAAATAAACTATTTCTTGTAACTTCACTCAGAGAACAATGAAACAAATCAATGTCCGTAGCTATGAAGTTAGGAGTGCGGAATTTCTGGTACAGAAACCATCCTTCCCGTGCAAGCAAAACTACTGCTGTTTCTCGCGAGTTTAAACAAGTTATGACGAGACAATTTAATCCGTACTGGCTTAATTTAACTACTTTCGTAGAAAAAGTTTTCAACTACCCGAAACACTAGCCCAGCCACGTTTGTTTCATAATCCGACTTGTCATGACAGATGTTAACATAATTCGCGACATTCTTGGGGCTCCATTGCTGGCAGTCATTTGTCATTTTTGTGCTGTGTGCGCTATGCCCGTATGCCAGTGCCCTGCCCTGAGGCTCATTTGATGATTTTACCACGACAAAAAAAAAAGGATGAGAAAATGCATTTTTTTAAGCCGTTTCAAAAATTCTTGAAACGCATAACAATACGAAACCCTTTAACCGCTTTCGTCGTATTCAAAAGGAGGGTAGTAAAAAAGGCGGTTAAATTTAAAACTATAAAGTGAGAATGTTAATGGACACTCAGACTTATCTGCATACTGTCGTAACTCTGAAATGGGATTACTGTGTTATTTTCAGGTGGTCATAATGAGTTACTCATTTTGTCTAGACTTATGACTAGGGTCAGTCTGTAATAGATTTTTTTGTAATATAACTGTCTGCTAATTGAAGATACACGCCCATTTTGAAAAAGAAATGGGAAGGAGTGTTACGTGCCGACAGTAAAAGGGACGATAGTTTCAGTTAAATGTGTTTATTTCGTTACTAGAAAGACCGCAAAGGTATTCAAATTATTTGATCGGACTTTTGAGGGTGCCTGATCGCCAACTAGTTGGACTCTTAATGGAGTTATACCTGCCACCAAGGAAAGGCTTGTGAACAAGGAACTACAAGTAAAATACATTTTTAATAATATTATAAAGCTGATGCATTTTTTGTTTGTTTGTTTGATTGAACGCGCTTATCTGAGGGACTTTGATTGACAAAAAAAATCGTTTTGGATAGTCTATATTATTGTGGAAGGATAGGCTGATAAAAACAACAAGCTACGGCCAATACGAGCTGAGAAGCGGGGATTGAAACACGGGCCATAAGTTAGTCACAACAAGTAAACAGTAACAGCCTTACTTAAAAATCTGTTGAACACTTGTCAAAAAAAAGTGTGACTGCAAAACGAACCTTATTTCAACGTCATAATGTGAAATTTTTTAGACAATTGTTCAACAGACGTTTAAATTTTTTTGTGGTACGACAGTAAACCTCATAACTCTGCCTTAAAATTGCAAAAATAACTTAAAAGAATTTTGAAACAATTTCATTCAAAATCTGGCAGTAATTATAATAATCTATGTTACATTAGCGTTACAATGATCATTGTTTGAGGCTATGTTGTTAAACTTTCAAAGAAAACTTTTAATAGGCATGAAGTTGCGCGGAATTCAATAGAACTCTGTAATTGTTATATCAAGCCTGTTTCTGAGGTAATAGCATCGTAAAATATTCCTCTTAAATGTTATTTTGGGGGAAAATTTTTGCTTCAAAACTTATACAATTTCTCCACTGATATAATTACCTAGCTTTTGGGGAAGCGGCTACTTCTTCGTAAGTTGTTACCTACTTATCTACAACTTTTTAGTTCAATAAAAGGTAATGTTTGGCTTGATTTAAGATTTCAAGTTTGGGTTGAATTTTTATCATGTTTTTTTTTATTTAGACTCTGTCAGTAGACGAAACATTTTTTCGTGGAACATACCCCAAGTCTAGAGATTTCTTTTTCGTACGGTAAGTTTCAGAGAAATCGTACCGAGAGTGAATAGTTTAGGTTTAGGCAAGCGTGTGTTAGATATAAGTAGTATATAGACGCTATGTAAGTAATAAATAATTAATTACATTAATATATTTAAAACAACGATCAACTGATTTCCGAACGAAATCAAACGAACGAAATCAGTTGATGTTTAAATATTTATCGAATTAAATTAAGGTTGCAAATAAATACTTACTGAATTTCTAAATTATCTAATTAAGTTTTAAAATGGTTCTACTGTACTGGATTTGGTTATTGTTACCTATTTGATTAATTATTTAGCTTCAATGTTTGACGATCTGTGATTGGTTAATAATATTTGATGGAAGTGGTACAATGCTAAGTTTATAAAAATAGACGTACCGTCACATTGGTAGTCATTACGCTGCAAATGTTCAAAGAGTTAAGACGTGTCCGAAGTGGTGCTCTGTATATTTAAATGTGATTATAATAATCGAGAATATAAGTGTGAGATGCTGAAAGTTATACTTTGTGTCCTAATGTTCTGCAGTGAAAATGTAAGTTATTTAATATTTATTATGGTGAGAATATTATTGCTGTCTATTATACATATATTTTTATAATGTGTACTGATAAAATATGTTGCCGTGGAGTTTATTTCTCCGTTCTTCTCCACGAAGACCTAGGGTTTGCGAACGGAGGTAGTTTGGTAATAAATACCTAGTCTTGATCTTTTGCTTTTCATTATAAACCCAATCCTATACAAAAGTCCTTAGAGGTACTTTACATACAGTAAATAAATAACATTAACCATCCTGATATCTAAAACTTGACAATAAAGTCGTTATTAATATCAATAATACCAGAAATACCCATTCCTTTTATTACATACACGTCCTATTTCTAACACGTGCTTCACCATCGAACACATATTCGCATACCAACAGTTGCTTACTCATAGTGGTCAAAGGCGAACTTATCATTAAATTAAAAAAAAAAAACCTTTTGTTAGTTCCTAACATCACTACCAAAAGGATTGAGTTTTGTCTGAAGCTCACTTTACAATAATATTTGTCTTTTATTTATTCTTAGAGGTTCTTCGAAATTGTTTATTTCTCATTTATTTAGTAGACTTCTTGTTGATTTTTTCTCTATTTTCCTTGGGCAATATAAAACAAACAAATAAACAAGAAAAGTTAGTGTATAAAAACGTGGGAAAATAACATCAAGTTTCCTAGAAATACTAATACGAATATTCCACAACTATCACACAACGCCATCTAGCCCCAAGCTAAGTAGAGCTTGTGTTATGGGTACTAGACAACTGATAAACATACATATATGTTTCTAAATACATACATATTATAGATAAATTACACCCAGACACAGAACAAAATAAATGATCATGCTCATCACACAAACATTTGTCCTGGGTGGGAATCGAACCCACGACCCCTGGCATAGCAGTCAGGGTCACTAACCACTAGACTAGACCAACAAGCCAGTCAAATCAGGTTATTTTTGAAGTTTACAACAGTTACATTTTAACAAAAAAAAGTGAAACAAAACTAAAAATAAAACAAACGTAAAAATATGCAAAAATCCCAAAAGAAAGTGTAATTCAGTAGTCAAAGTATGTAATAAAAAAACAGTGTTTTTTTTTCCAAAAAAAGTTAACAATTGATTGTAGAAATTCCACTAAAATATTTGGCGAATTAGCTAAATTACTCAAAGCTTCTTTCAGTTTTAATGGTCCATAACATTCCTATATCAACTAAAACAAGATATGACATGACGTTGTATCCATCTGCCTGTCCCATAAATAACACGACAAAGAAACTAATTAATTTGAAGCGCCGTCAAAACACTTCATCACTAGTTAACTCAGATGTCATACTTACTAATGAATTGCTCTCACATAAAGTAATTCTCGACAATTTAGGCGTTTCCATGTCATAGAGATCGTGTTTCGAATGTTGCTATATTATCTATTTATAATAATCGTTAAAGAGTATGGAGAAGGAATATGAGTTGGAGATGTTTATTTGTTTTTTTTTTAGCCATACTTTTTCTCTTTTTTAAAAAAAAAAACGTTGCCCGTCTATAGGAATTTCTACTCGTGGGTGCGTTTACAAACATAGAAACTCACATAGACAAACACGCAGACCCGGAACAGTTCTACTTGCTTAGGTCATGCAAGTATTTGCTCCGTGTGGGAATCGAACCCACGACAGTAAACGGCATTTTCCGTGGATTTTCGAGATAAGTCTTTAAATGTTCGAATTTACGTAATAATAGACGGCAACTTCCGTGAGTTTGACGTGGCGTTAGTGTTTTGGTATACTTTTACTCTTTCATGAGGCCCGTATATGCATTGCTATTTGCTAGTGACTTGCACAAAATATGCAAGTAGCTGGCATGACATCGAACTGTTTGTTACTGGCATCTACAGGTATTACGAGAGCAGATAGTAATATGTTTTTCATGATATGTCAATTTTTCCATATGTATTGTCTAGCAATAACAACTTGTGACCAGCATTTTCCCAACATCGTTGAGGTCGGCTTCCAGTCGAACTTCCCATATCATAACTGATATTCAGCTGCATCTGAGCTGAATATCAGTTATGATATGGGAAATTTGACAACCAATCAACCAATCTTACCAAGGGGTAGTAACCCTGGGTACAATTGGTTGTCAAACGAAAGCTCGTTTGACAACCAATCTTAAAGTCAGTCAGAAGCCTGACTAACAGTAACGACTGTCAAAGATGTACAAAACAGCCGGAACCAATGGCTTCACCTGCTTTTCCGAGGTACTCTGAATCTCGCTGTGATAGATCATACATCCACAGACCTACCTCGGCAAGTACTCCTACACCTGGAAAATCAGCTAATGATGTTTATTTTATAAGTCAACATATCTGGTATTGCTTGCACTTACACCAGAAATTAACTTCTTAGTCAATCTTTGAGGATAACATTATGATAAATTAAAGATTGCATCTAAAGATGTACAGATTGGCTGAATTAATTTTCGGAGCACTTACCTACTTGCATAAGTGCCTAGCAAATCAACTGCAAATAATAACTTAGCCATCTGCTGCAGTCGAAGCACTTATTGAGCATTAAATCTTGTAATTAGTCGAAACTAAACGATACGGAGTTCGCAAACACGCGAGTGATCTATAAAATATTCCATTTGACACCTCAAGCGCGGTGTTGCCTGTGTACGTAGCTGGAAAACAGACAGTGTCGAGGGAATTATGTGTATGCGACACAGAATAAATAATGAAGACGGGATTCGGTCACAAAGCGCAGCTCATATCGCGGCAGGCTTAAAACTGTGGCGGCTGAATAAGCCCGGCTAAGGAATATTCTTGCCGTCTAAAGGCACAATTTGAATGATGTTAATTAGAACTTCATAATGTATTCATTGAAGTAATTTTAATTGTATGAGTTGAGGAGGAAATTGTTTCTTTTTTAATCATCGTTTGAGGTGGAGGAGCGATGGCTAAAGTCATAGATAGAAAAAGTGCAATGTTTTAAGGGGTTTTGGTCATTATTTGAATCAATATTATATTCTCATCAATCAATTAAAAAACCAAATTAATTATTATGGTGTCAAAATTCTTAAACTTCAAACTTACTTAAAACACCATAAATATTTACTTATTTCAATTACACCATTTTCATTTAAAATGAGTATTTTATAATTTTAAAACTTACCTAACATATAAACAGAATAAAATAGTTCCATGTATACACTTAGCGCCACCTAGTGACAGTAAAACATAGACATCACAGACTCGGTAAACTTGGTGTTAGTTTCTCTTGAATCACGCAGATGGCGTGATGCTCAATAAAAGTTCAGATTTCCCTCGTTTCGTAAAAAAAACATCCGGTATAGATTAAGCGTTAGAAATTTTTAGAAAATGATTCATTTATCAAGATTTAGCAGTAAAGTAGTAGCTAGGTATTTTTGTAATTTTTTATACTTCACACTTATAAAAAAAAAAGCAAAGGAAATGTCCGAATGATTGATTGCTAGCCCGCCAAAATAAACGATGTAATTACGATTTCCGCCTAAAAGATCTAAGAAAAATATGCAAAACTAACACATGCATCCTTTATTTACAGTTCAAATATTTTTCCACATGTTTCCACCCAAAAATAAAGTTTGGAAAGCAAACAAAAGACGCGTTCTCAATCACACCCACAAGAAAAGTTGTGAGTGCTTCGAAAAACGCGCTGCGGGATTGCAAAGATCGATTTGGCGCTTAGCAAGTCGAGGTCAGTTGCATAAGCCACTTAAAAGGGAAGCTTGAACCGGGGCCGGCTAATATTTTATAAAGTTTTCTAAAGTCCGGTGTGCAGTGTGCACTTTATTTCTTGAGGATAACAATGGGTTGGTCGACATTGACAGATCACGCTGCGGACTTGCCTCCACCTCGGAATGGAGCAGCTAACTATTTATAAAGGTGCTATAACAATATGATGGAGTTGCTCTAGTTCTTTTTAATTTCTTAAGGGTATTCTTCTCCTAAAACAGTCCGAAAATTATAGTTAAATACGATAGAAATTTTGTTTGGAGATAAAACATTAAAGTTACCTATAATTTTAGATTGCTGCATGGTGATTAGAAGATTCCAATGAGGAAATGGAGAGTAAATTTTATTTAAAGAATGAAATAAGATATCTTGCTTCTGTAGACAATGGGATGGTATAAAATTTAATGATTTTACTTTACAGAAAGTACGAAACATGAAGTAGTCATCACATAACAAGCAAGTTTGTGGACAGATAAAATAGTAAATAATAAATGAAAATTTCAAAATCGATGAAATAAACAATGATGTTCGTCCATTATCCATCAGTCAAGATCCTCGAAGAACGCGGAACGATTCAAAAGACTGTAGCTTCTCCTTCATGCCGGTCCTTCGGTAGGTAAGGACAAGGGACACATTCTATTTTTAAAATAAATATTTATAATTAAGAAACATTTAAAAGTGAAAGTAATTTATTGAAGAAATGCGATTCGAACCATAAAAAATTTCAAACATATCTTTTAAAGTAATCTTCTTATACTTAAACGAAAATTTTATTGTACTTATAATACAAAGCAAACGACATAAACTTAAGCTTCTTTTCAATTTAAGTACCTACGTATATATCTAGTCTAAAACCGACTAGAAAAGTCTAGAAAATTCTCCAGACAATCGGTTGGGCGGTAGTTACAAATAGCGTTTTTGTGTCGCCCGGGGTCGTGGTTACGCTAAACGGTTGACTCGATTGCCCCGCCGGCTTCCTATTTGCCCCCGCAAACTCTGCTGGCCTACTAATGGCCTTCGATTTGTTATTTGAAGTTTTTTTAAAGGCCCAGTTTTTTTTAAATTACCTATCTTTTTTTTGAGGAGTGAAGAGTTAAAACATATTTGGTGATTCCAAAGATACGATACTCGAACCTTTAAAGAGATAATCGAGCTTTTTATATTATAACTAGCGGCCCGCACGGGTGGAGGACCCGGTCTAAAATTTGAGATTTAAACTATCCTATCTCTCAAGTTGGATCGAACTGCACATGGTGTGCGAATTTTATTATAATCGGTTAAGTGGTTTAGGAGTCCATTGAGGACAAACATTGTGACACGAGATTTATAGATATATATTAAGATTTGAAGATAAATAACATTATTAAAAAAATAGATCTGAAAGTGTCAAAAGCATCTTCATGTTTTCTTTCATTACAGCTTAGTTCGCATTCGCTTATCAAAAGTAATCAGAAAAAATTATAACCCTTTGGCTGACTTTCGAATCATCTGGCGAAATCGCTTGGTAAGTAAGCGGTACCTTATACTGCTTACACGGACCACTCTATCGCATCTATATATATAAAAATGAAACCCCTTTTCCGTTGTCACGACATAACATGAAAACGGCTTGACCGATTCAGATACTTATTTTTTTGGTGTTTTTGTAACCATCGGGACCGGGTTTTAGACCGGGTCCTCCACCCGTGCGAAGCCGGGACGGGCCGCTAGTTTCCCATAAATTAAACCATTTGACTATTTTTTTTATTAGAATTTTGTTGAAAATCATTGACAAAATTCCAAAAGCAAACACTAGGAGGATGCAAAATGAATGATTACCGAGGATTTTAGTCAGTGCCAGTCTGACAGTCCCTCTCTTTCCGACCTTTTTTTTTTTATCGTGGTAAAATCATCAAATGAGACCTCCAACCCCGGGCAGGGCGGGAGGTACTGTCAGACTTGTATTGACTAAAATCCACGGTGTCCTTCAGTAGCCCTTTATGTTCCGGGGTCACGGTAATAGAAATAAGTCCCGCGACCCCGGCAGGCTTTGGCCCTCTGAGAGGGGGCCCCGTCATTTTGCTGACAGCTCTTTGAGGCGCGCGTGGAACACGACGCGCCGTCGACCCGGGCATGGTCCATGGTCGGACAGCGAGTTGCCCTTTACTCGCTGTCCGCATGCCCGCGCCTACGGTGGCCGGAGATCGTCTTGCGACGTACGGCGCCGTGGGCGTACACCACTGCGGTTGGGGCGGAGGGAGGACGCTGTCCTCTCTCTCTCGCGGCCCGCCGCCTCCTTCACGAGCATTACTGCCTCGCAGAAGGCGGCGAGAAGAAAGTGGAAGTGGGCGGGTCATACATGCCGTAGACTGGATGGAAGATGGGGCAGGAAAGTGTTGGAGTGGAGACCACGAACGGGAAAGAGGAATGTAGGGAGGCAACCGACTAGGTGGACAGACGATCTTTTTAAAGTGGCCGGAAGAAACTGGATAGCCATAACACAAAACCGCCAGAAGTGGAAAGATTTGGAAGAGACCTACACTCAGCATTGGGTGACTAAAGGTTGAAGAAGAGAAGAGAGAGAGAAGGCGGCGACCGCTTCCCACTCCGTCTCGCTCCGCAGCATGGCCGAAACCAATGCCGGGCGCGAGAGGTCTCCGCCTATCGCCGCCGTGAGGACACGTCGGTGCTATGCCCAAGCTGGGCAGTCTTGCACCGTATGCTCTACTGTGTCTTCCGGGCGATCTTCGCAGTGGTGACACCCCGGCGTTTCCTCCTTTCCCATCAGCCACAGGTACCTCCCGAAACTTCCGTGTCCGGTGAGGACCTGCGTCATGCGATAGGTCAGGACGCCGTGACGTCTCTCCAGCCACTCCTCAAAGAGGGGTCTTACCGCCGCGATTGCGGCGTGCCCGGCCGTCGGTTGCGACAGTCGTCCACTCCATACTACCCTGAGCTCGCGCCGGAGCTCTTCCCGCCACGCCTCGACTTCTCGAGGCAGCGGGGTCTCGCCCCGGTGCTGCGCCTCCACACGCCACTCTCTCTTTCCGACCTAGGACTCATTTGATGATTTTACCATGATAAAAAAGGTAAACAACGAGGCCGCGTGAATGTCTTATCAGGTAACCGTGAGCCCGGAACGTAAAGGGCTATTGGGGGACACTGAATTTTAGTCAGTATGAAACTGATAGTCCCTCCCGTCCCGCCCTGGGTGGCACTGGCAGGACTTATTTGGTGACTTTACCACGATAATAAAAAAAAACAGAAACATCAATTTGACATAATAATCATTTCCATTCGAGTCTCGTTCGAGTTTCAATCGTACTGCTCATAGTTTTCCCACTGGAACTTTTCAATCGACAGATAAGAGGCTTGTGGAGTCCTCCCGATATTTATTTACCACGAGGCAGCAAAGAAACTTGCTTTGTCGACAATAAATTGTATTTGTTCATTATTCAATTGTTCCCCTCTTCATTTTAATAAGCTTAGTGATTTTTGCTGTTTTCTGTTAAGAAAAGTTTTGTTGAATCAATGGCGTACGAAATATTTTGTTTGTTGTAAGTAGGTAGGTACTTTATGTTAAAGTTTTGTGATTTCTAAATTGCGTATACGATACTTTTAGGAATACCTTTAAAAAGAGGTACCTACCGTTAACGTTTTTTTTTTTAAACTTTGGGTCAGTGGGTCATCTTCTTGTCGTTGGTTAGTGTAAAGCAGAAGCTAGCTGGTTATCTCTGTGTTTGTGATCTGTGACATGTCTCTAATAGAAAGAAATAAAATACATTATTTGGCCTATGCCACAAGAGCAAAGAGAGACAAAAAAAAATGTCGTGTTTAAACCCTAAATTTAGAAAAAGAACTATAGAAATACCTTACTTGAAACTAGAAAACATTTTTTTGTAAGTGATATTGCGTATCCCACGGGGTATCTAGCTCCCAGATAATGAAAATACCCCATCCTTCTAGAACAAGTTAAATCTGGAACTTTAAAAAAACATAACTTACAGTTTCATAGATTTCGATTAAAGAATCGACAAACCTTAAGGAATATTTATTTGCCACGAGGCAGCAAAGCAACTTGCTTTGTCGCCAATAAATTGTATTTGTACATTATTCGATTGCTCTCCTCTTCAATTTTAATAAGCTTATGAGATTTTTGCGGCGATTCTGTTTTATTTTGTTGTTTTCTGAAAAAGTTGTGTTTGACAGTTTGTGAAGTTGTGTTGCTAGATCAAATAATCGAAATATTTTGTTTCGATACTTTGCTTTGAAGTTGATAAGTTTTATGTCGTTTCGTTTTAATATACGAGTATCTGTTATTTTTTAAGTTTTTTTCATATTAAAATAATGTAGGTAAGTATTTATGAAATCTGAGAGATAATATTTAAAACTTCATTTTTTGGTCAGATATCCCATCAATCTTTAATACTTAAGCGCCGTATTCACGTTCCATCTTGCTGTACGTCCCGCCAAGGTCATGCACGATGCACGACGCAAAAACAACGTGAATAGGCTTGACGTACGTCCAGTACGTCATAATCACGGTGTTTTTGCTTCGTGTAGCCGTGACAGATGGTGAATACGGCGCTTTAATCTTCCTATCTACCATGCCACACTGCTGGGCAAAAGCTAATTCCAAATCTGAAATAAACTCATTTTTTTTCTTTTAAAAGTCCGCGAACTTACTCACGAAGAAGATTGTATTTGACTTTCAATTCATATTTTTTCTTTCCAAATTTATTTATACCACAATACATAGAGGTTAAAGTCCCATAAGCCATAAACAATTCAGTATAATCTATCAAACATACCTGGTATATTGTTCAGAATGAGTATATATTTACATAGAGTACCGAGTATTTGTCAGTCAGCCCGAACATACGAAACTCACATATCTTATTCATAACGCCTAATGGCAAAATCTGTTCAGCTTAAACTGATGGCCAATTTCGATAACAATATGGCTTACTAAATGTGAAGAATTATTAATTAACTTATAGATGGTTGGGATGTTACAGATTTGATAGTGGATTACATAAATGTTATGTTGTAGACACAAATATATGTAGGTAGGATCTTTAGTGTTAAGTCATTGGTTTTCATCACTGTTTTTGATTTAAGATCGTATATTCTGAAAGTTGGCAACGTCGCAAAATAGTTGTCAAATATTAACAAGTTTTAATTAATTTCGCAATGTTACTTTATAGTGCACTTAAAAATTGATAAGGGATTGCAATAATTAATATCGTTACACCAAATATATAGTTTTAGATGTAAACAAAGGATTTTAAAACTTTCCAAATGCATTTTTACACCTAAAATGGTTACAACATCAAATTCCGTGTTTTATCTGTGTACTTTTTTCCGTGTCCTATATCAATGCATTAGTGAAATACAGAGCCATATTTCTTATTTTCAAACAGTCAATTTGCTGAATTAATTAAAACTTGTAAATTTTTGAGAACTATTTGCGACGTTGCCAACTTTCAGAATACGCGCCCTTAAGAGAATGACAGTCTTCTTATGTAACACCTTCTAAGACGATTTAAGTACTTTTTATCAAGACATACAATTCATAACTACGAAGAATAACGAAAAATAATCATAGGAGTCCTCACTCCGATTTTAATGAAAATTAATTCTAGGTATACCTACGTTCCCGGGTCGACGGCGCGTCGTGTTCCACGCGCGCCTCAAAGAGCTGTCAGCAAAATGACGGGGCCCCCTCTCAGAGGGCCAAAGCCTGCCGGGGTCGCGGGACTTATTTCTATTACCGTGACCCCGGAACATAAAGGGCTACTGAAGGACACCGTGGATTTTAGTCAGTACAAGTCTGACAGTACCTCCCGCCCTGCCCGGGGTTGGAGGTCTCATTTGATGATTTTACCACGATAAAAAAAAAAGGTATACCTACGTCATATTTAAGATAAATCAATATCTGCTGTCCGAAAACAAAATTTTTATTTAAAATTAAAGAGACATTCTGTGTTACTTTTTAATCATTGATAGTGTCGCTAAAGAGGTTTTTTTGTTCAGCCTACAGTGTCCCACTGCTGGGCAAAGGCCTCCCCCAAGTCTTTCCAAGAGACCTCGTCCAGCGCCACTTCGATCCAGCCCTCACGGTACGAGTCCAACTCGTCTCAATGAGGATTAAAGAAAAGTAATATACTTAGTACAACTGTGAAATCCAGGAACGCTAGAATTAATAAAACACCAATAACCTCAACAATATAGCTCTTAAACTTTGAATACATCTACAAAATTGTATTGTAGGACCAAAAATGGCAGATTCAAAACCACTTTACATTGCGAAGTAAAGCATCAAAACGCAACTTTCATAGTTTTATTAGGTAGCCATTAAAAACAAGATTTTGCAACCGAGTAAAGTGGCCCCAAAAATTTACGCAGAGAGCAATATTAAAACGTTTCAATAGCCCGCCTTTTACGAGGCGGTCGAAATTTAAAACGCGTTTCGGGGAGTGTTGCCAGCCTTCGTCTAAATGCTTTATGTTTTATTTTATTATCCGTGTCGCCACCTAGTCTTTATTACACGTTTTGTATTATTCGCATTTGTTATGTTTTTATTTCACCGCTGATAAGGGTTTTTAAACAGTAACACATCTTACAAATTAAAACAAAAAAATCCTTCGTTTTTTTGTAAGATTTTTTAATGTGTGATAATTCATACTATTCTTTTTAGAGGAGAATAAGAAAATACTTTTTCATCCCCCCATCTCGGAAAGGGTACTTTTACTCTTCGATATCTGACCGTAAAAGCCGTTTTTATCCTCAAGTGAGTAAAAGCCGTTTTTATCCTCTAGTGAATAAAGTAAATTTGAATTTAGAACATCGTATGAACAAAGACTAGCAGCAGTAATGGCGGCCAGTGACCGCAACAGCTGATCGCTTGCTGTGGTGCCCACTTGACGTTCGAAGGTTGTCGAGGAAACAAATTCTATTTTTAAAATTTGATGTGGTACACAGGTGGGAAAGCAGAGTACGCTCCTCGGGTGTAAGGCTGCGTTGCCTTGGGCTAACTTGGATCCCTCGCTTCACTAAGGATTTTTAACTTTATTCCCTCGTTTCTTTCAGGTGTTAACACTTGAACCTTCTCGCTGCGCTACGGATGGAGGTTCACCCCCAGAATCCTTAGTATCGCTTCGGAATTCAATACGCCTCCCTTGGAGCGTCATCTACAATTATTTTGTTAAAATCTCAGACCCGAAACATTCTTGGCTCAGTACTTTGTTTTACCTTTTTTATTTGCTTTGTGCGGTTTTCCTTTCACGTCTTATTGTTATGTTATGACAAACCAAGATAAAAATAAGTAACTTAATAATTATATTATTTGTTTTAATTTAAAAATTATTCTGTTTTATAATAATGTCATAGTTAATACCTAAACTGAAATAAAAGCCTATCTTGTGTTTGTACAATGTACATCTGTTTTTATTTGTTTTTGCATTTAGTCATTTCCTCGCTGAGGTGGGATGAAAAGTTACGTGTTGCACTCGAGTGCAAAGATTTTTCACCTTGTGCTCTTTTGATTCCCTCGCTATCGCTCATGATTCTAATTTTGAATCACTCGTTGCACTCGTGATTCAATTTTAGAATCATTCGCTTGCTCGGTCATCAAAATTGAGCACGCGGTTAAAAATCAACTTTGCACTCTTGTATAACAAATAACTATTCATTATTATGAGTCAAACTTAAAAATAAAAACGAACATCTTCTTCATTATCAAAATGTTTAATTTCAGTAATGATTTGAAATGTGATAAATTGGTTTAAAGTAATTAATATGCTGAATTGCTGATACAGTTTTACGCTTAATTTAAAACACAAGTACAGGTAACTAATTTGTGAAAAATAATGGTTAACCATTAGAAAGCTGATGCTTAGTGATAGACTTTTTTTATAAATAAAATCATATTAAATGTTTTATTTTTTTACCTATTTCCTTTATAAACTTTGTACACAATATAGGAAATAATATTATTTGAAATTTTACTGTAAATGTACTTCTTATAAGTACTTTCTTATTTTTCTAATTTAAATAAACTAAAACATATATTTTTCTCCATGTGACTGGCTGACAACAAAATCAAACTCAGTGACATTAACACCAACTCCCTCTTAACATAAAAAAACCGACCAAGTGCGAATCGAAGTCGCGCACGAAGGGTTCCGTACCATTATTTATAATAGTAGATTACGCACCAAGGGAATAAAGCATTGCCTTAAGTACGTCACGGGTGTATTGAATCCCGAAGCGACCGACACATTCTGGGTGAACCTCCGTAGCGCAGCAAGGTCTCGTATTTGTTGTTATAGCAGCAACAGAACAGAACCCGGGTCGACGGCGCGTCCCGGGTCGACGGCGCGTTGTGTTCCACGCGCGCCTCAAAGAGCGTCAGCATGATGACGGGGCCTATAGAGAGCCGAAGCCTGCCGGGGTCGCGGGAATTACTTCATTACCGTGACCCCGGAACATAAAGGGCTATTGAAGGACACCGTGGATTTTAGTCATTACAAGTCTGACAGTAACTCCCGCCCTGCCCGGGGTGGGAGGACTTACTTGATGATTTTACCATGATAAAAAAAAGCAGCAACAGAAATACATCAACTGTAAAAATTCCAACTACTACTATCATGGTTCATGAGATACAGCCTGGTGACAGACGGACGGACATACAGCAAAGTTACAGTAATAGGGTCCCGTTTGACCCTTTGGGTGCGGAACCCTAAAAAACAAAAAAATATACATCATACACGTCTAAAACAACGGCTACGTATAAAATACAGACGCCATTAGCTTTCGCAAAAGGTTTATTCAGGATTATCCGAGTTTTGGAAGAAGCAATTAACGCTTTTGAATGATTAAGCAGGTAGCTCGCTTAGTTAAGCTTTCAGAGGAACCTTTCAACTTGTGTCTGCGTTTAATACATACAACGCATTTGGATCTATAAATTTTATATACGATGAAATTGTAAACATGGGCACAGTATGAATCATATCTTATTTTGAAACTGGTGTGTTCAGATTTTTTACGTTATAAAACTATCGAATGACCCCTCCTAGCAAGGGCAGGAAGGACTGTCAGTTTTGTAATGACTCAAATCCATGGTTGTCCTTCAATAGTTCTTTACGTTCCGCGGTCACGGTAGCTTGTTAGTCCTGCGACCCCGGCAGGGTTTTACCCTCTAAGGGGCTTCATTGTGCTGGCAGCTCTTTAGAACACAACCTTCTGTCGACCCGGGCATGGTCCATGATCAGACGCTGATCAATGACCATACGCTAATGTATGGGACGTAGAGTGATTTTTTAAGTGTGTGGAGCATGAGCAGACCTTTAAAAATGATCAACTTTATCCATGGCCTATGGCAAAAATGTTGAAAAAATATTCAACTATCCCAAATAAAATTTTGAACTCATTTGACCCAAGTGTAATGAAGTATTTGAGGAGTTCGAGGTTAAATAATAATATTATTTAATAACTTGTCACTCAGGACAAAAGCAGCTTCAAACTGGTGAATTCATTTTTGCGATCCGTCTAGTAGTTTTTGGGTCGGAAACAGACAGACAAAAGTACAAATACATAATATTAGTGCATATTACAATTTGTAAGCAACCGTACTGCATGCCTGTCAGCTTTTCACCAGTATCAAGCTTGGCATGCTGGATAGCTACCCCATTCTCCCTCTATGTCGGACATCTGATCCTCACCTGTCAGAACATTGTGGCAGAATGGACCATACATACAATGCATTGAGTGAAGCTTGCGTTTTGGAAATCCGTAAATATGGAATAATTGGAACGTAATATCTAGTTTTATTCTTTTGTTTATCACTGCACATCTACATGATTAGATACTAGATGACCCGGCTAACTTCGTACCGCTTTAGAACGATTTTTTATAATATTTTCTCATCTTTTAAAACTTTCCCTGGACTTCCAAAAATAATTTAAAACCAAAATTAGCTAAATCGGTCCAGCCGTTCTCTAGTTTTAGCGAGACGAACAACATCAAAAAACTAAAAACAGCAATTGATTTTTAAATTGATAGAAGAATAGGTACTCGGTCTTCCGCCCTGTGACCTAAACAATACGATATTCTATTGCGCAGAAATGCGACTATAGCGTCATCAATACTGTTATGGTTTACCATACCATCACGCTACAACCAAAAGGAGCCAAACAGCTGGTGCAACCGAAGGGAAGAGCTAGTTATTAATAAAGATAATTTAAAGTTTGAAAAATAAGGAATAATCATCTTCTTAAAAAATAATCGTGCCTTTAAAACTCCTCCCACGATCGTAAAAGTAGTAAAACATTTTTGTTTCAGGTACATAAAACTACAAATAAAGACAATTAAAAACTACAATAATAAATAAATTAAACCTAATTATATAACAAACAAAAAAAAAACTGTACGTAAACCAAAAACTAAATTAAAATATTACAAGGCATCGAAAAATTCCTCCTCAACGCTGTCAGCCGGTAATGTGCCCAAGAGACTGGCGGCGTTACCTCTTTGAATGGCTATGCTTAGTCTCTGACCAAGGTAAAAGCCAGCATAATAATAATCTTAAGAATTTAAAATTTGATTGTTATCATCTATGTATGTAGGATCGAGGGTGAAGAAATAATAAAGTCATGCACTTTAAAAACAATTTAATATTTAACACATCTTTTCACAATAAGCCATGACAGCGTCGTATTGGCGACTGCCCCTCATTCCATCACTCTCTCATTCTTATGCTTTCTCTTTCACTCATGACATCCTTCCGATACGTTCCAAACCCCACACCTCGGTCATCCTACATTCATGTTTGTCCCCAAACATGCGCACTCTGAAACATTCATCCACTCAGTATACTCTTCATCCACAATCATTCTCTTTTGCACTCAAACCTCACACAACCACCTTCCATGACTACAGTAACATTAGCTAAAAAATCTTGACCTAGAGCAACATCATAGAGAGCACAATCACTTGGTATAACATAGAATGGAACACGATCGTAGCACTGTTTATTTACACACAAATTCAAGGAACATTTGCCCATTGATTGCACTGTTGATAATCCAAGTCCCGTTAAAATCAATTTCTTCTCATCACATTTAGGACTACCGATCTCATTATAAATGGTCGATGATAGCAAGTTAACATCGCTGCCGGAATCCACCAAAGCTTTAATGCAATAACCATTTATTTTCACGGGTATGATTGGCTTATTATACGATTTTCGCTGTTTATCAACAACCTGCATAACCTCCGTTCGTACTGACATGTCGCTGTCACTTTCAACTTGGACGTCAACCTCTTTAGTTTTTTTCTCCTTTCTTTCGCTGCAATCAGAAGTGACGTTAGCCTCTTTGGTATTCACCACGAACATTGCTTTTTTTATTCCTTTTTCAGAAGAAAGCCGGTCTTTGTCGAAGTTTCCCGACAGCTTACGATCCTTTTGATTGGTTTCAGAAATCTTCGTACAAGTTGAACCAACATGACCGAACTCGTTGCACCTGAAACACTTCAGCCCCTTGTTTTTGTGAGGGCAATCGATTGATGCATGCCCTAGCTCACCACAGCTATAGCATCGAATTCTTCTACCGCTTGTATGTGTGTTGGATGTTGAAGCATCCAAATCCTCGGAATCATGCATTCTCCGCTTTATGATTTCATAAATTTTCAGTTTTTCTTTTAACTCGGTATACGTCGTCACGCCATACAAACATCACTTTATTCATTTCGTTGTCGACGATCCCTTCAACGATATATTTTATTGCCACGTAGTCGGGCAGCTTACCACGCTTACCCAATTCTTTCATTGTTAGCATATAATCGATACAGCTTTCTTTGCTTCCTTTTTTTCTTAAACTCATAAGCTCATGGATAGCTTTAGCGTCGATTGTATCCGGGAACTCTTTCATCAAGGCAGCCTTTAAATCATCCCAACTCTTATATGGTCGCTCTGCTCGCAGCCAGAGCTCCGCCGTACCAGTCAGTGCTCGACGAGCCACTAGCAACTGCTGGAGTGGTGTCCACCCAAATATTTCGGCATTACACTCCACATCGTCAATCCATCGTGCAACCGGATAGGTATTGTCGCGGCCACTGAATTTAGGTACCAATTCCGCAGTCATCTGCAACATGTTCGAAGAACTGCTTGGACTATGACCCAACTTCGTATCGCAGTCTTCAAACTCGGCATCCGCATCAGCCTGTCGGCTTTTCCTTCTTTCTCTTACTTCCTTAGGCATGTTATCGTCGTATAGAATTGAAGTTCAATTCGTCTTGTTGAACCCAAATTCAAATAACACACCGTTATAATGGCGTCGTTTTTGTTCGTCGTGTCCCAGCGTCTTCTTGGGAATTTCGTCTTCACCCTCGTTACAAATCTCAAATCGTTTTACATCCCGGACGAGCCCCCAAATTGTAGGATCGAGGGTGAAGAAATAATAAAGTCATGCACTTTAAAAACAATTTAATATTTAACACATCTTTTCACAATAAGCCATGACAGCGTCGTATTGGCGACTGCCCCTCATTCCATCACTCTCTCATTCTTATGCTTTCTCTTTCACTCATGACATCCTTCCGATACGTTCCAAACCCCACATGTATTTTACGTAGGAAAGTACCTATCGCATCTCCCTACCATCTATTCAATCACAACAATTGTCCATCGCTTCACAATTGATTTGATATCAATGACATCTCGGGCGCCAATCACCTTCAACTCATGAATATTGTCGCATTATTAACATAATTAGGAGTAAATTATACACTTTGTGATCAATAATACAATGAAACTGATACCTGAACTGTTTCAATTCTGAATTAGATCAAATGATTTAATTCAGAATTGACATTATTTTCAGGTTAGCGGGTTTTGCTATTCGACTAGTGAAGCTGCCCGATAGTATCTTCTACTGTCAATTTCAATTTGAACAAATGTGATTACGATCGAAGAATGTAAAGAATTTAATAAATGAAATTTAATGAAATAAATGAAATTTAATAAATGAATCAAAGAAATAAAAAGTTTTAAGAATGTTACTGTAATTAATTCACGTGACCTAATTATGTGAATTTTATTCAGTACAAGTCTAACAGTCCTTCCTGCCCTGCCCTGGGTTGGGAGGTCACTTGAAGAAATGCTAAGCAAAAGACAATGAATGTTTCACCATCTTGGATATTATGAAAGGGGAAACATTAGTAATTATAAAACAAGAATTTGCACCCTATAAACACATCACTCATTGTCGCTTGAAATTCAGCGCTGAAATATCATCTCTTACTATTTAGGGCTCCGTAGCCAAAGCGTAAAACCGCCTATTGATAATAAGGCTCCGCTATTTGCCTGACTGTCTGACTGTCCTTCTGGCACCCAGGATGTATGTCATCGCTCACGGGACTGTTGATTTTAGTCAGTACAAATCTGACAGTCTCCTCCCATGCCATCCTAGGTGAGAGTACTCATTTGATGATTTTACCACGATGAAAAGGTTGTAACTCGTGAACCTTGATAGTTAAATAGTTGACATTTTCACAGATGATGGATTTCTGTGGCCGCTATAGCAACGAATGAAATAAATATTGAATCGGGCTCCTATTCAACAGACATGATTTTATTACGGTTTTAATAAATATTGGTACGGACCCCCTTCGTACGATAGTCCTACTCGCAATTCGCCGTTTCTCGCAATTCGTTTTTCAAATACACATAATATGAAATTATAAAACGTATCATGCCATCTGATCTACCCGACGTTACCTACATTTTCCATCCCCCTCACAGAATCGTCACGTCATGAATAATCATTTGAATTACGCTAATGCATCATGGCTAATAGGCCGTTCTACGTATATACGCGCTAATCGAATAATGGATATTAATCGTCTCAAATGGAACATTTGTACTTAATTTAACTGTTCTAGTTAGACCAATCCTTCAAAAACTTGAAAGAGCTACTGTTGAGTTTTGTTGTCCTTTTTACGTACCTAGTAAAATCATCGTATGAGTCCTCTCACTTACTCCTCCTTACTGTCAGACTTGTATCCACGGTGTCCTTCAGCAGACCTTAACGTTCCGGGGTGACTAGTTAGTCCCGCGACCCCGGCAGGCTTTGCCCTCTAAGGGGGCCCTTCATTTTGCTGACTGCGAGTTTGTTGTCCTGGGTTGACGAAGTGGCTGAGCGACTAGACTCCAAGGCAGCCACTGAGAAATCAGTACCTATTGAAAACCTGTAATCAACACTGTTGATTGAGGTTTTCAGGAGTTACAGTGGTTTTTAATTGGTGCAATGGTAGGAAAATGTATGAGCAACAGAAGTGGGTCAAATCTGAGTACTACTACTACGTGTTTATGCTGTAAGAACAAAACATTAGTGTATTTTTGACTAACTTCCATTGTCCAGACATTTTCCTTCCCATACAATGAAATGATCCTTACAAGACAGTAAATCAAATAACATCTTAAAAAAAATTGGTAATTTTTTCCTTCATACAATTTGTGTGAAAAAATATTTTGCTAAATTTGACCAACTTCCGCCGTCCCGATTTTTTTCTTCCGATACAATGAAATGATCCTTACATGAAACAGAGTCGATAGGCATTAAAAAAAATTTGGTCAATTTTACTCACTTTTGGGGACAACTCACACTTGACCAAAAAAGTAAAAACGCCAAAATTGTCAACATCAAAAAAGAGCTAAAGGTTCCTAAGAAAGTTTTCCCGTATCTCTTATGGATAAGGAACTCTCCCTTTTGGCCCATTTAAAAGAAACACTCTGTATACAGGGTGAATTTTTCAAGTGGGCGTGGATGGCTATCTTCGAAACTATGAAGAAAATCGAAAAATGTTGAAAGGAGTCTCGAGGCCGATTTTGACGAAAACTAAAACTGCATCAATGGATTTTAGAAAAATTAAAAATCCTGGCCAGGAATCGAACCGGCTGATTTTGGAAAAAAAATCACACCCTGTATTATTACACCATTCGATAGTGTCGCTGATAAAGATCAAATTCTGGGAAGTAATAATATACGGCAAACTTAAGGAAATAGCTGATTTTCATGAAATTGCTTGTTACTATGTTCTACTGCGCCATAATTTATTCAAAATTATTAAATTTCATTGTTTTCAATAATTCACTGGATTTGACGATTCAACAATCCCACTTTATTCAGCAATAGGAAATTATTGAGTTGAACAAAATTAAGCATTATTTCAAAGAAAAAAAGGATAAATTATGTCTCGAATACAATCATCGCCTTGAAAATTGATCAGTTTTTTTTTAATTGTACGTTTTTCTTAAGTTTGCCGTATATGATTATTTCCCAGAATTTGATCCTTATTAGCAACACTATCGAATGGTGTAATAATACAGGATGTGATTTTTTTTTCCAAAATCACCCGGTTCGATTCCTGGCCAGGATTATAAATTTTTTTTAAATCTAATGATGCAGTTTTAGCTTTCGTCAAAATCGGCCTCGAGACTCCTTTTAGCATTTTTCGATATTCCTCATAGTTTCGAAGATAGCCATCCACGCCCAGTTGAAAAATTCACCCTGTATATCCAATCCATTTAGTAACAATTCGCGAAAGTTACAATTGCAATATCACAGAGCTTTGAACCCCAAGGATGAGTTCTATGAATTTGGCTGTAAAAGCGCCTTTAGTCCATGAACGAGGAACAATTTTTTTCTATGAAATTAACATCAAAGTTCCCGTTTACTGTACGTCACAAAACGTGAAAGCCACTGTATATTAATGCATTACCTAAAGTGGAAACATTTCATTGATCGAGTCTTTGTAAATAGAGTATGTAGTCCATATTACCTACAAAGCTTTTTGTTCGGCATTCGCTTCAGTTAAAAATGGCTTTGAAACTGTAACCACTCTATGCAAGTTGAATACGATACGAATTTGGTTGGTACTATTGGTTGGAAGTCAAGTTTGTTCGGCCAAATTGACTGTTCAGGTAACCCAGGGGGACGCTATGAATTTGATAGCAGTTGCCTGTTCCCAATGTTTCGATGATCGGCGAGTAAAAAGGCCAACATAATATCTTTATCATAGTTCTCAAAATTATTCTGCCCATGGCCTTTTTAGACCCCAAAAACAAAGGTAAAACTCGCGGTATTGTCTCATCAGGTATAGCGGACTCTGGAACGTAATGGGCTATTGAAGTATCCAAGTGGATTTTAGTCAGTAGAAGTCTGACTGTCCAGTAAGGACCTGCGTCTGGCGGAAGGTGACACCGTAGCGCCTCTCTAGCCACTCTTCAAAGTGGGATGTTACCGCCGAGATTGCCGCGCGTATGCTTAGAAAAGGTTTAAAATTATACAATTCATATTACGATTTATAATTTATATTATCTTAGAGATTTCAATATCAGTGTAGTACTTATATGCTCTGAAAAAAAGCTTTTTGTGCCTCTGTAGTCTTCTATGAAAATAATGATGAAACGGCACTTTTGTGATGTTATTTTGTTTCTAGTTGATGCACGAGTGATAAAATGGCATGGGAACCATATGTTGGAAACCTTTGTGGCTTTGAGTTAAAGGGTTAAAGCTAATTGAGCAGATGCACAGAGCTTTGCATTGCGAACACTGAGCAACTGTTCTGTTGTGCAATAATTAAGTGATGATTGTTCTCGACTGTTTCCAAAACGGACCTCGGTTTACGGTGAAAGCCAATTAAAGTCCCTTAGAATACTCATTGTAGAATTTTGAGTTTTCAAAACAACATTATTATTGTGATTTTTTTTATGTGCACTTTTAAAACTTTTGTAAAGCACTTTTGTAAAGGTTCCTAAAGTTTTTTTTTTCAGTTTGCAGAGCTTTTACAGTTGGGTATTTTTTTTATTGATTTTACTACAAAAAAAAAACCCTGTTACTTCAATTGCCTTTTCAAAATTCCAAAGGCATGGCAACTCTTCCAAATAACCCAGCAATTGATAAGATTCTTTCCTTTTCTTTCTTACTTGTTTTTTTTTAATGTTGCCCCGCTCTAAGAATCTTCCGGTGTGTTTACAAACACAGAAACACATAAACATAACCCTTCCTTGACAGTCGTGTTACGCGCATCACTACTATGTAAAGCGCTGACACAAAGGCACGAGCCACGCCGCGTGCGCCCCAGTTGCTACGAGCGAAAAGTGCTGACTCCAGGACACGAGGCCCGAAGACACCGTCTACGTGACCGCGCCCGATCACTTCGAATCCACCATCGATCGAGTCAATTACCTTTCAATTTAATTGTAATTTTTATTTTAATAAATTAGTTTATAAAAAAATCGGTTTTTTTTGAGTCCTCCGGCAGTAGCCTACGTAATTGGCGCAGTCGGTAGGATTCCCGGGTCGTTCTTGCGATTATCGGTATATCGCACCGCGTTCGCTACGATAGACTTTCAACGTCGTACCGGGAGATCCTGAACAACGAGACTACGCCGGAGATCCAGACATCGATACCGCTCAACGAAGACCAGAATGTTCATGTAAGTCCGCTGAATTTTCTTAGTGGTTGCTTGCTTCCTTTTTGTGTGTAATTTCTATAAACCTTGTCCAACATTTTTTTACCCACGTAGATCAAGTACATCTAGGTTAATTAGTAGTAGGAATAGAAGTGTAGATTCTAGACGTAATTTTAGTCCTGAAATTGAACCCGAGATGGCTGATTTAGACGTTATATTCAAAGCCCTCCGCTTAGTTCCCGATTTTGATGGGAACCCGAACGTACTTACTAGGTTCATCAAATTGTGTGACCAGCTGGTAGCCGACCTCGTCCAAGAGGGCCAGCCATTGCCTAAATTAGCGCTTTTAAATGGCATACTGAACAAAATTACGGGGCCCGCTGCCCGACTAATTAATGCCAACGGTATACCTAACGATTGGGCAGGCATACGTAGTGCTCTTGTTAATAATTTTGCAGACCAACGAGATGAGACTGCTCTCTACAACGATTTGGCTTTACTCACACAAGGTTCAGGCACGCCACAGGAATTTTACGAGCGTTGCCAGAGTCTTTTCAGCACCGTCATGACATATGTTTCGCTGCACGACACCTTAGACTCGACTATCGCGGCCAAACGTGATTTATATCGCAAACTAACTTTGCAGGCCTATCTCCGCGGTTTGAAAGATCCTTTAGGCGCGCGTATTAGATGCATGCGGCCAGAAACAATTGAGAAGGCTCTAGAATTCGTGCACGAAGAGACTAACACCATTTATTTGCAGAACAGAAATGATAGTTTGTCGGATAAAAAACCTTCAGTTAAAATGCCACAGAACGAAATTAATAATAAAACGCCTGTCCATCCGAATAACATGCTTGTTCCTATAAGGCCTAACCTTTTTAACATGCCTGGGCCATTTAGACCGCAAGGACCGCAATTTATGCCACGACCATCTCAGTACCAATTCGGAACGCCGTTTAATTCATACAACATGCAACCACGCGGTCCGACGCGTACGCAACAAATATTCAGTACTCCACCGCCTAATAGCAATCAAGGTGGTTCTGGATTCAGAATGCCCCCAAGGAACCCTAATCCGCCGAATAACGGTCCCAGGCCGATGAGCGGCGTGAGCCACTTTGTACCCAGGCCTCTGCCTGCTACCAACAGCTGGAACTGGGCACAACAAGGTAATCCACCACCTTCCAACTATCTTAAAACCCGCGATGTTAATGTCAATGAGTGTTCGAATTATGGGGAGGACTATTACTATCCCGACCTATCTGACTACTTTTACTTTGACCCTTATTACCAGGACTACTTCTATTTCAATGACTGTACATATGACGTCACCCCACAACAGACCGACGGGACAAACGACAAAGACAAGCCAGGTGCTGTTGACCACCAGCAACCCTCAAGCAGTCAGGATTTTCAGAAAGCTCCGAAGTCAAACAGCTCAGGATAGAATTAAATTTACAAACCCAAAGGCAACTACCATTCGTTCGTATTCATAACCCTCCACTCAACTTCTTAATAGATACCGGTGCAAATCAATCATTCATCAGTCCGGAAGCAGTTCAGAATTATTTCCCGCACATACCTCTTAACTATGATCCATTCGAGGTTACTAACGTTCACGCGACAAGCAGGAGCGATTACTCTATTAATTTACCATGCTTCCCCGAATTCGGTGACGCGGAACCGATTAAATTATTCGTTTATAAATTTCACGATCGTTTTGATGGATTGATAGGAATGGATTTACTTACCAAATGGGAGGCTAAGTTAGATTTGAAAGATCTTACATTTATAACTAAATTCGCAATTAACCCCATTCAAATTTATAATTCCCGAAATTTAAATCTCTATGAGGAAATAATACCAGCCGGAAGTTCTAAATTAATACGGTTACCTATTAATGCATCGGACGGTGAAGTTTTTGTAGAGGAACAAATAATTTGCAATTGTATTATAACAGAATGTTTAACCACCGTCTCTAATAGTCGCGGTATGGTTGAAGTAACCAACCCAACCCGTAATGACATAATATTCTCATTAGACCATGCCACTCAAGCAACAATCTTCAATGCCGAGTGCACCGAACAATTATCTCCTCGCGCTAAAGATGTTACATCTCGTATACGCACCGATCACCTGAACGAGGAGGAAAAGGCAAACCTATTGGCAATATGTTCAAAGTACGCCGACGTTTTTTATATTGAAGGCGAGGCCTTAACTTTCACTAACAAAATAAAGCATAGTATCAAAACGACAGATGAAATTCCAATCTATACTAAAAGTTACAGATATCCGTTTGTACACCGTCAGGAGGTTAGTGATCAAATAACAAAAATGTTAGATCAAGGAATCATTAGGCCGTCCGAGTCCGCTTGGAGCTCACCTATATGGGTTGTCCCAAAGAAAAGTGACGCGTCCGGTAAACAGAAATGGCGTATAGTTATTGACTTTCGGAAGCTTAATGAAAAAACGATAGATGACAAGTACCCTATCCCGAACATTACAGACGTCCTAGACAAGCTAGGCAAGTGTCAATATTTCAGCACTCTTGATCTGGCTTCAGGTTTCTACCAAGTAGAGATGAATCCCAGTGACATTCCTAAGACCGCTTTTAATGTTGAGCATGGGCACTTTGAATTTTTGAGAATGCCCATGGGACTTAAAAATTCCCCTTCCACGTTCCAACGAGTAATGGACAACGTACTGAGAGGACTGCAAAACGTTATATGTCTCGTTTACCTTGATGATATTATCGTGTTCAGTACTTCTCTCCAGGAACACATGAACAACTTAGAGAAGGTGTTTCAAAGATTAAGAGAATCTAACTTTAAGATCCAGTTAGACAAATCAGAGTTTTTAAAACTCGAAACCGCATACCTAGGTCATGTGATCAGTACCGAAGGAATAAAGCCTAACCCAGACAAGATCGTAGCTATTCAAAATTACCCTATACCTAAAACACCTAAAGAAATTAAACAGTTTCTCGGACTCCTCGGTTATTACCGAAAATTCATTCCAGACTTTTCCCGCATTACCAAACCCCTGACACAATGTTTGAAAAAAGGAAAAAAAGTGACTTTAGACTCAGATTACATTAACTGTTTTGAGAAATGTAAAACTTTACTGACCAACGACCCAATTCTTAAATACCCCGACTTTGATAAAGAATTCATTCTAACTACAGACGCATCAAATTTCGCAATCGGTGCAATACTGTCACAAGGTTCTGTCGGCTCGGATAAACCCGTAGCTTATGCGTCACGGACACTCAATGAAAGCGAAGTTAATTACAGTACAATTGAGAAAGAGCTACTAGCAATTGTATGGGCAACAAAGTACTTTCGCCCTTATCTCTTTGGACGTAAGTTCAAAATTGTAACTGACCACAAACCACTACAGTGGGTTATGAGTCTCAGGGAACCGGATGGCGGTTAAAACTAAGTGAATACGACTTCACCGTCATTTATAAAAAAGGCAAACACAACACTAACGCTGATGCCCTTTCTCGCGTCGAGATCTATAACGAGGAGGTGAGTTCGATGATTGCGAACGCGACTGACAGACCACCATCTCTAGCTAACTCCGACACCCTGACAGCACATACCTCTGAGGAAAACCCTATACTCGAAATACCCATAACCGACGAACCACTTAATAAATTTCACCGACAGTTGTGCTTAACCGTTGTAGGTGACTTTAAAAAACGAACTACTGCGACTAAACCATTTGACACCCACACTCGAACATCAGTCCAGCTATCTGAGTCCAACCTAGAAGAGGAACTCGTTAACGCTATTAAGGAATACGTTAACCCTAAGATTAAAACTGCCCTTTTAATAAATCCGCCTCTTGCAATGTACAGCATAATCCCTCTGATACAAAGACATTTTAAAAGTTCGGCAATGAAATTAGTATTGGCAAAAAGGGAACTTGAGAATGTAAAGGAATACCTTCGGCAGCAGGAGATTATTCGTCACTACCACGAAGGTAAAACCAACCACCGTGGTATTAACGAGTGCTTTTTAGCTTTATCTGTTAAATATTTTTGGCCTAAGATGCGAGACCAAATAACCAAATTTATTAATGACTGCACAATATGTGGACAAGCAAAATACGATAGGAGCCCTATAAAACAGAAGTTCAACATAGCGCCCCCAGCCACCAGACCTTTCGAAATAATACATATGGACAGCTTTTCAGCACAGAATGAAAAATACTTAACATTCATAGACGCCTTCTCAAAGTACGGTCAAGCATATCTTCTTCGAGATGGGACTGCAGTTAGTATCATACAAGCTTTATTAACTTTCAGCACGCATCATGGCCTACCACTAACAATTATTACAGATCAAGGGACCGAATTCACCAACCAAATGTTCTCCGAGTTCTGCAAGGTACATAAAATCATTCATCATCAAACACTCGCATACTCACCTAACGCTAACGGCAATATTGAACGCTTCCACTCCACTATACTGGAACATCTTCGTATTTTAAAACTAAAACACAAGGATGAGCCAGTTGTTCATCTAATGCCATACGCTATCTTAGCGTATAACAGTTCGATTCATTCCTTCACACGTTGTAAACCTTACGACCTTATATTAGGACATACTGACCCACGAGACCCGACTGACATAGATCTGACTGGACATTTATTACAACAATATACAGAAACGCACAGAGAACGCATGCAAAAGGTATACGAACTAATAAATGAGACATCTCTCGCTAATCGAACGGCGCTTATAGAAAATCGTAACAAAAATCGTGAGGACGAAGTCGACTATGAACCCGACCAACAAATATTCATTAGTAATCCTTGCGCTAGTAGATCTAAAATTGCACCTAGATACAACCAAGACACCGTCCTAGCTAACTTACCTATCCACATTTATACCTCCAAGAAAAAGGGACCCATTGCTAAATCTAGACTAAAGCGCGTCCCTAAAACTGCAAAATTGTTGCAGGATATTCCTGATGCTGTCACTTAGCCTAACATTGGCCCAGGAGATCAATCTAGAACGACTTGAAAATGGACCTGGACTATTGCCCTTCAAACTAGGACCCATGAAGCTTATCACTCATTATCATACATTCCTGCAGAACATAGAACTAACAGACATACACAACAAGATTAACGAAATACGAACCCAACTTACTAAGGCTACAGACAGACTAGACAATTATACTCGCACCTTATACGAGCTCCAAATAGACAGTTTGAACGCGAAATTAAATAAAGCCTTATCTCATCTACAAAGTCTATACCCCAATCGATTCAAAAGGGGCCTAGTAGATGGTCTTGGATCCGTTATTAAGAGCATTACCGGAAACTTGGATCAAGCAGATGCCATTAAATATGATAACGCCCTTAAAGCCCTTAATGATAATCAGCAACAAATAGTTATTGAACAAAATCATCATATAAGTTTGAGCAAAAGTTTGATGAACGAACATACAAAAATTATTACACAATTAGTAGAGAACCAAGTACAATTAAATGATAGCTTGCACATTTTACTTGACGCCGATAAGTATAAACAACACAACCTCATAAAATTTGCAAAGTTTTCGCAAATATTGCAAGTAATTTGCAATAACGTAGATAGTTTATTAAATGAATTAAATAGGTTAGAGAATGCGATAGCACTTTCCGGTCAACTGCGCACTCATCATTCTATGCTAAGTACAGAAATACTTAGTGGTATGATTCGTAAGCTAAACGCACTTTATAATAAAAACCAAGTACTAGAATTAGAAATTAGAGAACACTACGATGTCATTAAACCATTAGCTTATTATCATGGAAACCAAATAGTTTTTGCATTTAAATTCCCTATAACATCTCCTCTAAAATTCCTTTTATATAAGTTAGTCATTGTACCAAACAAAAATAGACAAGCCATTATCCCGTCCTACCCATTCCTAGCAATCACTGGAAACATTCATGCGTACATAGAGGCTGAATGCCCGAAGGTAGCTTCAGAGTATCTCTGCGAAGAAAACCTCAACCACCAAATGAGAACCCATCCAGACTGTATCTGCGACATCATTGGAAGTCAAACACCGCACAAATCATGCAACACGATTACCATCAGCCTGACGAAGCCCGCAATGGAAAAATTAGATGACCGCCGCTACGCTCTCGTGTTCCCGAACCCAACGCAAGTCCAGTTGAGCTGCGAACAAGAAGAATCCATAACCCTAGCTGGAAGCTTCCTAGTCACTATTCCACATAACTGCAAGCTGCGAACAGATGAGTTCACTATCGTTAACATTAACGACCACATTAGAGGACAACCCATGAAGATAAGCAATGTACCAGACGACATCGAAGATTCAACTATGCCAGCCCTCCAAATCACCGCTATTAACTTGAAGAAGCTGCACAACATCCAAGATAGAATAGACTCACAAAGACCAATCCATATTGAACCGACCTCAACCATTTACCACACGACAATCCCATTCTATGGCACCCTACTTGCCGTAGCTATACTGGGAGTAATAATATTATATCGGATCTACATCCGCCCAAAGAAGCAGATGAACACTCCAGATGAAGCCACGTACGCCGAGCCTGAAACATCTGAAATAGTCGTCGATCTGAGGGGGGAGGTGTTACGCGCATCACTACTATGTAAAGCGCTGACACAAAGGCACGAGCCACGCCGCGTGCGCCCCAGTTGCTACGAGCGAAAAGTGCTGACTCCAGGACACGAGGCCCGAAGACACCGTCTACGTGACCGCGCCCGATCACTTCGAATCCACCATCGATCGAGTCAATTACCTTTCAATTTAATTGTAATTTTTATTTTAATAAATTAGTTTATAAAAAAATCGGTTTTTTTTGAGTCCTCCGGCAGTAGCCTACGTAATTGTCGCGTAAAACACGAACCTATTTAGCAAACATGAAAAATTCAACCAACAAACAAACGCAATTAAATCATCCCTAATGAATGAACGTTCCCCAAAAATTCGGAGCCACCTTTCATCGTCATTAACCACATATCAATTCATTGGTGGTAAGCCCCCTTTTTTAACCGACTTCAAAAAAAGGAGGAGGTTCTCAATTCGGTCGGTATGTTTTTTTTTAGCCATTGTGCTTCGTATCCGTTTTAATTTTCGGTTGAAAATCAGCGAAGTGAGCGTCGACGGCGACGTACCGGCCGGTTTGCTTCCGGGCCTGTTTGTTCGGCAAATAAACCGGCCGGGCCAATTCCGACCATTGTTAGAAATATTGTTTGTTGCCCGCTGTGAGGTCTGTATTGTGAACAATGGACCGATGAAGGGCACGTAAGGTTCGATTTTTTATGTATAGACTGATTTTTGAATACGCTGTATGCGCGATTACAGTAACGGGAACATAAAATCGGGCTAAATGCCAACTAAAGTACGATTATTAATTGTAGTCAGTAAAATAACAAGTGCAACTGTCACTGATACTATGAAATTTAGTACATTTCTATAGATTACAAATGTCATTTTACTGTCATTTTACTGACTACAATTAATAATCGTACTTTAGGCTAAAATTATCTCGCAAGACGATCTCCGGCCACCGTAGGCGCGGGCATGCGGGCGGCGAGTAAAGGGCAACTCGCCGCCCGACCATGGACCATGCCCGGGTCGACGGCGCGTCGTGTTCCACGCGCGCCTCAAAGAGCGTCAGCATAATGACGAGGCCCCCTCTCAGAGGGCTAAAGCCTGCCGGGGTCGCGGGTCTTATTCCATCACCGTGACCCCGGAACATAAAGGGCTATTGAAGGACACCGTGGATTTTAGTCAGTACAAGTCTGACAGTACCTCTCGCCCTGCCCGGGGTGGGAGGTCTCATTTGATGATTTTACCACGTAAAAAAAAAAAAAAAAAGGCTAAAATTATCTGTGAACTGAATTTCATCGAACATCATCCGTTCAATATAGTCTGGTAAATGAGTGCTCAAAATGGGTGTGTGGTTGGAAAAGTCGAAAGCAGAAAATCTGACTTATGAACTTTGTTTAGACTAGTTAGAAGATAATAAATAGATTTATGCATGTAAGTTTTTTCAATTTTTTTTTCATTGTGGTAACATCATCAAATGAGTCCCTCCACCCAGGGCGGGATGTTAGAGACTGTCACGCTCGTACTAAGATTCACTATATTCCTTCAATTGCCCTTTACATTCCAGGTTCACGGTTACCTGATGATACAGTCCCGCGGCCCTGGCATGTATAAGTAATAATAATAAGGTTAGCGAGTATTGTTAATTATATTGATAAAGTAATTTTGCCGGACAAAGTCACTAGTGACACAGATTTCCATAAGCTGCAGACAATAATATATTGCGCTGCATGGACAGCCGCTAAAGCCAATGGTAGTAAAATCTCTCACACACCTCCTGAAAACGGAAGCAGACTCCATCAAGTTCACAAACCTAAATGGCAGAAAAGATTAGAGAAGAAAATAGAGGTTTATAGAGCCAAAATAGGAAGGTTAACTCATTATATTCAAGGCCATAGAAGTAGGAAATTAAATAAGGCAGTGGAGACAATACTAAAAGACTACAAAATACATACAACACACGAACCACCTAACACACAACTTGAACATTTTCTAGATACTCTTAAGCAGAAACTCACAGTAGTAAAAAGTAGATTAAGCCGATACAATAAATGCACACTTCGTCAAACCCAAAATACTCAGTTCAAGAATAATGAAAAACAATTTTACAGGACACTAAAAATATCAACAACAAATCAAACAACACATAATTCACAAACAATATTTCCAACCACAGAACAGTTACAGCAATTTTGGGCTGGAATTTGGGAAAATCCTGTCAGCCATAACTCTGAAGCAGAGTGGATTAAAGAAGAGGAAGCGACGCAAACAAACACCGCAGAAATGATTTTTGACCAGGTTGAAGTAGGAACTTTTCACGATGTCCTTAAAAAACTACACAACTGGAAAGCGCCTGGGTCAGATAACATACACAACTACTGGTACAAAAAATTTACACATACACACCCACACCTCTTTAACCATATTAACAATTTTATAAAAGACCCAACAACGATTCCCCCTTACATCACCGAAGGAAAGACATATATGCTGCCAAAAGACCCTCGTGACGCATTAAATCCGGCAAAGTATAGACCAATTACATGTTTACAAACTATATATAAAATTATGACCTCATGTATTACTCATTTGATTTATAAACATCTTGAAACACAAAAGGTGTTAACAGAAGAACAGAAGGGGTGTAAAAAGCTAAGCCAAGGATGTAAAGAACAGTTGACAATAGACGCCGTAATACACAGACAAGTTCAACGTACCAAGATGGATTTACACACAATGTATATAGATTACAGAAAAGCATACTATTCTGTACCCCACTCATGGCTTATCAAAGTTCTCAAAATATATAAAATACATCCACAGCTTATAATTTTTTTAAGTAATATTTTAGGAAAGTGGAAAACGCGGCTGCAATTGAACACACCGACAGGAATAGTTGAAACAGAACCTATTAAAATCCAGAGAGGAATATTCCAAGGAGACTCACTCAGCCCACTATGGTTCTGTCTAGCTTTAAACCCCCTCTCTAACAAATTAAATTCCTTGAAACCCGGCTATCAGCTTCTTTATAGAGACACAATTACTGACATACTGACTGACCAAAGACAATTCAAAATAAACCATCTCCTATATATGGATGACATCAAATTGTATGCAACTTCCCCTGATGAATTATACGAACTAAAGTGTGTTTTTTAATCTCGTAGACTAAACTGACATTACAAGTGTTGTCAGTTTATTGCAATTCTTAAATAGTGATGTGGCACAACCGAAACTTAGCGTTAATAAAATCAAGTATCGTTTTTTTACAATAAGTTACCTGAAATAATATGTTTATCCTAAAATAATGTGTAGGTATTTATTTAAAACGTAATAATACAAAATTAATAATGTAAATTATTTATTTTAAATTACATAACTTAATTACAGGTATTCGCGTTAATCTGATACAGATAATAACTCCATGTCTGAAGAATATTCTAAATCATCTGAATCGCCACCTAGTTCTATGGTAAACCTATCAGTAATGTCGTCGGTTATATGGCCCAGATGACACATTTCATCTTCAATTTTAATTACATGGACTATACAGTCTTTCCACTGCTGCGGGATCACTTGACGAAGTCCTTCTTCTAAAAGGCTTCGTACTTCATTCATTTTGAATGTTTTATTATTTTTAGCGACATGCCCCTTTACTTGAGCCCAGACCAACTTTAATCGGGTTTAGCTCGCAGTGGTAAGGGGGCAGTCGCAAAATAGTGACCCCGTTCAGCAGCCATCTCGTCGACGACATTTCTTTCATGGGCTTTTTTGTGCTTTCGGGCAATTTCATTTAATTCGGGCTTTAAAATTGTCTCGTCATACGAAATATTTTTTGATTTGCCCTTTTTGCCAACTAGAAGTAGGTAACGAATCCAGTTTCCTGGTGTGATATGGAGCAGTATCTATTAAAAGTACTGCGTTTTCTTTTTATTTCGGAAAAATATTTTTAACCAGTTTTCGTATATAGGTATCAGAAGTCATCTCGTTGTGGTAATCATCTAGCCCTATAATTTTTATAATGACGACATCCACACGACGGTCTTCTGAAAACCATACTTTTTTATTCTCTATAATGTTTTTTGTTTAATTTAAAGGCAAAGAAACATGGCCGGATTACGCATGGCGTTGTGCAGCCGTGTGTACGTACGTGAATTTTAAATATAAAACTTTGAATGAAAATTAAATTCGTCTATTATAGATAAAAAGTTACGATTCAACAAACCGTTATCGTAGGTGCAACACTGCACAAAACAGCTGGCAATATTATTTGTAAATTTGACATTTGCATGTGCAGTGACGGATTAACCCTTAATCAAATTAAGCAATTGCCTAGGGCATCACGTCTGGGGGGGCACCAGAAGAAGCACAAAAAAATCTTAAGGACGGATTTTACTGCGCTTCTTCTGGTGCCCCCATGGGCATCACGTCTCACTCTCACGTGACACAACTTACTGAAACACTTAAATTTTCTAGCTCGCTTCGCTCGCTATTCCATTATGTATAGGACTGGTTACCTTTTTATTTTATAATTATACAAGAAAGGTGCAAAAAAAAATCGAGCTCGCTACGCTCGCTTTTGCAGATCCCTAGGTTTTGATTTACCTAGTGAACGAAGTACTTCCCTACAATAATGTAGGGAAGTACTTCTTCATTCACCTTCTTATCACTTACGATTATGGTAAAAAAGTCAAAGGCAAACACTACTGTAGATAGGTGGACGCTCACGGCAACGGACGTCGCGAGGCAGTTTTTCGGCCACCGTAGGCGCGGTCATACGCCTGGCGAGTAATGGGTGACTCGCCGTCCGATTATGGACTGTTCCAGGGTCAACGGCGGCGGCGCGTCGTGTTCCACACGCAACTCAAAGAGCTGTCAGCAAACTGACTGTGCCCCCCTTAAGAGGGAAAAGACTGCCAGGGTCGCGGGACTATCTCATCAAATAACCATAATCCTGGAACGTAAGTGGATTTTAGTCAGTACAAATCTGACAGTCCCTCCCTTTTGCTGGGCGGGAAGACCTATCTGATGTAATTAATTACGAAAAAAAAAACCTGTGGATAGGGGGGCACCATAGGCTTTTATTGCTTAGGGCATCAAGTAGTCTTAATCCGTCACTGTGCATGTGTCAATTTAGTCTACGAGATTATGAGACAGACTATAGCTGATGTAACAGAAAAAATCTCAAACGATATAGCTATGGAGTTTGGGATCGACAAATGTAAAATTAATTCGATTAAAGCAGGAAAAACATACACACATTCATATCAAATGCAAACAGGTGCAACAATAGACTCATTAGACGAAACCGGGACATACAAATATCTAGGGTATATACAGGCTAAGCAGATTATGCATAAGGAAATAAAAAGTAAACTAACGACAGAATTCAAGCATAGATTAAACATAATATTTAATACGCAATTAAACGCAAAAAACACAATTAAAGCTATAAACTCCTACGCTATTCCAATTCTCACCTACTCCTTTGGCATTATTAAATGGAACAAAAGTGACCTCAAAAACTTACAACGGATTATCAACACCTCTCTCACTAAATACAGGAGACACCACCCTAGGTCATGTGTACAGAGACTCACACTGCCAAGGAACGATGGCGGGAGGGGAATAATAGATATCACTAACCTACATAACAACCAAATAACAACATTAAGAGCATATTTTGAAAACAAAAGTTTGACTTCAACCCTTCATAAAGCAATAGTGCATACCGACAAAAAACTTACGCCTTTAAACATGTATGATAGGACAACACAGAATAACGAACAACAGACTGACCGACAGACTAAAATCGCAGAATGGACCCAAAAGGCATTGCATGGCAGGCACCGACACGACCTTAACCTTCCTAACGTCGACAGATTAGCGTCGAACGAGTGGTTACGGCGTGGAGAACTGTTCCCTGAGACCGAAGGGTTCATGATAGCGATTCAGGATCAGGTAATAGAAACTCGCAATTACCAGAAACACATAATGCGAGTTCCTCAAACCGTTGACAGATGTAGGCGATGCAATAGTTCTTCCGAAACTATTCAGCACATCACAGGCGCGTGTAAAGCAATAGTCCAGACCGATTATAAACACAGGCACGACCAAATAGCAAACATAATACATCAAAAATTGGCAATCAAATTTAATTTAATCTCCACACCACCAATTCCTTACTATAAGTACCAGCCTAAACTTGTTCTTGAAAACGCCACTCATAAAATGTACTTCGACCGAGCAATTCTCACCGATAAAACTACACACTTTAACAGACCAGACATCACCTTATTAGATAAACTTAACAAAACCGCGCAAATCATAGACATCGCTGTACCAAACACCCACAACCTACAAAACACAATAGCAGAAAAACTTTCGAAATATACAGATCTCAAAATTGAAATCAGCCGAATGTGGTGTCTTACCAATGTCACAATTGTCCCTATCGTGTTATCAACTACAGGCATTATTCCTAAACAGCTCCACCAGTCCTTAAGAACACTTGATTTACCACCATATACATACCAAAGTCTTCAGAAAGCCGCAATCCTGAATACTTGCAGGATTGTCAGAAAATTTTTACAAAATGAAAATGACTCTGTAGTTTCCACTTCACACACACAACCTCCAGCCTCCATACAAACAGATTTAGACACACACAGAAACTCATCATTTGACACTAACATCTTAGGGTAGAACTTGGCTTCGGCTCGTGCTATCCTGCAAATCTGGTAATAAAGCCGAGATACATAAAAGTATACCAAATAATAATAATAATAATAATATTCCACAACTATCACACAACGCCATCTAGTCCCAAGCTAAGCGGAGCTTGTGTTATGGGTACTAGACAACTGATAAACATACTTATATATTTCTAAATACATACATATTATAGATAAATAAGACCCAGACACAGAACAAATCATCATGCTCATCACACAAACATTTGTCCTGGGTGGGAATCGAACCCACGACCCCCGGCATAGCAGTCAGGGTCACTAACCACTAGACCATCAGGCCAGTCAAGTAAGTAAGATAAGATATACGCTTTATATTCGGCTATCTATTGATGGTAGTAACCGTACATCGGCCTTAGAACTACCCCAGTTTTGTGTGTACTTTGGCTACTCCTCCGTGATGACAGCGGCAGTCGCAGACTTAACCTGCTTTCCAGGAATATGAACACTTTGTCGGCGATTTGTCGTGGTCTAGTTACCTTGATTATAGTTTGTAGGTTATAGTAGCATGAGAGGAAACACATTTTTCACCGGCTTCAAAAAAGGAGCATTTCTTATTGTGAACTTCGGCGATGTTATTACTAGAACTACAAATTGCGTTTTTCACAAGAATTTGGGTTGTGTATTTGAACTAAAAAGTGTAAAATAAAAAACTTTTACCAAAACAAAAAAACTAGCTGCCTTTCAATACTTACCACGGTTAGTTTTTGATATAAGTGCGTTTAAGCGTTTTAAAAACATGTTCATTTTGCGCACAGCTAAGAATTGCAATGGTGCCAGATTCTGTTATTCCTGATGGCTACAACTTAAATAAATACAACTACGTTTTTTTTTTGCTTGGTAAAATCATCAAATGAGTCTTCCCATCCCATACTGTCAGACTTGTACTGACTAAAATCCACGGTGTCCTTCAATAGCCCTTTATGTTCCGGGGTCACGGTGATGGAAATAAGTCCCGCGACCCCGGCAGGCTTTGGCCCTGTCATTTTGCTGACAGCTCTTTGAGGCGCGCGTGGAACACGACGCGCCGTCGACCTAGGCATGGTCCATGGTCGGACAGCGAGTTGCCTTTTACTCGCTGTCAGCATGCCTGAAATACAACTTTGTTACAGGTCCTTTTCAGTTAAATAAATACCGTTCAACACCAAGCACCATATTTCCTACCTAAAAAAACATCTCTAAAATAATCATTACTCCATATAGAAATATAGTACGGTTACCTTTAAAACAACACCAACGAAGTTCTGTTAAACATGTTATTTCAAATATATATTCCAATTAGCCAAGTTTACTTTTGAAACCTAAGTTAAATTCACAAGGCATTATGTTGAAGGTGTATTGCCCGAGGGCAGGCGGACCCACGGACTGAACTACTAGCAGACTATCACGGCGTAATACAATTTCGTAGAGTAGGTACTATTAAATGGGAATAGTCCTACACAAATACGAGAAGGTATTCTAAATAGTAGTGTTTTTATTTAATTTAGTAAGGGAAATTCATTTTATATTATTAAAATATACCTGATATGACCAGAGGGCCTTATAATGACTTTTCATGTGTCTGTGATGTAAGGTATTCGTAAACAGTACCGTCAGCACGAGTTTTCAGTAAATGAGACGTAAAGTAAACTGGAACTTTGACACTTTCAAATTGACAATTTTCAAGGAAAAAAATAGTTCCTTCTTCGCACACCAGAGGCGCTGTTTCATTTTTCCTTGAAAATTGTCAATTTGAAAGTGTCAAAGTTCCAGTTTACGTCTCAAATACTGAAAACTCGTGCTGAGGGTACAGAACTTTGAAGTGTGTTGTGATGTGGCACCTGTGGCACTTACAATAGTGACAAAATATAAGAAACTCAAAACTAATAAAAGCAGGTTCATTATTCCGTTACAATTTTTCCGTTATAATCCATCATAACTGTCTCGTCGGCCTAGCTTTGTCCCAACTATGTCGAGGTTGACTTTCAGTCTACCAGTACCTGAAGCAACCACCAATCTGACTACCTACCTAGGTTTTATAACTTTTTTAGGGATGGGAGTTGGGACATTAAAAAATTGGTTGAAATTGGTAAATCCGTTACAAAATAATATCAATAAAATTAAATAAAATAGTTCTAATATTCACAATCCACAAATTACTTTCAACCTAGCAACCGGCATTAAAATTAAGCCATGTCCAGTGAACAAGCTTGCTAATTTTATACAATAAACTAGTTGGCAAGGCTTTGTGTTCCACAACTTGACTAAGTCCTCTACCAGACGAAGTCTTAAGCTGATGAAAATGACGAGATGCTGTGTCTAAATTAATAAGACCACACATAATGGGCTTCTGCTTAGATTTGTCCACTAAAAAATCTATGTCTGTCAGTTAGATAAGTTATCAAAAATATTTGATGAATTCCAGTTTTCGATAATTTTCACGAACTTTCGGTAGATCTCATTAGCGATTTCCGTTGAATTTAATGTTAAAACTACATGTTGACCCTGTTCGTAATCAACATTTTACGAACATACGACGTTTTTAAAAACCGCGGACATGCTGCGCCTACCGTACCGAGGTATAATTTTTAATTCGTTTTGATTTTGACGAAACTAGCTCCCATCTCACGAGTTTTGTTGCGTTTTATCACTGTCAATATTATTTCACAAGAAAAAAAAAACAAGAAAAAATAACATTTCTGTTATTTTTCAATACTCCAATTGATGGCCCAATTACTCCAACTTTTTTTTTATCGTGGTAAACATCAAATGAGTTCTCCCAACCCCAGGCAGGGCGGGAGGGACTGTCAGAAACGTACTGAAAAAAATCCACGTTGTCCTTCATTAGCCCTTTGGCTTTGGCCCTATACAGGGGGGCCCCGTCAGTATGCTGACACTCTTTGAGGCGGGTGTCAGTGGGACACAACGCCGTCCCGGGCATGGTCCATGGCCTCGACGCCCGGACGCCCGCGCCTTCGGTGGCCGGAGATCATCTGCCGACGTCCGTGGCCGTGGGAGATTACTTCAACTTACAATGTATTCCAACTCCAACTGACGGATTCAATAGATTTTCAATTAATTGATGCTGGAAATAAAGTCTAATTAATAAAAGCGACGCGTGTTGTGCTGAAGTCATTAGAGCCTTAATTTAATGCTAAGTGTAACTAATAATGCTTTTATTCTAATAATGGGTTTATTTATTGGCGGTTTCTACCACTCACTGCTCATCGGTTTTACCTTGCAATTAATTAGAAGACTAATTAATGTATAACACTACATTCCTTAGAGGCGTCATCATCTCTTATCAGTACAAATAAGAAATTCCTCTCCCCTCCTTCTTTTTTGATGTCTAATATTTTTCTCACTTTCCTGCAAAAACCTTTCCTCATATTACTCTAAACTTGGTAAGTCAAATCTTCAATCAAGGAGTACATTTCAGTAAATGAACCGAAACCTAAATAAGCAAAGAGCTAAATGAAATCCAAACTGCAAATAACTCTAAAATAAATACGACAGTTTGAACAAAGGTCTGAGCATACTTATCTGTCTTCTTACAACACTACCTTATTTATTTTTAGGCTTTTTTAATCTGTGAAGAAGGATTTAATATTTTTTAAGCACTGTTTTCTTCTATTTCGAATATTTTTTTATTTGCATTTTTTTTATCCACTTCTTTGTTGTAGTTTACTGGGTTTTTTAAAATTATTCATCATCATTTTAATGGTTTGTCTGCAAGATTCCCCTCATACTATTCAATGCTTTCTTTTTATACGTCAAACTCAAATCATATCTGAAGTTTACTTTCTGCATGGTCAGTTTATCTCTATTTCTCTACTATGATAGCTGTTTAGTTTTCAAGGTTAACTCTTTGGCCTGATTTCATTAACAGATTTTTCTTACTTTCAACAATGATTGTTACTGTTATAGATCTGTCACATTGAAAGACCGTCTTATTAGCTCCAGAACACTGATTTATTTTTACAATATTTGATATTTCAGTTGTAAAATTCTGTAGCATCCAATGATAGTAGAAGCTAGACGCACCACAAAAAGTAACTAGAACCTAGAACTAAGAATTCAGAAGCTAATAATATTACGAACAAATTTCCGAAAATGAACTCGAAGCAACTATCAAATTAGCATTTAGTTGTTCCCAAAGTGCACTGCGCTTTCTCTATGCTCTTTTTAATGAACCCTAAAACGGTTAAGTTGGTCGTATGCAGATGAGAATGCGTGCTTACTTTTGTTAAACTTAACAAAAACTACTAAACTTTATGTGCATAAGATTCGCTTAACCGCCTTTCAAACGGTTAGAGGTCTTCTGTGGGACGGTTAACGTTTGTGTTAATTATTATTATTAACCGTTTTAGCATTAGGTGATAATGTAGCTTAGCTTAAACCTCTTGGAAGGTTTCTTTGGGATGCTAGTTATCCTCTACTTAAAAGCAAGCTTCGTTTTTGTTACCTACTTGGTTTAAAGGTTACCCTGAGGGAATAAAATGGTGGATAATTTTTTTAGGTGGACCTGCATGGACAATTAGAAGGCTTTTTTTTCTTGGTATTTTCGTATTACGGTGTCAGCGCAGTTTATCTCTGTCTTCCGTACAATCATCGTCCAGTTGAGGAACTGCGGAATATATTTTTTATGGTTTGTCGGCTTCCAGTTTTTTTATTTTTATGTGATGGGTTTCTAAGGTCCAGTCAAAGGTGACTGAGACAAAGCCTACGATGAACCTATCTTACTCAGAAGAAGCCTGATGAGATTCGGGTTGTATACGTTCGGGAACATCGCCGCAGAAGTTCCACTGGTTTACTGTTAGCATTATGAAGGAAGATTGAAAGCGGTAAATACGAATTGGTGGAATGGCAACTAAGTATGGATGATAATCAGCGGCCGAGAAGTCCGATGGTAGAAGGAGTCTGTCACGTTTAACCAACATTCGTTTGGTCCATGAACTGTTGGTCAACAATTTTTTTGACCCATAAGGGGTCTGATGGGATAAAATCGTAGAGATCATGCGAACACTCTCTTTCACTCTGCAGTCAGCGGATTCCTTCTTATTTTCAACATTCCTTGACACTATTTTTACCCTTAAACCCTTACTCAAATCGCCTCTCCAACAAACTCACCTACTCTTTGTTAAACTGTTACACTATAATTACTGTTAACTTTGTGCCGTACCCATTATTTCTACGAGAGCTAGCGAAAGACGCACCTTTTACACTGAATTATTAAAATTAAACCGGTTCGCGTTGCGGGTTGCGGTCTCAAAGTCTCCTCGGTACGGCCGCAAGAAAGTTGCTGGAATATAGAGAAGGACAAAGGAGGTAGCCCGGGGCAATTTGTTCATCGTACGTATTTGTTCGCGCCTAATTAAACATGAAACAGTGGGGCCAGGTATATCAAGGGAATTAGGGATTCAAGTGTAGATTTTAATGTATTGCGAGTCTCTGTGTTTTAGTTTTATTACTATTGTGTTTTGGATAGTTTTGTTACCAGGGGCTTTGTTAATGCATTGAGTATGGTTTCGTGAAGTACGTTTATGGGTGCTCTGAAAGTTTTGTAATTTGTATCAGTTGGGGACGCTGTGTAACAGTCAACTAAGATTGTTTCAATAATTTAATGGTTATTGAATCGTTTTAAGTGTAGTCAGTTAAAAATATGAGTGCGGTTATGTTTAAGTATAGGACATTTCTTTAGCCTTCTAGAAAAATCATTTTTCCTAATCCTTCACGTTTACATTATGTTATATCTTTAGTGGCCTTTTGCCCACAAACAACAGAGCTACAAACAGGGTACCAGCGATAAATTTGCACTTCGACCTTTGAAAGACAACATCAACATAATGCAAGTTTAGCTTCGTAGAGCTTTTTATCTCTCTCCCGTCATTTATTACAATAGGTACCTACTTAAAACCGGGTACCTGTTACTTTAAACAAAATGGCAACACTAGAGAACAACAAACACTTATCATTATCATACTCCAACATTTTCTTCCTCAACGCACAAACATTTCCAGCCAGTTTCACTTATATAAATTTCCAAATGAGTGAAACTATCTCTTTGTTGAAACTCACACCCAGTAAAACAGTTAGCAGTTATATTAGGGACCTCATTCCGTTAATGAGAACAATCCACAAACATTTGCGAATGCACCGCTGTTTATCAGTTAACTGGCAACACTTTGCAATCAGGAGCGATGCGGCCAATAGTAACCGTAGTATGTACTCACGGAAAATTGATATTGCTAGCTTAGAGCCGAATGGTGGACGTCAAATGTCAATATGAGGAGCGTTTGGGCTTTTGATTTGTATTGTTTTATATGAAGGTATTTGTTTGTTGCTTTTTATTATTTTGTGAAGTGGGAAGTGGTTAGAAGTTTTATCGGGATTTTGTTTACATACTTACGTACGTTTTTGGAAAACTAGTCTAAAATCCCGTTTTTTTTCCTCCATAGAGTTTTACGCATTGAAATGGGCACGTATATACGGTACCTTCGCAATTGTAATGTCTTATGACGGGGACTGTAGCTGTACTTACCACTTAATTTAATTTTCATCCCCCCATCTCGGAAAGGGTACTTTTGCTCTTCGATATCTGACCGTAAAAGCCGTTTTTATCCTCAAGTGAGTAAAAGCCGTTTTTATCCTCTAGTGAATAAAGTAAATTTGAATTTAGAACATCGTATGAACAAAAGAGTAGCAGCAGTAATGGCGGCCGGTGACCGCAACAGCTGATCGCTTGCTGTGGTGCCCACTTGACGTTCGAAGGTTGTCGAGGAAACAAATTCTATTTTTAAAATTTGATGTGGTAACATCAAATTTAAAATTTCCTCGCCTTAGGTGGAAAAGCAGAGTACGCTTCTGTGGTGTAAGGCTGCGTTGCCTTGGGCTAACAAGAATCCCTCGCTTCACTAAGGATTTTTAACTTTATTCCCTCGTTTCTTTCGGGTATTAACACTTGAACCTCCTCGCTGCGCTACGGACGGAGGTTCACCCCCACAATCCTTAGTATCGCTTCGGAATTCAATACGCCTCCCTTGGAGCGTAATCTACAATTATTTTGTTAAAATCTCAGACCCGGAACATTCTTGGCTCAGTACTTTGTTTTACCTTTTTTTATTTGCTTTGTGCGGTTTTCCTTTCACGTCTTATTGTTATGTTATGACAAACCAAGATAAAAATAAGTAACTTAATAATACTTAGGTAGTAGTTTTCAACTACTACTTGTTTTAATTTAAAAATTATTCTGATCTATAATAATGTCTTAGTTAATACCTAAACTGAAATAAAAGCCTATCTTGTGTTTGTACAATGTACATCTGTTTTTATTTGTTTTTGCATTTAGTCATTTCCTCGCTGAGGTGGGATGAAAAGTTACGTGTTGCACTCGAGTGCAAAGATTTTTCACCTTGTGCTCTTTTGATTCCCTCGCTATCGCTCATGATTCTAAATTTGAATCACTCGTTGCACTCGTGATTCAATTTTAGAATCATTCGCTTGCTCGGTCATCAAAATTGAGCACGCGGTTAAAAATCAACTTTGCACTCTTGTATAACAAATAACTATTTTCAACAATTCGAAAATGCCTTTCCAATAATTGTATTTGACTCTTTGATTTTGCGCTTTTTTTAATATTTATTTGATGTAGGTATGATTTCCTGAATAGAACAGCTGTTGTGCGTACGTCCTATTCGTTCGTACTTACTTGATTTTATATGATTTGGCATGAGTAGCTAATACTTTTCTTGAACTCAAGTCAATTCGAATTTATTAAATATCATATATTATTCAAGTTAAGGAAGATGAAAAAATACACTTTGTGAGTAGTATTCAACACATTCACTCTACATCATGGTGACAACAAAACCATAAATACTAATTTGTGACTCGAGTCCTGCATTGGCAAAGAACAATGGTCAAAAAGTGTTCAACATGCAGAGAATTCCGATATAAAAGCGATATTATCCTTGACCTTGCATCAAAAAGGTATATATAGGTATCTATTCGATTAATTCATGATACCTCACCTTCTATCTGGCGATATTTGGATAGCATCATCAGAATATAAATTTTAAAAAGGTCTTCATAAAAATTGTCATTATGAATCGTCATCGAATAATTAAGGCCAGTTGTGTGATCAGAATTTTAAGTAAAAATTAATTAAAATTCTTAAGTATTTGTTTTAACCACTTGTTGGAACTATTGTCAAACAGCTCGCCCTTAACGGTTTTATTTCTTCCTTAATCCATGCATCGGTTTAAAAATAATAAATCTTGACGTGAAACCCGTCATTACAATTTAAAATCACAATCGCTCAGCAATAAGCGTTTTCAAAGAAATCAAATCTGCCTGAAACCCCGCTCCATACTTCCAGTGCCTACAATATTTGCGAAAATAAATCCGCTTAACCACAGAGAGACTGGCGAAATAAAATATTCTATTAGCAAAATCCGTTGGCTCATAATTCACTCAGAGAGCAGCGCGCCGTGGGCATGGCAGGTGGTCTTAATAAATACGAAAATGGCCTATCGCAAGGTTAGTAATAAATTCAAAAGGCAATCAACGCCACAGGGGCGGGTAAAAATATTAATAGCCGAGAAATAATTATGTATTCATGACTTCCAGCCTCAGTCGGGGATGAAGTGGAGCCGAAGTATCGGGGTAAACTAAATCCGTGGGGATTGGGTGAAGCACTCGGCCTCGCTCGCTTCCGCTACCGCTGCGGTGCCACCCGCGTCTCCGCCGCTCACGGTCAGACCTTGTCGTATCTTACGTTTTAGATAGCTAGCTCAACGCAAGGGTTATCGGGAATCATTCTTTTCATTCCATATTAATATTTCTTGCATTATTTAGTGAAATCGAAGCTGAGGACAGTTCAACGTTCTGCTCAGGCATAGTGTAATTCGGTTTTCCATCGCTTATTTCTCGGTAACAACCTGAAGCCTGGATTTATGCAGGGCAATAGGCTCACCTCCAATAGAGTTTAATATCATCAAGATCCGTTAAGCCGTTCTGATGTAATTGTGTAAAAAACATCTATCCAGCAATAAAAACTTTCGCATTTTATAATATTTAGAATTATTATAAATGCGAAAGTTTTAAATGATTACTTATAAAATCAGATTGTGGTTACTGGTAACACTTCTGCCGAAATAAACATCTGAGGATTATTATGTTTGCAATATTTTGATTCTTATAGTTCTCTTTTCGTGTTTAAATAAATATTAAATTATAAATGAGTCCAAAAAAAATTAAAGCTATATGTTAACACAAGAGTTACCTAGTTAAACAGAACAACTTCCATTGCGTGCGCAAATTGTAACTAGCTGTGTAAATGGCCGCCAGCTTTTTACCGCGCGGTATTTAGGTTTACATTTAGTAAAACCTACATTACACGTGGTCGTACCTATTCAGAGGCCATGAAAGTTTATAAAACTAACTTGGCTATTATTTACACTGTTACAGGCGTGGGTCGACAGTCCAAGTTGAGTTAACAAGTGGACTTATTTAATGTTAAAGTTGCCTTTATAAAGACACAGGTTTTCATTACAAACAGATCGGCCAGTCGTTGTAGGTAAAACTTGTATAGAGAAACCGCAAAAACTGATAAATCCTAACCTGTGTTTATTTTGTGCGAGTGAATAAAATAAGAAAATGGGTATATTTTTCTTGCACCGACCAGTATCGACCGATTATTTTGACCGATGAATTATTCCGTATGACAGTACCGTTACTTCATTTTTATTGATATTTAACATACCGGAAAGGGTAAGTATTCCCGTCAACATCCGGTAGGCTTCAATTTGTAACAAACACAGGATAATCCCCCAATTTACAGCCAACCTGTACCTCTTTATTAATCCACAGCGACTGAAAACAAAACAAGCCAAATCAGCTTTTCGCGTTCGGTTGCAAGTCATCAATCAATCGTTAATCCAACGGCGCAATATCCATAAAATGGATCGCGGGAGGTCGGCGTGCATTGGGTACGCATTGGGTACGTAATTCTGGCGGAGCGAGCCGACGACAATGCCGCAATCGGACCAGCAATCTGCATAATGGATTGCTGGGCGAGCGCTTCGTCCGGTGGGCGCTCATTCAATTGTCGCGGTCGCCGATGTGTCGCCCCGTTATTACGGACTACGGAATTAATAATTTCATGCCGTATGGGCGCGAAGGTTCACGCCTCATTGGAGGTTAGATTTTTTTGTTGGATTGTTTTTTTTGTTTGTAATTAGCTGGTTGCCTGTGTTGATGGTTTATTGCGTTTGGCTTTCGTTTCGGACAATGTCAATATGACCTACTTTAATATAAATCTTTTTTTAACCTAGCTCACAACCAAAATCCTGCCAGAGTCCGATGGCAAACAGCGTAACTGTGTTCCATCGCGTCAGTGCGCGGGAGTTTTTTCTAGGTAAGCTCGTTCCATCTTATGTCTCATCTGTGCTTCTGGGCTAGATAGAGTCAAAAAAGAAAAGTAAAATTCTAAAATGAAAAGGTATACTTATAGAATTATTATTCTAATGGGTCCATTGAAGTTGAATTGCACCTACACACTATCCAATCGTTGCAAATGTATGTAGATACGTATAGTAAAATGTGCGAGTGAGTAATTTTGAATTTGAAATGCAAAATAATATTGTGACAGTACGGACACAAGCTTAGTGGAACATGTCCCATCGGGGATCTTTGCATATTTGACAAACTGTTTTGTCATATTCTAATCATTTATTCAACGTAGGCATGGATGTAGGCAAAGCTTCTATTGACGTAGTTACAATTCCAGTCAACGTATAAATAGTCACAAAACTGTAAACAACAGCCAAACACAATTTCATTTATCGTCTTAAAACTCTAAGATGCCGTAGGTTTCTACATCGCGGTAATCGTTTTAAAAATTAAACTTACCTTTGCCATCATCGGCATCTTTTTATTAGAAAATAGATAAAAAGCAATATTTGAGCAATTTTTTTTATAACATTGTAACAAAAAGATACTGTATTAAATGGATAAATACTTCAATCAAAGCTACAGCTACCCAGCGTCTTGTACGATCTTTATGTCGAGTGTGTACCATAAGATGTACGGCCCAATTAGGTGGCCTTGTATCTCAGCCTGACTTTGCATCATTCATTCTATAACAACCATAATTTCTTAAAATACTTATAATTTCTCTTAGGTACTTCAGACCTAAGCTTCAATCAAAGTTGCATGTACCCAGTATCTTGTAACATCTTGATCTGGAGTGTGTACCACAAGATGCACGGCTCAGCTGAGCTTTTAATTATTCCTTCATTTTTAAACAACAATGATACAAAAACTACTATAGCAAAACAAAAAGTCACCATACTTAATAGACAAATATTTCTATTAAACCTACATCTTGTACCATTACAATACCAAGTGTGTAATACAAGATGTAAAACTCATCGCAATGACACGTCCTAATCTAAGCCGAGCTTTTAATTTTTCCTTCATTCTAAAACAATTTTATACTTTTACAACAAAACAAAAAGACACTATATTTAATTGACAAATACTTCAATCCAACCTACATCTACCCAGAATCTTGTACCATCTTGATGTCGAGTGTGTACCACAAGATGTACGGCTCAATAACGCGTCCTAATCTAAGCCGGGCTTTCAACAGCCGCACGAGATTTACTGGCCACATATTATATGTGTAGAGGAACAATACCGAGGATATTGATTTAAACTATGATATAGTGTACGTACATCTTGATGTGGAGTAAGATGTTCTTGAGATATAGCGGGTGTATTTTATTTTCCTGTTTGGGTTCGCCCGTGATTTGTAGGATCTGGCTTTCAGGATTAATGACTTTGTAACGGGCTTAATGTGGTGTAGTTTTTTTTTCATGAAAATTTAGTTGTATGAAAGTTATGATGAGATTTTTTTTTTTAAATATAGATCTCGTTATTGTTGTGTTAATCATACATATTTTTGACGTAATAGTTTATTTGAATCCTCGAATATTTAAAAATACACATTCATCGACAAGGTCGTTGCTTGATATTTGTGAGCTAATGTTTTCCGAATAGTCGTAATAAGGAAACAAAAAATATCAACTGCATAGTATAACTATTGCAATATCGCAACAATTGATAAATAGATGCACACTAATAATGTAATTTAAAAGTCAAAGTAACTCTCCCTGCCCTTTTAATGGCTAAACATATTTGATTAAAAGGTTTACCTAGATTCAACGACGATATATTACTAGACTCCGCATGCACCTTCTAATAAACAAAAACTTTTCTGTCAATTTGCTGAGGGTACTACGTAAGCGAGGGGGACGGGGTACTGCGTTGTGATTGACTAACTCAAGGTCTGTTCTGTCTCAAGGTATGTTTACGGCTCACAGGAGTGGTCGAAATAAGACGGATATAAGATTTTTTTGCCTAATGTGTTTACAGACATCGGTCGCCTGTTATTAGGAGTCTAGTAATGTATCGTCGTTGCCTAGATTACAGGATTTTTATCTAAATAACGTTTGTGTAAACTGTAGTTTTACGAGATTTAAACCAGGGTATTTAGTTAAACCCCATTTTGTAAGACGGTTAGAGTCTGACACTCCCCTCCGTCCCATATACAGCGAGAGGAGTCATTGAGGACTTCTACCCTCAAAATAAAGCCCTAAAGCCTAAAAACCTACTTAAACCAGTAACATCATATATATTAATACACCACGTAAACAATTAGGCAGTTGTCATCAACAATGAGATACGTAGGTACTAATTACCGCACATAACGAGATTAGGTTACTATATACCTACAATTAATAATTAATTAGTCGATTCTACTTACACATCATCAAGTAATCCAGTCACGAAGCTTACAGGCATGTTAATTGATTAATTTGCAATCATTGTGATGTCAAGAATCAATTTGCTGAATGATATCATATTGATACTTATCTGTAGCTACTTATAGTAGGTATTTAGTTATCTTTTCCCATTTGGATTGTAGAGGGAAGTGGATTTATGGTTGTGATTGGAGAGACGTGATGTAGAGAGTAAAGGCTATTTACATCATCAGCGTAGCTTTTCCTATATTGGGGCGCGAATACCTATCGGACCTCCACAATCCAGTAACTGGGTAATATGATTGAGAATGGTTGCCAGACTTTTAGAGCTTCTCACTAATGGTACCGACTGTCAAAGATCTACGAATGATAGCCGGGACCAAAAGGTTCACCTCCTTTGCGAGGCACGGAGGAAACACGCTTTGCCAGATGGTCACCCATCCACAGACCAACCTCGCCAAGCTCGGCTTAACCCGGAAGATCGGCCTGTGTGGCTGTAAGGTGGTAAGTAAGGTAGAGTAAAATTAATTAATAATTTTGAACAAAATTAATTGCGGAAAAAGTTAATTACCCAGAATCAGATTCTTCTATTGTCAGACGGTATGACGTGAAAATACAGTCAATAATGAGTTAATAAAAGGATAATTTAATAACAACTTAATCTTCTTTGCAAGAGGCTTAAACATTTCCATAAATAGTGGCGATAAAAAAGGCTCTTGGGCACATTACCAGCTGACAAGAAAAAAAGGCGGATTGAGAAATAGTTTTTCCATGGTTTTTAATAATTACTTTAGTAGTAGTTTTATGACATTTTAATAATGTATTTGTCTTTTTTTTAAACTCTATAATAATTTTATTGTATTTATGAGTCCCAAAACTTCTGAAAAGAAGATGGAAAAAGTACTCATGTAACTGCTTTCTGGTGTAAGATTATTATCCGTCTCATAATTCCCTTTTTTTTTTAAACAACGTTGTTTTACATTGAAATACCAACCTATGCGAAACGCCATTTCAAACAGCAAAAGAAGAAAAAAACCCTCAACTCCACTCTAAACCAATTTACACATTCAATTCTTTTTAAACGAAAAAGCAATTCAATTAAACTAAAAGGTAATCCCAGCAAACCCGATAGTCTATTAAAATAACTAATCCAACAATTTCAGTTACACAGTCACTACCGTAATTGAAATCCATGAACGGTGCACCATTTCTCGTATGAGCCGTCGGTCAATAGAAAAACACAATGGACCCGACACAATAGGGTCCATTCACTGGTCTTAAACGGTCGTGAACAAAATGGAAATTTTAGTGCTCACGAAACTCAAAACTATCCGTGATAGTCGATGCTGCCTTCATTTTTTTCGTACGGTGTAATGTGAGGCTATTTTTGGGCCATTGTTGGGATCAATCGATTGATAAGTGACGGTAGTATGGCTGTTTTGAAAGTAAATTTTGGGTTTATTTGACTTTTTTTACTCGATTTCATATCCAAATTAAATCTTGCTTAGATTCGGGATGATTATTTCTTTTTTGGCCGTTTCTGAAATGGTCCAAAGTTCAGCTATGTGTAGGTATACCGCTCTAGAATATTGTGAGAGGTGTATGTAACAGATTTGAAGTCAAATGGAAGGTGAATAATTCAATAAAACTGTATCAATCAGAATTTGAAATCTTTCGCGGAGGATGCTCAAAAAAAACCCAGCTCTTGCAGAAACTATACTATTGTTAATTTGAGATACAACTCGTTTCTGCCGGAACTGGTTTTTTTTTCTATGAAGTGTGAGTATTCTCCAAACATCACTGATCCGCAATTTATGCAATGTATATTGTAGAGTCGGAGTAAATTTCAATTTGTAAATACTCTCTTTTAACCCTATTTTAAAAAATACGATGTACCTAATCGTATTTTTGCATATAAGAGCCCTACAAAACGTCAGCCTGCAGAAACATCAACACAAACTTTACTGAATAATACCAACACAGTGGCCAGAGTGGTCATCTTGTCATGCCATCACATATTTCATCACCACTGGTCAACAATTCACAATGGACATCACTGCCTCTCCCCTAGTATAATCCCCCATTTCTTGCCAAAGTACTAGGAAAGCATAACTGCGAGACACGTGACACAAGACAGGCAAGGTATAAAGCCAGTTGCACTCGTAACATAAACTAAACCCGGCCCAGCTCAGCTACACGTCATTTCATTGCAAACGTCTTGACTCATGATTCAGCTATAGTGCACTTTACAGAAGCCTTGGAAGGATATGGAGTGGAGTACAGTCCTAGGTTTCATATATACGAGCTGGTGTTTGTTAATTAATTGGGTAGCAACCAATGTATTGCTCGAAGCTATCTGTAAAGAGATTGTGTAATAACTAAAGGTTTCCTGGCTGTTTCTGCTTTAAGATCACTTCATAATTTAATTATCTCTATTATATAAAAATCAATTGCTGTTCGTTAGTCTCGCTAAAACTCGAGAATGGCTAGACCGATTTGGATGATTTTGATTTTGAATTATTTCTGGAAGTCCAGGGAAGATTTAAAAGGTTATTCTGTGGCGGTACGAAGTTTACCGGGTCAGCTAGTATATTATAAATGCGAATTTCAGTTCATTTATTTTGACGCCTAAATCGCTGAATCGAATTTGATGAATTTTAATAACAATTGAATATTTTTGGCTATTTCTTTTTGCATAAAAGTTGAGGGAGGAGACGGTTGGAGAGTGGAATGGGCAAAAGTTAGTAGAATTTAATTAAATTAAGGTTTAAAATAAGACATAAAAGATAAGAAAAATAAACGGGAATATTGTCATTCCATTTCAATTTAACAATTTAAAAAAAGGTTTTAATTACAAAACAGACAACGTTTCACTTTGGGTCTGTAGGCCCTTAGGGTTTCTGTCCTTGTTAAGTTACAGTTATTTTAGTACCGGTTCCAGCTAATTTTAGGTCCCGGCGGAGGAAACTCTTTCTCACTAAAATTAAAGAAAAACAGTTCGTTGATAGTCTGTTTATTTTATCATAGAACTTGTGAAAACCCACCGGACCTTTTAAACCCATTACATTTACATACTTAGGCGGTATAGTTTTGTATATGTGTATATTCTCTGCTTTAGGTTCCTATGTATATGTTAACTATGTAGCTGATGAGATATTATACAGGGTTAGATAAGACTAGCCAAAAGAGAGAAACAACCCGATGCATTTTTAATGCATTGCATTATAATCCTCATCTTACGAGTGTTATAAACCTTTCAAAAAATGAAATAATTTCATTCATTTGAAAATGTGCATACCTACACGGATCGCCCACGATTTTCCGATTCGCGGATTTCACTTCAAGAACACGTCTAACTCAAATGGTAATCATTTCTATAACTAATATGGCTGGCCATTGCCACGGTAGTGCCATTGCCGCTTCAGTTAGTTTCTTCTGTGGGGTATGACGACTATAGTCTTTCTAACGTTTTTATATTTAACTAGCAGCCGGTCCCGGCTTCACACGGGTTGACATGACGATTTTTGTTTTTCTCTAAAACCTAGCCCTGATGGTTACAAACACAACAAAAAAATAATTATTCGAATCGGTCAAGCCCTTTTCGAGTTATCAGCTTAGCAACACATTTTGCGATGCATTTTTATATTATAGAATATAAATAGATAGAAGATATAGATCGATACATAAGAAAACAGAAGGAATAAAACTGTCACCAAAAAAAATAACTGTCAATTTAGTGGTTATTTCATACCGTGGTTTATATTTATGATATTCTACTGCATTTTTAGCGGGTCTAAAAGACCTCTTTAGCAACATCATTATATGTATATATGTAGTATATACATATAATGATGCTGCTAAAGAGTCTTTTTAGACCCGCTAAAAATGCAGTAGAATACTTACTTACTGTGATTATCTTCCACACTAGTCTCATAATAACCGCGGGCGAAGCAAGAGATACATTCATAATGCATCATGTATGAGAGATAGGATAATAATCTGCACAATATAGCAGGAAACAGCGGCCGTAGCTACATTAGGGAATAATAGACAATCCTTCGGGCTACCTGTGGACTTTACCACAGAGCTTGAAAGTGATAGATATGACGGAGATTTTAGCTTTCTTTTTAACCGACGAAAAAAAAAAGGAGGAGGTTCTCAATTTGACATGTATATATATTTTTTAATGTATGACAACGCATAACTTTACCCTATGTGGTCAGATTTCAAAAATTCTTTTTTTTGTTGGAAGGAGTATATCTCAAAGTTGGTCCTATTTAAATCCGCTAAAACTAAAATCGGCCTCTAAGGGTAGAAAAAAAGGAATTAATTGTCAATTTTCCTACAGATTTTTCAATTATGAACCGATCCTGTTAAAATAAAGTTAACAATTGTAGTTCTGAGGACATTATTATATAGCAGAGATGTGGAGAACATAACATGATGGCGTCGCCATCATCAGATCAACTCCAGATCCCTGCTGTTTTGTGAAGTCAGTCCCAAGAGTCCCTCAACAGTTAACAGCACTTTTATCGTGTTTGGGCTCATTTCAGTAGTCTTGATGAAAACTTTATACATAGCTGTGGTATAATTGTCATCGAGGGTCTGAGCATGGTGATAGAGGGCAGTAGCAATTTAAGAGATTCTCCACATCTCTGCTATATGCTCGTAATATGACATGAGATAGGAAACTCAAAAGTAAAAAATAAAACCTTTTTAAAAAAAAACCAGTTGTAGAACACATAACAAACATATTTTAATTGTACGTAGGTATATATGTAATATTATAATATATTGACATATATGTTTCAGGTTATTGACCCCAAATCAATCCACCTACTCCGGACTATGTTCATAACCTTCTCCAGTCCTTGTCTATGCCTTCTTAGCCCTCAATCTCCCACACTCGTGCCATAGCATCGGGCTACGAGCAGTAACGAGCACAACATATCATTTGCTCGAGTGTGAAATTCGAAATGGCCGCAAACAGGCACAGCCAGGTCTGTGCATTTATTGCTCTCTCTCTTATTGCTGACCATCTATCTGATTATGTAGATGAATAGGGTCTTTGACTTAACAAAAATGAATTAGGGAAGGATCATATTTGACGCATGCTCGGCGGATTATCGGCAGAGTAGACAAATGTATAGAAAACACTTGGCCGGTCACACTCAACCGATGATACGTTAGTGCGCCAGAACATTCGATGATACGCTCGACGTATTTTCCTTCAGCAAAATTATCGAAAAATATTTGACACGTATTATATATTTTGTTACGTAAGCCAAAATTGACGAAGATTCAACACTTCGAAAATTGGCAATATGTACGAGCAAGAACAGTTTTTACTTGCTTCTGATTCTCAATTTTTTTTCCAACGCCGTCCAAGTCGTCTCGCCACGTCTTTCTGGGCCGGCCCGTTTTAAAATCATCAAATGAGTCCTCCCAGTCCAGGGCGAAACGCGAGATACTGACAGGCTAAAATCCACTGTTACCCTTCAATAGCCTTTTACGTTCTAGGGTCACGGTTACCTGATGAGGCAGACCCGTGACCCTTGAGACAGCCCCGTGACCCCGGATTGGTGTTGTATTTGTTTTTATATTTCTCTCTTTATGCCAAAGTTTACTAAGCCGCCGTTGGGAACCCCACCAACCCTCTTTCATGACTATTTCAGTCCAAGTTTCTTCGCGATGTTATACTGATTATAAATGGAGTAACTGCAGAAACGTCATGTCGTAGAGAGTGCTGAGGCGGCTCGATGAATAACCAGACTTTAACTTTTGACAGTACTATAAAGCTTTTTTTTTTTACGTGGTAAAATCATCAGATGAGGCCTCCCACCCCCGGGCAGGGCGGAGGGACTGTCAGACTTGTACTGACTAAAATCCAACGGTGTCCTTCAATAACATCACCGGGACCCCGGAACATAAAGATGTTCCGGGGTCACGGTGATGGTATAAGTCCCGCTACCACTATGAGGCTATTGTAAGTTAAACAACAAAGAAAAAAAAGGTTTATTTTTCACACATTTATTATTTCCTAAAGCTGTGCAGATTTTAGTTCTGATTATTTTCAATTCTACTTAGATCTACTTCAGGTTATATCTGCAAAAGTGCGTGTCTATTAATAGTTCTATTACCTTGTACTTAGAACAGCATATAAACTGTAGGCAGATCTGACAACCTGAAAAAAAATGGAAATAAGTTTATTCACAATTTATTATTTAAACCTCAACAGAATTTTAAGTAGACTTCAGATCCATCCAGTCAATTGCTTTCCTCACTCAGTGATGCCCTAAGCCGATGTTCGTGCCTCATAGGGGGGGGGTACCCTTAGTGTGTAGTCACTCAGTTTTCAAGCCCCGTCTGAAGGCCTTAGATTCAAGGCAGCAGCTCACTTCCTCTGGGTTAGCCTGCGAGGTCCTCGATTATAGAAAGACAAAGCACGATTGGCGCAGTGGCTGAGCAATCGACGTTGCGCATCGTGTCGTGTGTTCAATGTTCGCGCGGAAAAAAAAATATGATCTGCAAGTATTTATTCCGAGTATGGGTGTTTCCGTATGTAAATTTTCAAAAAATTCCAAGTTCGGGCAATGTATTTTTAAACAAAAAAAGGAACAGCTTATTACCGTAAGGAAAGTGGCGAGAGACAGCGGTATGATGCCAGAAACTCTTGGAGTGATGCTTTGCGACCAGCGCAGCATGGCAATTCGGACTAGACGTCGCAATTCTGGGGATGCTGACATCCAGTCACTCAAGTATACTGCGGTTATAACCGAGTCACTCTGCAAGAGTATATGACTATAAGTCAGTGACAGAAACATTTATTTTAAAAAAAAGTAAGGTCGAAAAAACTTTCGGGAAAATAACTTTTACACATATTTAGCTACTTTACAAAGGTTCAAAGGAAGAGAATCATGTTTTCTATGAAAATCAAACGTGATTCAAATATTTGTGTCTGAGTTATTAATCGTTCTCTTGTGAAAACAATCAATTGCGATAAAATTAAAGTAAAACGGATCATTTTATTGTAATTTATATTATGTTTCTACTAAAGTAACCTGTTTAGACCACCTTCCAAATGCCTGCTGCAGTACTTTGCTTTGATTCAAATCAAATACTATTTTTACCTCAAATTGCTAAGATATTTCGTCGATTTCCTCAAAAATTGCCTCGATTTAGATACTATTTTCTACTAAGAAGAGCAGCATAGGTGTATATCTAGCCTAATCAGGTTTCCTACTGTAATGTCATGTCGATGAACTTACCTCGTATTTCACCAAATTCCCGAAGTAGCAATACAGTAGAACCTGGGCTAATAATATTAACATTTCCATCAACATGAACAAAAAGGGCACAGATAGAGACTGAAAATAAAGAATTTTATCAGAATAAGATTATGCATCATTATGGTAGATAGCAGATTAGCAGCGGTGGCCCATGGTATACATCTCGACTTACGAGTAGTAGCTCATGGGTTCGAACTCAGCCAGGGGCATATATTATTATTACTACCTGAGAGGCTATTGCGTATCTCGGTATCTGTGTGGTGACCATCAAAAGGTAAAGTTCGTATTGGCATTTGCAATGAAACTGATAAATGTAAATGTTCCATATCAATCAGCTATTCTAACGCGCCTGAGTCACTCCACCCGTCAACTTAGCCTCATAACAGGTATCAAGCCATCCAAGTTCAGTGGACAACTCAGTGACTATCAAGGTAGCCAATAGCCCTGCAGGGCCCCAAGTCTGCTAAATTACAAATGGCTTAATTGAATATCAATTGGATCTCAGTAGCAGTTTTTACTACATTTGGTATTCTGCTTCTAATTTAAGACCGATGGTTTTCCAGTGACATTCCATTGAACTGCTATCAGAATATTTGCTAATCTGCTCTTCAATCGTGTTCCAATAGTAAATCAATTGTGGACTTTATCGGTATTCTACTCTTATTTAACGCTTGTTTGGCAACACTTACTGTTCAACTGAGAGTCAATTACACTTACACTACAATTCCATTACGACTCTATTGAGCTTACATTGAAGTTTTTGCAGAATACCAAATTTGTTCTAATCGTAATGGAATCGTGATTGAGTCTCAATTGAATATCAATAGCATGTGAGTTAAATAAAATTAGCAGAATTGACGCCCTGGACCCCGTGGTTTTACTTCCTTTGCTCGGCTCCTATTTATCGTAGCGTGATGTTTTATAGCCCATAGTATTCCTCGATAAATTATGCATTAATTCAACAAAAGGAAAAAATACGTATCCGTTATTTTATTTTTCAAAACTCTTACTGGCGGACTAAGCAAATTATTAATGCTGTTAACATGCCGTTTAATAAAATGTTGTGACGAGACTTACTGCAGAACTCATTTTGTATGTCACCGCGCATATAGTAGCAGTGGAGCTACAAAATTCAAATGTAATGGCAAAGTTGAATATCTCGCCGACTTCTTTTGTAAACCTGAAATAAAGAACAAGAAGATTAAGAATTAAGAACAATTTTTAAGAACAAGATAACAGAAAATTCACATCTTTTGCTATTACAAATCACCGTACCCCCTGACTGTACCCGGTTTAAAGTTAAAAGATACCAACAGAAATCATCAAATTAAAAATTGATTGTCAATACTTGGTAATGCCTAGGTATATGCATAGCGCAGGGGTCACCAAATGGTGGTCCGCCGACCCATTGTATGCGGACTGCGAGATCACAGCGACTTGCACTACAGAGTACAATCTTATGATCAATTTCCAAGAAAATACAGAATGAGGAAATTTGTGAAAAACATGACATTTTTCTCATAGAAATGTGAAAAATTCCTTTGTTATAGTTGAATATTTCCGTCATTATATTTGTGTAGCAACTGCGGATCGCGATGGTCATTTCATGTCTTAAAACTGACCCCTTACGAAGCTTTTTGATGACCCCTGGCATAGCGTTTCATTCTATATTCGTTTCCCACGCATTTTTCAAATGAGAGTGAAAAATTGTTTACTAAAGACTCATTTAAAAGATAACACAGAAATTGCAAGCGAGATGCATACAAGTTTGACTACATTGCGGTATTTTTAATCAACTTAATTCAACGTCCATTACTAGTCTGCAATTTAGTCGAACTTGTATGCAACTTTCACACAATTTCCTCCAACTTTTGTTTTGGGTCTTATTTTTCTTCTTTTACCTGTTCACGCTTAAAACTCTGGACCGATTTTCGGTACAGAGACAGATGGTAGCGAGTAGAGGGAATGATAAGGGAAAAATCAAGTTATTTCTAAATCTTTACGTACCACACAACAGCCTCATATCTCTGCACATAATGCACAAAGCGCTTCCTCAGAGCCGTGTCAGGAACATCTCTATAAACGCCACTAGATGCACCATCCGTATCGAACAAATGCTCTAAATTGTACTTGATGATCTTCAATTGGACTTCCGCCTGTGCATAATACGTTGAGACGAGCAAGTCGAGGGCCAAGTGGCCGAAGCCGATCCATGGTAGGGGTCCCACTTCGAGTATTACTGAACATATAAATCTGGGGACAATCATTTTTAACAATTGAGTGCTTTTTTGCGAGTTGCATTTTTGTTTGGTTGGTCATATTGCTGTATTTGGTTGATCAACTGAATTCATTGTCCATTAATAGTCAGCAATGTAATTAAACTTGTATCCATCTCACATGCAATTTCTTGCAATTAGCGAAGGAGGAGGCGGGACGCGTCAGGGGGAAGGACAGCGTCCACCTCACGACACCACCGCTGCGGGAAACACCTACGGCAACGGACGCCGTGGGGCAATTTCCGGCCACCGTAGGCGCGTCAATGCGCCTACAGAAGCTGTCAGCAATATGAAGAGCCACCCTTAAAGGGGCCGCGCGCGGGACTATCGCGTAACCGTGGCCTCGGAAAGTAAAGAGCTATTGAAGGACACCATGGATTTTAGTCAGTACAAGTCTGACAGTCCTTCTCGTCCTGCCCTGGGTGGGAGCCTGGGAGGACTTATTTGATAATCTTTCCACTTAATGTAATTTTCCAAACGTATCCCATAACATACCCAAAAGTAGAAATTTACACAGGAAAAGTTAGGAATTCGCGCGGTCTTGAATTCGCGAGCGGAGTGCTAGCAAAACAATTTTATTATAATTGTGTAATCTTATGACTGACCTAGTGTTCTAGACCTCGAGATATTGTTATGCAAAGAGTCATTAAACCATTACTTTGTTGTCATGACCTGTCTTTAATCGCACATTACAGGACCATGACCATACTCACTGAATCAAGTTTAAGAATCAGCTGTTTGATCACTAGTTAACTAATAACGCATTAACGCATGCATCGCCAATTTCAAAGCTTTTTATTTGGAACTAGCTGACGTCGTACCGCCTCAGAAACAATCAAAAAACCTTTTAATCCTTCCCTGGACTTCCCAAAATGATTAAAAACCAAAATCAGCCAAATCGGTCCAGCCGTTTTCGAGTTTTAGCGAGACAGCGAACAGCAATTGATTTTTATATAAGAAGATGAAAAATAAATCGAACTGCATGCAGGATGGAACCGCGCGAAAACATCATCGAAAACGTTAGAAATGGATTGAAGATTTCTACGCAGTAGGTGTGAACCTCGACAGCTCGGAAAACTAGGTAAGTAAACTATTTATTAAAATCGTATAAACTTATAACCACAATTTTAAAAAAGTAAAGAACTAGTAAACCGAGTTAAGCTATTGGCGCGGTCCTGTACCCGTGCACGAACTTGTATAGTGCGTGTAAATTCATTCTCCGGGTCACTTCGACCTTCTCGGCGCTTTTCTGGTGGTTGATTCTGGCTTTCAGGAGTTGCAGTGGTTTGGGAATATTTATTTATTTACTTGCTTGTGATAAGTCTTATTTCCTTGGTTCAAGGCACTCAGTCATTTTGATGTCTGACAAACAAGAGCTGACGTTAAGTATTGCTTCTCCCAACAAAATAAAGGTAGCACTTACCCAGTCCATGTGTCAGTTGCAAAGGGCGTATAGACAGCAACAATAGCTGTAGGGTCCTGATACCTCTTGACTATGAAGGAGGCTGGCCACACGACTGCAATAATTAAGATGCTAATCTTCACGAGCTTGACATAATGATTCATGCGTTTTGTAGTCTCAAGGAGCAACTCTTCGTCTTTTTTTGTGTATGCTGCTAATATTGGGTCTGAAAATGAACATATTTTTTATCTTTCCCGACTCTTGTAATTTATTTTTGTATTGTGAATGGTTTTTAATACGTGGAGCGCATATATTAGAAGTGGTGTAATTACGAGGTATAATGCTCGAATCTGTAACATTACATTACAGGCGAATGTTTCCGATGAGCACCTTAACTATTGAGCTCTTAATTTCAAAACTCCTTGTTGTTTAGTGCTTATATAGGGCGACAATCTAATTTCGTTAATAATTTGTTTTATCGTTTTTAACTTAAGCTCTATTTTGATACAAATATAATAAATAACTGGAATATCATCATAAAACATGTGAATTGTCTTACCGTTCAACAATTCATTAATTTTATCAACCCTTGATGTATTCATGTTCAGCGCAATGATTTTCATAAGTAAGTTGAGTTGTGGTATTGCAATCGTCAAAACCTCGAACACGTCATCCCAGTTATGACGTCTCTGCAAAATATCAGTCAATATCTTTCTTCATTTTTTTAGGTGATCGAATCCGAAATGAGGAGATCCGTAGATGAACTAAAGCCACCGACATAGCTCACCGGATTAGCAAGCTGAAGTGGCAATGGGCAGGCCAACTTATTGCTCGCAGAGCAGATGGCCGATGGGGTCGAAAAGTGCTAGAGTGGAAACCACGAACTGGTAAGCGCAGCGTAGGACGTCCACCAACAAGGTGGACAGACGACCTTAAGGTCGCCGGAAGACGCTGGATCCAGGTCGCTTCCAACCGGTATATGTGGAGATCTAAAGGGGAGGCCTATGTTCAGCAGTGGACGTCCTATGGCTGAGATGATGATGATGATGATGATTTTTTAGAACGAAAGTGGAAATGCGCCTGCCATATTAGCTCCTTCGTAAACAAGGCGACGCAAGTCTCCGATACCTCACGATTTTGGTATCCATGCGACTATCACAATAGAAATCCAAAGAGGTTCGTACACAGGTCAAATTCAATGGATACCAAAGTCGTAAGGTATCGGAGACTTGCGTCGCGTTGTGTACAAAGGGCCTTTCGTAGAAACGATGACCTTGCGGTAGACGTGTTCTCAACACAATCGGCAAATGTAACGTGACGCCCTCAAGCAAGGTGGAGCGACAACAATTGCAAGGTGGCCGGTAACAACTGGATGAATCTTGTGTGTCCTAAAAAGGCAACAGCTCCTTCCGCTTCAACCAGGAAGGACTTATATGATGATTTTAACACCTCAAAAAAAAGGTTCGAACTGAATTTAAAAGCTTGAATTTCTTCTCGCAGACAGATTTTTTCTTCTCACAAAAAAGGCTTCACAGTGCGGTTGGAGTTCTTTCTAAGCAGGTTAGCGCTGACGTGGAACGCAACTCTGTCTGTCTGACGGGCCTTTCCGCTTTATCCAGGGTGAGAGAATGCTTTTGATGCGAAAAATTGGGTAAATAAAAATAGCTAAGTGTGTCATTCTAGCGCTTTACCCTCCAATGTTTGTAATCACATCCTGCAGCCTTGTCTGTTTTATAGATAGTGCAGTGCTAATGAAATCATACCTGTATAATAAATATAAAATGCGCCAAATTGTATAAAAACGTCAACATAAAAGTTGAAGGTCTGTATATTTGATGGCATATCCATAAGAACCTGTTCTTCGGCTTTTTCAGAATCTTGAAATATCCTGTCCACATTAGTACTTTATATACTTCTGTAAAAGAATCCATCGGACTGATTTTATCATCACTCATTTTTACCCGACTGTTGAAAAAGGAAGGTTATTGTACTGTATTGGTATTATCTTCTTGAAAGTTCAACGATGACTATTCAATTACGGTTTAGTAATGAGTTCGGTCAATTAATTACATGTATGGAACAATTAATTTATCATTTTTAATCGTTGGGTTTGCGGCCGTATGATTAATTAGAAGGTTGTTCTTTATTCATTTGACTACCTAATTAGAAATATGATGGCACAGAGTCTTTATATTTCTATTTTTGAGACATTCGAGTTTGATTTGCGCGTTGACAGAAATGTACAGTTTACATCTTTGATTTTCCTAAATTACCTATTGACCTAACTCTGGAATGTATGGATGGATGGATAATGGATCTCCAGATCCCTATTTTCAAGGACGCACAAGGAATTTGTGTCCTAGTGCGTCTTAAGTATTATAATTAGTAGTTCAAGTTATTAACTATTTGTCTATTTATGTATTGTCTAGAGAAATTCCTATAACGACGTAAAAAAACAACTGTGATACGTCAACAGATAAATTATTGACTTGAATATAAAAAAAAACAAAAACATTTTTTCATTTGCGTCTATTATAGAAATCAACAGTAATCGTAACATTACGTTAATTAAAAGTCCGGAGCTATTATCATACTACATTATTTGTAACTTGAGCTCGAGCTTCTGATCTATAATATAATAGTTAATTACGCAATTTGTGTAATTAGTATAAAATGATAGCAGGTATTATGTCGACAGACCAATACGACAGGTTTTCATAATGATAAAGATTACATAGGTTAGTAGTTAGAAGTGTAGTGTTCCAAAGATTTAAAAAAGCGATTACAATAGTAATAAAATTTTGAAAACCTAAACGGCCAAGCCTTTATCCTGAACTAACTGTTCCCCAGTTTCACCTGCTGCTCCACTGCTCGGCTCCTTTTGGTTGTAGCGAAACGTTATATATAGCCTATCTTGATAAATGGACTATCCAACACAAAAATAGTTTTTTCATTCAAACCAGTACTTTCTAAGAAAAAGGGTGTTCAACCATACAAACTCTACAGCTGTATAATATTAGTACAGTACCACTAGCACAAGTTTTCACTCTTTTACTTTCCAGTATTTACAGCGTTTCTTGTATGAAAAATGGAACAGCGCCTCTGTTGTGCGAAGAAGGAACTAATTTTTTCCTTGAAAATTATCAATTTGAAATCGTCAAAGTTCCAGTTTACTTTACGTCTTATTTACTGAAAACTCGTGCTAAGGGTACAGATGTCTCGCGCCCAGCACTGGTCGCGGCCATGCTGCGGGGCGAGACGGAGTGGGAAGCGGTCGCCTCCTTCTGCGAAGCAGTCATGCTCGCGAAGGAGGAGGCGGGCCGCGTGAGAGAGAGGACAAGGTCCTCCCTCCGCCCCACCCGCGGTTGTGGACGGACGCCCACGGCGTCGGACGTCGCAAGACGATCTCCGGCCACCGTAGGCGCGGGCATGCGGGCGGCGAGTAAAGGGAGTTGCCCTTGAGTTGCCGCCCGACCATGGACCATGCCCGGGTCGACGGCGCGTCGTGTTCCACGCGCGCCTCAAAGAGCGTCAGCATAATGACGAGGCCCCCTCTCAGAGGGCTAAAGCCTGCCGGGGTCGCGGGTCTTATACCATCACCGTGACCCCGGAACATAAAGGGCTATTGAAGGACACCGTGGATTTTAGTCAGTACAAGTCTGACAGTACCTCTCGCCCTGCCCGGGGTGGGAGGTCTCATTTGATGATTTTACCACGTAAAAAAAAAGGGTACAGATGTGAACGCTAAACATATGAGAAAAATACGACAAAATAATGTATAGTAAGCATTTATTCCTCTATCTAACAATATGCTTAAAGTTAACCAATTATGGCTTAAATATGAACACATTAGAAAGGGGGCAGCCACACTTGGAAGTGGGGGCCAAAGTCTAGCTTCTTTCTGAGGGCCTCTTCGAAGACAGCATCACGGGAAGCATCCCGGGGTCCCGAGGTATCTTTGCCGCACTCGCGACTGACTTCACGCGCCGCTCGCACGAATTTTGACACCTGGGCCACACTTTCACGGACGTCTTCCACTGGTAACTGTAATTATTAAAATTAATTTAGCTAAATTGTGTCATCGGCAACATGTGTTCTAGCTCTTCAGAAAGTCTCACACAGATTAAATATGAAAGAAATTTAGAAGCGGAAAGATTTTGTACTCAGCATCGGTCTGCTAATGATTGAAGAGGGAAGGTAAGCGTCCATCCCTTAGTGGTGATTTCAAAGATAAAACTTATAAATTCAATAAATAAAAGTCACAGACTGCTGAGTAAACACGGAATCTACGCAGTTACTTTACTATTTGCGTGAAGTTACCCGCTTCCGCAGTTAATTCGTATCAGTTTGATCGATAATATCTCTAGAAATATGGATATTGGATTGTCTCTTATTTGTATATGTTTTGTGGTAGAATTTGTATCTGCCCATTGGTTTTACTACCAAGCTTACTTTTCTGGCAAAGCCTTCCTCAAATCCTTACCTCATTTTCATCCTTAGGCAGTGAGTGCGGGTATATCCTGACCCAATGTCCCACGCGGCCAATGGCCCTGTTCCAACAGACCCCGTTCCCCCACTGGCAGGCAGACATGACGCGACGTCTGGACGCGGCAGTCGAGTACCCTCCGCGCCAGGACTCGTCTACGCTCTCTGCTGGAGCTATAGGCACGGTTGACGTTGACTGAAATTAAAGTCAATATCATATGAAGAAAGGTAGTATTTAAATGCCTAAAAGATAGTGATTTAACTCTATAATAATGCTACAATCATTGTGATGTATAACGGGCTGATATCTCTCGTAGAAGTCCACGGACCAAAGGACGAATTTTTCGTACAATTGATGCCCATTTTTTGCAGAATCCACTAGAAGACTCCAATATTCCAAGCCAACTTAAACTTAGATGGATGTGTAAGGTGACCGTTAAGGTGGCATTTATGTGAAGACCACGTTGGACTTTCAAAAGTGCTTTGTTGTAAAACTAGAATGGCTAAGGTTGCAGGACCTTAAAGATCATGTCTGTCTTTTAAGACAAATCTAAAAATCGTGATTACAATACGAAATCTTGAGGGTCTAAAAATTGATGAACCCAAAAAGAGCCTGATAAGGAGGCCTGTAGAAGGATTGATCAATTAAACATGCAGTGCATCTTTATTTTAGGTACTATGTACACAAGTGACGTCATTCTACAATATACACAAAGGCTATAGAAATTTTATGGCATTCAGACATCTTAATTAAACGATAATGCCAAGATATAACGAACTCAATGAAACCTTGTACCATTTAGTTCATAACCGACGAAGTCACGGAAGGCATTTTTCTGCTCAAATCGAACTGTTCTATTTCAGGCATTCGATGTTACGCGACTTAATAATTGTATATTCATCCTTGCATTTATTCCTCAAGGTCATAACCTTTAGGAAGTAAAACGCAAGAATTGTAGAAAAAATAGTACATTGTTCACCGAGAGGAGAAAGTGATCGATTACCATCGAGGGTATCGTTTAAAGGACGAGGCGTAGCCGAGGACTTTAAAATACCCGAGATCGGGAATCGCACTTTCTCTCGAGTGATACATAGTGCTTTATACTACACCTACGAGGAAAATAAATTACTTTCTACGAAAACTGAATCCTCAAACAACACACAAATTGAAAATGGCGCCAATGGCGTCTGCAATTTTCACATGTTCTTTTTTCAAATTGTTTATCCTGCCGCCGCAGGGTCGCACCTTAGGTCGCACTGCCAGCCCGACACCATCCAACATACAGCTAGTGGCCAGTGTCATTTTGCGAACTTTGAGATAAAAACTCACTGTAAAAACTTTTTGGCTTTTGATATTTAGGTTACCGGCGCATAGTCTTACCCAAAATTAAAAAAGAAAAAACACGTTAGAAATGGATTTTCATACACTTTTCTCTCCCGCTCCGATGCGTTTTCTCCCCGCATATTTGGTCGATATGCAATGACGTACTTTCTACCGTAAATTTGATAAAGTAACAAGGTACTTTCCAAGCAGGTGTAGTATAAAAACACAAACACGTGATTTACATTTTATGTTAATAGTATCGAATAGTTTTTGATGTAAGAATTCCGTTTTTATTTCTGTCGATTGACATTGGGAATTATGTTTCGATGTAACGATGGTTTCGTGCCGCTTAGCAACACGCAGGAGGGTATTATGAAAGGAAATGTGTTTACTATATAGCCGAGGAAGAGGTCCATTGATCAAACTTGTTTTCTGTAAGATTCTTGGCCAGCTTTGAGCAATAGGAACAAGAACTAAAAATCCTGATTTCATCGATCGAGAATGATTCAGGTCGTACCTACTTCGGCTTGCTTGTCATTTCAAACCAGAGTTCTCAACGCAGTGAAGGAAAACATGGTCAAATCAGCTCCACACCCCTAAAACGTAAAACTCGAAGACAAATTACATATTCTACCAATCCGTAATAGGCCTTTGTGGTAGAATGCGGCCCACTCTCTGTCATAGAGGTGCGTGATTCCGAGCTGTGGGAATATTTAGCTCAATATGCATGCAACATGCTAGTGATTAGGAGCTGATTGTGCATGCAGCATGCCATTAAGTGTTACCTGAGCATCAGCTTCACTGCTGGTATCTGTTTTGTATCGTCCACTGTGAAACTCCTTGGTTTTTTCTGCCGACTCCTGCGTTTTTGTTTGTTTGGGACATGAAAAGTTAAGCCAATAGGATCAGTTAAATTTGGAAAAGAGAAATTTGGGAGACTGACGGTTTCATTTTGTAAAAGTTTGGAGGATACTGTTATCATGTAAAAGAAATTCAGCCTACGGCTGTACGAAGACGGTGCCTGAAATTGTACGGTGTTGGTCGTTTGTGGTGATGCATCAAGAAAGAATTGGCTGCCTCCTGATATTGGAATGGACCTCAGGTACCATTTCGATTAATCGGTAGGACTGTAATACAAGTTACAACTATGAATACATGATGCATTCTCTTTTGCAGTTTGAATTACAGTTTTGATGTCTTAATTATGGATCGCTATAGGTATTGTACCTTAGTTTTAAGGGTCTCTGCACACCACGTTTATTAAACGCACCATTGACGCGCGTTTGTAGCGATACAGACGCGATGCAAACGCGCGTTTGACACTTTGTATCGCGACAACAAATTGTTCTGTTTGACTATAAAAGCTCTAAAGGAGAGTTTTCATCAAAATAATGAGAAAAGTTCTGCAGCGTCGTATGGATTCGATCTATTACCATAATCGAAAACAGAACGATAAGTTAAACTAATGCGTTTGATCGATTTCTGCACGTTCTTCTTCACTTTTTCTTAGCTACAGTTTCAAGTAGAAACCTAGATCCGTTTAAAAGAAAGAAGTAAAATTAACCTTATCAGCTTTCTCCGTTGCAGATGTTGACTTATCAGACTTATCAGGAGTGGTGGGCGCGCTCGTCGTAGGCGCAGTACCGGGCGTGGCGGGCGCGGCCAGTGTGACGCAGTGCAGGGGTAGCGCGCGGCGCCGGCGGTGCGTGCGCGCAGTACGGCGCGGGGCCGAGCGCGTACGGGCCCGCGCGCCGCCGCCCTCTTCCTCCGAACTGCAACTGTTACATACCCAACGGCTTCATATTAAAATTGTTACGTTACTCCCTCTTCTCCGTCTCTATTTTGTCTTATGGTGGTTGTATACTTTCTTTTAACCATTCTAAATCCATGTTTTCACTATAGAGCGAACGAAATAATGGATCTGCAGGAGCGCGGAGTGCAAGAGATGTGCCAGCATACTGGATATAAAAGCTTCGTCCAAGGGGTAAGTCGATCGCCAAGCGGCGCACCTGGCGCCGCGGCATGCGGCACTAGCAGTGGTGGCTGCACGGCATCAATCATTATATCCATTTATGGAGTGCTTCTCCATAAATAGATATAACGCCTTCGCCTGGGGATGCGAGTACGAGAGTTAGAGATATTGGCAAAAAATAAGTTTCCTAAGACTTGATGGCGAACTTAAAAGAATCACTTAGTATGACTTTTATTTACTTTAATTTGATATACAGTCACCATAAAGTCTACGTGCAAGATACCGAGTGGTTAGATTGAAGACAATTAGTTAATTAGCACGATGCTATTTGAGATCAAAGTTTCAGTGTTTTGATAAATACCACAAATACTTAGATGCATATATGTCTGGTACCTTCTGTTAGTACGTATAGTAGCGTAGGTATATACTTCATAGCTACAGTGTATCTAAATTAAATGAAATACTTTTTAGTTAATGAGACGAAAATTTACCATAGGACATAACAAACTACTGAATCAAAATGTAGGTGTTACCGGCCAAACCCGATTTCAGGACAAACTAGTTTGGCCTAGGCTAAACTAGTTTCGACAGAGTCCCGCTTTGCGGATTTCCTACTACTGGGTGGTTTTAAAAAAAAGAACCACGAAGAGGATGGCGGGGTCTTTCAGACCCCGCCATCCTCTTCTAACCTAAATTTTCCGAGTCGGGGTGCCAGCAAGTCCCTAGCTTGCAAAAAACTAGTTTAGCCTAGGCCAAACTAGTTTGTCCTGAAAATCGGGTTTGGCCGGTAACATAGGCAACAAATTACTGACAATAATAAAATAAAAAACACTAACATTATCCCAGTCGCTGGACGACTCGATTCAGTCATTTTTGACCTAAAAAATAATACGGAATTTGTGTGTCCACCTTCGGTAACAGTCGTCTTAATCTCAGTTGTTTTCCAGACATAGAAATGGCTAAAATCCAACAAAAGACAGATTTTACTAAGCGCTGTACCCACAAGACCGACTCATGCGTCTGGAAAAAAATTAACCTTAACCTAATCTCAACCTATGTTTCAAGATCACCAGCTAGTGCAAGAGGTGCCTTCAACTTGGTCAGTCCCTGTCTTTCACAGGTATTCCCAGAAGACCCATTAAGACGCTGACAACAGCCAAATTGGCTTGTCTCAAACAATTTTTTGCCAAATCCAGTTTTTGACGGTCGACGACAAAAAACAATGGTTCATACATAACTTGCTGGCTTGCATTCTACTCCATCTACCCATTCCCTTAAATATAAGTCACCTGTTAGTATTTGGCGTTGGTGGAGGAGGTGCTTTCAATTTGGCCAGTCCAGTGTGCTTCATGGGCAATCCGAGCAGGTCAAACAACTCGTGCAGCATCGGTTGTTTCACCATCACATCAGCCTCACAGTCTGATGCCAGGGCCGGGGAGAGGTTTACCTGAAATCATACAAAATTATTGATGTAGAAAGACGAGCAAAGTAGACCGACAACCTGTTCAAATTATTAGAAAATCGTTGGATACTCAAACCAAATAAGGCCACTCGTACAAAACGCGACGCAAGTCTCCGATACGTTACGACGTTGGAATCCAGGCAACTATCGCAATCCAAATCCAAAGAGATTCGGTTCGTACACAGGCACGTGTCAAAGGGTACCGCGTGAAGGGGCCAACGGACCATGTAATGGAGGAGTCACACACGAATTAGGGTGGATACAGGTTGAGAAGTAGAGAGAAAAGAATGGTCTTGAAGATTTGATTAGAATTAGTGAATCGTTTAGCCAAAAAGGTAATTATACTCACCGATAGCACGTATGCACAGTTTTTGAAACTTTACCAAAATCAACTCAAGAAAGACGCCGAATTCGAAAACCGTTAGAAAAACAGCAAATAGACATTTTAGGACCCCATCAGCCGTTAGACTAGCTAAATCTTGATGTATGGACTTCTCTGAGTTACCTCTAAAAGCCAAGGCTTCAGACAATCATCCAGCAGGACATCAAAGCCGTAGAATTCGAAGCAGTTCCTTGCAGGCGGAGTACCAGCTGCCTGTGCCAGCAGGGTCAAGGTCACCAGCGCCCTGATGCGCTGCCAGACCACCCACTCTGCGGCTCCCCAGCGCCCTATGAGGGCTTTACGAACTTGCGTCAGGGTCCACTTACACCCTGTAATGTTGAAGACAGGTTTTATGAAATGGGTGTTTTATTCGCAAATATTTTTGTTTTTGTAAAATTGTGTTGTCTGTTCTGTTACGTGTTCTTTTTTTGTTGTGAGTTCACTAAGATATATTTTGACAAAAAATCTGAATGATAACATAATTGATTAAATTAGAATACTTGTCTAAGAACTAATCTAGTTTAAGAGCTAAGCTAGTTTGTACAAACTTCTTCAACAACAACGCATGAACAATTAACTGCCACTAGTGCCACTACTCTCTAGTGAAATAATTGATCTAATGGAAAAATCAATATGAATTTTCCATTAGATCAAATATCAAACATATGATATTCAAATTCAAGGTTTAAAAAAAATTGATCCCCTAATCAAAATTTTAATGATTAGCCTATAAATGAACTTAGTTTGCTAGTAAAATAAGTATGTGAGTGAGTACAAAATTTTGTTCTTCAAATGGTTATTTATGGTAATTGCTCTTGCGTACGCTTTCTATTTCAAATAAATACACAAATGTATGAACTACAACAGCACTCAATTTTTCAAAATATAGCTCGATACTACTATATCTCCTATACATCTACCACTACAGAAACCACCATGCTTCTCAATCAAGATAGACAGAAAATTTAAAAAGAAAATCCGTCAATACATACAATAGCAACATCGAACTTGCAAAGCATCACACGGTTGTCAAGACGCCCGGCATAAAGGAGACCGGGCGTCTTCAGTGACGTGGCAACACTCACCGCTACCGATTCGGTCCTTACATTCAGCGTATCGGGGGCCGCTCTTGTTGAGTGAGGAGTTCGTCAGGTGGCGGTAGGGATTGTGGATGTCCGAGAGGGTGTACTTGTCTGTGCCTGGAAGGATAACATTGGAAAGTTAGTCAAAGCTTCTACGAATCGTTTTTGTTTTTTTGTTAGCCTGCTCAGTCCCACTCCTGGGCAAAGGCATCTCTCAACTCTTTCTACTTCTCGCGGACCCAAGCGTCCGCCTTTCAATTCGGACGGAACCCATCAAGTTCGTCTCGCCATTTCCTTAGTTGAAAGCCTGACCCTGCCTGATTCACAGATTTTGGGCTTTCTGTTAATAGCAAATTTGACCACCATGTATGTATGTCGGTCACGATGACCGAGACCGCAACTACAAAGATTATTCCAGAACGTGGATAGTAATCTCGTATATTGTCTCTATTTCATGTTAAAAATCTGATGAGACAGCTGGATATACAGCAGCCGTAGGATCTACAGCATAATGTGAGCACTGAGGAACGAGGATGACACATTGCCAACTTTTCTTATACTTTAAGAATCGACACAAAAACACTACGCTACGCTTGCTACTTTTATTCAAAAAGAACACAGTACCGAATCTCGCGAGTCCCTCAGCATACATGTAGGCGGTGAGCGGTCTGTATCCAGGCACACACACGTACAGCCGGAGGTCGAACTTGTAACCAGCAATCAGCAGCGGCCGCTCTATGTATCTCTGCACCACCGCTGAAGTTCCGCAGTTCATCTCGCAGAGGCTCTGAAAAATATTTGAGAATTTTCTTAGCACCGCCCAAGACATGTTGGGATTTATAAATATATTAAGAATTTATTTTTAAACCATTTACTACGCTTAAACTATCAAGTGATCGATTATAAAGTACTCAGATGCTGCCGTCATGAACGTAGAACTTGAAGGAGAAGAACGAGTATGCCATATCAAGAATATCATTTTAATCAAGTAGCATTTATGATTGTGACATTACAATTGACTCTTTTGGCTATGATGGGTGGAGCAGGGGGGGGGGGGTGAGAAAAATCACCTGCAGTTGCTCGGCTACCCCTATAAAAGAAAATTGGTGAATTGGGATCTGCAAGATGAACGCGACTATACACTTCATCTTTATTTGTTCATGAAGTCTTCGGGGAACTATTATGGCCTGTTAGGTTTGATGTCATGCTAAATTCGGTTTTTTGGTACCACTTTTCGATAAAACATCAATAACTCCGCTTTGAACAAATATTCAAAACTAGTTACCAACAATATGGAAAGGTTTTCTGTTGGGGGGATGACTGAAAGCATTTTTTTTTTCTCGTTATTGAGAGGCTACCACCGCATATCCAGAGCCTATTAGTCTGCTGTTTGTCGCTTGAAAAGAAATCACTTACCAAATCTTGCCGTGGCCATCGTGCTATTATGTCCTTTTTGACGGGTAAATTTCTTTAAACCGAAGACTACATACCCTGAACAGGAAAATCCCTCTCCCCTGGCTCTGAGCTACAGGCTTGTGTATCCACACGACGTTGGCCCCGGCTCCGTTCTCTCCATCTCTTCGCAGTCGGGAACACTCGGAGACAAGCTTGGCATACTCCAGCGGCAGGTGATAACATGGTGGACTGGAGAATAAAGGTTTATTCTGTTCACTGACATTCATATAACGGAAACATGCTTCAAAATTTAGAAGGTCGAATCGAGTTTACGAACGACTCTTAATTCGTAGCCAAGTTTTTAGATAATAATAATTTATTCCCCAATTGATAAAGTTTTACTACAAAATAGGTTAGAATTAGGGGATCTGGCTCAAAGAGAAACCAGTTTTCCCTCAATTCTCAACTACTAACTACTTTTAAACACGTTTCACACGATAAAATTTCTTCGTTCGTACAGTAGAGGCGCGTATTACTTTTCTATACAAATTATGGCGTACATACTTGAAGTACGCAGTATGACCATGTACTAAGAATTCATGCTTGGACCTCTGTTTAGACATCAAATATAATTTTCGTACCACTTGCTCAAAAAAGTGACATTCTATGCCACAAAAAGCGAACATAACAATAGTCATTTTTAATCTGTGAAAAACAGGGAAAGAATGTTGTACTGAATTTCATTCTCTCTCTAGGGAGAGAATGTGATTTAAATTTGGAATACTTAGATTACGGTAGACTCGATCGAAAGCTAACCAGAATAATAAAACATTAAAAAATAAAGATTTCGAGTCGACAACATATATCCGCAAAATTCGGATTGTCGAGTATTTTGTAAATTTCTAATGATTTTCTGACCAGACAGATCGCAGCCGCCATTATTGACATCGGTTATCATGTTGAGTTTTTTTTTCTTTCTTTATTTTCGGCCTATGACTTACCGTGACACCTACATTTAGTACCTTGATGTGTAGTATTTGGGACACACGTTTCACCCGAGCGAAGCCGGATTTTCATCTAGTTAAATAAAATTACGAAAACCGACGAGGCCGTATGAGCTTGATGGCTTTGCTTTTTTAATTTGCCGCGTTTTTGTATTCTTCAAATACATAAACGTTGAGTTTATTTTTACTTATTTTTATAAATAAGTTAATGTTAAATATTAATGTTTAAAATGCGTATCTCATATTATTACTGTGTTATTTTTTTCGCAAATGGTACGAAAAGTAGAGTATTTTCCTCGGTGATAAAGCTGTCTTAGTCTTGGGTGAACTTAAATCCCTCGCTACACTCAGGACTCGTCTTAAATCCCTCGCTTCGCTCGTGATTTAAGTTTTTAACACCCTCGCTACGCTCGGGAGTAAACCTCGAGTCCTTCGTTACGCTCGCGATTTAATTCGCCACCCGCGACAGAAGACCCTGCTTTATCCCCTTGGTTAATAATCTACTATTCCTACTATTTATATGCAGGACCTAAAAGGTATAGTTAATAATACCTGAAAGATTCAGTGAAAAGCAAGAAAATGCCTAGTAACCAACCTATGTAACAAAGACGGTTGTCAATTCAGGTTCAAAGTCAATGGTCGAAAATATGAATGAGTACTTTTGTGCCTAACCTACCGAAACTAGACATAACAACCCCGTAGCTCGTACCTATTTATAGAAATCAACCAGCAATGACTATAAATAACTTTCCCAAAATAACATTCACAGAGAATACTGCAAAGAATTCCGGTAAACAATTTACCGTTTTACGTTCAGGTAAAGAATAAAAAATCCATAATTTTACGACTGACAAGCAATCGAGGATATAAAATGTAAATGCCTGTATACATAGAAAATTTCGAAACATAAACTTTTTAAGCGTGCGGATAATAGCAGGGAAACACCGAAAATATATACGGACCAATAGTAGCTATGTCTAACTTCCTTCTTCTGCATCAGACCATAAAATTTCGCCATCACTGATTGCCGATAAGAATTTACAAGTAAATATATGGATGTTCACAAGTTCGCAACACCCCGTATATCGTAAAATGCCGGCCGTAATTTTTCACGTAAAATGCAGGCATAGAGATACGGCGTTTTGTGCACGCAATACCTACTACGAGTATAATAACAAATAATATATTTCTAGTACAAAAATCATAAACAGAGGTCGTGATGACAAAAATTCAGTGCTTAACTGCGTAGTTTTTCAACCTCTTATCTAGATTGTAATTTATGATTATAGATGCGAGTAGAATACGACCCCATAAATTATTTTTATATCAATATATTTTTTGAGTCACTGATCGACATTCAGAAATCATTCAAACCACAAACGGATTAAAATTCAAATTTCTGTTTGCATCGTACACGAGCATTACTTTTTCACTACCCCAAGTTATCATCCGTTTATTTTTACTACTTTCTCTATCTCCCTCGCACACCCTAAACAAATGTTTGGGGTGATCCTGTCAGTTTAGTAGTTCAACAATGAATATCTAATGTCCAAAACAAAACAAAACTATGACATTGATTCCTTTTTCTTTGTGCAATCGTCACGCGATCTCCGTGGTACCACTTGGGGGTAATTGCTGGAAACGTTCATTAATATTCAAAACAATAATTTAATATTACCGTGAACTTTCACCTTTGAACACGATGCAGGAATTTTTAAAACGACCTTTGGAAACTTGGCAGCGAAACTTTAGTGTCCGATATTAACCATGAAAGAATTGAACTGAAGGTCTTTTTCAATTAAGTAATGCTCTTTTAACTACAACTATTTCAGTATTTACTTTCAGTCTTAACCATAAATTAATTGCAATAGCATTTAGCGTGACTGCAATTGAATGCAATGAATTTAAAGTTTCAAGTTTTTGTAAGTTGACAAGGAATACAAAGTCAAGTTGAATGTCAAGTCTATCCTTAGAAACTATAAAGTGCAGTAAATTCTGTGAAACAAATATTGCGCTGGCATGACATTGCATTCTGAAATGAATTGTAAAGAGTTTGTTTATTACGAGTTTCGTTTGCTTAATCGGTTATAAAATAAAAGACAGAAATAAGTAAAGGACAACATGCAATCAAAATGCACCATTTCTTATCATCTACTAATCATACGTTATACATTTATAACTAAAGTCATCCACTGACTATACCTATCGCATTAAATTACACACACTAAACGTTCGAGCGCAAATTCTTTTTTCAAACCTCAGTAAGAATAAGTAATGCAAGGTACTGCCGTGAGACACGCGATACAACGCGTGGGTTCATTCAAATACCCGGTGACGTGAACGATTGACTCGTGACCCGGACCACGGTACACGACAATGGAGATCGACCTTTATATACGTACAAAGTACGCACAGTTTACATAGATTTCTTATATACAGATGGGGTAGGTTAGGTTTAATGCCTAAGTCTGTATTTTAGGTATTCTTAGGGTACCTTTCCAACAGAGATGTGCCATGTAGCTGTGCTGCGAGGATGTAAAAGCTGAGCTACGAAACTGTGTGACCATTTCCACTGATGCTACGCTATGTAGCTGCGCTACGAAGATGCGTAGCTGCACTACGAAGATGCGTAGCTGCGCTACGAAGATACGTAGCTGCGATACGAAGATACGTAGCTGCGCTACGAAGATGCGCAGCTCAAAGAATGCGATGTATCGATAGTAGGGAAAACGACCCATAGCACGCATCCATACCAAGCAGCCATAGCAAGCATCCTTCCATATAAAAAACACATCTTAGTTGATTCCGTTTCCACCAGTACTATACTATGTAAAGCAATTAATATGATTGGTGGATATCAAACGCATCCGCAGTCACGTAGCATAGCGCATCTCTGGTGGAAAAGCAGCCTTAGGCTGGCTGAATGAAGAAATAACAAAACAGCATCTTTCTTTTCCAATCTGTTTTTATCAGCGCAGACTAGTAATTGACAGTGAATCTCACGTATTTTATTTTATTCTCTATAGTTCAGCTGAAAGTCTTCCATTGTTAATGAATAAATAGATAAGAAAGCTGTCCGAGAGTTTATTAAAGATATAAATGCAGCCACTTTACAGGAGAAGTTCCTAGTAATGGGAAACTTTTTCATAAATTAAAAAAATATGTATCAAGACCAATTAGTTGCATCTTTTCTTATTGAAAACTGGTACTATCAAACATCCTTACAGCTATAAGTAGTTATTATAGTTTATTTAAACAACAAAAAATACTGATTTACGAGTGCAGTTAGCATGAAAAATAACAAAAAAAACTGACGAAACTCCCCAAAAGCAATCCAATAAGTAGTCAAACAAGAAGTGAGTAGGGCAGGGAATCGCATGTATGTAAAGTTCCTTACCGTCTGGCCGTATTAAGTCTATGATTGAAGGTAACTTTTATGATTGATGGATAGACTTGGATAATTTATTTTTACGTTCCCGACGTTATATGAGTTCCCAAACAACGTTGTATTTGTCAAAATTCTTTCTACGTTATAGGGGAATCGGTACGGCCATAAATCAAAATTGCATGTGAGGTAATTTTGTCAAAACGTACTTTTTATGATGAATAAGAATGCCGTATGATCCTGAAAACGACATTATAGAAATAAATAACCTTTAGTAAGAAACGTGATTTTCCGGAATTTTGTAAATTGTAATGCCATAAACCTAATTTCTTCAGAAATCAGCATCGTGCAGCATTTTAACTGATTTACAATTCCCAAAGCGTTCTCGAAAATATAAAGATAAACAAAATAATGGCTTCTGAATTTTACGACAATTTTAAATCAATTTTATTAATCTTTGTAAACAATTCGCCTCCCCGGTTGTTAATTCCCATCAGGATAAAATTACAATTTACAACATCGGCGGGTTTTTGGGCTGCGTGTACAAAAATGGTTTCTGCCCGTTTTTATTGCTTAAAATTTGTAAAAATGACCCGATATTAAATCGTTTTCATTATTGTCGTGAGCAATGAAATGAAGATTATATTTCTGGTTTGTTTTCCAAACATTTATGGTGAAAACTGTAGGTACTTAAATGTTGTTTTCCTTATTTTAACTGCCACACGATTCTATAAATACATACCGTTTACTTTCTCAATAATTTCAATATCCTTCCGACTATTTCAGACGCATTTAAGGCCCTTTACTGAACTTAATTCAGCTCCTAAAATCAAATTAAACCTCCGATATTATGCCTATTAACTAGCCAAAATATACGATAGTAATGAAAACGAATTTTGATAATATTTCACGTTTTCTCGTAACACGCAATGTAAGAGATTTAAATGATAATATCCATGATGATTTACGTGGAATTATGATGTGTGAAATATCATTAACATTATGATGTGGTAATTTTTTTGGTTCATACAATTATATGAAAAAAATATTTTGCTAAATTTGACTAACTTCCGCCGTCCCGATTTTTTTCTTCCGATACAATGAAATGATCCTTACACGAAACAGAGTCGAACAGCATTAAAAAAAAATTAGTCAATTTCACTCATTTCTGTGGACAGCTCACACTTGACCAAAAAAATAAAAACGTTAAAAATTTTCAGTATCAAAAAAGAGCTAAAGGTTCCTAAGAAAGTTTTCCCATATCTCTCATGGATGCAGATTTCTCCCTTTTGGCCAATTTAAAAGAAACACCCTGTATATCTCGTAGATTGTACCACAATCTAAGTTGTAAAAAAATCGGTTGTATTCAAGTGAATCGTTAAACAGCAGATTTTAGAAATTTACCAAGGGTGTATGCCTACCTAGTATTTGTACTATAGTATTTTTAACTAGTATTTTTATTTCATGAACACCACGAGTACACATATATTGAAAAATATTTGGTAGGCCCCACGGCAAGGACCATGCCCGGGTCGACGGCGTGTCGTGTTTCAACCGCACTTTAAAGAGCAAACGCCTTCTGGGGTCGCGGGACTGTCTAAACAGTAAGGTAACAGTGACCATGGAAAGTAAAGGGCTAAAGTTGAAGGAAAACCGTAAAAGATTTGTTTTTCCGCATGCCCCATAAACGGACTTTAAAGATAATCATCAGTCTTTATAGGAATTGCATCAGTTCATCAATATAAAAAAGTGGGAAGACTTGTAAAAATGTTAATTGCAATGGTTTGCAATGCGGCTGTCAGGAATGTAATCAAACCAGATAAGGATCTTGTAGCTGACACGACATAAATGCTTCTGATTTTATCGGATCAAGTAATCGATCGATATAATTTATTGGTAGTTAGTATTAAAACGCCCACGTCAACGGACGTCGCAAGACGATCTCCGGCCACCGTAGGCGGGCATGCGAGTGGCGAGTAAAGGGCAACTCGCTGTCCCACCATGGACCATGCCCGGGTCGATGGCGCGTCGTGTTCCACGCGTGTTTCAAAGAGCGTCATCATAATGACGGGGCCCCCTCTAAGAGGGCCAAAGCCTGCCGGGGTCGCAGGACTTATTCCATCACTGTGACTCCGGACAAAAAGACACAAAGGGCTATTGAAGAACATCGTGGATTTTAGTCAGTACAAGGGTACAAGTCTGACAGTCCCGCCCTGCCCGGGGTACTCATTTGATGAATTTACCACGCAAAAAAAATTGTATGACCTAGAGATAATTGTTCCGATTCTGGCTGTATTTATGCATGTCAGTTTAAATGTTTGTAAATGCACCCAAGATGACCGTGGGGCTGTCTTATCAGGTAACCGTGACCCTGTAACGTAAAAGGCTATTAAAGGATCCCTGCGGATTTTAGGATATTAGTTAGTGCAACTCTGACATTCTGTCTTGTCCCGCCGTAGGTGGGAGGACTTATTTGATGATATTATTATGTCACAATTTAAAAAAACGCACCCGAGGTACAGGAGAAATTCCTAGTGTGGAAAAACGTTAATAAAAAATATATTCGAATGTACGACCACATTTCGTTATTATTATTTAATTTTTTTTTCTACATTGAATTTGTAACGACAATACCGCTTAACTCCACTTTTCCGGTAAGTAATTATGTACCTACATGATTGATTGACATAAATTATTTGAAAAATCTATGTTATCAAGATGACGGAATAGTAGATTGTTATACAAGGGTGGAAAGAAATCAATTCCCATACGAGGTATTTAGACGCACGAGCGAAGCGAGGGCGGCTATAGTCCGAGTGGGAATTGATGACTTTCACCCGTGTTAAACACTCTACTTTTCATTTCAAATATAAGGAAAGTAAAAAATATTCTTTTTTATTTAAATTTCAAATATGGAACACACCGCCCGCGTCACCGCCGCGGGCCTTCCCACTTTAATAGGTATCTTTTTTTTTTTATTCACATTGGCCGTATACACTCACAAGACCGCAGCATTTTTTTTTAATCGATATTTTTCTTAATTATGTAAAAACGAGATGAAAACCCGGCTTCGCTCGGGTGAAACGTGTGCCATACATAATACACATTTAGGTACTAAATGTAGGTGTCACGGTAACTCATAAGTTTATAGGTTATTCTAAGGAGGTTTAGTAACTACATAATACACCACATGACACTGGCCGAAAATAAAGAAAAAAATAAAATCTTCTCAACATGATAACTGATATCAAAAATGGCGGCTGCGATCTCTCTGGTCAGAAAATCATTAGAAATTTACAAAATACTCGACTATCCGAATTTTGCGGATATATGTTGTCGACTCGAAATCTTTATTTTTTAATGTTTTATTATTCTGGTTAGCTTTCGATCGAGTCCGTAGCCCTACGAAATTATTAATATAGAAAATTATAGCCGACTCAATAACCAATTTTGGTTCTATTTTTAAAATTCATTCCCGCCCTAGGGAGGGAAGCAATTACTATGAGTCTTTCCCGCCCAAGGGAGGGAAGCATCGTTTTCGACCCGCTGCTTAGATCAAACAAACACTACTTTCCGAGTATGAGAAATGAAAAAATATTACTTGATTGTAATAAAAACAATAATTGTTGGTGTTGACACGATGGTATATTATGATTATCTTTCAACAATCATGATTGAAAAACTATTAATTGATTCATTACCGTCCATCATTATGTCACTTTGTTCGACAGCAAACAAGAGCTTTAATAAAAAATCTGACGGATTATAATCCTAAGAAAATTGTTATCTTTTTATCAAAGTCATTATAGAAAAGTCCTCTTGAAAATTCATTATGATATTCTGTTCTTTTCCTTTCAATCTTAATAGATACAACAGAATATCAGCATTTAACAAAAAGCGACGCACCCAGTTCATCATCATATCATCAGCATCATCATCATCATCATCATCATCATCATCATCATAATATCACCATCATCATCATATAAGCCGTAAGACGTCCATTGCTGAACATAGTGACATAGGCCTGTCCCTTACCCTTCTCCCACAACCCAGTTAGTTCTGGATAATGATAATGGCGAATAGTATAGACGCCAGCACATCAACCTAACTCCATATTTCCTTAAATAGGTTTTCAACTTTATCACAATAATGGAAGGCTAATGTTCAATTGGTAAAATTTGAAAGATTCGGGTAGGTTGACCTGCTGGCGTCTGTACGGCATACCTCGGCAAGGACGCTTGTCAAATTTTCGGGGCACTACCTATAACTACTGTCCAAAACCTACAAATCACACTGACAGGACCAACGCTTCAAGACGCGCAGGAAACTCGGCGTATATTTCTTGAGGTGTTGGCATTTTTGGAATCCACCAAATGGTGTAATGGGCCACCCCTGGCAATGGTAAAATGGGTGTTAGGCCTCACGACCACCAACCTGTCAGAGTCTGGCGCTAAATTGGTCTTACGTTCGTTGTTCTGTCAATGCACTGGCCTCATCTTCCGGGCTTGATTAAAGCCAAGAGCAAATCCATAAAAAACAAATCGCCGATTTCATCCATCCACAGACAAGCCTTGGCAAGCACAGTTTCACATTGAATATTGATTCTTGACGCTATTATTATGTATTTAGCTATCGCTTATATAGACCTTTACCAGATTATTTATATTCCCTAAACTACGGGTATGGGGGCAGAAGATTAGTGGCCTGCCAATTTTATGTAACGTATGCCTTCCGAATATCCTCAAGGGAAGTACCTTATTTCAGGCGGTATCATAAACTCACAATTTACGTTATTGCAGGACGAAAAACTATTTTTATGGAGGATAAATAAACGGCATGAATAGTGGGGAACAGCGTAAAAACTTCCTTATACTTAGATGAAAAATCAAAACGTTCGCTTTCGAACGACTACACCAAATTGGATCATTCTTCTTTTTTTGTTCTTTATGGTCAGGACTAGATTTTTATTAAAGGAAATATTCTCGGATAAACTACCAATAAGTCGAAATTTAAATCTATGCTTAACGAATCTGGCTCGTAAAGGGATTTATTAAACAGGCGTTCTATCAAATAGAAGGCAAAACCTCGGGGGTAATCCAAGGTTTCAATTCATATCTTCGATGATATATGTAAAACAGATCTCTCTGGGTGACCGAATCAGTAACGACATGATCCATGGCTCAAATAAGAAAGCTAAAGTGGCAACGGTCCGGCTATTTTAGCCATAGAACCGAGGAGATGAGTTAGGATAGTCTGGTTCTTGAGCATACATTATCAATATTTTGCCGTCCACTGCAACTGCATACCTTAGGCCAAGAAGAGTCACGATCTATGCAGGGTGGTTTGTAGCAACCTGATGAGACCCCTTGGACTGAGGGTATCCCACCTCACACCAGCCGATTCATTTTCTCCACTCAAGAACATGTATGCTAAAGTGCAAGTGGGCCGGCCATGTCCGTCGACGGATAGACGGTAGATGGAGCATACATGTGCTAGAGTGGAGACCGCGAATTGGCAAACGGCCTGCGGCCAGATGGGTCGATGATTTGAAGAATGTGGCTGGCAGCGGATGGATGCGGACTACCCATTGCAGGACCGGAGGGTTGGTGCTCTTTGGGCGCCTACCGTTCATCAGTGGACGGCAAAAGGTCTGATCTATGAGATTCTTGATAAGCCAGTTGATGATTGATATAAAAAACGCATACAGAACAAATTTATAAGGTTTTTGTATTTGAAACTTTAAGGGGTCTACCCCTTCTATCCGTTGATGTACCCAACCTTGTTCGTAATCGGCATGGTTGGGTACAACAAGCTGGAGACAAGAAGGGACCTGGCTGTTACCACGTACATTTTTAAGCTGTTGCGCGGTAAAACGTTTAATGCTGGTGTTTTGAGGGAGATATGTCTGAATGTGCCTGATAAGTACGCATTGAGACGCCGACGGCCACGGTTGTTAGCAGTGCCACGCGCACCAACTAACCTGCTCAGTAAAGCGCCCCTAACGCGAGCCTTGCACACACTGAATGACACTGCCGATAGGATAGATTTATTTAATTGCTCTCTGAATGAATTCACAAAGGTAACATTGTTTGTATTATGTTATGCTAATTTATAACTACTACTTTTATGTTGTTATGTTGAATTAGTTATGTGTTATCAAATTGTAATTTAGTATTAAACGAAGGCAGTAATGCTCGTGAAGGAGGCGGCGGGCCGCGAGAGAGAGAGGACAGCGTCCTCCCTCCGCCCCAACCGCAGTGGTGTACGCCCACGGCGCCGTACGTCGCAAGACGATTTCTCCGGCCACCGTAGGCGCGGGCATGCGGACAGCGAGTAAAGGGCAACTCGCTGTCCGACCATGGACCATGCCCGGGTCGACGGCGCGTCGTGTTCCACGCGCGCCTCAAAGAGCTGTCAGAAAAAATGACGGGGCCCCCTCTCAGAGGGCCAAAGCCTGCCGGGGTCGCGGGATTTATTTCTATTACCGTGACCCCGGAACATAAAGGGCTACTGAAGGACACCGTGGATTTTAGTCAGTACAAGTCTGACAGTACCTCCCGCCCTGCCCGGGGTTGGAGGTCTCATTTGATGATTTTACCACGATAAAAACAAAAAAAAAAAAAAAAAAAAAAGTATTAAACGAAAGATCACGCTAACGCATTAGGATTATTAGTCCGGTCAATTTAGACATTCGAAGTTACATAAAGTCCCAACAAGCTGGATTTTTGTGAAGTTGTTCAAAACATAATTATAAACAATGTCTGAAAGTTCCCCATCATTCCCCTGTAAGGAAAAAAAATAATTCAAGGTCAAAGGTCTAAAAAATGAGATTTTCGCGATTTTCAGCAAAACGGTAAGTTTTATCATAAAAGTACCTCAGACAAAAATTGTAGATCATAAAGGATATTGGGAAAAAGTGGGCCCACCTCTCAATAGGAATAAGATACATATGAATGAATAGGTATTTTTATGCTGAATAAAACTCAGTATTACGACTAAGATCAAAAGTCTGTACTTTCGGAGTTATCTATAAAAATTAAAGATCAGGGTACGGTCGTAAGACTCTCCTACAGCCTAAATCGCTAAACGTAAAAACATGTTTTTTTTTTTACTTTAATTACAGTTTATTATGTAAGTGGCCACTAAGAAGGGATTTTGCGAAAATCTACCTATTAAGGGTTGAAAGGGGGCGAAAACCTTTGTATGCAAAATCTTATTCCTTGGGTTTATAAACTTGAAACTTAGCATGAATACGAGGATAAGTAAATGAAAATGATTGGCGTCATTAGTTTTTTAAAACTACCCTCCATTGGTGATTTAGATGGTGTTAAAGTTTGTATGGGACATTGATAATGCGTGAGCCCATGAATATGAAACTCAGTATATAGAAAGACGATAAAAAATAATTAAATACGTATTTTAGGATTTTTCGAAAATCGCCCCCCAAGTTGGTGAAAAGGAGTAATAAGGTTTTAACGGAAGGATTTTACTGCTTGCTTCGATGAGCTCAAAACTTGGCATACATTATCTCTTAATCAATTAAACGATGCGTATTTATCTATTTTTAAAAAGCCAACCCCTAATAGTGTGAAAATCGCAAAACTCTTTTTCTTTTAGTAATTGATTAAAGTTATTTTAATTAATTTTTCCTTGAAGGGTTGTTAGTGGGTTAACGAACTAAATCTTTTTAAACCCAAATTCAAATGAAGTGACACGGTACGTATTTAGATTTTCCAAAAGTATCCCATAAAGAGTGTTGCAGGAAGTTAAAATTCACGAATGTGAAGTTCGAAATACGTACGGACGAAGTTGCGGGCGGAGTGCTAGTACACACGGCTACACATCAAGCTATGCAAAACCTGTATTAGCTGACCGTTCATTGTATGTGAAATTCGCAAGAAGCGAGACCAAGACAAACTCGTTTTGTATAGCTTGATGTGTAGCCGTGAGTACTAGGTACCATAAATTATCCCGATCTAAGCAATTAATGATCGTAGTTTAATTCATTTTGAGATAAACATTACCCGGACGCATGACGCTCCACCCAAGGTGGGTTGGGAGGACACATTTGATATATTATGTTCTCGGGAATGTTTTCCTATCTGAGAATTTAAGAGAACTTAAAACCGGAAATGTATTCTTTACGTTTATACAACACCGAAGTTATAGCGATTTGCGAAAAAAAAACGAGCTTACCCTAGAGCCAGCAGCCGCTTATGATGAATAACATGGGGTGGATTGTTAGTAAGTAGGAGTCGTACAGTCCCTTCTGCTCCACACAGAGGGGGGACACGTTTAATGTAATTATCACGCCAATCGAGTTTTCTTCTAAAAATAATATATGCAGCCAGGACACTGCAAGTATGACTGACTCAGAGACTCAAACGTCTTTACCGACTAGGCGCCACATCTGTACTTTTTATAATTTTGTATTAATCCCGGCACGGCACAGCTTGTCTCCGTTCCGCTCCAGTGGAACCGCAGCCTTAGTCATTCAGCTCGTACACTAACAATATCAACATTCTAAATTCAAATCACTTTCACTCTAAATAAGGATGTTCACGAAGAATATAACCCTTTTTTAATTATATGTTAAACAAATAAAATGTTAGACGAGACAACTTTAATACCTCATATCTCCGAAAGTACTAACGTTAGACCATATGTTTGTTAGCAAGAAATGTTCCCCTTAAAGAGCCCTATCCAACGGTATATAACATGTTACTATTGAAGGGTGGGCCATCATACATCTGTACTTTTTATAATTTCGTATTAATCCCGGCACGGCACAGCTTGTCTCCGTTCCGCTCCAGTGGAACCGCAGCCTTAGTCATTCAGCTCGTACACTAACAATATCAACATTCTAAATTCAAATCACTTTCACTCTAAACAAGGATGTTCACGAAGAATATAGCCCTTTTTATAAAATGTGATACAAATAAAATGTTAGACGAGATAACTTTAAGACCTCATATCTCCGAAAGTACTAACGTTAGACCATATGTTTATTAGCAAGTAATGTTCCCCTTAAAGAGCCCTATCCAACGGTATATAACATGTTACTATTGAAGGGTGGGCCCAAATCCCATACATCGATTTCCCAATGTCCTTTATCTATAAAAAATGTATCAATACTTTTTTCTTACGAGGCACCGTTTCTGAGATATAACGATTCTAAAAGTTATAAAAGTTGTTATCGTCATAATATGCATGAGTACGCCACGTATATACATCTAGAGTTGCTGATGTATTGATTATTGAAACAGCAATAGAGCAATTCAATTTGACAAATACAACTATTGTTGTTGGTGAAGATGTTGACTTACTTGTATTACTCACTGCTCGAACGCCAACTGAAAAAACTATTTTTTCTTAAAACCAGGAAAAGCTCAGCATCAATCAGATACTATTTTTACACGCAATAACTGGCTGTGATACGACATCTGCATTTTACAGGCGGGGTAAAACAGCAGTTTTCAAAATGTTTGAAAAACAAGATTTAATTCAATGTGCTGAAGTTTTTAAAAAAAGTGATTCAACTCAACAAGAAGTTATTACCAACGGCATCCGCTTTCTTCTTTCTATGTACGGAGCTCCTAAAAAAACTACCTGTTTAGATAAACATCGATATGCATGTTTCGTTAAAAATACTAAAAATAAAAAACAAGTTCAATTAGCTTGTCTTCCTCCAACTTCAGTTGCTGCTCACCAACATCTTTAATATTACCAAGTTTAAGTGTGGCTTGGTTATCAGCTAGACCCTACAGACTGGGGTTGGAAGTTGGTCAACAATATATAGAGCCAGTACAAGCTTTACTTCCACCTGCGCCGGAAAAACTGCTGAACATTATTTTTTGCAACTGCAAAAAGGGATGCAGTGCTAAATGTGGTTGCAAAAAAGTCGGACTGTCTTGTTCTTTGGCATGCACAAATTGTCAAGGCCGGTCGTGCTCTAATATTGAATCACAAACAATGGAGGATTCGTTTGACTCCGACGAAGTATCATGCGATACATCGCTATTGACGCAATTTACTTGCATCCAAAATGAAGATGAAGAAGAAGCAGGAGAAGAAGAACAAGAAGAAGATCAAGAAGAAGAACAAGAAGAAGATCAAGAAGAAGAACAAGAATTTGAAACTTACGAATAAGACGAATAAACTTCAACACTTTTTTTTTCATTTACATCGCTTTTATCTTTCCCAATCTTTGAAAATTTCCGTTATTTTGCCATAGTTTTACATGAAACAGGATCACAACTGACCCGTGCAGTAGGCCTACTGGGGAAACCACGTTAACAAAAACGCGCTAAGTACACTACCTCATAGGTGGCGTGGAAACGAGTGCATATTATGACGATAACAACTTTTATAACTTTTAGAATCATTATATCTCAGAAACGGTGGCTCGTAAGAAAAAAGTATTGATACATTTTTTATAGATAATTTTATGATCTACAATTTTTGTCTGAGGTACTTTTATGATACCGTTTTGCTGAAAATCGCGAAAAACTCATTTTTTAGACCTTTGACCTTGAATATTTTTTTTTCCTTACAGGGGAATGATGGGGAACTTTCAGACATTGTTTATAATTATGTTTTGAACAACTTCACAAAAATCCAGCTTGTTGGGACTTTATGTAACTTTACTCTCATTTTTTGGTCTAAATTGACCGGACTATATTGCCTGTAATGATAGATGTGTTTGTGATAAAAAAATAAAATAGATAAATAATACAGTTTATAAATAGCCATAGTTAGATATTTTTCTTTTAATTGTGTCTTATTTTACTGTTGTAACTATTTCAAGTGCCTCTTCTTTTGAGCCTAAGGTTGACAGGTAGGTAATGCCTTTCGGCATTAAGTCCACATTATGTATCAATGTGGACCAATTTACGTAAAAGTATACATTAATTAATTATCACGTGGATTACTCAGATGATGATGATGGATGATGACAGATGCGCGTCATCACAATTAAAACAAATAAGTGGTTTGATATAGGATACCCATAAATTACGATTTATAGGTACGCAATAAATATCTATTTTCACACATGTGCAATGATAAATTATACTTGTGCTCATATTTATTTATTCCTCTTGTAATGTTGGTAATTACAGTACAATTGTCAATTGCTCTATGCGATTATTAAACACTAGCTTTTGCCAGCGGCTTGGCCTGTAGGTTGAATTAATTTTAAATGAAACCTAAAATGAAAAGAAAGAAAAACACTTATTTAAAACAATTTGAAATGTATGTTTTACAAAATTAAAAAGAAAAAAAAACTGTTCTTTGCCAACCCTGAAAAGTCAAAATGTCAAACATGACTGTGACAAACAAAAATGTCAAAAGCACTTAACCCTGCTCCGCTACATGCTCAAAAGCATAATCATACCAAAGTTCACTTGACGTCTTGTTAGACAGCGTTAAACGTCAGCGAATAAATTTCCGGACGTCAATGTAATGGCTACTACCGTGATACACCAGTTTCCACGGTCAAGGTTGAGCAATTAAGAAAAACCAGTAACAATTATTATTACGTCTCAACTGACAATATTGTGGACATTAAAAGAATAATGTATTATTAACCGAGTTTGCAATACGTATTCATCACTACCGTATTAACAACAAAACCGTGACCTTACGCAATATTGTTTGTAGCTGCTGGGAATAATTTAAGTATTTTATTCATCATCATCATCATCAGCCGGAAGACGTCCACTGCTGAACATAGGCCTCCCCCTTTGACCGCCACGCCGAACGACAATTCGCCACTTGCATCCATAGTATTTTATAATTTTAACATAATAAAATTGGGAATCAATGTATGGAGAGAAAATGTTTCAGAACAATCAAATGGGCCATATTTGATCTGTTTTTACAAACCGATTTTTTTTATTTTTACTTTGATCCCATTTTAATTCGGAGCCGTTTTGGCGGGAGTAGTTTTGGCGCGCCTGGGAATAAGATTTCTGATTGGCTCTCAAGACATAATACAACGTGTAACAACAACTTCTCGTGGGGTAACTCATCCCATGTTACTGAACCATTTTTGTTCGCTTTTGGTGTTACGCGTTGTATACTGACTATAAGTAGGTATTTACCTGAAATCGTAAACTGCTCCATAAATCCTCTTCATGCATCTCAGAAGACGTGACAGATTGTCTTTTCTGCATATCGATCCTCCCTTCGGTATGTGGTTCATGAACTGAAAACATTATCTTACATTAAATTGCCATTAAAATATTGAAAGACGATAATAAAAATAATTTACGTTGTAAAAAATTTACGACCAAAAATACGGTAGAGTTTTAAGGGTTAAACAATTTTCAATTTTTAACATTTGTTTTTAAATACGATGCAATTTATTAAAACAGTGAAGAAAAACATCGCAAATCGTGCCTGGTGGCAAAATTGGGAATATTGCCACCAGGCACATCACTAAGCCCAGTCCTTCCCCAGAGAGGAAGCCTGTGTTCCAGCCGTGGGAACATTATAGGCTGATTATGCTATACAATGATAGATTGAAAATAATGCTAAGTTAGCCTTTAGTTATTCAAATATAAGAACAAATGACATCAGTTACTTTTAATGTAGCATCGTAGAGTAAAACATTTGGGTCGCAAACATCATCCATTTCATGTCTAGACAAATATTTTAACATTAGTACAACGACATTTTGTGTCTCTGTTGTTCTATAATAATCATAATTCAGTGTCAACTAATTTCATAAAAGTTTCCCTTCAAAATAACTTCGTCTTTATTGCTCATTTGTTCAATTAAATTATGACTTTGTCGATTTTAACCACGGAAATTGTAATTTGAAATTAAATTAACATAACGACACGACACGCCTGTCATTCCTTAAAGTTAGGAAAATGTGTATGTATAGGACACCCAAACTCTATCAGTAATTGGGCCGAACTTATTCACTCTAAATCACCCAACTCCGTATAAGTCATGATACATGATACGGCATGAGGTTGCAAGTTCAAACTCAAGCAACTACCACGTGAAAAAGTGTAACTTTTTGAATTCATGTAAACTTTATTTCATCTTGGAAATATCTAAAATAGCCTGCGTCGCGTATCGCGTAAAGTAAATTCAATCGGCAAGAAGAGTTGCGATTGTCTAACTGGTAAGGCGTCTGTAATACTCTGATTTTTTATTTCCCAAAAAAGAGCTCTAGCTATATGTTGTTTAATTTAACAGATGTTTAGTTGCTTGGTCGCGTGTTGCAATCACAACAGCGTCAATCACAGCACTGCAACCGGCCATCAGCTCGACAATTATAAGTACGAATTTACAAAGCAGACAGCCGAAACGCTGCACACTTCCAGTCTGGACGGACTTTTAATCCTTTTGAAACGTTAATTATAAAGTAAGCTAATATAGATCATGGGCCGTTGTATGACGTTCTACTTATATCTCGTAAAAGCACAGCTCATCTAAGGCAAGCAAACGATCAACAATCCATAGGTAAACGCTAGTAAATAAGTATAACAACTGTTAACCTGCCAGTCTCCCAGGGTCTTGTAGCTGGCTGCAGGGAAGGCGCTGGTCTTCCACCACAGATTCCATCGCTCCTCCAAGCCGGAGTGGTACCCAGGGTACATTCGCCATCCACGTTCTGCGCATACCTGACAAACAAGACCAATCAGTAATTTCTGGCATTTGTATCAAGAAGCCCTTTATTTTAGGGAGTGACCGAAATTGAAATTTTTCATGTCAATCTTCTTCTATTTTTTTTATGTGGTAAAATCATCAAATGAGTCCTCCCATTCGGGGTGGAGAAGAAGGGTCTGTAAGACTGACTGTCTAAAATCCACCGTCTTCCTTCACGGTCACGGTTACCCTTTTGCCAGATTTTTGATCCTCTGTCCCGTCAGATTGCGGAGGAGTAAGTAGGTTGATCTTTCTGAGGGTTTCCTTATGGTTTGCATCCAGCATATGACGACATTTGATATTAAAAGAGATATATTTAGCTATAGGCTGTGTTCCTACGGGCATGTTCAAATTGCTATGAAGCGGTATTAATTTTTCTATAGGTACAGACCAGTATAGTAAGTAATTCATGAAATAATTTGCGTAATGACACTCTGAAACAAGCAGTTAGTGGAAACAGCATTTTATTTGTCATTAATTATAAATAAATATCAACATAAAAGTGGTCAACTCTTTGTCATATAATAATGTTAATACGAATTGAAATAATTGGCGCAATTATCGACAGTAAATAATCATAGGATAGGTATAATGTGTACAGCATGTAATAAAAATATTTTTTTAATAAATAAGTTATAAAAAATATGATTCTACTTCATGGAACCAACTGTTTACATACAACTGGAACTAGTTAGTGCTAAACAAACTAATTACTTGCATATCTTTGAGTTGGACTTATGGACTAGTTTAAAACTAATAGGTAATTATGTCAATGACATAATAGCGTGTAATTATAGCTCTAATAATACATAATACTATAGTTGTAGTAAGTAGTAGTAAACAGAGGTTTATACACCTAGTTTAAGACCTAAGGCGAAACTACACTATAAGCATAAAATGTTTAGCTTACGTCAAGTTTTATTTACAACTTATTGATAAATATCACACAAGAGTAACAAAACTAATTAAAACTGCTACTTGAATTGACATTTTACAACTCATTTTATTTAATTACTAGTTATTAACTACATAATAACTTAAAGCTAAATCATTACCTACTGTGCATTTGTCATCTAAGAAACTACATATTTCCTTAAAAGTTATACGTGATACCTTGACCAGCAAGCCAGGTCCGGATCCGCTGTCATTGAGTCTGAATATAAAAGGCTCATCATCATCAAAGCTGGCGTCCATTCTTCAGCACAAGCCTAGAAACATGTCTTATTATTTTTCAAAATTGGACATGAGGAACATTTCTTATTCATATCAGCCGCGATACATCTCTTCAATGGGATTTACTCGTGTATGTGAACGCGTGAATCGCATGTCAGCTTATCATCGCATCGCTATCGTAATAATATTGGCTCGACTCGTGGTATCGTTCGAGACACGTTTAGTTGGGCGAGCGTGCGGTTCGACGCGGTTCGACGCGGGTCGACTGGCGCACTCCGCCGCCCACCCTATACTGTCTCCGATTCTCTAACTTTGTTAGGTTGCAAGCTGATGCCCAACCCCCAGTGATTTATTAACCCCTGTTCGTGACACGAGACTCCTGTAAAAAGCAACGTAACTACGATAATGCATTTTGTTAGTATAATGACGCGTCGCTTTTTATAAATTTAACCGAACAAGTTTGAAAGTTGAATAACGTTTTTGATCAATGCGTCACATTGGTTATATTTTTATACAGTTGCGATTGCAAACGACTGATTTTTATGAGATTTTGATTTAAGTAATTTGTTTTTATGGGCATGCTTTTTTAACATTGAAATTCGAATCACTAATCAAAATATCATTAAAAATCCTTATAGCATTGTTGTTCAGTAAAGAATTTAATGGGGTTGTCTCGCGTGATGGTAGACAGCAGGCAGTCATCAATGTCATGTCAATAAATTAAAATTGGCAGATGTTTATTTATAAGTTTTTAAAGGTTCATAATCATGTTACGACTTAACTTTTCCTTTTACTTACAAGTTCAACACAGACAACTTTCCCGCGACTAGAAGTGCCCATTTTAATTGCATGCATTACCTTTAATGCCTTGTAGACGCTAAATGAAACTCTAATATCGGCTATAAAAGAGCTTGTACTCTATAATTAAATTCTATAAAACTTTAAATTGAAACTCCTGCCGCTTCCTGTAACCCAGTTTTACGGTAAACAGTTTGCGTGATACAGGTTGTTACAATATAAAATGCTCGCTTTAAAAACCTACAGGCCGTTGTCAGTTGTCATTCACTTCTTTTTTCATTCGCCTTTGCATAAAAAGGGCAAAATATTTCAATAAACAAGTTACTAAGGCTACGTTTGCGTGTCGTGACACAACTGCCACTTAACTGTAAACATAATTAAACAAAAACTTAAATAGATCATTTAAATTAATTTATCTCGATAACAATGTAAGTACAATGTGCCGTTGTAAAAAATTAAACGTGCAAAAAGTATGTGCGAATACAATGACCTACATAATTATGTATTTAATAATCTACTACCTGATAATTACAATATAATGGACGTTAATGAACGTATATCTTACTGAGGGTACGTATCAAAATCCCGAAAGTTCATAATACCTATGTTTGAAATACCGACGTCCGAAACACCGAAATTCAAAATACCGAAAGTTCATAATACCTATGTTTGAAATATCGACGTCCAAAACACCGAAATTCAAAATACCGAAAGTTTTAAATGCCGATAGTCGTTATGTTTTTGATCAAAAACCTCGGTTTTTGGAGGAGCAAGTCGACGGAGCCCCGCTCCGCGGGGCTCCTACTTCTGCGTGGTTAATAAAAAATAACCACGAAGAGGATGGCGGGGTCTTTCAGACCCCGCCATCCTCTTCTAACCTAAATTGTCCTAGTCGGGGTGCCAGCAAGTCCCGAGGTTAGACCTAGTGTAGTGGTTATTTTTTTTTAACCACGCAGAAGTAGGAGCCCCGCGGAGCGGGGCTCCGTCGACTTTCTCCTGTGAAGGAAATTTACGGCATTTTAAACTCCAGGTTTTTAAACTTCGGGATTTTAAACTTTCGGGCAAATGAACTTTCGAGATTTAAAACTTTCGACCAAACAACCATTCGGCGTTTCAATTTTCGGGATTCCGTCCATCGGTATTTTAAAATTCGGTCTTTTAAATTTCGGTATTTTAATACGTACCCCTTACTGAATATGACATAATTATTCAATTAATTATTTACGATTCCAAAGTAAATAAAATATCATGTTCGGAACCTTTTCATTTATTCTGTTGCAACATCGAGCTGTAAACATGTAGATAAGAGATACATGACTTCTAAACACGAAACTGACTTGCACAAGTCATTCTAAAATTAACGAACATTCCAAGTTTTGTATCGGTTACAAACCAATTACAGGACACGAAGGATCCGATGTTTTTGTTTTTTTTTTTTGTTGCGGGTAATACATCGATAAAAACATACCAACCAGAAATATACATAAAAATACCACAGATTGTACGTGAGTAAGGGTGCTCCCTCATTTCTCGACGTGGCATCGGCTAACATCGGTCAAAAAAGCCTTTATATCCACGTAATAAGGGTGTTACCAATACCATTCCCATCGGCTCGGCTCGGACGACGACGGCGTAACGAGCTGTTTGCAACAGATGATCGGCGATAGTTACAGTAGTGTGGTGATACGCACTCGGCTTAAGCCGATTCCGCGTCGATATATGTGGGAGCATCCTAAGGAATTAGTACATTCTACTCGGGCGAAGCTATGCCCTTTCCTACCTTCTTCGTGTAATTTCCAGTCTTTACACAAGACGTTTTTTTATGCGCTGACGACGAGCGTAGACTGCAGTCAGAACGCTGAGTAATGGCTAAACTGAAATCCTTCACACACGATACTTGCGTTTGCTAAAAGCGCGCTGATCCATCACTATAGAGGCGCGTTGCAAAAATTTCGCAATGAATAAACGTGGTGTGCAAAGGCTTTTCAAACCTACCTATAAGATTATTTATGTAGACCTTAAAATATCACTCAGGATGACTAAAAATAAATAGTAGTGTAATAACAAAACGTTACTTAAGTAAGGCCGTTGACTCAAACTGAAGCTGATAATATATAAATAGCAGCAAGTATATAATAGTGAAGATACTGAACTAGACCAATAAATATTTAAATCTGAATTAGACGTCTGGTTTTCATATTTACAACAATCATAATCTATAATATTGTTTTGTCTATTAGAAATAAAAAACCCTTTATTTCTTTTCATTTTATTTAGTACGTAGCCACAAACTAGGAATTTCTCCTGTACCGTGGGTGTTTTACAAACATGCAAACACACACACGAACACCCAAACCCGGAGCAATTGAATTGAACCCGCCAATTGAATTATGGGAATTGAACCCGCGACATGTTGCGCAGCAGTTGATCACTCAACAACTGGCCCAACCGTGCCTTCTGAATCAGTCGGGTAAAAATAATTCTAGAGGTTTCTGATTTTTTTTCTTTTAACTACACATTCACGGGTGTCACGAATTACCGTCACCCCGGAACGTAAAGGGCTATTGAACGACACCGTGGATTTTAGACAGTACGAGTCTGACAGTCCCTCCCACTCTGCCCTGGTTGGGATGACTAATTTGATGATTTTACAAAGCTAAAAAAAGTACATATTCTAGAAGCAAAGGTACCTAAAAGACCGGAACCGGTAACCGGAAGACGCAGCGTAGGTAGGCCTCCTACTAGGTGGACCGACGACATCGTGAGAGTCGCGGGCAACCGATGGATGCAAGTGGCGAATTGTCGTTCGGCGTGGCGGTCTAAGGGGGAGGCCTATGTACAGCAGTGGACGTCTTCCGGCTGATGATGATGATGATGAAAGGTACCTAATTTCTAAAAGCTACTAACTTTGTCTCATGTAGATCACAGAATCAAGGTTGCTAAGAAAAAAATATATATTTATCAGGCCATTAATCTTTCAAAAAAAAAAGGAAACTGTTAAAGTTGCGTTGCTGCAACTGTTTAATAGGGGGCGATCCTTTAGTCATCAACCCGGTACAAATCCACGCTCAAGTCATAACACAACTCTTTATCTAACCAGGGAATCGTACACTGTCCTCATGCACCCATTGCAATTGAGATGCCCACGGTATCGGACATCGCGAGACGATTTCCTGCCACCGCCGTAGGGCATGTGGACGGCGAGTAACGGGCGTCTCGCCGCCCATCCGTATGCCCAGGTCGGCGACGCATCGTGTTCCACGCGAGCCACAAAGAGCTGCCAGCAACATGACGGGGCCCACCTTGGAGGGCCAAAACATATCAGGTACGCGAGGCTGTCTTATTACGTAACCGTGACCCTCGAACGTAAAGGGCTATTGAAAAAAAAAAACATTGCAAATAGAATAATATCGTAGTCCGCCTATGTACCACTGTTTGTACATGAAGCTTAAATAAATAAATAAATAATATCCTTAACGTATACCTGACATGTTTCATTGCTAAATTAATTAACCCTGATTCATAGTCCTACATAAGTCATAAAAAGTCTAACAGTTACGATTCAGCATTAAACTGATTCTAATGGCTTGGAATTCTATGTTTAGTGCAATTACTAGTCGAGCAATGGATTTTTGTCATTAAAATAAATGGTTGTGAAAGTTCGAAGGTCGGGGAAAAATGTTCGAACACAGTAGTGTAATGTAAGGGTGTAGTTACACTACCCAACTGTAACTTGAGAGTGCTTGAGATCTACAGTTTTGAATTTGCTGTATCAATGATTCTCTGTATTTGTAGGGTTCTGTATAGTCTCAAAATAAAACAGAACCCATAAAGGATTACTTGGTTGTCTGCCTGTCCGTCTGTCAAGACAATTTTTTATCGTGTTAAAATCATCAAATGAGCCCCCCCGAGCCATGAAGGCGGGACGGCAGGGAGAGACAGACTCGTACTGACTAATTCCACGGTAATCTTTCAATAGTCCTTTACGTTCCACGGTCACATTCTGATAAGGCAGTCCCGCCACCCCGGCAGGATTTGGCCAGAGGGCCAACGATTGCTAGCGGGCCAAACAGGACAGACCCCCGGGCCCCAGGGCCCCGTCAGACCCCGCTGACAAGTCTTTGAAGCGTGCGAACAAGACGTGCCGTATCGACCCGAACATGGTCCATGATCAGAGGAGAGTCACTCATTACTCGCCGTCCGCATGACTCTTAACATAAGGAACGCGTGGAGGTATCAAGATTAAATTAATGAATACTCAAACCTGCAGCGTTTGAAGCTATCTTAATTTATTTTTGAAATAATCGATAAATTGGTGACTTTGAAGGGTTGTTTTTCTGAAACAGGGATCACGATTGGTTGGCTGGTATTTTCTTCCTATATTTGGTGGTGTTAATACAATGCTGATCACCAATTTTGAGCGGTTGCCTTTTGCGGAGAACTTTTATTTTTCGAAAACTGGAGACGTGTTTCTGGTGGTTACGATTCTATATAATTAATGTTATTACCTTACAAACAACCGTATTATTAGCCAGTTGCACCATAAAAGACCCAGTCCTCTCTGGGACATTGCGATCATACGAGAGGGATCTGTGTCATACCAAGGCGAAGGCCCTGATAACCTCTCGCCACCGGATTGCCTTTCCGACATGCTATTGCTAAGTAAAATACTTTTTTCTTTAGGGTTACATTAAAAAAAATAGAACTAACGCAATAAAATGTAATTTCTATAGTTTTGTTTGTCGTGTCGCCGAGCTCCTTGAGTAATGAGTCGAGCTACACGATAACCGACACATGCTAGCCCTGACTGGACTCTACTGGACAGGTCTTCAAAAGACCATCTCTGACACTCAGACACTATCCTGCATGGTCCTCGTATGACCCGAGCAAAACAATGTCTGGACTTTAAAAGAGACTGTGACCTCTGAGATTATTTCGTTTATTCTCAGAACAGTCAGGTACTAAACACCGGACTCTCTTATTTTGTAAAAAAGTCGTGTAAAAGTCTAATTAGGTACATAAATAAAAATCATTTTATGATTTCCATTATCATTTCATTTCAATAAGCTTTACCAATAGATACCGCAATATCTGAGCGATTGGACTGCTGCGCAGCGTGTAGCTGGTTCGATTCCCGCATGGAACAAATATTTGTTTGACCTTCAAATACTTGTTCCGGGTCTGGGTGTCTGTGTTTGTGAATTTCTATGTTTGTAAAGAAAGCTGTTCCTAATGTCGGGGGGGGGGGGGGGGGGGGGGCAACGTTAAAAAAAAAATAAGAACTTCTAGTCTCCAATGTGAAAACCCCTTTATAAGCTTTTAAAAATAACGAACCACATAATTTAACAAGGAAATAGCTACAGTAATAGATGCTATGGACGCACGATCATCGGGAAAGTGCAAGGCCATTCTAGCGTGAGCAATTGTTCAACTATGAAACAAGTTCAGCTTACTTACCAGAAATTATTCAAATATCCTACAAATTCACAAGATTTGCAGACTTCAGAAGGTTGAAATCTTTTGGCTTTAGATCCTATTTTGAAAGAAACCCGAAACTTTTGACATTTAGAACTGTCTTCTTTTCTGTCAGTATAAAAAAAGGCTTTAAAAAATATATTATGGGTACTAGTAAAAGATTGCATCAGTCTGCATACAAGAAACTTCTTCCATAAAATTATTGTTTATGATTTGCGCATTTACCTTGGCATTAAGAGGGCTATCACACGTTTCCTTGTTTTTGTGCAAGGTTTTTAACCTGATTCTGGTTAGGATATGGCCACAAATAAAAAAAATATATATACTCGAGAAAGTTTGATTATTTCTGCGTGGAGTGTATTGAAAACATTTTTAGATTTGTTTACATACATGAGTAAAAACCTTGTCTCTGCAAAGGATGTTTCATAAAATTCTACTTTTTGTCATACTTTTGTATTGAATTACATAGAATGTATAATAGTAAAATAACATTTGAAAATGTCCATGGTACATCTGAAAGTTTATATTTGGAGTGTATTAATCAGATTTTTATTTTTCATTCAGAAATACACCAAAAATAATTCTGGAAAACAGGAAGAATTTGACATTTTTTCGTCCGAAATTATATTTTTTATCTATCAATATTTACTGAATATTCAATCAAAAAGTATTCAATAACTAAGTTTACTATGTTAGCTTGCATGAAAAAAATAATTAGCGCATTTAAAAGTAAACTAATAGTATAAAATAATTAAAATATGCAACGACAAAATTCAATATAAAACCAAGAGCGGTTTGTTCTTTGATTTAGACAGCGCGGAGCGCTCTCAGAGGGAGGATGTACCGCTCGCAACCATTTTGACATTAGTCACGTAATCATTAAAATTTAAAATACACGCCATCATTCATGACCTTTAGACGCGGCGCTAGTATCTTTGTCATAGCATCAAATTCCATATAAAAAATGAAGTACCTCTAATTTTCCGCAGGTCATGAGTGGTGGCCAGGAATATTTCCAATCGCCAAGAGTATAGCGCGACCAACCTTTTTTGATACAAGCTAATATTTTGAATTAATTTAATTCTGATCTGTTTGCAATGTAAACATATAAATGTGTTGATTGTATTTTCCCTATATTCGAATGTGGATATAATTCTAGATAATAAATGTAAATAATTCTGATAGCTTTCTTCTGAATTGGTAATTAAATGTAATTTCAGACTTGCCAACTTCCCAAACATTCCAGTTCATTTGTATAATACCTATAGCTCGCTGCGGACGCACAATACCACCGGCCATGCCCCTGGTGGTATGGCTTTTTAATACGTGGTAAAATCATCAAATCAGCACTTCTACCCAGGGAAGGACGGTAGGGACATTCAAACTTGTAATGACTAAAATCTACGGTGTCCTTCAATAACCCACTGCGATCCGGGGGCATAGATACTTGATAAGACAGTCCCGCGACGCCGGCAGGATTTGGCTCTCTAACGTGCGCCCCGAAAATCCGTGAAAAATTGATCTGTACCCCTAGCACGAGTTTTCACTTTTTTACTTTACAGTATTTACAGCGTTTCTTGTATGGAAAAATGGAACAGCGCCTTTGGTGTGCGAAGAAAGAACTAAGTTTTTCCTTGAAAATTGTCAATTTGAAATTGTCAAAGTTCCAGTTTACTTTACGTCTCAAATACTGAAAACTCGTGCTAAGGGTACTGATTGTTTCGAGGTAGCGGTTAACCCAGACATGTGCCAGTCTGCTATTATAGGAAGCCATAACTTGTAGAGGTGGAACGGATTAACTGTATCGCCGATTATATCATTGACTGCGCTGTTATTCTGATCCTTTGACGTCAAGTATCTAGGATTGCATAGCGATATGTGTGAGCAAAAGAGGTACAGGAACGCAACGTTCCTATATCTCTTTTGCTCACGTAAAGGCAATCGTTGTTCAGTCCCCCATCTTCCCCATAATTGACTATGGTGATATGTATTACTATGACCTGAATACGGATTTTCTCAAGAGACTTGAAAATTGGGATTAAAGTTTGTATGAAAATAATTTAATCTCACATGATTTACTTAAAACTTTCCACTGTACACCTATCAACAAAATGGATAAAAATTATTTATATATTTATTTATCACATGTTTCTTTGCCATTACCAATATCTTATAATCTAATGCGACAAAGTAACTTAAAATAAGCTTAACTAATCCTTACATGCTACACAGTATGTGGCCCTTGTGAACTCACTCAGTGTACAGTCGAATATACATATTATCTATGACCTCCGCCACCTTGTTGAGAGTGCTCAGCGCACGAGTCAGCGGTGCGCGCCCCAGCAGGTTAGTTCGCGCCCTCGGAACCTGGTGGTCTTAGGTAACGCGGCTTTCCTCTCCGTCACGTGTTCCACCTCCTACTTCGCTATCATGACTGCTTTGCATAAGGAGGTGACTACTTCTCATTCCGTCTCGCCCCGCAGATCGTGGCTTCGAACAATGCCGGGCGCTTTTAAACTGACTCAAGTGCATCGAGTTGGGATTTGGCCAACCTGTACCACTCCATGTACCAGACTTGAACATTATACAAGTTCATCAACTGTTCAGGCGTGAAGTACCGCTTGACTAGGATACCTAACTTTTTTGCAGCCAACTCAAAAAGTGGACTAATATTCGGGGTCGATGTTAACGGCACCCCAACAACGTAAAGATGGTCTGTAATTTTTTACGGTTGCACCTCAGAAAAATGGAACCGGGTCGGATTGGCTCTTTTTTTGCGGAAAAATTCACGTCTTAGCAGCATTGAAGTTCAAGCACTCAACCAGCCATGGTTCTTTCGCCTGATATTATTTTGTGAATTTTATTCATGAAAACAGGTATTACTCAGAACAAAACATACAAAAAAATAAGTTAGCATTCCAATAAATCGTAAAAATAAACGAAATTGAATGAAAAGTGAGAAATTACAGGAATGTGTCAGGTTTCATATTAAATAATAAAATCGAAAAAAATAACGTTTTCAATGTTCCAAAGAGTTTTTTTTAAATTTCTCTATGTTCTGGATTAAATAACAAACATTTTCTATGCCATTTCAATAGAAATCAGGTAAAAAGCCTAAGTGACCAACTGTAGCATCGTAATTCGAGCATAAGCGAATCTATGCACTGTTAGTCGCGATTGATCGTGGATGACCTACTATCCTACTATTTGCTATGCGAATGGAATAATGTGGAGTTGTACCACATTTTCTACGCAATTTTGAGAAGTTAGTACCTTCGTTAGGAAGTGTAACCTCAGTTTTGCGAGACAGAATAACCACCCCAGAGCACTTAATTTAGAGCTCACCGAAACATTCTGTTTCAAGAGTACACTCTGAAAGATCTGTCTTTATTAAAAAAGAAACCAGCAGTGACCCAGTATAAGAAACACTGAAGCCCAGTCAAAATAGTTTGAGTTTTTATGATCCGCGTAGTAGATTTATCGTTCTCTTTGCGTGATTTAACGAACATGATGGTCTTCTTGGGCCTTACTCAGTTTCTTCCTGGATCACGGCGTTTGGTGATATTACTCTTGTCTCTTGACACCAGTTTATAATATTTTAAAACACTGGTTGGGAATATTCGACCATAAAACCGACCTCTTCTGGCTATATCTCCTTATCTATGTCACCTTAATCACCGCAAGTGGCTCATTTTCGGCCCATAATTATGTCTTTAAATGGATGGCATAAATGACGGTTTGATGTTTAAGTCCAAGAAAAAGTTTAAAAAATTTTTAAACAACAAATCGTAAGTTCTAAATAATTTCAAAAATCTAATTAAATAAGTTATGAATTCCAGTTAGTCACAGGAAACAAAATGAACACTTGAAAGTTATCCTAACAAGATTATTTACTCGTATAGAATGGAATTGAATAATCTTTAAAATGCACACCTTCTAAATTACAAATATATCCAATTCGCAGTGTGACACAATGGGCGGTCTAATCGCTAAAATCGATCAGTATAAGAGTTATACTTGTTTAAAGTGTAATTTAATGAGTGGCCCTTATTTTATTTTGCTAGGTATACATTTATCATATTTTCCATTCGTAACTAAGAAAATAAGTAGTGTCTAGAAACCCGGGATCTCACTTTGTATATTCGAAAGAAAAGTGGCAAAAGCTCATGTTGTTTTCGTCCTGGTATACGAGGCGTAGCTGTGTTGATTGTGTTTTGTTTTTATGCGGGGGGCATCACGATGTCAAATTGACAGAAACTGTGTTCTTTCATTTTGTAATAGGGCTCTTAATATTTTATAGTTTTACAGGTTTCAAGTCAAATAAACTAAGTATTCAGAACAATTTGAGAGACATGAAATAGTTTAAAAACGATCATCATAAATTATTAAATAAAACCAACAAAAATTGTTAAAATTTAATTATAAAAAATACTTCCATAATAACCTGGTAGTAATACTAGAACGCAATACAAATAAAATTTTAATAAATATTTGCTAGTAGATAGGTACAGACAATATTAGCACATAAATCGGGTTATTTTAAGTTTGCCACAAAATTAATTTCCCACGAAAAAAGTATGAAAAAATTAGCCAAAGTTTTTTCTTTTTAATTTTTAATATTGTAAAATCGCCCCATTTCTTTTTTCGCGCAGGTAGCTGAACAATGAATAATAATATCCAGCTCATAACTACCGAAAACGAGGACACAATGTGGAATCTAAACAGTAAATACTAGGAGAACGGGATCAATACTTTTTTTCGTGGGGAATTAATTTTGTGGCGAATTTACAACAACCTCGTCTTTCTACCCCAATCTGTAAAATCTTACCAATGGAAATCATCAGTATTTTTTTAAGTTTTTTTTTATGCAATGCGTCTCTTGACTACTCTGCCAGTGTCATGTGGCGAAGTTAAATGGTTAGGCCGGTTGCCGTCTAAAAATAGAAAAGCAAATAAAAAAAGTTAAGCTGTCATTTTTCCCGCGCTTTTCAGTGTCATCATGAAGCTGCTGGAACCTTCTGTCTTCTCTCCAAAGCCAATTGGTACCCGTCAACAGCTCTCATCATTATATCTATTTTGACCCTGATCTTTGGTACAGGACCATCCTCTTTATCTTCCACTACTTTATAATGTCGTAGTATTGTTGACAACGCTGTTTTAATCGACATTAACCCGTATTGATAGCCTGTGAACAAAATAATTCAAATTATAACTTTTATCAAGATAAAGTTTCAATGTTGTCAAATAACTGATTGTAGGGCAACTTGTTACCTATAACAACTGCCATTTGTAGATCTTTTGAACTGAGTAAATATTATGGTAGTTGTTGAATGGTCACGCTTCCACAGACCAACTGAGGCAAGAGCTTTTAACCGCCAGACTTCATATCAATAGTCGTAGCCCCAGCGCCAGGCTACGAATCGATGAAATACAAGTGCCTCTCTTTCTCTTAAGCTCCGATTTGTAAAATATTATGGTGTACAATAAAAAGTACGATATGTGTCTATCTACACAAACGGAGATATAGAATAGATACAATAAAATCAAACAAAACAACAAAAATCGTGAATATTCTCTGTCGGGTATATCCGACTCTGGCGTAATGGGCCCGAAAATGTTTGTCGGATATATCCGACGTTGGTGGTTAAAAGGTTAAATAACGACCTCTGCAACTGTTACCGTCTTGTTACAAAAAGTTAAATTCTCTAAAACATTTGTTTACAAAAAGTGTTACTGCAAAACGAAACTAATAATGCCATTTTGCAGTTGACAGTTTTTTAAACAAGTGTTCAATAAGAGTAGAGTAAAGTTATAATAAGGTGGTTATGGTTTAACCATGCGCTTCTCGTATCACTCTCAAAACATCATTGGGCATAATTTATGTATCATTAAATCCACTTAGAAAACCATGCCAATGCTAAATCAATTTAATTATAACATAAACGGTTTACAGATATTTCCGGGTCTATCAAAATGGCGCAATACCTCGGATGTGTAGATAGGAAATTCCTTTTAAGACTGATAAAATGCAGCACGTGCACATAAAGATATGTGCATAAATACATAACAAACAACTATTAACTCTCAGTTAGTTACTGGAAGTAATTATAATAACGATTGAGATAGATATTGATCAGGGGTAGTCAACATTCGAGCCGTTATTACGCCCACGAATTCCGAGCCATTTAATCGGTCGCAAATAATTTAAACTATACTTGAGTTTTCAGTGCCGTTCTGAAACATGTTCAATCACAAGCAGCCGTCAAAGAAAAGGGATCAGGAATTCAAGTATTAGGTACCTACTCATGTATTAGGTACTTTGAATTAGTTGCAACAATTAAATGGCTCAGTCTCAGAATTGCAGTTTGTCATATTTATGATTGATAGTGGCATAATCAAAGTCTGTTTTAGTTAAAGCTTATATTAATCTCAGCCGAAGTATTTATCTTTCCTTCTTTTTCAACCTATATCCAGCAATTTTATTCAAAAATTTTCCACTATTTGTATTTGTTTTGTGTCATGAATGCCTACAAGACTATCTGTTGCTACAGAAGTTCGATTAGTCGCAACTATTAAAATTGTGGTTTTTTCAGACAACACTCACAAAATATCTGAAGTAACAAATAACCTTTTTAAGAAATGTGATCAATAATCAAAGTTCATTGGAAGATGTTTTGGAAAAACGTCTCCTTTTTTTCAAACAGTCACGAGCCCCAATAAATGATTTCACATGCAAACGTTGACAATCTCTGACAAATGCATTTATATCAAGCAATAATAAACTACTTTTTATGTCAAACAGTCTAGTAAAAAGATGCACATGTGCAAATAAGTAATAATTATTTCTTAGTTCGAAGTCAATCGAGTATTATCATTACGTTTTAATTTGTAGACTAATAAGTTATTTTATATAATCGCAACAGTATATAGGTACCTAATTTATTATATAAGTATGCATACTTTGCACCTTTTAATAAAAGCATAATCAGTGCTATTCAAATAAACCAATCCGAAACGTTCGAGGCGCAAACGATCTCTGTAGGTACTCTCTGAATGCAGCATTATTATCACGCTGTTTTTTTAATACGGTATTCCTCACTAGTATCTTCTTTATGGTGGCTGTTTACAAACATTTTAACTCACATACACAAAAGCCCAGACCCGGAACAACTAAGTCTATACATAAATTTTTGTTCTTTGTGGGAATCGAACGAGCTACACGCAGCGCAGCAGTCCACGGCCTAACAAATCCACTTCTCTGCACCAGAAACCAAAAACGATCCAATGAGATGGTCCAAACCACACTGGATCTTAGGCCCTAACCAATTTCCCTGTGAAAACTAAACTGTGGTTAAAAAAAAAAAAATATACTAAGTTGAGTGAAAAACGTGTTAATTTTAAAATCTCATATTTTTCTTCTTATTTGGTAGGTATCCATCCGAATTTAAACATGTAAAATCAGCAATAAATGCAGAATATGTAAGTGATCTTTGACCACAGTATGTAAGTGATTTTTGACCACAGAAGACTCTCCGTGTTTAAAATCAAATTTCCTTATATGAATCACTGTCACCAATTCTAGGTTCTTAATACTTATATGTTTGGTATATCCTTTCCTACACATTTGGCCTCTGAATTTATTCCAGCTATTTCTTCTCAGGGTAGTCAGTACGAAATACCGACTTCCTCTAGCTTTTTCTCTTTTTAGCGTCGTAAAATCATCACATGAGTCCTCCCACCAAGGGCAGGGCAGAAGGGACTGTCAGACTTGATACTATCGAACTCTATCTCCACGGTGTCTTTCAATAGCTCTTTATGTTCCGGGGTCACGATATTCGTTAGTCCCGCGACCTACCACGGTTTATGTTTTAAAAGTAAATGTCCGTCAGCTACCTTTTAACAAGCCTCATTCCTCTACAGTTCAGAGAGAGACATGGTCTTGGAGAAAGCGAAATGTTTGTAAACTCACCACACGACATAAGAAAAAAAAATCCTAGTGTGAAACACAGTTTTCATGACAAAAATAAACTGGAATGTAACGTTAATAAATTTATAACCATTCATCATCTGCCTGCCTTTTCCCAGCTATATTAGGATCGATTCTAGTCAAACCGGATGCAGTTGAATATCAGTATTTAAATGGTGCTACTGCCTATTGGCCCTCCAAAATATAGTAACTGGGTATTACAGTCGGGACCAAATGCTTTACGTGCTTTCCGAGGCACGGAGGAAACTCGCTATGACAGATGGACACTCATCCACAGACCAACCTTGGCAACCGCAGCTTAACATGGAAATCAGCCGGTGTGATTTAGCTAGCTAGCTACTTAGCCACATAGCTCCATTATTATTACTTTCTATACATATATTGAGAGAAAGCATGTTTGATAATTAGGTAAAGAATAGAGGACATGACCCAATTGTATTAAGGCATTGTTCTCACAGACAGGAGGCCTGACTCTCACATGTCCCAGCAACCTTAAATCCTAGTTATTCTAGACATTGAATTACTTACCGAGACAGTTCCTAGGTCCATTACTAAAAGGCATGTAGCTGCAAGAATGTTCCAGGTTGAATCGTTCAGGCAGGAACCTGTCGGGGTCGAACACCTCGGCGTCCGGACCCCAGTACTTGGGGTCTCGATGGACTCCCCATATTGAACAGGCTACGCCGGAACCAGCGGGCAAAACGCGGCCGGAGGCTGTAGAAAATAATTATGTATAATATTAAGCTGGGCACTCACTTAGTAGTGAGTAGCAGTTGCAGTTGAATGTAACGTAACGTATCAGATACTGTATCAACCTGCAAGTGGGTACGGCTCGTCCGAGCACACTGCGAGCCGTCTTTGTGTTTGTATGACCCGCCGAGTGGCGGTATCACTGCGAACTTCAGCGAACGATACGCAGCGAGCTCGTGACTACGTACTCACTTAATACCGTATCTGATACGTTATACGCAACACTGTTAAGTGAGTACCCAGCTGTAGACCCCACGCCCATGGTGACTTTTGTAGTGATGCTGTAGCCTGTTTCGTAAACGCACGATAGCATCGCTACTATAGCGTGTTAGTTGCATTTGCAACGCGCCGACATGATGTCAACGTGCTACTAACGCGCTACAGCATCGCGACTACACCGATGGATACTCAAGATTGTGTCAATGACATCAGTTAAGAGAACGGAGGGTTCAAAAGTCAGTTCGAGGTATTCCACATAGAGCACCCGCTGACAATGGCACCTGAGCTACTGTCACCTTATCTACTCCACATTAGGCTCCTGTCAACGTTTTTCGCAGGTGCCAGATGCCCTATGTGGAATACCTCGTCAGTTCATGTGTCTTTTGCAATTCGATGTACTAGTTTCAAAGTTTATCTATGAAACCGGTGACGGAAAACACCGTGAGGAAACCTGGCCTTATAAGCCCAAAGCCATGTCAGAGCCCTGTACTGTCCCTAGAGACAGCTTAAGAGGGTGGCAACATCTTCACACGAAAAAGAAAAAGGAAGAACCATCGTTACCTGGACAACAAAATACTCACGTAGTTTAATATCTTCTAAGACTTTCCTTATAATGAGCGGAACAGGCGGAAAGAGACGCAAGCTCTCCTTGACTACTCGCTCCAAATACTTCAACTTTACCAAATCTTCTTTGACTAACATACGATCATCGTCGAATACTTCGCAGAGTCTGTGGAGAAGAACAAGAATGAGTCACTGGGAAGCAATCATTAGAGTTCGACTCACGCACGAAGAGTTCTCTAAAATAAATTTATAAAAACGGCAAAACAATCACTTCTTTTGTAAGCCCCCTAAATATTTATTTGTTGTCATACCGGTACAAAACATACATCATCTTTCAAAAAATTCTACTGTCTAACTATCGCGGTTCATGAGATACAGCCTATTGAGCCAAACAGACAGTAAAAGGGGCCCCTTTCAACAAACAACAGATGTCCACATCTCCTCTCCGCTTAGCTTCAGTTGACATCTGATTGGTTATTCAAACACATCTCCTCTCCTTTCCGTTTTGGTGGATACCGGGCCTTACTGTCTGTCTTTTTGTCCGTCAGTTTACCCAGGGCCGCGCCGAGCCCTAGCAGCGCCTGTGTGCAAAATTTTGGTAGCGCCTCTTTTTTTGCCTGGGTTCGACATTTTTATTTTTTGAAAAATAATGTTTTCCTCAGTTTTATTTTACAGTAGCTGTTGACCGCAGAATTCCCCCCCTCCCCCACCCCTAATATTTTAAATATTTTCCTAATTTTGATGTCACAGATTTCCGCAACGTAACGCCCAATTTTATAACTAATACAAGTATATTTTTACAGTAACAGTAATTTGAAAAAACATACACAATACACAAAAAACTGTTCCGTGCGGGAATCGAACCCGTGACACGCAGCGCAACAGCCGATCCCTCGCTCAGCCACTGCGCCAACCGTGTCGACTATATTAATATTGATTGTATATTTTTATAAATTATGACAGATTTATTGCTTTATTTATTTTATTTAAAACGCAGAAGGAACATCAGGGCTATTGTTTAAGAAATTACATAAAAAGAACATAGCCCCGCTTAAAAAAATTTTTTGATCAGTTTTAACATCTTCATCAGTTCAAACTTCAATGATTCCCAAATTCTTGGAAGTAGACGTAGAACCGTAGTATTTTTATCACGTATAGGTAATTATCGTCACGTCGTATCCAGATAATTTCTTTTATTTTCTTGTACACTACCAGGCTACCACTTATCGTGAAAAACACTTTAAATGTTGTCCTTAGTATTTTCATTAGTGTTAGAAATTAAACTTATTTTTTTACTTATTTTTTCAATGCGCACCTAGCACCTACTTTGAATAAAATGTATCTAATTGTTTATACTTATTTTTTCGCTGGTTAAAATCGTGAACTTGGCAAGTCCGCTGTCTCCGGTCGTATCAAGTTGCGTTAATATAAACTCATAATCTACGGCTCGGCTTTGTACTACATATATCTAATAGTCAGCTATTGTATTGGCTGCGGCGCTCCTTTTGATTTTAAAACGTAGACGCAGCGCTTGAAGTTCGTATAAACTCATTACCCGAAATATAAACAGTGGGTCAATTCAAATAGTGCTTATGTCTTTTTTTTTTTTTTTTTTATCGTGGTAAAATCATCAAATGAGACCTCCAGCCCCGGGCAGGGCGGGAGGTACTGTCAGACTTGTACTGACTAAAATCCACGGTGTCCTTCAGTAGCCCTTTATGTTCCGGGGTCACGGTAATAGAAATAAATCCCGCGACCCAGTGCTTATGTCTTGGGAGACTTTTAGGTATCTACTTACTTATCGATACTGAGGTGAGGTATAATGTAACAAAAATGATACTTGAAAAAATAATTTCATTAATTGGCTTTGGCATTTCATCCGGCGCCCCTAAAGCCCTGGCGTCTGTGTGCGCCGCACACATCGCACACAGGGGCGGCGCGGCCCTGAGTTTACCCTAAAACTATCCGAAACGTCTACCCTTGGAGCGAAGAAATGACGCAACCAGTGACGGATTAACCCTTAATCAAATTAAGCAATTGCCTAGGGCATCACGTCTGGGGGGGCACCAGAAGAAGCACAAAAAAACCCAAGGACGGATTTTATTGTGCTTCCTCTGGTGCCCCCATCACGTCTCACTCTCACGTCACCAAAAACTTACTGAAACTGCTTAAATTTTCTAGCTCGCTTCGCTCGCTATTCCATAGTGTATGGGCCAGTGTGATAGTGCGAGTTTTTTTACGACGACCCGATAGTAACGTTTAACCGCGTTAGGCGCTCTCATTGGTTGAGAGTTCTCACGACCGTGAAGCGGGCCAATAAGAGCGCCAAACGCGGTTAAACGTTACTATCGCGTCTGCGTAAAAAAACTAGCACTAAGCACCCTGGGTTGCCTTATTCATTGCATATACAAGAAAAGTGCAACTAAAACCAACTCGCTTCGCTCGCTCTTGCTTCTGTTTTTCTCTCCCTTGATTCTGTTTTACCTACTGAACGAAGTACTTCCCTACATAATACCTTCCTTATCAATAATGAATACGTTAAAAAAATTAAAGGCAGACACTACTGTCTATCCACAGTAGTGTCTGTGTTGAGACGCTAACGGCAACGGACGTCGCAAGACGATTTCCAGCCACCGTAGGCGCAGACATACAGATGGCGAGTAATGGGTGACTCGCCGTCCGATCATGGACTGACGACCTATTTGATGTAATTAATCACGAAAAAAAACCTGTGGATAGGGGGGCACCAAAGGCTTGAAATGCTTAGGGCATCAAGTAGTCTTAATCCGTCACTGGACGCAACATATTACATTTATCATCACCATTTCAGCCTGGGATCACTCCCTGCTGGGCATAGACCTCCCCGTTGTATGCCATACTTTTAAATCTTTATCTATAGAGATCCGTTCTAAAGTTATCATCAAGTATATCATACTAGATAGGCAACATTTTTTCCTTGAAGGCACGAGCCTTCAACAAATTCTTCTAAACAATTAAACCAGCTACAAACATGTGTTATAGATATAATAACAAATAACTACACAACATAATAAATATTGATAGTTATTATTTATTAGATAGGTACGAGTATTATAAAGCTCAAGACTTAGTTTTTTTGAATTTGAAGAAACTTTGTGTTGGATAGGCTTATTTAATTTTTTTTCGTGGTAAAATCATCTCATGAGTCCTAACCCAGTTCGGGAAGTGAGGGACAGTCAGACTTGTACTGACTAAAATCCACGGTGATCCTTCAATAGCCCTTTACATTCAACAGTCCAGGGATGTCGAGGAAGACTAGAGGATAAATTATCATCACGCTACGATGAAAGGATCCGAACAGCAGGGTAAGACCACCATAACCAGTCCTTACTTAATTTAAAATAGCACGACATTGATTTTCTTATCTTGCCAATGTATCGTGTAGATACTTAATCAAGCTTACAATTAGTCTAAGTTTAATGTCCACCGGAAAACCGTCAACCATATGCCTTAGGTTATTCATAGACAACTAACAATCAAGTTATTTTATGCTACCTGTTAATTACATAGCAAATAAATAGATTTAAAATACTGAAGAATATTTCTACCTATTCATTATACACATAAGCCAATATAATATAACTTCGTAAAAATTATAATAATTAATGTTATTTAACAACGTATTTCTCAAATAAATAAAAAAGCTTCACATTTTTTATAGCCTATACTGTCCCACTTCTGAACAAAGGCCTCCCCCAATTTCTTATATTATTATTATTCATTTAAAACTTTTATTGTTACTTAATTATTACATTTGTAAGTATTTTTTTCAAAAACGAAAGAAATAATAAAATTAAAAATATATAGAAATTGTAGTCCACCAGCATCGGGAACAGGGTCCGGGCTACCGGTTGTCAGGGCTCTTGAGAGAGGAAGCTCCTAACAATACGCGCCATATCCAGGAGTACTGCCTTCTGAATCAAACGCTTGATCCAACACAAGGCCATTGTTTATAAACTTAATTACTAACGAAATAACAACATTTTGAAACTCATCACTGAAACACTGAACACTGGTTTGTAGTATTGTTGTACTAAACATAAAAACTATTATCGTGTAGCTGTAGAGGATCAATTTTAATAAATAAACTATTTAGGTACTAATAATAACTCGTAGGATAATAAAAGCAAAACAACTAACAGACCTGGAACTACTTGGAGTTCATACAATTATTGGTTCCGTGCAGGCGTCAAACTCGCGACACGCTACGCAGCAGAAGATCGCTTGGCCACTGCGCTAACCGTGCCACAAAACTATCCTACCTAATCAACAAAGTAACAATAATCCATCCATACATCCTCATATACTCTCTGATTTATATTATTAGTAAGATAAAAAAATACTTACTCTTCATAAACTTTCTCCTGAATTTCTGGGTATTTAGCCAGCAACTGTAGAGTGAACCCTATGGCTACGGCAGTGGTGTCCGTCCCAGCCACAGTGATGGTCAACATTTCTTCCCTCAACTCCTCATTTGTGTACCCATTCTCACCTCCCGATAAATGGATTAACAAGTCCAGGAATGACTGTTTCTTATACGATTGTAAATCTGCAATAACATTCAGCTTCACTACAAAAACTTAAACATCTGTTGAACATTTGTCAAAAAAAAGTGTGACTGCAAAACGGACCTTATTTCAACGTCATAATCTGACATTTTTTTACACAAGTGTTCAACAGACGTTTAAAAGTTTTTTTGTGGTACGACGGTATATTTCTCTGCCACAAATGTTAATTAATCTAAAAATAATAATAACCCTCATATGGGAAATGCAAATATAATTTGAGTTCAAACTATGTTCTAAAAAGGAGGAAACTCATATACTAGTGGTTAGATTTATCTTACCAAATTCATGATCAACCTCTGTTCTAGATATTTTTTCATTTTTTAATTCTTCTCTCTTCATTTCAATGACCTGAAAATTCATTTTAATATGAGGCTCAACTTTGATCACATTTCTTATGAAGGCATATAGGAATGTATTGAAGACAATGATATAAACGCGCGGTGTAAAGTAGACAACGCTCTGCAATGCCCACCTTTTTCTATGTTAGTACGCCTGACATCATAGAAACGGGTTTTCTCGACGGATGAATAGACAAAATGACGGTTTGAAGAAAATATATAGGTAAGTATGTATCTTCTAAATTAAACATGGTGATGTTTAAAATGTAGTTTAATGATATAAGCATACAAGGGAACAGACAGCGGGAAGCAACTTTGTGTTATACTATGTAGTGATTACTAATTTATAGCGTTACTACAAAAATTAACATCTGCTGAATTGTCTAAAAAAAGTTTGACTGCAAAACTGATTTTATATCAACGTCAAATGCCGTCACTTTTTTTAACTGTACCCCTAGCACGAGTTTTCTCTATTTTACTTTACAGAGTTTTTCCAGTATTTACAGCGTTTATTGTATGAAAATATGGTACAGCGCCTCTGGTGTGCGAAGAAGGAACCAATTTTTCCCTTGAAAATTGTCAATTTGAAGTCGTCAAAGTTCCAGTTTACTTTACGTCTCAAATACTGAAAACTCGTGCTGACGGTACTGTTCAACAGATGTTTAACTTTTTTTTGCAGTAAAACGGATACTTTTTAAATTATTAATATTTACCGCTTAACAAAGCCTAACAGGGCCTAGCAAAAAAAAAATATCAAATTTAATATAGAAAAAGTCTTCATTAGAACAGCTACAGGCCCTGAGGATGCTTAATCCGGCACTGTTGGTAATTTAAACTTCAGCATAAGGCATGATCACAGGATACCGCTGGATGCAAGCCGGTTCCAACCGGTTCCGGACAGGCCTATGTTCAGCAGTGGACGTCGTACGGCTGATATGATAAGGCATGGTATGATTACCTTGTCTGTAAAGCGATGCATAAGGGCTATACCCTCTTGATGCTTCTTGTACTGTGGGAACCACTGGTACAGCCAGTCTGGTTGTAGCCACAGATGGAAGATCCTCGCGCACACCAAGTTTAAGACGCGGCACATCGCATTCAAGAACGGTTCGTCGGAATTCTCTTGTGCGTTTATTTTCACTCCTATTGTTGTTTCTGTCAAAAAAAGACGGATGAGAGACGTAAAGAAATATTTGTGGAGAAAAAATGACAAATTCATGTTAATAACAAAAAAAAAACATAATTAGTAGTATACGATTTGTAATTTTAATTTAAGTAAGTCATCAGTCATGGTGAAATAATCAATAAGCGGGCGTAAAAAATACACTTTTTATCCAAAATTATTAGCAAAACCCCTGTGTATGAATTTAGAAAGCACTTTTCCATCGGAAACACATTAAATCCTATACAACAAGCTATAAATAGATGAACAAAATATACTATCTACAAACTTCGCACAAATGAAGTTAAATTGCCTAAGCAATGGCAATGTTGGCATGCAGAAATAATTATCTTAACAAATGGATCTAGACTAGGCCGTAGTATGATAAACTACGGTAATTTAAACAAACATCAATCTTAATCACATAGGCATAAAGTTCAACGATTTATTTGCCAAAATTAGTCTGCCTAGTAACGGTGGAATTGCTTTTGGGTTTAAAAATAGGTCTAGGCTATTAGACTTAACCTAAAAGAAGATTATATTACACTAATCTATTAAGACAGGACAAACATTTTCTATTTTTGTAAGATACTTTATTAAATTGATCCAGACTTTTAAAATAGGATAATATTATTATTTTATTTATAAGGGACAATAAAACAGTCCACTCCATTGTCCACGGCGTGTCGCAGACCACTATTAAGTTATCATTATCATTGTCTGCGTAGCTTTTTTCTTTTGGGGTTAGTTCTCAGCCTACGCATATAAATTTAAATTTTTTAACTTGATTTTAATTAACAAATGCAGAACCCTTTCACCAAAAGAAATATATATCAATCGTAGCCTGTCCCTTTTAACTGTAAAAACATAAATTGAAATTAAAATTTCCGCACCTAATTTAATGTAAGGATGTCAAAGGATTAGCAATGCCATCCAACGTGGCAAATGTCAATGCTGCCAGCGTTTTGGGCACTTGAGGCGAAAAAAAATTCATGAATTGACAACCTATAAATTTTTAATGTTAGTTTATTTTAGCCACCATTATTTGTAAATATTTGAGTATTAATTTTAGTTTTTAAATGAAATGTACATAAAAATAATTAGTTAGGTAAATAGTTTCGAAGATAATGTAAGGAAAATAAAAACATACCACATACAGAATCCAGGGTGTAAGTGCTAAGAAAAGGCCACATGGCGAACTTCCCCTTGTCAGTAGATTTCTTTAGTTGGTTCACCAGTTTCTGACTCTGTTCAGCGAAAACATGGACAAAGTTTTCGACTATCCTAGGACTGAAGGCTGGTATAAGTGTCTTCCGACGACGGCGCCATATAGCAACTGTTCAGGAAAAATTATACTGGTAAGCCTATATGATTTTACATCTGCGAGCTACCACAATCTGTCAAATTTCTGTTATAGATTTTCAACTTTATCTCAAAAAAAGAAGGGTCATGTTCAATTGTGAAGTGAAATTGAGAGTGTGAAGTCAAACACATGTAATATTATTATTAGCAGTCAGTAAAGCAATAATAGTCCTCCTGGCCGATTTTGGCCTCGGCGGCAACTCAGCGGAGATCTTTGCGGGACATTATTGTGCAAAAGCGTGTGCGCAGGCGGCAGACACATCAATTTTTTTCACTCTCATAGTCCCGTGAGATGGCAATCCGACACGACCGATGAAAGATCAGACACAGGACCAATGGCTTAACGTGCTTTCCGAGGCACGGGGATATTAGACTGCCAACTTCCTAGCTACGGGCTACTGGGAAATTCTAATGAAAATACTAAAAGCACTTTTTTCCCAAAGCAATACTTGCCAGCTTACCTAGCAATAAAGCCTTTACCCTGCATACCCATCAAACATTTTGAGGCATAAGGTCAATGATAGGCTGATAATATCTAGCACTGCATTATGTTACCTAACACTATTTATGATTCAGTGCCGACTCTATTTCAGGTGAAAGTTCATTTTACAGAAATATCTTGCTAATTTGGCTGTCAGTCCAAGGTGTTACTGTTGCATAATAACTCATTAATAAAATTTCCCTTTTGATAATAACACCTACTCGTTTACGAGTGGCATTGATATTTGCAGCTTTCGCAAAAATCATGGTGATTAGGATACTTATATTATCGGTAATAATATCCGCATTTTGTTTGTCCCGCAAGTCACGAAGTCCAAATTGTTGCAACTCAAGTAAATCTCATAGTTTTAGGAATGTTAAATACTACTATTCACCAAAATGGTTTAAGCACTGGTAAATATTCAAGTTCTGGACAGTGACGCACCAAGAAAAAAGCCTTGCTATAGTTTCGTCAACACATCTGCGATTTACCAGATAATCGTCATGACACATAACAAGTTTATAACACAGCCTGATTTACCTTGTTGTTCGCATTTTTTATGTCCTGTTTAGCTCAATTACGAAATGTTCTGGTGTTATATCGCATGTGTGTCACTGCTAATATTATTTTCCTTATTGTTTACCACCGAATTATTACGATTTACCTCGCATTTATTCTTTAGGTGACACATATGGATAGCGACGTGACTTGAAGGCATATGGACTCGTTAACATTGATAATGTCACTGGCTATTCAGATTGCAGTCAGGTTTCATAAATGCCTATTATGTACAAAGACACTTTCACACATTATAAACTATGTTGCTATGAAGGCCAAAGCCTAGATCTAGATGATTTTTTTGAGACATAGGAAATACCTTAATGATATGACCCTCAACAGCAAACGAGAAATTGAAAATTCGAAGACATGTGTTATCTACCAATCCGCACTGCGTGTGCGCGGTGGAATATGCCCGCTCCCTCTCATGGGCACAGAGCATGGCCAGGCTGGGACACAGGTCCCAGCAGTGAAAACATTATAGGTTGATGATGATGATGAAAGGAGAAACCATACAATCATCATTTAGGAAACCAACCACCAAAAGACTCTCTTAACGCTTTTCTCCGTAAGCAATTAATCAAAACTATGTGATTCCTTGTTCAAACACATAATTATAGACTCCTAGAATTTACATGATCACATGGTTTAAACCCAATTTTTTGAGAGGCGTCCAAGTTAAGAAGCACGTGATGTAAAATTGGTTGGTAGGAACCTGCATACAAAAATAAACATAATTTGTCCGTAGGCCACTAGATGGGTCTTTATTATGGAGCATGAATTTTACAATGCAAGACAAAGGCTTCTCTTTTCGCATTCCTGTTATAGATTGTATGGCAGTCTGGTACCACAGTCTTTAAATCAAGAGACCTGCTGAGCACACTATGCATCTCTTTTTGGTTTGAAAATCATGAAATGTGTTCGCTCCGGTTGGAGTGGAAGACACTGTGAGACTATATCTTTTGCGTACTAGAACCGACAAGACCTGCGAGACCCCTTTTGCGATAATAGGCTTTGAATGTTCGTAGAAACGTCCATTAACGCAGCGATAACGGCATTTCCCGTTAGTATGACCAAAACGATTTAAGTAACCTTACCTGGAGCAAATATTCCACCATTTCCTATTACTTTTCTGATGAACCGGTGCAGATCGTCCTTTTCCAAGCACGTCTTCAGGACCATCTCGAGATCGACGGGATCTACTACGACTGCACAAAAATTATATTGTTATTAGCTGGTCCGAAGTGGCACTGGAAAAGAGCACTTGAAAGGACATGGGGGAGGCCTTTGCCCAGCAGTGGGACATAAACGGCTATCAATAAAAAATAAAAAAATAGTTGTCATTTTTGGGTTTACATTACATTATAAAGTCTCTATTACATTACAAGGTATACGATTGTGCGGTGGTGAGGACATCATCAAATCGATCGCAGCTCGCGTTTATTCAGTTTGGTTGAACATTGGGGATTCCCCACTGCTTAACTATCCCAGTTGATCACTTAGCCCTTTCGTACACTAGGCGACGCAAGTCTCCGATACCTTACGATTTTGGTATCCATTGACGCGTGCCTGTGTTCGAACCTCTATGGGTTTGTATTCCGATAATCGCTTAAATACCGAAGTCGTAAGGTATCGGATACTTGCGTCGCCTAGTGTACGAAGGGCCTTCAGTTGAGCAGTGGGGAAAAAGCGGATGTGGCAGATATTTTTTTTTCTTTTTTAATAATATAAATGGTAAAATAGTAGGCTACCTAGTAATACTACCTGCATATTCTTATGTTTATTTTACAAGTAAAATATAATATACTTACTAAAGAAAAGTATATGTCCCATCCATCCTCTTATGATGCCATCATTTTGCATGCTCTCATAGCTAAATAGTTGCAGTTGTTTCATGATCTCTGGAAGCCGTAATAACAATTATAGCTTTTATTATTTTTTTAACGCTCCTAAATTACAAGTGCCAAAATGATCGCTTTTTACGGGTTCCGTATCTAAAGAGTAGGTAAATCGGATCAGTTGAAAATTTTGCCGCTATAATAACCAACACTAAAAACCAGAATAAAATAAATATTTAAGGCCACTCCCATACAACAAACATTTATTTGCCGTTTTTATAGATAATGGTAAGGAATGCCTTCGTGCTCGAGTGTGACTCGCACATGGCCAGTTTTTTTTTGCTACTCTCTAAATGACGCAAGCGCTAATGCAGCGTTGAAAGCACTTATGTCTGTCCTTAGTAGATTTTAAATTTGTGTTCTAAGCATGAAAATCAAATTTATGGAGCTTTCATGGGATCAATTTCCGAATGAGACAGCGTTTAGTTGTTCCACCCAGAATTTCTCATATACAGATTTTGACAGATCCAAAGCTGTACCTATATGTAGAATGAATCATTTGAAGTCCATCGAAAAATATCTGTAAGTACTGCTATTTTCTGTAACGTCACAGAATAACTAGTTAATGGTATAATTACTCAATTGGTAAAATCTCTATTTTATTTATTAAAAAAGGTACACCAACAGCTTCTGTACATAAATTAATTAATAGTGTAGATATTTAGAGGGCTTATACAGTTGCCAATAATAGGTGAACCAACATTCAGAAACATTGGTAGTAACTTAACTAACTCTATGACAAAAAATGAACTTTTTATTTCTATTAGAGACGCTAGCAGGAGAACGTAACGTTAATACTTCAGTTTTAAAATTCAAAATTTCACGTAATTGGCGTGGACATGGACATGGTCACGTATTTTTCTATTATTGAATTGTGACGTAATGGCAATTTTAAAAATGTCCTATCTTCGTCAATTTTGGTTTAAGTAAGTAGAAAGTAAAAATATGCCTCAAATATTTTTTTCATCCCCCCATCTCGGAAAACCCTTTCCGAGATGGGGGGATGAAAAAAATACTTTTGCTCTTCGATATCTGACAGTAAAAGCCGTTTTTATCCTCAAGTGAGTAAAAGCCGTTTTTATCCTCTAGTGAATAAAGTAAATTTGAATTTAGAACATCGTATGAACAAAAGAGTAGCAGCAGTAATGGCGGCCGGTGACCGCAACAGCTGATCGCTTGCTGTGGTGCCCACTTGACGTTCGAAGGTTGTCGAGGAAACAAATTCTATTTTTAAAATTTGATGTGGTACACAGGTGGGAAAGCAGAGTACGCTCCTCGGGTGTAAGGCTGCGTTGCCTTGGGCTAACTTGAATCCCTCGCTTCACTAAGGATTTTTAACTTTATTCCCTCGTTTCTTTCGGGTGTTAACACTTGAACCTTCTCGCTGCGCTACGGATGGAGGTTCACCCCCAGAATCCTTAGTATCGCTTCGGAATTCAATACGCCTCCCTTGGAGCGTAATCTACAATTACTTTGTTAAAATCTCAGACCCGAAACATTCTTGGCTCAGTACTTTGTTTTGCCTTTTTTATTTGCTTTATGCGGTTTTTCTTTCACGTCTTATTGTTATGTTATGACAAACCAAGATAAAAATAAGTAACTTAATAATACTTAGGTAGTAGTTTTCAACTACTACCTAAGTATTATTTGTTTTTGTTTTAAAAAAATATTCTGTTCTATAATAATGTCTTAGTTAATACCTAAACTGAAATAAAAGCCTATCTTGTGTTTGTACAATGTACATCTTTTTTTTATTTCCTCGCTGAGGTGGGATGAAAAGTTACGTGTTGCACTCGAGTGCAAAGATTTTTCACCTTGTGTTCTTTTGATTCCCTCGCTATCACTCATGATTCTAATTTTGGAATCACTCGTTGCACTCGTGATTCAAATTTAGAATCATTCGCTTGCTCGGTCATCAAACATGAGCACGCGGTTAAAAATCAACTTTGCACTCTTGTATAACAAATAACTATTATAATCTAACTGACGGGTGGACAGACTTTTTCCATTTTTTTCTGTCAAATATCCTATTAGAATGTAGAGGCCATGTTAAAAAAATCATGAACTAATTAGTGGAAAAGTAAGTACAGGACTTTTCGATAGATCACATAAAAAGTTTAGGTGTTTAAAATTATCGACTTTTAATATTGCAAAGGAAAAAAAAGTAAACTGTTGCAACTATTTTTCTATTTTCGCTTGCCGTTTTGGGACCTCTCTCGTCTAATTTATATGATATTATAGCCTATCTAGGGCAATAACGTGGGTAATTTCTCACCAGATTTATTAAATTAGGTTACTAAGTTTAGCTGATTAACCGCTACATACAAATAACTCAGTAACATTTAAATGTAAAATTAAATGTTGCTTTTTTTTACATTCGTACGACAACTTTCTTCAAGTAAAATTAGTATTAAAGGAGCTTACAATAATCCTAAATACGCAGATGTAATGCACCCCCGTTTATTAAAGTGAAATTATCCATCTTTCTTATCAAAGTGGCAAAAAGATGGATCTCGAAGAGACCTTCACTATTAGGCTGTCAAACGGTTGAAAGAGAAGAAAATCCACCCACCTTCGGTGTTGCCAAAAAGAGTGTGCGCCACTCCAATCAAAGGCAACTCATCTTTCGGTGCTGGTAAAGCGGAAGCCAGTTTATTCATATGCCTCCTTCCATACCAAAACTTCGCCCACCACAACACTAAAACTGAAAGCAATAACCACACAAACATTTTGTCACTTCGTATAGGACGCTTGTACGTGTAGCAAAATTTTAAAAAAGGAACATGGTATGCGCGCGCGCCTCCTCGCGTGTCAGCCCCAAGAAAATGTGCGACCGTTTATATGGCTATTTTCCTCCGACCGGCCGTCACTTGTCGCACTAATTCTACTCTGGTAAACAGTGGGGTCGCCAAGTTCATGGTGTGGTTAATACAACCTTCGTATTCGAGGAAGCGACAACCATTATTATATTTAAGAATTTAATGTATAACAACTATTGCAAATGCAATTAAAATAAGGGAAATACCCCTATTTAATGTTTATTTATTTAATGTGGTGTCGTATAGTTTTCTGCGCAATCTCAATCTGTTGATTACTATTGTTGTTACATAATTTTTATTTGTAAATTCTGATAAAAGTTGGTTCATTTGGGCGCTTTTACGTTACACTCCAGGACAAGTTCTTCTTAGCCTGTCGATGGCAATGCATTTTATAATGTTGTTTGGCCGAAAATCAGCCAGGCGAACCCCGCTCACTGATTCAGTCATAAGGTCGTCTAGTGCATAGGTGACAGGACTTCCAGGTCAAGTTGAAAACCAACGTCAAGCAGCTAGCTGCTTGCTAGACAATTTGCTGAACTGGACCTACATATTTGACGTAGCCGATAAAAAGAGAGAAAGAGAAATAAGATAACATTGTGTGTCCCACACACAATGTTATCTTATTTCTTCGTTTAAGTTTTCAGCTTGTAATTCTTATATTATCATGTTTTTTTATTTGTTTGTTTGTGTTGTGTGCTCCGGTTTGCTAAAAAATATACATTTTTTTTCTTTATTTCACAATTTTTCCGAGAGGACCCTAAAATGCCTGTTCTGACAGTTATTTAGTCCGGCCCAAGTTTGCTATTTATTTTTGGATTCCTCATTCCAACACGATCTCATTGTCATTTTGCTAAAAGTTCGTTATTAGTCAATGAACCCAATTCTATTACAGTTACCGTAATAGAATTGTGGTCAAATAACAAAATTGAATATTTACTTTCATGCCAGATTATTTTTTATATTTTTACGTATTATCAATATTGTTGAAGTTTGTAAATAGCAAAAAAATATTTATAGTACGAGATTACCATTTTATGCTATTTCTCTCAGTGGAGCGTCAGAGATTGTTCAGGATCTTCCGAACACAGAACTATAGAAGCTTACTATCTGTCATAGTTACGACAGTAAAGCACCACATAGTATGCTAGACAGCCAAAGCCTGAAAGGAGCAGACCTGAATCTATTTAAATAATCATCAGGATTCATAATTTTAGCCTATTACAGTCCACTGCTGTACATAGGCCTCCCCCAGGGAGCGCCACAGCGACGATCGATCTCCCGCTTTTCTCGTCCAGCCACTGCCAGCTACCTTCTTCAGGTCGTCGGACCATTTTGCCGGGGGGTGTTACACCGTAGCTACACACAGTTTCCATTCGAGAGCCTTCCTAAGTTCCTACTCCACCATTCGTCGGTTCTCCACCAAAGTTTCAGTAGGTATAGGAAAATGCATAAATTGCACAGAATAAAGTGCAACACGTTGAAAAGTCCAAAGTTGTTGTTTACTTCTTCGTATTACGTAAATAAAGGAGAGGTCTTAACCCCTTAATTTCATACCAATTATAAGCACGTGGACTTACATGCGGTCCGAGGCCGTAGCACAATATTTCTTACTGTATCTTACATATGTACGGCATTTATTGTATCGAAAATGAATAAGGGCCGCTATTGTACGCAAAAGTTGGTAACTAAAATCCGTCTTATCAACGACAAAGTTCCCATCCCAAAAAAAAATTTTCACGACGTCATTTTTTCGACAAATTTTACTGAACTCTAACGTTAGCCTTCGACAAATGGCCAAATTTGACATACCAACTATTAAAATTTGTCGTCATTAGAATTTTTTGTCGAGTTCGACACCATCTCTAAAATCGAGAATCGGCCCCCTGATCCGACTCACATGGTATATCGTAATATGCTGAAAGGAGCCTGGAGTAAACAGGGTCCAAAATAAACAGATATTTTGGCCTATTTCATTGCTATTTTATTTTTATTGGCTATTTCATTTAAGAAGGCCTTCAATCTGTCCAATGATAAATTAGTTGTTCAGTGGCGGTCACATGTGGTTAACACGTTAGGTATGTTTAAAGATAGTTAGATAACTAAATGTCTTCTAATGATAGTAGTTAGTTATTATTAGTGAATAAAAGTAGGTATTACCTTAATAGCACTACACCAGTTGTTACCGTTTAATTGTTTAATTTCGCATGGAGTCACCACGTGTAAACTGCAAACAAACTTAATCCAAGTACCGGTAATAAGAGAGAGAGTAACCACTGCTCTCTCTCCCTCTCTGTCACCCATTGGTATTCACATTGCCAGTCCAGTATATTTTACCACCACTGCTCACAAAACGGTGAAGAAAAACGTCATGAAGAAACCAGCATGTCCTACAACCAAAAATTCGAAGACATAATAATGTGACACGAACTAAGCCGTGGTGGTCGATGTCCCACTCTCTTACGTAGACAGGAGGCCTGTGTCCCAGCAGTGGGAATACGTATTACCGAAAGAGATCTTCGGAGAGGATGAGCTTTGTAGAGCGTAGTCTCTGAAAATGTGACGTTTCCCGCATGTAGTTCGTTTATATGATATTATAAGTCCGAGTCCTTATTTACTTATCTATTGTACTCAGTGTTGTGGACTTGTGGTATTTTTAGTTAGGTAGTTAGTTCTTCGTGCGTCACAGATAAATTGCCCGCATTTGTTTTGTTTATAGGCTATAGCGATAAATGTAAACGATTACGAGTCGTTGATACATTTTCTTAATAGTTGAAGAACTTAAGAAGAATTTAATACTTGGGTATTAAGTTGAATCCATTTACTAAAGGACCCAAGACTGCTATTTTTATAAATTCGTCATTCCAACACGATCCTGTAATCATGTCATTTTGCTAAAGATTTGATAGCTAAATCTACTAAATTCATTATGTTAAACAATGAATAAACGTTGTTGCTAACTTCGAACTCAGTGAATTTGGTGCCCGGTCAGGATCCTTATAGGACACTTTCGGAAAATCTAGAAATGGTCTAGCGGTTTCAGAGCCTATTCAATATAAACAAACATTCCAATCTTTCCTCTTTTTGAAATGTTAGTGTAGTCAAACAGATTTTCCGAGTTCACCCCGCTTGGGGTTGATTTTTGAAATATAAATAAATACGCATACTTTATTCTATTGCGAAATAATTTATGCCCAGTTTTAAATTTATCGAAGCAAGCAGGAAGAAATTTCAAAACTTAATCAACCCTCTTCACCAACTTAAGGGGTGATTTTCGAAAAACCGAAAAATACGTGTTTGATTATTATTTGTGATCTAATTTCTATTAAATGATTTTCAAATTTATCTGTTAGCGCGTTGATTATTTAGGGATAAGATTTCATCATAGAATCAAACAAAGGTTTTCTACCCTTATAGGCGGATTTTCGCAAAATCCCGTCTTACTGCTTCCCTACGTGGTAGACTGCAACTGCTGTCCAAAATACAATTTACTGCGTTTAGTGTTTTCGGCTGTAGTCGAGTCTTATAGGTATACCTAAGTATAGATTTTTTTTTTACATTTCACATATTGTTAATTAGTGTTAAAAGCAATTTGATAAGTGTTAAAAGCAATCTGAAATTACATATTGTTGATTAGTGTTAAAATCAATCTGAAGTAGTAAGTCGTAAATAGAAAAAAAAAACATTGAAAAAAAAATGCCTGTTTGCATATTATACATACATAATTTATTCATTTATTAACATACTCGTGGTCCGTCCTGGCTTCGCATGGGTGGAAGTCCTCTTAAACCCGCTCCCGATGGTTGGATGGAAAAAGAATTATCTGAATCTGTCCAGCCGTTTTCGAGTTATTAACTTAGCAACATATTTTGCGATCGATTTTTATATTATAGAAGATTTATTTCCTAGCTTCTGCCCGCGGTTTCACCCGCATCATGTTAGGCGTTTGGCATTAATATGGTCCCGTCCCCAGCAAGTACCCTTGAGGAGTGCGTGGAACACGATGAGCTGTGACTCGGGCCACTCGGTGAGCTACCCAGCTTTTCATCATCATGCGTAAGGTGAAGTGATAACGCCTCTCCAACGGCTCCTCAAAGAGGGATCTTATCGCCTCAATAAAATTGTGACATGCCCAGTTGTCCCAGCCCGTATTTCTTTTTTTTTGCGGTAATAGATAAGGTAACGGTTTATAAAAACATGGTGTAGTAACAAAAATTAAATGATAAAAGTTCCAGAATAAAATATACCACACAGATTTAGTGGGTAGTCCTCGGCCAAATCCGGATGGGATGCACACAGCTGTATCAAATAACCATCATCATTGAGGCTGATTATTAAGAATTTCATTGGCCATTTTTTAAATCTGTTCTGAGTAAGCGCGAATATGTCCAAATTAATGAAATGTGAGTTGTACGTTTCCCATAACCGGCGGAGAGGTAATTGGTTCTACACGTCTCTGTGTAGAAAAACCGAGGAGCGCGAGCCTCCCGCCGAAATAATAGTCCTAGGTACAATGTAACATTAACACCTATTTGATAATTCAGTAGATACAATTAAACTCTTTCATATGTCATACAATATCATTACCATTAAAATATCGTCTGCGCCCCAAGCTCAATATTTTGTATTCGTTTATCAGATCCGCATGAGGTCCGCAAATAATGCGTTATTTTAAAACAAAGATTTCCATAATAAAAGTTAGCCCTTTCGTACACAAGGCGACGCAAGTCTCCGATACCTTACGACTTCGGTATCTAAGCGACTATCATAATAACTCTTGCTTTACGCAGCGCACGCAACAGGCGGTCTCGAAAAGAAATAGATTTTCCCGATTTTAAAACATTTTTCACTGCTGCTCCGCTCCTATGAGTAATAGCGTGACGTTATATAGCCTATGTTAATCGCAGATAATGCCGTTTTCTAATGGTGTAAAATTTTTAAAAACGGTCCAGTCGTTTTTGAGTTACAAACAAACAAAAATATTTTTTTTTCTGTATATAGGTAATTCTAAAATAAATAATAGTAGATTACGCACCAAGGGAGTAAAGCATTGCCTTACGTCACGGGCGTATTGAATCCCGAAGCGACACTAAGGATTCTGGGGGTGAACCTCCGTAGCGCAGCGAGGAGGTTCAAGTGTTAATTCCCGAGTGAAACGAGGGAATTAAGTTAAGAATCCTTAGTGTAGCGAGGGATTCAAGTCAGCCCAAGACAAGGCAGCTTTACTCCCGAGGAGCGTACTCTGCTTTTCACACCTACTGCGAGGAAATAAATTCGATTTTTGAAATTTGATGTGGTACGACAACCTTCGAACGTGATATTGGCACCACTGTAAGCGATCAGCTGTTGCTGCCAGCGGCCGCCATTACTGATACGACTCCTTGGTGAAAGCTTTCATGCGGTTTTCTTTGAGGTTCCAAATTCAAATCACATTATTCCCACGGGAATAATGAAATTCAGTACATATATTATTCCCGGCTCGAGCGAGGGGGAATAATGTCATGCTTTACAGTAGGTTTGCCTGACGTATAATATGACATTTACGAGCAAGTAGTGTGAAAAAAATATTATGGTGTAGATGACAGCATTAAAGGTCAAGTTTATTTTAGTTTTAGTGAGAACTAAGTATTTTGAGGTGGTTATTCCCCACATTTTCAGCTTTCAAGGTTAATATAAATAAGTACCTATCAATGATAGCTCTACTTTTTTTGTTATTTTAAAATTATTAATGAAGAATAAATGTTTAATCAAAAGTACCTGGTTGATCGATCTAAGTTCGGGAAGACACATATGGGTACCTTATAGAAAATTAGCACACCATAATGAGACTGTATTTTTTTAATCGCAGGATATTTTCGCTCCATTTTTTTAAATCATAACAAAATTTAAATTAGGAATGTGTGTATATTTCAAAATAATACCTTCTTGATTTAGATTTTAGCTGGTATTCAGCTAACCTTGATAAAATATAATTGTTAATTTTATCTACATCTAAAGTCTAAATTACCAATAATGATTTTCCCCTTTCACAAAGTTCAATTATTTGGTTTTTTAAAAAGCAACACATTTTTCAAGGCCCTCATGACAAACTGCAAACGATAACCGTAAACGCTCAGTAGTCTCTGATACGAGTATAACATATTCTCGACTTTATGGTCTAGAGCATAAAGTTGAAAATCTATTTAACACTAGGGAGCATTAACGTTTATCGTTTGCCACTCTTGTCTAAGAGCACAACAAAAGTCTTTTTTTTTTAAACTTTGACTGACACTAGGAATATCTCCTGTATTGTGGGTGCGTTTACAAACATAGAAACTCACATACATCCAGACCCGGTACAACTACCGGTACTTGTAGATCATACAAATATTTGCTCCGTGCACAAACACGCGACACGCTGCTGTACACTTGCAAAAATGTTAATAGACATTAGTTGTTGATGGTACATTTAAATTATGAGACATCTGATCCGCGCCGTCGACGAACTGCAGAAGTATAATCAGAGACGTGTACACTGCTTGCGCATTCTGCAACAATACATATTACGATACATTCTTTTTTCTGCCGATAAAATACATAATAAACTGAAATCGGAATATCAACAACGATATACACACATCAAAAACGTTTGCCATCACTTTGAAAAATATGCATCATTATCTGGCAAGGTTACTTAGTTCAGAAACTAAATATACGCATCACCTCCACGGCGGTATCGAAACGGCGAAGCCATACACTTTTTTTACTGATAGATATGTATTTGTGAAGTTAGGGTCGGTGGGTAGAGTTAGGCTGTGTAGATTCAGAAGCTTGGCTTTAGATACATGAGATCTGATATCTTTCTCGCAGAGCCTTAAGTGGTTTTCTTGGCAACATTTTACATGAAATGTTTTTGGTGGGAAATGATTTATTTTTACGGTGTAGATATTCTAGGATCTGATTCTGATTTATTTGCGCTTTACAACCCGTGCCTCTACAACGTGTAAAGTTAAATGCGCAAAACCTCTGGTGGGGTACCTCAGCCCTTGATACTGAAGAATGTTTGTTCTAAGACTTTTAAATACACAAAAAAAAAAGATTTTTCATATTAATGGGCCCGATAAATTTCTCATTTTTTACGCTTTTTTTTGCGAATTTCCAATAGTCTTAGAACAAACATTGCTCAGTAACATGGGCTGAGTTACCCCACGAGAAGTTTTGCGCATTTAACGTTACACGTTGTATATGACTCGATGTATGAAAATAATGCATTTGGCTGAAAAATCTAATTAGTCCGCCGATCAACAAACATTTGTCACATACTTTTCCTTTTGTTACCTACGTAAACCAAAATTGACGAAAATAAAACACTTTCAAAATAACCAATAGGTTTTTCTAAACTCTTGGTGACGGTGGTGGCGGTGTAATTTTTGCATGCAGCATGCTTTTTACTACTTAGAAGATCGTAGCTGGTGATATTTTGAATTATTTTTTCAAAAAAACCATGAATTTAAGTAAAATTCATGAACACATTATCTCTACATGACTGAATTTATTCTTACAGAAATATAAAATATTTAAACACTAAACTTCTATTGGAATAGTCGATAGATTTAGAAAGAACGCTTCTTATCGGTGACAAACTGCAGGAGTATGATCAGGTAAGTAGACACATAACGGGACAACTGAAACAAAAAATATCGCAGTTGGTTACAGTTTAATGCTAAATAACCCTGAATGGGTTATCTAGGATTGAACTGTATTCTATTAAACTGTATCGGGGTATTGGAGCCCACGTCCACTTCTGGCGACTCATATTGAGCAAATGGCCAAAAAATAAAATAATAGGTAAAGAATCCAGCGCATTAACCTACCACAACCTGTCCTTAAATAGATTTTCAACCTTATTACAACAGTGGAAGGTTAATGTTCTATTGGTATTTTTTTACAGATTCGGGTAGGTTGACTTGCTGGCGTCTATACATCACTAGAAGTAAAAAATTACAAATACTGAATGTGATCACGGCAGCACGCGGCACTGCCACTATCGTGCTGCGTATTACCTACTGCACAATATAGGTAGTAATATTATAAAACTGCTGAGTTCGTTTGTTTGGTTTGGTTAAACGTGCTAATCTCGGAAATTACTGGTTCAAGTTGAAAAAAACATTTGTGTTGGATAGAACACCTATCCAACACCACCTGAATACTTACCTACTTATATGGGAATCAGTAGTATTGCATGCTGCCGAGATCGGAATCATACATGCTATAATTAAAATATTAAATTTCTGTGTTGAATGCTGGGGCATTTCACGTCAAGCGGGCAGCGAAAATAAGGTCAGATCTTAGATTTTGTTCATATTTGGATTAAAAGTAGTACTATATGACGTGAATTAATGTACATCATTATTTTTTTTATATGAAGCTTATTTACTTTTTTATAAGCTATTAAAAATTAGAAAATTTTGTGGAACAGATTTTTTAAAAGCTTTTTTTGTTATTATTACATTTAATAAAAAACAAAGTAATTATTGAACTTTTAAGAAAAAAGAAATGTGTTTCTCGCCTTTTACTACGAATTTGGATTTAATATTTTTTTTTCATAGAAAACCGGAAGTAAACATTTCAAATCGGTTTTTTCATAACTTCGGTATTTTTTAAAATTTTTGTTTTTGCTTCTAAATATTACAAGTAGTCTATAAATAGTGTGTGTAAAGTTGTAGAATGGGATCTGCATCGGTTTATGATTTAAACACGCTTTAGTGCGAGAGGGTCGCACTGAGCGCCTACTGGCGATATCTTGCAGGTTCGCCGTTTTGGTTCGAGAGGTCCGATAATTGCTTTTTGATACAAACAAATCTCTCGAATCAATTTTACCATAAATAAATACTTAATAAATATTTATTTTATTTAGAAATATACATTATTAAAAAGGGAAGGTAAAAAAATTCATTAAATTATGCATAAGAACTTTTAAAGGAATCATCACTTGTAGCGCCATCTGCTATCGATGTAGAGTATTAATCAAATTCGACGTTATATGCGAGAGCGAGACAGATAATGTGACGCGGCGTCGTCAATTTTTTCCGTCATATTTTAGTTGCCGCCTTAGCTGTGATGCGAACTTTTTAAAGCGTGTTTAAATCATAAACCGATGCAGATCCCATTCTACAACTTTACACACACTATTTATAGACTACTTGTAATATTTAGAAGCAAAAACAAAAATTTTAAAAAATACCGAAGTTATGAAAAAACCGATTTGAAATGTTTACTTCCGGTTTTCTATGAAAAAAAAATATTAAATCCAAATTCGTAGTAAAAGGCGAGAAACACATTTCTTTTTTCTTAAAAGTTCAATAATTACTTTGTTTTTTATTAAATGTAATAATAACAAAAAAAGCTTTTAAAAAATCTGTTCCACAAAATTTTCTAATTTTTAATAGCTTATAAAAAAGTAAATAAGCTTCATATAAAAAAAATAATGATGTACATTAATTCACGTCATATAGTACTACTTTTAATCCAAATATGAACAAAATCTAAGATCTGACCTTATTTTCGCTGCCCGCTTGACGTGAAATGCCCCTGCTGTCATTTTCCAGTTGTGTACTTTTTCATGGCATAGGTACCTACTTAAGAAACCTCCAAAGGACCTACTTACCTGGTGCAACAAAGGATAATTGAGTTCGTAGAGTCCATCCGCCGTAAATATTGGCTTCTGATGTAAAGTCTGTATAGAAAGCTGCATCGCCTACAAAGAATAAACTTCATAAATTCATCAATAAGTAAGATAGTAGAAAAGTTGGTCTAGTGCTGGCAAGCACATCTACTGGATAATGACTTTTTCGTACCACTTGCTCAAAAAAGTGACATTCTATGCCACAAAAAGCGAACATAACAATAGTCATTTTTAATCTGTGAAAAACAGGGAAAGAATGTTGTACTGAATTTCATTCTCTCTCTAGGGAGAGAATGTGATTTAAATTTGGAATACTTAGATTACGGTAGACTCGATCGAAAGCTAACCAGAATAATAAAACATTAAAAAATAAAGATTTCGAGTCGACAACATATATCCGCGAAATTCGGATTGTCGAGTATTTTGTAAAGGACATTGGGAAATCGATGTATGGGATTTGGGCCCACCCTTCAATAGTAACATGTTATATACCGTTGGATAGGGCTCTTTAAGGGGAACATTACTTGGTAACAAACATATGGTCTAACGTTAGTACTTTCGGAGATATGAGGTCTTAAAGTTGTCTCGTCTAACATTTTATTTGTTTAACATATAATTAAAAAAGGGCTATATTCTTCGTGAACATCCTTGTTTAGAGTGAAAGTGATTTGAATTTAGAATGTTAATATTGTTAGTGTACGAGCTGAATGACTAAGGCTGCGGTTCCACTGGAGCGGAACGGAGACAAGCTGTGCCGTGCCGGGATTAATATAAAATTATAAAAAGTACAGATGTGGCGCCTAGTCGGTAAAGACGTTTGAGTCTCTGAGTCAGTCATACTTGCAGTGTCCTGGCTGCATATATTATTTTTAGAAGAAAACTCGATTGGCGTGATAATTACATTAAACGAGTCCTCCCGCCCTGTGTGGAGCAGAAGGGACTGTACGACTCCTACTTACTAACAATCCACCCCATGTTATTCATCATAAGCGGCTGCTGGCTCTAGGGTAAGCTCGTTATTTTTTCGCAAATCGCTATAACTTTGGTGTTGTATAAACGTAAAGAATACATTTCCGGTTTTAAGTTCTCTTAAATTTTCAGATAGGAGAACATTCCCGAGAACATAATATATCAAATGTGTCCTCCCAACCCACCTTGGGTGGAGCGTCATGGGTCCGGGTAATGTTTATCTCAAAATGAATTAAACTACGATTATTAATTGCTTAGATCGGGAGAATTTATGGTACCTAGTACTCACGGCTACACATCAAGCTATACAAAACCAGTATGTCTTGGTCTCGCTTCTTGCGAATTTCACATACAATGAACGGTCAGCTAATACAGGTTTTGCATAGCTTGATGTGTAGCCGTGTGTACTAGCACTCCGCCCGCAACTTCGTCCGTGCGTATTTCGAACTTCACATTCGTGAATTTTAACTTCCGGCAACAGTCTTTATGGGATACTTTTGGAAAATCTAAATACGTACCGTGTCACTTCATTTGAATTTGGGTTTAAAAAGATTAAGTTCGTTAACCCACTAACAACCCTTCAAGGAAAAATTAATTAAAATAACCTTAATCAATTACTAAAAGAAAAAGAGTTTTGCGATTTTCACACTACTAGGGGTAGGCTTTTTAAAAATAGATAAATACGCATCATTTAATTGATTAAGAGATAATGTATGCCAAGTTTTGAGCTCATCGAAGCAAGCAGTAAAATCCTTCCGTTAAAACCTTATTACTCCTTTTCACCAACTCTGGGGGAGATTTTCGAAAAATCCTAAATTATGTATTTAATTATTTTTTATCGTCTTTCTATATACTGAGTTTCAAATTCATGGGCTCACGCATTATCAATGTCCCATACAAACTTTAACACCATCTAAATCATCAATGGAGGGTAGTTTTAAAAAACTAATGACGCCAATCATTTTCATTTACTTATCCTCGCATTCATCTAAGTTTCAAGTTTATAAACCCAAGGAATAAGATTTTGCATACAAAGGTTTTCGCCCCCTTTCAACCCTTAATAGGAAGATTTTCGCAAAATCCCTTCTTAGTGGCCACTTACATAATAAACTGTAATTATTGTAAAAAAAAACATGTTTTTACGTTTAGCGATTTAGGCTGTAGGAGAGTCTTACGACCGTACCTTGATTTTTGATTTTTATAGATAACTCCGAAAGTACAGACTTTTGATCTTAGTCGTAATACTGAGTTTTATTCAGCATAAAAATACCTATTCATTCATATGTATCTTATTCCTATTGAGAGGTGGGCCCACTTTTTCCCAATATCCAATTATTATTTAATTATTATTTTTCTAATGATTTTCTGACCAGACAGATCGCAGCCGCCATTATTGACACCGGTTATCATGTTGAGTTATTTTTTCTTTCTTTATTTTCGGCCTATGACTTACCGTGACACCTACATTTAATACCTTGATGTGTAGTATTTGGGACACACGTTTCACCCGAGCGAAGCCGGATTTTCATCTAGTTAAATAAAATTACGAAAACCGACGAGGCCGTATGAGCTTGATGCCTTTGCTTTTTTAATTTGCCGCGTTTTTGTATTCTTCAAATACATAAACGTTGAGTTTATTTTTACTTATTTTTATAAATAAGTTAATGTTAAATATTAATGTTTAAAATGCGTATCTCATTTTATTACTGTGTTATTTTTTTCGCAAATGGTACGAAAAGTAGAGTATTTTCCTCGGTGATAAAGCTGTCTTAGTCTTGGGTGAACTTAAATCCCTCGCTACACTCAGGACTCGTCTTAAATCCCTCGCTTCGCTCGTGATTTAAGTTTTTAACACCCTCGCTACGCTCGGGAGTAAACCTAGAGTCCTTCGTTACGCTCGCGATTTAATTCGCCACCCGCGACAGAAGACCCTGCTTTATCCCCTTGGTTAATAATCTACTATATTCTCTCTCCAGCTCTGTTCATGCAGTACGTTTGTTAAACTATAAGAGCTTCTGACATCAAGTTTTGATATTTATGATCAGTAATTTACCTCTGCATTAACTGCCGAACTAAAATCACTGTTCATGATTTCATGTAAGATAAAAGATGTATTATTGGCCTGTAACATAAAGTAGTATTATTTTAAAATGTTACAATAAATACACTTCATATATGAATTTTAGATATTGAGAAATATTGATGAATGTTAAACTTACCGCGACCACAGCGCGTTCAGAAACGAACACTATCAAAAATATGGTGACGACTCCATAGCCGATTTGCCATCCAACATAAATGAGAAATACGATGTACTTCTCTACATCGTTGTATAAGCCTGCTGCCGTCGCTTCCATGAAGTAAAACATGTAGAGAATAATGTAAGTCAAGTTCACTGATATGGTCGCCATCAACATGGACCCGAAAATTCTGTTGGTAGCGTCACAAACTTTGTACAGCGTTCCATACATCTTAGCGCACGCCTTTATTTTCTCGCACACATACTTGTCTTGAAGACCAATTGGTTTCTGAACGTTACCTATCTTGCTTCCTCGAGAAAATAACTTATATTCCCAAGATTTTTGATTTTTAATCTCTTCAAGCACTTTATTAATGCTCTCAAATCTACCTCTGACAACTTTGAGGAAGAAGCAATAATGAGCTGTTAAAATAACAGCGAGAGCATCAGAAAATGTGACTTGGTACAGTCTTTCTGCTGGTATATCCACGTTCAAATGGGTGAGTGACGCCCAAACGCTGAGTACCCGAAATAAATAGACTACCAGCTGACAAATGGACATACTGAGTGCCAGATGTGCGTCTGTAGTATAATCAACATCTTCGCCGAGGTCTTCTAAAGTCTTGTCCACACTTACTACGAGCTCCATATAATTGTTGTTGGTATTGATGCAGAATGGAATCTTCCACAATGCGAAGATAACGTACAGTGTTGAAGTTATCCTCTCGTAGTCGTCTCCATATCGTTGCACTTTTGTACTGTATAGAAAACGCAGAACGGTCTGGTCATCAGCGTGAGCTATATAGGTGCAATAAAGGTAAAAAGCATACCACAGTAAATAGCAGGCGAACCCGAACCAACTGAACTTCCTGATGATACGGTTGTTCGGGCAGATATGCAATACAAATATTGATATACCGCTCAGCTTCCTTATGATATGCGACAGAGCTAATGCTTCTATGATGTTTTTGAATTGACGAGGTTTCATGTTTGTCTTGAAATACTTGTTCATTGGGTTCACTTTCATTTTGAGGTCGTCAACAAAAAATCACCAATAATTCTCACTGTAACGTCTGCCTGGAATGAAACCACTCGGAAAGCTAATGAAAGTCATTTAGTTTTTAATCAACTTTAGTATGTAAGTATACCAATTACGGTTTATTACTAGTTGTTCGACAACTAAGTAAATTATATTTGCTTACAGGTTTAAAATTAACATGTTTTCTGAAGTTTGGATAGCCCTCCCTAATTTAAGTATATGGCGCATAACTAATTATGTACAAGAAAATTAGGTATGTATATTGTAATTATATTTGTATTTTTGTTTTATGGTGAATTTTATAGTCTTTGTAGTTTTCAACTCAATAAATAATGGTAAAAGACGGAGGTGTCGAGAATTCAATTGGAACATGATTCTTTAATACCTAATACAAAACACTCGTCAATGTGTTCTTAACAATGTTTTTACTAAAATTTTGTGTACCTATAATATGTAAGAAAAAAAAAATACTTTATCACTATTATACCCTCCACCACACCCTTTAGCCCACATTTACGTAAATTTCTACGTACCTAATTGTAATCACAATTTATCACTCATAGGTCATCAAAACGAATATGATTCCCGCCCACACTTAATAACGTACGCATTTCAAAAATGGATAGTAAATAAAACAAAATATTGGTATTCGCAGTATATCCACCGGATATTTAGTAATTTATTTCTCCTGAACGTTCACATTTACAGTGATAATCTACATTATGAACATCATAGGCATTATATTGTCATAATAAACAATAGAGGAATATAGGCATGTTATGTACAAAGGGATATTTAGGTCGAAGAAAATTATTTCTTGGAACTATTTATAAGCACTATACAATTTTACATGAAAAATTACAAGCACATTGGTATACTACTAATATAGTATAGTAGCTTCGCTGCGTGGCGATAATAGATCTATGTAATAGCTATATTTTGATAAATAGCTAACTAATAATGTACACAAAAAAATAAATTGTGCTCTGTCGTAACTCTTACAACGTATGTTATATAATATAGGGAATAATGAGAGCTTAATTAACCTCCGTTCCTATCCTACAGAACCGTTGATCTTCGATAGCCATAACTTGAGAAGCATTCTAAAACAAATCTTCGTAACTAGCAAATAAACTATCGCATAGATTGGATATAAAGTTAGAGATTACAACAAAGTCACTGTCTTCATACAGTAACGAGTTATTTTTAGGCATAGTTATGATTATCATATGGCACTAATATAGGTTTATTTACGGTAACATTGATGTACAAATATATTTCTATAATTTGCGTCCCGTTATATTTGAAAGCTTATTTTCTGGTACATTATAATTTTTTGTTTTTTGGAGTACTGTGTAGACAAAGGTTGTGGTTTTACTACTAAAATTATATATTTTAATTTAGTTGTTGTTGAAAGTCTTGAAGCTTTACAAGAGATTCCATAGTCAGTACCACCAAAAGAGAGCAGACATAATAAATTTCTTCTTATTTGTATGATTATGCCAATATTCCATAATACACACTCAGATTTCATATAAAGGAGACATTATCATCTTCAGACATTCATACTTCAGAACAGAATACCAATAAAATAGAAACTTTGATTTTGAGATCAAGAGATAGGTTAGTAATGTTAGTGAGAAGGTACCACACGCGGCTTGGATGCATCCTTAAAACAAATGAATTATTGTAGAAAAAAATATCGTAACAAAATATAAAGCTGCCTCTGTAGACTAAAATGAATTGTATTTTTAATACTTAGTTATTGTTACCACTCAAAGAAGTCCAAAATACTCTCTCTATTTTAACCTTGGCCACGTCCGAATATGCACATCAATATCTAAAGTAATATAATTCTTATAAAACACATTTACACACATAAAAGTTGCATACTTTAGAACATCTGGCCAAGGTTTCTGGATATTGCTACATTAGCATTCAAGATCGCTGCCAGCACTTAATAGTTTACAAAAATAATATCCTACGGAACTTACGATTCATGTCTTTAATCTTTATATTTATTGCAACTTTCTACCTACTCCATACATCAAATAGATCTTCACATAATCGGCATACAAACTATTTATAAAAAAAATAGTTTAGTTTTAAAATAGGAACGCTACAATTGATTTAATATCCCGTACTTCAAAACGAAGCTTGGGTCATAGGCCCCGCCTACTTAACTCACACGCACGATCGGTTTACGGAATCGCCCGAAACTGAATGATTGTATGGAGTTAGATATTAATTAATGTGGAGAAAAGTGTCAGTAAAAGTATCAGCCATTTTTGTCTTTATCATAGAGTAGCAATTGCATTAAAACTTTTAATTAAAATTTCTCTTAGACGAAAGTACTGCATATAAAGCTATCATAATTAACTTTCTACGAACTGGGATTGGACTAACTATTCTTGCGTAGCAGAATACGAAATTTAGGTAGGTAAGAAGTTATATTTTTAATTCAATTATTTTAAAACTACGGACAATCTATTAAAATGTCTAAGCATTTTTAACGTTTTAACCAACAATAATATGTACTGGTAATTATAAAAACGCGGTGACAATTCTTAAATCAGGCTAAATAATTTGAAAAGGATATCTGATTCTTAATTCGATTTTTAAATCGAATTTAAGATATTTCGAATAAAAATCCACCGTGAAAAAATAATTTGATTAACGAATTTTCCATAATGAGATTTTTTTTGCAATAAAAATATTTTAAAAAGTAAGGCTTTTCATACAATTTAATTAAAAAATATAGAGATAATCACAAACTGTGCCATTAGGAATATTTTATAATATATTTCCTATAAGCTTGTCTAATTTAAAGCTGCCCTTTTAATTCACCTATACTATAATAGTAACTCTTTATTTGACAATCATATACTTTCGTTTCAGTAGGCAAGCCTCTTCGTACACAACTCGACGCAATTCTTCAATATCCTTACGACTCAGGGCTTATTTTTCAATAGTCAGATAATTTTAATCTGAAGAATAAAAATAGCGATTTGACATATTTCTATAGATAAAAGTTATCTTACTCTATTGAAAAATCAGCCCTTAGGCGACTAGAACAATACAGTTAGGTAACGGATTTTGGAAAGAGATAATTACTAGTTTTTGCATCGTATATCTTTGACACATATTTCCTATGTAACTAGTACTCCGTGCGACAGAGACAGCGCCGATTATCTCTTTCTACATGACCGATGTGCAATATTTTTCGCCGGTACAACTCACTGACGTTCATATACAGAAAACATCGTCAACATTTTGAAATCTGTCAATTAGATGTGGCGGTAATCGCCTTTAATAAAACTCGCAAGGTAGTGAAGATATATCGCGTTATGTACGAAGGGATTAACTAACACCTGGGTTTCAGATACTTTAAGTCTTCTCTCATGACATTTAAGGTAACAATTATGTAAAGGTCCAGCTATTCACTAAAACCCGAAATTAATATTCACTCGCAATTCAAGTCCCATTCTTTAATGACGGGGCCCCCCTCTGGAGGGCCAAAGACTGCAGGGGTCGCGGGACTTATCCTAGTACCGTGACCCCGGAAAAATAAATGGCTATTGAAGGACACCGTGGTTTTAGTAAGAGACTGAACGTCCCTCCCGCCCCGCCCAGGGTGGGAGGAATAATTTGATTTTTATGGCTGCCTCTGATTAGACATCTTGGACTTAGATAGTCAAATTCGGTCATTGATTGGTTACAGACAAAGATCCAACCGAAGATAGCAACTGCGATAGATTATTAATTTCAAGCGTTAGTCATTATAGAGTACCTTTCAGTAGGTAATATTTGAGACTCTGTACCAACTTATACTACATTTTAAAACTTAGTGAAAAATAAATGCGTATTGTAGTCGTAATTTGGTAATGTAAATTATTCCTCAACAATTAATAACTTAAAGTAGACGGTGATGTTTGTCTTTCTATTCTCCTAATAATACCACTAAAATATTTTCATAAAGTATTAAAATTGATGTCATTTTATGGAACTGATATTACACTAGTTTTCGTGATGTAATGTTTAATAAATAACGCGTCTAAGCGTTCATGCGAAGTGCTTACTGAATCAGTTATTTTAAACTATTCTATTAGATTAATTGTGATTTGTTAGTTTATTTTTACAAAACATGTGTCCACTACCCCATTTTATAAACATTTTCCTCTAATATATTTATTTAGATGCCGTATCTTTTATATTTTATTATAGTTAATTTCTCGAGTAAATATCACTTTTGATTATATTTTTATTTCTTAATTTCCATAATATCGAATAAAGCACAAGTCTGACCCGGCACTGTTCGGTCAATAGGCAGTGCAAGTATAATATTAGTGGGTAGTGAACACACGGTTCGTGTTTTATTATTAGAGGCGCTTCTCCTAGTTAGTAGAGCACCATTATGCTTAGATACACTTCAAAGTAGTTCATCAATACCTTGCAAATGATACAAAAGTAACGTTCACTCTCCCTCCCTAAACAATACTCCTAATTCGTAACTAATAAAAACAATCACGCAGCCGCACCAACAACAAATTCTTTCAAAACACATTGCAAATACATTTTTGTAAAGCTCAAGTCTAATATAATTAAAATCACATCTCATTAAATATCTTTGGGTACAACCAAATAAAATTATTCATTTATAGCGTACAAAAATACAAAAAATATACAAGAATGTCAAATATACGTAATTATAGGGGAAGTTGGGGGGAAGCATACCACATGGAGTCCACCGATGAGTCGATAGAGCGCACAGACTAGACACATTGTAACTGAAGGGATATGGTATACACAGAGGTCCTTTGATATGGGCACGTCACATCATCAGCTGCCTGGAAAGTTCTCGAAGTGAACGTCCCCTAACGTCCTAAAAGTCCGTCAGCCTCTCGGAAGCGACGTTATTGTTGCAGTAGCTGAGATTCATAGGTCACAGAAGATCTTGGACGTGAGATGTGTCGAGGTTGGTGATGAGAGTCTTGAGGAAGGTCATCTCTTTGCGCGCGTTCTCCAGGATGACGCGCGGGTCCTGAGACGTGCAGCGCAGGCAGTTGGGCGCGAATACCATCGCGAGATTTGCTGAGTCCATTTTTGTTTGACTTACCACTTCCGGCGCCGTGAATTGTTGGAGGAAACTTATTAAATAGGTGAGTACCTGAAATAGATGAAGTATTGTGTTATTTTATGCTTGTGGTGAATGCACCGCCCAGAAAATGCCACAGTTACTTGATAGAAATGTCTACCTCTAAACAGCGCTTGCTTCTTGCGAGATATTGGATGGAACAGGTATTTTTGACCCTGTAGAGCTTACACACACTATAAAAGCCCCATCACTTATTCCAACTTAAACGAGTCAAACGTTATCTTAACTTCTTTTATTGCTAGAACTCGAGCTGAAGTCAATTCCTGTAGCGCTGAATACTGACCAGTCTATTGATGGGCGGCAGACGATGCAGCGCTCGCGTGCAGGCCGCGAAGTCAGTCCCGGCCTGCACACACGACGAGTACAGCGCGTCCGGGATCAGCGGCTCGTACAGCTCGCGGTACCACAGCTTCAGCAGGCTGGCCGGCGCGTGCGCATCTGGGAGGACAACACACGAGTTATTATATTATGGTCATACAGAATCATTGCTAGAGGGAAAGGAACTCCGAATGCTAATATACAGTCGACGACTATCACCATTTTGAATGAATACGAAAAGGCATGTGTACAGATGCCTGCCTACTCCAATCTATCAAATTATCTATGTTAATTTTCAAGTTTATCACATAAACAGAAGATTCATGTGTGATTGTAAAAACTTTACAGATTGGGGTAGTTTCTAAAGTCCGTAGAACTGTGACCATAATTTTGTATGATATATAACCATTCATCATGTTTGTGCTCTTTATCAATCTTGAAGCTAGCTTATTTCTAGTGTCAATTTATAATATTTTCTTTAGATTCTGTACAAAAATCTTACCAAAAAGTACCAATATACTACTTCAAGCTTCACCTATTTCACACTCACCAGTCAAAGTAGAGGCATCAGGCAGTTCCCAGTTATCAATCTTGGCTTTGAGTGCATTGACCTCGTCCACATCAGCCGACACCCTGAAGATCCCCTCAGTGTCTCGTCCGTTGAGCGCCAGCACCTGCTGCGACAGCGCCACCTGCACCCACGGTAGCTGACGGTTGGGGAACCGCTCCTTCTGTAGCGTCATCACTTCTGATAACGTGTTGCCGAACATTGACTGACGGAATATTTGTATCTGTTGGAGAAAGTTATTTTTTTATTAATGTGTTTTGTGCGTGAGTGTACCATGTGGTTTAATTGGGAAAGGTTTCAATGAGCAGTCAACTGTCACTTAAAAACAAAGTTTAGCTATGTGCATATTAATTTTTAATATTCTTCATATAGGGTCTTCCTTTTAAATAGCCAACAAGGGAAAATCCTCATCCACCAAGCTTCATATTCATGGCAAGCAAACATTTGTTTAGCAATATAGTTGCTAAACAAATGTCTATCACGGCATGTTGCAGAGTTGCCGCCCGGCAAGCGAAAACATCAATTTATCAAAAAAGGTTGACGTTGTTTGCAACTGCTTATAAAAGTAGCGGTAGTGCGGAGCAATGATAAAATACATGCACAACTTCCTCAAGCAACATTTAAACGCAAACCGGCGGGTGGGTAACCCATATTGAATTAAAAGTTTCCAGCAGCAATCAAAGTTGCTTATAAGCCTTTGGCGTTTTTTATGTTAAAAATTTTGCCATATTTATCTCTTGGCTTGTGTACATAATACAAGTAGACAATAATATGACTCACCCTAGCCTGATCAATGTCATCAGTGGTAGGTTTCCTGGGCTGCCGCTTGCCCCCGAAGCCGATCCTCTCCAGTCGCTTGCACGCCACGCCAGCGTAGTGTGATACTTGCACGTGAATAGGCCATTTGCCAACCTGTTAAATATTAGATTTACATTATAAACTACACTAGCCAATGTTGACATCAATATGTTTTATTTTTTGGGTTTCTTTTTTGGATTTATCAGCTTAATTTTTTTTTTTTTTTAGAAAATTACTCGCTTTATAGGGCGGGTATATTTATGAACAAATCATGGCGACACAGCCAGTAGAAAGCCATAGAACGAGCGCGGTGCGACGGCACCGTAGCATTAAATTGTGATAATTATCATTAAAAATTATTGATTTTGTGATAATTATCATTATCATTGCCTTGACCTCGGTACGTAAAGGACTATTGAAGGACACCGTAGATTTTAGTCAGTACGAGTCTGACAGTATAGGTGGGACAACTCATTTGATGATTTTACCACAATAAAAAAGGAAGTTTTCCTTCTGAAACTTCATAAATTCTTTAATTACAATACTTATCAAAAACCTCACCTCTGGGAAAGCATCAGCGAACGCAGGATCTCGATGTCTGTTGACGTAGTTCGTCAATGCAGGCTGGAAGGCAGACGAGGGCGGCACGAACGCCAAGCACACCGCCAGCAGCTCCCAGCCGCGGAGCAATGAGTCGCGCAGAGGATTCTCTGTCGTTTGTCTGCATAGCTGTACGTATAGCTCGTCTCGTAGTCTACAAATACAAAAAGAAATTACAATAGGGGATTTTACTGCATGAATTAAAAATCTATTTAGTCCGCCAATAATAATATTGATAAATTTTGGACGTCTGTTTTTGTTTTTTTTTAATCAATAAATATTGGCAAATATAAAACGCTTCCAAATTCGGGAGTGGAGCTTGTGATTCTAATGTAACATGCTGTTTTTTCGAACAGATTTTTGAAACTGTTTTTCCTTGGAATTGGCACTGTTGAAACTGAGGTTCCTAATTTCATCCGTTTCAAATTTTCAATCCAACGCTAATCAAGACTGAGACGGATTAATTAAACTAGAATTTTGTTTTTCACTTGTTCTATTTGGACAAATTCAAATTGTTAGTCGCCCCGACCCATTCATGATTCATTTCACCGTAGTTTGCCGATCACAATCTGACTGAATACCGAATATGTGTAGAAATTGTCAAAAATCAGGTTTATTGTTCAATAAAACTGCTGACCCGAAAATTTTGTCATAAAAAATATATATTGCTTACTTCTCATTAGCGAAAGTAGCGTGCAAGATATCCTGCGCGACGGAGTTGAGTGTCATCCCAGGCCTGGCCTTCCGGTCTCCCATGTAGATCTGTACCAGTCGGAACAGGTCGATGGCTGCCTTCTTGTGCGCCTTGTCCCACTCCGCGCCCACCATTGGGGCGCTGATTGATGACGATGTCCAGGAAAGGAGGTCGCGGACAGAAGCCTGGAATAAAAAAAAAGTTTAAGTCAAATGTTGTTGAAATAGGTCTGATAATATTATAAATATCTAACCGCCTGGCCACGGGACATTCGCTGCAGTAAAAGTATAGAAAGCGAAATCTCTGTTGACTAAAACAAATGTCTTGAAATGTACAAATCATGCGATCGGCGACGCGATCAGTAAAATTAGTAGAGTACGAGCAAGAGCGGTGAGCGAAACCGTGGTAAAACTAGGTTGTAACTTATTTTCCAGTTTTTTTTTTTTTATTCATTTTTTTTTTTTTTGGGGAGGGGCTTTTATTATTTTCGAGTTATCATCGTTACCATTGTAGCTTAGGACCATCTAGCAAAATTATTACAATGAAGATATGGATCAATGTGATTTTGACTTATTTGGCATCACCTACTGCTGTTGGACCCAACAAAAACAAAAAGAGGGGAGCAATTTGGATTTGGCAGTAGCACATAGTAATATAGAATATTCTGTAACAGTAATGGAAATACATAGTAAATTCTTACACAAAACAGTGTCATCCCTACCTTTCTCCTAAAGATGCCCTTGTTGAAGTTAAGGTTATCCTTGGCGAAGATCTCGATGTCCTGCTCGGGCGGCGGGCGCGGCGCGTGCGCTCTCACCGGACTGTAGAGTGCGCCCGCGCACTCTGCCGGCGGGGCCGCGCCTGCTGCAGCACCGCCGCCACCCAGGGAGGATGTCTGTAACGATATAAAGTTGTTATATTATAAGAATTACGAGACACTTTTGCATCACTAAGAATTTAAGAGTTAGAGTAGTTAGTCAGTCAAATTAATAGTGTTTCTTTCATTGAAAATTGATAATGAATGAAAATAATGAAAAGTTTTTAAAAATGAATAACTTTTACTCACTCTATGAATACCAGGCGACGGCTGACGATCTCGGTCGAAACCGACAAACGTGTTATAATACGATACTCCATGGTTCATATACTCCACATCAACCGGCCTATGCGCGTACGCATGTGGCAGATACACGCCAGAGCCGTCGTCATCATCCGGAGTGCGCGCGCCGCCGTCCGACGACTCGTTGTCCGGCTCATGTCCGGATAACGAGCGGGACTCTGAACCGGAGCGGGAGTGGGATCGAGATGATCCAGACTCGCCGTCCGAGCCTGAACCGGCGCCGTAGCGTGCTCGACCTGGTGATTAAAAGTAAAAATGTTGTAAGATCCGATATTGCAAGACGGAAGAATAGACAATATGACCAAAAAATGTTGATCTTTAAAGTGTAGAAGCAAACGGTCCCTGAACTCAAAAGCATAGAATCCGTCGTTAGAGTTATCGATTAGATAACTGTGGTTACTCCCTAAATAAAAGTACAATTGTTTGCGGTAGCCATATTTTAGTTACATATTGTAGAAACATAAAAAAACTCACTTGACAATTTAGCCTGCTGTATGATATAGTCTTGTAGAGGCAACAAATGCTGCATGCCGCGTAAATCCCAGTTGCAGTACAATGGAGAGCTTCCACCTTCATCCTCCTCTTCCTCGCCGTCTATAGGAACTTCTTCGGGTTCCACGGGCCTCTTGTGTCCTGCAAAATACATACTGAATAAAAAAGGGGAAAAGTGTGCAATTACCCTGGTAAGTACACTTTTTCCCTTTTTTTTAATCGCTCTGTTTCCGAGAAATAGTCATGTTGAATACTGAGTCATCATGACTGTTTCTCGGAAACAAAGCGATTTAACTACGACTCCATTCTTGGACTTTAAAATCATCCGCAATATCAGAAGCGGGATTCCCAAACACATGCATGTCGCTGATTGGCTGATTTGAGGTTGATTGGCTTCTCACCCGAAAAAAATATTTGTATGATCCACAAATAGTTGTTCCGGATCTGAGTGTTTGGAAGTTTCAATTCACGTTTTTAAACACACCAAACACAGTTGTGCACAATTCTCTGCCTGGGTCTGTATTTCCCGACAGCTATAACCTTGGGGTCTTCAAGTCAAGAGTGAATGGGTTACTTCTAGAGCAAGCGTGCTTTACAGTCGACCACAACTTCGCTAACTATCAGGTGAGATGGTGGTCAAACGAGAAACTATAATTATTTAAAAAATCTAGGTTCTATTTTATCTGCAGTTAATATTATTTTGGTGTGATATTATAATAAATAAAATAATAATAATAAAAATATTTATTATACAGGGTGTTTCTTTTAAATGGGCCAAAAGGGAGAAATCTGCATCCATAAGAGATAAGCGAAAACTTTCTTAGGAACCTGGTTACGCCGATTCACCAGGAATGAGTAAAGTAACGCCATCTCTGGACGCATTGTACAAACCATGCGAAACAGTCAATACGTCATCATAAATTTCGACGTATCATGGCGCGCGGCTCGCGAATTTAGCGCCACCACACGTAAGCCGCTCGAACCTTACGCCATCCCGGCGACGACAACCCCCGCCCCTTCCGCTAATAGCCTTATAACGTGACGGACGTTCCTCGGAGCTGCCTCGAGAGAACCCACGCGTCGTACATATACCGCTATAATTGAGGTCTGGTAGAATCGTCGTCTCCAGATCCTCACTCGCTTCGCTCCGCAATAAAAGCCTTGGCCATCGCGCTCGGTACCGAGGCTAGTGCACTGTGTTTCCGCTGCTCCAAGAAATAACATAGAAGAAGAGGGTCCAGGTAGAGAGAAGGCTGTGCCACGAGTCAGCTAGACTGCTGCTGCCTTCGTATTGGTGAGTACTTGCTTCCTGTGGTTTACTCTTGTTCATCTCTTGGTGAAAAACACGGCATACACCGCATCCCCGCATCCCGCATATTTTAACTAACCGCGTTACCATTTTTGGTCACTTCGTTCCGGATAAAACCAGTATTCCTAAATAATTTCCTATTGTTATAGTTAAAGAACATAATATTTCGTTCATAACTGTGCTTTTTATCGCATTTTTTTGTCCACAAGACACGTGCTCAGCGCAATAGTTGGCCCGTGTGTAGTAGGTACTTAACTATTTATTGCTCTTATATACCTAATTAAGCCAAACAGTTTAAGGGTGTTTTTTATTGTTATTTGCAATATCAATACGGGTATACTTGTTTAATAATAGGTATTATACGTAGTAGTAGTAGGCGTCACAAAATGGCGTCCGATCAAAAAATGAAAATTATTCTTTCAAAGAAAGAAACTATTTTTGCACATATTAATGATTTATACAAAACCGCAAAGAAAATAGTTCCTTCCGATATGAATACTAGGAGTAATCAAGAGTTCCTAGCCGCTTCTTCGAATATCGATAGATTATATAATAGTTTTAACGAATTATGTGATCAGCATAACAGTCTTTTGCTGGAAGAAGATCCTGATTCTGAATTAAATTACAGTAATTGGAGCGCTTTTGAATCGTTATTCTCTTTTGTTCAATATACGCGTACGAGTTTATTAGAAACTCGCCGGGTCAATAAACCCGCAGATTCACAGAACAATATTCGCTTACCTTCGTTAGATTTAATAAAATTCTCTGGACAGCCAGATACGTGGCCGCTTTTTTATCAATGTTTTAAAATTAACGTTCATGATAATAAGAATTTAACGGATGGTCAACGCGTACAATATTTAGTTAGTAGTTTGAATGGAAGTGCGCGCAATGTTTTCGCGGGAATTTTACCTGATGAGACTAATTACGCTACTATATGGAATTCGTTAGTGGCTAAATACCAAGACAAAAGACTGCTTGGGTCTACATACTTAAATAACATACTCGATATGAAACCTAGTTCCGATTCACCTGTTCAATTAAATAACTATATCGAAAGGGTTCATACGTCTTGGGCTGCATTAAAACAGTTAGAAATTAGCGATTTATCGGATTTTATCTTCACTCATCTCGCTTTAAAAAAGTTAGACTCTCAGTTAGTTCAACGCTTTGAATTGTCTGTTCGCGATAAAGACATACCCACTAGTGATGATTTAGTGAGTTTCGTACGTCATCATGTGAAAATTCTTGAACGGTCTACTACGACTTCTACGTCTCGGCCGAATACGTCGCGTACGACATCTAAAACTTCGCATACTTTCGCTGTTACTGAAAACAATAATAATAACTCCGCTTGCGTTTTGTGTAAAAAATCGCACCATACTCATTTATACGAGTGTGGAGAATTTAAAAAGCTATCTGTTAAAGAGCGATTTAATCTTATTAAACTTAATAAATTATGTATAAACTGTTTCAGTAATAAACACCGCACTTTAAATTGTGCTTCCAGCAATACTTGTAAACAATGCAATAAAAAACATCATTCATTGTTACATTTTGATAACGATCGCTCTGGGCGAATATCGCCAGATAAGGAAACGGTTGCCGCACCGTGTGCGGAGTCTGTTTGTATGCACTCACACATTGAGACGCCGGCGCGTGCCGCTTCAATTGAATTTACTCATATTTCTAGGAATTTACCTGAGTCGCGTTCCAAAACTGATAAAGATTTATTTCATAGACAATTAAATAACTCAATTGTTTTGCCTACGGCACAAGTTTACGTTCCTAGAAATGGAAACCACTTTATAATAAGATGTTTAATAGACAGTGGCTCCCAGAATAATCTTATTACGTTCGCGTGTTGTAAAAAATTAAAACTTAATATAAAACCGCTTGTTAAATCTTCCTTAAAATCGGTAGGTACGATATCCGTGCCTGTTAAAGGTTATGTTACGCTTACAATTCAGTCGCGCGTTTCGGACGCTCAATATAGTCTGCCTATGTTAGTGGTTGATAATATAGCGGAGTCGTTGCCTACATGCGAAATCCAAGCGTCTGTGATGGAGAACTTTAAAGACTTGCCGCTTGCGGACAAAGGCTGGAACTTGCCTGGAAATATAGATGCGATTCTTGGAACGCAAATGTTTGCGTTTATTTTACGCGGCAACAAGGTCCCCCTGTTTCAACCATCTAACATACCGGAATCTGCAATAAGCTCAATGCCTCACGCTCTAGAAACTACGCTTGGTTACATTATCATGGGAGAGATACCTATTATCAACCCTGAAGGTGTAGCCTGGTCCTTCGGCCCATTAGTGGATACGCTAAATAATAATATTTTGAAGTTTTGGGAGGTTGAGCAAGTGCAGCCGGCTTTAAATATAACAAGTCCAGAAAATCGTGACTGTGAGCAACTTTATAAGTCATCTGTTGCCAGAGACTCAAGTGGCCGTTATATTGTGTCACTGCCTTTTAAACGCGATCCTAAGTTACTAGGCAATTCGTTTATTCATGCTCAGCGCAGACTGTCTGCACTCGAGCGTAAGTTTCAGTCCCTTCCCGCGTTGCGTCAAGCTTATAATGACGTAATTAATGATTATATTGCTAAGGGTTATTTATCCGAAATTCCTTATTCTTCTTTGGCTACAAACGAAGGCTACTTTATACCGCATCACGCTGTTGTTCGACCTGACAAGTCGACGACAAAAACACGCATCGTGCTCGATGCTAGCGCTAAGACGGATAACGGTACATCGCTTAACGACTTGTTACATATCGGGCCTAATTTACAGGCAGACTTATTTTCGCTTCTATTAAAATTTAGATATTTTAAAATAGCAATAACTGCAGATGTACGTCAAATGTATCTTAGAATTTTGTTATCAGAAAATGATCGTAAATATCAAAAAATATTATACAGATTTAATGAGTCTGAACGTGTACGTATCCTACAGTTTAATTCTGTCGCGTTTGGTCTCCGTTCGAGTCCATTTTTAGCGATGCGTACTATCCGCCAGCTTGCTGAGGATTATCATGAGCGCTTCCCTCTCGCTGCAGAGGTCGCCACTAGGGAATTATATATGGATGATTTGACAACTTCGGTACATTCAGTAGAGGATGGAACTCGCTTGGCAGACGAGTTACTCGCTTTATTCGGGGCCGGCGGATTTGAACTCGTCAAATGGGCGAGCAATTCTACGGAACTTCTCTCGTATTTACCGGAGTCGCATCGTGCAGTGATCGAGTTTACTGACGATAGTGACACACTAAAGGTTTTGGGCTTGAAATGGCTACCTAATACCGATTGTTTCTCGTTCGCTACGTCATCATTTTCTAGCGGTAACACTAAACGTGCTATACTGTCTACTATTGCTCGCTTATTTGACGTTCTGGGCCTTGTCGCGCCTGTTATCCTGTACGCAAAGATTTTAATGCAGGATCTTTGGCTTGCTAAAGTAGGGTGGGATGAGGAACCTCCTACAAGTATTACGGAATGTTTCGTCAAATTTAAATCCGAATTACCTTTATTATCTAAATTACAAATACCGCGCCACTTAGGCGTAGCAGCCGGCTGTGTTGTGAATCTGCTCGCTTTCGGTGACGCTAGCATGAAGGCTTACGGTTGCGTCATATATTTACACGTGACTCACAATAACGGCGATATATCAATTCATTTGGTGGGCGCGAAATCTAAAGTGGCGCCGCTAAAAACTATCTCGCTAGCAAGGCTAGAATTGTGTGCCTCGCTGCTTCTTGCCAAACTTGTAAAACAAATATACACGGTTTTCCATAACCACTATCCTATAAAACAGATATTCGCTTTCAGTGATTCTATGATCGCGTTATCATGGATTCATTCATCGCCCCACCGGTGGCAAACATTTGTTGCCAACCGTGTGACTGAAATACAGGAGAATTTGTCTCCTGACCGCTTCTTTCACATAAATGGGATAGATAATCCCAGTGATTGTTTATCGAGAGGTTTATTACCTTCACAAATTATTAATCACCCGCTTTGGTGGCAGGGTCCTCCTTGGATTCGGCATCCAATCGCTGAATGGCCAATAGTGCCATTCGAACCATCTTGTGTCGAAGGTGCTATACCTGAAACAAAGGTGTCTGTAACGCTTGTCGCTATTTCCAGTACGGAACCATCGCTTCTTCTTGAACTCGCTCTCCGGGTCTCATCCTGGAAAAAATTACTACGCATTATAGTATATGTCTTACGTTTTATACGAAAGTTATCCCGCTCGCCGTTAATTCAAGTTTCTGATCTTGAAACCGCTGAACTCGTTATTATTCGCGAGTTACAAAGTAAACACTTTACTGATGAAATAAAAAATATTAAAAAAGGTAAATTACCTTCGCCTTCCTTAAGAAAACTTGATCCAATTGTTGACGACAACGGTTTGCTCCGGGTTGGTGGTCGATTGACAAACGCTCATATTCCTTATGAAAACCGCCATCCATTGTTGTTGCCCCGTCGACATCACTTAGTCGACTTAATAATAGATGACTGTCACCGCTCTAATTGTCATACCGGTTCACATCTTCTTATGTCTTTACTAAGACAACGCTACTGGATAATCTCCGCACGAAATGTAATTAGGTATCGTATACGCCAGTGTAATTTTTGCTTTAAGGTTTCACCTTCTCATCCAACTCCTCTTATGTCGAGCTTACCACCTGCTCGCGTGCAGCAAGCCAAGGCATTTACTCACACCGGTGTCGACTACGCTGGGCCTATAAATATTACACTCACCCGCAAACGTGGCGTTATAAGCCAAAAGGCTTACATTTGCATTTTTGTGTGCTTAACAACCAAGGCAATACACATTGAAATCGCATCAGACTTGAGTTCTGAAGCGTTCATAGACGCCCTCAAGCGTTTCGTGTCCAGACGGGGACCAGTTTCTGTAATCTATTCCGATAACGGGACTAATTTCATCGGTGCAAAACGACAATTGAATGAATTATACAACTTTCTGTCATCTAAAGACACATCTAATGCATTCCAAACGGAATTGACCAACCGTAAAATTACGTGGCGAAATATTCCCGCACGCGCGCCCCACTGGGGAGGAATTTGGGAAAGCAACATAAAAAGTATAAAAACGCATTTATATCGTTGCATAGGGCAACAATTGCTGTGCTATGAGGAATTGTTGACAGTACTAACCCAGATTGAGTGCCTCTTAAATTCGCGTCCATTATGTCTGCTATCCGATCAGCCGCACACAATTCTAACACCTGCTCATTTTCTCAACACAACACCTTTGCAGTCATTGCCAGCCTGTGAGATTGACGGAACTGTAAGCCTTCGTAATAGAAAAAGACTTTTGGATAGTATGGTTCAAAGCTATTGGAAAAAGTGGCACTTAGATTATTTACATACGCTTCAATTAAGACAAAAGTGGAATACGCCTGACACACCCATTCAACCAGGTACACTTGTCCTCATTCATCAGGATGATTCTCCTCCACTCCGCTGGCCTACAGGCATTATTGAACAAGTATATCCGGGAAAAGATGGGATCGTACGCGTAGCGTCAGTGCGCACCACAACTGGGATTTTCAAACGCCCAGTCGTAAAGTTATGTCCTCTTCCATCGCAATAGCTTAAATTCGTCTCTTAGTTACTTGTAATATAGCACAGTTATGCACGCAATTATCTTTATATATTTTTAGTATGACTTTAATTTTAATCGCATTCAATTTATATTTATCCACTTATCGATTTAAGTAATCATAATGTAGCTCCTTCTCCGCCTTTTCCATTCCATCCTTCCTTTTCGCATTTCCCTTTGTTTCGAAAATCCTACGGATTTCCAAGCCGGGGAGGAATGGTTACGCCGATTCACCAGGAATGAGTAAAGTAACGCCATCTCTGGACGCATTGTACAAACCATGCGAAACAGTCAATACGTCATCATAAATTTCGACGTATCATGGCGCGCGGCTCGCGAATTTAGCGCCACCACACGTAAGCCGCTCGAACCTTACGCCATCCCGGCGACGACAACCCCCGCCCCTTCCGCTAATAGCCTTATAACGTGACGGACGTTCCTCGGAGCTGCCTCGAGAGAACCCACGCGTCGTACATATACCGCTATAATTGAGGTCTGGTAGAATCGTCGTCTCCAGATCCTCACTCGCTTCGCTCCGCAATAAAAGCCTTGGCCATCGCGCTCGGTACCGAGGCTAGTGCACTGTGTTTCCGCTGCTCCAAGAAATAACATAGAAGAAGAGGGTCCAGGTAGAGAGAAGGCTGTGCCACGAGTCAGCTAGACTGCTGCTGCCTTCGTATTGGTGAGTACTTGCTTCCTGTGGTTTACTCTTGTTCATCTCTTGGTGAAAAACACGGCATACACCGCATCCCCGCATCCCGCATATTTTAACTAACCGCGTTACCAGAACCTTTAGCTCTTTTTTGATACTGATAATTTTGGCGTTTTTATTTTTTTGGTCAAGTGTGAGCTGTCCACATAAATGCCTGAAATTGACCAAAATTTTTTTTAATGCCTTTCGACTCTGTTTCATGTAAGGATCATTACATTGTATCGGAAGAAAAAAATCGGGACGGCGGAAGTTGGTCAAATTTAGCAAAATATTTTTTCATACAAATTGTATGAACGAAAAAAAAAATCAATTTTTTTATTATGCTGTTTGACTTACTTTCATGTAAGGATGAGATAATTGTATGGGCAGAAAAATATCTGAACAGTAGAAGTTGGTCAAAAGTAGAGTAATGTTTCTTCTAACAGCATAAAGTCGTATTAGCAGTGTCAGTATTTCATAAGATTTGACCCACTTCTGTTGTCCGGGCATTTTCCTTCCCATACAATGAAATGGTCTTTACAAGATACTAAATAAAATGGCATCATAAAAAATTGGTATTTTTTTTTCGTTCATACAATTTGTATGAAAAAATATTTTGCTAAATTTGACCAACTTCCGCCGTCCCGATTTTTTTCTTCCGATACAATAAAATGATCCTTACACGAAACAGAGTCGAATAGCATTAAAAAAAATTTTGGTCAATTTCACTCATTCCTGTGGACAGCTCACACTTTGCCAAAAAAATAAAAACGCCAAAATTTTCAGTATTAACCCGGCGCCAATGACGTGAAAATAATAACGGCGACGATGACACCGGGTCATGGTGACCCGGTTTTAATTTGAATTTTTTTAATAGATTTTTATAGATGCCTTTACTTTTATTATTGTGTATCAAAAAAGAGTATTTTGGTTAGGTACTCAAATGAAAATATTACTTATAATTCAAATATATCAACATTAATTAACATTCTCAATAACACATGCAAAATCAACTACAAAAACGTAACATGTTGATATTTTTTAATTTGTAGTTGTTAATTATTAGAAACAATAGAAATTTATAGTCTTATTGACTAAAAAAGAGATCAATAAAACTTATCATAAACAAAAATATAGTGATCAGTCTTCTTCTTCCTCGATAACAGCCATCGAACTGCTGCAATTATTGCATTATGGTACGAAATGTTCTGGACATACAAAGATGCGGCATGCTTGACAAGTGTGCGATGTTTTCTTGTCCTTCTTTGATGGACATATTAGACATCTTTTGCGAGATCCTGGAAATTGCATCTTGTTCACTTCCATTGTTATTACTACGCTGAGATAAGTAGTTATCATCATCAATGTCCGAAGCAGCCTGGGAATCCTACAGGATTCGAGGAGGAATCTTCATTTTCAGAATCAGAGTCTTCTAACAACGCCATTATCCTCTACGGATCATTAGTTACAGATTTTTTTATAAAAACCTAAATAATAACAAAGAAAATTAACATTGAACACTAAAGTAACGAATAAAAGTAAGTCACAAAATTACGACGCCAGCGATGACGCTGGGTCATACGTACCCGTTTCAATTTTACGCAAATGTGTCTTACTCCACGAACAGCATCGCACTGATCATATCAACGAAACGGATAGAGGGGGGCTATATCTTCAGCTACACGAACGTTCAAAACAAGCGACCGAAGCAAAAAAATAATATGTGCCTTCAAAATTGCCTCGGGTCAATATGACCCAGCGTCATTGGCGCCGGGTTAAAAAAGAGCTCAAGGTTCCTAAGAAAGTTTTCTCGTATCTCTTATGGATGCAAGTTTCTCCCTTTTGGCCCATTTAAAAGAAACACTCTGTATATTATTATTATTAAATGCGCATATAACGAAAAAAAACATAGAAATTACCACTAAAGTTTTAAATGTAAAGTAACAAATAAATATAACTTACGTCTAGATTTAGTACGATCTCTAGGCGCAGTGGACCTCCTCTCCTCTAATCTCTGGTTGTGTTTCTGTACATTTGGCTCCGTTAGGGGCGGCTCGACCAAGTTCACGCATTTTAACTTGTAGTTTACTGTAAAATAATGGTTAGTTACTATTTTCCTAGCAAAATTTCTAAATAAGACCTTTATAGAGCATTCAGACTGGCTGAAATTACTTCTGCTTCATTAAAGCTGCTAATTCGAAGTGGCATTTCTTAGTCTGCAGCGGGGTAAAATAGTAGCAATGGGACAAAAAAATCTCTCCTACTAACATCATGTTTTTTTATTTATCACTTCCTAGGCTGAAACTACACTAGGCCGTCACGCGATCTACGAAACATGAGCAATTTAAAGAATTAAATGAATCCTCACGTATATGGCTACACTGTACAATAGCGATTCCAAGTTTAACCTGTTTCGCTCTTCCAGTCGCATCGCAAATCGCTGTATAATGTAGCCTCAGCCTTAGGGTCGCTCACATCGAGACACGAGACGACGCGTTGCCAAAAATGTGTACTTTTTCTTGTAATAAATAACGTTAAGCTGGGTACTCACTTAGCAGTGTTGCATGTAACGTATCAGATACTGTATCAGCCTGCAAGTGGGTACGGCTCGTCCGACCACAGTGCGAGCCGCCTTTGTGTTTGTATAACCCGCCGAGCGGCGGTATCACTGCGAACTTACCGCGAGCGGTTCGTAGCGGGCACGTGCCTACGTACTCACTTGATACCGTATCTGATACGTTACATGCAACACTGCTGAGTACCCAGCTGTAGATTTTCAGTCACTCCAAATCTCGCTAAAGCTCTTTGATGTAAGTTTCCACGTTAATAAAGATGGCTTACCAGCAGCAATATTGTCCTGCTCGTTAGCTGAAGAAAGCCTCATGAAGTTATGGTGCGGTTCATGTGGCGGTGTCCGATGCTTGCTGCTACCAGAAGATACCGATGTCTTGCTAGACGTATAGCGCTCTGGTTCAGCTTGTTGACGTCTGCAACAATTGTTTTTTAGGCTACGTTTATTGTGACTGATGTCAATCCCCTTTACTAGCTTATGTAATAAATTGTATAAAGTTTTGCTAGAGGAGTCCCAACTGGGCGCCAATTAGAATTCGTGGAAATGGTAAAGTGGTGGTATATAATTTTACAAATGGAATTCATTTAATTATAACACGTCTCTACATATTATTTTCTTTGTATATAATATAAAAAAAAACGTTTAATTGCAAACATGAAACAAAATTTTACATGTCCCATGTTGGGCGCCAATTTCAACAGATGTTTTTATGGCGATTTTTGGGGGGACAGGAGTATGTTCAACGATTTTGTTTATAAGTAAGTCACAAAAACACAATGATTGAAGACTAATTGATGCTCATATGAACTTTAATTTAGTCCTAAGCTGCGCCAACAAATTAAAAGAAAGATGGCGCTCAATAAATCTTTCATTTTCTTAAGATTATAATTATACACATTTAATATAAGAGGAAGAATTCGAATTGATATTATGTTCTTCAAAATCTTACCTAGTGAAGTCCCGTGCTGGGTGCCAATTAGTAGAGGCAGCATTGTGACGTAGATCGAGGCTAGTCTGTCTAAAGGGCTTGTCGACGCTGTACACGGCTTGCTTCTCCGGGTACCTGTCCATGCGTTCCAGTTCCGCTAACCTGTCTTTGTCTAAATGCCTGGAAATTATGTAGTCCTTTAATTTTACTTTATCAAATTATTTAAATGTTATTTATTTTTCTTCAAATTGATGAAATGATTTTGTTAGGTTTTAACGCAATATGATTTGCAATTCTAATTTTCCTGGCACGATCGAAATCGATATTCTAGTCATTGTTGCTAACTCCCAGCTGTCTTTCATCTATGTTTAGTTTTTATTACGAAGGTTTTACCAAAACTGTTTGGAGAATTGAACGGTGGCTTTGCCAATCAGTTTAACCAAAGCAATTTTCCCACTATGATTCATTACTTTTTTACAGTATTAGAAGCTTACCTATCAGAAAATCGTTCCCTCGCATGCCTAGACAGCTGGTGTGGTCTCTCCAAACTATGCATAACACGCGACGCACCGCCCGCCGCTGCATCCGTTGCCAGTGATATGGAAGACACTAGCGACGGTCTGGCTGCTGTTGTCTGTTGAAATATGTTCAGTATTAATGATTAAGAACGGATAAAAACGTTTATTTGATGCACAAACACTATGTAGAAAGGAAAGCATTATGTCACATTGACGCAAAACGGCAATCGCTCAAAATAACGCTGTATTAGCATGTTTGATGAAGAAAAAAAACACTGGCTTTCAGATAACAAAGCATACGCAATCAGCCTATATTGTTCCCGCTAATGGAACACAGGTCTCCTCTCAATGAGACGGAGAGTACTTTAAACCACTATGTTGGCACAGTCTGGGTAGGTGTATGTCTGTCTTAGAAATTGGAGCTCTATCTATGACATACCGGACCCAGTTTCCCTTTCACTGTTTTGTTTGTAGTAGTGATGAAAACAGAAACATACATAAATACGAGCCAGATTAGGACGCTATCACTGCTCCATTCATTGATCAATGAATTGTAATCAAATATGCACAAGGGGTCATCGGGATCAGGGGACATTTATTTTTAGACTATAGGTTTGTTTGTGGGTCAAAGCATACAAATCGGAGCTAAATACAACGACCTATTTATAGGCCGGCGTTATTTCTGTTAAATTCCCGGCATTTTCTAGTCCGATGAATCATGATTGTTACATATATGACTGACTCACAGCGATTATTCGGTTGATGTATCCGTAACGCGGACAGCTAAGCCGTCAAAATAGAAATAATCCTTCTGGACCTTGTTAAAGAATTAAAAGCATTATGTTTAATACCATGAACAATACGTTAATACAGTTACGTACGTTCGGAATAACAGGATTTTATCCAGATATTTCGTTCCTAGGGCAAATTTTTGCGTAGGCGAAGCCGGAAGAGGGCCGATTTAAATGTTAGTAGTACGATCAGTGTCCAACATTACTTGACTCCCCTTAGCTTTATTCTCGTTTATAAGATAAAATTAAGAATTTAAAAGAAATAAAATAAAACTATATCTTAAAACCAAGTCTTTTTCGTTTGATAAAATGTGATGCTTATATATGTGACAAAAAAAATATAATGAATTCCAAAAAAATATCCGGCTGACGTTAAAATGAATACCGAAAATTGTCCGGCTGACGACTGACGCCCTAAGCGATATTCCAATAAAACACAAGGGCACTAACATTCAAAGCTCAATTCCTCAGTGTCAGCCACTCAATGCTTCCAATCGTGTCAAGGTTGCCACCACAATAGCGAGGAGCTCAGAACCTCAGTTAAATTGGGTCGCGGTCGTTACGCTAATAAACGTTAGCGTTCAACGCCTAACTAGTGTATTCCAAACAAGACATTTATACTTCCAGTCCGTCCCTTTTAAAATTTAGTTTTAACTAACTATTGCGAGTGATTTCGCTATCACTCGAATATTATCCTAGGGTAACATAAAATCAGGATAAAAACTATCCTATGTGGTAATCGAGGTTGTAAATCTGTATACCCATCCAAATCCATTACATATATCTTCACAAACACTCACGTTTATAATATTAGTAGGATTTTCTTATTGAAATTTGTTTGAACTCCTAAAACTGAAAAGATGAAGACATATATTGTGCCAAAAGGAAATTGTTTGCATTAAATCAAGCACTTTTTCAACTGCTTCATCTGTCTGTAAATTCTATTAAGGTTTTTTTTATAATAATCCTTATTTCTTATCAACATCACATAATTTCACGTCTTCGTATGTATCCGTTTGATGACTAAGTTGGTGAGATTATAGAATTATCCAAAACACAAGGCCATGATCTCATTAGTTGATCCTTGCCAGTAACTATCTAGTTATAAATAAAACAAGCAGCTCTTCCCGGCATCCCACGGAATCAAATTTTTGACCTATCCCGAAAATGATGAAAACAATGAAAAAAAAAAACAATTTTGTGCTGTCGTTCAGAATGTATACGCGTACAGACAGACAGCGATTGTTTTTATGTAAAGAAGATACATTGCTTACATTGCATTGTCCAGCAATGAAGTCTTACTGGCTGATGATGATGTAAAGATACAACTTACCTGTAAGAATGGCGTGGGCTGTGGTTTCTGTAAGGGACTGCTGGGGCTCTGCGGCGACGCCGAGTCACAGGATGATCCACCCGCCGATTGCTGTTTTAACTGGAAGCATTAGTATCAATCTATACGACCTATAACTACTACTACCACTATTTGACTATCTAATCGATAAAGTGCTTGAGGTCTTAAATCCGATTAACTCATAAGTGAGAAGGAAGCAAAAACTGAAAATTCATAATCTATATCGGTGGCTAGGCTATCTTGTCAGTATCCCAATCTTTGTCTGTAAGCGATCTTCGACCGTATTTGCATATCCGAGACATAAAGATGTTAAATCAGAAGCAGCCTCGATTAATCAAGGAACAGAATTGAATTGAGTTAGAATCTAAAAAGGAACGTTAATAAAATCCAGAATATTAGGTAAACTGGCTTTCATTAAATAATTTTGTCTGTCAGTTAGTTACCAATGATACGGATATAACAAAGATAATAATTTATTTTCTTCATTTGTCACTACTCACTTTCCCTAAAAAGTTGGTCGGACAATAAAAACTTCTTTGACAACATATATCTAATTTACTCATCACAAATTATTTTCACACACATTTTACATACCACGTTGTGCTGCAAGCAATTACGACCCCATACAAGCAATAGCGCATTAAAATTAAATCTTACCTTTCTTCTAGTCAAGGGAGTACTCTCCACAGATTTGAAATACTTTTCGTGCATCGAATCATCGGACGCATCTTTTCTGGGTGATATGAAACTGCCACTACGGTTTAGACCTGCAAGATAATTATAAAGATAACATAGCAGAAGGATAAAACCTCATTTAGACGATGCAAGAAATCGGATGCAAGTTTCGTGCTAGTTTGCTTCATTGCGGACTATTAATGGCCAATGAATTCAGTTTATCAAGTGAATAGCATGTAGTTAAAAATTTATGCAATTTGCATGCGATTTCATACATTGTTTAATTGGGCATTTAGTCAGAGACCTACAGGAAAGCCATATTTCCCCAGTTTTTAAAGACACTGGATTTTTAGAGGCGGTGGAATGCACTCCGTTGAATTCTCAGTCCTCGGATAAATATACAGAGTTGAAATTCCAGTGCGTAATTTTGCCAGTGCATAAAAGTTCATTATACAGAAAATTACCTAAAACAGACGGTATCGAGAGGTAGCTACGTAACTTTAATTAAGCTTGCAAGACTCACGTACTTTTTCTATGACATCATACTAATCCGAAACTAACTAGCTCAACACGCTGTCAGTTTCTGTTTATATGACCTAATATACCTTTATTTTACGGGAAATGCCCTTAAATATCGTAATTATGGAAGTTTATATGAATGCACAAAGTGGGACAAAAATTACAATCCTCTATACTGAAAGACAATATGGTTTGGTAGTTATGTATGTTTACCTGCGTGAGGAGACCATTTCTCAGTTTCATGCGCTTGAGCTGCACTGCTTCTTTTTCTAAGTTGCGGAGTACATACAGGAGGATTACATACTATAGCTGCACTAAGTTCCTGGAACAAAGAATATGGTTTTATGTATTTAATTAATTTTTAGGAGCTCAAAAAAGTTTTTGAGCTTCTTATCACTGACAGACATTTTTTCCATTTTAAATAATGGTATTTTTCAACTTAACAACTGTAAATGCAAGATATTACTCAAAAACAGAAATATCATGTCATAATTAAAGCTGGTTCTGGTTTGATTGCCAATACACAAGACTAAAAAAATCGAATTAGTCCGTAAGTTAGATTCAAAATTATTATTGGAGCCGTAATTTTTCTTTTGTTACGTAGGCCAAAAATTGACGACGCGAGAGATCGACTTTGAAAATTCGCAATACGTCACTCCGAGGTATAATTCTCACTAATTCTGACGTCACGATCTTTGATGCGTTTTATCCCATTCATAGATTTAAAAGTGTCGTTCATTTTTCAAAACTTTAACAGACGGAGTTATAAGATTTGCTATTTATATTTTTTATGTCTGTCTTTATCTTAAATATTTTAGTACCTGTTTCCTCCTCTGCTGCGCGCTACTGATGCTGCTATCTGAAGACCTGCCGGAGTCTGTGTGTCGACAGAGTTGGGTGGAGCCATCTTCGCTCAGTCTCCCGCGTCTACTATCACCGCTGTTCCTGTATTAATCATCTCAAATATATTATCCTCTTTTGTCTAGTATATAAATTCTTAGAGATATAAATCTATCTGTAATGGCAAGTTACAGTGGTAATGTCTTTATTACGGAAGTGTTTTCATAGAGTTAGAGGTCTGTCATAGCCATTAGGGCGTATTAAAACATGTATGGGTCCGCGCCCGCTGTTGGTAATGTTTTGAAACCCCGACGCAAAAGGGTATTATAAGTTTCGGTCCATCTGTCTCTGGCAACGTAACTCTTAAATTGGTGACGATTTGGCATTTGAAGTGGCCATTTGGATTGCACTTACCTCAAATGCACGCCGCCCCATCTTAATTTGTTATCAAAGGCAAAAATTATAATATTGGTATGGACACACAATTACACATCACCTAATCTGAATCCAAGCAATAAAGAAACATAATCCCTTTCCATAAATGATCTCGAAACAGACACTGATGATAATTTAATTCACATTATCATCAACACATGATCCTCCTCAATTAACAGCACACCTTTATCGGTACAAACAATGAAAGCATTCATAAAAATGTGTACAGACTACAAAAGAATTACGCCTCATTAAACTTATACTAAGAGAAACCTAAAGCACACAGTTGCAATTTTGAATGCTCCATTCATCACCGAAAGTTCGAATTTCAACAGTGCAATATTATTTACGCAGTTGTTAAAGTATCGCTTGGTTTTAATAAAAAAATGTTTTTAGGCGTGAACACTGCTTTACGAGTCTGAGACAGTCTCTTCCGCTCAAGGGCAGGAGAAGTCATTTGAAAGAAAATAAATATAACACTAAGCTGTTTTCAAGTAAAAACAATGATCTTCTCACTACACTGTCTATTGTTATATGTTCATTTTATTGCATGCACTATAATCTTATATCATTATTTGAATTACTTATTGTAATATTTATAAAGCTTGCAATAGACTTGTAGATAGTAAAATATAGAACCTGTAGAGCACAATAAAACTATGAAAGCCTAGAGTCAAGGGCGAACCCATCCCAAATAAAAAACCGGATTACCCAAAGCACACACATAACATTGACTAATAACTTGCAGGTTAACTGACCAAATAACTACTGATTTATCTGCAAACCATACCCCAACAGAAGACAAATACATTATGAATTGATACCTTACATGCTAGCAATCAATATTCACACGTGACTGACAATACAATAGTGAAAATAATCGGTTGTTTTGTCACCTGTGATGGTAATGCGACCTCCTCGTTCGCACGGGACTCGTTTGTGTGAGAGTAACGGTTTTTGCGTTGCCCGGCGATAGCTTGCTGACGCTTGCGACTGTGCTGTTGCCATTGCTGCTGATTGGGTCTAGTATTGGAGGCACCTGATGATATAAGGTCTACTTTAAAAACTCTCATTTATTTGAAACTACAATGAATACCGGTATCTTTGTTGATCTGTTCCAGCTAGCTTCTAAACCATAATAGCATTCATTGGGATTTAGAAATCAAGACCTATGAATTCAGCACATTATACAAGATCGAGAAATTGATTTGGTTTACCATTTATATTCATCATCTGCCTAGATTTAGAAATCAAGACCTATGAATTCAGCACATTATACAAGATCGAGAAATTGATTTGGTTTACCATTTATATTCATCATCTGCCTAGCCTTTTCCCAGCTATATTGGGGATTGCTTCCAGTCAAATCAGATGTAGCTGGATAACATATATTTTACCATATATTATGTATTTAAAATGTGTGAGTATTGTACTCTTGCATGAAACAGTTCTTATGTTTTTTTTAAATCATCTAATGTCCATGCTACAATGTATATAATAAGAACAATATTGAATGCATAAGAAGAATGCCTATCTCCTGAGATATAGGCATAAAGAATAATGGGCATGCATTATAAGTAACCTCATTTTAATGTCAATGACTGTCTCTTGCACAATATGTATAACATTACCATTGTTGTAACCACTACCTTCTAACTATATGTGTCAAAGCAGATAAAACATTGCTGTATGTGTTTTTAAATAATTATGTAATAACAAACGCAATATAAAACTTTATTGTGTCACTATCTCTAACATAATGTTAGTTGTTAAAGAATCTATAATTTTCCAAATATATGAGAGTAAGTTTGAAAATATGCTTTAAGTCTAGATAAAAAAGCTGATTAGGTGCAAGAAATTGTGATAAACATTCTACCAGAAAATATAGTATTACACAGGACAAGGTCAATTTACAATAAAATAAAAGAAATATAACAGAATAGAAAATTAAACCAGTAAAATAACAGTATAATAACATTAATAAAATCAAACATTAAAGAATGCAATAAAATAAAACACAATAATAACCTAGTTCTCTTAATAATAGAAATGGAATTCTTAAGTTAAGCTTTCTTAGTATTGCTAGGAGAGATAAAAATAGATCTGACCCCAATTCCAAGTTGGTTACTCCCACAAAAATCTATTGGGATTCTTCAATGTAGACATTTTAATATGTTTTGATGAAATGTGCTATATGCTTATTGAGGTTAATGCCGTTTTTTGTTCTAGTAAGCTCAGTAATGTATGAATAGATCCGTACCAGGAGTGAATAAGTTGATAATCAACTTACTTTTTTTTCTAATGCTTAATTGGCATTAGGATTTATTCTTTTACAGGTTGAATTCATGACTAAGTTGATAGCTCTGTTTTACTGCACATATCAAACATATGAATTTTCGTTTATCTCTCTTACTTTTACTACTTCTAGTATAAGTCACCTTACATATTAATACATATTTTTATTAGTCAGCTTATGTATTAATACATAAGCTGACTTATCAACCTATTCATGCCTGGTATGGATATCTATTAGGAAAGCACCTTAGCTCTTAATATTATCAGTCAACATAGGATAGGATATAGCCAATTTCCAGTTACTGTTAAATTGCCAATAGTGCAATAGAGATGTAAATTTGATTTTGTAATCAACACCTTTTGTAATCAAGTCCTTATTAAATTAGAACTCTTTGGATTTTCTTCTGTTTGAAGGAAGTAAAAGTGGCCAGAGATCAGAGACCAACATTTGTAATATAGAGTTCTGAAATCTCTCTATTACAATCCATCATAGAATGTAACCCAATTTATGGTTACTGTTACTTTCATTGCACATAGAGTAGCAGAGCTGTTGCAGATTTCATAATGTAAATAATTTTTAATTTTTAAATGCAAACTTTTTGGAGGAAAACGAAACAATAACCATACATGCAAAAACATGACTCACCTGAGGCACAGGTTGATTAGTCTGTGTGGAAGTCTCCCTCCTTTTCTGTGGATCTGTGTTTTGTTTCAATGTTTGTAATTTAGCTAGCGGTATGATGTCACAGTCCGTAGGCCTATGCCAGACAGTTGTCTAAAACAATGAAGTAATCATAAGGTATTGTTCAAGTAGTATTTCATGTTTGCTTTTTTATTATGTCATTATAATTACCTGAGTGGAAGCATTGTAATAGTAAAACCTATGTGTGTTGATATCAAAAAGTTCCCACCATTGTGATGAGTCTGTGCGTTTGACTTTTACACCCTATAACAAGAGAAAACATGACATGAACAAGTGTAGTTTACAAAATTAACAAGGTTTTATGGGATTCATTAAATTCAATTATAAATTGCATGACTAATTCTAATCCAATTAACACAGAAGAGAGGAAATTATTTTAGCTGGATTTGATGTAATTTACTCACTTTGTCTCCACTATTGAAAAGCAACTGAATATCTAGACATTATCTTATGACAGAATGCAGTCTTTAGACAGATTAAAAGTCTATCTTTATTACTAAGAAAATCAAAGTAAACTATAAATTACAAAAGACAAAATGTGAAAGTGAGTCATAAATCTGGAATACCCCTATATAGTTTTTGCGAGATAAACATAATTTATAGCTTGATAATGTTATAATAGTGTTACAGCTACAGTAATTTAAGACAGGATCTTAACAGAAATAGAAAACCAAAAACGTAATCACTTGTAGAAAAAAAAATAACCGGCACTTTTTTACGGAAGTAAATGAAATTTTGGACGTAGTACCTCAGGTGGGTCCCAGACGCATTCGCCAGTTGTTAGGTTAGCATACATATGCTCCTTTGTCTTCGGCTCGATAATCTCCACCCATTCCACCCTAGAATAAAACATCACCAACGTCTCAACTTTACTACCACTATTCTACCACACACCAACAATTTGACTACGAATTCAGGGCGTGACATTAGCGATTTCCGCGTACTTTATTGATTTTGCAACTTTCAACTACGGATATCGGAAGCAATTTGTCAACAATAAGTAAAACTTAAATGTAGCATATTACCTTTCGGACGACATTTTCACTAGATAACAATAACTTTTTTAAACTTCACTTACACATCCTAAACAAATTATTTGACCTAAAATACGGATGAGAATAATCGGAAACCATCCATGTTGAATGTTTACTTCATTGATGGGTGCGTTTGTGGTAGGGCCACAAATGTCACTCTGAAATATCTTACGTGTAACGGAAAATTATTTACAAACGCTGACGAATTAAAAATCATGATAACTGAAAATTTCAAAACTTTTTAATGTACTACATGTACACATTTATATATTCTGCTCAAAAACTTATTTCCTTTTTGTAAAAAAAAATAATTGGGACTTGGGGCAGAGCAGCATACTAAAAAGAAAAATTTTATGGAAAGGAAACGAAACGAAATTAAAGCCGGAATTAGACTAGTGACCAAGCAAAGCCAATGATATTATTTTATTACACAAAAATGATAACTAAGTACATGATACCTAGCTATTTACTCGTTAACTCTGATTAATCGTTTTCTAGATGTCTTTATTTTAAATGTTTTAATTTCTCTACTAATCATGTGCATTAGGTAGGAGTGTAATCCTGCCTTAATGCTCCTTGATGACATGGACATCATCCTAAATGACAGTAAACTAGCCTTTACGAAGGTAGGTATGGTAAAAAAATAAAACAAAAAAAATCATACACTCATAGGCAACTTATATAAATTTCACAATTTATCTCTTCCACTTTTGTTTTTTACATTTGTTTATACGCAAATCATCTATGTTGTAACATTGATGTCGTCAAAACTCGTTCTCATGAATTTATGAATGTTGTTTCTGAGAAACTACTGCAGATGCTAAAGTGAAAGCTATCTTTAAAAAGTTCATTCGGAAACATCATTGATCTCATTGATAAAATTTTATTTAGAGCTAATAGGAATTTTCTAAAAGTAAAACTAATAGATAAATCCCAGTAATTGAAGGTAAAATTAAGCAATATTAAATATATTTTGCATTTTCAGTTTCATTTAGTTTTTAAGCAATGTTGCGGACTCTGACTATTAACCTTATAAAATGCCGGTGGCCTAATACTGCTGATTCATTTATTAGTAAACAGTGCAGAGGCACGTCGACTTTTGGTATTGAGACCGTATCCACGAACCAGCCTAAAATAGTTAAGGGTCAGTAACTAAATTGGAGATAATGCATATTTATTTATTTATTAATTTATAATTACTAAATGTCTACCTTGTCATGCTACAGGTGTTTTATGTTTTTTTTTCAGCGATGGCTGATGACAAATCCCACTTCTTGCTGCCAAACAACCAGAAGTTTGTAGAACTAGACAGTTCTCAGGCATTTGCAAAACTAACAGACAAAGAAAAACTTTATGCACATTATTTGAGTCAGGTTAGTTTGTGTTTTTCCTTACTTTATCGGTCAGTAGATTTTAATGACCATTGTTTCATGTTTTATTTTATTTGTGCAAAATAATATGTTTTGGATCAGCAGTGCTTTCTTTAAGCCAATGTTTTTCAACTTGTGGGTTACTACTGCAACATGTGTAAATGAACGCTAAAGTATATACTTATAAACATGATGATAATGATGTGATCCAACTGATTTTAGTCAAGATATTTGCTTCGGCTTTATTGTTGCTGATGTTTGTGTGCTTGCATGTTGTTTTTGTAACCAGTCTTCTTTGGGAAGATCACAATTTGCGAACATGTTAGCACTCCATGTATAATTTAATAACTAATTATCGCAAGCTTGCCAGGATTTTGAGTTGACCCTCCAGATGTATTAATATGAATAAAGTAGATTTTAAATGCTTATTCATAGTGACTTCATATTTTTATTTTTAGCTTGTACTTGGTATTGTGAATGTCATTTAGCTCTAGCCAGTAATATAATGTTACTTGTTTACCTGTAGAGATAAGGAAATCCATGTTTCTAAGAATATACCTTTATAGGCACTTTAGACTTTCCTTAAAGCCTGATAATATACATATGAACTAGTACTTCAACAACCTTTTATAGATGACATCTAAAAAAACACTTTTGGATCCAAAACTATCATACATTTGAGCTTATTGTATCAAACATACACAATCAAAAAATGTTATAGGGGGTTCCCGAGATTCATATGTACAACATTAACATGTTTTTTTTAATAGTAGTACTATAACTTTTTCATAGAAGTTTCAAGTTAATGAAGGTACTAAAACTTTTAACTTTTATTTTTTCAAATAATTTATGGAATATGTGACAAATATGACATTAGTGCTTAATTTTTTTTAAACACATGAATTACAGGCAGCATGGAACGGTGGACTCATAGTTCTGATGCAGACAAGTCCGGAGTCCCCAAAGATCTTCGCTTTGCTCCACCGGATCTTTGCAATGCAATCTATGGATTCTCTTAAACAAGCTGCCAGTGAACAGGGTGTTAGTAATGAAGATTTTCAGGTAAAAACTGTTTTATGAACAAAAATATTTCTTTTCCTTTGTATTTTCCATCTTGTAAAACAGGTGTGATCAGGCACTAATATTGGAATTTCTTTATTATTGCGGATATTGTGTGACTGGTCCTGAATACATTCTTGAAATAGTGGAAATCCATTGCAGAAGTAAGAAAAACAAAAAACTTATAATACCAAGACCAATACTAGAACATTTTATTTACATTAATTGTTCTCAATAAAAAAATAGTACTGATAACTTCACCACATCCTGTACGAAAAACATATTATCTATTTACTATTTTGTGGTAAAATACATTCTATTATTATTATTGTTTTGTGGTTTTCAGGCATTTTTAGTATACGCTGGAGGTATATTTGCCAACAGCGGAAACTACAAAGGTTTTGGTGATACAAAATTCATTCCGAATTTACCTAGGAACGCATTTGAGCTTATTGTGAAGGGCTCCAAAGCTTATGAAGATGATCCCCAGCACATGATGAAACTTTGGCAACAAGTAGAGAAGTTTATGTATAGCATTTCTCCGAGACTCACCCGTCTTGGTTTAGCTCCACAGGTTGGTAAAATAAACTTAATTGACACCAAAAAGGTTGTCAATAAAATAGAAAATATTAAAAATATATCTGGAAAATATAAAAAAAAATATGGCTTATTATTAATGAACTGTACTGTATGATTAAGTTTACAATCAGATTTAGATTGAATTATCTGCTTTTGCTGTGAAACTGAATAATTTGACAACTAATTGATATTGAAAATTAAATCAATTATTTAGGGACTTTATGAGGCTTTTGAACATCTCTTTCATACATTCCTTTTAGGGAGTGACAACCTACTTCTCTAGTAATGTGACTGAAGAAGACTCAAACTTAGTTAACGACTGGATGAAGACCAAACTGTTGGAAGCATACATTTGTCGAACATTCAAAACTACCGCAGAAGATGGCTGTAAGTACGGAGGAATAATAGAATTGAAAAATGTTTTTATTTTCTTGACAATGTTTATTTAGCGCGACAAGGTGTATCCTTATCTGGCTAAATAAAACCATTATCAAGATGAAAACTAAATGTACTATTAAGTTCATAATTCCATTTTAAATGGTTATTACGCGCCAAGATGTTAATGTAGCGTAAATTCCAAGAAATATCCTGTAGATTTTGGAGAAATTGGAATTTCTCGAAGTTGGTTGAGTAAAATGAAATCATAAAACTGAGCAAAACAAGTATTTTTTCATTTTAGTATCGTTCGGAGTGATGGCACTGGCTGGAACGTTTCCGCGAGAAGCGAATCTTTTTATGGTATACAAATAGTTGTTCCGAGTCTGGCCGCTTTCTAAAATGTTTGTAAATACGGGTGCGTTTACAAACAAACGAGAAATTCCTATACGGGAGCAAGATTTTTGTTAAAAAATATTACGTCAAGAGCGTGTCGTTCCGCATTTCACAGACTTTTTTTTTAATCCTTGAATGAACCAGTTTCAATGAAAATTCATACCCCCTAATGAGATACATAGGCCTAAAAATTATAGAAACATTTTCATAATTTTGCAATCATCTATTTATATTGTAAACTTTTCCACAGCACCATTATACACAATCCACTTAGCCAGTGTGGAACAAGGACCAAGTCCAGGCCTCACCATGGCGATGGAGAAGTACAAAGGGGCCTATTTCCAAGTCACCAGAGGAGACTACTCGCCACTCTTGAAGCGTGTCAATGAGAACCTGACGATGGCCAGGGAATATGCAGCCAATGATAACCAGAGGAACATGTTAGAACATTATGTGAAGAGTTTCAAGGAGGGCAACTTGAATGAGCATAAGGAAGGAAGTCGGTTCTGGATCCAGGATAAGGGACCAATTATTGAAACGTAAGTACTTGGAATACTAAGGCCCGGTATCCACCAAAACGGAGAGGAGAGGAGATGTGTTTGAAAAACGAATCAGATGTCAACTGAAGCTAAGCGTAGAGGAGATGTGGACTTCTGATTGGTTTGGTGGATACCAGGCCTAATGGTAGTCTAAAGCTCGAAATTAATATTCAATTTCAATTTAAAAAGTTTTTAATAATAAATAATAGAAGAATAAAATATTTGTTCTATGTAATTAACACTTTTTCATGAAGCATTTCCCAACTTCTACAGATATCAAGGTTTTATTGAAACTTACCGGGACCCGAGCGGTCAGCGCGGCGAGTTTGAAGGTTTCGTAGCCATGGTCAACAAAGAAATGTCTAAGAAATTCGGCGATCTCGTGGAAGGAGCCGAGCGGTTTATCAAGTTCCTGCCCTGGGGCGAAGACCTGGAGAAAGACACCTTCCTAAGACCTGACTTCACCAGTTTAGATGTCATGACTTTCTCTGGAAGTGGCATCCCTGCTGGCATCAACATTCCTAATTGTATGTATACCACGCACATACGTCAATTTTCCACATTTACGCGGCCAAAAGTGAATTTTAAAAACTTACGGAAAACACATAAAAAAGCACATGTAGAGCTAAAAGAAAGTTCCAAGAATCCTAACTGACCCCCACCACCCACCTGTGATACACCCTGACCGAATTTAGGGGGTCAGAACTTGACCGTCAACCCGTGCGCTCGTTTTTGCTGCGTAAAGTTACAAAAACAACAAAAGTGACAACAGTTATGTTTTTTTTTCTGTGTCAGTTTTTGAAGTGAAAGTGATGGATTCCAATAACACAGGTATGGATCTTTATTTTGATTATTATTTACTTACCCAAAAAGCTCAATTCTAATAATGGGGGGGGTTCAAACACACGGGATATTTTAAGACAAATTTTGAAGTAATTTTGAACTTCAAAGGTTAATTTGTTATATTTCTCGATGAGATACGATCATCATTCTTTTTTTATTTGAAACTACAATCCTTTGACTACAAGAAAATACAAAAACCGGCTGCGGAATTTTGCGGATGACAAAACGGGGGACCTTTTAAACCATTAAGATTTTATGTGAAAAAATACCATTTTTTTATTAGTTAAGTAATCTTAGCTTTTCGTTGTTTTAGATATTTCAAGCACATCAGGTGTGAAAATTGTCACTCGGAAATACTACTGAGTTTGGACCCACTCATTAGCAGCCTGAGGCCCAAGAAGAGATCAATCCCCAGAACTTATTGCCCGGAAACAAATTCCGACGAACCAAACTCAGATAGCGAGCGGCAAGATGAATCCATTACGATATTATTTTTTTGTGTAAAATTCTTGTTGTATTAATTTGTTTGTAATATTGTACAAGTTTTGCTTTATTTTGTGTGTATTTATTTTGATTTAATAAATTGTTTTCCTTAATTTATGATTTTTTACATTAATTTGCAAAATAACTGAACTAAATAAAAACAAATAGTCATAGGACATATTTTATATCATGTAGACGTGTTTTCCTTAAAAAAATAATTTTGGCCGCATAAATGTGGAATATTGACCTATGTGCCACGTTTGTAGATTTAAAATTTGCGATACTTAAAAATTACCTTAGTGTAAAGACCGCCATTGTAACCATAGATTAAGCAATATTATAAAGCCTTAGTTTTAAAATTTTGGTGTACAGTAAAGTATATTCTATTTATTATCTTGTCACAGATGATGAAATTCGTCAGAACTTCGGCTTCAAGAACGTGTCTCTTGGAAACGTGATCCCGGCTGCGTACAAAGAAGCTGTCATTCCATTCTTGAACGACAGTGACAAGGTGCTTCTGGAGAAATATAGAGTTGCGTCTTTTGAAGTAAGTTTACAATACTATAGACAAAATAGAATTAGTGTACTTGCTATAATGTTAACATGGTAATCTTGCTTGCCACACACTACTACATTTACAAGTGAAAATCAACTTTACCACTACGACGTATGGCAAAAAACACGTTCTTATTTACGGGTAGATAAAAACAAAACACGATCGCCACGACGACGCCAATTCAATTGGATTGCATCCTTCTTTCTTAGTAGCAAGGTCGATTTCCATTTTTAGTAAGTAGAAATCACAAATCGCACGAATAGCGTCGTGGGATAAAGCGTTAAACTTATGTGTATGCTCCTCACAGGTACAAGTAGGTCTCCACGAACTGCTGGGTCACGGAAGCGGTAAGCTGTTGCAGCAGAAAGCAGACGGCAGCTTCAACTTCGACAAGCAGAAGGTCAAGAATCCGCTTACTGGTAACATTTTTATGCTGTTTTTAGTTGCATACCCCTCATGTTATAACATTTTTTTAGCGTGCTAATCATCAAATGAGTCCTCCCACTAGGGTTGCCAACTATACTGTTTTGAACAGTATTATACTGTTTTTCACTAAATTAAACTTTATTTCTTAAGAAAAAAGTCCTCCCACCCTGGGCAGAGCGGTAGGGACTGACAGACTCGTACTGACTAAAATCCAAGGTGTCCTACAATAGCCTTTTAGTCAAGTTCCGGGGTCACGGTAATTCGTGAGTCCCGCGACCTCGGTAGGCTTTTGCCCTCTAAAGGGCCCCGTCATCTCATGTTTTAAAGGAGACATGTGATTAAAGGAGATAAACCTCTAATCTACTACCTATATTCACCAGGTAAGGAGATCGAGTCATGGTACAAACCGGGAGAGACGTATGACGGCACGTTTACCACTCTTGGCTCGGCTTTCGAAGAATGCCGCGCTGAAGCAGTCGGGTTATATCTCTCGTTGGTCCCTGAGATATTAAAGTGAGTACTAATAATTTCATCCTTCCTAGGTTTACCCCGCCAATGGTAGGCTCCGCTGTTAATTTAACCGTATGCAGCTAAATATACTCTCGCAAGCAAAAGTATGGAATCACTTATTCCGATTCCGCGCTATTTTGAGTAATCTTAATAACTAGTTAAGAATAGTAATGTACCTACCATTAAGGTTTAACTGTTAACATTAAATTGATACCTAATTCATTCAATTCACGCCATTATTTAATCTGCTATCCGTGATCAATTTCCACGTACCTAAGCAAATGATTTCATATTTTTGCTAGATCCACAGTATAAAAATATACAGTAGGACGACGCCTTTGATCTCGGGGAAAATGCCGACATCGTCTAGACAGTAATGAATCTGCCAGGGTTGTCACAAGTAAAGAATATTTATGAAATTATTTATTTATTGCAGATCAACATCGATGGCAGTATTATAATTAAAACAATATTACACACTAATATAATAATGAAAACAAGTTTTAACCCGCTCTTTACTACATGTATTATTAAGAATATGAATGACAATAAAAAATGCAGATTAGGCGTATACAAAGAGATTTAAAAATTGAACTGATGCAGAATTGATAACTAGTTACGGTGACACTTACGACGTGGACTGTAATCTTTTTAAGTGAATTTTTCAAAGAAATAAATAACTCAGTTACTGTTGTTAGTGCGACATCACGGTTCGGCAAAGGTCACGGCTTGCATTCTGGCCCGTGACAGTTTTTAAATTTCTTAAATTGTAATCGTTTTAATAAGCTTACATGAGCAAGGATAATCAATGGAAAATAAAATTGATTTGGTAAGTGGTAATGATGTCAATAAATGGATGCCATGTTTCATCTCACCCAGTACAATCCAATGATTTCAAAAGTAAGGATACGCCCTTCAGAACATTTTGTCGAAACTTTCTTCATACAAGCAAAAAGTAGCGCCATCTATGATAAACCATACGAACTACGTTCAAGTAGCGTTGCATAAATTGACGACGTGATCTTGTTAGAGCGTACGATTTTTAATCAGAATTAAGAATGTTCTAAATCAAAATAAAATTTTAAATGTAAGAATAATCAAAACATTCACTTACCTAACATTCTTAAAAGAATTATATTCAAAATGACTTTTTTTTTTACGTGGTAAAATCATCAAATGAGACCTCCCACCCCGGGCAGGGCGAGAGGTACTGTCAGACTTGTACTGACTAAAATCCACGGTGTTCTTCATTAGCCCTTTATGTTCCGGGGTCACGATGAGGAAATAAATCCCGCGACCCCGGCAGGCTTTGACCCTCTATGAGGGGGCCCCGTCATTTGCTGACAGCTCTTTGAGGCGCGCGTGGAACACGACGCGCCGGTCCCGGACCCGGGCATGGTCCATGGTCGGACAGCGAGTTGCCCTTTACTCGCTGTCCGCATGCCCGCGCCTACGGTGGCCGGAGATCGTCTGCTGACGTCCGACGCCGTGGGCGTGTACCACTGCGGTTGGGGCAGAGGGAGGACGCTGTCCTCTCTCTCTCGCGGCCCGCCATCTCCTTCGCGAGCATTACTGCCTCGCATAAGGTGGCGACCGCTTCCCACTCCGTCTCGCCCCGCAGCATGGCTGAAACCAATGCCGGGCGCGAGAGGTCTCCGCCTATCGCCGCCGTGAGGACACGTCGGTGCCCTGCCCAAGCCGGGCAGTCTTGCACCGTACTATTGTGTACTCCGGGCGATCTTCGCAGTGGCAACAACCAGGCGTTTCCTCCTTTCGCATCAGACACAGGTACCTCCCGAAACTTCCGTGTCCAGTGAGGACCTGCGTCATGCGGTAGGTAAGGACGCCGTGACGTCTCTCCAACCCCTCCTCAAATAGGGGTCTTACCGCCGCTATTGCGGCGTGCCCATTCAAAATGACTTGCAGTAAGTCTGTAATACATACTCTTTTTTAACAAACTTAAAACGACGTTCGTGCAAAGTTACGTCGTTACTACTGAGTTGCTTCAGCCCGGAACGACAGCTCCGTGATTGGTGGCGGGCCGAATTACAGTCTGTCTATGAAGTCATGATACGAAAATATTCCGCAGCGCCCTCATCGATTGTCATCATCTCATAGACATACTGTACACTGCGGGCCAAAAAACTGGTGCCATTTTCGTTGTTCGGTAGGGCCTGTCCTTACTGTTTAAGTCAATGGTACAATCACATAAAATTATAGGCAATTTGACGTCAGATTCATGACGTCATTATCACTGACCAGTATACTGATGTATATTACGAAATAGGTAATATTTTTAATACTTGAAAGTGAAATATTACCAAGTTACAAAGCTCAGTTAATCATTATTGACGGTGTATTTGCTGCTTGCTGAGGAACAATTCAAATATTATGGCAATAAAAAATTATAAATGGGCCACTGACAAATATTTTTGGTTTCTAGATGTATTCGTTTTGAAATTTCTGTTGTTGAACTTAATCATATAAAAAATTCTCATCCTAATAAATAATTTCAACAAAAATTTTATTGGGAAGCATTCACATGGTTTTGTACTACGTACTACTAAATAATAGCTTTTTCGGAACAAGCACCCCAATTTAACTCAAAATTGACACCCATATCGAATTATAAGAAAATGACGTCCGCCATCTTGGATTTCAAAAAGAATGGCTTTTTCGTAAAAAGCACCCCAATTTTACTCAAAATTGACACCCATGTCGAATTATAAGAAAATGACGTCCGCCATCTTGGATTTCAAAAATAATGGCTTTTTCGTAAAAAGCACCCCAATTTTACTCAAAATTGACACCCATATCGAATTATAAGAAAATGACGTCCGCCATCTTGGATTTCAAAAATAATGGCTTTTTCGTAAAAAGCACCCCAATTTAACTCACAATTGACACCCATATCGAATTATAAGAAAATGACGTCCGCCATCTTGGATTTCAAAAAGAATGGCTTTTTCGTAAAAAGCACCCCAATTTAACTCACAATTGACACCCATATCGAATTATAAGAAAATGACGTCCGCCATCTTGGATTTCAAAAAGAATGGCTTTTTCGTAAAAAGCACCCCAATTTAACTCACAATTGACACCCATATCGAATTATAAGAAAATGACGTCCGCCATCTTGGATTTCAAAAAGAATGGCTTTTTCGTAAAAAGCACCCCAATTTAACTCACAATTGACACCCATATCGAATTATAAGAAAATGACGTCCGCCATCTTGGATTTCAAAAAGAATGGCTTTTTCGTAAAAAGCACCCCAATTTAACTCACAATTGACACCCATATCGAATTATAAGAAAATGACGTCCGCCATCTTGGATTTCAAAAAGAATGGCTTTTTCGTAAAAAGCACCCCAATTTAACTCAAAATTGACACCCATATCGAATTATAAGAAAATGACGTCCGCCATCTTGGATTTCAAAAATAAAGGCTTTTTCGTAAAAAGCACCCCAATTTAACTCAAAATTAACACCCATATCAAATTATATGAAAATGACGTCCGCCGTTTTGAAATTCACCCTTGGTAAATAATAAAAAAAACTCCACCATCTTGACACGGAACATACAATCAAACACATTCACATTTCTAATATTAGTAGAATTTCCAAACAGATGCAATATCCTACTAAAAAAAACCCGTGCGCCTGTCGGCCATTTTATTAGCGTTATCAATGTGGCTCGACATCACAAATGAAATTATTTAAGTACAATATCAAAATAGATTTATTTAACTTTCTTCAATAATGTGGCAGCTGATGAAACTGGAGATCTTTATTTATACGAGATGAGGACTTGCAATCAGTCACAGCACACGTCGTATGCACCATTTTATATAAACAAATAAAAATCAAACACGCAGGTCACACGCGATAGCCCTGAATGATACAGCCCAAGTTACTGAACATCGTTTTGTTCGCAACTTGGGCTCGGCTTACCCGCGTCTCGTCCCTCACACCCCGCACGATTGCCCTGTCTAGACGTCTTCGTCGGACGACTGTAGGATTTTTAGACTGTGGCTAGATCCTAGAAATCAAGATGTTTTCTTTTTTTTCTATCGGAGGGAAAAGTCATATTACATGGTGATACATACTGTCTGTGTGAAAGTGTTTAAGGCGAAAATGATCACTTACATTAAGAGCTAAATTGTGTTGTTCAGAATCTTCGGGTACGAGGGTCAGGAGGCGGAAGACGTGACCTACGTGAACTGGCTGAGTCTTCTGTGGAATGGAGCCGCTAAGGCCACGGAGATGTACCAGCCCGCCACCAAAACTTGGCTGCAGGTACTGTTTCTATGTATTTATTACCACATGCTTGATGACTGGGTACAAAATTCATTATTTTCATGCAAAGTTTTACCCATTTACGTCCCCATATGGCCTACCTTGCTGACGGCTAAATCAAAAGGTTTCTCATATAGCGCGTATTACGAGAAAAAAACCCCATAAACATATACGAAATTGCCATAAAATGTTTTTTCACAGGCGCACGCCCGTGCTCGCTTCGTACTGATGCGTCTATTGGAACTGGAGGGCGAAGGCATGCTGACCATCACGGAGTCTGAGCCTGGCAAGAACTTGCTACTCACGCTGCAACGAGAACACCTCGCTACCCGGGGGAAGAAGATCATTGGTAATTGATATGATATTTTATAACATTTAGTAATTTTCTTTCTAAAAAAGTTAAACTTAGGGAGCTTACCCATGCCGCGATGCGATTGCAATTCGACCGATTCCCACTACAAGTGAATGAAACTTACTACCACGACATATGACATAAAAAACGTTGTTATCTACGAGTAGATGAAAAACATAACACGATTGCCACGACGACGTCAAGTCAATCGAATTGCATCATTATTTCTTAGTAGCAAGGTCGATTTTTATTTTTAGTTGGTTGAAATTGCATGTCGCACGAGTGGCGTTATGGGTGGTAAGCAGTTGTTAAACATTTTCAAACGTTACCTTTATGTTGCGGGGGAGCACCTTTACGAGTACAATCATTAAAATTAAAATCATTTAACCGTTTTCGCGCCCTTTACTTTTTGTCGCAAATAATAAAAAAAAAACATTAATTTCTAGGTGATTTCCTGGTAAAACTGCAAACAATCAAGGCTACGGCTGACTTCGATGCCGGAGAGAAGTTGTTCGAGAAGTACAGTCGCCTGGACGAGCCGTGGAGCCGCTGGCGCGACATCGTCATGATGCACAAGCAGCCGCGGAACATCTTTGTGCAGCCCAACACCTTCCTTATTCACAGCAACAAGGGTGAGTGCTGGTGTTTTAACCGACTTCAAAAAAAAAAAATAGGAGGTTCTCAATTCGACTGTATTTTATGTTTGATAACTTACGACGGGGTCCACTGGGTCAATTGGTCCCATAATTTCATTCAGTTTGGATCAGTTTTTTTATGACATTCATTGTGTAATTAGACGAAGTCATTACCGATTACGTATTTGACATGAATTTGGTTTGATTTTTTTTTTTAATAAATAGAGTGAAATAAAAAACTAAAAAAAAAAAAATTACCGCCAATAACCATAAAGTTTAAAATAAATTATCTTTCGGAAGTTGGTGGCAAAAATGAGTTGAAAAAACAAAGCCAAGTAGAGGCAGTTTGAAGGCGGTTAGTTTTGTTTTTAATATTTTTTTAAGCCTTGTCAAGTCCTTCATTGCGTACCTAATTGTAATTACATAAGAATCACTGGACTTGTTTGTGTTGTTAAGTCAGTTAACACCGAGATGATACTAGAAATATGTATCTTTTCGTGTAGTAAATAAAGTTGATTTTGAGTCGATCTATTGAAATGTCGCATCTCGATTTAAATTGACCCTTAGTCTCATCTGCATAATCAAAAACTTACATTTGAGGTGTATGAGTGTTCTGATGGTTTCGCGTGCCTTGCAGTTTTACTGCTGACAGCAGTATCATAAAATTACAACTTTTTTTATTGCAGGTGAGGAAATAGACCTGAAGCGCTACCCTGCATCGGCCGAAGGTATGATCAAATCCTGGGTGGAACGTTTCCCGAACACAGAAATCGATGATATCCTGGAGCTTCTAGCAGATAAAGACAGCAAATACTTCGAAGAGTTGCAAACTATCACCGCATAAAAACACAACCAATTTCTACACTTGTAACATTTCACTAGCGCGTGTCGGTCATAGCAGTTTAACCCATATGTCAATGATTTTAAGTCATATGATGCGCGCTCGTGATTTGTTTTCAAATGTTATTCTATAGACTTAATATATGTATATTCATACTGGTACTAAATTTTAATATCAACTTATATCATTATATAAAAAACCAAAAGTATACTGTTTCAAAGTCCTTTTTTTAATAAGCTCGTACTAACAAGTACTTAAAATGTCAACATAATGTCGTAATAAACACCAAAATATAGTATACCGATTATAAGTTTTATTTGTTAGAGCAGTTTGAACACCAAAGACACAAAACTCGTTCTTTACGAGGTAGCTAATTCTACCATTCTTAACCACAAGGCACCCATGATACAGGAGAAAACCATGGTGTTAAAAAATACTCAGACCTGGACTAGTTTTAGGACATTTTAATTTGTGTTCTGTGTGGAAATACGAACAAGCGAACACGCAGCGTACAGCAGGCAGTTTCACTACGCCCCATCTACTGGCTAACAATAAATTCTCTGTCAAGAATTTCGAATTTCTGTCTACCCACAACGGCAGTCATACATCTAGGGATCTACGAAGTAAAACTGGGATTTGTACTGGGATAAAAATAAAATGAATAAAACAATTTTTAACTATATAATTTATTCACATTCAATACAAAACGTGTGTGATAGCAAATTTAATATCAATCATAAGAATCACAGTACCAAAGTCACCGTGGTAACTATGACAAAAAGACAAACATTAAAAATCACCACACACCAATAAATAATTTTCAATTCTAATAAAAATTAATAAATAGATTCGAAATTACAAAGATGAACGGATTTGCGTAAAATTATTGCTTTTTAACAGTTAACACCACTGATATCTAACAAGACGCTCCCTGAGTTTACAGCAAAATAATCATGAGAAACGAGCAGCGCCGGAACCACGTGACGTCGTATACACTACTAGTTGAGTGGAACAAACAGCAGCTTACAATAATACATTCAAAACTGAAAACGCTATTAAAATATACACGTTTTGTGTGAGTCTATAACAAGTCCGGTCTATAAATAGTTATCCCTAATGAAATCATCTAAGCACCATTCTATTCGATTACTGTTACGTCGTGACTTAGCATTCAATACTATAATGATTATGATAATTATTTTAACTTAAATTGACTTAGGGTCACATAAAAAAATGTAAATTGATAGTAACTAAGAAAATTATAGTTAATAATGTTGAGTAAAACGTATTTGTGCAAACACACTCTAAAATTTGTGTCATTTTATATATTTCAATAAAATGGACTATATCAAATCCAGTCACTTATGTTTTATAAAGGCACATAAGAATCAATTTACAATAAACACTTAACAAAAAGTCCACTCTTTGCAAAATATATTATTACACTTCAATAGACAATCGTATATTTATTTTAACAGTAACAAAATCTGTTCAGCATAACAAGCTGTATCAAATGTGCGGCAGTCGGACACCGCGCTTTGGAGAAAGCCAACAAAGTTTATACAAAACTATTTATAAATATTATCTGTTGTAATATTTGATGAATCTGTGTGAAACTAGCTACACCCTATTCATAATTAATTTGATTTGATAATCCAAATGCCTAACATTCGGAATTCTTCAAGTAATATTTTAATTCTAATTTTTGCATGACTTTTAGGATTCAGTGAGAGATTCTTTGCAATAAGTATTACCTAAATTTGCCACTAAAGACAGTCTTCTGTCGGTGATGAGATTCTTTTAATTTACATGAAATCTAAAAACACGTGAGTATAATGCTACGTTTGGCAAGAGTATCGATACAGCCTCGATTAGATCAACACTAATAAAAGACTAATAAGACGTTGTAAATAAGTTATAACAAAAACAATGAAAGCATCAAGTTCCGTCAGATACACCTACAGTGTCCTCGCAATAAGTTCGCAAAGTTAATTGTCAAAAATGCTTATATAAATCACAAAATCAAGTAATATCCTGCACAATCAATAATTCCTCTCAGTCAACTTTCTCAGAGCATTCTGCACCGTCGCCTTCGCGGTCGCCTTTCGGTGAGATATTGGATCTGAAACATTACACTTACGTTATGTTGCTGCTAAGTACACTTCTTCGATGGATTTCTTCTTCTTGTATTGCTCTGTGATGTGTCAATTATGAAGTGCATATTACATTAAAGATATTATTTCTACTGTCATATGATTTTGAACGTTAAAATGATTTTGGTAGCTGTTGTGATTCTGTTGCCGATTCGCTACTAGCAATAACGTTGTGGACTCATTATAGTGAATATTAGATCTACTATCTACATTCGGAGGCATTCTAGTATTTTACATATTTCACAAAACTTCTTCGTTTGCTTAAGTATAGGATGTAAAACTTTTTTAAAGCATTAGTGCTATAAACTTTAATTCGGAAGCGTGAAGCGTGCACAGAATAAAATCGTATTATCTTTCAGTTTGGGAAAGTTATTTTTAATTATTTACGTGACATGTAAGTACAAATTCATACACACCTTGGCAGTGTTTCCTTCTCAGCGTCCGGTTTCCTGGTCACGCTGATTGATATCTTTTTTCTTTGCCTTATTTTTTCCAATATATTTTCAGGGCTCGGTTCTTTTTCGCTCTCTTTCAAAATAATCGCAGAGTTGCGAGTAGTTCTTTTTGGTCTATAGGTAGCATAGTTACCAGGTGAATACATTGATATGGTTCTGTTGTATTTGTGCGGATCTCTCAACGAATTGACAAGACTATTATCCTCAGTTCCATCGGAGCTGTCCAAAAGAGATTTCGTCCTGGAGTACCGGTTGGCACCGTACGACGACGGTTGGTCGTAATCTAAATAACTTCTGCTCCCCGGATATTTTCTAAAGTCGTTGCGATCGAGAGATCTATAAGTATCAATTTTATCATTCAGTCCATAGTTATCAAACCTTAAGTTACTCCTAGTGTTTACAGGCAGGTCAGTTAAAAGAGATCTATAGCGTTCCGTGGACGGCGACAAGTCAGACGAGACGGAGAGCCCTGGAGAGAGCGGAGACAAGTCGTATGTGAGCGGTGACGTGGGCGACACATCGAACTTCGTCTCTGTCGGTTGAGAATGTATTCTAGCGACCGGGTCGTACTCCGCCGCTCCAGGGCCCACTAAACTACTCTTTCGTCGTTGTTTCTTTTCGTTGAATCTTGAATAAAAGCTTTTCCTACGTATTCTATCGACAATGTCTTCTTTTTCAGGCGTGATGGAATCGTGACTTCGGAGGTGTACTGTGGTATTCTCAGAAGGGGATAGGGGATTTCTGTCGGAAATTTTATTATCAGCACTAATATCAGACTTCAATTCGGAGTTTGAAATAGTTGACCTACTTCTGGACCGACTGCGACTCTGTACTTCAGTGTTGTCGGCATTAGTGTTACTGTCCACAAGCGCGGTATTCTTTTCTGGAATATCTTTCTTTTCAGTCTCACCGTCAACAGAGGAAATATTCATAATTTGAGGTTCTATCACAGGATTAGTAGGAACTATTTTCTTAACTCTTGGCAATCTAGAGAAATCTAATTTTAAACTGTTTCTAATGTTTTTTGTTTCGTTTTCCTTTTTGGACGCGGACTGGTCATCATTTTCTACGGACAAATTGGATACACTATCACTAGAGGTTCTCCCGTATTTGTTTTTGCGTCCAAGGCCATTCAGTAGTAGCGAGGTTGGCCTACGAGGTTTGTCTTTGTCAAGACTGTCCGCACTAGCTTCAGAATTAGATTCAGTTTTCCCATTACTGTCATTAGGCTGTTCAACACTTTCGAGTTGTGATTTTTCAACAATAGGTTTTGATCTTTCCTTTGGCTCGAATTTTTTAAAGAGTCCTAATACTTTTGAGACGGTGGTTTTGTTCTGTGGTGCATGCTGAGTTTCCAAAGCAGCCACATCAGTCAGTGTGACAGCTCTTTTAATGAGATTGGATTCAGTTGTAGGCTCTACGTTGACGGGCACCGATTGCTCTCGTTGCAATCTGCTTAACTTAGAACTATCCTTTTTTGTCTCATTCTTTACACTATTTTCAGCCCCTTTTTCTGGAGAGCTAGATTTATTAGACGCAAACTTTTCTAACTTATGACCTATCGATTGCAAAACAGATTTCTTTTTTGTGACAGTTGTTGATTTCGTACTATCCTCATCGGCAACTTTATCTTTTACTTTCTTTGTAACTTTCTTTTTCTCGGTAGTTGTTTTAGCGTCACTAGTTTCTTGGTTGCTTCCTAAATCAGTCTTAGATTTTGATGAAACTTTTCTAATAATCTTTTTCTTTACTGTACCTTTCTTTTCAGTTTGATCAGTATCAACAGTCTTTGTGACTGCTTCGTCCTTTTTCGACGGCTGATCACTTGTATGTTTAGTGTCTCCGTTAGATGTAACTTTCACAATATCAACCGATGGTCCGCCATTTGGAACTGTTATATTGGTTTCTGTTTTATCTTCCGTCGTTTCAGACTTTTCGTTGTCTCTGTTTTTCAATACACTGTACTTTTTCAATGATAAACTAGTGTCACTAGATTTTACTTCTGATTCCGATTTTGAATCAATACTTTGTTCCGGCTTTGTATTAATTTTTACCGAGTCGGATTTTGTCACTGGCTTTTTCTTAGGCAAGGTAATACTGAAACTTACTTCTACATCCGATTTAATATCGGTATTGATAACTTCATCTTTCGGTGAAGTATCTTTAGAATCTTCTTTTTTAACGTTACGACTAATATAAACTTTTTCTGGCGATGGACTACTTGCAGGGTAGCTCTTGGGTCTTATTAGTTTTGACTCCCTCGGCAAAGACCTCTCTTTATCATATTCTCTACTAAACGAACTTTCAGGCAGCACATTTTCACTGGGCTCATCTATAGAATCTAGAGTCTTCACAGGATAGCTTTTGGGTCGGATCAATCTTGAATCTTTAATAGAAGAGTTTTCATCGATAATTGATTTTTGTCTTGAATTTTCTAAATTAGTGTAACGTTTCGAGTTCGACGTCGATGCGGACGAATCCACCGCGGTTTCTTTGATGTTATCAAGGATCGGGAAGAATGGTGTGTTCGATCTACTGCGCTCCTTGTTTCCGACCAGCCCAATCGGCGACAGACATTTCTTGGGAGCGGTAACGTCGTCCCTGAACGCCGGTGGTGCTTCCGTTATGTCTATGGGACTCTTTGCGGCCGCCGCCTCTTGAGATTTGTTTCTCTTTTCTCTGATTTCTCGCAAGATTTTCTGGGTTTCCAACTCTCTTTCTTTCCGCTGGCGCTCGTAAAGGTTCTCGTCCGGCGGAGTGTCGAAAAAGTCTGATCTAAGGAACCTCGAGAAGCGGCGTCGCGGCTGGTCGCCGTTGCCCGCCGCGCGCAGTGAGTGTCGCCGCAGCGCCGCGCCCGCAGCGCCGGCCGCAGCTCCAGCAGCAGTGCCGGTCACTGTGCCGCTGTACGATGGCGTGTAGCTGTGCTCCGACGTGCCGCTACCGCCGTCCGACCCGTACGTATCGTCCAAAGACAGTGTTCGCTCCGGGGTTAAGTATTTACTGAGTAGGGGTCTATCTCGCGGCCGCGTCACGAGCGGGTCTCGCATGAGCGAATTAGGAGACGGACATTCTACGTCGACTGCAGCCAACAGAGGAGTGACCTCGCGGGAGCTGGACCGTCTTCGCGGCCGCGGCAAAGTTGAGTATTGCGGTGTCGCGGCGTCCATTAGATGTTCTTTTGGACTTTCTTCTTTAGTTTCTTTAGGGGTCTCAGGGACGGCAGCGACAGGTGCGGGCGGCGCGGGCTCCTCGGCGGGTGGAGGGGTAACGGGCGCGGACGTGGCCGGCTCAGAAGGAGCAACGGGCGCAGCGGGCGGCGCGGGCGTGGTGGGTGAATCGGTCGCGGGCGCGGGTAAGGGTGCTTCGGTCGCGGGTATGTCGGTCGCGGGCGCGGCGGGCGGGTCCTGGCTGTGGTCGGCGGAGTGCGAGCGCACGGGCGCGGGCGGGCGGGCCGCTCCCTGCAGCGACAGCGTGCGGCGCAGCGTGCGCGCGGCGGCGGGCGGCAGGTGCGCGAGCAGCTGGCGCTGCAGGCGGCGCGACAGCGCGGGCGTGAGGCCCGACAGCGCGCGCATCTCGCGCTCCGAGAACTCGATCGAGCTCAGGTCGAGGTCCGACAGGTCTAGTCCGCTTTCGACGTTCGATTCTGAGTTTTGGGGCCCGGTACGGTGCTTACCGGTTTTCTTACTACTACCTGAAATTTAATCGAAAAACACACGTTTCGATCATGCAGAACGCTCGCTGTCATGGAGTATTTACAGTGTGGATATTGTAATCCGTGTCCGCTCGTCGATCGAGATCGAAGGGGAACTACGAGCGGAATCTCCTTGTTTGATCTTTAAATAGAGAATCGAGTACAACAAGACTGTGAGGGCTCTGTTTGCCCGTAGTATATCCACGAATGATGCAAACATCGATGCGATCAGTTAAAAGTTAATACATTTCTACAAATACTAAATACTGTCTAGTCAAATTAGGGCAAACGTTAAGCTTTAAGTATGCGAAAACAAATCACAAAAGAATGCATTAAAATGTTGCTTCTGTAGGGATAGTAATTTATCAAATGCGTACTAAATTATGGCTTCAGCGATATATTTCACATAGTAGAGGCATCTCTATCTGATAACAGCCGCGGCGCACCGTGCGGAACACAAAAACACATAAATGAAGAAATAAATATAGTTTAGTACCTATTCTTGTGTGGCGTTTGTGGCAGATTTGTGGTTGGCGCTGGTGCCGCTGTGAAGTGAAGATTTGGTCGGAGCATGCAGTGTAACGCGCAACCCAACTGCAACCACACCAACACAAGCTCACTACCGCTTCAGGCGACACCCGTCCCGTCGCCGAGCGCTAGTCTGGCTGCAGTTGTCGCAGCCCCGGTAGCGAATGGACGACTGACATGAACCTGACATACGTGTTGCCCAACATCGAGTGCTACCACATCCACTATCTACGCATGTATGCCATCAACACTTGACAAACAAATCAATTAACTGTCTCGCTACATCATATTTTATTAATATCTTACTTTCACTGAAAATTATAGTCGACAGATCAAAAAGAAAATAAAATTGATTATTCTACTTTATACAAAAATAGTACTGCATTGGCACAGGAGATGCAACATGTGAAATGTCCTGTACGTACATTTCATGCAATGCAACTGAAATAACTGAATTTATGATAATCGAGAGCAACGCAACATTTTCCTGCTAGTGTTAGCGGGTAGGAGAAAGTCAACACCTGCACAAAGAATGCAATTTGAATACAATAATACACTACAATGCAAAAAAATGTTAACTTTATTAATTAAAACAATGTTAATGAACTCTAAAAACACAAGATATATGACAGACTGAAGGTAAGGTTGCCATAGAGGCGGCTATACCGATAGTCGATCATACTTGACATTGATGTTAATTGAGAGAAAAAAAAACGATATCGACGGTGGAAAACGTCGCGAATATCGGAGGCAATGGTAACTGTAGTTCGTTGGTGGCGTATGGCGTATATTCGAGGTACTTCATGGAATGATTTGAGAGTTAATTTCTTTGTTTTAGTGAAGCTAGCTTTGTTGTGAGTGTCGTTGACCGTGCGAGGCAGCACTAACTACTTGCGAGTTGCAGTGCGACGGTGACGCGGCGCTCTTATTGCGAAGCATGGGACACAACATATTTGTCAACATCTACCAGCACCTACTTAACTAAGTTTACTTTTGTGTGTGTGCATTTTGTAATTCTGATTCCTATAAGGATCGTAGCAGTTGGAATTATGTGGTTTTGAATTAACCACAAGAGAAAAAAAAACAACTGAAAATCCTTTTTGAAGTCGGTTAATAAAACGTAAATCATTTTTGATTGTAAGTATTCTTAGTTTATTTATAGAAAAGAATTTCGCAAAATAGATATCATATACTAGCAACCTGCAGCGAGCAGACCTTAACCAAATAGTAAAATCAATAGGGAACATTAGCAAAACTAATAAGGATCTTTCTCAAAATACCTCCACATCTATATTCTACATTACAGAATTTCTGTACGAGGGAGTCTAAAATGGCCACTTTAGCAGCTTTTAATAACATCAATGTTGCTTGAGCAATAGTATAGAATAATTATTCTATGTTACGAATTTGTATACAATTTATTGCGATTACATTCGTAACATGGAATATTCTATAGATTCTATTGCTCAAGCAATAGAGTACATAATTGATAAATAACTATTTTAGTAACGCTACTATAGTGGACATTTTAATCTCGAGCTAATTTCCTACCTCTATCTATGATTTCAACTGAGCTGGTAAAGATGAAAGCTTACTACCTTGATGAATAAACAATACCTAAATTGATGAATATGCTGACAAATATATTTGGATCCTTAAGATGCTTGTAAGATGTCGAGCATTATAATGGGTAACACAAAACATGTTACAAAAATCACTTCGAAATAAGTAGCTGATGAACTGCTTTACATGCTGCTATGCCAAACGTACAGTGAAATTTACATAACACCAAGTGTTTTATACAAATAATTTGGAATAATTCGCATAAAAACTAAATACATTATGTGCAACAATTTTTAAGTGTTTCTGTTGAGTAATATTGTGATTTAATTTATTAATTAATATGTTTTATTGCAAGTACATTGTACAGTGTGTAGTTTAAAATTAATTTCAAATTAATAATCACATTTTTACATTATTTTAGAATTTACGTAAAATATGCAAATCAAAGAAACTACGAATTAAAAAATTCCATTATTTTGGTACTTTATGTGTAAAATATTGTAAAAGCTACAAAAACTTCGCAAAAAAATACTAAATTTTTAATTTACAGCCTAGCTAGGTTTTAAGTTTTCTATATGGAAAAAAATGTAATGTCAAAATACACCAACATAATAATAAAAAATGTGTGTCTCGGTGCATGCCTCAGGCGTGAGCGTGATACTGGCAACGTTTTCCCCGTGCGCGGGTAGCAAGCGGATGCAAAGCGCGGGACTCACCTCGCGGCATGTGCTGTCGGGCCTTGAACATAGAGTCGAAGTCTGCGTGCATGTCGCGCGAGCCCCAGCCCTCACGTCTAAAGTAGTAAATAGATATTTAATACACTATAACAGTAGCGAGAGTCAGCTCATGTATAGTGGGCAAAAGAGATAAGTAAGCAACTGTAGCCGTTTAATAGAATTTTTATTCAATATCCATATAACCTGATCTGAAAATTGCTGAAAATTGACTAAGCCCTAAGGGATGCTCGTGATTGGACTGAAAGAAGAATCGTACATATTTTCAGATTCTGCAACGATTCACCGACGACCGGTTCACCATTGGACGTTTCGTCAACAGGACGATTCATTTATGGTCGTTTCACCGATAGACTCTTTCACCTTTGGCCTTTTCGCCGATACGACGATTCATTTACGCCCGGTTCATCGATAAAACCTTTCACCTAAGGACTATTCGCCGACAGGACGATTCGTTTGTATCCGCTTCATCAATAGAGAGTCTATTATTATTCAACAGTGGACTTTTCGATGATGAAGATGATAAGTTTAAAAGAGTTTAAAGAGTTATAGTTAACCATCGTGTCGGCAAATCGTCCGTTGTTGAAAGAGTCTATTGATGAAACGAATCGTCCTGTCGGCGAATTGTCCTAAGGTGAAAAGTTCTATCGATGAACCAAGCATAAATGAATCGTCGTATCGGCGAAAAGTTCAAAGGTGAAAATGTTATCGGTGAAACGACCATAAGTGAATCGTCCTGTCGACGAAACGTCCAATGGTGAATCGGTCGTCGGTGAATCGTTGCAGAATCATATTTTCAAAATCAGTCGTTGATTGGTTACAAATAAAGATATGGATCAAGATGTCGACCGAGGTAGGTTATAACCATCTTAACACTCAGATAGAGTCCTATGTCCGTGTAATAACCGGTTCTATTACATGAATGAAAAGCTCTTTCTGACCGACTCTATAACTGCTATCACTTGGTTATTGGATATGCTACACAAAATTGGACTGAAAGAACTGCTATTTAAAAATACTTATCCCTTTTGCCCTCTGTACTAGAAAAAGTGCGGTGTAGAGAAATCGTAAAATTAATATAATATACTCTTAGATTAAAACTGCACAGAAATTGCATGCAAGTTGCATTACCTTGCGGATTATTGATGGACAATGAATTCAATTAATCAAACAAATACCGCAATGTAGTCAAACTTGCATGCAAGTTCTTGCATAGCCTAAATAGTCGTAAAATATAAAATTATTTCAAAATACAAAGTAAGTTTGTGTGTTCATGTTTCAGATTGTTCCTACAGTGCATTGTAAACTCATAATTATAAACTTACGTTTCAGAAACACTTCTTTTACTTTCCACATATCTATGAGTGCTGCATGTAATCATAACAAAACTTGTCATAATTTCATCAAAGAAATAAATTTGTAGTGAAAATAAGCAAGTTGACTAAAAATTAAAAGTTAAATTAAAATTTATCTAATTAGTCCGTCACTTGTTGCAATTATCAAAATCTATATTACCCGTATTTTTTATTTTCATACGCTTTACGACGCTTTCTATAATACACAAAACGCTTATCACGATAATCAAAATGTTTATTGGGATCTGTGACGTCAAGAGGCCCACTCTAAACAATTTTCAACTATTATTAATGATTTCGTCGTCGTTCGTAAAAAATCGTGTCCATCATATTTTGATTCTCTAACTCACGGACTACATAGATCTGCCAACATGCCTATTATGATCGTGTTATTGTAGTGTGTAGTTATAAATTTGATGAAAATATACTCACAATAAGTTTCTCCTTGGTAAGTGGGGGCTGCATGCATAAAATTAACATTATTTTAGTTGGAAAAAACACAATAAAATTAGATGGTAACTGATAAAGGCGCATTTTCACATGGAGACACTTTGTGGGACAGTGTTGCTTGACATTTCCCTTGGACTTCACATTGGCCAGTTTCTACTAGTCAACTTACAAGTTGCGTGACCCGTAAATGTCCAGGTCAACGTCGGGCGACATCGCGCGGGAAACGTGAATTACGTATCGAGCGACAGTGTCGCGGAAGCGAGTAGTGAAAATGCGCCTTTGTATTTCACTTATATTCATCAAAGTATTGATTATATTGCGATAGCGAAATGAAAACGATTAGCGTGTTAAACTATGTATTGTTATAATCAAATTGGATGAATATAAATGTTATTTATTTAAAATATGAATTATAGCTTTCTTTTATAAATTTGAACTACAATTTATTACTTCGTTAAAACACGCTATATGATTTTTAACTCCAAATATTAATTTATGAATCAAGGTTCGTATGACCAGAGAAAAATTAAAAAGCTGTCGAGAAAGATGAACTTTAATAAACATTTTAATAATAACTGTTTAAAAGAATCCTGTCAATCAGGTTTTAATCTTCAATCTTTAACTTTATTTATCTGTTACAGAATTATCTTAGTTATTGTATAACTAAGCCATAGGTTGTGTGAGGTGGCAAATGTACGTACCTGTTGAAGAACGGCGACTGTAGGTTGTTAAACAGTGAGTGCTGGCTGAAGCCCGGACCTTCCTCGCCGTTCAGGCGGTTCGTCAATGCACGCACCTGAAAACGGATAAATGGATGATGATTTTTACAATATTAGTGTCAATCTGCGAAAACATAAATTATTAAGTTCTATTTCATAAAAATTAGCTAGCTAAATAAAACAATTTGCGCCTTAACACAAAAAGATAAACATCTGTTGAATGATTGCCTAATGCTGCGTGTACATTAGTCGAGCCGACCACGAGCAGGGGCGATATTATGACTTAAAGCCAGTTTAGTTCCCGTGAGTGAACGAAATGGCACTAGGCGACTTGTATAGCTCTGTCTCTTTCACTCACGGGAACTAATCTGGCTTTAAGACGTCATAATATCAGTCCGCCTAGCGTAGACGCAGCTTAAAAATAGTGTAACTGCAAAACGACCCATAAATCAAAGTGAAATGTCGTTTTGACGTTGACAGGTTTTTTTATGTAAATTTTCAACGTCTTTTTGTGATAAGACAGAAAGTATCGAAAAATTTGTGAAATGCCCCAAAATATGTCATTATTTTGGGTTGTGATGTGACGCATTTTAAACTTGACATACGTCACTCCCGAGAGCCCTCGACTTATTTCATTTCATTAGAACCACATTTACACAGACACAGATATTATTTCATTTCTCATAGACAGTAGTACTAGCTAATTTCATTTAAATTCTTACCCGGTGCAGCAGCGTAGAGAAGAGATTCTCAGCAGTGAGCAGATGGAAGCCCTCATCCTCCTCATCTTCCTCCCCGGAGCTGACGGACTCAGCTCGTGCCGCACGACTGGGTCGCAGCCGGTGCATGTGCGCGTCTTCCTCTTCCTCTGATTCTCCACCGCTTACCAGGCTGCTGGTGAATGGAGAGTGAGTATGTTAAATATGGTTAAGGACCAGTGATTTTGAAATGTTCGTTTGCGTTTTGTTACTCGAAAATGTTTGATAGTAAGGCCGTTATCATACTAGCGGTTTGGAAGCGGTTGCGGGGCGGAGCGGACGCGCAGCGCATCCGTCGCGAACACGCCGCGCATCCGTCGCGAACACGTCGCGGACGCGTGGCATATGTGTTACGTTTTCGTCGCGTGTTTGTACACTCAGTAACAAAATTGATTCCGACGAGGAAACATTGCTGTTGACGTTATTACTTCAAAAACGCCGGAGACGAAAACGAAAGCATCGACGAATTTGGGAAGATCCATTATTAGATTAGGCTGAGGAAGTTTTCGCAGAGAGTTATAAGCAATATTCATGTTTTGGTAAAAAAAAACTTTTCAGCTAAAAAACAATTGGATAATTATGCATCTATAATCTGTATCACCTACTCTTATCATACTATGCCAAATTTCAGCGCTGGAGGAATTTTTCATACAAAAAAATCCTCGTTGATCTGAGGTGGGGCGGACGTTTTGGCGTTTGTTCGAGGCAGTACAAAATGGCGTCCACTTTGCTGTTCGCGGCGATTCCGTTGCGCATCCGCAACGAATTCGCTGCGCAACCGCGGCGTGTTCGCAACGCATTCGCTGTGCGGCCGCTCCGCCCCGCAACCGCTTCCAAACCGCTAGTGTGATAAGGCCCTTAACTCTTTCTTTTATCGTGGCAAAATCATCAAACGATTAAAATCATCAGATTTGTACCAGTTAAAATCCACGGTGATCCTTCAATAGGTGCATGTACGTGTGCATTTCTTACAGCCCATTTAAGACCTTACCGCTGTGAGCGATGGCTTAGTGTGGGGTAGCGAGCGTATCAAATGTATAGAAATGTTTGGAGCATGCCACGAGCCGGAGCTCATAGCGAAAACGCTCTCGGTTTTCTCTGAACGAACCGATACTGACGCGTGGTGTTTGGAGCGGCAGGAACAAAAGTAGGTACAAGCGAATGAGTGAGACACATCGCCACGCGACAGAACGGTGCGGGGAGTACGGCAGCTTTCACCAACCGCTACTGCGAGTAACTAGCGTGCACAACGCGCAGCTTAGACCAAACTCATGAAAAGCCGTTATGAGTTTGTAGGCAACCAAGAATTTTAGTCTACTATAAAAATTATAGGTAAGTACCTGATGCGCCTGGGCTTGCCAGCGCGGTGGTGTCTCAGGCCGGGCGCGTGTGCTCCTGCCTCGGGCTCCAGTGACCGTTGTCGCGGCGTTACGTATCCCTTGCCCTCCACCGCGATGGGTATGATAAACTCTCGCGCTGACTTCTTGATGGGCTCGCCAGGACTGCTGCATGCTTCGCTCGCGCTGCCGGACTCCGTTGATGCCAGCCGTCTGGATTAGAAAGTATTATATTCCATTATTAACACAATATTTTTAAGAATAATAGTAGTCCTCCTGTTCGATTTCAGCCACGGCGGCCAATCTCATTGAAGATTAGCCAACTGAGCGGGTCATATTATAGTGCACGAGTGTGTGAGGCACAGGTGCACATTCACATTCTGCTCGTTTACTCTGATAGTTCCGATAGGACGGCAATCCAAGATAGGACCAACGGCGTTTGCGACCAACGGGACAGGTAAGACTTTTTTGAGTTTTTTTACCGACTTTTTTGAGTCGTTTCACCGATAGCTGTAAGCCCTATTTTATAAAGCACAAAATACTCACTTTGCCATCGATCTATATATTGGAAATATGCAAATTTGTTAGGCAACACATGAACTTTTTTACAACTCGCGGCGATAAGCACAATGATCGATCTGTTAGGTATAAAAATATGCTAATGTTACCGTCATCGCGCATGAAATTACACTCCAATAGTCCCTACGTAATGTCCATAAAAATATTTAATAAACTACCTGATACATTAAAGAATGAAACTTGCAATAAGACATTTACGAACAAACTTAAGGAAATATTAATTAAAAAAGCCTATTACACCATAAACGAGTACTTACATGACAAAGAACTTATTAAACTCAGACAGAACTAACACTAAAATACACACCCAAAGTTGGTCAAAATTTAAATTTGATTATTGTATTTATAAAATTTAGATTTGTTTTTGATTCCCTTATTATATAATTTCTCAGAAAATTTTTACGTTTAATTCAAGAAAATAATTATTATGAACAACATTTTTTCCATTTTTTATTAGTTATTACTTATGTTGAATCTTATTTTAATTTTATACTTTTTGCTGTGCCCTACAGGGTCCATAATTGTAACTAGCTATAAGCCTACCTTAAGATCTGTAAACTAACATTATGGAATGCAAATAAAGATATGAATATGAATATGAGTATTTACTTACTATCGTTAGAGATGAAAATATTCATTTTTCTCACATCTATCTCACAGAACAGAATTGAATTTCAGACTCAAGCTAGTACGATATGTTTGGAACCAATGACTATGAGTATATGTGGGGGATGCAATAAACCTCAAATTGTAATAAATCAATGCTTTAGAAGTTGTGTCCATAAATATGCAGTTACAGTACAATAAACAAGTTTATTTGACCACAACAAGTTCGAGACTAACCTGAGTGGTGTAACCCTGGGCGCCGGCGTGGGCATAGCTTTGGGTGTGCCGGGCGTGGCCGGCGTGATCGGCGTGCCAGGCGTGAGCGGCGTGCCGGGCGTGAGCGGGGGCGGCATGGCGGGGAGCGGGGGCGGGGACGTGGGGGAGTCCTCCGCCGCCACTGTGATAGGGATGATACGCTCCACTGATACGCCGCGGCCACTAGAACAACACATTTTGATAAAGAGATACAACCTGGATATACATATCAGTACTCCTACCCTTTATTACATAAAGCAACTGATGAAATTAATTAAGATTAGCTAAGTTTAATCTACTACATGTACGCGCTTGTGCACTATTCCGTCTTTTGCAAAGATCATCATAAACTCTAGCCGTTTTCTCAAAGATGTAAAAAATTCACCTTGCTCAACTGTGTAGATGATGTCAGGCGATAGTATGATATAGTTACCTGTTGGCATTCCGATGGTCGTCGACCCTGTGCATGGCCTCCGTGCGGAACACGCGCGGCGCGGGCGCGGCGGGCGGCGTGCCGGGCGGGGAGGCCAGGGAGGCCACGCCCGCCGACGACGAGCGACCGTACGGCATGGGGGGCTTGCCTGACACACGGACACGAGGATTACTCACTTATTTTTAAGGGAGCTTCCCCATGACGCAATGCGACACAATATGATCGATTCCAATTACAAGCGAAAATCATTCTTTCGACTACGACATATGACATAAAATACGGTTATCGACGGGTAGATGAAAAACAAAACACCTAGGCCACAACGAAGTCAAGTCAATCGAATTACATCATTATATCGTAGGAGCAAGGATGATTTTTAGTTAGTAGAAATTGCAAATCATACGAATCACGTTATGGGTAAGTTCCCTAACTTCTATACCTACCTTTCAATCGCTAAAATGTTAGTGTGAGGACAACTCTGCCTTAACGTCAAAAATTACAAGCGTGATTTTGTATTGTTCATGTGTGGTATAACTTGACAATCTTCAATATGAAATTCAGTGAAAAAATCATGATTTTGATTGATTGTGATTGATTTGATATGAATGATCAAAGTTTGCAATATATTTGGTTCCAGAATGGTAATACTAACTTTTCTATGGAAAATATGCCATTTCAACGACGGCCATTTAAGATTACAAAAATAACTATACTAGTTTGAAATATTAAATACTATTTTCGTTTGCAGTTTCACTTAGCTCAAATATCACAAAATAAATACAACCGAAAAGCAACAAAAACAAAGTACCAAATTCACATAATATTTCAGTAAAACATTATCAAATGCATAGGAATTCAAGGTCAGCGCAGTAAATTGGCGCATGTTTACACATTAACATACAAGACATAAAAAATATGACGTAAAACTCCAGAATAAAATTTTATAGATACCTATTAAAGAAAAATTGTTTTTAAAGACATTTTGTTACCTGTCCGAATAGCAGACGAAATGATATCCCTTGCGGCACGCCGGCGGTTTTCTTCCCCGGTTTTCTCCTCAACCAACTTCGCCATAGAGTTTTGTAGACTCCTACGGATTATGTTTTACATTAGTCATAGACAAATAAATAGCTTGGCATCATAGCTGCTGCATTAATCAGAATGTGTAAGAAAACAGCATCCGTCATTGTCACATGGTAACGTATCGGCTTACGTAAGGAATGTGTGTGGTATGACCACGAATATTTGCTATGACTGATTTTACAGACATCAAAAAAAAAAGTGTCATACCAGTTAAACGACACTGCGCACAAAGAGATGTACGGATATTTGCCCACACAAGTGAATGTTTTGGTCTCTATCTCAAAGTTCAGTACATTGTAACTCGTGTGCTTTCAATTTCTGGATGAACGCAAACCTACAAGTATCAATTAAAACGCGATAATCAGCGGTCAGCAACCTTTTGGTAGGTAAGAAGCAACATAAGTAAAGCGCGGAAGGGCCATATATAAAAGAAAATTCAGTCTACAAAGCAACCACGAGCTGCAAGGCGGTAGATCGACAACGTTTGCGCGACCGACCGATTGTTCTAAATAATAATTATTAGTTAACAAACCTCCTGGCATCTTGTAGTAGCACAGCGGGGTCTACCGTAGTGGAGCTGTGCGAAGGCTCGCTCTCTGTCTTCTTGACGCCACTGCGGAGGTTCGACTCCCGCTCCGCCTCAGTGTGTGTCTGCGTCAAATACACGCACGATGAATACCATATAACTTTACGAATCTTCCTTAACGCGAACGGCATTTTAGGGATTTAAGGGTTATGTTTTCGTCACTAAAACTTCAGTATTTTAAATGAATACTAAATCTAGTGGTCGTCTATCTTCTAATATATCTAATAATCAATATTTTCTCTGGCGATGGTCACACACGACCACCCCAGTTCGAATTCGAGTCCTATATAATCTGGTGGTGAGCGCCAAAAACATGGTGATCGTAGGCGCATGCTGACGACGGTTACACGAGTTTTGTTTATATTTAAATGTGTTACTAAGTTTGTTTGGCACGTTACTGTTGGGCAATAATGGAGTTTTAGGCCCATTTGCACCACGAATTACTAAATGCATTTACGTACTGCTGAACGTGTTTAAAACGTCATAGTTTTCGTTAATGTTTAGAGTATAACGAAATTTATGAGTTATGGTGCAAACAGGCCTCGTAATGGGTAACTCAGAAGCATAAAGATAGCAATGTATTGCTATAGTATAATGCTACTGAGGAATCAATAACTGTTCGATCTTTATATAAAAGCATTACTAAGACCGTCATGTTTTTTTTTTTTAGGAATTTGTTTTGAGCCCTCAAAATCAAAAAGACAAAATCTTAAAAAGGCCATTTTAGCAGAATTATGTATGAATGTATAATGGTAATGATTCTACTAAAGTGGCCTTATAATGAATTAATTGTAAAATTATCTATTCTATGTATTTCTGTTTTGGAAAGCAATGGAATAGAATATACCATAGGTTTTCTTACAAGAAGTACAATCAGTATACAAAGATCCAGTGGGTTGTTATGGCAACATCGAAACTAATGTTATACAATTTGAACTATTTCTGAAAACAATTCATATATTATCCGATTCATAAATTGATAGCATTATAATTCCCTTCATATATTCATTGTTAAACATACTTATTTCCTACAATCCAATAAAAAATGGTGAATCATTATTATTATGAACTTTACCTGCCAATTTCCTGTTGTGATGAATCAATTAAAGAATTATATTATTCTTTTAATAGTCTATGTTTGAAGGTAATTCGTACAATAATAGATTATGGCTAAATATAGACTGAAACAGTCACCACTTCCGTGTTTGAATCTATTAGTGAAGAGATTTGCATTTCACAAGCACAGGTGAATCATAATTTATTTAATTAATTTTGGTATTCCCTAACCTGATGATTTTATTTTGTTTAATTTCAGACATCAAATCTGTTAGGGTAAGATGTCTAGAAAAAATCAGAATAGATTTACATAACACAGTGATGTTTAAATAAGGACTATAATTTTTACTGATACAAAACGTTTCCGACGTTTTACGTATTTGTCTTATTGCTAATCTGTCTTTTTGTGAACCTGTCATTGTTTTGAGTTAGTTTAAATAAAACTAGCACCTGATAACTCGCTAATTGTAATTTTGCGGCGTTCTTCGCCCAAACCGAAATATCAATTTAAAGATAGTCCTATTGTCGGGGGCTATGGGCTATAAGTACACATAAAATCAAGCTAGGAACAATGAAAGCCCACGGGGAAACCACGGGAAACAGCCAGTTGATAATGTGATTCAGGCCTTGTTGCTCCAAAAAAGTTCGAAATCAAGTTAAACGTTTTCGTTCTTCAAATTTGGCTTACCTATTTGTTTTTGTATGCAATTATACTTTTTAAGAGCTAGTTAGAGATATAACAAAACATATTTGTTCACCTGTGAGGGCTCAATGCCAATTTGTTGCAGTCGAACTGTGCCATTGTCTGGCGTCTTGGACTGCAACTCACGGTCTTCACTCTGCGCTTTGGGCTTGGCGATCTTCGACACAACTGTAAACATATCACGAGTTTTATTGCTGTATTTTTAAAGTTGATTTTGCAATAACACAATGTGTTCTCAAGTTGCATTGGTGTGGCTATTTCAAGATATACCTACCTGGTTTCGAGATATTGCGTTTGATTTCAGGTGCAGTTGTAAGAGAAGCTCTCCTCTCGAACTGGTCTTTGAAACTGCCGACGTTGCCTCCTGGCGGACAAAAAAAGTAAGTTCCGCATATTATAATAATCTTAGTAACAGAGTCCTGTCAGCATCAGGTGCGTTCACAATATTTACATCCAATAAATTTTAACATGATTATCATCTTCATGCAGTGTCGATGAACTCAAATTATATCCGACCATCATAGTCACACATTTTTTTTGAGGTGGTATAAAGTCTCTTACTGACAAAAATCCACCTTTTTCTTTCGATTGCCATTTGGGTTCCAGCACAATTGTGTATGCTATGTAGTCTGGGTCAATAAACTCATTATAGAAATATTTTCCATTGGGTGACGATGCAGGGAATTCACTCTTCGCTTTATATGTCATAGGGTATGTAAACGCAGGGCGATCTCAGGCCATCGTAGGCGCGGGCACGCGGACTGCGAGTAATGGGCGACTTTTTGTCCGATCATAGGCCATGCCCAGGTCTATGGCACGTATCATCAGCAATATGACCCCCCTCCACCACTCCCTTAAAGGGCCAAAGCTTGTCGGGGTCGCGGGCCTTGCGAGCAACCGTGACCCCGAAATATAGAGGGTTATTGTAGTCAGTACAAGTCTGACAAACCCTCCTGCCCTGCCCTGGTTGGAAGGACTCATTTACCACGATAAAAAAAGGGTATAGTAAAAATAATAAGTTACCTGGTATGGAGAGTTTCTTGGGCTTGGGCACCTGGTTGGTGGGTTGTGGTTGTGCTATGGACAGTGACGTCAGCTTGTCAGCCGCAGACGCGACAGAGCTCTGCTTTGTGTCTTCTTGTGGCTGTAGACAAGCAAATACGTATATAAATGTAGTAAAAAAACCAGTAATACAGTAAAAAATCGCCTTCCTGTGGTTGAAGGGTGCAAGAAAAAAATATTTTGTATGTAAATTTTTAGAGCATACAATTAATTCTGCTTCTCATAATCATGATAACAGAAAGTCCGATATTAAACATTACACACATTGAAACAAAATCAACATTCTTACCTTGGCATCCTCAACTTTTTCCACCGGCTTTTCTTCAACAGTCTTAGTAGGAGAAGTCTTCTTCTTGATGACGACACGTGGCTTGCTCGGTTTCTCAACCGGTTCCTCTTCTTTAGGAGGTTCCTTCACAATGTCCTTAGTCAGGTCTCTCACCAGCTCAACAGGCGCTGGCTGGATTGTGATCGTCGCTGATGATTTTAGGTTTGGTGTTATTGCCTAAAAGAAAGAAGTAGTTTGTTTGAATTTATGAGTGTTAAGAAAACTTTACTAGTTTATACACACGGGCATGCGAGGGCGAGTAATGGGCGACTCGCTGTCTGACCATGGTCCATGCCCGGGTCGTTGGCGTGTTGTATTCCACGCGCGCCTCAAAGAGTGTCAGCACCATGACGGGAACCCCTTTAAAGGGCCAAAGTCTGCCGAGGTCGCGGGATTAACGAATTACCGTGACCCCGGAACGTAAAGGGCTATTGCAGGACACCGTGGATTTTAGTCAGTACGAGTTTGACAGTCCCTCGCGCCCTGCTCTGGGTGGGAGGACCCATTTGATAATTTTACCGTGGATAAAAAACAAGTATGTACACAGGGCTACACATCAAGCTATGCAAAAACCAGTATAAACTGGCCGCTAAATATGCGGAAAGATATGATCTTTCCAAACCACGATAAACTGTTTTATGTAGCTTGGTGCATAGCTGTGTGTACAAACAAATTCGATTGGTTAATGAACGATTACTTTAGTTATAGTCTTACCAAGTCATCAGCCAGATTAGCTTCGTCATTGGCCAGTATTTCCGGTGAACTCTCTTCAGGCAGAACCGGCGCTTGCGGCGCAATGCTCGCACAACTAAAATGTCACATCAATTTTTATGAATTAGTATTATGAAGCTGTCCATTACATCTACCACTTTTCATCAATGTAGGACAAAAGTTTTAATGATCAACTTCTTGGAGCAATGAGATCACTCAGCAAGAAATCCCAATAATAATATGAACAGCCTTCAAAGGGAACTCTAGTCTCTAACTTTGGCAATTAATTCATCCATCTTTGATTGGTGTATGTTTTTGTCTATAACCAATCAACTACCAAATTTGCTTATCCAAGCCTTTAAGATGTCCAATCAAAAGCAGCCGACAAAAACGAAGCGCCCAACCTTGGATTGAGATTGAATATTAATTTCGGGCGTTAAATGGGTATATGCCTATACATTACTAGTAAACTACTCCCAAAAGCTGGTTAGATTACAAACCTGGCAACTCTTTCCTTCTTCCTTTGTAGTCCACTAGCCGACATTGCAAGCTCCAGTTTGCGTTTGTTGTCAGATGCCGACACGATCGTACGAGTCGGCGACGGCTTAATTGCGTCTTCACCACCCTCTGGGGATACAAAGTTGTTTATTTAGTCTTTTTTTTTAATGTAGTGTAAGATGTCAACATAGAGACAACTGGCGACTTTTATGGATTAATGGAAAAACTAAAATTAAAATTGTACCTGCAACCAACTCCAAGATCCTCTTTTCGGCAGAGTTGCTGGGCTCAATGTGAGCCATAGACGTTGAGCTTGTGAGGTCTGTACCACTCTCCTCGGGACCTAGTTCAGACTGTTGACAAAAGTGCGTTCATTATTATATTTTTATAGAAAACATAGATTCATTTCTGGACATAGACTTAGTAAAGTCCGGTCAGAAAGCAGGAGGAATTTTGTACTTTGACCAATGACCAGATACAATGGCCGCCATCTGTGCAACGAGGTCATTTGATGATTTTACCATGCTAAAAAAAAATACAATGTGTACACGTGACTCACCTCATTGGGCACCATGACGGAGTTTGAGTTGGATGGCGCGGCGGGTGCCAGCGACAGCAGCAGGTCCAGTCTCACGGGGGTCTGCGCCGCCAGGGCTTCCGCCTCCTCCAGGCACGACGTGTCGCAGCCCGTGTTCACCCAACTGACGGTAACACCACATTTATATTAAAAAAAAAACACTTTTTTTAGTAAAACTAAGCGAGCTTAGTTAGAGTTAGTTAGAGCTCGCGGCAGAAGGAATATAAGCAAAAAACCGTGATGACAGCTGTAATGAAAATGTCGGCCATTTATAGACCTATTGATATTTTAGATCTTTAACTCCAACACAGTACGTTATGCGGTTCCAGGCGGCAATTTAAGAAGGTTAACTTTTTAAATAATAAAATATTGACTCACGGATTATCACAAATGTAGGCGATGTCAGCACGTTTCAAAGGGTCCACTGTGAGCATGTCGCGTATCAAAGGTGATGCACCTGAAAGATACAATACATTAATTTAGTAATCATCTTTAATAATTGGAGATTCACCGTTTATATCCCGACTATATTGGAAATCATCATTAGAGTGAGTTCGCAAAATTCTATTTATTGAATGGCCCTTTTCAAGTATGGGACCGGCAGTAGAAAAAGAACTTCAATTCTAAAAAAGAGACGACGAAATAGAATGATTCAGTAACGTCTCATCGATTCGGCTTGCCTAGTGCCACTTCAACTTGCAAATTTTAAGAACAATGGCGGTGACTCGGATTTTGTACTGCAAAGAAACTGAGCATGGCTCTTTCCATTGCTCGTTGAGTGTCTCTTAGTCTCGCTAAAAATCATCAAAATAGAAGAATAAAAAGTGCATCACTTCTAAATGAAGATAGATTTGGGGACAAAAAATGATGCTTAGAAATTTATTGGCGAGTATTAATGGCTTTCATTGATCATAATTATGTTTGAAAGCATTTATTTTACAATACTTACTCGATGGGTTTCTAGGTTCATAGTAATCGCCGTTACTGATCTGTCGGACTAGACGTTTGAAGTTGGAGCCATCGAATGGCATGGCTCCGTAGACTAGAGTATATAGAAGCACACCCAGCGACCAGCAGTCCACCTGAAGTTAAAACGAAATATTACAATTAATTTCTAGTAATTTTTCGAAAGAGAAAATCTATGAAACAGTTCACAATATGCTGTTCAATGATAGGCATTAGGGGAAACGCCAATGTAAATTTATCAAATCGACTTTGAATAGTTCCAAATAGTATATTTCCTGACCAAATAACCAGCAACACAAAAAAAAAATGTTCGAACGTACTTTTACCTCTGTATCGGAACTATTCAGAATAGAAAGTAATATTGACGCTCCATTGGATGAATCCCTTCCTGAAGATTGTATTCAAATGATTTGCATTTTAGTCAACTTAGCCAAAACTGAGTGCTTTCTTGGAACATATTAGTATCGGATGCTTTACTACTCTTCAAAAAATAGAATAACGTTTTCGGCTACAAAAAACTATTTTGCCAAGCCAATTTAAATGATCTAAGTAGTCCACCCACGAAATGATTCTTTTGATCAAAAACTCCATTCGACTAGAGTGGAGCGTAAGTGACAGTCAAACACTTACTGACTAAATACCACCCTGTTACGGGACACAATGGTGACACACCTGTCAGGGCGAATATGATGACATGGGATCGTGTCTCCACAACCAGGAGACACGCTCCCGTGAGATATATAAGGTATATAAGTCCTCTCTTTGAGAGACAAAGATAGGACTTATAGCCTCGCTCGCGGCACGTCCACCCAAATGTGACCCTCCAAAAGATCATTGACTCGAGCTCATTATGTAAATAAATCGATAAATTATGCCGTACCTCTGGCCCTATGTAAGGCGTTCCTTTAACGATTTCCGGAGACGCATATAATGGTGAGCCGCAAAACGTGGACAGTAATGATGTCTCTTTGAAGACATTTGATAAACCAAAGTCAGCAATCTGGAAACAACATAACACAGCTTTCAGTACCCACAGACAAAAACTTAATTATAAATACGGTTCACTTCACATATTTCGGTTTTTCACATACCTTAGCACTACCAGTATCATCTAATAAAACATTTTCCAATTTTAAATCTCTATGGCAGATTTTATGTATATGGCAATAATACACAGCAGTTGCGATCTGTCGGAATAATCTGAAACATAATCACAGTCTTAAGCAACGACTTTACTGAGAAGAATATTTTCCACAGTAAAATGTCTACCAACCTCCTAGCTTCGTCCTCTTGTAATACTTTTTTCTGACTAAGATAATCGTAGAGCTCACCGCCCGAGCAATACTCCATAACAAGGATCATCTTTTCACTGTTTTCAAATACTGAAAGACATAAACGATATTTTAAAGAACAATAGTCGCATATTTCACAATCAACTTGTAAAGGAAAATGAATACTTATTCATTTAGATTGTTATGAAGAGTTCAGTTCAAGATATAGAATAATAATGTATGTATTATTGTTCGGTCGCATGCCATGTTGTTTTGAACAGTGCTCCCAGACGAACGTTAGTCTATGAAATGAAACGACAAAAGGGCCAATACGAGATGATTTGGCACCGATTGATATTGTACTTTATAGTTGTCTTTGTCTTGTTACTGTGGTATTTAGATCGCAGTAATTCGATGAAGCATTGAAAATGTCAGAGAAAATGAAGTTGGAATTTATAATGACTGTAGTTTTATTAATGTTGTCTCATCATTCATCTAACAGTTATGGCAAGATTAAACGGAGCAGAAACTATAACTGCCCGAACGTTTTAATGAGGGGACAGAATATAAATTATTATTTTCCTTATATTACATACCTTCATAAATATGTACAATATTGGGATGTCTAACAGAAGACATAATCTGCACTTCACGCCGAATGCGTATGAGATCAGCTTCCGACTCGATCTTACATTTCTTGATAGTTTTGATGGCCACCTCCTGACCTGTCTTCTTGTTGATACCCAGCTGCACCTTACCGTACGTACCTTGGCCTAGTTTTCTTACTATATCGAATCTGTAATGTTTATTCATAAATGGTAAGTAAACAGGTTCAATGTGAGGTTAATGGGATAGTGATTTGAATGTAGTAGGAGATTTAAATGCATTGCTCGATGATGCAAGCGGTACTGCAGTTATGAATAATGGATAAAGTTAGATTAACGGCGGCGCTAGAATTAAGACCTTACTAAGAAAATATAGTTAATAGTCCAGTATCTTTTGAGCAGTTAAGTCGATTTATTTTAGCCATCATCTTTTGTACAGCAATTTATTGAAAAAAAGACCAAAAATTAATGGTCAAATACTAAGTCATCCCAGCTAAAACGATTCAATTTACTCAAATGATTAGAGTTGAGGTTTAAATCGATAAAGCAAATCGATGCGTCACAGAAACGCACACATCACTTCTTTGTGAACAGTACAATTTATATAAGCGAAAGCGTTTATCTTTTAGTACTGTATAGACTTTCTTTACACATATGTAAATCGACGCTAATTATAGAAATACCTATAGTAAAACGTAATGCGAAGAACTACTATTTTAAAAAGTGAATCCGGTCGCCTATTTAAAGAGTACTAAATGACTGTTTAAAATGCGGACGAAAGCTATTTTTAGTTCTTTAACTGTTTATTCGACTAGGAACGGAAGAACTTTCATACGTTTCGGAGGGAGGGACGTTTAAGTTGCAGGAAGTTAACAAATAAAATGGATTGGGTAAACAACACTGAATCCTCAGATTGGAAAAAAATCGAGTATAAAGTAATGCGAATAAAGCTTAATATCCTCAAAAGTACAGTTATTTTTAGATGGCATACATACAACATCAAAAGGGATCATGTATGTGGAAGGTTTTAAGTTTAAAAAAAATATAATATGATATGACAAGAAAGGGGAGATATGTAGGCTAGAAGCAGCTGTTAATCTGTATAGACGTAGAAATGCTGTGTCCTAAATAAATTGAGATGGTATAAGGGCAAGAGGACGATGACATCAAAAGGCCAATATACAGTGTGATTATTTTTAACTAAGACAGTATGATAAATCTGAATCCATAATAGATACTGGAAATTTTTCTTCGAAACCACTAGCTCTGGTTTCTTGAAAACAATACTTAATTTTCCGGAAAAACAGCTGGTTTCTTTTAACTTGAACCAAAAGGCATCGATCGCTGCCCACGCGCAATGCACGCAATGTTCGCTTGTTTAGTATTAGTAAGTAAAGTAATGCAGAAACATTCAAATGAATCGGCCTCGCGTCGAAGACATTCACCCGACGTTAAACAATATGTACATATTTTATTCATTATTGAGGAAGTGGCTTTGTTTTAATATGGCATAGAATTGATGAAGGAAAGCTTAAAAAAATACAAGGAACTATGATTCACAAATGATACCAGAAACTTCATATAAGCACGTAGTCATCTACCAAATGGTTTAATAATTGTTTTTAGATATAATTGTTGCTGTTCTTAATATCAGTGGCTATAATACTGAGGTGTCATATTTGAACAGTTCCAAAAAAATCCAATCTTGTGCAAAAACCAATATGGTCATTGTTTAAAAGCTGTCTTTTACGATAGAGCAAAAATATTCATGAATGCATTAATATCTATGGACGAATGATGTAACAATCAACCTTTACGCCTACAAACTTCCGACAATTCTCGTGTAGGACGTAGGTGAGCAGTCTGACACCCTAAACCCGGTCATTGCTTGGTGACGTGATGCCCAACGGCGCGTACACAAATGTTCCATGTTGAATGCGTTACGTTACTAAAATAATACCAGTGTAAGCATGCATTGACGTAAGGATGGCGTATGAACTTTACGTTCTTAGATCTCGGACAAACAAGAGCTTGAGATTTCGAGAGTGCAGATTCAAAATGGGCCAAACGCGTTTATTACAAAAGAAAGGGTTTTAGGCTCAGAATAGCAGCATATGGAAATACCGAACGATCTAGTAAGAATAAAATGGATTTAGCTAAGAATTTTCGAATAACAGGAATCTATATTAATATTGTTTTAACGATCTTTACGTATTCCTAGTGCTTATGTGATAATGAAGTTTAAGTGTCTGGGGAGAATGCTTACCTTTGTTTGAGCCTCAGCCGGTGGTCGTGCATTCGCACGTCACCGGTGTTCTCAATGCCGTCCATGATGTTGGCGGTGCGCTTGCTCTCGCCCACCACCATTGTGACTGCAACAAACAAATAACTCACTATCACGACCTGTTTAAATACTGTCATTAAAATATGTATCTGACAAACTGCGATGCTGGTTTATGTAGTACCGCACTTGGCTCATTATTCCAACACAGATTTGTTTATAACCAAGTACAAAATACTATAATTTTCGAGAAATAAATCCACCAAATATACGAGGTGTAACCCAGGAAATTGCACGCGAAACTATTCTTTAAAATTAGATGCTTGGGAAAAAATAAAAATAAAGTAATTTTGGCGGATTGTCTAGCTTTCTGACGAACCACAACAGGGCATTCTTTGGTACAGTTTGGGGAAACACCACACAGTCATTTCGGAATTCGGAAGAAAGCTTCGGCCAATTAGCTGTTTGGCGAGTCGTCAGCGCGACTGTAGGTGTCGCCGTGTATCTGCCACGCTTGTTTATAAGCTGGCAAAGAGAGTAGTTTTCCCGTCAGCAGGGACCCCGGTGATTTATTCATCTTCGTAGTCAGTGAATACTAATAAGCCGATCGAGTAGGGACACTAGTAAAGGCAATGCTAATGGACTTAATATCCCATTGACCACTACGATCATTGTTCTCGAACGTGATTCACGCTACAATCGTTTGAGCAGTCCACGCACGTGCGACGCTGGCGCAGCTTTCCACTGGACCAAATAAGAAAGTATTGCACCTTACTTTCTTTATAAAATTAAATATCCAACCTTTTAATACACGAGGGCATACCGCAAGAAACTTGATTCAATTAAATTGTTTCTGAAACGCTTTCAAAACCATTTACGCCAGAAAATCTTGCTCATACGTGTTTTATTGGAGTAATTTTCTTAAAACCCACGCTTTTCTCCGACATCAAATAAAACCCGGATATTTTAAGTCTATGAGCAAGCATACCGCCATAAATTACTGAGAAGGAAGACTAGATAGAGTCTGTAAGTAGAGTACGTCTCATAGATACAGAGGAACGCAGCAGTTGTTCATTAATTAAATTATTACTTTGTAAATATCGTTAATGATACGAACAGTGTTATAAACATGTGAGTGTCGTAAAGCCACCTACATATTGGGTTGGGCGACGGAAATATCCTGCCACGTAGGTACTGTAGTAATATCAACTGGTGACTCGAACTTCTTATATTCCGAGGAAATGCCTCTGCGAGTGAGTTTCTTGGAACAATACATGATGTTCTGAATTTGCCTAATGTGTTTGTACAATTTGGTATTTTTGGACGATAAAACCCAACTTCAACAAAATATTTCAGCTTGTACAAAAACAACATTTCATTCTTCTTCACACAATATTCTTGTGTAAATAGACTTCTTATTGTGGTTAGAGGCTATTTATTCTAATAAAAAACGCAATTCAGTAGCAGGAAGGTAGCGAAATAACTACAAATAAAGTACAATACGAAAACAAATTAGACGACAAGGCTACAAATTGGCTTGTAGTGTAAAAACGTCTGTGCTCACGTATATTGAGGTGGGTGAATGACTTACAGACGGTGGACTCCATGAATAACTATTAGGGAACTTTACTTTTCAAGCACATACAGAATGATACATTTTGTTTAGCGATAGTCTTGCGTTTGGCTATCATCTTGCTGTATGGTCGACGGTGAAGCACGCTTGTCTAGAAAATAAAGAAAACAAAGTTTGAAACATTTCTTGTTTAAAATTCAGAAGTAGAACTACTGTAAACCTTGACCGAAAAGACTGTTTACTATTATTGATCAGGGTTACTGCTTATTTGTAACTTGTCTGAGGTTACTTGTCAAGTCCAAATACTCTTTGTCAGACAGGGTCGACTCGATCAAAGTTGGCAGATGGTTCTATTTGCACACGAAAGTAAAAAAATTGGCTTGGCTTTAACTGAACGGATATGAAATTAATGTCAAGGTCTTTCATCGTTTTGGGTGCACAATCCGACAACACGGTTAAACTCTCTTTACTGTATTATAGCTGGCACTATTTCTTTTGTATTTTCCACAGAAGAAAACAGTGAAATGGGATAATGATATTAATAGAAGCCGTATGCTTACTATAAAAAAGTATTAGATAAACGTGCGGACGAGGATTAGAGCTCGCAATGACAGGCTTTAATGCCTCATTTACATTCAGCTGTAGTGAGCAGGGAAGTGGGCAGGGAAGTGGGCAGGACGAGTATGTAAACGTATACTTCTCATGCCACTGCTTAATGCCACTCGCGCTGCCCAGCGCTCCCCAAAAGAGCGGTTTTTATGCGGACTTCAAAGGACCGGCAGCGCGAGCGGTAGGGCGTGTTTACATTCTGCTCAAGCGCTCAGTTGACGCCGTGCGCCCGGAGTGTAAGCAGGTTGGTAGGTACTTACAAAGTTCTATTACGATGAATAGATATCATCCACCATCTTCTATGACGTCTTTTCTTTTTTTTCATTATATTTATTTTTAACTGACGCACATAATTATGTATCGCTAAAAGACACAGAGCGGACACTGCAAAAATTTCAACGTCTGCCATTGCCGGAACTTGAAAGCGAAGTGAGAGGCAGGGCAGTATGTAAACACACATTTCCTTCGATCCTGCCACAGCAGTATTTAGGGAATTATTGCCGGCAGCGCGAGGAGCAGCGATAGGGGCTGAATGTAAATGAGGTATAAGAGTTAAGGCGACATATTTCAGCCGTCACTTTTATTTCGTCACTATATTTAAAACCTAGACAAATATTTTACTTAACTAATGATCAAACAACTGGCCGTGACGATACGCCTTGGTAAATCACCCATGTTAATAAAACTGCATGGTGGTTAATCTTTTTACCATGGCATAAGCTCTTGTCATCAAATATTTCTACATAATATTCAGGCATGTAACAATTATTGGCCTTAAGCTGGCTTAGCATGGCGTAGAATGAAGTTTTGATGGATTAAGAGGCCAGTTTTTGTTAACATTGACTTACTAGCTCTGTAGCATCTTATCAATCATCTAATATGTTAAAGAAGAAAACTATTTGGTGAAATAAGGAGTTGGTGATCTGTCAACGCTTAATCATGTATTCTGTGTTGCTGAATTCCCGTTTGCTTATTACAATTGGGTTAAGAAGATATTAGTGTTGGCTAGCGAACACTATTTGTGCTAACTCCCAAATTACTAAAATTATTTAAACCAGACAGTACAAATTGCTACATTAAACGTAATTTACATAAACTCATTGCAGTTCTCCTGCTACAGATAATTAAAGTCTCAGATGTTCGAATAAACATAAGCCCAGTGGTTTAAACCAGAACTTTTGTTTAACAAAATAAAGAGGGTGGCGTTAACTACATTAACACATTTGTTTATTTATTGTTTGGTAGAGTGGTTCACCCCTCTGCGTGCTTGTTTTCATTAATAAAGTCTACAAATTTAGTTTTCCCCTCTTCAAAGGTCTGGTACGAAACGAATTATCTACTTGAACTGAGGGAATTCTTATTTTTTTAAATTAAAGAGTAATGTCTGATTCTACCAATTAATTTGAACGAGATCAGTGCAGTTAAAGGAATGTTTTCTGTATCACACACTACCGTGGCATTTGTAGTGGTTTTTTTTTATCGTGGTAAAATTATCAAATGAGGCCTCCCACCCCGGGCAGGGCGGGAGGGACTGTCAGACTTGTACTGACTAAAATCCACGGTGTCCTTCAATAGCCCTTTATGTTCCGGGGTCACGGTGATGGTATGAGTCCCGCGACCCCGGCAGGCTTTAGCCCTCTGAGAGGGGGCCCCGTCATTTTCCGACGCGCCGTCGACACGGGCATGGTCCATGGTCAGGCGGCGAGTTCCCCTTTACTCGCCACCCGCATGCCCGCGTCTACGGTGGCCGGAGATCGTCATGCGACGTCCGACGCCGTGGCCACCGCGGGTGGGGCGGAGGAGGGACATTGTCCTCTATCTCGCATGGCGCGCCTCCTCCTTCGTCCATGAGGCGTCAGCTTCCCACTCCGTCTCGCCCCGCAGCATGGCCGCGACCAGCGTCGTTAGTTGTGGCTGGTTAGTGCTTGGTGCGACAGAGATAACGCCCTATAAAGTCAAACTAGCCGATTGTCTTTCCGAAAATCGACGTTCAATATTTATCGCCAGATGAGATGTGCTCTTTGCATACAGATTCATTGGTGCACGCTCTAAACTATAAAACTGAAAATTATTCTTGGACGAGTTCATTTTAGCCGAGATAAAACAATTCAATCTGAAACTATTTGACATTGACTCATCGTTTACATCTCGGACATTTTTTCTATTTCGGTCCACCTTGACAATTTTGAATTATTTTAGAATTACCATTTCTTATAATAGTCACCTGTTCAGCTCATTATTTATTGCTCAAGTCATACGATCTACTAATCATTCTTCAAAAATTTATGTATTAGACCGAAAAAAAATAATTTAACTGTCTACTCTGACTTGATGGAAGTTTCAGCAAAGCTCTGTGAACAGTCTCAGCTGTCTCTTGAAAAGGTCTTGAACTGTCACCGCCGTTTGTTTTCACGTGTTACAACGTCATCCCAGCGTTAAACTGTTGGCGTATCTAGGCCAGTTACATAGGTGTCAATGTTTCTCGGTCGGAAACGCCGCGGTCGTCGGATGGCATTGGCGTTGTATGAGCGTGAACGGTGACGTCCAGAAAAAATGTGGCGCAAGTAGCCAATTAACATGTGGGATAGTGTGGGGCCGGCGTCTCGGCGCCTCTATAAATATCGCGATCCGCGTCCGCGCCCTCCCCGCGACCCGAGTGCCACCGGCAGCCACAGCCGCGCCGCCGTCTCCGCCCGGCACCGAGGACCGCAATCATAAAGACAACATAAATCCTAATATCCAATCTTGACGTCACAACTTACTGATGCATCGGCCCACGATTTGAAGAGTATTTCTAACATACACGAATCTGACGAAATCAAGAAACGTGTCAGTGACTCATGGCATCAAACAGGCGCAAGAGAGTATTGTAATTTCCATACGACCAAAATTTAACTTGAGTGCGGTATTCCTTAGCTCAAAACCGAGCGACCCAGAAAACTTTCAAACGCAAAGAATTTAAGGCATACTACGCAGTATCAAAAGCCGGCTGTAAATAATTAATAGCGGACACGACTGATGTCAAATTTGATGAATACTTTACACGTTGGCGATCGAAGAGTGGGCCAAATGGGAGTGTGTATCCCGGAAGCATAGTTGTCGGTCCCGGGGCGACTTGCTCCGAGTCGGCGTCATCAGGCGTGTGCCGAGCGGACACAGAACGGCAAGCGCGGACGCAGAGATCGCGCTATTTTTGTTCACACAACAGTTGAATAACCTCCAATCAACTATTCGCACTTGCCTACGAGTCCAACTGAAACATGGACAATCGCTCATCTAAATGTGATTTCATGACCTTCAATTTAAATGTACTTTGATCTTTCATTTTCAACGTATATTTTTATTGAGTAGGTAATGCATCAGTTTTCTGTCTTATCCTCTAATGTAAATTAGAAGTTTCATTTTTTAATGTCTGAACAAACCGCATTTCATGTTACAACACATTCAGAATTTCTAAGCCAAACGGAAGAGAGCCCCACTTGTGCACGAACTTTCATCCATAAAGGAAAACTTCCGGACAATAAAATGTATTTTCAGAGCAACCTAGTTTCTGCTGCCTGTCTCTAAAGTTACAAACAGCTATGTAAGTATGGTGCATCTTGCTGGTTTAATATTGGGAAATGGAATGCATTCGTTTTGAGAGCAGTAAGCGATTTTTTTTCTGGAACACGTAAAGCCGTTGGCGTTGGTCCCGGCTGTCATTTGTAGATCTTTGACAGTCGTTACTGTTAGAAGCTCTAAAGTCTGACAACCAGTCTTACCATAGGGTATCATAGTAGTATCGTATAACCCAGTTATTGGGTTGTGGAGGTCCAATAGGCAGTCGCTCCATGTAAAATAGTGATATTTAGCTGAATCCGATTGATAATGCTTTACCAGATTATGATCCTATCAGGTCATTACTCGAGGTGAAAAGGAGCACAAAAAAATGTATGCATGCATCCTTCGACATGCATCATTATTAGCAACGATTACAGAGGCTGAAGATTTAGCAATAACTACTTACTGTAGAGGTCGCTTATTTTCGCATCGAACAAAAAACAACACAATGAGTTCTACATGTGTGCAACATGAGCACAATTGTTTGTGTCCACGCATCATACATTGTTTCAACAAAATTTAAATACTACAACTATAATATTAAACTGGCATTGGAATTAATTTGAAGGGTTATTAAATTATAATTTGGAAAACTACCAGGTATTATAACGAACATGTTTAAATATTTCAATTACATATATGATGAGGAATTAAATGGCTGTTACATGGGTCAGCTGACGAAATCTTGAGAGGTTTCAAAGTCGATGAAGGCCAGACGAAAAGCCAATTATATGGTATTAAGATACTTATGTAGGGGGGCAATTACACAGCACAGCGGGGCTTTTGGCTAATTTGTTAGTCACAGTCGTCACTGACCAAGTGACCAGTAGTTTTCAACTGAACTTGGCTGAACTGACTGTCATGAGGCTAAGTTGAGGGGTGCCTCAAAACCGTTAAAATAGTTGATTCTAGAGAATATTTAATTATGTATATCAGTTTCATTGCAAATGCAAAAAGCTAATTCGAAATTTACCTTTTGACAGCTATTTGATGGAAACCAGAGCAAGTGATCATCATTCGAACTGTCAACAGAGATACGCAATAGCTCCGCAGGACTACTCCAAGCTAGTAAGTTACTTGAGTAAATGTCACAATTTCAGACACAATCATTAATTGTGAAAGTAGGTTTAGTGGGTACTGCAGTTAAATACAGAACAATGTTAATGGAAGGAGACTGAGAGGAACAGCAAAGGAATGATGAATTGACTATGTGAGAAATGGTATGGCAAGTCTCCGATACCTTACGACTTTGGTATCCAGGCGACTATCACAATACAAAAACATAGAGGTTTGTAAACTAGCACGCGTCAAGGGATACCAAAGTGTCGGAGATTTGCGTCGCGTAGAACGAAGAAAGCGTTGCAGTTGTACGAAAGGGCTAAATGATAGTATAACGGTACAGAGAAGAAAATATAAGAAATCACGTACTTCAAGAACCCGAATGAACACGAGATAGATGATAATGAAAAATTGCTATACAAGCTCCGCAGGACCTAAATGGCACCCTTCCATGTCCCAAATTTAAAGAATCCTTTTTATTTGGGAATGTAATGGGCTTTCATTTAATTTTTTGGCCCAATTTTTAAAAACGGAAGCAGGAAGATTGTCTAGACAATTTACAAGCATAAACAACCTACTAGAACAGATGAAAAACATAAAAATGCAAATCAGGCACGAGCTTGGTAAAATTTTAGTATAAAACAGCAAGACATAACGCCTATTTGCTGGTATTTATTATACTATTTATGTTCCAGATGAATAACTTTTTGGTCGTTCGTTACTTCCCGCAGTCGCGTAAGAATAACTGAAGGTTTATTACTAGCACTTAATAATAGTGTAATGTTTTCTCGTGATGTTTAAAGATCTGGACAGATTTTAATTGCTGTTAGGTCACATCATTTCACTGCTAGGCATGGCCATGAAGAGGTTGTTGTGGACAAAACCATCGACCACTAGCTCATATTTTCCTTGGATTTTTGTACTATTTGATCCATGGTTCAGTAATCCTCCGTAAATTCCTATAGAAACATGTTCTCTAACGCAATTTCTATAAATTATTGCCTAACGTTATGATTTCTGACTATCCTTAAAGACGCATAAAAGATGTGGGCAGAATTGAACTTTTAGTAAAACATGGTATAGGAATTCGTAAGACGCACTAACTTCTGGCAACCAGAGCACCAACCAAATACAAGAATAAAGAATTGTATCCAAAGATTCCGTGATTTGAACAAATAAGTATTTGGGAAAACATCCATGCATCTAGCTTCTCCATCGGATACAAACGGGTTTCTCCTAGGTAGATCTGTAATGCGAACGTTGCTTTGCTTTTGTGCTAAGCAAGGAAAGGCGAATATCACAAATAGAGACTTCCAAGTTCAATTAAAATATACCTATTCCGTATTTATTTCACCTTTTGGGGTAGTGGATCAACAAAGAATGCATTTCATGGACTACTAGGCAGATACTTGACGGAGAAGTGGGAACATATTTTTATCGAAACTTTATAATTTGGCAAGAGTCTAGAACTAGTACCAATGAATGTAGCAAAAATAGAACATAATTCCATGACGCTGACTCAACGTTGTTTTGTCTAAAATCAAAGTTATTTTGTGGAGTTAAGTGAAGTTTGTTCAAGGAATGTATCTTCCTACATGGGAAGGATTCCTCGTTTTTTTAATATAATCAACGAGTAGTTACAAAGGTCATGACATGTTCTCTAACTTTTTTCTTTAAATAGAAACTTAAGCTCAACAGTACGAACATGAGTAGGAAACAGGACGAGAATATGCAAACAAGATCTTAGACCTCAGTCAGGATTCCCAAATGAAGTAGCACACCATGCGGGATGCCACGCGGCAGTACATACAAATCCTGAGTTTGGCTGCTGGAAACAATCAATGCAGAGACTGGGATATGAGGCCCACGAGAATTCATATATTAGATTTTACGTCTAAAATTCAAATTTCAAAAAAAACCTAAGCGTTTCCATCTCGGTAGTTTATACCGCTGCAGTCAAAATTAACGTAAATACAACCCAGAAACAATAATTCCTCTAAATTCTACTTCGCGTTGGCGATTTCCCGGCCATTGCCCCAGGTACACCCACTCCGGTTAAGAAAACTGTTCCCATGTGCTGAATACCTGAATCAGGTTTCCAAGATAAGGAAATATTTTTTTTCTGCTTAGTAACTGTGGCCCGATTTTTTAAACGAGAATGTTTGAAAACGGCTCCCGGCGATTGAAAAGTTTCTGAGAATCCGTTATCATGTGATGCGGAAAAATGACGAAATTGTCGTGATGAAAATTTTGGGTATGACTTTGGTATATTTGGTGTATGGGTTGCATGATTTTAAAGATGACGACTTACAGTAGTATTATGGTAAAAGACTTGCTACGCAGATGCAGACCCCAAAATAAAATGCGATGAGGGCAAGAAAATGAGTAGGTTTTTTTTTAATTTGATGTTAAATGGTGTATTATTCGCAAGAAAGTCGAATAACATACGAAATAACTGACTTATCAGAATCGGCGTAGTAAGCCGGGAGAACGAAGTCATGACCAGAAATAGTGTTCACGCTTATAAGCTTTGCGTTTTGCGTCTGTTCTTCTAGTTAACAGCTTCACGCGTATTCGAGCGACTGAAACAAATCGTTTAGGATTTGAAGTCATTATTTTGTTTTCAGTTTCAGATTTTGGCATAATGAAGCTTCATTTAGAGAATGCTAGAACTCGTATGCAAGTTTAACTAAATTGCGATATTTGTTTGATCAACTAAATTAATTATTACATCTAACATCGGCAATGCGACTCAACTCGCTCATCGCGGTCCACCGATTCACGCAAGCTTTCTTATGGCTAGTTCTAGAATTAACTTTAGATCATTTAAGCCTCAAAACTCGCTTTTCAATTGTATAGGGAGAGTACCCTCTTCTGGCAGGAAGTTCCTTTCAATTAAATTTCGAAATTATGTGTTAGCAAGCCGAGCATTTCAGAAAAAAACGGCAATACCTTATTTATTTTTTTTAAATCCTGGAAATTCTCTGTCTCACAGAATCTAACAAGCATAGATAATTGACATGTCGAAAGGCCATAAGACTGGCCATGTTTTCATCAGCAGTTTCACTTGCTATTTGTATGGGAAACCCAACACATTGATGTTGAACACGAGAATAAAGACAAGGTCAGATGGACGAGCTCGTCTCGATTGTCTACCGTTGTTCCCATAGGTATTAGACGCATTTTAATTGTTTTAGCATTTGATAATTAAGTCATTAATGAAGAGCGGTCGTCTTTTAGAATCTTGTTACTGGCTTGTTGAATCGTATCAAGCCATTGATCGGTAAATGGGATTAGTAACGTAGTTAATAATGGCATTAAACAAACCTTAGGACGTGACCTTTTGTTCATATATTTCTAGAAAGTTAGGTAAGCGCAATGCCCAACGAAGCAAGGATCAATGAAGGTTCAAGGTTCACTGAACGACAGTATAAAGAAAGACATTAACGCCCGAGTTTAATACGTATACAGGGTGACTTGTTATTCTTAGGGCTTTTCACTGGAGAAACTGAATGTTATGCGTACATTTTAACTGCGTTGAAATACTGAATGGAAACTAGTGCTATCACTGACATGGAATATTGAGTTTGAGACAGAGATCTTGAACATGATGATCACGAACTTGTACAAATCTATATACTTATATAATAATTAATAATATTCTATATATCTAATCTATATATTTATATTCGCCGTAAGGGATATTTTATGTGATTCAATTTAATAGACAAAAAGACTTTCGGAAGTAGGTAATTCTCCTAGGATAACAAGATATTTCTTTGTAACACGTGTCTGTCGAATTAAAATATTGTTTTAAATGTGAATCCGAAGCCAAGTCGTCTCTACGACACTCGGTCACGACCCTGTCGCTCTTTTCTATTGATACAGACAGTGTAGGTACATCTACAGCTGCTTAGTATTTTTGCAATTTGACCTTGTGACGGTGCAGTCGCAATTTCATAAAATGCGTGACTGTACCATAGATAATTGGGCGAAATTGAAAGCCGCCTTACGAGTCTACTAATGAATAAATCACGGCAGTCTTTTGTCCATGAATGAGTTTGCCCCTTGACCCTGTCTGGCAACTAGCTTCCTTATACCTATTTTTTGATGGGTAATTACTTTTTTGTAGATCCTGGGTTACTCTTATGATAGTATAGTCCGGGTTTGCATTGTGTATTGTGTATGCCAAACAAATATTTCAGTAAAGGGTTTAGTTCATTAATTCAATCATAGGTACATAATTATGTCGCAGTCATCAACCACCTAAAATGATTACAGTACAGTAAAAACATCTTTCAGAACTAAATTGATAAATAAAATTAATTTCATATACCCTATAATCACAACAAATAAAATGGTGTCTTACTAGTGTCAATTATCCAATGAAAACACTTTAGCTTGGAAGTTAGCCAGATAAACACTATTATAGAGCATGTGGCAATAACATACATATTGAAAAACATGACAAATAAGTGTTTAATTTATACATTATTTATAAAATTCTTATCAAGAGCATTAGTTGTTGTTCATACCTCACTATTCCATTAATTATAACCGATGCTGCACTATGCACTATTTGTTTATAATACAGAAGCATGACTGGGCAAACATTAGGGATAAATAAACTACATTGTATTTTAAACCATAGTACTTCCAGTACACAACAAAACTCATTGGCATGTCTGATTTGTTATCGGAAACTTGTCTAGAGTCAAGTGCGTTATCATCATACAATACATAGGCATTAATTTATCAATCTACAGTGTGGCATTGAAAAGTTCTTATCAGTTGTACATGTAAATAAATAAACACAACATTAAATCAACATGTCAGATAAGAATGTAAATAATAACATTAACAATTTCTTATCAAAATAAGTTCAAGTGAGGGATTTCATTATGAATCATTGAGTAGGTTTATTTTAAGACAAAATTGTAGATAAGTTAGTCATTTGAAAACCAGACCATAGCTTTGTCAGATAGAATTTAATTGCAAATCGGCATTGGCTCTAACAGCCATGTGGAAAATATCAAATTGTATACATTTATTTGTGTTGAAACATGAAAAATTTGTCTGATAATATACAATTCATTAGATAGCATTTTCTTTGCTTATAATAAACCCACATTTCCTTGCTGAAAAAATGAGATTCAGAGAAAAATACTTTCTGCTTTCTTTCAATTCTTTTTTACCATTGTTTTTTTTTTTAAAGAAGCAAATCAAGTTTTCCAATTGGTATCTGTGTCACAGCTACCGTTCTGTAGGATGCATACTAAGAAAAAACTACAGACCTAGTTCTGTTGTTATTATTAGAATTGAAAAGTGGACTACAATCGTCCAATGAAAAACACAAAGCATGTTTTTGTCACTTTCATTCTAATAAATATAACTGAACAGAGATTTCTGGACGGCCACATTTTACTCTGTTGAAATTTGTTTCTTTTTTTGCATTTGATTCAAGATTATTTTAGGTCCTAGTTATAAGTTGAGTCAAGTAGCTTAGTTAGTAATTTATAATATTGTTACCTCTATATTTCTATTATAAATTTTAATAATAATTTTATTGAGGAAAATATTCAGTTTGCATGATTTATACTTTGCATTTAATAAATTACCTAGTGTAAAAAATTAATATGTGTGTTGCTAGATGGTTATACACACGAATGCATAACAATCATTGTACTATAATGCATGTAATCTGGCCATCTTACTGACTGTACATAGACTAAATAAATAATTCATACTTTTCTGCTCTACATCACACCTAGAATTCAAATTACTTTTTTATTATAATTTAGTAAATAAATGATGTAATGACCTAGTAAAAACAATTACATTATTTGATGAGATAGGTACATGAATAATGTGGGATGGGAAGTGATTTTTTAATTCATCATAATTTTTATTTTTCTAAGAATATATTTTATTAAATAATATACAAGGCAAATTATTACTACAGTTTTCCTGTAATCCTTCAAGGTAAATAAAATTATTAGTTATTTTAGTCCATTATTTAAGTAAAATGAAGGCAGCAGGGTCAGAGGAGCATACAATATAGTGATCTGAGCATAGATCTGTTTATAATTTTACTTCACATTCACTGACCTATTTCTAAAACAATGTTTTTACAATTCGATTCCAATATTTTGAACCTTACCACGTTTGTGATAAAGACTGGATATAGCTGTGATGAATCATGCTGCTAAAGTTTACAGCAATGGGTAATGCCTGCTGATGTCATGCAAGCCCAATAACCACAGAAAACCAAGTCTATCCACCCGGCTACCACTCGACCTCTTGCACACCTACTACACTTCCCAGAACTATTAAAATAACATATGCTACCGATGGAAGAAAGGAATGCTCATACCACATGAAGAAGTCACAAAGTACCCTTTTAGGTCCACATTCTTATGTAATATTCCCAGTTTGGACACGTTTCTATAAGGATCCTATTAGTTTAAATTCAAATATTAGTAGGACATCACATGGAAATCGAAGAATTATGCGTAGGAGGCATAAATACCTTTATTTTATGTGTAATCCAATATCCAGAAGAAAGTCGCAGTCCTATTTACACACGAGTACACTGTCATTCATGAAAAATAACGCACCATCACTATGCAGCACTACACAAATTTTCACTTAAAATTATATTTTTATGTGAAAATATCACATAATGCGCCATTTTCGCAATAAATCCGAAGGACAGCAATCGGCAATCGCTGCCATCTTTTTTGTCAAATGTCTAAAAACTAAATATAGCGCTTGGAACGAACTCTGGTGTTATTTTTAGAAAATACAACGAAACTTTTTTACAAAACTACTAGCGACCTCTTCTTGAAACTGGACAGAGATTCTATTCGACACTAGATGGAGTTGCTGTTAGTAGTTCATATACTGCAACAACAGATGGCAGCCTAAGTATGGTAGAGCCATTTTCGTATCTTCAGAGACGACCGTCGACCGAGACGACGCGGCGACGTAGAGCAGGTAGAGTAGAGATATCCGGTAGAACTTGATGATAAAAGTACCTTAATATCAAAGAAAATATCCATAGAAATTAAAAAAAAAAACAAAATTTATTTCGATTCGATTAAGAATCAATCTTCATTGGAGGTTTGGAGGTACTGTCAGACTTGTACTGACTAAAATCCACTGTGATCCTTCAATAGTCGTTTACGTTCCAGCCGTTCCAGGTCGCGGGACTGTCTCGTCAGGAAACCGTGACCTGATGAGATAGTCCCGCGACCCCGCGGCTATGGTCCTCTAAGTCTGTTTGCTGATAGATCTTTCTTAGAAGTGTTTTGTGCCAGTTCTGGACAAACTACAAAGGCCTCTTCTATGCCTTTCAATTCTTTTTTCCGTAGAGTAGAGCTTTCCCCAGCCAGTCAGTTAGGAAAGAGTTCGAATCGTCATATCAGCTTTTATTTAGACTGTAAAATCAAGTTTCCTTTTTTATTTTGCTTAGGTTGTCATGTCTGTCTCCAGGCACCTCCTTTTTCTTTGTCCATCCGTCCTTTTCGTCTAGAAGCAGTTCGTCTCGTTTTAATTTAGCTTAATTTTTTTTAGAATGATGAGTTTAAGTTGATCGCTTGCCATTTGTCTATAGGGCCTGTAGTTCAACATAATCAGCAGTTTAGACATTGGGCATAAAATAAATGAAGCATAAAAAAGATGAAAGTGCAGTACACAGTTGCAAACCGAACTATATGTAGGTAGTCTAAAGAATAGACAGCCACTTTCCAAATCTATCCTTTTTAGTTCACAGCGCAAGTTTCTCTGATGACAAAAGAATGTATTTCAGACAAAACAAGCTCGCTTCATGTTCGGCCACTCCAGTGTTGATTGTTGAAGGCGGAGATTGTAAAATTGAGTCTCGTTACGTTATGACCGACCGAAATCCGGGGTGACGTCACTTCAAACACATCCTTTTACTTTTTAGTTCAATTGTGTTATGTATACCTTTGTGAGGTCCGTTTACCTACTTTGGATGGAAGGATTACCTATATTGCTAGGAAGTTTTAGCATATACGCAACATTGCGGAATTCGGCATTCTATCGTTTTCATTTTGCACATCAATTTATTGATGTTGTTACTAATATTAATTAAAAAGCTATGCATAAATGTTATACTTAATACACAATGTAACATGCTTGACAGGAAAATGCGGGTTGTCGTAATATACTTTAGAATCATTCTAATTATTCCAATACCTATCTAAATATCAGTACCCCCTTTTTTTATCGTGGTAAAAATCAAATGAGACTTCCCACCCCGGGCAGGGCGGGAGGTACTGTCAGACTTGTACTGACTAAAATCTACGGTGTCCTTCAGTAGCCCTTTATGTTCCGGGGTCATGGTAATAGAAATAAGTCCCGCGATCATACCGGTACTGACAGACTGCAGTATTTCATTATACAATTTTGTTCTAGAGGGATTTTCTTAACTACTTCTAACAAGGGACATAGAATAAGAATAGGTACGTCCTATTTAGATATAGCAATCTTCATGCAAGGCCGGTTTTAGAGGCTTTCCAATTTCGGAGCGTACACGTTCCGTAGATCGTGATAGGTTAGTTTCGTCTTAGTTTCCCTAGAGTTTTACTTCCTTCTGCAACTCGACACCTGCGAGTTTACACCTGTTGATCGAGTTAGCAGCTAAGATTAATCAAGTCAGGTGCTTTTGTGTTACTATTTCATCACCACTGCATTGAAAACTGTGAAGGAAAACTGTATGAGGAAATGTTCTAGAACAACATATTCGATTGTTCCAGTGGTCGCCAACGTGACAGCTTAGCAGGAGGTTCTGGGTTTGATTCCCAATCCGGGCGAAGAATCGGCTCTGGGATTGAAATGTAACTGGCGAAAAGCGGGTTAATTGGGCGGGCACAGTGACGGATTAAGACTACTTGATGCCCTAAGCAATTGAAGCCTTTGGTGCCCCCCTATTCATGGGTAATTTCACTGTCAGAAAAACTACTGACAAAAAAATCCGTGGTGCTCCTTCAATAGCCCTTCACGTTTCAGGATTACGGTTACTTGATGAGATAGTCCCGCGACACCGGCAGTCTTTGGCCTTCTAAAGGGGGGGGGGGGGGGGGGGGGCACAGTCAGTTTGCTGACAGTGTCTTTGAGGTGCGCGTGGAACACGACGCGCCGTCGAACGAGATGGTTCTAGACGACTTGTATAGCTCTGTCTCTTTCTCACAGCCTAAAGACTTACGCTTTAGGAGTTCATGGTAACTTACCTACTGGTGAGTAGGTAAAACAGAGTCTTAGGATATGCAAGAGCTAGACTCGACTTTTTTTGCACTTTTCTTGTATATTCAATAAATAAGGCAACCACAGGTCATGATAGAATAGCGAGCTAGCAATTTCAGTAAGTTTTTGGTAACATGAAAGTGAGACGTGATGATGATGACGTGGGGGGGCACCAGAAAAAGCACAATTAAATCCGACCTTAGGTTTTTGTGTGCTTCTTCTGGTGCCCCCCCCCAGACGTGATGCCCTAGGCAATTGCTTAATTTGATTAAGGGTTAATCCGTCACCGGGCGGGCATAACTAAAAATCTGAAACTAGCTAATAGCGAATACTCAAACGAATCTCGGGCCCGATTTTGCTCAAAACTACAACTGCTCTCTACATCGTTGGATTTTTGAGTAATCTATATTTTTATTTAGGAATCTGGAATCCAATAACATGCTTTTGTAATAAATAGCTTAGATAACTCAGAGAACTGTAGATTTTTCTAGAAATAACTTGCCTAACTGTCAGGTCAGGAATGTATGTCGGTAATAGTGTTACCGGTACGCACAATCAGCTATTTATCATAATAATAACGTAACCTAACTTTCTTATCCATTCCAGGCGCTCACACAATCGATATGCCTGCTCAATCAATAAATAAGTTAATGATTGTATATACTTAGATGCGTAACATATTTGTTTGTTTGTATTATGTACCTTTGTATGTGACGAGCCTTATTATTTATCAGCGAAGACAGAAAGGAATTAGTCTGTTTGGTCTCTTTCCGTAAAATTTCTGAGCATTATAACATTAGACTAAACTTGGCAATTTACAAGATCATCATCATCTGTAAATGTTCCCACAGCTGGAACACATGTCGCCTCTCTATGAGAAGGAGTGAGCCATAATCCATCACGCAGGCCCAGTGCAGATTGGTAAATGTCTGACACAGTCATATCTTAGATTTTTTGGTTTTAGGACATGCCGTTTTCCTCACGATGTTTCCTTCACCACCGTTAAAGAGCGGTGGTGAAATAGTACATTATGATACAAGTGCGGTAAGTTGATCATTACAGCCGAGGCGATATTGCTCGCACGAGCCCGTAGGGCGAGTGCTATTATAAAGCAGAGGCTGTAATTATCAAACCGCACGTATGTCATACGACGTTTTATAACACATTTGTGAGGAAATAAATAACACTCGGACTTTATTAAACGAATAAATTCATTATTACTTGACATCTGTACATCTGTACTTAATAATAATTTCGTGCAGGTCTACGGTAGACTCGATCGAGAGCTAACCTGAATAATAAACATTAAAAAATAGAGATTTCGAGTCGACAACATATATCCGCAAAATTCGGGTTGAGGAGTATTTTGTAAAATTGTAATGGTTTTCTTTCAAGACAGATCGTGGCCGCCATTTTTGACATCGGTTACCAAGTTGAGAAGTTCGCGCATCAACGTCTTTTGTTTATGGCAAAGGCAAAAAAACAGCCAGTATTACTAATAAAGTAAATTAATACTTTTGTATTTTTGTTATGGATAAATGGTTGTAATTAAATGTCAAAATTAATTAAATTAAAGAATTAAATGTTTTTTTTATTATATTTTATCTCTCAAAGTTAATTTTATTCATAAATAGTTATTTGTTATACAAGAGTGCAAAGTTGATTTTTAACCGCGTGCTCAATTTTGATGACCGAGCAAGCGAATGATTCTAAAATTGAATCACGAGTGCAACGAGTGATTCAAAGTTAGAATCATGAGCGATAGCGAGGGAATCAAAAGAGCACAAGGTGAAAAATCTTTGCACTCGAGTGCAACACGTAACTTTTCATCCCACCTCAGCGAGGAAATGACTAAATGAAAAAACAAATAAAAACAGATGTACATTGTACAAACACAAGATAGGCTCTTATTTCAGTTTAGGTATTAACTAAGACATTATTATAGAACAGAATAATTTTTAAATTAAAACAAATAATAATAATTATTAAGTTACTTATTTTTATCTTGGTTTGTCATAACATAACAATAAGACGTGAAAGGAAAACCGCACAAAGCAAATAAAAAAGGTGAAACAAAGTAGTCAAGAATGTTTCGGGTCTGAGATTTTAACAAAATAATTGTAGATTACGCTCCAAGGGAGGCGTATTGAATTCGGAAGCGATACTAAGGATTCTGGGGGTGAACCTCCATCCGTAGCGCAGCGAGAAGGTTCAAGTGTTAACACCCGAAAGAAACGAGGGAATAAAGTTAAAAATCCTTAGTGAAGCGAGGGATCCAAGTTAGCCCAAGGCAACGCAGCCTTACACCCGAGGAGCGTACTCTGCTTTCCCACCTGTGTACCACATCAAATTTTAAAAATAGAATTTGTTTCCTCGACAACCTTCGAACGTCAAGTGGGCACCACAGCAAGCGATCAGCTGTTGCGGTCACCGGCCGCCATTACTGCTGCTACTCTTTTGTTCATACGATGTTCTAAATTCAAATTTACTTTATTCACTAGAGGATAAAAACGGCTTTTACTCACTTGAGGATAAAAACGGCTTTTACGGTCAGATATCGAAGAGCAAAAGTACCCTTTCCGAGATGGGGGGATGAAAATGTTCTTTTAACCATCAAACCACTTTCCAGGATCTTTCGACACGAAGACGACCGCAAACAAAGTCACGGGCCACAGCCAGTACCTAATAAGTATACCTACTTATAACGTAACGTGTGCGTCACGTTAGCACGACGACTTGTTTGCGTGTAGTTAGCGCGGGCCGTGGAGGGACGGTGAAAGTGGTTACGTAATTCTGCAGCAGGCCTGCGCCCGCGCCGCTGCAACTCGAAGCCGCTTAGGTAAAAGGCACATAATATTAACACTCATTAACTGTACGCGTTCGTGTATTGATTATTATGCTCGGGTTTTATTTACGAGGTGTTTGGAATGCTTGGAAACTGATGTTGCATCTGATCTAGTCTCGTAGAATTTCGCTCACGCTGCAGTTTTACTGTATAAAAGAGTTAACTGTGGGTACGGTTAGCAAGAAACGCAAGAAAGCTCGATTAAAAAACTTCAAGAATTTATTTAAAAAAACATATTGCTAACTGAAAATTGAATTGAAAGTATAATTTAAACTTTTTGTTTCAATTGAATATCTAACTAGGTTCTAAAACTAATTTGATTGAAAATTAAACATTTGCTCAACAAAAAATAAGTACGGGATAACTGGCCAAAACGACGTTGTAAAATATTTTTTTATGTTAAACGCATGCATAATGCATAAAAAAATAATAACGTAAAACCATTTTTTTAAATATTCTGTCACCATTAGCCGCAATTTCCTCTGCTTTATGCTCGTTACGTTTCGCTTTTCGGCAAAACCTTTACAAATAAGAAGAAAAAACTGTCTGATTGATGGTGTTGTGTAATTTACACTGTTCATGAGTCATTTATCTTCTAAACTAAATGTCAATCGGTCCGGAACACATTGGTCATGATGACGAATGGCTATGGCCTATACAAAAGAAGAGTCACATAATATGCCTCTATATATACATATTTTGTCATTTTCCTCGTAGCTGAGGTGTGTGCACGATTGCCTAATATGTGCCTACCTATATTGGGTACCTGACCTTATTATTTACATAATATAAGTTGCCTATATACCTCCAAAGAAATATTTGTGATTATTTGTTCAGCTAGTGGTCGCAAGCCCGACTACTGAACATGAAGCACTGCATGGGTTGCCAGGTTCGATTTTCTGGCCTGGCAAAAATCTCAATATAATTAAAAGAAAACTTTGATGAACAGCAAGGAATGTATATTATAACAGTCACACAATTTGTGTATCATGTTCATGTCATATATTTGAAATTGTGTATGCCATTGATTGAAGGAGAGTTAAACGATGTTAATGTATTTCTACATAATTATTATAAAACAAAGTCGCTTCCCACTTCCTGTTCCTATGTATGCTTAGATCTTTAAAACTACGCAACGGATGTTGATACGGTTTTTTTTAATAGATAGAGTGATTCAGGAGGGTTTGGGGGGAACTTTTAAATTTTTCCCACTTCTTGCTTAGTATATTTAACTTTCATGTTATGAAGCAGCAGGAGAAATTCCACTTTTTTCCGTTTTGCAGGGGTGCCTTCAGCCATTGCTGGTAGTTTTGAAAGTCTATTTGGATATTTAGGCTTAAAATGTAGCACTCTAGAGCAAAGGTTCTGTTTTAGTGCATAATATACTCACTAGTATAATTCAAAGATCTTAAATTATAGCCATATAAATTACATAATTATGTAAGTAAATCTCTCAAAATAAAAATAAATCCGCTTTCTCACTGCATATGTATGACAAATAATGATAAATCGAACACTGATAGATCGAGTTCAATTCATCACTCCATTACTTTGTCAATCTTTCTTTTTCTACACAATACCATGGCAAGTGGCAATGAAATGAAAATTAGGAGAAAAAGTGAAGGCTTTTTGCCTTAAGTATGGTTCGTTTCACTCTACTTTGTTCTTTACTTGCATAATTATGTAAACAAACAAAACAATTGGAACTGCTATTGCGACATGACAAGTAGCTGGAAGTGACTCGGTTAACGTCTAGTCTGATGTTACAGTGATGGGCACCGAGCGACCGGAAGTGACGCCACGGGCATTTAACTCAATGCCTCTCATTTATCAGTTAGCAAAAACTGAGGTGGCGAACAATATCAGACGAGAGCATTGATGTAACAGCTGTTGCGCGGCGCAGGGGGACGATACTTTTCTCTCGAGTTTCTCCAGCGGCGCGCGCGCAGTCGAACCTACGCCGCGGGAAAACACGCGCGTCTTTACATCACCTCTTCACGTTCACGTATCTTCCTTCACGCTCAACTAACTTATGAGCGAAATTATAGGATTACATTAAGAAATTTGTGTGAAACTGTAGTTATAAAAGCGAGCATTGTGTTTGTGTAATTGATAGACTGATAGAAAGTTGGCTAACTTATTGCCTGGGTGAACAAACGTATAAACACCGTATATTTTACAAGTTGTGCACGAGTGCCGGTGGACTAACTGTAAGGTTTGTTACATTGACTTTTTAATGCATTAACTAATTTGATTTTAATTTACTAACATAAGTGTAATTAATATATAGCTGTAGTTCATTCAATGTGATATTTCATTTCTAACATGTTTGCTATTAATCAGCAAATGTCTTACTCTTAAAAATGTCTCTGATCAGTAAAGCGTGAAGAGAACATAGAACAATCTATTTAGAGAAGGTTTAGAAATAAAAATTAAAGCACATAGGGAAAGTCCGAACAGTCACTTGTTGGCATTGTTGCTAGCTTGCATTATCGCACCTATTGACTAGCAGCAATACTGGTTGAAAGAAACTAGGTACAGGGTTACAGACGACAGCACATCAACCTACGCTAATCCATCAAACGGATCTATAAAAAAGGACTTTCAAATTTTGAAAATTTGATAGGAATAAAATGTGTTGACGTGCTGTCTGTACAATGATTTACACTGCAGTTTCCAACAGATCATAATTTCGTTTCCTCTTTTAACGAATGAGGAGGGTCTTCCTCCCCATTATACTTCCCGTATCATGGAATTATACTTCCCGAAATGGTGCCAAACTTACAATAAATAAAATATTGCCACCAATTTAATACGCACTATTTATACTGCTAGCGCTTTCTTTTGCTCTAAAACTGTAAATAGGTTCCTTTACTTACTTAAAAAGTTATTTAATTGTAGGCCCCAAGAGCCGGTTAAAACAGATGTCATCTTAATTAAACCGAGAAACGAACTAGCTTTTAATACATACGACAGATAACTGACGATATAAGGTGCTAACTACGCTAAGAAAATGTTATGCCAGCTGTTATAATTGACTATAAAATCATGTGAACTGAAATTACTACTTCTCAGAATGGTTGTTATCAGAATGTCCTCCATTTCTTTCGTGACCATTGTGGGGAAAACAATCGACGGTGCTCCCACGACACCGATAGTGTACACCGACTGGTTTCTTTCGGCCTCTCCTCACCATTAACCGTAATTACAATACACGAGACTCGAATACAACGTTTAATGGGTAACATCTAAATGATGTTTTGCGCTTTCTCAATTATCGTATTAGTATGGATTATCTTTCTTAACATTTTATTTTACTCACACAATAATAAATAATCATTTACTTGTACACACTGGCTCTACATATCAATCTAATCAAAACCAGTTTATCGTGGTCTAACTTTGTATTTTCTTTCCGCACATTTAACGGTCAGCGTATACTGGATTTGTATATCTTGATGAGTAGCCGTGTGTCCAACGTAAAATAGAAAATAATTAAAAGGGTGACGCCAGTGCATTAAAAAGCTTCATTTTGCAGCATTCATTACAATTGTTTGGAATATTTTTAATTACTTTCATATTACGTAGGAACTAAGAGCAGTTTGAAGAAGAGGAAAGTGCCTATTATATGCAGAAGTGCAGTGCGCAATACGCTGGAACGGATGGGGAAAAGATAATAAGAAATATTACCTTGATGAATGGTGTATTTATGATGTTTTGATTGTTAAAAATGCAAATACACGTAATTACAACTGATTAACAAAAACGTCGAAAAACTTAGAGTCAAGTTAGAATTCCTATTTTCACGAAAATAAGGGGAAGGCGTAATTCTGGTGCACGATTCCTCTAGAATGTTCTGATGAAGTGTGGCAAATGTCGAGCAAAAAACTGCATACGCTTGTAACATTTGACGTTCAATTTACGCAAAATGCACACTTTGAGTGCCAAGCATATTGCCGACACGCATTTGCTCAATACGATTAGGTATGTATCTAGGTTTGAAAGGGGCAAATGGGGCAATAGTGCATTGAAGGTAATGTGATACTAACTGCCCCTGTACGTGGAGTATAAAACGTTGTACACCGACGACATACTCATGACCATAAATGACCATAATAGTCTGTATTGTCTTACGAAGTACTATGGACTCGCGTGTCTTACTGATAGTTTTTGTCAACAATGAGTTTTTCTTGAGTTGCGTTAATACCTCTGAACATTGTTAGTTGTTACACCAGCGTGCATTGTGCGTTACTCACCCACTATACGTTACATAAACCTTAGGTGACATAAACCACGTGAAACAGTCATATTTATCTCTTTCTTGAAATAAGTTGTGTGGAACAAACGCCTAGAAGGTCGATTCATACGTTTCTTGTTGATACAGCCGAAAAAAGGGTTACACATTCAGAATGCACAACGTGAAACAATTGGTTTTGCCGTTCACCGAATGCCAACATGATGAAACCGACTTTACGTGATATATTTATCAATCAGGCTGTAGGTTTACGAAAGTCTAGCGTGGTACCGCCGAGGTAACGGTTGACGGAGTGTGGCACCGTGTGTTAAATTATGTTAATGCTATGCAAGTGTGATTAATACTAATTATTCGATTTTAACGGACCATTCAAAGAATCACACATGACATCTGCTTTGAAGTGAGTAAGACGCTCGTAATAGCACATTGGTGTCAGCCCATTACATGCAAGACGCTCAAATTGTCCCACTAACCTTCGCTGTTATTAACTTCCGCTATAATGCATGTTATTATACTGAACTGTGTATAATGCACTCTATATTAAATGTGAAGTGTCTTTATGTCTGGAGCAATACCGACTGTAAAAATACATTGATTTTTAATTCAAGTCAATTCTCCCTAGGGCTAGGAAGCTCCTCAGGCATATTCAAACCTATAATTCGAGTATGAGTCATGAAAAAGACTTAATTTTAAGTTTAGGATGATGATGATTTAGATTTTTTTCATTTATTAACTCATTATAGCATATAATTATTTATATGTGCTGGATGTTCTAATTAACTGGACTAGGCGTTGCTATAACGGAACAAGTGTAAATATTGCAATGAAGTGTCCTGCTAAAGAACCTAGAGCCTCTGTTACAATGATGTGATCATGAACATTATAATTTAATTGATTCTCAGAGCCCCATTAAAAAGTAATAAACATCAAATTAATTCGGGATTTGTATGCGCAAAGCATACCACTGTTATATCTTTGTAACTAAGTTTGAACTAAGTACTGTTTATCATACTAATATTATATTGGTTCGACATCCGAAGGTTTAAATCAATGTTACAACTTCCTCTTGATAATATTTTAAAGTGTGCTGAGTTATGTTTAAGCAAGGTTGCCTGATTGTCTCGAACATTGTCTGCGTTCTTTCTAAATTGCTACTAACTAATAGATCCTGCATGGTAGAAAATTATCCAAGATGGCGTTATCTTTTAGATAAATAGAGTTCTCAACTCAACGGTCATCTTTTCTTTCACATTCAGGATTAAAGAAAAATAAAAAACAAATAATTTTTTATAGAGCTGTGGCTGTGTATTTAAGCGTGATTGTTCGTCGTACTTCTTTCTTCTTCTTCTTTCTTTACTTCGAGAATTTTGACGATGATGGATAGCTAACTTATAAGTTAGCTATCCATCATCGTCAAAATTCTCCTGCTATTTATCCAAATTCATTTAGAGTTTGCGTTGATTTACGGTCTCCTATATGTCTCTATTACTCGTCATCTAATCACTCTTTTTTCCACATCCTACACCGTCTTTGCTATTTTCTTTTCTTCTGTTTATAATGACAATTTTCCATTACCAACGCATATTTAAAAAAAGCTAAAAAAAAATCGAATGAGCTTCGTTTTTATTTTTCCTTGCTACTATCGTTCTGGGCACTGTTCCCGTTGACAGCGATGTGGACGTATTCTTTGCGCCCTTTGAATGTTTTTCTTTTATCTTATTTTTTTTTGTTCATATTATCTACTAGTTAGTTTTTATTTATAGTTTGTACATAATTTTAGTTTAATCATTTTGAATAAACCCACATGAGTTTCGTTAGTTGATTTAATTTGAACTTCTAAAAAAAAAGTATAGCTAAATACGAAAGTACAGTCAATGAATGTTAAAGTTTGGTGTGTTTGTGCTCAAACATTTGTGTTAGTAACACACGTGGTCATGTTTTCGTCCACTTTCGAAAATATCCTTCCTTCCTTTCTAATTAATTACTACCCTGCTGTTCTTTTCGACCATTGTGTGCTTTGATATAATGTGCCTGAATAATTGTTTAAGTTGGAAGATAAAGCCATAGTGGTAATGGCTGAAAAAGTATTGGAATTATCAGTCATTAAAATCCTTTGCTTGCTCGTAATTCGTATAATGGCCCTCGCTTTCCGTCCTTTATTCGCTAGCTCTATAATATATTATTTTCTTCACATTAAGGGTCACTTCAAACTGAGACGCGATGCAACGTATCACGACGATACTCGAAATGTGTATTTTTTCGTGTAGTAAATAAAGTTTCGTTTTCAGTCGCTTTATTGAAATGTGCGCCCAGCGTCAGGTCTCGGATGGAATGGTGTATCTTTTCGTGTAGTAAAGGAAAAAGTTACGTTATCAGTCGCTCTTTTGAAATGTGCGCCCAGCGTCGGTGTATATTGACGCTAAAACTGCTCACCAAAGTGTTGCAAGAGAACTATTAATTCTGTATTAGATCGTATTTTTAGTACAAATACACAGAATATACTGCTACTTTCTTTATTACGAAAGCAATTTCGTTTTTATAATTGATTGACAACTGCATCATTGTGACGACGGTTAAAATAAAAGTAAATTAAAATGAGACTTGATAATTTCAAGGTCCGTTTATATAATTTACTTTACAATGCAAACGTAGTAATTTAAATAATTGTTTGATCATTTTAGATATATTTTTGTTGGTAAAAAGGAACTGATTTTTTTATCGTCGAATGAGTCCTCCCACCCAGTGCAGAGTGGAAGGTACTGTCAGACTTGTAGTAACTAAAACCCACGGTGTCCTCCAATAGCCCTTTACGTTCCGGAGTCATAGTAATTATTCGTTAGTCCCGCAATCAAAACGGAACTGACATAGAAAACGTGTTTCTAATAGAAACGCCTAACAAAATCGGTTAATCTGTTTGGGAGCTACGATGTCCCAGAGAGATACGCACGACTTAAAACCCTCCTCAATTCGCGAAGGAGGTTAAAAAGGTCACGACCTGCATTTCGCTTCTATGTAGGTAAATGTCATGTAAGTACATAGCCAAATAACTTCTCTATAGAAGTAATAAGCCATAAACCTGTAACCAAAATTTTGATTTCTGCAATTTTGCTAATAAGCAATAAATTCATTAATGAGTTTCCTGTAGTAACTTTAAATTGACAGATATACATGTACTTTGTTTAAGTATTCAATATTACATTACCGGAATATAACCAGATAATCTTATATGAATAACGTGCTAAACTGCTAGAGCCAACTAGAGCACCAGAAAATCAAGAACAATACACAATTAGGTAGATTTTTAAATCAATCATTATAAACCAACCTTCAAGTTCTTCACTCAATGGATTAATAAACAAGTTTTTCATTCAATTTTCATTCAATAAACAGATCATTAGGTCAAGATTCTCCACTCATTCATTCACAGTTAACGATCATAATGGCGAATTATAAATCTTTTATAGATGATATTGCGGCGGTAATAGCTTTCTTTAATTACAGTATAATTTTGTTAATAAAGCCGGTGATTTCTGTTGTAATAAAGCGGATTCTATGGCATTATTGCGCATGAAATAAAAAAAAATACATGCACGTTGAGCATAGAACCTCCTCATTTTTACCGACTTAAAAAAAAGGAGGTTATCAATTCGAACCGCATGTATGTAATTTGAAATCATAAATACTTTAGTAATAATGCCGTTGTTTGACTCTGACAGTATCATTCTCGATTGAAAGGAACGCAATTAGTGATGCATGAGGTCCGTCTGACTTTCTTTTGATTCAACAAAATTTACTTCAGGGTGTGAAAAGCAAAAATCAATAACAATTAAGGTCAACTCGGCGAAGACCGTCAGGACCGGCGCACAGTGGTCCGGATTTTGAAAAAGGTGGACATAGGATCGAAAATGCATATTTAACTAAACAAAAAATTGTTTCGTATAGGAAATCTAACGCTGATTAATAATTATTACTACAACTTTAAAAAAAAACTACTCCTTCATGTCAAAAAAAAATATTGGAAAAAAAAATGTATGGGAGAATATCTATTTTATTTTTTTTCTCCGTTCAGTATCAAAGTATAGCAACCAAACCTTATATTCTGTTAAGTACTTATTGCCCTTAATACGACGACATATAAATTGCTTGCGTATCCCTGCGGCCTTGGCGCCTACGAAGATTCAAAGTTTAAAATTTCAATGTTGAATTATCTTAGTATTTTAACGAGTTTTTCTATTGAAATTAATCTAAAATATCATTTTTCATAAAACAAGCACCCCGCGCGTCCCTTCCGTGTATTAGGCTCGCCCCCTATTACTTGGGACTTATACATAACTGGCGAAGTGACAGTGTACTAAAGTGTAGTATAAACCATTGTCGAATCCTTCGGGAAATATAAAACGTGATCTTATGATAATTTTTTTTTGTTAATAATCTTCTGTTGATTATTCTTTCATCTTCTAAATATATGAAACTCAAAGGTGACTGACTGACATAGTGATCTATCAACGCACAGCCCAAACTGATGGACGGATTGGGCTGAAATTTGGCATGCAGATAGATATTATGACGTAGGCATCCGCTAAGAAAGGATTTTGATCAATTCTACCCCTAAGGGGTTAAAATAGGGGATGAAAGTTTGTATGAAACTTTGTAAAGTTTAAGCCGATTGGGCTGATACTTTGCATGCAAAAAGCTACTATGACGTAGGCATCCCCTAAGAAAGGATTTTCATAAATTCCACCCCTAAGGGGATAAACTAGGCGATGAAAGTTTGTATAAATCCTCCTTGATTTTGGACGGAAGTTCTACATATCCTAGTTGAAACATGTCCAGAAGATTTAGAAATAATCAAGACCTTTTTTCAAGAACTACATCAGTAATATCAAGCAAAAAAAAATTATCATAAGATCACGTTTTATATTTCCCGAAGGATTCGACAATGGTTTATACTACACTTTAGTACACTGTCACCAGGGCTGGGCAAAATACATGCTCTGCTTTAGTTGAAATATAAATTACAAAATACAGGATCGCAAGTAATTAAAATATAAAATACAAAATAACTTTAAGTAAAGTATTTAAAATATAAAATACAAAATACTGTATTTTAGCGTTTTTTAATTGAAATACAAAATACTAATTACAAATTACATTTTACTAAATATGTAATCTAGACCAGCATGGGCTGAGTGGCCTAGAATGTTCTCAATTCGACGTTCATTTTTTTTTGCGTGTTTTCGCCATGTTCGACGTACAGTGTAAAGACGCCAGCAGGTCCACCTGCCCGAATCTGTCAATTTTTACCAATCAAAAAATAACTTTCCATTAAGTATTGTAATAAGGTTCAAAATCTATTAATGAAATTTTACAGATTGTGGTAGTAGTACATAACAGGTGCAGTATTGCCAACTCTAATTAGCTGCTTTACCATCATTGCAGAGAGTGCAATCACAGTAAATTAAGTTTAAATGTATTTTGTTAAAATGTATTTTGGAGTTTCATGTATTTGAAATACTAATTACAAAATACTTCGTCGTCAGGTATTTGAAATACGAATTACAAATTACATTTTAAGGAAGTAATTGAAATACAAATACAAAATACGTATTTGTATTTCAATTACGTATTTCAAATACAAGTAATTCAAATACTGCCCAACCCTGACTGTCACTTCGCCAGTTATGTATAAGTCCCAAGTAATAGGGGGCGAGCCTAATACACGGAAGGGACGCGCGGGGTGCTTGTTTTATGAAAAATGATATTTTAGATTAATTTCAATAGAAAAACTCGTTAAAATACTAAGATAATTCAACATTGAAATTTTAAACTTTGAATCTTCGTAGGCGCCAAGGCCGCAGGGATACGCAAGCAATTTATATGTCGTCGTATTAAGGGCAATAAGTACTTAACAGAATATAAGGTTTGGTTGCTATACTTTGATACTGAACGGAGAAAAAAAATAAAATAGATATTCTCCCATACATTTTTTTTTCCAATATTTTTTTTTGACATGAAGGAGTAGTTTTTTTGAAAAGTTGTAGTAATAAGTATTAATCAGCGTTAGATTTCCTATACGAAACAATTTTTTGTTTAGTTAAATATGCATTTTCGATCCTATGTCCACCTTTTTCAAAATCCGGACCACTGTGCGGCGGCGGGTAGGACCGTAAAATAAGCAATTCAATAACCACAGCAATTAAAACCCCCACAAAAAGAATGGGTTACCTTAACGATTGAAAATAATTATTAGTTTCAGTTATTTGCATCTGCTTTTTTATGCTAGTTTTTCAACTGAAACCATTTCTCATTCAACTCACCCCTCAACATCTGATATCATTAATTAATTCTGTCGTTGTTTCCATTCTCATAATTAAAAAAAGTTCTAAAATCAAACTATTGCCAAGGCAACAACACTTTGTAACGTTTACGTAATTAACCATAGCTGTCAACAAACCGAAGTTAACAGTTACGTCATTGAACACGAACAATTAGTGTGTATTATGTTCTTAGTCTTACGTAGTTTTAAAGTCAATTTGACTAAAACCAACTCTTTCATGGAAGAAATGGGAGCAAAAAACGTTGATATTGAAAAGTGTTTCTAGATAATTAAATTCATAGCTTCTTAATCTACTTATTAAATGGTCGATTTAAATCCAGACCTTCTTTTTATCGTGGTAAAATAAATCATAATATGAGTCATCCCACCCCTTGCCTATTACTGAATAAAATCCACGGTGATCCTCCAATAGTCCTTTACGTTCCAGGGTCATGTTTATCCGATGATACAGTCTCGCGACTCAGACACCTGCTATCTATCTGAAGATTTATTGGTTGATTTAAATGTCCCTTTTCGTTTAAAGTTTCAAAATCGTCAATTGAGTTCTAACCCTGGGTGGAGTGGAAAGTCCTATCAGACTTCACTGACTAAAAATTAAGCTTCAATTGGCATTGGCATTCCAGAGCCGTCATCTTCTTTTAACACAATCCGTATCATACGTGAGTAGTATCTCGCAGGTCGATCTAGGAGAGAATATGAGCTGCTTAAACGGACTTCTCGCGTCAGCATTACGAACTGATTCGAGCAAGTTGTTCAGTCATTTTCTTTATCTCTGTCTGCTTTTATAGGACTCAATTTTCTCTTTTTTATGTAATTTGTCGTAACATATGAACTTTATCTCCAAACCGTCAACACTATGGATATTATCGAATGGTTTCTGAGTCAGTAGGCGCTGCAAAATACATAATATTACGAAACAGCTTTCCTCGAAGTTGATTTAAAAACTTCGCTTTCTACAGCTATTGCGCGATCTCTAAATAAATATTCGTCACAACGTAATTTATGAATTATAAACAGTATACTTAGAGAATATACATATAAGATATCGTTTAGGAAAATGATAATTTTAATTTATTTATAGACCACAAATAAAAACCATCGTATTTCATCGATAAAATTAATAAATAAGAAAAATAAAATCAGTTCACGACATTATTAAGTATGCCTAACTCGTATTAATTGTAACACCTAAAGTAATAAAATATTGCACCTTTCAAACGCAGCGCGTTGATGTCTTTTATACGTAAATGATCCTGCGTAGTGAAACCTTATCGTCTTTTATTCATATAGCGCCCTTTTTCAAATGTATTTGTTTACTATAAAACGGGATATTTACCATGTTCAGTTTGAAACATTAATCATAGTAACAGTGACCATGACCATTTCAGTCTAAAAACTGCATGTGTATATTTTTAAATTATTTTTGTATTTCCACGTAGCCGTCTCAAACGTCCCGCATTTACCGCTGTGCTGAAATTCATGAAAACGTAACAAAGAAATTATTGGTTAGGAAGTTAAAATTACTTACCTGGAAATGAAAATATAATGCATAATATACACAAGTAGTATAGAAGTTTTGTAACTCAGTTACTAAGTGCCCATGCGCAATCATGCTTGGCCGTCTATGTAACAAGTATTAGATACTATCGTAAAACAGGATATTTAATCTACTCTACTAGAATAAATTCATAATGAATCAAACAAGAGTAAAATCATTAAATACTTGGTACAGACCTTTATCGAATTTATGGATAGATAAACTTAAAATAGATAAAGAACAAATTTATGAAAAAAACAGCTCTTATTACTTCTTAAAATCAAATCCTAGTTAATGACACTATTGCATGGTTTAATAATAGCTTGTGTTTTTTTTTCAAAATAAACTGGGTCTATGCCCTAGATTTTCCTTTGATTTTTTTATTTGCCTTTGATTTTCAAAAATCCGAAAATGCATCAAAATGGTCCTCGAGACTCCTCTCAATACTTTAACCTAATTTTTTATAGATTCGGATTTGGTCAGCCAGGCCCAGTCGGAAAATTCATGCTCTGTATACGTGTTTATTTTTTGCATAGATGTATTATATTTTGTATGGCAACAGTTGCAATAATAAATAAGAAATAAATAGTATCCTTGTAAAGAAAATACTAAGTAAATCTTTGTGTAACAATAAATTACTTTTCAACACACTTGCTCATAAAATGGCCCTAATTTCACCGCAATTAGGCACAAAATGACACCTGTTATCAAACTGTGACTTTTTCTTTACTATTATTCACAAGTGAGTTATAGGTTTTTTTTTAAAGTGTCAACCAATTAAAAAAAAACCTATAACTCACTTGTGAATAATGGTAAAGAAAAAGTCACAGTTTGATACTGTTATCAAACTGTGACTTTTTCTTTGTTGTTGTTGTTTTTTTTTTGTGTTGCTTTGTTTTTAAAAAAGTTTCGAAACAAAAAAGATCGTGTTCAATAGTAGATACAAATAAATTTTACCAACTGCACGTTAACTAATTGTTTCTCTAAACAAACTTTTTAATCATTAAATAAAATGGCTTTAAAAAAAATACTAATATTATTTTCTTCACAAGTGTGTTGAAAAACGTCGTATGATACACGTGTGTATTGATGATTACCGTCCTCGGCTCTCTTAAGACCCTCACCTAACGGCTCGGGTCTCAATGGCGCCTCAGCGGTAATCACCAACATTACACACTTGTACCATAATGTACTATTACCGTACTCTTGTCCTCATTTCTTTAATGCAATTAAAAGAGAAGATACATATCGAAATCTCATATTTCTTCAGTTACTAGTATCGAGGTAACTAGGTAATAAGCTGAAGCAACGGGAATCTAATTGGAAATAACGTTGTATTCTGTACTGCAAGCACTAATATCATACAAAATTAACTTTCTAAAATAAGTGATTAATTATTTTCAGAAACTATCAAGTCATGTTTTGCTCATCAAGTTGTAATTTTAGTAAAACCGGATTTAACCTTTGATCCTAAACTTGTAATTTCAGTAAGACGGGACTTTGAGCGCAATTGTCAAAATGGAGGTTTATGGTGACTGACTGACAGTTTTCATTTATCTGGACGTCACTGTGACATCCGTGAAGCTAACGAGGATAAGAAGGTCTCGCGAAGGAAAAGATCGATCATAATATGAATTGTTATCGAATTTATGAAGAATACAATTATGATCATATTTTATAAAAATGCTGTTAAAAAGTGATGGCTCTCTTGGTTGGCTGATTTATAGATAATTTAAATTTAAATCTGCAAGAGCTAACCCGCCTTCAGCATTTGAGAGTCTGAGAGTCTTGTAGACTCTCAGAAACTTCTTTACTCTCTCTTCGGAGGAAAGGACCACTGGCTATGTTGGAGTGCTACTGCACCGATTTTACCCTTATAACTTTACTATTTTTACCTAATAGGTCTTTTTCACCCTGATATCATTGTTTGTCCTTTATTTTTTTACCTGTAAGCAAAATTATTTTCCTCGTAAGCAAAATATGTAAATAACGTAGATGTCGAGTTTTTTTAAAGGTTTTTGATTAAATTATTTTAATTTAATTGTCATTGACAGTCGCTTACGAATGTATAATCGATGTCTTTATTAGCATTACAACAGAAACTAAGGCAATATTAAAACATAAAGACATTATACAGCTTAATGGCATAAAACATTATTCGTAATCAGTTAAATTACAACAGGAAATGACAGTAATTGCAGGAAATGCATATTTTGTACGTTTACCTGTAACTGTTTATAAACTGAACGAACTTCTCAGGAGAGAAAGGAATAATTGTGGCTCCATTTTCTACAAAAATCGAAGTTAAGAGGTATATCACTACGCCACCTAACTTTTGCCTGCTTTTTACGCATGCTATAATCTTAAATTATCCCATGGGACCTTCCCCCTATTTTTTAATTTATTCTCTCGCTCTTGGAGAAAATGAACGAATGAACTACCGAATATTATGAAGAAACAAATTCTCTTTTCGGGTTGATAGTTATCAAATGACTCCTTCGATCCAAACTTAACAGTTCTATATGGTAACAGGGATATATCTAGACGCGGCAGCCAAAAGCGCTTAAGTCGTACGCAAAAAGATTTAACTTAAGTATGGCTTCCGAGTCTAGATATCTAACTACATTTTCCGTGTAATTTCCCAGAAGGGCATGTGAGATGACCTATAACTTAGGTTACCTAGCAAAAACTATCCACGCGTTCCGCACACTGGGTTATTAAAACCTTGACATAATTGTTTATGACAAATTACAACCGCTAACCGTTTAATTGGACACAGTACCGTCAACCTTATAGCAGAAATCAAGTCAGGAAACGATCAGTAATAACCGAACTTCCCATAAACTGTAAATAAACACGTTTTCATGATAAAATGGAGAACGGACGTAAATTATTGGTCAGTTTGCCACAGTTACGCTGACCGTATCTGATGAAAATATAAACAAGACATAAATAATTATATAGGCTTGTTTTTTTGCTATCTCCAAGGAATGTTCAATTGTTCACCCAGAAGATTATCGTCCGTGCTATGGCTAGCACAGACAATAAGCCTTCAGCCAGGGCACTTTAAACCATAATAAGACTGAGATTTTGCATGGTTCCTCATTTATTTGAACGCGAAAGTGCCTCGCTTCATTTTCTTTGTTAAGTTCAGTCATCGAGGCAATACGAGTACGAGCAAACGCAAACAAAACCACACGTAAATGAATGCAGCCAACGATAAAACGTGATTCATTTGTTGTTTCAATGTCGTATCATCGTATGCATCAGTGTCGTTTCGACTTTCACTAATTGTAACTAAGGTACGCCCACTGGTAAGCAGTAAGCTTAAATCATGCGATAAAATCCAATTGTGCAAAGAACATTACCACGTAGGCTTGATAATGATACCGTACTCGCTTAGAAACACAGCGTTGGATTTTGATCCTTGCGTTGATACCGGAATGTTTTGATTTTATAATAGTGGTCGCTGCCCAAACGTCTCGAGGTCGTGCCGAGATGTATTTGAGTGAAAGTTGTGATAAGTCCCCACCTCGGACTCCGGTCACTGTCTGCCTGCGTCCATTTGTTCTGTTCAACATGGCCGCTAGTGCGTAACCTTTTAAATTGGAAGCTGATGATCAGAACTAATCAGGTGTTTCAAAGTAAATCGTGTGGTAAAATTCTGTAGTGCTTTTTGATTTTGTTTCTTAGAAACGTTACTTTTTATTGCTTTGTTGTGTAATTACAATTTCGTATGCTTAATTGTCACCTTCACACTCGATATTTTATGAGCCAGCGAAAAGTCCCATTCTATCAGTCCCATTTTATGCAAAAACATGATCACAAGACATATGCACCAAACCAAAAACATTTACTGGATTGTTTTAGGCACTTCTTTATGAATAAAAGATGTCAACTGATTCATTTCTATTTACGAGCTTAAATTATGCTAATTATATTGGTCACTGAATACAACGTCAATCAAGCAACAAGCTTACGTATATTCATGCCTTACCGAGATTTAGGTACTTAATCTTTGTCAAATCAAAATAATTTCTGTTTCTGTGTCATAATTCACCCAAATAAAAAAGAAACAAAGCTCAGAAAGGAGTCAAATGCTAATCAATAACAGCCTTACAGCCGCACTTGTCGATCTCGTCGAATTTTTTTTGTGGGTGCGTGACCAACATCATAGCCAAATTGCTTCAGGGCATAACGTAAGACGTAAAAGCTGTATTAATAGATCTTTGACAAGTAACTATTAGTCAGACGTTCGAAAGTCTAACGAATAGTCTTTCCAAGAGGCATTAGATATATTGCCTATAGCTGCACTATGTTGTGGAGGTCAGATAAGCAGTTGCTCCATGTAAAATTATGTTCGACTGTGAGTTGGGTCCAATAGATGATTGTAGGGGAAATAAACTGTAGCTAAATATAACTTCTAATATTCTCTTGTTAGGCATAAGAATAAATTGAGTGTCTAACTAAATCGATAGTCATTTTTATATTTATTACTACAAATATTGAAATCATAAAACTAAGCAATCTTCTCTCACAGATTTAGAAATCAATTTTAAGATCTTGAAACAAGGCTATGTGTGTTCTATCAATAAATCGTGCAATCTGCAGTGGCTTTAGTTAGCATTGCAAACATTGATTTCTTTTGAAATTTTATTTATGCACGTTTCCTGCTGCTTTGCAATATTTATTTTGTAAGTAGGTATATTGACCTGAATTACAGAAATCGATAAGACAAATCTTCCTATTTTCTTAATCAACTCAAGCGAATCTTACCTTTTCAATAAGCCACGCAAATAGTCAAATACAGACATTTATCACGTCACTGTCGATGAACGATCTAACTACATCTACAGTCAATACAATTCCCTTCGCTAATTGTACATACAAACAGAAGAAAGTCTCAGCTGTTATTTACATAACCGCGGCCAACGGCGCGACGCAGGCGCCGATATTTCACGTCAGGCTACGCATTCAAATGCCTAACAACAGCTCTCTCATTAGAAGTACCTCTTTAATTACAATTATGGCTAACAAACCATTATTAGGTCTATTGTAATTTCCATTTTCCGTGAAATCTGCATAAGGGTGTGACCGCACATCCACGCGGGTCATAGCGGACATTATTATTAAGTACACACGGCTACACATCAAGCTATACAAAACCAGTATTAGCTGACCGTTCATTGTGTGTAAAATCGTACGAAGCGAGGCCAAGACAAACTGGTTTTGTATAACTTGATGTGTAGCCGTGTGTACATTTATCGCATATAATTTAGTTGAACATGCTATCGGAGGGTCTCGTGGAAACCAACATGAGAATATTGTAGTCTTTATAACTTTCGTTGCATAGACATTATAAGTTCTCACTCAACACTTTCAGACGGGCTCAATCCCATTGCGCGTCAATATTGTCACTTAGAACATGATGTAACGTTTTTTCTCACCTCAAAATTATGTCACTTTGTTTAGAATGGCCATAGTTACAAAGTACTTGGAACCTTGGCACTTAACGTCTTACCGACAACTGTTTCCGTATCATTAGATGCAGTTTTTTTTCTTTTTCCTTTGAAAAATAATAGACAATATTCGATTGTTCTTCAATCACTCGCGAATGTATTCAATTGTTTTTTTTTTACATTTTTCGAGTGTCAATTTAATAGTAAACCAAAATCAAATTGTGTGTTTTTTTTTTGTAACTGACATCAGTACACTAATCTCATATGTATATTTTGACTAACCTTCTGACTCGACGACCTTTTCAACTAAACTAGCGAGCCTTGGCGTTAATTATTTATCTAAAGAAATTCTTTATTTTTACAGAACATGCAAGTATATTTACCTATTTGTTTTTCTTAGTTAGGGACTTGGATTTCCATCTGTCTCAATAACCGTGGACTCTGGATTTATACGCAATTGATAGTAAGTAGATAATTAATCAAAGCGCAATATCTATGTGCGCATATGCAGAAAATACAAACTTATTTCATTTTGGCAAATTAACTTGCCTCATATGAAAGGGACTTACCATAACTATCAAAATGTGTATACCATTTGGCTAATCTCTGCCTAAGCGTTTTTGAATCATGTACTTACTAGCGTTTATATTATGTAATTTCCCATTTAACGGATGAAAACACTCCTGGGCCATGATTATGTCGTTGAGTATGAAGCAAATGCTTATTAAACACAGTGAGTGCTGATTAGCCATCATGCGGAAGGAACAGCATAAGTGCAGCTGTGCAATGTCGGATGTACTGAATCCAGTTGCGTCAAGAAATACGATGGCGGAATAAATTGCATTAATTTAATGTAGTATTTATATCACATTTGTCATGGTGATCTGTGTAATTAATTGTTGTGTTACATGTTTATTGTTATTCTTGGTTGTTGAAGTGTATCTGAGCTGAATACCGATAAATAGATACCTATTGTTGTTTCTTTCGTAGAGCAAATGCTTGCCAGTGTTCATAGAATCGATTTGCGGATGGGTCGATGTATGTTTATGACAAACTTAAATTACCTTCCTAAAAGCGAATGGCTAGACTAACTGTTGCTAAAATCCCAAAACCTCCATGAAATAGTTTAATAAATGATCAAACAACACGGCCTAAGAGCCTCTCAATTTAACGGAGATCAATCACGTTATTTAATTTGGCATAGCTAAAACTCCCCTCTAATGTTGTCCACACTCTAAGTAAAATCAACACTTTAAATCGAAGACTCACTAATTGGTTAGTTACAAACGAGTTCAATTTTCCAAATTACTCGACATTTTGTTTCGGTACAATGAAGTGAAAGAGTTTCTCACTGTACTGATATGCGGTATAGCGCCTTTTTTTCTATTTTTAACTTGTTCTTGGCACAGCGAAATATGGAACACATTTGCTTACAATTTGTACGAAATAATATTTGAATTACGCTGAATTCATTTGATTCGTTTGTTATTTTTATAATGTATAGCTTCTGCCCGGATCCTGTTGCTTTTGCCAGCGACAACGGGGTCGTCTAAATCGAAGATGTCCAATGTCCAATACCGGGACCCCGAGTAAAAAAATAAATGGTAGTTTTGGTCAGTAGAGTCAGATTTTTCCCACGTTTTTAAAAACTCACTTTTCTTGTTTGTTTTCAATGGTATACCATCGTCATCGAAAATCAGTCCAAGTCTTACCGCCTTCACCGCGTGGAGCTCCCAGCTTATGTTATTTTATAACATGTATATGTATATGCAGTGAAATTTGCGCTAGCGAATCAGTAGCTCCAGAGATTATAATGTTAATATAAAAATGTAGGCTCATTCACTTTGCGATTAATTATTATCAGAATTTTCTAAAAAACTAACAACTTATTCTAAAATCTAAGATAATAACTAGATAATTGTTACAAGTAAAAGTTTTTGTTCCAACTGCCGACTCCCACGCTAAATAAGATAGTATTTGACCTACAATTAAGTATCAATAAGTAATATTCTGCCCACGACAATGACCCTAATGATGGTCTCTTTGACATTGTGTCCGTTTTATAAACTGGCTGTCATTAATGTAAAGGTTCGGTCAAACCAGTACCGAGAAATTGCTGATGCGTCTTTGGGCATAAACATTGGACATGTTTGTGGCCGCAGTTTTATGAAACCTAAAAGCTGGTTTGCTCTTCTGACCTGCTACTGCCGAGTAGCAGGTAAGAATGACTTTTAAGAAATTCAGGCAGTTCAAAAACTTTTAAAAATACCGATAATAGCATAGCTGGAAGGCACAGTATAGTTCCAAGTGGACCGACGGTATAGTGACGAGGGTCGCGAGCAATCGATGGATTGTCAATGTCTACAGCCAGTCCGACATTTGACCTGGGGGCCTAACATGACGCCGTACTTCCACTGTGACAACGAGATGGCTCTAGACGACTCGTATCCCTCTGTCTTTTTCTCACAGTAGAACTGCTCTTGCTTTAATAATAATAATATATTTAATGATAACAAAGGTCCAATGGTTAGTAATTACTTATCTACTAAGGGTTAGTAACACTTGGGCATGCGGGCGGCGAGTAAAGGGCAACTCGCTGTCCGACCATGGACCATGCCCGGGTCGACGGCGCGTCGTGTTCCACGCGCGCCTCAAAGAGCTGTCAGCATATGACGGGGCCCCCTCACAGAGGGCCAAAGCCTGCCGGGGTCGCGGGATTTATTTCCTCACCGTGACCCCGGAACATAAAGGGCTAATGAAGAACACCGTGGATTTTAGTCAGTACAAGTCTGACAGTACCTCTCGCCCTGCCCGGGGTGGGCGGTCTCATTTGATGATTTTACCACGTAAAAAAAAAAAAAGTGTTAGTAACATTTAAAAACTATTCATTACTGCCGCACAAGCAATGCTAACCAGTGCCTAACTGCCTAAGCACCGGCGCATTAAGACGTCATGGTAGGCTCCCTGATCAGTTTGACAGATTCTTTACTAATTTTATCCTGCTAGAAGGAAGAACCACTGGAACAACTTATAGAAGGCTTTCTGAAAACAGTGTGAACTAAAAGTGGTCTTGAAGACGTGAAAGCTATGACAGAAGAAAGCACTTTCGGACTGCATGAGAAAGCTTTTAAGGCTAAGCTTTGATTGCTTTCGTAAAGTTAGCGGCCTAAAATTGCCTTTACTTTTTTCAAAGAAGAATTAAGGCCGGGTCATGGGTCCTGGGCCATTTAAATACGAATGACCCACAGGAAAAAACTATATACCTAATCTTGATTTAATTACGAAGATTATCTTGGGAAAATCCCAGCAACATGACATCGTCAGACTCGAAATTAATAGCTAATATAATACATAAAACAATGTGAAACATATTATATGAATAAAAAATAATAAGGTAACCACTACAACATATATTATAAAGAACAATATAGGCGTCTTATAAATAAAGTGCTCTAATTAAAACGGAGTGTAGTGTACTGTGAAGTTTTAATGAAATGCACGATCAAACGATACGCGAACAGAAAGTAATTTCAATGTAGACATGTTGCATAGAGACGCGAAATTAAAATATTTGTATAGTTTTCACCCGATTAAGCGACATAAAGAAAAGGCCCTATTTATAGCCTTTTCCAAACATGATAAAGCCCTTTTTCATGCAACAGTGCAGTTATAAAATTGAATAGCAGTAGGTGTGTCAAAGACCTACAAATAACAAGCTGTTTTTTTTTTTATTTCTCCCCTAAAATATGACACAAGTGTAACAAAATTTAAAAAATAAGTAAGAACCATCGACCCGTGAGTCTGGATCATAAAAAGCCTGTAAATTATGAATTATGATGTTAATTTAAGAAGATCTGTCCTGTTCATTAATCCTAAAACCTTTAAACATTCATCGATCAGCGGTTTATGGAAAGACAGACTGTATTTACAAAAACAGACATAAACACGTCAAACTTATAACACCCCTCATTTTATGACTCAGATTTATCTTCCTCTGAGGTTGTCCACTCCATTCATAAACTGTATGGCCTTTTAGATAATAAAACAGAGGTTTTCCTCTATATCTCCATCCTCTGAATCTGACTTCAATTTGCGGCAAAATGAAATAAGTACATAAAATTATGCGGAACGACTTGCGTAAAATAGTAGGTACTAATTATTTCGGACCTGCTTTTTATGTACATACCTACAAAATAATTACTTATTATTAGTATTAAAAGTTTGTTTTAAAAATTGATATTAGACGGATAGATGGATTTCTAAGTGGTATACTGAGATTTGAGAGAGAAAAATAATTAAATATGACTGATTTTTAAGATTTTGGAAGACAAAACGTGCAGCGCCGACCCCAAAGAATAAGTTAAGTGTTTATTAGTACCTTAGTACGTACCTAATAACCTATATGTTTTCGTTTTAAAAGAATTCATAATGTCTGTGTAGGTATACTAAGTTGTTGTAAATTCTAAACCAGTTTTTGCCAACGGCTTCGCTTCCTTTCCCCTTTCTATATCGTCTTCAGAGTCCCAACTATCTCTTCATAAAATTGTATGACATCTCTGCATGTCATGTGAACCCTATATTTTCAATGTCATGTATTTACTTAAGCCATGAAGAAAATAAAGAGAGCAGAACTACACAGTTCGATCCAATTACATGAATCAGTGGACAACAAAATATGCAACAAAGTAAATATAAATGCAACTGAAATTACAATCCAAATAGCTCATTTTACAGTAACTGTAAAACTCGTTACACTTCGCTTCAGAAAAATACAAAAAAAATGGTAATAGGACAAGCCGAGTAATTCGAACCATTTGCTCAAATTACTGGAATACAGTTACTGGTTATTTAATTCCAGTTTTGTCGTAGGTAGTGGGTAGTAGCCACTAGCCAGCCGACTGTGAAATTAGGACGTGATTGCTGAACCACGATTTCAGGTCAATCGCTTCGGCTGACATGTTTGTACCAATAACCCATGGGTCAATGATTGATGATGGTCTCTTACATTGCGTATATCACTTTTATGGGAAAGAAAGTTTGAGGCCTTTTTTCTTCCCATTGTAAAGAAATTGTTGCGCTGGTTTGTTGTGAAAGGTTCAACCAGGTTAGTATGATTATCCAATTTTCAAATGTAATTTGAGATGAGCTCTATAAAAACTACCCCATTGTGGAAGAAGTTGTTCCGGGTTTTATAAGTGAGCTTAAAGTTTATGTGTGTAAAAAAGCGGTGTTTAGCGGAGAAATACCCCAACCATTTAAAAAAAAAACCGATAGGTATTCTGTTCATCTTTCACTTAGTTTGACAACTGCCAATTTCATTTATTGAAAAAACAGAAACCAATAAATAAGTGGATGGACTTGTGCTCAGCTCACAGAGTAAGTACAATTTGAAATGGCACAGCATTGGCGCAGCAGATCAAATTATTTTGAAAGGCTTGGCGACAGATTTCAACAGAATTCATAATAACAGTTCATTACGGCTAGCATGCCATAGCCAGGGGTACGGACCTAAATTATATAGGATTTTTTGTCATTCCAAAAGGTCTGCTTACTTGTACCTATTAAATTCGAGGCAATCGAGTACTTTTTCTTTTTATATGTGTGTTTTACCTTTATACCTAGAGGTGGAGTCGGCTTTAAGCAGAGTTTACTTACTTTAACTGAGTCTATGGAGATTACCACCAAAGAAAACATTTGATAGGTTATTTTATGTATCGTACATCATAGGTATATACTGTTTACACTTTTAAATACTCTAAAAGAAAGGAATAGTGGTCTACCGGTGTCAGTAGTAAGCCAAAGACAATCATTTTAATGGCTTTGGTAGAGTAGTAAGCAAGCTACAGTTGAAAGGGTTCCAGAAATAGGAAACAGTATCGAGGAATTATCTCACGCTCTTGATGCAGCCCCCTAGAATATATTACCATATTCCGTTCTGACAAGACATTATGACTACCTATCTATATCGTAATTTATCGGCAATTACAAGAAACAAGAATAAAGAGGTTCTCAAAAAACTGGTCGTTTGTGCGGCCAAGGTTTTTGAACGTAGTCCTTTTACGCTTACTTGTTTAATGTTTGGGTATCTTTATGTATTTTCTGGTGAAGTTGTATAGCAATAGCATAAACGGTCACGGTTCAACTCCGCATACTTGTCTTCTTATAACTTTAAATTTTAGCTTACTAGAAAGACTTGTTATAAAATGATTGGAAAATCTACTTGAACACGAATCGAACAATACACAACTTGAATTAACTTAATAGGCAGTAATTTAATCACTAATTCACAATCAACGTGTGCGTTTTACGACAATCATTATTCAAGCCACGACACAATCTGCGTTTAGCAATCATAGAAACGCCAAAACAAAACATTGTTTCGTAACCATTGTATCGCTATGAAACAAAGTATGGGAACTTTGGCACGGACTAGGAAACTGTCGTTAATTATACAATTAGCAGTCGAGAGATCTTTGACGCCGCATTGTTTAGGAACCACTGTTATAAGCGGTTGTTGTTACTTAGCTAGCACTTAGCAAGTCTTTGAACTGTTGTGAGCACAGTGATATAATCGTTTAACACTGCAATAAACGTCTTTAATTAAGCTATTCCAACATACGCGGAGCATTTTTATAAACACCTGTTTTTTTAAACTAGCCAAGCTACTTATATGATATTAGCTCTTAGCCTTCCTCTAGCGATAAATAGATTATCCAACACAAAACCATTTACTTATTTAATAAATAAATGGTTATGTGTCTTATTAGGACCAATAGTTCCTGAGACTAGTCAACCAAGCAAACAAAACAAATTCTTCAGCTTTATAGTTTTATAGTATTAGTAGTTTAGATTTAATAATCCTTTTTCTAAATCTTTCTTAATCTTCTCAATCCTCTTTCTAAGTGTCTAAACACACTATGCCGAACGTACGCGACCGAAGTTCCGCGGCTGATTTTACGTTCCAACGTATTCGGCTGATATGACACACCACAAGGTGCCATAAGTGCCGAACTTACGCGGCAGAAATTCAGTTGCGCAATTTTGGGTATATTCAGTGTTTCGAGCACTGTCGTGGCGTCGTGTTATCTTAACAACCGGACAGACAAATGCAAAATAAAGTGAGCCTGTTAGGGTTCCGTTATTACTTTTTGGGTGCGACCGAATTTCCGCTGAACTTACGCCTGACTGAAGTTCGGCTGTACGCTATAACGCAACGTAATTTCGGCATAATGTGTCGCCAGTAATTCAAATAGCATTGCAGGTGTAATCATGCCGAACTTCCGTCGCGTATCCTCGGCATAGTGTGTTTAGACACTTAATCTTCAGCAAAGATTGAGATTTAAAATGATTTGGTATTTAGAATTAAACTATCCGGTGACTTACTGAGTAAAATACTCAATAAAAAAACGTTTATATTTAAAACTTTGGCAATGAATGAAGCGTGACCTAAGTATGACCTAAGCCATTGTGAGAATCAAAGGTTTGTCTTAGTATTATCTATTATTAGTTATTTCTTTACACAAGTATAAAAACGTACGAGAAAGAAGATATTAAATAAGCAAGGCAAAAATATGCCAGGAGCACTTCACTGCACTTCAGATAGGTAAAGAAAGTCGCAAACATTATCGTTGAAATGCGGTATCTCAATAACCGTCAAGATCGGGAATTTGTTCGTTTTTAAGTTGTTCACTTGCTCTTAAACCTTTCAAATGCACACAATTGTGTCCTTTACCTAAATAAATCTGCACTGCAGTGTATTAATTTGGAATTGTAGTGTAAATGCAATCTGTTTGACAAGGCGATCGTGTTTTGTTCACAGGCGGTCGTGAATGCCGGGCCGCATGGATGGCGGCGCACGCCTGCCGCTCGCTAGCCGTTCTACTCACAGTACTCACGCTAGTTATAGCCAAATGTAAGTATTAATTAATTATTAGTAAATATTTGCTACACGGACTGAATAGATAACTAAATAGCGGGATTATTCTTCAAAGTTAGAGTGAACAAAATTCTTCTAGGTAAGCTCACTACATCGTAGACTTTTGTCTCTGACACTTTTCTGTAGTCAAAAGAACAACACACATAGCAGTAACAGAACAGATAGATTCGAATACTTCACTAAAATCTACAGCTACAATGAAGACTATACTTGCATTACTTCATTTGTAGAACTACTCTTACAACACAGCGCTTTAGATTCAAAAATTGTCTCAGAGATTTACAATAGGACTTCGTAATACGATAAAGTCACAAGAATAATTCAAATGCTGACAGTTGACGCAACTTTTAGCACAATAAAATTTGTTTTTTGGGGTTTTCGCTATGCTCTGTTACCAACTGAAATTATATTGTCCAAGGTAAAACACGAGCGCACATTTGAATAATTGAAATCAATGTATAGTCTACATAACACGACAAAGCAAATTGTTAAATACCAAATTATAATCTACACAATGGCTTTGCAAGCATTGTCAATTGTCCAATGACCGAACCTTGACGTTGACCGGGTTTGCCGGCCGTAATGAGTCCCACGTTTCACGTAGGTGTACCATAAGTGTTTCGACCTGTACAAGGAATTACTATTACCACTGAACTAAGTAGACTGTTGGATTTCTCATGATTCTCGTCGGCTGGGAGCGGCCCACTTTCGTCCATAGTAGGCCTCGCATTCGAGCTACATACTGCCCTACAACGGTCGACAGATCAAGGCCACATTAAACAGTAAAAAGTGGTGACAGTCGTTCACCCGGAGACAACGCTAGCATTCAGGTTACCTACTGCTGGCGCGGTGCGGCGGTGCCTTTCGCTCCTTCTTCAAATGCACTGCACTGCATACACTGTTAAACAATCAGTTTTGAAATACCAAGAAACGAATACCATTTGAATAAACATTCAATTAGGGTCGAATAATATATTGTTCCCGTATATTTGTTCTCTGCCACATGCATGGTTAAACTTACTAAAATGTTATTATTTTGTGCAAAATTCAAGTATATAGGTACTAAGGAAGCCTATATTTCAACCACGGTCTAATACCTGTATTATATGCAATAGTACTTTAGTTGGTAGGAATATCACAATAATTCACGAGTCAATGCATTCTACGCCACATCCATGGTCAGATTTTGAAATTCCGTCTACAATACAACAATGCAATTGAACGTTAAATTGACCCACCTGTATGTTTTCTAAAATGAGGATAATCTTGGACCTTCAATTACCCATTTGCAGATTCCTCTTTCTTCAGGCCCTTAGACAAACAGACGACAATCGTTATCGCTCAGCAGTCACTAATACATTTTCAACTTTATACACTAGCGCATAAAGTTGAAAATCTATCAAAGACTGCCGAACAAACGAATTCAATAGATTTTTAACTCTACGAGCTGGGGTATAAAGTTGAAAATGTATTGGTTATTATAAAAGACGATCTTCCCGTATTTTCTTCTCTTTCTTTTCCAACCGAAAACTTGTTGTTACTTTATCCCTATCGAAGATCATGAACGAGATGCTTATGAAAGGTATTATTTTTAAACAGATGCTGAGTTAGAATCATGGCGGGGCGCCGGAAGGCCGGCGACGCCCGCACAGGAGGCGGAGGATGAGAGACGAGACATCGAACTGCTGGAGGCAGTCAAGGAGTCTATGAAAGAATGGGAACAGAAGAGAGCCAGAACAAGGTAAATAGAAAAGCTTCAACGGTGACTACTTTTCTCATTCTACGTGCCACTCTTACCTACTGCTACTACTACCTAATGAGTTAATATCTAGAATTTACGAAATATTCAGATGTAATAAAATATGCTAGCTGCTGGCTGATATAAGAAACTAAGACAAGATAAATAGAGATTTAACGTTGTTATATTATTTTTTCGCATATGGGCAAACACAGTAAAAGTTCTCGAAAGTTGAAAAGAATCACGGATGATTAAACTTAGATAAATTGTCAGCTGGAATTATAATTTCATAGTAGAACTAAAGAACAAATCACCTTCACATTTTCTTTACATTCCGATTTGGTCTTACTTACATACATTTTTGTCATTAAGTCATTAGATCTAATTGAGTTATATCCAATAACTATGTATAGTCTGAGTTGTTATCGCTTTAGTCCAGATAGGCAAGCAACAAAAATTAAAACTGCAATTTCCTCGACACCTTGATATCTTAAGAAAAAATAGGCAAGCAGGTGTTAGGCTTGAACTTTACGTTTGTTACTGAATTATTATTGTCATATATCATGATTAGAAATTATGTGTCATTTCAAAAGTTTGTTGTGAAAATAAACTATTGTGCAAATAAAGTTACGTGTTGGGTTCCAATCTCCGCAACAAATACAAGTGAGAGTTACATCTCATCACTCATGATTCCAATAATAATGGTCTGGTCTTAGACCCGGTTACTACCAAAGTAGAGACGAATGTTACGTTGGTAGTGACCGCAAGACGATTTCTAGGCAAAACGAAAGGTTAAATAACCCTAAGAAACTGAAGTACCTACGCTGTACCGATAGGCTATTTATAGTTTTTTTCTCTTTTCGTAATCCTAACAATAAAAAGAGATAAAACATTAAGATTACCCTGCAACTCCTTAAATAAAAAATATACCGTAATGGTATCGTAATGTCCTTCCCAGTTCGCCTCTTTGCGCTTCGGAATCATATCATTTCGTGCAACTTCGACGCTTGCTGGCACTAGCATACAGAATAGCACCAAGAAGGTTTGACCAAAGCTGAATATTCGGTTGGCTTTAGACATAATAATACGTGAAAATCCATATAAAAGTTCCTCGTTTCTGCTCTCTCTGTATGTCGGGTTGTTATCACTGCCTGCCACCATTATTCTGCTCCCGTGGATACAGGGTCTTATGTTATGACGTCCACAAGGATCGCAAAAGATATAATTTCATAACACATACCTAGCTATATTATGAGATTTTTCTTTTGTTTTCTTTCGAAACTTCTTTGTCTATTGTGTCAACAATTTTACGGGGCCATGTAAGTTCAGAAGTATAATATCACTCAAAAGTCACAATAAGTTGTCTGTCGTTTATTAATGAGTAAGTTTACGGACCACAATATCATATTTAGACCTCTTAAATCATAAGTTTGTAAAACTAAATATTTTTATTAATATTTTACGCACAAACGCATGCGTCGCTAATTTCAAAGATTTTCTTGTAAAGAAAATTTCGAACCACGCGGATTTAAACGCTGTGACCTCAAAATTCTGTATTTCCGGCGCACTTACCATGCACTTGGAGTCGACTCCAAAATAAGTTGGAAAAAGGCAGATGTTGATGAAGATGTTAAAGAACCTCTAATGACTCTTTAGAAAACTTCTCATTTACTTTTATGGGTTTTCAAGCCATTTCCGAGCGGAACTAAAACATATAAGATATGGAACGTCTTTGTTCAGAAAAATGAAATTATGCAAATAGTCGTATTTTAACCACGCAGGAAAACTAGTTTTGTATTGTTCTCACGTATTTACTAGAATTAACATATGAGTGCTATAAACCTAAATGTAATTTATGTAAATTGACTTTGAATGCCTTGGATGTCGTATGCATTGCATATGAAGGAAAAATACTTATTCTATAATTTATACTCGTAATACCTAGGCTTAATGACTTGCATAAGAAGGTTCTTACACTTCGATTTTTTTATGATAACACAATGGGAAAAACCATTAATATATAAAAAGCATTAAATTATTGTGGCTTTTAAACTTACTACAGTCGATAACTGAACTTTATTATGGCAATCTTTTGAAATCGATTCCAATTAACATCTTTTTCTCGATTCTTTGCACACTTTTGCGATTTGAATTGCGTCCAATTTGCTATATCAACGAATCGGATTGATTCATAAATTCGTCCGAAAGCTAGGTACTTGTGAAATAAAAATCATCTGTATTTACTAAAGACTGTATTTGAGACTTATGTACCTAAAAATCTTGTTCCATGATAAAAGCAGTTGATCATGACTTTCGAAGGTATTGTTTAACAGTCGTTTCGTATAGTTCAAAACCTCTTACAACTAGTCTTATAAAGTTAACTGGACTGTGGAGGTCTGGTGGGCAGTGAATCCCTAAAAAATATCGGTACCTATCCCTGCATCCAATTAGACTAGAAACCTACCAAAATATATTATAAAAAAGCTTAACAGATAATGATGGGAAAGCACTAATTACTTAATAAATAATAATTTCATCAACAGGAGTAAACGATCTCAAGGCAGCGTGTGCTACGGAGAGTTCGGGTGTTTCGAAGATGCTGGACCGTTCGCGTACTTGGAAACGCTGCCCAGCTCGCCACAGGAGGTCGGCACGCACTTCCTCCTCTACTCTACTGTCAGCAGGTACTGTATTGTCTTAACCATCTCGAATCTTTTCTGGGGATCTAAAACGGCCACTCGAAGCAATATTGATTCATTTCGTGCATTTCCAGCAACTTCATTGGCTAATCACTGAAGAAGTATATCATTTGAAATATTGATAAGTGGCCGTTTTGACCTGCTGTACTAAAGTAACCTCACCCAGGGCCATAGGTGGAATGAGGGGCATCGTGGGTAATACCCTACCTTAAAAAGTACAGCAAGAGTGATGCCAAGCAATTCTCAATGAACAACTGCGCAATCTTCGGTCCTGGTTAAAGTCAAATTTTGGTTTTCCCGTAACCTCTGACCGTCGTTGCTCTACCTGCCGTAACCTACTCTGTCAAAGATACGAGTTGTAAGTTGCAGTAAAATAAAAAATGCAATCTTCGAATCTTTGCAACATAACTTGTGAAGACGGCTCTAATACTATCATGCAAAAGAAACAAAATATGCATGAGTGCGCGTGTGGCATGAAAAATCGCATTTCCCGAACGCCATAAACGGGGCTTTAAACTGTTCAGCAATTTGAAGCATTCTTCTTTTTTGCCGTTTCAGAGGAGACCAGCCACTCTTGGCTGTGTCAGCAAGCAATATGTCTGCGGCATGGGGCTGGGCGGCACGAGCCTTTGACCCGAACAAACCGACTAGGGTCATCGTTCACGGGTTCGGCTCCAACTGTGACAACGTGTGGGTCTATGAAATGAGGTCCGCTTTGATGGCTGTTGTAAGTAATCTTTACGTCTATTTGTAGTTGAATAAATATATACAGACCGCAGAGACACTACTCAATTGACTACCATCTGCTGCCAATGACAATAAGGTGAAATGACCATCACCATCATACGTCGTTGCATTTGAACTAAGCCTTGTAATTCTTCTCTGGACGTATTATTGTAACGCACCGATGTTGATAGTCATTACGTGTAGTGAACTGTAGTATTTTGAATGTGTCTTCTCTTATTTTATGAGGAAGACACATATATCTACGCACCAATTCGCCAACATAATATCTATACTTATAACAAAATGCTCGACTATACCTAACTTAGAACAGACAGTGCTCAGACATTGAACTCTTTCATAATGGAGAGCGATTATATAACATTAAACATTAGGTACATTTATAATTGTATTGTGAAGTTTTAATTGCTACTTTGCTAGTATTATGACAGTTTAAAATATCTATCTACATAGTAATTGTTACAGACTCCTTTATTAGGTACCATAACTTAGAAAAAGAAAGTTGTTTATATATTGACATTGACATTTACTCTTGTAAAATATTTGCTTAAATAAACTTATGTTTGTTACAATATACTTTATTATATTGGCGACGAGGCAAATTGTGTTGTCAGCAAGCAAACAACATGAATGCTGAGCAATTCGCGGCTTTCCTAGCCGCACAACACGAACAACAAAAGATACTAACAGTACTTTTACAACAAATCGTACAACGACAGTATCACCAGGAATGCCCCTCACCAAACAACAATGATTCTACATCGAAACAAAACATTATAAAAAACTTCAAGTGCGACAAATTTGACCCTGCGACAACAACCGCAGAAAAGTTTGTGGATCTATTCGAAGCGAAATGCCGGATATGGGGTGAAGAAACACGTAGTATTCAAAAAGACCTACTCGTAAACTGCATTACACCGGAAATATACCACGAGCTGAAAGTAGCGTTAACTCCTGACTTTGACACAGCGACATACGACGATATAAAAATAAAATTATTGGATTTATACAGAACCAAGAAAACGCGATACAAAGCCTTAATAGATTTTTGGAACTCTACAAGAGAATCCGTCGAAACAATGGAACTTTATTCTAATCGACTGAAGGAACTTTCAGTACATTGCGGCTATGAAGGGACCTTGCTGGAGAGACAACTCCGTGATCGGTTTGCAACTGGTTTGAACCATACACAGTTGGAGGTAGATTTAAAACAAAGATGGCCGGATCTACGTGAAGTCACAGATAGTGGTAAAACGAGAGAGGTAACATTCGCAGAGATATTTGCGGTTGCCCAATCACGCGAAGTCGCAGAGAACGACAATAGTGACGAAAGTATCAAAAATAATGACTATATTAACCGAATCAAACAGAAAGGACAAGGCAAACGCATTGATCGATTAACGATCAACCACGAAACAACCAGGAAGTTACGACCAGACCAATGCAAACGATGCGGAAAGCATGACATACATGATTACGAACTCTGTACAGCAAAAAACCACCAATGTAAAGCATGTGGAACGACAGGACATTACGAAAGTGTATGTATTAAATCAGGTAGAGCATACCTGTTGTCAAAACCTACACACTCACAACGCAAAAACAAGACAAACAAACACAACAAAATACAGAGGCTTAACAATCGAAGAGAGATATCAGAGACCTCATCTACGACATCGTCACACTCTCACTCCGCCCCGGAAGATAGTGATAGCGAGTACAACCCTGTACATACCATTAACAAGAAAACATCTCGTTGCAAGAAAATTGACGTTACCGTCAATGGTGTAAAATGCACAATGGACTGGGATCCTGGATCAATCTACTCAATAATTTCTACTAAAATGTGGAAAAAGATTGGAGCTCCAACACTATTGAAAGGACCGAAATTCCAGAATGGGGAAGCTGTAATCCCTGAAATGGAACCCCGGGCTATCATTGAGGAAAGGAAACACAGGTATTCTTATGTGGTTAGAACTCCAGAAGGAATCCTGAAGCGCAGACACGCCGACCACATACGCCCCAATTCGAGTGCAGCTCAGTCATCAACCAACGAGCCAGAGGTGATGGTACCATCGTCATCGGCTGAAGCATCGACTTTCACACCACGTGAAGTACTACCTTGTGCCAGTTCTACTCCAATCGAGCAAACACCCGTGTTGAGGCGTAGCAAGAGGACAATACGTCCACCGCATCGCCTTATAGAGGAAATGGACTAAGGCCCGGAGGAATGTTACAGACTCCTTTATTAGGTACCATAACTTAGAAAAAGAAAGTTGTTTATATATTGACATTGACATTTACTCTTGTAAAATATTTGCTTAAATAAACTTATGTTTGTTACAATATACTTTATTATAGTAATTGATAATGAACTGTATTTTTTCCTTTTGTAGGAAGAATGCAACGTGGTTTGTGTTGATTGGGAAGGAGGAGCAACGATGCCAAACTACCTCCGGGCTGCTGCGAACACAAGACTTGTCGGCAAGCAACTTGCTATGCTATTGCAAGGTAATACTGCTCGAAAGACCAGAGATAAATCGCCATATATCGTAGGGCTATAAAATTCATGTTCGTTAACTCTAATGAATGCATGACTGTATTGTTCCAGGTTTCGCCAAGCATATTGACTTGCGGTTCGAAGATGTTCATTTGATCGGTTTTAGTTTGGGCGCTCATGTTGCCGGCTTCGCGGGATCAGAGTTGCGGAATATTAGTCGGATAACAGGTTAGTTTGACATATCATTATTCTATTGCATTGAACTATCATTAAATACATCGTCATCATCAACAATCGAGATCAACGCGCATATTTATTTAATTCTAGACCTAGCATTCAAATTTTCCGTAAGTTATCAAAAGGAAATCTGCTGTTACATACAATAGGTGTTACCTACGAGTATATGACTGACGCTACCATTTCGATAGTTTAAAACTACTTACTCTTTATCTTTGCAGGACTAGATCCAGCAGGCCCTCTATTCGAATTCCAAGACCCTCGTGCTCGACTCGACCGTTCTGATGCGAAGTTCGTTGACGTCATCCATTCTAACGGCGAGACCCTCATTTTGGGAGGTCTGGGCGCCGCACAGCCGCTAGGACACGTCGACTTTTATCCCAACGGAGGGAGAGTGCAACATGGATGTTCTAATTTGTAAGTATTTTTTATAATTAGACAAAGAGAAACCATTGGCATTTGCATTGAATCGTGTGTAAAGCAAGTCATGGGGCTTTTGCCCAGTAATGGTATGATACAGACTAGCTTTTACGGTAATCTGAAATAAACAGTACCTAAATAAATCGCCACGAATATCCCACCGCTGGGACTACTGGCTCCTCTTTTTTGATGGACTGAGGTGTCGTAATTCATTGAGTAATTTTCGGTTTTAAGACATGTCGATTTTTTACGGCTGTACTCCTTAACCGTTTTAATTATAACATTCTTCAAATAAGACTGTTTGATTATGCCCATAAATCAATTGTGAACGATGATTGCGATGAGTGGCGTGGGTAGGCCGTTGTGTGCCTACGGTTGGGAAATAATTAGATACTAATGCAGTAATACTGACGTTTATGAGATAATATTTAATGAGTAAATCAAGAACTTCATAACATAATTGTTTCTAAAAAGTGCTTGGAGTCGATTCAAAAGACTAAGTTTATAAAACACTCATAGTTGGTCCTTCGAGCCGGATGTAACCAATTATTCAATTGTATGCAATTCATTTCATTACGTTCCTGTTTTAGATTCGTCGGAGCGGTATCAGATTTTGTACTACCCTGGGCAGCTGCTTCAGTGGAAGGCCGCTCGCTCTGCAATCACAGACGAGCCTACAAATTCTTCACGGATTCCGTCTCGCCCAAATGTCACTTCCCGGCTTTCCCTTGCGAGAATTACGACGCCTTTCTCGAGGTAAGTTTATTGCAATTGCGAAACCAAACGATTGTGTAATAAGGATTTAGATATAGAGCAACAACAATTTATGAACGTTTGTAAATAGGAAGTCATATTAAATTCATAGTAGGAATAAGGAAGTATTGGAACTCAATTTGCGGTAGCGTAGTAATTTGATAGAAAATTGCTTATGAGTGATATAATTTTACGAGCTCGAAACAATAGCCCAATTTCATTTTCTTGTGGTTGATTGACCACACAATCAATTGCGATGAACGTGGCGGTACTTACAATGTTGCCATCGATTTAGTCAAACTAATAAAATAGTTCGTGTAACGAACATACCTACTTTCTTTATGTAATGTACTGCAGTTAGAAAAACACATTGTTCCATCATTTCAGCATATTGGTCACGTAACTCATTAGAGTAGGTACTCGTGATGTTTTCCACTAGACCCACTAGAACGAACAATATAAAAGTGTAGGTATGTGTGTATGTGCTACGTTTAGAACTTGAAATTAATCGTCTTACTACAAAAAAGTCCAACATCTGTTGAACACTTGCCTAGAAAAGCTATCAGCTTCATAACGGCTTTTGACGTTGATGTAAGGGTCATTTTGTAGTTACAATGTTTTCAGAAAACTTTTTGTTACTATCTTGATCCCGATCTTTGACCGTGACCATTCAATCAACAACCCAATTTTCCTATCCGAGACAAAGATGTCTAATCAGAGGCAGCCGCAAAAACAAAAGAACGGGATTTGGATTAAGATAGGACATTATCATCGATTGTTAGAAGCTAAAAGAACAGTATAAGTAGACTGCAGATTCAATCAAGTCTTATGATTATAAAAAATAATGTTTTACATTATTTATTTATTTAATGGAACACTTACAGCTAAAAAATCATAACAAAAAATATATATTTTTAGCCTTGGTTTATTTATCTTTTCTTTGTATCTATCAGGGTCGGTGCTTCCCCTGTGATGGTACGCGCCGCTGTGGCAACATGGGGTACTACGCAGACCGGTCTCTGGGACGCGGACAGCTTTATTTGCTGACCAGAGAGGAAGAACCGTTTTGTGGTATATACTTAAGTTGTTTTTATATCTTGATAATACATCCCGGCCATTAGAGATAATTTGCAAGAAAAAAATGTGTGGTTGCGGTTTTTATGTTCACATTAGCTTTTTTCTTTTGACTAGAACAATAGGCTATTTTCCTCTTTTTTTAATCGTAAATAGATCATAAAAATATTAGACCCGTATTTTCTGTTTTTGATGAAGATACAACGCTTTTAAAAATCACAAAACGTCACTCGGTCAGTAAAATTTTACAAGCGTTATGACGTCACAAACCCTCATTTCTAATTGACGGACTAAACAGATTTTTTCGTTATTTATGCAGTAATACCCTGTTTCCTACAAACTTAATTTATTATTATTTATTTCTAGCTCATCAATACCATGTATCGGTGTGGGCCAGCAGCGCTTCAGGAGACAAGGTTAACTTCGGTCGCGTTACTTTGACACTACACGGAGACTCCGGACTCAACGAGTCCTTCCCTATGACCAAGTATGTAGCATCATTTCTCTATTTATTTACTCGTTACTATCATTCCGTACAGGATTATGCAAGAACTAACTTTAAACAATTAACAAAATTCTATTAAAATGTTTAAACCATCAATGGGTTTCGGAAATGAGCGTGTATGAAGAAAGATCTCCATAATGAAAATCCTATTTTCTTACCCCGAAATTAATAATATTCTTTTTCAATCCAAATGTCGTTACTTATTTTGACGGTTTCTTTTGATTAGACATATTTATACTTAGAGTGAGATCCCAGAGCTCCCAGACCTGCAGTCTGCTAGCTCGAAAGTACCTACCCCACTTTCGAGCTAGTAAGTACGCGTACTATCTTAACTACAATACAGTCTGTGGGCACTGGGATCTTGGTCTATTACGACTGTTAGACAAATTCGGTCGTTGATTGCTTACAGACAAAAATCCATCCGAAGGTAGCAACAACAAATTCCCAGCGTAAAAGATGTCTGCAAAATATTAAAATTCACCATCTTTATTCTTGTTCCTAGACGAGAAGACATAGTGAACGGCAGCGTCCGCTTTACGCGGGTATTGGTCCCGCACCCGGCACTAGGTGTGCCGCTGCGGGCCACGGTCCACTACGCCGGGTACAACGGCTGGCTCAGTGCCAGCGCCAAGTCCATTCACGTACACAAGCTACTCATCACCGACAGCTTCGCTAAGACGTGAGTTGACGTGTGACTACTTTCACATTTATAATTTGTTTTTCTTATGAAAACGTTGACCTGTGCCGAAAGACGGATGTCCCAACAGAGCTCAGGCACAGGGCGCAGAAATGACCAAACCTAAGCTCGCATTGGACGCATAAAAAATTACTTACGGCACTTCCATTGACCCTCTCTCGAAATTTCACCTGTATCTCCTCGATAAGTTTACAAACATTTGAATATAGTAATCCCCCGACATCGATGGAGATGAAGAAAAAGGCCGTTGTTCTGCCGTGGGGCCTTCTATAATTAACATAAATATTGTAGGCTAGAACAGAGGGCACTAACCAGATATTCGGCAAGTTTCAGGGGAAATATTTTCCACGATAAAAAATATTATGAAAACGACGTAGAATAGCTTTTGTTTCTATCATTTATGCCCGTTGTTGATGTTCAATCTTGTCCATTTACAGTTCTTCATTCTGTAAGAAAGGAATCCAGCTATTGTCTGAAGAATCTATCGAAATGCCACTCTACCCTGGGGATTGTGAAATTCAACAGGTAATTGCATTTTATGTTTTTATTTTTCCATCCTTTATCTACCCATTGAAAGACACGTTCTAAATCAATTTGTTTTTGTTATTCAGGATAACGAACTATCAAACACAACGATCATTACTCACGAATACTTAAATACCCGAGAAAATACTACTAAAGAAGAGGGCAACACTATCGATCCCGTTGACAACGAACTGCCTGAGGACTCACCTCAGCGGCCCTTCACTCTGGTAGACACTTACGAGTGGACAGGGGGAGAAAGTACCGGCCGAGCCTTTGGGATGACCAACACGAAAACTGCCCCTAGTGGAGCCATCGAAATCGCTGAGCCAGTGCTCCGACCACGTCTACGAAAAACACCTCGACAGCGAGCTGACTCGTCTGACGACCAGGAGATATCCGAGCCATTACTAAGAGCCACTCGACCTCCAAGAACAACCACCGTATCCCCATTGATACGAAAAGCTAAGAATTACGACATGTCAACCACACCCACTTACGAAACAGTAACGTGGGGCGAAAGAGCAGAGAAAGAAGAAGCCGGATTCGTAGTACAATTCCTTCCTTCTAGACTGGCATCGTTCATCTCGAGGGCTGAACGATATGCCAGGGACACCCTACTACCTCTAGTATCAGCCTATGCACCGCGCTTGCCAATATTCGGTTCCCGAGAGGTGCCGAAGCCAACTGCGAGGTTTATCCCCACCGAGGATTTAAATGTGACGAGTTCTGTGCCAGTGCCAACACCTACTTTAGAAATGAAGATTGAGACATTGCGGACAGTGGGCCCGCCGGGGATGAAGCGCGAGATTGAGTCGCCTGAAGATCCGGAGATACCTGCGACGACCACGACGACGACTACTACTACCACAACTACGACCACACCTCCAACTACGACCACGACAGAGAAGATCAGAGCGTCGCCCACTGAGATGTTGAAGATAGTCGCCGGACCATCCGCGTCGACTAGTACTGCATTACCACCCGTAGCATTGAGAAGCGAAGGTGAAAAAATAGTCATCGTATACCCAAGCAATGCGAGAGACGAAAGGAAGATCCGATCGCATTCTTACCCTGAGGAGTTACAGTTTGAAGCGCTGTACCGGCACACGGGGTCCCCGACCGACCTGCACGTGGACCTGCCCACGTTCGCCCCGCCGACGTCCTCCCTGGCGCCCCCCACTACGTCCGCACCCAAAAGTGAAGCGAGATACATTCCCGTAAGCTATGTCAAACCAGGTGACGAAGTAGACTCAAAGTTGAAACAAACGTAGCTAGTTTTTGAGACTGTTTGATACATATTCTTGATTTTGTAAATATCAGAATCTACAAGATTAGGTAGTATTTTTGTACATAGTTTTTTTTGTTAGTAAAATAGACTACTAAAATGCCTACATTTTGAGCAAAAAAGAATGTTCTCAAAAAAAAAGAAGTTGTTTATTTCTGTTGTTAATTATTGAAAATGCCTGAATAAAATTATTGTTGTGTAAATAAATTTAGGTCTAACATAGAATAAGAGACATTTTTATAAAATAAAAACTTATTTATTATACAATTCCACTCTTTTCGTTAAACATCCATATTTTCATTCGGTGGAACAACTTATCATCAAACAAAAGTGCACTTCCTGAATACAGAACAAAAAATAAACATACCTCTACAGAACAATCAGAGACAATGCTATCGTATTTGATTCAAAATTAACTTATTGTTAAATGCTATGAAATAATAAAAATATCACATGAATAGTGTCAAACTAAAATTAATGGAAACATGAGGATTCTAATGTCTTATTTGAAATTCGTAGCAGTGCAATACTGTCAATCCATAAAAGTAAACGACGATACTCGAATCAATTGAGTCTGAAACCCCTTAACAAAATACATGAAACAAATCGTCAGGACTAGACAGATATTATCAACAGCCTATAATGTTCTCACTGATAGCAACCATGTGTCCTCTCTGTGACAAGAAATGGGCCATAACCCACAACGCGGACCCAGTCCGGGTTGGTAATATCACATGTGTTCAAATGTTTGGTTCTAGGACACGATTGTACCAATATTATCCGACAGTAAAATATTAAAGAGTCCTCAATAAAATCGTAGTTTGTTCAAGGGGTTCTCTTATTACCGTGACACAGAAGTAACAGCAAACGGAGTGCTAACACGCAAATGATCGTTATTTATTATTTCTATAGATAGATAGATTTATGTAACTTATAATAGCTATAAGTTACATAAATCTATAATCCATAGGAGGATCTATATCTATGCCAATTCTAGCGCCAACTGCCGGAAAATGCACATTCTAGAAGTAGCAGTGTTTTGTCTGTGTTACAAACAACTAGTTTTTTTTCTATAAAAACAATTTGGACAGCCGTTATTTAACCCATCGTCCCTTCCACTTTTTGAGATGTGCCAGGTTATGCAGAGCACTGACAATATTATCGCATTAGCACTCCATCTGCTCACTAGTCTGGTATACAGGGCCGTTTTTTACCTATTGGAGACCCGGACACTTTAGAAATATGGGCCTTTTCTATGTAAAGGTCAGCCAATTACATCACGTTCCCTAGTTCATTACCTAGGACGCTTATCGTAATAATATAAAGCGGCAAACTAGCGCAGATTGTTTAATCCCCCTAGGTTACATAAGTTTTTTTTAGGAGACCCTAAGGATAGCTCCTAAGGATTGCAGGGCCCTAACACATGCCCGAAGTGCCCAATAAGAAAGACGGCCCTGGTTGTATACTGTAAGAAGTCTAAGGTTTACTTCATATATTTATCGGAGTGCTGCGTGAGGATACGGGCTGAGGACTTGGCATCGAGGAACAGAGTGTGCACGGAGTTTATGTGTGCGGGAGTGATGCGAGACGACCCGTCCGCCCGGGCGGCTAGAGAGGCTGGCGTTAAGAGCTGGGCTGCGTACCTGAAAGCAAAACATTCATTCATTCAAGAGACTCATCGGTTTACTGGTCGGTCGTGCTAAGCAAGAGGTGCTAATTTCTATTTAACGGCACGGTTGGAGCAGTAACTGAGCAATTGACTCGATTTCCCGCACGGGACAAATATATTTTTTTATGATCTACAAAAGTATTTGTTTCGGGTCTGGGTGTTCGTCTTTGTGATTTTCAATGTAGAAATGAAATTCAATACGGCTGCAATGTCCGCTTAGTTTTAAACCTCAGTATTTTTCTTACCTTAGAGTACTGTTAGCTCCTACTTCTGCCAGTGCAGTAAGTGCCTCCTCATCGATAGCGAGTCCTTCCGTAGTCGCTCGTAGTTTCAATATCTGAAATATACCAATCATTAGTATATTCCTATCCAGAAGAGAGTAATTTAAAAAAAAATCATGTGTATTTTATTAACTTTAGCATAGAGCTCAAATTACAATGCAACAGATAAACTGGTACCTGCAAAAGCTCAGCTTTGTTGTATGGCAAAGTGCGGATGATGAGAAGCCTGTCTAGAAGATCCAGTGGGATTCCGTGCGGTGAAATAATGTCCTCAGTTCCTCTGAAATGCAGTATAATCGTTTAATTGATGGCTTCAAAACAGCAACGCTTGCCGAGGATGGTTTTAAATACATCCATTACATTTAACACATAAAATCTATTCCATAATATCATGAGTCGAATGGATTTGACAGCAAGGTTGGTGCAGTGGCTGACTGATTGTTGCGCCGCTAGTTGCGATTTTAATCGGGCACAGTAATATTTGTGTTGTGATTTTTTCTTGAAAGATAGTTTTTTTTTTTTTTTATTAAAGAATTTTATATATTCACTATGGCAACACTCAAAATATTAAATTAATATTGTAACTTATTTTATAATAATAATCGTTAAATGCTATTTCTATAATGAAACAGAATATATTTACTGTGACAACACTTTGAAATAACAGCTATAATCATCGTTATTTCTAGGTGGGGGCAAATGTCATTTTAAATTGTTAATCGTCATGGAAAGGCAGTCGTTTTCGGATCGTTGAACAGTGTGGTCGTGTGAATAAAAGTGTAAGCAAGAAAAAATGTGTTCGATTTATATTTGTGTGATCTACATTTCTACAAGTAGTTGTTCCGGGTCTAGATATTTGTGTAAGTGAGTTTAAATTTTTGCTAACACACTTGTAATTTATTGAAAAAAAATATTATGTAAGTAAAATTACCTTATTTGGCATTTGCCCCTATTAGTGGCGAAGATGACTATCGGCGCAATCGCAGACTCCAAGGCTCGATGTAGATATGTGAAAGTTTCGATATCTAGCATGTGTACCTAAAAATTAACAAAACATAATTTAACTTACAAATTGCCACGTTCATTCGCAAATCCGCGGCCATGTTTATTGGTCGGGCTCTAGCGCCCGACCCCGCACTTGAAGGGAACTCGCGTGCAGTGGTAGCTTTAATCCAAAAAAAATTAGACCTCACATTAGATCTCGTCTACAATGCTGGTGCGAGGCACCTTATGATTAAAACGAGGTTCCAAAATAGAAAAGAGCCTTGCAGATACGTGTCCTCTTCTAAATTACGTCTCAGAAAAGTAAGCTATAATTACCTCATCTATGAATAGTACTCCTGGTACCAATTCAGCAATTCCTTGATCTATGTATTTGTTCACTACTTTGTTGATTTCTTTCCTCAGTTTATCTGTGAAAATGAAAGTTGTTGGTTATGCATGATTGTGATCTGCTGATTAAAGTATTTGGACTGAGAGACATTTTTTTCTTATTTTATCCTCGTAACCTCCTTTCGTCGATCGAGCGACCCAATCGACTTTTATGGTCGAGTAACTACATGTAATAAAATTTCAAGCTTGCAGGATATAGATTCTTATTTTTTTAACACTTGAATGAATGAGAATGGTTGCTGTAGTGCAGAACTGAAACCTGGGAGGTCATGGTTACTTTATTTAACAACTATAAATCATAACTTAACAAATCTCTAGCCTTACAGGACAACCATTGGAGCTCTTTAGCTTATTTTATTCGTATATATGTAATACAAAGCATATTTTATTCATGCGATTTTTCCCACATTATATTTACCAGTAATCTCAGTCTTCTTTGGTTTCATGAGCTGTCCCATCATGGACATGATGTCCTGTCCACCCTGTGGCTTAGCGTTGGCACAATCTAAATCGTGGAGTGTAACATCCTGGACTACTTCCTTTTTCTTGTGCACGTCGCCTTTTGGCAGAGGAACATATTCTTCAGCCTAGAAAAAAAAAAATGTTTTATGGTTCAGTTCAGTTTTGGTGCAGGTGGGTCCCGTAAAACAGTACAATACATTACGTATTTTTTTTTATTATAAAAAAATAGGGAAAAAATTCCCTTTTTTCCCATTCTTCTAATCTGGCAACCCTTTTCGTTTATGTTTAACGGGGATTCCCTCGATTGCATTGTACGTAACTTTTATTTTGTTGTTTCAAGTATCAAACCGTTTGTTTTATGAGGCACAACAATAAACTTTTTTTGGTAAAATTGCGTAACGTTGAAGGATCGTTCACAATTTTGGTCTAAATAGTGAACTTTGTGGGGAGCGGAGTGGAGACACTAATTATTTTGTTTCCACACTAGCCTCGCCTCGTGGCGTGTTTCAAACATTTTTATACATTCAATCTTACTGCTCTCCGCCCCCGCGAAGTCACCGTTCACAACGGTAAGGTCGTGAGCGGGCCTTTAGAGAGGGGAATGGTGTTCAGAAAAAGGAGGGAGGGTGAAATAGTACATTGTTCACCGAGAGGAGAAAGTGACCGATTACCATCGAGGGTATCGTTTAAAGGACGAGGCGTAGCCGAGGACTTTTAAATACCCGAGATCGGGAATCGCACTTTCTCTCGAGTGATACATAGTGCTTTATACTACACCTACGAGGAAAATAAATTACTTTCTACGAAAACTGAATCCTCAAACAACACACAAATTGAAAATGGCGCCAATGGCGTCTGCAATTTTCACATGTTCTTTTTTCAAATTGTTTATCCTGCCGCCGCAGGGTCGCACTGCCAGCCCGACACCATCCAACACACAGCTAGTGGCCAGTGTCATTTTGCGAACTTGGAGATAAAAACTCACTGTAAAAACTTTTTGGTTTTTGATATTTAGGTTACCGGCGCATAGTCTTACCCAAAATTAAAAAAGAAAAAACACGTTAGAAATGGATTTTCATACACTTTTCTCTCCCGCTCAGATGCGTTTTCTTCCCGCATATTTGGTCGATATGCAATGACGTACTTTCTACCGTAAATTTGATAAAGTAACAAGGTACTTTCCAAGCAGGTGTAGTATAAACTTATATGAAAGTTGCAATCCTATACTTATAAAGCCATTTATGATTTAAACTTGATATTGGGAGTAGAATGTTTATAACTAGACATATGGATGAAGCAAAATATTATTTCCCCCTATGAAAAAAAAAGTGTGTACCTATTTATTTATGTATTGTTATAATTACCTCAAGATCAAACTCTGTGGCAAAAGTGTCACTTCTTCCCTGCCTCTTCACTGCTCCGGAGTTGGCTTCAATGTAGATCACATCACCCACTTCCACTTTCTCCTTCTGCAGTGACTCGTAGATGGTGGGATCCAACTTCAGTTGCTTTGTTCCTTTGGCTGTCTTTAGCCCAATGATGACGTGTGAAACAGTCTTGCCGTAACCTGTGCAATTTGGACAATATTAAAACTGTGGCCCAATTTTGGACTGACTCTTGCAATTAAGATTGTCAACGACACACAGTAGAAAAACTTCACTGATTTACAGTAAAGAAAAACATAGTGAGGTTTATAGTTTTATAATAATTGTATTGAAATACAACCTAAGATTGAATTTCAGAAGCCTGTGCCATTCACATAAGCGGCATAATCAATTCTCCACACCAAAGGGTAGTGTATGTCCCCATAGATAAAGAAAAACAACGAAATTATAGCACTGTGACATAAGAGACAAAATCTCACAGCTGTAAGCTATGGTGATCTGGGGTACATCTATGCTAAAGAGCAAAGTAATCAAGATATTTAGAGCCCAGAACCAAATTGTAATGCAATGTAAGACCATTTGTGCCATTTCATATTATTATTGTACTAGACTGAAAACTGGCACCGTAACTCGGAAGCTGTATTTCACATCTGTAGGTCAGATTTTAGTGTTAATTCCTGAAAATATATTCAAAATCTTAAAAAACGAACCTCCAGCAGGATTTTCAGTTTCAACAGGTGTAAGTTCAGTGACCTCCCCTTCATAAACTTCTTTGGTCTCACGAATACGAAGGCCTATGGCTCTCCGGAAGTTCTCCATCAATACCTCTGTTTTCTTAATTTCAGTGCTGTATACCTCACTGCCCACCATTGGGCAAAATGGCACCTATGAATTTGTAATAATAATATAGAAAGGGCATGAATTGTTTAAACTTTTCTAACAAACTGAATACAAAAACTTTAGGGATGGTTTTTGAATAACAAAACAAAAATGAAATCCTTTTTTAGTAGCTGTTACTATGATCATAATTATCAAACTATATCTTTGTCAACTCTCAATTTTAAAAGCAATTGTTTAAGAGATTAAGTGTCAATCCTACTTTGAGTTTTTTCTTGATCCATTGTTTCCTATCTCTTATATCAGAATTCAACCTTGATGTAAAACATATTATATTAAAAATACTCACTTTGGTACCTAATTCTTGTGCAATAGCTAAGGCAATGGCAGTTTTACCGGTGCCTGGTGGTCCAGCCAACAACAATGCACGACCGGCCATCTTCTTGCTTCTGATCATATCTACCACTATTCCCGCAGCCTAGAAACGCATTTAAATATAGGATTACTCAATTCATTGATAAGCACTCTTGTTTCATTTTTGAAGACGGAGATGAAAGTGTTTCATGTTTTAAAATACATAAGATCTATTGTGCAGTTATTTATGCATATGTTTCCATGGTTAACAGTATTCCTGTTATCATAGGAATTATACGAAAAGCTTATGCATTCATCATGAACACTATAAACAATTTCATCTACTGAAATAATACTCCATGGTAACCAAAAAACATAACCTCAAAGTTAGATCGATATTGCAGAAACATCTAGATTTTTGATTTTACATGTATATATATTGTTTTAAATTATTTAATTTGCTGCAATAATTAAATACATTTTATAAAATACCTCTCTCGCAGATTCCTGGCCCACGAGACCGGCTGCCATTTGAATGGGCACCCCATTTTCATCCAAACCCAAGCCTTTTATATGACTGTGAGCTGATATTCTTTGGGTTTTAGCGGTACTTTTTACTTCCTCAATCTTCATTTTGTTTATCTGATAGTAATTTTTAGGTAGCAATACTGTTAGAATTAACACAAGTCACACTCGTCGCAGACAGCACCACAACAAACTAATTAATGAATGAAATATGAATGAACTGATAACAACTGCGAATGAAATGTCGTTCGTTGCTGTCTGTGTTGCCATAAAATATTTTCAGAATCAACCTTATGTCCTAGTCTGTGCATATGACATACTCGTCACCGGATACGGATGTTCCGGGAAGTTCCTGCGTGATTAGGATGGAATAAATGCCTGGTTGTCGCCATTACGAGAATCGCCCCGACGATGATACGTTGGCACATATGGTGCAGGTCTGCCTCGCTTGGGCAGAGTACCACCGCAGTGTCCCCACGGAGGCAATGGGCGACGACCTCTCGCGTCGGTATTGGTCGTGGCCATGCTGCAGGTTGAGACGGAATGGGAAGTAGTCGCCTACTTCATGTTAAGAAAGGAGGAGGATGGACGCGTCAGGGAGATAGCCTCCACCACACGAACCAGCCGTTGGCCACGGGGAGCCCACGTCAACAGAACATCGCGAAGCGTTTTCCAACCACCACTATCAGTGCAGGCATGCGGACGGCGAATAATGGTTGACTCGCCGTCCGATCATAGACTATCCCGGCGCGTCGTGTTCCACGTGTTGTGGGAAGGTTTTAAACTGCTCTCTTCCCATCTATAGGATCCTTCATGAAAAACACATCTTCAGTAGTTATACCTTTATTCAAACCCTCACATATTGAATAACTTCTACAACAAAATATATATAATAAAGAACCACAAAAACGATATCCCTTTACAAAATCACATCATAAATTTTCAACCAGCACGCTATACATTCCATGACTTTTCTACAAGTAAAGATCATTTGTTTCAGACATATCAATACCAAATTCAAACCAAATCTAGAACACTTTGAACCTTATGTCACCATAGAGTAATACAGCCAGTTACGAACTATATAAAATTCCCTAAGGCTATATCTACAACATCCCCTCTGAATTTTATGTTTATACCAATTAGAACGACATACAAAGATATAATAAATAACTCCCATCAACTCATTTAAAACCCAACTTAATTAAACCCACCCAACTTAACTAAAAACTACAAACAAACTTTTGAATTAATTAATCTAAAAACCTTACATAATTAACTTACAACAAAATTTCAAATTAATTCCCAAACAACCTTATCTTCTAATAAAACTTCAAACACAACATCTAACTCTTCACATTAAAGAATGTCCTTTACTTATCACTCACTAAGCATTGTTTTAATCTCAAGAACTTTGTCCTGTCCAGTGGTTTAGTTAAAATATCAGCCAAATTATTTTTAGTCGGACAATAATTAATTTCTAACAAATTTTTATCTATCTTCTCCTTAATAAAATGATATTTAACATCAATATGTTTGCTCCTTCTATTTAAAATTCCATTTTTAATCAGTACTATTGCGAATTGATTATCAACAAACAACTGTGTTTTCGGTAATTTATTTGTCAATTCGTAGATCAGACTCTGAATGTACAGTAGGTCTTTTATACATTCGGCTGCAGAAATGTATTCAGCCTCAGTACTCGAAAGAGCAGTGACTGACTGCTTGCGTGAACACCAATGAATTGGACCACCACCATAAAATATTACAAAGCCAGTCGTACTTTTTCTAGTGTCTGGGTCACCTGCGAAGTCTGCATCACAATAAGCTTTTAAACTTGAATCATTCCCACGAACATACTGTATGCCACTACTAATTGAGTTTTTAATATATCTAAAAATATTTTTAATATTTCCAAAATCACTCATATTAGGATTTTCCTGATGTCTACTGCAATAACCTACATGGAACGCTAGGTCCAATCTTGTTTTATTTACTAAATACAAAAGAGAACCAATTAACTGACGATATTTATGTACATCATCAACTCCACCTTTCCCCTCTTGATGTACATCTACTAAAATGTCTGGATGACAACTATCCTTTAAGTTTTCATATTTAAACTTTTCCAAAATTTGATTTATGTAACTTTCTTGAAAAATCTTAATATAGTTTTGTTCTACTTTAACATCAAATCCTATAAACTTTTCTATTTTGTCAAATTTACGCATTTCAAATTCAGTTTCTAATTTATTAATAATTTTATTTAACTCAATTTCGTTTTCACCAATTAAAATTCCATCATCAACATAAATAGCCAAATAAATTCCTTTATCTTTATTTACAAACACACATGGATCAGATTTCAATTGAAACAATCCTAATTTCTTCAAAAACTCCGTCAATCTTTTATTCCACATAAGTGGTGCTTGTTTTAATCCATAAAGACTTTTCTTTAATTTACAAACTTTATTTTCTTTATCTTTAATATCATATCCTAAAGGTATTTCCATAAAAATTTCTTCATCTAACTCTCCATATAAAAATGCTGTCTTCACATCAAATTGCTTTATTTTCAAACCTTTTTGCGCTGCATTAGCCAACAACAATCTAACACTGGTAGTATTAACCACTGGACTATATGTCTCTTTATAATCAACATTATGCTTTTGAAGAAAACCTCTTGCCACTAATCTCGCCTTATATCTTCCACCAGGCTTTATTGTAAATATCCATTTATTTGAGATTACCTTTCTATTCTTTGCTTCACTCCTGTTTACAATTTCCCAAGTCTTGTTTTTCTCCAATGAATCTTTCTCCTCCTTCATTGCTTTACACCATAAATCTTTATCAAAACTATTAAAAACATCTGTATACGTTAAAAATGAAGTCTCTAAATCATAATCTTTCAGCCATGCTGGCAATATTCTCTCTCGATTTGGTAAAATTCTCCGTTCCACATTAACTGCTTCAACTGCATCTTCAAACTCATCACTAGTCTCAACTCCTATGTCATTTCTACCTTCCCCTCTCAAAATATTATTATCTTCAACTCCAACTCCAGTGTCTTCAACACTAACTCCAACATCTTCAACACTATCTTCAAAATTATCTCCAACATCTTCACCACTAACTTCAACTTCAACATTATCAAAACTATCTTCAAACACCTCATTATCTTCAATATCTCCTTCATCACCAACAGCTCCAACACCACTTTCACTACGAAAGACATCACTAACAACTACGTCATCATTAACTTCATTATTAACCACATCACCACAAATATCACCATTACCTTCACTACTAAAACCATTTTCACCGATATCAACACTCACCTCTGTAAATAAATTGTCTAACTCACACTGTTTCACTTTACGATTACAACATTTTAGATAATCCGCAACATCACTCTTATTATTGTTAAACACTACATCTCTCGAATAAACAATTCTAAAATCAGAAGGATCCCATATCTTATAACCATTATTTGTAAATCCTACTAAAAGTCCTTTGCTACTCCTGGAGTCAAGTTTCTTTAATTGATAATTATTTTTATAATATGCTAAAGATCCAAAAATGTTTAAATGTTTTAAATTCGGTATTCTATTAAACCACATTTCGGCTGGTGTTTTATTATTTATTGTATTTGCACTTCTGTTAATTAAATAGGCAGAGGTTAAAACAGCTTCACCCCATAAAACACGTGGTAGCTGCATATCAAACAATAACGCTCTAGTTCTTTCCATTATTGATCTGTTTAACCGTTCAGCTTTACCATTTAACTGTGGAGTGTAAGGAATTGTATAGTCAATATTAATTCCTTTATTATTGCAATACATTTTAAATTGTTTACTAGTGTATTCACCACCATTATCGCACCTGAATGTTTTAATTTTTGTTTTAAAATGATTTTCCGCCAAGTTTATATAGTTAATTATTTTTGAAAATGCTTCGCTTTTATTTTTAATTAGAAATACTTTAATAAAATGAGTATAATCGTCCAAAAAAGTTATAAAATATTTGTAGCCATCCCATGTTTCTGTTTCAATAGGACCACAAATATCGCTATGAATAATTTCTAAAGGTTTAAATGCTCTTTGTCGAATTGTTTTAAAAGGTTTTCTACATAATTTAGCTTTTGTGCAGACCTTGCAGATGTCCGCTTCCTTCACCAGGTCTCTCTCTATTCCTCGAACAAGATCCTTAGTTTTGGTTATAGGTACATGACCTAATGCCGAGGTTAGATTTTACTGACCTTGAAAGCACGACTGGCCCTGGGTTAATATTAAGATAGTATAACCTGTCCTGTTTCAGTTCACCAATAACCGCACAGTCATCGTCCGATCTACGAATGTCGCATGTTTTTCTGAAAAATTTTAAGGAATAATTATCATCTGTTAGTCTAGACACAGATATTAGGTTTTTCTTGAGTTCTGGAACAAAAAGAACATCTCTCAATGTAATATTCTTGGTATAGATGTTGCCCATGGTGTTTACATGATGAATGTTGCCATCAGCTGTCATAATCTTATAGTTTATCTTCCTTTTATCCTTAAGATAATTCTCGGAGGTAACAATATGACTGCTGGTTCCTGAGTCAATGATAAATTCAATATTTCTTCCTTCAGTTTCTATTTCTTTACTTGTAAAACAGTTACTTACGTTTTTGTTGTTGTTTAAACAGAACTTTGTATAGTGAGTATTAACACTACAATTCTGGCAGTTAAATTTGGCATTACATTCAGCATATCGGTGTCCATCCTTCATGCATTTGAAGCACTGTGGAATATTATTTAAGGTTTTACCGTCACCACTCGATGTTGAAGTCCTGCAGAATCTAGCAATATGTCCTTTTTTCCCACATTTGTAACATGTCTTTACAAAGAAACTTGTCGCTTCTTGGCTGTTTTTATCATTCTCATCTAATGTTGTTGTTACAGGTTCCTCCACAAGATTGTTAGTCCTCATCCTCAGTTCAAGACTAATCCGTGATATTAAATTTGTTAATGTTTTATCACTTATTGATGTTGCCTCCCATGCTGTTCTGAAGTGATATAATTTCTCCGGCAAATTTGTTAATATTTTTGTTATTATCTGTTTATCATCAAAATTAAATCCCAAGCCTCTTATTCTGTTTGCTATATTTTCAATTACTGTGATGTCTGTCAATAAATCTTCGTTTTTAAATCTATAATTATAAAATTCTTCTATTTGTTGAGTAATTTGTGTTTCTTTTTGTCCAAGGAATATATTGTCAAATTTTTCTAATGTTTCTTTTGTTGTTTTACAATTTATGGCATAAACCATATATTTCTCACTAATCGAGCATAAAATTAAAAGTTTGCCTTTCGCATCTTTTTTTTCAAAATCCTTTTTAAGATTTTCACCTTCTTCCAAGATAGAGTCTATTTCTTTTGCCTTAAATAATAGCATAAGTTTTATTTTCCAAACTGAATATTCAGACTCGCTGGTCAATTTTGATAATTTTACAAATTCTTCTGCCATTTTATAACTTTATCCTCGTAACTTCTGGCTTTTAATTAATCATTCTCCGTACTTACTTGATATTATGCAGGCCCATAACCTGTTGTGGGAAGGTTTTAAACTGCTCTCTTCCCATCTATAGGATCCTTCATGAAAAACACATCTTCAGTAGTTATACCTTTATTCAAACCCTCACATATTGAATAACTTCTACAACAAAATATATATAATAAAGAACCACAAAAACGATATCCCTTTACAAAATCACATCATAAATTTTCAACCAGCACGCTATACATTCCATGACTTTTCTACAAGTAAAGATCATTTGTTTCAGACATATCAATACCAAATTCAAACCAAATCTAGAACACTTTGAACCTTATGTCACCATAGAGTAATACAGCCAGTTACGAACTATATAAAATTCCCTAAGGCTATATCTACAACACCACGCACGTCTCAATTGCTGTCAGCAATCTGTCAGCCAGAGGGCCAATACCGTGACTCTGGAACGTAATAGCCTATTATAAGATCACCTTGGATTTCAGTCGGTACACGTTTGATAGTAGGGTGGGACTGGTGGGAGGACTCATTTGATGATACTACCACGATATTATTGTGGAATATTATTAAATGTTATTACTGGGAATACGGGGTGAAAACAGTGAATTTTTTTTTATTTCACTTTTTTTTTGAGCTATTCAGCTCATGAACATTTTCAGAGCTTTCATTATTTTCCCGTAAAAACGGGAATTCCCTGTAAAATTGTAACTCTAAAATATGAATGAATGAATGAAAAACTTAAATTTCAAATGTTGCCAGTTTTGCTGGAATTCCCCTACTTTCAGGTAAAGAGGCAGACAACGTTCCTAATTTTAACTATTTTCATTGTATCACGTTGTATTTAGATAATTGGTATATAGGTTATTGCTAGTCAAAGGGTACTAGAGACAACTTCAGAAATTAAGTGCAGTCAAGAATTATGGGAAAAAAATACTATGACTGGTACTTTGGGGTGGTTTTTAAAACTAATGTTGGCAATTAGGATTTTTTTGCATCGGTCGAATGAAACGTTTCGTTTCGCCAATCGAGAAACTTATGTAGTCTGCAGAGACAATAAATAAATTACTGAATAAACAAATCAAACTTACCAGTTCAGAAGTTAGCTTATGATTTTGGAATACAAAAATAGCTTAGTTAGCTTTTCTTCTTAAACCTTGCATTAACAAACATATCAAAATATTGTGAATCTACTTTACAACTGCGTAACACGATACGTTTTAATTTCTACAGCTGACCTGTCAGCCATTGGATTTTAGAAAATATTGTTCTTTACGCGAAGCATCAAGAATATCAATATTTATCCATATTTTTATGCTTAAATCATGTTAATACTACATCAGTGTAGATCTTGTAAATAGATTTATGGTGTTTACGAAGCAATGTGGTAAGAAGAGAGTACATAAAGAGTTTTAACTTGGTGCATAAGCTATACAAACGCTGAAATGGAGTATTCAGCTCAGAATTTAGAATATGCTGTGTCGGTATTCTACAATGGTGAGCAGAGTGAAAGGGCTAAAGCCCACGCCTGGCTCACAACTGCGCAAAGGGTCCCAGAAGCTTGGAATTTTGTTTGGGAATTACTTCAACCAAGCAAGGTAATTATACTGATTATAATGCATAACATCTGTTATTACATGAAAGATAAGATCTTGTAATTGTTTTCTGAATTCTACATCGGTAACTGAAGTTGATTATATGACTAGATTTCGTTATAGATATTTCGTTTCGATATATGCTACTTGTGTATATGTAGGTATAATTTTTACTTCTGTTGTTTCTAATTAATAAATATAATACTTAAACTTATGCTTTATCCCAAGTCAACAGGCACAGGCTACAGAATTTTTAGATTTTTAATCATAGCTTTGTTTCAGGGAACAGAAATCCAATTTTACGCAGCAACAACACTCCATACAAAGATTCTCCGTTGCTGGAATGAGGTGCCTCCAGAGAGCTATGATGAACTGAAAAACAAATTACTCCAGGCCGTGTTTACATACTCCAAAGGACCTAAGATTGTTACTAATAGATTATGTATCAGTGTGAGTATATGATGAGTAACATAGATATGTACTGTGTACAACAAAAAAAAAAAAAAATTAAGGGATCCTTTCCTAAAGCGTAAAATGGTGCTGTATATCAGGATGTGTGATAGCTGCCTCTCTCTTGGCTGGCTTTTATTACCGTTGAAACTGCACTTATTCTATTTTATTGTTTAGTGCTATTTACTCTTGTCTACTCATTTTCCTTGCAAAGGTAAATTGATTTGGTACTTTATACCAAACTGCCTATCCAGATTCATTCAGTAGTTTTCCTGTGTGCTAGAGTGAGTTAACAACAATAATCCGGACACTAATTATGGAAATTGACATATTGCATAAGTTCTCTTAAATGTATGTTTTAGATTATTTTGTTTATTCATCATTTGTTCATACTTCTATACAAATTAAAAAAATAACTAAAAAGTCATAAAAAATTATATTAAATTATTTTTTTAGTTGGCAGCGTTTATCCTGCAACAAGGTACAGTGGACTTGGCTACAATCTTGAGGCCTCTGTCTACCGTGGAGAACACAACACTATTATTGGAAGTTTTAACTGTGATACCTGAAGAAGTAAGTATTATATCAGTTAATGGATCAAACTAGCATGCCTTAAAAATATTTATTTTGCTCTTTCTATCTCTCTTGAGCCAATTCCAATTTCTATCTTCTTTCATTGATAAAATGATGATTGATAGAATGTAGTATCCATTGAAAGAATATAATTTGTTCTATAAACTTTCTCCATAGAGATCTATATATTGGAATACGGTATTTTACTGCATAAATAAATTGAAAATCTATTTAGTCCGTCCATAATAATACTGAAAAATATTGGTCACGTATTTTTTGTTTTTTTAAAACAATGAATATTGACAAAGATAAAACGCTTCTAAATTCGGGAGTGGGGGCTTGTGACGTCATTACGCTTGTAAAATTGTACCGACTGAGTGACGTTTTGTGATTTTTAGAAGTGTTGCATCTTCGCCAATTTTGGTTTGTGTGACAAAAGAAAAAATACGGTTCCTATATTTTTTAATAATCTACATATATTTCGGCCTAATAAAATTTATTGAGAAAAATACCCTATTGGCAACTGCAGTACTTTACAAGTTATCATGCCTTGTGACTGGGACTGTGGGTAACTTTCAAAAGTGCCTGTAAAAATCAAATTGAAATAAATGCTATAACCAATAATTTCCCTTTACTAGTACAACAGCATGACAATGGGATCAGCCCTAAGGAGTAAGAATCGTACAGCTCTGCAGCAGGCTTGCCCAGCAGTTCTAGATGACATGCTCCGGTGCTTACAAACCGTTTATAAGTGAGTTGTCTTTCTATTATAATTTTGATAGGCCAGGTCAAGGCCCTTTATTCGTTTCCACTGTCAAATCTTAGGGAGCTTGCTGAAGTCGCGATACACCGCAATTCGATTTCAACTACAAGTGAAAACAGTCCTTACCACTACGACATGTTTCATATCAAACGTGTGGTTATCTACGAGTATCTAAAAAACCAAACATGCTCGCCACAACGACGTAAGTCAATCGAATTGCATCATTAGTACTTGGTAGCAAGGTCGATTTTCATGTTTAGTTAGTAGAAATTGCAAAGCGCACGAATCGCGTCATGGGCAAGCTCCCTTAGTTCACCATAACTTGATGACTGCAATATATTTGTATCTCCCGTCAGCTACACATCAGAGTGTCCGCCCGAGCAGATAGTTCAGTCGTGGGTGACGGCAGCCACGTGCGCGTGTAGCTGGCTGACGCTGGGCGGGGAGGACGCGGCCGAACACGAGGCCGGCTCGCTGCCCGACCGCATGCCGCTCTGTCGCGCGCTATTAGCCATCGTACAGCTGTTGTACACGTGAGTATCTTACATATACAGTATGTTTGGTTTCCGATTACCAATACTTGAAGGTGATATTGTAGACTCATTTTTATCGACGAAACTGATTATAAAATATATTTAGCCCAACAACCTCGCGAATGGCGGCCGTTTTAGTTTTTTGATCGGTCGAAATGGGGTATGTACACACGGCTACACATCAAGCTATACAAAACCAGTATTAGCTGACCGTTTGGCGTGTAAAAATCGTACAAAGCGAGACCAAGACATACTGGTTTTGTTTATCTTGATGTGAAGCCGTGTGTACAATAAACTGCAAATATCTTTGGATCCAAGAGACCTACATACATGAAAATGAACATTATTGCGAAGGTAAACATTGAGCCTTCTGAAAAACTCATATTCTCATTTGAACATTAGATAAATTTTATTAATATATTGTCAGATGGCACCCCGCAGTAAGCGACACGCCACTAGACGCGTGTGAAGCGTGTCTATCGTCGGTCCGTGCTGCTGGTGGTACAGCCGCTGCAGCGCGGTATCACGCTTCAGCGCTGCAACTGCTGTCCGATCTTGCAGCGCTCGCAACGCCACTTATGACAAGGGACAACGTACCTAATTCTATAAACGAGGTACGTATGAGGGCGCTCTCTCACACCATTCACCTGTAATGTAACATTACAGATTGGAACATTCGAAGACAATAGAGCATCAAATTGCGCACTTTTATGTTATGAGAATGGGTTAACGAAGTAGCCACAATTAGATCAAAATTAATGTTTTTATTCAAAAACTTTCATTTTCTCAGGAACTTCTAGCTGCTCTCATAACCTGCTGCGTGTCCCTAGGCGAGTGTCACGCACATACATTAGTGAAAGCCGCAGAAAGTGCGGACGGTTCTGACGCAGCGAACGGTGCTCGGCAGCTCATAGAACTAGTGCTAGCCGCGCAGGCAGCGCCCGGACATTACCCCCTGCATGAAACCAGGTCCAATCTCACGTTTGGATTCTGGTATACTATACAGGTGAGGTTTTTAACTTATTGAATAATAAGCTTGTGTAAAAAAAAACTGTAGGTAATTAATTCGTCAGTTATATACTTTTCGATCTCGTGCAAAGACACGCGTCGGGTGGAGAAAATATGTGCCGAAAATTTTACGTTGGTATCCGAAGGGTGAAAGTTGCTTATTTCAGTCCCGAGACGGAGTTTGGCACCCGTAACGTAGTAAAGTCCGCTGATAGTTTATTTATTCAGGTTAACCAACAACTGTTTACACCAACACATTAACAGCTTATTATTATAATAGGGTACAGCCAGCCAGTATTTTAAATTTTCATCATTAAAAAAAATGCTGAAGCTGCAGTTGTCAGTTGAAAGCGATTATCCCTAGGGAGACCTACTTACCTACTTTCAGAGAATGAGTAATGAAAACAAATATACAATGTAGTGTTAGGGCAACTATTGGCCGCGACGCCCGTCGCGTGGCCTGTCCTTGAACGGGGTACAAGTTTCTTTAAACCAACTGTCCAATAACCACGCGTCAATATTCTAGGATGAAGTTCTAAACCTCATGGACAGAACAAACGAGATCCACCCAATATGGCGGCAGGTGTTCTCGCGACTTCTAGAGACATTGGTGAGCAAGTCAGCCGCGCCTGCCGACGTGTCGTTGTCGAAAGATGACCTCGAGCTGCTTCGATGCTATCGGCAGGACATCTCCGATACTGTGGTCAGTATTTTAAATTACAAAAAAAAACAGTGAGGAAACCGACATGTCCTAGAACCAAAAATCCGAAGAAATGGGTAAATACAAATCTCTGTGTTTAGATGTACTGCTACGGCGTGCTAGGTGAATGGTGTTGGACGACGGTAGAGGCCGCATTCACCGCGGCCACCACCGAGAGCGGGCGGGAGGCCGCACTGCACGTGTTCGCGGCCCTCGCGGACGCCGCGCCCTCGCAGAGGTCGCCGCCGCCGCTCGTGGCGCTCCTACATCATGCCTTGAATGTGGCACATACATCCACCAACAAAAGGATGCTAAATACGGCACTCGATTGTCTTGGTAAGTCGTTTTCTTCTGTGGTATTGGCATAAACCGCTCCGTTTCGTGGCGTCGCTTTTATTCGCTTGTTCTTTTGTTCTCACCACTCCTAGTACAGCGCATAGCTGAACGATCCGCTCGTAGAAAACCGCGCGCGTTATAGCTATGAGCGGCGTCTCGTGGCGTGCATGAAACATTGTAACCTTTAAGATGTGTTTCACCAGGTAGCTACGCATCGTGGGTGTCGTCAGTGAGTGAAGTTCGTGAGCTGGGCCCCGCGTGCGTGCGCGCAGCCGGCGCCGCGCTGCAGCGCTGCCCGCCCGCCGCCGCGCTGGCGCTGCGCAAGCTGGCCGCTGACTGCAGCGGACCAGCCGCTGCACTCGCACCCGACATCGTGCAGGCAGCACAGGTGACTACTTGAACATCGTCACGAGTAAGGCCATGTTCTATGGGACTTGCGAAATGTATATTATGCACTTTACCCCTATATCCAAACATTGGTAATGTAGACAATATACTAGTTATTATAACCATTTCTGTATTTATTGCAGACATTCCAAATCAACTCTGGTCGGTCGGACGCGTGGGTACGGCGCCAGCTGGTGGCGGCGGCGGGCGCAGCGCTGGCGGCGGCCGAGCTGGACGCTGCAGTCCCGCTGCTGCGACCGCTCGCTGAGATGCTGAGGGACGAGCTAGAGGCGCAGGTATGTAGGCAGCTCGAGTTTCCCCTCTCACCCACCCCCGCCCTTAAAATGTCAATACTTCCTAATATTCATCATTTCCATTAACGTAATCTGTATCTTGTCTTTCCGACATAAACCACATACTGATACCGACGATAGAATAATGCACATCCACTTTTACATAAAAGATGGCTAGTTTCGGCTTCGTTGTAATCTTTCACTGTTACACTTTTTTTCACTACTTAATGTTGACCACAAATACGTTCTCAGTCCGGCGACACGGCCCGCGCGTTGTTGGCGGCCGAGTGCTGCGCGTCCCTGCTGGGGTCGCTGGCGCCGTGCGGGGCGCTGGCGGCCGCACTGTTCCAAGTACTGGCGCCCGCACTGCCGGCATATGCCAGCAACCAGCCGCTTGTTGAGGTTTGTATCATCATTTCCTACCGAGTGCTGCGCGTCCCTGCTGGGGTCGCTGGCGCCGTGCGGGGCGCTGGCGGCCGCACTGTTCCAAGTACTGGCGCCCGCACTGCCGGCATATGCCAGCAACCAGCCGCTTGTTGAGGTTTGTATCATCATTTCCTACCGAGTGCTGCGCGTCCCTGCTGGGGTCGCTGGCGCCGTGCGGGGCGCTGGCGGCCGCACTGTTCCAAGTACTGGCGCCCGCACTGCCGGCATATGCCAGCAACCAGCCGCTTGTTGAGGTTTGTATCATCATTTCCTACCGAGTGCTGCGCGTCCCTGCTGGGGTCGCTGGCGCCGTGCGGGGCGCTGGCGGCCGCACTGTTCCAAGTACTGGCGCCCGCACTGCCGGCATATGCCAGCAACCAGCCGCTTGTTGAGGTTTGTATCATCATTTCCTACCGAGTGCTGCGCGTCCCTGCTGGGGTCGCTGGCGCCGTGCGGGGCGCTGGCGGCCGCACTGTTCCAAGTACTGGCGCCCGCACTGCCGGCATATGCCAGCAACCAGCCGCTTGTTGAGGTTTGTATCATCATTTCCTACCGAGTGCTGCGCGTCCCTGCTGGGGTCGCTGGCGCCGTGCGGGGCGCTGGCGGCCGCACTGTTCCAAGTACTGGCGCCCGCACTGCCGGCATATGCCAGCAACCAGCCGCTTGTTGAGGTTTGTATCATCATTTCCTACCGAGTGCTGCGCGTCCCTGCTGGGGTCGCTGGCGCCGTGCGGGGCGCTGGCGGCCGCACTGTTCCAAGTACTGGCGCCTGCACTGCCGGCATATGCCAGCAACCAGCCGCTTGTTGAGGTTTGTATCATCATTTCCTACCGAGTGCTGCGCGTCCCTGCTGGGGTCGCTGGCGCCGTGCGGGGCGCTGGCGGCCGCACTGTTCCAAGTACTGGCGCCCGCACTGCCGGCATATGCCAGCAACCAGCCGCTTGTTGAGGTTTGTATCATCATTTCCTACCGAGTGCTGCGCGTCCCTGCTGGGGTCGCTGGCGCCGTGCGGGGCGCTGGCGGCCGCACTGTTCCAAGTACTGGCGCCCGCACTGCCGGCATATGCCAGCAACCAGCCGCTTGTTGAGGTTTGTATCATCATTTCCTACCGAGTGCTGCGCGTCCCTGCTGGGGTCGCTGGCGCCGTGCGGGGCGCTGGCGGCCGCACTGTTCCAAGTACTGGCGCCCGCACTGCCGGCATATGCCAGCAACCAGCCGCTTGTTGAGGTTTGTATCATCATTTCCTACCGAGTGCTGCGCGTCCCTGCTGGGGTCGCTGGCGCCAGTATTATTTCACTCTTCCATAGTGTAAATACATTAATTTGGAGATATCTAAATTCTTCTAAGGTTTTCTTTCTTTCCACAGCCATTATTCCACATACTAAAGCAAACAGTATCGTCATTAATCGACGACTTGCTCCCATATGTGTCGGACATCGCGCAACTAATCGTCGCTGGGTTCAACACGTATCCGTGCCCCTCGGGATTAGACGTCGTCAAACTGGCAAGTTTTCCACATTATATTTTTATGCTTCGCCATATACTTAAATAGAAAAGAAAGAAAAAACGTTTTCTTTTTTATTCATTAACTGAGAGCCATGTGTCGCGTTTTACTTCAAATCATTCGAAAGAATGAAGGCGCCGCTAAGGCCGACTCATACTGGAACATTCCAGAACAATCTCGAAACATCTAGATAATAGTAGTTTTGTTGACCTCAAATACCATGACAGCTTAAAGCAAGAGTAGTTACACTGTGGGAACGAGATGACGCTAGACGACACTTGTATATCTTTGTCTCTTTTCCATAGTGAAACTACTTTCGCTATAAGACCTCATGTTAAGCTCCGCTGGGTATAATAATATGAGTTTAATACCCCAGGTGGTGCTAGCTCTAGGAGCTGAGTGGGCGGGTGCGCGTGCGCTGCTCCACGCGAGCGTGTCAGCCAGCATGCGGGCACTCGCACCCGACCCCGCAGCGAGGCCCGAGCTCACTGAGGGCCTGTACTTGTTACTGCAAGCCATCACCAAGAAGAAACCCCAGTTTTTGGACTGGCTAGACGATATATTGCCTGATTTAATGGATTTAGGTAAGAAGAAGAATAATATCATTTACTGCAAGTAATTTCGTGTCTGTTTCCTACTGGTCCTATTGGAAAATTATAAGGAAGCCCTAAATGCAGCAGACTGTCACGATGCCCTTTGACGTACCTGCGCCCCTGTACCGTTATTTGTTCCACTTGTTAGTACTTGTTTAGCGTGGGAAAATCATCAAATGTGTTCTCCCACCCTGGGTGGAGTCTGACAAGTCTGACAGTCCCTTCGACTGTCAGACTCGTACTAACTTAAATCCAGGGTGTTCTTTCTATAGCCCTTTACGTTCCAGGGGCACTGTTACCCCAAAACTTGGCACCTATTCGCTTAGTAAAGATCAAACATCTTCCTGCACCTTGGTTAACTAACGACTTAAAGGATGTTTTGCACAAGAAGGCGGCAGCAAAAGCCAGACTTAAACGCACTCCTAACGCCACTAACCGTGAAAAGTACGTCGCGATCCGCAATCGCAGCAATTTAGTTTGTAGGGATGCACAACGCCGCCACATTCATAATTCTGTTGAAAATGGTGATCCAGCAAAAGTCTGGAAATTTCTTAGGTCAATAGGAGTTGAAAAGTCACGCCAAGAGTCTATTCCAAAAGATGTAGATCTTGAACAACTTAATAAACATTTCTCTATCTCTTCTAATTTCAATGATGCTATTAAAGCCCAATCTCTAAATAATCTTTCATCTCTTCCTACTCCCGATTACTCTCCTTTCGTCTTTAATCAATTCTCGGCTTGTGATGTTAAGAAGAGCATTTTATCAATTACTTCAAATGCTGTTGGTAGTGACTGTGTCAGTCGTAGGATGATAATTCCTATCCTTGATGAAATCCTTCCTGCCATTGGCCATATCCTTAATTATTCCGTATCCTGTGGTGTTTTTCCTTCATCTTGGAAAGAAGCACAAATTACCCCTCTCCCTAAAAAGTGTAATCCTGTGTCTTTTGCTGATTTTCGTCCTATCTCCATATTACCGTTCCTATCCAAAGTCCTTGAACGCCTCATTCATAACCAGCTTAGTGCTTTCCTTTGCAAAAACAGTCTCCTTAATGATTTCCAATCCGGGTTTCGTCCAGGACACAGCACTACTACAGCCCTTGTTAACATTACTGATGATATTAGATCGGGCATGGAAAATGGAAATCTGACGGTACTCACTTTATTAGATTTTAGTAATGCTTTTAACACCGTCGATTTTGATATCCTACTCGGCATTCTCTGCTCTCTAAACATATCTCCAACGGTAATTGATTGGTTTCGTAGTTACCTGTGTGGCCGCCGACAACGTATTTGCATTGAAGGCTCGTCGTCTTCTTGGTGCGATACCTCTGCCGGCGTACCACAGGGGGGCGTTTTATCTCCACTACTTTTCGCTATATTTATAAATTCAATTTCTAATGATCTTCTTTCATCCTACCACCTATATGCTGACGACTTGCAAATATATTCACAAGCTCCCTTAGACGAATTGTCGGAGGCGGTAAATATGATAAATAAGGATTTAGCACGTATTTCCGGTTGGAGTACTGCCCATGGATTAAAAGTTAACCCGGCGAAGACTCAAGTCATTGTTGTTGGCAGCCCGAGATTGCGTTCGAGAATCAACTGGTTGCAGCTACCCCCAATTGTCTTTGAAGGTTCTGTTATTCCCTATAGTGACAAGGTTAAAGACCTAGGTATTTACATGGACAAAGACTCCTCTTGGGAACCACAGTTGCAAGAAGTTAGTCGCAAATTATTTGCATCTGCAGGATCTTTGCGAAGGTTACGTAATTTTCTTCCGACTGCCACTAAAACTGCTCTCGCTCAATCCCTCCTTCTCCCGATCCTTGATTATGCCGATGCCAGCTATCCAGATCTCACAGAAGCACAATTGAATAAGCTTGAGCGACTTCAAAACTTTTGTATAAGGTTCATATTTGGTTTGCGCAAATATGACCATATTTCAGAATTTCGCAATAAACTCAAGTGGTTACCTATCCGCCTTCGCCGAAATACACACGTTTTAACACTGCTTTTCAGCATTCTTTATAATCCCCTGACTCCCTTTTATCTCAAAGAGCGTTTTAAATTTCTACACGATGCACACTCTAGGACTTTGAGATCCTCAGAAAATTTGATGCTAATGATGCCTGCGCACTCCACAAAGTTTTATGACGATTCCTTCGCGGTCCAGGCTGTCCGTTTGTGGAATGCATTGCCATTATCAGTCAGACAAGCACAGTCGCTGATTTCTTTTAAAAAGTCAGTGATAAATCATTTTCTTTCGCTTTAATGTATATGTATTTATATATTGTATGTATTTGTATTTATATATTGTATGTATATGTATTTTATATTTTTGTGTCTATTGTATCTATAAGTAGGCATGTTGTTTGTTTAGGCGCATTGATTGTGCGTATATTTGCTGTGCACCATTAACTACCTTCTTTTTAAGTTATTTAAGTCCATTCAGAGGTTGTCTGGAAGATATCGCTGTCAGCGATAAGACCGCCGTTGTACCCTTAAGATTTACAATGTTCTTAAACGCTGTTTGTAATTTTGGTGTACAATAAAGTATACAGGGTGAATTTTTCAACTGGGCGTGGATGGCTACTTTCGAAACTATGAGGAATATTGAAAAACGTTGAAAGGAGTCTCGAGGCCGATTTTGACGAAAACTAAAACTGCATCATTGGATTTTAGAAAAATCAAAAATCCTGGTCAGGAATCGAACCCGCTGATATTGGAAAAAAAATCACACCCTGTATTATTACACCGTTCGATAGTGTTGCTAATAACGATCAAATTCTGGGAAGTAATCATATACGGCAAACTTAAGTAAATGGCTGATTTTTATGAAATTGCTATTTTTCCATCTTACGTTACATCTACTGAGCCATAATTTATTCAAAATTATAAAATTTCATTGTTTTCAATGCCTCACTGGATTTGACGTTTCAACAATCCCACTGTACTTAGCAATACGACATTATTGAGTTGAACTAAAAATAGCATTATTTTAAAGAAGAAATGGTAACTTATGTTTCAAATACAGTCTTTGCCTTGAAGATTAATCAGTTTTTTTGTTATTATACGTTTTCCTTAAGTTTGCCGTATATGATTACTTCCCAGAATTTGGTCCTTATTAGTAACACTATCGAACGGTGTAATAATACAGGGTGTGATTTTTTTTCCAAAATCAGCGGGTTCGATTCCTGGCCAGGATTTTTGATTTTTCTAAAATCCGATGATGCAGTTTTAGTTTTCGTCAAAATCGGCCTCGAGACTCCTTTCAACGTTTTTCGATATTCCTCATAGTTTCGAAAGTAGCCATCCACGCCCAGTTGAAAAATTCACCCTGTATAATAAATAAATAAATAAATTTAAAAATGTAATTATTTTCAAAGGTAACTTGCGCTTGCGACTAGAGACAGATGACCTCTTCTAGATTCCGCAACCAATGTACAAGCTATGTGCGCCATACGTCCGTCATGACAATAGATTATAGCACGTCAGTTTTACGCCCTTTATTGTTAACTTGTGGATGTGACTTAACACGTACGTTGTTCCTCAGCGTGTGCGTGCGTGCGAGTGTGGGAGATGGGTGGCGCACGCGCAGCCTGTGGCTTCCTGTCGGCGCTGGCCACGCAGCGCCCGCAGCGCCTGCAGGCACGGGCGCCCACGCTCACCCTCGCCGCCATGTCTTGTATAGGTAACTATTACTTGCGCGTGCTTCCTGTCGGCGCTGGCCACGCAGCGCCCGCAGCGCCTGCAGGCACGGGCGCCCACGCTCACCCTCGCCGCCATGTCTTGTATAGGTAACTATTACTTGCGCGTGCTTCCTGTCGGCGCTGGCCACGCAGCGCCCGCAGCGCCTGCAGGCACGGGCGCCCACGCTCACCCTCGCCGCCATGTCTTGTATAGGTAACTATTACTTGCGCGTGCGTCCTGTCGGCGCTAGCCACGCAGCGCCAGGCAGCACGTCAGGCAGCCTGCAGGCACGGGCGCCCACGCTCACCGTCAACTAATACAATTTGTCACAAATCAGGTGGAGGCACACCTCGCAACCAGATAGAGCCGATAGCGGACCTGCTCCTGTCCCTGAACCGCGCGGCGTGGCGCGGCGCGGACCTGGGCGGCTGGCTGCGGCCCGCGCTGGCCACACCCGGCTTCCCCAGCGTGCACGCCACTGACCCACACAAGCAGAAGTTCATACAATCAGTTGTCAAGTAAGTACTATTTACAGAATAGAACATCAAGGTATATACCCACAAGTAACTGTTTTTCAAATTTCTTTAATGGATTTTCTACTTCATTGCAATACGAAACGGACCATCTAATGAAAGATTGTAAACACTCTATACAAGCACTTTACATCCAGAGTGATAATTTTAATTTAGACAACAGGAACCAAACTGAAATACAAGAAAACTTTAGCTACGAAGGCGCTTGCAACAAATATTTTATTGCAATAAAGTATGAATTAGAACAACTGACACGCGTTCTTGGAAGTTGTTACAACTAAATAACGACTTCTCGACCCCTTTTTTCAACTGACTTCGAAAAGGATAAGTTTCTTCTTATTTTATTATTACAAGTAAAACCCATTTATTTTTTGTTATCAGGGAGAAGACAAGTAAGAGACGGATACTAGAGGCGGTGCAAGAGTTCTCATTAGTTTGTCGCGGCCTCGTGGACACAGAATACGCGAGACAAACCATTGCATCCAAGCAATTAGTGGCGTGAACACTATTAGAAGTCAGGGAAATTAATTGCTTAGCGACTACGTTTACCGACTTTATAAGCATATCATCATCATCATCCAAAGCCCGTCTTCACTGCTGGGTATAGGCGGAGCTTGGCACAAGCAAAGAGTTTGTTTGTGCCAAGCTCCACGGTCTTGCGCCAACCTCAACCAGCGCCCTTACCACGAGTTGTTAACGCGATCCAGTTTAGGCTGTGGAAAAGAGATAGCTATACCTACAAGTCGCCTAGTGCCATCTCTTTTCTACATCCTAAAGACTCACGCTTTAAGAGTTCACGGTAGGCCAGCAGGATACCGTACAGTTGTCCTGCCCTATTTCAGTCCCTTAAGCATATAGACCATCATTATATCACCCGCAGCACGGCCACTGCTGAACATAGACCTCTCTCATAGATTTCGAATAGGACCGCTTGAAAGTGGCTGGCATCCAAGATCCTCTAGTCTATACAAACTTGTCATGAATTTTCCAACTAAATGTGCATGACCAAATCTGAAACTAAGTTCTCAGAATTTGATCCTTATCAGCAACACTATCTATTAGTGTAGTTATTTTATAAAAATCGATATGCTCGATTCCTGACGTTTGTTTGTGAAGTTTATTTATTGTTCTCATCAAAGTCAGGCCCGAGACTCCTTTTGAGTATTTTTAGCTAATCCTCATAGTTTCAGATTTAGCCATCCACGTTCAGTTGAAAAATTTCTCCTGTCTATAATACACTTGCGAGCAAAAGTATGGAATCACTTACTTGGAATTGATCCGGGATAGCTCCTTAAATATTGGAGGGCAAGCAGAAGAAAGGTTGTTGATATTATACTGCCACTCCCAGTTACAAGACATAATAACTGTGAAAGCGCTGTAGTTGCATAACAATTAGTTTCCCTGAAGATTGACGGTGGAAGGGGGCATCGAGGCACACAGAAATCTGCTTGACATTTACAACATCTGTTGAACACTTGTCTAAAAAAGTGTGACTGCAAAACGGACCTTATTTTAACGTCATAATCTGACATTTTTTTAAACAAGTGTTCAACAGACGTTTAGAAGTTTTTGTGGTTTTTGTTTTATTTTTTTAATTACCGATGAAATACCACCTCTTAGCCACCTGCGGGGCTACAACGATCAATTTAAGCAATTCTTCTAAAAGTGATTCACTTTGCGAATTCATGAAAAATAATTCATTCTTCTATTTATGAAATGGCTGCATTTTCCATCCGCACTTCTATTTATGAAATCGCTGAATTTTGCATCCGCACATAGACTTATAGCATGGACTGAGCATTAATCATCAGCCTATTAATGTTTCCACAGCTGGGACACAGACCTCCTCTCTCTGAGTGAGTAAAGGAATTAAAAATATTTTTCATGGTATGGTTTAGTTCATGCTATAAATATGTCTATATTTTGTGGACCACGATTCCCCAAAGTTGTTAAACAGATGGAATTGAATAATGAATTGTAATTTTTTTATATGATATTGCTAAAATGGCCTTTTTAAGCCCACAGGTTCGGAATAATGTACCTAATAAACAAGTGGTAAACGTGCCTCATTGTCCCTTCCATCCTTTTAACTACAATGTTCTCAAAACCTCGCTTCCTATTAGGAATACCTAGTAGACGTGTTACTGAGTTACGCTTACAATAGTATCGTTCATTTACCTCACGAAGCGCAGCTGATAGGTGAAAGTGATCGCCTACATTAAAGCCAAATCTCTCCTGCGCCAAAATTTGGAAAACACGTTCGTCTCAATAAACATTTTATGATGGGCCACACCTCCTCTATGTTAGTTAATAACAATGTTTTGTATAATGTAAAATACGAAACAGAGGCCTTATCACAAGATTTGAGTATTTTATTTACAGCGAACTTGAAGTATTTACTGCGTTAATTGTATAGCGCCTCTAGTATGCGAAGAAGGAACGAATTTTTTTTCCTTGAAATTAATGAGATTACACTTAACTATAAAAGGACATTTTTAACGGTTTTGTTGTTTTTATGGACCTTCTTCCGTTGTGCGTTACAGTTCGGCATCGCGCGACGCTAGCTTGATGTGTCCCTAACGTGTTTACTAAGAAAATAAATGTAAGTCGTTACACTTACGCCGACGCTTAGCGGGACGCCTCGCATGTATTTTCATAGTAAGCCCGCTAAGGACACGCCACGCTAGCGTCGCGCCTTTGAATCTGTGTTTTTATATTGGCGCAGTCCGTTTGGGAACACCAAAAACAATATGCACAAATGTCATTTCAGTACAACACGATAGCAAATAGTTAGTAGAATTTGACGATTCGTGCGCTAAATGAACTGTACCTACGTGTATCTTTGTTGTTTTTATATCGCTTTAGGTCACTCGACGAAAAATGCAGTTGAAAATATTACATAAAGTATCATGAATTTTATTATATTCTGTAAAAATGACATTGTAAATAATTCATTAAATTGTGATATCATCTGTATATACCCGTAATGATGTCGTTATAGAGATCTAAAATAAAACTACCAATAATTTACTTTTTGTCTTTATTTTAATTTAAAATAGTAAATATAGAACACTATTGGGTAATATTTAAACTTAGGAGTACATAATGATTTATAAATAAATTAAGTTTAAACGTATACTATCAGATTATTAAATGTATAGATCAAAACATAACATGAAAATGCTTTTTAACAATGATTTAGTAGAGATTAGAGCAGTACCGGTACATGAAGTTAGTGAATGAATAACCTATACTTACATGACTATGGTTGCCAGATTAAAAAATGTTAAAAGGCGGATAGTTCTGTTACCTTAGCCGGACATTTCTCACTATCCGAGTTTTATTTTTGTATACGAAAAATGTTGTCATGGAAAAGTGCACGTAAGGATATTTTTTTATTTAAAAACACGACTGTTAATTTGTACCAGTCAAGGTATAAAAAGCCGAAACCGTCCGGCTAAGTAGTAAAGTCTGGCAACCCTATTAACATGACTAATATTATTATTAGAACCAGATGAATACCAACACTGAGCAATCTACAACAAATGTTTTAAATTCTAACTATTTTTATGCGTTGTGTTAGAAGATATGCAATAACTACTGGTGTTAAATAAAGCTAGTATTGCTCCGTGGTGGAAAAAGGAAGGCTTTATTAGACCTGCGTCTCTTTCTCGCACGGACAAAAATGGTTTCTGTTATAATAAGAACACGCTATCCGGAGATTGAGAAGTACGGTTTCCATGTAGCCCACAAAATTGTAAAAAAAAATACAGAATGGTTAATTTAAGCCGGATAATATATGGAAATTAGAATGTCTTGAATATAATCAATGTTGGTTTCATTGATTTAAAAAAGTGAGTTATGCATAAAAACAGTCCCCAAGTTTTTTAAAACAACCCTATGGAATTCCATATCTCCAAATTTTCCCACTTAAAGTAATCATTCCGCATCTATATTCGAGACCTGTGTCGCTTATCACGCAATAATCACAATATTTGTAACGAACACTCGATAAACGTCATTAATAAAATAACCTAGGTCTATGTAAGGTCACGTAATCCTTACCATACGTTGTTCACACATTTATCCAATTCAGCTTGATTACAGATAATATACATTTGAGTAAATAAGCCGTTCGGCTCGTTTAGTGCCGAGCCAACTCGAACACGATTTTAGGGATGATTGAACGGAATTTAGTGTAATAAAATAATACCGAAGTGTGTTACAGGTCGGCTTTGTTGTGATCACAGAAACAAATGTCGGCCTTCCTGAACAAGTGTGAAATGCCCCTTACACATAAATTGCCCATTGGCAAGATTACTATATTATTGAATCCACATAATTATTAAATTCGAAAGCTCCATTAGGAGTTTCATAATTATTATACAATCACAGTTTAATCTCATAACAGTGTATTCAACAGACAACTAACTGCACACATCACCTTGCTATGGAATCAGTTGTATGTGGCATGGCAGTGATTCGTGCAATGTTCTACAGTTCACAAAGTGGGAAATGGCAAACAATTAACAAAACGGTGAAACGAAAATTGTGATGTGATAAGATTGAGATATGCAAATACCGAGTTAATTTTTCACTTTAAACCATTCTTATAGACACACGCGATCGACAAGGGTATGCAATTTTGAAATACTGGAAGCACAATTCTTTTATTTTCATTTTTGTTTCGAAAGAAGCATTCCCTTGCGCGGTACTACTAAACTGTGAAAAATCCCCCTTTTCGTTCCATTATCTAAGGTTCAATATAATAATTCAATATATAAGGTTCCGCGTTCCGTGCTAGCGGAAGCGGCGAGCATTGGATTGACGTGGAGCGAGGTGAAGCGTGAAACTCAAGACAGATCGCGATGGAGGACATCTGTGGACGCCCTCTGCCCCATCTAGGGGTCATAGGATCTTAAGTCAAGTAAGTAAGTCATAAGGTTCCGCTGAAAGGAAGCAAAACACCGAAAGCTTGCAAAGCACAATGAACTTTATGCTGATTGTGTATGATAGTTAAAATATCGAATCTAGTTTATACAATTTATAAAGATCATTATCCTTTGTAAAATTTCATTACAAAAGTTCGCTTCCATTCCATAGCAATGAAAATTGAGATTATACATAACGTTTGCACGCAGCGTTGTCTGTTGAATATACTCACGTGATTTAAGAATCGGAATCATCTTTAGATTCTTGCCCGCTGCTACTTTGACATTTGCCGATCTCGACATCGAAATCTAAGAACTTGTCAGGTTCGCAGTGCCTGTTCTTGAAGCGAAGGAAGTTTAGGGCTTGGTCCAGGGTAAGATGGAAGCAATCTTGGCGACTGACGTTCAGAGATGAACTCTCAAGGTCACTGTGGGTGGCTCTGGCGTATTTCAGGCTTCTAGAGTTATGCTGGCCTTCTACGGTGACCTAATTTTAATAAAAAGGAAATTATTTAATTAGTACAGCTTCAAAGATATTCTACGAAAAGGAAACAATCGAACCGCGGGCACGATATGAAACTGTGACCTCCGGATTCAGTATATCCAATGCTCTTTCGAGGTTCCTGCCTACTGCTTCGAATTGTTCAATCCCTTTCTATCTATAGACCAACGCTTTAATGAGTTCTCGTGGGCTACAAGAGCGCGGAGGTAGAACTGAGAGAGGACTCGAAGCGGTCTATAATACGGTATACCTTGGTACCAACAGAAAACTATTCGAAAAGAGATCTAAAAATGTAATTTATGCATCGCGCATTGCCAATTATTTGGTATCGTGGCATTTTGTATTGAAAGGTGTAGTTGGTAGGAATGCATGCAATCTACACCATTGTTGAACATTTTCATTTTTGACGCGTCGTTGGCTGCTCACCAAGTTTTTTAGTGAATTTCTCTTCATTATTCAGTAGTGCTGATGAAAACAATATAGGGTAAAGTACCCAACTGCTGACCTCCCCACCAACTATTGACCGCTAAACAGTTTTTATCAAAAATAATAATAAATCTTCTTGCAGTGCTGCATAAAGAATACAGAAAATGATAAATAATTTATCTTGTAATATATCGGCGTCACAGAAAATTTAAATAAAGCGATATTGCGTCCGTAAACCTATGATAATAAAATACCCTGCTAAAATCATCAAGAAATTTAACAATTTGCTAAGCTGAAGGTTGTTTTCAATGTCATTTTAATTCAGTTTTACACGATAGATTCCGTAGAGTTTGGTATTTTTTCGTTATCTATGAGAGACATAATGCTTTTTCATATGATTTTCAAGTTTTAATGAGCCTTAACTAGTTAAAATGATGGGGTTAATATGTGGTACACTCAAATGTATGAATAACCATTTATTTGACACGACATGTCAATAGCTGGTAATGAACCATATGTATGAATATACCAGTTACTAACACCACGGTTTATACGTATAGTTCATTTTAATGGTGAGGTAGCTTAACTTTAATGCATCTGTATTATGCCCATGGGTGTTGGCACCCCTAAAGGTGTGTATCTGCATACTCACAAACATAAAAAAATACCTAAGCACCTAGCTTAATTTGAGCGAGGTACTTAAATTTTCGGTCTACTGTCACATTCTGGATCCTCCTGATTATTTTAAACTTACTACAATTATAGGAAAAGTGAACGATTTTGATACAATTTAGCAAGCGGATAATATAAAAACCTTGTTAGGTGGGTGTACCTGGACGCAGGATACTTTTTATGTCGGTATATGATCCCGTGGGACAATTGCCGAACATAACACGGGCAATGCCTCAGTCATAAGTTGGTTTAGAGCATTAAATTATGACAAAAGTTACTCTAACCTGCATGTTTCAACAAACTAACTTAAATCATATCCAAGGCAAAGTGTTAGGTAGTTTTTAATTTGTGTCTATGTTCTCTTCATTTGTGAGGATCTTCTACATAAGTTGAAAAAGTTAAAAGAGTCTTATGTAATTGGGAAAATATTAATTCAAACTTTTTTAAACTCACTTTGAAGAGTTAAAGCCGTATTCTTTCAATTTGTTTTGCCGGCGAGCATTTTTAATCTGTTGCATAATACAGATAAATGAAATGACTACTAATAAAGAGGAAAAAATTGACAAAAAGTGATAAAACTGCAACAAAACTTCAAAAATAAGTGCAAGAATATTATAGGCCGCGTTTGAAGACTGTAGACCAAAATTGTGTGAAAAAATAAAATGAGAAGGGCAATAAGACTACTTTTGTTTGTTTTTTATCAAATAAACCTCGTATCACAGTCCTAATTAATAATATTTGAGTTTATTCTTATACTACAGGAGGTCAAAAATTGGTCATTTGCATGATGAAAATTTGGTACAGGAATGTTGATAACTGGTCAAATAGCCTGTTTTTGCTAAACTCGAGAAAAAAAACACTTTTTACCTTTGTATGACTGTTTATATTGTTTTAGTTACATTCTCCAATGTTTATTTTATCTTCCAAAAACATTCATTTCCACTTGCAACTCATGCATTAGTTTATTTTGCGAAAGAAGCAAGGAAAACCGCCTAAAGGGTCAATAATTGGGTGTTTTACCCTACTTTAAGTAAGTCTTTTGGGAAGGAAACTCCCAGTAAGACAGATCAATAAAACTTTTTTAACAGCTCGTATTTCCAACGTACCTCATAAGTGTAATGTTTCGCCTTGCGCTTAGGCCCGATGTAGGCGACGTACACGATGACCCCCCACGTACGTATGTCGACATCCACCCGCAGGTGGAAGTACTCGTCCAGCGCCATGATCAGCCAGGTGTCATGCTGCTCCGAGTTCACCTTCATCGAGAACTTATGCTTTCGTCCGATCTTCACAATCGGGAGGTGTTTACACTGAAATATGGTGTTTTTTGCAAAAAAATCTGTCTAATCATTTGAAATTGAATATTACTGATTTTCCTAGGTAGAAATTGTTATAAACAGTTTGCAGGCCTTATTTTTTGTCATATTACTAAATTTTATTGATGTCCAGGAGTGGACTAACATACTACATTATCCCCTGGATGGAAGATTCAGAAGAAGCGTCCCTATTGCTGTTCCAGTAAGTTCTCAGAGGCAGGCCATTCAGAGCATTTCTTGTTATGTACACTTGTGGGATTAAACCTTTTGATATAGTCTACTATATTTATTTTAAGTTCCAATCGCGTCTAATCAATGGTCCTACGAGCCGGATCAAGCCAACCAGTCCCAATCGAGCGTAATGAGCCCCTAGTAGAGCATGTCACCTGGAAGTGATGCGCCAGCTCGTGGTGCGCGAGCGGCGGGTGTCGCGCGCAGGGCGGCGCGGGGCAGTGGTAGCGGCGCGCGCCGCAGGACGCCTCGTGCGGCGCGCGCCGGCGCAGGCGCACCTCGCGCCCGCAGCCGTGGCGGCACGGGTAGCGCAGCATCTCCGCCACCTGCGAACAGAGAAACTGCTACTGATGTGCTTGTATGTCCGACCACGCGGTATTACACGCGATTAAGGCCGGAATTGTTTTTTTTTAAGGTTAGTTATTAATAAGATCAAAGCGTTATTGTTCAAGATCATATCCATTACCAAAAGTATAGATTTTAATGAAAGCCTTGTTCATTCTAGTCACATAATAAATACATACCCCTTCCATAGCCCTGTTGCGCACTGAGGAGAAAGTAGTGCGACACACGGGGCAGGACGCCAGTCGCGTGCGACAGCGACTGCACACCAGATGGCCGCGTCGACACTGCGAGATGGGCGGCTCCATCCATTCTAAGCAAACCGGGCACTCCAGTAAACGCAGTAGACTCTGTAGTAAACGGACAAATGTCAACAACACTCCACAATAATGATAAATATGACAATATTAAGGGTCCCCACACACGGACCACTGGCCACAACCACAAAACGCCGCCACCGGCATATTTCTTCGGCATACATTTTATATTGACTCGCCGCACACGGTTGACCCCGATGGCCGCCACACGCTAGCCGCTTCTAGCTTCTCGTGGCAGCGTTTGTGGCTGTCGCGAGTGGCTCATGTGCGGCGACACTAACAGAATTTGTAAAGCCGGCTCTACACTCGCGTGTGACGTGGCGCCGTGAATAACGCAGTGATTCGCGCGCAACTGTATCCCTCCACACTTGCAAAGCTTCAGCTTTGTTGGATGCGTTCGCGCCGTAAAGGGTTTACCCTTTGTCGTAACAGATTTTGTAATGAAACGTCTGTCAGTGTCCGGAGTAAACAGTTTTCTGTAACCTTTAGGTATGCGTCGGTAGCAGAGTTGACAATGAATTAAACTTAAAATCTAAAAAAGCTTTATATGATAACACAGAAAAAATACTCATGGTGTAATCAGGGATTATAAGTAATAAATCATACAATTTTATTATTAAAAATCTTAATTTGATCGAACTTGATAGTGCAATATGAAAAATTGTAAAAAAAAACTCACTTGATTGAACTCTTGGACAGAATATGGCTCTGCATTTTCATCGGTTGCTGAAATATTGAGAATAAAAAAAACATTAGTATAGGTACGATTTACACAAATCGTTGACATTATTACTTTATGCTATCTGTATAGTACTCGAGTGTTAAACAAGGGTTAACGTGATCTTTTGGCGATGATGAAATAAACCTTTGAGAAATTGAGAAAACCACGTTAGTTCCAATTATTAACCACGGGCCAAAAGATTGTCTTTATTATTATAAAGCCTTGTATTTATTGATCTTTTTTGATATTTATTGTAATGGTTTTTTTTTACATTCCAACTTACTTTCCCGTTTCCTCTTAATGCCGTGGAAGGGAGATTGTTGCTGCAAAGTTTCAGCATTCTCATCAGAATTTGTGGCTACCTGCAAACAAAGCTGTACCTTAGGATAAGGATATACATGAAGTGTTAAATATTGTTCATAAGTACGAGACAGTTATTTACTTATAAACAATTGATTGGTCTAATCTATCTTTGATGTTTTTATTATTATTATTTATTTGTCAGACTGTTTTCCACACGAGATTGTCTATTACAAATCCCGGGAAGATCCATGCTATTATCAACATTTCGATGCAAGTACTAAAATAACGCTACCTAATACCGACCTCTAGTTATTAAGCTTGAATATTTACTTCGTGAACATTCGCTATATTAACAGATACGTACGACATTGCTTTCATTGGCGGCAGTGGGTTCCGTAGCGTCGGTCTCGACGTCCGCCGCGGGAGCTGCGTCGGGTTCATCCGGGGCGTCCACCTCCATCACCTCTTCTTCTAGAGATATCGCCCCGGCTGAAGCATCATGGGTTGGCGCTAAAAATGTATCGGTTGATAAGTAATTTCCGAATAAATTAACGTAGGTGTTAGGGCTTTGTTTACACTATTTTTCCGTGATTTTTGCGGACCAGCGGCCGTATTATGGCGTCTTAAGAACGCGTATTCTGAAAGTCGGCAACGTTTTCTCATTAATTTTGCAAAACTGTATGAAAATAAGAAATATGGCTCTGCAGTGCACTAAAAACGATTAGGGAATGCAATATTAATATCGTAACTCCGAATATAAAGTTTTAGACGTAAAAAAAGCATTTGGAAACTTTTCAAATGCCTTTCACACACCTGAATCGGTTACAGCATCAAATTCAGTGTTTTAATTGCATTCCTATATTATATAATTACTATTATTAATTTTCTAGTGCACTACAGAGCCATATTTCTTATTTCCATACAGTAACAAATTAATTAAATCCAGTAAGTATTTGACAGGTATTAGCGACGTTGCCAACTTTATGGTTACGCGCCCCTAAAGCCAGAGTAGTTCTAGAGAGAGAACGAGGTGGCGCTAGAAGAATTGTATAGCTCTGTCTCGGCCGCAGAACGGTTAGAAAACCAACAGCTGTACAATTTATTTTATACTAGGTTTTGCCCGCTGCTCGACTCTTATTGACAGTATCGTGATGTTATATAGCCTATAGCTTTCCTTGATAAATAGACAATCCATAACAAAAATAAAACTCAATTTGTTTGTAGTTCCTGAGATAGCGCGTTGCATACAAAGCGTTCAGATTATGGTTCAAAGATTTATTTCTGATTTTGAAGTTTCTAATTAACTTACTCTCATTATTTTCATCTTCATTGTCCGCATTGTTGTCATCAGTCTGTTCAGCAGCTGGTGGAGCATCCGGCACAGCCTCCACATCTGAATCAAATATCCGTGTTACAAGACTTGGAGTCTGCTTTAGCATTTTGAACTTTATGCCAATTACGGTAAACTAATAAACCAGTATCATGTGTATCAACGCGAAACAGGACGGATCTTTGCATACCCACGCGCGAAGTTCGGCCTTCGAAATTCGTTTACGTCATGCAGTAAACACAAAAAAGAACTTTTATTCTTCAGTGAATCATGTTCATACTCCTATCAGCAATTGGCAGTGAGTCAATGAGAATTTCATGCCAATATAAGTCTTATTTAATAGATTTTAAGGGTTATTTGAGGCAATTTCGAAGTCTAGTCTGAAAATATTTGCTGTGCCTTTTTTTATAGCCAATAATGTGTCCAGCTCCTGGATAAAACCTTCTCTTCCACGCTGCCTTGTTCAACTTCAAGGCAAACCTCCTTGCGAACATTATTAGATCGTATCACCATAATTATGTACCGGTTGACATCGACGGGTGATGCCCTCCTCTGATCAAAACAGTGACAGTTAAACGCCGGTTGACGGCCTGTTAACTTACCTTCGTCAGACTGGTCCACGCTGACGTAGTGATGCGGGTCTGGAGCTGGCGGGCTGGTGTCGATGTCGGCTGCAGGAGCCGCGCGCGCCGCGGCCCGGTAGCGGGCGCTGGACGACGGCTGGGGCTCCGGCACTGGGAGGACATCAGGCGGGTTGCCTAAGGGTGGATAAGAAATATAAATTTTATTATTATCACCGGAAAAAACATGTAGAAGAAATAAATACAAATACAAATCTTTATTATTGCATAAACACAAATACAAATAAGACAACCATACAAAGTACTACAACTAGTACTAGTAAATACAAATAAATGCATGCATGATAAATGTTTCTTTGAAAGATAAATACGATAAATTGGGGCCCAGCAGTCCGAAGATGGTCTGACGACACAAGGGCCATAGCGAGTGCGGTTGCGGTTGGTTAAATGGAAACAGATGGAGGAGGCCTTTGCCAAAGGTCAAACAGACAAAAAGGCGTTGTTAACCAATTAACTCAAAAAATAAATAAAATAAAGCAATAACTGCCTCCAACACATACCATTTCTCGTAAATCCAGGAGGTAGAGAGCATCGACCTGGGTGCGACCGGCTGCAACAGTTGTTGTAAGTCCTGGGCCGAGCGTTTGAGGCGGCAGACAACGACGGCGTGAACAGAGAGCTCCGAGAGGAACCACCACTGCTTGCGCCACCTGGTGGACACAATCAACTTGGTTTAAGGGAGACATGACAAAAAAACGGACATATACAAGCGGTCCTAGAAGGTTGGATCAAGGGCCTGATTCAGAAGGCTTCCTGTAACTGGAACCCTAACCACCGGTACCTTGGATGTTTAAAAGTTTTTATAATTGCTATTCTTGGAAATATTAGAAATAACAAGATATTATGTTTTTAAATGAATAATGTTAAAAATAATAAGGTTACTAACGTCTGGAGGTCGTCGGCTGCATGCTGCTGCTCTGTCTGCACTGAGTTAAGTTGTGAAGGTTGCGCGTCAATTTTTTGAAAGCCAATAGCCGCTGTATGTCCGCTGTGCCCGTGCGCTCGTGGCGACGTGGCTCGCGCATCTCGGGCCGCGCGGGGATGGCTGACCGTGTCACGTACGTAAGAGGCATGTCGCAGATCCTGGATCTGAGGGAATAAGGCTTTTAAGATTCAACCGCTTGTAACATGGGAGTGCTTATAAATATTAAAACGCATATACACAAACAGCCATACCCGGAACAACTACGTGTAGGCCTTACGAGAATTAGTTCGCTCAAATACTTAACAGACAGCCAATCGTGTCGACTGACCAATGAAATTTATGAATCTTTGTAATATTACGTTATTAAAAGCTCCTAAGATACAAGAGAAGTTGCTAGTGTGGGCTAGACATTCCCTTCTTTCTTACCCTTTTTAGTTGAGATATTGAAAAAAAATTATCATGTTATCGGCGTCTGAAAATCCGCCAATGCATGTTAGCAATAACAGATCCATGTAGACAACGTCACGGGACGTTCCATTATTGTTGTATGCGAGATAATCGCGGAGAAACATAAATACGTACAAACTTACAGGTCGATCTGAGAACCCACTTTTTTTCGAAGTCGGTTAAAAATCGAAGTGAACATTACCGTGTGACTCCAACGTTGTTTGGTCTTGGAGTGTTATTGATAATCGACCAGAACAGAGCGCGGTCCATCTTAGCCTGTTGCCTCCTCACTGTGGCCGGTGAGGTCGCTTGCGATTGTTGCGCTCCTCCTGGTACCAGCAAAAACGATTTACATGAATACTAGTATGAAATAAGTATTGCATGCTACAAGGGAAATGTCTAAAACTACATTGATATAGAAGTGAGCGATCCTCGGTGAACAAATCTCGGCAAACTTTTACTTTTTATATGTACTAATCTAGAATTATTTGCCTTACGGCACGTTCACAACCTTGTCGCTGTGAGCGATGAATTTCCCCGGGGCAGCGAGAGGTAGGATCAAATGTATGGAAATGTTTGAAACACGCGACGAGGCGCCGGTAGTGGTGAATTCGCGTTCTTACAAAGTAACTAATGTCTTGTTCCGTTATCGCGCCGTGTGTCGCATCACTCACCGTTTAGACCAAATTAGTGAACGAGCCGTAATATTGAAACATTTGAGCTTCGATTTTTATAACACCTTGAGCAGTATACAAATACATGAATTTAAATTATATTAACATGCACAATATGAAAAATGTTAGTTACAAAAAAGGGCTTTTATATGTACGTCGTTTGTAAATTATCAGCTCTGTAAATACCCACCCCCGCTAACTGGTCGAACAGGCTGGCTCCAACTCGATTCCCTCCACCACGGTTCATCTATGTACAGATGTTCAATCAAATAAACGATGAATATAATTCATCAAAACATTATTCGTTTTACTATTACTACACAGACGTTTTTAAAGTATAATATGAGCGGGGCTGTGAAGTCGGCGGTGTGGCTGGATTATATGTATAATATAATAAAATGGAACTGTTCTCGAAAGCAGCGGGGCGGGAGCGGTCGAAAAGTGGTGCAGTCCAGTCCAGTGGCCTCTCCCCCGTGCCTTTTCATTGTTAACGCACATCTTCTTTTGCAGAATGATTCCGATGAATTAATTGATAAAATTCCTAATATCATATCAATCATTTGAATAAAAACTTTTGTTGATCAAACATTTCGTTCGCGAACAAAAACAAATTTCTTAACGACACAACACCTCGGCGCGCTGGTTTGGAGAACGAGACTGCGTTGCCCACACTGCCACTCCGCTCACCGTAAATTCGATACAGAGGTCGAAAATTAAACAGCCTTTTCATAAAAAATCAAATACAGCAAAAGTTGTCAACACACAAGTAGACTGTGCTCTGCCAAAATAAACTAACCCTCATTCTCTTTTTATTGCTTCTTACGGCTTACGAATCATGCAAATTGTATGAACTTCTGCCATAGAAAATGTTAGAAACTTTTTCTTCCCACACTAAGAAATTATTCTCAAATTTTACAGGGAAAAGGTATATAAAAATGGTAAACTTCTTTCAATTTCATTTTTAGACACAAGTCAACCTGTGTGTGTGAAGTGTGCCAAAAAGGTTAGTATCCAACTGAATTTCTGTTCAGTTTTAACAGTTTGAAGTGATGAAAATGTTCTCCAATCCAATTGAATATCAGGTTAATTATATTTTTTGTGATAAATGAAAATATTCTAAATAAATGTTTTTTCGTGATTGAATCCGAAATGAAGACATCCATGGACGAACTAAAGTCACCAATATAGGCCACTGCAATTAGCAAGCAATGGGTCATGAATTGTCTTTGACAATTCAAAAGTGGCTAAAATTGGCCTGCTTGAAATAAATGCTTTGATTTTGATTATGTCATTAACCAATAAATATTAGTAGTTTATAAAAGCACATAAAGTAATAAATTATTATGTCACATTCCATCATAAATTCATATTAATTTAATCATGGAAATCTACACCTTTTACAAAATTATGTATCATGAAAATATTATTATAATAAATATTATATGTTTTAATGACAATGATTATAAAAAATGTGGATTTCCACATAATGCAATTAAAAAATTGCAGATTATTCATAAAAATAGAAATGAAATCACTAAAGCAAAGATAATTTCAGTAGTTTATTTACCAAGAGTAGATGTGCTGCCAGCATTCCCACTGCTTGTACTTGGCATATCAGGTACACTGGGTCGAGTTTCATCTGATTGCCTCCTCAGTACTGGTGGAGGTTGTGTAGTGTTATTTTCTTCTTCATCTACAAATAAATTTTAAACTGGGTATTAATGTTTTTTATTACAAAACTTTAATTTGAGGAATAAAAATACCGATTTGACATATTTTCTATGATTGAGCTGTCACCACCATTTCAATTCCTCAGATAAACATTATCTGACTATTGAAAAATCATCCCTAAATGCATTAGAGTTAGAAACAACAACGGGTGTTCCTCAATGGGTCCAGAATTTTTAATTAAATTAATGAAACTTGCTCTTAGTTAAAAATCCTTTGAAGATGGTATTAAAACAATGTTAGAATGTCATAATCTGCTCATTGCGTCACAGATTGCTTATTTATATTGTTTAGTTTAATTTTTATTATTAAAGGAAGTGACCCTTCACTTTATTTTGAATGGTTAACAATATTTTCCACATTGCAACAGAAATACAAACAATTTATTATAATACAATAAATACCATGGAATTAAATAGGCACATTAAGTACATTCTTTTGCATTATTTAACCTATTTGAGTTATATTTGCTATTTGAGTTAATATATAAAATTAGCAATTGCATTTGTGAAGATCTACCTACAACGTAATAACAATAACATTATGTCGTAATGTATGCATTCAATTTAGGTACTTTGTGTATACAAACATTTACTTAGTAGAAAAGAAGCTGGGGCACAATGGGACTAAGATGAAGAAAGAGTTAATTAATACGTGATTAGAGCATCTATTCATAATATAAAAGTAATCGAAGGTCTCCGATTTAATCCTTGTATGCAGTTTTTATTGTTAATCGATTACACTGTACCTGAGCTCCAGGGATACTCCGATATCCCCAATGATTTCTTCAAGTTCTCTTTTCTGCTACCCATTTTAAACACTTTATTTTATTACCATTCGTTTATATTGAACTACCTTCCTACGCCTCAAATAAATTTCCTTTCTCACAAAGATACGAATTCTTTAGAACCCAGAGCACAACTGACATTAGTGTGTTGACATTTGACCATGCATTTGACATTGACACCTTTTTTGTAATGTTTCATGGCATGGCCTCAGGTCTTTCGTGACAAGGCATTTGACATTTTTATGAGTCCCATGAAAATCGACTAAAGTGGTGGTATGATAGTTGGTATGCCCTCTTCTTTGCCTCTTCTCTACAAGTCATAGACAAAGTCCTTAATAATGTCAAACAGGAACAAACATGTTTTTTGAATTTTTTTGACGTTTGATTGAAGCCGCCGGTCGCTGGGTTAAATTTCAGAATTCTCAAGAACTTCAACTACAAAACAAATAACTTCAACTACGAAGTGAAGTGAACATAAAAGCAAAATGACCGATTTACCATTTCAAGCTGAATATGCGAAAACGGGAAGAGCTGGGTGTAAAGGATGTAAACAGAAAATTGATCAAGGATCCTTACGTATTGCCATCATGGTGCAAGTAAGTCACAATATTTTTGAAAAGCAATAGCCGACGTTTGATGCCATTTCATATAATTCCGTGCATTTTTAATTACTAATGTATTGGAAGACGATACACCATACAAAATGATCTGAAAATGATGTCCATGCGAATTGTAAAATACGACTAATCAACTGTTAAAAGCTTTGTTTACCAGGACCGTAGGTGTGTGCGCGCTCGTCCCGCAGCCTGCTAATGGCCGTTCATTCATTTTTATATGATAATTTTATTTTAAATCATCAAATATTTCTCTCTATCTAAATGCAGCTAAACAGCTATACTTACTTGTTATTCAAATAAATAATGCGTTCAACCTGCTATTTGCTACATTTAGAACTTAAAAATAGTACCAATTAATGCTTTTTTCATACATTTCTATCACACTGAATTTACACTAACTTGAATGTTTAAATTGAAAGGTTATCATTATGAATATATTTGCATATTATGTTTATTAGATTATTGCTTCTTTTTATTTCATGTCAGTCTGCATTCTTTGATGGTAAGCAACCAAATTGGCATCATGAGGAGTGTTTCTTTAAGAAGGCACATCCCACTTCAGCTAGTGAAATCAGCAACTTTAATAAACTCAAGATGGATGATCAGAAGAGAATCAAGTCTGTTCTGGGTATGGTGAAAGTACATTTAATTTTTAAACCCGTTAACAAGCATCTACAATTATTTGCACTCTCCTTTAAAAGTACATGGTTTTCAGTATCTTTCTGAGTCCATTTTTCTTTTGTAATATTATTTCATAAGATAGTAACACTTACTTTGTCAAGAGTGTAGTAATTTAATAGTTATCAGTAATACAAATTATCAGTATAGTATCAATTATCTGTAAAAACAGGGGATTTTTTTAGCTGTAATCATCTACTACACATAATGATGCAGTAGGGTAGTTTCGCCGGTTTCGCGACCACCTTCAGTAGGCGACCATTTGACGGACTAAGTTTCTTTAACCTTTAACTATGGACGTGCGGTCTCTCAGACCGCGTGCAGTTTGTGATTATCGTGTTCCTCTCCTCCCACGTACCCCACGCGTATGCCATCCTCAGTAGCTTCGGTTTTAGTGGTAAATCGACAGTTGAGAATGAAAATTATGCCGCCGGCTGAATACTGCGTGATTAATTTCGCTGTATATTTTGAGTGCGGTCTGTGAGACCGCGCGTCCACATTTGTGTTATAAATTGAGACTGACGGTGATTTTGTTTGTTTTATATTTTATAAACTGAAATGTCAAAAAACGATCAACTAACGACTGCAGGCAAACGAACATTGAGTTCGTCCACTCTGATAGCCAATAAATATTGCGATTATATGATCCTTCTTTCGAAGACGAGTGTCAACGATTGCTTTTAGAATCGGATCAGTGCGACAGCGATGGAGATGCTGATGATTGTTTGTTTTATAAAGCTCAAATTCATGCTCGCGAAGGAGGAGGCGGGCCAAGTGAGGGAGAGGACAGCGTCCTCCTTCAATCCCAGCCGCAGTAGTAGACGCCCACGGGGGCGGACATCGGCAGACCATCTCCGGTCACCGTAGGTTCGGGCTTGCGGCGAGTAATAGGCGACTCGCTGTCCGACCATGGACCATGCCCGGGTCGACAGCGCGTTGTGTTCCACGTGAGCCTCAAAGAGTGTCAGCATGATGACAAGACCTCTCTCTAGAGGGCCAAAAATTGCTGGGGTCGCGGGACTTATTCGGTCATTACCGTGACCCCGGAAAGTAAAGGGCTATTGAAGAACACCGTGGATTTTAGTCAGTACGATTCTGACAGTATCTCCCGCTTTGCCCTGAATGGAAGGCCTTATTCGATGATTTAGAAAATAAAATAAAGAAGCTGCTATGCAAAGATGACCTCTATAAATATGACCAAGTTGGGCCCTTGTCAATTTTTTTATGTTAAGTTTTTAACACATTCAGTTAAGTTAATTATGTTCTTTTTTCTTTATATTTTATTGTAAAAGAAGTCAAACTTACTAAAAAGTCATTTTCCGCTGGTAATATACCTATAAAGTGATCTCAAGCTAAAAAGTGTGAAAAGCTCCTTCGATTGTTATATCGTTAGATTTAGTTAAGTATAAATACTATTTTTCATTTGAATTAATTTTTTTATTAACATTTAGTTACTCTTCTAAGGGATAAAAACAAAAAATGATAAAATACTAACGCATCAATATAGAAACCAGCCCGTAATGATAGCGGTCTCTGAGACCGCACGTCCATAGTAGTGTACCAAAATTTGAACGTCCATAGTTAAAGGTTAAATCGAGATAATAGTATTTGTAGAGGTAACATACATAAAAAATAAATTTAACGTGCTTGCTTAGTAATTATGAAATAAGAATATCCAAAGTTTGAAACAAATTGGTTAACCCAGAGCCGAAAAAATATTGCTAAATGCGCGTCTTGATTTCGTGGTGAGTAGAAGTAGCGCGAGTTGAAAAAAAAATAACACGGCGCGCGGCGTTCAAAGGTAAGTTTTAACACTTATTTCATGTTTTACACACCAGTTACATGTTAAATTGTAAAATCGATAAGTATGGGTTATAATTTAGTTGTATTTTGCTTTTTTTAAACTTATTTTTAAGATAAAATCAAGTGGTCGGTAACCGAAATGCTTATTTATCAAAAACGTTAGATAGCGACCACATGGTCGCAAACCGACGAGGTCAGTATTATTTTGTTTTAATTAATATGATCCTAATGCTTCATACAGGACTGTTACAATTTTAGATGTAGTATTGTAAAAGTTTTTCTTTGTAGCTCTTTGGTAAGCGACCACCAGTTTCTTTGTAAGAAGTTTGTTTAATATGCCTCCAAAATTGGGCGCTAAACAGGTGGTCGTAAACCAAAGTAAGCGAAATAAAGACTTTGGTTTCCGGCCACCATAATTTAGTATGAGAGAAATAACGGCCGCTAACAGAAATAAGTGTGAAAATTCATTGAGTATGCGACCACGTCTGATTTTTTTAATTTAATTGGTTTTAAAAAAATGTCCGTTTCATAATTATTTGTTATAGGTACGTCATCATCTCAGCTATACGACGTCCACTGCTGAACATGGGCCACCGCTTTAGATCTCCACGTATGGCCAGTTGGAAGCGACCTGCATCCAGCGTCTTCCGGCAACCTTTATAAGGTCGTCTGTCCATCTTGTTGGTGGACGTCCTACGCTGCGCTTGCTAGTCCGTGGTCTCCACTCTAGCACTTTTAGACCCCATCGGCTACCTGTTTTGCGAGCCATATGGCCTGCCCATTGCCATTTCAGCTTGCTAATCCGGTGGGCTATACCGGTGACTTTAGTTCGTCTACAGATCTCCTCATTTCGGATTCGATCCCGCAGAGAAAAATCGAGCATAGCCCTCTTCATAGCTCGTTGAGCGACTTTGAGCTTTGAGATGAGGCCGTTAGTGAAAGACCACATTTCGGTTGATGCTAAGTCCAGGAGCTTGAAGGCGTCTTCCATTGCGGCAGTAACGTCCCCCTGTTTTAGTTTCAGGGAGATAACGTCCACCTGTCTTACACCTCTTCTGAATGGAATTGCCTTCGTGCTCTGCTCCTGTACTCGGACCGACGACACGCGACATGGTAGCGTTATTTTACAAACACTTCAACACCTCGATGTACCGATACGGCATCGCTGGAGTGACTCAAGTACCGCGCATGTTTCCACCGAATCCAGGCCTGGTTCACTCCGCGGCGTAGGTATAAAACTGCACGTAGGGTGGGGCGCCTCTCCGGGAAGGACAATTCAGTCGGGTGCCGCGCGCTACCCGTTCCGCTCGCGCGTCATCTACTAAATATTTTTGTTGGGTTACGTCTATTTACGCACATTTACCTATCTGTGTTTCATTTTAGTTTCGTAAAAGTTTTCATAACAGTATTATTCATAATTTAATTCACTATGAAGAAAAGAAAATACTGCATAACTTTTGGTTGTCTAAATAATGACAGTGATAAAAGCCTCACGTTTCACAAGCTACCGCGTGATCTTGAAAGGTAAGAAATAAAGTGCATATTTATCTATGTAGTACATTTAAAATACGATTATTAATCCCAGTCAGTAAAATGACCAGTGATACAATTTAATTTAGTAGGTACCTACATTTCATTAATGCACAAATGTCAATTTACTAACTGGAATTAATAATCTTTAATAATGATCAACAAAATTATCTACCTGCTTGTGGTGTGCTTATTATTGTCATTCAAGTATCCCCGCTTAACTGACCATGATTAGGTAGGTTACAAGTTTGGCTTACTAGAGGACCAAGATAAAATAGACGAATATCAAACCTGACATCACCCTACTCACGTTAAGCTGAGTAGGTACGTAGGTAGGTCGAATTAAGATCGGTAGAAAGTAGAAAGATGTTTGCTTTGTTGTTTACGCACGTTCAAACACAGAAAATGGCCACACGACGCATTCAAGGTCAGCGATCGTATTTCGCTGCGCGTTTTTTTATAATATTAATATAACAATAGAATTAACGATCTAATACAACTTTACCTACATCCTACATTTCCTTCCTGTAAATTCTAGTATGAATTAATTTCTACGACCAAATCGAGTCACTGCTCCTGTACTATTAAACCTGCCAAAGCGTTGAAGGCGCGGCGGGAGGCGCGCGGTTGAGGCACCGCACGACTTGGGTGGCGAATGTCACGGATGAGGTAATAAAGCCTAACATTTCAAATATTATTAAATATTATTCTTAAGATAAAAAAGAGAAATAATTATACATAACAATAATAGGTAAAACAGATAATATTAATATATATAATTGTTCCTCACGAAAGGTGCCGTAGGTGTATGAAGTAATCGATGATGAATCCAAAAAGATATAGGTTGATGATAAAAACACAATTCCATGAGGAACATAGGTATTTATGTTATTAATGTAATTTAACAAATGCGTAAAAACGTATACCCACCTAACTGTGTCTAAACTCGCGAGTCGCATCCCTATTGAGCTTGACCGACGGTAACCTTTCAATGTCCTTGGCGTCAGATAAACAAAAATAAACTTTCGCGCGTAACCATTCAGTACATTTTTGCTTGCGCATGGGAAGTTTAGGCTAATATAAAAGTAGGTGGGCGGTACGGCTGCCAGTTAAAATGTACTTTATTCTTTCGTGCATAGATTTTACATTTGTTTTATTTTTTTTTTGGGAGAGACGCTTCTTTGCGTAGTAATATTATTTATTCTTTGCCGAATCGAAAGCTTTCTCATAGTCCACATACGCTAAGCATATTGGCAAGTTATACTCTTCGATCAACTGTATAACTTGCCGCAGCGTCTGGATGTGGTCTATGGTACTAAAGCCTCTTCGGAAACCAGCTTGTTCGGGAGGCTGGAAGTCATCAATTCTGTGTTGGAGACGGTTCGTGATAACCCTCGAAAACAGCTTATAAACATGACTCAGAAGCGTGATGGGTCTGTAGTTCTTCAATAAGCTCTTCACTATTTTTGGAGAACAGCACCACTTCACCTCTGCTCCATGCTTCAGGCGTTTTTCCTCGGAATGGTGGTCGGAATTATTTTTAAATGTTATACTACATTTTAAGGATATTGTTTGACAAATGATTTTTGATTCTATTACAACTATGACTAAGTCTCTACAAACTGTAAGATTGTTATCTTTAATTATAAGAAAACATTACACCAAATGATCTCTGATTCTGTATTTATTAAATTAAAATATTTTTAAAGCGATTATAATAGTTTTATTGGCATATTTTTCATGTTATAATAGTGGTCGCAAACCAGCTCACTGGTGGTCATAAACTGATAAAAATGGTCGCAAACTGACGTTTTCGCTATATTTTCACTTTTTCAGCATTTTATAAATATTTTTGTATCAAAGTGTTTTATTTTATGTTTTGTATCCAAACTACATTATATTTGGGACAAATTCACATTAACATATACTATTTTGCGTGAACACAACATTTTTTTTCCTCGTCTTAAGTGGGCAACTCAGCTAACTGGTCGCTAACCGGCGCAATCACCCTATTTATTATCAGATATCAATATGAAATAATAAAATTATTTTTGCCACACTACATTTTTATGTTAAACAAAACTATCATATGATGTGGCATTGTATAAACACTGCTATCACTTTTATATTGCCTACAATATAACTAAGATATTAATAATACCAAACAGTGTTTTCTCTTTATAGAAAATTCAACTGGTATAGTTATGCCAGTCGAAAAACCAAAGGGCAAAGGTAAATCTAAGAAGAGGGGAGCTGATGACAGTGCTACTTCTGAAGCCATTGCTCAATCTAATAGTTTAGCACTAAAAGATTACCTCGTGGAGTATTCCAAGAGTAGCAGAGCTACTTGTAAACATTGTGATATTAAAATATGTAAGGTAAGTGATATAAGGAAAATAATTTTACACAGTACCTTTAGAAATAAGGAAAAAGATAACTTAAAAAGTCTTTGAGCTTGATGGGATTTCCCAGTGATAAAAATAATGAAATTCTTCACAAATATTAAAAGTGACATCATTTATATTTTAGGATGAAGTTCGTATATCTAAGACTGTGTATGATACTGAAGTTGGTTCGAAGTATGGTGGTCAGCCATTGTGGCACCACGTCAAGTGCTTCGCGGAGAGGAGGAGTGAGTTCAACTTCTATGCGGGTGGAGAAAGTATTCCTGGGTTCAAAACTTTAAAGAAAGAGGACCAGGCTATTGTTAAAAAGGAGATCAAGTATGTTTTAACTTTTAAAACATTTTTAATATTTGAAAATTATTATTTTACATTTTATATAATTACGTTTTCAAATAATTTTTCAGGCCGTTCAAAGCAGATGAAGTGCCAGTGAAAAAATTAAAAGTAGAACCCAAAAATGAAGAAGAATTGAAGGAAGAAAAGGAAAAAGAAAAGAAATTGGAGAAACAGAATAAACTTTTCTTTAAATACAAGAATGCCTTGAGTGAACTTTCTAAGCCAGATTTGGCAGAATTACTTGAAGTAAATTCACAAGAAATACCTGCTGGCAAAGATGAGGTTTGTTGAAATATTAAACTAACTAATTTTATTTGAGTACTATGTATTTCGTCCGTCACAGTAAGAGGGAAGGAGAAGTGGTCCAAAACTATAATGTACTGGTTCACAAGAGCCATGAAAAGAAATCGGGGCAGACCAGTCCAAAGATGGGCTGATGACATAAGGGCCATAGTGGGTGCAACCTGGATAAGAACTGCCAGAGATAGGGTTAAATGGAAACAGATGGAGGAGGCCTTTGCCAAAGGGCAAACAGACAGGAAGTTAACCAATTAGCTGCTAAATACACACAAAATTATTTGTTACTTGTAAAAACGCTACTGTCTGAATAAAGGCTTTTATTATTATATGTATTTCGTCCAACAGTAAAACAGTCTTGGCACCATATTGTGATGAAAACAAAGTTAAAAAAATCTAAAAAGCACGTAATTCTTAGAAAAGGAGGTATGCTATCATAATAAGGTTTGTAAATTAATTTGTTCTAGTGCTTGGACCGTCTTGCGGACTGTATGGCATTCGGGTGTCTCGAGCCATGCACAGAGTGCAAGCAGGGACAATTGGTGTTAGATACATATGGTTATAAATGCACAGGTAATTTTTTTATTAGTTTGTCATTTAGGTTTTTGCCTGCAAATTCATCTGTATGGGCTTACCAAGATAGATAGAAATAAAATATCCTCTAGTATTACATTTACATTTTTGTCATATTGATGCAATAAGCCTGTTCCTTTTGCAAATCTAGTGGATTATTATCTATTAAAATATTAGTATGAGTATCTATGCCATTTTACAATAGTATATTTTACTCAAAAAAAATCACTAGTCCGAAATATAGACTCGTATTTTTTCTTTAGTTACTTTAATCAAAATTTACGAAGATACATTGCTTCTAAAAATTACAAAACGTCACTCGGTCGGTATAATTTGAACTTTGTCACCCCACTCCCGAATTTTGAAGCGTCTCTTTGTCAATATTCACACTTAAAAAAAAAAACATGTTCATTATTTTTCAATACTCTAACTGACAGACTTAATTTAATCATTTAATGATAACTTTGTCCCCTACAGGTAACTTAACAGAATGGACGAAATGTTCGCACGTAACCCAGAATCCCAAGAGAACTCCCATGATTGTTCCAAAGGCCTACAAGGATGGCTCTATCTTCAAGAGATTTAAGCCTAAGACTGACGTCAGGCTGTTTGAATCTGAACGGCTTCCACTACTGGTGGTTGTTAAAGATGAGGCTCCTGTGTAAGTTCAAAAAAGGATATCAGTATTACTATAGAATTAGATAATAAATTCTGAACAGTGCTTTTATTGGGATGAAAAATATTCACTCTAGCTGTCCAGTACATTCTTCTTTGTATACATGAATATTTATGCAAAGTCAGGATTATCAGTTCTATGGTTTAAGCCTGAAAGTGACACAAAAAGCAAAATCTATTGCTTTCTAGAACATCCAAAATTTGACTTTAGGCTTGTATTGCTAATTTACTTAATATCCACAGTGTCAAGAAAGAAATGCCAATTCCACCATTGAAGAACTTGCAGTTCTTCTTATATGGCAAGTTGAAAGACAAAGAGGAAACTAAGAAACGAATTCTAAAGTTAGGAGGACTTGTGGTTAACAAGCTGACTCCTACTACTGTGGCTGTGGTGTCCACCAAGAAAGACGTGGAAAGGATGCCTGATAAAATGGAGGAAATTAAATCTATGGATATTGAGGTACTATTTTTTTTAGTTCTATTTTATATTCATAATTATATAGTAATGTTAATCTCATTTTTTTTTTCTTTTGCTTTTATATCTACAATTGCTCTTGTGTACTTTAAGCAGATGTGGTAAGTGACGTTTGGCAGTAAGAGTATGTTCTCCAGCGAGACCAACTACTTCTACTGTCACAGTCTTTAAATTTTAGAGTATACTAAATAACATTGTAAACTAAGGGTGCTACACACAGAGACGCGACGCTCTGCGCGCACATTCCAGTACAGCTACTCAAAATCGAACTCTATTCACTACCCGAAAAGATAAATAAATAACATTGATAGATTTTCAACTTAATATTCCAAGGTATATATATGTTGAAAATGTATTGGGAGACTACCAACTATTATATTTCTTTTACAGGTTGTTGAGGAGTCGTACCTTGATTTAATTGAGAAAGATGGCACTATCTCAAAGTCGTTAGAACTCATAAAAGAGAATAACATTGCTGATTGGGGATCTGATGTAAGTTTTTGTTTCGTGAAAGTTTCTGCATTTTTTTTTAGATTCCATTGAAGATTTTTTTTTATTTATTTGTTTTTTATTTTATCATAGCCCGCTACAAGGGTTCCTCAAGATGTTTTGGATGGAAAGTCGATTCCAAAATCTGGCAGCTTGTATGTAAAATCGACTAAATCTTCGGCTGTGAAGCTGAAAATTCAAGGTAAATTTTGAATATAACAGTGACATATATTGAATTTAAAGTTTTTAGATCTCCAGGATGCAATGCACTTAAGCAATGTTTAAAAATGTTCTCATCAGCATTAAAATAGATAATTCCATTTTGTCACAATGAATATTATGATGTTGCTAAAGTGACTTTTTAGATCCGCTGGTGAAGTTTTTGAATTTATTTAAAACAGTATTTTATGAGTAGCGTCTAAACGCGATAACAGATTCCTTGTAGGCCACTGAGAATTGAAACCAAAAACGCGAATTTTCGATTCCTACGTAAAACAAGTGAGCATCTCTTAGGACGCTCCCTCGCCGCGAGAATTCACCTGTAATGTAACATTACAGATTCGAACATTCGACGACAATAGAGCATCAAATTACGCACTTTTTTTACATTACAGGTGAATGCTCTTAGTGAGGGAGCGCCTTCAGGAAAACATTTATAAAATGTGAGAGTGGCGCTCACATACATATAAAATTGCCTTCACTATAAACGTTATATTTGGTTTCGAAAACGGAATCTGGACATTTCTTCTCTTTTTTGAATATACAGAATATTCTTCTGGTGGCCTACCATGAAGCCTTAAAGCCAGAGTAATTCCAGTGTGGGAAAGAGACAGAATGCTTCTTTGATATTGAAACTACTTCGTTTGCCAGGTGGTACAGCTGTAGACCCTGCATCCAAGCTGCAAGATGAAGCGCACGTGTACACAGACGAGGACGGCACCAAGTATACCGTGGTTCTATCGCAGACGGACGTCGTTGCGGGGAAGAACTCCTACTACAAGATGCAGGTGCTGGAGAGTGATGGTGGCAGGCGGTAAGTAACAATAGTCATAGAAATTTTTATTCATAAAAACAATATTTAGGATCAGTTACAGTTAAATGCTATGATATACTAACAAAAGGTTTCATTTAGAGGAAAATTTTGCCTAACAGCGCCAATCCCTTCGAGTTAGTTCTTAAAACTAGCATTTTACAAAAAGGAAAAAGAATACTAAAAATCTAGTTCTAATTTATAACCTGCACCTCCCTTTGAATTATTTGATGCTGAATGAGTGAGTGTGAGAGGTACTTTGCCTCACTCTAGGTATTTTTCCTGTATCTTGTGTGCGTTTCCAAACATTAATACTCACAAAAATTAATTGTGGGTCATACAAATATATGTTCAGTGCGGGAATCCAACCGTGCGGTCATTATTGTAAATCAATCCAAGTCGTAGTCCTCGTTATTTGACCGCTAATTTTAAAAAGCGGCTTCTGAAAGACGGATTGACAATCGGGGCGAGGATTGCGACCGAGATAGATTACACTTTATTATTAGCGATATTATAACAGAAATAAAGTTCTATTAATCTAAAAATAAAGTTTAATAAACAAAAGCTAAAGTTATTACAAACCCAATAAAAATTAGACAACGTGTAACGCCAAAAGCGCAAAAACTCTCGTGGGGGGCTGAGTTACCCCACGGTTTTGCGCTTTGGCGTTGTATAAGCTGTCCTAGACTAAGGATGCAATGTTTCCACACCAGATACTGGTTCTTCCGATCTTGGGGCCGAATCGGAACCACAATCGGCGGCTCTAAGGTGGAAACCTGCTCGTCCGTGCATGATGCAGTCAGCAAGTTCGAAGACCTGTACATGGAGAAGACTGAAAACCCTTGGGAGTTCAGAGATGGTTTTGTGAAGGTAATTAGTATGTTATGTCGGGTAAATGAAAATCTTTATATACGGGGACTTTCGTTTACCCATGAGTGTAGCTCTCATTGGGTGACTAAAGACTGTCAAATAGCAAGCTCGCCGGTAGCGTGGCGCGATAATCAGTCTTTAGGTGTGTGTGCCGGGCGGCAGCTAAGTTTTATTTATCATTACGAATCTGACAGTCCCTCTCACCCTGCCCTGGGTGGGAGGACTCATTTGATGATTTTACCACGTAAAAAAAAGGGGGCCGTATTACAACGTCTTAAAACCAGGCTTGTTCTCATTCTTCTCGTTCACTCACTGGGAGTGAACGAGATGGCGCTAGACGACTTGTATAGCTCTGTTCTCACTTTCACTCGCCGGAGCAAGCCTGGATTTAAGATGTTGTAATTCGGCCGCTGGTTTGGCGTGACGTAGGCGCTAGCGTGGCGTATTTTGTAAGACAGCTCACATATTATATTTTTAACCCCCGACGGAAAAAGAGGGGTGTTATAAGTTTGACGTGTCTGTCTGTCTGTCTGTCGGTCTGTCTGTCTGTCTGTCTGTCTTCGGCATCATAGAGCCCGAACGGATGAAGCGATTTCAATTTAGTTTTTTTTGTATGAAAGGTGACTTACCTGCGAGTGTTCTCAGACGTGTTTGATGAAAATCGGTTGAGCCGTTTAGAAGTTGTGGGGGTGAAAGTGGGGAAGGGTAACCGAGGGTTCTGCAAATATACTCGAGTTGGGTATCAAATGAAAGCGTACTTAAAGGGAATATTGATGACTTAATCGGGAGTACTCTTAGCATCATAAAATGATATTAGTATGTACCTACTTATAAAAAGTATAAAATAAATTTAAAATTTAAAAAACCCCCGACAAAAAAACCAAGTTCCCTTTAAAAAGTAAAAAATAATAAAAATACGTCGCGTTGGGGGACTGCAAAAAAACAGGAGATGATAAATAATTTGGAGCAGTCCCCCAACGCGACGTATTTTTATTATTTTTTACTTTTTAAAGGGAACTTGGTTTTTTTATAGTATGTAAGCACGCCACACTACCGTCTCGCAGAGCTCCCTTTTTAGTATGGTTGAAGAAAAGAGAAAAGAAATTTAAACGTGTTATATCTTATTAGGTGCCCGGTCGTTACTTCCCGCTAGACATGGACTACGGAGTTGACGACGAGGGACCACAAACCCTAGCGCTGGACGCTAAGTGTGACCTCCCTGAACCAGTACAAAAACTTATCATCAAAATATTTGATGTTGACGTCATGAAGAAAACGCTGCTAGAATTTGAGGTAATTTCTTAATCAACATATTATTATTTCCACTGCTGGACACAAAGGCCTCCTCACTAAAGAGTGAGCTGTAATTCACCCGTTGGCTCAGTATGAGTCAGCCAACGTCAATGTCTTCAAATTTTGAAAGCAGTGCACTATTTTCTAAATACTTAACAAAAACAATGTTTATTTTTAGCTTGATACTGAAAAGATGCCATTGGGAAAACTATCGAAGAAACAGATCAAGTCTGGATATAAAATTCTGTCGGAACTTCTGAAATTAATCGAAAAGGGATCTACTAGTCAAGCTAAATTGATAGACGCTACCAACAGGTTCATAATTATATTATTTTATAATATTTTAAACATTAGTAAAACCGTTTTAAGGTGTACTTCGTTGGATTTCTTGCCTAAATGTCAAAGCATGATATGAGATGTTTTTTAAACAACTTTGTTGCATTTACGCTGGCACGGTTCGTCAGAATCGCGTTTGTTACCAAACTAAAATACTTTATTGGATGGATTAGAAGAAAATGGGAAACAATACTGTAACAAATATGTAGTCCTCACAACATTTTTCAATGGGTGTACACAGAATGAACCGAAGTACCTGAGAATTAATCATATGGTTATAATTTCAGATTCTTCACTCTGATTCCACACGACTTTGGCATGAACAACGCTCCGTTGCTGGACAATGTGGAGCTCATCAAGACCAAGACAGCCATGCTCGATAACTTGCTTGAAATTGAAATAGCATACAGCTTGATGAAGACAGGTATTAAAAGTGTTTATTTTTAGACTAATTAAGGGTCTAGGGGAGGTCACTGCCCAGCCCATTACCTGGCTTCTTTGTATATTTTTCCCCCTATGGGTAAGCATATTGAATTATTACAACATGAAGTGGCCGAGGTTAGGGCCAAAACCTTCTAACTCCTTATGAAATGTATTGAACTAAACATTAATTGACCCAACACAACATCATGTAAAATCATAATACCGACTATTATTAGGATCTACTAGTATGTTAACCTGATGCACCAAATAACAAGGCATTGTATTTTACACATGTAAGAATTATCTTTGTCAAATAACTGAGCCAGAAGAGTAGAATGCAAGTACTTAGTAATATAACTTATCAGAGGCAAAACAATTAATTATTTGGTGCCAGTCAAACAATGTCCCACTTTTATTCAACTCAATAATGCAAGCATTGTGATGTTATTCGTTACGCAATGGCAACAGGTCAAACTTATCTTTTTTTACGATTTTAAATTTAGTTTTGAACACTGTGTCACAATTACTACCTCAAAGAGGAATGCCCAAAAATATATGGAGCAAAAACCCAGAATCGATTAAAACGAATTATGTGTGGCAAGGTAGAGTATACATACTATAACCCAAATTCAATAATAGTTTTCGATTAAACTATCACCAAGTAAAAAAAAACGTAACTAATTGTCTGAACTTTTAAAAATCTACGGCTTGCTAAAGCGGTTTTACAAACAATATTGTTGTGAATTGTGCTTGATATTGAGAGAGATTTGAGAGTAAAGAATATTATACGTATCTACTGATTATATACAATAATATCTTTATAAAGGTTATTTATCATCACTATCACTACATAGTATAAAACAAACATGCAGTTTTTTGAGGAAGGTTTTTATGTATTTAACATGCATAATATAGTAGAGATAGCACCCGTGCGGACCCGGGGCGCTTATTTACAAAGGCTATACTATTTCAGTCACGAGCCAGACTCTAATAGATGAGCTTTTGTTTGTGCATAATACTCAACAATACCTAATCTATCTCAGTAAAAAACTTGACTTAAATAGATAAGCTTTTTGTTTTGATATTTTCAAAGAAAATGCACAGACAAAATCTAGTTCCATTTAATTCATATCACTTGAATAGCTAAGATTTTGGCGAGACATTTTGAAACATTACGTATGAACAAAACCTTGTCCAATAGAGGCTCACTAGCCTTATGAGTACCTCGGAATTAACTTTTATAGTACTTGAATGTAGTAAAAATGACTGTGGGCACCCCGACTCGGACAGGTTAGGTTAGAAGGAGATGGCGGGGTCCCCTTCGTGATATTTTTTTTTGAGCTTTATGTGTAGTCGCGTGTACATTACCCGGGGCGGGTCGCTAGTGTACACACGGCTACACATCAAGCTATGCAAAACCAGTATAAGCCGACCGTTGAGTGTGCGGAAAGATAATGTAAAGCGAGACAACGATTAACTGGTTTTGTATAGCTTGATGAGTAGCCGTGTGTACATTATAAAAATTATTACGGATTATTATTATATAGCTATTAACATAATAAATGAAAACAACTGAGTACATGCTACGTTCTTTTATTGATTTTATAAATGTTACATATTTTCTAAATCAGAAAAAAAATATGAAACATTTTTATTTTATTCGTTGCTGCATGCAATAAACCAGTTATTAGGCCAGTTATTATAACCTTAACCAAAAAGACCAGCAGAATGTAACAATTCTATATAGCAAGGCGTGTGCCTTCCTAGTTCCTACACAGATTTTTTTATTATGCTCCTGAATTATTTGGTTATGGTTTTCTGCGAAACTAATAGCATATTTTTGACCTCTTATCTAAGGTCTATTTAGAGGTTCATAAATTATTTTAATCGACTCTGGGTTATTTTTGGGCATTCTTCTTTGTCCTTGTTTTACCTACAAAAAAAAAATGGGTAGGTACGTATCTTTTGAGTTAATTCTACTATTTAAAATCCACAGATTCTGACGAAGCGAGCCCGATTTCGGCTCACTACTTGAAACTGAAGGCGGATATAGCGCCGCTGGTGACGTCTTCGCCTGAGTTCGACATGATTCAGGAGTATGTGCGCAACACGCACGCTGCTACGCATTCCATGTACACTTTGGACATTGAGCAGGTAAGAAAATTTTACTATTTATGTAGGTACAATGCACGAAAATAACATAATAATATGTCTTGAAGTTACCTTTATTGTGTTAAGGAGCGACAACAAGAACTCCATTCATTTCATGATAGGTGATCACCAGCACCTTGATTATGAAGAGGTCTTTTACGTCAGTTATAGCGACCTTCATAGCTGCTACTTGTACTGTCTGGACTTATGCAATTAAGTTATAAACATAAATTAACTAATACGGATTACAGGTATTCAAAGTGGTCCGCGAAGGTGAGGACAAGCGCTTCAAACCGTTCAAGAAGCTTCACAACAGGCGACTGCTGTGGCACGGCTCACGCATCACCAACTTTGCAGGAATCATCTCTCAAGGTATGTTGTTCAGATCACTTAGCTGTTTCTTCCCTTTGGTCTAGGTTTCCCTTTTCGGCTACTTCAGCTTGCTCAAGAATAGGCTATATAATTAATTAAAAAGAAATCGACTGATAGGTCTCGACATTTAGAGCGTTCATAATAATCAACTATCTTTAATATCAATGAACAAAGCTCTAAGACATTAAACACAGATAATATACGAATGAATTTTCCAACTGGGCGTGGATGGCTATATCCGAAACTATGAGGAATATCGAAAAATACTGAAAGAGTACCGATTTTGACGAAAACTAAAAGTGCATCAATGGATTTTAGAAAAATTAGTAATCCTGGTCAGGAATCGCACCCGCTGATTTTAGAAAAAAGTCACATTGTATTATTACACAATTCGACTTTTAAGACGAATCAAATTATGGTAAGTAAAGATTACTAATTAAAAAAAAAATACCAATACATATAAGTATTAATTCCTTCTCCTTTAACCAGGTCTTCGCATAGCGCCTCCGGAAGCGCCAGTGACAGGCTACATGTTCGGCAAAGGTGTTTACTTTGCGGACATGGTGTCCAAGTCTGCCAACTATTGTTGTACCAACATAAGGAACCCCACCGGACTCATGCTGCTTTGTGAAGTAGCTCTCGGAAACATGTAAGTTATTTAAAATGTATTATCAAGATGTTCAGCCTACTATGTTTTCACTGCTGGGACACAGCCCTCTTCAGGGGAATGGTCCATAATACACCACATGGGCCCAGTGCAAGTTGCTTTTAGAACTTGCCGGTTTCGTCACAATGTTTTCCTTCACCATTTTGAGAGCAATTGTTATTAAATAAAATACCACAAAAAAATGTGCCTCGTTGGCTTAATGTTTCGCCAGAGTCAATACATAGTAATGCTATATTCAAAAGTACCCTTTTAATAAAAGCTACATTTAATAATATGCACTCACAGGAAAGAGTGTTACCACGCGGAGAACGTGAAGCTTCCCGCCGACAAGCACTCGGCGTGGGGCATCGGTAAGACTCAGCCCGACCCCGCGCAGAACAGGACACTTGACGACGGTACCATCGTGCCTCTCGGGAAGCCCGTCACTAACCCAGTCGGCAGCTCACTGCTGTATAACGAGTATCCTTTATTAATCGCCGTCAGAATTTACACTTTTTTGGCCTATTTATTTATCATAGACAGCCTAACGCAGATCACTATTAGTTATTGGACTATTCCAAATAAATTATTTTTTAGCGACTTTAATCCACAAGCTACTAACATCTTTGATTCACCTTTTAATTATTCACAGCGTTTTGTGGGTATATTGCCTGCATTTATATTTTCTAATTAGGATAACCCTGAGTACAGCGCTGCTCCATCTTCGAACAGTTCGGTATACACTAAGCTACTGATAGCGACGTGTCGTGTGTTACAGTCCAGAAATTGTCTTTTAGAGGACAGCATAACATGAAAGGAACAGCATTGCTATTCTCTATTGATACAGCCTTGGGACGGGCGGCGCGGCCGCACTCCGCAGCGCTACTGACAGCGACACTAACTACTCGTGGGACGCGAACGGTGAGCGCTCGCGGTTCGCAATTGGACGATCTCAAAACCGTCGCGTCGCAGAACACATCGTAATCCAGCAATATAATTTCTTATTGAGAATAGCATAGCTAGAGTTGTTCAGTAGTAGACTGTGATAGGCTAACTATATCATCTATACTTAATGTTGAAAGCATTCATTTTCCAGGATATTTTCCTTAGCGCACATGCAGATTCATCGTATACGACGTCGCACAAGTCAACGTGAAGTACTTAGTGCAGATGAAGTTCAATCACAAGTATTAAGTGTTGAATTATTGCATATTATTCCTTCAATTTATTGGTTTATTCCATTTTAATTTTTACTACGTCAGCATTTTGATTTAGTTTTTATTAGAATTAAGGTTTTTAGAATCGAGAAAAGACATATTGCAAGAAGTATGTGCTTAAAAACTTGTCAAGTTTTTCATGATTTAAAGGGTTTCGTTAATTTCATTGCCTCTTATACTTTTACAGGCCTGAGGCAGCTGTGTGATAATTGTCTAGTTTTAGAAACAAAAAGTCCTTGGTGTGAAACCCGCTGGACAAATAAGTCATAATAAAAACAAGTGTTGTCTTTAGTTATCCATCCATGCTTTTACTAACAGATAGTCTATCGAATATTTGATGTGGAGATTTAAACACTAACGCCGCGTCAAAAGGACTCTATTTGCATGGTATTTGCTATGTCCAAAAGTTCACGTAAAAACGTCACCTATTCTGAAATAACCCTGTGTTATTTTAGAAATCGTCTACAACCCCTTGAAAGTATCATTCAATCTCACTCACCTCAGTAGTTAACTGTTAGTAAAAGTAATATAATGTTGATTAGTCTGTACCAAATTACGGCCGTTTACCTCCAAATAATGGCCAGTCAATGTTAGAATCTCGGGAAATATACAAATTTCGAATATCGAAACGAAGCGGTTTGCTTATATTTTCATTGAGATTAAATGTGGATAATGATTATGATTCTTGAATGTTATATTAATAGTTCCTGATTATCAGAATTGTCATTTTTTGTTATTTTTATAATTAAGTCAATGATGTATTGATCACAATAATCAGTTAATTCCATTTCGTTTATTATAATGATGTTTTATTTACTTAACCACCATGACCATATACTTAAAAAAATAATAATAACTTTCTGAATATTGTAATTTGAATTTGTGCTGCATGAGCGGTCGACTGCTGCGCACCGTGTTGCGGATTCGATCCCCGCATGGGACAAATATTCGTTTGACCTACAAGTACTTTTCCGGGTGCGGGTGTTGTTTTCGACTGGCCTGTTGGTCTAGTGGTTAGTGACCCTGACTGCTATGCCGGGGGTCGTGGGTTCGATTCCCACCCAGCCCCAGGAAAAATGGCTGTGTGATGAGCATGATCATTTGTTCTGTGTCTGGGTGTAATTTATCTATATTATGTATTTATTTAGAAATATATAAATATTTCTATCAGTTGTCCAGTACCCATAACACAAGCTCTGCTTAGCTTGGAACTAGATGGCTTTGTGTGATAGTTGTGGAATATATAAAAAAGAAATGTGAGTTCATAATATGTTTAAACAAGCACCCATTAAAAAAAAAAAGTTTATTCTAATTTTCTCTACTACAACAGTGACCGGGCAAAGGGACACCCATTTTTTTGCCCTTGTACCTAATACTTTGTGTGCGTATTTGATACAGTTTACAAGGGATCTATTATTATTATGGTGGACACAAAAGACTGCAAGGACTCGTAAGAAGGCGTCTGCACAAACCCTTAAAGGAAACTGCACTCGCAGAAAGTGACCTCTACCTTTCCAACTCATACCTAGCACTCGAGCAAGCGTGAAGGACTTCGCAAGTATTCCAGTACCCCTGCTAAAAGTAAACTATGATCAAGCGAGCGATGGTTTCAGTCGGTACAAATCTGACAGACACCCAGGCTAGCACGCCAAATAATGTGAATATAAATATGTCCCCTGTTGGGTCAACAGTGCGGTTTGCCGGGTTGTAAGTTACTAGAACTGCAACAGAATCTTAGGGCCGAGTCATACCGGTATGGCAGCGGCGCGGCGAGCACTTTCAGTGTGAAGTGATTTTGAACTTTAACTTACATACTTAAAAGACCACACATCACTTGAAAAGGTCGCGAGATCGCCCGCGGCTGCCAGCGGCGCCGCTGCCGGCTGCTGCCATTCTGGTGTATAATATTATAATTAGGATTGTGCAGGTAGGTGCGGTGTGGTCGCAGTCTGACTTTGGGTCACAGACGTGCATGCGTACATAACTACTAATGTTGTTTTATAAATGTTTACTAAAATACCGAAAAAATACAAAGCGCTTTTAAACCGCAGCGGTTTTGTACGGACCAATTGATTTTAACTGCTGGGCGGTGACTGTATAAGTTTCAATTTTCATTTTTTTTCCAACTCAGCGCTTTTTTAACGTCCGAAAAGACAGCGCTCGTGCATATGGAGCTTAATTCTAGACGAAAAATAATCGACTATTCGATATTATTTACTACAGATCATTTGAATCTGTGTAAATTGACACTGTTTCAAATGTCAATTTTTCAATGTCACGTCAAATGTCATGTTATTGTCATTTTGTCAGTAACTCCAACTCCGTGATGGTTAAATAAAATAAATACATACACATTTTGTGATCGTCTATTCAGTGTTACTTTGTTTATATACATTTACACTCGTACAAATTATTCAAGAAATATTTAAAGAACTTTTAATTTGCCCAACTAAAGTAAGAGTAACTGGTGAAAATGGAATCAGATATTATCAATTGGAGTAACAAAGAAGTTGTAGATTTATTACATAAAGAGAAAATATCTAGTATCATAACTGAAATTATTAAATCCCAGGATATAGACGGACAGTGTCTGCTATCGTTCGTTGATCGAGATTTTTATGACTTTCCATTCGACCACGTAAAATTGGGAGAACGCAAGAGATTTATACTGCTTGTGAAGAAATTACAAAAACAAAATCGTAATGCGATGTTCGAACTCGGACTTTGTGATGATGCCCTCAGTAATCCATCTACAAACATCAATTTCCTTGGGACTAACTTGTCACATTTGAGTTATAATCTTCATAACAAAATACCAACACCCAGTGACATTTACGTGAGGAATTCAGAGTGTGTGTCAAGTTTTACTCCAGATGTGAAAGCTTCAAGATTGAAACCTGAAATTTGGAAGACAGCTATAGCTCTAGGTAATTATGTGAACAAATAACATATTTAATGGCATATTTACTGCTTGTTTGGTACCCCACATGCTTGGGAGACAGTCCAAGGAATCTGTGTCTACATACAATAAACAAATGCAACATAGAACATTGTGTCATCAAAACATAGTTGCAAAACATGTGTCAACAACTATTTAACAGCATTATAAATAACAAAGGACTGTTTTGATTTTGTAAGAAATTGCTCTATTTTTACTGTGTTGATATATTCTGTGGGAACACTAGCATGGGCATGGAAAATGAAACCAAAAGTTTAAGTTTTAAAAAGTAACAGAAAGTGAGTAGAAATTCATATTTTAGGTTAGTTTCTCTAAAAGTTGACTAGATGGTAATGAGTGTTTCTGTGCAGGCTATGTCTTCCTGGTCACATGGGTGACTGCTGTAGTGATGGTCATCGTGCATGACAAGGTGCCCGACATGAAGAAATACCCTCCACTGCCAGACCTGTTCTTAGACAATGTGCCACACATCCCATGGGCCTTTGACATGTGTGAAATCACTGGCTCCTTCCTTATGGCCATATGGCTAGTTGTACTATTCTTCCATAAACATAGGTATGTATTAAATATTTTATCTAATTAGACATTCAAGTAAACTCATAATTAACATTTATTCAAATATTTTGAATTTCATTGAAACTTATTTTTTATTTACATATAATTCAGTAATCAATGCATTTATTGAAACATACTTTGTTTACAAATAATTATTATCTGACTTTTAGATTTCATTAAAATGTTCTTTAATTAAACACTTATGATTGTTCTTATCTATATGAGTTAAAAACCTAAAGAACAAAGTCTAAAACTAATGACCCATTGTACTGTCAATGTTTTATAAAAACAAATGATGAAATGATTGATAACTAAAATCGTATTTCTCTATTGTAAGATATTTGGATATTAATTCTATGTTATTATCTACACATAGCAAATAATTACCTATCTGAATGCTTCTCTCTCTGTTTGTTTCAAAAGCCCCCTTTTCTTTCAAGTATATTTTGGAGCCTTAATCTACATAATAAATCGTTCAAAACAATTATTATATGGAATAAATGTCTGATGATTTGCACTTGTCCAGTGGATCTCTGCCTACCCAAAACAGAGTCATTTATAAAGTTACTCAAAATAATTAGTTTGCATTTCGTTATAAAAATAAATATATGTTTATTCAACATAAAATTGAGAAACCTATTATATGTAAATGAAGGTTTGTTTGAATGTAGTCCAACTGTCTTTGTAATGGCTCAAGGATAATTTAATCGACATTCCCAGTATCTGTTTATATCAACAAGTACAACTGCATTAAGAAATGAGAACTACAGACTCACTTTTGTCTCTGGGCAAAGTCTACTTAGTCTTTGTTGCAACTTATGTTATATCAAGAATTAGTTGCCCACTTCTATGCGTCGATGCATCAACGTAAAAACATCGAGATCTTTTCAAGAAAAAATCTTATTAAACTGACTACTCCTAAGTTATGGTGGAAACTGCATCTAAATCGCTCGATTTCTCAGCACGAATGACTGCTGCGTTACGAGTCGCGGGTTCAATTCCCGTACGGAATAATTATTTGTATGACCGACTAGTAGTCGTTTCCGGTCCGGCTGTTTATATTATGTGAGTTTATATTCTTGTAAACACACCCAAAAACAGGAGTAGTTCCTAGTATGGTGCAATTTTTTAAAGAATCCATCGTGTCGTCATTCTGGCGCAGTCGGTTAACAAAAACGTAAAGTGACTTCAATTGTGTAAATAAAACGTATAGTTACAAATGGTTCATAATACACTAAACAGACTTTGAACTCTGTGGGCAATTTATTGTTCACTACTTTTATGGATAATTCCGTGAACTAAAGCGTGCCTTTGTATCCTTTGTACGATGCAAGTACCCTACTGAGGCAACCATTGACTTCCGGAATTCCAGATTTATTTGGAGTTCCGGACCGACGTAAATTGATTTTAAGTACGTGTGTAGGTGTACTACAATATAAGGTGTTACGGAGCATTACATCCCAACAGCTACAGCAATAAGACATAATTATCCATATATTTTCATACAAATGTTATATACACGAGCAGAATGAAAGTCGGTTATGTAAAGTCACTTAAATGATGTCGTGATTGCGTATGTATACCACATAGCATTATTGCATAGAGTAGGTACATGTTTTCACTGCCTTTTATTGCGCATCCACAATTTTTATAGCGCACAACATAAAATTTAAATATAGGCGGGTATTTTGCTTTACGTTTACTTTGTCGTAAAATCATGTTTTCTTTACGACAATAATTACAACTTTTTATTGGTTTATAGTTATGTAATTATGAACTTAGATAGATCAAAATCAATATTTATAAATTGTTTTACTATTTTGGCAGCCATGTTCTGGTAAATAATCCTCTATAATCATATTTCTTAACCAGATTTCATCTGCGATCGTCATCTACCCATCTATGAGTTGGTCTGTCAACACTTCTATCATCTCTCGATTTTCACTCATTGGCTCTTCGTCTTCACTATCAGCCTAAGCTCTTGCTTACCTCCACAACAGACCTGCTATTGTACATCCTCGACTTTCAACTGTTTTCTTTTTAGTGTCATAGTATGTCCATTCCTTTAGGCAACATCTCAGTGCAGATTATCTGTATAGTATGAAGCTCTTTACAAGCTAAGTAACTTATGCAGAAAGTATTAATTCCAGCAATGCCATATTTTCCTTTTGTTATTCGTGGTATGTGCCTCCCAAACTGCAATCATTAAATTGGGGGTTCAGCTTCCAGAAAAAAAGGTTAGGTACTTATCCTAGGACTTATTCTAAAGTATTATAGTTACATAATAGTTCTGTATGAACAATAAAAAAACATTGGTAGCGTATCCTGGGCATTGTGCTGGTTTATTATATTCTCTTAACTCGTTATTGCATCCTACTTAGGCACAGTTTTTCCTAAAGTTTCCAATAAGTTAACACAACCCTGCATACCAGTCAATTCACGATTCAAATTTACTGTCACAACTCACAATGTCTCATAATTTAAGTAGGTACACATAAGAATGTGAAGATTACAGAGGCTTATTAGTCTCGCCACGCTTAGCATTTAGAACAATAAAATGACGAAGTTTTCCAAGAGATGCGTACATACTCCATCGCCGCTGCGACATGCCCTTTTGTCTACCGTTAATGATTTGTGTACTGCCTTCCTAGGTTTTGTTTTGTATAGCTAGTTTACTTAGAAGAGCTAAGAGAGAGCAGGTATTTATGTTGCTTGTCCTAAGAACATACACAATCGAAAAATTAGAAACAAACAAAACTGCATTTGTGTCACACAAAGACTGTTGCCGAGCAACTTATAAATAATGTGGTTCGTATTGCCTGATTGCAATGGGCGGGCTTATCTTGTTTCCAATGATTGCTGTTGATTTCCTCTTGGCAAACCCAATGATACCTACGTATCCTTGTTGTTTGGTAAAAACGAGGCAGACAAAACTAAAATTCTTTGTGTGATATGAACTTGTTGCTTGCATTTAGGTACATTCTATTATGTTACGGAGTCCTTTCTTTGCTGACTCATTTCTGATCGTTGAACTCAATTTATGATTCACAAATAAGACTGAACAAAGACCTTTTTGTCGGAGACTCTCTACAAATAAGACGACGATCCCCGAGTCTTCGACAAACCTTTTGTTCTTCTGATTTATATTTAACGACGATTTTGTGTAGGCAATTTATTAAATATTTAATGTTACACCAAATCCAGCCGAGTTTTTTACGATCTTAATGATTTTCCAATTAACGCTATTTGAGCTCACGCACAGAATATATGTATCTATAATAGTACTACGTAGCTCACGTGAAATCTTCTAATACATCACTTTCAAATGCAACGAACGGGCCTATTATCTTACGGTTAAGGCCACTTATAATGAACCATTTATGTACCAATACGAACCTGTGTAGTAACATTCTTAAGCATTATGATTTCACTGCAATGGTAAGTGAATCATTTCCGTCTTTATCAAGTAACGATATCGTTGCTAGCTACGTAATTTACACAGTAACCGATTGCCATTGTCCGTGCACTCTGCATGTTCAGTTGGCCAGAGAATGACGACCATTGTTGGCTTATACTTGACGTCACATTCCCACATTCTTTATCAATAAACGAGTGAATTATCCTCTGCTTGGTAAAGGTATCGGCCGTAATTTCTCGACTCTATGTTCACATTCACACCGGTGGAATATTTACATAAAATTAAAGCGGATCGTGTATTCCATACGTTAAACCGTATTTAGCATAATAAACGAGGATTTCATGACGACGTTTAATTTTATGGGACACACCTACAATGGCGCGACTGTGCGTGACGTGTTCTAAAAGGAAAGATGAAAACTGTTCTTTTTGCCACAGGAGTTTAGGTGAAATAGCAATGTATTGAATAAGGGATTAGGCTAATGCAAGTTTTAATGTGTGGATTGAGGAGCTATAAATCTCTATCTTTTCTAAGCCCAAGCCACACATTTGGTCTTCGGGGACTAATTTAACGCTATCCACCTACTCTTAATACAGTCCTCACTGGTTACCAATCTGAAACGCATTCGATACTGCTCCCACTAACAAAACATTATCATTTCACTCCAGATTCATAATCCTGCGAAGATTCTTCGCGTTAGCCGGCACAGTGTTCCTGTTGCGATGTTTCACGATGTTGATCACATCGCTGTCGGTGCCGGGCTCCCACCTGAAATGCGAGCCGCGCTCCTACCCGCCTGCCGACGACCTCACCGTGTGGGGCCGGAGACTGCACCAGGCTTACGACATCTGGAGCGGCGCCGGCATGTCCGTCAGAGGAGTGAGGACGTGTGGAGACTACATGTTCTCCGGACACACGGTCGCGCTGACGCTGCTGAACTTCTTCATAACTGAATGTGAGTAACGACTTGCACTTCTTTCTGAATTGAGCAGACAACGGCAACCCTCCATTAACAGACTGCAGTCCATTCCAATCAAGCCGTATGCCCATTAGAGCCTACGTATATTTAACAGCTGTGTCTCTCTAATTGCCTTGGCATTCGGTGTATCGCGCATCAATCCGAATGCATAATAATTTACTGAATTCAGTTAATCAAAAGCTACGGGAATTCTAATAAAATCCCTAAGCTTCTTGCGACACAGGAAGTAAAGGAGCGGCTATTCTGAGCGAGGTGCCACACGGTGCGACACGTGAATGCGTTCTATTTCTAACGTTAAACCTTCGTCCGTGAAACTGTTTACTTCTTAATTTTGATAACGATGACATTGATTGTGTGGTCGCGCCACAACCACGCGGTGTAAACAAATCAACTATTTTTAACAATAAGGAATAATGGACCGCACAATATTCCGGTCACAAGTCCTTTTTACGAAACGTAACTCTTTGTTGACCTACATATAGATACTTATATTCGGGATATCAAATATGTGTTATTAGAAAACAGATACTTTATCAGTCAGCAACATACTTTATCTTTACATAATATAGATAACCTAATCTTATAAAATATAATATAAAATATTTCTATCTGGCTTATAGATAAATATATGACGTATTAAGGAAGTTTTGAAAATATTGAATGACGCATTTTCATGTTCATATTACTCACTTATCAATTCTGATGAACTTGTTTTCACAAATATGTTGATTTCTATTTCTAATTACGTTTTAGATGGTGTCGTATTATGCCTATAAAGAAGTTATTTGCTGCGTAGGTTGCTAATATGTCGCAGAAAACAATACAATTAAATAATTCGGTATCAGTGGTCGGCCACACACTATAAATGTATTTGCGACTAAATATTTAGTAACTAGCATGGTAACTAGTTATCCTTGAATTTTTAGCACAAAAATTTCATTTCCTTCCTCCGTAATGTTTAAAAATAAAAAAATCATTTGCAACAGACATTTATTATGATTAAAAAAATATTCTCATCAATCTATAGATGCTTCAAGGACATGTAAGAAAAATCTGTTTTCTTGAAAAAAATATAATAAAGGTTCTTTTTCTTTAGCGGAGGTTACCTACAGTTGCCAGACACAATCAATTGACATAATAGAGTTGGCAGCTAAAATAAGGGCAGACGACCTTCTAGAAACAAAAACTACTTAACAAAGGATTTATAAGTATTATCCATTTCGATAATCTAGATACAAAGTCTGAATATCCGATTTTATCTTAGGAACCTACAACAATAGCTCTTCACAAAAACAAAAGTTGCGTATTTCTTTGTACTTGAGAAATTAAGCGAGTATTTACCATTTGCGATTAGCGAATAAATCATAATCCACACATAATTCAACGGACAGTATAGGGTAGACCACCCACACAAACAAGTATAGCCCACATATGAGTTTCTTCCATGTGTCGGAACGAAAAAAAACCGTTTGTTCTAGCTGTCATTTCTAGGTCTTTGACAGCCGTTACAAAGAAGTCAGTAGCCCGAGTAGTCTGTTAACCAAGGGGTATCGTATTATCTAGTTCTGACTGGATTAGTGGTCAGACAGGCAGGCAGTCGCTCTATGTAAAATACAGATATTCAACTGCATCCAGTTAAATGGGACGCTGCCCGACCCCAACATACTTGGGAAACGGCAGGTGATAACAAAACTCCTTGAATAGCAATCCATCGATCTTAGTTCTACAGTGCATCCAATTATAGGTAAATACAACATGCACATTTTAATTTACAAAGGATGACAAAAAATACGACAAAATGCCAGGTTTAAACTTTTCTTATTGTCTAACTCTGATGTTTGTTTTTCGTAAAAAGTCACCAGTGCGTCATTGCGGATAGCGTCGAGGTCGCTGTCTTACTTGACTAGCTTGCACATCCGTAGCATAGGGGATCTAGTCTAAAATTTAGTCGTTCGAAATGTTTCTTTATGGCTACCGTAGGACAAGTATATGTCAAGAGTGATTGAAGAGTTTGAAGACAAAAGGGAAATTGGGTTTCACAATAGGAATTTCTTATAAGAAACCTCGTATTTTTCCCACGACTCCCCCGCTATTACGCTGGAACACAGACATAAGTCACGAAGTGTGGCCTGTACTTCGAAAACTTGTTCAGTCGTGATGTTATATAAAAGTATCTACTTTGTTAAACTTAACAATCAGGAAAATAAAGTTTATCCCTTTCATGTATTTGTAAATCAAAAAACAAATTCTTTATTTCACATAAGTAGGCCAATGTAAACTACACTCTTATAAAACGCCGAAAAATAGGTGCTCGGTTCGAGTAGGTCGTTTTCATGATGAAGAACCGGCAAGAAACTCCATGATAACTGTTTTAAAATAGGTATTAATTTGTTGTTGGTTCGTAGTGTGGAGTATCGCTGCAACAGTATCCTGTCTACTAATAAAATAACTGCATTTACCAATTTGTCAGGCGGATTATTGTCAATCAGACAGCTGTTTGACCGTTCACTTTAGCGGTCATTGAACGGTAGTAACTATAATATCTATGTTTACATTACAATTTGATAAGATCCTGATAAATAAAAAACAAAGACTTTAAGAACGACTTGGTAACTACTTTCAAACTAAAGCCAAAGTAATTACATATGTCGTTTATCTGTTCTTAATCCTTTAATTTTTTAAATGGGGCTTACGTTAATCCTGAAATACATAGAATATGAATAAAATACATAACTCTTACTCGCAAAATTAATACCTACACATATGTACTTATCATTAAATTTGTATTATCTTGCAAAAATAACCTCGACTTTATACAGATATGACGTTACTAAATATTTTTGCGCTGTATGTATCGAAAATTGCATTGTTAGGGGCAATACCAAAGAATAAATAATATGCAATACCTAAAAATATAACGGTCGCTAGCTGCTACTAGCAGCTTCGCCCGCGTGTGTATCAAAAATTATCTAACAGGAACGTAGTACGATATGCTTTGTATTATGCCAAACTGTACTTAGGTAACTGCGCGGGCATTCGGCGAGTCACCCATTACTCGCCGTCCGATCTTAGACCATGTCCGGGTCGATTGTGTGTCGTGCTCCACGCGGTCCTCAAGGCTCAAAGAGCTGGCAGCAATCTGACGGGGCCGCCCTTTGACATACTTAAACCTTCTTCAAAATATAACGACCACTATTCTGGAAACCGCATCAAAATCGGTTCAGCCAAACGCTAGATAATCGCGGACAAACAAACATACATACAGGTCGAACCGAGAACCTATTTTTTTGTTTTGAAGTCGGTTAAAGAAGACTACTTCTCTCTGAGCCAAATTTCATCAAGATGCGTAGAGCCGATCTGACATAATTGAGTAACAAACATCCATCCATTAAAAGTTTCACGTTTATAATGTTAGATTGTTCGGGACTTTACAGAATCCTGAACGAGCTAATGAAATCACAGCATCATTTCCCATCAAACAAATAACACGCGTTTTGTTTGAAATTGGAGCAGTGTGCTTTCTTGGTTCTGCTCCTATTGGTCGTATTGCGTGATACTCGTATTATATGGCCTATAGCAGAGATGCCCATACTTTTTCACAAGTCGATCTTCATAGCAAAAAGCCGTCGAGCTTTATTTTTATGTATTTTTTTTTATTATCTATTAGTAATAATAATATACGTCTTTATATTATTATTTATTTTTATGTTGTTATAATAAGTCATTATTAGCAGTTTTACATAGTTTCTTACTCTTGTAAAGTTTATACATATTTGTAGATAAAAAATATACGAAAAGAAAATAAATACAGGTCAAGTTATATTTTTCTTGTGGCGAAAAATTAATGAGACGTAGATGCATGACATTGTTGGTCATCAGTTGTAGGTACTAACTTGCTTAACCTCTAAGATCGACCGAGGAACCTCTCGCGATTGACTGTTTGGACACTACTAGCCTTCCTCGATAAATGGACTATATACAAAACTTAAATGAGTTTATTATTTAAACCTTTTTCCGGAGATTAGTGCGTTCAAGCAAACAAACTCTTCTGCTTGAATTGTATAAATTATAAGGTTCGCGTCAACCGACTAGTTCGACAAACGATCTTGTTAAAGTGCAGAAGAAACTGGGTTGCCATGACACAAAATGGAAAAATATTGAAGAGACCTATACTCGGCATTGGATAACTAAAGGTTGAAGAAGAGTGGTTCTCGTCACCCTATGGATCTACACCAGGCATCTTTCAACCTTAGTTTATTGTTTAATTTTTCTAAAATAAAAAATCAGTATGTGAATTGTAGTATGTTTGGAGTTGTAATATTTTTTTATTTCTTTTTTTTTATTCACGCTACACTGTCCCACTGCTGGGCAAAAGCATTCCCCAAGTCTTTTCAAATGTCCTTGTCCAGCGCCACTTCGACCCAGCCCACACGGTATGAGTCCAGCTCGTCTCGCCACCTCTTTCTGGGTCAGCCTCGGTATTACATTATTCAACCATTATTTTTCACAACTCTACAACATTGAACTATTATTTTTCAAAACTCTTTTTGACGGACTAATTAAGTTTAAAATTTATTGATGCTCTCCACATGCCAATTGCCAGTTAAATCCATTAATATTTAGATCAAATTTTAAGAAATACGGTTAATGGACAGAATCTTTGTTGACCGAGTGTCCGACTTTGTTTGAGATTATGATTGACATGTTTGACACCAATTTTTTGTCTTCATACAGTTGCGTGAGTTCAGTTCATCACCCTATTGACCGTTGGTTTATTTATTTAGTAATTAGGATATTTGTCGTGCAAGCCCAGTTTGACGTCAAACACGTTAAAATTTCAGAAAACCTTAGTTGATGACAAAAGGCTTTCCCACTTTACCAAGGGCGTACCCAGGTTCGGGCCAGTGCTGGGCCAAATTAAAATGTTTTCATTCTGGGTCTAGTTCTTCATTCTAATTTATTTATATGTTGCTAGATATCACATGTCTTAATTTTTTCGGTTCTAAGACATGACGGGACGGTTTTTTCCTCATGATGTTTTCCTTTACCGTTTTGAGAGCATTGGTGATGTAATAAATTACACTACGTAATGACAGACTAACGTAATGCTCCTGCCTGGCTGAGCTGTTACCCCTGGGCCGGCCATCTACCCTTTCCTTAGTTGGTTCTTGTTAGCAACAACAATAGATAGCGTATAGATGCCACATAATAACGAATTTTACTTTTTATTAACTTTCAGATACCTCACGCAACTTATACCTCCTGCACATCCTGACGTGGGTGATGAACATGTTCGGAATCTTCTTCATCCTGGCGGCGCACGAGCACTACTCCATCGACGTGTTCATCGCCTTCTACATCACATCCCGGCTGTTCCTGTACTACCACACGCTGTCAAACAACCAGGCGCTCATGCAGAACGATTCATCCAGGTGAATCTTGAATGAACTTAGTTTGTACTCGTCATTTTCTTGCCCATTTTTCATAACATAGGTCTGTTTGTCATCTACATTTCACCATGTCGCATGGGTCCAGACTTAAGCCATAAATTGGGAGCAAATGCAGATTTTGTTGCTGCTACTGACTAAATTCTATTTTGGGAGTCGAACCTAGGATCCCATGTTCAGCAGGCGAGCTGATGACGATTACCATTTGTTTACCCCATAAAAAGGCTTATCAATCCTCAATGCTGATATCACGACTAACAATTTCATAATTCTCATGCCTTCGACTTCTCAGCCTCCTAACAACTGCTATATTCGCCTCATACAAATCATTGCTAAGTGGTATCATTAATATTTGATCAGTATATATTCCAGGACGCGAATATGGTTCCCGCTGCTGTCGTTCTTCGAGTCGGAAGTGGACGGGATCGTACCGAACGAGTACGAGGGTCCCGTGACCATCCTGAACAACCTGCGTCAGTGGGCCGTGCAGCTCATCACCGAGGTGAAGGAGTCGTCGGTCGCCAAGATCGCCGGCACCAAGCTGCAGGAGGGCGCCGCCATGGGCGAGTATTCCGTCGTCAAACTGGTCGACGGCATCAAACGTAACCTCAGCTTGGTCGAAGAATACAAAACCTCACGCCAAAGATTAGTCACGCTAGACAAAAACATACAAGCGTGCCTCCTAGACGAGCACCCCGACGTGGAACTGCGACATAGAAACATTGCCGAGTTCCCCAGCGATGCACTACTCAAGGATTTCAGTAATCCACCCTCTCCAGTTATGAAAAAAAATATATGAACCAACTAAGAGTTCTTAAAATAGAGGCTGTTTTTAGAGATACTTCGTTGTAGCTTTACTGCTGCAATGAAATTAATTAGATACCTGAATGTTTACATTTCCATTATAGATTTTATATCATGTTATTCCATATTTATTTTACTATGATAAGTTAAACGTAGCATAAATTATTAAGAAAATTTATTTGCTCAAAGTACTAATCTTGAATAAATAACGTTTTCGCTTATAGTTTTTTGTTGTTCTCCTTTGTTGTTTTTCGCCAAGTTGGGGCGACGGAGTATGCATCCTGCATGATACAAGATGTTAGTATGATGTGTGACATGCTCTTTCATCTCAACTTTACAGAATTTGTTGAGGACAGTAATATGGGACAACACATCAGTGCGGATGGTGATCGAGGAGTGGAACATTCACACTCCCCACAGCGGAGTGTGCGTCGATTAATTTTTCACTCGAGGCGGGATTGACGAGGACTGACTACTCGCGAGATGTCAAAAACGATATTAATTATCAATACACTTCCGAGAAAAAAATAACGTTACAGTGGATGTGCTGTCATTCTTTTGTTTAATTACTGCTAGCTATTATGCAAACCTAACGTTTAAATCATTGCCCTGTAGATTCTGTCACAGAAGTCTAGATTAGCTAAATTCGGCGCCAACTTAATAGCTAGCGGTAAAAACATAACATGTATCTACTATACAGTAAACAGAGTGTTTCTTTTAAATTGGCCAAAAGGGAAAAATCTGCATCCATAAGAGATACGGGAAAACTTTCTTTGGAACCTTTTTTATTTTTATTTTTTGGTCAAGTGTGAGCTGTGCTCAAGAAATGAGTGAAATTAACCAAAAATTTTTTAATGCCGTTCGACTCTGTTTCATGTAAGGATCATTTCATTGTATGGGAAGAAAAAAATCGAGACGTGAAAGTAAGTCAAACAGCATAATAATAAAATAGGTATTTTTTTTCGTTCATACAATTTGTATGAAAAAATATTTTGCTTAATTGGACCGCCGTCCCGATTTTTTTCTTCCGATACGATGATTATCCTTACATGAAACAGAAAACTTACAGTATCAAAAAAGAGCTAAAGGTTCCCACGAAAGTTTTCTCGTATCTCCTATGGATGCAGATTTCTCCCTTTTGGTCCATTTAAAAGAAACACTCTGTATAAATGCAGTGCAGTCTGGCAAGTTCTTCTACCTCAAAAAGTTGTGCGATGTAATTTAAACGTCGGTTATCGATTAATTTATTCAGTAAATATCTTTTACTGAATAAATTATTTTATTGGTCTAGTGGTTAGTGACCCTGACTGCTGTGTGGAGGTCCTGGGTGGGTTCGATTCCCACCCAGGACAAATGTTTGTGTGATGAGCACGATCATTTGTTCTGTCTGGGTGTAATTTATCTGTAATATTTATGTATTTAGAAATATATAAGTATGTTTATCAGTTGTCTAGTACCATAACACAAGCTCTGCTTAGCTTGGGACTAGATGGCGTTGTGTGATAGTTGTGGAATATTACTATCTGTCCGATGCAGCAGCATATGAAATAGAATGACTATTGAAGTTAAGTCAATTTCATATCCTGCCTTGGATACATAAATTCGTATAGAAGAGACCTCACCTGTCACTATATCCACTATTTAGTTATCTACTTGTACGAGTATAAGTGGCAAAAATTTGTATGAACTGCAAAAGTAATGTGTGCTCGTATATTACAAAATAATTTTAGCTTAAACTCCCATGAAGTTTGGTTAATTATGCCACAGAAACATACATCGGGATAAATATCCTGGGTTTACCCAGGTTATAAACTATCTGTGAATCAAACATACGAATCAGTTCAGTAGTTTTGGAGTAGAAAACGACTATCCATCCAATCCGTCTTCATAAACTTTCGCATTTACGATGGTAAGGCCGCTTTCACATTAAGTCGTTAGCAGCGCGACAGTTAGCACATTCCTTCACATTGAATAAGAATAGCCATATGTATAACAATGCTTTCGCGCAAAATATGAAACAGTTGATTGTTTCGAAGTTACTTATGCAGTTCATACAAAAAGCTATAAATAGGGACTGAAATTACAGTATGTTTTAGTATTTCTAGTCTTACTCTAAAGGTTTAATACTAATTTTGTGAACAGAATTTGCAGCTTGTATTAGAAGTACCTACCTTAGAATTTTGATGTTCGGTGTATGAGTGAGTGTGTCTGCTACAAAAGTAAGGAACTTGATATTAAAATTCAATATTTTTTAAGAATATTATTATGAAGATATGTTATAGCAACTGGAATTTTACGCTTACAGCTTCCACAACAAAGAAATACGGGATCAAAAAAATGTGGAATTAGGTACTTCCGAGGAAACATTTGCTCGCCTTGGCAAGGACACTGGAGCGTGCTCGATAGATTTGACGGGACAGTATCACGTCCCAAAGTTTCAGTGTGCGCTCAACCTTAGCCACTCGAGAAATGATAAGAGGATATTATTAAAAATCACGATTAGTTATTATAATAAAGAAAATACCAGACAGCCATAAATACATTCCAAAAGTATTGTTGTCTTTCACATAGGGGCCATCGTCATTGATTAATTTATATTATGAACTGCGATCAAGAGCAGGCAAGTGCTCAGGGTTCTCGCACACAATTCTCAAAAATACCGAAAGCTACCGGCAGGTAGGTCATCATCAGCCGGAAGACGTCCACTGCTGAACATAGTCCTCCCCTTTAGACCGCCACGCCGAACGACAATTCGCCACTTGCTTCCATCGGTTGCCCGCGACTCTCACGATGTCGTCGGCCCACCTAGTGGGAGGCCTACCTACGCTGCGTCTTTCGGTCCGTGATCGCTACTCGAGAACCTTTCTTCCCCATCGGTTGTCAGTTCTACGAGCGATGTGGCCTGCCCATTGCCACTTCAACTTGCAAATTTTAAGAGCTGGTCTTTTAGACAGACAAAAAGTCACGCAACGAGCAATGGAAAGAGCTATGCTCGAAGTTTCTTTGCGGGATAAAATCCAGAGCATGGATATTCGACGAAGAACCAGAGTCACCGACATAGGTAGGTCATACAGATATTTATTCCGTGCAAGGGTTAGCAACCCCTTGTAGATAACTGCGCCGTCATCAAGACTTGCTCAAAAAATGTTGAAACCTCCATGAGCTTGAAGCACTTGCCCAATAGTAAATACGGACCTGGATAAACTTAGTGAGGTCGTAGTTAGTGTACTACGTATGTAGGGAGTGACTGCATCTATTGATTACCACACTGATTAGTACTTCCGTAGGGCGCTCATCTGGCTAGCTAGATGTGATGTTAGCGGTCTGTCCTTGTATGCTTATTTATGCAGAATAGTTTTAATAATCGTATAGAACGCGTAGAAATAAATAATATTTATAGTCTATTATTTTTATGTTAAAATAAAAGGATAGTGTGTAACACTCGCAATCAACGTGCTTGTACGACCACGTGGGTGAGGCGAAAGGAGTATGTAGAATCGTAGCAGGTGGCGCTCTGTAATTTCTGCTTACCCCCATGGGAAGAAGTCGTGAGTTTATGTATTTAAAATAAAAATATTGAATATACCAATGATTGGTTATAATAACCCTTCAGGTGTATTATAGCAGCTTGGCGACGTGTACCTACCATTGGATGAAATAATCGGCCAAGCGCAAATCGGACTCGCGCTGTAAGGGTTCCGTACCATTATCTAAAAATCTGAAAAAAAGAGTATAAGAGCCGGTTACATAGAATATTTCAATATTCTGTGAATATTGAAATATTCAAGCCTTTCCCGTTTTCAATATCTGCCAAAAAAAAAACACGTTTTTTGTATGGGAGTCTTTTTAAATATTATCTTAATCAGTTTTTTTTTGTATTTGTTGTTATAGCGACACCAAAAATACATCTGTGAAAATTTCAACTGTATAATTATCATGGTTTATGAGACAGCCCGGTGACAGTCGAATAGGGGAGTCTTAGTAATAGGTTCCCGTTTTATCCTTTGGGTACGGAACCAAAAAAAAGGTCGTCCGTGCGACACCTTCTCCCCTCCTATGGTGTGGGCGTGGGCGATATGACATTGCACGAACTTAATGAATTGAAAATGGTAATTTAATTATTTTACTAATTACCAGAAAGATACGTTATCCTATCTATTAGCGTAATATATCATGTACCTATTGAGTAGTATACCTACTCTTAGTATGTACTTTCTAAGACTTCCCAGTCGGTATTTTGTTGAACAAACATATTAGGTATGAATAATCTAAGTAGTAAATAATAATTAATCAGATAGCATAATCTGATTATCAATTATACATAACAAGTTCCGCTTCGTAGACATCGATTCTATCTCGTATTTGGTGACTCAACTGAGCATGACGCTGACGTGATAGGGAGTCGATTACTGAACTACTATGGCTTCATAAGAACAATTATTTGAAAGCGTAAGTTAACGAAACCCGCGACCTTGACTGTCGTTGTACTTATAAAAAAATGATCCATCTAGAATTGTAATTAAAAAAAAACTCATTAATACTACCTCAAATAAAGTAATTATACTTAATGTAACCTACATGTTAACCCCACCGTGACACATATTTCCTCCGTTGTTGCACACAATCAAATGTAAACAATACAAGAAATAAAATAATTGTTTCGTTCGTATTTTATATAATTAATATGAAAAATTGTTAAAAAAACTGTCTTTAATTAAAATTAATAAAATGATGAATAAATTTGTCATGAGTAAACTAATTCATTACAACCAAAAGCAGTGCATTTTCGCAGAGAATGATCATTTATGTTGTTACAGTGTAAATAATGAATGTAAATAAATAATACTATATTTCATGGCAGTCTAGTCGAAGTAATGGCTTTTTGATTTTGCATCGAGCAAGACAAGTAACAGCAGAAAAGATCATTCTCATGAATAAATTACTTTCACTTATAAAAATCATATTAAAAATTAATTTAAGAAATATTCCATTGTAACAATACACAAAAGAACATCGAAATAAGCAAATTGTAAATAAAAATTAATACTTTAAAAATAATACAAGCCTTTATGGAGGATAAAATTGTTATATAGAAATCTTATTCTGGAACTTCATAGAAAAAATTTGATTAATTTTATTATAACTCTAATGATTTACGATAATAGGCCACATCGTCTATGAAAACGTAACTATACATCGCCACATAACATGATTCTCAACAATTACTTCTTTGCATTATATACAATGACTATATCAAAGAAGTGATGATGATGATGCATTATAAATAACAGAACTTAATGAATAGTGCTTGCTTAGTGCTAATAGGGATTGATTTGAGCTGAAAAGCAAGTAAATGTTCAGTCCATTATTCAGCTGCAGCAACTTGTTCGCTCTGGATCAGAGCCTCCGATGGATTATCTTTCTTCACTTCGGCAGTCTCTGTTTGTTCTTCGGCGGGTGCTTCTTTTTCCGCAGAATGCTCGCGCGAACTAACAGTACCATTTTCGTTAACTTCCTCCTTAGCTGGAGAGCTTTCTTTTGAGGCCTGCTTGGCTTCTGCTTCAGTTTCTTTTTCAGGAGACTGAGCTTTTTCTTCTGGGGTTCCTTCTTTTTCTACTGATTTTTGTCGTTCTGCTTCCTTTTCAGGGGACTTTTCTTTTGAATCTCCCTTGGCTTCTTCATCCACATCTTTAGCAGGAGTGCCTTCTTTAGATGCTGCAGCACTAGTCTCTCTTGCGGGTGAAGCTTCTTTAGCAGGGCTTCCCTCTTTAGCAGGGCTTCCCTCTTTAACAGGGCTTCCCTCTTTAGCAGGGCTACCTTCTTTAGCAGGGCTCCCCTCTTTCTCATCAGCAGTCTCAGTAGTGTCAGTTGTATCAACTTTCTCCTCTGTGCTGGCTTCAGTTTCTTTGCTTTCCTCAACATCACCATTGACAGCTTTTTCCTGAAACAACTCATGCTAGTTACAATTCTGTTTATGACTAGGAACATTTAAATTTTAAACAGAATGTACAGGCCAATTAAATTTAAATGTGCTTGTTAACATTGTAACAAGGAAAGCACGACCTATTTTATTTTGTCCCTATAGTTATAATGCTGAAGAGCTAAATCTGAATGTAATGCACTTAAAACTAATGGTTGTGTTACCTGTTCAGTTTCAACTTGAGGTGGTTCCTCAGGCGGTGCTTCCATCTTCAAGAACTGTTCCAACGTGTCCACTTCATTTGCAAGATCAAACAAATCATAGTCCTGAAAATCATAAAGAATGTTGCTAGGACCATTTGTTTACAAATTGTTCACCAAATATAAGTAATGAAATTAACAACAGACAACTACTTTATAAACAAACCAATAAACAGTCCCTCCGCAGAAATGTAACAAAGAAACAAAATACAAACAGATGGCAACATACCAAAAATACTAAGTCATCTATGTACTTTTATTTTGCGAAATAGTTACCTGATAATTAATATGACTAATTTATACGTACCCCACAGTATTCGTCATCGTTGAAGATCTGCGGCGGCAGCGGGGACCGCGGGTTGGGGTCACTCACTGTGCCACCGTTCGATTTCGAGTTGTTTTGCATAAACTCTTTATCAGATTCCTTTCCTGGTTCCGTTATGTCAATGACATCATATTTTATGCTTTTGGAATCTAGGATCATCAAAACACGCTGCTGCCGTTTCTTTACCTAAAAAGTTGTATATCTCACGTAATCAAAAACAATAATTACATGAATCAGCTTCGGAAAAAGTCGAGAAAAGCGCCCGGCCGTCCCAGGAATTTTCTAATATTAAACATACCTCTTTGTTTCCAGAAATACCACTGATATATACTTTGACAACCATATTGAAAAACTTTCGATTCAAACTATAACAAAGGTAAATAACAAAAGCTACAAAATATTATACGAGAAAAATAGGCTTGGCCATTAGACAATCTGTTATAATAATAATAATTATGGGAATGGATGACAGTTGCAAATGTTACCAATTTATACCTTCAAATTCTACTATTATTTACAAAATAACTTTGACCTTCCAGTCCCCACTATGGTTACTATGTTTGATGAACGATTTAAGACGTAAACATTTTTATTTATAACATTAACTGTAAAGTGAAATTATACAAAGCAGACCGCAGCAGCAATATCAATAATCATCAATTTATAGCGATCTTCTGTAAAATATTACCTATATTTTCTCGACAATAAATTATACACCTAAGGCGCTCCCTCACCGCGAACATTTACCTGTAATGTACCATAAAAGTGCGCGATTTGATGCTCTATTATTTTCTGTCACTAATGAAATATTTGAATATGTAGATTACAAATGAATACTCGCGGTGTGGGAGCGCCCTTACACAGACATAAAACTTAGTACATATATTTGGTATATTTCTGTCTTTTAAACAACGGTGTTCTTATATCTTCATCATTTACTGTATTTTTATCCAACATATTTATCCATTTTGTCTCGTTCACTGTAGGTTCGTAATAACTACTTTGATGTAATGTTAAGTATGAGGTCGATGAGGTCCTATGTTAGATTTTCAAACCGGGCAAATTGTTATTTTTTATTTGACTCGCCAGCAATGGAATATAATGATACTAGGTTTAGGGTTCTTAGTAATAACTGCAGCCTGATTTTATTACGTTATTAATTTAATTACCTATTATTGACTTTACACACTGTAAACCACGTCCAATATGATCTTGAGCAGTACGGCCTTAATGTGATTAAATAAAACTCGTGTTTGTTTTGACCATTTTTCTAGAAAATATTTAATACCACACGTAGCATCATTTAAAACTTGGCAACATTTAAAACGTTTCGTTCTACGGGACTCTAATGGAATGCTGTCAAAATCTTAAGGCGCTAAGTTCAAATAAACACAATTTTCCGCTTCTAACATTTATCCCTTCCAGTCTTTAGAAAACTATTCTGGCCCAGGCGTTTACAGGTAAGATTAAAAAAAATGTCTTTGTTTTATTGATCAATCATTTACTAAAGCAGAACGATCGTCTGATCGCGTGCCTATCGTAATCGCCTATGCTCGTTATCGCGTAACTATGCACAGTAATATTTTTTCATTTATTCGTTTTTTACATAATATTATTTATGTTTTTAGTTCACCAATATCGGGAACAAAGCAGGGTGTCACTCTAAATCCTGGAACCTGGAGTCCAGAGACGATCATACTAAGTGTATAGTGCTATCTGAATCCAGGCCTCGTCAGCTAGCCGACCGTACAGTGGAAAGCCTTCAGGTGTTAATCGAGTCTATTTGAAGTAAGTTTTTTACGAACACTTAACACTAGCATATGTCCAGCATAGGTATTCGATGAACGCAAGTGCAGCGCAAAGGCCGCTATAACGCTTAGCGATATTTTTCTGCAGTTAATTGTATGCTGCCCTAGCGCAACGCAGACGTCATACAATTTCGTCATTGTTTCGATATAGGATTTTTTGTGTCTGCGTATAACCTCTGAGCTGGTTTTAGCATACATTCAAAGAGCACATACATACATCTTATAACACACGTACGGCATAATGAAAAACCGCTTAAAAATTGTGCCTGAAGGCTGGATACTTGTCTCTTTTGATAACTGTGCATGAGACCGCGGCAACGCGACCCACGCTTCATGTTGTCGAGGCAACTGCGCTGCGCATACGTTCATCGTATACTTACGTTGGTCAAACGATAGTGTGAAGGTACTGCTCTTAGCAACCGGAATTAAATTAAAAGAGGTTCATTATTCATTCACACCAGTTTCCAAAAAATACAATAATTATATATTTTAAATAAAATTTTAATACGTTCGTTTATAATACATAGGCATATTGTCATTAGATGTAAATAAAATAAAATATAAATCGCAGCAAATTATTAAAACGCGACAAGAGCAGGCGTGGAATGTTCATACATAAAAGCTTTACAATAAAAAATATAATAAAACACATAGCTCAATGAATTCATATAAATAATATAGATTCTAGCATCTATTTATACAGCATGAGAATGAAGATCTTGTAATATAAAATGGGAGTTTGTTCTTAGTTGTAGACATTATAATAAGAACAAAATAGCGCGGCAGTCACTCGACAGTGGAATGCAGCGGCATTAGAAACGGTCTATCTATCAATTTTTAAGATCACGTGCATGCCATTGACTTGACTGCAGTCTAGCGAGACACTATTAAATCTATGAGCCATTACATAACTCTATTGTAAAAACATTACGAGACGTTGACACGGCGCCGATAGTGTGCATGCTCTACATGACAGAACTACAGCTACACGATCCGCTTCAAATGGTTTTCATATTATTAATACAATGCCTTACGATGAAAGGTCTACCACTTGATTCACGACTTGATAAAATTGACAAAGTTCAACGTTCGTACCAAGTAAATAATAAATGTAAAGTATTTATTTAAAGGTGTTATTCTAATTTTAATTGTTTATCTAGTTGTGTGTAGGCACGCACACTGATATACACGAGTATATTGTGCGGAAATATTATTGGCAGATGTCCAGATCACTAGACAGTTGTCAGTTAGTCTTTACGCTCAGCGAGCCGTGCTGATATGTATTATAATTATACTCACCATGGACCGTTCGACGTAATCAACGTCGTAGAAGATTTTATATCTACTTAAAATATCGGTTAAAAAGATATATCTTTACTTGAATATAACATGTTAACTTTTAACATCTTATTCTTACGAGCTCGCTTTCACTATTATTTAATCTCATGGTTTCCCGCTTGTCAATTAACATACACACGTAGAAGCTAAATAGGAATGTACAAAAAGGACACTGTTAACTATTTTATTTATCAGTCGGAATTTCCTTCATTTGCTCTAGTATTTTAAACATATAAACTTTTTTTTTTTAAATATATTAAAATATACAATCGAACTCTAAAACAATATTTACACAAAATGATACAAAAATAAACAAAACAACTAAAATAAAACGTAATAAATCTGATTGACGCACCTCACATGAGATTATAAAAATATCTAAATTCTTAAACATATAAACTCCAATTCTAAATAGTAAATAGAGACTGTTATTGCCTGTTGATGGACGAGATATAGTTTTATTTGATTAAGAAAAGGTCGCAATGTACTCCGATCAAACGTGTGAGATAGCATCAGCTGACGCATTCCGCACATCCTCATTAATCACGCTGAACCCGATTTCTGTTTAGTAAAACTGTACTTGTTGGCAACCTGACAACATTTAATTTGTGATTAGTTTGCGTTTAGTGAACGTGAGGAATAAACGTTAACAAGTCAGATGTTAATACACCATCCATCAATATTTCGTTCGCAATAACAGTTTTGTGCATTACACATAAATTAGAACTTTGTTGGGAATACTTAAATAATTTTCTAGATGGCTTATTAAATACAATTTTATAGCCCGAACAAGTCAAATTGATACTTATTAAACAACCAAATATGATCAATAAATAGATGACTTTCAGCTCTGCATAATGGCAATGATTCACAGTTATAATATGGTTTAGGCGTTCGAGGTGGAGATCCGAAAATCTGAAAATCGGCTACCTGATTGTTGTCATGAACTCTAATAGTATGAACACACAAAAGCGACTGAACTGGGCTCTATGCGTTAACTACTCCTTCAGTTATATCGTACAAGAAATGAAATATGAGCATTCGGAATCTGTCAAGGAGGCGACTTCCGTGCCGCCATTGCTCATAGGATTGTAGTAATGGTCAGGACAGGGGCTGAAGCATATTTTTATATGGTTTATTGGTCCGGGTCTCTGCATCACAAGACAGTAGTCTTATAGCTAATATATCAATATGGAGACTCTTACCCCTCGTTTACACCAAGGTATAATACATGTATTTGACAAGTTTTGACATGTCATAAACTTCAGTGTAAACGCAAATGTGTTTTATACTTGTATATAATACTTCTTGGCTACACAGTTTGAACAAAAGAATGTTTGAGATTATGGTTTGAGACACACTCAATACATGTATAAAACAAACAAATTATTTTTTGACAAGTATTCTACAAGTTTTGTATGAAACTAGTATTTAACTTGTTTCTTGGTGTAAACGAGGGGTTAGAGAGTCGCATAACAGACCACTACAGATTTTTGCAGTACTTGATCAGACTGTAGAGCTAAAATGAAAGTAGATAGCTGCACTAGAGGAAGTTAAACACTTTACTCAAAGCAGAGTGAGGATCCAGCCACCCACTCTGAGCTGAATCACACCCTTTTTCCTGACACACAAGTTCCAACAGTAGATATTCGACGTCTCTTAAAAACAATCTAAAAGCAGGTTTAGATATTGAAAAAAAGAAATCTGGTATCATCTCAGAGTAAAAGAACGAATACTGTTTAAATCTAAATTCGGTAGGCCATTACACGCACGCAGAGTGAGATCGAATAATACTAAGTACATCGAGAGACGTCCTGACTTGTGACATCGTGCTACTGATGGCCGTGGGTAGGGTCGCCAGTGGCGCGGTGTCCCAGCGCTGGGCCGCGTCCCTCGTGTTGTTGAGCGGTGTGTTCACACGGGAGTGCCGAAGTCCGGGTCTCCGTCCCCGGCCAGCAGGCGCGGCGGGAAGCGCTCCACGTCGCCGTTCGTGAGCGCCGCGCCCTCCGTCACCCGCCGCGCGGATCCTATCCTGTATAACACGAAGGGAATCTATGAACGACATTCAACATTAGCTGCCAGAGCAAGTTTACAACAGAATATGAAAAGTAATGAAAACCGAATTTTAATAATCCCAAAATCTTGAGCTTAGTGAAATGAATTTAGTAATAAACTTGTCCTTAAAAGATTTAAGAGGTGAAAGTGTTTAGATGAAAAACTACAACTCATCATCAATGTCTATTTTTTTTTAAATCGATTATTAAACTGCCAAGATTTTATCGTAAGAATCTATAAGATCAGGACAGAATAGTAAGAAGTTCTACTGATGTTGACATTCCTCATTGTTATGAAAAATATTTAGCTTTAATCCCGGGACCCAAAAATCCAGGCTTTCTGCAAATCTGAATTTCCGCAAAGTAACGACTGATTTCATAATTTATTTCTCATTGTTCTTTAGTACAATAACACACACGTTGGCAATGTCTTAACCACATTATTAATCTGAGATCATGATAATCCGTCATAATTAATCAAGCGCGGCTCCATAAATCGCTCATCAGGCCGGCCCTACCTCACTAATATAATTTAACGGTCACATTTGTGTCACATGGCAGAGATGACTCTGCGGTCAGCAACCCGCATGTTCGGTGTAATACGGGCTGCATAAACTGTGGTTTATTCATAAAAGGGCTTACTATATATTACTAGCTGACCGGGCAAACTTCGTACCGCTTCAAAACCTTTTAAACCTTCCCTGGACTTTTAAGAATAATTCAAAACCAAAATTAGACAAATCAGTCCAGCCGTTCTCGAATTTTAGCGAGACTAACGAACAGCAACTGATTTTTATATATTATAAGTGTTAACTTTCGATAAGAGCAATGATCTGAAAGTTGAACGAAAACTAACTTATTGTTTATTAAACCGTCACTGTTGAACAATCGTTTCTGAATTTGGCAACAGAATACCTTTGTCTTTGTTTTGACTGTCTTGTATATCTTGAGGTATTGCGCTATCCACTTGTTCAAGCAAGTATCGTAGTATTTTGCTTCTAATCAAACAGTATGTGACAACCCAATCATATTGAATACAATTATTATAACAATTGAAATATTACCTAAATCCTTTGGATTCTCTTCTGAGGGGTTTGATGTCTCCATTGGGCTTGCTGGCGGGCTTCGTGTCTTTGGTCTCGATGTCGATGAGGGGTGGCAGCGATATCTGCGGCGGCGGCGCGACCGGGGCCGGCGTTAGCGGGGACTCGGGAACTAGAAAATGTGTGTTTGGTTAGCGAATGGAGATCAGCTTTTGAGATATATTAAAAATAAGATGACATTTTAAACCCCGTATCTAGTATGGATTCCGAGTTCCCCACAGCAAGTTTAAAAAAAAAAAATACCATCCGAATTATTAACCTCCTATTTTTGAAGTCGGTTAAAAATGGCACTGTAATATGCAATGTAACATCTGACCTTGACTTTGACACAATAGACTTATCAACAGATAAACCTCAGCAACAGTTGCTGGCATCGTCAGAGGCTCAATCTACAACCGTACGCGCCCAAACTATCCCGCTTCCGTTACATTTCTCAATCAAGCATAAATCACGAACATAAAATATTTTCTCTTAATAAAATATTAGTTTAGTTAAATGACCTACCTTCATCAGATACAGGTAGGTTATCGCAGGGCGCTTCCGCAAGGGGTTCGTCCGAGGAAGGAGCCTCTTGTTCCACGGGTCTGTACGCGCCCTTAGTGCGCCAGTCCTACAACAAATCATCATAACATACAGTCTGTGCACTATCATAAATACTGATTATGATTTCAACGATTAATGTTACAATTAATTTAATTTACAGCCTGAAACACGTATCACTGTTCAAAGTATCACTAGAAGTACGAAAACCACCTTTACTGATACTGAATTAAGGTTCTATTAACGTAAATAGATATCATGGATTTGAGTGTAGTATGAAAACTAATAATAAATAATATGCAGTACAGCGCAATCTTTAAACGACATCACTGGCTACGCTCCAGCTGATTCTACTGTGACATACACTAGCCAAGGTCTTTCCTAGTGTAAATATGACACCTTAGTCTTGTTACTAAGGGTAGCCTTCGCATATGGAATTTGTCCAGTGCAGTTCTCTCCAAAGCTGGGCCACAAAAACCTGTTTCCATCTCCTTCATGTTATAGTCTAAGGCGCTATTACGCTTAGTCGTTAGCCCGCCCGTATTCGGATGATCGAATAACTGCTTCAATTCCCACCCAACGCATTTATTACACCATAACTAAAAGAAACCGAATGAGATTTATTGTTGTTGTCCGAAGTTGGGTGTAAGTACTGAAACTAGTTAATTTACATTTGGATGTTTTAAGACTTTTAAAGGTTTTTAATATACTCAGCTTATAACACCTATATCTCTTTAAATACAAGTAACTTGTTACTGAACAAATAATGTGCGAAGACCACTTAACCGAAATAGCAGAGAACTTGGTACATACCACGACGTGCGAAGTTTCTAAACTGCGCTCTGTCTAGAAGAAATGGTATATTTACAGAATCATGGCGTCATACTTTGTGTAAAATAAGATTGGACCCTGATTGAAACTTCCTAATAGTTGTGGGTGGACAAATGCTAAAATTAACACTTAAATTCACAATATTTTGAATTGCTCGACTGATTATAATCGTTTATGAGGTACATTTGTCTATGCACTGCGCCACAAGCATTAATATGCGTTCCTATTCTGTCAGAATTCAAAAGTCTGTTCACTATTCTGCTAAATTACTTAAGAGTGTTTAAGCCATGTCCAAGTCCTTTGGGCTTCCAAAAGCTTCATTAGCTTTAACATTAGAAGCCGCATCCTCACATTAAAATAAAAACTTAATAACCTAATTGAGTGCATATACAGGTTGAATTTTTCAACTGGGCGTAGATGGCTACTTTCGAAACTATGAGGCATATCGAGAAACGTTGAAAGGAGTCTTGAGACCGATTTTGACGAAAACTAAAACTGCATCATTGGATTTTAGAAAAATCAAAAATCCTGTCCAGGAATCGAACCTGCTGACTTTGGAAAAAAAATCACACCCTGTATTATTACACCGTTTGATAGTGTTGCTAATAAGGATCAAATTCTGGGAAGTAATCATATACGGCAAACTTAAGGAAATGGCTGATTTTTATGAAATTGCTATTTTTCCATATTACTTTACGTCTACTGAAGTACTGAGCCATAATTTTTTCGAAATTATAAAATTTCATTGTTTTCAATGTCTCACTGGATTTGACATTTCAACAATCCCATTGCACTTAGCAATACGACATTATTGAGTTGAACTAAAAATAGCATTATTTTAAAGAAGAAACGGTAACTTATGTTTCAAATACAGTCTTTGCCTTGGACTGGCCTGTTGGTTTAGTGGTTAGTGACCCTGACTGCTATGCCGGGGGTCGTGGGTTCGATTCCCACCCAGGACAAATGTTTGTGTGATGAGCACGATCATTTGTTCTGTGTCTGGGTGTAATTTATCTATAATATGTATTTATTTAGAAATATATAAGTATGTTTATCAGTTGTCTAGTACCCATAACACAAGCTCTGCTTAGCTTGGGACTAGATGGCGTTGTGTGATAGTTGTGGAATATTATTATTATTTTTGTTATATATTTTTTTCCTCCGGTTATCCGGGACGTCCTGATGGCACGGGCCTAAGCCAAGTGTTCACCAGTTGGGATAGAATTGTTTGAAGTTCCGCGGTTGTGTGTCTGTGTGATAGGCATGTTTGAGTGATGTGGGTATTTTATTATTATTATTTGCCTTGAAGATTAACCAGTTTTTTGTAATTATACGTTTTCCTTAAGTTTGCCGTATATGATTACTTCCCAGAATTTGATCCTTATTAGCAACACTATCGAACGCTATAATTATACAGGATGTGATTTTTTTTCCAAAATCAGCGGGTTCGATTCCTGACCAGGATTTTTGATTTTTCTAAAATCCAATGATGCAGTTTTAGTTTTTGTTAAAATCGGCCTCGAGACTCCTTTCAACGTTTTTCGATATTCTTCATAGTTTCGAAAGTAGCCATCCACGCCCAGTTGAAAAATTCACCCTGTATATCAAATTCCTAGTACAAGCGGCGTTGTGCGTTATACCTGAGGTTTGCGTTTCTTCTTGAGGGCGTTGGGTCGCTTGTGCACGGGCGTGGACGCGGCCGACTCCCCGGAGGAAGCGTCCCGCGTCGCCCGCGCACCCCGCACCCCTCGCGCGCCCCGACCAACACCACCGCTTCCCGACCACTACACACAACGCCGTAAAGCTTTTTATTACTTAGAAACACAATTCAACCTATTACCCAGTACTGACTGGGCTTTTAAAGGTCCGTTGAGCAGTCTCTGCATGTTAAATACTAGGTTTCATCTTCGAGAACTGGCGAGGCATCTAGCAGGATCTTGATATTGGAAATCAGCCGATTTCATGCAGTCATAGGGCAGCAGAGTAAAGAAACCGTCTGTTTTTTGTCAGTCGAGCCTGACATGCTCCTCCGTTTTCCCAGGGCGGTGGAAAAATTGATACCAGTTGGCAAGACTAGTTACTTAAATATCGGACTTCTATCTACTATATCTTAAATAAATAAAAATTACCTCAAGTCTAGCCTCAATCTTGATGGAGTCGTCGTCCATGTCTAGTATGTTGAGGTTGTTATTGATGTTGTTGTAGTCGGGGTAAGGCGCGGGCGGCGGCGCCACGCGGTAAGGCTCCGACTCGCACTCGCTGTGAGACCCCGCCTCTGACGTACGTCTGTTGAATACACGAATACTTGGAGTCCACGCTAAAGTAAAGCCTAAAACTATACACAATCAACGTATCATCATCTGGCCTTTGCCACAGCTGGGACACAGACCTCCTCTCTCTGAGAAGAAGTGGGCCATAATCCACAACGCAGGATCAGTGAGGGTTGGTAGATGTCACTTGTCTTAAAATTGTTGGTTCTAGGACATGCCGGTTTCGGTCACGAGCTTTTCCTTCAGCGTTTTGAGAGCAGTGCAGTGGGTCAGTGGTGATGTACACAAAGCAATGCGCCTGGATGTGTTCGACCCACGACCTACAACTCGTAAGTCGGGGCCCATACCACTTGAGCAATAGCTCATTGAGCAGTGGTGCTCAAGTGGCATCTGTAAGCATTGATAAGCATTGGTTAGTTATCCCAATCAATGCTTACAGATAGGACTCTCATTTGGGGAGAAAGGCACGTCTTCGGATGACCCAGTTTTAGGATTTTTTTTGTTTTGTGGTGATGGAATATTTTAATCAATTAGTAGAAGTATTTTTTTACTGTTCTCCAAAAGGCTAATAAAACTTCATGCTCGAACAACTTAGCCAAGCCAACCTCGGAATTAAAATCAACATGATGAAAATCGCGCGAAAGGCAGACATGGGCATCTGCCACATGTTGCATTTAAGTTGAGCAAAAATGGAAAAGATTAGATTCCGGACTCTAGGAGGTGTAGGTCCAGAAAGGAATGGTAAGACGAATTCTAACTCTCACCTAGAGGTTTGGGTTTAAGTGGTTACAGATAATGTGAAGAGGTAGAAGCGTGGCCTTTGCCTTGCAAGTAGCAACCGTTATTACTACTGACACTGCGGTGCTTCTGTTAAAAGTATGACCTTAACATCAACATGCAATTCCGACCGTTACTTGATAAATGTAGAGTATCACTAACTAGCTGTTCGTTGTGGTTTCACTACCGCTCCTCGTCTCTTATTGGTCGTAGCGTGATGTTATATAGCCTATAGAATTCCTCGACAAGTAGACTATCCAACACAAAACGATTGTTTCCAATTCTACCAGTATTCCCGAGATTCTTCCAAACAAAAAAAAACCTCTTCATCTTTCTAATATTAGTATGGATATTGCTAAAGACCTTTTCAAAGATGTTTTTGAGTATCTCCTTTGACACAGTGTTACAAGCCGTGCCGTGATTAATTTTGACGTTAGAAATGATTACGTACTGTCACATTATTCCAAAGAGATTAGGTAGTATGCAGTCAGCAGATATAATAGTATTAAATTGGTGTCTGATTTGATGGGCGTAATTTTGGGCACTGTTCCAAATAAAGGGTTTAGGCAATTCGCATCTGAATTCAAGGAAGGGACACGTGGAATCAAGCCTTTCTTGCTTTGAGACGTGATGTTATTAGTGTCAAACAAATATAAAAAGAGTAAAAGGTGTATACAGTGCAATATTTATATTGAAGCAAAGTGTAAATCAAGGCCGCTGTGTATGTATTTTCACCACCCATCTTTTAGGAATTTTTATTTGGTATTTTATATACATAGTAATGTAACCAGGTAACTTATATAACCGTCTATTATCGGACTTTTAACTTAAGATAGTCATAATTATTTTTCAACGGGTCACACAATAAAATGCAAAAAAGACAGACGTGCTGGCTGGGGAAGACGAAACAAAGAGTTCTGGTAGAAAATGGAATAGACTTTGCCCAGCAGTGGGACAAAATAGGGTTAAGGAAATATTTCCTTAACCCTATTTTGACGTAAGTTGTCTCCATGAATGGCGTTACGTGTCGGTTACATTACTTGTCAGCGCCACGGGTGTCGGGAGCCGACGCGACGTGGGAAAGTTGTTACGCTGCCAAAAATAACGAACAACTGTTGAGCATACCTACTAAATAATTATAATCAGTAGGCGCTCGGACTGACTGTAAGAATTACGTATCTAAAAGAATCATGTTTTAAATGTTCGAGTGTTGTTTTCGGTAGAGCGTAACACAAGATTAAACGACCCGACGTTTACGACTAGAGTATAAAATAATATGTAACATATTTTTAAATCAGCCAGTCACCATTCACTGCATCGAATTTTTGAGATATGATCGGCCGATCGAGCGTTTTATGTAGTCTCCAACGGCATGTTCAGTATGATTTCTTGACTTATTTTCATTTAGGAAAAAAACTGATTAAAAATAACAATTATTATTACACAATGGGAATCAGGTATAACAGATTTCACGCTCTATAAAATGAAGTTACCAGGCAGTGGCTGCACAGACCAGGTTGTACTTAGTGCAAATTCACGTTAGTAACAAATAATGTTATTTTTTTCTTATAATTTTATTGTCTTCACGTTCGCTGGTGCGGTGAAAGTAGCGGGCAAGGTCGGGAGTGACGCGTGCGGAGTTCTCACCGCGGCAATATTCAAAGTTTGATGTAATTTATGTATGTTCATGTGTTCAACTGTGGCGTTAGGTAAGTTAAAATACAAAATCGCAATGTCACTGAGATGGACCCACTACCGCACTCGCGCTATTCAACGGGAACAAGCATAATCGGAGCGTATTGCGCCCCACAGGGCGGGCCATCGGAAAAACAAACATAATATACGGCATGTGCGGCAATGGTTGAAGCGGCTACACTTGGCACGGCTCAGCCCTCCTCTCCTGTGCATAAATTGGGTCTAAGGATGGCCACGACCACAACCAGACCTTTCAAAATTAGACCTTTAGACCACACACAAATCATTTTGCCTAACTATGTTATATCATATCATGCATTCTGGTTCTGCATATGTCTTCAAATAAATGATAGAAATTAGGAACAGAACAATATGAAACGAATACAGTCTAATGTTTGGTGCAAGCAAAACTAAACATTGAATCTATCTATACTAATATTATAAAGCTGAAGAGTTTGTTTGTTTGTTTGTTTGAACGCGCTAATCTCAGGATCTACTGGTTGGAATTGAAAAATTCTTTTTGTGTTGGATAGTCCATTTATCGAGGAAGGCTATAGGCTATATAACATCACGCTATCACCTATAGGAGCGGAGCAGTAATGAGAAATGTTTCAAAATCGGGAAAATGTATTCCTTTTTTAGAGCTTCCGTTGCGTGCGCTGAGTAAACGGTTAGAGTTTCGCAAAAAATATGTACTACGGAATTATTCCTCATAAAATTTTCTAAAATAAAGTCCGCGAGAGCATATTTCTATCTTTAAAGGTTAGGTCACTATAACCTTTTTTATGGGAACCAAATTTGTTTTAAAGTAATGCATTATTTTCGAAGGTGTTTTTATTAACATGATATTAATCCTTATCCAAATAAATACGTTAATCATCACAAGCATTTAATTTTGAACGAAATTGCCATTTACATCATTTGATTTCAATGAATATCTTAGGAGATATCACAGTTTTAAAATAATACCGCGACAAAATAATGACGGGCTGGTAAATATATCACAATTGCGTCGATAAAATCCCTCTTTAGGCCGGTTAATATCGACATCAAACATTGCAAACGCGCATATAACTACCATTTTGTTATAATTTGCAACCCTGAAAACTCTGTGCTGTCAATTCAGTAGTTTTTGCGTGTGTATCTCATGAACCGTGATAGCTAGAGATTTGAAATTTTCACAGGTGATGTACATTTGTGTTGCTGCTATAACAAAACATACTAAAAATAGAATACAATAAATATTAAGGGGGGCTCTCATTGGTCGCGGGACTTATTTCATTACCGTGACCCCGGAACATAAAGGGCTATTGAAGAACACCATGAATTTTAGTCAGTACAAGTCTGACAGTCCCTTCCAGCCCGGGGTGGGAGGACTCATTTGATGATTTTACCACGTAAAAAAAGGGGGCCTCCCATACAAAAAACGTGCTTTTGTTGCTGTTTTTTGTAGATGTTATAAAGTAATGTAATCTTTCGGAGGCTGTTTCTCACGAACCGTGATAGTTAGATAGGTTAAATTTTCAGAGATGATGTGTGTCTATTGCCGCTATAACAACAAATACTAAAAACTGGTTAAGTGCGATTTTGATTCGACATTGACATTGACAGAACAGGGTTATCAGGGTTGCAAACATGGGTGTTAAATACTCTAAACTTTAAAGGGACCTAACTACATATAAAAGAATCGTAGTTACATGCGTGTTTGCAATGTTTGTTTTAATTTGTCGATATTGATCGGACTACTTTAAAGATCGTTTGGAAAGGCTACGGGCTGCGTCCTCACCTTCAGTCTGACGCAGTCCTACCGGTTTTCGTTTTTTCGTTTCGGGAGGTACCTCAAGATTCAGTGGCAAATAAGGGGAATGGTTAGCAGTCGGAATGCGTGAGGGAAAAGATATCCTCTACCTCTTGCCCCAGCCACCAATGAAGATACCCACGACGTCGGAAATCGCGCTCTTCAAGGGAACTGATGGAGACGGGACCATAGGGCCAAACGCCTAACATGACGCGGGTGAAACCGCGGGCAGAAGCTAGTTTTTATTATAAAGCTGAAGAGTTTGATTGTTTAGTTAGTTGAATGCGATAATTTCAGGAACTACTGTTTCAAAATGAGAAAGTCTTTTTGTGTTGGGCAGTCTATTTATCGAGGAGGATAAGCTATATAAAATTACACTATGACGGGCGCTATAGGGGGTTGAAACCGCGGGGAACAGCTAGTGTACGATAAACTGAATAACCTAACCTGCTCTCTTGTCGATCTGATTTTGAATGACCTTACAAAATATTCTGCGTAGGCGTGTGAGATTACAACATAGGCACACTTTACTCCAATAAAATTTTATTAACATGTGAATTATCACCTCTGTGTCATTTAAATTGGACACAATATCAAACCAATTTATTCATCGACCGATGACATGCTATTTTGAATTTCTGTAAGAAATTTATAAATATGTTAATTAGCATTTTATTAACTTTATTACCGATCTTGTGATGGTCGTGAGAATCTGATGGTCATTGAGGCAACTCAGAGGCGGTATTAGAAGCAAAGTTTGGGAAGAGTATATGCCGATACCCGATTTTTTTATCTCAAATTCATCTCAGAGACAATCTATGTCAAAAACTTAACATAACGAAGAAATATTTCTGACAAATAGAGAAACTGATTGGAATGCGAACATTCTTTGTATTTTAAGTAGCACAGTTCATAATACGTTTTCACAATAGTTGGAATAATTTCTATGTTTGGGTATATGAGCAGTAGCTTAGCAGTAGCTATAACGGAAACCCTGTTTACATTTTATTTTTATTTTAGCTGTGCTTTTTGCTCGGCTCCTAAGGGTGACAATGAAGTGGGTGGCTCTCGTCTTCATGTGAATTTTAACCCTGATGTTCGTAACTTGGTGCTATCAAATGTGAAAGTTTTTTCGAATACGATTGGTAATAACAGACACTATGGCGTACAAAAATCTAAATCTTCGACTTTATTGTATTAGTAAAGAAGTATAGATTATTTGCTCTGTTTCGAAATTGTTTAATTCTACAAAGTCAGAAATAAACTGTTACATAATATGTATATTTAGAAACTTCAAAGGTAATGATATATTTTATGAATCTGTAGCTAATGTAGACGTATGCTGCAATAAATACAATTATGAACGCCTAATAATATGTTGGATGTGTTCCGTCATTTATTTTAAGAATTAATTATATTTTACTATTTCAACGCTTTACTAATTGATTTCATTTATTTTCAAGCTAGCGACCCGCCCCTGCTTGGCACGGTTGTTACGGCTTGGCAATACAACGAGATTTCTTAATAATGTTTATGTTTAAATTAATTTGTTCTTGACAAGAATCTTCAGGAATAATTTCTCTTAACTTTCGTACAACCCGCATCAAAATGTGTTGCGCAGTTTTGACGAATAATGACGGCGCACGGACGTACATTAAAGGCGACTTTTTTTAATTATATTAATAACTAGCTTCTGCCCGCGCCTTCGTACGCGGATGTTGTTACTTATGTCAGCGACAACGGGGTCGTAAAAATCGAAGTTCTGCAAAGTCTGATACCCAACTCCAAGAGCCCGGGTAAATAAATAATGTGTGTTTGGCCAGTAGAATATTTTTTTTATTAAAAGAGCTAAAGGTTCCTAAGAAAGTTTTCCCGTATCTCTTATAGATGCGGATTTCTCCCTTTTGGCCAATTTAAAAAAAAACACTTGGGCTTTTGTTGTTCAACATTGCGTTCCAGATCTCCAATTTTTACACGTCAACAGAGAATGCTCATCAGGCTGAACAACTCTTTCTAAGACGTCGGTTCTATATATGTTATAGTTTAGCTGGGCTTTTGGTGTTCCACATCAGGTGTTCCAGATCTTCAATTTTTATATGTCAACAGAGAGTGCTCACCAGGCCGAACAACTTGGCTAAGACGTCATTCCTGTATTTATTATAGTGTAGCTGGGCTCTTGGAGTTCCACATCAGGTGTTCCAGATCTTCAAATTTATTCTCTCAGCAGAAAATGCTCATCACGTGGAACAATTTTTGCTATGGCACCATTTTTGTATCTCTTATAGTTTAGCTAGTCTGATGCGGTTATGCGCCAGGTGTTCAAGTTTCCAAAATAAATTATAAAACAAAAAAAAGAATCATTCAAATCCATCCAGTACTTTTTGAGTTTATCCCGGACATACATACAGACAAACAGATAAACAGACAAACAGACAAAAATTCTAAAAACTATATTTTTGGCTTCGGTATCGATTGTAGATCACACCCCAAGTATTCTTTAAAAAAAATAATCAATGTACAGTTTTGACTTTCCTACTATTTTATTATATGTATAGATATGTATAGATGTATTGTATGTTGATTAGCCCTGAAAAGAACTGTTGGTTACCCCTAAAAAGAACTGTTGGTTAGCCCTGAAAAGAACTGTTGATTAGCTCTGAGAAGAACTGTTGTTTAGCTCTGAGAAGAACTTTTGCGCAAGTGTAGTTTTAAGAACGAAATCTAAAAAAAATCGCAGGAAAATTATTAGACTTCGCGCACGACCGCTGCGTAGGGAGCCGACCACGCGGCTGAGCCGCGCGGGTACCTTACTCATAGATCTAAACTCCCCTCCCGCACGCGCACCCCCGCCTTGGTGACGGTGAGCGTTTCGCAACGGGCCGTGCAGCAGAAATCGTGATATTTTAATTTCGCCATAACTTCGAAACTAAACATCCAATTTTAATCATTCAACGACCAAATATCATCTACATTAACTGTACATAATGATGAAATAAATTATTTTGATAAGGATTAATAGAATGAGTAAAATAAATGCGTTTAAAAGTAGTCCAAAAAAATTCAAGATTTTTGATTTAAAAAATGGTTGTTGTGCCTCACTCGACATAGATAGGTATAGTGTGTCGCGGAGTTTTTTGTAGATATTTATAAGATCTACAACTAATATGAACATTTCATAGTTCTATCTTTTATAGTTTAGGCAGCGTACGCAAAATAAGTAACTTTTCTGGTTGATTTTTTACAACTTGTGTCCGAAAAACCCAAATATATTACGGAACCCTATTTATTTCCAAAATAAAATTTAGTCTATGTTACTCGTGGATAATGTAGCTTTCGAATAGTGAAAGAATTTTTGAAATCGGTCCAGTAGTTTTTGAGCCTATTCATTACAACCAAACAAACAAACAAACAAAGTTTTCCTCTTTATAATATTAGTATAGATAAGATTAATATTTCACACAGCATTAATATTAAATCTTAATAAAAATCCCGTCCTTTGTTTTTGATGGCTGCTTGTGATTGGATATCTTACAGCTCGTTCACGACATTGGTTTTACCGATGAGCGGAGCGATGGCCGGCGCGAATAATACTTACATTAGTTACTTGGTTACTTTGTAAGTCCGCGAATTCGCCACTGGCGGCGCATTATGGCGTATTTAGAACATTTTTATACATTTGATCATACCACTCGCCGCTCTGCGCTAAGGCGTGGATGCATGTCTACGCTGCGGCGCGGCCTCCGTGTACTAGCACGGCGGCACCCCATCGGCAGGAGGCTGGCGTCGTGCCGACACACGGCGCTTCGACAGCATAGGCGTAGTCCTGTCACCCAGGGCAGAGCGGGAGCGAATGTCAGACTCGTACTGACTAAAATCCACGGTGTTCTTCAATAGCCCCTTACGTTCCGGGGTCGCACTTGCACGCTCGCTTATAGCCCGGCCACAAAACTATCGAAACTACACTCGCTTGCCGCTGATCGCCAACTCTTTTATCTACTTTCTAGTTCTACTCGTTGCTCGTTCATCGTGGGCGGTCGGACCGCTGCCTAAGGAGGGCCCGTCACAATGCTGACGCTCTTTGTGGCGCGAATGACACAACGTGCCGTCGACCCAGGCATGGTCCATGTGGCGAGTAATGGGCGACCGCTCCGACCAGCCCGCGAAATTCAAATTTTCTTACGTTTTTTGCAATTTTGTAAGCCAGTGCTAGGTTGTATGTTGATTAAAATATTATTCGCGTATTATTGGCGTTGGAAAAAAAAACAGAGAAAGTCCTTCCTACAACTTTATGAACTTAGAGCGTTGTATTGATGACTTTGTTGATTATAATTCTGTTACTACATAAGTCTTACAGCCGCGAATAATATTTTAATCAACATACAACCTAGCGGTCGCCGTGGGTGTCAACCACTGCGGCCGAGGTGAAGGGAGTATGCTGTCCTGTCCCTCACGCGGCGCGCCTTCTCTTTCGCGAATGTGACTGCATCGCAGGAGGCGACCGCTTTCCATTCCGTCTCGCCCCGCAGTATGGCTATCAACGTTCGTGAGGACACGGCGGTACTCTGCCGCGCGGGCAGTCCTACACCATATGCTCCACCGTGTCCTCCGGGCGATCTGAGCAGTGGTGACACCTAGGCGTTTCTTCCCGCCTTATATATGTATATAGACTACCACATTACGAACCGAAAATACCACCTTGAATACAAGGATAGATAAGTGTTTTCCTAATATAAGTGTTTTCAAAACACACTTATATTAGGCAGTGTTCACAGTACCTGTTGTAGTCTGGCGTACGTGGTGCAGTGGGCGTGGCTCCAGATCCGTCGGGCTCCGCCCCGAACACCTCGCCGTCCTCCGGGTACAATGGGAACCTGGCACCACAAGAACTGTATCATGTACTGAACTGTATGTTTGTATGAGAGTGCCTTCTCCTTTTTGAAGTTTGTTAATAACTGGCGAAATGTGGGTATACTATATCAGGTGCCTTTGCCAAACCGTTCATATTGCACCTTTAAGATAAGGTCTATCTGAGATAACATGAAACAAGCGGTCACTTTGGAGATGAGTCACAAGATGAAGGAACGACAAATTAATGCCTTCGTGAGAACGGGAGGGTTGATTTGATAAAGCGACGACATCAGGATTAGGGTCAATTCACACCGAGACGCGACTCTGTGCGCTCATTTTAATAGCGACTCAACATCTAATTTTATTTACTAAACGAAAAGATACACATTTCCGGTATCTAGTCGTGTCTCTGTGTCGGGCCAGCGTCAAAATGTTCAAAACTGTCCCGCTAGAGGCCGACTCCGACCCGACACGTCCTTATCGGGAACTACATTTCGTACAACTATCGAGTTGTTGTTGGACTATTGTATAGTGTTTATCGTGCGGATAACTTTGCTCGTGCATTTTGAAAGTTTTGCGTGTCATCCAATATACTGACAGATGGTTCGAACGCCTCGACGCGCACATCAATTCCATTCTGTCAAATTCGAATCGAATATGATCCTTGTTTTTTTTTAATTAAAAATTTGACAGGGTAGGTTGATGTGCTGGTACCATATCCTTAGATTCATTCTAGTATAATTACTTAATTCTCACCTATAATTATCTTCGGACAGTCTGTCATCATCGTCGGTGGCTATGAACTGCACACACAGCGCACAGTCTCCCTTCACGCTCTGCAGCGCTTGAACCGCTTCTTTGTGACAAGCCTGCAGAAATCAAGCAATTAGCAGATTTCCCAAATATAACGTCAACATCTGAATAAAGCCTAATTTAGACAATGGTATAATTTGCATGCAACTTTAACACTATATTGCGGTATTTATGTGATTAACTGACTCTAGTCCATGACGGACAGAGGAAGGGGCCTGAAGGTAGCGCAAGGCTGGCCCATTCCGGGATACTCATATACAGGAAGCATTCGTCTAGTGGTAAGATAACTATTTAATACGGTGTGGTGTACAATAGAAAAGAAAAGACTTGTAACAAGTGATGGAAGGGAATGTTCCATAATAGTCCTCCATCGTGAATGCTCTTGACTGTCATGCTTGATACAACCTAGGAGTGAAGCAGCGACATGATGCGTAGGCTTCCCCTTTCTCATGTCTTACTTTCTGACTCCACGTTAGGTGCTAAGTAGATACACTACAGGGCTACATAATTATAGAAGCTTTAGCGTGTATTCACACGTACCACAACTACACCACACGTCGCAGCGGCAAAATGTGGCCAAGCTGTGGTTACGTGTGAATAGTGTCGCGGCGACTTTTTGCAGTTGCGTTGTGGCTATCTTTGCGATGTGTAACCACGTGGTCGCGTGCAGTTATACTCCGGCTTTCGTAGAGGAAACACGGCTTGACTGAACATAGTCATGGAGGAAAGATTATTGTTGTTATCCTTGTTATAAATGGCTTTTATTAATAAGAAGAAGACGACGACATCAGCGTATTCGTCGCAATAGAATTTATTGGGTGATGAAAGGCGCCAGCTAGGCGCGCGCTGTTGATGACGTCATGTCGTGGCGATGTAGCCGCGGTGCCGCCGCCAGTGGTGGCGTTGCCGTCGCAATGTGGTCGTCTTACACAGGTGGTCGATAACAGCGGCAAAATGTGGTACGTGTACGTTGTGGTGTGGTTTTGGCTGTGGTGTGGTTGTGGTACGTGTGAATTGACCCTTACTCTGTGGCGTGACATTCGTGGTATTTCGGAAACACGAAAATTCCCGAAGCATAATATACTTTACGAGGTAGAAGAATACCTGTGTGAGATCGACGTCGTTGATGGCTAGTATGGCGTCTCCGACGTACAGCTCGCCCGTGAGCGCGGCCGGACCACCCGCCTCCAGCTCGGAGATCAGGATCGGCACGCCGTGCTCGCGACCACCCTGCAGTCATATAAACACAATTAAATTATTATAAATCTCTTCAAAGGATTTTAAATCGAATCTCAACATTGTGTTAACGTGAAATGTTGGGGTTCCTAGGGTCTTTTAAATCAGACAACCAACTCGATCGAATGTACTTTAATCAATGCTAATAAGGAATATATTTTATAATGCGCATTAAAGTAAAGTGCTTATTCAGCTTAAAGTTATACTTATATTCTAAAGGAGCGTACTTACTACGTTATGCACTATTAGAGAGCATACATACACTTCAAACGTTTTATGGAATTTTGAGCGTCTCTCGATATTGTTTGTTTGTGCATCGAAATATTGCACAAAAATCATGCAAAGAGCTGCGGCAATACCGTCGAACCCATACAGATAACGAAGATTTGGATAAACATCAAGTCGGATACTCACAGTGACCGAGATGCCGAGTCCTAAGTGCGGCGAGCGTCTCACGCGCACGGTGCGAGCGAGCGCACGCGCGGGCGGCGCGGGCTCGGGCGGCGGCCGCGCCATGCCGCGCGAGCCACCCGCGCCGCGGCACACGCGGACCAGTGTCTTGTGCCGCTGTACGAGGATCTCGGCTTCCACCTGCATACGAGAAAACAAGTGCGTGGAGAAAACTGTCTGATGATGTCGATAAGTCTTTGGTTAGACCCCGGCGCTTGAATGCCACTGATTTCAGTACCAATCTCTAGCCTTTCAAGCAATACTATCATTTCAAAGTGTTATAATTAAAATGATTTGACCCTTCTTGACATTTATTTGGTATGAGGTTTCCTCGTCGGGTATTTCTGGGAAACAACTTTGAACTCCTATCGTTGCTTCTAAAAGACACTAAATAAAACTGGGATAGTTTAGATTGCTGTACATGTATGATGTGGTACTGGCAAGAGTCTTGAATTACAGTCAAATCCTATTGAATGAGTAAGTTAATAATAAAATGGTACCTATTTTATTTCCATTTATTTCTCGCTTCGTCACTTAGACTTTTATTTATGGTAGTAAGATGCTCTCAATAAATGATGGTACAAGAAGTCATTGAAATGAAATTATTTAAAGAAATGAAATGATGAAATCATGTCTGTTATTTTGGAGCCCCCTTTTATTTTATACTGTTTTTAGCATTTCTTGTTATAGCGGCAACAGGAATACATCATTTATGAGAATTTCAATTGTTTAACTATCAAAGTCAGTACCAAGCAATTGCTTAGGCCATCACGTATCACGTCAGGGGCCACCATAAACCGACAATATAATTGCTAGAGGCTGTATAATTTGGGGTACAAACCCCCCGAAAACCTCAGGCATCTATGAAGAAACCGCACCTATCCGACACAGAATAGTTAAATTTTTTTGGTATCACTGATGATGACGATGCTTGGTTGTGATCACAGAGTTTCTCTTAATACCTTTTTTATGGAAAAGTGCAAAAAATTCAAGCGGGTACTATAACTAAAAATAAAGTAGGTACTTTATTTTACCTTTCGCTTGAATTTTTGCAAGTGGAGCACCAGCTCCACTTGTGGTTTTTTTTAAGCACTCTTCAACGCCTAAACGTCGAATAGCCGTAATATTCTAACCTACATTATGAACTCATACAGCTTTCAACGAAAAAGAAAATGGTAATGTGATAGCACTAGAGCTTAGCCAACGACATGCCATAAAAGACACAAAAACGTTAATTAATGCGAAGTGCACAATTTGGAACTGTATTTTTTTTTCTGGCGACATTTAACATGCGGTCAAGTCATGCTTTATTAAGAATTTTGTTGTCTTATTCCGGTAAGTTTGTTATCTTATTCCGGCAACTTTGTCGCCGAAATTATGGGATAATTTGCGTCAAATCCGGTAAATATGTGTTATTTTTGCGGACTTTTTTATGATGTTAGTCACATGAATAATCCAAGTAACGCAACTTTTTCAAAAACAAAAAGCAAATTATGGCGATTGTAAAAACTCGTCCTTTAGAGTTTTTAATAATAACATCACAGAACGTATTCTAAGAAGACAAAATTTGCTAGAATATGAGACTGAATCGCCTCTAAATACCCAACACTTTTCGAGATAAACCCTTTTTTAAATATTTTTTTCGAACTCTGCAATTTCATGCAATATTTTAGATGTCACTTGAGCAACTCTAGCGGCATCTCCATCCACCGTAATTTTTTATACAACAAAATTCGACAACTGCCGGATCGAACTCACTGCTGTTTAAAGTTACTGAACTATATAACTAGTTTTGCCATAAATATTATGTCAAAGATTTTTTTTTTCTATTACAAATAATATTTATTACTTTGACAGTGTGTTAGTTTAATACATAAACATAAAACAATTTAAAATATAAAAAGCTTATTCGAAGTGGTCACCATTGGCTACAATACAATCCTTCAAACGTTGAGGCCAGTTATCAATAGAAGCACGCACTCTTTCCATGGGAAAATTTTTAATGAAAATCGTATGGATTGTTTTAGGGACTCCAAATTATCATGGCATTTAGAGCAAGCCGTACTCTTTAAAACTGACCATAAATCATAATCCAGCGGATTAAGATGGGGACTAGACGACGGCCAGTCTTCAGCTCTGATGAAGTCAGAAACGTTCTCTTCCAACCAAGACTGCGTGGACCGAGCTTTATGACCCGGCGCCGAGTCTTGTTGGAAGGACCATACATGGTTATTGAACTCTGCTGACTAATTGGGAAGCTTCTTTAGAGGTTTGAGCATTAATACGGTTTTTTTGTTTATTAAAATGTTGCTCAATTGTAAAGATTTTCTCATCTGTAAACAACATTTTTGTATGACCTCCTTTGCGTACCGCTGCAGTAGTTGTTTCGATTTTATCACCCTGTTCTTTTTTCAGTTAAAAAATGACCAGTGCGTCTCTTATAGGCTGCAAGTCCTAAGACATCTTTTAGAATACGCGACATGGTTCTGGGTGCTTTCTTCATCTCTAGAGATAAAATGTTTTGCTTTCGGGCAGGATTTCTTCCAATTCTTTCCCTTATTGCTTTGACCACCTTTTTCATACGAATACTACGTGGACGGCCAGATCTTTGTCTGTCACAAACAGAGAAGGTCTCATTGTACTTATTAATGGCCCGGTACGCAAACATTTGACTAATGTCAAACTTATAGAGACTTTTAAAAATTGCGGTTGGCTCCATATCAACTTTGTGTAATGTAATCACAGCGGTTCGGTTCTCTTTATCAGCCTACTCCATTTTAATATCGCAAAATATTGTAAAATGTATTGGCGCCAAAATTAGAATACCCAATGAGCAATGGCATAAAAATGACAGATTCCAAAATAAAATGTTATATTCTTCTTATTTTTCATTGTAACAATATTTATGGCCAGACTGTGTACATAAAAACACAATGATGTGCCCAACCAGTCTAGACCAGTACTGCTGCAGTTCCACTGAGGCAGAGCGGACAGCAATTCACCAATCACATGGCTTGAGTGGAGATGAGATGTGGATTTCAAGTCATGTGAATGGTGAATCGCCGTTTGCTCGGCTCTGCTCCGCCTCAGTGGAAACGCAGCCTTACACTCGCAAGGAAAGTGCTTGTAGGGCCAGATGTATGATCGCGGAGGCGAAAGGGGTATTTAAAGATCGTAAAAGATTCCGTGATTTCTGCCTACAACCTCAAGAAAAATACGTGTGTTAAGAATGTATACGCATTACGCATTTATATTTTTCAAGCTTTTGTCATCCCATTATTAATGTAGGTTTCTTTTTTGTTGCAATTCGGTTGTCCGAATGGAAAAACGGAACCCTTATAAGATATCCTATTCTATCACGCGTTTGCCCGTCTGTCCGCCCTTCACAGTATTTTTTTTATACCACCTAATGACACCTACACCACCAGACGTATCTCCCGCCGCGTTGCCGATCTGCAGAAACTTTTTCACACCCTTTTTGGAGAGCCCCATATTGTAGTTCATACGATAAGTCTCCCACATCTTTTGCACTTCAGGCTGTTTTGAATCATGGCTATCCAGTTTCTTCCAGGTTCTTTATATTCGAGATCGTCTGTGCAATACGTCATCTTTTTTTTTAATAGCCAACACCCACGCAGGTGTTCTAGTGTATGCAAAAACAGCAAGCGCAATACAGACAGCGTGCAGACATAAGCTTACTAAACACTTTATCGATATGTACGGCGCGACGCAAGCGCAGCTTTCTTGTTGCAGGTGCACTCTCTGCGTAATAGTCTAAATTGTGACTTATGCACTATGCATTATTATGAGACTACAGAATTTAATGCTGCTACTAAGTTACAGTGAGCTATGGAATTGGTAGTCTAGTGATTCTATTACCTAGTTCCAGTGTCTTCCTAGTTTTCTAAATTCCGCAGTTTATTACATTTAACTTTTCAAATCTCTTCTTACAATATTAACGTTTATATTTGCTTACTGATAACAAATGTTTTCTAATACAGATATTTTTAGAAACAAAGAAAAGGGCATGACTTTTCAAAAATGCTTCCCGGTTTTTTGAAAAGTGATACTTCTTTTGGGTGGTAAAGTCATCAATTGAGTCCTTCCACCTTAGGTGGAGCGGAATCGACTGTCCTGTGTTACTCCAATTGTCCCATATGTTCCAAGGCCAAAAGATAAACTACAAATTAATATACCTGAGCCCAGAGCGAGTCTCGTAGTTCAGCGCGCATATCTCTGCCGAGCAACTGCAACTGTTGTATCCTACCCGCCAGCTCCTTATCCAGGTACTTTGTGGCCAGTCTGGAATGATACATCAACACACCTATTAATATTTTGACAAAAAATAAAAGATAGGTAGGTACAGGAGTTTCTAGAGTGGGGCAATGATGAGCTGTGCTGCCCAAGTTAACCACGATGTGGAGCCCTTATGGCGTATTTACACAGATCGATCGCTCGATCGATCGAGATAATATAGGTCAGCAGTAACATCTACCCTTTACCTACCGGTCACGGTGAGATCAAACATAAATCAATTTTATGCAAAATTTTATGTTTGACACACATATTCCATAGACATTCATTACAGCCATATTCAAACAGTAGGTACTCGTTGCATCAAAAACTAGCCCGTAGATGTACGTAACTGCATAGATGGTAACACATTCCTCGACAACCACATATATTTCTTCATACCCACATTTTTTAAAGATAAATAACTTGATAACAGTTTATTACCCTATAAAGTTGCTGTTAATTTTCACATAAGGAATTTCTCAGCAGCAACCACATAGTCTTGTTCTGTGCCCAATTAATGGCAATAGACTCACCTTCTATTACTGGGATTTAAACAGAACTCGAGATGTTCTATGAGATGCAACCTAGATTAACCCTTCGGGGATTTCACACATCCTTATATTTTTAAAATAAGGAAGACTTCTTCTTTGCATGTTGATGCATAACGGCAAATAGTTCGTGGTGCGCCGCGTATCGCAGTTTCAATTCCCGCACGGAACAAATATTCGTATTGGACCTACTTGTTCCGGGTCTACACACACAGGACACAGGAGAAGTTCTTAAAGTGGGACAACGTTTTTGTAAAAAAAATATCCCTTTGATATATCCGCAGATCCCTAATAAATGATACCTGCTTGTGTGATTTCATTTTAATGCTTACCTAGCTCCAAAAAGTTCAGAGTGTAGTGCTAGCACAGTTTCTCGGAGCGCTGCGTTCTCTCGAGCAAGTTGTGCGGCTTCAGATCGCGCCCGCGCCGCGTCCGTCACGTTGCCGGCCGCGTCGCCTCCTTCCTGGCACCCTCCTGCATAAGTAAAATCAACCTTAAGTCTGAACCTTATTGATTTCATTCACCAAGCTTCTCTTTGTGTTGCACGATCACGCGGTTTCCAAGTGAAGAGTGTCGCATAAGATGAATGTTTTGAAAATAATTAGGCATAGGCACGTATTCGACATAAGTTTATCTTCTCGAAGATGTTGTAAGAGTAGTTAGGTCATATCAAGCAAGATCGGCAATACCTAGTATTCAATTGAGGGCAATCTCTACATGACTAAGTGACGAAGCAACGTCTGCAAGTGTTCGAGATTGTTTTACTGCTTATCATTTAGTGTAAGTAACACCAGTTCAACTTTGGACTGTAAAATATATTGAATTTGATCATCAGTAGCTACACAATAGAATTTAACTTACCAGCCGACGCGGCTCGTGCTTGCACCAGTTCGGCCCTCATATCCACTAGTTCAGCCTGCAAAAAGAGAAAAAAAAAACCTTAATCCCCGACGCTTAAATCTCCCCAACAAATGGACGGCATCGTATATCAACAATAAGTAGTGTCGAATGTCATGGAAGTGATTCAGCACAATAGAATTTAATCTCGGCCTAAAATCAATGGCGGCGTAAATTCGAATTAAAGGACACAGCGGTCGTGTTGTCATGTATGTCCTCGACTCGACACGGGCACATAAATCGTTTGACTTCTGCACCCTCACGGTGCGTGCGCGCAGCGCGGGCGCGCGCGTGTCGCACGGCCGCACCCAAGCCCACAGCCTACACCCTCATCCACATTTCAAATGTCATATCCCCGCCAATTCCATGATGATTTATTTTATTACTTCAGTTGAACATATCGTTTAAGTATTTAGGTCGTGGTGTAGCTTCAATGATCTCACTCCTATTTCGAAGAATTAAATACTTCTCAATTTCTTGATTGATTTAGTTGATCACAGATCCCAACTTATAGCAGTCTTGTAGCTTGTCCAACTAAAGGTGTGGATCAAATTGATATCGTGAGATGGTATGCAAGATCCGCTAAACAGTTAGCAGCGAAATAAAACCTACACGTGGGTTTATAAATGGAGCTTGATTAGACCCGCCCCGATGTTTAACAAGGCCCCTATAAGGAAATATCTATTTAACTACATCATTTTATGTTAATGCAAGTCTATTCAATTGTATGCATACAAATAATGCTAGTTAATTTCAGAAGTAAATTGAAACAAGGAATGCAGTTAAGCGACGTTTACGAAGAACTGTCGTTCTGTTTTCTTGTAGAATTTTAAAGCGTGTACTCTTTATCTCCGTAGTGCTGAATACTGATTGAAAACAGTAAATGTGAGCCGGAAATGCATGTAGATGTACTATTTAAGTGCAGGGCTATGATCTCGAGTGGATGTTACTACAAGCCGGCAGGCGGTGGGAGAGCAGGGCACTGCGGGCAGCTGCGCGCATGCCGCACCGGGTTGTGGACTTGTGGTGCAAATACATACCATACGTAATACGCATTCATAGACTTATATCTATCTGATGTAAGCTTGAATAGTTATGAGCTTCAAGCAATTATTATTGTTATCATATTATAAAACGGCTTCTGTAACTTAACCTGTGGAATTACTTATAGTATCTAAGTATAGCTGGTTTGTAAAAATCCATATCTTTTTAAAACTTTCACATATTTCACGTACGTCGGTTGCCCTTCATAAATACTGTTAATTTATAGGTTGATTAATATTGAGCAGCGAGCTTTGAAATAAGGTAATGGCTAATTTAAATCACGTCAAATGTAAATCCTGAACCTTGATTTATTATCAAGTCATTATCGAAAGGGTACTATTACACGAACGGGACTCGAAGCCCACCTGTAAAATAATAATAGCAAAGCCAGTCATTAGCCGAACATAATCAACAACAACGCTGGCAATCCGTTTTATGATCAATTACGTCATAATTATTGTAATATAATTGACACCAACTTCGAAATTTTATTGGGTTAATTAACGTTTTAATTTATTATATGCATGTATTAACATTCGTGTTCAACGCAATGGATGATGTTGAACTGCCAATATTTATTTCATTAGTAAGTAAATAGGTTAATATATTCAAAGCTTTGAATCAAGCGCCGAGATGCTTTGATTTTTTTTTTTTTTTTTTTTTTTTTTTTTATTCTTACTCCACCAACGTAATTGGCGCCTAGTCTCTTCTATTTCATTCATTCCAGTTCTCACTTTTATTCCTCTCGCACTTTCATTCTTCATACGTGGTCTTTCTTTCATACATATCTCTCTCATGTCCATGGGTGGGATTCCCATTTTCCGTAACTACTCTTTGTCTTATCTTATCTTCTACTGAACTCATCGGGGAAATGACATTTGAACACAGGATTTTAATATCTTTCTTTTGACGACATTTTTTGTTCTTTTGTTTACATAATTTATAACGTTGTTACAATAGCTTATTCTATAACAATACAATTTACTTATCATTATTTTTAAAATACTCTTAATTGCTATGCTTACTCTTATACATATTTTTATTTCAAAGTTCTTCGATCTATTTACATTACTGCTATTTTCTTAGACTACCTTATTCTATGTTAACATATAAATATATTGCAATATTCTATGAAACATAGGCTTTATGCCATTTTATTTCTCTCTACGACCTTAGATGCTATACTTAGGCAGTAATATATAAGTTCGTTTCTGTGCTTTCCACCAAAAATTTCTCCTACGCTATCTCTGGTCAGCTTCATGCCTATTTCCTGCTCCAGGTTATATCTGATGCTTTGATATTAGTTGTCTATGAGTACTCCAGTGAACAAAAGGAATGTTCCAGTAACGTTGAGTGATTGTGGGACACATAACCACTACCCAGTCTTAATTACCTCCAACTATAAACTTTAGAGAGAACAACCTTTACAAAACTATTATTTCAAAACACGTTTGTCACAACGTTTCTCGGCATAACACGTAGTCTTCGTACTTTTACGTGTCCTATCGACGGTTTCTCATCGAGACTTTCAGCGCCACACCCTTTGCAATTATCCTTGGCACACAAAGATATTGTGACGTCGCTATACATGTATGCAAAAACCATAAACAACGTTCATGAATGCCTATGTGAATGAACATGCTGGATAAATGTACAACGAAATGCAGGCCTGCACTCTCAATATTTAACCAACATTGTTTGGGATGAGTCTGTCTCGTACTACACACCAATAAACACGACCTACGCTGATTTCAAGATCATTATCGCCTGAACACTGAGTGGGCGATTGTTGTTGTTAAATGCGATCGTGAATATTATAACAACTATGAGAATTCTAACGTCTTTAACACATCAAGTGATGCAGTATAAAAACCTTTATAATAAATGAACAGTTAAGTTGTATTGCGAGACAATGAATACGATTCATTAGGGCCGCAATAAAACGCGAGTATCTTAGAACGGATGGCCCTCGGCAATTTAAATACCAACTTCGGCGACAACGTGCCCAGCTACTTTCATCTCTCCTCTAATTAAGTTGCGAGTTATTGCGATAACTCAGGTCAGTGGTAATAAAGCGGCTCCAGCGACCAAAGTTGCCAGCTGCACGACGCCAGATATACTTTAAACTGCAACGGAAGAAAAGCGATTCACGCTTTTTTGAGTAGACTCGATGGTATACGCGGTGTGGGCGCCGATCTCAGATAACGACTAACAAACGGAAGATTGATTCACCGCTGTTTGATATCATTGCTCACATCTCAGATACACGAAAGATTTGATCGTAGTGCGCACGCGCCGAGGACGGTGCTCGCGGACCAGCCGTCGAGCAACACATAGATCAGACAATTCATGCAAAGCAACAACAATAAATCTCCCAATCTGTGTGTCGACACATTTACACGTCTTTCGAGATGAAATCTGACTCTCATGAACAACAACACATGCTATCGCATTTTAGTAGTAAGAGTTCACATGAAAGCTTGTCTCGCGTCTTGTCTGACATTAGCCCAGTCATTAAAGCCAAAACCCGAAAATAATTAGTAACTTGCTGAAATTTTAAGGGGTTTTTAAAGAAGGTAAAATAACTTACCGGGTGATTTTGCAGCGTTCTGGGGTGTACGGAAAGGGTTGAAAAGGGGTGAAAAGTGCTTTTTCGTTAATAACATTGCCAAAAAAATTAGTAACACGCTGCAAATTTGGAATTAGGTTGTTCTTACCGTTTTATAACGTGTATCAATTTTGCAGCGTTTTGCAACATACGGAACATTGTTTATTTTTAAAAAACAATGCAATTTGTTAATAACAAGGGTAAAAAAAGTAGTAACACGCTGCAAATTTGGAATTAGGTTGTTCTTACCAGTTTGTAACGTGTATCAAATTTGCAGCGTTTTGCAACATACGGAACATTGTTTATTATTAAAAAAAACAATGATTTTGTTCATTAAAGGGGTGGAAAATATTAGTAACTCGTTGTAAATTTGTAATGATGTTGTTTTTACCGTTTTGTAACGTATATCAAAGGACATTGGGAAACCGATGTATGAAATCTGGGCCCACCGTCAATAGTAACATGTGACACACCGTTGGATAGGGCTTTCAAAGCGGAACATTAGTTACTAACAAACATATGGTCTAACGTTAGTACTTTTTAAGATACGACGTGTTAAAGTCGTCATTTTTTCATAATTTTAATAATATTCAATGTTCCGTATGTTGCAAAACGCTGCAAATTTGATACACGTTAGAAACCGGTAAGAACACCCTAATTCCAAATTTGCAGCGTGTTACTAATTTCTTTACCCTTGTTATTAACAAATTGCATTGTTTTTTAAAAATAAACAATGTTCCGTATGTTGCAAAATGCTGCAAATTTGATACACGTTACAAAACGGTAAGAACAACCTAATTCCAAATTTGCAGCGTGTTACTAATTTTTTTGGCAATGTTATTAACGAAAAAGCACTTTTCACCCCTTTTCAACCCTTTCCGTACACCCCAGAACGCTGCAAAATCACCCGGTAAGTTATTTTACCTTCTTTAAAAACCCCTTAAAATTTCAGCAAGTTACTAATTATTTTCGGGTTTTGGCTTTAATGACTGGACTACATGTTTAGGGGACCACACGAGTTGATATACAACTTTAATTGAATTAGCCTCGTCGCAATGCAATCGTGTCTTGCTCTAGTACGATTCATATGGGCAGATACTTAAATTCCATTAGAATGACAGCGAATGAAACAAGAAATATCTAACTGCAGCGGACGGCAGAAATAAGCTTCTGGAAGACAGCTAAAACACTTTATTGGTGAACAGTTTAAACATGAAGTGAGTCCTTAAATCCAAGCCACCATTTAAATATGTTATATTGGAAAACACTTAAGTGAAATTGGTAGTAACATAATATGAGCGGTTACAGCTTTATTTACGACGCGACATTATGGAGACGTATGTTTTTCGAGAAACACTCGGGAGTCGTTGTTTGTGTAAGTACTCACTTTCAGTACCGTTTTACAACACAGGTAAAAAGGATTTTAAAAAAATCCGTCACTCTATAGAAGAAAGTTGATATTACTTAATACATTTAAGAAAGTCCTTTCTTGGTAGGTAGTAAGTATTACAGTTTACAATATACAATTACGCATCCAGTTTTTGGGAAAGCAATTCTATGTAAACGGTACATGAATCCATTGCATAGTAATGGGTAAATCAAGTATTTGAATAAACGTGTGCTTTTTATACTGCTTTAAGTAGCTAGGCATATTATAATGATTTACAGCTCTGCTAAAATGCAACTGGTATGGAAATATATGAACATAAGCTTGTTTGAAGTGTGCAATAGCTCTTTCCTGTAAGTCTACATGAGGTCATTGTTTCGTCTGTCTTGAGCGCCCTACATGCATTGTCTATGCCTCTGACAAATACTTGCACCGTGTGCAACTCTTCATTTACATGCGTCCCGGTCGTGCTTGCAGTCGCATCACGCCGGGGACACAACCGTCCTCTAACTTTTCACTCATTGCCAGTCAATATGTTAATTCTTTCACTACCGTTCGATTGTACCACTTCCAAGCAGGAATCGCCAGCGAATAAACACCGCTAACCGGTAAAAATGTCAAACAAATGTTCAGCAACGTAAAATTTTCATGTGGGTTAGCAAATGTAATGCATAGTTCACAGGCTGCTCGGCGAACAAGATCACCAGATAGCGGTATGCACGCCTACGCTGCAATGATACTTGACGCTTGTGCAACTGATCTCCAAACTTACATTAGACTCAACATCCGTAATGCAGCAATGGGTGCATTACCATAAAATTTATTTTAAACCGATCGCCTGCACCTATTGATTAGAAGGTTTTATGAATGATACAAGATCAAGCAGATGTGAACATTCGAACAATGGTGAGAGTACGAGGTGCAAAGGTGATGGATCGCCACCCAGGAAATGGATGTTATCAAGCAGCATGAGTAGTGGATGAGAGCGCGGCGGGGAGCTCGTTCGAGCCATTTGCCCTATCTGCAAAGAGTTATTACCGCTTTTCACCTCGCCCTATTGACGGTATCCACTATTAAACGCCAAACTTCAAACATTCATTTGAATTTTAAAAAGAACCAGTATATTCGGTAATCTAAGAATAGAGGCCACCAATTAGACATCCAATATTTAAACGGTAAGTATTGGCAAATGGTCTGATCCTGAAAGCGTTCTAGTATTGTTACTGCCTGTTGAGACACGCGGAGTCACAAATCAACGTACGCGTAATGACAATGGAGACAGTGGAGTAACAGTTCGTAGCGCTTAACAAATGATTCTCGGTGTAATCGCAGTGACAAGTGTTGGCCTCGGCTGTTGGAGGCTGTCCAAACCATTTTAATCTTATTTCACATTATAGTTCGAAGGTGTTCGTAATTATTGAAGTAGGTTAAACGAACAAGTTAACTATTGTTTTTATTTGATTAACAGCATACTGGATATTATGTTAACTAAAGTGAATGATTCCAAGAAGCTTGTGTTTCGGAACCGTATCTTCAAATATCTGGATAGTTTAAATATAATTTTGCAGGAATTCCGTTTGACTCTCTCCATTTTTCAACGAATTGATAAAGTATGCAACCGAAGCCTGGAGTGTCATTTTAATTGTGATCTGTGAGAATTGAAGTCCACCTGCTGCATGCTAAGAGCTTCCCAAGTGAATTAAAGAGGAACACATCTAAAGGTATTTAAAGTTAGATGAAATAATGCAATATGCATGTTCATTCGTGTGATTGGATCGTGCTCGCACCTGGCAAGCGCGGTGCGCGGGCGTAGGCATTCGTTTCCCGCGCGCCAGTCGCGTCGTGTTGTCTACGACAATTTCGCGACACACGTTTCTCAGAAACGAATCAATGCAGTACATGCGCTGCACCCCCAATGAGGATATGCTAATCCCAGTGTTCTTGTAATGTCCGGTGTACATTCAATACCTTCGTTTGACAACGGCAGATACAATCAAAACAGAGTTTAACGACGCAATAACAATCATCATAGCTGTTATTATTCATAAAGAAAATTAACAATCCCTTTGTGATTGATTAACAGGTGATATAACTGAATAATCTTATCTTATGGTTGTAACCGTGCTTAATAGCACGTGAAATTGAATACCCCAGAAAATCAAGTGATTGCATAATGTAAGCTCGTAAGCTCATGTTAACATAAATGTATTAATAACAGAAAAACAGTTATCAAGAGTTAAAGCAAACGCGTGGAGTACGTATTATTATAATATTTAGGTGATTAAGACAAAATAAAATGATTGAAGAGATAATCACGATGACAAATGTGAGTGTCGTACGCAGGTATTAAATATCCGATCCGTTGAATGCAATTTGTTATTGATAGAATGAGTCATGAGTGTGCTTTAATAGTTCAGTTAAGAAATACTTGCGCTCAAACGTCGCAAACATGAATTTATACCGTGTCTCCCGCAAGACATATTTCAAGATATGAGACACCTAAGGACAGATATTTTAAGGCATTGGTTTAATTATTCTGCAACTGTTCAAATAAAATGATAAGTTAATTATTAACATGATAACAAGTGACACATTAACTATTTGTACAAACGCACATTTTAGCTGATTATTTTTTCAGTGACAAGGTCGGGAAATCAGTTAGAGCTATGCTTACTGAGACAATGTGAATGAGAGTAATACTGAAAATTCATGATTTTAAAATACTTGAAAATTTTACACACCACTAAGTTTGTCTCTTAAGTAAATGCTGATAAAACTAATACACTCAAATGGAATCAGAATGAAGTTTATGGCAGAAAAAATGCATTACCTAAAGACGGGATTGCATTTTTTGCACCCCGGGCAGGGCGGGAGGGACTGTCAGACTTGTACTGACTAAAATCCACGGTGTCCTTCAATAGCCCTTTATGTTCCGGGGTCACGGTGATGTATAAGTCCCGCGACCCCGGCAGGCTTTAGCCCTCTGAAAGGGGGCCTCGACATTATGCTGACGCTTTTTGAGGCGCGCTTGGAACACGACGCGCCGTCGACCCGGGCATGGTCCATGGTCGGACGGCGAGTTGCCCTTTACTCGCCGACCGCATACCCTCGCCGACTCCGACGTCCGACGCCGTGGGCTTCCACCACCGATGATTTGGATGTTTAACTGAAAGAACAATGCCCAAAATGGGGACGTTTCTTACATAGAGCGACTGCCTATCGGACTTCCACAACCCAGTAACTGGGTAATACGATACCCCACGGTAAGACTGGTGGTCAGACTTTAGAGATTCTGAAAAGATGGCCGGCACCAACGGCTTTACGTGTTTTCCGAGGCTGGGAGGAAACTCGCTATGAGAGCTGGTTACCCATCCATAGACCAACCTCGGAAAGCGCGGTTTAACCGGAATGATCGGCCTGTGCGGCTGTGATTATTTAGCCACGAGCTCCTCAATAAGCCACGAACGAACAAAATCATCCAACAGTATAAATTAAAGAAGAAAACCATCGAGATCGGGAACATAATAGTTAGTATGACTGATTGGTTCCATAAATGTCTATAGGTATAACTTTTTTCGGACACACATTTCAGTTTCGCCGTAGAACAATAAAATGATAAGATGGTTATGGTCTTTCAATTAGGTTCATAGGTTTTAAGATGCTACAAGGGTGGGGACGGTGTCCATAATTTTTGAACCTTGTTCTTTGGAAAGGAGAAACGTCAGACTTAACTCACCCAAACCAACGAAACAGAAGAACATAGTACGTGTACAGAATGAAATTCCAACAAACTTCGAACTAGGCAGTTTTGTTCAAACCGAGTGACATAACAAAGGGCATTAACATAAATCTAAAAGCTGATTAGGAGCCAGTACAGTACTCCAGTCAATATAAAAGATAACGACCGCGAGAACAAAGACCCAGCGGCTACCTGAATTATGTGAAGATAAATTTTCATTCATGTACCTATCAAATAAAAATGAATAGCCTGAATAAATTGTGAAAGAACGAGAAATGACATTCATATTATATTCCTTCTTTTTCCGATTAACCAGCATAATGTCGAAAAGTCATTATCTCAATGGATCTTCTCTGCTCCATGAAAGAAGCGACAGCCGACAAGTGTACAGTAGATTGTTAATAAAATTTATTATATCAATAAACAATGCTCTCAGACCCATAAAAACAACAAACAATAAAAGCGATTTTAAGCTATAAACGTATGCAGTGGTTTATGAGTGTTCCACTGAGCAGTAAAATTGGCATCAAGTCATCGACGAGGGGTGTAAGCTAAAGGGCATGAATCATCCGTCGCTCCGCTTCGAAGAATGCATAGCGATCTAGTACGCTAGGCTATTTATGTATACTCTATTTGCATTTATTGTAATTTGAACTGAATTCCTTTACGTATTATTACTTTTGAATGATTTTACCATCATAAGCAATTCCGCGGCGGCGCAATAGTCGACCACATCAAGGGCGACGAGAGTAATGTTCAATGAGTCTATTGAAGGCTAGGGAACAGGTTTGCGGGGCTGGCGCGGTGTTTGCGGTCACGACGTCCGCCGATGATGGTGGCACGCTCGAGCGGACCACAAAGTGGACCGCAGGAGCATCCCGCCGCGGTCCATCATCGCCCGCACCACCCACTAAACCTCACAACATGGAATCCCAAAGGCGCAACTTGTTCATGGTACGAGTATCAAATAACGCTCTGAATAGGGGAAACACAAAAGCATTCAAGAATGAAACGGCGCTTTCGAGATAACCATCGGGGAACAAAGCTGCCGAGGACGCTTACGCCGATAGATGTTTCTGCATCTATTCAATAGTCACGTACGTTACACAAAATCTAAACGACGCATTGGATTTGCGAAAACTACTAGCATTACGCTTTACTTAACATCTTGGCAATGCACAACCTTTTTGCATTGCACTTCTGCGAAATGCGAACCGATAGTGGGACCTGCCAGTAATTAAAATTCTGCTTCACACGACGACATTCGACGCGACAACAGATTACAAAATACGCATTATAGCAATAAACATCTTTTCGTAGAGACAAAAATGCAAATCTTATGCGGTTTAATACGTATAGCCACGCTCATGCTAACTCACATATAAATTACTGCCCCCGTCACGACATTTATTCAAATGAATCTATCTTTAGATTACGAATCGTTTTTCTATCGTATTATTTATTTTATTGCTTTTCGTATTATAATGTGTTGTTTTACAAGTGGCACGCATAGGAACGATATCACATTTATTACAATAACGTGTGAAAGGAACAAATTATTTAAAGTTCATTTGCCGGCAAACGAAATATTGCTTCACGCTAATCAAACAACCATTTCTCTGAGTGAGGTAATTGTGAAAATAATAGTGATTGCCATTGACCTGTGTGGGACGCAGTGTGCGAAGTCATTACTCATTTACGTCCTCCGAGCTAATTGCGTTATGTTTCACATCGACATAAATAATCACTTATTAAAATAATATGACAGGCTATCTTTATTGAATCTTATTGATTGTATAATAGGTATTCTAAAAATCAAAAATTATGAAAATGAAAAAAAAAATACTAACTCGTAATGCAATTATGTACTTCATATAGCGCTGTGGAAATTTTCATTACCTACCTACCATAACTCACGACTTTTTCGTATTTTAGTTTATTTTTAGGTTTCGGTTGGTTGACCTAACTTTAAAAGGCACCTTTGATTGACAAACTACAAAAACATTAAATAAACAAAAAAATTGGCTCTGAATATTACCTATGCTCAAAAGTGCTTTTGTAGAAGAATGGGCAAGGGAAAGAATTCGACTGAATCCTAACAGTGAGCTTTGCTAAAATGTGAAATTTTGACGTAGGTACTTATATGTATAGTAAATTACTACATATAACGGGACAGATGATAAGTCAGGGAAATCTAGACAACAACGATTTTAATCTAATAGCAATCTGTGCATGCATTTAATGACGGCAAAACTTTATTGTCAAGTGAAATAAATTATATAATGAAAAGTGCGACTCGCGAATAGATCTACAGAAAACAGTAGGTAATTTGCGAGACAGAGCTTTCAACATTATGAGGTAGTAAAAGAGCATAAAGGCCATTACTGTTAATGTAAACCGATGTGGAGGAAGAGCGCACACCGACGGACACATGCGCGCGCGCAGTCCGCCCCGTGTTTACGTGTGCCACTTGCCGTTGTTGAGCGAATACAAGCATTATTTGGCCCTAAGACCTTACTAAGCTTTAACTACTTAATATGCACATAAATGGATAGGTATCATCAATATAAAATGTTTTATTAAGAACTTTCAGCAGCTTCGCCAGAGTGGTATTCGAGAATTATCCCACGGGAACGTAATAATCTTTCTGTCTACCACTGTCTACCAAATTTCGTACAGATACGTAAAGCCGTGATTGAGTAAAAAAATATATTTCCATTCATACAGACTTTCGCATCTTCTATGAGTTTTAAGAAAGTGTCGCAAAAGACCAAATCGGCTAATTCTTTTTTGTTGCTAATGAAGAAAAGATGTAGATCAACGAACATTTTACTTTATCACTTCAAATCATCCGCATTAGCAAATTACACTCTTGCGAAGACGGGACTAGTCGCTAGTTTATAATATTGGTAAGATTTCAAAGTTTATATCAAAGTTTTATATTCGAACATAAATCACTACACAAGTTACTAAAATTAATAAACATTTTATTATGTATCAAGTAGAACAAACACGTCAATCAAAGAGATAGTCGCATCGTCAGTGCCATTGGCGCAACAAAAGGAAAGCTGGGAGATTTTCTTTTTACAGCCGGATGCCTCATCTCGGGAATCGAGATTGCCAACTGCGCAAACCTTGGTCGATGAGGCGATCTGTGAGAGCAGAACTAGTAATTGCTTGGTGTCGTTAAATTTTGCATTTAAGTTTAACGTCGATAGTTATTACTCGATCGAGAATTATTACAGCGAGTTACTAGAACTCGTCAACCGCGCTGCTGCACGTGTGTAGGTAAGTAGACATTGGAACCTAATTAAACGTTGGTTATAGTTTATTCTCCGGCCTGCGGCGAGCGATTCCCACGAACCGCAGAAAGGCAGACCTGTCGCATTATCATATTAAAGGTAAATCGTGTACAGGCGTGACGGAGTACCCATTTCTGCAAACGTCGTACGCGACTGCGACAGTGCGACGCGTTAAACTGATGTTTTATGTGATGGCAGACCTTGGCCAGCTTACTTCATGTCCGATGTCAACGCTTCAATGTAACTAAATAACTATATTTGTTTTTCTAATGCAACATTATAAATCCCAACTAATTAACATAAATCGTCTTCAAGGTAAAAGGTTACCTGCTACTCTGTAGTAAAACTGAAAGGGAGTACCTACACATACTTTGTAATGTTGGTTGGTACAACAGATGATTGAGACTATAAAAGCCGTATTCGACGTGTGAAGCGATGATTTCTTTGAACATACAAAGCTTTACATCAACACCCAATAAGCAGCCTGTTGCTTCCTCGTATCCGCTAACCAAAGGATAACGCCTCTGAGTAAGTAATGTATAACATTGTAACAATATTGTGAATCCATAAACTGGGATGCGCCATATCAATCAGGAAATCTCATCACATTTTATGAGAACGATAAAAACATGGCGTATTATTATCACAGAATGATTATTACAAGATAAAATTAATAAGAATAGTGTTGTTTATATCACAGTGTCATTAAAGGATTTCCATTTACTAATTAAAATTGCCTATACCTAATGTCAAACTAAATAAACACAACACCAACGAGGTTTATATTTTTTATACGTGATCGGGGTAAGAAGGGTAATCATGAAAAAGGAGACTAGGGCATCTCTCTTTTCATCAATTTTTGATAATCAGTGTTATTCAAATGCCCTTTTAGGAACTGACTTCATAGACATTTAAATGGCAAGTACAGATTTTACTAATTAATAACAACGATAAAATAAATGTAAACATCCCATTAGTTACTTTGTCAAATTATGTACATATTTGCAATCAACAAACAACTAACACCTCCACATCCTTTTTTGTTCCAAGTGTCTCCTACTTGATGTTAGCTTTACGTAAAAGAAGCTTCTACATGAGAAGAGGAAAATATTTGCAATAGGTAGGTACCTTTAAAAATTAAAAACTTAGTTGCGAGCTTTTATAGTTGCGAATCATAATAAAGTTTTAAGCCGACTGACATGTACACTGGCTCTTGAACAAGACATTACCCCAGTATTCTGTGACATTACACAGAATCCAATTCGTAAAATCATCATAACTTGTTCAACGCATTGAAAACACGCATTATCTTGTAAAATCACATTCGAAGTCAAGATACAGACGATAAATCAGGACTGATTGAAATAAATGTCAAGCTCACTATGGAACATTAAATATGTTCCATTTATTTGCAGTCAACAAGTCCCACTACACTATATTCTCATTTTGGAATAGTTAACTTATGTAGTGTCTGTTAACGACGGTAAAGTCAGTAATATTGTTTCATAAAACATTACAAGAACCTTGTTTGAATTTAATGTGACCCTATTACAAAGTAGGTACAAGCAAAAAGATTTATAAGCGGTTACGAAAAAGGAGATCAGGTCTGATCAAGCAACAATTTACGCATGTTAACGTTACCGATCGGGGTGGTAGAGCAAAGCACGAGCTTTCTAGAGCGTGACTTGTAAATGTACAAAACAGAATCGCTGCAAGCTAGGTAGGGAACCAATACATTTCGCCAATGAAGGAGTAAGTGGAGTGGCGATGACCGCGCGATGATACAAGTGATTCAAATCATGGGTGCTTCTTGTTTATTTGGTACACTCGCCAATAACCACGAATACTAATAAAAGCAACGATTCCATGAAATCATAAAAGCGAATACTATTTTCAAAATGAAAAACAGCCTAATAGACTTGCACTGTTTAATTGGCTCGTTAAGCCCGGTTGTTATTTCACGCCTATGTGTCAGTGTAGCAATTTAGGATTGCACAAATCTACTAATTGAACATATGAATGAGCATTATTATCAACAACAGTATCTGGCTTCAAAAACAAGAACCAATGCTAATAATAAGTACTTGTACAATTTTATGAGTCACTTTGTTGGAAACTAATGCGCTCTACTCGTACTTGACAGTGTTGTGATGTTTTTTTAAATGAAATAGTTATATTCAATAACTGCTTGGTTAACGTTATAAGTAAGTACTTTAATTTAATCGGTGAATTAAGGGGCGTCTCAACAATTTCAAAGACATAATGAGTAATGAATAAAGATATGTGTACAATCGCCTCTAAAGGACAGTTGACCACCCGTGTAGCTTCCCCCTCCTGCCTCCCATGAGCAGACGACTCAAAACCCACATAACCTGTCACGAGCCGGCTGTGGTCAGCAGTGGATGGACACGCTTCGCGGTAATCGAAAATTATTTATTAATGCTTAATTACTGTATGAGTACAATCGCGGCACTCGCACTCCGGCGCCGCTTGTTATCATTTATTGAGACCTAACCCGTTTCCATCGCATATTGATTCAATGTAATGACTTTATATGGCACCACGGGTGTTCTGTTACGAGGTGTTTTTAATGTAAACGCAATTATATGTCGCCACCGAGGCGTTATTTAAAACCTAGTGTAAATGAAATAAGAATGGCAAACCGCTTATCAGCTTTTCATGAAAGCAAACAAACGTAGAGATTTCTAGTACGAAACATTCATCGTGGAAGGTAAGGTTTCCACGTAACAATGCGATGACGCAAATTTTTCACAAAGCATTTACGTTGATAATAAAATAAGTGGTAGGTATATAACTGTGAAAATATTGTCCGCAGCAAAAGAACGAACATTATGCTTCCAGTGAGTTGGAAATGAATATGAAAAGCTGAATTTCTCTATAAAAGACCGCTTCCTACCTGAATATTTTGTGAGACTATTGGTATTCATGAATATGCTAATTTCAATAGAAAATACTGTTGGCTAGTGCCGCTAGCTTAGGACCAGATAATCCAAAACGAGGTAAAAGCTCCCTGCAGAATTTCAGTGGGACAGGTAATAAGAGAATACTAATTTAACATCGTAATTTTAAGTTTTGTAGCACCTGCTTTGAGTGCATGGTATTATACGATACCTATATTCAGATGATAAGTGGTGAGAAAGTAGAAATGTTAGTTGACATAAAAGACAAAGAAAGTTTACAAATTCACGTTGCACATTCGGAAAAGCGTCAGATTAGGTCTTAGATAAATAGTAGGCACCTTACAAATAAAGAATGGAAGTTGGTTATATTAACGTTTAGCTGTTCCTCGAGATTCACCCCCGCTGCACGACAACTATTGGTCGTGGCGATGTTAAATTTCATCTTCGATAAATAAACTATCCAACACAAAAAGAGTTTTCAATAGGAACCAGTAGTTTCCAAGATTAGTGCGTTGAACGAAAAACCAGGACAGATTGCATTAAATACAATGGGTTAAAAAAAAAATATTACGTAGCCAAAAACGAGTACGAATTGAAGACAAGGGAGGCCCAGATCGTTAGTTGGAAAGATTTCTGCGGCAAATAAGATAAGGTGACTCTGTGAAGGAATCTATCGGGATGTAGTTGGCAGAAAAGAACTTGAGAGATGTATTTAGGAAGAAAAGACAGTGCTCCGATCTCTGTAAATGGTATAAAAAGTAACTTTCACGTCAGAAAGAGTTACACAACCTTCTTTAAGTTAATGTCTACGTGACTCATCGGTATTCATCATCCAATATTCTATATGTGACAGGAAAGCAGCGGCACTCGACAAAATGGCTAAATTATGTTTGCACAGACTACACAAATCAGAATGCTATCACAATACGTACTCATTATATGCCTTGTGCAATGATAAGTACACCAGTATTGTGATAGACATCTTGGTTAAATAATTTCTTAGCACTTGAGTCTCTTGACAAAGATCGATATGAACAGACAGTATTTTAATGATGTCTAACTTCATTCTTAACAACTAGTACTGGGAGGTTTATTCAAGAATGAAGAAGCTGTGTTTATCTTAGAATATAAAGAACGATACTATCTTCTCTACACGCAATCTCGTGAGTGCAATCAAAGCGAAGACTCCTGCGTGCGTACACACTGTCCTCGCTATCACAGACTGGTGCTGATAGCAAACATTAATCGACTGGACAGTTCAACACCCATCGAAGGGAAAGTCAATTTATGTAACTAAACGAACCAATATTGATTAAGATGATCGATGAAGATTTGGATTCTTCAAGCACGGACGTGACGCAATGCCGACAAGTGTTTTAAAACACACAAGTACCCGGCGTACTTACAACATGCGACATCGTTTCTCTATAAAGCTCCGCACATAAAGAACTTCTTCTTCATTTAATTAACATCTAATCAAGGGCTTCGTTTAGAAGAATCTAATACACGATTTATGAGCGGTGGGAGACCAACTTTCTCACGCGGTTTGCTGACCAGATTCAGCGCACCTTATTTTATAGCATCTAATCATTTCATCTTAATTCTTAGAAAGCTCTTTTCTACGTATGTATAATGTATGTTTGTAGGTTGTAACATCTAGTTGTGCAGCAGCTGCAACTAGCGCTGCTACCTCATGGTTAATGATGTTAGCTAGCATAATTGTACTGGTTCCATAAACATAATTATGTCTAGGTTTATCGTTCAACTAAGACCATCATTAAAGAAATAGACAGCTAAAACCAATCAAATCATAACAATTCTGTATTATTAAACTTAAATGTGTTTTAATTTATTTTACAAAAAAAAACTAGAAGAATAATTGAATATAATACAAAATAGTTCATGAAAACTGCACATAATACGAAGCAGTTAATGAAAAGCCGCTGAAAACTGTTGTAATGAAAGGCTTCAGTGCGAGGGCGGGCGGGGAGGTGCGCGTACGCACGAGGCGTGCTCGGCGGGTCGGCGCGGGAGCCGGCTGCCAGAGCCGCTGCGGAAGCTGCGGCAAGCGCACCTGTCTCGACCCCGCGCCGACAAACCTTCCGCGAAACACACGTGTATTTACTTCGCGATTTTATGCCCTGTGACATGAGTATCAGTGAGAGTTCAGTGACAGTGCACTCGGTAACGCCCTAGAGGACACATCTACAATCTGGAGCAACCCTAGGTCGGTAGCGCAACGTTTTATCTTTCTTATCACACTATCGCATGTTTTGATTGCACACGCAATATCCGCTGTGCGAATATCTTGTTCGCGTTACTTTTACAGTGCATCCTTTTAATTACATTAATTATAAACTACACATCTATTTATCGAATGTTGCGTGTTTAATCAAAATATTTTAAGCTTATATTAATACGATAAGCTTTATGTTGATTTGCATCGACACACTTGTAGCGTAAAATTTTCTATTCAATAGAAAATGGGTTTAGATACGACTTTCCATCATATAATGGCCTATGATGTATTGATAATTTAGAGAAAATGAAAACTATCAAATAACAAGCTTTTATGTTTATGGCTAACAATTTGATTTCAACGACATGCGACACCATTGTTTCAAATGGCTTTTCTTAAGAACTATTTCACACAACTAAGTATTTAGTTAAATGGAAATGATAGTTATAAAACTTCTTGCTGTCATCATCAGTCAACAGGTGGCAGATATGAAATAAATAAATATACATAGCCGCAATTAAACAAATTACAATTCACAAGTCTCTCATCCATAAATAAATTATTATCTGGAGCACGTAAATGTCATCAGTGAATAAATACTGTTTACCAATAAGAAGAGCGGCTAGGTGATGACAAGTGAATGCACGGTAGAGGGAGGCTGGGCAGCTAGGAGGTCTGCCAAACATCCGCGGAGTAGCATTACGCGTGTTATCGACAATATCGCCATCGAGACTGGTTCCTACGACCGCTACTCGCTGCTATGCCGTTTGCGAACATCGCTCAACCACATTTTGTCCATTTTATTATCATACAATTTCAATTCAATACACCGACCTACATAATAATACATAAAAGTGAACGTGCACCTTATCGAACCTGTAAATTCAAAGACGCCACTCTTTTCATTAACAACTTTTTAATGTAAAACGTGGTGCGATTAAAATGTCTTCACGCTTGCTACATCGTTAGGATTGATCACGTAAATCGTTGAGCTTATTATGTGACATTAGCATTTAAAGGACCTCTGGGGACTAGGAGCGATTATTGGAGTAGTTTATTCCCTTGTGAGGCAATGTGAACGAACCTCGGAGGAACGGCAGCATAAATCAAGGCATTACCGCTCGACACTGGTTAACTAGCAAGGCGCTGCAGTCAGCCGTACTGGGATATCATAATCGTTTGCCAGTCATAACTAACGTTAATTACTATGAGACGTCGCCACTGGCTCCTGAAAGCTACTCGGGGCCCGAGGCAAGCATTGCATAACGACGTAGGAAGAGCGATCAAGTGAAGGGCATAGAAGAGTAAACACTCGTTACTGCACTGATGATTTCATATCGGTCAAGGAAACTCTTAAAGGAAAACCGCAACCTACAAAATTATATTTTTGCATTAATTAAAACATGTAGTTAACTAATTGCGTCGAATTTAAATTACGTTTTAAGTTATCATTCGTTAATTCTTCCATAAATCTAGATTAGGTGAGTGTTTCACTAATTAAAAGCTAAATATAAAGTTCTCATTAAAATGTTGTCCTGTCTGGCGAACGGAATCATATGATTTAGAAATGTCAGGGTAATTGGATTTATTGTACTTACAGACGGGTTTCGCCTTAACCTTTATAGCTGCTTTAATTCTTATCGATTCGCTGGTAAATGTCGAATCAGAGAGTACTTGCACGCAATTAAGAGATCATCAAGGGCTTGCCTTGAGCGTCTGTTGGGTAAGCCCTTCCGAGGGAGTGTGCTCGTGCGCTCATCTGTTCACTATTCCGAACTGCATAATCACTGGTTACTATTTCGAACTACTCGATCAAATAACCGCATCTATGATAAAGCTTTATGCTTTCGATGCAGTCCGTCGATGTCAATTGATAACCTCTGGAACGTTCTCGTGAATGTTACATTCATAACATACTGATGAAGTAATAAATCAATCAAATAAATATAAAAGCTTTCTTGTGAAATATTCAATTATGCGAAACGGAAATTCTTAATCAATTACCAACTCTGACACATGTTTGCATATAATATTGGTGCAACCTTTCAAAAGAGGAAATTCATGTTCAACTTGTATAAGTAAGCGAATTCAATGTGGTACCGAATATAATTAAGGGCTATAAATTATTATGTTCATACGAGAAACATACTCCTGTCGGGCAGGAGTCGAGAACTTAATGGACTTTCGCCGTACCCTAAATACCAATGCGTAAACCGTTTTAAAAGGATGTAAAAATTACACTAGTTTACAAAATTTTACTTTTTATTTATACCCCGAACCGAATGAATGTCAATATGTTGATCTACCTTCCCTAAACCTAAAAGTGTTAGCAGAAATATTTTATTACGTCGGAATTTTTTTTTGCAGACAATTTTTTTTTTTAACTACCCGACGTGGTGGTGATATTTTATTGTTTATTCGTTCGCTTCAAACGACAGTTACTTTGCTTTGGATTGATTTAAAATGGCTATCAGAAAGTAAAAACAAAGTTCTGACCGTTTTTGTTATGTTTGTGGACAGTTTATATTTTCAAAAAAGAGAAGACGTATTGTAGATTCGTTAAAAACTGCATATCATTATTATTTTGGATTTCCTGTTGCAAATCAAGATAAAAAGTGGGTGCCTCACGTGTTTTGCGAAAGCTATAGAATCATCTTACTCCAGTGGTCATCAGGAGAAAAAGTTAACCTTCCATTTGGTTCGCCAATGCTATGGAGAGAACCTAGTAATCATGAAAATAAGAAAATAAATATTTCTTAAACCAGACGTGACAGAATTTTTTTATTATTTTTTCTGGATAGTTCTACCTGAACACAAAATAAAATAACAACTTTCAGCTGGGGTATGAAAACCGTGTAAACTAGTGTTATTTGACTTGGCCTTCATTGTTGGTATTTCGTTTTTAATTAAAGTTAAAATTAGCACAAGAAAAGGGAAAGTTCCAAATTCTTAATTACTTAATTTATCCTTAATCTCTATCGATTTCAGAAAATTCCCTATACCTGAATTTAAAACCATATTCAGATATTAACAAAAATATTACCTTATTATTTCATACCCATTGTAAGTTTATTCTTTCAGGATAACAAGTCGTATTTTACATGGTCATTATGGTAAACATTGTTCACATGTAACAGTTTTTCCTGAAACATTTTAATGAACCTGGAAATAAATTCACCGAAGACAACTTGGAGAAAAGTCTAGTAACAATCGTTACTATATTATTATCGAGTTAATAATCTTAAAGTAAATCATTGGCATTACCGATGCAACGGTGCTCCAGCTCATAATGACATTGTTAGTATACCTAGCGCAAATATGCCATTCGTAGTGCAGCATTCAATTATTTCCACGATACCAGTTATTACGAATGACATAACCTATCCTAAGCTGTTCGTTAGAATTCAGTGGCAACTATTATTGTTAATGAATGCAGCAACGTTCTAAGGGTGTACAATTAAATCGGGAGGTATGCATATCAACGTAAGTAAACACGACAAGTCGCTCCCGGGCTGCTGGTACACGAGCGCCTTGTATTTGTTCTACACAAATAAACCTCCCGGCACGTCCCCAAGTGCGGTACACATAATCATACAAACAAGGACAAACGCCTACTTGTTACTTATAAACTCAATACTTCTAAGATATTTTACAACATACATAGTGATCTAAATAAAAAAGTTGTAATTCTCAAGATCAAAGTTGCAAAACTGACCTTTTCGAAACAAAACTATATAGCCTTATCTAAGGAAACTTGAAATATTACGCGGTAGGTAGATGATGACATGTTATAGGTACGCTTTTGTAGCCTAAATCTATGTGAAGACGAAACTTTGTTTTCTTAACCTCCATCCACACTTCCCGCGTGTATCAGTTGCGAGACGAGAGAGAAAGTACCAACGTACATTTCGTAACTCCTGCTTTTGAAACAAGTAAGAAAATCGAAAACTAAGTGTTGTTTTGTTAAACAACTGCATAAATATCCATAAAAGATATCAATACAGCCATCAATAAAAAATGCTAAAGCGATTTAAGCGCGATACTTAATGATATTATATTACGTGAGGTGCATGGTGTTGAATATTACATAACTACATACATAGCACTTGATAGCAAACCATTTACGATGAGAAGGGATATCAAATGAGAATTTAGGAAATAGCTTTGTTACGGCTACAACATGTACTTATGTGTGATGATATGTATATTTGTAACACCTACGATATTTACTTCAATGTTAGATAGAATCGATTTTATCGTCTGTCGAGAAGATGTTGATCATCAATACCGGTCCGGTAGACGGAGGGAGGTCCCGCGGTGCGACCGTGCGACGCTCTGTCATCGTTTATTTGCAAAATGTCGCCGCGAGATAATTCCACCTAATGTGTATTCAAAGCGAATCATCACCATGCTAATGTAGTAATTAAGATTGTATCGCGTCCAAGCCGGTTTGCAGACGCATGACTTTGAAACAGCCGGTATTAAACACTTCGGTTCAGGTAAAGAACTCATTAATTTTACGGGAAATTAAAACCGTTATCATTATTTTAATAGCATGTTTATACATTTTTCATAGCTCAAAACTTTAAACATACTAAAATGGTTGAAATTAAGTTATCAACAGATTTTTAGATTTGGTAATAACAGTAAAATTATTTTCTTCCATATCTTTTGGGTTTTTTGTAAAGATTTCAGTCCTCGGTGTTATTGTATTACTGTCAACGACACATTCCGATACGATTTATCATAAAACGATCCTGATGGAAGCACTTACATTTAGGGCACATTATCAGTTTTTGTTTCTTCGACAGTTTATGGGGCATTGTTAAAAGTCTCTTCACCACACACCACAAAGCCTTTCCGTGAGACATTGAACCTGGCTGAGTGGTGACCTCCTTGACATCGGTTACACATACTCACTACAACAAAACTATGATTCAACATAAACCATTCCTTTCTGTGTAAGCTTTGCATAGCAATGTTAGTAAAAGGTTAATCCAAGAACGTGAAAGTTTTTAAAGCTGTTTAGCATATAATTTGTCAAAAAAAAAACGTTTTTTATTTATGCTATTACTGTCCAATCTCATCAATATAAATTCAATCATTGATGTAGTAATAAAGGAAAGGGATTCGATAGTGAAGACCTGTTTAACTAGATTTGATCAGATAAGAAATCAATGGTTCTGGTTCAAGTCACGGTCTTATTGGGCAATGTATTGTCTTGGACAGATGCAACTGATTAGGATCAGCGCTGGGAGCGGCACGCGCCGCTATACGCCAGGCACGACCACTCGCTGGCGTGGCATGGCCCCACAGTCACAGCCACAGTTGCCGAGTTGCGTTCGCGCCTGGCCACAGCGGCTGAAATATGCAGTCCCGATATTACACAATGCATTTGAAAGCGGCTCTCCCGGGACATTTAGCGGTGTTAAACTATTTGATAAGAACATAAAACGCGCCTGCGCTGGCTTTAGTTAAAATAATTTAACTTCACTTCTATTTATTTTGTGAGATAAAACACAAACACAGAACAGTGTTTGCCTGTAAAGGTGATGTAAACGTTACTATTTCGTTGACAACTAGTATTTGTAAATAGGTACCCACTTGATTAAGATTAGAATAACTGCATGTTAAGTGAAATAATTTAAGTAATGTTACATAACTTCCCTGCAGCTAAACTCGTACAGACAAGCCCTTTTTCGAACTTTATTAACCATGCCATGAATCTTTTCATTAGATATGATATTAGAACAAACCAATTTCAACATCAATGATAATATCGTTTACAACGTAATAAAAAACAAGTAAACGGTAGCAGTCACGCAACAACATCGTTTTTCAATTTACCATCAGGTAAAATTTGAATAATTATGAAATTATCTAACAGCGGCGCCGGCACTCCGAAACGTATCTGTGTGAAATAAGACAAAGATAAGAGTGGAACATTAAAGATAAATTGTACCAAAATTCCGGATAGGTTGTTCAGTAGACGTGGACTCTGGCACCCAGTAATTGGCAGCCGGTTCGCGCGAGTGGCCGCCGCGCGGTCTGCCGCGTCAGTAACCCACTTATGAAGACGAACAACAGAAGCAGATGACACAGTAGCCACACCTGCCACACTATAAGGACTTGACTTAATGCGCACAACAAACGAACACCTACATCCTAAACTTTCCAACTTTCTTTGTGTCGCTCTGTCAGCCATTTGTTATCTTTAAGCCGCAAACTAATTAGCGAAAAAAATTCAAAATGCTGTTTGGAGTAACGATACGACACTATGGCGACGACTCATTCTTAAAGATGATTCAACTATCGACAAGATTCTCGAAACGAGGACAGTGAAACGACCTAACGCTGATAACGTGGTCTAGGAGCACGCATAGCTATCTGTAGATACATTAACACAGTTCGCTTGTTACTGCAACAGAACAAACAGTACTCGGGGCCCAGGGCTATACACCGCCGCGGGACTGCCACTTCGTACGTTCATAGTAAATACAATCTGTCATACAACTCATACATATTATTCAAAATTAAATTGAGCAATTGATTACAATACAGATGTATGCAATCAAGTCTCTAATAAATCTAAATACAACTGTCACGACTCACGACACTTCCCCAGAAAGGCTCTTACCTACGTAACGTAACACTATCATTTAACAATCTGTTTAATAAATTGAAACTACATAATTGGGGCAAGCATAATTTGAAGGGCTCAAAGTATTCATTATGTTGTTAAAAATTTTAAGACGAAGGATGATTAAGCCGCGTCGCCCGCGACGGCTCTCATTGAGGCTTCTTTTTGTGTTCTTTATCTCTGATGAATTGAGCACGGAGGTTATTTATTTTAAATGGTGACTCATATGAAATTGCAACATAAAGGCAAATTTATAATGAGCTACCCGACGACATTCCACGAAGGCCGCGTAGTCGCAGACAGGTAAACTTTGCAGAGTCGAGTCCGCGACACCGCGCCCAACGATGTGAGCACGATGCGCGGGCGCAACCAGTAGTCAAAGCTACTTTCGTAATGAAGCCGTATTGATAAAGTCATTTAACTAATTATTTATTACATGTAAATGCTAAGAAGTTCAAATGATTTATATCGGTTATAATTTCTACGTTCTTTACTGGCTGACACGAAAAGATTATAATTTATTGACACTTTTTTCTGGCTGCTTAATCGGCCCGCCCATTTCCTATTTAAACTGGAGGCATCTCGGGTGTATACCTTTATTTTTGTTTGTATATTTATTAAAAATGTCATTTTTGTGGTAACTGATTTTCTGTCTATTTTGATTCAGTTTACCGACATTTATGAAATGTTAATGACGATGGCTGAGTGTGTGCACACATTTGCGTATATCATGTGACGTAATCTTAATATAAATAGAGCATTTAGTTTCTTCATAAAATCTAAACGAATAACCCAGTTTTCAATTCAATCGTTGCTCATATCTTTGGTTGAGTGACTATAAACTTTGCGTAAAAGCTCATACACAGTTTGCCTTATAAAAATAAAAACCAACATTTATCAGTTTTCTTGTCTGCTTTTATTTAAATTGAATTTATTCTCAACCGTTACTCTGACAGTATAACATTTTTAAATGCGTCAAGAATTGAAAGGAGCAATTAAGAATCATACCACAAAAGGGACAGCCAAAATAAAATGAACAGAAAGCTATCTCGGGTGGTCCACAGCTCCATTATGAAGCACAACAACAGCACACGTATCTCGGCGTTCCAGATAAAAACTAATAGGACATCCCCTTTCCCTACATTTTAATTTAACAACGGAAGCCGCGTGACTCGACAAGAAAAGAATCAGATTAATTTCACCGTTGTCCCGCCTGGCATGCCCGATCCGTACAAATAAATTGTTCCGAAACAGCGCCGCGATTAAACCATGTAGACAAAAGGGGTAGAGAATGCTGCAACAAAATAAACGTGATCTCACCAGGAAGCCCGGCCACAATAGGACGAGAGAAGGACGAGAAGGCCAATGACTTTGTAAAAACAAATATATCTCTATTAATCCCATCTCATACAAAGCTAATTATGTTTGATGCATACCAGTATTTACATAAGAACTTAACGTTAATAAATATCTGCTTAAAACGAGCACTATTTGAAGTGGGTAGTGATATTAATGAAATTTATTTAGACTTATGCCTACCAATGAAAGCAATGAAAGCGCGTAGCACCTGGAAGTGCGTGCTGTAGCCGCGTTGGCTCGCCTCCAGTTCCACTGAACTTTGACAACTAGCTGCGGCGGTAAATTGCTGTAACACATCCGTCTGCCACGCTTATACGCAATACAAAACTCTACTAACGTGAAAATGCATTACAGGAAATGTCATAAACCGAGTCGCACGAGTTTAGACGACTTTTCATCAACAGGATATCAGTAATGCGGTTCACATCCTAATTAGGTAGATGAAATACTTTTCGTTCCGTTTCTGCATTCACAGGTCGCATGTTTTCAAGTACTGCGAGGTCGACGTACTTCATAAACGTGCATTCCTTTTCCTTTCAGAATTTTGTTTGCCTCCAGGTATTGTAACAGGAACAAAAATATAATGACGGGGTTTCGTCAATTGATCTCATACAACAATGTTTCTTTATGAGATGTCGTGACATGTTCAAGTATTGTGCTCTGTTCGGGAGCGTGTACCTTCTTCATCGATTTTTAATCATGCGGGACGCCCTTTCATAAAGGTTCATTAAAAGAAATTGGTGTGTCGTCATTCACTCCATCATGATTTAGCTGTCATTGATCACGTCAGCGTCAGTATGAGTGCTCGATGCGCCAGTAAATCATGATAGCCGTTATATGCGATTGCTTCGACATCTGATCTAAAGTCAATTAATAACGATACTGATCTATGTCTTTTGTATGTCGACCCAAAACGAATTGGACGGTCACCGAAAGTATCGTGTCTACGTGACTACTATGTGACGACAACGTGATGCTATTTGACATCATTGCATCGGACGCATTCAAGACTAATATTTTTTATTTTAAACAGAGTGATAAACCCTCAAATGAATTGAATGTGTAATCCTGAGATATATCCGCACAATGTTTCTTGGAGTCATTCAAACTAGACACATTCAAATGAGTGGAACATCCTCCTAGCCCTTCATATTTAAAGATACAATCGCATAGAACACATAAGACTGACGTTATAATAGCGGACGTATTATGATTACGTAAGCGCATGGTGCGTACGGGAGGATGGAAGTTGATGAAAGGCTGACCTTAGCAGTGTGGGCGTAGCTAGACAATGATAATCCGAGGTCCACGAACTATACCGGAATGCAAATAAATAGATGCACATGAACAGGACGAGCCTGTACAGTGTACACCTGTCGCTGATCCGACAAATAAACAATGCACGTCATGCCGCGACCTACGGTAGCACGGATCTAACATTATACTACCATCAGCATGAAAATCGCGCTAATGTTTAATACATTTCCACACATTATGAATAATTTGAAAAATTATTTATCGAAGCACAAAATATTTATTGTAGTTTCATAAAGCAACGTAAGCGTTTAATAAAAACTTTATTTTTGACATAACTTCGGAGCATTTAGACAAAACGCACTTATGATACTTTATACTTTACCTAAGCTCATGTGATAACAATCCCTTGGATAGTATTGAAAAGCGCGCTTGTCATAAACAATGCGTGCCTAACACGTAGTAATGAGTTTGTATCCTACAGGCTGCCATACAAGATGAGAAGCTTCTTTAAATGCGAAAACCTGAAAGTTCAAGGGAACTTTCAGGTATTCCTTTTCAAATAGAGAAGAACATTGAATTCCTTATATTATGTCATCGTTTTTAACCTTTACCATCATAGTTCTGTTAAAAAACTTTTGAAAATATTACACAAACGCAAACGAGCCGTTATCTTTTTCAAAAGATAGACTATAACAGTGTATGAGTTGTCAGTGGATAATATTAACATTGTGTAAAATATGGAAAAATGTAAGGCCGTTATTTCAGAAACACATTTTTTTAATAGTAGTTATGTCTCCATGAAAAAAGCGATTACCGAACCGATTAAAGTACAATATTTTATGTTATGTGAAAAATCTGTTGATTTCTTATAATTACTATTATGTCTAGGTTGTGTAATAAATTGCGCTATGCATCTCCGTTTTATGTATTCTGATAAAGCTAGATAATATAAAGATCCCAGCAATAACGTACTCAGTGTAATTAAAGGATAATGGAAGCCTCTAAGTACTTCGATAAAGATTTTAAAGCAGTCACAGTACCTGCTTTAATCGATTTGTGTGCAGTTATAAGGCAAATAAACGTACCTTTAGGAAATTACTTTAGCGAAGTGGTGTGCTTATAAAGAACCGTTTTACAGTTTACTGATATCAATGACCCCGCCACGCGCGCACCACAGTTTGTTTAGCATTGCAGAACATTTTCATACAAAGCCTTCACCATAGCTGTTCGCGACGGTATCTTAACGAGACAACAACGTTAAGCAGGTGTTAAATCGTAAATCTTATACGATTTTATTTTCGCATCTAAACTGTTACGAAATTTTTCGCAATTATTTTCACAATAGTTAAATGATCCCACAAATGATGAGCCAAGTTTCAAAACTTAGCCGCCCACGTAACATTAAGCTTATTGATAGCCCGTGTTACGAATTGGGCGCCATACTAATGAATTATCAAATCATTTCTCAAAACCTAATAACAGGTTTATGAGGTGGTATCACTTAACAGTGTATGTATTTTAGAATTTGATTGAGAGAAATCAAACGCAGCCTATTAGTTGCTTTTCTGTTAAAAATGAAAGCATAACACTTCTGATACCCCCGTAACGTAGATGATCAGTTTCGGTTTAATAAACGGCATTGTGTTTAGTGAATAGTACCGCTATAATGGCTTCCTTATCGATATTGGTGAGCTTCCGAAATAACAGCTATTTAAGATTGTACATAAGAAGTAACCGCTCACATACCTATTATATCTTTCAGTTGCTCCTTGCTGCTTCATTGGTTCAGAACATTCTTTTGTATGAATTGAATATCTTTCGCTACCATTTGAATTGCACGCTAAAAAAATGATTTTCAGACATGGCTTGATCACATAATTATATCACCAGTAACTCCAATTGGGCTGAAATTTCATTTGACTGGATTTTCAATTTTCAAATCTAAACAGTTCCTATTTCACTTCTTTTTTTAGAGTTATCAAGTTCTAAAGCCATTTCGTTCATTAACATTTCCTCTCAAACCTCTTATTCTAAATATTGACATAGACGCCACGCAACTTCAACCAAGACCATTGTGTTCCGCAGACGGGGCGATGTTAAGAGCGGCTGTGGCGGCGCTGGCGTGCCTATGCATGGCGCGCGCTTCGCCCTCCGAGCACGGCCTACGAGCATACGCGCTGAACACACAGAACCCCAAGGTAAATATAAATACAACCCTGTAAATACTGCATCCAATAAAAAGGCTTAAAACAGAAGTGACTACCAAAGACGAGCTAAGAATTCCCACACGCATTCGACACTGCATACGGCATGAACTACTTGGAATGTTTGCTGGTAAGAAGCTACTTTTAATGATTTAAAGAGATCGGTAATTGTGATTCAAGGTCTACTCTATGATGATATAGGTGAAAAGAGAAAAAGGAGACTGTAACTTCTGCAACCGCATGATGCATGGTCTCATTCTGAACCGGTAGATGCGTTTGTTTATTGTGGCCCTTCTGTACCTGATGTTTTTGTTGAACAATCTTGTCGAGTTTCCAAACATGCTCGTACAATATTAGAGCAAACGGAACATGGAATAATATGTCACCGACACCAGCACTAGTCAAATAAATGCCTTATACATACTTATTTTTGGTTGTCGTTGTGTCGAACATATAAATTACAGCTGTCAATGGTTGGAAAACTAGACTGACTGAATTTAAAACTTGTTAGGCAATAATAAGTACCTGCTAGAAGCGATAGTCAATGGTAATTGAGTAAGCTACTTGACACGCTAAACTTTAGCTTTAACGACTTAACCAAATATACAATCCAAAATCTCTTCAATACTGCGCTAGACTAACATTACGTCGCAGCTAACTGGACCGACATGTTCGGTGCAACTGGCATTGCAAAGTTGTACGATAATAAGGTATGCACTGAATTACCAAAGAGTATGAAATAAAATTAACCCCATTTGAAATTCGAAAACCTAAAACAAAAGTACGGCACGACAATGAAAAAAAAACAGCACGCGTCGGTTATAATTAGTTGATCATTGAAGTATGTCAGAGAACAAGAGTTCAGACTAAGAGAATGGACAAAAAGAAAACACCAACAAGCATACTCGTGACGAAATTGAACGATACGGAACTAACCCGAGTCCTTTTCAAAGCAGGTCACATTTCATAAAACATTGGATATAAACGAGACACACATTTAATTCTATCATAATATTAATATGCTCTCCGACAGACATCAAAACGTATGGAGAGAACTGCCGGAAATATCATGATGTTCTCGTAGATTACTTTCGATAAACTAGTTTATAAATAAATTTATGCCTATTAGAAGCTTAGCATTTATTTTGGTAGCACTTTGTCAGACCAATATTGGTAGCTAAGAATAACATGGTATTTTATTATTCTTTTGCAGGACATCAACAGCATCCTTACAAGCATTGAAGAAAGACTTCGGGTTTTAGACACAATTAGTGCCGTTCAGTCGAAACAAGCACGGCGTCTGGATGTTATTCAGGATAAGCTTGGTGAGTGTGCATAAAAACATTAGCAGGATTCCACAGGTTGTATTGCATTCATTCAACACAACAAAAATTATAATTTAACGCTTCTATGTCTTTTTTCTATATTATGTAAATTAGTACATACCACACTAAACCAATAAGTAGAATTTATGAACGTTGGAAAGATCGATAGCAACCACCTTAAATATTCACGAAATAATTACCACTTGGAAGCAATGACATTGTTAAACAAATTGTCTGACTGAAGACTGCAGTCAGAACTGTATGAACTAGAACAAAGTTATATCACAACAATACATGGATATTTTGTTCCGGGAAACTAATGAGTCACGTACGGAGTACGGTAGTATTATTGTGTCATATCCTATTTTACTATGGGTCAACTTTTGCAATATCTGCTCGCGTACATCGCTCGCAATTGAATGAACAAGAGCAACGAGCAACGTACAATTAACTGCTAAAGGCACCGCTTTGGGCTGCAGTGGTATGAATAAATTAGCAAATGGACGACGTACGCAGGCTGAATAGGATACCGCTAATATTCATGTATTTGCTTTCAGATCGCGTCGAAAATACATTGACTTTAAAATTAGAAAGAGCTCAATTAACAGCAGAAAGACTTGAGCACAGGTTACATATGCTGCAAACTAATGTGCAGGTGGGCTTTGTTTTACTTCATAAGGACATATATTACGCATGTGGAGAATGACAATATAAATAAAACATTTTCAAACATTTCAGACCACCATCAAAGAGAGCAGTGACAAAATAGAACGTAGTCAAATGAAGATAGCCGAACTAGCTAGGAATCTAACCACTCATATTATAACGCACAAGCATTTATTAGAGAAGGTGTGTATTCATCCATTCAAGTAACATTTCTACTTACTTTAGCAAGTTACCAGGCCGACATGAATAACCGTAAGGCTTAGAGATATCCAATTTTAATTAAGCCGTGCCAGATGCGAAATAATGCCATATTAAGTCCAGCAGCGGATGGCAATAGGCTGATTATAATAAATAATAATGCATAATCTCATCGAATAATAAAATACAATCGGGGAATACCCAAATATAGCGGAAAAGAGCAACTTAATATTCTTAATGCCAATGAGGCAAGTTTCCATAAATAACTGAAATTCGAAATTTCCAAACGATATCAAATACCTTTTGTAATGATATCAAAATATATATATTCCCTTTCCAGGTAAACGGCGCGTACGCAGACACGTGGCACCGTAGCTTAATACTAGAGTCACTGATGAGGGACGGCCTTTCCCTCGTCAACGTGACAAGACGGGAGCTGGCTGATGGATTAAGAACTTTGGCCAGACGACAACGAGATGCCAGGATTACTTCGGCAGATTTAGAACAAACCTTCACCAAAAAACTTAGCGACAATACTTATAGGATTGATCTAAAGGTGCGCAATAAATTGGAGTAAACGAAGTATTTTCCTACGCATAAAAAACAAAAGTTATTCAATCAAGCATTCAATCCTTGACCGACATGTTCGTTGAATATTCGTTCAAGGAAATCCATACAAGGTTGACAATTTACTTATATCAAGAAATATTATTTTTTAGATGCAGGAACTTTTGGATGCACAAAAGCGTTTTGTGGATTCGTGCCAGCAAGAACAGCAAGACGATCCGAAGCACGTGACGGATGTGCTGGACAAACTCATCGATTCGTTAATTAAACTGTACGTAGCCTATGAATTATTCTCTAAACATACGAGTCTTTATTTATGTAAATTGCTGTGACCGTAGTAGACTGTATAGCGTACACCGTTGGTGAATACGCGGAAACGCTATTTAAGTGCATTGCTTTCGGGAAAGTCATTTAATTTAATTTCTTATTTCATATTATGAACGCTGTATTTATGACTTGTGTAGTTATTGGATATGTTCTTGGTTAACAATGGCAATTTTATAAAAATAAAGAAAAAAAAGCATTTTTTAAATTTTAACCAAGGAAAACACATAACGAACGCACGGGTTGCGGGACTGTCTGTAATGGTAACCGTGAACTTGGAAAGCAAAATGCAACTGAAGTAACAGGGTGGATTTTTAGTTAGTAAGAGTCTGACAGAATAACAGAAAATAATATCTTATACATTAGTTACATAATAGGGTATTTTACTCAATTTTTTTATTACGCCGAAATATAGATTACTGAAAAATATCAGACCCGTATTTTTTCTTTCGTCACACGAACCAACATTGACGAAGATACAACACTTCTAAAAATCACAAAAAGTCACTCAGTCGGTACAATTTTACAAGCGTAATGACCTCACAAGCCCCCAATCCCGAATTTAGAAGCGTTTTATCTTTGTCAATATTCATTGTTTTAAAAAACAAAAAATACGTGTTCTTGTATTATGTGTTTGTATTATTTTTCAGTATTATTACTGACGGACTAAATAGATTTTCAATTTATTTATGCAGTAAAATACCGTATTCTTCATGTTTTATCTGAATGTGTTTACCATGCGAAATTAGATTTACGAATATTTAGAATTGAGATATCTTTCAGAGGATTTAGAGGTTTGCAATCCCGTCATTAACTAACAGTGTCATTTGTTTTCAGAACATCTTCGACATTCCATGAGCTTAAGAAAATTCAAGATGATATAGATAAGTACGACAACAGAGTCGTAAAAATCCTGAATGCGACACGAGTACCACAGGTATTATACATTTAAAATTTATGACTTCCTCATAATAATCATAACTCGAGTTATCCTTGTTTTGTTATCGCTTGTTAAGTTATTGCTTGTAATTCTTCATGTTTATTCTCTATTCTTGACAATGATTTAAAGCTGGCTATTTACTATTTTTTTTTCTATTTTTCCAGACGGACTTGACCTGTAGACGCCTAGAAGGGGCTTTTCGCAACACATCCCACACAATTCTAAAAGAAAATGAACTACGTCAGCTGACAGAAAAATTCGTATCTCTGACGGATCGAGCAGACGCAGCGCTTCAGCGTTTAGAAGCGCATCTTAAAGACGACTCCGAGGTGCCAGGACAAGGATCTGAAGTGACTGCCGCTGCTGATAGACTATTGCAAAAACTGGAAGGAATCAAGTAAGTGATTGTTGAGCTGTTGAGCATAGTAAACTGAGTCTTAAAGCAGAATTGAATGAAATCGTTTTCAAATCTCACATGATGATACACATACAGGGATTTCATTAAATTAGTTAAACAAAAAACTGAACAAAAATGACTGGATGTCGGATCATTTTTCACCCAGTCCTTGACTGCCATTGGTTGATGAATGATGCTTTTGTGCGGCTGACAAACACCTAAAAAACACGAGCTGATGATATACTTCATAAACACATTTTATTTTGTCGTTACAGCAGTGAAGAATCCGACGAAGAATTCGACTGGGAGGAAGACGAGGCGGGGTACTTTGATGATGACGGGGGTGGTGATATCATGGGCATAGACAAGGATATCCTGAGCGGCAGCACGACACGCAGAACGAAGACCACGACCGTGAGGCCTCCGCACCGGAGACATCTGCACAAACACCCTTACGACCGCGGTCCTAACATTAACTATCCAAAACCCTCGTATTAAGTTTGTTATATAAATACTGTGAGAACCTATTCGAGTTTTATTTGCAGGAGAGTATCACGAACCAGATGGAGCAAACCCCTTAAATGGGAAACAGGATTAACTTGGTTAGACTCACTAGCTCCGCTCGCTTATCAGTGCAGGGTTCCTTTATTTAATTCTGAAAGCTTTCATAATTCGAATTTGGTTTAAAGACCTATCTTGTCTCGGTACAGAAAGGTCCATTTTTCAGGGTTTCAGCTTAAGCATTTCGAGTAGTAAAGCTTACTGTGAGCTGCGCGCCTGAACTAGGCTTGTCACGCTCCCGCGTGTCTAGATCTTGTCATGAAGCCTAAATTCTCGAGGTCACTGTACTCGCTCTTAAAATAATGTTTTTGTTTTTCATGACCCAATGAGCTCTAATGTTTCAATAAATTTTTTCTTGAGATGGTTCAAAAAACTCAATTGTTCGTTCAATAAAGTTTGTGCTGTCATAGTCTTCATTACTTTTTTCAATATTTTGATTAATACCTACATGAAATATATGTATATTTCTTAAAGATATACTTTGTAGCACCATTATCGATGATAAGCGAGTTCATACTCTGATTCGCGCTTGGCATATTTGTATTAGTTGCCTATAGATTTGCTACCTGTGACGTGAGAGTTTAATATCATCAGCAAAATTAAGGTGTATCATAGGGTGCAGGGTGCAATTTCTTCTTTTTAAAAGAAACCTTACCTCACAGTGAGAATTAGTCCCGTATCGTGGGCACAATTACAACATTGCGTTGTAAAATCATCAAATGAGTCCTCCCACCCAGGGCAGAGCGGGAGGGACTGTCAGACTCGTACTGATTAAAATCCACGGTGTCCTTCAATAGCCCTTTACGTTCCGGGGTCACGGTAATGAGATAAGTCCCGCGACCCCGGTAGGCTTTGGCCCTCTAGAGGGGGGCCCCATCATCATGCTGACGCTCTTTGAGGCGCACGTGGAACACAACGCGCCGTCGACCCGGGCATGGTTCATTGTCGAACGGCGAGTTACCCATTACTCGCGCCTACGGTGGCCGGAGATCGTCTTACGACGTCAGTCGCCGTGGACGTCAACCACTACGGCTGGGCGGAGGAAGGACGCTGACCTCTCCCTCACGAGGCCCGCCTCCTCCTCCGCGAGCATGACTGCTTCGCAGAAGGAGACGACCGCTTCCCAATTCGTCTCGCCCCGCAGCATGGCCGAGCGCGAGAGGTCTCCGCTTATCGCTGTCGTAAGGACACGGCGGTGCTCCATATGCTGCACCATATGCTCCAACGTGTCCTACGGGCGATCCTCGCAATGGTGACACACAGGCGTTTCCTCCTTTCTCATCAGATACAGGTACCTCCCGAAACTTCCGTGTCTGGTGAAGACTTGCGTCATGCGGTAGGTCAGGACGCCGTGACGCCTATAGTCACTCCTCAAGGAGGGGTCTCTAGGGGGCAATTTTAAGCCCCTTAGGCAAAACAACCAGAATAGCATAAATGAAATGTTCAGCAACTACACCAGCATTGCTATAATTTTATGTCATTACAAAACGAAACCAAAGTTAACAACTGCACTACAAATATTCAGACCAGGGATATCATGAGACCTCATCATACTTGAGCAAAAATATTCACCATCATTAGTTCAGAACACAGTACATTGCATTCTCACTTGTATAAAAATCTCACTTTGTTTGAGGAAATGATTCATAGGTACAAACTATTTTTTCAAGTAATATTGCTGTAGGATTTTCCTTCCTTAAAGATTTCATTGGTATGCATTCCCAGATTTTTTTTTATGGAACCGTTTTATTAGTTTCTTAGTCTAAATCAATTTTTTTTTAATAAAGAATCTAAAAATAAGAAGAAAGCTTCCCAATAAAAAAGATTTCGATTTTTCAAATTAGTTGTAAACTTTCTTGATGTGTGTATGTCCTTACATTTGAGGTGGATAATTTTCATAATAATTATTTTAGACTTAGACCAATACCAAAGAATAAATAATATTACCCAATACATTAAAAAAATATAAACTACATATTGTAAGCTGCATTTTCAATGTATTGGGGTGTAAAATTAATGATAATTATTATTAATTTTTTTATTGTATTGAGGTTATTATGAACCATAACAACATGTTATCAGCAAACCTTATTTTTTGGGTCTATTTTTATAGGTTATCGGTTTATGATAAGGAACATTAAATAGTAGTAACCTAATTAATTAGGAAAAAAATTTGAATGCTGTATTTTTAACTACCCATTTCTGGACCCCAACTTGTTTTTTTTAAAAACCCCATACAAATTACATTCCTATTAAATTCTTTATGCTGAATTTGCAAGTATCTCTTAAAATATGTGCCTTTCATATCTTTTGCTCTAAGACTTGTATAAAAACATACATACCTCTATTTTGGCACTGTTCTGAAATATTGTAAGTGCCTTGTGCGTAAGTTGAGCAAAGCATGAGCTGAGTGTGGCGATCCTCTGACGAGAAGCAAACACCACCTCCGGCTCCTCCGTCTCCAACTCTGCTGTAATTAGACATTTTTATTCATTAACACAAATGTCATTACACATTATTGCCAATATATTTAGGACATATAAATCTTGAAAAAGTTGATATAGTATGCTGACTAAATGTCCTTCTTTTCTTCAAACAGACTTTTCATGTGGCTTTTGTTTCAATGTTAATAAACAAGAACAGAAAAGATACTTCTTGCATATTTAAATTATATCTTTTAGATTTTGCTGCATGTAGTAACAGGAAACTATTTTACAAGTACACTGGAATGGACTAACGTGGCCTGCAGACTGTTAACTAAATATTCCATGACTTATGTCCATTCCCAGAGACCACCTACATTAATACCATAAACTCTAAATACACCAGAACAGCTAACTAATGGTTGTAGTAGAACATGTCATTAACATATGGGATTATATATTCGAAATGGAAAACATATTTCTTCAAAAGTCTGGTGACCTTAAATAATATAGCAATTTAACACTCATCACTTTCATAACAACAAAACATAAAGCAATGAACTCACACAATGACATAGAAATGAAAAGATCCAGTAGCACTGTGTTTCAAGAGTTTTAACATTTTCACTGCAGATAAATTTTGAATCAACAGATGGTAACTGATATTGATTAAATCCTACAGCCACAATTTTACTGCATATCGCATTAAATCTCCAACAAAACCGCTGTACTCATAGTAGCATGATTCCGATTGAAAACTCCGAAAGACCAGGGGTACGAGTACTGTAGTATAATCAAAGCAATGATAAACAACTTTTACTTACTTATGGAGGTGTCTAATTCGACACATGCTTTGTCGAATTCCTTTTCTAATAAATCTAACCATCGAAAGCCTACTCCGGTAGTCGCCATTTTCACAATAATTTGTTGACAATTTGCTGTCAACTAGACATTTGCCCAAGCCAAACGTTCAGAAATTAAAAGTCCATAAAATTGGCAATGGCAGTCATAGACACCGAGCATGGACTGAGCATAACCAGCCTAAAATTGCAATACTCCCTAAAAATCTTAAAATAAATCAAAGTAAATACTTTCTCTTTCATTTGAAGCGCAGTTGCTATCCCCATTCGAAACATTTACACTCTAGCTCTTTCCCGCCATTAGAAAGACAGAGAGACAAAGACCAGCCCTTTCGAAGTTCCGATTTTTAATTCGACCTCAAAGACAAACACGTTCGGAAATTTGTACTCACTAAAGTTTTGCAAAAAGATGTAATAATGTAATTTATTGATTTTTTGAATAATAAAATATCATGGGTGCTATTTCCGAACACGCCAGACCATGCTGCCTACCGCTCTTTAAATAAAAGAGCGGTAGGCAGCATGGTCTCAGACCTTAGCCTGTTTTGTAAGGAACAAAATTTAAAAAAAAGTGAGGGAAAAAAAGTTAGTAGCTGAATAATTTAATAGTTATGTCAATCTATTCCTGTTTATTATTTTTTCTCCTAAAGTGTTCTCGCTGCTGAAGCCATATAGCATCTCTAGCGGGGCGGCTAAGTTCAGCCGCTTATGCTGTTAGAAAGATAAGACAGTTAACAGACGTCGAAACTGCGCGTTTGGTTTACTTCAGTTACTTTCACAGCATTATGTCTTACGGCATTCTACTGTGGGGCCGGGCAGCTGAAATTGAATCTATTTTTATTTTGCAAAAGAGAGCCGTCAGAGCAATTTACAATCTACGTCGTCGCGAATCTCTTAGGGAACTATTTAAAAAAAATAATATAATGACAGTGCCTTGCCAATTTATTTATGAAAATATAATGTATGTTAGGAAAAATCTTCATCTATTTAATAAAATAAGTGATAGACATAATTTTAATACTAGAAATAAAGATAAAATATATCAGCCATATTTTAGATTGTCTTTTATGGGGTTCTGTGTTTGGCTGGAGAGACGTCACGGCGTCCTGACCTATCGCATGACGCAGGTCCTCACCGGACACGGAAGTTTCGGGAGGTACCTGTGGCTGATGGGAAAGGAGGAAACGCCGGGGTGTCACCACTGCGAAGATCGCCCGGAGGACACAGTAGAGCATACGGTGCAAGACTGCCCAGCTTGGGCAGAGCACCGACGTGTCCTCACGGCGGCGATAGGCGGAGACCTCTCGCGCCCGGCATTGGTTTCGGCCATGCTGCGGAGCGAGACGGAGTGGGAAGCGGTCGCCGCCTTCTGCGAGGCAGTAATGCTCGTGAAGGAGGCGGCGGGCCGCGAGAGAGAGAGGACAGCGTCCTCCCTCCGCCCCAACCGCAGTGGTGTACGCCCACGGCGCCGTACGTCGCAAGACGATCTCCGGCCACCGTAGGCGCGGGCATGCGGACAGCGAGTAAAGGGCAACTCGCTGTCCGACCATGGACCATGCCCGGGTCGACGGCGCGTCGTGTTCCACGCGCGCCTCAAAGAGCTGTCAGCAAAAAATGACGGGGCCCCCTCTCAGAGGGCCAAAGCCTGCCGGGGTCGCGGGATTTATTTCTATTACCGTGACCCCGGAACATAAAGGGCTACTGAAGGACACCGTGGATTTTAGTCAGTACAAGTCTGACAGTACCTCCCGCCCTGCCCGGGGTTGGAGGTCTCATTTGATGATTTTACCATGATAAAAAAAAAAAAAAAATGGGGTTCTGTGTTAAATGTTACAACAAAATACCTAGTGAAATTATAAAACTAAATGAAAGAAAATTTAAAAGTTGCATAAAAAGTACACTTAGTAAACAAGCATATTATAAATTAGAAGATTATATTCAAGATAAAAATGCTTGGAAACATGCTGGTCCTGCTCCATAGTACAATGTAGGGCTTAAGCAGAATCAAACTGGTTGCAATTTAAATGCTCACACACTGTTTATATTTAATTTGTATAATAGCTGTAATTGCAATATTTTGTGAAAATGTGAACACCGATGTACCTTTTTATTTACATTTTTTTTTTATTTATATATTTTTTTTCTTTTAATAATATTTGGTTTGGATTTTCAGGGTACATTGTTTTCACATTATATATCGCAAATTATGTTATAAAAATATTGTAAAACATTTTTAAAAAGAGTAAGTATGGAGTTTCTTGCCCATTCTTCTTCATACAACCTACCTTTGCGAATGGGTGTAGAATCATTCCCATCCTATCCCAATTCCTATAATTTTAATAATCGACGTTTAAAAGTGCCTCCTTGATGGCCTAATTGAAATAAATGATTTGACTTTGACTTTGACTTTGAAGTGAAAAGTGTAATACACGAAAGCAATGTTTTTTGTATCTAGTGCCTTTGAATCCCTCGCCATGTAGCGGACATAAACTACTACAAAAAGAACAGCAGTGCCATCTATGCGAAGACCGAGAAACTAAGAAGTCTACACCGCGCAATCAAAGTTATCTTCGGCATCAGAACACATAGGATATTCCGACAATGAATGTCGGGCAGAAAGCCCACCAGACACAACACCCGTCTGGTCGGAAGGTACCGTTCTTTTTACCGGGTAGCGAGGACTCAGGATTCAAATTTAGAATCACTCGCTACGCTCGTGATTTAATCGTTGATTCCTTCGCTTGCTCAGAATTGCACTTGCAAAAAACGACTATGCTCTCTTGTTGCACAAATAACTATTGTACCATTCCCACTTGAAAAGTTACTTTTACTCACTGTTTTCAGACGGTTTTCAGTGAGCGAAAAAAAAGCTCTTGTACTCACTGTTTTGTGTTTGAATTTAGAACATCTCAGTACATTCGACCTCGGCCGCAATGCTATACAACCTCCTTGCTAATATGTAAATTACTCATAATGTAAGCCATTGTACCGATTTTAATCTCAGCTTGTTGGCGCAGTGACCGAGCAATTGGACTACTTCGTTGCGTGAAGTGGGTTCCATTCCCACACGGAGCAAATACCTATTCGTATGATCTAGAATTATTTGTTTCGGGTCTGGATGTTTGTGCACTTATAAATTTAGATGTTTGTAAACGCACCCACGTGTGTAGAGCAGACTTAATAAAAAAAATGGGTTTCTTCGTTAAATTTCTTTTATCGTTCAAATCTTTCTTTTCAGCGTAGTCACAGTATAAAGTATCGTTTGCAACTCTTGAATAAAACGGATTTATATATCGAAGGCCTGAATCACTCGCGTCGCTCAGGATTTAAATACTTCATCACTCTCTATGGTCATTACCATTCAGTCATTAAAAATCCTTCGCATCCTCGCTTTTAATCCGCTCTTTATTCACTAGTTGCAAAATATCTGTACGTAGTAAAAAGGATGTTAATTACCTACTTAATAGTTTTATAAAAATCTTTTTTTCCAAATAAAACAAAGTCGTGTAGTGGCTGTTGTTTATTTTATATTGTAGTAGTTATTTACAAATAAAAGGGTATCTACAATATTGCGCCACAATATCTTTTCCGCACATTTCTGAGTAGCTAAATCACTAAGCTTTATTAATTTAATATAATAATTACACCACATAGCTACGCTATGTAATGGGAAATGATTATAGCGTAAGTAGAAAATGGCCTTAGAACTGAAATCAAAAATTATAAAGTAAAGGATTATCCTGTAACAATAAGTATGACGAAAGAGCTCTAGCCAGCTAGCCATTTTTGATTTCAGAAACAATATGGTGGTACGTAAAAAAAGGTACAACCATACTATGATTTCCACATACAGGCTGCATGGTGGCACGAAACACTAATTAAAACCTAGTTTCATTCAATCTAAGTGTGGGAACAATCAAGTTTTATCCACACTCAATTAAACCAAATAAAGTCAAAACGAACTAAGTTTGTTCGCATGCATAAGTAACAAAAAAATAAAATATATAAAAGATGGTTCTTTTCTTGACTACCTGTTTAATGACTGATGAAATATAAATACAAATTATGTAGCTACTATGTCATATCCTACTATATATCATGTACTCTGTATGTGGATGTCTGTAAACATAAATAACTCGCATACCTACATATTTACATTTTGATACTCGTTTACAAAAGAATATATATTATTAATATACAGGCTGCAATTTAAGTCATGTGCAATATTTTAATCTAAGGTTCTACTCACTATACTGATTGCATTATGGCTAATAATTCGCAAATCAAAACATTTATTAATGCAAGTACGAACAACTTTAAAAATGTAGTAAGTCACCAAGCAAAGGCATAATGTTGCAGAGATACATTATAAGTAATTCAAAATACTTCATAAACCCCTGTAAGTCATGAAGTAAGTATCAAAATTTTAAAACGCAGTACACCGCGCGCGGAACGAAAAGACAACGCCGAACACTTGTAAAAAATTTAAGGTTTTAAATACTTGCGTCAATATTTTCGAGTTGCGTAATACAATCAGTATCGCGAAAAGAGCCTTAGATTAAAATATTGCCTATGACTTAAATTGCACCCTCTATATTTATCTAAAACTAAGGTTCCGTAGCCAATGACATGATTAAGTTTTATTTTCAGTTTTACAATATTCACTGCACAGTTTAACGGCGGCATTTTTTTCTCTTAATTATTCTTTAGCGTTCGACTTATGCTGGTAATTAATAATCTATATCGATTAGATCTTTGTCTATAACCAATCAACGACCGAATTTACCTATCAGAGTCTTTAAGATGTCCAATCAGAAGCAGCCAACAAAAACCAAAGAACGAGATTTTTGGATTCAGATTGAATATTAGTTTTGGGCGGTAAGCTCGGCAAACTTTAAAGATTATTTTTTCGGCAGTAAATCCATACCCATACATTAGATCAAAATAGGTAAAGCTCAGAAGTAGCACTTAACATTTTAACCTTGTTTATCGATCTCGTTTGGCTACTGAACCCTGAAAATAATTATAAAACGTTTATTACAAATTACGCATGCCCTGTTCAAAATAAAATGTTGAAGATACATAACATTTACGAACAACCAAATTCCTGATAGTAACATGAACACGTACAATTACTTAGTGTCTTTTATTAACTATTTAAAATGGGTTGGCTCCTGACTTCAATTTAGCCCTGAGGTAAAGATAAGGCTTATGATGAAGGGAGCTCACCCAGAAGGAGGTTCTTCGCACAGACGCTAGGAAACACTGTAAAAACTTGGTATTTGGCGCTGGACTCCGACAGGATGACCAAATGTGCGTAAGCTTGATTTGAAACTCTTTTTTCAAACTAGTGACTAATTGATAAGCGAAATCCGTTTGGATGGACCGTAATAATATGAACAAACTGTTGTAAACTGCAATCTTTTCGAATAAATTAAATTGGAGAATAGCAGTATCTATGCCATGATCATAACTTGAAGTGTATGTATTGATGCAGAACACTCAAAAAAGTGAAAGAGGGTGATTATAAGTATTAATCCTGAGTTCGTTTTATTTTTTTTATAATATTTTTCTGCTATATAGTTACAAGGTGAGTAAAGATATCCTCTTTTTTCGTTTCAGCTCACACGGTGAGGCAGTCACCCATATCGCAATATCAGGCGACGCCAGCCAAGTGTGGTGAAGCGGGGAAGAACCGCGGTCTTTTACTGTTATCAATTATACTTTTAGTACAAGCACGAGCACTAATTAACATTTACGTTGGTACTTGGTACGAATATGGCATTTTGGGATTCATGCTATAATCAACCTTGTTTTTAGCGTGGTAAAATCATTAAATGAGTACTACCGCCCCGGGTGAAACAGATGGGACTGCTAGAACTATCCAGGACGGCGGCGGAAACTTTTGTTTTTAACGGATCTCTTTAGAATTATACTAACTTTTTAAGCTACTAGTGCTCAACTACACTGACGCCAACACGTTACATATAGGTAAGGTTGTTGTGCTGGCGCCTGTATATCTACTCTGAATTATAATTAAATTGCAAGATTATATTAATGAACAGGCACATCAAAAGACTAATTATTTTCATCAATTAAACCTCAAAGTTATCCTCTCTTAAAAACTAGAACCTCTAAAATAGAGAACAGCGAGCGACAGAGTACTAAATGCAATCCCACACAAGATAATCAATCAATCATGTAAAACCACAGGGCTATATTACAATTTATACAATCATAAAATAGTTCTATGTTTTTGAGTCTTTTAGAAATATTATTTATAATCTAAATACAGAATAAAGCTAAGCTATGAATATAGCTAAACAATGTTTGGACTAATTTTTGCTAGGTGCAAGTGATAAGTGCATACAGACATTCATTGAAATTACAAATAGATCAACAGAAAGCTCTGCTAACTCAGCATCTGAATGCGTGTTGCAACTCTTAATTCAGTAACTGCGATTATATTGCAAAATATTGAAACAACTATAACTGGAAAATAATTTTTGAATACAACTTTCAGAATACATCCCCATATACAACATTCTCATAGTTCAGACGCTGATGATTCCCACACGGGCGAAACAGATACCAAGTTGCATGTCTTTTGTTCGAGAACTGTTACTCTTGATTGAGAAACCCAGAAGTAGGAAAGTTAAAATAATTTCCACTCCGTGGCAAGTATAAGCCACATGATTATACACAATATTATGCACATGTATGAATGAAAACAATAATTCATACTCAAATGCGCCTTTACCTCACTTAAGTCTATCATCAACATTATCTCATATAAGCACTGCTGTACTGAATCCGAATCACCTAACATTACTAGCTCGTGATTACCTCTGTGCTGTTTACTAACAATCCACTGCCAATGCTGGTCATTCCTGATTTGCTCCAGTTGAGACAATGCTGATCTAATGCAGTGCTTATACAAATGTATGATGAGCTTAAGTCATACCAAAACATGGTCAGTTATAATTTCAAGTTATAAATATGATAATTTACATACCTATACAAATATTATAATGTACAATTTATGTACTTGACAAAATCTATAACCTAATTGTAAAACAAAGTATTTTATGACTACATATATATTTATAGTTATATAGAAGTTTTTAGAAATATCTACCAAGATATAATTAAAGAAAAAATATACAACAAGGAACCTTTGGTTTCTAACATAATAATATACATATATCAAAATTGTTAGTACAACAGTTTGATATTTAATAATTTATTTCTGGTTATTAAATTAAATATTATTTAATTAGGTATGCAAAGTATTTTAAAACAAAGTAACGAAAAAAAATCAGGCACCAAATACAAACACAAATAATAACATAAAAAAAACTTTTTTTAAAAAAGGGAACCGACTTCAAAACCAAACACAAAAAAACTGTAAAATAACTTTTCTTTCGGAAGTCGGTGGCTTTGTTTTTATTTAATTGACTATGGCCACCGACTTCCGAAAGAAAAGTTATTTTACAGTTTTTTTGTGTTTGGTTTTGAAGTCGGTTCCCTTTTTTAAAAAAAGTTTTTTATTTTTCCCTTTTTAGTTTAAATATTCAACAAAAATCTTCATAATATAATCAGCGCCTTTGAAAATCTACAATCATAGTAAGCAACAAAAACGAATCTATGTGGGCAACTTCACAAGGTATCTATTATTGTTATATACTCAAACCTTCTCCAGAATGTAACGAACACTTTTCTAAAAACCGCATCAAAATCGGTTCAGCCAAACGCGAAATAATCGCGGACAAACATGCAATCGTCTCTGAAAATGTACAATCCAAGTAAGCAAAAACGGATCCACGTGGGCAACGTCACGGGATATCTATTAGTGTTATATACTAAAACCTTCTCCGGAATATAATGAACACTTTCCTGAAAACCGCATCCAAATCCGTCCAGCCAAACTCGAGATAATCGCGGACAAACATACATACATACATACATACATACATACATACATACATACATACAGGTCGAACTGAGAACCTACTTTTTTTTTTGAAGTCGGTTAAAAATAAGGACAGTGTTTTTGCAATTGATCAAAATGTATATGAGTTATTATAAATCATAATTTATTTTAATGCTACTCTGACAATTTGATTAAAATTAAAAATATATTATTGTATTGTATTTGTGGACAATAAAAAACTTTTGAAGGGAGTTAAAATCATAACTAAAATTATAGATTATTTGTACTGTTACTTTGCTACATAGAGGTAAAATAATATTGTTACTCATTCTTGTGAATGAGCAGTTCAACCTAATTCAACCATGAATAATAAGAAGTTTTACATAAAATGTATTTCTAAATCTGTAGCTTTATAAACTTTGACATTTATTCATAAATTTAATTACAGACACATCTTAAAACCGAAATATTTATTTGCCCTAAGCAGCCCTTACAGTTTATAAATTCCTAAGCATCCAGAAATATATTAACATAATTACCATAAATCGCATTGGTCGCAACATTTAGCTTGCAGTGCACATACAAACTCTAAATTTAAATCACTTTAGCTTAAGTAAAAAGCACTTTGTTCATAAAACATAAACTTTCATTAAGAAACAACACATCCATTCTTGTCTGGTATATGTCCGTCTGATCGCTCAATCTCTAATAATATAGCGTGGAACATGTCGGTTACAGACTGAAATTATAAAAGAATATCATTTTAATATAAACTTATACTAGTAGGTATGTATGACTAATAACTTGACAATGATAGCAAATTTCCCCAATGCCAACTTGATGGTAACTTATTTATCTAAATGAAATGAAGACTTATTTATTAAAATTATCCTTAGTCATCTGAATGTTAACCCTGTTTAAAATGATGGCAGGCTTCTAATTTTTACTGGACCAAATTAAAAGTCAAAATGAACATAATGAAACTGAAATTTTAGGGCGCAACTCACCTCATTTCTCTTAGCACTGGTTTCTACAAATGCAGCCTTCCATTTCTCTGCAAGTCTTTTACCCTCTTCTGTACTAATTTTTCTTTCTAGATGAAGATCAGTTTTATTACCAACTAATACTATAGGCACACTGCAATGAAAAATTATATAGATAATTTGATGACTGCAAAATATTTTAACCAAGTAATGAATCAATACTATCATGTACTCACTGTATTTTTCCAACCATGTCCAAAAGTTTGTCATAAATAATTTGTACTATTTGAAAACTTTTACTGGAATTGATAGAGTAAACTAGTACATAGCCATGGAAATCCATACTGTATTGGAGCGGGAATATGCTGTACTCATCTTGACCAGCTGTGTCAACAAGCTTCACTTCATACTCAGTTGAGTTCAGCCGGATGAATTTTGTGAAAGCTATGGAATCAAATATAAATGTTAATATTTTTTTTATGACTGTAAAACATTGTGTTATGTGTCAAAAATAAAGGGGCAATTATACATTTAATTAAATCATACAGCTTTTCTGTAAAAGTTGTACTCATTTGCACTTTACTACTGTGGTGAAGCTTTCCTACATGATGAATAGTTAGCTTTTCAATAATGTATTGAGGTAATAGGCTACCGCAGTAAATTTCTAATTAGATGCCACTCCCATCAACGAAATACATGAATAAAGTAAATAGATAAAAGTGATAGATAATAAAAAAGGAAGTTTTGAGCTTGGTAGTGTATAGATCATCAGTGCAAAAATAAAGTAATAAAGTATGACTGACCTATTGATAACATCAAAGACACAGTCAAATTAAAAGTATTTTTTTACCTCACTGACCTTCTGTTTAAAACTAATAATAAAAAACAATACTTTGGTCCGTTTCATTGAATTTAGTGAGATAAGTGTTGTATAAATAACCTACATGATAATATTGCAATTAAGAAAAAGTTATAAAAAGAGCGTTTTAGAATTAATGAAAAGGTTCTTCAATGATAAATGCAGTTCGCAAACATGTGGAGTATCATGCAGTAGACAAAGATTGCTAGCAGAGTGAGCGTGGCGTGAAAAAACATGCTGCCAATAATAATCACTGTCAATTTTATTGTACTTACTATTTTCAATTGTAGGATCATAGGAATCAACGAATTGACCTTCCACGAACTGAATAATTAGAGATGATTTACCTGAAAACGTTTTTTTATTAATATATTGTCACATTAAATAAGACGCACAAGACTTTGAAACGATAACATTACCCACGGAACGGTATCCCATCATAGCAATCTTCCTTTGCTTTGATGGCATTTTTGACAAAATATATGAGAGGGAATTAGAACGTTTCACTCAAGCTGTTTTATGTAAAAATACAAGTTCAAATAAATTCATAATAATTCTCGAGCACTTTTCGCTTGTTTGACAAACGTCGTATTGATATTTGACTTTGACATTTCATTAATCTGGTTTGTTCCCGATTACATTATTTTGTTTAGACATTAGTATAGTGCAAGTACATACTAGCCACTAGTACTAGCACTATCCCTCTCTACTAAGTCTGTGCACTATACTACTCTCATCTGCTATCCTACTGATCCTACTCAACTTGAAGTTAGAGTTGATTCGTGGTTGAGTAAACCTTTTTGCGATAGGTAGAACAATATGCGTACATATTTTTAGTGATTGTGCTAAACTTGGTTGATCAGTTTTAAAAAACACTTATAGTGTGGACAAACCACTACAGACCCACGACCCAGAACCTTGACTACAACAGTGTATACTCTCTACTAAGTCTGTGACTACAACCAAGGCTACAAGTTGCAAACTTGCAACGGGTTGCAAGGTTGCAACACTTGCAACTCAGACTTTGCAAGTTAAGGGACAACTCTATTTTTGACAATTTGTTAATTTGACATAGTATGTCAAATTGTCATTTTTGATGTCATTGTTATTTTTACTCTCTCCTGTCTATGGCAAAGTTTTCGTGATTTGTGAGTCAATCAATCGTTTTTACTAATTATTCCTTTAATTACAAGGGCGTATTCTTTGAATGATTTATTGTTTTTTACTCTCATACACAGCAGTTGATATAGGTTGAAATTTAACGCTGTCCTGAAAATCTATCTTGCTTTGTTTGCCACTCTCTGATTATTTTGTTGTGATTCATGACTACTCTCATCGTATAATTTGTTGTAAATAGTCAGTTCTTATTGTTTTCTTCTATAATTCACAGTTTCAATAAAAATGTCTGTGACTATTCCCGAGTGTCCGCCGAGCCTGAAGTCAATTCAGCATTATTTAAAGACTGCGGCTGAGCATGATACAAGAGATCCAGTTGTGGCCTACTGGTGCAGACTCCATGCCTTACAAGTGGGCTTAAAAATTGCAACGAAGAAAACGCCAGAAGAAACAAAGCTGCTTATGTGTATGATAATGTTATCCTACTATTTTCTTATAAACTTCAGAATTGTATTACTTTTATATTTCATGTACTCACCAAGTATAATGAACTAAATCTAAAACTGTGTTGTAATAAATCAATGTTGTATGTTTAGATAATTAATGTTTCATCATTACAGCTCTGATGGACTGGTTAGAAGAATGCAAGAAAGTGAATAAAGATAATGACGCAATCTCTAATGAGGTGGCCGCCCAAGCCCATCTTGAAAACTATGCACTGAAGCTGTTTCTGTATGCTGACAAACAGGATAGGGAACAAAATTATGGGAAGTAAGTTGTTAAATAAAAATATTATTAATAAAATAAATAGTTTTCCTGTTCTTTATTAAAATAAGTTTTTGTTTCCTCAATTATATATGATACTAATCAAATTAGGTAATTTTTTACTGAGGATGATTGATTTCTATTCACCAGTTCTATTGTATCTATGACCAAAGTATTTTGCACAGAGCATTAAACATACAATGATTTCCATAGTTTATTTTAATCTTCTATCTAAAGGAATCACTAGAATTTACGAATACCAATAACTTCTGAATGAATAAACTAAATTAATGAATAGTAAATTTTTGATGTGATCATTATCAGGACAGGGATAGATATATTGAAGTATATTTCTTACTAAGTCAATTGAGTTTAAAATCTCTTTATAAAAAGTGAGTGAGACAGTAGATAGTAACAGAATCTTCAAAAAATAAATAAATAAAAAAACAAAATAGAGCCAAACAAGAGAGTGTAGCGTGTAATAATTAAGTTTGAATTCTAATAAAACACAATGTTTTATGCCAGGTTTGCATACTTTAATTTGTGCAATAAAATAGAGCCTATAGTATGTCACTCATCAATTATGTAACATTCTATTAGTGAAATGATTTTATCCGAGTTCAAAATGGAATTGATTCTCAATTAAGTTGGTATTTTTTTACTTAAAATGTGGATCCAATTCACTCGAAGGTTTCTAGTCTTGTTTGTGTGATTCTTAAGGCTTCTACACACAGTGCTGTCATTCAAAGCCGCCGGAGTTACCAAACAAAAGAGCCACCGGCATGGGCTTGTATTAAACAGCCAGCATGACTTGCAAGCGGTATAAACCCGGCGACATTGCCGCCGGCACTGATTTGTAGTGTAGTAGCCTTAACCGGAGACTTACGATATCCCCAGCTCATCCGATATAATCTATATCATCTTACAGATAGGACCCACAGAGCCATGGTATAAAAATGTGCATTAATATAGGCAACTAGTTTAAGAAAAACTAGTACATTTAAAAAGGACCACTTGACTATTTGTGTAAGGTGAAAGAGTAAAGGAGAATATTATGTTTTGTTTCAGAAATATTGTGAAAGCATTCTACACAGCTGGTATGATTTATGATGTCCTTACTACTTTTGGTGAACTGACAGATGAAGCTGCCCAAAACAGAAAGTATGCCAAGTGGAAGGCTGCCTACATTCACAACTGCCTCAAGAATGGCGAGACACCAGTTCCAGGTATAATATTTTCATTAATGTGTTTTGATAACTTAATATTTAAGGTGACGGTGAAAGAACACATTTAAAAAAAAAAACATGCTTTGTTTATAACAACCCCAGGTGTGTGTCAATGTTTATCTTGATCTTGAAATATTTCAGGACCAATGCAATCAGAGGAAGGTGATGAGAATGCTGGGGCAAGTGATGGTCAGTCAGCGCCGGCACCTGGACCTGCCGACATGCCTCAAGCTCCGGGCTTCTCATCAGTTACGCATCCAGCAACCCCACCAGTTGCTCCATCAAGCTTCAACAGTTTCCTGCCCGATCCTAATGCTGCAATGAGGGCGGCATCCCAACTACCTCCAGTACCATACACTCCGGATCCAAATCCTGGTGGGTTCGTACCTTATGATCCATCTCAGCAACAACAACCCGCGGAGCCTCCTACTAATTTGTATGGTGATAATAGAGTCGCGGAGTTGTCTCCAGATCAAATTGCAAAAGCTCAGAAGTATTGTAAATGGGCTAGCAGTGCTCTTAACTACGACGACATAAAAACTGCCATTGGCAATCTTAAGAATGCTCTGGAATTACTCCAAACAGGCCGTGACCCTGCTTGAATCAAAAAAGTACATAGTACATATGTGATATTTACTGTATGTATAAATTGTTTCTTTTTAATGATCAAATAATATTGACGGTATAATACCATTAAGATTATATGTATACATTTATTACGTATTGTAGGCTTGCACGCAATGATGCCTGAATATTAGGCAGCTTTTAAAGTAAAAGTTTTTTATAATACCCTGACAGATAGTCGGAATCTCAAGGGCAAACAGCGATACCCCGTGCTACCAAGACACACTCTGTGTAATAATCTATTCGGGTTTGAAAGCTATTTCGTAGAATTTGACTTACTGTAGTGGTAGTTATTATAAGAGATAGGCTGTCAATTAGGTTGCTAGGCGCAATACTAAACCCCATAAAATACTTAGTTGTTTATTCCTCAAGCATAATGCTGAGTCCAGGCTACAAATGTTCTTTGGAACCCCACAATTTATTTCCTAAAATTAGTAACATTTTATGAGTTTTTTTTTTATTCAGATTATTGTGCTCAAAGTGTGCAAGCTTAATTTCTCTACCTTGTTAAATTAACCAATTTAATCATAAAACTATTAGGCACATTACATAATATACTGTAATCAAAACAAATGGTTAAATAATCTAAAATCGCTCTCCGAATTTATATCCGTAATCATTATTCTTATACTATGTATTCTTTTTTTACAACAGTAAGTACCTAATAAGTAGCAGTAAAACTACACCATCAAAAAAGTTTGTGATCACGAGATGATATAATATATGTTTTTTTTTAATTTTATGGAAAAACAATCGAACTGTTTTATGTTCTAAATCTATACTTTTAAATAAGGAATAATAATAATAAAATTGTCGTATATTTAGATTCGTTATTTACAAATCATAACAATTATAATCTACCATACCAAAAAATATTTCAATTTTTCAAAGTGATCATATACCATTTTTACGATTCTGCAACGATTCACCGACGACCGGTTCATCATTGGACCTTTCGTCGACAAAACGATTCACTTATGGCCGTTTCACCGATAGATTCTTTCACCTTTGGACATTTCGCCGATACGACGATTTATTTATGCCCGGTTCATCGATAAAATCAAAAACGTTTATTTCAACTAGGCCTTAACCGCACTTTTGAACTATCAAAGACAAATTAAAATTAGTACAAAAAGTTATGCTGCTACAGTCCCAGTCACAAGACATAAAAACTGTGAAAGTACCGTAGGTGCTCATTCCAAAGCATAGATCTCTATGGAGAAGAATGAGCAAGGAACTCCATGGACACTCTTTTTCAATCGCCAAAAATTATTACAGATCTTTGGTTACATCATTCATATAATTAAATTTTAAAAAATCATCATTGATAGAACCTTTCACCTAGGGACTTTTCGCCGACAGGCCGATTCGTTTATATCCGTTTCATCAATAGACTCTTTCAACAACGGACTTTTCGAAGATGAAGATGATAAGTTTAAAAGAGTTTAAAGAGTTATAGGTTAACCGTCGTGTCGGCAAAACGTCCTTTGTTGAAAGAGTATATTGATGAAACGAATCGTCCTGTCGGCAAAAAGTCCCTGGGTGAAAGGTTCTATCGATGAATCGGACATAGGTGAATAGTCCTGTCAACGAAACGTCCAATGATGAACCGGTCGTCGGTGAATCGTTGCAGAATCCATTTTTATGCATGTATGTGATTAAATTTTGTTAATTATTGTATGCACTAGCTTCTGCCCGCGACTTCGTCCGCGGATCTTGTTGCTTATGCCAGCGACAATGGGGTCGGCAAAATCGAAGATCTGAAAAGTCTGATACCCAACTCCAAGAGCCCGGGTAAAAAATTCATGGGAGTTTGGCCAGTAGAATAAAAATTGTATTAATATATTAATCGTCATCGAAAATCAGTCCGTGAAATTAGTGATAGCTTTGATTTCCACATCAGGTCTTCCAAATCTTATATACATCAATAGATAATGCTCATTAGGCTGAACAGCTCTTTCTAAGACTTCATTCCTATACAGGTTGATTTTTTCAACTGGGCGTTGAGTTGAACAAAAATAAGCATGATTTCAAAGAAGAAAAGGTTAACTAAAGTTTCGAATACAGTCCTCGCCTTGAAGATTGATCAGTTTTTTTTCAATTATACGTTTTTCTTAAGTTTGCCGTATATGATTACTTCCCAGAATTGTTGAAAGGAGTCTTCAACATTTTTCGATATTCCTCATAGTTTCGATCCACGCCCAGTTGAAAAAATCATGTTATAGTGTAGCTGGGCTCTTTTTTTTTCGTGGTAAATCATCAAATGAGTCCTCCCACCCAGGGCAGTGCGAGAGGGACTGTCAGACTTGTACTGACTAAATTCCACGGTGTCCTTCAATAGCCCTTTATGTTCCGGGGTAACGGTGATGGTATAAGTCCCGCGACCCCGGCAGGCTTTAGCCCTCTGAGAGGGAGCCCCGTCATTATGCTGACGCTCTTTAAGGCGCGCGTGGAACACGACGCACCGTCCATGGTCGGACAGCGAGTTGCCCTTTACTCGCCGCCCGCATGCCCGCGCCTACGGTGGCCGGAGATCGTCTTGTGACGTCCGACGCCGTGGGCGTCTACCACCGCGAAGGAGCTGGGCTCTAGGAGTTCCACATTAGGTGTTCTAGATCTTCAATTTTTATACGTCAACAGAGAGTGCTCATCACGCTGAACAACTCTTGCTAAGACGTCATTCCTGTATAAGTTATAGTGTAGCTGGGCTCTTGGAGTTCCACATCAGGTGTTCCAGACCCTCAATTTTTATATGTCCACAGAGAGTGCTCATCAGGCTGAACAACTTTGCTTAGACGTCATTCCTGTACATGTTATAGTGTAGCTGGGCTCTTGGAGTTCCATATCAGGTGTTCCAGATCTTCAATTTTATTCCCTCAGCAGAAAATGCTCATCACGTGAAACACTTTTTGCTATGGCACCATTTTTGTATCTCTCATAGTTTAGCTGGTCTGTTGCGGTTCTGCGCCAGGTGTTCAAGTTTCCAGAATAATTTATAGCCTATGTTTTGACCAGATTTAATACCTATACAACAAAAAAAGAATCATTCAAATCCGTCCAGTACTTTTTGAGTTTATCCCGGACATACATACAGACAAACAGACAAAAATTCTAAAAACTATATTTTTGGCTTCGGTATCGAATGTAGATCATATCCCAAGTATTCTTTTAAAAAAATATTCAATGTACAGTTTTGACTTGCCTACTATTTTATTATATGTATAGATTATAAAAGATATATGGATATTTTTTACCAATCTGTTTTTGGTGTAAAATATTGTAATACACACTAAAACCTATTGTTAATGAAATATAATAATTCTATATGAAGATAAAGTTACAAATAAAACACATTGGTAATACTTCCCATTTATTCATTGACCATTACTTCACTTACACCACACACCACATAATATACAATAAGTTAAAAACATTGCTGTTACATTAGACATATTTATATAGGTATTAAATAAACACAATTAAAGTTGCCTTTCATGTAACTTAAATTTAAGAAGCTTTATTTTTGTTTAGAAATAGGTACATCAAAATAAATGTTTGAAAACAAAATATATTACTATTAAAAAGCTTTGGCGTTATTAATAATGACTGTGATTGAGCAAATAATATTAATTAAATCAAAAAAGGTGCCCTGTTAATTTTATTGATTTTTAAGTGCTGTATTTACTAAAGCCTATCAATATGCATTGGCAGTTATTGTTATGAATCTACAAACGTGACACATACACTTCACTCACACATACAAAATGAACCTAGCACGTATCGCTTAAATTAATATCACTTTTAGGTACAAATTACTTTCTCAAGGCGCGTCCGCCGAGAGATTTAAAAATTAAATTGAACGAACTATTTTAATAACCAAATGGTTGACTTCACAATATTATGCACTATCAGGGTTTTATACTAAAAGCTGAATGTAACAAAGTTATTAAATAATCTCAACTTTTGACTAGCATCATCACAGCGTGATTCATTAATTTATTCAAAGAGCTTTTTTTAATATTCTAATTTACCCAGTTAAACAATGAATGCTTTCTTTAACACAGTCATTCAAAGAAAACTCGGTCATGTTTTTCGAATTTTACTCTGAAATATAATGCTATTATTTCAAAATAATAGCTCTGCATGTATGCCACTGCTTATAATATGTAACATTATTATTGAAACTATTCTCGCTTGAGCCCATTCCCGTTCTGTGTAGCAGTGGCTCTCTCCATTTCCTCGCGGCGGCTAATTTGGTACCTGTTAAAATGGTTCCATTTTATTAAAATGTCAGCACTATTTAATAAAAAAGTAGATACCTAAAAAAATAAAGGTGGGCTAATTATTTATTCGAGCGATTAGCGAGTCCAAATTCAACTGAATGTAGAACACCTAAAACAAGGCCCTTGCCCAGATCTCTGCTCACTACAATAAGCTGTGATATTAATAGTTTGCTTTCACGGTGTTGATTTTAGCACGTTGGTAATTTAAAATAACTTTGAGATAAATATCACTTCAATATTAAAGCGACAGTTTCTTATTTTACTAAGCACTATTTATTGAATTTTCTCATTTGTAGAACTGATAACAATATTACAATTTTGCAAAATTGCTTTATCCCAATGGTCTGGAACGTGTATTATTTGCGCGACACAGCGGTTCGTCATCGCGGATTCCCTGGCCAACTGCCAAAACATTACTAGTGTGCGATAGCAGTACCTAATATTATTTCGTAACTCCTTGTTTATAACACATAAAAATTGGTCAAGGTGCACTACCCTTAGAGGAACATACGGTACAAGTAAATGATATTTTTAGAAAAGATTTTGAGATTAAATCTTGTCCTTGGTAAAATATCTATCAAATTTTATGCTCCTGTAAAACATTTTCTGGTGTTTTATATTTTTATTACTGAGTTCAGTTTAACGTAATTTCTGTTTTGCTTTTTCTGGTTTTCTTTTATGTTATTATTATGAATGTTTTATATCAACAGTACGATGATATGACGTTTAAAAATATTCGGCTAAATTTGAGCAGCACTGACGTCAATAATTACTTCCCACGAGCAAAGGTTGCAGCCAAATATTAACGAATCGATGACTGTGATTGGGTTTTTTTGAAGTCTTTTTTATTGATATACAGTATTAGTGTATGTATGCAAAATAATATAAAATGTTACCAAACAACAAGTCTTCCGCTCAGCATGAAGAAGAAAACCAGCGCCGGCGCGCAGCGGTCGAAGGGATCGCCGACCATTACATGCGAATATGCTGCTAATATCATCAGCAGAACAAGGCCTATGTTAGCTGTATTCTTAATTTTATCTGAAACAAACAAAACAAATTTCTGAAACTTCAAAAGTTTCTGTCGAATCGAGATCGAGAGATTTCAACTTGAGGTTTTTAATGTAGATTGTACCTGTGACTTAGTTTCTATAATTTCGATTCTATTATTATTTCAAACGCCCAGTTTAAACATAGTATTAGTTTCCTAAGACTATTCATTTTTAGTTATTTACTGGTACTCAACCTCGCACTTGCCAGTATACACTCACAGATTTATTATTGTACTTTATGACTGCATAAATAACTGATGGTGACAAACGCTGCTTTGAATACCAACAAAACAAATATTTGAAAGCGACCCTGTACCACATTTTTATATTTACCTAAACAAATCTTTCTTTATCTTATCACATTCACTGGGCTAATAACGAAAGAGGATTCGCATTTGGCAAATTAGGCGGGTGTTGTGCAAGGGCATCCCACAGCCTTTTTTGTGGACTTGTTTCGCGCCTGGCAAGTAATGGTTACGACGCCTTCTGATCACGGGCCTTACCCGGGTCGACAGCGACGACTTGTTGGCCAAACGCCTGTAGGGGCCACAAGGCTCGGTAAAGAGCCTCACAGGACTCACTTTATGATTTTATTACCCTCAAAAAAGTTTGTTTTAATTTTCCTAGCTCAGTTTAGTTTGTTGATCTTAATACCTAAAAAACAAAGATTCTATCTCTTAATCTTCCTGATGTAAAACAAAGCAAACACTTACGACTAGGTATAGTTGCCAAGGCCAATCCAAATAATATTTCGAGGCCGCCCACAGCCCTTCTGTACCATTTCGAAGGTAACTTAAAGTCTAATGTTTCCGTTAGTGGAAACACTTTTGCGTATCTCACGTATTCTTTTCTCTGGAACAAACAAATTTATTATTTTATATCAATTTAAAAAGTTGATTATGAACGTAGATACACTGGATTCACATTCAATGCCAAATAAAAGGAGAAAATACGAAGCAGAAATTGGAGTTTCACTAAGTTAAAATAAGCAAAAGAGAATTTAACCCGTATACACTTTTTGCAGGTTTTAGGCTACCGTCAAATGAAAACCTTCAAGAAGAAAATCAAAAAGATCATAAATTCATGCAGTAATTAAAAGATGCGTCATGTTCTAATGCCGCTAGCATAAACTTTTACTTTTTTGTTGGATGAAATCGGTCCATTACATTGGATCGTTAATGTTTACATGATCACCAAGGCGAAAACTATTTCAAGGTAGTCTTCTTTATTATAGATATCCCGATATTGTGTAAATTACCTACATATATTTAATGGGATCGCTGGATCCAATTCCAGAGTCGAGATCGTATATTATCATTGGAAGACGCTAGTGTTTACTTAAGAAGAACGATGATATCTATTCGGAGTTTGTTTACATTCGCAATTTTAAACATAATATCTAGAGATATAACAAGAATTTGATTAACGTCTTTCCATTTACCTAATGCTAGTATTGTACTATAAATACTATCCTAAACCTTGTTTGTTTTGGACCAGGGGTTGGAATATTGCATGACATCTCTCACCGTTTTAAAAGCTTTGTGAAATAAGCTGACAATTGCCTATTTGGGATCGAATCAAACCAATTCTGCGCCATTGCCATAGGTTCTCTACTACAACCTTACCACCAGTTTTTGTTACGTATTTTCTCGACGCTCGTTTTTGTATAGATTGGTAGTGTTACTCTCGAATCATCATCATCTATTTAAAATCATAGAGATCATGTGAGACGTGTTAGTCGCAGTTATTTCAAACAACGATAAACTAATCAATATTTTTAGTATTTTCGTCCGTCTGTCACTCATCTGTCCATTTTGTTTTTTCTATACGCGAAAATGGCTGCGTGGATTTCGATGATACTTTTACTGTTGGTTATAATATACCTAATGCAATCACCAACACAATACTGCCACAAACATGATTAATTGGTAGTTTCAGATTCTAGAAGATTGAGTCATAGTTTCAGGTTGACTTGGTACGTAGTAGGTAGGTAGTTGAATACTTGATTCCGTTTTTATGAGTTTTTGACGATTAACATTAACCAGTTTTTTGAGGAGGCGGGGCAGCTGTGGTGGCTCAGTGGTATCGGCCCAGACCACATCCTAATTAGATAAGTCAGTTAGATTTCCAAAAAAAATTTGGCACGTATTTTTTTTCTTTTTTACGTATAAACAAAATTAACAAAAACAAACGAAGTAGGTACAACACTTTTAAAATTGCTAATGCGTCACAAGCAAGTACAGTTTTTACTTGCTTCCGACGTCATGAGTCCGTCCGAATTTTGAAGACACATAGAATTATTTCTAGAGCGGTTTGAACATAAAAACCCTGTCCTTTAAACCTCGGTTTTTAACATGTCCGTTTTTACGTGGGGCCGTCGATATGATGATTTAACATTATACGAATTTATTTTTCAAAACTTTAGCTGACGGACTGATTAGATTTCTATTTTATAGATGCTGTCAACATGCATATTAAATGCGCCCAATCATTTATTAATATAAGGTACCTAACCCACCTTAATATTTTTTTGCTCGGTTTTAATAACTCTTAAAAAATATCCATTCTGTTCAATATATAAAGCCCCTACCTATTGTTATTCATAGAGCATAACGCCTCTAACTGAACAAATATTTTATTAGTTGCCAACATTGTTGTAGAAGGATCGATTAAATGAAAATGTACATGTTCCTAAGCAAACATGCGCCAACAAATAAATTACAGATGAAGATGATTAAGAATCAGCGCAGGGGGGATCCGCGACTCGCGATCGAGTCACGCTGCTGTGGGCTGTCGCAACGAGACGACTCCGAGGTGGTATTAGGCGGCAGGCCAAATACGAAAATAGCAAACCCACTCGCTCTGCTACAAAAATCTAAATGCACCTAGCGACCTTATAATCTATTAGCTAGACAACTAATAAAAAATGTTTGCTTACCAAATCCTTATGCAGTTCTTTCGAAATAAACGGGGTTAGCTTTGTTATTCCAACGAATACAAAAAACACCCCTAGAAGGATAGATAAACTTTTCAACACGATAGATCCCATTTTTGTTAAACACACACTTCAATATTATTTTAGCACTGACTTTAGACCACTATCATAATATTCTTGTTAAAATTAGTATTGCATTCAAAATTTTCCTCACTTATGTAATTCTGTTTCAGACATAATTTTAACTCTGTTTTAAATAATCGGCTTATTTAGTTATGGTTTAATAAATTCAGGCTAGAAACATGAATTCATTAAAATAGTCAATAGGTGAAAAATACACAAGGAAGTTAGGAGCAAACACGTTTCGCGCCGGCGCGAAAAAATCCATACCGAATCTACATCACTACTTATTGCCAGATCAGAAAAATGTTAAGCAGCGTCAGGTTAACACATTTTAAATATTCGTGTCGCTGGTGTGAGATACATGTTTAAAACGTACGATCAAAAGTAATGATTTGTGTACTTTTCTAACAAATTATTTTGACAAACAGAGCATTTACTGTAATTGAATGTTAAAGTGGCGCCATCTCGCGCGTAGTAGTAACATCTCGGTTAGAAGGATTGTTTCTTGCCGTACAATTGTTCTTCTGAGTGGGTTACATAAACAACGTGTCCCAAAATTCAACGATAAGCCGGCACCAGAGGATGGACCTACTAATGACCACTCGAGAAAAAAAAAGAAAAAAAAAATACCTCTACTTTTTTTTTAAATTACTTTAAAAAATGGAAATTCTTCGAAAATGTATACCCCTTATGACACTTTTAACTACCATGACCATAATTTTCCAAATATTTCAGTTTTTTTGTTTGTATCGGCAACCTAAGTAGTACTACTATTCACCATGATCTTTGAAAATTACAGAATTTTCGTAGTTTTATACAAAAAAACAACCAAAAAAAAATGATTTCCCTAAAATTTTGAAAGATTTTAACGTTCAGTACACTTTAACTCATCGTAGTGTAAAAAAAAAATATGGACACTACTATGGCAAGTTTTTTAAAAAATTGGCGCAACTAACCTAGATTTTAAAATGGTATAATACTTTAGGAAAACTAGCCACAAAAAAAAAATAATGACACTTTTTCTAATCAAGAACCAAATTTCATAAGTTGTTGTTAATAGTAATCACTTCTACTATGTGCCCAAACAATCAAAAAAATTTTTTTTTTAAAAAGTAGGTATTTCTTTTTATTTTATTTTTTTCTCGAGTAGTCATTAGTAGGTCCATCGGTCCATCCTCTGGTGCCGGCTTATCGTTGAATTTTGGGACATGTTGTATAAGTACTCTGTGGTGGGTTAGAACTTCATTATAATATGGCTGACGCTTATCCGCACGATTTGTTTTCATAAGATTTTCCGCGATGGCAAGATAGTTGAGTGTGGGCGGAACATTACTTGTTCTTGTTCAGCTGTGTTCAGCTATAATAGCACAGACTACATAATACTCATATTACATAGACACTGCCTAAAAGTTTGCAGGCGTGGTCCGAAGGGGCCCTCACAGGGGACATATGCCCTCGAAAATCAAAGGTCAAATTGAACAAAAACAACCACAAAAAAGGGTAAAATAACCTACAAAATAACTTTCCTTTCGGAAGTCGGTGGCTTTGTTTTATTATTTCGATGTCTGTTTGCCACCGACTTCCGAAAGAAAAGTTATTTTGTAGGTTATTTTACCCTTTTTTGTGGTTGTTTTTGAAGGCGGTTAAATTTTTTTTGAAAAAAGTTTTTTATTTTACTCTTTTTAGTTTAAATATTCAACCCAAATTCTTGGCAAATACATCATTTTCTTACATGTGCACTAGAATCTTGTAATCCGTAGCACCGGTTTTAACATCGCCCATGTTGTGTACATAAAAGAAAGTTCCAATAAAATTCCCTATCTCAAAAAATGCTGAACAGAGTTCGATGAAACTTGCAGTATTCCCTAAAGTGAACGATCTAGTACAACAAAAAAACAATTTTGAAAATCGGTCCACAATTGGCGAAGTAATCGCGTAACAAACACGCAAAAAGTAAAGATCATCATGTCGTCCAGGTAGGCGAAATTAATAAAAATGCTCACAAAATAAAAAGTACTGAACCAAATTTGATGAAATTTTTATGGGACCAAACTGCAAGTATCCTGCATCGAACAAAAAAAGAATCACACTAATCGGACTAGGAACCTCGGAGTAATCGATGTACATACATAAAAAAAAAAAAAAAAAAAAAACATACCGACCGAATTGAGAACCTCCTCCTTTTTTTGAAGTCGGTTAAAAATCTCATCAATTTGCCAAATACATAGTAAAAGGAAATTTCTAGCTATCCCCTTAAAGATTTTCTTATTGTCCTATTTTGGGTCAGAGTATTAATTTAATTTTTAACCGACTTCCAAAAAAGGAGGGGGTTTTCAATTGGGTCGTTTTTTTTTTGTATGTATACCGATTACTCGAGGTTTCAAGTTCGATTAGTGTGATTCTTATACTTGCCATTTGGTCCCATAAAAATTTCATCCAATTGGTTCAGTAATTTTTATTTCGTGAGCATTTTTTTGTTTTCCGCTATGTCGATGACGTGATGATCTTTACTTTGTTTTTTTTTCTTAAGCGACTACTCCGCTAATTCTGGACCGATTTAAAAATTCTTTTTTTTTTTGTACTAGGGATCGTTTACCTTATAGAATACTGCAAGTTTCATCAAAATCGGTTCAGCAGTTTTTAAGATAGGCAATTTTATTACCTTTTTAAATAGCCTGTCCGCCATATTGGATTTAAGTCACGTGACTATTTTTTTTCTTATTCCTGACAGCAAACTCTTTCATTTAATACCCATATCATGGACGGTGCATAACAAGTAGCCAATCCGCCGATCTTGGATGTCCACCATGTTGGATTTAAGACACGTGACTATTTCATATTCCTGACAGCAAACCCTTTCATTTGATACCCATGTCAAGGGGGTGGATTTCAAACAGCCTGTCTTGGGGAGGCCGCCATATTGGATTTGTTATGAGGTTTCTCAGCTAGTCATGTATTGTCACCAGAACTCAGAGCGTGTGCAAAATTTCAGACTGAACTGACTGACTGTCCAACTGGAACGACAAACAAGAAAATAAAGATGATCCAGGAATGAAATTAATCCATTGGCTTCGTCTAAACAACGCGGGCCAGACAAACTCAGGCTTGTTTGAGGACTGGCAGGTATACTGAATGGCTAAGTTTGAACCAGTGTATACTCTGCTTTACATCACAGTAAAGGATGATTCACGCTACATCGGGCCGGGCCGGGACTGTTCTGTGGCTGGGACGGTGTAGGAAAGCCTCGGCCGGGGCACGGCCCCAGCACGCCGCACGGTGGGCCGAAAATCGGCTTTCATAGACTTAGGCATTTTATTTTGCAAGTGCCAGTTTTTATGCCGGATATCACTTCTATTAGTTATAAAAATATACAAAAATGACACTAGAATTGATTCTGCACCAAAACGAAGGAATTATAATTTTTTTACGAAAATTTTGTATGGAGCTAGTATGAAAAATCGAAATATCTCTAAAACGGCAAGGATAACCGTAATATCCTTATAGGGGGTTATAGTACTAATTATTTGTGATTTTTTGACATAAGTTTCATAATGGTTGTGAATGCCGTTTTTTTTTAAAAAATCGTCAAAATATTTTCATTTATTTTTACATATGAAACGTTCCTTTTAGTGTTAAAGTTGAAGATTTCAGAGCTTTAACAACTCTTAACATAAAATAGCATGACCTCTATAGACCTGAAGGACTAGACAGAAGTGTGTAGTACCTTGTAAGATTTCCAACAATACCAAAATAGTTGAATATCAGTGTCAAAGTGCCCATGCTGTCGCTTCTTTTTGAAAGATAGGGGAATGAAATTGTTCATTGATCATACCCTAAAAGTATGATTATAACATAACCGGACACATAATAATATCGACACAAAAGGAATTTTAAGACCTTGCAGAAGATCAAAATACAAAATAACATCTTGTGTAGTCATCTAATGAGTCTGCTGACAAGTATAGTAGATAACAAAAGAAAAATGGATGAGGCATTTGAGGCCCTTAACCCCACAGAGCGCATTAATAGTAACAGGGTGACTCATAAACTAATGATGACAATGATCGACGCAAAAGTCTGCACGTACCTTTCTGAAGCTAGATCAAATGCATCATGCTACCTGTGCTTAGCAAAACCAACAGAAATGAACCACTTAGATGCTGTAACATCAAAAACTGTGTGTTCTGACATATACGAATTTGGCCTATCATCCCTACATGCCCGTATAAATTGCATGGAATGTCTGTTACACATTGCGTACAGACTTGACTTCAAACAGTGGGCAGCAAGAAGTAATGAGCATAAAGAAATGTTACAAAACAAAAAAAAACATTCAAAATAAATTTAAAGAGGAGCTCAATCTGTTGATTGATATAGTGAAACAAGGCTCGGGAACTACCAATGACGGGAATACCGCAAGGAAGTTTTTCGAGTTTCCCAATAAAACTGCAGCTATTACTGGGTTGGATCAAGACCTGATAAAAAGATTTTCTGTTATTTTGCAAGCAATACCATCTGGTGAGAAGATAGATGTCATCAAATTTAAAGATTTTGCTCGCAAAACAGCAGAAAAGTACGTGGAATTATACGACTGGTACTACATGTCATCAACCGTACATAAACTATTAATACACGGTGCTGACATAATCGAAAAAAATGATATTGTCCCGATTGGGACTCTCTCGGAAGAAGCCTCAGAGTCTCGAAACAAAGATTTTAGGAGGTTTCGGGAACATCATTCGCGGAAAAGACGCAGGCAAGATTCTAATCAAGATATCCTAAATATGCTTGTTGTTTCTTCGGATCCCTTCCTAAGTGCACAAAGACCGGGAAGGAAGACAACCTTTTTTACTGAAACTCTCGACCTAATACAGTTTCCGGAAACTGAGTTCGCGTTTGTAGGTGTATCCAATCTGGATTCTGACTCGGAATTGGAGTCCGACAACGAAAGTTGTGAAGAAAATTTGTAAAATTCATTTATTTTTCTTTATGTTCTTTTGTTATTCATGTTAGTTTATTGTATCATATGTTTAGTTAATATTTTCATAAATGATTATGAACTTTGATATTATTTTTGTTACTTCTGTTTTATTTAAATTACCTTTCAATGAAAAGTATATGTATATACAGTCCATTTTTTTTATTAACCGACTTTAAAAAAAGAGGAGGTTCTCCATTCGGTCGATCGGTATTTTTTTTATGTATGTACATCGATTACACCGAGTTTTCAAAAAAAATATAACCGCCTTCAAAAACAACCACAAAAAAGAGTACAATAACCTACAAAATAACTTTTCTTTCACCTCTGTCTAGTCCTTCAGATCAATAGAGGTCATGCTATTTTATGTTAAGAGTTGTTAAAGCTCTGATATCTTCAACTTTAACACTAAAAGGAACGTTTCATATGTAAAAATAAATGAAAATATTTTGACGATTTTTTTAAAAAAAACGGCATTCACAACCATTATGAAACTTATGTCAAAAAATCACAAATAATTAGTACTATAACCCCCTATAAGGATATTACGGTTATCCTTGCCGTTTTAGAGATATTTCGATTTTTCATACTAGCTCCATACAAAATTTTCGTAAAAAAATTATAATTCCTTCGTTTTTGTGCAGAATCAATTCTGGTGTCATTTTTGTATATTGTTATAACTAATAGAAGTGATATCCGGCATAAAAACTGGCACTTGCAAAATAAAATGCCTAAGTCTATGAAAGCCGATTTTCAGCCCACCGTGCGCCGGCCGGGCGACATTCATCTTACATCTGCGCGCGCCCGGGCACATTATAAATTGTTCATGATGTTACAACATGCCGCGGCCGGACCGTGGCGGAGCCGGGAAAAAATATCCACCGACATTTCCAGTCGTGCCCCGGCCGAGCGCCGTAGGCACGGTCAAGCATGAATAATCACTTCATACAAAAAATATACCACATTGTTTGACGGGGCACGGCCCGGTCTCGAACCGGGTGTAGCGTGAATCATCTTTAAGGTGAATGCTCCAACCAGCCCGCGAAATTCAAAACTTCTTGCGTTTTTTGCAATTTTCGGACCATAGCTAGGTTTCATATTGATTAAAATAAATGATTTGCGGGTGTAAGACGTATGTAGTTCATCATCTGCCTAGCCTTTTCCCAACTATATTGGGGTCGGCTTCCAGTCAAACCAGATTCAGCTGGATATCAGTATTTTACATGGGGCGACTGCCTGTCGGACCTCCACAACCCAGTAACTAGGTAATACCATACCCCATGGTAAGACTGGTTGTCAGATTTTAGAGCTTCTGACTAACAGTAACGACTGTCAAAGATCTACAAATGACAGGCGGGACCAACGGCTTTACGTGCGTTCCGAGGCACGGAGGAAACTCGCTATGACAGATGGTCACCCATCCACAGGCCAACCTAGGCAAGCGCGGCTTAACCCGGAAGATCTGCCTGTGCGGCTGCAATTATTTACCCACGAGCTCCACTTTTTTGTTCCTAGGCCTTTATGAACTTGGAGGGTACCCCTAACTCCTAAGATATTCATTGAAAAAAATATAATTACGATGTCATGGGCGATTCTGATCAAGATTAAATGCTTGTGATGTTTTTTTTAATATCCTAGTTTGTGTCCCACTGCTGGGCAAAGGCCTCTCCTTTTTCCTTCCAAACCTCTCTATTTTGTGATGATTAACTTATTTATTTGGATAAGGATTAATATCATGTTTATAAAAATACCCTTGCAATAATATATTAAATATCATTACATAGTATAAAACAAAGTCACTTCCCGCTTTCTGTCCCCATGTATGCTTATATCTTAAAAACTACGCAGCAGATTTTGATCCAGTTTTTTTTTAATAGAGTGATTCAAATGGATCGCTTTTATGTATATAACATCCATTATTATTATATAATATTTAGTAGAGATTGCACCCGGACTTGGGGCAAGTCGCTAGTAGATAATAAAATATAAATAATTTTGTGTCAGAATAAGGTATCATTAAAAATAAAACAAAAGACATTAAAATAAAATTATATTTTCTATTTCAGGAATTTCAGCTTTTAAATAGTTTTTGTAAGTCTCATTGAACATAGGAGCTCCACATAAAAGGATTTGGTCACTATTTTGAAAAGGTTTTAAAAAAGATAAATATTCACTGCTTAGCTTGTAATTATTTATTGGTTCTTGATATCTACATTTAAAATTAGTTGTACTTGAGCTTAAAAAGATATTATACTTGAAATTCCAATAAGATTTGAAAGCATAAAGTTCATCCCTAAATAGAATAGAATTCTCACATTGACAACAATATAACAACATTATTTTAGTCATTTCATCATCATTATTTAAAATTGCATCTATTATTGTAATAAATGGAGCTATCCCTGTCCCTTGAGCAATCATTATAATTCTATTAAACTTATTATGTTCCAATTTGTAATGTCCATAAGGACCTCTCCAAATTGTTGCATCTCCTTCTTTTAGATTACACAAATGAGTAGATACTAGACCTTTATCATATTTTTTAACAACTATGGAGAAATCACCTTGAGTCGCTTCATTTTTAGCTGTCAGTGGTGTATATGCTCTTGTGCAAGCTTTTTTATCTTCATTAAATTTAAAGAGAAAGTGGTCACCTGGTTTCCAGCTAACTTTATTTATATTTGTAGATAACTTTTTAAATGTTAAAAGATAGTGTAAATGGCAGACTGGCACAATCTTAGCAACATTAAATACTGTGTATTTCAATTGTGATATACCATTATTCTGGGATGCATTATTATTTACACTTTGTCCACTCTCAATGTGTTTCTTGTAAAGCATCAACTGCCTTTCGTATATATCAAAAATACAAGGATTACAGCCACTATTACAACAGTCTTCCTTATCTGGTTCAATAGGTTTTTCCATTTCCATTGATGAGTAGGTAAAATAGATAGAAAAATACTCAACTCACTTTTTTTGGACCATAAAGTACTGGCTACTGGGCTAGGACCCACGCTTGAACAGTGAATTAATGTGTTTTTATTAATGCAAGCAAAATAATATCCACATTCACGTGAAAGCCATGCGACTAAATATAAATATAACTAAAAATTAATTTTGTTTGCATCCGCCTTCATGACATTTACTGTAGATGTCCAATTTTCCAGTCATGTAGATGTTAAAAAATATATTTACATGTAACGCGAAGGGGTCAAAAGTTACGAAAAATGTAAGAAATTTAACCTTCTGGCAACACTGTGGAAATCACAGGGAAGACCATGGAAATAGAAAATATAGGGAGCGAAGGCTTGTAACATTAAAACCGTGCCTTAGTTTTCAAGGAGATTCGCTGGCGGGAATTTCAACCAAGGCGCGCTTTTTAATTTTCGTCCGAAGTTTTTTCAAGAATTTAAATACTGTACATTGTGTATTTTTGCTGTAAATAGTTTGTTCTCGTCTTGAAAATGGACGGGAATGAGGTGAGCGGGGCTGAACCCCCGATTCCCAAGAATCGGAAGCGGACTTTTGACGCTGATGCCGAGGACCACGTCGGCGGCGGCGGCGGTGAGGAAAGTGACTCTATTAATTACGCTCCCTACTTTAAACCTAATTATAAAAGACTGTATCCAGAGAATTCGGGTAACATGGAGTTTAATGTTTTTGTAGAAAGTCAGGACAATGAACGATTGGGAAATAAAAGCCCCATATATTTAAACCATATATTTGCAACGGACGTTAAAGGTGTGGTGGCGATACGCCGTGTCAATGCGAATAAAATTGTAGTCGTATTCAAGCAATACAACACGGCCAACAATTTCATCAACAATGTGAGCTTCCTTGATAAGTATAAGATGAGGGCATATATCCCCGCAGCTCAAATAGAACGAGTTGGCATCATCAGATTCGTGCCAACCAATATTTCAACTAAAGAACTGTATACAAAGCTTTCTTCTGTCTACGAAATTGTAGCTGTGAGAAGATTTACAAAGAAAGTGGGACAGAACAGGATACCTCTTCAGACAGTCAGCATTACATTCTTATCCAATTCATTACCAGATTCAATACAATATGACCTGTTTTCATATAGAGTTTTCGAGTACATTCAACCCCTGTTGCAGTGCTATCGCTGCTTTAAATTCAATCACTCTGCCAAAATATGTAACGGTAAACAGCGTTGCAGCTACTGTGCTGGAGAACATTCCTACAAAGAGTGTGTCAAGTCCGATGAGCTCTGCTGCATCAACTGCAGTGGACCTCATTTGGCTATATCAAGGACCTGTCCGGTTAAAATGAGGAAAATGATAGAAAAAAAAGAAAAAGTAACTTATGCTAGCATTGCCAATACAAAGACTAAGAAAACTGACTTTCCTCCTTTGCCGGACCTCTCCAAGGATGTAAATAAAAAAGAAAATATAAATAAAGAACTTGTTGTAAATAAGAACAAAATGAAATTATATAATAATGATAATGTACATAACACACCTACAAGTTTAGAAACCATGCCCAATAATAAAACTTCCAAAACAACTATTAAAGCCCAAATCATTGCCAATAACGACGTATTAATGGCTTTAGTCAATACTTTAGTGCAAATAGGAAACAAATCAGACGATGTGCCCATTACCACGTCGTCTATCAAAGAAATGCTCATTAGAAATCTGTCAACATAATGGATTTGAACTCCAACATTTTAACATCCTTAAATATTGCACAGTATAATGCTCAAAGTTTAAATAATAAAAAACCTTTATTAATTAATTTTTTTGAAAATGAAAACATAGATATTTGTCTAATAAATGAAACTTGGCTAAAAGACCAACAGAGTTTTAAAATACCTGGCTATAATTTCCACTACAAAAATTCAGTTAACAGTCATAATGGAGTAGCTATCTTAATAAAGCCTTTTTTAAAGTATAGAGTTTTAGACACTCATTTCTATGAAGATATTCAGACTATTGCGATTTCTGTATCTACAGAAATAGGCGACATAACAGTTTTATGTGTATATTGTCCACCTAAATCTGGGCATATAAGAATGCATCGATTACATAATATTATCAGGGACCTTCCTAAACCAATATTCGTAAGTGGTGATTTTAATGCCCATCATATTGCCTTTGGATGCGTGTCCACAAAAAGCAGGGGGCAAAATTTATATAATTTAATTGATGATAATGACTTATGCGTAATTAATAATGGTGACTTTACTACAGTCAATCGCCCTCATTGCAATCCATCAGCAATTGATGTCACTTTTGTTAGTCCAAATATTGCGCCACTTTGTGAGTGGTCTGTTTATGATGATACAATGGGAAGTTATCATTACCCGACTATTACAAAACTTGCAATTCGTGCTGACAAATATCAGATTAATCCTCCTGTTGACAGATTTTTATATAATCAAACTGATTGGAGTAAGTTTTTAGAAAAATCCAAAAATATTTTCCATGACATGACGATTGATGAAGAGGATCCAATGTCTACTTACATCGAATTTTGTACTCGCCTTGATGCCTTAAAGGAAATGGTGATTCCAAAGTTAGTTAAAACTAGTGATTTTAAATCTAGAATTCCAGCTCCTTGGTGGAATCATATTTGTGAGCAAAGTGTAATTGCATCTTATAATGCTCTGAAACTGTACAGAAGTGATCCAACTATAGATAATTACATTAATTATAAGAGAATAGATGCGATTAAAAAACGTACAATTTCAGAACAGAAAAAGATTGGTTGGAACAACTTTTGTAACACTTTTAATAGAACCACTCCACTTAGTAAAATTTGGAACCTTATCAAAAGATTTAAAGGCATCAGATCTGGTAACAAATCATACAGGGATGAATTTATTCAACCTTTTTTGGCAAAAATATCTGATAATAGTAACCTTATAGATAGTAGTGAATATAACCATTACTTTGATATTAATAATGACAACACAAACTCAAAATTTTTATTGGATCCTTTTACATGGACTGAATTCTTAATGAGTTTACAATCTAGAAAAAATACTACCCCAGGTTTAGATGACTTCCCTTACATATTAATTAAAAATCTTGATGATGATGTAAAGCACTTATTTTTAAAAATTCTCAACAGTCTTTGGTGTAAGCAAATAATACCAGAATCATGGAAAACACAGTGCGTTATTCCCATACTAAAACCTGACAAACCACCAGATTTAGCTAGCAGTTATCGTCCAATTTCGTTGTCCTCATGTCTTGGAAAAATCTTTGAGAATATGTTGAAGAATCGTTTGGACTGGTACTCCGAATCCAATAATATTATTCCATCAGTGCAATATGGATTTAGGCGCGGTCGTAGCTGTGCAGACAGTTTCGTTTCTCTTATAGCAGACCTGAAAAGAGCACAAAATACCAAATTACATACCGTTTGCGTATTTTTGGACGTACAAGGTGCTTTTGACAATGTTGACCCTGGCATACTTGTCAAAATATTGACTGGTAGTATAGGTTTACCTGGACATGTGTCCAAATGGATTTATAACTTCTTGAGTGACAGAAAACTCTTTGTTAAACATAATAACATTCTTTATGGACCAGAGCGGGCCAGTAAAGGCACAATGCAAGGTGCAACTCTGTCACCCTTGATCTATAACTTATATACTTGTGAAATATGTAAATATGTTGATACTAAGAATGTAAATATATTGCAGTTTGCTGATGATTTAGTTCTGTATACTTCTAATTCTAATTTATCTGCAGCTATTGATACTGTAAATATAGCACTAGGAAAACTTTATGATTATTATAGTAATAGGCTGCATCTTAAAATTAATGCTTCCAAAAGCAGTGTTATGATATTTGGAGATGACAACCCTACTAATGATGTTATATATGCTACAGAGAGTATCCAGAGAGTTTACCAGCATAAGTTCTTAGGTATTGTCATCGACCAAAAACTCAAATTTGAAGAGCACATTAAATACATTTCAAAAAACTCTTACAAAGGGCTAAATGTTCTAAGATGTCTTGCTGGGATATCTTGGGGAGCTGACCCAAAAATACTGTCAATACTATACAAAGCAATTGTAAGAAGCCACTTTGATTATAGCACTTTAGCTTACATTAATTGTACATATGTACATAGATTAGATATAATTCAGAACAAGGCTCTGAGAATTATCTCTGGAGCAATGTGTTCAACTCCCATAAGAGCCATGGAAGTTGAAACCAAAATCATGCCCCTTATCTTGAGGAGAATATTACTCTGTGAAAGATATTGCCTCAAAATTTTGTCACTAGCTAATAATGATGTTGTCAACAGAATAGTTCCTCACCTGGTAAATGTCTCTAGCCCATTGTCCTCAGCAGATGAACTGTTGAGGGGTAGAGCTCCACAGGTATGCCGGATGTACCTGGAAATAAATAATAAATGCACACGGGTTAAAAAACAGTCACAATGGCCATGCTATGCCCACAACTACAATATTATAACTCATCCAATTCATGTTATAGAACACAGAATTGTAAATAATAATGAGATGCTAGAATTTTTGTCGGAAAATAATAAGTTTTATACTATATATACTGATGGCAGTAAGGGAGATGACCATGTGAGATCTGCTTTATATGATCCTCAAACAAGGTTCACTCAAAGCTTTGTTCTGGACAATGAATGCTCAATATTTACTGCAGAAGCCTATGCAATCCTAGAAGCATTAAAGTTAATAAATTATATTAACCAGTCATATAAATTCTTCTTAATTTTAACTGATTCAATGAGTGTTTTGGAAGCATTAAAACATCTGAAATGTAATTTTAAAACTAATTATATTTTGTACAGTATTAAAGATTTTGTATATAAGTTAAATTGTAAGGGCATTGAGATATCCTTTATTTGGATCCCTTCGCATAAAGGTATATCTGGAAATGAAGTAGCAGACAGAACTGCAACTAAGGGGATAAATTTATTAGATGTCCAATATGTAATTGCTGTACCACACACGGATTATTATAGATCCATAGATGAAGATGTGAAAAATCTTTGGGTTGAATTTTGGAAGAAAGACCAAGAACAGAAAGGAAAGTGGTACGGAAGTATCCAAATAGACTTACCAACAAAGCCCTGGTACAACGACCTGGAGTCAGCTAGCCGGCACTTTATCACCACGATTAACAGGCTTCGCTTTGGCCATACCACCACACCTGCCCACTTATCCCGTTTGGGCATAATTTCAAGTGATTCTTGTAAATTCTGCAACACACCGCAAGCTGACGCTGAACACATAATTTTGAACTGCCAACATTTTGCAATAGAAAGACTTCTACTTGCCAGTGAATTAAGTGATATCCTACAAAATAATTCCTCCCGCCGCCTGAACGATATTCTAAAAATTGAAAAGTGTTATATGCCGATTTTTAATTTTATTAAAAACAGTTGTGGAAGTGTTTAGTGCACAAATCAAGTGTTAACTCTCAAAACTTTAATTAAATGAAGACTTTTCAATTAAAGACATGGCTTAAAGGTCTCGTAACCAAGCCAGTGGCATAGCCACAACATTTAAAAAAAAAAAAAAAAAATTAGTTTTCAAGAAAGAGAGGCACACAGCTTTGCATTTTTTCTCTTTCTGGCATTGATAAATGTTTACAAAAAATAAAAAACTTTACCAATATTTTGAAACTTTTTGAGTTAAAGTGTTAGTTATATTACTTTCTACTATTTTTTGCAACTTGTGATAGTTGTAATATTCTGTAGGGTATTTTAATTACTCAAATAATTATATTGGTTATAATTTTTTTAAAGAAATCTAAAAAAAGAACACAATAATCAAATGATATTAGTGATGGCAACATTATGATGTTGTCAAATTCAAATCATTGGTGACATAGATAAATTACCCTATGCACATTTTTGGCGTAGCCACATGAGATAGAGAATGCTGACGTCACGAATGAAAAAAAAATGGGGAGTGTTGTCATACTGCAAACTTTTACCCGACTCGCGGGTAAATTATTATCACGTGTGATCGTTAATAGTCGATGTGGTCAAAATAATAATTATGTCAAAAGAATAACCTGTTTACCAGATCAATGGCTTTTAAGTAAAGGAAAACATCATTAGATTTGACTTTTTCCCTTTAATCTGCCTATTTACAGTTCATATTCGCATGCAACATACGGGACACGTCGCTACGTGTCGCGGGATGCCGACGGAGATAAGTTTATGTGCAAATATGAACTGTAATCGCACCTTATTGGACTAAACTTTGAGAACCTTAAATCAAATGAGATGACACGGTAAGTATTTAGGTTTTCCAAAAGTATCTCTTAAAACCTGGCCGAGAGTTGAAATTCGCAGTGCTAGATTTAATATAGAACATTTTTGAGCCATTTAACAAAAAAGATGTACCTACATAAGGAACGATAATCCTGGTTCTTTTCTCTCACTATCATTTTTGCAGTCAATTACACTAATCATAAATAAAAATAATTATCAATTTTAATAAATTATCGTACAGAGTTACAGACCTAATTGCCCGGGAAATGTAATGCTTGAATCAGGTACCCTAAATAGGTATACGTGATAATACTTGGCCAAATTGTTTCGCTACTAGGAGTGGCGGGCCTTAAAAAAACCGGCTACGCGCTGAGAGATGGAGATAGCTATGCTCTGTCCTTTTTCTTCTTATGCGATTTGTCGATTTTATTTTTCTTTCTTGAGGGAAAGAGAAGGAAGTATCAAGCGTTCTATACCCTTCTCTTTCTACGGGTGACGTTTGTAGGGTGACCAATATAAACTGGCTTCCGAGATTAATCGTCTTCTGTGGCACAACCCTAGCATTGGCCGCCATTTTATGCGCCAGACCAACTTGTAGGTATACCACCATGAGGTATAGTGGTATACACATACACGTTTTTGGTGTAGGTATTTCAAGTCCATATGATTTTATGTCAATGATATGATATTTTATTTTTTGTTTTAATTACTTTATGGAGTATTACACACTCACGCGAATCGCGTGAAACATGAACGACGATGAGACGCGGCGACGAGACGAAGCGAATGAAGATAGTGGGATACGTAGTATTTCTAAGTAGTCTGTGATAGTGGGTTCGCCTTGCGATTGACGCGCTCGCGTTGTGCGCGGTTTTTCGGAGTTCAAAAAAAGCGGTTTTTCACATGCATGTAAGAAAATGATGTATTTCACAAGAATTTGGATTCAATACTTAAACTAAAAAGAGTAACAAACTTAAAAAAGAAATAGTGTAGTGTACAGAATGCCAGCCTGTGTACTACTATGTGCATAATGTTTTAATAAATATCAGCCCATAGAAGCTCCCGAAATAGAACAAATGTTATTTTTTGCGTAGTAAAATCACGACGGGAGGGACTGTTAGACTTTTACTGGCTAAAATCGACGGTGATCCGTCAATAGCCGTTTATGTACCAGGGCCGCGGTTACCAAGCGAGACTGTCCCGCGACTCATCAGCTTCTCTTGTTCACACGTTTTAGGCCAAGCATGCATAGCGAACTTTTTCACATCTTTTTTAATTTTCATGCTGGCGTTTTTTCACAATATCACGCGTCATTTTACAAAAAAATTTGAGAAATTCTGATGAACAACCGTAAATAAACTAAATCAAATTACTAATTGTTGGAAATAGGTGATTAATGTATAGTCAAGGGCCATCAAATGATGACTAACGGGATGAGGACGAAAGTTTACAAGAAGAAAACGAGAAAGATGATGATGGTTTTCACAGGTCTCCAGTGTTCTCAATAATAGACTTTAAGTTGTTATTTCTGACGTCCACAATTGTTTTATTGCATTTAACTACACAAAACTAAAAACTAGATTTTACTAACAGAAAAACAACTCAATTCCGTATTCAGGCGATTTAGTAACTTTCCCCTCTATCTATTAAGATCAGTAATCAGCATTTCTTGTTTGTTTATTGATAGCTTCCTGTTGGCGGGAATTTTGAGATTAAACTTTTATTGTATATTTTTATTATTATTCCCGTCGACAATAAGCTACCATTAAGAAATTGTTTCATTTAAACATTTTTGCGTATCAATTTAATAAACTTGTCGAATTATGTTAGATCCATTTGTTTTTATTTTTTGTTAACAAAGACTTCAGCGCCCTCTGTACCGACGCCAGACAAACACCGGCTCGCTCGCTGCCCGAGTGAGTGCCCGCCATAAATTCTCTTTGACCCATTGCGTTAAGGTTTGCTGTAAACAAGTATGTGAGTATTTCTATTGTAATATTGTACAGAATTTAGATTTTGTGTTATATTTTGAAAGCCGATTTTGTTTCCATGAAAATATGTATGAAAATTAAGTGTATTTCTTTTTTGAATATACAGGAATTCACTCGTTATAGTTAATGTAAGCAGACTCCATTATTAAGTCGCTTGGCGTTCCTGCATTTTACTGTGTTGTTTTAGCACAAGATTTCTCTAGAAATACGTTTTAGTATAATTTTTTTATGGGAAATTCTTTGACGTTAGATATATTTTTAAATGTACCTGTGTAATCACATTCAATAGCTAGTTCCATGGATAAATAATTAATTCGCTTGCTGTGTAGCTTTTAATTTAAGTGTATAACGATCGTATTTTGTTGACATTTTCATTAATTGTTTTATTTTGTGACCGGTTTTTGTTTATTTTTGGTTCTAGATTTCTATTTTTAATTCGATGCTGTAGGTTTGTTAAATACTTGATTCATGTAGTGGCGTCACAAACAATAATGGAGTACGAAATGGAGTTGGTTTCTTTTTTTGTGTGAAACATAATTTTTAATCTGGTGTTATATTTCTTTTTCAGATTTTTCTCTATTTAGCTGTTTATAAATAAGCGACAATGTCTGATGACGGATCAACAGTCGTAGAGAAGAAAGGACGCGGTAGACCAAAAGCCAATGGAACACAATCAGTCTGTATATTTTTTAATTTTGGTAGCTGTAACATATTGAAGTATATGTATAATAATACTAATTCACTAATTAATTGAAATGTATTTAATTTATTAGGAGGCTAAGAGTGATACAAAGAAAAGGGGCAGACCGCCTGTGGCAACCAGGACTAAGGAATCCACAAAGTCTTCGGATGATGAACAAGCTCCAGTAGCGAAACGAGGGCGAGGCAGGCCTAAGGGGTCTAAGAAAAAGTCGGCTGCAAAGGCAAAGGTAGTTCTTTTTTTCATATTTAGTGTTACCCTAAGGGAAATAATAGTACTAAATAAAATATTTTTAATGTTCTAGAGTGCACCAGTTGAAGGAAGGGGCCGTGGACGACCGCGCAAGGACCCGCCACCTAAAAAGGATGCAGCCTCCACTGAAGAGGAACAGGATGAAGATTATGAAGACGAAGGCTCTGAGGAGCAGTAAAATGTGTTCTGTTTTCTGACTCAACACTCACTTTTAGTGTAATTTGTTTGTCAAGATAACCCTTTTTGTGTGTTACTGCAATTTACTCATTTTGTTGTAGATCTTTTCATTATTGCTTAAATTGACTTTTTGGATAATATTGCACATGGGGTTATCATGACAGTACAAAATTCTCATCTGAGATTGTCTATCCAAACTTTAATCATGTGAGAAATTACAGATGACGTCAAATGTAAAGCTGCTTATGAGACTCTTGTGTGATTACAATGCATTTACTTGAAATATTTAGCAAATTTAAAATATTTCTCACTTGAATAAATTTGGGGTGACTTAGCTCTCCCTAGAAACGTACAACTTTTAAGATTTAATTTGTAAGATCCTTTTTTGTAGAGTTTATTCAAATAGGTATTTTGTAATCTCTTGATTTGTAATTCATACAACTTTGTAGATTTATTATGTTGACTTTAAAGTCAAGTATTATTTTATATAATAATAACAAATAAATATTATGTTCACTTTTCGGAATAATCTTATTTTCCCTTACTGTATTTAATATTAGGTACACTGACTTGTGAATGGTGTTATAATATATCCATATGTGTTCTTGATTGATAAATCACTTGGTATATTGCTGATCCACAAACTAGAATCATGTAGTGGTATGGGTAGTGCCATTTGTAACAACCTTTTTTTTATATTCGGCCAGACTGAACTTGTTTTTATTGACATTTATTGTGTGTATGTGCGTGAATGTACAACTTTAGAACAAGATATAAATAAATCTATGAAATCCATGCTGGCTTTTCGTTACAAAAAAAATCATTTGAGCAATTGCTGGACCTCCAGTTACCTAACAGTTTATCAAAAATATTGTTTTTGCTAAATGTTACATAAGGCCCAGCGCACACATCACATGCCTACCTATGCCTACGTATCTATACTAATATTATAAAGCTGAAGAGTTTGTTTGTTTGTTTGAACGCGCTAATCTCAGGATCTACTGGTTGGAATTGAAAAATTCTTTTTGTGTTGGATAGTCCATTTATCGAGGAAGGCTATAGGCTATATAACATCACGCTATCATCTATAGGAGCGGAGCAGTAATGAGAAATGTTTCAAAATCGGGAAAATGTATTCCTTTTTTAGAGCTTCCGTTGCGTGCGCTGCGTAAACGGTTATAGTTTCGCAAAAATTATGTACTACGGTATTATTCCTCATAAAATTTTCTAAAATAAAGTCCGCGAGAGCATATATCTATCTTTAAAGGTCACTATAACCTTTTTTATGGGAACCAAATTTGTTTTAAAGTAATGCATTATTTGCGAAGGTGTTTTCATTAACATGATATTAATCCTTATCCAAATAAATACGTTAATCATCACAAGCATTTAATTTTGAACGAAATTGCCCTTTACATCATTTGATTACAATGAATATCTTAGGAGATATCACAGTTTCAAAATAATACCGCGACAAAATAATGACGAGCTGGGTAATATGTCACAATTGCGTCTATATAATCCCTCTTTAGGCCGGTCAATATCGACATCATACATTGCAAACGCGCATGTAACTACCATTTTGTTATAAATTGCAACCCTAAAAACACTGAGCTGTCAATTCAGTAGTTTTTGCGTGTGTATCTCATGAATCGTGATAGCTAGAGATTTGAAATTTTCACAGGTGATGTACATCTGTTGCTGCTATAACAAAACATACTAAAAACCAGAATACAATAAATATTAAGGGTGGCTCTCATTGGTCGTGGGACTTATTTCATTACCGTGACCCCGGAACATAAAGGGCTATTGAAGGACGCCATGGATTTTAGTCAGTACAAGTCTGACAGTCCCTCCCAGCCCGGGGTGGGAGGACACATTTGATGATTTTACCACGTAAAAAAAGGGGTGCTCCCGTACAAAAAACGTGACTTTGTTGCTGGTTTTTGTAGCTGTTATAAAGTAATGTAATGTTTCGGAGGCTGTTTCTCACGAACCGTGATAGTTGGATAGGTTAAATTTTCACAGATGATCTGTGTTTATTGTCGCTATAACAACAAATACTAAAAACTGGTTAAGTGCGATTTTGATTCGACATTGACATTGACAGAACAGGGTTATCAGGGTTGCAAACTTGGGTGTTTAATACTCTAAACTCTAAAGGGACCTAACAACATATAAAAGAATCGTAGTTACATGCGCGTTTGCAATGTTTGGTTTTTAATGTCGATATTGACCGGCCTACTTTAAGGATCGTTTGGAAAGGCTACGGGCTGCGTCCTCACCTTCAGTCTGACGCAGTCCTACCGGTTTTCCTTTTTTCGTTTCGGGAGATACCTCAAGATTCAGTGGCAAGTAAGGGGAATGGTTAGCAGTCGGAATGCGTGAGGGAAAAGACATCCTCTACCTCTCGCCCCAGCCACCACTGAAGATACCCACGAGATCGGAAATCGCGCTCTTCAAGGGAACTGATGGAGATGGGACCATAGGACCAAACGCCTAACATGACGCGGGTGAAACCGCGGGCAGAAGCTAGTTAATAAATAATATTTGAATTTATTCTTGTAGTACAATTAAATTGGTCATTAAAATGGCGATAACTGGTAAAATCATGCCAATTACTGATGAAATGGCCTGTTCTTTCGAAGTTGAAACAAAAAATACACAATTGAAGAAACACAAATATATCGAAGTATCTAACTAACAAGACTAAAACAAAAATGGTCTGGGGTTTCAACTCGTGTTCATCACCACTGAAGTCGATAATTCGGGCTATAGTTTGGTATGCTCTATAATTTTACAGCGGGTTCCTTGCTTTTGAATATCTTGTTAATAGCGACTTCCGGTTTCCTACTCTTTTTGCCAATGTCTAGCTGTAAAACACGTTTCGTTCGACGCCGGTTTGTACAGCTTAGCAAAAAAGTGTAGAAACGGAACTATTTTTTTTATGCTGGCAACGTTTTAAAATTTTTGACATATGGGCATGGAGATAGAAAGTATATTTTCTATCTCCATGCATATGGGTTGGGTTGCACCCTGTGGTTGTACCGCAAAACTACCGTTCTATGTGATAAAAGATTAATAGAAGCATTCAAAGTGCTGGTAGCGATATTATTTATAAAGTTTTTAAGCGATGTTTGGCAGAAAAATAGCTGAAAACTATAATTTACCGATCTCAACGATGTTTACCAAAGAACCGCTGCTGATATGGCAGGTATGTAACTGTTTGTCTTGTTATTTTTAGATGAATCAATTGTTAGTTGAACCTCATTCTGTTCTGAATAGCTTGCATACGAATTAAGTGAATGTTACTGTTGAATTTCTGTTGATATTGATTTATTATTATTGTTGAATGCGATTAGAAGGTGATATGGCGTTATCACCTTCTAATCGCATTCAACAATAATAATAAATCAATATCAACAGAAATTAAGTAACTTGTTACCTATATCATTAGAATTGGAAATGTATCAATTTATTATTTTTATTTATTTATAATAAAAATTAATCATTTCATCGGTAGAACGATCGACATAGAGGTACATACAGTTTGTGCCTGCCGGTGTCACGGAACTGCCCTACCCGCGGCCCTGGTACATAAAGGGCTATTGAAAGGATCACCGTGGATTTTAGTCAGTACAAGCACATATTACGTAAAAGCCTATCAGTCCGACAGTCGATAACACAGCCCAAACATCAATGTCGATATTAATAGAGGTGTCAAGATTAAGCAACCTATCACTACAGTTGCCCAACAGTTAGCCAATAGCCCTGCTGGACTAATTACTCATGCCGAAAAACGTGCAACCTGAGAGAGCAACTTTGGAAGGTACCGTCTCTTTCCAGTACTAGAACAAGATTTTTCCCGCTATAACTTGGCTGAATTTTTTCGTTATTTTTGTCACACTGTTTTGGAGTTTAAACAAAAGAAGCAAAAAATATATTATTACAACTTGACTGTGAGTCTCAAGGTCATGAACCTGATCTCAAAAATCACTTGACCATCTATTTCTCTCGACCTTGACCTTCGAGGTATTTAAATAATGCCTTTGGGAACACTTGATTTTAATTTCAAAGTCATTTTACCTTAACTCTAAGGACACTTGACCTTGACATTATCGTCACTAACTACACGAGAATCGCGGATCAAGAGTTCATGACTTTCGGATTTTACTTTTACCTCAAGATCCCATGGTGTTCCACCACCCTACTATTGGCACATCCCACAAGATCCCGAAGGTTTGATTAGGCGATTATAGATTAAGAAAGTAGAGAATTTATTAAAGTAATTTCAGTGTTTGTACCCTCTTTAGTACCCTCAGACCGTTTTTGTATTTTAGCCTCCCTTAACCATAACATATACTTAATTTTTGCCGTTATTGAGTTAACAAAACTCTGAAGTCTCTTTTGATATCGTCCCATAATCATCCCGGATCATCCATCCCGAGCGGAACGTAAAAGGGCTCTCAGACGTGTATAAATAAATAAAAAATAAATTAAAAATTTTAAAAACCCCCGACACAAAAACCAAGTTCTCTTTAAAAAGTAAAAAATAATAAAAATACGTCGCGTTGGGGGACTGCAAAAAAACAGGAGATGATGAATAATTTGGAGCAGTCCCCCAACGCGACGTATTTTATACATTATAAAGGTACATACTTATATAATTTTTTTGTTGCTAAGAGTACTCCCGATTAAGTCACCAATATTCCCTTTCAGCACGCTTTCATTTGATACCCAACTCGAGTATATTTGCAGAAGCAGGTTACCTTTCCCCACTTTTACCCCCATAACTTCTAAACGGCTCAACCAATTTTCATCAAACATGTCTAAGAACACTCGCAGGTAAGTCACCTTTCATACAAAAACTAAATTGAAATCGCTTCATCCGTTCGGGCTCTATGATGCCACAGACAGACAGAAAGACAGACAGAAAGACAGACAGACAGACAGACAGACCGACAGACAGACAGACACGTCAAACTTATAACACCCCTCTTTTTCCGTCGGGGGTTAAAAACCAGGGTGTTCCTTCATTAAATCAAATAACAAAGATTTTTTCACTTCTCTTGCTCTGAAAGTGCTTCTTTGTGCAGGGTATAGGCTGCACAAAATCGAATTTTGTGCACAAGGGCGTTAACGTATCTACTCATAAATGTATTTTAAGGCAAAGAAAATGAGCCATACCGCCAGGTGCAATAAGAAGTTCATAGATAGAATTTGTTATTATACAATATTTACTTTAATTTATTTGCCTTATGTGTTTTTAAGATATAATAGATATTGAAATTTTAATTCAAGTACGGTACGTTAGTTGATTGATGAAAATTATTATTACAAAATTAATTTAATAGTAGGCTATATAGGTCTGCAGCCTAATATCAATGTCGTAAGATTTAAAAAAAAATAAAGCGGCGGGAAACAGCTCTTGCTCTTTTTTCGTGCATCGATAAAAAAAAAGATGAAAAAAATATAAAAAGAAAACAAATTCAGAAAAATACCGTTTAAAAACAAAAACAATGAAATAAAAAACAATTTCGTTCAGTACCGTCAGCACGAGTTTTCAGTATTTGAGACGTAAAGTAAACTCAAGAGTAAACTGGAACTTTGACGACTTCAAATTGTCAATTTTCAAGGGAAAAATTGGTTCCTTCTTCGCACACCAGAGGCGCTGTTCCATATTTTCATCTGTTCCGTGATTTTCAATTCATACAATAAGCGCTGTAAATACTGGAAAAACTCTGTAAAGTAAAATTGAGAAAACTCGTGCTAGGGGTACAGTATTCAAAACTGTTCTAATTTTACTTTGAATTTTAATTAAAGAAGATGTTATGTTATACTACTGTTTTATTTCCTCGCAATCGACGTGAAAAGCAGAGTTTATAACTCGTCCACAAAACCATTTTTGACAAACAAAAATGGTTTGTTTTGTGCACTTGTTGTAAAATCTACTATAAAACGTTGTCAGCAGATAAATGGATTAGTTCCGTTTCACGACGTTCTGTGCAAGCTGTAAACCACATGCTAAGCAATCTTACAAACTTATTTTACTTATAGCTTACAAATAAATGAACTAAGCCCCAAATACAAAATTTTACCATAGCTACCAAAGCTTATCTCCTGGCAATTGTCGAAAAGAGATAGCACCAGTCTGTGGATAGCACCCTCTAAAGTTAACTTCTTATTTCCCTCATCGTTTTTGTCAGACAAAAAAGGAAATCTAAATCGATGGCAGGAAGGTTCATTTTTGTGTGGCAAATAACATGAAGAGCGCGTTCTAAATTATATTATGTCTATGGTCGTTTCTTCAAAATACTCTTTCTAGGCTTTACTATCTTATTACCTGTAGTAACCGTAGAAAGAGAAGGGTATAGAACGCTTGATACTTCCTTCTCTTTCCCTCAAGAAAGAAAAATAAAATCGACAAATCGCATAAGAAGAAAAAGGACAGAGCATAGCTATCTCCATCTCTTAGCGCGTAGCCGGTTTTTTCAAGGCCCGCAAATCCTATTTGCGAAACAAGTTGGTCAACATAGATAAAGTAATAAGTCTAGATATACGTTTGGCGTAGCCACATGAGATAGAGAATGTTGACGTCACGAATGGGGAGTGTGGTCATACTGCAAACTTTTACCCGACTCGCGGGTAAATTAATATCACGTGTGATCGTTAACAGTCGATGTGGTCAAAATAATAATTATGTCAAAAGAATAACCAGATCAGATCAATGGCCTTTCGGTGAAGGAAAACATCATTGCATTTGCCTTTTTCCCTTTAATCTGCCTATTACAGTTCATATTCGCATGCAACTTCACCCCATGCCGACGGAGATGCCGACGGAGATAAGTTTGTGTGCAAATATGAACTGTAATTACTGTTGATACATTTCAATGTTCTTTACCGCATTGTAAAATGCCACCCGGCCCGGCCGGTTGGTCTGAATCGTACCTTATTAGACTAAACTTTGAGAACCTAAAATCAAATGAGATGACACGGTAAGTATTTAGATTTTCCAAAAGTATCCCACAAAAGGGTAGCCGATACTTGAAATTCACAAAAGAAAAGTCCGAAACTCGGGCGTACGAAGTCGCGGGCGCAGTGCTAGAATTAAAAAGTACATTTTATGAGCTACTTAACAAAAACGATATACTTATGGAATGATAATCCTGGTTCTTTCTTTTCACAGTCACTTTTACAGTCAATAACACTGCACCGCACCTATTTTAATGAAAATTCGTGAAAATAACGTTAGATGTTTACCACTATGCCACACAGACTACTTAGTGCCATAATGTCAACGTCGTATACGTTTTGTCAATTTGTTTTTCTTCCCTGAGGGCAAGAAAGAAAGCTATAAAGCCATCTCGTAGATAAAAAATAACCTACATGGCTTGATAACTTCCTTCTCTTTGTTTTATTTTTGAAACAAACTCGAAATCTGAAATTAAAATCCTAGAACTTTTTGCGGACTTTTCGTCTTTTCACACTTGACCAAAAAATAAATACGCAAAAAAAATACATCAAGCCCCTACTAAGTTGTTTTAATATCTCGAATTTAAATTCCTGTACATTAGTTCCATGTATAATGTTTGCTAAAAATAATCATAAATATTAAAAATAATTATCAAATTTTAATAAATTATCGTACAGAGTTACAGAACGAATTGCCCGGGAAATGTAATGCCTGAATCTGGTATCCCTAAATATGGAATATTCCTATTAGAATATCCCTACTTACATGGAACTAATGTAAAGGAATTTATCACTCATACTCATGTGGCTACGCCAAATGTATATCTATAGGGTCCTTTACTTAGATAAATTACCTTAAAGATGTACATTTGGCGTAGCCACATGAGATAGAGAATGCTGACGTCACGAATGAAAAAAAAATGGGGAGTGTTGTCATACTGCAAACTTTTACCCGACTCACGGGTAAATTATTATCACGTGTGATTGTTAATAGTCTGTGTGGTCAAAATAATAATTATGTCAAAAGAATAACCTGTACCCCTTTTTTTTTTTTTTTTTTTTTTACCTTGTAAAATCATCAAATGAGACCTCCCACCCCGGGCAGGGCGAGAGGTACTGTCAGACTTGTACTGACTAAAATCCACGGTGTCCTTCAATAGCCCTTTATGTTCCGGGGTCACGGTAATAGAAATAAGTCCCGCGTCCCCGGCAGGCTTTGGCCCTCTGAGAGAGGGCCCCGTCATTTTGCTGACAGCTCTTTGAGGCGCGCGTGGAACACGACGCGCCGTCGACCCGGGCATGGTCCATGGTCGGGCGGCAAGTTGCCCTTTACTCGCCGCCCGCATGCCCGCGCCTACGGTGGCCGGAGATCGTCTTGCGACGTCCGACGCCGTGGGCGTCCACCACCGCGGGTGGGGCGGAGGGAGGACCTTGTCCTCTCTCTCACGCGGCCCGCCTCCTCCTTCGCGAGCATGACTGCTTCGCAGAAGGAGGCGACCGCTTCCCACTCCGTCTCGCCCCGCAGCATGGCCGCGACCAGTGCTGGGCGCGAGAGGTCTCCGCCTATCGCCGCCGTGAGGACACGTCGGTGCTCCGCCCAAGCGGGGCAATCCTGCACCGTATGCTCGACTGTGTCCTCCGGGCGATCTACGCAGTGGTGACACCCAGGGGTGCGTTTAAGTCAACCATCCAGTTTGAAATTTATACGGATTAAACGTTAAACACCCCGTTCAAGTACACCGAGAGGTGAAAAATTTAACTGACTAAAATTTTATATGCCCCGTTCACGGTCGTCCGCTGGTATAAGTTTTCGCCTACTAGGATAAATCTTAGCGACCTTTTTACCTCGCTAAATTTTATCCTGTTGTCAGATGGCTGTCAGATTGACTTTGAAATGGAGCTGTTTGCTCAATTCGCTCTCTAGAAACAAATATTTGAAACAAGTACTATAATTTATCACCTCCGTGAACTTTATTTGTGTGTGACAAGTAAATAAGATTTGAAAAAAATGAGAATAACTATTAACAAGCTGAGCTGTCAATTCAATTTGACAGTTAAACCTATGACTCCGTTCAGCGAACTCTCGTTAGTGTAATTTTTATCTGGATGGTTGACTTAAACGCACCCCAGGCGTTTCTTCCTTTCTCATAAGACACAGGTACCTCCCGAAACATCCGTGTCCGGTGAGGACCTGCGTCAAGCGGAAGCTTGACGCAGGACGCCGTGACGTCTCTCCAGCCACTCCGGTCTCAGGTCTTATCGCCGCTATTGCGGCGTGCCCGGCCGTCGGTAACCTGTACCCCTAGCACGAGTTTTCACTACTGACGCTGTAAATACCCGAAAAACTCTGTAAAGTAACAGAGTTTTTCCGGTATTCTTGTATGAAAATATGGAACAGCGCCTCTGGTGTGCGAAGAAGGAACCAATTTTTTCCTTGAAAATTGTCAATTTGAAGTCGTCAAAGTTCCAGTTTATTTTACGTCTCAAATACTGAAAACTCGTGCTGACGGTACTGTTTATCAGATCAATGGCCTTTAAGTGAAGGAAAACATCATTGCATTTGACTTTTTCCCTTTAATCTGCCTAATTACATTTCATATTCGCATGCAACATACGGGACACGTCGCTACGTGTCGCGGGGTGCCCACGGAGATAAGTTTATGTGCAAATATGAACTGTAATCGCACCTTATTGGACTAAACTTTGAGAACCTAAAATCATGTGAACCTAAATGTTTTGAGTTATACATACAGGGTGTCATATTCGCATTCGCGAAAAATCTCTTAAATAAAGATTTAAAAAAAGAACCTAAAATCAAATGAGATGACACGGTAAGTATTTAGATTTTCCAAAAGTATCTCATAAAACCCGGCCGAGAGTTGAAATTCGCAGTGCTAGATTTAATATAGTACATGTTTTATGAGCCACTTAACAAAAAAGATGTACCTACATAAGGACAAGGGCGGATCCAGCTTTTACTTCAGGGGGGGGTCACCATGACGCAGACAGCTTGCCTCTGTAGCTTTTTTTTATCGTGGTAAAATCATCAAATGAGTCCTCCCAGGGCAATGTGGGAGGGACTGTCAGACTTATACTGACTAAAAGCCCATTATGTTCCGGGGTCACTGTAATGATATAAGTCTCGCGACCCCGGCAGACTTCGACCCTCTGAAGGAGGGTCCCGGCATCATGCTGACACTCTTTGGGGGCGCGTGGCACACAACGTGCCGTCGACCATGGTCATGGTCCATGGTCGGTCAGCGAGTAGCCCATTACCTCCTTGCCACCCGCATGCCCGTGCCTACGGTGGCCAGACACCGTCTGCCAACGTGCATCGCCGTGGGCGTCTACTACTGCAGCTGGGGTGGAGGGCGGACGCTGTCCTTTCCCTCAAGCAGCCCGTCTCCTCCTTCGCGAGCATGACTGCTTGGCAGAAAGAGGCGACCGCTTCACATTCCCTCTCTCCCCACAGCATGGCCTCGACCAATGCCGGGCACAAGACGTCTCCGCCTATCGGCGTCGTGAGGACACGGCGGCGGTGCTCTGCCCAAGCGTGGCAGTCCTACACAGTATGCTCTACCGTGTCCTCCGGCGATCTTCGCAGTGGTGACACCCAGGCGTTTCTTCCTTCCCCATCCGACACAGGTACCTCCCGAAACTTTCGTGTCCGGTGAGGACCTAAGTCGTACGCTAGGTCAGGACGTCGCTCGTGACGCCTATTTAGCCACTCCTCAAAGCTGGGTCTTACCGCCGCGATTGCGACGTGCCCGAGATATAGATATAATATTTTATAAAAACGCAAAAGTGTGTTTGTCAATTTTCACGTTGAAACCGCTAAATGAATAAGATTTCATGGGATCGATTGCATTGGTCCTCCATTGCACGCGACCAAGTCGCGGACGGAGTTACCGGAAAATCTAGTAAATAACACTTTTTTTAAACAATAGTTAATTGTTATGCAAGGCTGCAAAGTTGTTTTTGGCGCGAGGAGGTACTTGAATTAAAAACTAAGCAAGGGAAGGCCTCTTCGCTCGCGGTTTAAAATATAGAGTCCTGAGCGTAGCGAAGTTTTCAAAGGTACCAGAGCCCAACGATGATAAAGTTATTTTGCGTCTCGTACCTTTGAAAACTTCGCTATGATCGCTCAGGATTCTATATTTGAACCACTCGCAATTGCAGAAGCCACCTATGACCTAGCCTGCCGCCCAGGGGGGGGGTCATGACCCCCATGACCCCCCCCCTGGATCCGCCCTTGCATAAGGAACGATAATCCTGGTTCTTTTCTCTCACTATCACTTTTGCAGTCAATTACACTGCACCGCACCATTTTAATTATAGAGATTATAGAAAAATAACGCCGATTGTTACTTTAAATATTTTTTCTTCTCTTTCTCTTTCGTGAAAATATCGTTAAATGCCACACAGACTACTTGTGTTAATGCCATAAACGTCAACGTCGTGTACGTTTTTTCAATTTGTTTTTCTTCCTTGAGGGCAAGAGAGAAAGCTATAAAGCCATCTCGTAAATAAAAAAACCTACATGGCTTGATAACTTCCTTCTCTTAATTTTATTTTTAACACAAACTGCTATTTGATATGCATATAAATCCTGGTGTTAAGTAAAACTACAGTTTCCGTAACACTATTTGTTATTATACATTTTATGAGCTTAGCTATCAATAACAAAAAGAGATACTCATTAATGAAATTAAAATCCTAGAACTTTAGTATTTTTTACGGACTTCTCACACTTGACCAAAAAATAAATACACAAAAAAAAATACATCAAGAAAGGGCTTAAGTCCCCTACGAAGTAGTTTTAATATCTCGAATTTAAAATTCCTGTACATTAGTATAACATGTAGAAAGTTTGCTAAAAATAATCATAAATATTAAAAATAAAATAAATATCAATTTTAATAAATTATCGTACAGAGTTACAGACCTAATTGCCTGGGAAATGTAATGCTTGAATCAGGTATCCCTAAATACGCCCTACTTGGCCAACTTGTTTCGCTAATAGGAGTGGCGGGCCTTGAAAAAACCGGCTACGCGCTGAGCATGGAGATAGAAAATATAGGGAGTGAGTACTCCTTACTAGAAAAACGAGCTCAAATCGGTGACCTTGAAAGGAATGAAAGGCACACACCAAGAGATTCTGTTTCTTTCTAATAGTGTGTCCATGATACAATTTTTTAAGGATAATATCATTATTATAGTGTTACAGAAAGTACTTATAGTATTACGACTGAGTGAACCGTTTTTGATGATTCTTTTTTTGTTCGATGAAATATAACTGTCATTTGGTATCATTTCAATTAATATTGAACCAAACGTTCAATAGTTTTTGTTGACTGAGCATTTCTAATTGTGTACTTGGATGATGTTTTACCGGTATTATGGATAACGTATTTGACAAGAATTTGGGTTGAATATTTGAACTAAATATGGTAAAATAAAAGTTTAAAAAAAGTAAAAAAAACTGCCTTCGAAAACCACCACAAAAAAGTTTTAAGGGGAATGCTCCAACCAGCCCACAAAATTTCAAAATTTAAAAGAACAATTTTTTCTTAATAATTATAACCAACAAAATCAACAATACAACGCTCTAAGTTCATTTTTTTTTGTTCCTGCGCCGAGCCGAGTTCATAAAGAACTCGGAGGGTTGTATTAGTGATTTTGATGATTATAATTCCGTAACTAGATACGTCTTACAGCCGCGAATAATATTTTACGTAACACACAACCTAGCACTGGCCTGCAAATTGCAAAAAACGCAAGAAAATTTAAACGCGGGTTGGTTGGAGCTTTCACCTTAAACAACTTATCTTTAGAAAGTCAGTGGCTAAAACTGGCTAAGTGCGAGTCGAACACGCGCACGACGGGTTCCTTAGTATTATCTATGTAAACGGCAAAAAAATATGTATAATTTTGTTTTTTTTTTCTATTGCTGTTCATTGAATGAAAGGTAAATTGCAGTTTACGATTTATGACGTATTGAAAACTACTTACTAGGTCTCATCACCTCGCTCAAACTAATTTTCTGAAGAAGTTTACATGTTATATTGATAACACAGTTTACATGACAGATTCGAGTAGGTTCACTTGCTGTATGTACTACAGCAAGTAAACCTACTCAAATCTGTCAAATTTTACCAATAGAATACTCTTCCGCTATTGTAATAAGGTTGAAAGGTTGATGTGCTGGCGTTTGTACATAATATATTTTTTTTAGTTTTATCATTCTATAATTTTAGAAAATGCAGGAGCCAGTCTTCGTCGACTTCTTATACTTTTTATTTTATAACTGAGACCAATTTAAAAATTAATCAAAGTTAGAAACTTGTAAAGTAAATATTATATATATATATATTAAAAAAATAATTAAAATCAACTGTCACAGTATCTAAACCTAAAACGAAACAACCTAGCTCACCTAACTTAGATTATATACCTAAAATTACTTTTTCTTTAAAGAGGATTAATCTCGGAAACCAGTTTATATTGGTCACCCTACAAACGTCACCAATGATTTGAATTTGACAACATCATAATGTTGCCATCTTAAACGTTAAATACACCTCCTAGTTTTTTGGGAAACGTTATAGGATTTTTGTGTTCTTTTTTTTGGTTTTCTTAAAAATATGAGTAATTAAAATACATTACAGAATACAAAAACTATCATAAGCTGTAAAAAATGTAATATAATTGTACCAATATGCATCTAAAAAAAACTTTAACTCAAAAAGTTTCAAAATATTGGTAAAGTTTTTTATTTTGTGTAAACACTTATCAATGCCAGAAAGAGAAAAAAACGCCTAGCTGTGTGCCTCTCATGCTTAAAAACTAAGGCACGGTTTTAATGTTAGAAGTACTCACTCCTTAAACTCCTTGGCGCTGAGAGATGGAGATAGCTATGCTCTGTTCTTTTTCTTCATATGCAATTTGTCAATTTTATTTTTCTTTCTTGAGGGAAAGAGAAGGAACTATCAAGCGTTCTATACCCTTCTATCTAGTCTGTGGCAGTAACTGTGTGGAATTAAAAAAAAAACTATTTTGTGTTGTGGAGGACGGTTGCTGCTGCGACTCCGACAGTGCAACTGTCAGCGTCATTCTCATAAATGGTGTTCTTATCGTACGTTAAGAAATATTTTTGGGATCACTTCCGACCTTTATGCGATATATTGAGTGTACAAACGTGAACTGAAGATTAGTATTTGAAATCAATCCGAGTTTACGTACTTATCGTCAACGTTTGATTACTATATTGAACTTATAAAGTGTGCTGATACTCCTATGAATACCGTGTCGCGCAGTACATTGAAAAGTTGTTGACTAATTTCGAAGTTCTAAATAGTGATTGTTTTAGTGTATTTGATGATCATTGTTTTGTTTTTTAATGTGGTTGCTGTTGAATCGGAACATAAGCTCTATCTACAACAGGTTAGTATGATAAAATGTTAGCAGTAAAAAGTTTTGAGTGTGGTCAGCGCGGAATGCTGTGACACAGGTAGGTTAATCACGTAACGTTATCTGTGTGATTACATTACACCTCATTATTTTCCGAACATAGATGGGACTGCACACCATTACTTTTGTCTATTATTTTGTAGACTGTGAAAATCATGTAGTTTTTGTTTGCGAATTAAATTTCTGCAAAGTTTGACAAAACTTTGTTTGCACTACTTTTCTGATCATTCTTAAACATTTTAAAACAGTTTTGTTTATTGCTACCGATTTTGGATGATGTTAGAGTGAAGTTTAAAAAAGAATCATTAGTATTAACCTAATGCAAAGAACATTTTGGTTTTGGTGCTCAAAAACTATCTAGTTACTAGTTATCCACTTGAATATTGCTGAAATCGCCTTAAAATTAATAATTATTGTCTTACATGGAAGTTTATTGATGAATCTGACTTTCAAATCCATCAGTCATTAAGTGTCTTCTATGCTCTCAAATACAAAGAGTTTAAACATAGCTTTATACAAGTACAATAAAGTATAACAAGGTACTCACTACATTATTATCTTAATCTATAGCCTTGTAGAAGAAAGTATTTTCAAAACCAACTTATTAGGAACTACAACTGAGTTTATCAATTCCAAAGAAAAAAGGGACAATGCAGTATTTTTGCTGCAATTTTCGCCCCTATTTTTCTATTAACCTATTGGTTTTTTACGAATTTATTTATAGAATTTTTAACATAAAGAACAGAACTAGTTACTAAAATGCTACATTTAAAAACTAAAAATAAAGATAAAATATTTACAAAAATGAACGAAATAAAACTAAAGATGCGTCACACTACAGGGCGTCAAAAAATTCATCCACATCGCTGTCAATGGGGAAAGTGCCCAGAACGCTGGCGGCATTGCCTCGTTGGATCGCAATGCTGATCCTTTGCCCAAGATATATAGCCAAACCTATTTGATTTGAATCCAAATTAAAAAAGGAAATAAAAATATGTACATAAAAATATTTCATCTTCATCACTAACCCGTTCCCGTTTGTTGTTGGGTATAGGACTCTTTTCCCTTGCATAACTTTTTCCGCCTTGTAGCAAATCTTCCCTACATTTGACCCTACTTGTTTGATAAATTAAATATTAAATTTTCAAGAGAATTCCATGAGTTGACCACATATTTGTACAATTTTTTTTTGGATTTTAACAGTAATATTGTTAAATAAGCCTGTGATTGGATATTCAGATGCATTTTTGGCTAGAGTTGAGATAGATCACAAATATTCTGAATTGAATGTACATTTGTATAGATTTTGGTTTTGGTACTTATTTCATGAATAAAGAACCTGATACAGGCTTTGAATACACATATAATTTTTACTGGGGATTATTTATTTATTTTAAGTACCTATGTAAGTAAAATGTCTAATGTTTTTATAAAAATAACTACCTGTTTCCTATAATTTACCCTGCTGAGTAGCAGAGAGCCCAGGAGAATATGATGTCCTCTATGGCCAATAGGACCTCCAATTGGTATGACATAGCATGATGTTTTATAGCCTATATTTTTTCTCTTTGAATAGACTATCCACTAAACAATAACTATTTTTCGATGAACTTCCTGAGATTAGCTACCTATTTTTTTTGGAAACCTCATATTTATATTAAGTATAGCAAAACATAAAAAGCTACTTCATGTTTTCTTAAACCAAAACATTACAGATAAATATCATTGTTATGTTAAGTATTGTTATTGAGCTGTCTTATTATATGTAAGTCAATTCCAAAATAGTTAGGAAAACCCTAAAGCATTATTATTTGCAATATTTTGGGTTCGCAGTTAGAAAACAATTGAAACACCATCTGTAACATGACTGGTATAAGTCCTATAATATGTTGCACATCAACAGAAAAAGTACTGTTTTAGTAAGCAGTTAGCGCCAATGTGGACAAAACACATTGTTGCAAATCTTCCTTTAATTGTATACATTTGTACCAATGTATTTAAGGTGTGACATTATTAAGGAAGCAAATAATGATCTTAACAATCACTACAAATCAATCAATCAATTTATTTAGCTTTAAGCTTTCGAATTTACAATTATATTTTGCCTAATTTTTAACAATTTATTTAAATGTCTCTCAAAGATATTGAGAAAATGTCTGTCTGATTTGTTTTCATGCTAAAAAGTTAAAAATATACTTAATGTACCTGGATGAATCAAGAAGGTGTACAGTAGAATCCCGATTATCCAAACCTTGATTATCCGAACATCCGGTTATCCTCACTCATTTGTCTTCCATACAGTTGTTACAAATGAAGCGCATCAGGGACTTGGCCGCAATGAAAAGCTGTGATTCATTAGGTGAAAGATCAATAACAAATTTTTGCCAACGAAAATTTTAAATTACATAGATATTATGTAATTCATTATCTGTTGTTATAGCTCGTTTGTTTATATAGTATTATTTAAGTAAAAAATATTAAACAAATATTGTTTCATTTGCTTTGAAATTGTGATCCACATTTTCGATTATACAGAATACCCCTGGTTTTAATTGATCTGGATAGTCGGGATTCTACTGTAAATAAAGCATCAACGATAGGCTCATTCTTCCGAGAATGATTAGATTGTGGAGTAAACTTCTTTCTGAGGATTTCCTATTCTGTTAAAAAAAAGGATCAAATCTGCAGGGTCAGCAACACCTAGTTCGATAGCTCAGTGTTACAGGCATCCATAGACTATGGTTTGTTCTTGTTTGTCACATAATCTAAGCTAATATTACAATAGCAGAAAAGTTTGTTTGTTTGGTTGAATGTGGTAATCTCAGGAAGTAATGATTGGAATTTAAAAAATATTTTTTGTTTTTTTTTTTTATTAGTTAATGACGGCTATGTAACGTCACGCTGTGACCAATAGACGCGGAGCAGCAAAGAACAATGTTGTAAATTAAAAAAAAATAAGTTACCCAAAAGTTGTAAAGAAAATTCCGCGGAAGCTAATGTCTATCTAGAGCCATTGTAACCATAGTTATAGCAATATTGTAAAGCACAGTCGTTTTAAAATGTTTGGTGTACAATAAAGTTTACTCTATTCTATTCTATTCTGTCTATCTAAAACCAAAAGGTAGATACACTATAACCTTTTTATGGAAATCAAAATAATGCATTATTTGCCTCCGCCTCTAGGAGATCGCCCCACAGCACCGAGTCGTAACCGATGTTCCACAGGAGAGGCCTCAGGGCCGATCCCTGAGAGATACCGCACAACATCTCTCGCCAGTTCCACTCACCCCGGTGGGTGTCCAGTGGCGGACACCTCGAATTATGCAAAGCCTTATTTTTTATTTATTTGTATTGATGAATCAATTAATCAGTTGTCGTCGTTTGATATGTTTTAGAGTACTTACACCAATACAGGGTATTGCTAGTTTTGTTTTATAACTTTTATAATTGTAACAATCGCTCCTTGGAGATTTGATGATGTTCATACAATGACGGATTCTGGTGAACAATCGTGACACGTGCCTTGATCGTACGCAAGCCTATGCCACATTTACCATACGCGACCACGAGTGCCAAGTACTTATTGACTATAATGCTTTGCATACGAGACTTCCATTCTAATTAGCTTTGTATGGGTTTATGCGGTCGGTATGTACCTACTTGTGACACAACCTTCGTCATATATAATCTCATCACATTAATATTATAATAAATGGAGAAATACTTTATCATTACCAATAAATTCCACTTCAAATTCCTAAATTCTTATTGGACCCGATTGTAAGTAGGTTAGGTAATTGTCACGTTTTCGAAGGGTGTCCGAAATATCACATGGTGATAGAAAATAAAGAAAAACAGTAGGTACATGAAGTTTGTACAAATACGTTGCAAATTATGAGATAATTTAATAATGTCAAAAGCTTCATAAAAAAAGTCTTCAGTAAAATTTAGGGTAAAATTTTTGTTCGTTTATTTGCAATCTTGCAATGCATCAAATGATCGTCCCCTTGTAAGGATAAATTCTTCTAAAGTATTTAGTTAGTGAAGAATGGATGAAAAATTCTGTACGTCTATACCACCCGGTCGTTGCCTCAATGACTCACTGATGCACGCTCTGAGTAGCTCCGACTTGAATACAATCATTGCGAACGAATTCAGGTACGAAATTCGATAACACGTTTTTTTTATTTGCCCTTAAATTTTACTGTTATGCTATGAGTCAATTTTGATTTGTTCATATTTATATAATTGTAAGTCTAGTATCTAATGTTATTATTATCCTCCCTCAATCAGGTATCGGCATTGAGATGCTGTCAGAGACACTTTTTTATTATATTGTAAGCAGGTACCTACCCCAATGCTAATCCAAGGGCGGATCCAGCTTTTACTTCAGGGGGGGGTCACCATGACGCAGACAGCTTGCCTCTGTAGCTTTTTTTTATCGTGGTAAAATCATCAAATGAGTCCTCCCAGGGCAATGCGGGAGGGACTGTCAGACTTATACTGACTAAAAGCCCATTATGTTCCGGGGTCACGGTAATGATATAAGTCTCGCGACCCCGGCAGACTTCGACCCTCTGAAGGAGCCCGGCATCATGCTGACACTCTTTGGGGGCGCGTGGCACACAACGTGCCGTCGACCATGGTCATGGTCCATGGTCGGTCAGCGAGTAGCCCATTACCTCCTTGCCACCCGCATGCCCGTGCCTACGGTGGCCAGACACCGTCTGCCGACGTGCATCGCCGTGGGCGTCTACCACTGCAGCTGGGGTGGAGGGCGGACGCTGTCCTTTCCCTCAAGCAGCCCGTCTCCTCCTTCGCGAGCATGACTGCTTGGCAGAAAGAGGCGACCGCTTCACATTCCCTCTCTCCCCACAGCATGGCCTCGACCAATGCCGGGCACAAGACGTCTCCGCCTATCGGCGTCGTGAGGACACGGCGGCGGTGCTCTGCCCAAGAGTGGCAGTCCTACACAGTATGCTCTACCGTGTCCTCCGGCGATCTTCGCAGTGGTGACACCCAGGCGTTTCTTCCTTCCCCATCCGAAGGTACAGGTACCTCCCGAAACTTTCGTGTCCGGTGAGGACCTAAGTCGTACGCTAGGTCAGGACGTCGCTCGTGACGCCTATTTAGCCACTCCTCAAAGCTGGGTCTTACCGCCGCGATTGCGACGTGCCCGAGATATAGATATATTTAATATTTTATAAAAACGCAAAAGTGTGTTTGTCAATTTTCACGTTGAAACCGCTAAATGAATAAGATTTCATGGGATCGATTGCATTGGTCCTCCATTGCACGCGACCAAGTCGCGGACGGAGTTACCGGAAAATCTAGTAAATAACACTTTTTTTAAACAATAGTTAATTGTTATGCAAGGCTGCAAAGTTGTTTTTGGCGCGAGGAGGTACTTGAATTAAAAACTAAGCAAGGGAAGGCCTCTTCGCTCGCGGTTTAAAATATAGAGTCCTGAGCGTAGCGAAGTTTTCAAAGGTACCAGAGCCCAACGATGATAAAGTTATTTTGCGTCTCGTACCTTTGAAAACTTCGCTATGATCGCTCAGGATTCTATATTTGAACCACTCGCAATTGCAGAAGCCACCTATGACCTAGCCTGCCGCCCAGGGGGGGGTCATGACCCCCATGACCCCCCCCCTGGATCCGCCCTTGTGCTAATCCCCTATGGATTGTTCAACCGGACGGATTTCTCTACATCGATAAACGAATTTTTTTAAACCCCAGCCAGAAGACTGATCTAAACTTTATAAACACTCTGTGTGTTCATTTAGTTTAGATTAGGTAAGAAAGACAAATATTGGGCATATTAATAAAATCATTCTATAAATAGATTATTTACTACTATCAGTAAAACAAAATAAATAGCAACTAACCAAAGAACACCCTGCATTTACTAAATAATATTCCCTCTTGCCATTTCACAACGCAAAACATATTTAATTTTCTTTATGGTACTACGACCACATAAACTACTCTAGTATCACACTGTAGAAACCGAATTCGCATTTTTATTTGCGCAATGGTTTGTAATTATGAGTTGTCGTCATGTCGCTCTATCATATTGTGAGTGTCACGCTATTATTTTGGTTTCGCTTCACAATTGTGGCAATTGATACCGTAACTGTGCTGATGGATGGGTGGCCTCGTTGCACTTGTATCATTTTGTCAAATGAAACACAATTTTCAAATGGCTCTTTTGTTTCAGATAGCATGACGTAGATATTCCAGCCAACTTGCTGTCCAGCCAATCGTCTAACGAGTGCATTGTATCGAAGTAAGTTTCACCTGTTTCACGATGTGGTCTTAGCCACTATATTGCTTGTACTGCATTCTGTAGATAGAAAGCGTTAACCAGCTATGTTAAATACCATTGCGTTCGTCAGTAGGTCATAGCTTTGGTCGACGTCCTGAATTTTTAAGTATTCCATTAAGGCGTTGCTTGCACCTCCGTCTCAGTTTATGTGCGCTTTTCTCTCGCTGATTGCGTCTTTATACGTTCTCCTGCCAGGTTTCTCCACAAGGGCCTCTGTATCAAAGCAGTAAATGCGCCGTTGCCCCCGGAGCCTTGCTGTCTCGCAAAACATTTCAACCGTGTTGTGCTAGCGAAACTAAACTCTTTTCTCATACATCGCTGTGCTTAGAATGATATCTGAAGAATATCACAACTCAAAAACTGCTCATAGAGGTCATGGTTTCCAATTGATTACTGAATTCATTGATTCCAAAACACGCAAATTAACCCTGTTCTCTAAATTTACGAGGTTCCGCTAAATAGACCCTTAATAACTTACTGCTGAGATCTACATACACGTGTAAACAAAGTATGTAATGCAAACGTTTGCTCCAGTTGGTGAATATATTTAGGTTCGGTTTGTTTACAACTTTCATTGCATCCGGTCCTAAATTAATATATTTCTTTTTTTTCGTAAGCAAGATGAAGTTAGTTGGTATAACATGTACAATATGTACTTACGCAAATATTACAAAGAATCTTATTATATCGAGCGATTTTGGAGACGTTGGAGTCTTTGGCATAAGGTTCTGCGCTATTTCAATACAGGTCTGGTGTTTGCTAGAAAACGTAGCGCCATTACCAATCTATAAAATCTGATGTTGGTCAGTAATGAAGTAGCCAGTTTTCTAAACTCGGTTCAAACTTTCACGTCTGCTTCTCGCAATAAATGGCATTTAGCTACTTAGAACCAGTTTTTTTTTACCGTGAGCCATCGAGCCTTTCGTTTGTTCCTTCGGATCATGTTGCATTCTGTGCTGCAGAGGTTACGCTCTGACTGACTTCTGACGCCGTTGTAACCGGAAAGTGACCGGCGAAGACTTCGGTCGACTTGATGCGGTTGTTTGTTTGCCCTGCACCCGCTTAATGGTTACCATTTTGACGACAGATTTACATGTTGACCCAGGAGCTTTAATTCTAAAGACGAAGATTATGGATTGATAAATGCGAATAATTAATCCAACCAAAACGTCTTAACATGTGGTTGCAGGAGTTACAGACTAACGTAGCTAGAATGCACGAGACACGTTTGAATTGAAAGTATGCGTCCGATTGTCTTGCACGTTAGGTTAGTTAATTACATATTGGTGCGTCGTGTGGGAGGAACAATGACCTTAGGGCGCATGAATAAGGGGGGCGGCTCCGCACTAGGATTGGCGCAGCACTGCGTCAGCAGCAGAGCCGATTGCTTCTAATTTAATTAGGTTGCAAGTGGAACGCGGCTGGCTCACGCAGCCTGACCGCTTTACACACTCTCATTGAACCTTTGCTTTACATAACTTGCATTTGATTTTTTTTAAATGAAAACTTATGAATGTTGAAATAGAAATTTGGTCCTGAAAATGAAGTAATGTTTTGTAACAGCTTTATCAAACTATAAAATATTTTCTTAGGCGTTTAAACCTTTTCTGTTGCAAATATTTTAAGATACAAAATACTACAAGTAAATTGTGTTTGACTATTCATTCCCAATTTGGAATGAAAAAAAACAGTAATTAACATGGATGGTACCAGATCGATCATCGGATTTTATCGTTCTTAATTTAGCACATATTCAACATTCACCACTGCCTGTAACAAAGGTTATATTGTATAATATGTATTAGGTCAGCGCTTTGCTGCGAGATGTTTTAACGTTACAAATACCCAAATTATAAGTCATTTACACTGAATTGGTACTATTGACTTGCAAAACTGATTTAGTAAACAATAGCTTGTAATGGCATCTCGCTCTGTCTGAACATCAATGGCGCAACTGTAGTATTGTTTGAGATTATCTTTTAAATCGGTTTACCTTTTCGACTGTTATGAAAATGTACCTGAAATTGCAATTGATATCAGATATTCAGAAAATAACTTCGTAACTTCGTTCGGTGAATTCTGAGCGATGGCTATAAAATTGGGGCTACATGACATTTTTCGTGTCAGGTTCGCTATTGCGAGAACCTGCGTGAGGTGAATCGGTTCCCTTTGCACACTCGGTGCCAGGCTCCACCAACCCCATGTACGTACTAGTGGTCGATATAGCTAGATATGTATATGTCAACTGGGTTCGTGTTCCGGAACAGACATTCTGCGAGCAACTGTGTAGTTACGGTGACGTTTCACTAAACATCAATATCTTACAATCGCATGCACGGCGATCCCGTTTTCGTAGAGAGTGAATGCGTCGTCCGGTCACGGTCATTTGTTGAAGCGCGAATGCCGATAACTCCGTGGCGTCACACTTTTCTTTCGCCTCGATGATAGCTGGCGTGAACGTGGCAGCCGAGACCGGCTGGTTGCATGCCAGCATCGTTGACGAGCCCTCTCTCTCTCTCGCACTCTCTGTAGTATTGCCCTACTATCACTTCTTCAATGAACGACACGAAACACTTCGTTATTTGATATTTCTTCCTCTAAAATACATGTGTTTTTTTTACCATGACTACATTTTCATTAATTTCGCTTGGTTACATAAAACTTTACTTTCTTTGTTGGCCAAATATATCTCCGGTTATGGAGGTTTTTTTTTTGAGAAAGAGCAAGATTGAATAATAATGATATTCAAAGGTTTTGTCTGTGACTTCGAACTTACTACTGTTTTTACTTGTATGGTGTATTACATTATAATGAGAAAAACTCACTATTTTTCCGCTCACATTGTCAATGAAAATTACCGTTAGAAAAGGTGACATGGTTGTGTCCGCTATGTGGAAAAGTTTACCAAGTTTATAAATTTTATTTTTGGGCTTCGTGAGTCTGGCGTAAAGGCGTTACGATACGTACACAACTTTTTTTTTACTAAAACAGTAAATACAAATACTATAAAATAAAGTAAGTACGATAACCCACATAGTTGTAACTCGATTCTAGAATTAAGTCACGTCGAGTTATTAAGGAATGTTCGTATGTATGGAGCAGGTGTACGTATAGTCGTATACGCTCAGTGCACGCAGCGTCAGTCGATGCCCAATATTATTGCACAAGAGCTTTATCCTCACGAACTCTGTAAATATTTCTTAGTGAACATTTTCTGGCACTCAATTTAGTACTGATCCTATTTTAGTTTTTTTTTATGCTGTCATGGTGATTAATGTGACCGTTTGTTTAAGATGTTATAATAGGTAGCCCTTGGTTGAAGGTTTTAAGGGTAGAGCTTAGCGGCTCTGCTCGCCGGTACTTGACGAGTCTCGCGTGCCTTCTCTATGAGTCATACTAATGCCTTAGCTTGGTGCTTTCGCATTCCGTTTTGTTTAATACAATAACATACAGTCACTATTCTAATATTTGTATTCTTCTATGACCATAATTATAAAAAAGGCGTTTTTGAATTAGGTAAACTATTATATTTTAATCTCTAATGTTAACTACTTACGATACTAATAGTCAGGGTTAGACCACTAATAGATCGTATCTCAAACTGCTTGACATGAGTCATACACAATTCTGTATGGAACGTTCTATTTGTTTCTTCGTCATAAAAGGGTTTTTCCAATAGGACGTTGACACAGAAGACTCCTAAAAAAGCCATCGGAATTGCCCCAAACCCGGTTTAATTTTACCCATTTGTCCACAGCCACATTTTTATAGAACTTAGTATACTGAACTAACGGCTTGACATCAGTCACTCTTCGTTGATCTAAAAACTCGTTGTCCATTTGCAACAAGGAGAGCACCGATGATACAAAAGCCGGTTTTGAAATGTTTTGCTGTGCTCAAGATAAGGAGCGTTGAGTGACATCCGGGCACAAAGAAGGGAGCAAATGCGACTATGTGGATTGCGAAGATGAACTTAAGTCGCCGTCAATTAGTATTGTTGCGTGACAGGCTAACAGTACTGTCGCATTACATAACAGACATGGGAGCATTCACATAAGCGGGCCAAGTTCTCAGGCCCGCACACGACACGGCACAACGTCGCGATCATCAGCGACTCGCAGACACTCGAGTTTCACGATTCCCGTAATCGGAGTTACTCTGTGTGCACGCAATTACACTGATAGCGCATCCTCATTTTGTCAAATGCTGTCTTTACCGCTAGAGAAAAAATGCATCATAAGAAAAATTGCCATTGTTACGAACTTTATTTTAGATAGTGATGCTGATGAGGCTTGAGGTGATTGTTATGGTTTAAACGCTTATAGAAACAGAAAGTATTTATAACCTGACAAAGTGACGATTGCCTGACTAAACTAATGACCGATGATTTTCTTTTTCTATTTTATATATTGTGTAGGCAGTGTTACTTTTTGTATTCAACAGGGAAACTGCACATTTTATCATAGAAGTTTTAGCCACTTAGATTTACTAAGATTTTCAGCTTTTAACCTGTCAGTACACTTATAAATTATCAATAAATAAAACAGAATATTTTATCACTATTAGAGCCGACAAGTGCACAACGGTGCTTAACAAAAACGTGTGTCGCGTTGCGGATAGGTCCACTTGTTCCGCCCCTATGCACTTGCCGCGGGGGTCGATATGCCCATGGTTTTTGCACCCGCTTTATTATTTTAACTCCATGCGTTCCCACGCTGCACTTAAACAGAATTAACCTGTTCAATGAAAACTAGAATGTTTATGTTTACTCATAAATTACGGTGGTGTGCTGCTTCTTGCAGATTCTCATAGCACATTGTTAGGTGCTTGCAATTTCCTGGAATTCATGTTTTGAATTATTATTTGTGGATTTAGTTCAGTGCAAAATTACATGTAATGCTAAACATCATGCACCTAAACCTATTTTATATGCTAATATTGTTTAACAGCGATATAATCGCAGCATGTCAATAACCGTTTTAAGTACTTTGTCTATGCGGACAATTCGGCAGGTCACCTCCTGGTGAGCCGCAGGAAGAGGCAAGGTCGGCGTTCAAGCGTGAAGTTCCGGCACCATAGACGTCTTTGTGTTATGGCAATCAATTCGTACTAAGCTATCAAAGTAACAAACACTATTGTCAATATTTGGGGCTTTTCAAGACTTGAATTATCTTAACTTGATTTCTTTATTATAAAGTACCTACATCTTTGCCAATTTTTGCTAATGTTTTGGCGATCCATTACTTATCATTGTAATCAGACAGTGGCACTTATTTTCTAGATAAAATATTTGAGATTGAATTGATCTGTACTATAGTCTGCAGGTTCTTTTCTCTTACTGTATATGCCCAGTTTAAACATACATTTTTGGAGTACCTATTACGTACGTACGCTTAAGTAGCAGTAACAGTTGTCGATGTATGTTTATTTTTTTTAAAGTATACGATCTGCTTTGAATGGCTCGCAGTTCCTCGGTGTGGCCAAGTGTAGTACGTACCTCGTACCGTGTACGCTGCATTCAACCAAAGCGGAAGCGAGCCGAACCATAACAACGTTGACGGCTGTTTCGGTTTCTGACAGTTAACACTAATAAACTGGTTCAGATGAAAACTGAGATGAAATAGGAACATGTTTCTGTGTAATTCTAAACTTAAGCGAACACCGGTTGTGTTGTTAGTTACTATTGTAGGGTTGGCTATATCTGCTTTGAAAACTAAACATTATGTTTTAGGAATTGCTTGAGTATTTTGTCACTGTGATCATTTAGGTAGGTACTCTCCTTTTTTTAACTAATACAATAAATGTTTCTGACCTTCTCATGACAACGTAGGGTCAAGTGTCAGCGGCTAATGCAGGGTACGAATATCGCACCTTGCTTATAATCCTACCTAGGCTTGGTAACTAAGCCTATTATAATATTTACATACTTCTTGGTTCAACAACCACCACATTAGACAAATACACATCCCTAAAATATAGAAAGCAAGCAAGTTGTCCAGCTTGTATTCTTTACAGATAAGACCTTAATTAATATCAAGTAACTTTTTGTCATTTTCATTGTTTTTTTTAACCCACGAAAAAAAAGAGAAAATTTCAATTCGATCCTTATAATACATATGCAGGGTGAATTTTTCAAGTGGGCGTGGATGGCCAAATCCCAAACTATAAGGAATAACGAACATAAAAAACATTGAAAACTTCTTTTCAAGTTTCGCATTTCAGTTAGATTAGAAATAAAGGTTTTTTTTTTAAACTATTCGAATGGTTTATAAACGATATAACACAGAGATGGCGCAGAGCTCTCCCAAAGACTTAAGTAGGTATGCAATGGTAGCCTGCAAATAATTATACATAGAAAGAAGTTGGTAAATGTTTAAAAAAACGTTTGGTTGTTTGTTAAAAGTCACACGTTTGCTTACTTACCTTTTTGGAGATTGAAAATTTACGGGCATTGGTGGTCGGGCGTTTCATGACCGTCGGGGCCATATGTTTACGATATAAATACCTACAGTGATGCGTGCACTGGTACATGATGAATGCCAGAAACCGCCCACAACACGTCCACATTTTTCATTGAAACTAAATAATAATATACCTAAATGCATTATCAGATTTCAGATACTGAATTTCTACACAGTTTAAATTAAAAATAATCGCCAATTAATGCGATATCTTTTCGTAATAGAAAGTTACTTGACAACCTTAGCCGCATGACCTAGATTCATGATCACCATTGAATGGTTACCATAGCCACTGTGTTTGTTTGATTCAATACTAATGTTTACTATACATAAACGAAATGCGTTGCTGAACCAGTCGGGCATTGTGTACGGAAGATTGTTACATCAATCAAAACAGCGGAATTGGTATGACGCTTGATCGGAATTTCACTATTACCTAAAACATTGCGCTTAGCGTATAGCTTAACTGAAGAGTTTTTCGCGGCTGTTATTAGGTCGTATACGAGTGTTCTATATTTGTAAAGTTACCATATTTATTTGACAAATTATCGCTATTGGAACATTGATAAGGACGACTTGTTTGGGTGCGGCTTGTTGACATTCTTTTTTGTAGTGACTTATAGGTATTGTACTTAACCACCCAGTAAAAATGTAAAAAGTATTTTATTTAATTAATTCAAAATGATTACAATGATTTAGCTTAAATTCAGACTGTAATTAAGATAGCGGGTTATAATGTAGGTAACCTAATAATGAAATCGTTACTGTGGTCTGAGTGATAAACTTTGAGTAATTAAAAATTACGATGACATTAGGTCGCATAATGAGCGCTATGATATGAACGTTATGTAGTTCACTTGATTGTTTGTGTCAGGCTAATTAATTTTATGATGTTACTGTGAGAATTTATTGTTTTCAATAAAGTAATATATTTTATGATGAGTTGATGAGCCGCACACCTAATGATTAATTAAGTTTGTAACTGACATCGTATTTTCTTGTAAATAATGTGTGTAATTTTATCATGATCAAATTATGAAAATTGTTCTTCAAGTGTTCACACAAATGACAGTAACAAAATGACATCGTTCTGAATTTCGGAATAATTTGTTTATCGATCAATGTTCAGTAAAGGGAACTACATTTTTAAGCAAGCTGACATTCAAGTTATGAATTGTAATTCTTATGAAAGTAAACTGCTAGACTATGAATCATTTCTCTGACTGTTCGTCGCCCGTACGCCTCAATGTTTTAGGTACGCTGATTTTTGTTTGATTTATTTTTGTAACCATTATTTTAACTTTTTTTTTCCGACGTTCCAGGCTGACTGATGCGGTGACACAATGGACGCGGCGGACAAGCGAATGCTGGAGCGAGAGGCGCTCCGCAACATGATCCAGCAGTGGAACGCCAATCGCCTTGATCTCTTCGCGCTCAGTGAGCCCAATGAGGTAACATTACATTTTACACCTTATCACCTTGGAATAAAGTCTAAATTGCTTTTTGTTTAGCTTGCTGACCTTACGACTTATTAATGTAACGACAACTATTAACATTAACATCAATATTATTAATCAACAATGATATTTATTTTTATTTCTGCTCATAGCCTTGTTTTTAAATTAGTCTTGGCTCCGCTAGTCTCTCATAGGAGTAGATATGTCAGGGGTACACAAACTTTTTTAGTTCGCGGTGCATCACGCCGTAGCTAGGCGATATGAGATGATAATGATACCTAGTACAAACCTACACCAAAAACTACTAAACCGGAAGACGTGAATCTGGTTTTAATGCTGCACGAGAGTTAAATGAGACTATTTTTTCTGGTGGATTTTGTGCTTCACGATGACTTGGATCCAAGGAAATTCGGTCCCGAGAATGATCAATATAGGAGTGTCGTGGTGCTCTGTACAATCTTTAGCACACCATTTAGGAACCCCTGGTTGTAGACCCTGATAAGAATATGATTCGAATGATCAGCATCACAGTTCATTGCTGAACGTAGTCAGTGCCGGTTTTAGCACTACCAGCGCCCTTGGGCGAGATTTTCTACGGCGCCCCCTCAGGGTTGGGCAGTATTTGAATTACTTGTATTTAAAATACGTAATTGAAATACAAATACGTATTTTGTATTTGTATTTAAATTACTTCCTTAAAATGTAATTTGTAATTCGTATTTTAAATACCTGACGACGAAGTATTTTGTAATTAGTATTTCAAATACATGAGGCTCCAAAATACATTTTAACAAAATACATTTAAACAATTTACTGTCATTGCACTCTCTGCAATGATGGTAAAGCAGCTAATTAGAGTTGGCAATACTGCACCTGTTATGTACCGACATCAGCACATTAAGCTACCTACCACAATCTGTCAAATTACATTAATAGATTTTGAACCTTATTACAATAATGGAAGGTTATTTTTTGATTGGTAAAAATTTACAGATTCGGGCAGGTGGACCTGCTGGCGTCTTTACACTGTACCCTATGACTGAACGTCGAACATGGCGAAAAAAACGCAAAAAATGAACGTCAAATTGAGAACATTCCAGGCCATTCAGCTCATGCTGGTCTAGATTACATATTTAGTAAATGTAATTTGTAATTAGTATTTTGTATTTCAATTAAAAAAAGCTAAAATACAGTATTTTGTATTTTATATTTTAAATACTTTACTTAAAGGTATTTTGTATTTTATATTTTAATTACTTGCGATACTGTATTTTGTAATTTGTATTTCAATTAAAGCAGAGCATGTATTTTGCCCAGCCCTGCGCCCCCTAACTGCAATGCAAACTCAATTTTTTTAAGCGTGGTAACTTCATCAAATGAGTCCTCACACCTCGGGCAGGGCGGGAGGGACTTTCAGACTTGAACTGACAAAAATCCATGGTGTTCTTCAATAGCCCTTTATGTTCCGGGGTCACGGTAATGAGATAACTCCCGCGACCCCGGCAGGCTCTGGCCCTCTAGAGGCCAGACGCTCTCTCTCTCTCCCTCTGACGCTCTTTGAGGTGCGCATGGAACACAACGCGCTGTTGACCCGGGCATGGTCCGTGGTCCGACAGCGAGTTGCCCTTTACTCGCGCTTCCCACTCCGTCTCACCCCGCAGCATGGCAGCGACCAATGCCGGGAGCGAGAGCTCTCCGCCTATCGCCGCCGTGAGGACACGTCGGTGCTCTGCCCAAGTGGGAAAATCGTGCATCGTATGCTCTACTTTGTCCTCCGCGCGATCCTCGCAGTGGTGACACCAAGCGTTTCATCCTTCCTCATCAGACATAGGTACCTCCCGTCCCGAAAATTCCGTGTCCGGTGAGGACCTGCGTCATGCGGTAGGTCAGGATGTCGTGACGCCTATCCAGCGACTCCTCAAAGAGGGGTCTTATCGCCGCCATTGCGGCGTGCCGGGTACAAACTCATATGAATAAAAGAATAGGATTTAATGAAATTACCATTTATTAAAAGAAATACCCATTTCCTAAAAAAATAAAAACTAATAATATTGTACCTTTCTGGCCTTTCTATCGGCGACCTGTTTTATTAAATTATCAAAATCGAGATTTTCTGCAATTTCAATACAAGTTTGTGAGTCTAGATTGCGATATTGTCGATTGTAGATAAGTTTTTATTAGCTTACGCTTTCCCCGAGATTCGGGCAGACCTCTTTGAGGAGTGGCTGGAGAGACGTCACGACGTCCTGATCTATCGGATGATGCAGGTCCTCACCGGACACGGAAGTTTCGGGAGGTACCTGTGTCGGATAGGGAGGGAGGATACGCCTGGGTGTCACCACTGTGAAGATCGCCCGGAGGACACCGTAGAGTATACGGTGCAAGACTGCCCAGCTTGGGTAGAGCACCGACGTGTCCTCAGGGAGGCGATAGGCGGAGACCTCTCGCGCCCGGCATTGGTCGAGGCCATGCTGCGGGGTGAGACGGAGTGGGAAGCGGTCGCCTCCTTCTGCGAAGCAGTAATGCTCGTGAAGGAGGAGGCGGGCCGCGAGAAAGAGAGGACAGCGTCCTTCCTCCGCCCCAATCGCAGTGGTAGACGCCCAGGGCGTCGGACGTCGGCAGACGACCTCCGGCCACCGTAGGCGCGGGCATGTAGACAGCGAGTAAAGGGCAACTCGCTGTCCGACCATGGACCATGACCGGGTGTTCCACTCGCGACTTATTTCCATCACCGTGACCCCGAAACATAAAGGGCTATCGAAGGACACCGTGGATTTTAGTCAGTACAAGTCTGACAGTCCCTCCCGCCCTGCCCGGGGTGGGAGGACTCATTTGATGATATAAGTTTTTAGACTGACATGGTCACTATAACTATTAGTTAGTTTTAAAACGGGATATTTACCATGTTTATTATTTGTTTTGAGTTTCCGATATTTCGGCACTGTTGCAAGCGCCATGGTCACGGATGAACTGAAGATATTGCGGGTGGATGTTTATGAGCAGACAAATCGGTCTACCCTCCTTCTCGTTCGTTTTTTGCACTCGACACCAATGTTATTGTCACTCGTCTCACTAACTACACGATTTTGATGATTTTACCACGATAAAAGCTTACGCTTTCCTCTCCCCACTAGCAACCGTTACAATAATATAAGCAGAGCTATCCGTACATTTGGATAGATTTCTTCTGTTTCGCGAGCTTTTATAAAATTAAAAAAAAACCAGGGGAGCCACATTCTGATCTGGCAAAAAAGATTTCAGGCTTATAAGCTCATCACATAACATACACCCAACTATATCGGATTTAGAGTCTACAGTTAATTTTAATACGAGATCTCCACAGAGTTTTAGAAGCTCGGGTTTTTCCGGAGACTTTTTCATATTGTACAAAAAAGACCGATATTCTGAATACTCGTTGAGCTGTGCGTCTTTCATGGACTGAAATTATAGTAGTGTCCAAGAGATAGTTGACAAATTCAAACGCAATTTTTTTTCCGGAGAAATTATAGGTTCATCAGAAAGTGGGCCTACGGCGCCCCTTGGTATTTGGCGCCCTGGGCGGTCGCCTAACCGCGCCTTACCCTAACGCCGGTACTGAACGTAGTTTTCTCCGCCTTCCGCAATTTGGTGGCTTCTGAGTACTGAAGACTTTTAAAATGTGGCTGACATTTTAAAGTCTTCAGTAAATTATCATGATTGGTGGTTTCTCATCCGTTTTCTTTAAGCTACAGGTAAACTTTGTTGTGTTAAGAACTAATATGTGATAGCTCAGTTTATCAATAAAGTCCACCAGATAATAAATACTACGGCACTGTAATATAAACACGAAACGTTGAATAGTAAATCTATACTTGTAATATCATAAAGCTGATGAGTTTGTTTGTTTGGTTGAACGCGAACGAATAATCTCAAGAAGTACTGGTTGAAATTGAAAAAAAAAATTAAAAATGGTTTAAATGAAAAAAGCTAGCTAGTTAGGGGGTCAGCTAGTTAACAAATAATTATCTAAAACGCCATTGATAAGCTCAGCGTCATGGATAGGATCGGATATAAGTAATCGTATTTGTGACGTCATGCAATACACAATTGATCCTCGCTAATCCCGGAAGGAATCCAATACTTATCGACATCACGGAAAGGCAATAATAGGCCTTCACAGTCACACTTTTACAGCTCATTTACTAACCGTTTTTAATAAAGTATCTTTATCAATATGTTATCTTATCTTAGTACTTACTATGGATAGGTACTATTATTATAAATGCAAAAGACTTGAGGAATGGATGTTCGTTAATCTTTTTCGCAAAAAAAGCTGAAGATTATAATAGTTAAATAACCTAGATTAATATACAGGATGAATATTTCAAGTGGGCTTGCATGGCCATTTTCGAATCTATGGGGAATAGCGAAAAAATTTCAAAACAGGAAATGATGAATGGAAATGACGAAAAATAAAAGAGCATAATTGAATTAAAAACTTAAGACTGAAAAATAAACTCACAAACACAACTGTATTATTTATTATCGATAGCTAATAAGAATCAAATCAAAATCAGACGCGACAGCGAAATCTAGTCTGTAATGTTAAAAGATTGTTATATTTATGCATAGAATCATGGTTATATTTAACTTCAGGGCTAACCAAGCAGTTAATCAATTTGTAAGTATCTGTAGTGTATCCACACTTTTACCAGTGTCTTGAAGTTTCATTAATTCCAATGAATACGGTGCGAGCCCATTGCTATGGAGGAAAGATTCTTTACTGGCTGTTGGTGAAAATTCCTGATGGGAAACTCTGACACCTAGAAGCGCTTGCGATCACTAAACCAATGAAAGTGTAGTAGTAAATAATTTTTGCGTCAACTCTGCATATTTCTTCAAATCTGATTTTTTTAACCTAGTTTTCTTGGACGAATGCCAGGGCTCGAGTTAAAAGGGACTTAAATGATTAATAACTTATTGGTAAGGAATTGTATAGACTGGTGTTTGCAAAGGTCGATTTTTTTTTGTTGGCTTTGTTATCTTTGCATTCGACCTTGTTGCCTTATCGCCTTTTTTTAAGTTTTCACCTTGCACGTCCTAAAAATAACAAGGTCAATGTGACCATTAGATAGTTCCAACCTAAGAGTAGTTCAATTAACTGGGAAATTTTGGTGACCCGCATTATGCTCTGTGGTGGATTGTATACATATATTCAATTTCGTAGAGAGAGACCTGCGTCCCAGTAGTTTTACAGATAAATTAGCCTTAGGTTGTATGCCCTACGTTATTCCTTTGCTTGTTAAAACAGTGGTAAAATAATTACGAGGTCAACTATAACCTAAGCTATGCACCATCTGTACTGTATCAGTAGGTAAACATTAATCCGTTAGTCCTCTATAATCTGGCTAACCAGATTAGAAATACTGAACAAAGTTAATAACAAATAACACAACAAAGCTGAAATTGCCTTTGTTTCTAACTTTGCAAAGCGTGTGTCATGCAAATATGTTTGATAAATATTTTGCGGAGATAAAACGGGTGCTGTGTAACCTTTTTATCGTTCAAAGAACCTAATGAGATAATTTATTTTCCATTCTACAGTTTTTGTTAATTGAATGTACCTATACCTAATATAAAAATAATCATTTCGTTTCCTGCGAGGAATAAATATTTGTTTAACCTACTGATTATAGTTGTTGGTCCGACTTCCGGGGCTAGCTGTTTGTGCATGTGAAAATGTGTATTTCTACATTTTCTCCGCACCGACGATTACCGGAGAAAATCTCTCATGTAACTTACTACCGTTGGACTGGTAGTTACAGTGTATTGCTACTGCTGAGCATCAGGTATTGGGTTCGATTCTCGAAGAAAAAGTGTAAAACCCTGCTCTAGCTCTGCCTCTTGTTAGCCATAGAATAGTATGAAGCATAATGTACTTAACTAATTTCGTGTAATGTTCTTATTTTCAGAATCTGGAGTTCCACGGTGTTATGCGGTTCTATTTCCAAGATTCAGGTCAGAAGATAGCAACGAAATGTATTCGTGTCGCGTCCGATGCCACTGTGAGCGATGTCATAGGTGAGACCTCTCTGCTTATTTAACGTACTTGTACCTAATGTGTATGTGCCTTTGCTAGGTAAACACGATTTCACTCAACTGCCACTGGGGAAACTTTCGCGACTGAGTTATTATATTCTTTGAAGTTAAAGTACTTTGGGAATTTTTCTTTCATTTTTTTTATGTAGTTGAGAAAATTATTTCCTTAACTATTTTTTTTATTTTTAGCTGAAAGATCTCCAATGAGGATTAAACTACTGTCTTGTTTTTACAAGATATTCTAAACTTAAGAGATAGTGAAAAAAAACCATTGTCCTGAAAGTTTTACAAAAATATGAATTTTTTTTTTGTAAAAAACAAATTCAAAACTTTTGAACTTCTCCGTAAGTTATACAATTAATTTGAAGCAGTCAGTCTCTATTTACCTTAGAATAAGATTTAAATTAAATATTGCGTATTTTATCAGTCGACAGTTAATTTCGATCTCCATTCAATCTTGTTAGAATAAGTAAACAGAAATAATCTTTACTTTTGCTTTCATTTTGCCATTCTTATCTCGAGGCTATTACATATTTTATATTCTCTAGTGGCGAGCGAAGGAAATCTAGGTAATTCTTTGTGAAGTCTGAACTAGGTATGTTTTCTTTGTCTGCGATTCTTTTACAAATACAAATTAAGTTTTTACTTAGAAAAAGAAAATGTAATAAAATAATATCTTATGAATTTGTAACGTGTTATAATAATATAATTATCATCCCGCCTCAGGAATGTAGAAATAATTAAAAGTCAATTGACTGTAAGTCGTCAGAAGGCAGTTATTATGATGCAGTGCAGTGGAGTGGTCACCTCCTTACATACCGACGTACTAGATAATTAACGAGTCTGTACGACCGGATAACGCAGTTGATAACTTGCTATTACAAAATATAAACAACTTGGGAGTATGTTACTAACCTACATCTTAGGAATGTTCAGTTTCCGCACACACTGCTTTTTATCGATAATATTATGAACGGAGATAATTTTTTGCGGGTCGTTTTGACCCCTGTTATCAAACAAATCTTATTTCCGTCAAGGAAGAACCTAGATTTCTTTAACTAGCCTATTTTGAAAGCTGTAACTACACTTTGTGAGTTTGAGGCTTTTCTTGATTGAAATCTTTTGAAGTAAAATTACATAGATGATGATAACATGAATTACATAGTGATGAATGATTGTTTCACAGTGAAAAGCTCGTGTCCTAGCAGTGCGAGCATTATAGGCTGATTATGTTATGCTTCGCCAATCCCGTAAGAAATAAGAGCAGTACGTTGGTGACTTTCTGGCTTTCTTCCTTTTTATAATCAGATGCTATATTATGTTATATTTCGGGATAGTGCCCACTCGGAAATTCACGTCCAAAGCACGTATTATGTACACGGCGGGAAAGACTAGTCCTGCTCATTAATAAAAGAGCCAGTTCAGTATCATTTTTTTGTCCCACCACGGTTACCTAGTCGTCGTCCAGAAACGTAAAGGGCTATTGAAGGAACATCTTGAATTATAGTCAGTACGAGCCCGACTGTCCCTTCCTTTCCTCTCAGAGTGAGAGGACTCATTTGAGGATTTAACTAAGCTAAAAAATGTACTAATCACCATTTTCTTTCAACAGAGACATTGATCGAGAAGTTCCGTCCAGACATGCGCATGCTGTCCCTCGGCTCGTACTCTCTGTGGGAGACTCACGGGCCTGATGATGAACGGAAGCTGGAGCCCCATGAGAAGCCCTTGCTGGTGCAGCTCAACTGGCATGCTGATGATAGAGAGGGACGGTTTCTACTTAAGTGCCTTAGCAACAATGAGGTAACCGTAAATTATGCTTTAATAATATCCAGATTTCGATATTTAAAAGCTATGGTGGTCTAGAGGCAATCCCAGGCAATAGTAGATTTTACAACAAGTGCACAAAACAAACCATTTTTATCCGAGATTTTTAGCAGCTCGAGCCAAAGGCGAGAGCTGATAGTAATATCGAGGATAAAAATGGTTTTGTGGACGAGTTATAAACTCTGCTTTTCACTTCGATTGCGAGGAAATATAAAACAGTAGGTAGTATAACATAACATTTCTTTAATTAAAATTCAAAGTAAAATTAGAATAGTTTTGAATTCTGAACAAAATTGTTTTTCCCGGCATATTAACGGTATTTTTCTGAATTAGTTTTCTTTTTATATATTTTTTTTAAATATCTTCACTGGACATTTTCAACGATTTTAGCGAATTGGAGAAATTAATAAATGTACGAAAAAAGAGCAAGAGCTATTTCCCGCCGCTTTTTTTTTTAATCTTACGACATTGATATTAGGCTGCAGACCTATACAGCCTACTATTAAATTAATTTTGAAATAATAATTTTCTTAAATCAACTAACCTACCGTACTTGAATTAAAATTTTAATATCGATTGTATCTTAAAAACACATAAGGCAAATAAATTAAAGTAAATATTATATACTAACAAATTCTATCTATGAACTTCTTATTGCATTTGGCTGTATGGCTCATTTTCTTTGCCTTAATTTATGAGTAGATACGTTAACGCCCTTGTGCACAAAATTCGATTTTGTGCAGCCTATACCCTGCACAAAGAAGCACTTTCAGAGCAAGAGAAGTGAAAAATACTTTTTTAGCTCTTACTGTCCCACTGCTGGACAAATGCTTTTCGTAATTCTTTCCAAGACCTCTTGTCTCGTGCTACATGTAAACAGCGAGCTCACAGTATCCATCCAGGGTAATTATTCCTCTTTCCGGGCAAACTGTTGGTTCATTTACCAATTACTATTAATAATATATATAATTTAATTTAATTGATTTTGCAAGCACTCAGAGTGAGTGCTTGCAAAATCAATTAAATTCATACATACAAACAGCCAGACCCAGAAAAGGTAAGGAATTAAATATTTGATTGCACTTTCTTACTTAGAAGGTGTGAAATACTAGGGATATCCAAGAAACATCTTAAACATGATGCAATTGAAGTGATTCCAAAGGATAATTAAAAGAATAGAAAAAAGGATTTTGATAATCATTATCAGAAAGGCATGGCTTTCAGAAACATATTTTCCCACGTTTTTAATAAAGCTCTGTTGTTCACAGGTCCCATTGTCGGCGGTGAACGACAAAGGGGATCAAAACTTCAAACGAAAACTATCGAAACGAGAGAAGAAAGAACTGAAGAAAAAAGAAAAACTATCGAGACTCAAATCCGACACCAACGATGAAAATAGACCAGTCGCTGAAAAACTTTATACAGGTTATTTATTTATATAATTTTGAAGGTAAAACAACAAAACACAAACCCCAAATATCGCTGCAGTGAAGATACAAACAAGCGGGCCTCGGACGGTGAATACTGGTGACTCACCGTTTGATATGGATTATGCCCGGGTCGACGGCGCGTCGTATTCTATTCGTATTAAAGGGCTGTCAGCAATCTGACAAGGCCCCCTTAAGTCTGCCGGGGTCGCGAGACAGTCTCATCAGGTAGCCGTGGCCCTGGAGCATAAAGGGCTATTGAAGGATCACCGTGGAATTTAGTCAGTACGAGTCTGACAGCTCTTCCCGTCCCACCCTGAACGGGAGGACACATTTGATGATTTTACCACGATAAAAGAAAAACAGATGAATCCGCAAAATATCGTCTTGTATCTTCCACAGATCTTAACTGCCTAATCTCTTTTTAACTATGTTGGGGATTGCTCCCGGTAGAACCTGATACAGCTGAATATCAATATTTCACAAGTGACTGCCTATGTCAACTCCACAAGCCAATATCTGGGTTATACGTAGTCGATACCTCTTGGTAAAACTGGTTGCCAGACTTTCCAGGTAGTAACGACAGTCAAAGATGTAAAAATCACTTTTAGCAAAGAACTTAAAAGGCCACTTTCTCGACATCTGTTTCAAATGTAGACAGCCGTTTTGTCTACTGCATGACGCAAGTTTCGGAAAGTACCTGTGTCGGATATGCAGGGAAGAAAACGCCTGGTTGTCACCACTGTGAGGATCGCCCGGAGGACATAGTCGAGCATATGGTGCAGAACTGACCCGCTTGTGCAGAGCACCGCCGTGTCCTCATGACGTCGATAGGCGGGGACCTCTCGCGCCCCGCGTTGGTCGAGGCCATGCTGCGGGGCGAGACGGAATGGGAAGCGGTTGCCTCCTTCTGCGAAGCAGTCATGCTCGCGAAGGAGGCGGGCCGCGTGAAGGAGAGCATATCGCCCTTCCTTGACCCCAGCCGCAGTAGTAGACGCACACGCCGCGGACCTTGCCAGACGATCTCAGGCTACCGTAGGCGCGCACATGCGGGCGGCGAGTAATAAGCGACTCGCTGTCTGACCATGGACCATGCCCAGGTCGACGGCGCATTGTGTTCCACGCGAGCCTCAAAGAGTGACAGCGTAATGACGGGCCCCCCTTTAGAGGGCCAAAGCCTGCCGGGGTCGAGGGGATTCACTTTTTTTTATATTGGGACAAACCCACCACACTATTCCCAAACCACTGCAACTTCTGAGAGGCAGTGGCAGCCACCAGAAAAGCGCCGAGACAATGAAGCTCGACGTGTCCCAGAGAATGAATTTACCTGTCTTGGATCCTGCAACGAAATTAATCAGAAAAGAATAGTGGAGGAGTAGGAAAAATATGTTTCCACTTCTCTCCGTGCAAGCAGGAGACAGAACAAAACAAGGCCAATAGGCACAAAGGGATATTACAATTGGGAGAAGCCCCAGTTGCCTAGCACCACGGGTAAAAATGACTACTAATATGAACGGGTCCTAAATTGTGAGCTGCTATATTTGACTTCAATAATAGGTATGGCAGAAACGCTTGAACGCACGGTAGTTTGTTCGAGTTTCCACAAGGTCCGAATAATAAATGACTCTAGTACCGTCAGTACGAGTTTTCAGTATTTGAGACGTAAAGTAAACGGCTACTTTGACAACTTCAAATTGACAATTTTCAAGGAAAAAATGGTTCCTTCTTCGCACACCAGAGGCGCTGTTCCGTATTTTCATACAAGAAACGCTGTAAATACTGGAAAAACTCTGTAAAGTAAAATAGTGAAAACTCGTGCTAGGGGTACTGATGTAGTCTGAACAGTATCCAACATAATATTGCGTTCGTTCTGCCAAAGAATTCACTCCTTTTTTTTATCGTGGTCAGACTTGTGCTGACTAAAATCCACGGTGTCCTTCAGTAGCCCTTTATGTTCCGGGGTTACGGTAATAGAAATTAATCCCGCGACCCCGGCAGGCTTTGGCCCTCTGAGAGGGGGCCCCGTCATTTTGCTGACAGGTCTTTGAGGCGCGCGTGGAACACGACGCGCCGTCGACCCGGGCATGGTACGTGGTCGGACAGCGAGTTGCCCTTTACTCGCTGTCCGCATGCCCGCGCCTACGGTGGCCGGAGATCGTCTTGCGACGTCCGACGCCGTGGGCGTACACCACTGCGGTTGGGGCGGAGGGAGGACGCTGTCCTCTGTCGCTCGCGGCCCGCCACCTCCTTCACGAGCATTACTGCCTCGCAGAAGGTGGCGACCGCTTCCTACTCCGTCTCGCTCCGCAGCATGGCCGAAACCAATGCCGGGCGCGAGAGGTCTCCGCCTATCGCCGCCGTGAGGACACGTCGGTGCTCTGCCCAAGCTGGGCAGTCTTGCACCGTATGCTCTACTGTGTCCTCCGGGCGATCTTCGCAGTGGTGACACCCAGGCGTTTCCTCCTTTCCCATCAGCCACAGGTACCTCCCGAAACTTCCGTGTCCGGTGAGGACCTGCGTCATGCGATAGGACATGCGAGAGGACCGTGACGTCTCTCCAGCCACTCCTCAAAGAGGGGACTTACCGCCGCTATTGCGGCGTGCCCGGCCGTCGGTTACGACAATCGTCCTCTCCATACTTCCCTGAGCTCGCGCCGGAGCTCTTCCCGCCGCGCCTCGACTTCTCGAGGCAGCGGGGATTCGCCCCGGCGCTGCGCCTTCACACGCCACTCATAGACGTGCTGGAGGGCAGTCGCCAAGAATACACTCCTAAAGAATATGATGTGCTGATTGTTCATATTCACAGTCAGGTGTCGAACATTAACAAAAAGGCGAGGGAAAAAGTTTAAAGGGGACTCAGAGCTATTGCAGAACACCGTGGATTATAGTCAGTACAAGTCTGACAGTCCCTCCCGCTCTGCCTTGGGTTCCAGTTCATTTGATGATTTTAACACGTTAAAAGAAAGACGGTATCTCTTTATGAAGAATGGAAAGGTCAAATAAATACAAATCATGTTCTATTAATCAAGTTGTGATTCATATGTTTGTGAAGAATGTCAACTTGTCGCTTCTTTGTCCTGCAAGGACAATAAGTTAGACAGTGCGTCACTAATGACATACTGTAGTTTATTCAAAAGCAAAACCTTACATTTATGGTGAATACTAAAGGCGGTTTGAATAGAATGTTTGATCATTATAGATACGTAACATTACATATGGATACATAAGGCTTAAATAAAAGTAGACTTTAATTGTTAATTTAACTTTAACAAACAGAACTCCCGGAGACATCGTTCATGCGCAGCATCAGTAATCCGGAGGCGGTGATGCGTCGCCGGCGCCAACAGAAGCTCGGCCGCAAACTGCAGCAGTTCAAGTCCAAGGATGGCGGACCTGACACAGGTAAGGTCATGTTACGGACACTGCATACAGGTCTTTTTTGGGATTCTCCCGCTATTCTTAGGACGAGGCTCTAGTACACGAACACCATAAATGATAAATAAATGATATTTATTTTGTAAATTGGTTATAAAAAACACTTTTACACGTCATAATCAATATTTTTAAAGCTAGATGAGGCCGGTGTTTCGTACCTGACTACTCTGAGAAGAAACAGCCGAAACAAACTCAGAGGTCACAGTCTCTTTTAAAGTCCAGACATTGTTCAGGTCATACGAGGACCATGTGGGTGTCTGAGACGGTCTTTTGAAGAAAGAACCACACAGATTTGAGTGGACCTGTCCAGTCAGTGCAAGCATTTGTCAGTGACCGTGTAGCTCGACTCAGACCTCAAGGAGCTCAACGACACGACGAACAATACCAAAGAAAGGACATTTGGGTAGGCCGCTTAAAGTACTCAAATTGTCAGACAATTATTATGAGTCAAGAGCAAAACTTCCCCACATTTCGTCCTCGCATTCACAATGATAAAATTAATACACAAACAAACAAAAAAGGTAAAAATAATTGAAAAAAAAAAACATGTCAAATTGTAAAAAATAATAAATAAATAAAAAAATCAAAGTCACAAAGTAACTCACGTCAGATTGTAAAAACATAAAAAATAAAATAAGAAATGTCAGATTGTATAAAAAGAAAGGAATAAATAACAAATACAGACAAAGTGGTAAAAATATGAAATGTAACAAAACAAGAAAAAAAAAAAAAAATCTAAAAGAAAGAAAAAAAAAAAAAAAGACATTCTACAATACTATAACATGATAATAACAACAACATTCAGCGAGTAAATTCAATTGGAGCAGCTTAATCCCAAGCTTTTTTGTCTTCAAGATAATGGTTTACATGATAATAGGCTTTCTGAACCAGTTTACGTTTAATAAATGATTTGAATTTATTTATGCTTAGTGCTTGAATAGAACTCGGAAGCTTATTATAAAAACGTATACACTGACATCTAAAGGTGCCCCCTATTTTTTTGAGCCGGGTAGCTGGAACCATGAATTTGTCCTTATTTCTTGTATTAATATTGTGGAAATCACTGTATTTTTTAAAAAGATTAATATGTTTATGTGCGTACAAGAGGTTTTCATAGATATACTGAGCCGGCACAGTCATTATATTAATCTCTTTAAATTTTTCTCTGAGGGAGAATCTGGGACTTAGTTTATACATGGACCGAATTGCCCTTTTTTGCAAAATAAAAATTGTTTGAATTTCAGCGGCATTGCCCCACAACAGAATACCGTACGACATTACACTGTGGAAATAACCAAAGTAAACTAAACGGGCTGTCTCCAAGTTAGTTAATTCACGAATTTTTCTAACGGCGAATGCCGCAGAGCTGAGCCTTTTTGACAATTTGTCTATATGGGGGCCCCACTGAAGTTTAGCATCCAAAGTTATGCCTAAGAATACCGTGGTATCTTCCGGTTTCAATTCCTGATCCTTGATTTGTACACTGGTTTCTACTTGTTTGACATGAGGTAACGTAAACTTAATGCATTTAGTTTCTTTCTCATTTAAGAGAAGATTATTACAGTTGAACCAATTCAGTACTTTTGCAAGGGAACTATTAATTTCGTCAGTAACTAGCTGCTGGCGTTTAAGTTTAAATAAAAGAGAAGTGTCGTCTGCAAACAACACTATATCATGATTATCTTTTATGAGGTGAGGTAAATCATTTATATAAATAAGAAACAAAAAAGGGCCAAGAATTGAACCCTGGGGTACCCCCATTTTTATTACAGATCCGAAAGATCTTTTGCCGTTAACATCCACTCTCTGGATCCTTTCACTCAAATATGAAGTGAGAAGATCCAGAGAGGCGTTCCGGATTCCGTAGTGGTGGAGTTTCCTGATTAATGTTTCATGAAGAACGCAATCGAATGCCTTGGACAAATCACAAAAAATGCCCAAAGCATCACATTTGTCCTCCCATGAATTATAAATGTGCCCTAAAAGTTCAACACCAGCATCGGTAGTTGAACGACCCCTTGTAAAGCCGAACTGTTTATTATGAAGTAATTTATGTTCATTGAAAAATGTTTGCAATTGATTTAATATGAGTTTTTCAAAGATTTTACTAAAGGTTGGTAGTACAGAAATAGGTCTATAATTAGTGGGGTCTGATGTACTACCCGATTTAAACAATGGTATTACTTTGCTATATTTCATTAGATCAGGGAACTCTCCACGATCAATACAATCATTAAAGATTACAGCTAAAGATGGTGCTACAATGTTTATAATGGACTTAGTAATGTCCACTGAATGACCCCACAGATCGGCGGTCTTCTTTACATTTAAAGTATGAAACGTTTTGACAACATCTTGACAAGTTACATATTGAAAATTAAATTCGGAACCACAAAGAGGAACGTTTTCTTTTAGCAAAGACTCAGCAGCAGCAGGTGACGAGTTTAGTGACTTGGTAGTAGATACAGGAATGTCAGCAAAGAAACACTCAAAGGCGGTGGCAACTTGATCATCTGAATTTAAAATAATATCTCCAATAGCAAGGCTGTAGTCACTATCTCTGTTGCAAGTCTTTCCCGTTTCACTATTAATAATGTTCCACGTCGTTTTTATTACATTGGTACTGTTTTTAATTTTTGAACTCAGGTAATTTGACTTTGCCATACTACAAACCTTTTTAAATAAATTTGAATAATTCTTAACATAAAGATTAAATTTTTCAGTATGAATGTAAGTTCGCTCTTCATATAGCTCGTACAGTCTCTTTCTACTCTTATGAATCCCGAGGGTAGCCCAGTCGTTGAAAGAAGCATTACTTTTAACCGAGATTGTCTTGGGAACAAATGTAGTATCAAATTGTTTACAGTAGGTATTAAAAAAATCACTATATTGTTGGTTGGGGTCATTATTACTTGACAAAACTGGTAATTTACACAAAAGTTTAGTTTTAAAGCTTTCCAAACGACCTTTGGTTTTAGGGTTAACAATTATGTCTTTTTTAGTTACTTTTTTGTTCACATTTGAAATAGTGACAAGTTGGCCACAGTGATCTGAATCTAACAGGTTTATAATTGCCTTGTGTGTTGGTCAAGGAGTTTAAGGAGTGAGTACTTCTAACATTAAAACCGTGCCTTAGTTTTTAAGCATGAGAGGCACACAGCTAGGCGTTTTTTTCTCTTTCTGGCATTGATAAGTGTTTACACAAAATAAAAAACTTTACCAATATTTTGAAACTTTTTGAGTTAAAGTTTTTTTTAGATGCATATTGGTACAATTATATTACATTTTTTACAGCTTATGATAGTTTTTGTATTCTGTAATGTATTTTAATTACTCATATTTTTAAGAAAACCAAAAAAAAGAACACAAAAATCCTATAACGTTTCCCAAAAAACTAGGAGGTGTATTTAACGTTTAAGATGGCAACATTATGATGTTGTCAAATTCAAATCATTGGTGACGTTTGTAGGGTGACCAATATAAACTGGTTTCCGAGATTAATCCTCTTTAAAGAAAAAGTAATTTTAGGTATATAATCTAAGTTAGGTGAGCTAGGTTGTTTCGTTTTAGGTTTAGATACTGTGACAGTTGATTTTAATTATTTTTTTAATATATATATATATATAATATTTACTTTACAAGTTTCTAACTTTGATTAATTTTTAAATTGGTCTCAGTTATAAAATAAAAAGTATAAGAAGTCGACGAAGACTGGCTCCTGCATTTTCTAAAATTATAGAATGATAAAACTAAAAAAAATATATTATGTACAAACGCCAGCACATCAACCTTTCAACCTTATTACAATAGCGGAAGAGTATTCTATTGGTAAAATTTGACAGATTTGAGTAGGTTCACTTGCTGTAGTACATACAGCAAGTGAACCTACTCGAATCTGTCATGTAAACTGTGTTATCAATATAACATGTAAACTTCTTCAGAAAATTAGTTTGAGCGAGGTGATGAGACCTAGTAAGTAGTTTTCAATACGTCATAAATCGTAAACTGCAATTTACCTTTCATTCAATGAACAGCAATAGAAAAAAAAAAACAAAATTATACATATTTTTTTGCCGTTTACATAGATAATACTAAGGAACCCGTCGTGCGCGTGTTCGACTCGCACTTAGCCAGTTTTAGCCACTGACTTTCTAAAGATAAGTTGTTTAAGGTGAAAGCTCCAACCAACCCGCGTTTAAATTTTCTTGCGTTTTTTGCAATTTGCAGGCCAGTGCTAGGTTGTGTGTTACGTAAAATATTATTCGCGGCTGTAAGACGTATCTAGTTACGGAATTATAATCATCAAAATCACTAATACAACCCTCCGAGTTCTTTATGAACTCGGCTCGGCGCAGGAACAAAAAAAAATGAACTTAGAGCGTTGTATTGTTGATTTTGTTGGTTATAATTATTAAGAAAAAATTGTTCTTTTAAATTTTGAAATTTTGTGGGCTGGTTGGAGCATTCCCCTTAAAACTTTTTTGTGGTGGTTTTCGAAGGCAGTTTTTTTACTTTTTTTAAACTTTTATTTTACCATATTTAGTTCAAATATTCAACCCAAATTCTTGTCAAATACGTTATCCATAATACCGGTAAAACATCATCCAAGTACACAATTAGAAATGCTCAGTCAACAAAAACTATTGAACGTTTGGTTCAATATTAATTGAAATGATACCAAATGACAGTTATATTTCATCGAACAAAAAAAGAATCATCAAAAACGGTTCACTCAGTCGTAATACTATAAGTACTTTCTGTAACACTATAATAATGATATTATCCTTAAAAAATTGTATCATGGACACACTATTAGAAAGAAACAGAATCTCTTGGTGTGTGCCTTTCATTCCTTTCAAGGTCACCGATTTGAGCTCGTTTTTCTAGTAAGGAGTACTCACTCCCTATATTTTCTATCTCCATGGTGTTGGTACAACATCGGTGTATATGTTATCTAGGCAAGTGGCACTGGTGGGGGTTATCCGAGTGGGCTCCAAAAATTTATTTTCAAGGTTGTATGACTGGAACAGGCTGATAATTTTAGTAGTTGACCCAGAATTTTCCAATAAATTAATGTTAAAGTCCCCACATACTATAATTGACTTATTTGAACTACATATTTTGTGCAATACTTCATCCATAACCTTTTCAAAACAGTCATACAACCCTGAAGGGGGTCTATACACACTTAATATGACAAACTGCTCCAATTCTATACAGGCTATTTCAATAGTCCGCTCAAGAGACAGGCTCACAATATCTTTGCGGTCTTTAAATTTGAGATTATTGTTTACTAAGATTAATGCACCGCCATGTATAGCATTCACTCTACTGAATGCACTACCAATACCATACGGTTGCGAAGGTATACACAGGGGGCGGTAGCGGAGCGGTTTCAGCGCAGCGGCGGCATCGTGTACAGGAGCCCTAAGTTGTTTCGATCATACATTTTAATTAAACGAGCTTCGAACAAAACTCTGGCACATTCAACCAAGTGTAGTAATATCTAAAATTCAGATCTAAATGCTGTATGAGTCCTGAAACGAGAGTAACCATTTTTGACGAGCCCTGAAATCGTAGTACCCCTAAATTTTGGGCAGCCATGTAATAAGTAAGTTAACTAATACAGACAGCGTGACCTTGACCTCCGAACTAGTGGCGTGTCACTTTGCCTATTTCTAAACATCTGCCTCACGGTTAATAACACGGAGTAGTGAGTAGTTAATAGTAGCAATTGTTTTATGAGTCACCACCAGAGGAGACACGCGACTTGCCATTGTCATGGATGGCTCACGCATGCTCAATTAATTTGTGAACTCTACTACTTCTGTTGGTCTTTGTGTTTGTTGACTATTACAGGACTACGACTTTTCTAGCCCTCGCGAACATTTCAAAATTTTTATTTTATTTTTTATTTATTTTATTTAGAAAACCAACGGCGATACATATAATGCATTACAGATAAACATAAAACAATTTAGTAAGGCTAATAATAGGTTTCCCTTTATAACTTAATAGTATTTACCATGCGAACGGACTTTATACAAAATATAAAGATAAAACAATGGTTTTAAACAGGAACGAAGGTTAGTTAAACTATGTATCTGTTATGAGAAAGAATGATAATATTAAAAAAAAAGAACTGAATTAAGCACGCACGTGCTTAATGACGAACAGAACGTAGTTGTTTACCACTTACTTGTTGTTATTAACAATTTTTTTTTAACCTGGGCTTTAAAACTATGTTTAGTGCAGTTAAATACATCAACTTGAGAGAAATTATTGTTGTAGGTTCGAGCAATACGAGTAAGTACACAATTACTAGCATAGTTAGTTGTATGTCGAGGTACATGCAGCATTGGCGTATGGCGAGTGCGTCGTAGGGGAGCATTAAATTTTACCTGTGATAACAAATCCGGACAGTCCAGCCTACCATTCAGTATGTCGTGAAGTAAACACATGTCCAACAGTACACGTCGTTCTTCAAGTGTCAACAATCCATGTGTCCGACAGCTATTTTCGTAGGACATTGGTGGCTTGCGGAGGCGATAGTTAAGGTGGTTTATGAATTTTTTTTGAACCCGTTCCAATTGATTTTTATATATAATATATTGAGGAGACCATATTGGACACGCGTATTCCAGCACGCTGCGCACATAAGCGAAATATACAGATTTAAGGGCTTCAATGTTTTTAAATACCTTGCAAGATCTAAGAACAAATCCCAAGTTAGTATAAGCTTTATTAGTAATATGGTCTATGTGATTTGCAAATGCCAATTTGTTATCAAACATGACTCCTAAGTCACGCACTATCTCGACTTTGTTAATAGTAATTCCATTAAATTGGTATGGGCACGTTATAGGGTTCTTCTTACGCGTGTAACTGATGCATTGACATTTAGTGACGTTTACGGTAATCTTATTTCTGTTGTAGTAATTATGTAAGTTGTTAAGGTCTTGTTGGAGAGCAGTACAGTCATCAAATGAAGTTATTTTGTAAAATATTTTTTTGTCGTCAGCGTACATTAAATGTTCAGAGTTTTTAAAAGAGTCGGTAATATCGAATAAATATGCATTATAGAAAAGAGGGCCCAAATGGGATCCTTGAGGAACACCGCTAGGTATTTCAATGAAGTTAGAACGATAACCACCCAATACTACAGCTTGTGACCTTTTGAATAAATATGATTTGACCCAACGTAGTAGATCGCCGCGTATACCCAATCTGTATAATTTGCTGAGCAGGATGCTGTGATCTACACGATCAAAGGCTTTTTCGAAATCTGTGTAGATCACATCAACCTGCCCGCCACCATCTGTGTTTTCTAGGACAAAGTTTGAGAAGCAAGCAAGATTAGATATAGTCGAACGATTTTTCAAGAAACCGTGTTGCTTATAAGAAATACCTTTGAGAATGCAAGGATATATAGCATTGTACACAAGCTTTTCAAACACTTTACCTAAAGTATTAAGTATAGAAATACCCCTGTAATTTTCTATTTTCATTCGTGAACCCTTCTTATGTATGGGAATTATAAATGCTTTCTTCCATTCATTTGGGAATGTACCTTCTCTTAGAGAGAGGTTAAAAATGAAGGTAATTGGATATGCTAGAGACTTTGCGCAGCTTTTCCAGAACAGTGGTGGTATTCCGTCACACCCTGGACCCTTATCCGTGCCTAAAGAAATTAGTGACCGCTGCACGGTTGATAGAGTAAATTGTAGGTCAGCTATGATATCGACACAAGCATCGTCAACTTCTGTGTCGCCTAAACTAGCGTGGTTATAGTCAGAAGGTTCACCAAAAACATCATGGAAGAATACATTGAATGCTTCGCAAATGTCTTTACCCTCTGTATAGTTTACGTTGTTGCGGGACAACATTTTCGGATAACTGGATCCTCCCCGCAAATTTTTTATGTAGCTCCAAAATTTTTTAGGATTTTGTTTCAAATTATTTTCGGTCTCAAGTAAGTATTGACTATAACAAAGTTTCTGAACATATCGCTGTCTATCCCGCAACAATGCAAACTCATCATAATCAAGCCGGTTACCAAAACGTTTCCAGCGAGAGTGTGCTTTACTTTTTTCTTTAATGATGTTTATAAGTGAGTAGCTGTACCAAATGGGATATCTACGAGAACCCACAGTTCGGCTAAGAGGAACGTGATCATTAATTCCCATTTGAATCGCTTCGTAAAACCTACGGACAGCGCAGTCCGTTGATTCTTTATCCAAAGTTGAGTGCCAGTCAATTTCAGCAAAGTAATTATTTAATGCGTTATAATCGGTTTTACGATAATTACGTTTCGGTGTGGATAGCTCACGAAATGGCGAAATTTCAAGGTCAGAGATTTGTGTAGCTAACACTGGATGATGATTGTCAACTTTCGTATATGGATTGATACATCCGCTTATATGTAACAGCAAGTTAGAAAACGCTAAATCAAGTGTATGACCTTTTTGATTACAAATAGTATTGTATTGCGTTAATCCTAAAAAACATAAATCATTCACCAACCTCATTGCTGCATTTTGTACTTCAACGGAACCTTGTTTAAGATTAAGCTGTTTATCAGTTTTATCACTAATCTAATAAACAATCCTGAAATATCTACAAATTCTTAGATTTTACAGCTTACATACTTTTGTATCATCATCTGCCTACCCTTATCCCATTTTAATTCGGGTCGGCGTAACATGTTTTCTTCTATCCTGTCAGACGACAAAGCATCATTGTCCTTTTACGTCCATATCATCCCTCACACAATCAATCCATCTTTTCTTTGGCCTTCCTCTCTCACTATCACTTACAGCTTACATACGTTAGTACCTATGTGTGAAATTAATCCATTATTATTGGGTTTAGTTTGGAGTTTCAAATATTGTAGAATGGCGAGGTTTTCCGTAACATCAAATAATCGCATCGCAATCAAAAGCGAAACTGAAAGACAGCGGTCACCATGGTGACCTTAGTTTGTTGTTTCCAGAAGAAACGGAGCTTAGTTCAGAAGCAGTAGAGCTCGAAAGAGCATGTCGAGAGAAAGTATAACTTTCAATCTTACCAATATCGCTTAAAAGCAAGGGGGCTTGCTTTGTTCAGAGTGTGGGTGCCCGATGTACTTTAATAAATAGGAGACAATTATTGCCAGTCAACTATTTGTTTTTAAAATATAAGTTTCTTGTAAGAACTGTGTGATGAGTTGTGAAAATGTCCAGAAGTGGCGGTGAGTGACTGATTATATCAATATCAACAACTGGATAGTCTCGCAATTTTTTGACCAAAACGTAAACCTAAACATCTAAACAGTATGTACATTCTGTTTTTAATATTTTAAGATATGAGGCTTTTCTCCGTATCTTTCCTGGTGTTCATTTCGAGCGCCACCACGAATCAACCATCGGAGTGCACGTAAAATTCATCTCTCTACCTAATTTAAGGCCGTCCATCCTCAGGCAACCATTGCGTTGCGACTTATGATTACTAGGCAAAACACCCGTATTTTTCGAGCGCCAACACAGAACTGGCCGTCGCAGAGCGTGTTCAGTTCGTCTGGCAACCGCATTTTGGGTCGTTCATTCTCAGGCCCCCGATGCATACATGCGGATAACTTATTTATTATTAAATCCTAATACGTGTTATGTTGATTTAGGTGGCACCCTCAGGGTATACGGCTCAATACTCCGGCCCGACGTGTCATACGTCACGTTACTGTTGTCAGTGAACGACTCGGCTGCCACGGTCCTGCGGGAGACGCTCGACAAGTACGGCATGTCGTATCAAGATCCGAGCCAGTTTTGTATAGTGCAGGTAAGAATATTATTGATTATCAAGCAAGCAATTATTTTAATTAAACCACTTACTTTACAGTTTTAGAGAGTAGATTGTTGAAAAATATGCTGCATGAGAAGCGCGTGGAACTTGAGGTGTCTTCGACTCGCACCCGGTTTTAATTCAACGGCGAGCTTCCGCATGCTCCCAACAACTATAGCGTTAATGTAGAACCGTCTGGTATACACGATTCGCAACTATCTTAGCTATCCGATCTGCTGTCAAAACTGCTCATATTTTACTCTTCACTTCAGTAACTGTAGGCAATGACATCTTAACACACTGGGGACTAAAATGATGCCAAATTTATTCAGAAATCATCAGAACACTACGTGAAACAAACCCTTAAAGATTAACCTTCGTATAAATGACATAAACAATTATGGGAATGGATGTCGTGACTGAAAACAGGCCGTTACTCCGCAGTGGGACGCAAAATTTATGATTGCTACTACACTGTGTAGTTATAAATTCCTCGGCATAAATATTACTTCCGCCAAATTCCATCAATATTGATTTGGGTATGTCTTATAGACATGTTTCATAGAATGATAGAACTACCTCAATCAATCAAACAGAACTAATTCCAAACTTTATTCGAATAGAAAAGACATGTTACTAAAGTTATTGTTTGGTTTTAGGAGGATAAAACTGACAATTCGGAATACATCTTAGAGGACGACGAATGCCCGCTCGCCTTGATGAATATGACAAGAAGTAAGTAACGCATGCTTTTCAATGAATTCAGTATCTTATTGTTATTTACTTTTAGTTGTTTTTCGAATGACCATTCAAGATCAAAAAGTTCCTAAAGTTAGTACATAAGGAAATATTTGTGCACTTAACGCATCGAATACTAGCAATTCCCCGTGGTTTCAATCCCGCTCTTCGGCCTCTATTCGTCGTAGTGTGATATTATATACCTTGATACATGTACTATTCAACACAAAAATATTTACCAGTTATTCCTGATTAGCGCGTTCAACCAAACAAAAAAAAATTCTTCAGATTTATAATTTAGCTTATCATCAATATTTTAATTGATTTAGATTTACACAAAAGCGGCTTTATATTGATCCAAATATTCTTGTTTCCATCGCGTTTGTGTTCAGGAATTTTGGATAATTATATTTAACTTTGTTAAAGGTCGTCCAATGGCCGTCTTTCAGCCATAATTCATTTAAATTTTAGGTTGGAACGTTAATAAGGTTCTATTGTCAAAGATTAAAACCTTTTTGTGGGGTGAACATTTAAAAGTGAGTGTTAAACTAGTTGTGTAATGTTGTTGTTTTTTTTTATACCGCCACAAACTTTTATTGTGCCAATTTCATTAATCTCCGTCTGAATCATCATCTTTCTGTCCTTATCCCATTTTACTTGGGGTCGGAGCAACACGTTTTTTCTTCCATTCTCCTTTATCAGACGTCACAGTGTCGTTTAATACTTTTTCATTCATATCATTCCTTAGACAATCCATCCATCTTTTCTTTTAGGAGGTATAAAGTTTTCGCTTGATGTTATATTATAATAATTTTCATACAAATAAGCTAACCTTCAAAAACACCACAAAAAAGAGTAAAATAACTTAGCTTTCGGAAGTCGGTGGCTTTGTTTTTTTAATTCAATCAAAGAGGTTCCCAACCTCATCCTTATTTGTAGTCGGTTAAAAATAGAATGCTATTTACAATGATTGAATTTCAAATGCATTCGATCATTATGAAAATTATTTTCTATTAGTTTAGTGCAAGTTCGTGTATAAGTACTACCGTTTGCAAACTATGCTGTCGCGTGCTAGATTAAAGATACATTTTGCCAAGAACGATGACAGCGTTCACTACCGATTAGGTGAAATTGCCTTTTTACAAGCTGAGAAAATTTGATTAATGGGGTTTAGTGGCTGGCTGGTTCTTACGGCTCGTTGCCTCTGTCGCATAATGTAGTAGGGTTAGTGCACTGGCGCGGACTTACTAGCTTAAACTTACTGGCTCGGTTACTTGCCGATACACTAACGGAGCTAGACCATCGTCGTTAGAATTTACGACATGAAGTAAAAAGTAAGGAGTTGAGGATACAATAAATCAATCAACTCTGTCTTCCGCAATTAGAGGACTAACTAAGGTAGCTAATTTTCACCCGTCGGTTCATCGTCGTGCTGACCGATAATATTCTATGGAAACGTATTACTGCAAAAAACTATACTATCTTGTGTCCTAACCTAGGTTACGGTCTACCATTTTTCTTAGATCCCTTTTATATACGTTAAGCGGGTAAAGCGAGAAAATTTAAACATACAGACAGAGCTACATATTTTTAAACCGTTGGTTGTTAGAAAAATATCTGTATATTAATGTGCCTTTATAATAAGTAGTCTTCCATTTTCTAAATGATAAAGAAGACTTCGCTACGTAAGCTACACTACACTCCCAAGAAGTGTTAGCAAGCTAGAAACTTGGAGCAGCGTTGTTTAGTTTTCGTGTAAAGTGAAAATGAGATGACAGCGCATGAGCCACTTGACCCACATGCTGGTCGAGTACAGACACACTATACGAATACGAATATTCTAGAAAAATACAATGTTCTGTGGAACTAGTCGCTCGGTTTGTTTATATCTGATATTGGTTAGAATTGTGCCGTATATCTCGGCTCTTTGTTTAAACTGTCTCGTGAGAGAATGTGTGTTCCACCTACAAAGTAAATAGAACAGGAGCTGCCTGTGAATTGCGAAGTAGGAATAAGAGTCCACCTGTATTTTTACCTATAGTAGGGTCGTCAGCCGTCCAGTCTTATCCAGATTTTTCCTGCCGATTTTATCCGGACGAGAGTTAACCTGTACTGTCCAGCTGGGCGCTGGGCCTCATAAAACTACTTCAAAGAAAAAAAAACAATGTTGTCCGGACTTTTTGTTGCAAACCTCCAACTTTTTCTTGCAGCGGTCGGCAACCCTCGACCCTCAAGCTACCTCCTTGCGGCCGGTTATTGTTTGGCGAACTGAAGATTTTATTTTCGAAATAAGAGGTTAATCTTCTTTATAGTACCTAAAGAAATTCAAATGGAATATCTTTCCGTTTTTAGAACAAAAAATTGCGACCGTAACATGATTTGGCCATATTGTAGCCTTTGCCTACCCAAATGTTGCCGACCGCTGTTCTAGCCCTTAAATAAGGTTAGGTAGTTCTGTATTATAACAAATCGTATTACATGAAATAGTATTATCATACTCCGTAAAGCCGCGTGTTGAAGACAAATATTGTTTCGTTCATGAATAGATAGTATACCACAAGACCCAGTTCTAAGTAATCCTAAGATAACGGAGATATTTACTAGGGTTAGGTAAACCTGAAACTGAAATTAACATCGCCTCCACTATTCGTTTCTTTGTTACATAAAGAACTAGCGGCCCGGTATGTGCTTCACTACATGCGTATGCATGTATTGAAACACATACATACATAAATAAATGTGATAAATGAAGAACTGCTCGACCGATTTTGTGCTAAATACTCCGAACAAAGCCTAAACCTAAACATTTGGTTTGGATAGATGAGCCTCTTTTTGAGCCTGTAGACAATCTCATTTATGAAGGTAATATTCGATAGGAACACGTTTCTGTTTTATGGTACGTGTAATCTATATTCGAACTTTGAAGGAGTTCGGATATCGAGGGCATTTGGGATGTTGGCCATCGTAATCGCGGAAAAAAGGACGCGGTAAGATTATCTGTAGTGCTTGAAGATGGCCTTACCCACTACCTGAACCAATAAAAATATTTTTTGCTATATTTTTTGTTAGGTTCAGGTTTACCTTTTCTAGAAAAGTAACTAATACGATATTGATTAGATTCTAAATAGTAGAGATGCAATGAAATCTGCCTGGCATGCGGATGACGTAATTTTTCGTCTCTTGACTCGCTTGGATTGGAATTACAAATATATCGACACTCAAAAATAGCCTAAACTGGGTTTCAGAAACATTGCTGTGATTCGCAAAGAATACTCTAGTTGATTTCTAATCATTGTAACATGAATATACAACTATTTTAAAGAAACAACAAAATAATCAAAGTTGGCATACCATGTTAACCACCTAGAGTCTAATAATATTATTATTAAAAGTTCAGCATCATAAAAACAACATGTAACAAACGTATGTGCATATTATACGACGTACTTGCTGGAGGCAAACACGGTTTATTTGCTTTTTCTTCCTAAAATGGGTCATATTTGATTTACGCTAAAAAAATAAAGCCAAACAGTTTTGTCGAAGGTACAAAGTTACATTTCAGCTGAAAACTTTTTCGTTCACAAATACCAGGGGACAGAACAAAAAGAATAACTTAATAAAAATTGTTTCCTCGGGATCCAATCTCGTCGTTGTCACTGACGACATTTCAATCGTCGTACGTGTCCGCCACGATAAAATGGTTAACTGTAGCTGAATAGAATCAGAGCAAGCGCGCTCAGTTTTCGTTCTAAGAGCAACTTGTGCATACAAATCTTGTATTTACTTTAGCAGTTCCACATAGTCGTATTATATGAATTTGGATATGATAGACTGGGATTTTGCGTGCTTTGTAATAATGCTCTAACTAAAGTTAACAGTAAATTGAAATGACTGTGTTTTAGGTTATGAGTGCTTTGTGATGGTCATGCACTTAAACTTTTGTATGCAATTTTTATGTTACTATTTTATTTAATTCTCCAATATATCTATGAATTTATTGCCGTCAATCAAATGTATCAACAGTTTTATAAAATAAAACGCGCTAGCGGTTTAAATACAATGAAAATATATGAGTCAGAGCAATAATTAGAGTTGGTTCATAATCTTAAAAGGTTTCACCCCTTTCAAAGATTAACTTCAAAGTCGACCTAAAATTACACACATAGGGCCTTAATTAGCTTTCAAGATTAGTAATTATTTCGCAAAAGGTAACGTAGAGGTAAAGTTAAGCTGGGGTAGACAGTTGGGTGCTCACAACCGCAACTTTATATCTTCATCAGCCATTCTCGTTGGTTAACTGACGTAAGAACAGTACTTACTGGAATAAATTCAAGTCTGGTAAAGTTGTAAGTTTTTCATTCTTTTTGAAAAAAGAAAAAAAAAGTATTTATCGATTAAAAACTACAGAATAATTTATTTGTCATAATCATTATCTTCTTCCAAACATGACGTCATGTTTTACTTCACAATAATTTATTTTGTTCAAAGAAAAAGCTTATTTTATAAAAATAATGTACTAACTCAATACTAGTTCCTAACAGACCTACGTTAAGCAATTTGCGATTCCAGTTAAAACATTATGTTCAAGGTTTGCGCGCGTGTGTATACCTCTTGTGGTTATTTCTCTTTGGAACGCCAAACGTTGTGATCTGTATGGTAATATTTTTTCATTTCATGTAAATCATCAGGCTAGTCTGCCTTTGAACGGACTATATTATCTCCCAGCCTCGTAATGCGGATAACGCTGTTGATGCGGACAATTCATGTTTCATTTCAGGATATTATCGCATGTTTTAAAAGCTTTTCTAATTAAAATCGTGGGATTTGTTGTACCAATTATACCAATAAGTAGCAACACCTACTGAAACACAATCTGTGGTAGAGTAGCCAAACAGTCGTACATTCGATCTAACTGGGAGAGCAAAGTTAGTTCATTACTTAGTGAACTTTTGTCTCTCGGCAAATATCGAAATTGAATCGTGTCCGATGTTCGAATTCGGGATGGAATTTGTCCCTTGTGTTGATTCGGGTTATACTATTGCTCTATCGGTCATACTTGATCCTAGTTTAGCCAAAACTGATGCATTGCGGCAGAATTAATACATAATATTACAAGGAATTGGTTCCTGTTGATATGATGGGTTTTACGTATTTGGTCAAGTATAAAAAAATCTTACATCTAGGCAACGCCGCCGCCAGTTCCCTGGAACTTGTCGGTGCTTTGTACTTACTAGTTATGTTAGCTTATGTTAGTGTTCCAGTGGTTTCACTCCCGCTGCTCTGCTCCTATTGCTCGAAGCGTGATATAATATAGCCGTCCTCGATAAATTGATATAATATTTTTCAATCCGAACTAGTGGTTCTTGAGATTCAACCAAACAAACTCTTCAACTGTTGTTAATTTTAATAAAAAAACATACTAGCATAATGTTGAAACTCAAAGAAAGAAAACTTGTAGACGTTGAGAGAACATTCCGAATAGGTCATTTAAACTTTTATTAGGTGAAGGTCAAGTACATATTAAGTCCCTAAATATATTCATAATTCACTGGAGAAAAGTAACAGATGGTGTGTACAATTGTACATGTGTACCAATAAAGTAACAATGTGATTAGTAGAGATTATTCAAATATGTAATACATATTTTAATTAAAACATAAAAGAAAATTATAGTGTCTTTGGAGTTTTAATTCTTTTTTTTTATATTTCGTACTTAGAACACGTATACGACGACCACTGGAATAGAATATTGAGCTACCAGTCTCCAAAAAAATATTTGAGGTTCGACGCATTTTTTTTTCGACTCCATTTTGTTATTAGACTGCAATTGGTGACTATCGCAAAAACGTGCCAGTGTTATTTAGTAACAGATAGCTTATAGTTAATTTTGCATAAACAAGGTCTGAGGGCAGGACTACCGGTTTTCTCCGATGAATTAGTAACAATCCATGTCTAGTTGCCGATTCATGAAATAAGATACTCAAGGATATTACGTGACAATAAGGATTCATAATAGGAATCGTCTTTGGTTGTACGTCTATTTATGTGTTTGAGGACGAAGTCTTCCTTCATACAAATCAAAGTTTGCTGAAGTCTAAAGCTGGACGCAAACTCTCCAAATTGCATTAGAAGTTAAAACATTGCTCTAGCCGCTAGGTCCCCTGCAAATACTGGAAATCTATCCATAAACTTGGACACCAATCTCGTTTCCTAACGCATAGCTAACCCGCGGGTTTTGGAAGCTCAGCCCAGTGTGTTAAATCCAACTGCGTGGTTTTTGTTTCAGCATCTAGAGCAGTCTTGGATAGATATTACAAACTGCGTAACTCACCCCATGGCAGTCTACTGCTGCATATAGGCCTCTCACAGGCTGCGCCACATCACCCTTTCCTCTGCCTTTTGCATCCAGTCTGTCCAACCCACCTTAAAGTCGTCGGTCTATCTAGCTCTGCGGGGCGCTAAAAATTAGCGAATTACAGAAAACATAATCAAAAGTAAAAAAATAAAATCCATCTTGATGATTCCATCTTTAACGAACTTTGACAAAAGTGTTGGCGTACAATGATCGAATATAGAACATTTGATGGACATATAAAACGGAATCGAATCTCCAACGGGAAATGAGTGAGTAGGCCGTAACGAATTGTCCGATAACGCTTTTTCATCTGTATCCCGACCTACAAAATCTTTGGTCCAACTGAAGTTGAGGGTAGTAGGTTGGTTCTACGTATATTTATGTATAGAAATGGAGGTCGGTTCCTGAAGGGAACATAACTAAATTTAATTATTTCGGGTAAGAGGCTTTTGCTAAAGACCTCACTTCAAAACTTTATAAAACATTTTTCTCTAAGATCCTCCGGGACTTTAACTTTTCATAATTTTGTTACAATAGTGTTAAATACTACGTTAAATTAAAAAAAAAAAAACAAAGACGGCGATGGAAATGATTTTGGAGTTAAATCTTAATACACACCTACATCTACACAATTACACACATAAAAAAAAGTTTGTGATCACTACCATAAACAGATTTTTTTTTAAATATCAGTTTATGATGGTTTTATAAGTGTGTAGGGTTTTTAAATAGGAAATCGGTCTGTTCAGTCAGTCAGTCAGTTCTATCAATGATTTCGTACGCGGAACGATGACTTATCTACAGTCAGGCGTGCAGTGGACCTGAGCCTCAAATGATTTGGGTTGTCGTAGACCTTAAAATAAATTCTGACTGCGTTCAAGAGCGTCCTTACTTAATAATAAAACGAATGCACCACATCTTAAGAAGTTTCTTCGTGCAAGTATATTAAGTTGTTGGTGGTTGAAGTAAGTCGGCGTGTCCACTATTTCCGCGAGTAGGTTCCTCTTGGGTCGGACAATGCTCGCCGCGACTCACAATGGGAATACATGAGAGGGAGCGTGCGGGCGCAGGACGCGGCAGTCGCCTCGCAGACGCCGCGCCACGCGCCTCACTTACCGCGCGCCTCGACATGGATTGGGGCCTCCGCCGTAAGTTCGCACGAAAAAACTTTTTGTTCAAAATTTGCAATGTGATCGCCGGCTAGGCCCACCGCGGCCACCGCCAGCGCCGCAGCCGCGATCGAAGCAGATAGTAAACAAACGCATGTGGCCGACAGAGTAGTCTGACCGGTGTGCCCACAGATGCCGGTCGACCGGCCGCCGGTGCCGGTATTTTTAACTCGTTTCGCGGTTCGATGTCCGTTCCTTCGTGGAATCGATATGCATAATACCGTCCTTGAAAGTCTTAACTTTTGCAAGAGTTAAATAGAGTTATAGTTTCTCAAGAACCCAACAATCGATGTCTTACATATATTCCGGTGCACGACTGTAAGTTGCAAACTTGTTTTGTCATTATGTATTAGTACTCGCAAAGTTTCCGCATGATGCGGAAGTTCCAAACTTTCTAAACGATAATGTGTCGTCACCGATCAAAGCTTGCTAGTGTTCCTTTTGTCTTGGCTTAAACCAGTTTTATTTCGTGGAGAATGTCGCGATAAAGAGCACTGAACACTTTTTATAGTCTGGCCATAAAGTGGTGTCTTTCTTTCTGCCAGTTACAATTTGACCTTTAGCATTGTTTGTTATTGAGAGTGATCCCTAAGACGAGTTGTAAGTGAAGATAAACGATTGTGTGTATGTGCCGAGAGAAATGGCTGACTTATGATGCTGGAGTATCTTGCTTTATTTTATGGCACATAAGAAAGAAATACTTGGCTTCTGGAGCCAGTAGTTCTAGAGCCTCTATTTCCAGAGCTGCAATAAAATAAGAATGATAACAGTAATTACCTAGTAGGTATGGCTAAATAGCAGTTACTCCACATAGTGAATTGAGCAAAATCTGCGCCTGTTGGGAATGGAAGATTGCAAGCGTAGCCTCTTCTTGATGCTGATATTAAATTAGGTGACATACTTTGCCTTGTTACAAGTTTGCCGCGGATCAGTATTGAATTCATCCAGTATTAACCTGATTATTGACAAATTTGTAAATATACACCACCTTATTTTAGATGTATTGACCATAAAAGCTTCAAATTCGTTCACCGTGAAAACGTGATTGAAGTACGAATAAACTTATTGTATATATTTTGTGTTGTACATGTTTTTCACGGGGTTTTCAGTTATTTTTCCCTTTCAAATAATATTTTATATGCGTGTGTGTAATACTGGCCATATTTAATCTGTTTTTTTTTTTCGTGTAATATCAAACAATAACGGTATGCACTGCAGTATAAACGCAAAACTAGAGAAAGTTTGTGCCAAAACCCAAAATATAAAAATATGTAGAACGAAAAACACTCCAAAAAGGTATATGAAAAACAAATTGTCTTGTATGATATCATTTTCATACTTGCGCCTATTATTTAACCAGATCAGGTTTTCTGCTCGATGGAATAGAATACAAAGCGCATTAGAGTATTATCACTACCTTTGGCGTATCATGGTGAAGTGGGTCACGAATAATGGCGTCCAATATCTTCGTGCAGAACCTATTACTGGGTGTGACACTGTGTAACACATAACACTTTGTTTTTTACTTTATTTGCGACATCAAGTAGTAAATGTCAAGGTAAGAGGCACTTATCCTACACCTGCTCTATTAACCCAATAGAAACTGTGTGGAAGACGAATAGCTTGTGTATTTAGCTCGGGAACAAACTGGCGGGTAATGTATTTGTTGACCCTTCGCGCCCGCGCGTGCATGCATACTTATACGTTGGCTATATCCTGCCATAAAATACCATGCACATGTACTCGTTCAATTGTACAGTCCTCTACTTCGTTGTTAACTTAATGTTAGACTGCGCAACTTAACTGTCGTCATTCTTCTGTTTCTTTATTGTTGATTTAATCAGCTAACAAAATAATGTCAGCGCTGATATCTTTTTAATTTACCGCGTGAACTCTTGTAACTGAACAATGACAAAGTATAAATACTTTTGCTTATCTTTAAAGTTCCTTGTAAAGTTTTAATTTAACAAGACTTTATCGGTGACCCCAGTATTTTTCATAGATTTGGTTTCCTGACAATCCATCTTTACTTCGTTAAGGTATTACGCTTTAGCGCGTTGATTAGTACGGAATTGACGTTGAAACCGAAAATAGAGATGCCCGAAAGTATTATTAGACTTACTGAAGTTTAGGCCTGTAAGGACGTTGATTGACGTGGCAGGAAACTAGCTACTAATACCCACAGCCCAGACTAATTAGGATGCCGTATTTAAAGCCAAGTCTGTTTACGAACTTCTTGTATTGCAACTTGCGGGCGTTGCGATTGTGTTTCGTCAGTAATGTATTCGTACAAAAATGCATTTAAAAATAAAAAGGTCAAGTGGTTTTGTTCATGTCTTCAAGTGAAAAGAAACTATGCGATATTATTCAGTGATATTTACTTACTAAAGTTTTGCTAGTTGTGGGTCAATCCTTTAGATTTATATGAATAGTTATCAAAGGTCTCTAAGAAGTGTGTGAAACGACTAAAACTGTTGTAAGTATAGCTTTTATCTCAAAGAGAGCTTCGCCGGCTAGACTGTTCCCTCGGGGGTTTACCCAGGCCATTTTGATCTTCTCACAAGTGCCTATACGAATTGGTCCCATAATAATATTTGAAATTCAAAACAATATACAGGTTGATATTTTAACAAGCCTAAGTACAAGGAGTAAATCGTCTATGAAAACTGTGAAAGATTTTTCGTCTATGAAACGTATTCAAACATATTTTTTGAAATATTGTACTTTCGCTTCATAATTCAAAGATCTGCAAAGCATCAACGTTTACTTTATTAGAGAAAATGAGCAAAAGTTATAATAAAGATCACACATCACGCTGTAATCGTAACTTCGATTGAGCAAGAACTTTCAAGAATATATTCAATATTTAAGCCGCAAGCTTGTCGAGTATTATTTGCAATTCGGTGATCTCAGCAAAGTATTCTGAAGTTTAGAAGTGAGAAGCTAAGCTACTAATTATAAATCCAAACTCGTTGTCAATTTCTTTCTCGCAAGTCTGTCGTGTACTTTCATGCATAATGAAGTCGACAGGCCTACGACCGCTGAAGTTTTTCATTTTCAAATATCGCTTTTCATCGCTTGAATAATTATTGTGTCAGGAACATAATTACAGGGCCTCACAACATCATACCGTTCGCGTATATTTCTAAGAGCGCTTCACGACTTTCTACATGTACCAAAAGTAATTTCTTTCGTTTATTTGTCCCGTCACACCATTTTCTTTCGTAGAATGATAAGATTGACGAGGGCTCTTTAGTATCGCGACGACACTATAAACTTCGTGATTGGAATTGTTTTATTCATTTAAAAAACCAAAATTTTCATAGATAACCAAGATTTCCGAAAAAAAAAATATCCTTGGTAGTACCAACTATTTTATTATACCTAAGAAGTTGTTGCTGTACTACATATAGAATTATAAATAAGAGAAAAGTGTGCCTACAGTTTTCCGTTGACGGTATGAAGTCCGTTGGGATAGAGAGTGCGCGTTTTCACATATTCCAAAGATATACGCATGCATTACGCATGTGTCTAAGTGTCGACCCTATATAAAAAGTTATGTGTATTGGTACGCATATAAGGTGGAAATTAACCACATAAGACATTGGTTTCCTAGCTAAGTTTGAACCGTGACAATAGATGCGGGCGGGAAGTCTGTCTTGATCGCACGAGACAAATATGACAGCATTATCATATATGTATGAAGGTGTAGACTGCTCTTATTATCCAGCCTTATTACATTATCTGTTAGTGGTTCACTATATAATGGCACCCACGGGACTTTGGCTGAGCCTATTGTGAAGGAAGAAGCGAGTGACTTAAGATCTTAATACAGTTCCGCAAATACTGAAAAGACTATATTTTATACCTTTTTGATGTTCCCCGGATGTTAAACAACCTATGAACAACTACACCACAAATCTACCCTCAATCGATACTTGGATTCGATAAGCATTGACGATGCTATCTATCTTCACGATATGCTGGTGTTACCTTGACATTCTTTCAGTGCTTGATATTTTTGTTCACTCCTTGGTTTATTAAATGAATTTTATAAATCTAAGCGCGTTCCTGACAATTCAAACGTATTAAAAAGATGTTTTGTCAAAATCGATTTATTAATCTTACCTTATCTATTGATTTATTGAGTTGAAAAGGCGCGTAGAATGATGACGAAATAATAATGCTAAAACTGTCATAAAAAGGGACGTGGTCCGTTTCAGGTGTGCTAAGAGCATCGCGGCTCGTTATTCATACAAAGTACCTCTCAACAACAATCCTCCATTCAAATTTTAATTTCACGACATTCGCTTCAAAGGAAAACAGCCTTTGATGATCTGGAAAATCAAAGGTTTACAGTCACTGTTGCAATTCAAATTTATGAAAATGTTTCAGCTAGCCTGCTTTCATACTTTCATGAATTTTGTATTGAATCGAATAAACTTTATCTTTAAATGATTTGAAAACGTAAATTTATTTGCAATTTAACTACTGAAATGCCTTTTTAGAAAATATGTATTTAACATTTGTTATGTTGGAAGTTTAAGGTAGTGATATTATTTTAAAGTAATTGGGAACGAGGTTACTGTGTGGAGTGACCGCTACAAAAAGATTCTTGATAGAAACACCTGCGAATTGAATCCAATACCTTCACCTCAGCAGTCGCTCAGCTTCTTATTTTATATGAAGGCATTATTTGCGAGCGGCTTTGCTCGGTCTTTTAACCCCCGACCCCATGTCACTCAGGACCAATGCAGCTTGAGCTTGCTAGTGATGAAAGAATTTTAGTGATTACCTCCAACACACATACAAATATATTTTCCTCTATTGATAAGAAGATCGAGCCTTTCACTTGGATGTAACTCGATATTCTTTTCTACCGCCTTGCAGAATATAAGCAGAAAGATAACAGTAGCAGTTAGTTTTCAAAGTAACAAGGAATAAAATACTCGTCCGTATCTACGTGGAAGCGTATAATTTTTAAGAGTGCTAATTATGCAGTTCAGATTCGCTACTTCCGCTGAATAAATCTTTTGTTTTCACTGCATCAAAACTAGGACAAGGCCTATTGCCTGAAAGTTTCATTGTTGTCTTAAGAAAATTGAAGCATTTTGGCCAACTTTTCCTGATAGAATGGCCATTACATGACTTTATTGTCTGAAACTAGTTGAAGAGCTACTGAAAAATGTAAGTTGTTATTTAAGGGCTGCCCAAGTGGAAAATTGTGCGATTCACTCGTTGATTTAGTGGTCGCAAGTACGAACGCTGAGCATGAGGTTCTAGGGTCGATTCCGAGGTCGGGGAGTGTGTGTGATTTTCAATTATGGGTTTTGTAGTAGCAGCCATGAAGTCAGGATTTGTGCCTGGTTGATGACAATAGCCTCGCCCACTATTACATGGAACTTAAACATAACTGACGAAATGTGGGTATACTCCTCTGCCTGACCCTGAAATAGCTCAGGCGCAAAATGTCTCTTTCGCAAAATGTCCCCTGGTCGCAAAACGTCTCTTTCGCATAATGTCTCTTTCGTAAAATGTCTCTTTCGCAGAATGTCTCTTTCGCAGAATGTCTCTTTCGCAAAATGTCGCGCTAGGGACTTAATAATAAAATTTCGATTTTCAAAACAAAAAATAATTTATTAAAATTATAGTGCAATTATGATGTTATAATTTTGGTACTTTTTACTTAAGTATGTATTCCATGGGCACGCTGCAATCGCGGCGGTAAGACCCCTCTTTGAGGAGTGGCTGGAGAGACGTCATGGCGTCCTTACCTACCGCATGACGCAGGTCCTCACCGGACACGGTAGTTTCGGGAGGTACCTGTGTCGGATAGGGAGGGAAGATACGCCTGGGTATCTTCCCTCAGCCTCATCTCTTCATCGCCTGGATACAGTGGTGACACTGTGAAGATCGCTCGGGAGACCTCTCGCGCCCGGCATTGGTAGAGGTCATGCTGCGGGGCGAGACGGAGTGGGAAGCGGTCGCCTCTGTGTAGCAGTAATGCTCGTGAAGTAGGAGGCGGGCCGCGAGAGGGAGAGGACAGCGTCCTAACTTCACCCCACCCGCGGTGGTGGACGCCAACGGCGTCGGACGTCGCAAGACGATCTCCGGCCACCGTAGGCGCGGGCATTCCTTCCTCCGAGCACGTTTGCTCTTGCGAATCTCCACTCTACCCAGCCGATTAAGGCAAGAAAGAGGTAGGAGGTCTGTTCCTCGGCAGTGTTCACTCTGACCGGCCAATAAAGGCAAGCCAGATTTGAGGAACGAGATACCTCCCGGGAGATCAAGTCCGTGTGGGTCGCAACTGATTATTACTAATAGTAACTCAACATTAACTAAGTATTGCAAATGAAAAAAAAATTATACCATTTTTAAAATGATTAAAAAATATATATTTAATATTAAAATGTCAACTAAATAAATTTTGGCATTATAATTTACTTGAGTTATTATCAAGTATTGCATAAAAAAAAAACTTTTTTATAAATGATTAACATGACATTATTGATTAAATATAAATATATGACATATCTTATACTTAAGTAAAAAGTACCAAAATTTTAGCATCATAATTGCACTATAATTTTAATAAATTATTTTTTGTTTTGAAATTCGAAATTTTATTATTAAGTCCCTAGCGCGACATTTTGCAAAAGAGACATTCTGCGAAAGAGGCATTCTGCGAAAGAGACATTTTACGAAAGAGACATTATGCGAAAGAGACGTTTTGCGACCAGGGGACATTTTGCGAAAGAGACATTTTGCGCCTGAGCCCCTGAAATGTTATATTTCTGATAGCTTAACTACGTTATTTACGGTATCGGTAAACACCTATTTGAGCTGAAATTGTCGTCCAGGGTTATTTATTGTAGCGAGATGTTCAAAAGGGAGACGTGTATTTTGCTACATAATTGTACAACTCTCCTTAGATGTATTGTTGTCCCGGTATTGTCGGTCCTGGGTACATATGAGCACATGTCCGCCCTGCCCCTGCCATACATTCATTGTTATGTTTACGCAAGGTCCGACACCGCGACATTGCGTGCCAGCGACATCGGTCGTCGGCAGCATATATGTCATATATTGCTGCACCCACCTTCCGTTGATGTTATCGTAACATTTGTAATACGTTGAAATAAGAACATATTGTATTATTCAGATCTAAATTACGCAAATTTTTCCATGCATATAATGTTGTATTTGCATGCAATAACTCTCTGTTCGCAGATTTTTTCTAATGTTTATTCAATCAGATGAAATCTATATAGTCAAATTGAAATCCACCCACATCAAATTCTTGGCCACTAACTTGATTCTCAGCTTTCTGAAACCAATCTTTAGGTCATCAGTCATTTAGCTGTATGTGTGATGTCAAATGGAGCCACAAACGTTAAACTTACAGATATGCGACTTCCACTCTTAAGACTCGTCTGTACCAAAGGAACTTCCAGCATAAGTCGTACTATTGACTGGGCGGCCTTGAATTTGTGGACCAACTTAATAGCTAGTATCCACATTTCAGCACCGTATGTCTTTCGCGTTAGTGTTCAAGCATTGTGTCTATTCCGTTATAACATACTGTGCAGAAATATGATACGTGTGTGAAAATGTGATACAACCCCCAATACTGCCTGTATGTATCACAAAGAAATTGCTTTGAAAGCTTATTACCGTCCCGAATAAAGCAAATCGCAAAATGTTGCTCAAAATAAAGTGTAATTTGAGAGTCATTTGCGCCAATGAAAGGAAAAGGGTGTGGAATGGATTATGCTATACACGTGTATATTCGTGACCTTTTAGAAAATGAGGTTTTCTCCTATATGAACCCGACGGTCCCATATCATTTAGTGTGTAATGTTGAGTGGCGTTTCGTCGGAGCGATCGCTATCGGTACTAACTACAGTAGCAAGCTAAGTACTTTTAAATCTGTATTGAACCCACATCTGGATATAATACCGAGCGTACATCAGACATCTCTAAACGGAAATGCCCATTGTTGTGGCTCCGATAAATACAACTTAGACGTCAGCACAATGGATGAACTGATTCAACTGTAACTGATCCAGTATCAATTCAATCAATACGTAACTGAAACAGAATTAAACTGAAAACAGCATTTCATGTCGTACTAAATGTCAGCGCACTAAACGTTTTAATTATTCAATCTGACACGTGAAGCAAAAGGGATTCGATCGTATCGGACTAAGTTATGTCGATTTGTTGACTATTATTATTTGTGAACTAGCAACAGGTGAAGTGATTATACAAATTCACGCAGGCACGCAACATACAGGCTTCGCTACAGTGGGACGACGACCCGCCAAGCCGCAGAGTAGACGGTTGCTGCCGCGGCCCGCGCCCAATAGTAACTTCCATATCCTGTCGCTTCTGAGGCTCACCTTCGTCATCGTGTGCCATCTCTTGTTAATTAGTTTTGGGGAAAATGGGTCATCTGTCAATCACTCACCATATCTCGCCATTCCGTACTAACGGTTTTGGCAAATTGCATTATAGTTTGCTAAGTATGCGTTCTTAGTAAGTTATTGGAAAGTACTCAAATGGACGCCGTGATTATCGTGACAAGATTCTCGATTTTGACCACAACAACTTGAATCATAATTTTATACTAGCTTTATTTTCCGCGTATTGTTTCAGGAGCTTTAAAGATTTCTTCGAATTTAATTTTGTTGGGCTCATCCCGCTGATCGGAGTCATCGATTAATTAATTACATATCTGTTATTACAATATCGACATCACGACATGTGCGATGGGCTAGTAGACATCAAACCAGTTTATGTACAATACCTTGCATATAATTTTACCATATGTAATGTATTATTCCGTGTATTCGTGTATCGTCTAGTGGTCACTAAAACTAGACAAAACCAATAAAGTAGTCCTTAACCTGTATTGCATTAAGTGGCGGGCGGCTGGCACCGGTGCCGCGGTGGTGGTACGTCGTGTGTGACGTAGTGGTGGTGTGGCACTCAGTCCAGTTACAATTAGACCGTCGGTCGGTTTGAACTTACTACGCGCTACGCTTTTATAGTTTACGGCCGGCTATGGCTAAAGAAAATACTTATCGCGCTCGCAAACATGCTTTTCAGTAGATCCTTTAGTTCTCGGTTGCGAAATGATAAAAAGGAAGTCGTGCTAGGTAATCGTACCTCAGGCTTACAGTGTTCGTACTCACGTCTGTATAAAGTGTTCATGTGGTGTGTTCAGTGTTTTTTTTTTGTGCTATTGACCACAGTTTCCAAATTTTTAATCGCCAATTTTTTAGGATGCAATGGAATATCAGATGTGCGAAAATATAGATTTAATTCCCTATCTAGCGAGGCTCCGACTTCTAGAACTCCAATTTCATATTGAGTTTCATACCCGGTAATAAAGCACGTATCTTAGAGCTTTAGAGGATGTGGGCAAGTCCCCGGCGGACGTCAATTTTGGTGAAGATGCGGCAATTGACACTTCGATGGGGACGGACAGTTCTAAATTGAACAACCCCCTTACTATGAATTTATATCTCATCAATAATTTATATTCCATTGCTTGTTCGTTTAAGTATTGATTTTGCCATTCTGCTGAACCTAAGTGCATTGTTTATGTATGTGTATAATATTCCACGAACGGCCCCATAACCACAAGTCCATTGTATATTTGAGCTCGAACAGGCTTACTTCGCCAATTTTGAGCCTATTGACCCGGTTTACAATTCAGATATCCATGTAAAGCAGGTACGTAAGTTGATTTTAATTCGTGTAGTTGTAGTATTACTAATAAATTGGACCTTATTCTGGATACTAAACTTCCAAATTAAAAGTTTCCTGGTAAACAAACTTTTTCAAGTGAGTTCGAAAGTTAAGCCTGATTTTTCCTTCCCAATATCGGCAGGGTGGCACCCTCGATTAATCACAAATTATTTCTTTGTTTCCATCGATCATTACTTCAAATACGTCTACAGTATGATTGATACTGTTTAATATTGTATGTATTGCGAATGACTGATGGTAACGAAGTTGTTCGTCGCCAAGGTGAAATTTCGATTACCTAGTTTGTAACTGCTATCACTTACCAAACTTAATTATTTTAGTTTAGATTACTGTTTTAGTACTTCAATTGAAGTTAGTAAGTTGTAATATAAAGTATTTGTATTCAATCGTCTTGTGAGAAAGTTTTAACACGGCTGCTACCAGACGTTTTTTACACCGTAAACAAGTCTGATCTTATGCAGCGGCCTACGAAATTTGTAGCTCGTAGCAACTCTCGTAGCTTCAGTAGAGCAACGGGACAATGTAGACACTAATGATGTTGACACTAGAGGCGGGCTTGTCTCACTCGTAGCACGCCCCCCTTCCTCCATCAGCCCGCTTCTCTGAGCACAACGTAACACGCTTTCGAGTGCACTTACCTAAAAACGATGCCACTAAATGTAGCACTTCCGATATTATCCGTAAATTGTGTAAACCCATGTGATCGTGTTTGTAAAGTGAGATTTTGAGATGTATATGTTAGTACTAAGGCAGTTGGGAAGAATAAAGAAGAGTATTGTATTCGTGAACCTACCTGTGCCTGATAGGTAGGATGAGGAAACTTTGCAGACTGACACCGAATCCACCTGATTCGGTGTCAGTCTGCAAAGTTTCCTCATCGTTGCGATACTTTAATTATGTTTACCTACCCTCGTAATGAGTCCATCTCACCGTCCTAGTTGGGTTAATTTATTTCTTTATTCACTTAGCTAATGTGTTTTTTGTCTTGTAGGTCAGCGTTCTGTTTATCGCTTGTAAAAGGAACGAACAGCAAAATAATAACAAATTTACATTTTATCGTTCGTGTGGTTTCTTTGTAATACGTCCTAGACATAATAAAACTAAAACCAGAAATGTCAACCTTAATTTTAATAACACCAAACAATAGTAGTATGTACCTTCTGCCAAACTGCCAAGTGTGGTCATTAGGGTAATGTCCCCGAGGATCCATTGTGGAACCGCGGTGCCATATGTGTTTGTACAGTCATACATAAATTAACTTTCGACCACTAGTAGGTATGTGTTCAAGTTAATTAAGTTGGTATGTAAGTTGAAAGGAATACACCAATGTATTTAGCACGTAGTTAATTACTATTACCAACGACTGTGTTAGATATACTAATCAATGACGGTTGTTACAAGTTGAACAACCTCCACATTTTTATAACGTTTCGAGGCCGTTCAAATAACCTAGGACACAATTATATAGCCTAGTCTTTGAGTACTCATGAGATTTATAGTAGTATTAAAGCCTCGAAAATATCTCCTGTGGCTAAACTCTATCTCGGATTTAAATTGCATTGCCGCAAAAACGATAACGACGAATAACAACGAAGTCCAAAATTCCAAAAAATGTATTAATTTCGTTTAGCTCTACAGCGCTGAATATTTTGAAATGAGTTTTCATCAACAGCTAAACCCATTATTCGTAATAGAGTTCCTTTGTAATATCAAATGTGCTTGTTTTATTAGGTTCCCGGTTACCTTTTTTTTTATCGTGGTAAAATCATCACATGAGTCCTCCCACCCAGGGCAGGGTAGGAGTATAAGTGTAACAGTCCTGTTAGACTTACTTATACTTACTAAAATCCACGGTGTCCTTCAATAGCCCTTTACGTTCCGGGATGACGATGTTCTTTGGTCCCGCGACCACGGCAGGCTCTAGTCTTCTTCTTCATTACTCGCCGCCCGCATGCCCGCGCCTGCGGTGGCCGGAGATCGTCCTACGACGTCGGTCGCCGTGGGCGTCTACCACTGCAATTGGGCTGTGAGGTGGACGCTGTCCTCTCCCACACACGTCCTGCCTCCTTCTTGGCTGGCGCGACTGCTTCGCAAAATGTTATCTTTGCTATCTCATGAATGTGGGTTCGATTGGAAAATAAAACCTGTAAAAACGAGGTTTACTGCGACCAATAATAAAGCTTGCTCCTTACATATTAAACCATCAATCTATTTTATTTGGTCGTAAAAGTAAAATGTGAGTGTTCTGACGATGAGGTATAGAATTCTTGTTTAGAACTGTGGTTAATTATTTACATCTGTGAGCAAAAGAAAATATTTGTGTAAATATTTGAAGACCCCATTTATCTTATAGGTCTCCTGGGTAATGCTGTACAATTTCTTGACTAAGAACAAGAATTATCATTCTGACCTTTCCCTAGAGTGTAGTTAAAGTTGCCAAACAGTAACGGCTCTTTCACACGAGAACGTTTGAAGAAACTTATTTTTTCACGGCGGCAATGCTGTTTAAATGCCTGTGCTCACAAGCATCAGAAATTTGGTCATTCTCTATTCGTCTTTTCGTCCAAAACCATGAAGTAATATTGATAATTATTTTGACAAATCATCAAATAACACAAATCCGTAAGCAATGTGAACGTCCATCCGTCATAGGGTATTGTGTTTTTTGACGAATTGCCAGTGACTGATCTCGTGTGAATGAGTCCCGAGTAGTCCCGACTACGAAATCATGCAAAGAATATAATGCTGCCAGACTTCAGCAATACCCATTGCTTTGTATGTATAAACTTTGAATTTGGCATTGTCCTGAAAAACAATGAGTCGCAAGTAATTCAGACATAAGCAACTGGTTAACTATCGTGGATCACAGATCGGGCAACATAGACATGAGGTCCAATTCCGGTTGGGAAATGTAGGGAAACCGGAGACGGGACGATGAACGGTGGGGTCAACAATACCCCCAGTTGACCCGATGCTTATGTGTCTAGGTCAGATGTAACCTCACGACGGCCATTTATAAATCATTTCAACCTTTTTTCGGTTATGTTTTCGGTTATTGTTACGTAGAATATGAATAAACAAGAAAATATTTACCCAGTTACTTTATATATAGATTTATTATCACAAAAGGTAGGCCACACAAATAGTTCCTGTCGACACATTCGATCATCAATTAAGCATAATTGACAATACGCCTGACCTGCCGTAAAGGCGTCGACCCAAATAAAACCATGTTTATTGTGGATACACCTTACATCTTACTGAAATAATACGTAGGCATATTATTTATGAAATAGGTGAATAATAAAATGTCTTTAGAAGCGGTTGTTTATAAAAGCATAATAACTAAAGCAAGGTGATTGATTGGCAGGTTGAAAGACACTAATTAAAAATGAGCGGAAATTAAAATCAGAGATCAAACACCGGTCTTAGACGAGCCAAGTCTTTGTGCGCGGGTAAATGATATTAACCTTTACGTAGTACTTGATAAAACGAAGTCGTTTAAATCCGTCTGTATGATCAAAATCATTAAATTAAAAAAAAAACTGCATTAATTGGACATATTTTTGTTCGTTATTGTCATGACAAAGTTGTTATGTAATATTTTTTTCGGGAAACCCAACGGGTAAGTTAAAAATTGGAACCCGTGCAAAGCAAGGGCGGGCCGCTAGTATAAATATAAAAAACAATATGCAAATAACGAGAAACTACACTTCGTCAATAATTTTATTTATAGCGTAGAAAAATACTTAGTTTACAGTTAGCATTCACCATGCGACGGCCACCCACCACCCTAACCATCACAATAACCCACTTTCTTCGGTTGCTCTCTATGAATTATGCATCTTAGAAAAAGCACCACTATTTTTGTATCCAGCTCTGTATTGCTATGAACTAGTGAACCTTTACCGAACTATCAAGAAGGGTCGTTTTACTTGCTTGGTAAAAGTTGACGTCTATTCTTTATGCGGCTGCTTTTATTTCGTTGACAAAACGACTATATTTTTTAAGCGTTTTTATCTTCACTAAATAATAATCACAGCACTGCCTTGTTGGTCTGGTTGAGGACGATCAGCTTGAGGTCTTGGGTTCAATTACCAGGTCGGGTTCCATTAGTAATGGATTTTCCCATGTTACGGAATTTCTCATTAACAGTCACAGAATCGGGAGTTGTGCCCGGCTTATGCAAAAAGGACTCAATATTTTCATCACAAGCGGGCTGTTATGATAGTAATTTCATCTAACTCATGGTCCTCATATGACTTCACCAGTGCTATGTCTAAACATCAAAACAGATTAAGAAAACTAAGATATAGTTTAATTAGATGTTTCTTCTCAAAGTGGTTGAAAAGGAAACGTTGATTTCATATAGTTTCTAAAATATGTGTGTTTGCCAGCATATTTTATTATAATGTGTGATTGCACTGTAGTGTGATTTATTTTTATGTCAATTTCTCTGATCTTCTATATATAACACCGCCTTAAGTCCTGTGTTTTTGTTGTAGGCTCCATCATGTTCCATGTGCGGCGGCGGCCAGCGGACGTGCAGCCGCGGCGGCGCAAGAAGAAAGTCGGATCCGGCACAGGCACCGCCGGCGGACGGCCCGGAAACGACCCGATGTTGGTGGAGATGTCACCCGACGCTACCGTGCTAGAGAACGGACGGCGACTCAGGATAACAGATGTTGTCGAGGTTTGTTGTTATAGTTAAGTTATACTTCATTAGCATTGCAATCTTCTTCCAAGTATTCGCTGTGCGCGTTGACAGCGCCTTCTAGTGGCCACATTATTGGAAACCCTAAGATCCAATGCGAACAACAAGATTTTTTTTTACATTTTCAGCTTCTTTTTAATAAACAAATAATTATTAAAAGTATTTTAAAAGGTTGTGGTGCATATTAAACTAGACACGTACTTCACTCCATTAATTCACATCTCTGCCACATCGCCACATCGATCGATTTGATAGTCCCCACCACCAACTTCACACATAGCATATACGGCCCATTCAGAAACTAATTGGCTTCTCACGTCCTCCATGCACTTAAAAACAAATTGCGTATCTGACTATCTATCAATCTGTGTACTTTAGGGTGATTTTCTGAGCGTAACTGCACCCTAACATTGCAACGTAGCCTAATTGCATTGACAGGCTGCAATAACACTACTTGTTATATGTATCATATAAATGGCGACTTTGCCACCTGATTATTCATTTGCTGTTTCTAAAAGAACGGCAATATGATTTTGTTAGATGAAGGTTTTGAAGACATTCAAGAAAAGATATACCGAAGCGTTGCCGCCGAAATTGTGTTTGTTACCTTCGGAATTATAATCGGAATGTTGAGTCGCTGCGGACAGTCCATTGACACCAAATCTGTAGCATTTGAGGGACAACTCAATTAATATGAGTATTTAACGTTAATCGCTCGACTAGTCGGAATAAAAAAATACTTTCCAAGGAGATGAGCTTTAAGTGGCATTTAAATGGTTTATTTATCCTGTAAATGGTGACTAGCCCAGCGATATGCCGTCATGAGTCGCATGACTTATAAAAATAAGTAGTAAAGACGCTCAATCGAGACGCACGGCTGTGGTTTGCGTGCAGCCGCACGCTTGTCGATAGGCAAATCGTCCGAAAAGACGGAACTCTCCAAATGCCCCATTACATGTAAATAGCAACTTTTCCCAGTTTTAGCATTTGATTACTGCAACACATCCATCCCTCACTACAAACCCTTAGCAAGCCTTCAATCCCGTATAATTAAGGACCTTAAAGACAAATCACAAGGCCAAATCCCAGCCGGATGATCACAGAAGGAAGACAGCGAGGTTATATGCCCCTTAAATTATTTACTATCCAATTTATGGCGGGTGAGACTTGTAATAGACAAGCGGATAGACGTCGGCTCGGCCGGATTATGCTGAATCTTGTTTAGGGCTGGATTTATTTCGACAACGAGATACTTTTAGGACATAAAATGTCACACATACTTTGAAACCGTTTTATATGAAATCAGGTCTTTTTAACGAATATTAAAGTTATATGCTTTTTGTTTTAACTAGCTGTTGCTCACGACTTCGTCCGCGTGGCGGACTTTCGGGTTTGATTTACAAAAAATCCCATCTTAGTGAGCACCTACGTCCTACTAAGAACTCCCATGCAAAAGTTGAAACTGAAACGAACTTTTAGAGATTTTGTGATGAGTGAGTGAATGACCTTTTGTTTTTGTTATAGAACGATAGATTAATAACAAAATTTTAAGGAATAAATCTCATGATTGTAGAAACAAATGATTTAATTACTTTCAATCATTAAATGTTTTTTAATACATTTATAATTTTTTAAATAAATTGTCTGTTCCTAATTTCACCAGTGTCTATAAATAACTTGTAAAAGTATTCGCTATGACCTAATAACGTCACAAGGAATATTGGGTGTACAAAAATATACCTTCCCTTCGGGAGCTTACAGAGCGGCAAGCGATATTTTATACAGGTATACTACAGTTTTACTTATTCTTCTTTTATAAATAACAACCGACACAGCAAGAGGGTATTATAAGTTTGACCGCTATGACTGTCTATCTGCGGCATCGTAACCCCGAAGTGATTTCATTCATAGATTTAATACAATATGAGAATAGATAATACACAAGCATTCAACTGGTTAAATGATACATGCCTACAATGAGCTATTTAGAGTAGTTCTTGTTAAAGTCGTAGTTTTGCGAGGGAACGGTCAGGTGTGCTGTCGATCGATGAACGATATCAATGTCGTTCGGTCGAACACATCATATTTTATATTCTGACAACATCCACTTAAAAAGACATTACTCACCTGCGACAGAAAAATAGTTTAATTTGCTACAGAACTAATGTTTTATGTGTCAATTAAAAATAAATTAACAATTTGAATTACTTTTTTTATGATAAACAAAACTGAAACAAATGGCTAATTGTTGTCGTCATAAAGGTTTCCACAGTTAATACCTGTTGAAAATAAATACAATACAGATGCATTTTAGGATGAAGATTTCATAAGAGATATTAAAAACTTTGTTAGGAAACTAATTTTAGATCTTTTTGTGTTAACAAATAGGTCAAGTAGGTATGAGTTGTACTCAAAAAATAGTGAATAACCTTCTGCCGTCCTTTTTTTTTTTTCTTCTCAGTCAATGGAATGATCCTTACATGAAACAGTTAAGCGGCTTTAATATTTTTAGCCTGTTTTACTGTATTTTACGGACTTGACCAAAAAATGAATTGCCCAAAATTGTAACCCTAAAAAAAGTACCAAAGTTTTCAAGAAAGTTTGTCTTAGGAACTTTCAGCTAACTTTATGGATGACGAATTCGAATTCCTCTTGTAGGCAACTTAAAAGAACGACTCTGTATATGACAATACCTATTTTTATGATAGTTTTAAAACATTTGTACGTAACAGGACGGCCTGTGGCAAGTGTCCAAAGATTGTATCAAACAACTAACATTACCGTAGTTACATATTCAAGTGACGGATGTCGCTTGCATAAATATTTTACTTTATAAGGAAATGGTACGGATTTCAAGAACGATCACTGAATAGATATTTTTTTTAAATGTCGTGTTAGGAGTTTTCGAAAGGTCCGGTTAGAGTTATTTGAGCCGCATATCGGATCCATATTGGCTGCTGACATGACTTTGGACTTACACATAATGGTCCTGTGATGTTTTCCTTTACCGATGTCAGTGATTTCTAAAATACCTAGATAAAAGAAAAACGTAGTAGTAGGTGAGAAGCGAGGTTTTATCCTCTGAAATCATAATATCTCTCATCAGCCAATTGCAGTCCACTGCTGGACGTAACCCTCCCCACAGAACTCTAACCATCCCAGTCCTGGTCACTATGCATCGATCCATCGTACCGCAATCACGATTTGTACAGATAAAATCATGAAGCTTTTCATTATATTATATTGAGTATTCAGTAACCACACACCATTCGTGCATTCGAGTAAAGCCTCAAATGCGGGCTTAAAATTTTGCCCGAAAATTTAAAGCAATAATACCAACGCACAGTTTTCTCTACTAGAATAATTCAATTACGTAGTTATCGCTGCTCCAGTCTCCGGCTTTATGAATTTAATAAACACCGCTTTGGCGTCAAAGTCAATTCGTACGAATATGCTAAAAGTTCCCTCGGCAAATTTAAATTAATTTGCCTATAGCTTTTAAGAAAATATTTAATACATGCAAATATTTGACTCTATATAATATTTTCAACTGAATTTTAATGTAAACAACTTCTGTGAATTCTGAGATTTGTATTTACAAATAACTGCCGAAAAAGGCGTGGATAGGAACTTTATTTACCTCTTTCGACAGCTTTGACGTTCTGCTATGAATGTATGGAGAATTCTATTAAAGCAATTTCCGAACAAAAGTGAAGTTACCCAATTTTCTACTTCATTAAACAATTCAATTATATAGTTGCAATTCTGAGACTCGTACTAGGTGGGTACTAACAACTGAATTGTCTGCAATCAATTTTACTCTCCGAGTTAAAGTTTGAAATCTTGTGAACTTAATGTAGATGTACCATTAAGGCTCGTTCACATACAGCATCCGTTTTTAATTTTTAATGGATCCGTGTCTACTGGAGGTTATTATCACACCACATTTACAGTGCCGTTTTTAACGCACCCGTCGGAAACCTAATTTAAAACGGATAATTAAGTATTTTGATACAATTGTGTGTGTGTGTGTGTGATCTCGGTCATACAGTTACATACCCTATTGCCGAATAAAATCGTATATGATACAATGGACCTCTGTGTGTACGAACACTCATATACGTAGATTTGAAATTGAAATGATTAATTAAACACAGCTGGTCCACCAAATATGAGATTCGGTATTTTACGAAGTTGCGTATTGTTATTGAAATCTGAAATTGAGTTTGGCAAATTACAATATTCTCGCTCTCAATTGTGTTAGGCTTAATAACCTCAAGGTATACACACATAAGCGTACAAAGCACCAGAGTATGTAGGAGTCTATCGGGTTTTGTGTGCACAGAATAACGCCACTTACCTTTTAGGCACCTGCTCTAGCAGCAGCGAGTAGCGAGAAACCTAGAACTAGCAAAGAACTACAAACGAGTTTGAGAGTGGCACAAGAGCAGTCTGCGATCAGCCATTTTGTACTATTTCACTGATGTAGGACCTAAAATTTTTGTTCGTATCCTAAGTGATACAATAATCTAGATAGTTCCTCCATTTTCGGTGGCGGGATAGTTACCTTTTTATGGGGTGTTATGTTCCTCAGCCCCGTTTGAATAGAAAGGTGTTGTGTCCGGTAAGGGGATGTGTTTTTTTTAAATATTATGTTCTTAACTCGGGAAGAACTAGATATATAGCGCGACGTACCTTTTTTTCTAGTTTTTATTTGCCTCCTTGGCATAGTTTTTTTACTGTGCCGTTACACCTTATTAGGGCAGCAGACAAGATGCTCTATATTTCTTAGTAAACTAGAGCATTTAGCTAAAAAATAGGTCATTACTATGTAAATGTTGGTCGGCAGGTGGGTTCAGGCAACGGTACGACTCTTCAGCTGTACGGCCCGTCGATCCAGCCGCGGCACTGCGTGGTCGCGCCGGCAGAGGGCGGTGGGTACAATGTGACGCCGCTACATGCGGATGCGCACGTCTACGTCAACGGACGCAGGATCATGCACTCGCAGCGGTTACAGGTAAGACTTCAACCTCAACTCTTTCATGGATTATAACAAGTGTCACAGACCTTTTTTTATGAATGGTCACCCGTGGTTTCAGATGTAACTAAGCCATCTCTGGGTTCCGCTCAAGTCTCTGATATGGCTTAATTTTTTTTAAGGATGGCGAAAACACATACTGTTGTCATATTTAATTAGCTACCGAAACCTTGTTGACGTGACGGGTATTAATATCTTGAGCAGTTTATTTATGGTAAAAAAAAATTTTTATTTTTTTTATTAATTGGTTTCCTAAGTAGTTTTTAAAGAAAATGTCTGTCGAGTTTTACTACCTAACACTTGTCTGTGTATCCTTGGTACGATGAAAAGATAAATAATGTATTGGAATGCGACATGCATGAATACATGGAACGTTGACTAAACGGTGTTTCAAAATTTATCACAAAAGGTAACTAAGATTCAAAGTTATTATTATTCTACTTATTTTACATTTGAGCTTTTTACCGACGAGCAAAATATTCCTAGTATCCACCGACGCCGCCCGCTTATTGCAAAGCGTTCCATTATTCTACGAATACAAAGCTCATTAGCCTATTGAGGTTTTCAAACGAAAGCTTTGTTTTATATAATAGAACGACCTCACAATACTTACATAAGGCTGTAGTTCAACTTCCGAAGAAGATATGTCAATGTAACGTTTTCCCTATAGACTTAGGTACTGAATCAATCCTTATTGGCAATATAGATACACATAAGTAATCCTTGAACAAATCCATCGACTCACGGAAGTAATACCGTGACGTAAATCCTGAACTTTATAACGGAAATTCAGCTGAAAGCATTTCTATTTTTATGGATTCGTTATTGACTTTTACTGTGCTCTTAACATAAACACGACCGTTTCCGTCGCAGGAAGACAGGCACGAGTGGCGAAATGTGCCATGTTCTGCCAACCCTGTTTAACTGTTGACGAAAATATATTCGAAGTGGAACCAAAACGTAGCGCTCCATAATACACGAACGAACACATTGTTTGCATTGCTTAATGAAGCCAACGCTTGTGTAAATGAACCCGTTCCCTATCGAGTTTTGGGCTTATGTTTAAAATAACTTCATACAATATATTTTTTCGGCACGATTGGCGCAGTCGTCAAGCGATTGGCGGCTGCGTTGCGAATTGCGGGTTCAATTCCACGGATGAAACATTTGTATGATCTACAATTACCTGTACCGGGTCTAGGTGTATTGTACGTGAATTTAAATGTTTGTAAACGCATGCGCGTCTAAAATACAGGAGAAATTCCAAGTTTCGGCAACGTTCTAAAAAGAATACTCTCATTGCTTGTACCGTAAATACCAATTAGATAATAATATTTTAATCGAATAGCTAGTTATTCGGATACCAATTTCTGCGCTGCCTTCAATCAATCAGCCAGATAGGATAAAAAAAATCAATTAAGAAAACATTTTCCCTAACGATTGTATAGATTCGACTTCAAGTATTGAGTATTTGTTATGTTAACCTGAATACAGTTCTACTAAATATTACAGGAATGCGTCGAAATTGTAGATCAAGGTCAGTCACTTGCCCCTAGGTATACTAAATAGGTTACGGTCGAGTTTTATTTGAAGTAATACATTCATCAGAACGCCCACATGGTTCACCGCGATATCCACATTCTCCGACTAGAATGGACATTCTTGTGTAAATCAGCCTCGCTTTACAACGTTCCAAAGCTTTGCTAGTGTTTTTATCTAGTTGAAACATATATTCGTACCCACCTACATAGAATAGATAGTGTGGATAGAATTCAAAATCAGTACGTCCGAAAAGCAGACCACTTTCAAATAACCGCAAAGTTGAAGAACTCTTTAAATATTTAGAGGTCCTTTAAAAGGTGTTCATTTAAAATGTATAAAGACAAATTGAAAGTGAATTTCAGCGAATTTTAAAGTTGTTAACCAGAGATTTGTGTTAATTAATGTAAACTGTTTTGTCGCAGCACGGTTGCCTACTTAAATTCGGTCGTGTTTCGACGTTCCGCTTCGTCGACCCGGCACAGGAGAACCTCATTAACAGGAACCTCGCGCAATCACAACACTTCGGCTCCGGCTCAATATACGACAGGTGAGAACATTGCACACACACTGTAGCTCGATTCTTTATGTTGTGTATAGTTGGGCCCTATAGTTGAACTTAGAACGACCCGAACATTCATTTGGTCGATTAGTAATCAAACATCATCGCACAATTGCAACATTATGTTATTACTTTTAATTTGTACTAATTCTGTCAAATGTAAGTAAACACTATCAGTCCCGTCGCTTTTCTAATCACTTTAAAAGCTGTGTATTTTATGTTTTGTTCATCTGTCATTGTTTGTTTTCTTTTGCATGTTTCTGTCACTGGCTCACGAATATCCGCTTGTGTACGTTACCCTTACGTTAGATCGCCGACATCGCCCGGCGAGAATAGCGGCGCGATGTCGCCGACGTCCATGACGTCCCACCAGCCCGACCCGCTCGACTCCAACGCGAACACCACCAACGACACAGAGTATCAGAGGACCATGAGTCCCGTGTCGCACGACACCTACTACAGGGACGCCAACGACACCATACCGCCCTACAATAACAATACGCTGAAACTCGACAATGAGTCGCTCATTATGTCGCAACACCTCAATGACACCAAAGACGAATATGTGAAGGACGATCACACGAGCTCGGTGTACAACGATCAAGATCAGAGCTCCAATGTGAACCGCACGTCCAACTCTGTGCAACAGTACAAAGACAATTATGAGACAACGTTCGACTTGGACGGCAACGTCGAGACAAAGAGTATCTGCAGTGCGAAAAGCGGAGGCTCCGGACATGACACCAGGTATTTAGTTATAATTGATACAACCACTCTAACGGATTGCTGTGGATCTGACTTTACTTTTCAGTTTATAAATTATGTACAAACTTGTTAGGGCTCAGGTTTTAATAATTAATTTCCGTCTCCTTTGATGTTGAATAACTGAACAATTTATGTACATCGCTTCTGAAGTGTCCGTAATATTCAAGATTGTGTATAGCGTAAACGTCTGTTAAATAAAGCCCGCTTAATGCTTATTAATGTTTTATGTGAAGTTTTCGCTTGTTTACTATAATTTTGCTTAGTAATTTTGAACATCTTCCGACTGGTTTTACCACATTCTTTGTCAAGGCGAAATGTTTCTAGATATCAATCAATTTCAGTAAAATGCAAAAGTTTATATAAATATAGTTACAGCCATAAAAAGTCTCATATTATACAGAACTTCAATTATCAAGTGGTAAAACAAGCCTTCAGAAAAAATTGCACCTTATCATCACATCACTAAGGGTTTTACAACGATACAGGATGAGCGCGGGCATGAGCAGTGGTCGCGGGTGTCAGGAGGCGATCCTGCCGGCAGTGCTGGAGTTCCCTGAGGCGGGACAGGCGCAGTTCTTGGCGGCGGTTATAACGCGGCTCGACCCACACGCGCCCGCCTTCAAGCTAGCGCCTGTTTACACCCTGTATCTGTGTGCCAGGTATGATTTCTATTGAACTATAAAGTAAAAACATACGCTGTGTGTGTTGTAAATATTAATAAGTCAGCCAGGTTTCTTTGCTAGTATTCTAGGTTCGGCATTTTCTCCAAACTACACTCGGTTTTTGAATATATTCTGCGATATATTATATTGATACTATTTTGCGATAGCCAGCTTCTTGACAGAACTTTTCAATTTCTTCATCGCTAGGTTGCAACCACGTGATCTTGCGGACTGGCTAATATTTGACTGCACAGAGAGCACTGAACTATTACTTTAGCAAGTTAAAATTTTATCTTTTTCTTGGAAAGTAAGCATTTTATACACCTGACTTTAATTTCATTTTCTATATTGTCTAGCTTTTAAAGTTAATTAAACAAACATTTCCAACGAAAACTGCTTTACAACTTGAAGGAATGAACTTGATGTGTCATGGTTTACTTAGTAATATATGCACGTGTTACGAGCTATAAATCTTAGCGCTACGACAGGTACATAAAACCCCGCGACGACTTTATAACACGCTCGAAATACGCATAAAAAGAATATTAAATCTCTCATGAATCTATTTACTTCTTCGTTAAAAGATCTTGGTTTGTTGGAGCAGAAACTATGGCAATTTATGCGCGTACTAAGCTGGCATCGCGTTTAGCCGCTGTGCCCACCGGCAAGGCAAGCTCTCTCTTATGCTCAAAAATGTTCACTGAACTAAGTAAAAAAAACCACTGCTCACGAGTACACCTGGATATTTCAGTTATTAGATGATATATCTGTCTTGATGATTTGTTCGTTTTGCTATAGTGAGTCCTGTAGAACGAACTTTTATGCCGCAATGTGCCGCACACACCAGTATAATCAATCTTTACATTAACCAACAACCTCATTTACCTCAATGATCTACAATAGTGGCGCAACGGGGCTCTTTTATCATGTAGTTTTGGTTTCGATCACCAACACTATTAGCATTATCAATTCTATCTCTATTTCACCAGTTATGTTTTCTGCACTTTAATCATCTTCATGCTTAGAACGATAGAAATCTTCCTGTGTTCTGTCATTTTGTCTAGTCTGCCGTCGATGAAACCCGTTTCTACAGTGTCGTGCCTAAGCATACGGGAAAAGTTTTTCCCTAGACTAAGGTAGTATCGCCGAAGATGACCCGCGTCCTAAGATAGCCCACCTTTTAAAAAAATACATTGATTGAAATAATCATAACTGTATTTTTTAAGGTCGGCTATCCTGGGAGGCGGAGGCGGGTCATCTTCGGCGATACTACCTTAGACCTTTATTATTATTACACTACAAACAAAATCAACGAAATGTTTACTGTACACCTTTACCCTTTAAATAACGTTATGAGAGTAATAAAGATACATAACATCTAAACATATTTGCAGATTACCCCCATTTATAACATTACTGAGATGAATCCAATTTGTGGGAAATGTAATTTATACTGATTACGTGTGAACATAGGCTCGCCCCTTATTAGATGGGTCTTAAACATACCTGGCGTAATGTGGGTGTATTTTACTACACCTCTACCTAACTAGTTTCTATTTGGCACAGCCGTGAGGGACACAGTATACAGGGTGAATTTTTCAACTGGGCGTGGATGGCTATTTTCGAAACTATGAGGAATATCGAAAAACGTTGAAGGGAGTCTCGAGGCCGATTTTGACGAAAACTAAAACTGCATCATTGCATTTTTGAAAAATCTAAAATCCTGGCCAGGAATCGAACCCGCTGATTTTGAAAAAAAAATCACACCCTGTATTATTACACCGTTCGATAGTGTTGCTAATAAAGATAAAATTCGGGGAAGTAATCATATACGGCAAACTTAAGGAAAACGTATTATTACAAAAAAACTGATTAATCTTGAAGGCAAAGTTAGTATTTGAAGCATAAGTTACCGTTTCTTCTTTAAAATAATGCAGTAAATAGTTTTTTTTAAAAAGGGTTTGTGTTCCAAAGTCTGCGATGCGATGCGAACCGGTGTGCGGCTGTGTCCGCCACAAATGTACGCTTCGTGTTGCAGACCTGGATATTTTTGTGCGCGCACACGTGAGCAGTGGACTTGATATTTGTGCGCGCAAATTGCTAAACTTAGCTGCGTGAAATTTTCGTGCACAAATGTTCAGTACATCTACCATGAGTTTGCACAGCTAAAACTCGCTAGCGTCTCCGTAAATTATTTGTATGAAATATTGTACAGCGCCCCTAGCGGTCACAGTGAGAATTAAAATTCATACCATGAGCACTGTAGATTACGATTGGTTAAAAACCTAACGTAATCTATACGATGGTCACTAACGTTTTTCAGCTGTCACCATACAAAACGGTACCATGAGTTTCTAATACTACAGGCGCTAGCGAACAATACGCTTGCTATAGTAGTTACGTAGCTCACTAGCTTTTTGGCGTGTGAAACATGTATTTACATTAACGTTATTAACTTTTTTGAGTATAAAAAGTCAAAATAATGCTTGCAAGAGCTTTTTAGCATGGAATCTTTTAGTGGCCGCTTAATTTGGGAACTACAACGTGAATTTCAAGTTACACTATAAGTGAAAAAAAAATCTTAAAATTTACAGACCCATAAAAGCAGCGTTTGACGATTTGGACACATTATGGTTTATTTCTTGCAATTCTCACGTCTTTAAACACTTGAACTTACACACTTACACTACCACATTTTCACATTTTTTATGTTACACATTAAATTTCGTTTAGGTTAAACTATTTTATAACTTTAGATATCTTCTTTTTAAATAAATGAATACCAAGTAGAAACATTTCTTTTCATGAAAACCACCAATAATTATAACAGTGAGGCACTTTGTAGTAAATAATCCAAATAATTTTTTGTTATAAACTTTCAAACCACAAACGCAGTGTCAGTGATACTGTGATACAAGGGCAAGGTCAACGAACAATGGGGGACAGTGACGTATTAGAAGTCGTTCTCTCTTCTTATTTGTGGGAAAGAAAGAAACAAAACATAATGAGTGAAGTTAGCAACACGACACCACCTATCGAGCTTACATTATCGCCTGCGTAAGATTCAAATAAACTCATGGTACCAGCAATATCGAAATCTATTTGATCCGAGTTAGCACGCTAGCGATTTCGACGCTAGCGAGTAAGTTTTCGATGACAACTCATGGTAGAGGTACTGCACTGTGTGCTAACAAAAGTTACGGTCAGCCTTACCGGTGGGCACAGGCTTAACCCGATGCCAGCTTAGTACCTACGTGTACTGCTGGAATACGCGAACAAAGGTGCCACACACTTTTTTATTAGAATCAGGCAATAAGATTTCGTCAAATATACATAATAATTTCTTTCAGTTGAGGATTAGAGTCATGTATGTTTTATGCACAGGTACCGTGCGTCTACACATTACCGCCCGGAGTTGACGCCGACTGAGCGAGCTCACAAGTTGACCGCCTTCCTTCACCATGTTGCCACCCTCATACACGCTACTGTACAGGTAATTATCACGCTTATTATTACGTTTATAACTAAACGAAGAATGGAAAATTCTAGTTAAACAGACAGATATAATTGTTGGGTAGTACGAGTACTGAAAACGCGGCTGTTTTGTTTTATACTTTTGCTATAATATTCGTGTGCCATGTTCGCATTTATTAATATTTACGGTTTTTATTTTTACTTCATGTATTTTTTGGGTTGAACCATCTAGCGACTTACGATTATGACGGGTGGTGAGATAAGCTCCGTTCAAGATCTAAACTAGACCAACCCCATTTTTTTACTTTGTGACTTTCACTATTTTTTCTACATCGGGAATTTACAAAAGGAAACATAGATTCAATTCTATTACACACTTTTACCGTCGCTCGTACTGTGTACAGATAACCCTGCCTTTATTCTAGTGCCCGTAAACATGTCCGTTAAAAAAGTACTTACAACATATAGCTTCGTTGGCGTCTAAGCATGTGGACCTCGGTTCGATTCCCCGGTTGTGTGTTTTTCTATTGGGAAATTCTCAGTAGCTAGCCCGAGCCTGATGTTTTATTTACTTTTTTATTCTTTCAGGAGCGTTGCACGGATTCGGCGGCACAAGCGTTCTGGATGACAAACGCGAGTGAACTGCTGCACTTCTTGAAATACGACCGACACATATCTTCGTTTTCCACTCAGGCGCAAGAAGTACTCTCGTTGACTGTCCAGAATGCTTTTAGGTATGTTAAATAATACATACTGCCTTTTTTTCCTACACCTCTACATAGTATAATATAGTAATATAGACAGTGTCAATAAATTGTAAATCTACATTTATTGTCCGTTAGTTAGAGTATAACATCGTATGTTTTTAAAATGAATGAATATTGACAAGGACTTACGACGGGGTGACGTATTGTGAATTTTAAAAGTGTCAGATCTTCTTCAATGTTTGCTTACTAAACAAAAAAAAAATACACGGCCCATATATTTTTTTGTGATCTAACTGACGGAGTAATAAGATGATTTCAAATGTCTCGGCCAACTGTCTACATTATCAAAACTTGATCGAACTATGAAAGCTGCACTGCGTGTACCTCATAAAAAAATACTAAGAGTACTACAGTACAGTAAATATTTTTTTTATTATTCCGCGTACTCCCGTCACTTACGCGGTGAAATATACTAATATTATCAAAGCTTTCCCGCATCCGGAACAATTTCCCCAGTTTACCGATACTTCCGCTGTTTGATGGATGTATTCTGAACGTCCTAATATGAGGCAGCTGGCTTACGTATAATTTATATGAGTAACAATTTAACATATCGATTGAACGTTGGTCTAATATTAGCAAACGGTATCTCTAAATTATTTTAGTAATGGTTTTATCATAAAGTATTTCTCAGTAGCAGCCGTAATATGAAATCTGGTTCCATGGCTATAGGTTTGCCATTATTACAAAGGACGTAAATATAACTTAAGAAATATGTCTTAACTATACCTCTATCACTCCAGGAAAAAACTGTAGTGGACATAATACTTCAGTTATTAAACAAAAAAAACACTAGCCACATCAACACAGTGATGCGGAGTTAAGGTGTTTACATTGCGCAATCTGTGTGTATAAATATAGTTTCCGCGAGTTTAGAACACATACTTAGAATATTTTGAAAACGATTGTTTTGTTGGGCAGAAAGCCCAGCAGATACGATAGCCGTGTGGTCTAAGTTAGCCTATTTTGTCCCAATCCTGGTCAAAAACTTCCCCGTCTCCACCTCCCCTCACATTGAATAGTTTATCCGTGTGTTATATTGACTTAATTTCCTTCACAGCAACCTAGTAACATGTTTCCAAGAAGAGTTGTCCCGTGGGCTGGCCACCCTTACCAGCGCAGCAGTGGGCGACGCCAACGAAGCGACGGCGCCCACGCTGCAGGCGCTAGCGGCCGCCATCGTGCTCCTGCGCCGGTGTCGCGTCAACGCCGCGCTTACTATACAGCTGTTCTCGCATCTCTTCCATTATATCAATGCTGTTTGTTTTAATAAGGTATGTTGATCAAAATCTTCTTTCAAATTTAAGGGTTTTCTTCATTGTCAATGGCTATTTATATTAGGCCCAGACTCTAATTCGAATTTACAGAAATTTACGCGGTGTAAATGAAAGTCTTAAAGTTATGTTCGGAAGCGAACAAGAGCTAGCACTAAAAATATTGTGTCGAGTCATCGCTTTCTTTATAACCCAGAGCCTAAAGTTGCAAATCTATTGAAAGATTTCTAAGCGTGAGAGACTAGAATGATCGAAAACGCTATGCAATCTTCACTAGATCTTTAACTTTGTACTCAAGCACATAAAGTTGAAAGCCTACTCAACGTTTGCGCAGATGGCCTACCGTGAACTCTGAAAGCGTGTGTGTTTAGGCTGTGGGAAAAAGATGCTGCGAGACGACTTGTATAGCTCTCTCTTTCCCACAGCGTAAACTAGATGAAATAGATGTAATAATGAACCAATACTCCCACAGTTGGTAACAGAGCCCGGCATGGTGTCTGCTCGATGGGGAGCTGCACTGTCAGCGCGACTGAAGGTGCTGGCGGCCTGGGCGGAGAGGCAGGGGCTCGAGCTAGCCGCCGAATGTCACTTCGCACGCATGAACCAAGCTGGTATGTTCTCATGCTTATTTTTATCACATTATATTCATAAAGAGTAAGTTTATTCTTCATAAGCTGGGATTAAATTAAGTCGATAATCCCTAACAACCATAAATATTTTTTTGTTAACTGACTAACTTGATTACTCATTTCATATTACGTAAATAAAAAAAACGTAATGTTCTTTTTCATAAGTAGCACTTAGTTATTTTCACAAAGAGAGTGATAAAAAGTCGAGTGCTACATCGGGGGAAACACTATTTAAATCTCAAGTAGCATACTTTGAATCTCTCAATATTCTATTAAAAAATCGCTTGCTATGCTCGGGATTTCACTCTAGAATCGATCGCTAAGCTCTGTATAAAAAACCTCGCCTTTTTAAATAGTTGCTTACTCCTTTGATAAGCAATCTACTATATTTTCTATCAAATAGGAATGTATTTATTATCCTTATTTAAATGTTTGTTTTCAGCGCGCCTGATACAGGGCGAATACCGTACCGCAGACGAGGCTGTAGCCGCTTTAAAAGCATGCTTCAAACTGAACTCAGTACAAACGCGGGCGCTACTCACACCGCTCGCGCCGCCCGACGTCGTAGAAGCGGGCGTGGCCTACGTGCGCACGCATACCGATGAACTGTACCGGGCGGACGGGAGAGACATACGACTGGAGGAGAGCTCGTGGTTAGGAGCGGGATTATTAATACCTAGTGATGGATTTAGTGCTGAGGTACGTTCTTTTAAAGTTTTTTTTTCCAATCTGATTGAATTAATGAGCATGGGTATAAACGGTCTTCAAAAAAATGTGCACGGCACTGCCAGTAATTGGGAGTAGTTAACTCTTAAGCCGCGAATCCACTAAGCAACAATTGACACGCAACATGTTTCACAACAAGTTGTCCAACATGGTGAAAATTAGCGCGGAACTTTGGTTGAACAACTTGTCTGTATATACATCTACTAGTTTACGTCAGTCGTCGACAGCCGCGCGTCATGGTGCGCGCCAACTGGCAAAGTCGCGCCCTGTCGTGCAGCGTTGCCGTTTATGTTGAACATCACATATCGCGCACCAAATGTTGTCTAGTGGAAACGTGGCTTTAGCTGGCAGTGGCGTGCGAGTCTAAGCAGACGTGTGGATGAAGCAAATGCAAATTTGAGAGAGTCGTAGCAAGTGACGTCTTGTACATGTATTTACCCTCATGAGACATAGACACAATATTTGATCTAGATGTATAAATAATTGTATTCCAGGTGGTATGCGGCGTGCCGCCCGGGCTGGCGGAGTTCGTGGCGCCGCTGCAGCGCGGCGGGCTGTGCCGCCTGGCGCACCAGCCGCACGCGCTGGGCGTGTGGACCGTGTACATGTGCGGCCACGCAACCAGCGCCGCGCGCCGCGCGCCCGACCCGCGCCTGCACATCATACAGCTGCACAAGAACTCCAACGGGATGGGACTCAGCATCGTCGCTGCTAAGGTTAGCAACTGATACTTCACAAGTGCTATAAGGGTAGCAATTGTGATGCTCAACAAAGCCTTGAACTTTTTCGTCATTTTCGCTTTCTCTCGACTTTGGTCTAAGCGGCAGAGCGTCGTGCAATCAAAATATCCTCAGTAGCGGTTGGCGACAGCTGCCAAACTCCCCCACTCCCGCAACGCTGTCCGTACCACTCTGTTTCGTGCCATCGCACTCAGTCGATTGTACTTTTGTTCCCACCGCTCCTAGAACGACAGAAGCTGCACTCGAATATTCGCTATGAGCAGAATCTCGTAGCGTGCTTCAAATATTTCTAAACCTTTTCTTTTTAAACCCTCCCCGACACTAGGAATTTCTGCTGTATGGGTACGTCAAAAACGGTAAAAGCTCACATATGCAATCATTAAATCTTACCGCTCGTCGCCCTACGCTAAGCCACCATTTACACTGGCAAGGTCGTAAATAAGCCATAAATAGTAGATTTATAGAAACACCCAAATCGGGGACAATCACTCACCGATCAAACAAATATTTGTGATCTGTGTGGGAATCGAACCCGACACGCAGCATATCGGTAAATCGCGCGACCACATCACCAACAGTGCCGTAAAATGCTTAACCAATCATTAACTTTCTGTAATCGCTTGTCTAGGGTGCAGGACAGACGAAGCTCGGCATCTACATCAAGTCAGTGGTGCCGGGCGGGGCCGCCGCGGCGGACGGACGACTGGCGGCCGGAGATCAACTTCTGTCTGTAGATGGACAATCACTCGTCGGAATCACTCAGGAGAAGGTATGTGATAAATTAACAAACTATTTTAGTCTTTAGCGAGCGATCTTTGTAAAAGCACATGATTTTAAGTCCTATAATTTAAAAGAAAAACGGTTTAAAAGGATTAGAGTGCTGATTACAAGGCCCAAAAAATAATTTACGGGTCATAGTTATTGGCCAGACAGAACAAGAACCAGCATCAAATAAAATTTGTAGTTTTCAAATCCAATCCGAAATTCTCAAATCCAATCTGAGTCGCAGTTTTTTGATACAACCCAACAACAATTTAACAATATCAAACTTATTTAATATTTATAGGCGGCAGAATACCTAGTACGTACCGGCCCTACGGTGACCCTGGAGGTGGCGAAGCAAGGCGCCATGCTGCACGGCCTCGCGACATTGTTGCACCAGCCTGCCTACAACCAACGACAAGGTATGCATACTACTACTACATTATGCAACTGAAACTAACCCGGTTACTTAAGATTCGGTAACACACTTCGACTCGCTGCGAACGCCTTCTGGCCACGAGTATTCGCTGTATGTAACAGGCTCTTTGCAGCTAATAGTCACCGCGATTCAAATTGAGAATGTTCAATTTTACTCGCAGCGATCAGTCGCTGTGTGTGACCGAAGTTTTAATCCTTTCATACTCCAACGAAGTTTAAGTCAAGATTTAACGACACGGACTATTTAGGACACGCGTTTTACTAAACAGGTATAAATTGTAAACTGATAAAAACTTTGAAAACGTAAGTTTATCAAATAGAAACAAAAAATACATTTTCAAGGCTACAACAGGAAAAGAGTTTTAACGTTGTGCCCCTTTTTTTTATCTTGGTAAAATCATCAAAATATGAGTCCTCCCGCCCTGCCCGGGACTGTCAGACTTGTACTGACTAAAATACACGGTGTCCTTCAATAGCCCTTTATGTTCCGGAGTCACGGTGATGGTATAAGCTGGCTTTGGCCCTCTGTGAGGGTGCCCCGTCATTTTGCTGACGCTATTTGAGGCGCGCGTGGTACACGCCGTCGACCCGGGCATGGTCCATGGTCGGACAGCGAGTTGCCCTTTACACGCTGTCCGCATGCCCGCGCCTACGGTGGCCGGAGATCATCTGCCGATGTCCGACGCCGTGAGCGTCTATCACCGCGGTTGGGGCGGAGGGAGGACGCTGTCCTCTCTCTCTCGCGACCCTTACAAAAAATATCTTGTATATTGACATACAGTACCTTGTAAGTTTTATGAACAGAAATAGGGAATTTATAAGTATGAAAACGTCTCTTCTCATCATCTTCAATCTGTTAGTTTTTAAGATAAGTAGTAGCAAGCTAGCAAGTAATTTTTTTTTTCTAACCTTGTGTTCGATGGAGCATTCCATTAGCTTAAATAACATATAAACACTCCCCAAAAAGGAATATCCTAACTTGTTTGATATATGATCTCCACAGAAAACGGGTATTCTAAACTTAGTGATCTAGGTTCTCCATTGTCGCTTTGTTTTTTAGGTTTCTCAATATATTCTTTATTATATTAGAAGGATAGAATATGTCTAAGGGAAGTGCTCTTATTTCCTACAAATTGAGTAGATGTAGACCACATATAAATCCCTAACATGAGTGGTGGTGTTTGGTTGTGGCGGCAGTGGAGGAGGTGCAGTACGAGGACCGCTCGCGCCGCAACTCGGGCACCTTCACCAACCCGCACCCCGCGCTGCTGCGGCCGGCCTCGCCGCGCACTGAGCTGGCCACCGCAGGCATGACCACTTTACACCCCACCCCCCTCTCGCACGCCCGGTAACACGGATCCTTATCAGTGACGTCACACAGGGTGTTGCCGGTACGTTGCGTCGTTTCAACACACCGTCAGGCACGTCGTTACTAGAACGATGCAGCGTCAGTTCCCAGGCGTCGCAACATACCGATAACTCGTCTTTCACAATCACTAAAACGCAGCTTTTTTACAGTCAGCTGGAGCAAATGTTCCTTTTTATGGCTTCACACTTTTGAACTTCCAAAAGTTTTGAGTTTTGCAGTCTTCGGCTGTGTCGCTGATTACCAGTTATGTTGCAGATTGCTTTGCGTTCCATTTTTGTTTTTCGTTTCTTTGAGTTATGGCTTCGTTAGCAATACAAGTTCAAATGCCGAATTGAAGTTCATGTAAGTGTCTATTGCAGGCTATGGTCGTCGGCCGTGTCACAATCGATGTCATTTCCTTAAGGATGAGTCGACGGAGTCTAGTACGGATGAGAGCGAGGAGTGGCAGCCCCACTACCACGGTTCTATACCTAGGTTGATAGTGACGTTGGACAGGGAGAACAACCAGCTGCAGGACGACCTGTCCCCGGACACACCGGGCTGTCCGCTGGAGCTGCGGGCCGACGCGCCGCCGCCAAGACCTATACCTGTGTTCACGTTCACGTGCGAAGACTTTGATGAACAGCAGCCCAGTGGTGACTCCACCACCGGTACACAGGCCGAAGAGTCTCCGCAGCACCCTCCCCGATTCGATACCCCTCCCGAAGAACCGCCGCCAGTACCTGACCCTCCTGCCAACTACGACCAGTCCAGCGACAACGGAGACTCTATTTGTTTACCTCCGCAGATGGAACCAATAGACACCAAGCTCACCCTCGATTTGTTCAATGCTCGCAGTAGAGAGAACGAGTTCTACAGACGACGTTGTACCGGCATCGACGAGTGTGTGAGCGCATGCGAGTGTTGCCGCACGCCACAACCTGAAACACAGCAAATCCCTTACATCGACGAACCGAACTCGGAACCGCTGATATTTGAAAATGAAGGCCCTCCAAACAAGGTGGCTACTCCAAAAATACGACGAATATTACCTTCTTTATCCCTCGATCAGTCGGATTCAGAGAAGAAACCTGAAACCGCAGACGCAGTTTGTCAAACGCCCTCTTCACCAATGGAAGTAAAAAGCCTAATATCGACTCCTAAAAGAAAACTCGAGCTTAACCTTGATATAAAGAAAGACTATGACCAAATGGATAATATTCAGTGCAGGCTAAAGAGAGCAATATTTAGCATGTCGACATCTTTTTCGGGTAAATCTGAAGATACCGAAATTCCGTCCACTTATTCGACGTCTGATTCTTTTGATGAGACGACTAATGAAGTAAAATGTGATGTCGGCACCGTTAAAGCTCAGACTCCCGCAGAACCTGGTGCTAAACAAATATTAGATAGTGTTGATCGAAAGTCATGGAAATCCCCCGATGAATATAGACCTTCCTTTGGCAAAGTCAAAGAATTGACAAAACATTTCAATGACATCAATCTGAAATATTGTGTTAAGATATACAAGCGAAATTGTCAGTCCAGTCCAAACCTTAGCGTTCGTGATAAAACTACCAAAGTAATCGAGAACCTTCCCGCTAGTGCCAGTTTAGCAGATATACAATACGAGTTCAATAAAACTGATACAAGCGAGACCAAGTGTGAGAAATTATCTGACGACGAAGTGAAAAGTATCCTGATCCAGTTAGAAGACTGGTCTAAATACGGCTCGCGCGGCAGCGAGGACACACTAGCGCATGGGAATGAGTTCGAAATACCGAATTTGCCTTCCGAGGAGCACACTGACAACACTGCTAATGGTTACGTATTCAACGAGATTATCGACAAAAAGCCTAGACGAATCACTTTGGATAACATCAGGCTGAAGTCAAATCAATCTAGTATGAATTCAGATCAGACCAAACAGAGTAAGGAGTCGGTGATTGTGAGTGAGGCGAGTTCCGAAAAGGGGTCTTCAAATCATCTGCCGCGGGTTGTGGCAATGATTCCCCAGTCGCAGTCGTCCCTGGCGGCGTCCTGCCCCGACATCAGCGCCGCACACACCTCGTGTAAGGCTCCCACACACGCATGACGATAGGTGTGTTATAGCTGGACGCACAACTTTATTTTCGTTATTCCACTAGAAATGTTATTTAATCTCTACATAGATTATGTTCTAAAGATACTATACTTCCTACATTGGTCGTTTTTATGTAAACAAACGTCATGTTACTTAGGAAATTAGTCAAAGAGAACATTAAGATTTCCTGTTACTGGGACACAAAATGATGGAAGTCTATTATTTGAACAGAATATAGTTTGTGAATGCATGGATGTCGTTACGTTTATATTTTTTTCGTATGAAAATCGTTATTCGTTTATTTTCTTCCCGTACGTTGTCACTCGCACTCGTAATGTTTTTATTTCTTTTTCAGTTATATTTTTATGTCGATGTAGTTTTTATTTTTCTTTTTTTTGAATAGTTAAATGACTAACAAGTTTTATAGAGGTATTATAATAGTATTGTGCTGTTATAGCGGGCGCTGCAGGCGCCGGCGTGGCAGGCGGAGGCGTGCGGCGTGCGTCCGAGCGGGACCTGCCGGCGCGACTGGCGGCGGAGGCCAGCGTGAAGTCCAGCAAGAGCACGCCCGCGCTGCACCACGCGCCACCCGAGCCCGCGCCCGCGCACCACCACACACCCGTCAGGTACAAGAGCACGCCCGCGCTGCACCACGCGCCGCCCGAGCCCGCGCCCGCGCACCACCACACACCCGTCAGGTACAAGAGCACGCCCGCGCTGCACCACGCGCCACCCGAGCCCGCGCCCGCGCACCACCACACACCCGTCAGGTACAAGAGCACGCCCGCGCTGCACCACGCGCCGCCCGAGCCCGCGCCCGCGCACCACCACACACCCGTCAGGTACAAGAGCACGCCCGCGCTGCACCACGCGCCGCCCGAGCCCGCGCCCACGCACCACCACACACCCGGCATGTACAAAGCACGCCCCGCGCTGCACCACGCGCCACCCGAGCCCGCGTCCCCCCGCGCACCACCACAACCACCGTCAGGTACAAGAGCACGCCCGCGCTGCACCACGCGCCACCGAGCCCGCGACCGCGCACCAACCGGGACACACCCGTCAGGTAGCAAGAGCACGGCCCGCGCTGACACCACGCGCCGCCCGATCCCGCGCCCCACGCACCACCACAAACACCCGTCAGGTACAAGAGCACGCCCCGCGCCTGCACCACGCGCCACCCGAGCCCGCGCCCGCGCACCAACACACACCCGTCAGGTATAACAAGAGCACGCCGCCCGCGCTGCACCACGCGCCACCCGAGCCCGCGCCCCCGCGCACCACCCACCACAACACACGTCAGGTACAGAGACGCCCGCGCTGCACCACGCGCCACCCGAGCCCGCGCCCGCGCACCACCACACACCCGTCAGGTACAAGAGCACGCCCGCGCTGCACCACGCGCCACCCGAGCCCGCGCCCGCGCACCACCACACACCCGTCAGGTACAAGAGCACGCCCGCACTGCACCACGCGCCACCCGAGCCCGCGCCCGCGCACCACCACACACCCGTCAGGTACAAGAGCACGCCCGCGCTGCACCACGAGCCGCCCGAGCCCGCGCCCGCGCACCACCACACACCCGTCAAGTACGGTAGCTTACAGCAAGAGCACGCCCGCGATCGTTTTATCAATACTTTTTTACATTCGGGTCGATTTCATCCTACCGTTTTGGCTCTAACCGGTTAACGAGATAAATAGGAACAATTGTTTCATCGAAAAAATGCGACGGCGAATGTTACGGTGTGGATGGCACTGAATAAGTTTCAACCTCGATCTCCAATATCTAAATTCTGCGTATCGTTCCCAGCGTGGCCGTCAGTCCTGCGGCGGCGAGTGTCTCTCCGAGCGCTTGGCCCAGCAAGTCCCGCAGCAGCCACAACCTGTCGGCGCCCACGCAGCACGACGGCTTCTACCAGAACCTCTCCACTGTACAGTCGCAGCAGCATGCTTTACAAGATAGGTATGACCTCAAACACATACAGTCACGACTTTTCCCATGAACGGAAGCCAAAACGTAGGCTAGCTAGTATTATGTGGTTCTTAACTCAAAAGACCATCTCAAACTCCCGTATTTTTTAGACAAGTGTTCAACAGACCTTAAAAAGTTTTTGTGGTACGACGGACTATCTTTAACGAAGGTGGAAGTACTACCGGAGGTCTCTGCTAAGGAATGGAACAGCATAGGCTTAAAAAATACACAAAATGGCTTTCTGTTCTTTAACTTTCTCGTAATGTAATTGACTAACAACTACATACATAATTAAAATTTACCCCAGATGGTCATCGCTGCGCAGTTCGACGGGCAGCAATCGACCACAATCAGCGCACTTCATGGCGGGAGGACAGGCCGAGGCACCAGATTCACCTTTGCATCACCAGGTAATATTTCAATTTCATTTCAAATATTATTATCTTTGGAAATTTATTTTTTCATTTGTTTATAGCGTATAGAATAATAAATAGAATTGTATTCTCAACAAGTTTCACGTTGAATTCGCCGCTAGTGTAGCGTCAGGTTCTCGCAATGTCAAATATCACTGTTTTCGGGTAGGCTATGCGGATTTTTGTTGGTTACATTAATGTTGTGAATATTTAACGATATTTCAAATTAATTATGGCAAATGTAAGTTATGGATCAGTGAATGTCGGTGTTTTAAAAATGGAGCTAACAAAAATAAGTGCTAAATAGTTTTCTCCTTTTTTCGAACAAAAAGGACTGTGGAACAATGCGACATGCTTGCTGGTCTAGTCCAAGAAGCATGTATAGTTGAACTACATTATGTGTCGTTTTCCAGAACAAAATATTTAAATAAATGTGTAGTTCTTCACATATCATAACTTTATGTTGTAGAACGTAGCCAGTGCCCGCGCAGCCAAGCTGGCGGAGATGTCAGAGGAAGTCTCGCGGCGACAGATGGCGTACCACGCCGCGCAACAACAGCACGCGCAACAACAACATGCGCAACAACCGCAACATGGACAGCCGCAACATCATCACCTCATGGGTAACCTATTTTTTTACTTTTTTTTACTGGTTGTGACTGAATGTCGCTGGTCTTCTATTTCTGTATTTGTGTATTAGTTTCAGTGGTGGTTAACCCGACGTTGTACTTCTTTGGCTCCTTATTAGGATTTCTTTTGCATTTTTTTAACTTTGCCCCACACTTGGAATGTGTCCATATATCGTGGGTTTTCTTACAAACATTTGAACTCGCACACAATAACCTTGACCAACAAGTACTTGTAGGATGGAAATATTTGGAAAAATAAATGTTTGAACCCTGACTGTGGCTAAGCGATCGACTGTAGCAGTCGATCGCTTAGCCACTGCGCCAACCGTGTCCATATTATGTAATTCTAATTTTTCCTTGCTTAAGTTAAAGCTATAATTTTCAATGCAGTTCTGGCATGTACTGTGAATTTGGCGTGGCGTTGTACTGTGAATTTCGCAGTTCATCAAAATTCTGAATCACATCAAAATTCACCGACTGTTTAAATGGCATTACCCTCATCATCAAGAAAAACTTCGTTTTTTTTTTAAAAAAAAATATAAATACTTGGATAATTACTTCAGACGTCTACTAACTACTCGTTTCGAAGCTGAATCTATCATTCCCTTGTTTTTGAAACTTTATGCTTAACACCCGCAGGCCAGCCTCAGCTACAGATGTCAGGTGGTGGGTACGGTCCTCAGTCGCCGCACCCGCTGCATCAGTCGCAGCCCATGTTACATGTACACAACCAGAGCCCGCACCAGATATACCACAACCAGCATCACCCGCCGCAGAGGTCAGGAACATTACGAAGCTATAATAATCTTACCATTTTTTTTTCTGGGATTCAAGGCATTTATCAACTTTTGTCAGCTATAGTAGTGATGTGCAAATTACATTTCGGAATCGATTACTTAAAAGAATCGAATTTATTTACAAAAAAGTTCTAAACGAATTAACAAATTGACATTCCATCTTTAGGTTTTAAAAGTAAAACTATCAGTCTACAACTTTTTATGATCATGTTCAATATTATTTAAGAAAAAAAAATACAACTTTAAAAGTTTTCAGATTTTCACTAAGGTTTTTAATTTATTAATTATACGGAATTTCATAAGCGTGTTTATATCAAAAGTAGCCACGGACAGCTACAAGTGTGGACAATAACCTCAAGTCCCATATTACAGAACGTCACTCAGTACTTAAATGTAATATTTAAGTACTGAGTGACGTTCTGTTCAAACCATTTGTTTATTTGAAATCTAGTTTTAAGTAACGCTGTAATAACTGATATTACAGGTACGAATGGATGCCTCCCGGCCCTCCATCACCGCAGAGATCACAACCTCCGGTCGCCCCGAAACCTCAGGTAAACCTTCAAATTAAACACTAAGCCAACTTGTAGTTAATTTCTACTTCTTTCGTAAGCTCAAAGATATGTACATGTTTTTTTTTTTTTTTCAATATTGTTTTAGTGAAAAGTTATGTTGAAAATAAATAAAATTCCTTTGAACCGAGTGTGTATCAAAGGGAATATATGGATCTAAATTTCAAACTACTATTATTTTAAACACGTACGTGTTAGTATTTGTGTGAATGTCGCTGGCCTATCATTTAATTAGCCACAGCGTGTTATGCCTAGACGTATCCTGATCCGTGATCGTACTTGATGAGGTCAGGCGGATCGACGAGAACAACGTATTATGCAGGTAATGAGTGATGACTGATTAATTTAAAATTAAATATTTATTGTCAGGGTGCTCGGCGAACGGATATGGAAATGGAAGAGCAATTACATCAACATGCGCAGTCGCAACATCCACAGTCACAACATGCTCAGTCCCAACATGCACAGTCACAACATGCTCAGTCCCAACATGCACAGTCACAACATCCGCAGTCCCAACACCTACAGTCTCATCTACAACAACAGCAACCTCCCCTCAACAGTGTACAACCTGAAGACGGTAAGAATATTCATATTTTTCACTCATGTTCGTGTTGGCTTGATTTGACACCATCAAATCAAGTTGACCAGAACATGTGTTGTAATTCGTATATGTTACTCTTTTTTGATTACGTTGCTGTAACGTAACTACGATGACTATAGAACATGTTATCGTGTCAATGAGACTCTATTTTGAATTTTACTAATTACGCCAACGGCCTATCGTATTTTTATACCTTGTTCAAGAGCTGTTACCGTCAATAAACATACAGATGAATGTGTAAATGGCAATAATTGAATCATGACGTTCGTTTTCATTCATAAAATTAGCTTTAAGGTGTAATTCGTAAATTTATCAGTATTTTAAATAATTTCGATATTTGTTGTACACAGAGCGGTACGTAGCCAGCGCACTAGAACCGCCGGCGGTGTCGGTGTACCCGGCGGGGGGCGGGGCGGCGGGCGCGGGGCGGGGCGCCGCGCCACACAACCCCTGGCAGCGGGAGGAGCGAGAGAGACAACACGAGGCACGGCGGGCACAGGCACGAGCGAGGAGGTAACTAATACACTAATAGGTACATTTCTTACGGTCAGTTCACACCGAGACGTGACGCAACGATACTGCACATGAGTATCTTATCGTGTAGTAAATAAAGTTAGATTTTGAGTCGTTTTAATTAAATGTGCGTGCAGCGTCGCGCTCCGTGTGATTTGACCCTTAGCGAGCTTGTTCATGACGCGATTCGTGTGATTTGCAATTTCTACTAACTAAAAATCTTCCTTGCTACTACGATTTAAGTAACGTACGTAAGATGCAATTCTATCATCTTACGTCGTGGCGAACGTGTTGTGTACCAGCAGCGTACAGTTTTTTTTTTTTAACTACGTGGCCGAATCATAGTAGTCTTCTTCATAGTAGTCTCTATATAAACTGTAATAAGATTGATATTCAGTTGCTATATTCTCCTAAAAAAATCTTTAAAACAAGTACAATGGTATGTCATTCACACGTATTGGAGAGAAGTATTTATTTTTTTATACTACACCTGCTTGGAAAGTACCTTCTTACTTTATCAAATTTACGGTAGAAAGTACGTCATTGCATATCGACCAAATATGCGGGGAGAAAACGCATCGGAGCGGGAGAGAAAAGTGTATGAAAATCCATTTCTAACGTGTTTTTTCTTTTTTAATTTTGGGTAAGACTATGCGCCGGTAACCTAAATATCAGAAGCCAAAAAGTTTTTACAGTGAGTTTTTATCTCAAAGTTCGCAAAATGACACTGGCCACTAGCTGTGTGTTGGTTGGTGTCGGGCTGGCAGTGCGACCCTGCGGCGGCAGGATAAACAATTTGAAAAAAGAACATGTGAAAATTGCAGACGCCATTGGCGCCATTTTCAATTTGTGTGTTGTTTGAGGATTCAGTTTTCGTAGAAAGTAATTTATTTTCCTCGTAGGTGTAGTATAAAGCACTATGTATCACTCGAGAGAAAGTGCGATTCCCGATCTCGGGTATTTTAAAGTCCTCGGCTACGCCTCGTCCTTTAAACGATACCCTCGATGGTAATCGCTCACTTTCTCCTCTCGGTGAACAATGTACTATTGTAACTTCGTCGGCTGGTTTTCCGTCTAAACACCTAATTATGATTTGACATTCCTAGGGACGCAACCATCGCCCAGTTACTATCACTAGGGGCCGCACGCACGCCTGTTCAGAACCAACAACTGCGGGCGCTACAACTGGAGAGAGACTTCGAGCTGCGAGCCACGCAGCACGACCAGGTAAAACAGACATTTTCAATTTTGTTCGCGCACATATTTAGCAGAACTTCAACAGTACGTGTACTAAGCTTTATTTACGTGGTGCTATCATCAAATGAGTCCTCCCACCCAGGGCAGGACGGGTGGGACCGTCAGAGATGTACTAACTCAAATGTGCGGTGTCCTTCAATAGCCCTTTACATTCCGTGGCCACGGTTACCTGACGAAACAGTTCTCATAACTCGGCGTCGGCATTCCCGGGCCTGCGGTGACCTACTAAGTTGGTATCGCGTTTAGAGCGTCTATATCCACCGTCAAGGCTGTGCGTAACTTTTGTTCGCACGCAGTGCAGCACGTTTATGCGAGAAACATTTTCACAGATAATATTTAGTAATGTGCAACTCACGTATGCGCGCGCACACAAAAGTATAAGGTGGGCGCGAACATTTTTTTTGGCGTTTTTATAGATACGGAACAATTCATGCGCGAGTCCGACTCGAACTTGTATGTTTTTTTTTAAAATAAGTACTTCCGAGATCATGTTTTTTTCCTGTCTCGTGGTAGCGTTTACAAACAGAAACTAACACTCACATATTTAATTTGATTTTCGATTTTACTTCACTAGGAGGAAGGCAACGCAGCTGAAGGTTCAGAAGAGCCGGAAGAGATGCAGGACGAGCTGCCGTCCTCTCCCCCCGCCGCCTCCCCCGCCCCCCCGCTCACGGCCGCCCCCCCTCCCAAGTCCATACTCAAGACCAACACGCGTACTACTGAGATCACTAACGGATATACTACCGAACAGGTACTTATTGTTTGTGAAACTAATTTCATTAAAACAATCATAACAGCTCTTGTGAATCATAACATTAAAAAGGGCTAGTTTAGCAACATCGTAATATTCATGGCGATAATATTCGTTTATAATGGAATATTAAACTGTAACCACCTACCATTGTGAGTAGGTTGGAGTCAGAACACATTCAAGCAATGTTGGACTTAAACAGGAATGTGAAGATTGGTAAAAGAATATGCCTGTAACTATGCAGTGTGACGAAGGTCTTGGATGATGATTTAATGAAAGATTTAATGACTTAAGAGCACGTATTCTGAAATCTGGCAATGTTGCAAATGGCTGTCCAATATTTACAAGTTTTAATTAATCTTGCTAATTTACTGTATGAAAATAAGATTTTCTAGTGCACTACAGAGCCTTATTTCCATACAGTAACATTGCCAAGTTAATTAAAACTTGTAAAGATTTGACAGCTATTAGCGACGTTGCCAGCTTTCTGGTTATGCGCCTGTAATAGGCATGTTGACAACATCAATAAATTGCAAATCTGAATAGTCCGTGAGTAAGAGTATAGATCAAAATTGGGCCGAGTAGGCTCGTGACGTCACAAGTAAAAATTTTGTACTTGTTTGTTACTTATTGCTAATTTCAAGCTTGATCGATTTTGGTCTATGTCCCAAAAAAATACGGGTCAAATATTTTTTGATACCTAACTGACGGTCTAATGAGATTATTTTGGTTCATAAACCTATTGCCTAACAAATAATTTCCATAGGTGACTTATGAAGAAACTCGAGTATCAGAAGTGAGTTCCGCCGTGAGTGCACTGAGCGTGTCATCAAGCACACACACTCTTGTGGGAGGAGCTGCCAGTGCGGGCGGGGCGGGGCCGGGCGCCCCCCCGCCCCCCCTGCGCGGCTCGTCGTTCGCGGTGATGGCGGAGCGCGCGCGCACGCTGTCCCCGCCGCGACACGACCAGCATGCGCACGCGCAGCACAACGCTATCAGCGTCGCACCTCAGTAAGTATACACTATTTGATATCGTAATGGAGAAAAGTATGACTACAAGAACTGTTAAAAGTTTTAAGCTATAAATACACTTACTTTACAAGATGAAGATCTGTTGTACGCTTGTCTTAAAAAAGTGTAACTGTAAAATGACCTTTATAACAACATAAAATGTCGTTTTGTCATAAATACGTCTATTAAAATACCATACGTTTAATATTTAATACGTTTAGATATAAAAAATGTGATAAATCTCCCCAGGTCCCCGGTGGGCTCCGCTCGTGACAAGCGCGTGTCGTTCCACGAGCGCGCGGCCCCGCCCGCCCCCCCCGCCAGCTCCCCGCCCCCGCTGCACGAGCCGCCGCAGCCCGCACGGGAGGACCCGGACGTACGTACATACTATATTACAAGCGCGTGTCGTTCACGGGAGGACCCGGACGTACGTACATACTATATTAACCTTACGGGACCGGACCATTACAGCGCGTGTCGTTCACGGGAGGACCCGGACGTACGTACATACTATATTACAAGCGCGTGTCGTTCACGGGAGGACCCGGACGTACGTACATACTATATTACAAGCGCGTGTCGTTCACGGGAGGACCCGGACGTACGTACATACTATATTACAAGCGCGTGTCGTTCACGGGAGGACCCGGACGTACGTACATACTATATTACAAGCGCGTGTCGTTCACGGGAGGACCCGGACGTACGTACATACTATATTACAAGCGCGTGTCGTTCACGGGAGGACCCGGACGTACGTACATACTATATTACAAGCGCGTGTCGTTCACGGGAGGACCCGGACGTACGTACATACTATATTACAAGCGCGTGTCGTTCACGGGAGGACCCGGACGTACGTACATACTATATTACAAGCGCGTGTCGTTCACGGGAGGACCCGGACGTACGTACATACTATATTACAAGCGCGTGTCGTTCACGGGAGGACCCGGACGTACGTACATACTATATTACAAGCGCGTGTCGTTCACGGGAGGACCCGGACGTACGTACATACTATATTACAAGCGCGTGTCGTTCACGGGAGGACCCGGACGTACGTACATACTATATTACAAGCGCGTGTCGTTGCAATAGTCTACAGTCGAATACCGTTTAGATGTGCTGATTGCCATCATATTTAATTGGTCAAATTCGTCCTAACATATAACGTGAACTATGCATTACAGCGGTTCATAGAGGAGGCGGAGAGTATGCTGGCCGGGCCGGTGTCGCCGCAGACCAACAACGCACCCAACATGCCGCAGCACACGCCCGGCGTCATCGGCGCACAGGAGGTCTACAGGTACGACTAAATAAACAATCTTTTGACAAAAACTTTGTTTTATGCTTCTACAGTTGAATACTAGGTTGGGAAACCGCGATCAAGCCGCACGCAACAACTCAAACAAATATACAGGTTGTTTCTTTTAAATTGGCCATAAGGGACCAATCCGCATTCATAAAAGAAATGGGAAAACTTTCATAAGAACCTTTAGCTCTTTTTTTGATGTTGACAATTCTGAAGTTTTTATTTTTTGGTCAAGTGCGAGTTGTCTCCAAAAATGAAACAGTCTAACGGATTAAAAAAAAAATTGGTCAATGTCATAATTTTTATGGAGAACTCACACTTGGCCAAACAAATAAAAACACCAAAATTGTCAACATCAAAGAAGAGCTAAAGGTTCTTAAGAAAAACGCCAGCACATCAAGCTACCACAATCTATCTATTTTTTCTAATAGATTTTCAACCTTATCACAACAGTGGAAGGTTAATTTTCGATTGGTTTTGACATATTCGGGTAGGTAGACCTGCTGGCGTCTGTACATAAACGGAGCGACATGATTGTTTTGCGTATTGCAATCTGTATGTCTCCCCAGAGACCCGCGCGCCCGTCGCCTGGCCGAGCAGCAGGCGCGCGCGCCGAGTGCGCCGGTCCCCGAGCAGCTGTCCTTCAAGGAGAAGATGAAGATGTTCGCGCTGGAGTCGGGCGAGGCCTCCACGCCCAAGGACAAGGTAACTGCGAGACACTGACACTGTGCCGCCACGCATCATGTCTCATCGTGCGTCTCCTGTCTCGTTTCTAACACTAGTCTTAATTCAACCACATAGTGTACCTCATCCGTATAGTCTTTGTGCACCTTCAAATTATACACTACTTTGAAGATGCCTTTTCCCTCTCTATATTGGACAAAATCACTGAATTCTTTAACTTGCATGGGTTAAAACGCACACCCGGTTTAAACCAGTCAATGTTATTTGCAGGTCAAAATATCACGCGCGCAGCGAGACATCGATGCGGTACATTAACCTAATGATGACTATTAAATTATATTTGTAATGCGTTTATGAATACATTTTACGTGTACATAATTTGTACGTATAGAGGAATATCATAACTCCTGTAATGATTTTATAGTAATATAGCAAAATTGTAACGATACGTTACAGTTTGCGTTACAGTATTATAATAACATATTTATATTCCGCTCTAAGTACTTCACGGTGTAAGCGAAAATAATGTATTATTGATCATTCGAACAAACCTATTTGCAGCTTTTCGGCAGCTATTTTATGCACATGACATGAAATATTATCAAAAGTTAGCATATTCACTAACATTAAAGAATTAATGACAGTATTTTCGCTTCCACACATGATTAATGTAGGATAACCTCTGAGAGTGAAGTTATTCCGAAGGAACCAGTAATACTGTCGTGACTGAGGTCCACAAATTGCCTTGTGATGAAACGTAGCACCAATTTTGTATGTCATTCATAGAATCTAAGCGAGTTTTCTTTCCCAAATAGGTATATTTTATGATTACGCAAATTTTGAATGATGTTTACAAGATATCGCTTTAGCAGCTAGTGCAATGATATTATTATACTTATACATTACATTTTATCAGACCATATCTTAATATAGGGAATAGTTGGTTATAATATTCAAATTTAAATCTGTTTCGTATTCATATTTTCGGTATTTGTCGTACTACCAACGGGCACGTCTTATTTATGAATTAAAGTCGGAACTATTGTGCCATTGTTTTAGTATATTGTATACTGGGTTATTGCCGTTTACATAATGATAAAAGTTTATTATCTGGGAGGACCAATATAGTAATCGACATTGGAGGGTGCCTTAGCGTGTACCTTAAAAGAAAATTTACATATCCCTCATATTTTCAAGCCATAAAATTAATACATTGTCAAATTGTCATCCATAAACAAGTATTGTTCATAGCTTCGTAACATTCCAAAGAACATTACGTTTCTTTTTCTATTTTATATGTATGTTATAAAGCATTCCTATGAAACATGAATGTATTATGTGTGTACCGCTATAGCGGTTGTTATCTTTACAATATTATTTCAAAAGTTGACCTGTTATTACAATTCGAATTTTAACAAAAAGCAATAAGATATTGTGAAGACTTTGTTGTAAATACAATTAATAAAGTTTATAGTCTAATTAAGCACGTGTTTGTGCCAAAAACATGTTCCAATGTGGCAAGCCTACGTGGAATGGCGAAATTTTATTTAGTGGCAACCAATATTATTATGATTGGGTACTTTAATGGCACAAAGGCCCAGAGTCCATGCCAGAAAATGGGTACTTGACTACTTGATATTGTTTAAAAATAGGGTGTTATTGTACTCTTAAATATTCTAAGTAGACGTCACGAGTAATGTACGAATGACAAGACAGCGAACGTGTAGTTAGCTTTATGCTCGTTCCCTTATTAAATAATATTCTCCATACCGGAGTTCATACTACATATATCCATCTAGAGCATCAGTATTGAATAGGTCATGTTACTTAGTAATACCCTATGTCTTAATTTGTCCAATGGGCAAAAAATGCAAAACATCCCATAATACATATTAAAGTCAAATGCCTCATTCATTTGGTCACAAGATAGTAATTAGTCAGAATGCATACACAATTACTTTTTAAAACTCTGAAGTAATATTAGGTGTCAGGGACAGAACACTGGGTTGCTACTCATAATATTATTATGATTAACGTTTTATAGCACCAATTTACTGTATATAATGTAGGTAGTGGAATCCTTGCGATTAAACTAAGGTTTTGTATACCTGTTTGTATATGTAAATGTTTATTCGAGGATAGAACGATGGCAACTGTTTGAAGACGAGTCCAAGCGACGGAAGGCCTACGTGAGGGTAGACTTAGATTAGTTCCTGGGGATTCGATTCAGTAGATTCCCAGTATTCACCCAACGATAGTCAATTAGAAAAAGATTGAGATTAATTTTAGAAAGGAGTTTTCATGATTTCAATAGCTATACTGTATATAATTACGCTTGAAAACGTCAAAATAGTATCGTTATGAATATTTAAGTAACCTAATTCGAATAATTATTATTATGCAAACTAATTATTATACTTGTTATTAACGGTAGCTATTGTACTTCCTTTCTTTTGAAAATAAATAAAGTAACATTACCCAGATATTTTATTTATACACCTTTCTTAAATGTAACCTTTGGACTGCTCTCAAATGCGAGAAATGCAGCTGGTAAAAATTAAATGATTCTTCCACCACACTGAGTTTATTTTACTAATTAACAAAAAAATTAATCTAATCAATCAGTATTAATGATCAAACCAACTGTGTGTGTTCGTACATGACACACTTGACCAAAAAAATAAAAACGTCAAAATTATCAACATCAAAAAATAACTAAAGGTTCATAAGAAAGTTTTCCCGTATCTCTTATGATACTGATTTATCCCTTTTGGCCAATTTAAAAGATACACCCTGTATACGCAATCAAAAGTATACCTATTCATAACCAAAGAGAACAGATCGTTTATGCTAATGTTGTACCATCTTTCGAATTGAAGATTGACTTTTTGTAAAATTTCACAAAGGTGGAAGAGTTGCCACTCTGTCTTATTATATCTGAGCTGACTCCTAGACTATGGATGTTGCAGCGGACGACAACTCTTTTACCATGACAAAACCATTTACTGAGTGGCGGCGAAGAAACCGGATTGTAAGGCTTGCGCGAGCATTAATAAACAAGTTGTCAGATTTTCTTAATTTTATTGTTTTATTCGAATATGACAAGAGTGTGTTTTCAGGACAAACGCGGTTAGGACATTAAAAAACTTGGATTTTAGATTTTTAAATCTATTTATTTTGTGTATACGGTTGGCAAACAAATTAATCTCTGGGGTATTTTTTTTTTAACCGTATTTTAGAAAGTTTCCGTTCCACATCACGATAGTTTCGTATAGAATCTGTCTGTCTCCGAAGTTATCCTGCGATTTTATATATGAAGCTACTACTAAATCGATCGTGAGTCACACCATTGCCATACGTCTTTCGTGACACTGGTCATATGAGGCTATTGAACACCTCCCATTCGATTTTCTATAACTAACTGCGGTAGTGTTATCAATGCGTAAACGGACCTGACAGTTAAAATAGTTCTTCGTAAAGATCTTAAGATCGAAAAAGTCCGTAATAAGTTCCAATTAATTTATGCAATAATTTTTCAGTATGGGACCACTGACCACTAGCCATTTGTTACCCACAAGAAGCTCCCCACCCAGTCTTTGAGGCGTCAGAATATACAGGGTGAATTTTTCAACTGGGCGTGGATGGCTACTTTCGAAACTATGAGGAATATCGAAAAACGTTGAAAGGAGTCTCGAGGCCGATTTTGACGAAAACTAAAACTGCATCATTGGATTTTAGAAAAATCAAAAATCCTGTCCAGGAATCGAACCCGCTGATTTTGGAAAAAAAATCACACCCTGTATTGTTACACCGTTCGATAGTGTTGCTAATAGGCAACAAATTCTGGGAAGTAATCATATACGGCAAACTTAAGGAAAACTTATTATTACAAAAAAACTGATTAATCTTGAAGGCAAAGATAGTATTTGAAGCGTAAGTTACCGTTTCTTCTTTAGATTAATGCTACTTTTAGTTCAACTCAATAATTTCGTATTGTTAAGTAATGTGGGATTGTTGAAACGTCAAATCCAGTGAAACATTGAAAACAATGAAATTTTATCATTTCGAATAAATTATGACTCAGTAGAAGTAAAGTAACATGGGAAAATAGCCAATTTCATAGAAATCAGCCATTTCCTTAAGTTTGCCGTATATGATTACTTCCCAGAATTTGATCCTTATTAGCAACACTATCGAACGGTGTAATAATACAGGGTGTGATTTTTTTTTCAAAATCAGCGGGTTCGATTCCTGGCCAGGATTTTTGATTTTTCTAAAATCCGATGATGCAGTTTTAGTTTTCGTCAAAATCGGCCTCGAGACTCCTTTCAACGTTTTTCGATATTCCTCATAGTTTCGAAAGTAGCCATCCACGCCCAGTTGAAAAATTCACCCTGTATAAATTCTAAAAATAATTTAAAATAAAATAAATTAATAATAAAATAAAATCTTGGATTCTATGAACGGAATGATCAATGGCCCATAACTAATAATTTATCGTAGTTGTCATTGTTTATCAAGTTTAAGAACTTTCAACGTTCCAATTTTTTGTGTAGTATAGCAGCCCATATTCTATTGTGGGGACCTATGGAAACTAATAAACCTATCAATTATGCAAAAATACGCACAATTGATAGATTTAAGTAAGTCTAAATCTAACAAATCGTCTACATTTTTTTTTTTAAATGTGACATCTTGTTTATTAGTGCTCGCAAGCCTTACAATCCGGTTTCTTCGCCGCCACTCAGTAAATGGTTTAAGGCCATGTTAAAAGAGTGGTCGTCACGCTGCAACATCCATAGTTTAGGAGTCGGCTCAGGTATAATAAGACAGACAGTAGGATAGAGTGGCAGCTCTTCCACCTTTGTGAAATTTTACAATAGGCCAATCTTCAATTCGGAAGATATTACAACTTTAGCATTAACGATCTGTTTGTTGTATAGTTGCGTATATTCAGTTACATACCTAGAGAATTCTGATTATAGTTAAATATTATTATTGTGACTTAGATCCAATAAGGTTTAGTTTTGATTTTGTTACCTAATATTCGATTCTATTTATGTTAGATACCTATTTCACTTATCTTGCTACATTTAAGTTTTTTAATCTTTACTAGCTGGTCATTATGGTATCTACAATATACCCTAAGTATTAGTAAGATTAAGACGGTATCAACATGCTTTTTCCATAATGAAACCTAACGACTCTAGTAATTTTAACAATTTAACGACCGGTTTCATAAAGGGGTTTGCAACTTTTTGCCCTCATTTTTTTTTTCTTTCGCCAGTAATGAAATTTTGGTCATTAGTAAACCGCAACCTAAGGAGTTCGTAAAAAATAATAAAAAAAATCTAGACCGTAACCAACCAGAGATATGACCGTTTTGATTTTGTTCAAATCTGGAGTTATTTTTAGCAAGAATCCATAGATTTATTGGTGTGTTAGGTTTTGCCCTCCCTCCAACCGACTTTATGTATAGCCTATAACCGTCTTTTGAGTCCCATCTATCTCTAAACCAAAATTCATCAACATCTGTTCAGCCGCTTTGACGTAAAAACGAAATGTACCTTAATACTTATTTCGTGTTTGTAATACAAGTAGGTTTACGAGGAATAATGAGTGGTTTGTTTACAACACTGATTATAAGATCTTTTTAACCGACTTCAAAAAGCAGGTTCACAATTCGTTGAACATTTTTTTTTTTATATTTATGTTCCCTTACTTGTCAATGACGCCTGGACCAATTTGGGTAATTCTTCTTTTGTTTGAAAGTGGATCTAACAGATGGTCCCATGATTACTAGGTCATGACGCAGTCTTGGAGAAATCGAGGAATCTGTTCAATAAATGGCAGCAAGTCATCTACGATTGCTGCTATCGCATATCTATGCATTTTTTACACTAACACACAACAGAATATTATGACTGTACCCACTAAAAAGGATAAAACAAAATCGTCTTGCTTAGACGAAAAAATAATCAAAAAGTGAGTTCTCCCCTCCCTGGGCGGAGAGAAGGGTCTTTCAGACTCGTACGGACAAAAATCCACCGTTTCCGATCGAAGTGGAGTCGCGTCACGTCGCGTCTATTCACCCATTATCCGCCGTCAGCATGCCCGTGCCTATGGCGACCGGAAATCGCTTCACATCGTTCAACACCCAAGGCATCTCCGCTGCGGCTGTGTGGCTGTCCTCTACCTCACGCATTTCGCCTCTTCCTTCACTAGCAAAACTGCTTCGCGGAGGGAGGTGGCTGCTTTCCATTTCATCTCACCCCGCAGCCTTAACCAATGCCAGAAGCGAGAGGTCGCCCCCACCTATCGCCTCCGTAAGGAACTTAGGACTATAGCGTAGCTCTGTGAAAGTGGGACAGATCTCCAACGCGACACGGTCAGTCCTAAATAACAATGGGGGAAGTTGATATCGGCGTCGGGTTGATGAAGTATCTGGGACTCGTCCCCAACAACCGGTGGAAATGTGGCAGCGGCCGCTTTCAAGCGGCTCTACGAATGGCTTGCATCGGCGCAACGCCGGGGCGGATCTCCGCTGCCTCGATAAGTCAAGGCACTCCGAGAAGAGCTCGGCGCAAGGCGGTATTGAGAGAGCAACTGTTGCAATCGAGGTTCGGGCACGCCGCAATCGCGGCGGTAAGGGCTCCTTTTAGAAGTAGCTGGAGAGGGGCCACGGCGTCCTCACCTTCCGCTTGACGCAGGTCCTCACCTTCCGGTTGACGCAGGTCCTCACCGGACACAGAATTTTCGGGAGCTTACTGTATGTCTGTGTCTGGTAGGGAAGGAAGAAACGTCTGCGTGTCACTACTGCAAGAATCGCTCGGAGGACACGGTGGTGCATAAGGCGCAGGACTGCCCCGCTTGGACGGAGCACCACCGCATCCTTAAGGAAGCGATAGGTGGCGACATCTCGAGCCCGGCATTTTTGCGAGGCGAGACTAAACGGCGAATAATGGGTGACTCGTCTGATCATGTTTAGTTTGATTTGATGTAATTTTTATAGAGAGTTCTCTAGATTTCTTCAACATACCGTCATCATATTCTGACCTGATTACCATAGGATCATCTGTGATGTAAATGTTTTTACACAAAATAAGAATTTCCCATATCGGTCCAGGCGTCATCGAAAAATCGAGGAACATAAATAACAAAATGTTGCGACGAATTGGGACCTCCTCCTTTTTTGAAGTCGGTTAAAAAGATCTTCTTAACAGTGTTATAAACAAACCACTCGTTATTCCTCGTAAACCTACTTGTATTACAAATACGAAATATGTATTAAGGTATGTTCCATTTTTACGTCAAAACGGCTGAACAGATGTTGATGAATTTTGGTACAGAGATAGATGGGACTCTAGAAACGGTTAAAGGCTTTGCATAAAGGCGGTTGGGGTGGGCGAAGCCTCGGGCAAAAGCTAGCACATCAATAAATCTACGGTTTCCTACAAAAAATAACTATAGATTAGAACAAAATACAAACCGCCATATCTCTGGTTGGTTACGGTTTAGAAACTTATTTTTTTTTTCTAAGGACTTCTTAGGTAGTAGTCTAATTATGCCCTAAGTTTCATCAGTGGCGAAAGAAAAAAAAATTGAGGCCAACGTCCATACTAAAAGTTGCAAACCCCTTTACTCACAGAAAAATCTCAAATATTTCCGGGATGGTCTTAAATAACAAAGTATGAACCTTTTAAGTCTAAAGTAGCTACATAGCAATCTTAGCTGGAGAGCTGCTGAACCTTCGACTAACGGTCGTCCTGTAAGGCTAAAACTTTGTACACTTATAGTTTATAGCATATTATGGGTAATAGCCACGACCTGGCAGGCCTCAGCCGTGCACGTCATCAAACCATTTAGTTTTGAAAGTGTAAAAAAAATTGAAAAAAAAAACTTGTTCCTGTAAGCTTGAAAATGTAACAGCATGTAGTTTATTTATAGTAAATCTTGGAAAAAAAATGACAGACGATTACAAGGTGCACAAGTATGTGCCAGGCGCATTCAAAAGTGCACGTTTGATGAGGAAAAATAAACTTTCTCCTGTAAAGTTAAAATTTAGATATGTTTTTAAGTAAACGTTTTGGAATGAGTATGTAGAATGACAGGCGGTTTTGAAGAGCACAAGACCTTGCCAGGCGAGGCGACAGCTGCTAAGGGCGTGCGAGTAACAGGTGTTACGTGAACGCATATAGTCAATGTAATGTGTGTCTACATACTCATTCCAAAACGTTTACTTAAAAACATATCTAAATTTTAACTTTACAGGAGAAAGTTTATTTTTCCTCATCAAACGTGCACTTTTGAATGCGCCTGGCACATACTTGTGCACCTTGTAATCGCCTGTCATTTTTTTTCCAAGATTTACTATAAATAAACTACATGCTGTTACATTTTCAAGCTTACAGGAACAAGTTTTTTTTTCCAATTTTTTTTACACTTTCAAAACTAAATGGTTTGATGACGTGCACGGCTGAGGCCTGCCAGGTCGTCGCTATTACCCATAATATGCTATAAACTATAAGTGTACAAAGTTTTAGCCTTACAGGACGACCGTTAGTCAAAGGTTCAGCAGCTCTTGAGCTATCTGTAGATATTCACTATAAAGAAGTTGGAGTGTCTTCTAACTTAATTAAAATGTTGTGTATTCATGAATTTATTAATAAATCTCGTCTTCCTATTTTTCCTAGGTACAGTAAACACTCGTGGCATATTTTTCAGGGCTAGATTCCCATTCAGAAACAGCCCCATTAGGCATATGAACAACTTCAGCTATGTTTTTTTTTCCGAAAATTTAGGTAAGCAGGGCTGATCAACCGGGCAATAAAAATCTGATTTGGTAGCCCTTTATCCATGGCAAAATGGATTTATCCGCAGTTACCGGGACCATTGACTATAAAAAAGTTCAAGTCTGCATGACGTACCTTGTCTACTGGCGGCGGGTCTGTTTGGACCGCTGCGTGTAGCTCTGCGACGAGGTTGACTGCTGCCTCGCGTTCTGTTGTGCCGGCTGCTGATAAGGTTGCAGGGGGGGCATAATCTGCCTGCAGGCCGGTGTCCTCGCTTCCCAGTTAGAGCCCATATTCTGGTTTAAATATTTAGGTTTATTAACTGCCTCCGTCTTTAAATCGGATGAGGATTTGGAAACCACCTTGGCCTTTGTATTTCCGCAAAGAAGTCTCCAAAAAAAAATTTGCCAGTTTTGGTTAGTGCCAACTGATCTTCAAGATCAAAGATCAAAACAGCCTGTTTCCAATAAGTGTTTTATTAGGTCACCATTTTTATCAGTTTTACATATCTGGTTGGAAATTATTTTCGCCAAGAATGTAATGCCGGCTGCTATTTGCTCTTTGTCGTTTCGGAGAAACGGAAGTTTCGGATCGACCGTAGGTCATCTTGGTGCAACGAATGCTAGCCATTTGGCGTAGACGGACCCAAGGTCGTACTGGCACATCGCTTTTTTTAGGTCTAAGTTTCGGATTGGCCCCATTGTAACTTTCACAAAACTGTACAAAATATAAAAAATTAGGGTAGATAGGTACTTACTTGTGAGATTTTCAGCAGAAATTGAGTGATCTCTTGAAGAGCCCGAAGATGATCCTGACGAAGATAGGCTTGATGGGCTCGATTGAGAAAAAAAAAACGCTATCGCGCCGCGATTTTTTAACTTGTTTGTTTCTAATTTTCGGATTTTACCAAATCAAATAGTTTAAAATAATCATTATCATGGCGGCGCTTCGGCATGATTTTTTATTCTTTGTGCGGAGTAGTGAACCGAAGTGAATAAGCACTAAAACACGAATGAAGAAGAAACTATTGAGACCTCGCAAGTGCGGGTGACAGTGACAGGAAAAGGAAAAAAATATTAAATTGAGGGTGGTGTCGCTAGTGGCGACACCTTTTCTCAACTTAAGTGATAGAGTGGAAGTATAACGCGATACTACAAGTAAATAGAAATATGAATAATTATAATACCGCTAATCTCCAGGCCGAAACATGGAGCATAATTACCGATATGTACCCTAAAGTGTGATCACAATAATTATTGTCGCAGCATCTTAATGAGCAGGCTAGAAAAAATTGCTCCGTAGTAATTTGCAGTCAGCCTGTTTATAGTATGTATAGTCATGTCGATTAGACCGAAATTAAGAATATACTGCCCAGGATCACAGTTTGAATCCATAATAAATTCAGACGGATCAACACAGCTCAAAATCAGAATGTTTTACAATATGTATTTTGACAATTATACTGAATTTCTACGTAAACACCAAGGCCAAACAAAATTTTAACTGTTGTTCACCTATTTCATTTACTTCCTAATCCTCTGCAAGAGCAGTCATTTCACGGGACTGTCTCGTCAGGTAACCGTGACCCTAGAACGTAAAGGGCTATTGACGGATTCTCGTGGATTTTAGACAGTGCAATTGTCTGACAGTATCCTCCCATATCGCCCTGGGTGGGAGGACTCATTTGATGATTATACCACGATAAACTTTCTTATCCAGAAGACGCGGTTTCAACTCCCCTCTCGCAGTTTATTGTTTCTTACTTCAAAAATCTTTAAAAGAAAAATGTTCTATAATCTAAATTATAATGGATTTTTTGTGAACTTTAGATCTGTACCTCCTTGTTTACGCTCATTTATTTTGTTTCTGATCTTTAAGACGCCAAGCGCACGACTTCTTTAGTTGTAATGATCGATAATAAAGCGCCAGCGTCAGCGTTGTTTTTCGATTTGTATTTTACTTGTGCTGGGCGGTAAAATTAAGTCCAATTTACCTCTTTGTTCAAACTCTGCAATAAAAAAGCTTGTGCGAATGGGGTCATATGGAACTACATAATATAAAAGATAAAATAAATATTTAAAAAAAAAACAATTAATAGATTAACAGTGTTTATATTTGTTTTGAGGTTAATATTACGTGTGCCATGTGGCTTTAGGTACCTTTAGGAAAAAGCACTAAAAGATTTTCTAAAAACATTATCAACATCATCATCAGTTAACATGAGTTTCACATCATAACAGAAATGATACATTACTATTTACAACATTTTGTTTTGTTAAATCCAGAGCGAACCGCACATTGGCGTCGTTACATGGACCAGACATTACTTTGTGCACTACAATTATAATATTACGTTATATCTAGAAATATAAAACTTTACAATATATAGTGCAATTAGAAACATTCAGAATGTAAAGGCGGTTTGTACCAAACGACTAAAATTATATTGTTTAAACTAAAATAACAAGGTTTTAGTTCGTAACGGTGGATACTTATCATTTCCTTATTTTCTGTGACGTAATTTAAATGACAGTGAACTTTGGCATAATCTTCCACCTTACTAATTTCGAAACGTGACTTAAAGTTACAACTCCGCTAAAACTTGTAGTGTTCTATAATATTATTTTAATGTGGAAGATACAATATCTAAAAATAAAGGATTTCAACACTTTCGTTACAAAAGTAAGTTGCAGAAATGTTAGCTAACCATTTGGATTTAAATCCAAACCTACGTAATAACTTGGCATTCAATGTTAAGGAAGCTGAATCTCAATTAAGTCTTAACCTATAACAAATTTACATTGTAACAATTTGTCTACATTCTCATAATCATAATTAACATACTTAATATTAAAGCTTGCCTTTTATTTACATACTAAATATTAAAACTCACGAAACTACGCAACATATAGAAAAATATATGGTATGTCCAAGTCAGTAAATGATAAATGCCAATGGAAACGTCAATATAATAAAATAAAAATATCACGTTTTTACTGTCTTTGCCCGGCTGCGAGGCGGAGGATTTGTACGTCGCGGCTAAACCCCGAACTCACTAACCACTCTTGAATATAGTTGCAACTAATGCCTCCGATAGCATTTTTGTTGCTGAATAGGATTCGTTGCCTGTCCGTTACAGAAATTCAATTTCGCTATCTAATGTCGATTACATATTAATTAATTAGCAAATAAACGGTATTCAATAATATGAATTGATCAGGATTTTTCCAATCATGTAATTCTGGTTATTATCTAGGAAAATCGCACGTTTTTTTTTGTATAGTTCTAATCATAGAAGGATACCTTTAATCAATATACTTAGTTATTTATGTGATCTCTACTAAAAGGCTGAGCCTCTCTTGATGAACATCATAAGCTAGCACACCACACATTTGACATGACCAAGTATTTAGACATTATTCGCGCTACTATTGTTATATTTTGTACTTTGTCGTGCGACTAAATACTATTTTCTTAACGATTTTATTAAATAGTCGAGTTTAGTGTATTAAACAGTGCACCATTAATGTTACCAGTGTTAAACATGTATTTAGTAACAAAAAGTTGAATAAAAATAGATAGTAGCTACGAGTTCGGGTTTTAACAGCAAATTTAATGTGAGTTATTATGGCATATTCTATGTTATGCATCTATATAGCTAGAGTACATAATTATACTGTGTATTATAATCCATATAAAAATAGTGATATCAAGACTTATCAATCGAACTGTTACGTAGTAGATGTGAATTATAAATAGATCCCACACTAATTGTGGCTGACCACTAATGTACAACATTGATTACTCATGTTCTGCTGCTATTCGATACTAAGACAGATTGTAGTAAACTAATATAAAAAATAAATTGAAATAGTCATTCATCCTATACATTTCTTTTCGTATAAAATATTTGTTAATTGCGGAAGTAGCACAGCCGTCGGTCGCCACACGCGGGTGACGAGCTCGGGCCAGCAGATGTGGTCAGTGTGGCGTTAAAAAATTGTAAATATAGTATCCATACGACCAATAGTTACGACTATATAATAATATCACACGCACGTTCGCGCACTCACTCTCATACAATATACATATATCAACAACAATGGAAGAGTTATCAGAAGCCCCGTGTCATTATAATTTTCTACGAAAAAATGGACTTAATGTAAAAAATATGAATAGAACAATCATAAATCCAATCTTAACAAATAATACCTTGTATTATGTTTTTGGATTGAATGCTGTGGCACTAGTTTAAGTGACGTGTAGTCACCCTACCCGGCGCGTCACCCTCACAGAGGTATAAACATTAATGGACAACACAACGCAACGGTCCAACATTTAGAGAACCAAATAAAAAGTATATTTTAATGCGCGCACAAGTTTCAAAATAATTCAAACTGACATCAAATACGTAGCATAATGGAAGATTACTCGGGAATGCATCTCAAGTCGTACATCCAGATTTATGTCGAACTTATAAAATTGACTTAAAAAATATGTATAAGGTATATATTTTACGCTAATCCGACTCACTTAAGACTAACAGATAAAACCACACCCGGCGGCGGGGCCGGCCGCTGCTCTATCGTACCTACGTCTGTCGCTAGGTCGCTACCGACGGTGAGAGAGTTCGCAGCGTGCTCGAACGATTATACATGTTGAAACGTGCATCAAACAAGGTACAGCTGACGCGGCGCCTCACGAGGGCGGCTGCGTCTGCGCCGGCGTGAAGAACTGTCATTGTGGCGTGTCGCGGGCCGCGCTCCAGCGGTCGAACTCGATGCCCGAGTCGGGCGACACTCCCGACGGCGCCGCGCAGTCGCAGGCGCCCGCCGCGGCCGCGCCGGCCTCACGCACGCCCAGCGCCGCCAGCACCTGCACAGGACACGGTCAGCGCGCGCCTCGCCCGGGGCGGGCGGGGCGGGCTGAAGCGGTGCGGACCTTACTCAGACTGGCGCTGTGCTCGTGCAGACCCAGGTCGCGCTCGAACGAGTGCAGCTGCCGCATGAAGTGGAAGTTGGGCGCGATGTCGGTCTTACGAGAGCGCACCAGCTCGAAGGCGTCGCGCAGGCACAGGCGGTGCCGCTGCATCAGGTAGGCCAGCGTCACCGTCACCGAGCGCGACACGCCCGCCACGCAGTGCACCAGCACGCCGCAGCGGGCAGACATGGCCTCCTCTGTGAATACATACAACATACAAAAAATCAGAATAAGGGTAGAGACAATAATCATAATAAAATTGAGACAAAATTCGAAATAAAAATCCATTAGGAAATACAAAATCTGATGAGAAACCGAATGGATGCAATAATCAGAATCAGAGCAAGAAATATACCTCCTTAAACGTGATTGATTCACGCATGAAGAGTCATTAGAATCGTAGGTTTATTACCAATAAATCTTATGGCCTGTGGAAAATGTACGGATAGGTTTTGACTCCAGTGGTCAGCGATAGGTATCTTCAAGTAGTTGATGCCGCAGCCCTCCGCTTCGAAAGTGTTGGGCAGGTCTGGGGTCACGTTCAGCACATACTGAAAACACAAACAGTACCTTTAATATGTGGGAATTCTGCAAGTGATTCTTTTTTATCATAATAATAGCTGAGCCGGAAAACTTCATACCGCCCCAAAAACACCTTTTAAACCTTCCTTGGACTTTCATAAATAATTACTAACCTAACTCAGCCAAATCGGTCCAGCCGTTCTCGAGTTTTAACGAGACTAACGAATAGCAATTGATTTTTATATATAAGAAGAAGAAGATATTAAATCATCCAAAGTAGTAACATTTTTTAAAATAATTTTCGATTCTATTACACCAAACTTTCAGCTTTTATCGCTTTACTAATCAGTCTGTATTCGGCAGGAAAATTAAGCTTTCCCTTCATGAAAGGGAGTGGTACCACACATCACGAGGACTTAACATGGGCTGCTAAATGTGACATGTTGTATTTTCGGTTCAACAAATGATGATACCTTTATATTATGCCTAGCGACTGACACTGTATACAAGCATCGTATACCTTTATATTATGCCTAGCGAGCGCGTCACAGTCCTCACTGTTGGTGGAGTTGCCGAGGTAAAGGTTGGGCAGGATCTCGATGGGGAAGTCCTGCGGCACGTGGCCGTGAGTGTCCTCACACTCGGACGACGAGCCCGACGACAGTGCTTCCTCGCAGCCGGAGCCAGAGATGCGGAGTGACCTGGAACAATAATCGTCTCTCATAAGTGTGTGATTCGTTAAGCAATTGTCGCGGTCAGTCATTATTCTTTACCCGAAATTAGATTAGAATAAACTTCAGTCTGAATTTTGTTTTTCAGAACTTCAAAGAGTTAATTTTTGCCTATGTGCATTATCTGGGACAACTACATCCGATCTGCTACTGAGTACAGTAGCAACACAGGTAGCAAGCAGTATCTTATATCAGGTGTTTACATGGTCGAGAAATATAATTCCATGTATCTATTGTTTTCTTAAAATCTTCATACAACTAACTAACGCTTCACAAGGCAATATTCTCGTTATTGTGGTAATAATGCAGTTTGTGTTGAAGACATGTTGTGCAGCCAGCATCGAGTTTGATTGATTGACTGTGTGACTTGCGAGCTAATGGGATTCTATTCTGTTGGTATCAACATCGTTGTCTGCAAACTAAACAGTTCACGACTTCCATGCCACCATAATGCAACTCTATTTAGCAAAAGAAGAAATTACACCCAAGATAAAACTGGGATAATTGAATGTTTGACGTGAACAATGTCTGTTATATTTAATGTATATTATTGTCATATTAATAACGATTTCTGTACACTCGATCAAATCTCTGTCCTCTAAATCTTCTTGAAATAATATAATCAATATTTACTCTTAACGAGCTCTCTTTTACATAAGGTTACTCATGTTTTTCTACAAACTCCCGATATTACGCACTTCCTCACACCGCCATACCTACATTGTTATGACGCAATCGCTAATAAGTGGAAGTATAAAAATAAGGGCCAATATTTTAGAAAACAAGGGTAGCCTGCTCTCATCCCCGTAAAGTAATTATATCCTGCATCCAGCCAACCATTAACCCTATTATTAGGGAGAACAATATTGACAACGCTTTCCAGTAAACAAACCTCTTCTGTAAATAGGTATTACCTTCCTAATTAAGAAATGAACCTTGTTAACTGACTTCTGATTCCTCATTTTCGGAATATACATTCAATATGAATAAGTAGTCAGCTTTGGGGAACATCACACAGGAAGAGCCAAGAGAATGGCGTGGACGGCATCCATGAGTAGGTATCATTAATTTTCAGCAAAACTGGTATCGACCTTCAGGAGTGCGACATAACCACAGTGTTGTTAGAGCGTGGTGAGCTGGCGGCGCATCCGAGCGAATGTTGGCGGAATGTGTGGGCCCGGGCTCGGGCGCGGGGCGGTATCGATCGCGGGCTGCTCAATGGGGGAGGAGGCTCCGGGGGTTCTCCATTCACCTGCCCCCGCGGCTCAATGGCCGCCCACGCAGCCGCGTCCTTACACTCACCCCCTCGCCCCCACCTGCCGCTACCCCCCCCCACACCCCTTGCTCGAGGCTCCAACGCGTCTCCTCCCACGCGACACTTTTCCGAATTCGCCCTCAGAGTCGTCTCGCCGCCATTCAGTTTGCTGTTTTGAAAGCAATCAAATTAGGCGAACGCGCCCTCGCAGCCTCGTACAGCGTACTGTTGATGGCTTGCCTCCTACGCCACAATGCCAGATTCGCGGAAGATCTGCGTTTATGTTACCATATCAAGAAATTCTTATTATTTACGTCACATGTGAAGGTCAAAATAAGTCTACATAATTATTACTTATAGAAAGTAAAAAGCCCCGTTGGTCTCGTGGTCGCAAGCGCGACTGTTGACCGTGGGGTTCGATTCCCGGGTCGGGCAAAAAGTGCTATTGGGTTTGTCTATAAGAATTTCTCAGTAACTAGCAGCCCCGAGTTTGGAAGTTGGAGGTATGATACCCCCGCACCTCGGTAAGCACATTAAGCCATTGGTCCTGCGCCTGATCTCTCTCCGGTCGTGACGGATTGCCGCCCCATCGGAACTAAGAGAGTAAAGGACCAGAAAGTGCACCTGCGCCTGCGCACAGTTGAGATTGGCCGCCGGGGCCAAAATCGGTCAGAAGGATTACTACTAAAGTAAAAATAAATAATGGTGTATTTCGCTAAGTTATGAAGCCACGGAAAGACACTGGTGGTCATAACTTTGAATGCATTCATTAAACTAATCAATAAAAGCCTGGCCCTACTTCCGCCAATTCGTGTTAGTCATAATGAAATAATCATAACTATACGCAATCCTAATTTAATTATGGGTCAATTATTTGATCAATAGTGAAAATAAAAGTTCAAATCCATTTTCTTTTAGTTTTATAGTTATTTAATGCTAGAGTTAATAACTAATGATCAAAAAACGAGGCCTAATCGCAATTAAAAATAAATAGACTGGACTGAATTTACGTGTTTTAATTCATTAAGAATTTTTGGCTGCCAGTCGCCAAAACAATGCTGTGTTTTTACGTTTGGACCTTGTCTGTGGAATGCGGGCCCTGCAACCTCTTATTTCAATGTTGAAGTTTTGTGGCACGTCGATGTGTCGCCTCAATGAGTGGGAATCTAACTATGTAAATATATTAATTATTACGAGTCGGCGATGCGACTAATAAATATAAAATCAAAATTAGAACAAAACTTGGTAAAATATAATATAATTGAAGAAGTTTAGTTTTTAAGTACCCAAGTCCCTTTTAATTAAATTGTACATCTAAATATATATTTCTAAAGAGTTCTTCACAATTATGAAATATATAATTGTGTGCGACTTTACTTGCGTTTTTTGAAAACATGGGCAACTTGCCCATGTTTTCAAAAAGCAACGTGAAAAATTACTCAAATTAGAAAAAAATACTCCATACAAAGAAGTAGCTGTCTTTATTTATTTGCATTTGTTTCAGATTTCACAAACGATTTATTTTTTGGAATTCGTCATGTTTAGATCTTTGAATACACGTGTAGGTAGGGCATGTCCATACAACAAGCGGTTATTACCTAATACCCTACGAAATTGCTGGTGCTTCATGGCCATGCTCTGGTCGAAAACAAAGGTAAAAAAAAAACAGTTCAAAATTTCAAATAAAAAAAACAAGTATATGTATAGTTCGAACTTGATTCAATTTAATTAGGAACTTTACTCAGCAGGACGAATTTATAAAAAAATACTTCAATATCAATGGAGAGCGTGCGTCAAACAGGCGTTTGATCCAAATTGGATCAGTGTCGCGTGCGTGGTCATCAAGATAATTATGAACAGTCGGCAGCCAGTGGGCAGCATGTACTCGGCATTAGTAGGCTCATAGTAGGTAGTGCGGAGCGTGGGCAGCGCGTGGGTGCGCGCCAGCCGACATGTCCATTCAGTGGAGCTGCTCGCCCACGCAGCAAGCAGCCGTCGCCATTCCGTCCGATCCCATCATGTTAACGATATAAGCACGTTTACACGAATTTTACCTACACGTGAGTAAGTGATGTGGGTGAACGAAGCCCCGTCCCTTACGCAAGTGCCGATTGTAAACTCAATATTACCGATACACAGGTGTAACAAGGCTGCGGAGAATGTCACTCCGCTAAAACAATGAATGTGCTGCTCATTTAAATGCGCGCATACTAGCTACTTGTAGTAGTGCATTGTGTAAGTGAAGGCGTCGGCGGCTCTATGCGAATACAATTCGTATTTGAATGGCGGCGGCGTGTGCGAGGCGGACGCCGGAAGCCGTGACACGGTCGGCCGTGTTATTAATGAACGACTCCGATACGTATGGGCGGCCGGTGCCTCCGCGAGCCGGCCGAATAACGAGCACGGCCCAACTCGTGGCCACGGGATATAGCGGCCGGGCTCCGCGAGTCGGTCGGGTAACTGTGTGCACACTGGAGAGCCGGTGCGTGTGGGCGTAGGAGTGCGTGCGCTGCGCCGGCGCACAGGAATGCGGCTCGACCCACCCGCTGCCAATGACCGCCTGCAAGGGACGGTTTTTTTTAATGGCGGACTCACTACCTCCCATCCTGGCAGCCGTTTTAAAGTTCCCAGTTGTCCGGACAAAGCAGATCGCTCGTTTGTGTTATGTATGATGAACTAAAATAAGTTATGTGTGGCTTGTTTGTATGTATGTTCATTTATTATGTATGTAAGTGTGGACGTGTGTTTGTTTGGTATGGTATTTTAGCAAGTGTGTCGAGGTCACATGCCACTCTACCATCTACACTACACTAAAGAGTGATGTCGAGTAAAATTAACGTTCTATTTTTATTAAACTTCTGAGAGGCTTTGTGGAGAGTTTTGTAAAAGTTAGGCCTGTATAGCAAAATAAAAAATGTATTTGGGTAGTTAAACTTTTGTTAAAGTTAAAGGTGCAACGCAGCTTATTTTAACCCTGGATATAGATACAACTACTACAAGAAGAATAGCATTTTTTGCTGAACATCAATCATAGTGCTGTTACATAAATGGTGTTTTACAGATACATGCATGATTATGTTTAGAGGTGTAATATCATGGTTGAATGTTAAGATTATTCATTATGACTACTACAGACAGCCGCCGTTCCGTACCATGAGTAACAAAATAATTTGCTTTTGCTGCCATTGATACCTTGCATTTACGCTATTATATGAAAAGATAACGAAAATATTATCAATCACTTTATAAAAATGTAAAGCAATATATTGAATTATCCTTATCGCATATGAACGGCACGTAATCGTTAAATTAATCACACAACGTGATAAGGGTTTTCCAAACTTCCATATTTGTATTACTTCACTCTGAATATCATTCAATTAAATATCGTTTGTTTTATCTTTTTCGATTTTTTTTTGTATGAAAACAACAAAACATGTTTGTGCCTTCGATCAATAATCTTGGTGCAGATAAATAAGGATCCTTGAACGTCAGCCATTGCTTCTCGTTTCTAAATAAAGTTTTTTCATTGTATGTATCGTGTAAATTGATAATTAAAATAAATTATTTTAAAATTATTCTTACTGAAGGATTTTTAATTACAAATATGCTCGATTGAATAAGTAATATTTTTAATATAAAAATAAAGCCGTCACCGACCGTGACCGTGGACGGATTATTTCGTGAATGAACTCACGCGGAGCGAGGATTGCCTTGACGTCAACAACTATGACGTCACGTCAGCGATAACCTGCCGCCGCGGTCGCGTCAACCAGGATCTACGGATGTCATCATTGAGCACAGTGACAACACAACTACTTGATTGCAAATTAACATTTCTCAGGACAAGTGATTCATAGGTGTAAGGTTCCAGAGGTTAACGGCATAGTTTAGGGACTGCTTACACACACTTCCAAAACTCGATACCCTTTCATTAGAACTTCTACTCCACTCCTTCTCGCTCTAGTTACTTATTACAGCAATGAAACAAGATAATAGATTAGCCATGGATGAGGATAAGATAGCAGCAGCAGAGTAGGTACCTAGTACTTACGTCATCTTGTATTTAAAAACTTTAACCACTTTAAGAAACAAAACATTGTATCTATGAAGATTTAATTAGAGAAAGCATTTCTGAATATTCTATTTATACAACGAGTGTAGGCGGGATCGTAATTATTTTTCGTCCTGTTGTTCGCAAGATCCATAAAATGTTATTTTTAAAATAGAACAAATTGTTATAAGTTAGAGACGAGGTATATCGTCCAAGGGCCTGGGTTGTGGGCCGTCTGACTAATTCGTGCGTGTTTGGTTCGTCCGGTGCGGCAGTGGCCCGTAGAGTCCCAGGGCCGGGAGCCGTGTGGTGTGCCGCCGGAGGCGCCGCGTCAGCGTGGGAGTCGTTACATTTACACCATTAATTTGAATGTTGCTATTTATAGCTGGCTCGGGTATTATATCGTGAAAGGTAGCAGTCATGCAGCCCACGCGATCACAACCGGATGCTTGCAAATCACATCACAGTCGATGGAAAATAATTCGGGAAGTTCGAAATATGTTTTACATCCTCCTTATGTATATTCACACGGACAGATTTAGCAGGAAACTCATCGATTTGCGCGCTACACCAGACTAAGCGGATACATCTCGAGCTATGATATGTTATAATGATTACGACTATTCAAATAAAACTATGCGCATTGCAAGACTGCAACTTCATCTAGTGATGAATAACAAGTTTGTAAGGTGATGTCACGTTACAAGTCGCCATTCAACATCGTCGGTTCATTAACATCATGTACCGAACACCTACACTCAACAGTGATTTGCGCAAGGAAAAACTGAGTGAGCAGTGAACGGCGACCGCATGCGCGCTGGTTGGCATGAATGGAGCGCACTCCATTGAGCGCAAGGCTCCGTTTCACCGCTTCTAATGCAATACGCCAATTACGTTTAGGTAACTGCACACACAGCCGGCGTAGACGCTCCTCGTCACCATTCACAATGATGAATGAGTTTATTAACCAACTCGTTCTTTTTCGTTGCTGCATTGCGACGCAAGTTTTTGCAATGGATTGTTCAACGATTGATGGAAACATAAGTTTTTTAAAAGAGAGCCAAGAAAAGTCAGTGGCATTAAATCTGATAAACTAGGGATTGTATGATCTATGTATACAGGAGTCGCCTTGTTCTAGCACAGCAGGTACTAAATGAGGGCTACAGGCTAGAGCAGGGTTTCTTAAAGTGGGGTCCACGGACCCCCAGGGGGTCCATGGCATGTGCAACAGGGGTCCGCAGTAGGTCAGCTAACTCTTAACCTATTTACTAGGAAATAATAATCTTGTCTAGGTTAAGCCAATAACTCACCGCGACGACAACGTGTCGTCAGTCACAAAATATGAATTAATTGAACAAAGACTAAACTTCTAGGGCAGGGTTTCTTAGCAGCACAGTTGTTTCATGTTTGACTCTGATCTGTTCAAAATATTCTTTGACAGGGGTCCGTAGAATTATTTATATTTTGAAGGTGGTCCGGGACTGCAAAAAGTTAAAGAAACCCTGGGCTAGAGCTATGTTGTCTTAGCCAGTACATGTATATTTGATTAACATTGTAGTACTAAGCGATACTACTTGAACAGATCACTCATTCTCATGAATGGAATATTTGACATTGACGCGAGTTCGCGAGTGCAGAACTCAATCAGTCACGGCTACGTGAGATAGATGCCTATTAACATTATATTTATGAACATTATCACATACTGGCTGAGTAACAAAGTGTGGTAGGAAGGAAACTGTGTTTGCACTTCATGACTAACATCCTCTGTCATCGTCACCGATACTGAGAATTTGGTTTTGTGATTCGATCTGCTTGCATATGCAGCCCACGCGTTAAACAAACTCCAGGTGAAGGTGAAATAAAGTACACGAGTCAATACTCGAAAATTGATTTCATCAAAAGTTTACACAAATATTTACCTTATTATCTGCGCACTTATTTATAATTTGTACATGTCCGAAATCGTTGTTACAGTATCTAATATCTACCATACATCAGAACTTTAATTTCGCCAAAGATAAAATATTGTGTTATAGTGAAATAAACGAAGCGATCGTACAATTACTTCTCACGGATTCAGCTCATCAACAACATCATATTGAGAAAGTCCGCCGGCTCGCATCCAGTCGCGCCGGAATCGGTTCGGACACTTTTTCCGAAGTGAAAAACCTTCTCACGCGCAAATCTCGTTCCCACGCATGAGTTTCCTCGTTCTCTCAATCAAGTGAAGCAGCCCGTTCAGAATTACAATTCTAATGATTTCCTCGATATTATTACACGATCCAGTTTAATTATAACTATGATCATAGTAATCTTAGACATTACGACATGGCTTCAGTATTACTTGAGTAATAAAAGCAACATTATACTCCAATGCGAGCGCCAGGAAAGAGTAGTCAGAATCATTAAAGTTTTCGTAGATTACTCCCGGTGGCGAGACAGTATAATACATTTTACACATACTCCTCTACTTCCAGACCGTCCCAATGAGAATAAGCCCTCTTGACTTCTCGCTGTACCTGAACATTACACGCAAACTCCATTACTGGGCCGTGTATGCCCACGAGTCACGATTGATGAGCCCTCTGTCTGGCACTGTATCCAAAACTCTAAGTTGCCGTAAATTAAATCGTACACAATGATAATTGAATGTTAAGCGCAAACTACCAGTAGACTAAGAATTAAACTATTGAAGCGGAAAGAGTTATTGCGGAAAACATACCGAAATCGAATAGAACTGAAGAAACAAAGTATTTGGAGAGGGATAGAAAATCTTACAAGGTTTTGTAAAATGTAGTAACTGGATCCAGATTTATTATTCATTTCACTGGTGCCAATAAACATAATGTACTAACCATGACGTCTCTTTTATTATGACCGGATGGATCTGCTCTTGGCCACGACGACTGATGGAGATTGCGTCTACTATGAAAAGCCCGAAGTCACATGTTCACTTTTGCTTTGATTTTGTCATGTTGAAAACTTTTTCTTTCGTAAGTGGCATTAAATTTAGCACACGACAAAATGTTGCGGTTTTTAACAAGAAATCGTTATAAATTTTGCAAGGAATTAGGTTAAGTAGTTAGTTGTAGGATCATACATAGAACAATGCAGGATACTAACCGTAGACCCATGAGGGGTAGATGCGGCACATGCTGAGCGCCCGCCTCGCTGCACCACTCGGGATAAGCGCGCCGGAACTCGTTGAAGTCTCCTGTTGACAAACAAAACAAATTATTACCACGACAATCGTTTCAAGACTTTAATAGATTAACACCTAGACTATAAAAGAAGTTGTCAAGATGCACTGATTCCAGCAATATGGGAGGATAATATTAAAAAAGGTAATCTGCAAACTTTCTTTCTAGAAATATTTCCTATTGAGACAAGAAAAACATTTAAAATAAAATCAAATACAACAAAGCAAGGCTGTAGATATTATAATACTTGTCTCACTTACGATGTTACCAACAAGAAATAAGGTTCGTATCGGAATAGAAACGTAGATTTGACATAGCGATTCATATAAAGTAATGCTAAGTTATGTAATGCAGAATAGCCCCTAACACCTAAATATGTATATTAATTCTCCGGTTGAATGAGAAGTTCCTTGCAGCTATTTTAGTTGCGAATTAATTACATAATATGTTTTCTGGGATATAAAGTGGCACGAGCTACTCCCCACAGATGCATCTAGGGGATCAGATGACGCATACGACCACCTGTGGTCTGATTAGAACAAAATTATAAATATTCATGTTTGCATGGAAGGGAATTCAAGGGAACAGAGTACTTTAAGGATGCGCTAGTCGGCGGGACGAACTTGTTGGCGGGCGGGATTAAAATGCTTGTTATTTCATCCAACATCACGTATCGATAGGATGGATGAGCAGTAAGTAGCTAGGGCACTTATGCAGACATACTCCACCCTTCGACTGACTCATGAATGCGTGATTACTTTGAATAATGAACTACTGCAACTTTTCAAAAGACCTTCGGGAATTTGGATATTATGAAAAAACTACTGAATGTATCTGTTCAAATTAAAGTTATCTGGAATTTTGAACAAATTATCTATTTCTGTATGGAAATGTTTTTACAATTTACTGTCTTTTTTTGTTATTTATTTCCCCCCAAAGATTCGTTAAAATTAGGCTTAAAATAAGGAAGTTTCAACACCCATAACTAATAATAGATGTTTTTTTTTTACTTTTTTGATTCCATACAGGACTAGACAATGATGAGATGAATGTAGATCATTGTTTAATGAGAATTTAAACCGTCAAATATTGGAATAATCGCGAAACTACGTTTGTATGGAAGAATGACCGACTAGGGTACCCTTAAATCTTTCTTATACATGCCCGTTTATTTAAATGAGAATTTTAAAACTATTCGTTACAATGTTTTTATTTTTAAAGTTTCAAAACGTCATGTTGCTGTGAGAGTCTTTCATGATTGGCCAAAAACTGAAATGATAACTTTTATTTATCAATATCAGTCAGTAACTCAGTACCTATATCAGATGCGCGTCAAAAAGTTCATTGTTAAGGTTAATCCCCGTAAGACACGTCATTCAGTAATAATTGAATATAAAACACACTGCTGTTAATAAAATATTTTTTCCGGTGTCTGGGACTAGAGTCCCAGAGTCTGATGAAGAATGGTTTCCTTTCGGGGTATAGGGTTTCGTGTAGTTCCATTTTCACGTGATGTTGTTCGTGTTCAACAATTACATTCCATTACTACAACAGGCAATTGTTAGCTACAATTACTAGTTGCGCGTTAACAACTATTGACTTAAATATGTGTGGGTGATCGTTAATTCAATTCAAAGTCTATTTCTTTCATTCATTGTTTCCATTCATAGTGATACATGTCTGACATTCACTATAGAGCCTAAAAATAACTCTTATATACAAGGTTAGAAAGGAAGAGTAACGGGGAGGATAATTTTAATGAGCGACCCTCAGTTGTTGAATATTTCTTTATGACGTGTTTTCCGAACATCATAGAACTCTTGACTTTTAGAACATCTTAAGAATATTTTATGGTAAAGGTCATGCTTTTATTTGTCGGAGTTGGAATATTACTCAACCCACACCTGTAATGCCCACTACCTAAGTTACCCTTTCAGTGAGAACGGAGACAGCTGGGAGGAATGTAGGCAGTTGTGACGGCGAAACTAGAATAGAACAAAAGATTGTTAATTGGTTTTTAGTGACATGTATGGTTCCTAACACGGTGTTGTTGGTGGCGATGGAGACAGGTGCGGTAAATGGACGACACGCAGCGTTTCCGTTGCGTCCGGACGCTTCCTGTCGTCGGCTGCACAGCCACGATTGTGATGCTAATAACGCTCCCATTATGTCTATCACGGAGCTATAGGAGGTATATCCAATAGTCACGAGCACGACAGCCCATTATTGACGCCCATTCAATATCCTTCGCATACGATATCATTTGTGACTGAACAGTTAATCGACGTTTGTTAGAATTAGACTTTTGCAGGAATGGAAATATGTAGTGAAAAACATTGACATGATGAACAGAATGACAAAATATCCATGAATTATTAGTACCTGTTTATGTAATATTTAAAATGTATTACATAGACGGGCGTTTTTCAAAAAAGTTGATTTTAGTGTAGTAGAATTAAACCTCTAAAAAAATCTCTCAATCTTTAGCAATCAGTTTTAGAAACAAAAGTTTTTTACATAGCCACAAATGTATGATCTCTATCATATTGGAATGGTAACTGAGACTTTCCATTATGTCACAAAGATTGAATACGTTTTAAATATAATCAAATATCATTTCGAGTATAATCATTTGTTAAATACAATTTCACATAGCCAGTATTTTAAAATCAATTATCATTAATAATTATCATTTAAATAAATCAGATAAAATTTAAATGAGCAACTTTTCCTCTACCTTACTATTTAAGTAGGTAAGGATTTTTTTATTGTACACCTACAACTTCAGTCTTGAGTATGAAATTTGAGGTTTTTTACAACCCTTTTTCATTAATTCCCCACGAGAAAAAGTATGTAGGTATAATTAGCCAAAGGTTTTTTTTTTTATTAATGTAAATTCGCCCCATTTCTTTTTTCTGCACGGGTGGCAGAAAATTAAATAATAAATTCAAAAAAATACCGAAAACGTGGACACAATGTTAAATCTGGACAGAAAGTAGGTAGGTAGTAGGAGAACAGGATCAAAACTTTTTTCGTGAGGAAATATTTTTGTGGCGAACTTATAACAACCCAAATTTGATATGAAAATATAATCTACGTAGGTAGGTGATAATACTAAATAATGATGGTTCTTATTAATCGTGGCTTTGAATACTATTTTGGCGAAAAGAGATACCTATAAACTTAAATAAAAAATAAACAGTCCGTTAAACATAGAGTGAAAGTCATAGGACAAGCCATTTCAGGGACAGCAAGTTTTTGAAAAACACCTAGATACGAGTCACAACGGCTTAGTTACAGGGCAATTTTATTTTGTGTAACAGAAATTACTCGGATAAAAAATAAATAAGATACCGTAATGGTAATGAGTAATGACGATGAATAATCATTTATATCAGGATAAGTGTGCCGTTTTGCCACTTTCACATTAAATATGGGCCATTGGGTGAGCTGCAAGCCTAGCAGGCAAGCAGGCATCACGCAGCCGCGAGCGCGGGGGAGCGGGGCAGGCGGCGGCTCGGCATCGATCCGATGACTCATCGCGGCCCATTCATCCGCCGCACTCAATGAACCCGTCGTACCCTCCTCCACGTCTCAAACACCCCGCCCCCCCCACTTTCCACGCTCGTCCTCGGTAGCAAGGACTCCATAAAACTCGCTCCTCACCTCGCAAACCCAATCCTTCAGCCTGCCTCACACCCACACAACATAAACGTGATCGCTTCGCACACATTTAGCACCCACTCCTGACCGCCCACCACCGATAGCCATACAAACAGTCTACCTAAAACGTAACTTTAAAGTAATTTGAACTGATTATAATTTGACACAGCGGGCAGAGACCTTGACGGCGATAAAAAAAAATTGATGCAAATGCGGTTAAGTATGAAACAAGATGTGGAAATACAAGGCATCAGGCAGGATGATGCTTGGCGGCGGTACCGGCACGCGGGGAGGCGCTGGCGCGGTGGGAGGCAGGTGCGGACTGCGGGAGGCCTTGGCCCGGCGGCTGCGGCCCGTGTCCTTCCAGCGTTTATCAACAACCTTGTGCGATTTTAATCACCTAATACATCAATAAGCAAACCTGTTAAACTATTCCACATCACATTTATACATTCCAAATTTTCTTTAGGTACATGAACAAGTCTTTCTGCCCTACGAGTCGTCAGTCAAGTAAAATTTCCTCAGTGGATTTCAGATTGGTTCGGGTCGTAGCCCACACTCCTATTGAATAAACCCAACAAAAACACCTCTATAAAGCTACTTTATCCACTGAGCAACGTAGTCTACACATATTATATGAACTGACTTCAAAAAGAAGGGGGTTATCAATTCGACCCGTATGTATGTAATATTTCCAGAACTGCCCAGTTTTTTCGAATTACACCTGTGCGAAGCTAGGACAGGTTGCCAGTTACGAATAATTATGTCTATGTCATTCCTGTTTTAGAAAGAGCGAAATTCAAAAGTCTCAGATGTTCAAACATTTGGTGTGAAATGATTTTCCTACAAGTCATTGCAGCTGCTGTAAATATAATACCTATTCAGAAATCATTTAGATGAGGTGAACTACATAGCCCAAGTCCAAAAGATAATGAAGTCATGAATCGGAGTAGCATCAGCCTGTCAATCCTACTCTATTGAGAAGAGGGAACTTGAAGTTCCAAACTTCTCATGATATTATAACCATGCTCTCGTCTCATGATTATACTGCACCAAAATGTAGTTTAGTAAATAGGTTGAAGCGAAAGCGTATGTCATTGATAATACATATGTGGCATCTTTAAATAGACTTTAATCAAGCCTGTTGGAACAATTTAAACCAATTTACTAAGGTTGGTGGGCGACTTATAAATATGATTGCACATCGGCCTCTATTGACTGTTCTTCGAGTTGGGTCAATTAAATCCATTCACAATGATCGTGACCAACAAGTCTTGTTAAATGAATGACATAAACATTTTAACCTTCTGGCTTCGTAGCCAACTAAGACAGCCTGAGCCTAAATAAAGATGCAGCGCTTCTGGTACCTGTACTAGCAATTAAATCGGTTTTAGAATTGTGTGTCAATAAAACAATAGACGAATGATACTGTAATAAATAAATAATAACGTTCGACCAGATTCTGCGAATGTACCAGATTGACGTCACTAACGATTTGATTCAGGTTCTCAGAATCGACGGAATGGGAGTTTTGGATTTCAAGGCGATATCACGAAAATAGATATTCTTCTCGTACTTATAAAAGTGTTTCTGTATTATAAACTCACAAAGTAGCCCACGCGTATGAGGCGATGCCTATGTTAGGTTTTGAAGATAAATAACTTAAACAAACTAGGATTTTTTAGAACAATGAATCATCTCTGGGGATTTACCGTCGTAGATCTACAGATCCAGGAATACAGTCAACGTTAAACTATTTGAGCATTATAAAATAGGATGTATTTCATCCTCATGCTTGAGACAAAGTTCACTTACAATGACGGTCACAAAGCCGCGGACAAAGGTTAAAACTTGTAATACGTACCATACTTACATAGTTATTTAATTATTCACGTTATATTTTAGATGATGTGTCGTCAAATAATGAGAAACTACAATTATAGGTACATGTTTTGCGGTTGAACAACAAAGTGTCTCTAGTTAACCACCGCAAAATGTTTAATTTCCTGTTAATTAATTAGGTAGGTAGGTTTATTTTCCAGTGTATTCAATTATAAATGGTCAGGACATGTTGCACTAATTGACTGTCGGCTCGATTTCAAGCCGATAATGAGTATGGCGCCGTCGTCGGCTGCCCGCCAGATAGTGCTCCTGATAATCGTATCAGTATTTAACAGAGTTCCATCGGGCTGCACCCCGAGTCCCGACCTCACATCACATGTTATAACAATGTACACTTGGACGCAGATATTTAATTTATGAACCATATTCAAATGTACACGAGCGTTAACACATTAGTGGCCTTTACGTGCTATTACGGCGTAACAAGTTACCTAGTATTTTTTATTCAGAGTCACTGTAGCTGAACCAGACATAAATAAAATCAGAATACAATACGTAGCACAAAATAGTAATCCGCGGATTGGACATTACATCAGCACATAAAAACTGTCAATGCCAATGTTACGCCTTTCGATGTACCTGTTTGTTTATACACACTGAGCTCCATTCAAAGTTTTACGCTTTACATTTATCAATGATATACGATTGATTAACATTGTGTCCTTTATTATCGTGGCGGGCGTTGACAAAGACATTGTTTTAATAATCAGCTTTAAAGGAAAACCAGCAGATAAAAGAGCTCAAAGCATACACGTAATTGTTTCCATGCGGTTGAGTTAATTCTAACGCGATCCTCTTTTATGAGATCCCGCTTCCCTTTCCCATTTGCTTTTCCTCTATGATGCCACATTATCATACCTATAATATTCGCGTGAGCCATCCACTCCGGCCAGATGCACACGATTTCCTCTACGATTATAAATGTTAAGCCCCAAAGAGTTTACATTCAAAGCGGAGCTCACAACATCCTGTTGTTCGCAAGCACGTGCCATTTATTTTACGATCGAGCTGCTCTGTACTCAAGCACTTCAAATGGGCAATTCACTGTCCAATATAGATCAATGGAATATCTTATTTACAATTAAGGCGATCGCTTGGCGATCGCTGAATTTATTAATTTGCTTCCGGTGTTTCGATGGCTATCATTACTTTCTGTATTATATCTAACTAGGATCATTACTATTCATAGTTTGGACATTACCAATGGTGAACTTTTATTGATGCATTTGATTACTGAATATCTGGGTATTTCAAATAAGAACGTTTTGGACATGCTTTTCACATGTACTGGTATATAAAACCCGCCAGTAGTAAAGTAATTTACAAATCATGTAGATATAATACCTGTCTTCTTTTAATATTTTGCAAAATTGTCTACTTTTAGTTGTGCAACACAACTATTTTCGTTTTATATATTTAACACTCACTATTTAATACATACTTTACAGTTGAAATTGACAGGACGTGAGTAAAACGGGAACTTATTAATAAAATTGCGGCGCTCTTCCGTCAGCGCCGGCCGAAGACCGAAGCAGTAGCTCCACACATCCGGTCCGTTTGATCATGCAGCCTATAATATCTGATAAATTATTACGATCCTCTCAAGTTTCTTACTAATAATATAGATGTTGAAACTAAGAAATATTTGATGATTGAGTCATCAAAATGAGAGTCGTAAAAAAAATATTATTTTGTCCTCGTTGTCAAATGTGGACACATTCGTATCCTACGTAGTTGTGTGACATTGGATTAATTCTCTATATTAAAGAAATGTGCTAACTATAGGGTTTTGTTTGAAACCACAAAATTAACCATTCTTGAACTACAAGGTGAAACTCGTGTTAAAAATAAGACAGCTGTGAAAAATAACTTCTTCATATTTTGCATCCTGTTATTCTGGAACTTCACACATCGCACAACGTATTTAATCCAAGCAGGCATCGTTATTTTTATTGTACAATAAATTACAAAGCAATAAATGGACTACTAAACCGTGTTCATTTACCAGTCCAGAAAATACGAAGCGTCTTTACAAACAAGCGCATTCGAGACTGTGCGGTGATTATAATCTAACGTCTCGCATTGAGGAGCACAATAAGTAGTCGACTTCCTCTCCCACGTTTGGTAGAGCGGATGCCTCGACTTGCGACCTCCGGCATGCCTCTTACGCCCCTCAAACATTTTAAACTAAAACAGATTGAATCGAAGACGTTCTGTATCTTCCGTTTCATCTGATGGTGGAATAAATAACTGACTGTTATGCAGTTCTAAAAATGTAAATGATAAACTAGCAGTTTTACTATTATATTTTAGTATTTACTATTCTTTACTGTTGCAAAATAAATCGATACAATCGATCTTAATTAGTACGGAAGACTACCGGTTTGCAAAATCTAGATTTTACCCAACTAATGGACCTGTTTTTATTGAAGAAACTTGGCAGTGAAACTGCAACCATAGAGGTTGGAGATTTAGGACGTCAACATAAGTATACTCAACGAATTAGCGTGATTAATATTTCATAATTCAGGTACCTACGTACGTCGCTTTCAAATTAAAAGATAGATAGGTATTGAGAAGTTTTTGTCAATGATGTTATGAAACGGCTTCTCGCCGTGGCAACCGGTATTACGTGTTACCACCAAGTTAGGTAATAATTTACTGAATGAATGCCGTCGTGAGAATAATAGGTAGCTACCTATTTGGTATTCATTTGTATTTGAAAAAATGTAACATACCAAAACCTCATTTTTTATTTTATTGTTTTTGTGTCTGACCTCTATGATATTTGAAAGAGCAGGATATCTGTTTCAGTAAAAAGGTACAAGAAAAGCATGCAGAAGCTGAATGCTGTATGAAAGATTTTAACAAGATGATAAAAAGTAGGTAATTTTGTGTGACATCAATAGATATTTAAAAATGTATCAGATTCTGTATGATTTTAACCGAGACATTCAAGTTCAAAAAAAATTATGAAAGTAATGCATAATTTATTTTTCTGAACTTGTACCAACTGGGCATAATAATTATAAAAAAAAAGTTTTTCTAAGGTTCAATAACACTTGAAAACTGGAAGGTTGGGTCTGGTAGAAAAAAATAAATAATTAAATAATATTTTAATGCAATTTGTGAGTTTTAATAAAAAATAGATTTTTGAAACATATTATATAGATGAATATTAATTATTATGATAGCAATATATGCATCCTAATTGTTATTCTAAAAATAAAAAGAATTTAAGTACCTACTATTGGCAGAACTTGAATATTTAATTTTTCTTTGTTTCAAGAATAATTTCTGCCGATTGAAATCTACCTACAATCAAAACATCTATGAACTTTATAACTAAAGTTACATTCTTAGTACTTTCAGGTGGTGAGATATGGATGTTTCTTGTAAATAATGGACTTTTTCGCATTATTATGATGATAAGTATTCACTCAGTTGGATAAAGTCTTCTAATATGTACTTTCAGACTCAGCTGCTTTTTTTTTAGATTTAGTTGAAATTACTGAATCAACCAAACAAATATATAATTATGCTCATAAAGGAGGAGTTTTGGACTTTTTGTAGTAGTTATATGTGAATACTATGCTCAGGATTTACAGTCAAAACAATAATTATCATTTTATGGGTTTATTTTTCTTCTTCTTTGGCAACGAGTTGCTTAACTACTCTGCCAGTCATTTTAGGGTTGAATGTGCAGGACCACAAGGGAATTTTCTAATTTGACAGCACAGGTAGCAAAGTGACTTAGAGATTGACTGCTGTGCTACATGACATGAGTTTGATTCTTGCATGGATCAAATATTTTAATGATTTTGAAGTTATTTTTTAAGGTAATGCGAGTTTAAATGTCTGCAAACACAATCACAATTCAGGAGAAATGCCTAGTTTTGGGCAACATTTTTGAAAAATAATCTATAAGACTTTGTGGTCTGTTGCAAGTAATTGTCTAATTTTATATTTGCTGATTTTGTCACTATATATGACATTTTTGTAAGGTGAATTTTAAAGATAACAAGTTTGTATTTTTTCTTATAATATTATTATTTTTATTTAAATAATTAGTTTATTTCATGCTGGAACTGTAAAAATCACAATTGTTACATTTAATATGTGTACTTTTAACATGGAAAAAAAACAAAAAAAATTACAAATCATATACTATGTGCATGATTCCACGTGGCACTTGTTTGTTTTTAGGTAAGATAAGGTAGTAAAAACTGTTGATCACCATGATGTGTACTTTCGATCAATAAAAGTATTATCAACTAACTTCAGAATTTAGGTACTGTATTGATTGTAAAAACAACAACTTTTCTTCTAACAAAATAGCAGCTTCCATGATTTGATCAATTAATTACTCTTAGCTGGCTAATATGGTATGTTATTTTAAATTAATAGCTTTGAGACAAATATCAACATCAACAATCCGTTATCCACGCTTAGCCATTTTGTGAGGTAAACATTGGAAATTGTACCTACAAGCAAATAATTATAGGAATGGTTTGGCATATATTAAGATTATGGCACACACTTTGATTCTGACCATGTTAGTGTAGCTGTAACCTTAATAATCTGCACATGCTGCAGATGACAATATTTATTGTAGGAGAATGTGTGCATCATAATCTTCATCAGCCTATGATGTTCCCACTGCTGGGACACAGGCCTCCTTTCTTTGACAGGGAGTTGGCTATAAAACACACTTGATCCCAGTGCTGGATGTTGTGGATGTGTGCATGGAGCCAGTTTATGTATATAATTTATGGAGTGTTTCTATAATGATAACTGCAGATAGTAAACCATACTAGAAAGATTGGTACCCATATAAGTTGTGGTGCACATACAGATTCTTTCTTGACATAGAGATTAACTCAAGTTATAGAAGAATTACTTGTTTTCACCTGTAAACTGTATATGTTGCTGTTTTGGAAATAGTTTAGTGTAAGCAACATTACGAACAGTTAGTAATTTACATGCTCATTTTTAAATATGTCTATTTATATTAGTCTAATGGGTATCACATGGTTAACAAAAACTTACATGGCTTATCAACATACTGTGCTAAACAAGGTTGAAAGCAGCACCTACTGCGCGTAGTACACTCGGCCTACTTGTAATTAGGTAATACATGCTGTGACTCGTACCTTCAAGGCAGACGACCTGTACGCCATCTTGCTTAAGCCTCCGAAGCAGGATCCCATGGACCGAGTCAGGGTCCCGCGGGACTCCGTCCCCGTACAGCACGAAGATGCCCCGAGTGCGGCAGTGCGAGATCCTCGCCTTCAGCTCCTTGCACTGAACCGTCGACACAATGTCGATCTTGCCCGCCGCCAACCGCCGCAACATTATACTCGGTATAGAAAAGTTCACTGCGGAACGGATGTGGGCTATCGAGTATTCGTTGGAACCGCGACAGTCTATCAGCACAGTATCTCTCTCGTCGGAGCGCAACTTCGTTAACAACCACTCCTTCGACACCAGGTCGCACTCGCATTCAGAATCCGTAGGCATGTTGTAATTTACAACGTTCTCCTATGTTTACACGAGCCCTTTGCGACTTACTATCGCCTGTTGCACTAATACTTATAATTCTTAAAAATTGAGTTCATAAACACCGACATTCTTATTAACACTAGCTATTAGCAAATCCGAACAAACTAAATGTAATAAAAACTGAAGAAAGCCACTTAGAATAAACACAACAGTAACGTAACGTTCACCGCGACCGAGCCAGGCGCCAGACGGCGAAGCAAAACCTCTAGTATTATTACTGTACTCTGTGAGCAAAACGCAACAACGACCGAACGAACGATTTCTTTCATCCGAGATGGGCAACGGGGGGGTTGAGGGGCATGGCGGGACGTGTTGAGCAGAACGGCCGAGCCGAGCCCCGGCGTCATCGGCGCCAATCGACAACGGTCGGAATCGGAAAGAATCTCGATTTACGAAATATCGGATGTTAACACTAAACTTAATATTAGTCGATTTGGATCAAGATTTGGATGAATTTACCGTCCTCTTTGTATGAAATACAAATCCGTATGTTTCAAAATCCTTATATAATATGAGCTGCGAATAACTAGTAGTTATGGATAAAAGATAAGATTTACATTTAATATTAATAGCATAAGTACACGTACACCACAGACTAAGTAGAGAGTATACACTACGTACACCTGCGACGCTACCCGAATGAGATTCGGCAAAGAGAAGTTTTCTTTAACGAGTATTAAAAAAAAAAAGTAGTTTCCAAGAACTCTGTAGATGGCGTTGAACTGACTGCGTTACTTTTCTTTTCTTTTGGGATTCTTATTCTTTTGGGACATTTTCTTTATGGCGTGGATAACTCATAAATTAAAAAGACTGGTCAATGAATATTTTTTTCTTTTCCCTTGTTGTTATTTATTTCCAAATGCCAATGGTGTGATGTGACTGACAATGACATGACATGTACGTTACGTTACGTTACAATCGTTAGATTTACGTTAGATTTAACGGGGATCTAAAGGAGATCTCAATATTACAATCAAGTGAAAAAAATCTAAAAATGTCGACGTTCCGTTCATTGCAGTAACATACCAAGTTCAGCGCCATCTATCCATCGACTAGGAAAACAATCAAAAGAAAATCCGTCATTGCCTGGGGCATCATTACTGAAAAAAGTCAGTTCAACGCCATCTACAGAGTTCTTGGAAACTACTTTTTTTTAGTACTCGAAAAAGAAAACTTCTCATTGCTTTTGATTTAATCCGGAACTAGTATTCATGTAACACTGAACACTTCTACTAATAGGGCTTTTACTGAGCCACGACTTTTGTGTAGCTTAGAGGCATAAGGCCATGGATTCACGAACTAAGGAAAAAATCGACTAAGTTACCTTTTTCAAAAATAATTGAAGAAGCGCCACTCTATAACGTCAACTGTCTCCTGCCTGTCAGTGTCAGGTGTCAGTCGGTTTGGTTGTCATTGTCAATCTTGTCAAGTTTTTGTTGCTTAATGCGAAGTTGCGGAGTGCAAGTATTTTAACATTTTCTAATGTTTATTTTATTGAATAACTGAAAAACAACGACTCTTAAATTGTAGGATACGTCTTTCTAAACCACTTTTCACAATGGAGGACATATACGACGATTTAACTAACTACGAAGACGTGAACGCTCTTGAAGAGGTATTGTGGTTTAGCGCCAAAACTTTCTGTCATCATTTTGTAACAAAAATTGTATCAAATTATTTTTATGAATTTTATCGAAACAGCTTTTCACATTACATTGTATACTAAATCTTACCACAAATCATGACTTACAGAAAATAATGTTTTGTTTTTACTTGTTCTTTTGCAGCTACGTACTGAAAACAAGGAACTGAAAGAGCTGCTTGACAAACGTTCAGCTGCCATGGAAAAACTTCAAAAGGTATGTGTCTGGAACTATCATAATCTTTGTGTCTTCCCAGTATTGTATTTATACTCTGAGGACCACTCATAAAACTAAAGTAATAATACTTTAAACAAAGAGATTTTGTCAAAGTTTGATTGATACTTCAGCTTTTCTGCACTAATAACGTTTATTTTTCGCTGCTATAAATACATGTCCATTACTAAGGCTAAATAACTCATTGAACACTAATCATAAATCACTACATACTAACTGCTTGGTGTTTGTGGACTTCATGAACAACAGAGCCTTCTGTACAAAATGCCAGCTATTTGCCAGCTAAAGGGAAAGTGTTACGAATGGATAACACATTGATATTATAGGAGATTTTGCAGGATTATGACACTCTTGAGGCAGAGTTTAAGAAATTAGAGCGTAACTATTCTTCTCTGTTGATGACTGCCCGGGCGGAGATTGAGAGGAAGACACAAAGGATTAATCAGCTTAATACAGAGTTAGTATTCTTTTACACATGTATATAGATTAATAATATTAACAAAGAATTATAATTGTAAGTTCTTACCATGATTTTTTTATTATAAAAAAGAATCAGTTAAGAGGTTATTTTCTTAGTCACTTTCATAAAGCATGCTGAAAAAACATTATTATCTAACATAATGTATGTTTTTAGAAAAGACATGATAGTATTGGAAGCTTTAAAGAGTGGCCAGACAATTAGAAGGAATTTTAGCAAAGGTCAAACAAAATATGAGGTAATACCAGGCAAAGGAAATATTAATAAAAACAAAGAAAATGTTGTTAAACAGAAGAAGGAGGAAATAAAACAAGAAAGGTAAGAAACAAGTTTGTTGATGGACATATTGTACAACACCAAAATTGTTTGTTCTGTTTTTACAATATTATCAATTACATGGGTACAAAAGCAGTCTTATCACTGAGATTCTGTAAGATATTGATCTTGCAGACAAGTTTGGTTGGACTAATTAGACTTTGAATATATTTATTTAATGTTCAGAAAGCTTACAGACTTATTAACAACAATTGCACTGACATTTTACATAATAATATAGAGGGGTTAGTCAATGAAGCATTTCAATTAAATACATAACGCAGTTATTTGTATTGCTCAGTCTTAGAACATAGTACTAGTTTGTTATATATTTCTAAAATGAGATTAAAGTATACAGTAAATCTGTCCATCCGATACCAATAAACCATGGGATAGTTCTTTGTCAATTTTATCCCTATCTGAGATATTTCTTGAAATGTAATGCACAGCGACTGGTTTGACAATGTTCCTGTTTTGTATTCTTTTCCCAATTACTTATATAAAAAAAAAAAATGTTTTATGTTTTCTATTTCCACACTTAATTATTTATTTGAAAAATGAGTGAAACTAACATTTCTATTTAATAGTATTATCCTGGGTTTGTATTGAGTTATTGTATAAAGAATGGTTACATCATGAGGAAATTTTAAGGTTATTTGCATTAACATCCAGCTCTGGTTAGGTACTTGAAATGTGACCTGTTAAAAACTTTATAGTTGAATTATGCTGATGATAATATTATAGCTCATATTTCTGTTATTGTTGCATCTGATACTGCAGAGTCTTAAGGAATTTGAATGATTTGCATTGCTCCTACATGTATGCTTATTTGCTATTTATAACAATGTTGATGGCCCTTGTAATAATGGCAATTAAAGAACTTTTAATCATTATGATTTACAGAAATATTATCACCATGATGTTTACTTCCATAAAATTCCCCTAACCATACTTTCTGAATATAAAAGAACTATCACAGGGTTTGTAGGAAAGTAATTGTTGTTTTGTATATTATTCATTTGTGCTAGGTTAGAACCTCAAGTGTTTTAATATAAAAGAGCATTGTAAGCCCAACTTATCTTTACGGATTCTAGATTATATGGGAGGCTTGACATATAAGAATTTCTGTCTGTTATTTTAGACGCGAGACTCCCGTTTTGCCACCAAAAGACGCGGTGCAGGAGTCTGGTGCTAGCAATAAAAATAAGTTAGACAATGTTGGCACAAAATTAGAACTATCCAGCACTAAAAAAAGCAATGTTAATGAAAACATTGCACAACCAAAGACTGATCTCAATGAGCGGCCCAAGACATCTGCTAGCAGCATTAAGGATAAGTCTGAAAATGCTGTCACAAAAGTAGAACTATCCAGCACTAAAAAAACCAATGTTAATGAAAACATTGCACAAACTAAGACTGATCTCCATGAGCATCCAAAGGCATCTGCTAGCAGTATTAAGGATAGGAGGAAGTCAATGCCAGCTGTGAGGTAATATATTTCTATTATTCAATCACGTTTAAACATTCCATGAAAACTCATCAACATACCTCATTACATAAAATCTTAACATTTCAGCATGCCTATTGACACATTTAGTTCTGATGACGAACTAGAACGAAATTACCAAACCAAAGATACAAGAACTGAACACATCCAAAGTGACAATGAAAGGAGAAACACAAACAAAATATCTATTAATAAAAATAGCAAAGTTTCTGAAACATCCAGTGTGGATGACAGAGTGCACAACTACCATAATCCTGTTTCAAGGGATAACTACAAAGGTAGACCAAGCAGACAACAAGACACTAGCTCATATGGAAGTCGGGATAAGTACGAAGTTTCAATGAAATATAGGAAGCAGTTCAGTCCAGAAAGAGGACAAAAGAGACAATACAGGGAATATCAAGATGACTATCACAGATATGAACGCGAAAGGTATAAAGGGAGATCCCTGGAAAGTCCCCCTCCTGAATCTTACAGCCGTTATAGTCGCCGGAAATCAGAGTACCGTTCTGATTATGACAGATATTCTCATGATTATGAAAAAATGAGACATCATTATGATGACAAATATTCATCATTGAAATATAGATCAAAAGACTATGATGAACCTCAAGCTAAAAGACAGAGGACAGAATTATATAGTAACTCTAATGCCCAATCAAAGGAAGATAAGAGGCACCGCCATGAGAGAGAACCTGTAGACGGGCAGCCTGTTCCATGTTTCTCTCCACATGAATATGATATGCTTCGTTACTCGTGCCAGTCTCCTGATTTCGTGTACACTGATGCAGGTCATACAAAGCCCATTAAAGGTAAGAAAAATATGAATTAACTAACACTAACCGTCATTTGCACTTTCACCCGCCGGTGTTGATTTTTTTATGTATGCTATATAGATTAATATGAAATATTATTTCTATTTGTCCTGGCAAATACGAACACAATTAGAAAAGAAACAGCTGCAGCTGATCCGAAGTGATACGCGTGGGCACATTCGGAAATTTATTATTATTTATTCCACTCCTGGGCAAAGGCCTCCCTCCACTCCGTCTATCTCTCACTTTACTGGGTGTCCTCCTTCCAGTTCGGATGGAACCTATCCAGTTCGTCCCGCCATCTCCTAAGTGGCCTGCCATGACCTCGGGAATTGAGTTTACAAATTGATTGGGCATTGCTGAAGTACAACTTGTACTCATGCAAAATTCCGGGGTTACTTTTTGAGTTTTTTTTTTACTAGGTATAATCATCAAATGAGTCGGAATCGGGAGGGACTGTCAGATTCGTACTAACTAAAATCCACGGTAGCTAGAGTAAAAATGTGATACTGTCAGATTTGTCGATAAAAATGAGTCAATAATATCTCATTAATGTAACGATAATCAGAAACTCCTGTATAGATTGGTTGTAGTTCAGCAAACTAAAAACATGATTAAATACTTGCCTTGAACTTTTTCAGAAATTATGGCTACTGCTACTGTACCCCTTGAGGATCCGCGAGCCACAAGCAAAAAATATGTCATTTGGAAAGATAATGGCAAAGAAACATTATCTACAGTGGAAAGCAGGAATATTGATATCATACCAGTTAATAAAGCTGTATGGAATGTAAAACCTGTGGATATTCCGGCTGCTTTAGTGCGTCGACCGTCACAATGTAGTGACCAACTTGTAAAAGATATTTATATGGACATAGATAGTCCAGTACCCAATCTAGATTTTTCTATAGAATCAGGGGAGGTTCGTGAAACTGATGAGGAGATCCATGAAAAACGTAGCAAACCCAAGGAAATTAAACATGATAATCACGATTTTAAAATAAGTAAACAAGTAACAAAAGATCTTTCGAAAAAACCTGTAGATGTAAACGTAGTTCCACCCACTAATATAGCTGAATATCGAATTCCGAAAGTCGGGCAAAGTACAAAATATAATTATAAGGATGTTCCTATTATTGACCTAGACGATAATTTACCACATCATGAGTATTCTAATAGAAAAACTCCGACAGAAGATAGTTTTTCGAGAGAATTATTAACTCACAAACAGCAATATAATGAGCGAGAAAAAGAACATATTAAAAATATAAAATCAAGAGAGGCAGTAGATAATTTGCAAAGTCAATTAACAACTCACAAACAGAAATATAACGAACGTGAAGAACTGGTAAACGTGGAGGATTCTTTACATGGTAGTAAAAGTTATGGTCAAAAAGAACGTGTTAAAAATGTAAAATCCAGAGATGCGGAAAAAGAATTATCAACTGGGCAATATGATGAGGGTAATGAACGTGAACAGGGGGAAAATTTACGTCTTAATAATAAAAAATACAATCAATTGGAACATACAATAAAAACAAGATCCAGAGAGACAGAAGACAGTTTGCGAAAAGAACTATCCACTGAAGACTTAAAAGAACGTATGCACGTAAAAGATTCCATTGCTAATTATAAAAAATGCAGTAAATTGGAAAGTAACAAAACATCAGCATCCAAAGAGAGAGAAGATAGTTTTCGAAAAGAACTATCAACCCATAAAAAGCAATATGATGATCGTGAAGAACGCGTGAACGTGAAAGATTCTGTTTCTGATCATAAAAAATACAGTAAATTGGAAACAAATAAAACATCAACATTCAAAGAGAGAGAAGATAGTTTTCGAAAAGAATTATCAACTCATAAACAACAATATGATGAGCGTGAAGAACGCGTGAACGTGAAAAATTCTGTTTCTGATCATAAAAAATACAGTAAATTGGAAACAAATAAAACATCAACATCCAAAGAGAGAGAAGATAGTTTTCGAAAAGAATTATCAACTCATAAACAGCAATATGATGAGCGTGAAGAACGCGTGAACGTTAAAGACTCTATTCCTAATAATAAAAAACGCAGTAAATTGGAAACAAATAAAACATCAACATCCAAAGAGAGAGAAAGTAGTAGTCGAAATGAATTATCAACTAATAAACAGCAATATGATGAACGCGAAGAAGGCGTGAACGGAAAAGATTCTCTTCCTAATAATAAAAAACACAGTCAACTCGATAGTAATAAAACATCAACATCCAAAGAGAGAGCAGACAGTTTCCGAAAAGAATTACCAACTCATAATCAACAATATGATGAACTTGAAGAACGCGTGAACGTCAAAAATTCTCTTTGTAATAATGAAAAACAAAGTAAAATTGAAACAAATAAAAAACCAAGTTCAACAGAGACAAACGCGAATCAAAATCAGTCAACCCTTACTAAGATAGCTATTGTGGCCGATGATTTAGAACTAAGTGATGACAATAGCGATCATACTGATGCTAACAGGACAGCTCCAACCAAATCGCACAAAAATTATGAGAAGCCGATAAACACGAACGAAGCTAAAATTGATGACTCTGGAAATATTTCAGATGAAAAAACACTGACTAGTTCTCATGATATGGAAATAGAAAGAACAGTTGACACTGCCGAAATTACAGGTAGTACAGAGGAAGAAAAATGTAAAGAATCAGACAGTAATAAAAAACAAAAAACCAAGAGGAAAAAATCTAAATCAATATCTAAAGATTTAGTGAACAGTGGAGCTGATGCCAGTCATGTTCCTGAAAAGAAGTCAAGGTCCAAAAAAGAGAAGGAAAGTACACCTCAAGAAACAAAAGAGAGGTTTAGTGACCTCTTTGGAGATAGTAGTAGTTTAATGACTCCAGAAGATTTAGGAATACCTTCATATTTACCCATTTCTGAAGACGCACAAGATGCCGTTGACATCAAAATCAGCCAAATAATTGATGGTAGCCCTCTAAATTATAAAAATGAAATTCCTAAAGATATACAGGCCCAAAACAGAGTTGAAATTAAAATACAAGAAAGAGAAGCTCACAATGACATCCCTAAAGTTGTTTTACAAAAATCTAAAGCAGATACTGAACAGAAAGAAGTTGTTACAGAAATCAAAAAGAAGTCTTCCAAAAAGAACAAAGAAAATGTAATAGAACCTAGTCAACTTCCATCCCCTATTGTTTATGAAAATTTGAACCCTGAAACTGACTTGAATGATCCTAATGTTGTCAAAACAGTAATCATTTCAACAGGAAAACAACCTGAAATCGCGTATGAAAGTAGTGTAGAAAATACGGAATTTGCTGCGTCTGTCGTGGTTAATTCCGTACAGGGCACTAAAGACCATCTGTTTCCGGCTGCAAAAGAATATAAAACCGATGTATTGAAAGCTTTAGCTACTTCAACTCCACATAAAGAATTTTCCGCAGTGAATGCACTTTTACCCAATGCTGCAAATACTGACGCTATTAGTGATCCTTTTGTAAGCAAGGCCGTTGCATCGATCACTGGTTCAGAACAAGTCGTTAACCAAACTGAGACAAACACAGAATCGAGTGACGTCCCTGATGTGAGAATATTTGTGAAGAGGCGCAGAAAAGCTGTTAAACGACCACCGATGACTTAGAATAATATATTAGATTTAGGAATGACTTAGAATTATGATTATGAATGGATTTCATAATGTATTGCAATGCAATATTTGAGATTAGATCTCTTAAATGTTGATGGTTTTCAAACAGTTTATTCGTTCTACTTTAGTTAAATAAGTAAACGACCCCGAACGAAGCCGAAAGACATGTCAAAGACACAAATGTGAGTCATTTTGTTATTTGTATCTAGCTCATCCCGCCATCTGCGAGGTCTGCTGCGACGCCTTCTGGTTGTGACAGGACATGTGGTTATTTTGTTCCGCAGTTCAGTGTTCACGAAGATATAATAAAAACATTTTATATACGGCAAAATAAGATAAGTTCTTAACTTTACACTTTTAAACATAATGTTTTTGACTTTTTACTATTCGCGTTATTTTTGAGTGCATTACATTGAGCATCACCACAAAGACAAGCTCTTTCCAGCAATGTTTTAGTGTTGATTAGTTTATTGTACCAAACGCTGTTTTGACGGCTACGTGAGGGGTCCATTTACAACTTGAGTGCAATTTGATCTCCTGTGCCGAACTAGAGGAGACTCCAAAATCGAGAGTTGGGGTGATATGTGACCACGAAGTTTATGAGGAAACGCGGTGTGTAGTAAATACCTTTTCAATGTTTTACTGTATATTTCAACGACAAAATGATTTTATTAGGACTGAGCAGTTTATGTGCTACATAGTAATATATTGTAAAGAAGTCAATAAAAATACTTGATGTATTCCCATAACAGTCTTTATTTTCCTTATAAATTACTGTAAATTATATTTACATTTTCATTTCAATAGTGTCTATCTATATGATACAATGGAAAGAATGATTAAATTAACGCCTAAGCTTATAGGAATTTGTACATAATTATAACTTATTTAATTAAAGATACATTTAATTTCCATATCAACTTAAAAATTATTTACATTTACCAGGAAGTCTTTTTCAAATAATATTGCATGTATTAATTTACTGCATAAAAACAACTTTGCTGTGACGTCATAGAAAGGAGGCTCAACAAATTAATTTAGAAAATATTCAGAGATAACTACTATGTAGATGTTACTCTCCCGGTCACGATGTTGGAAGATTATTTTCCTTATTATTTACAAATTTGTTTCAGATAAAATTTCCCATATAATTTGGACTGGTTATCAGATTACTCAGAAGTATAATCAGTTAGTGATAATCGATTATAACAGATGAGTTGACAGTTTAGCAATCGACCATGACTTTGTGACGCACGATTTTGATATCAGCCGGTGTAAACATATTTTTCAGATAATAGCGCGTTGAACTTATTTTAAAATTTACTTTAAAATTAATAATTTATTCGTCTAAAATCGTCTGGCTCTGCTGTATAAATAAAATTCCATGTTCAGGTCGCGCTTTGTAGTTTCGAATTGGAACCGGATATAATTGAGATTACGGCAAGTATCGTTGCTTGCGAGCTAAACTAAACGCGCGAAGGAGTTCGCGGGCAAATATTCACCGCTCACGATGATGAAGAGCGTTCACTACATATAGTCGCTGGGCGTTCTAGGATTCGATAGGGTTCCTATGATGTTGTTGGCAGTGGGTATGTCGTCGTTTCGGGACATGGCGGAGCCGGACGAGGTCCCGGAGATCGAGGAGCCTGAAGCCGAGGGTCGTTTGCCTAGTTTCTTGATGACGGTGGGTATTTGTTCGGCGACGTCATTGTGCGGCGCCACGTGCTGGTAGCAGACGGCGGACGCGTGTCCCGAGCGGACCGACGTGAGCGGCGTGCCCGCCGTCCACGTGTTGCTGGCCGGGTCGTACACCTCCACTATGTCCAGGAAGGACGTGCCGTCGTATCCACCTGCGGAATAAGAACGTGTCATTTAGTATGCTGCTATGCAAGAACTAGTTATATTCACAGTGCCTTTGTAACTGAATATCTGCATGTTGTTTAACATCAACAATGCAGGTAACCCGAACTCAAGTTAAAGCATGGTCAGCTTGTCTGTCGTCAACTTTTCGTTTCTTTAACGTTTGTACCGAGTTGTTACTTTTTTTAGACAAAATCTATGATGATTACATGATTTTTTTACAACTTGATTTTATCAAAAGAATTTTAATAGGAAAACTTTGTGATTCACAATCGCAAGTTTACATTTCACCCTAAACAAAATTAAGATACCAGTACGACTATGATTAACAGACTACGATATTGTTTACTTTGTCGGGTCTAGTGTTAATAAAGTATATACCAAATACTAACCAAGCGCATATAGTTTGTTGTCGAGCACAGTCAGCGACAGTGCCGACCGTGCGATGTGTACAGGCGCGACCAGCTCCCACGTGTCTCTCTCGGTGTCGTATCGCTCCACGGACGCTAACTGCTGCGAGCCGTCGTAACCTCCCACTACGTAGATGTACTGGCTCATTGCTGCTACACCTGAAAATATAATTTATAATTTATTTAGTTGTAGCTCTCAAAGACAGAATACAGTTCAATATCACTGTGTCATTTTGATTTCATTGTGAGATAGAATCTAAGCTTTCTTTTCTTTGGGAATACATACTTTGACTTGATTTAGAACCCAACTTTTACATAATTGTGCTACATAATTTCTTAGACATGTTAATCGGTCGAGAGAAGACAACACTTTGTCCAGTAAACTCACCAGCTCCACTCCTAGCTATGTGCATAGGCGCCACCTCGTTCCAGATGTTGTTCTCAGGATGGTAGCACTCAACTGAGGCGATACGTCTGGCACCGTCGAACCCTCCGACCGCGTACAACAACCGGTTCACGACGGCGACGCCAACGCCCAGACGTGCGCAACCCATCGACGCTACTGATGTCCATGTATCGCGTTCAGGGTCGTAGCTGTAAAGATAGTAGATCGAGGGTTAATTTGGTGGTAAAGATTTTATTATATTTCGGGTCAGGCCACATTGAGTTGCAACATGCCTCAACCTAGCAGGTTTTTTTTTGGGGAAAATAAATGTTAGAATTTGTCTGTGAAAACTGACGAGTTTTCAATCACCCTGAACGCTCACTTGCACGCGGCTTGCTAGAATAATGTGGCGCAAGACTCAAGCGCCATGTCAATAGGACTTCAGTAGGGGCGCGGTCAGAATATTTTGTCCAGGAGGTAGTGGAAAAAGTGTCAAAAAATCGCTGTATTTCAATTAGAAGTAGGTACTAAGTACACACTAGTCATGATAGACATACCAAATAATTATGTTCTACGTGACTTCGGCTGTGTACAACAAATCTTATTCTATAGGTACACTAAAGTTAAACTTAATAGATATTGTAAATACACCTACATATATTTTTTATCGCAAGTAATGTACACGTTGCCAAAAAAAATAAACTCATTGTTAGTGACTTGTCACAGTGACCCAAAATATTCGTATCATGCTTACTAGTTGTTCATATCTGAATTCCTTTGTTCGTCATTTTGTAGTCCACATTGCTAAATTCATATTTAATCGGAGTAGACAAACTCGATCAATAAGTTTTTGGTATTTATTAGTATAAAGTATCTACTTTAATCTCTTTTACAGGAAAATTGGTCAGTTTGGAGCAAAAAGGTATAATTTATGTTTTAAAACATTGTTGACCAAGATCAGTTATCCGTCATTACATAATTGGAGGACTTCACAGTTATCGTCTCATAGTTATCAAACACAAGTCACGCCCCACGTCACGCTATCAAGCATCGAACTTGCCTATCGTAGTTCAGTGCTAGACATAGGCTATTTTCAACAGATTTCCATTCCAGACTCTCTTTTAGAAGATTCTGTTATTAATATTCACAAGGTGAACAAAATGTCTGTGACGTTAGAATGGAATTTCTTTTCTTTTTGCCTCAATACCCTATTGAGCATGCTTTTGAAATTAGAACGTTCGGTTCAGTGTTGAAAGTTGAAAATGCACAATACTTCTGAAATATTGATATTTCCTTATTCGATCCATCAGATATCGTGCACAGTCACGCGCTTTCGTACGATACGATACTACTAAGTCACTGAAGTCGATCGATGTATCAAGTTCCGGGAAGTCCCGCGCTACGTTTACAGATTTCACAATGTTATAATTATATTTACGTTTGTACCTATGTGAAATACTTAAATGCTTACCATTCAACAGATTTATGATATTCAGAGCCTGCGGAACCGCCGACTGCGTATAATAATCCATCCATTACTGCTACTCCTACCTGTAATACAAAAAAAAAAAACATTATTATAACTGCTAACAATTGTACATTGTTAACGATATTTTTAATTTGATCTCTATTATTTATTGTTATTCTATTTAACTTCAGACGGTTCTTTTTTTTGACTTGTGTTATTTGACTGATATCGTAAATTATCGATGCAATTCTGTATCACGTCGCGTCTTGAGCAAAATCGCTAAGAATAATGTTGCACTATGCTACCCAATTAACTTTGGAAAGGGACTAACTGGACTAAGGGTGCCATCATAAAGAAGCATGTTGTTTGTACAGATAGGTCGCCGGTCGGTTCTGGTCGGTACGAGGAAATAGACTGTTATCTTATGTTTATCGATGAGGCTTGGTAGATATGCTGGACGAATTACTTATTTTATTTTGAAAAAAAATAACTAAATTACATCAAATAAAACACCAATCCATATACCCAGTGTCATTATTTATTATATCAACACTGCTCTTGTTTGTGTTCCCACATAATAATAATATTCCACAACTATCACACAACGCCATCTAGTCCCAAGCTAAGCAGAGCTTGTGTTATGGGTACTAGACAACTGATAAACATACTTATGTATTTCTAAATATTATAGATAAATTACATCCAGACAGAACAAATGATCGTGCTCATCACACAAACATTTTTCCTGGGTGGGAATCGAACCCACCCAGGACCTCCGGCACAGCAGTCAGGGTCACTAACAACTAGACCAACAGGCCTGTCAAAGGCTGATTATGCTATTAATCTTTGGTACGTCGCGTAATACCGTCTTACTGCCGGAACGCGAATCCACGCTGAAACTTCATGCGTTTTTTTTAGGTTATTCTGTTGTCAGTGGTATATTTAAAATAGAATTAATAGGGTACATACCCTGTGCCTAGGCGTCGACATAGGACTGCATGGTCTCCAGTGTTCTGTAGCGGGGTTGTACACGTCCACCCAGTCGCTGTCGTACGAAGAGCCCGGCGACGTGTTGCGGCCTCCGACGGCGTAGAATAGACCCTGCGCAAATATAAACCATTGCTATCAATATAAAATATACGGGAATTGTGGACAAAGACGACTAAGTTAGTATGTTTTGTTTGGCACAGTTGGGCGCCAAAATGCTCATTCGGTTTTTCAACCCTGCCAGTGCCGATTTATATTAAGACTTTAACAATTTGTTACCCGGCTTTTTATCAGCACTATTTAAATTTTCGTTTAGTAACCAAAAAGCATTTTTGCAAAATCTACCAAAACGATCAGATAACACCCAAAATTTAAAACACACCATTATATAACAAAAAGATATGCCGTGTGCGACTGATAAATATAGACAATAAATATTATTAAACGATGACGTATGAAATGTTACATTTAGTCGCTGTCATCCTGACTCGGAAACATTTCGGCTTTGGAACTGCGCAGTGAACGTATCGCCACGTACGCGCCGTGCGTTGACTCTTATTGTTAAATATTATTTTATACTCACGTTGGATAGGTTTTTCGTAGAGCAAGAAACTACTTCGTCATCTACCTAAGTTTTTATTGCCTCATAGGATTGATATTTTTGTTAATTCTTATCTGAATACAGGTTGGGCAACATTTAACTTTTAAGTAAATACCGATTATTAATTTTTTTTTTGATATTACCAGCACCAGGCTGTTTTTGCAAATGGATTCCACAGAAAGCATTATTCATTAAATATATGTACTTCACTTTCTATTTTGTTTATCATGTAATTAGTAATTAAATAATAATTGTGTGACTGCTCACAAATTCTGATACTAAACCTTGGCATAGTCGTTCAACAGTTATCGTCCAAGTTGAAGGTTCCAGACGAGTCAATCAAGTGCTTGTAAAACATGATATGTTATCATCAGTTGCTCACCTTTAAAAACGCGGCTCCTAACCCTGACCGTGGCACCGTGAGCCTGGGCAGAGTCGTCCAACAATTGTCATCCAAGTTGAAGGCTTCAAAAAGGTCTATCGAATGCCTGAAGTAGCCGCCTGCGACGTAGATGATGCGTGGTGTGTTTGGTCGCCTCTCTTTTACCACAGGCTTCTTGTGTAGAGTGAGATCCTGGAGTATGAAGATGGGATAAGTTACAAGTATTTAGATCAAGTTTTACTTTAACTGGGGTTTTTAGAGTACTTGATTTCTGGAGAGCCTAACTTTCTCATTCTCATAACCAATTTTAGGTTGCACAATACTTCTTATTAAGACTGGTCTTATGACCACCTCTTACGATTGACAAACATTTACGAATGGTCACGGTATATCGATGTATCTACAATCCTACATTGAAATAATTGTGGAGCAATGATTGCAAGCGTCAGCATATAGCAAAACCCGCTAAGAAATTAATGAACCCTTCTGGGCAAAGGCTTTATTTCCACGGCGAAATGTTGACCAGTAGGTGTCTATTGTAGGCCTGATGTGATCTAATTTATGGCGATTTCAAAATGTTGACATTGTGCTACCGATTACTTGAAAGCTCCTGAAAGTAGTCATAGTATGAAGTATAACACGACGAAACCCTTGATTCTAGGTTCATATAACTGAAAAACTAACCTTAAATATTTTAGCGAGGTACTCCCGGCACGCGGGCACTTTCTTGAGCACAGTACACGTGCTCATCTGTTCCTTGAGGAAGCTGGGCGTGAGGTACTGACACCGCACCGCCTGCAGTATGTGTTCCATACGCGGGTGTCGTCTGTCCTCGTCGTATTTCACCTGTGGACAATGGCAATGCTATTTAGAACATGTACAACTTGCTGCTCCCCTATGGTTTCAACCCCGCTGCTCGGCTCCTATTGGTGGTAGCGTGATGTTTTATAGCCTATAGCATTCCTCGATAAATAGATCTAATAATAAATATTTTTTTCAATTCGAACCTATATATTATTATTATTATTTATATCTTTTTAGATCTCGGGATAATAGGATCCCGGACTTTTAGAGGGCATGCCAGGAGCCGAAGCCATCTTGCAGAGGCCCATTACGCAATTTAAATGAAATGAGGCCCCAACCGGCAGTTGTCCCTGTATGCACTATGCCAGTGTACCCAAGGACAGTCCCCGGTTGGAGTTGAACTGTTGCGGAATATGGAAATAAAAGATAGGGTTATGGTTTTTGGTGGGTTTGGTGGACTGGTTACTTATAACTATGGAAAAACTATGGCCCCTGCCTAATCAATGTTTAATATACATAGATACGCTGGCAGGGGGTGACTTGCACACTCAACAAATAGGCCCCCGAACATATCGCTAGCACTAGGTGACGTAGCGACAAGGGGCAAACATATCCTGAGGTGCTTGAGGAGTGGAGAGGTATTTCACGGTTCTCAGAATCGACCAGGAACCCGGAAGTATGGTCGATCCCTACAAACACTTACTGAAAGACTTCCTTCCTCCGAGCACGTTTGCTCTTGCGAATCTCCACTCTAGCCAGCCGGTTAAGGCAAGAAAGAGGTGGGAGGTCTGTTCCTCGTCAGTGTTCACTCTGACCGGCCAATAAAGGCAAGCCAGAGATGAGGAACAAGATATCTCCCGGGAGATCAGGTCCGTGTGGGTCGCAACTGCCCAACAGCTCGCCACAAGCTGCCCTGCGGGTTTATTATTATTATTATTATATTTATAATCTTTTGTCATTGTGATAATGAAAAAAAAATGTATTACTTATATTTTATCAAAAGAATCAAATAACTGGCCCTAAGATAGATGGTTTCCCTCTGCACTGACAAAAGCAACTCTTGGAAATTCAGATTTTCTTTTGTGTGAAATTCGCTTAAAATATATTTAAATCGATTTTTAGCTAGTGATTTTTCCCGGATAAAGGGCAGCCTTTGCTATACACTGGATTCAAATCCAGGCTCATGGATCCTACTGCGATTTTCATAATGGAACTTAATACTCGTAGTATTATAACAATTCAAGACATATTGCAACGAAACAGCAAAAATTATCAGCTCTATGAGAGCTACTCTTTATTCAAGTAGACAACTTATGTTAGAGTAGGTCAGGACTAGGTACTCTTGGTTGACTGATTGCAATTTAATACATAATAAATTAAAAGCAACAAAAACTAACCGATCAGCCTACCATTAAATTTAAATTGCCTCTGCCGACAAAAAGTAATGGAAATAAAAAATGTTAGGTCCTGAATCCTGATAGTTATTATTTTATTTGCTTTATAATTATGTGTGCAACCGGATCTGAGGCCTTATATCCGAATTAAGTATGAATAACAGAAATGTTTCCGTCGAGGAGATAGCGGAAGTCTATGAATCAGTAAACAATTTTATTATGTAATTTTATATTATCTAGATTCCATTTTCACATTTGTTTATACATAACTTAAACAAAAAATAATTTATAGCAGTGTCAATTAAGTTCATTTCGAAATGACCACTGCGGTTGAAAAAACCTTAAAAATGTATTAAGCGAAAATTTAAGTTATATGTTCTGTTGGTATCAAAATTTTTTCTTGGGAACTCGGTATTTTTTCCTTATGACTTTTGCTCTATAATCTTCATGGTATTTAACTTACTTCTATTTACATATTATCCAGTCATATGAATGTCAAATATTATTATCAGTAGGTACAATGAGAACATGAGTCTCATATTCTTTATTTACTTGTTCGTATTATATACTAACAATGCGTTATACTAGTCATAATATGTGCTTTGTGAATACAGAATTATTTGTGAAGCAAATTAGCTAGTTTTACGATGATGATGATGTGATATCCTTTATCACATACGACGTTTTCACAACTACGTATGCATGAGACACGGCACACCTTGGTTAATAGCTCTAAATCATAATCTATTCCAATAATTAGTGTTAAGATAAGAGCTTCCAGAAACCACACACGTTGTCCAATCAAAAATCTCTGTCCAAAATAATTATTAAAAAAACTAATTGCACAGCGACAAATGAAATGTTATGGTATTTACAATGCCGTTTTAATTTACCGATAAAGTGATTAGTTGATTACAATACAAAATTCTTGTTTACGTCATCCAATGATAAATAAATATATCGGAACGCAGACGATAAGCGATTTGCGACGTTTACCTCAGGCTCAAAATGAAAATCGATCATCGCTTATACTGGGCTTTTTATTGGCATTTAAGTATGTATATTTGGTGCTATTTTGGATAGGTATATGAATATCGATGACTACAAATCATGGTTGATTAGTTTATGTAGTTTTACATTTATGTAGTTTCACGTGTCATTTACGATTTTATTATTTATCGTTTGCTGCCGGCCGGGGTACAAATCCCCGTAATTTCGATCAGTTTTTCATGCCTCGTGCATTAAAATGCTAGTTAACTTAGAATGTCCACGATTGTGTGCAGATTTAAAACATGTACCTAAAGTAATTTATTGCCAAGCGTTGTTTTCAGTGATAAGGAAACTGAGAGTCATCGTTTTACTTTAAATGTTGCTCATATAAGAGTTCAACGATATCACTTGAGATAAGATAGTGGGGCAGAATGGCAACATTTAGGAGCGGGATAAGTTTACCGTCAAGTCGGTCGTTGCTCTACTATCGCTTGCAACTAGTGATAAACTGATTTACAAGATTTACAAAACTTGATGATTATAATTTACTCTCTACGTGGCCTATTTGTAGATAATTTTCTATTGTTATGGTGACGCATTGACCTCGGGTTACTGGCACAAAATGCTACTTCTCACAATAACTGCTGATGAATATTCTGCAAACCATTACGATGTTTGGACACGCGATAACAGAAGTGAATTGTCAATTTATTTAGCGATATTAACGGATGTGGCGGAATTTACTTATCATGATAGCATAAGGTATCTTAGTAGTTATTATTACTGAGCAACGAGATTGGACAAAATATTTGAGAATCTACTACTATCGCTTGAGTTTGGTTTGTCTTGATGAATAAGTAAGTATTAGATGGATTAGGTTGAAATGCCGTTCATATGGTAACTATGCCTTAAAGGATTATTCTCCTTATCCGCTAAGAAATGATGAAAAAAAAATCACAATAAATACCCCACACAGTTGTTTATAAAAAATCTAACCAACAACTCCCGGTCCGCCGGTTAAAATTTGGGTTAGATTTTATATTTTATGAAGTTCTGTCGATAAACAAACAAATAAAAAGTGAGTGTACAAAACGTGGGAAAAGAATAGTGTAAAACATCCTCTTAAACTATCGCTAATCGGAAATCTAACTAAACAGCATGTATTATGAATAAGAGTAGACATTCCTATTGTGTTGCGCAATGAATTATTTTTAATTTTAACTACATATTACACAAGGTCAGCTTTTATCAGTGTCGTTTACACAATTTTCAATATTCTTACTGCTAGGAGCCGAGCCTCCTTTCTGTCAGAGCGAATACCACCAGGAAATATTTATCAAAATATGTAGTTGGCAAGAATTGGCAGGTAATAAAGCCCCCACCAGTCGTTACAGTGAACGAAACTTGTGGCTGTAATTACTTAACCACAGTCACAGTCAGGACAGTTATTAACATAATAATAATTTAATATTCAATGAACTTACCCAGCTAAGTACTGCATTGTAGACCTCCCTTTCTTCCCTGACGTTCAGTTCGTCCTTCCGAATCATACATATTAATTCTTGAGGCGTTAATTGTAGGAATTCTTCTTCTTGACACACCTGAGAACAAAAGAGGTTTTGATTTAATTAGTTTCGATGGCGAAGTTCAGCCAAAGCTCATTGTAGATGGCGTGATTGTAGTTCTCAATAGGACCAATGGAGTCAATAAATGTTGAAATATAAAATGAAATTAATAGATTGTCAACCAAAGTCATTAAATTAGTCCAAAATAGGAGTCAAGTTCTGGTAAGTCAAAAGAAGTAAGCTAAGTCTGGTAAGTCAAAAGCAAAAGCATTTTTCAGCTAGTCGTTATACATAGGTTGGTTAAACGTTTGCAAATCCTACATTTGCATTAATAGTTTAACCTTACTAGTTTTTATCTGGAGGATAGTAATCTCCTAAAAAATAAGAGACAGAGTGCTCTCTTTCACCAAATCGACTTGGAATATTATAATAAAAACATGCAATCAAAATGAGTTGCCTGTGATAACGATCAGCATTAGACCGTCAAAACGTCAGGCGACGTTTTAATTCACGATATCCCTTATCTACAGTAGTGAACCCGCGAAATGATCGTTAGCAAATCGCGCGTCACGTAGGTACGTAAGGCCCCACGTCGTCGTGTCGTAGCGTGACTCTGCTTTTGTCCCGGTATACCATTTTTACGTATCATGTCACGTTATCAGTCACGTTGTAATATTTACTCGGATTATCACGGCTGCAGCTGTGACTTATGATGAAACACGTAAGGACGATTTTATAAGTTTTTTTTTTCAAGAATTTTCATGATGATATTAATTTTTCAAGGCATTTTAGAACAAGTAGATAAATATGTCGCTATCGGCCTATGTATCACAGTTCGATTGTGTAACTTTAGGCCATAATTACGAAATCCGGGATCACAAGTAGTTATTTGATTCACGTTATCTCTGAAAACTAAAATTGCCAGCGGGGAATCCGGACGTCTCAATTTTGTCAATATCTAGTGTCGATGTCGAAGTCCACGGTCCACGATGAGGTTGCAAAAAATCTGTTACTGCGTATTAGTTTTTGTAAGATAGTTTGATTAGATTATAGATTTGAACAGTGTCGGGGTATAACACACGTGTTTCGGATCTGCTTGATTCACGGTCGAATCTACATAGGAGATATACGTAGTGTAAATAGATATATGTTCGCTCATGATAGCTCGAAATGTGTCGACCCGAACGTGAGCATGTGCCTGCATCTACATACCTGAGTGAAATGCCTCTCAATGAAATGATGCGCTTTCTTCTTGAGTTCGACGCAGCCGTGTTGCTCCGCGAAGTTGGCGATGCCGATGGCGTTGGAGGGGTCCAGTTGTCTCTCCAGAAAAGCGCAGCAGGCGTCGATCACGTTCGATATCTGTCGGCATACAGCTAAAATAAGTGTAGATTGCTAAAGTTTACACATTTATGCGAAATTGTATTCTTTCAAAGGGACTCTTTGCTTTCAGACTTCATATTCACACCGAGTCTCCTTGGCCTATGCTCGTCAAGCTGTTTCTTTTCTCAAAACCATTTATCAATCATATTATTGACACTGCCCCAGGCAGCTCAAATACATGACATCCAAAGATTTAAATTTGCATAAAGTGTTTCAATGTGATGGGTTTATAAGTTTGTACCTTATTACATGGGACTAATAAACATAATTGGCGACCAAAATTTGAAATTAATATATTTGAGAAAAACTATTTTTTATATTTTTAAATGTTTTTTATTTCTATTTTGTAAAAAATATTTAAAAATGTAATCATTACGTAAAAAGAAAAATAAAGAGAATAATACAAAATTACAGTACCTATGTGAGAAAAAGTCTATAAAAATGCTTGTTTAATCCCAAAAGTATATCACACGTAGTATAGGTACATGTCATTATTAGTATACATTTTGTGTCCCGCATTTGAATTCTTTTGAAACAAAGAAAGGAAAGGCGATGCAAACAAGCTTAGGTATTTATGCATAAGTTACCAAGAAACTTAGTGAATGTGTGTGAATGTTAATCAATCTGTTGATTCTACATTCATTCAACAATGAACCACAGACTGATCTCAAAAAATTGATACCATTTTATAATAAAGGGTGTCTCAGAATGTTTTTCGTTTTTAGATTTTAAATAAAAAACAACAATATCTATCAAAACTAGTTTTATTTATTGTTAAATAAAAGAGCAGTTCTTGAAGTTTATTTATGAAAAACAACCGTTTGCAAATGCGCACCATTCAGTTGTTCACATTCATTTAACCTGGAGCTAAAATTTTCAATCACTCGCTGGAGCATCGCTCTTGGAATAGAGTTGATTTCTTCAGTGATTCTTTGCTTCAAAACATTCAGGTTGGGTGGCAATGGATTGTAAACTTTACTTTTTAGGTAGCCCCATAGGAAAAAATCAGCAGGCGTTAAATCAGGGCTCCTCGGTGGCCAGTTGATGTCTCCTCGGCGACTTATCACTCTTCCAGGAAAAAAATCGTGAAGAGCAGCTAATGAGTCATTTGTAACATGAGAAGTGGCTCCATCTTGCTGGAAAAAGGTGTTGCGGTTGTAGCCATACTGGTTTTGCATTTCTGTAGCCAAAAAAGTCCGGATCATATGGCAATATCGATCAGAATTAACGGTCTGAGTTCGACCTCGGTCATCCTCAAAAAAATAAGGACCGATAATTCCTTGACTTGATATGGCAGCCCAAACAACAACTTTTGGCGAGTGCAAGGGCTTCTGATGCAGTTCTAGCGGATTTTCGGAAGCCCAGTATCTGCAATTTTGTTTATTCACGTGACCGTTGATGTGAAAATTCGATTCGTCGGAGAACCAGATGTTATTGAAACTCCTAAAACGGTTTTTCATTGTCCTGCAGAATTCGACTTGTTTTTCAGGATCATCAGGCTTCATTTCTTGAACAATAACAATTTTATAGGGGTGAAAATGTAAGTCTTTCGAAATAATGCGATGAACCGTAGATTTGTTCAAATTAAGAGAAGCTGCGCGCAATCTCAACGACTGTCGTGGGTCGTCCATAACAGACTGGCGAACGCGGTCGACGTTCATGCTCGTTCTTGATGTCCTTTTGCGCCCAGCAATGCGATTCACTAACAGACACATCATAGATGTTAACATCGATGAGTTCACCGATGTTTCATCGTAAATATCGCTTCTAAAAACAACGTTGATAAAAACCGTATTCGCTAAGCTACATAAGCTCGTCGACGATCTGCCGAACAACGATGATGAGTAGGATGTTTGCAGTGTTGCTATGTTTAATCTAGAGTATAATCGAGAAAATCTCGACTAACCTATTTTTAAGTTATTTCGTAATTTTAAATGAATACGAATTAACAATACGTATGTATAAAACACGTTATATTTATTACTCAACGAATGTTTAATTTATTATATCAATTTGGACTTGGAGAATAATCAATTTTGTTTATAGCAATAAAACTAAACCAAATCTTTGACATTTTTATTTGTAGGTTATGTATTTCAAAACAAACAACTTGATCTTATCTTGAAAGTTTTTTATCGAAATACGAAATTCCAAAGTTCTAAGTGGTTATAAGTGGCTATGTGGACTTTAAAAAATTGTGCACCCCAACCCAATGGCGTTCTACTTGTTGTTTGTTTTAGTTTGGTTCCAAACCTATCGAAAGTAAGTTTATAGTAACATTTCTATTTAAATGTAGCACAGTTTCTGGAACTACTATATAAGTAATCAACATATTTATCTTTTAGTGTCTCGCAACGCAGCTCCTTCGTTAGATCAGCTGGAAAAGCTAGTAAGCTTTTTGGAAAAGGAACCATGGTTGGCTATGGGGCATGCTCGTATGCTTGCATTCGCAGTCGTCAGGCATGGTCCAAAATAACAGCCCTGAACAGTGATGGTAGTGGGTGTACGAAAACATCGGAACAGTGGTGTAAGGTTGGTAATTATAAGTATTGTGTGTTTCAACTGTTGCATTGATTAGGTACCCTTCTATGGTATAGTATCTTTTTGCATTGACAGCCCTCTGTGTATGTTCTTTATTACTAGATTAGTATTATCTAACGGATGTCACATGGTTTCACTCACGTAGTTCCCGTTCCCGTGGGACTTTGGGGATAAAATAAATGTTACTTTGCCTGTTACTCAGGGTGAATGTAGCTTTCTAATGGTAAAAGAATTTTTGAAATAGTCGCAATTGTTTTTGAGTTTATTAATTACAAACATACACACACTAAAATACAAATCTTTATTCTTTATAATATTAGTGTAGACTACATGGTAACTAGCAATTATAAAAGCATTTAAAATTGCAACGGAAAGTTAAACCAAATAGCAAATAAGTGTTCTATTTATTTAATACATCAAATCATAAAATTTATACTTGTGTTGCAGTACTGGAAGAAGGACAAAAAGGAGCAGTTAAGAGGAAGTCCAGCTTAATTGCAGCCGCAAGGCGACGCACTGGTGGTGGCATAGATGAAGATTTGCCAGAACTGTTGATTGCCCAAGCAATAAGCCAACAAGTGGAGGTCAACCAGGCTATAGCTCAGGCTCTAGATAAAATAAGTGGTGCAATTAGAGATTTAATAAATAAATAAAAATAAAATGTATGCTAAAACATTGTTTTATTTATTAATTGATTATATTAAAATGGTACATACTATTTAAACTATTTTGTTAGACTATATTAATTTTATCTTAAGGTTAAACAAGAATATATAAGAAGTTTATAAAACATCCACTTTATTAAGACAAACAATATACATTACTATTTAAAGTATATTATATTTTTAACAAACAAACTGTCTTAAAACCTGAGTTACTAACTAATAATTGTCTTAAGTCTATTGTTAGTATTTACTTCTATTTATTAACTATCTCGTCCACACCACAGTCTATCAATTAGACGACTTCTAGCAAGACGTCCACTATCCAAATCACTGATAGAGTTCTGGCTTCCTTGTTGTAGTAACCGGATATATGTTAGAGATATATGTTCTTGCATTCTCACATAATATTTTTTGGTAACTCCCAGTAGCTAAAAATGCGAGAGTGCATAAAATCTGGAATGAGAGTAAGTTTTAGACATTTTTTCACTATATGTATAGTGATTTATTATTGATTTAGTAGTAGGTAATACCTTGTAATCTGCGGTAATACCTTGGTTCGGTTGCAAATTCCTCCTTGACGTTTCGTCTTTGCTAAGAATGGTGAAATATCTTCTTCCAATTGTTTAATTAGCTCTTCAGTCAACCTGAATACCTTAATATAGTATATATCAGTAGTAAGAAGATCCATATTACGTATCAGACGTGCCTGACGTCTTTTTTCTATATTATCTCGACGCTTAGCTTCTTCCAACAAAAAAATCATACAGGAAAGATGAACTGCCATCTAAAACATTAAAAATAGGCATAAACGTTTCAGGAATTAAAGTACGGTAAACAAAACAATACTAAACATTTATCGTTTAAAAAATAACTTGTTTTACTCACATTTTAATTGTCTACAACCAAGGAAACATCTACAATTTACAAGCTTTACGCTTTGACAGTTAAAATCGAAGGCGAAGGCGCCGTTGTCGATGAAGGCGAGGATGTTTTGTGTTTCTGAATACCGTTTTTCATACATTCGGAACCATATTTTAGTTCTTTGTCGCGCCGTCGACATCGTTGTGGCGCTACGACCGCGCAGTTTTAACTAAAGAATACCGATTGGTTTTCATCAGATGTTTCAACGATGATTTTTTGGTTGTAAAGATGTTTTGCCTTAGTGAATCGCACTCCAGAAGATTTGTCCGGCATTGTATTCCCAGTCTCTTCAAACTTGCACACCCAATGTTTAATTAAATTGGCACTTGGCACATGTCTTAAGCTTGTTAAATTAAAATGTGTCCTGTAGAGTCGACGAACAATAGTGTAGGAATCGTTGTTTTTATAAAACGCTCGCACGCAAAATGCGCGCTGCGGTCCCGTGAAACGATTCATGGCTACTAAACTTAGCAAGCCGGCCAAGCATTTGAGAGCACTCCCCTCCCCCTGCTACCTGCGGTTGGCGCGTATTGGTCAATTCAAAAACGAAAAACATTCTGAGACACCCTTTATCAAACAAAAGTAGTATAGTAGTATATATTTGTAAGTAATATATATTTGTCAGAGAACGAATGAATTGAGTTTCAAAAGGGAGATATCCCATAATACAAATGTGTAATGAAATGATTCAGCGGAGAAAAACTTTTAAATTCGGAGAATAATAATATTTAAATCGGAATTATTCATTAGCTATTTACTGAGAAAAAACCCAGAGTTTGACTCAATACTCAATATCAAACTGTTTTTTGCCAGTCAGTTTTTTTACGCAGTTAAACTGGTCTGCTCCGTCTTGCCATGACGATGACGTTGTCAGTTTTAAAAGCAAACAGTGGTTCATAAATAGGCGTTTTACTGACTGACTAATGTGGGGATTGCCTGTTTGTAGGTGTGTTCTAATATTGTATTAGTTCCTTCCTTTTATATGACGAGCAAACAAAAGTACGATTAATTATTTTGGATCGTATTTTTATGTTTTATTCAACCTGTGGCCACAGCTGTGGTTGGGAGATTATTATTCGAAACTATTGTTGTTGTTATATAAAATAACTCTAACATCTAAGTTTTAAATGTAGAAAAAAGTTGTGATGCATTCTGACAAATGTTTACATATTTTTGCTCTTTGCTGCAGCAAAACATCACAGTCAAAACTCTCATGTAATAAGGTTCAATATAAATAAAGTTTAGTCATAACATAACGTATAACTTACTTGGAACATGGTGGCGGCTGGCAGTAGCTGGCATACAGTGATCTCGGTGATCCTGATCTTCCCGGTGTACAGGAAGTAGACTAGCCACGCGATGGCCGAGGGGCACACGCCTTGTAGACGTACTCGGGACATCTCGCACTCTTTCAATCCACTTGTGAACATAGCCTGTGGGAGACCAAGTTAGTTAGAATTCCATAAATGAAGGTAGATTACTTCTAAGGGCCCTAAAGCGTAAAACAGGGTCCCGTTTAACCCTTATTACTATGACTTCGCGGTCCGTCCGTCTGTCTTAGACAGTTGAAATTTACACAGATGATGTCTTCTGTTGCCGCTATAACAAGTAATACTAAAAGCAGAATAAAATAAATATTTAACGGGGGGCTTTCATACAAAAGACTGAAGATTTTTTTGCCGTTTTTATTAAATGATGGTACGGAAGCCTTCTCCGCGAGTCCGACTCGCAATTGGCCGACTTTTTTTTCATCAGCTTGTAATATTTTAAGCCATGTGTAGAATCTATAACGTAGACACGGTGCTAATAAATTATTTAGACATTTCCACGTGCTAACTCACGATGTTCGTCCACGTCAATCTTCGAAACCACCTATTCGATTTCATTGAAATTTATTCTAGTTGGTATACTTCTAGGTGACCAGAGGGCTGGCCTATTCCTTGGCCAACGAATTAGCATTGCCATACAACGTGGCAATGCTGCCAGCGTTCTGGGCACTGTTCCCGTTGACAGCGATGTGGACGTATTCTTTGACGCCCTGTGAATGTTTTCTCTTTTATTTTATTTTTTTTAATTTTTATTTTTCCTGTACATATTACTAGTAGGTTTTTATTTATAGTTTGTAAATTAAAGTGTAAATAGTTGGTATACTTGGAAGATAGTATAGTTTTGAATCAGGGATTAGGGGCGGGTCGCTCGTCTATTGCTATTTTTTTTATTTGTGTACATGTAGGGGTTAAATCTATGGCAAGAATTATTCAATTCTAATGTTTTGTTTCACGAATGATGCTGCCATTATTCCTGGGAGCTTGAGCCTTATATGTATATTGTGCATTTATCGCAATTTTTGTCTTGCAAGTTGGAAAAAGAAAAACTGCGGGCGATGCAATGGTATGCGATGGGGGCCAAAACTAGAAAATTTAGTTTAGCAATGGCCATCCAAAAAAATTTAAAGCCAAGGATAAGTAAAGTCCGCATTGTGGGAACTCCCCTTGACATTGTTATCGTGACTTGACACTTTATGTGTTGTGTACCTAGAGTAGCTTCTAAGAATCGTTGTGGTCCTAATTACTTTCATATACACATCATAAAAATTGGGCTTTGACCGTCTGCATTTGTACTTTGAAATTGACATCATGATACAATTGCTATTCTGTATACTTATTCGTTATAAACTTGAAGCACACAAACGATTACATATGTACGTATGTAGATTTCACGGAATATGCATTCAAAGTAATCAATAACATCTAATGTACTTGTAATACAATGGATTTCTAACTCCAGCGAGTCTGAAACGGTCACTTTAAACAATATTCCTTAAAGCAAGTCTTCTAAAATTCTTTAGATGGTTACACGCACAGAATTGCTTGTCTTAATATATTATTATCTGAACTTAGACTAGCTAGACCTATGTTGTCCCACTGCTGGGCGAAGGTCCCATAACCTTCCAATCTTTCCTGTGTGCGGCTTTCTACGGCCAATCTGTCATGGAGGTGTCTAGGTCGTTTCGCATTTCCTAGGCCTCCTTCGGCAACGACGCCTGAGCATTAGCTGTTTAAAATTGCCATACTCTCTAGAAGGGCAAAAAAAAATTTGTAGAACTTATCTCTTTCTTGTACGACATAGTCTTTGGCAAAATTAAAGAATTAATAAAAAAAATATTTCGTTAACTCCATGCTATGTGTCTATGTTCAGATATGACAGGCAATTCTGCTTGTACCATTTTATGAATATTAGAAGAATATTTGCTAATGATTTTGCTGGAAATTCAGGAAGTGATTCATTAGGAGTATGAAGTGACTAAGTTACCGAAGATCCACTTTATCAGAATTATAATACGATTTTCTTAGCGTGTTCATGACAATATCGTTCCCTGCCGATTGTTTGTTATGATTTGTGATGAAATTAGTCATCTTATCGCAACTCATTTAAAGATTCTGCAGTGGCGTTTTTGGACTCCCAGTTCTAATTTTATGCTTTCATCTAAATCTATTTCCAAAAAGTGACTCGTGTTTGAATTGAGACATAGATTTGATGCATCATAGCAGGACTGGTTTCATCTAGATCGGAATTGTGGATCAGCCAATACACCGTTATGTTTGCCTCAATGGCGCCTCTACCAGGATACAGTTAAATAAAGATGCTGTTTTAAGGCGGCGTTGCATTACAATCCGTAAATGTGTGGACGCATGACTTCACCCCCTGCTTTAATGCGAGAGATATAACCTACATTTTGAATCTTTTTTGGGAACAATAATAAAGGAATTTATTAAATATGTTTTCTAAATTTACGTTAAACTAATAAGCTGTATATATTGATACAGCTTGCATATTATAAATTCATGACGGAATCTCTAAACAAATGTTTACAAAGATATTTTTAATTTTAATATTATGATTTTTATTTATTAAAAAGATGATTTACATATTCAGCATTCAAAAATTTTAAAAAGAACCTACTGCAACCTCCCCTTGAAAAAAAAATTGTCTCATTTTTGTAACGGTCACAAGCGCGGCTGCTTTATAATGGAGGTTGATGCTTCAATCACAAGTTGGGTGGTGTTATTGAATTTTTTCATCAGGGATTTCTCAGTAGCCGTCATTAAATATGTATATACACGATGGATGGCAATAGGTTCTCCTTGTATCAGGTACACACGGCTACACATCAAACTATGCAAAGCTATGTAAACCAGTATTAGCTGACTGTTCATTGTGTGTAAAAATCATACGAAGCGAGACCAAGACAAACTGCTTTTGTATAGCTTGATGTGTAGCCGTGTGTACACGTCTGCATAACTACTTACGCGTGATGATATGTGTATTATTATTATTATATATAAAACACCAAAAAAAATCTATCTATCTATCAGATTACGGGGATTAACCATGTTTACGACCTCGCAATGACATGGAAATAATCAAGTCATCGCGCACGTTTTAAATAACACTTCGGAAAATCGTTGTGTGGACAATAACAATATTTGATGAGCTTAGAGGCTCGCCTATGATAAGGAGTCATTGTTTGTCGAACAATTTCACAAGTAGATCTACTCATTGAACGTGAATGGATGAATGAGTAACAACTCTGTCTATAGACACGCGTTTGTTGATTAGGGACATAATTTTATGGTTTTTTCCCACTTGTTTTACTAAACGGCTCCGCGGTAGAACTAATGGGACTTTTTTCTCATTAGTCCTACGAAATTAGGTGTTGAATGAATAAGTATTTATTCATTCAACAAACTATAAGAGCTATTATGTCAAAACAAAATTATGTCTTAGCAAAATATGAAGTCAATAAAGAGTATTGCATAAATAAATGGTTAGGGACTATAGAAACATAAATAAAAGTTTCTAGGTATTACATAGATTGTGAATATCATATGGGTAAGTGATTTCATTAGCTCGTTGTTTTTCATTTATTGAGCCAAGTACAGAAGTTAATAAAAGATTAACGATCCGTTAAATATTATTTGTGTAGGTTACCTTCAAAGGGATTTGTATAGAATAATAAACCATTATATACCTACTTACTATGCAGAGGTATACGTATATCATATGTAAGTAGATATAATTATGGTTTGTATAACTAATATGTGTATGATTTTATTTGTGCAGGATGACTTGCAATTATTTAATTAGAAGCGTGTGATAAGCATTATTATATTTATTATAATAATAACGTAACATTGCTTCGTCGACTTTATAATATGGTTTGAAGAGTAATTAAAGAAAACGAATAAAATAGTACATTATTCTTTAGACAGTTCAATCTATACTATTAAATCTAGACAGTAATGACTAGATTTTTTGTTTGATTGATAATCTAAAAACTGAATCGATTTAAAAAAAATCTTCAGCGAATTCGCATGAGATATGCCAGTGTACCAGTTACACAATAAGACTGACCATTGTAGGTTTGCTCGATGAGATTTTTTTTTGAAAAATGAACTATATAACAGCAATACAAGGTCTATTTTCCTTATTTATTTAGTATACACGTTCATCTGCCTAGCCTTTTCCCAACTATTGGGGTCGGCTTCCAGTCAAACCAGATTCAGCTGGATATCAGTATTTTACATGGAGCGACTGCCTGTCGGACCTCCACAACCCAGTATCTGGGCAATACCATACCCCAAGGTAAGACTGGTTGTCAGATTTTAGAGCTTCTGACTAACAGTAACGACTGTCAAAGATTTACAAATGACAGCCGGGACCAACGGCTTTACGTGCTTTCCGAGGCACGGAGGAAACTCGCTATGACAGATGGTCACCTATCCACAGACCAACCTCGGCAAGCGCGGCTTAACCCGGTAGATCGGCCAGTGCGGCTGTAATTATTTAGACACGAGCTCCTCGTGGATATTTAGTTAGTATACACGTTGTCCTAGCTAAATAATCTATGTATTACTGTGATAATTATTAATCCGATAACAATTCAATTTCCTTCAAGTAAGTACATAGTTTGAAGTCTGCCGCTGATCAAATTGTGGTGTGATTGTGGCTTGAAACCCTTCACCTTATTGTTCGAACGTCAAACCATGTAGGTGAATAACCTAAAATAAGATTTGGAGTTTGTGAACTTTAAACTTCAGTTGCAAGAGACCCGAACACCACTGCAAGTTTTTTTGCTTTAAATTTAAAAAGTAAGCTAAACTAAAACTAATTACTTACTTTGAAGTACGGGCTCCCCGCAGCTAGAACGACTTTGTGGACATGGAACAGCTCATTGCCGACTTCTAACACGACGTCAGTCAGCATGTGGTGTGACCGCATCGTGAACATCATCTGAAACAAGCAAATTACTATAAAATTCTGAAATCTTGAATACCGCGAGTTTTCCAACGATGTTGTTTAAAACAACATTGCGCAACTGAATAAGAGGGGTCGATGGAAGTTAGTGACCTTAAAAATGAAGATTTTAACCAAAAAAATCTCGACTTTACTAGATTTGGAAAAGATATAGCATTGGGTAGTTGAATTAATTATTTATAAACGCATCCGACGCGAAGATTTTTGAGGAAAGGAAAATTTTGTCTCATGGACTATTCATCCAGAAGACGCGGGTACAAATCCCACTCGCAATTGGGTAGCTAAAGGCTGAATTAGACAATAAGAAGACAACCCAGAAAAGAATATTTCACTTCGCTAACTGGCCAGTAGGTAAACGTTAGTGTTGGAAAATGATTGGAATTTTTCTCAGCTTTACCGTCATCTTCGTAGCGGACTTTTTTAAGAAAAGGAAATGGCTAGCCGAGGTTAATCTAAGATAAGTGTTCTTATTAGCTAAAATAAGAACACATAACTTAGATTAACCTCGGCTATTTCGAGTTTTAATAATAAGGTTAAAAGGCCTCTACATTAAATTTATTGACCTGCTTTACTACGTATCTGTTATCATAATTGTTATTACTTGTTTATAAGCGTGTTGGTTTTTCCAACGTCTTTACTCGTACTTATGCCAATGTCCTAAACCAGCCGTGATGATCGTAAACCGATGAGGTGGTTGTTTTTTTTTAATTTCAGTATTTAGTATAGAATGGAATTAATTACTTTTGATTACATAGAATATGTACGCAATATATTCCTATAGCTAAAGTCGTTGGTTTAACTCAGCAACACGAATATAAATATCGCACAGTCATCGCTATACAAACTATTACGTTTCGATATTGTAATTTATGGCCACCATTAATGCTCGGTCCAAGGACTCTCAGATATCTCATAGATTCATTAGAAAATACACCTCTTTTAAAACTACATCTAATAGGTATTTGAGTAATTATCATGGCCATTATAAAAACAGACGAAAAAAATCTGATTTTCATCTCAAACTCATGCAGCAAAACAAGTTCCACTGACGGCGTCGATAACAGACGGAATTTGCGAGCATGACTCAGCTCAATTTATGTAAGCATTTCGAAATAAACCCGTTTCAAAAAAATACAATAATTTCCATACATATTAGATACTTATGTAAACACAGCTCGACAAAAATGAAGTAGGTGCCTATAGCAGCTATGAAGGTGTCTGATAAAAATATGCTTTGTCATGGCAGACGGTGCGGTGGTGCGAACCCACGATAAGTAGGCGAGTAACAATGTTTATTTATCGGCTATAATATTATGTACGATTTCCAACAGAATTTGTTCATCGCGATCTTATGTTGACTGTTCAATTGTTCATACTGGCTTAGTCTCCAAATCTAGTCATTTGCATGAGACTGCAAGTTCTCATTGTCTCAGTTTCGTCTCCATCAACCATTTTGGAGTCAATGAGGCCAAGCGGAACAATGGGTATGGGTTTATTCGCTGTTACTTTATTCTTAACCGACTTCGAAAGGAGAAGATTCTCAATTCGGTCGGTTTTTTTATGTTCTCCGATTACTCCGAGGAGTCCGAGGTTTCTGGTCCCATTTCAGTGATTCTTTTTTTGTTCGTTGCAGTAATGTCTGCCATTTGGTCCCATAAATATCTAATTCAGTTTGATTAAATAGTTTTTATTTTATGGGCATTTTTCGATTACTGTGTTCCAACTTAGACGAAGTTATTACCGGTGCGGCAGTACGGAATACATAATTCTGCAGCACGTGTAAGAATAATTTGTATTTGACTAGAATTTGTGTTGAATACCTATATGAACAAAAAAGAACTCAATAGTTCAAAAACACAAAGCCACCGATTTCAGACAGTAAAGTTTTTTTACACTTATTTGGGCGTGGTTTTTTTCAAGATTTTATTAAAATGAAGAAAAATGCTTGTGGTTTAATAACAATCATGCATTTTAATATTAACTATTGATACTGCAATGAATTGCGCGGGTTAACAGAGACCGTTGCGTATTTTGGCATCCATACAAATGCGTAACGGCGAAACGGGCGAAAACACGACTAGGGACTTAAAATATTAGGACCAGTAGCTTTAACATGCCATTAAAATTGGCTACAGCAGCAGAATCTTTAAAAATTGTACTATCATCAAAATATTTGCTTGTAAACGCAATGTCTATCATAAAAATAAAAGATAGGTATTATAATGTCTTTGATGATTCATTGACACAATACCTCAACCAAACATTTAGATAGGACTGAACCTTGAAATATGTATAGATAATAATTAACGTATTTGTAGTAGGTAGCTTAAGGTACGATGATTAATTTATAAATTCGAGTTGCAAAGCTCCAACCACGTGGCCGGAGTCGTGAGTAATTACTTGTAAGTGCTTGTAATTATCATATTATTTATTGGTAATTTTGATATCATAAGTATTTTCACTAAAACAGGTTCCTAAGGATTATTCTCACGTAACTTCTACGCCAAATACCGATATGATATTATATAATAATATTGATTATCAAATGTAGCAAATTAATGGAATTCTCGGGATACTAACCAGTTACAAGTTACTGTTACGGACTTACGGAAGACCTAGTTTAACATGACATAGCTAATGAAAGTAAGGTGACTATTGAATGGTAGTTAAACGTCATAAAACGTGGCTACGGATTTTTCCGCACACAATAATGGTCCCTGATGCGTAGTTAGTCATAGCATGTGTGATGTTTTAATGTCTCGTGAGTGTACGCAAGCGTCAGCAACTCAGCCAGTAGCGTATACATTTTAGTCAAAAGTTGGAGTGAACTAAGATCAAAGGAGTCAAAATATTGTACTTGAACAAAACGACGTTATTTTTATTTGGGCTTTTTCCACAGAACCATTGAAAAACTTCTTCCAAACATATTTGTTACTGTAGACGAGGCAAGTTAACTGCGCTCACGCCATTTCTTCGACCAAGGATGCTCTGAAAATATTGTATGATCGAAATAAAATAGAGATGGATGAAGCACATAAATATACTGCATAAATACAATATACTGCGATTGTAAAACATGATAGATAGTCTGAAAACTAATGAGAGGCTGTAGTGAGAACTAAGCTTTCCATACCTATACTGAGACATCACCATGACGAAGCACTTTTAATCACGTACGCAAAAAATGAGAGGTACGACAAGAGCGAGATCATTATAATCATTCGATACGAGCATTTTGGTAACATCACCAATAATGTCTCAGTTAAATAAAACCATTTTATTTAAAACTTGAGTCAATACTGATGTGCGGCCTTTTGCAAAATAGTAGGCTGTTCTTTTTGTGTGCAGGACGCATTGTCCGCGACATTACGAATTTCGATTGCAAAAGCTACAAATGAGGCAGACAAAAACTGCACAATGCATTATACGTATATATGTTTCTTCATCATAAAGTAGCGAAGGGTTAAAATACAAACAATTAGATATATGTACAAGTGTATGCATTAGTCTATCTGGACGACACTCTAGTTCAACTTTCTTTTGATTTTCCTTATAATTTTTATTTCGTAGTTTTCCTAAGTATTAACAACTTTTAGAGACAAGCATAGCAAATTATTTCATTGGTATAACAGAGGAATTCTGCTCTTGTAAGTGTTGTTACTTTATTTACACAGTTATTAAGTCTTGTGACTGGGATACTTTACCATAATTTTGTAATATTTTATTTATAAGTCTTTTGACAATTCTAAAGTGCCTGTAACTGGCCAACTAGAAATAAATCCTTTTTTTTTGGTGGTTACATTGTCTGTCTTCTTAACATTTAGTTTCTGATTGCTTAACATAAAAGCACTTATTTTGGTGTGGATATCGTCATGGACTTTCTCCCCCAGGAGAAATACGGAGGGGTGTGCCTATTTTTTTTTAAATTGGACTTGTAAAATTGATTAATTAAAAACACACGGTGCCATCTTCTGCTTCATGTCATGGTGCTCACAGTTACTCAACAAAATAACCAATATTTTGATGTGTTTTTAAAGTGAATACAGAATTTACAAGAAAAACTGTGACAATAATAAATTTTAATCTGACAATGATACATTGATAAACATGTTATTTTGCTCTGTTTTGAAGGTTGTAAATACATTTGCTAGAAAACTACAAGTAACTGGATGTTATCGCCCATGTTCAACAGTGAGTGGTGACTTGTTGAGCTACAAGGAATTAAATTTAAGTAAATACATAACAGGAATAAAACTTAAAGTGTTAAATGCGGCTCAAATGCTGCCAGTCATGTTGGCCATTGCGAAACGGTCTCGAGAAATGACGTCGCGACGTCGCGGGTTCACGGCCGTAGTACAATCACTGTGTCACTTATTAACATAGCCAGGTGCTAATGCCCTTATTGACGTTTAACGTAATAATCATTGGCATTAGTTAAACTTCCGCTAGTACCGATTTTAAGTTTTCGCACACGTGGTGGTGGATTACAGCCCTCTCCCTCGCACAGCGACGAGGCTTTGTCTCTAAGAATTGGGCCAACTGAACAACTTCTAGACAAATTGTTTAAAATTTTGAACATTAAAAGCTGATTATAATCCATGCTGGTGGTGATTTTTAGTTCTCGTAGCCTAGCTAGCAGAAGGTAAACCGAGACAAAATTAAGCCCCTGTTTGTGTTTGTTTCTAGAGGACCATTACTGATTTGACTGGAAAAGTAACACGGAAAAGTTACTTTTCATTTGTCTGTGTTAATTTTTCCAGACAGCGCGGCACTAATAATAAAATAACAGTATTTCAATCTGCAGTGCAAGTATGGAATACAAATGAACATTTATTCGATTTATTAGCTTATATTACTTGAAAAAAGAAAAGTAGTTGTTAGACGTGATTGTATTATGCGCCGATAAAACATTTCGACCGCAAGCGCCCAATACCTCCTATCTGACTCCAGATGGATTTTACAGGGGAACAATAAAACTTAATAAAAAACTTATTCTAAGGTGTAATGAGATACTGAAAATCCAAGTTTTCTTTTTTTATGTATTGTATTGATCAGTAAAGTTATTTTTTCAAAATTTTGAGTCTAAGGGTAGTTAATGGTAGTTACGAGTTATTGGCATGAAAAATCTGATGCAAATATTGCAGATAGAATTTATTGGTATAATTTATGGCTAAATAAAAACAAGTAATTTAATGAATCATTCAATGAAAATAATCTTATAATTCTTCTTAACTATGATGGTAATTATTTATAACATTAGGTTCAATCTAATAGAAGGTTCTTACAAAAAACTGTCTTCTCTTGGTAATAAACACCTAGTCAGTGTCGTAATTAACAATCAGCCATCAGTATAAAACGTATTTTAATTACACTCTAGGTAAATCAGCACGATCCTGAGATTTATGCATCCCGTACTGGCTAGGTCTTACCCAGGAACGTACTGAAAATGACCCGATGCTTAGGGTGTTTAGGAACATCTTGGTCTGGTCCACTAGAATCCGTCACAGTCAGGCTATAAACAAAAGAACCCTTACCCTTACTTGAAGTTGCAGATTCCATTACCTCGTTTGGTGGAGATCTGGTATCCGGTGGGTCAGTTTTATCATTAAGATAAAGGTTTATTAATTTAAGTGTTCGTTTACTTCACCACTGCGAGGATCGCCCTGAGGACACGGTGGAGCATACGGTATAGGATGCCCCGCTTGGGCAGAGCGTGTCCTCACGGCGATGATACGCCAAGACCTCTCGCGGCCGGCATTGGTTGCGGCTATGCTGTGGGGCGAGAAGGAGTGGGCAACAGTCGCCTCCTTCTGCGAAGCAGTCATGCTCACGAAGGAGGAGGCGGGTCGCGAGAGGGAGAGGATAAAGTCCTCCCTCCAACCCAGCCGCAGTGGTGGACGGCCACGGCGTAAGACGTCGCAAGACGATCTCCGGCCACCGTAGGCGCGGGCATGCGAGTAAAGGGCAACTCGCTGGTCGATCATGGACCATGCCCGGGTCGACGGCGCGTTGTGTTCCACGCGCGCCTCAAAGAGGGTCAGCATGAGGATGAGGCCTCTAGAGGGCCATAGCCTGCCGGGGTCGTGGGACTTACCTCATTACCGTGACCCCGGAACATAAAGGGCTATTGAAGGACACCGTGGATTTTAGTCAGTACAAGTCTGACAATCCCTTCCGCCCTGCCTGGAGTGGGAGGACTCATTTGATGATTTTACCAGGTAAAAAAAAAGTGTTCGTTTACTCGGCATGTTTTCAAAACAATACAAATCGTGTTAGTAAATGTAAAAAGTTTGTGACAAAAACTTCTATCTGATCGGTCAAACAAGTAGTAGCGACATAACAACAAAAAATCTTGAGATGGAAATACCTCTTAACTATCACTCGAATCTTACAACTTATTTTCTCAAGGCAAAGATCGACGTTTTAATAAAAGAAAAATTATAAACTAAGTTAATAATAACCTTCGTCGGCAATTATAACATTCAATTACTACTATAAATATTCAAAAACATGTGAAATACTAACTTTTTGTCTGGACAAACAGTTGCCGGCCGGTTCTCAATACGAAAAGGGCGAGATAGGAGAAATTTCTACCACTTTTTTTTGTGCACGAGTTCGTAGCTATTTCTATAAGCGATTTTTCGTGACTTAGTGGCTTTGGATTCTTACGAGTTTTTGTCACGCGATAGATCCACACATTTCACAACAGATGGCATTAAAAACAAATTTTAAGCAAAAATGTCAGATAGGAGGTATTGGTTGCTTGCAGTCGATTTCGCATCCATTTTCAGAATAATTTTGATATGAATTGATGCAATGATAAAACAGTAAATCCAAGCATAACATTGAATTCTTTATGGAGATGGCGAAGACGCTGAGCTGAGAATGTTTGATCAACTATCTGTCAAATCTCCAATTCGATGGGAGAGATGTGGGAAAGCAAGGTGATAATTTTTTTCTGGCATCGACAATCGACAATAGGCTATTTTCCTACAAAAAAGTAATAAGTCCGAAAGACAGATTAACAACAAAAAAAACTCGTATTTTTACGTAAATTAAATTGACGAAGATTCAACGCTTCTAAAAATTACAAAACTTCACCCGGTCGGTATAATTTTACAGGCGTTATGACTTCACAAGCCTCCACTCCCGAATTTTCGAAGCTTTTTCTTGCTAATATTTATTGATTTAAGAAAAACAAAAATTAAGTAAGAAATGCTCAGTGAAGGATGTAGAAATTACTAATAATGACTAGGCTAATAGAAACAAGAAACCTCATGCACACTGATAAAAGGATCAATTAATTAGTTATGGCCATCGTGCCAGAAGTCAATGACGTGATTTTTTTTCTAACAGTATCCTAGACTAACTATATCACCCAAAAACATCATAGTTGATTGAACTTTTATAACAGCCAATGTAAAAACATTGGACTTTAATATAATTATTACGAGATGATAAAAAATATCTAATAGTTTGGACCATGAACAAAGTCTATGTGCAAAGTCCAAAATGCTTTCATTAAGATTTGTTTTAGATAATGCGTTACTGATAAGTCAATAATGCCAGTTAACATATTTTGCATGTTTGTGCTCTTTGGAACTGTCATTGAGAAATTGCAGATTCACTACGCGATTTTGTACCGCGGCCGTATGCGGTTGCGAAATTCGTAGCTTCGTTTCTGAACTTACTATCAATGACGGGTAATATAGGTTCTATTCTTCAACAAAAGTCTAAGGTTGTTTCAGTACTGGCAACACTTTGATATTATGTATGAATAACATAGGTGCAAATAAAGTGCAAAAACGTGAGTTGCCAGTCGTCGCAAAACTATAAAATGGTGAAACCTACTTATTTTATAAATTAAATTAATTATTTCGGTCAAACTTCGCGACGTCACCTAATAAGTTTCTTTATCGTTCATACATAATGAATACGTGCGATAAATAAAGCGACTGATAGCGATATAAAAACATTTGATTAGCAATTATTTGTAGCGATTTCTATATTCTGGGACATAATACAATGTTGAGTATAAATAGTCACTATTACAAGACTGAATGTTTCACGTCATGATAAGTTGCGTGCAGTGGTTTAAGGTATTAACCTTTTTTAAATTAATTACACTGGAAGTCGACCATAGATACATCATAATGATGTAGCTATTCTGTCTGTAAATTGAGCTTCCAAAAATATTACTGCTACGTTCATTGACCTATCAAATCCTGTAGCTAAGGTCACTGACCAAATTAGGGATGTCGCTCACTGACTTCAATTTTGGATATGAATTTACACTGAAAAAAGGATAGACAGTAGAGTGTGGCTAACTTCTTCGCTTAGAATACTTATTGGTTTCAGATAATTTAATAAGGAGGGACAGCTTAAGTCAAATTTTATCAACAGAATACTATATTGGTATGAAATAAAGAGGAAACATAAATCTTTATATTAAAATTATAATGGATTAACTAAAACACATCTCTAGAACGTCAAGTATGGGTTAGCTAAAGGCTTAGAGGATTTATAGAAGATTTTCAATTCTAAAATGAAAGAGGCGTCCTGGGTTCCGGTCACCAGTACTTTAATTCATACTTTTTAATATATTATGAACGACTGAATCTAGTGAAAAGTTAAGTTAATAAATTCGTTAAAAAACTAATCATGTCTTGGGAAATGAAGTGCCATGCAGTTCATGTATTGAAGTTTTCTCAAAACTGCCCTTGTCATTCAAGGTATATTTCTAAAATAAAAGACTACAGAAAAACTTTCCATTTAAGACCCCATATTTCGGCAAATATTATTATTGAAATTGTTGTAAATAAGGTCTAGTTTCACCATTCCAATGAATGCACCTTATTACAAATCAACCTGCATAGAGATTGGAAGCCACTTTTTACTAATGTCTTCCAATCCATACAAAAGTAGTACACAAATATTCGCGTATAATTCGTAGTAACGTAATTCACTATCTCACTCCAAAATGTACAGTACGCATACGTACTAATCGTGGTTTGGAATAAGCATGTGAAACTCCAGATTCCAATCTATACGCGAGCAGTTGCACGATTCCCATTTTGATTTGTTGACTTCTCTTTTTATTCCATGACAATGATTATCTGCGTGTCTATTCGAAAGATTGTATCATACTTCAGCATGTGTCATTTAAGCCAAATGTTTTACGCTTATGAACCCGAAGAAGATGGTCGACGTAAGGGACACCCTGAGGTTCGGTTTGGTTAGTGAGTTTCTTATTTCTGTCTGCAGAGTTTAAAGGAACCTAACCATATCGAACCATGGTGTGACCGTGACGTCGGCCGTCTTCTTCACACGGTCTCTTCGTCACGGTGATGGAAATAAGTCCCGCGGCCCCGGCAGGCTTCGGCCCTCTGTGAGGAGGCCCCGTCATTTTGCTGACGCTCTTTGAGGCGCGCGTGGAACACGACGCGCCATTGACCCGGGCATGGTCCATGGCCGGACAGCGAGTTGCCTTTTACTCGCTGTCCGCATGCCCGCGCCTACGGTGGCCGGAGATCATCTGCCGACGTCCGACGCCGTGGGCGTGTACCACTGCGGTTGGGGCGGAGGGAGGACGTTTTCCTCTCTCTCGCGCGGCCCGTCACCTCCTTCACGAGCATTACTGCTTCGCAGAAGGTGGCGACCGCTTCCCACTCCGTCTCGCCCCCCAGCATGGCCGCAACCAATGCCAGGCGCGAGAGGTCTCCGCCTATCGCCGCCGTGAGGACACGTCGGTGCTCTGCCCAAGTTGGGCAGTCTTGCACCGTATGCTCTACTGTGTCCTCCGGGCGATCTTCGCAGTGGTGACACCCAGGCGTTTTCTCCTTTCTCAGCAGACACAGGTACCTCCCGAAACTTCTGTGTCCGGTGAGGACCTGCGTCATGCGGTAGGTCAGGACGCCGTGACGTCTCTCCAGCCACTCCTCAAAGAGTGGTCTTACTGCCGCTATTGCGGCATGCCCGGCCGTCCGTTGCGACAGTCGTCCCCGCAGTATGGAACTGCCCTGAGATCGCGCCGGAGCTCTTCTCGTCGCGCCTCGACTTCTCGAGGCAGCGGGGATATGCCTCGGCGCTGCGATTAAGACCGCACTTGGGATTTTGTTAGGTTGCAAAAACCATTGAGGGACTGTCAAATAAACGGTGGCATTTACTAGGACACCCAAAGATTGCGACCAATTGCTCAGAAATGCTTAATTTAAACGACGTCTTTGGCTGTGCGCGACTGCCACATAGCTTGTCTAGGGAACTGTCTATAGGACTGTCTATAGTGTATCATAAGACTTATGATACACATAATACATACTCTATTCCAGAGACTACTGCTGTAGCAATGAATAAGGAAAGAAGGGCAAAGCTGTATTTGGTTGGGAAAAATCGTGGTTAGGTGCTTACCTTCATGAAGTCACTGATATAGTTTCCCATGCAAAATGTTAGGTCACCAATTTCATTTGAACCGGTTCCCATTTCGCCTTCCAATACGTCGCAGTTGATGGGTGGCATGTTATCCAACATGTTGCCTCGGCCCATATCTTCATCTGTCTCCATACCTGGTGGATACAAAGGAGTCTATGTACTAGGGTATTATCAAGCTGTATAACACCATTCGCTTGCTAATTGCTATAAAGACAGTCAAGTTACTGAAACTTTTCAGGGCGACTGTAAGATCTGCATATATTTTTACCATTGAGGTTTTTTTAACGTCATCATCATCATAGTCTACTGCTAACCAAAGTAGGAGACTTATTTTATAAGAAAACTGTTTCAAAATGTGAAGCAACTAAGTATTTGCCACGTAACGTAAGAGCGATATGAGTTCATTGCCCAAGTTTCTGAAAGAGGCGGTCATATTTCTAGCTTTTGTGGGATCTACGACAATGATGTGGGACTATGAACATTGTGTTCCGTAGATCTAGACCAATTACTTGCAGAGCTAGTAGAAAGGCATTGAAAGTATAAAGTAGGTACAGTAAGTCTAAACATTTGGCTTTTTAAATTGCGATATGAAGAACAACTATTGGGTATTTGAGAGTATTTAGTCATGTTCTGTTTTGTTAGAGACCTGAGTAATTCAAAGATCTCCCGGTAGCCGAGTCACAGACACAATATAATTCTGACCTAAACTTCTGATACATAGATTTAAACAATACCTATGGAAACAAATTAATAAAACAATAATATTATACCTATGTAAGACGGGTTGCATTGTGATCCGAACACATTTGTGTCAAGTTTCATATCTATCACTTATAGACAATATTTAATAAATAATTAGCTAAAATACTAAATTTAACTATTTCAATTTGAGATCAAATTCACCACACTAAAGAGGACGCACAGCACACACTTCACTATTCCACAATACACCAACTTATTTATTTTTATATATTATTATAAATGAAATCACTTTTGGGCTACCACTCCTCACGTATTGTTTTATCCGAGAAAGAGTTGTATTAGCCGCAAGAGTCGCGCGCTGACTGACTGGGTAGGACAATATACACCTTGCACACTGAAAGTTTGGTAATCTGAACCAAACGAGGCCAACGTTTCGAGTCATGGTGACTCGGCATAAAACCATATTTTATCGCATTTTCAATAAACCTGAATACTAAAAAAATCAAAGTCATCGCTGAGGACATGGCTAGAGGGGACTATTGGGAATAATTTGACCATACCAATCTGGGACAATGTATTATTTTTGTTTATCTTGCTTATTTTAACACTAGCTAATCAGCCATTCCTTTACGAACATCTAAGTAAAAAATTGCGAATTAGCTAGGCTTACAGTCAAATCAAATTATTTATTTCAACGAGGCCAATTACAGGCACTTGTGAATTGTCAAAAGACATAAAATAAAACTAGGTAGTACAAAAATAGTTATGGTGCTAGTCCCAGTCACAAGACATAACAACTGTAAAAGTACCGTAGGTGCTCATTCCAAAGTGGTTTCCACATTCCTTGAAAGCCAGTGGATCATCGATGTAACATTTCAGGCAACAAACCTGGCATGATAATTGATAATTCCCTAGAAGCTTGTGTAGCTTGGCTCGAATCTCACTGACTGAGACTGAAGGATCTCAACAACTACTCTCTTTGGAAGTACGCAAAGCACTATACCAAACCCCAGGTACGACTGTACGCTGCTCGTACGCTGTACGACTCCTCAAAAGCAAAAAAAGCAGCTAACAAATACTCAGCAAATGTATCGACATTTGCTGAGTATTTGGTAGCTGTATTCCGTCCTAACGAAGCAACAAATAAAATATCTGAAGACGAAATAAACAATAAACTTATTACTACCGAAAAAAGCCATAGTGTTTTTACAATGGAGTTCTAACTGTACTTTCCCTAGGAATGGAAGGTTTCACAGATAGTCATGGTGCATAAGCCAGGGAAACCACTAAATGTGGTGAGTGTTGAGTTCATACAGGCTTATTAGTTTGTTATCAGTACTGCTGAAGATCTTTGAGAAACTCCACGTCCAGATTTCAACCAATCTTAAAGGAACATAACACCATACCTTATCACCAATTTGGATTCAGATTTGAGCTTTCCGCAGTCAAACAGGTTCACAAATGTGCGATAGGGTTAGGAAATCGCTAGAAGAAAGAAAGTTCTGTTGCTCAGTCTTTTTGGATATTTAACAGGCTTTCGACCGCGTTTGGCACAAGGGCTTACTCTATAAGATAAAAGATTGCATTCCTCACATATTGGAAATAAAGGCTGGCGTTCCCCAAGGACCAGTGATTGGACCAATTCTGTTTACGCTGTATACATCAGAAATGCCAGAAGAGGACAATGTGACAAACAGCTACATTTGCTGATGACACAGCAATTGTGACTTACGACTATCCAAAATTGCTTAACAAATCCTGTAAAAAGATCTAGACTAAATATTTGACTGTCTCGAAAAGTGTCGAATAGCAGTCAGTCGGTACAAGTCACTTTTATGCTATCACAGAGGCTTGTTCACCAGTAAAACGAAATAACAACTTTCTACCACACATACACTGTGTGAGGTACTTAGGACAAGACATCGATCGATAATTTTTAGCTGATTCATAACGAATCTCGATGGCTATGTCTGTTATGGGCGCTGGTGTGGTGCCAACAGTTTTTGCTGTGTTTTGTTGGTGCGTAGGAGTTCCATTCGGGTGAACTCGCTCCATGTAACGCCTCATCTTTGACGCCGTGCTAGATTGAAGCCAAAAGCAAATCCATTTTAAATTAAAACAACAACAAAAAACTGCTGATCAAATAATATTAGTCCTTATGAACATAATACACACCGGCAAAATTAGGGGAACACTAAAAAAGGCGCATTTTTGTCAAAGCTTTCCTTGATTCGCTCAGAGTTTACATTTTTTAGGTTCCTACCCGGGATTTTGGCCTTGTCTGGGTCCCTTTACATAAGATCCAATCCGTCCGTAATATTGCATTGAGTTTGGATCATGGATAATTAATTCACCCAATGTTCGACTAACTGAGCGGTAGTAATGACCTTCCTTGATCAGCTTTTGCGAATTCTGTTACAGCCAAATCTCTCATTTTGTATGCAATACAATGTGAACTCACCATAAATATACCACAATATGAGCTAGAGCAAAAATTAATTGCAAAAACGAACTTTCAGAACAAAAACACTTAAAAGCGCTGACTGCCTAAAAACACTTAAGGGGGTATAACTTCCTCACCGGACACGGAAGTTTCGGGAGGTACCTGTGTCTGATGAGAAAGGAGGAAACGCCTGGGTGTCATCACTGCGAAGATCGCCCGGAGGACACAGTAGAGCATATGGTGCAAGACTGCCCAGCTTGGGCAGAGCACTGACGTGTCCTCACGGCGGCGATAGGCGGAGACCTCTCGCGCCCGGCATTGGTCGAGGCCATGCTGCAGGGCGAGACGGAGTGGGAATCGCCTCCTCCTGCGAAGCAGTAATGCTCGTGAAGGAGGAGGCGGGCCGCGAGAGAGAGAGGACAGCGTCTTCCCTCCGCCTCAACCGCAGTGGCCCAAGGCGTCGGACTCCGGCAGATGACCTCCTGCCACCGTAGGCGCAGGCATGCGGACAGAGAGTAAAGGGCAACTCGCTGTCCGACCATGGACCATGCCCGGGTCGACGGCGCGTCGCGTTCCACGCGCGCCTCAAAGATCGGCAGCAAAATGATGGGGCCCCCTCACAGAGGGCCAAAGCCTGCCGGGATCGCGGGACTTACTTCCATCACCGTGACCCCGGAACATAAAGGGCTATTGAAGGACACCGTGGATTTTAGTCAGTACAAGTCTGACAGTCTCTCCCGCCCTGCCCGGGGTGGCAGGACTCATTTGATGATTTAACCACGAAAAAAAAAAGGGGTTATAATTTCTGTTGGACTGTTAAAATCTGTCAATAAGTGTCCTAATGTCGTATATTATCAGGGTAGGAACCTAAAAAATGTAAACACTGTTCGAATCAAGTAAAGCTTTGACAAAAATGCGACCTTTTTTAGTGTTCCCCTAATTTTTCCGGTGTGTGTATAATTATGGTCCAAACTAAAGATTGGAGTGATTGAGTTTTAAAATAATTTGGTTGATCGCGCTAATTTCAGGAACTACTGGTTCGAATTGAATAAATCTTTTTGTGCAGGATTATCCATTTATCGGGATTTCTACTGACTTAAAGTCCACCCTGTTTCTTCAGACGGTCTTACGACTCCAAAAGCCTTTGGCCGTATGGAGGCCACGTCAATTTGCTGACAGCTCCTTGAGGCGCGGGTTAAAGACTACGCGTTGTCGACTTGGGCTTGGTTCTTTATTGCGGTCCTGCGGTGGTAAATCACCACGCGATGACAGACGCGTTGGGCGTCTCATTCGCTTGTGAGATGGAGGATGCCCTCTCCACGTATTCTGCCGTTTTCTTCGCTACTATTACTGTTTCGCAGAAAGTGGTGACGGTTTCTCTTTCTCCCTCGCTCAGCAGCGTGGCATGGCATTATGTCAGGTGCGAAATGTCGCCACCGCCTATCGCTTCCGTAAGGACACAGCGGAGCTCCGTTTGATATTCTGAAATCGACTCTGAGAATTGCACTACCAGCAAGCTAGCTCCTTTTAGTTTCATTTACGAGCCTCCACAGTGGTGCAGTAATTCGAATTGTGTGCAATGTTATGCCAGATTTGTATAGATTGTGCCAAGAAAAAGATTAGTTCCTAATCTTTTTCTCTCTCTTTGGCACATTAAATATTAATGATTTCCTGCACAACAGGACATTAGCAGCACAACAGTACATTGGCATGTGATTAGTACATGCTAAAATCCTACCTATGTATTACTTACATGATTTTGTACTTAAATTCATATTCAATATTACATACAATATGTACATATGTTACTTTGGACCATTAAATATAGATAAATTGAGGACATTAATTATAATTGTACAATTCTACAATGACTTGCAGAATGCTATTTGTTATGTACCTATTTTTTTTGTAATTTTATTTACAATCCTAACAAATGTATTGACATTGACATTCAAGCATAGTTCTGTGTACATTAGGGGCCCCTTCTACAAAACTAGCTACAGTTCAAAAATAGTACCTCAGAACAAATATGTTGATTAAAACATTGATGTACAGTTGATGCCTGGAATTACACAATACTTACAAATTAATATCCATTTTTACAGAAATAACACAATTGGAGGATATCTAATAAGAATGGCACAGTTTAAGCTTTTATGGAACTGTACACAATAAAGTTCACTAACACACACTGAGCTTTGTGGGCTCTGTCCCAGCAATAGGAATGATGGGATGCTTATACTATGTTACACAAAAATATTTTTTTCTATAGCTAATGGGGTTCCATTGGGAGGAATTAGGGCTACTGTAACCATGTATCTTGTATTAAGACAAAATAGTATTTTACTATTAGCCTGACTTTTATTACAATAATAACAGATGATGAATAGTGATTGCCCCACACCAAGCCTTTCTAGAGAATTATAGTACAGTCCCTATCATAAAGGGGAGACTTGTGAGTCTGTCATAGCAGTTGGAACATTACCTGTAATCTTATAATCATATTAGATGTAATGTAATAATCTTAAGGGATTCTTATGTGTAACTTTGCATTAAATACTGTTTTACTCATTGAGCAAACATTGAATAAGTTTCATATGAGTATCATAAATCACTGCTCACAACTAGATTGGGAATTTAGTTGGTGGTGTGACTCATAAATGATAATTTGGGAAAAAACTTTGTAATGATAATCTTTAGGCGAGCCAGTAGTGGGGCACAAAATAGGCAAGATAAAAAAAAGATATGTAGTGCTTCTCGTATTAAACCTGTACAATCAACAAATTTGAATTACAACCCAAGCTTATTTTCTTACAGACATTCACATACAATTAGGTCCACATTCGCTTAAACATATGATTCCATGACATAACGACCTTGATCTTTGTAATTTTGATGGATTCAACTATTTATTGTCAAAATGGATCATGATTCAACTCTGTTGATTGTACAGTAAGTGCCTGTTTTTATTTGGAATGCCAGGCGATATTATGATGATTCTTATCTTGTTTGTAAGCTCAAAAACAGTTATCTTAGATACCCTGACACTTGAATCAGTTGTTAAGTCATCATTTTTGTTATCAAAAATTAAAGAGAAAATTATCTGACGCTTGTGTAGGTATATTACAAAAGGACTGCAGTAGGTATAATTTAAATCGTTTATGGACAATTAAATGACTTGCTTTTTAATGCCGGCGAGATAAACTCATTTTATTGTTTTATACTGCATATAATAATCAACTGAATACATTGAAAAAATTATGTAGGTACCCATCTAAAGATTGATGTTTAATAAGATCCAACTATATTCCATAAACAATGAGTTAATCAAAAGTAATTATCATTCTAATGGACAGTTGAATAATGCAATGCTGTCAGTAGAAACTATGTAAAAAATAAAATACCTACAAGACTTTGCTCGGTTAGACTCGCTACTCTATGTCATGTTAGTATTGACTATAAAGTCAAGATATTATAAGACAAACCCAGCTAGGGTTTGTCTTACAATCACATCAATTTTAGATTGTTTTACCTACCAATTTTATTTCTGAATACTTTTTGAAAACTGGTTTCAATACAAACTTATACTTAATACAATGCTTACCTGCTTTGTTTATGTTTTACGTGATGTGATGTCAGAAGTAAATGCACTTTTATAACTTGACTAAGGACTCAAAGCAAGTAATTCATAAAAATAAATTCCTATTCATAACATAAATCGTAAATTCACTCCGAAAAATACTTTTTTCATAATACTTCAATAACCCACGTCACAAATTCACTGATTTGTTTTTACTGTTTCTGGAATGTCTTGATTACTTCTGTTTACTATTATTTTATTACAAAATTAATAAAATCTACTTTTTGTTCACTCAAAAAATCTTTTTACTATTTGCCCCTTCCTGATTGGCAAATGACAAATGACATTGACAACTTTTGCGGGGCTGCCAATGCGCTTTAATAATCTATGAAAAAAAAAAAAACACAAGATACCTCAAGATACAGTCTTGCACCGTTTTCGAAATGTTGTAGAAAATTAGAAATGTTCTATGCAAGGTTCTATGTATCTAGATTGGAAAGTTTTCAGAAGAAACGAAAATATTTATTTCCACTATGTTCTGGTGTAATTTTTGTGACTGTCAATTCTTTAATTTTTATAGAGCTGAACCTGTATCGATATTAGTAATTTGGGTACACCTCTAATAGGGTAGGCGATTCAAGACGTGTGGTTATAAACGCTCTTTACATATTTATTGCCCTATACGTATTAACAGAAAATATTTTTTATTGGGTAACAAATAAATAAAACAAAATTATTCATAAGAAAAATTAAACTTTTAGTTTGATTGAATATTTTTATTCTCGTCCACTGGCGCACTGGCGTACGTCCTTGTCACTATTCATGTCCAGTTAAAAAAAAAACCTACAAAATTCGACAATGGCAGACGCAAAGCAAGGTAAGATTTAGCATTTTTGTAATTTTATCTGCTTTGTAATGTTTATTTTAAGCGTTTACTGGAAAATTCAATCTATTAAATCAGTCTAGGTTGTTGATAAACCGTAAAAAACGTGCGTAAGGGTTTGTTTCACTTTGTCCATGCTGCATCATCAACTAGATTCTTGACTATTTTACACAAATTTTGCTATTCCTTGATAAAAATCTAAATAGATGTAGAGCGCGATTCAGAAATGCTTCTGTAAATAAGATGGTTGAGTTTTAAGTGTAAGAAATGTTTAAAACCACTGATGTTGTTACACATTCACCATACTGCTCCTTTTTTTTGAAGTTCCTTCTGCTTTTTTTTGTAGTTTGATGAAACATCTAACAATATCATTTACTTTATGATTGTTATGTTTGATAAATCAATATTAGTATAATTTTACGAACCAAGACTAGGAATCTATAATGTTATTGACTCCTCACAAAAAACTTTTTTCAACATTGATATCATATTGGAAAGCTGAATTGATGCATAGTTTGAAATAGTTGCATTTTTTTTTTCAATATTTGACAATATTGCTTGAGCCATTTCTATTAAGAACTATTTCAAGAAGTTTCAATTTCCTCTTTATAGGAAAATCACCAATTGAAGATTTCTACAATGGATCATCCCAATCAAGAGTGGTACTGGCAAAGCCTCGACTTGGTGGCTTTGGCTCCTCTAGTTTTGCATCAAGTTCCAATAAAGGAATCAATCCATTTGGTAAGTGGGTACTTCAGATTACCTTTGAAGAGATCCTTTGTGTTGTACATACATTTAAAATTATGAATGTAATTTAAATTTCTTTACTGACACTATCCTATTCAGGTTCCATTCTGCGACCTTCTCAGCTGAAACCTGGCAACAATCCATTTCTGAAAGTTGCTGACACAGCTGAGGCTACTGACGCTACAAAAGAAAAAGAAGAGACCCCAACTGAAGACAGATTGAAGGAAACCAAACCTGAACCTGAAGCTCCCAAGTTTGTACCTTTAGGAGGTGCTTCAGTCACTCCACGGACCAACAACACAGTGCCCCCTGCAGGACAACCTGCCCCCAGCTCTTCAGGATTTGTGTTTGGCCAAAATTTAAGTGAAAGAGTTGTCATAAAGGAAACTGTTAATAACGGAGAAGCATCATCTGCGGACCACACCTCATCTAATGGAACAACAGAGTTATTGTTCACAAGTGCTGCCGCTACTGTCAAGGATAATCAGGTCAGTTGACTTACTTAAATGGTTTAAAGCTTTAACTAATTAGTCTGTCAATTAATCCTTTCTTACAACAAAGCATTATAATATACAGGGACATATTCTTATTTTTTTACTTTTTTTTTAAATCGGTATGACTTTCTGATAATTATTTTAGGGTTTGTGTTCATTCTCAGCTGAACATTTTTGGATGGAGCAGATGCTAATCTGAGTACAAAATAATACTTTGGTACTGGGTACTAGTGAAACATGATCCTTCATAACAAGTATACATATCTGTTTCACCATTAAACCATTTGCTGTATATAATCAATCTTGTACAGAAACAATCCTTTATTTACTCTTTGAGTCTATATTTGTTTCCAATCCATGTAAACAATAAGCAACTGACCTTTGATGTTGATGCTGTTGTAAAAGTTACAAATTGATAAGATAAATACCAGATGAGAAGGTTTGTATTGATTACTGTGCATTGCTGACATGTTTATTTACATTTTATTGATTGTAAGTCATCCTGTGATGATTATGAAGGCTCATTCAAAATTATTAGGGAGTAAACACTAAGCATGTTTTTCGATTTGTGTTAAATCACATTTCAAAGGCTCAAACTAGGTAGGAATTATCAGGCTACTGCCGAAAATCGATAGTATTTCTTCAATACCAATTTACATTCCAGGGTCATGGTAACCTGATAAGATAATAAGATGTTCTATTAGGTTGGCAAAGCTAAAAATAATTTATTGTAGCTTTGTTATTCTAATAGAAAAGTCTTGTGCAGATAGATTGGCCAATCTTAGTGTCAACATCATGCAACACAAGGTCTGACTTGATGGCGTGGCATTCCCTGTTAGTCAACCTAGACCTTTTTTTGTATCGTGCTAAAATCATCAAATGAGTCCTTCCACCCAGGGCTGGGTGGCAGGGACTGTCAGGCTCGCACTGCCGAAAATCCACAGCATTTCTTTAATAGCACTTTACATTCCAGGGTCACGGTAATTCACGAGTCCCGCGACCCCGGCAGTCTTTGGCCCCTGTCATTATGCTGACAATCTTTGAAGCGCGCTCAAGCGTGCTTGCAAACACTTAAACAATATATTAGTGCAATAGTCTGATGGGAAACTTCAATGTAACTGTATACAGTGTATAATATGTCACTGTGTTGGTAGGAGGACAGTAATCAAGGCGAGTCTTCAAGCGGCGGCGACGGGCTGGCGGCCGCGGCGGCAGAGTACGAGCGCTCCCATGCGAGACCGCCGCCGCCCGCCGCGCATGTTAACACTATCACTGGAGAGGAAGGAGAGATCAATGTTCTGCAGGTAATATTATACTACTGACTACTACAAACTGTATAGAACTTCAGGATCTAGCAGAAAATACATTGATTGACCTGGGAACCACAGTACCTATATTCTGTTTGCTGCGAAAAAGTTTTACTGCATTGAGGTTTAACATCGGATTGTTAGGCAAAAAAATATTGAGCCTAAATCATACATTGTATTCAATAAAAGATTGTCATATTCATTATGATACTACAATGATTTCTTATGACCATGACATGATCTGATCTACAATAATGTTTGTCCCAACCAGATTGCTATCATACGTAAACTTTATACCACTAGTTTTGACTAACCTTGTTATGTTCACCTTTGCAGATATCGTGTCGCTTGTTCGCGTGGGAAGCGGGCAGCTGGCGCGAGCGGGGTCGCGGCATGTTGCGACTGAACGACGCGCCGGCAGGCAGCGGCGGCGCCGCCAGGCTTGTGGTCAGGGTGTCGGGCTCACTACGAGTCGTACTCAATACTAAGCTGTGGCCTGACATGGTTGTAGAGCGAGCCGGAACTAAATCTCTCAGAATCACAGCTGTAGATTACCAGCTGCAAGTTAAATTGTTCCTCATAATGGTTAGTATAGTGACCAAAAGTGGCAACACTTTGTGCACCCTAAGTATGATCAAAGAAAAGAAGATCCATCAGTATAGAGTAGCAAAGTTCATATCAAATAAACAATTACCTATGAATTAATTAAGGCACAATAATACATTTTTTAGTTAGTCAGCTAAGACTTATTGTTGCTAAGATGTTTTAGAAGATTATCTGATATTAAATTAATAACAATTAGGCATATGGAATAATGATAAGTGAAAGGCAAAGATGCAATACAATATCGTGTTAATATTTTTACAGGTAATATCGAAGGTCTTCATATTTTATCTTCAAGGTTGTATTTACCCAGATAGGACTTGCAAAGTATTTGTCCTCAGAATAATATTTAAGTACTGTACATTTATGTGTTCAAAGTTCAATATTCTTGATTATTTTGTTCTTTATATTCGGTTTTCCGTCTTTCAGGGCGCTCCAGGAGATATAGTTCAACTGTACCGGGCTCTAACAGCTCGCATTTCAGTAAGCAAACGTTCAACTACTTCAAACATTGGCACACAGAATGCCACTTCTCAAAAAGCTGCTGAAAGGCTTGAGGCAGCCGCTGACGAGGAGGATTACCTCGAGAAAGCCGACGAAGATGAACAAGATGACGCCGCTGACGACATCGCTCTCGATGACGACGTCCCAGATAACGAATTAGCAAATAATGACAGGCTAGAATCTGATCAAGAACAAAAGACTGAAGAACATGAGTCCAATGTAGATGGGATGAAGGTGGAGAAAGACCCCAAGTCACTGAAACGGAAAGAACCAGCAGACGATGATGAGACATCGCCTAAGAGACAGTGCCCCGAGATATTAATAGAGTGATACCGATTTTTATGTTCATAATGATGCGTTGTATAAACTTTGTGATGTAAATGTGGACATGGTTCATTTCTTCGACATCCGCTGAAAGCTCTGGGTTCAAATAGAAATCTTTTATGTAAATGTAACTAATAGATAATGTTTAGAAATATTTATGATTAAATTAATATAGCATTTTACAACATTGTTGATTATTACTAATGGACGTTCCATTTCTAATAATTATAGCGACCGCACAGGCATTTGAGTAATAATTTGAGTACAAAGTAGAGTGGCCGCAGTATTAAATTTGTGCTATGTAACGGCTCAAAATTTCTGTTCTCACATTCCAATTATTGCATGCGTACGCAAATGGTTTAGCATGTTCGGCCAGAGCTGAATACCAAATACAATAACTGATGTGGTTTATTTTCTGATAGATTTTTAAATAAACTATTTCACAATAGAATACACATTGTTATTAAAACACCTGTCTCCCGATCCTAGTCCTACATTGGGTTCCTAATGTGGCACCTCATAATTATGTGGACAAAAATTTTGAGTCTACCATACATCTCTTCAAAAAAGCATTATCAAGTGCATGAAAAATAAAGGAAGCACGAAGACTGTCCATGTTCATACAAAAAATCATCAAACCAAGTAATACTTGGTGGGTGGGATATGTTATCTACAAAACAAAGCAGTTGAACATATCGTCAAAACTCCATCATAATAATATTTTTGTTGTATATATTGTGGCACACATTTCACATTCAGCACAAACCAGAACCACTGCACAATGCAGTGATATTTTTTTAAATCCTTGCCCCATATGGAATTTCTCTTTAGTCATGGATGAGTTTAAAAACAACAATTTAAACTCGCATACAAACAGCCAGAGCTGGAACAACAACTTGTAAATCATACAAAATTTTATTGCGTGCGAGAATCGAACCCGCTACACTCACTCACTTGTAGTTTGGTTACAGAGGCACCAGTGAAACAATTTTGTTCATGAGTGTGAGTACAATCGCGTACATGATGAGAACGCAATGTTTTGAAGATGTAGCCCGCTGCGAGAGTCGTCAATCAAAGCCATAATTTAAAATCTGATCAATTTATTTCAAAAATATAATTTCCTTTACGTTTGCCGTTTAACATTACTTCCCAGAATTTTATCCTTATTGGCGACAGTATCGAAATGGTTTATAATACAGTGCGTTTTTTACGCGTCCTGAAGTTACGGGAGGTACCTGTGTCTGATAAGAAGGCAAGAAACGCCTTGGTGTCGCCCGGCTTGGAGGACACGGTGAAGCATACGGTGCAGGACTGACTGCCCTGACGAAGTGGGAAGCAGTTGCCTCCTGCGAAGCACTCATTCTCGCGAAGGAGGAGGCGGGCCGCGTGAAAGAGAGGACAACGTCTTCCCTCCAGTCCAGCATCAGTGGTAGACGCCCACGGCGACGGACATCGGCAGACGATCTCCGGCCACAATAGGCGCGGGCGGCGAGTAATGGGCGACCGCTGTACGACCATGGACCATGCGGGGTCGACGGCGACGCGCGCCTTAAAGAGTGTCAGCATAGTGACGGGGCCCCCCTCTAGAGGGCGCGGGACTAACCGTATCACCGCGTGACCCCGGAATGTAAAGGACTATTGAAGGACACCGTGAATTTTAGTCAGTACGAGTCTGACAGTCCCTCCCGCCTTGCCCTGGGTGAGAGGACTTATTTTATTATTTTACCACGTGAAAAAGAAACTACAGGTTCGATTCCTGGCCAGCAATTTTGATTAAAAAAAACCAACAATGTACAGACGCCAGCAGGTCAACCTACTACCACAAGCTTTCTACCAATCCATCATTAACCTTCTAGTAATGTGATAAGGATGTGAGAATCTATTAAAGTAGGTTATTTTGCCGTCTGTACATAAAATTTTCATCAAAATTGGCCTGGGGACTCTGAGCATTTTCCGATATTCCTCGTAGTTTCGGATTTAGGCATCCGCGGCCATTTGAATGTCTATCTTTCAATAACAAAAAAAAAATGCAGTCGCTATAACCATTGTGGAAATCATATTTGTTTTAGAATAATGCATTTATTTGCGAAGGTATTTTTATAAACATGATATTTATCCTTATCCAAATGAATGCTAGCAAAAGAATGTATAAGACGGGGACGCGAGGTATGATGGGAAAACACACACTTAAGGCAAACCTAACACAATAGGTAGGTACTAACTACTAACGTAGTGCAAGCGCTACCAGGAGCCGCTTGCAAATAAGGTCCTGTTGGTACTATACTTGGCACACTCTCCCTCACCGGGAGGATTCGCGTGTTATGAACTAATAATAGTTCATTACACGCGAATGCGAAATGAATCTATAAAGATTCGACTTTGAGCATGATTACAGTACTACCTACCTCCCTGACTGACGAGTACATAGACGAGACATTCGCGTACATATAGACTTGATACAAGGTGCGCATTGTGATGCTCGATTGTCCTCCCTTATCTATGAAATGCTTGAATCTGTAACGTCATGCCCCCAGAACAGAACCTCTTTGAGGACAGGCGCCACGGCGTCCTCACCTTCAACCTGACGCAAGTCCTCACCGGACACGGTTGTTTCGTGAGGTACCTCAGGGATTCAGCGGCAGGCGATGAGAATGGAGTGCAATCGGAGTGCGTGAGGGAAAAATATCCTCTTGCTCATACCCCAGTCACTGAAGACGCCCAGGGCCTCGGACGGACATCGTGGGGCAAATTCCAGCTGCTTACGAACGGCGAGTAATGGGAAGCTCGCCTACCGACCTAAGACAAGAAGGGAACTGACGGGGTCTCAATAGGGCTAAGCGCCTACCACGACGCGAGTGAAGCCACGACCAGAGGCTAGTTTATAATAGTTAGGTTTCTGAACCATAAATATCAACTATCTGACTATCCACATGGAATTAGTGCCATGATACTCATTTCTACTGTTACACGAGGACTGATCATCATCATCATCATCTTCCTGCCCTTATCTTATTTACTTGGGGTCTGCGCAACCGTTTTCTTCTTCCGTTCTCCCCTATCAGACGTCCTCCCAATAAGAATAATTTTCTACTTTTTCTTTCATATAATTCCTATGACTCCGGAACATAGAGGGCTATTGAAGGACACCGTGGATTTTAGTCAGTACAAGTCTGACAGTACCTCCCGCCCTACCCGGGGTGGGAGGACTCATTTGAGGATTTTACCACGATAAAAAAAAGACAATCCATCTATCTTTTCCTTGGCCTTCCTCTCCATCCATCAACATTCATTACTTTCTTAGTCACATGGTGTTAAACGAGGCTTAAGTGGCATTTATATAAATTACCTACCTTGTCAATATTTAATCAAGGTTCAATTTTCGTCAAATCAGTTTGTTTACACTGCTTATTAGCAGAAGTACTTAATTGGTCACTTGATACGTTCTAAGTAGATCATTAACTTAATAGGAAGTGTCGCAAAATTAACACCCTCGCCCTCGATTTAATAACAGGATGATACTAGACGCTTTCCCGATAGATTTCATAATTTACCTACTTGTTTTTCCCGGGGTTTCGGCTACTATTGGGAGTAGTGAGATGTTATTATAGTTTATACCTACAGCCTTCCTTATAATGGATATCTAACATAAAACATTTTTTTCAATTCGAACCTCTCGTTCTCGAGATTAGCGCGTTCAACTAAACAAACAAATTCTTCTGCTTAATTACAGTCTGAAACATACTCATAACTCCGACGAACGTGAAAAACGCTAAACGATTCGCCGACACAACGATGCATTCATAGGCGACTCGACGACAAAATCTTTCACCGAAGAACGATTCAATATTTATCAAAAACGGCTCAGTGATTAAGGCATTTATGCATAACATAATATGCGTAATGCGTAGTAATATTATTTATTCTATGGCATAACTGACATATTGTATTAACAAGTATGGAGTCCGATTCTTAGATCCTGGTTCGTGGTTAGGTGCCCCCGTACCACATATTGTTTTGTTGTCGTGGTCTGGTTGGTCTGATGCTAGCAGTTTTGACAGCGTTGATCCACTAGGAATTTCTGCTGTATCGTGGGTGCGTTTACAAACACTTAAAACTGACATAAATTAAGAGCCAGACCCGGATCTTTATCTATCTGCCTACAAAAATGTAGCAGGTGGCTACATTTTCATCACGTTTAGTTCAGTTTATCCATTTATGATCTTGATTATTCCGTGCGGAGAATTGAACCCGCGACACGCAGCGCAGCAGTCGATGGCTCAACATCTGCATCGGCAAGACGAAGAAGCGTGTACTTTTAATTTTATTTAAATACTCAATAAAGTTTCATTTCGCAAGATCTACAGTACAAGTTGTGTGGGTACAATAACCATATCACACATGACAGCAACTAGCAGAGAAAAATTATAGTTAGGTACTTAACGCATTCCAAAACTGAAACATCCTGTACCTTGGATTTAATTATGGGTAGGTACCACTAATTATTTCAAATTGACAAACCAATAGAAAATCAACACAAACTGTTCAGGCGAACAGCCCAAGTAGTAAACACATCAAGTACTTGCATCATCTAAGACCTTGCCTAAGAATCCATGTATTTTGCAAAATGGCGGACAGTGCATCGTACTCAACTTTTCAAGGATTTCGGCCTCACTTTGATGCATTGGCGAGAGTCGGTTATTTCAAAATAGTTTTGAAGCCTTTGTCTTCTACGAAACAATTTTTGCATAACGTATATCGTGTTATATCTTGGACTTTTGTTTTGACGTACAATTTACAACACGTTATACGAGTTATTCAGGTAAGAAAAGCAAGACTAAGAAGAGAAGAAAGGCTTTTTCTCTTCTTGTTGGTAGTGTAGTGTAATAATTTTGGTAATCTCAAGTAAGTCGGTAAAAGGCTACTGGTGAAACTGTATGAAATGTAGACAGGATAATTCACTGTGACATCAGCACGGCCTTATACAGTTTGAGTTAAAAAAAATGTTCTAGACTAGAGGAATCTACTTTTTAACCCTCCTAAGTTAACCTTATAAGTTCTTTAATGAACATAATTATTAGAATGCCATGCAAATTAATGAACCGAGCAGCCAAGTGGCGAGCATCTGCGTTCCGATCTAAGTGGTCGATCGCGCCAGCAATCCTCAGAATCAGCACCAAATGCTTATTTTTGGTGAACGCAATTTTCTGTGAAAATATGAATAAGGTCTTTAGGGATAGGGACTTTACTCATGGCGTTATTCGATTGCAGTTCGACAGATTCCAACTACAACTGAAAATCAACCTTACCACTACGAGATAAAACACGTTGTTATCTACGCCTAGGTGAAAAACAAAACACGATCGCTACGACGACGTCAATTCAATCGATATGCATGATTATTTTGATAGTGGCAAAGTTGATTTTCACTTGTAATTGGAATCGGTCGAGTCGCGTCGCATCTCTTAGAGCAAGGCCGCCCTGGTGAGGCCTACCACCGCCAGTGATGGGATCGCTCAGCCGTCACAGGATACAGGTAGCCTGTGGTATCGCTGGGGCGGGCAACTAGGACGTGGATCCTAACAGCCACCATTTTTTATATGATGGGGAAGCGTACCTACTTAAAACAATCCATTTTCGTATTATGTGTTACCTATTATATTTTTTTTTTTGTATTATGTACCAGGTCCGGCACAGCACTAATCTGATAGTGGACACACTGTTCATATTGCTCACCACTCTGAACTCGCTGGGGAAGCAAGCCGCCTTCAATATCAGGACCCACCGCATTGAGAAGTTGATCGACATCATTAACGGTTTGACTTCTAATTTAGCACCATAAAGTTAGACACCCTATTATGTTTATTTGCTAGTATCTAATAATGAAGAAAAATGTAAGGGTTCCAATCGGAGAAAGTATTTTCTAATATCTGAATTTATCTTTCCATTTGATCCCATAAAATATGAGACGAATTGCCCAAATGATGAGAGATGTGTGCCCTAAATGTAGTTACCTAGTGTATTAATACGAAGATTTTTTAAATTTTATTAAGAAGCATGGAGCTAATCCCGAATGCTCCTTTGAATTCTAACATTTTCCACAGGCCCCATCTTTGCAGCAAGCAAGGCTTACCACGTTGAAGTGTTGAAAGGGAATGCCTTGGTGATGTCTCGACTCCTCACATTGTACCACGTTGCCATATTCACTTGCGGAACCTTGTGGGCTATGTTCCCAATTGTTAATAGACTCCTAGGCACTGAAGTTCAGTTTACCGGATACTTTCCTTTCGAAACTTCCAGCACGTTAGCGTAAGTAGGTTTCCTTTGAAATTAAAAAGTTATCGGCAAGAAATAAAATAAACATACAGATCGAACTGAGAACCAATTTTTTTTGTGTATTTATTTTTTTCATGTTTATCTTACATTTTAGATTCTCATTGGCACTGGCCTACATGATTATTCTGATAACTTTCCAAGCTTATGGCAATGTAACAATGGACTGTACGATTGTAGCGTTCTACGCGCAAGCCAGTATACAAATACAGATTCTTCGCTACAATCTTGAACAACTGGTGGATTTTAGTGTCACTGAAAAGATAGGCACATTAATTGAGAGACCTATTCAAAACGCTTTTTACAAAGATGAAGAAAATAAGGACAAATCTGAGCTACAGGGCAGGCTCAAGAAATGCGTGTTGCATTATGAACAAATCCTACGGTAGGTAAATCATTTGTTTGTTGTCCAGCAAGATTACGCCAGTAGTCCCGACTGTGTTAATACTAATAGTTGGATGTATCGATGAGTGAATTAAGTGATACATGTCCGGTACGCATGCTGTGCAAATATGAAACGTTATTAAGCTAATGCATCAGTTGTCTTATAATATAACACAACTTCCAGTCTTAATCTCAGTATTATAAGTAAATATTAAATAGGATGATGCTAGATGAGAAATAAAATAACTTTTTTTTAAGAAATTTATAACTTTTTCCATGTTAACCAGGTTTGCAAAAGAAGTAGAGTCAATATTTGGAGAAGCAATGGTCGTCCAGTTTTTTGTGATGGCCTGGGTCATATGTATGACGATGTACAAGATTGTGGGGGTACGTGATACTATTTTGATATAAACAATATCTACTTACAGAAAAATCTACTGAAAAAAACGTTTCTTTGACTTACTTCGTGTTATTTGTTCTTCCAGTTAAGCATAGTTTCAGCGGAGTTTGTGTCCATGGCCGTGTATTTGGGTTGCATGCTAGCCCAGCTGTTTATTTACTGCTATTTCGGGACACAACTCAAAGTTGAGGTAACTGATTGAGACATTATAGCGAACGCGCACGTGTACCACAGTAGATGCTACTTCATTCTCGTTTAAAAATCGGTTGCTGTGTATAGTGTATAGTAGTAGTGACTTCGTTGAATAAAAAACAAATTGTAGTAGAAGTAGTTAAACTAATTTGGCCCTTGGGCCTTGTGCAACCTAATTGACTTTGTTTTTAGAGCGAGCAAGTCAACCAATCAATATACTGCTGTGACTGGTTGCGACTGTCGCCACGGTTCCGGAGGCAACTCCTCGTATTGATGCAGTGTTGTCACCGACCCCTGGCTCCTCGCACCGCATACGTCATTCCAATGTCTTTGGACACCTACATACAAGTAATGTCGAAATGTTTAGCAAGAATTTTTATTGAAGTACGGTATAATGTTCTAAATGATAATGACACTTTTTTTGCAGGTGCTGAGGGCATCATACACTCTGTTTACATTCTTGAATCGTTAGAAAAGGCACAATAACATGGGGTTACCTATATCGTGGATAACCGAATCCACTTCAAAACAATCAAAGCTTGTAGAGGAATAATGTTAAATGTTTGCATGAAATAAAGTACTTTTGAGATGAAAGGACACTTATCAGGATAACTGCAAACTTTTACTGAAATAATAAAAGAGAATAACCCCTGAGTTATTTAGTTTTGTTCTAGTGATCTCCGCGTATAACAGTATCAGAGGTCGCTCGTAAAATTGACCACCGTTTGATTCATTGCGCCTTTACTGCCGTTTTATGGCTCAGCGCCGCCAGAAGTAAACGAAGCTGATCCCGAATCCTGCATTGTTCTCCAGTTGTTTCTTACATCGGTTGTGTATACGGGTATACCACTATCGAGCTACCACCTTTAACAAATATCCCTACTATGTAGTTATTATTTTATTGTGGCTTTGGCATCATCAGCTTGACCTCGCGCTTGCGTGTAGACACGAAGCACGAAGTTATTTAGGTGACGCGACGCAAAAGAAAACACTATTGTTTTTAAATTCTGTCTGTGTGTAAAAAATAAACATTAGAGGCAACTATAAATAAATATTGCTGTTTTATTTACTCGTCGGAGTGTTTTCACAAGCATGTAATATAATTATTTTAAGCACTCTTTCTTGAGGGAATAGCTTAACTTCGTCGGAAGGTGAGTGCCGTGTGACTCACGCGGGCTCCACCAGACAATCCCGGAGCCCGAATCGGCAAACCCGCCTCTTCAGTGCCCCGTACGACGTAAGTGCTGAAAGTCGTGTAAAAAGTTGTATCCAGCCGCGAATAGCGCGTGTGGAATTCCGTTTATAAATACGCGAGTGCGGCGCGGCGGGAGATCTCTCTGTTCTCGGCGAAGGAGCGTGGTGCGCAGGGCGGCGCGCGCGGCCCGCAGGCACACGCAGGCATGCGCGCGCGCCGATGATATTCACGGGCGGGGGGGCGCGGCGCCGCACCTCGCCCGCGCCACGCGCGCGCGGCCCCGCCCGCCCGCACCAGTACCAGCGACTCCATGCCGACTATGTGAGTCTCAGCGTCCACTACCTATTTACTAATAACGCTATCTAATTCACTTATCAATAACGTGGCAATTGATAGGTTCTTCCGCCGCTACGTCAGCAAATACAAATAGGAACTCCACTTCTTTCAACGAATAGTGATTTCTCTAACAAACAGTAGGTAACCTAACCTAACCATAACTAAATCAGGTACCGGTGTACCCTGAGGGTGTACCTATCATTCTGAGCCTACGTGTAACGGTAAGCTTTTGTGAACAGCTAGCTGTCATACAGTTTAATGTTAGCATTAAAGTAGTTATTTGAGGATGTCGGGCATAAAACGACCCGAGAGATATAAACTCTATTCACCAATTAAACAAACATAACGGATGTAACTAATGCAATAAACAGATAATGATAACTATCAATCTTAGACGTCAGACGTACAGAGTTTCGAGCACCCCGCAATCTGTTGGTAAGACCTCTCTTTGAGGAGTAGCTGGAGAGGCGCCACGGTATCCAAACCTTCCGCTTGACCCAATTTCTCAACATAAACACAACACGTTTGCTTCAGGAGGTTCCTTTGTCGGATCCACCGGGGGAAGGTAGTGTTTTTGTAGTTCTTTATGAAGGTATTTATAGTGTACCTCTAGGGGGATCTATGTCCACCACAACGGTTTCTTAACAGTGTGTGAGAGAAGTGTTATGTGTCACGGTTGTGAATTTTGAATATCGCGGTTACCTGATGGGACAATCCCACGACCCCGTCAGATTGCTGAGAGCTCATTGATGCGCGCGTGGAACAAGACGCGCCTTCGACCCGGACATGGATCATCGAACGGCGAGACAACCTATTAGGTACTCGCCATCCGCAGGCCCGTGCACCGGGACTTAAGGGAACACTGTGGATTTTAGTCGGTACTAGTCTGGCAGTCCCTTCGTCCCCATTGGGTGGGCGGGTGGACTCATTTGATGATTTTACCAAGATAAAGATAATATTGTAGCAACAGCCAACCCCTATGGAAAAGACATGAGTTTATCTTATTAAGTATATAGGCGATAAATATTTGAGTTATGCACTTGGGGTGGCTAAAACACACCAGCAGATGGTTGGCCGAAGGTGGCTATAGACATAATTAACATTCAATTTTTAAACTTGCCCATCGGCCCATCGCAAAACTTAATTATTTAGTATAAGGTACTTTTCAACAGCCAAGCAATGGATTTCACATTATTTCTCACAAACTGTAGATAAATCTGTAAGTAAACATCCCGACAGTCGTAAAATGTGTATCTTAAGTGCTTGCAATTTATATTGTTTCTTACCGCGCCCAGACTAAAATAAATGAAGATATGGCTACGCAAGATCGATGTAGATTTACGAAAACATTTTTTTATCATCAATCATTTTTATGAGACTGTTCTGATGGAAAGCGTATCTAATTATAATTAAACTGTATGATTGATCAAACAGTGATTAAGATCTTTCAAATTCATAAGGCTGATTTATAACTTAGGCCGTAATTATTATACGTATTACTGTTGTGACGTTTCTATGGGTAGATAAATGTTTTTGCAAGCTAGAGGAGCTTGCCCAAGCCAGCCGCCCAGGCGGCCCGTATACTTATGGCTCTGTGCTTATGAAAAGTAGTAGGTCCCATCTAAACGACAAGCTTTTCGGCCTGTAAAACACCAATCGCCACTACCATGGAAGCAATTACCTTACGTTTGTCGTCATTATTATTCAGCTCTTTTTTATGTGTAACTACTGCCACAGACAGGCTCTACCTGTCCATGAGCAAATTCTTAAACATAGAAGAGATAGACTATTCTCGTGGTATCAACGTCTCTGCCACAGAAATATTTATGGTCTATACATATAAAATTCAGGTTTTGGTTCTGGTGGATACCTTTTTTTATCGTGGTAAAATCATCAAACGAGTCGTCCCACCCAGGGCAGAGCGGGAGGGACTGTCAGACTCGTACTGACTAAAATCCACGGTATCCTTCAATAGCCCTTTACATTCCAGTGTCACGGTAATTCGTTAGTCCCGCTACTCCGGCAGGCTTTGGCCCTCTGTAGAGGCGCCCCGTCATAATGCTGACACACTCTGAGGCGCGGGAGGAACACAACGCTCTGGCATGGTCCATGGTTGAACAGCGAATCGCCCATTACTCGCCACCTTCATACCCGCGCCTGCGGTGGCCGGAGATTGTCTTGCGACGTCCGTCGCCGTGGGCGTCTGCCACTGCGGCTGGGTGGAGGGAGGAGGCTGACCTCTCCCTCACGATGCACGCCTTCTCCTTCGCAAGCATTACTGAGTCACAGAAGGAGGCGACCGCTTCGCACTCCGTCTCGCCCTGCAGCATGGCCACGACCAATTGGTATAATACCTGAGGAAACATCACCCCATATTTCGTTACAGGTTATAGGAAAACCTGTAACGAAATATGGGGTGATGTTCCTCCCGCGCCTCATAGTGTGTCAGCATTATAGCATTATGACGGGGCGCCTCTACAGAGGGCCAAAGCCTGCCGGAGTAGCGGGACTAACGAATTACCGTGACACTGGAATGTAAAGGGCTATTGAAGGATACCGTGGATTTTAGTCAGTACGAGTCTGACAGTCCCTCCCGCTCTGCCCTGGGTGGGACGACTCGTTTGATGATTTTACCACGATAAAAAAAGGTATCCACCAGAACCAAAACCTGAATTTTATATGTATAGACCATAAATATTTCTGTGGCAGAGACGTTGATACCACGAGAATAGTCTATCTCTTCTATGTTTAAGAATTTGCTCATGGACAGGTAGAGCCTGTCTGTGGCAGTAGTTACACATAAAAAAGAGCTGAATAATAATGACGACAAACGTAAGGTAATTGCTTCCATGGTAGTGGCGATTGGTGTTTTACAGGCCGAAAAGCTTGTCGTTTAGATGGGACCTACTACTTTTCATAAGCACAGAGCCATAAGTATACGGGCCGCCTGGGCGGCTGGCTTGGGCAAGCTCCTCTAGCTTGCAAAAACATTTATCTACCCATAGAAACGTCACAACAGTAATACGTATAATAATTACGGCCTAAGTTATAAATCAGCCTTATGAATTTGAAAGATCTTAATCACTGTTTGATCAATCATACAGTTTAATTATAATTAGATACGCTTTCCATCAGAACAGTCTCATAAAAATGATTGATGATAAAAAAATGTTTTCGTAAATCTACATCGATCTTGCGTAGCCATATCTTCATTTATTTTAGTCTGGGCGCGGTAAGAAACAATATAAATTGCAAGCACTTAAGATACACATTTTACGACTGTCGGGATGTTTACTTACAGATTTATCTACAGTTTGTGAGAAATAATGTGAAATCCATTGCTTGGCTGTTGAAAAGTACCTTATACTAAATAATTAAGTTTTGCGATGGGCCGATGGGCAAGTTTAAAAATTGAATGTTAATTATGTCTATAGCCACCTTCGGCCAACCATCTGCTGGTGTGTTTTAGCCACCCCAAGTGCATAACTCAAATATTTATCGCCTATATACTTAATAAGATAAACTCACGTCTTTTCCATAGGGGTTGGCTGTTGCTACAATATTATCTTTATCTTGGTAAAATCATCAAATGAGTCCACCCGCCCACCCAGTGCCCCGTCATAATGCTGACACACTATGAGGCGCGGGAGGAACACAACGCTCTGGCATGGTCCATGGTTGGACAGCGAATCGCCCATTACTCACCACCTTCATGCCCGCGCCTGCGGTGGCCGAAGATCGTCTTGCGACGTCTGTCGCCGTGGGCGTCTGCCACTGCGGTTGGGGTGGAGGGAGGAGGCTGTCTTCTTCATCACGTTACGCGCCTCCTCCTTCGCGAGCATTACTGCTTCGCAGAAGGAGGCAACCGCTTCCCACTCCGTCTCGCCCCGCAGCATGGCCTCGACTAATAATAATACCTGGGTAAATCTCTCCCATATTTCGTTAAAGGTTATAGGAAAACCAATGACCTAACATTTTCATTCAATAAATAGCACAAATTAATACTGCCTACTCAATGATTGGCATGGATTAGTCACTAAAAAATATATTATCAATGTGGGCCAAGTAGATGTCGAGAGTCAATAATCCTTTCTTTCTTTCTAGATAAACAGTACAGCTAGGTTTAGTCGACTTATTTTCCTTCTCTCATAAATAAATACATTACGACGAATCTCCTTGTAAATATTTAAGTGTTTGGTACAAGCTGTTGCTGTTGCCACTACTCGTTCGATATCCATTTCACGATGTTTATGTATCTACGCGTTTACATCTGTATTATGATATCTATTGTTAGACATTCAATTTACAACTCACATAGCTTCATTGAAAACTGAAATCAAACGTTTGGGTTGTTTGGGTTTTCGTGAAAAAAGCTTTGTGTAGGATTGTGGGTAATTTAGTTAGTTCCAAATAAAATCTTAATATATATAAATCTCGTGTCACAATGTTTGTCCTCAATGGACTCCTAAACCACTTAACCGATTATAATAAAATTCGCACACCATGTGCAGTTCGATCCAACTTGAGAGATAGGATAGTTTAAATCTCAAATTTTAGACCGGGTCCTCCACCCGTGCGAAGCCGGGACGGGCCGCTAGTATTCTTATAATAATTTGCTAGGTTATTTTTAAGACTATCTTGTGAACGGATAAGGAACTTAAACTCTTTGATGGCCATTCGTGGTTCATTACGTTTCACATTCTAGCAGTTCTGAAACGACATCTCTGTGCTGCAATTTGAGGACTTTGGTCACAGCTGTCTTTTTCTTTCATTCTTCTCTGTAGTGTGTTTTTCTGTTCTCTTTCTGGCCAATTCATGTTTCTATCACTCAGTATTCTTAAATGATGAAAATACCTACATTTTCATTAAAAAGGAGTCCAGCCGTACCGATATTCATACCTTCTCGCCACGTTAAAATGTGGGTACTTTATCAAGTGTTTACCAGCAAGACTTTATGGGACGGAACTAATCACGGCCCAACGTCACAGGTCGTTTTTACTCGTGCTAAACAGTTAAGATGTCGTTATTTTGTTATGATAGTAAGCGAGTGATATCTGAATGGGCGCTGACGCACAGTTCAACAGAGGAACGTGGAGCAGTACCACCGAATGAACCATTGGGTTCCGTCTATTTTTACTCGTGCATTTACCGCGCAAACACTCAGCCTTGATGCTCCTCGCACAATTCTCACCAAGCCACGTTCAAGTTTGCCTCACTTCGAAAATATGTTTGGGTTATTTAAAAAGTATTACAAAAGCTAGATCTGCGGCTGTCATAACCTGAATCCACTATCATCTGTTTCTCCTTGGCCTTATTGTTCACAGAATTTTAAAGATAATTAAGATCAGAAACGATGTTCTATGGATTGATCAGGTTTAGTAACGGTACATCTCTTAACCTCTAAAACTTCTAAAAAGGTGGCGCCGATAAAACCCACGACACGACGATAACTTGTCTAGAGCTTTGCGGAGCGTTTGGACACACGCATTACGTTTGGATTTATAATTTAATTTGGGCACTACTTCTCCACTCTGCTTAGAAATACGGCTATTAATATTAGCAACTCTCCCCGGCTTCGTACGAGTGCTAATATACATGTTTGAACCTTTCAACTTCCCCCTTAAATCTCTCTGTTGATGGAAACAGATTAAAATCCGTTGCATCATTTGAAAGACCTAAGCGTGCACACACACTGACACAACTTTGTTTCATATTAAGTATGCCTCTATCTAACTCTTCGTGAATGACAAGGGTGATAATAAGACAATCGAGTGAGATATCAGCAGAAAGGCACAATTTGCAAAAAAATACAAAATCGTTTGTTATGTTCACTTTATGTAATAAAATAGCACGTTTCTCTATTTCCTTTAGTGCACAATTAAAATTAATGTGTGTTTATTTTAGAAATATTTACACTAAACATGATGATTTAAATTATGTCAGGATAAATTCGCCATGGAGTCATGCACATGAGGACAAAGAACTTCTTGAAGGTTAATTTACGTATCTGTCTATGTAAGCATGATAGTGCAAAATTCGTCAAGCACTCCTTTGTATTTTATTCGATTATCATTATTATCATAAATTATCTTAGTCACTATCACGATGACTTTGCTTTTTGGAAAAGAAATATCTGTTTAAATGTTAAAACGGTTGTAATTCTATAACTAAAGAAGAAATGATTACCTACTCCTTAAATACGTCACATTTTGATATTACCATTACCCCATATCTATGTTCATTAAATTACAAAACGTTATGTTACTTTTATTAATTTTTAAGCATACATAATGATAGTTATTCAATTATTATATCAGCCCATAGTGTCCCACAGCTGGGCAAATAGCCTCCCTCCACTCTTTCCACAATACATTCTAAAATGCAGCAGGTAATATTGACATGATTGTCTGGTTTTTTAAAAGAGGCATTCGACCTTTTAAAATCACAAAAACTTGAACTTGATCAATGAACTTTTAATGAAATACAGGTGTTTCAACCACACTAAGTAGTTTTTGTTTATATTTCCAAACTTCTACTAGATCTGTCTAAGTCTTAGCCATTTATTAGGGTTCCGCAGCTAAATGGCAAAAAACGAAACCTTTATAGATTCGTCATATCTGTCTGGCTTTTCGTAAATTTTGGGCGTTCCCCATACTTAGAATTGAAACAAAAAAAAAATACAGGTATCTATGAAAAGGTCTTTAAAAATGATATTGAGATTACTAATATCATTTTTCTAAACTGAAAAGTTTGCGCGAGCGACACTTCCAAAGTGGTAAAATGTGTATCATCCCTGTATTTTCTAAAATAAGAGAATGATAAAACTAAAAAAAATATATGATTACATTACCAAGCAAACTTCTAGTGAAAATTTTTTTGAAGGAGATCAATTAATTAGTTTTTTTTATCTATCTATATCTATATACATATAATAAAACTGTAGAAAAGTTATTTTTGTACATTAAAAAAAACTCATAAAATATAGCCAGGGTATTAAAGAACAACCAATAGAACCCATTTCTAGCATTTTTAGAATTTTGTCTGTTTGTATGTCTATTGGTCCAGGTATCACGTAAAATGCACGACATTAATGTAGATAACTTTTACACTAAACGATTAAGCGTAACTTGAAGAGGAATTTAGTTTTTGTTTCATTGGAATCGGTTCAGTCTATCAAAAGATATTTGAATTTAAAGTGTTTCAGAAGTAAAATTACGGGTGCACTTTGGTCTCACACATTGATTTCGACGTCAGTCGCGCGATCTAACTTCGAATAGAAAAATAGAATGGATTGGAATGGACTGGAGTGGAGCGCATAGAGCGGGCATTAGGAAAAATAGTCCTACATAAACCTGGAATAGAAGTGTCAAATTTTCTTGATAAATCTAAGATAATTCTAAATACAGGGTAATATAAATGAAAAACGTGGCCTGAATTAAGCGCTTTGAACTAAAAAATACATTGTTCAATTCCGACATCCACGTGAACGAAGTCGCGGGCACAGCTAGTACGTCATAATTCTTAAACCGCAATTTACCTTTCAAAGTTACAACCAACTACAAGAACTTTTATATTATGTTACTTGCTGCGTTGCTGCTATAGTGCTATGGAACTCTTTATGGGCGAGTTTGACTCGCATTTGGCCGGGTTTTTAATGGATTTCGTTCTCAATTTCCTAATTAAATACCTATACACCTGTCAATCTGTCATTTCTGAGCTTTTCGTCCCTACTTCCGCCAATGTGTTATGGGTCGTTTTTGGGTTGAGTAACAATTTTGTTTGATGGTAATTATAGCGGTTCAGTTGCAAAATGTTCCTTTCGCAAAATGTCCCTATTCCGAAACAGAAGATAAAAGGTGTAGGGCATAGAGGGGTAATGTAGTTATCTTTATTTAATAAAATGGGAGGATGCATTACTATGCAATTCTGCATTACACATATCTACACTAAAATAAAAATGAAATTAGTGAGATTTACTGTCTCAAAAAAAAAACATTTGTTCTTTTATTTGTCTTGTCCGCCAACATTTTTTTTTAAATCCCTTTGGACTTTCTGCGACAGGTACATTTTGCGAAAGGGGCATTTTGCGGCTGAGACGAAACGTAAACCCTTGGTCAACTCTCACTAGCAGTTGTAAATGTGGTTAAGTTTTTTAGAGGAACCCTTAATTCAGAATCGTTTAAGTAGGTAAGTGGTGCCTTTTTTTAAAAGTCGTGCAAATGTCGTTTGATATTTCAGGAAATGTTTCTAAAAATTAAGTTACTATACCTACACATAATTATTAAGTCATTTCTGATGCTGGAATTATATGTATATTCGCTGTAACTTGGGGGACTTACTTAGGTACTAAGAATATCTAACAGTTCTAGTGCCATTGACAGACATGTGTTATTCAAATCTTTTAGGCGACGGTTCTAACAGCTGCTATGTTCCATTAAGAATTGCAGGTATTCGTTAGAGCGTAAGATATACGATTTTCGACGCAAATACCACTTGTTTTCTATGATAAATTATTCAATTAGAACGATGAGATAATAATCTGCCAATCTAATTTCCTTTGATGTAGTAACGCTTCAATGGAAAATCAATTGGGAATAACATCTGTCTCGAACAACCGGCCAATGCCACGCCGTGTTACCGCCTATGCAACTGCAAATCGAACGCATCGCGTAGTGCGATCAGTCACGTGATCTCGCTTCATCTCAACATTATTATGACAAACGAATTCTCAATTTTGGCCATTTGACACTAGCCGTGTACTTCAACTGTAGCCACCCGGATCCATGCCAGGGAATTCGCAGACCTTGAGCGGCGACGCTTTCTATACAAATACCGTTGCATCTAGTTGTGTCCCTTCGACTGTAAGGGCACTACATCGGTATCACAGAATCCGATGTTTATTGGCGATGGCATTTTTGTGCATCCCGGCCAGTGGCTGTGACGTCTGACTTGGCGATGTGTCCACACACCGACATCAGTTGCGTGCGATGTCATCTTGGTTTCGGGTATGTCCAATTTCTCGTTTCGTACGCCATCCAAATTCTTGGCTTTCAATGAGCTTTACGTTGATCTCGCTGAATAAGAAACTCGTAATGTGAATAACCGCGGGCTTTGTAGCGAGCGCTGCGACGCGCGGAGCGGGACGCGGGCGCACTAATTATAAATTAACACACGCTGATTAATATTATATCAAAGGCTCATACGATTGATCGAATCTGTAGCTATTCTAGCATGTGTTTCGATATACAAGAGTTGATATTTCGTTGAATTGTTACATGGGCGTGGGCTTAAAAGTAGTTGAAACTAAATTTATTCTATGTAAATTCCGATTTCCAGCGCTAAAGTTGTTTATTGCAGCTGCCTCAGTTTCTTTAATCTTAGAACGCATCTCAGTGAACAGATTGAGTGAAAACTTTAAGGTTCTAAAAAAAACATTCAGAAATTATTTTGGCATTTCAGTGTCTATCATATTTAAAATCCTTTGTGATGCTGAAAATAAAATGATTTATATTTGTTTCTGAGGCAACAAGGGCGTCGCGTTGTTCCACAACCGTAAAAGTTATATAAATAAAACTTTGTATGAATAATGATGTGTTCATTTTCCATAATAAGTGTAGAGGCTGCATCACGTATGGGCGTCGCTATTTCGTGTCCAATGTGGGTGCACGTTGTTGGCATGCGCTCAAGCCACTGTAATTAGCGCTGAGTGACATAATGCACGAGCGCCTAAACAACAAACAGTTAATCGCTACGAATTATGTTTACAATCTGTTGTTATGTCGTCCCGTTTGAAAACAATGAGGATTCTCGCATGCCTTCAAGGAATCTACAACTTTCTATCTAAGTACTCCTAGCGAACTTGTTGGAATTTCAAAGACATTGCAATTTTCACAATATTTTTTTGGCTTTTACCTATACTATACTAAAATGAACATGAAATGAACCAAATTGAAAGATTATGTATACATAGTTTATTAAGGAATGTCATGACAAAATACCCGTGTGAACTTAATTGATTTAATAGCTTGCCATGAAGAAAAAAAATGCGCAGTTTCCAAAAGCAAAATACGCGGAAGTGTTAGTACCGCGATACACTGATGCGTAGCGTGGCACATACTCTGTGTTTTCATACCGATGCCGATGCTATGTAAACAACACGACACGCTACATGGACGTTTCCATATCAGTATGTTTAATAGAATTAAATATTTTGCCTCAAGGGAATAAGGGAATTCCATCATAGCTTTTTTTGTGAAAAATTATTAAATTCTAATGTTCCCGCCCTAGAAAGACCGCCAGACTAGTACTCACTAAAAACTAACTCGTTATTTGGGTTACCCTTAACGTGTTAGAGTCTTCTACCTTGTTAGGACCGTTTTGCGACTGTTTTATCTCTCATCGGAGGTTTATTTTTCATCCCATGATTTTTTAAAGCTATTCATCATTCTTTAAAGTCATTTTGAAAGATGATACCCTTAATTAAGCTAGGTGTCCCGATTTGGTTTTTCGATCTCGACTCATTTTTGATCGGGATGTCGAAAGTTCCGATAATTCACTACCCTCCTTAGCCATATTAATAACTAGCTGTGCCCGCGACTTCGTTCGCGTGGATGTCGAAACTTAACAATGTATTTTTAGTGCAAAGCATTGTTGGAGGATACCGATACAATTTTTATTTATGCTAGTGCTTCTTTATTAACAACATGAGCTGTGAACCATTCACCATCATTCTGGAGTGTAGGTACATAAATATGCTTACGCAAATAATCAAATGAGTCCACCTATCCAGGGTAGGGCAAGAAGGAATGTCAGACTTGTACTGATTAAAATCCACGGTGTCCTATAAATCCTATAATAGGCCTTTACGTTCCGGGGTCGAGGTAACACGATAAACCCGCGACCCCGGCAGGCTTTGGCCTTCGTAGGGGGGGGCATTATTGTGCTGGCACATTGAGGCGTGCAACACACAACTTTTCACCTCACTAAGCGAGGAAATGCAGTGGGGCATACTCTCCTGTCAGTTTGGAAATTAATCGAATAGAAGAAGTGTTCGTATTTTGAAAACACTTTACGCCCTAGCGCGCAAAAATTTAAAATCCAAAATTTCAAGTCTGTCATTTAGTTCGAAGTTCAGCGAAAGCAAAGTTTCGCATTTATGACACTCATTCACTCATGATCATCAAGATAGAACTAGTACTTCCCATAAACTCAGAGAGCTGAAATTTGGTAGAGTTAGGGTTTAATGGCCACATAAAGGGAAATCTATAAAAACTAGGATAATCGAAGATCTGGAGTACCTGGGGACCCTGATTAGGAAACACAAAGCCAAACCAAACTATTAGAGATCGACATACCGACTTTACAAAAAATATTCAACTTGCTGGGCCGCTTAATTTGTTATCAAAAACAAAGGGTAAAAAAAAAAACAAAAAAATATGCCCATGTTTCTACAAAAAGAAGTGAAATCCTACCAAAAAAATTCTGTACAAACAAGCCAAGTCTCGATAGAGTTGCTTATTTATCTCTAAAAAGTTAAGAAATCTAGACAAAGTCGTGCCAAGTCTAAGGTTCCTTCGGGCACGCCACAATAGCGGCGGTAAGACCCCTCTTTGAGGAGTGACTGGAGACACGTCACGGCGTCCGTTCCTACCGCATGACGCCGGTCCTCACCGGACACGGATGTTTCGGGAGGTACCTGTGTCTGATGAGAAAGGAGGAACCGCCTGGATGTCATCACTGCGAAGATCGCCCGGAGGACACAGTCGAGCATACGGTGCAGGATTGCCCCGCTTGGGCGGAGCACCGACGTGTCCTCACGGCGGCGATAGGCGGAGACCTCTCGCGCCCGGCATTGGTTGCGGTCATGCTGCTGAGCGAGACGGAGTGGGAAGCGGTCGCCTCCTTCTGCGAAGCAGTCATGCTCGCGAAGGTGGAGACGGGCCGCGTGAGAGAGAGGACAATGTCCTCCCTCTTAGGAGAGGAGATCTTTTAACGTGGTAAAATCATCAGATGAGTCCTCCCACCCCGGGCAGGGCGGGAGGGACTGTCAGACTTGTACTGACTTAAATCCACGGTGTCCTTTAATAGCCCTTTATGTTCCGGGGTCACGGTGATGGTATAAGGTCCGCGACCCCAGCAGGCTTTAGCCCTCTGAGGGGGGCCTCGTCATTATGCTGACGCTCTTTGAGGCGCGCGTGGAACACGACGCGCCGTCGACCCGGCTAGTCCATGGTCCATGGTCGGACGGCGAGTTGCCCTTTACTCGCCGCCCGCATGCCCGCGCCTACTGGGGCCAGAGATCGTCATGTGACGTCCGACGCCGTGGGCGTCCACCACCGTGGGTGGGGCAGAGGGAGGACATTGTCCTCTCTCTCGCGCGGCTCGCCTCCTCCTTCGCGAGCATGACTGCTTCGCAGAAGGAGGCGACCGCTTCCCACTCCGTCTCGCTCCGCAGCATGGCCGCAACCAGTGCCGGGCGCGAGAGGTCTCCGCCTATCGGCGCCGTGAGGACACGTCGGTGCTCCGCCCAAGCGGGGCAATCCTGCACCGTATGCTCGACTGTGTCCTTCGGGCGATCTTCTTAGTAAAAGTGCTTGCATGTAATAGACCAGTTGTTTTAATTAATTTCCTGTATTTTCCAGTGGTTGCCGGGCGGGGTTTGCGGCGAGGGTGGCGAGGGTGCCGTTCGCCGCTCCCGCGGCAAGCGTATCACGCAGAGGCGCGGTGCCATCAAACACCATAAGTAAGTACAGTATGCCGCGAATATTTTTATCAAGTCGAGGGCAGTGATATTGCCTGGAAACAGTACCAAGTTACTATATCGTTTCTAGTACAGAACTACTGCTTTCAAAACGATGAACGGGAACGTTGTGACCGTAAATTGAAAAACCAGTGTCATCTATCAACCTGCAGAAGGCATGCGTGGTTGATTACGACCTTTTTCCTCTCAGAGAGTGGAGGCCTTTGCATAAAAGTGGGAAAATTATAGGCCATAATGTTCTCAAGCTACATCAAGTTCATTTATAGATACATACTATCATATAGACGTATGAATCATACATAGGGGAAGCCGGGGCATTACGGGCACCCGGGGTAAGATGGGCACCCTCTTTTCCCCCAAGGATATTAAACCGAGACGCTCGGAACTAGTCGGGTCGCGTTCCAGTCGACCTAGCGCTAGCGAGAAAAGTGATTTTGTGCGTGTAGATGCGCATCGTACGACGACAGCACGAAATTACGTAAGTTGATGCATTTGATATAATTTTTTGGTTTTAAGTCTGTGGTATAGCTAATTCATGTTTGTGTTCAATGCCCAGTTATTAAGTAAATTGCTATGTTCAATTATGTGTCTAAATAACTACAAAGAGTTGTGAACGAACCACCACATATTCGTTTGATTTCGGTATAATTAGTTTTGTTTGACCTTTGGGGCATTATGGGCGGGGCAAAATGAGCAGGGGACCGTTTTGCCTCAGGTATTGTTATTCAGTTGATATTTTTTCTGCAGATATAATTATGGTTCGCCACTACCAAACGAAGACAGAAGGTGCCAAATGGAGCTTGGAGGATATGGAAGCAACCGTTAAGGATGTGGCTAGTGGCAGATTAAGCTATAAACGGGCCTATCAATTGGCAACAAAAAATAACATCCCCCATAATTTTGATCCGACTAAGAAGGATAAAGAAGAAGACCGCACAAGAAAACCAGTGGCTGTGAGAAAAACGGAAGGAAGAAAAAGACGAAGAAAAATGAATAATTGTACTTTTTGTGCTCGGTTTTAGATGTACATGCCTGTTATGCCCATTTTACCCCAGACACGGGGCAAAACAGGCAGTTTCCCTATTTTTTTAAAGTTCTAATAGCACTAAAGACTGGTAGTCTAAGATGATTATTAAAGATTAATGATGATAAGGAATAATGAGACTAATTAATGGCTGTTGATTTTTTTCATTATCTCGTTTATCTCAGATTTTATTCAAGTTTTCCCTTAAGGGGCCCGCATTGCCCCGGTTTCCCCTACATACAAATAAAGCTGAAATTATTCAAAATCCAAAGTGCCAACAGTTGACTGTCTAGTGTCTACAATTCATGATGATTCAAACTTTATCATGCATGTCATTCACTAAACCACGACGTAATCGATGACACAGGCTTGAGCAATGCTAATTGAACAATTGTTAATGATAATAATAATTTTCTCGTAACGCCTGCATGTTTAACAGCATTAGCAACAACGACACAGCATTTTATAAATCTTTGCTAAACCGTATAACTAGTACGTTTCCTGCGGCAACTAGTTCTTGAGGAGGAGGCTGTCCTCTCCCTCAGGCGTTCCGCCTCCTTCGCTAGCATGACTGCTTCGCAAAGGAGAATAGTAGGCTTACACCTGGGTTTGGAAACGTATGTGCTTTATAATATTTGCCGCGCTCCTGACTAATCTCAGTTTAAATTATCCGAAGTGTCCGAAATTATAGAAGATACCAGAGCCCTTATCACGAGTTTTCAGTATTTTACTTTACAGCGTCTTTCCAGTTTCCATAGCGTTTCTTGTATGGAAAAATGGAACAGCGCCTCTGGTGTACGAAGAAAAAACTAGATTTTCCGAAGCTAATGTCAAAGTTCCAGTTTACTTTACGTCACAATAACTGAAGATTCATGATAAGGGTCTCAGTAGACAGAGCTTTTAAGATTTTGTTCAAAATAAAAATCATCAAGGGAAACAATGTATTCAAAACATGTGTATATCCGTGGCAATATATCACGCCACCTTTTGATTAATATCACGCATCTTCACGTTTAAGATTTTTGGCGCAAGAGATCTCACCATCAACCGGTGCCACCTACGTCTCATGTTGTATTTAAGGAACACTTTCGGCACAATATATTATGATACAAGTAGAATAATTTACAGAAATGAACTGGAACGCCCGTTCCTGTAGTTAATTGCCCATGGTCTCTTATTTATGTGTGTATGAAAGAAGTGAGTGATATGAAGAGTAGAAACGTGTTTAATATTAATATTTATTCAGACTGTAAGCAAAGTTATTGGCTGTTTACTCATAGCGGCTCTTACATAAGTGTGATTTTATTAAACGAGTATCAATAATGCATAAAAACAATTATTTATTTATAATAATTGATGAGTTACCGTCATACCAGCAGTAATAATCCGATTGTTTTCTTTCACTCATTTATTTTTGTATTTGTCGCCAACGCAATCTTTTCGCAGTATACTGAATTCATCCCAGTAAAGCATACCTAAAAGAAATATCAAAATAAGAAAAACTTTACTCGGAAAGCATCAGGATATTTAAAAAAATACTCATCGCATTCCTATCATTTTAAAAATGCATTGTGAGATTTGAATAGTGGCGGTCGCGGGACTGCCATATCAGGTAACTGTTGCCCCGGAAAGTAAAGAGCTATTGAAGGAAACCGTGGATTTTAGTTAGTACAAGGCTACCAGTCCCTCCCATTCCACCCTGGGTGGAAGGACTCTCTTGATGACTATGTAAAAAAAAATTGTGAAAGTTTATAATGTTCGATGGTAAAATAAGACAGATTGAGGTAGGTTGACCTAATGACGCCTGTAAAACCCTGGAGAGGTGTTAAATGATGTCTAAAAAGAATTAAAGAAACTCTTTACCTTTATTTCCAGGGTCCACGAGGTAAACGGTCACCGTTTCGTGGCGAAATTCTTCCGGCAGCCGACGTTCTGTGCGTTCTGCAAAGAGTTCTTATGGGGCTTCGGGAAGCAGGGCTACCGGTGCTCCGTGTGTCAGACGTCTGTCCACAAGAGATGCCACAACAAACTGCTCGGGAAATGTACCGGGTCCTCTGCGTGTTCGGAAGCCACTGTGGTAAGAATGAGTATTGTTTTAGTATTTTCAGAGAGAGCGTCTCAGATCTGGTGATAAGTAGACACAGTACGGACGGATACAGTAATTCGTTCAAGTACCTTAGCAGTAGGTACACACGGCTACACAAGCTATTCAAAACCAGTTTGTCTTGGTCTCGCTTCATACGATTTTTACACACAATAAATGAACAGCCAGCTAATACTGGTTTTACATAGCTTGATCTGTAGCCGTGTGTACTAGCTACATGAAAAGAGAAGGAAAGTTAAAAAAAGTTATTCAACCTTCCTTTTCAATTTAAATGCATAATGTCTAAAGGCTTCCAGGTGAGAAATTAGATCATACGAGAGATAATTGAGCAAACTCTTATTATTCAACTATCAACAAGCAATTTTAACTGTTATTTACATTGTTTTAAAATATTATTTCCAGTACCTTCGCGAGAGGTTCAAGGTGGACGTGCCGCACCGGTTTCGGCCTCATCAGTTCATGTCACCCGCCTTCTGCGACCACTGCGGGGCTATGCTTTATGGCTTCTTCAAGCAGGAGCTCAAATGTGAAGGTATTTTCGACTTTATGATGGTGAATATAAGGAGCTATTTCTGAAGGAAGTGCACGTACTTGAGCAAACTCACTTTACCTATTCTGTGTTGGATTTAGCAATAGGCTGAGTAGGCTGAAGCCTGGGGTGGTTGATTTTTGGGGCCAGCAAATGGGCCAATTGTTTTTCTGTCTCCCAAAAGTAACCAAAATGTTATTACCTAAATGGTACCACTTAGAAAATCAAAGAAAAGACATAATGTTTCAAAATCATTTGATGATTCATTTCACAACCTAAAAATTACCTAGCGAGGTCGCTAGGGTCGACAAAATTGAAATAGCCTAGGGGCGACAAATGTAAATCCGCTACTATACGTATTTGAATAGTTTTGTAACTAACTTTTAACTACAGTCACATTCGTGTTATGGTTGAAAATGTTCTGACGGGAACTTCTGAATATAGTCTACGACGTTTGGGAGGTAATAATATTATGTATAGCTTCATAATGGTGAAAGAATCTCCGGAATCAATAAAGTTGTTAGTTGCGAAGTTGCCTACATCTTTACAGATTTGTTTAAGTAAAGAAATTAAAATATTTCGTCACAAATTCCAAGAAGATATATCGTTTAGATCGTCTTCTATTCGTCATAGTAAGACCATGTGTGGCAGAATACCTATTAGACTGACAAAGTATCACGCAACAATCGAATGCTAAGTGGGCGTGCACTTTCTGAAGAAATATGTAGCTCTTAGAGCCAGGTCTCTTGTTCCCGATGATTTTGGCAATAATAGTTTTTAAATGTTCGTTTAAATGCCGTTACCGCGATATATAATCAGCCTATGGCCATCCACTGCTGAACGTAAGCCTCCCCCAAAGAGCACCAACCGTTACCGTCGATGGTTGAAGATTCAAAGATATCACGCAGTTTTCCGAATGTCACCCACGCGAGCTTATCCTTCTGGTTGCTTCTTTCTTATACATATTTGTATAATTATGTATTGGTGCACAACCTCGAGGGCAGCACCATTTACGATTACAGGTCTCGGGATATAAATGACCATTGAGCATGAGTTTGGTTTCGTCTAAATTCATTTCGAGACCCACATGCCTTGAAGAATCGCTTAGGCGGTTCAACATTACTTCCAGTTCCTGCAGAGACTCTGCCATGATCACAAATCATCCATCGTTTATATTTATACCCCGTCCGTTGAAATCAAGCGTCTCGAAAACGTCCTCCAACGCGTTCGTAAACAGTTAAGGAGCGATGACGTCTCCCTGTCTTACCCCTCGACGCAGTTGGATTGATTTTATGCTCTGTTATTGTACTTGGACGGTCATTGTTGCGGCCTTATATAGACATCTCATCACTTCAACGTAGCGGTAGCCGATGAGGCATCTCTGCGTAGACTACAGCACGGTCCAGGTTTCAACAGTATCGAACGCTTTTTCTTAGACCACATACCATTAGACATGGAGGCTGATTATATATCTCGGTCTTTACGCGATAATTAATGGTATAATAAGAATTGTAGCTCTAGTTTTACACATGCAATGAAGAATATTTTGTTTATAAATAAATATTAATTTCCAATGAAAACATTTTTTCTCAAGAAGTGACAATAAAGTCGCGTTGATTGATATAAGAAGTTATACTAAGTATTATTTTTGGAAAAACATAAGCTAATTTTATAGAGGAAGCCAGCACTCATGATCTATGAAGGCCGTGCTAATATTAGATCGATTCAATAATAATTTATTGTAATCAGTGTCGCACACGAGAATCAATCTGTGCACATGATCGAATGCTATTACTTGCGTGGGCAGCTATATGATGCACTCTGTGGGAAGATTGTTCAAAGATTTAAATTGTTAGTCGTCTGTCGATCTTTAATGATGGTCCAGTTTTTATCCCGCTCACTCATTTTGAAAATCATATCAATAGACGGACGCTCTATCACTGACAGCATTTACCTGCAATAACAAACCAAGAATCGATTTTGAGCATTCCGTTATACAGGGCATCCCCCATATAGCTGTGAGCCGCCCTGTATGTCGGTGAGAGAATGTCCGGCGATTGGAATTTTCACATACATCAGCGACTGTTAGATTCCACCGGTGTGCGGTACTGCGCGGCATAGTGTGCAGTACAAATGTTTGCTCTGGTGGACTCACTCAAGCAATCACGAAAAAAATGTGCGCGAACATCCTAAAAATGTTCGCGTATCGTGCGTGTGTAACACATGAGTGCGAACAAATGTGCCGCACACTAGAAAGAAGAAGAAAGAAAATTGAGTTAATTGGCATCAAAACTTAAAACTAAATAAAAAACAAAACTAATCTTTGAATGCCAAAGGGCCTCAGCTCAGCACTATTTTGGTGGAATTGTACCATAGCTGGTTGCGAATTGCAATAACTGATGTAACGCAAAAGTCTGAATTGTAACTGTACAGGCTATGTGGGATTTGTGAGCTTACTTTGTTTTTAAGATGGAATATTTTGTTAATTTATATTATTTTATTGCGCGATCTAAGTAAGTACGGTGGCTAGTCTAACGTTTTAAATCTTTGTACTGTCTTGTTCCGTCAGAAATTATCACGAAATCTAATTTTAAAGTAGCTAAAGTATGTGTATTATTTATGTGTACCTGTGTCTTATTGATGTACACCTGTGATTTATTTTTAAGTGCATGCTTTGAATGCATGCATGGTGCAAGAATAGCCTCTGATATTGCAATTCTTCACAGGTGACCCACGTAGTCTTTTATATCAGCGTCATAATGCAATCACTTTATGTAACTTATTACTTATATGCAGTGTTTTTATTGCTTGTTACTTTGGGCTGTAAGCTAGATTGCAAATAGAAATATCACGATTGTAATTAAGTTTACATATTATATTGATCTGATAATGGTGCTGTATAAAAGGCGTGGTGTCTTTTGCGGTGCCATTAAAATTATTAGTAGCTTTCTATTTAGTAATAAATTTAATATTCATGCTGTGCATGTATGAAGCTAAGCCAAATAAGCTCTGTCTCGTGCCTTCCCTTTTTAATGTATGTCATCATCATTTACCATAACTTAACCGTAGGATAGAGCAGTATTCCAAGAATCACTGGACATTAATATTGTTTATGATGGTTGGACTTAAATGACGAAATGATACGGTTTCGTATGCAATGGTTCACTCGGATCATGTTTCGCCAATTACATTTACGTCTTACTTAATTGCATTTCTATAACGTGGTGAAATTCTAGGATAGAATTGAAAATTACGAAAGAATCTTCGTCGACTACGACTTCAAATCCCATGATCTGGCATACTTGCAGATCAAGCGAAGTGTTTCCTCATCAATAAATCAATGACTTTGAAAAAACGAGGAATAAATCCCAATTCTTTCTAATTTCATTGTTTTTTAGTTGATTCCAAAAAAGCCAGTAATTTTTTATTTGTAATATATTTTTTATTAATAAAATCGAAGTAAATATGAAGCGGGATTAAATTCTTAAAATACTTCGATTGTATTTTTAAATTAACACTAGAAGTAATGTAGTTTTAACCCTCGGTTTCATGATTTCGGTAATCTTTAGCCAAATAAAGTTTTAATAAGACTAAAAATTGGCTAGTCTTAGAAAAATGTGAAAGATACTTTTCATTCAACGTACAATTTCACTTATATAATAATGTATAGACATTGCTGTCTAATCAACACCTCACTATGAAGAATCTATGTCTTGCTACGAAGGATCATATCGTCACGAACGTCAGACTAGATATTATATAGATTAATATTTTGCTACGAAGGTTCTACGTTCAGCCATAAAGGCTCTATATATCGCTACGAGGGTGCTATGTGTTGCTACGTTCTGCTACGAAGGATCTAATCTCGCTACGAAAGTGCTACGTTCTGCTAAGGAGGCTCAAAGTCTCGCTACGAAAGTGTTACGTTCTGCTACGAAGGGTCATCATCTCGCTATGAAGGTGCTACGTTCTGCTAAGGAGGATCAGTCTCGCTACGAAAGTGTTACGTTCTGCTACGAAGGGTCAACATATCGCTACGAAGGTGCTACGTTCTGCTAAGGAGGATCAGTCTCGCTACGAAAAGTTTACGTTCTGCTACGGGGTTCTATGTTTCGCTACGAAGGTGTTACAGGTGTTACGTTCTGCGACGAAGGGTCAACATATCGCTACTAAAGTACTACGTTCTGCTACAGGGTTCTAAGTCACGCTACGAAGGTGTTATGTTCTGCGACAAAGAGTTTAAATCTCGCTACGAAGGTGCTACGTACTGCTACGGGGTTCTAGGTCTCGCTACGAAGGTGTTACGTTCTGCGACGAAGAGTCAAAATCTCGCTACGAAGGTGCTACGTTCCGGTACGAAGGATCTTATGCTCGCTACGAAAGGTGTTACGTTCTGCTACGAAGGATCAAAGTCTCGCTAAAAAGGTGCTACGTTCTGCTACGAAGGATCAAAGCCCCGCTGCGAAGGTGTTACGTTCTGCTACAAAGGGTCAACATATCGCTACGAAGGAGCTACGTTCTGCTACGAAGGATATTAGTCTCGCTACGAAAGTGCTACGAAGGATCAAAGTCACGCTACAAAGGTGCTACGATCTGCTACGAAGGATATTAGTCTCGCTACGAAAGTGCTACGTTCTGCTACGAAGGAACAAAGTCTCGCTACAAAGGTGTTACGTTCTGCTACAAAGGATCTAGTCTTACTACGAATATGCTAAGTCAGAACTTAGCATATTCGTAGTAAGACTAGATCCTTTGTAGCAGGATCGTAGCAGATACGAAGGGGTCAACAACTCGCTACGAAGGTGCTACGTTCTGCTAAGGAGGATCAAAGTCTCGCTACGAAAGTGTTACGTTCTAGTACGGGGTTCTAAGTTTCGCTACGAAGGTGTTACGTTCTGCGACGAAGGGTCAACATATCGCTACGAAGGTGTTACGTTCTGCTACGAAGGATCAAAGTTTCGCTAAAAAGGTGCTACAAAGGATCAAAATCTTGCGTTTAAACGAAAGTGTTACGTTATGCTACTAAGGATCAACGTGTCGCTACGAATGTGCTACGTTATACCACGAAGAATCAACGTCTCGCGTGGCTCGATACGAAGGTGCCTACTGCTGCAAAGGATCAATGTCTCGCGAGACTCGCTACGACGTTATGCTACGCAGGATCACATCGTGCTACGAAACTGCTACGACCTGCTATAAAGGAAAGGTTTACACTATCCTACGAAGGGAATAATGCTGTTGGCGTGATGCGATGCATACTAAAAGTAGTATTTCCGAGTCTGAGTGTAAAAAAAATCTAGCGTAGGGCAACGTTTTATAGATAAATACAAAATTAGGGTTAAGTCCGAAAATTGAATTATTAGGAAACAACGAACGGTTTATTCCTGCACATTAATACCTCGTAGTTAACACTATGAATGAGGATCTTTTATACCAAAGGCATGCAAACAGGCAGAGGCCTCTCGCGCCCGGCATTAATTGAGGCCACGCTGCGGGGCGAGATGGAGTGGGAAGCAGTAGCTACCTTCTGCGAAGCAGTCATGCTCGCGAAGGAGAAGGCGGGCCACGTGAGGGAGAGGATTTCGTCTTTCCTACACCCTAGCCGCAGTGGTAGACGCCCACAGCGACAGAAGTCCGGCCACCGTAGGCGCGGGCATGTGGGCGGTGAGTAATGGGCGACTCGCTGTCTGACCATGGACCACACACGGGTCGACGGCGTGTTGCGCACGCGCGTGTCAAAGAGTGCCAGCATAATTGACGGGGCCTCTTCTCATCTTTAGAGGGCCAAAGTCTGCCGAGATCGTGGGACTTACCTTATATCTGTGACCCTGGAACGTAAAGAGCTATTGAAGGACACTGTGGATTTTAGTCGGTACGAGTCTGACAGTTCCTCCCGCTCTGCCCTGGGTGCGAGGACTTATTTGATAAATTAACAAGGATGACCAAAAAAAAGGGCATGCAAACAGTGTTGATTCCTTTCCTTTAATACTACACTTTGGGAGGTGGTCCTCCTAGTCCTTCTGTCTATGCCTCGGAAAGAGCATACCCTTTTCCGAGGCATGAAGGAAACTCGCTATGACAGATAGTGATCCATCGAGTGCAAACTCGGCAAGCGCGGCAACCTTGAAGATCGACTGGTGATGCTATTATTATTAAGCCCCGTCCATCCATGACCATACCTTCTAAACTATACTACCTGAACGTTCAATTAATCTAGCATAGCATTAGTCTAGCAGGAAATCTATGTATTTAGACGCACAACGCACTTGAAGTATTATGACGTAAATGGTATAAGATAATGAAAACACCACTAGTGTACGAACGAATAATTAATGGCCTCTGGTTGGAGGCAAAATAAAAAATGTAGGATACATAATTATATATTTATGACCGTGCTGTAAACCCCAATTGATATAGGATTCTATATCTAATAGATGATTTATTAAAACATCCATTAATGTAATGAGTTACTAAAATATTATGATCTATATTTTCATTTGCCGTTAACATAAAATCTATTATGCCCTATATCGTATTTTTCAAAACACGAGGCCTGGCAATATTTACTGCCGCAATATTCATATTAATTTTCCACTTCTTAAGAAGATAAACTGTTGAGGTGACAACTTGGCTTACTCTTCATAGGTTTATGAACTCATTTTTATTTTAGACGACCTTATTTTCCTGTCTTTCAGCTCAAGTAGTTTCGATTAGCATGAGTCTGACATTTTGAGAAAATTTCGTTCAACACAAATATCTACTCAAAGGACTATAATAGATGGAACCGGTTAAAATATAAGTTCAATGTGTATGATAAACTGAATTTTGAAGTCACATTGGAATTATACAATGCAAAAAAATCGAGCTATAAAAACGAGTTTTAAAAAATGCATAAAATATTTAGAGAACCCATTTTTTTACAGTAAAGATGAAAGAAAGAAAAACCAGCACTAAACAAGTTATTTGTTTTCGTTTTTTTATCCCAAATACTTTTATAGTGTTTTCGTATTGAACTAGCACAACGACTTTATCGGTAGCCGGTGCATCGTGCCGATTTAAACGAAAATCCATTTTCCAAAACTGAGTCATGACTTTCACACACACTTTGGGTTTTATGTATCCGAAAAAGCTATACCGCAGTCAAAAAAATATTGTGCGAGTACCACATTATTAAACAATTCCAGCTGGGAATAGTTCTCGTAAGTAGGTAGACAATGCTTGCTTATCTATTAATACGACTAGGTATGTCGCAAGAAGATGTATTTTTGGATACTCTAATAATAGAACGAAAATCATGACAAGCATGCCGCTTTTAAACTAAATCAGTAATTAAATATTTATGTTTAACACTGCGTTCGTATTTTAAGTTTAGTGTTTCTTTAAAACGGTACTCAGTTATAATTGTTACAATAATTATGATAAGGAAAAACCTGATTCAGTCATGTAAAAACTTCCTTCCGAGATTGTGACAAAAGTCGTACGGGTCTATTATTATCTACTTGCCATCATCAATCAATCACCTGGGCGGGCGGATCGGGCGGTCGCGGGCCGGGCGGGCGGTGGGCGGCGCGTACCTGCACGCGCTGCGCACCCCTCGCGCCGCCTGCGTCAGTCTGCGCGCGCGCTCCGATGCGCGACCCCGGTTGTCGCACGTCCGTGATTTAACGCGCTATTATGCCACTGTTTTCCGAACACATCGCGAACATGTATTACGGGTCATCATCCCCGTATACAGGATCACCTTACAGTTATAGCAGTTCAGCATTGCCTCTAGGAACGTCTTACAGTGCTTCATATCTTAATCCTGGTGGCAGTTACAGCAACCACTCGTCTATCAGTAGTTACTCTCGTGCACCATTGTCGTCAAGATGGATTAACAGTTCCGGAAGAAACTATTCTCCTTTACTTACTACAATTACTGAAAGAGGATCTTCGAGTCCTGTAAGAATACGTAGCCCAAGAAGAATACCAATTTCGTCTAGAACTTACGGTACTCCCAACTATACGCCTCGCCCTGTAAATATAAACACCGCTGATATCGATGTCTCCAGAGATAAGTACAGATCACGTCAGGTGGAAGCTCCAACACCTTATAGACGTCCAACGCCACCCACACCTGCCAAGCCTGAACCAACGCCACCAAAAGAAACTTCAAGTAATGAAAATGAAAGTGGACCTTTCATGCCCAGGATAGATGGCAAACCAGAAACCGGAATTGATTCATCACCCGGTATTCAAAGGAGTACTATAAAACGCGGTAGAACCGTTGTTAGACTTTACACTGTTAAAAGAAATTCTCCTCGAAAACCTAATGAAGAGACAGAAGCTTCCGAAGATACAGCAGATCAAAATGAACAAAATGTAAACGAAGAAGCCAAAACCGATGAGAAAGAATTTATGAAATGGAGGGAAAAGCTTTCTGACGATTTGACTTACAAGGAGAAAAGAGAAAAGAAAACAATGGGTGCAAAGCTTGTGGAAAAGTTCCATGTGAAAAATGAAAAAGATTGGGAAATGCCAAGTAAGGTACAGCAGAAAGAACCAGGAGAATCTCACAGTATACCAGCAACCCCCGCGCCAAAAATTGTTCCGATTGAAAATATTTGCTTAGACCGAAGATGTTCAATGGAACTTTTGGCAGAACAAGCTAATTTATTAGATTCATTAATTAGGAGCGAAAATCTCAGTATTCTGGATTTGAGCAAAGTTGGTGTCGCTGCGGAAACTAAAAATAATTTAGAATCTAATAAACGACGAAAACAGGATTTACAAAATCCGCTCAAGACTACTAAATCTGATCATTCATTACACGATAGTCTTAAATCGTGTAGAGATGTTAGAGATCCAAGAAACTATTCAAAAAGGCGAAGCATTAAGAAATCTGCTTCAGGAAGTAGTTTACGCAGATTAGATTCTATAACCGAATTTCCTAAAGAACAGGCAAATCTGGACTTGCCTGATATTGAAGAAAGCAGATTATCAGTGAAAAAAGAGGACGTAAAACAAAAGCCTAAATTAAAAACCAAAATTACATCATCGGTTGAAGTAACAGAATCTCCAACGAGTCCGCTAAGATTCAGAGTGGAAAATGTTACTGTAGAGGAAAAGACTCGCGTGCCAAAAAAAGAAATTACTTTCAGTAGTGAAGTAGAAATATTACCGCAGATAGCAGGAAATGTTTCTGATGTGAGTAAAGACATAAATAACATAATGAAAAGCACGAAAAAAAAGATTTCTGGTAATGAACTTGAATCGCCCGAGCCTGATGATGGTAATTTTTGGAACAAAATAGGTAAACGAGAAACAGTTTACTTACAAAAAAGAAAGCAAAACTTAGATGAGGCCAGGGAAAAACATATGCGTTCTTTATTCTGGTTTCCAGTAGAAGAAGAATGCGATAATAGTGAACAAATCACAGTTAATAATGTTAGCGAATCAAATCAAACTATAGAAAATGGTGTGACTTTAAGTGACACAAATAAACCAAAAGAAGCTGAACTCCTGAGCACTCCGAAAGTACCAATACATTCTATAGACATTGTTCAAGAAAGCCTTCAAGATAATTTACATTCCGGGATTAACACAGATATTCCTGATGAAAAAATAGATGAGCAACAAAACTCCACTAATTCAAACATCAAAACAGATTTTGAAATTAGTCATCAATCTGATATTATGGATGAAACTTTAACCAAAGCAACACCTCAGCTAACTACAGTTGTGACAAAAGAAGAAAAGAAAGATTCATACTTACTTGAAAATTGCAAAGAACAGGATGGTAATACAACATCGGTCAAATTATCATCTAATTCTAGTGAATATAAAAATATAGGAAAAAGCGCGTCTCTGGATGCTTTGGATGAAAATAAAGTGAAAAAACCTAGTCAGAAGAAGACGAAATCAGAAAAATCAAAGAAATTAATAAAAAAGGGAGTTCAGGCAGAATTAAAATCTCTTCAAACCGTTTTACCAAAATCTAGTGCAAAAGCAGTGAAACCATTAGAAAATGTTAGTATGAGCAGTCAAAATCCGGAAGAAAACATGGCATCAGCAGAAAGTGTACATGCAGCTACTACTCTTAATGCAGCTGATAAACTTCCTGAAAAAGAAGTTGAAAATCTTTTCCAAGTGCCTGAAACTAAGTCTGAGGAACCAAAAACAATAGAAATAAATGGTTTGAAAACAAAGAGCACTAACACGGTGCCATTAAAGGATTTGTCTGTAATAGGAGTAGAACAAAACGAATTGATAAAATCTAAGAAGAAAGAAGATAATGAAGAAGAAGATAAGAAGAAGGAAATACAATCAAACAAGCACATGGAAGTACAATCATTTAAACCAGTGACTTCAAGAGAAACAACATCTAAAATTGCAGAACCAACGGCCACTGAGCTAGGTGAAACAGAAGTTTCATGTTCAAGTGTAATCGTTACCACAACCGTAAAAAGCTCACCTAAGATTATAACACTTGATAGTATAGCAATTGCTCAAAATACAAGTCCATTGGCAGAAGATGACAAGACAGATAAAGTAATAAATAGCCCAATTGTTTTAATTGAAAATAAGGAACCATTAACAGTCAAGCCACCTTGCACATGTACATGTCACCTAGACGAGCCACACAAATGTACGTCGAGTATTGCTGTGCAAAAACCTGTTGAGACGAAGGTTCGTAAATCAAATAAAAACATAAAAACACCCGTAAAGAGTTCTCTAGAAAGTAAGTCAAAAGCAAGCCCGCCAGCTAAAAATGTACCTAAGAGTGATAAGACTGATGACACAGCATTGAATGCAACTGGTATACCGCCAATAAATAACGAAACGTCGATCTCATCAAGTAATGAGAAAATTCCTGTACCGGCTAACATAACAACTAATGTTCCTGCTACTACAGTATTGTTACAGTCAGAAGACATTCCAAATAAAGAAATTGAAGCAAAAGTACAAATTGTGCAAAAGACAGGAGAGGAAAATAAGGCTGAAAATATTATTAAAAAAGACGAACAACCAGAAACATCTACTCAAGCTGTGATCGCTGCACCAATCATAACTAAAAAACCAGTGAAGGAAGAAAAAGCAGTCAGACCTTTAATAGCAACTCCACGTCCTTTGCAAAAGAAAGCTCCTCAAGTAATACATTCAGACTCATCGGAATCTTCTTCCGAAGAAGAATCTTCAGACGAGGATGAAGAAGATGAATCAGAGGAAAGTGAAGCTTCTGCGGAATTTTACGAGTGTGACAATAACCCAGACGGAAGGACTTCCACTGGCTCCAATGATTCCGGCTTCGATTCTTCAGCACCTGCGTCGCCTGCAACGTTTTCACAAATTAAGAAAGGTAAAGAAATAGACACTTAACCAATACGGAGACGTACACAGTTATACTAACGAAACTCATTTGTATATTGTATTCACAAATTAATTTTCCACTAAACCGATAGGAAACTTTGCATGTCTGCTTTTGCACGGCTTTTAGCAAATGTTAGGTGTAGCATGTCTGTACATTTGTACAAAAACCTTAAAAGCCTAGAGCCACGCGACAATCCGTAATCTGTTCTAGACTGCGATGTAAACTGCCATCGAAAGTGTGAAAAATTGACAGCGAATTTGTGCGGCGTGAACCAGCGTCTGTTGGTGGAAGCCTTGGCATCGAGAACTGCATCTAGAAAAGGTGGGTAGACACTCGCAGTACGAACATGGTACGTCTAGGTGATCAGCGGTTTTTATGTTATCAGCGAAACGAAACATACCAATGCGAGCGTCATTACGACGTCAGTCGTTCAGCCCAAAATAAAGCAATTTTATTGGCTGGCTATCTAACGTCTGTTACTGTTTCTGTTATTATTAGATAGGTATTTATTGACATGATTACGATTGAGAAAAATCTTAACAAAAATCATAAAAGCTAAACAGGCTGACAATTTAAACAATACACAATCTAAAAAGAATTCAACATTGGTAAATAACCCGAGCGACACAATTTTCTTTCCACTATTTACGACTTGAAAGTCAAGTCAATCTTTTCCTTCAATAAAGACCATTTCTAGTGAATGTATTTATAAAATTGAAAACGTATTGTGCGTATTTGTTTATGTTCAGAAGTACATTGTGGTGTGGGTGGTATGTGACTGTCTGGACACAAGCCAATCATTTGCTCACCTGTACAAAATTAATAGGACCAATTGCAGCCATAATTAACATAAAGAGGGAGTTGACACTAAGTAAATACGAAATTTCTTTGGCCTTACTTTGTGTTACATCTTTAATTTTAACAAAGTTGCAATTTCCTTGGTTTGGAACAGGGGAGTGTCACTGGTATCGATTGACAAGATCGACTGTCAATCATATGATAATGGTCACAAATCAAGCATCAAGAAGCCCAGGTTCTTAGTGTATTTTTGACTCTAAGACATTTCACTTGAATGTATAGGAAGTATTAATGAAGGACACTATAATTTGATCAGTCATCGACGTAGCGGAGCATGATGATGGATGCCAGCGCATGTCTCTGCTCTCGTGACTAACGGATCGATAGTTTCTTCGATCATCGATTAATTGGCTAACCACTCCTCAAACGTCACTACTAGTTTTTTTATTTATAAGTTGACAGCTTGTGGGCTTGTCAAGATTTTTTTGATAAACAGAGTGTCGTAAAAGCAAAGTATACAATTTATAAACTTTTCCGACGCGTTTTCTCAATCGTTGGAATTATTTTAGGATATATTATTAGTTATTAGTGTATTGTTGGTACCAGCAGTGGTTTTGTTTAGGTATATATTTTGCATGATAATAAAAAGAAGAGAAATAATAATTTTATAATTTTCGCGAATAAAATGTTTGTATCTGTAACTCAACTTGTGCCGTATCTATTTTCTTCTCTTCATCACATAAAGTAATAATAATATTAATGCATAATTTACAAAATCATATTTGTTTCATTCTATGAGACGCTACAGTCCACAATTTGTTCATCAATATTTACATTTTTATATGTTAAATATGTAAAGTGTTTGAATTCATATTTATATTCAGATTAAAATACCTATCCACAAAAAATAAGATCATCAACAAATAGGTCACAAATATTTTTGGTCCAAGATGACATTTCCTCTTAGTATCCCGGATGAAATAAACTAAAGTCTCCACATTTTTATGACTTTTTGAGTGATTTATTTTCTTAGAATTCCAATATGGGGTTCTGTTGTGTCTAATCCAGAGCAATTTGATTGTTATTCCTCCGCACAGGTGGCGAGGCTTCCGGGACCTCGTCGAGCTCTGCGCCCGCGCAGGCCAATAACACCGACATCTTAGAACAGGAGCTTGGTGAGACATGTTGTACTATAATAACGAGTATTTATTGACTGTTTGTGTATGTTATTTGTAAATACGCTTCTTTTAGATAAGGATAAATGATTTTCATTGACTGTTGTTCTTATAGTTAATGTAGTATCCACTAAATTTTGCTTGCAGCTACTAACACAGTTTCCACAGTTATCATTATTTTCATTACAACTTACATGCTACATATTTATTATTATTCCAAATTTTTATCTCCAGAAACTTCTAAAGAAAGAACACAGGATTTCTTGGTTCACCATTAGAAAAATTAATTACATATGAATGTGTGTAAATGTTTAGGTATTGTGTAATCAAAGAATCATCAAAGGTGTGGGTCGGAACCATTTCTGCTCAAGTAATAAACACTCAATTCCATAAATTATGTTTGTTTGATAATAAACTCGTACGCTGTCATGGTTGGCAAAAAAGCTGTAGGTATTATTGTATTCTGATCACAGTTATAAATATCTGAACCAGTAGGACTTTCGCTGAAAACAGATTGCAGGCCCACGGCCCACTTCGAGATAGGTTCCGCATACCGACCGCGCGAGTGTCGACTTTTCACTGTATAATAAATTATATGATACACGCTATATTGTATCACTTCCAGATTTGAATAATTAATGAGACACTGCTGGATCCGTGCAGCAGCTTTATTGAAACATCAGCTGTTCACAAAGACTAATGTTTATTACTATTTAAAACTCAAATATTTATAAAGTTTCAGCGGGCAAATTTTAAACTTTGTATTTCGAAACGATTAGAAAAGAGAAAAAGCAGCTGCAGTGAAATCATTGTTTATTGATTTCACTGCAGCTGCTTTTTCTCGGAGAAAAACACTATGTAAAATATACAAAATTTTCCTTGAAACTAAGTGACTAAACAGGAAAATTAGAAACTCTCAGAACTTGGAGATGTACGAATGATTTATTTCCAATCAAGCGAGACTTGCCAAGTGTTGGCACCACATAAGGAACATTAATTTTAAAAATTAATCACTTGAACTCCGAAAATAAAACAAAGACTGAACTGTTTTTAGAAACCTTAATTACCAATACGCAATTATGCAATTAATTTGATACTTTTGTCCTTTACCACTTGGATACCTTCCATCTTCTAGTGCAGGGTTTTTCAACCTTTTTCATGACACGACCCCTTTAGTATGAAGAAATATTTCGCGACCCTACCCGTTGGATTTTTTTTTACATTTATTTTATTTTGTGACAAATAAATATTCAATCCAAAACAGTTACTCATTTTCATCGCGCATTCGGTTAAGTTTATTTTTTATTTTTTTTACGTGGTAAAATCATCATATTAGCCCTCCCTCCACGGGCAGGGGGGCGGCGACTGTCAGATTCGTACCACAGCTCGTACTGACTAAAATCCACGGTGTCCTATAATAGCCCTTTATGTTCCGGGGTCACGGTAATTAAATGAGCCCCGCGACCCCAGCAGGCTTTGGCCCTCTAGATTGGGGCCCCGTTATCATGCTGATGCTTTTTGAGGTGCGCGTGGAAAACAACGCGCCGTCGACACGGGCATGGTCCATGGTCGGGCAGCGAATTGCCCTTTACTCGCCGCCCGCGCAGAAAATCTCCGGCCAACGTAGGCGCGGGCACGCGCGCCTACGGTGGCCGGAGATCGTCTGCCGAGTTCTGACGCCATGGGCGTCTACCACTGCGGCTGGGGTGGAGGGAGGATGCTATCCTCTCCTTCACTCGGCCCGCCTCCTCCTTCGCAAGCATGACTGCTTCGCAGAAGGAGGCGACCGCTTCCTACTCCGTCTCGCCCCACAGCATGGCCTCGACCAATTACGGGCGCGAGAGGTCTCCGCCTATCGCCGTCCTTAGGACACAGCGGTCCTCTGCCCAAGCGGGGCAGTCCTGCACAGTATGCTCCACCGTGTCCTCTGGGCGATCCTCGCAGTGGTGACACCCAGGCGTTTCCTCCTTTCTCATCAGACACAGGTCCCTTCAGAAACTTTCGTGTCGGCTGAGGACCTGCGTCATGCGGTAGGTAAGGACGCCGTGACGCCACTCCTCAAAGAGGGGTCTTACCGCCACGATTGCGGCGTGCCCGATTCACGTACATTTAGTATAGTTTGATACAAGATGCGCGTTGTGATGCTCGATTGTTCTCCCTCACCAACGAAATGCTCGAATTTGTAACGTTACATTACAAGTGAATGCTCGCGGTGAGGGAGCGGCTTAAAATATATTTTAAACTCAATTGTTTTTATTAATGCAGTAGCTTTTCCATCCTTTTACAACTCCCCTATAGAAGCTTCGCGACCCCCCTGAAGAGGCTTCGCGACCCCCCAGGGGGTCGCGACCCACAGGTTGAAAAACCCTGTTCTAGTGTATACGTATTTAATCCATAACCATTTCATGATAATACCACGTAAAAAAAAAAGACCAAATACGCGCGAGTCAAACCCGCGAACGAAGGATTCCATTATCAATAACTCAATAAAAAAATGTGATCAACATCATGGACTTCTCTATTATTCTCTAATAATTTATTGACAATGGACTATTATCAGTATTTTTTACGAATTGTTGACTCAGTAGTTTAGGAGATAAGGGGAGGTGGAAGGTGGAGGTGGTAATTTTGCGTCTATTTTCTTGTATAACTCTGAAACTATTTTAAAATCACATTACTTATACCATTGCCTTTGGGCCACAGGAATTGATTATATTTTAACAAACAACTTAATCGGTCAAGTACGTTTGAAGTAAATTAACTGTTCAGCGAACGGACGTACACACGAGTGATCTTATAAGGTTTCCGTCTTAAAAAAATTACAAAACAAACAGACCATTTGAAATCCACCAACCTTACAACAATTAGACAGCTAGATGAAAGAATTTTTGTAAACAGGATAGAAATATTCAAGAAAAATATCGAAGCATTCTAAATAAATATCACTTGAAGACATAACATATACATAGACCAAAGGCATAGTGCATGCCAAATAAAATAATTGCATCCATTATTTATACGATTGCTTCGACTTACAAATTAAAGGGGATAAGATAGAAATAGAACGTAAACAGAAATAGCCTCTCGAATCTCTACTAAAGTACGATTATTAATTGTAGTCAGTAAAATGACAAGTACAATTGTCACTGATACTATGAAATTTAGTACATTTCTATAGTGAACAAATGTCATTTTACTGTCATTTTACTGACTACAATTAATAATCGTACTTTATATAACGCATGTTATACCTATACATAAACAGCCTTCTGCTTAAAACTACGTATATACCTAACGGGTTTAGATACGGTTTTTTTAAAAAGAAACAGAGATTTTCTTTTTAAAAAAACCGTATCTAAATCCGTTAGGTATATACGTAGTTTTAAAGATATAAAAGCATACAACATGGGGAAAGCAAGCGGAAAGCGACTTTGTTTTATGTAGTGATGGGAATAGCACGTAATTTATGATTCTATCACAAGGATAATATTACATTTTGGTGTTTTGATATATATGTATATATATAATATACCTATTAGATTTTGGTGTTTCATTTATTAAACGGTAATAAGTATAAGACCCGGTTTCGCTCGGGTTTGTAATGAAGATTTTTTTATACGATGCAATTTTCTGTCATAAGGTAATTTATTTTTATTTAAACCTACATAGTCATAGATGAGATGGATAGATTTATTTGATTAGCAAGAAAGTGAGTCTGCGAAACAAAAGATGGCACAAGAACAGCTAATCAAATGATCACGCGGTTGTCGTTGCTAACTTTTTTAGCATAAATTTCATTTAAAATAGCCGAAAGAAATTGGCACACATTACCGCGAATCAACGATGGGTGGGTCAATGAAGCGACAAATTCTCTGAAACTCTGCATGCATTGGAATAAAGTTAAGAAATAACGTTTTATGTTTATTTGAGTGCATTCATCAGAATTTGGTTAGTATTAATGTTTGCACTTATTTATTTTAACTTAAGGTACTGAAACGGATTACCAAAGTTTGTATTTTTTTGGAAGCATAGTCAGAGGAACAAAAAAGTTCGTAAATTAACTCGCTCAGGACCCGTTTCTCAAAAGAAAGTACATTCAAATCGCGCGATTAAAAAGAGTTTTTTGTCCTACAGTGGGAATATAGGCTTATTATGCTATGTGTATGACCTATTTTTATTGTTTCTGTTGAAAAGGCAAACCTTAATTTGGAAAGCTCGACTTTTACCTACCGAGATCCCGTGATTACCACCGAATTAACCGAGGCGACCTTGATATTGCTCTGTCTGAGCAAATATTTTTAGCGACGCTCACGATCCCAACCGAGGTGAAAGAGAATTAATATATCGCACATGCTGTACCATTATGTCATACTACTATAACGCAGCGTAAACATCCATGAACTTGAATCATGTTGTAAACCAACGACCCGACGTTTACTAAAAAATGTATCAACAAACATGCGTTCAATGATGTTTCGACAGGATTATTAGAAAGTTGAGTAAGACGTAGGAATACAGTTAGATAGGAGCTTTCAGCTAAGATACTCGTATAAAACTTTAATGTAAGTTCTTCAAGACCCAATTAAAAACAATTCACTTTCGTCAATAACAGAAAATAAATTCTTTTTTTTTTAAATCTCTTTCAAAAGATTTTTTTTTAATTCTTAACCGACAATTGTTAAAATAAAATGATGGACAAACTTTATATTAAAAAGCTAAAATATTAAGCTTTAACAAGCAAGAATTTCGAGAGCATTTTTAATGTTCTAGTCAAGCGGATTGTATTTCATTAATTTAACGATAGTATAAACAAGGTTTTATTCCATATTTTTAAAGACATGGCGGGATAAGCCAATTAGTAAATTAACCGTTTCGCTGGACGCGCTTAGAAGTGTCACGCGATAAGGATCAGTTCGTACCTAATGGTAAAGGATGTTTACAAATGGGTATCAGCCAGTCGCCACAGATGTAGTAAATCCCACAACTTATGCCGATAATGTAAAACACTAGAAACTGAGTGAGTATTTAAAGTAAAACGACCTGCAGACCCTGACGTGAGTCAGGTTTATAATGGCAACAAAAGAGATAACTAGTGAGCCCATTTTAGCGGGACTCTATGTAATAAACGCAGAAACCGTGCAGAATACAGAATTTGAAGTTTACAGTGAACATCACTCGTCCAGTCAAGACGAGGCTAGTGGTTAAAGATAATGTCTAGTTTTTAATAGAAGCCCCAAATGTTATCGCTTAGTTACAACCAGGTATAACTATGATTAGTATCAGTAAGGTAGGTATGACATTTAGAGCCATTTTAAAGTACATCCACATCATAGACCATGAACGACCCACACCAAATTCAAATAATAAATGAAAAGATCGCAACGAATTACTTTTCTATGTTATTATTACAATATTTTGTGATGTCATCATTACTCGGATTTTTTTAGGTATGTACTAAGTATGTAATAGTAGGGTGATATTTTTAACTTTGACATTTTCAGACATTCCAATTTACTATTGTATCTCAAGCAGACTGTCCTCTTTTAACATCGAGTACGCTCAGTTTCGTAACTGTGCCAAATAGTCGGAGCTCTTTCTAATGCTTTTGTTCAATTTTATGAAGAACTAAATGTATATTTAGAGTTACGAGTACTTTCTTCTACCGTATGTGGTTTAAAAAGGATTTTGGACATCTTTTTATCTTTCTCAGAGCAATCCACTGCCTACGATATCTTCAGGAAGACTGGTCGGTTCACTCCTCCCGCGAGGTCTATCCCACGCTTCAGAAAGTACACCGTCGAAGACTTCCAGTTCATCAAGGTGCTCGGCAAAGGAAGCTTTGGAAAAGTAAGTTCATTAACTCCGTTGTTTTCGTAAATCGTTCAACAATCAATCTTTCAAGAGCTTCCGCGTCATGCAGTATAATAATAAGTCTGTGTTGTCTGTTCGCAATTACTTATCATTGTTTTCTCCCGTTGACCTGAATCTGGCTCAGAGGAGACAAGTGCCAGTTTTCTGACGTGAAGCTCGGGTTCGGGGTTTAAAAATGGATCAATATATCACAACAATCAAAGAGATCATCTTAAATGTCATTCTACTTTCTGATAGTTTCAAAGCTCTTCAATCGTATCTTTGATTTAGTAAGATATGTAATTTGGTTGTTTCTTCTTCATGATAAGTAGATTTTTCGGATCTAAAAACTTTACTTTTACTGGTGTCTACACCTAGCAGATTTAAAACATTATTCTTCGAAATTGCTACCAAGAAAAAGTAATTTAATTCTCTAAAAATCCAAGGTGTATACGTATTCTCCGTCCCAAAATAAACGTAAACTGAAGCAAGGGATTTTGCCAAGAGAAAAAACAGCTCTAGCACACATAGATAAGCCGTTGTGTACATGTAATGATTTGCAGCAGACAACACTGAACACTGTGTATTTAGTTGCTGAAAGACGCAGCTAATAATACAAAGATATGACAAACTCGACACATTCCAACAGAAATAATACGCCCATTCATTTACAAATGTGTTAAAAGTCTGAAGTAATTTGTTCAATTTAATGTTTAGTCCCTGAGATGACTGTTCTAATAGTTTTTCTTACTCAATCCCCGGATTGCAAAAACGAATAATATTTAATACTAGCTTCTGCCCGCGGTTTCACCCGCGTCATGTTAGGCGTTTGGTCTTATGGTCCCGTTCCCATCAGTTCCCTTGAAGAGCGCGTGGAACACGACGCGCTGTGAGTCGGACCTTGCCCTTGATCGGACGGCGAGCTACCCGTTACTCCCCGTCCGCAAGCAGCAGGTATATGCACCGCGGTTTCTGACGCCGTGGGCATCTTTAATGGTGGCTGGGGCGAGAGGTAGAGGATGTCTTTTCCCTCACGCATTCCGACTGCTAACCATTCCCCTTACTTGCCACCGAATCTTGAGGTACATCCCGAAACAACCATGCCCGGGAGGACTGCGTTAGGTTGAAGGTGAGGATACAGCCCGTAGCGTCTTTCCAACCGCTCCTCAAAGAGGGATATTATCGACGCAATTGTGACATACCCAGCCCGTCATTATTTTGACGCGGTATTATTTTGAAACTGTGATATCTCCTAAGATATTCATTGAAATCAAATGATGTAAAGGGCAATTTTGTTCACAATTAAATGCTTGTGATGATTAACGTATTAATTTCGATAAGGATTAATATCATGTTAATGAAAACACCTTCGCAAATAATGCATTACTTTAAAACTTTTTTGATTTCCATAAAAAAGGTTATAGTGACTTAACCTTAAGAGATAGATATGTTACGGTAAGAGTGAATAATTGAAGATTATTAATAATTATCTATTATTGTTAATAATTACCAAAACTCGAGGTTAAAGTGATTAATTAATCACATTTGTCGGTTGTTATTAATAATTTGACCCTAGTAGTGATAAATGTAATAAATAAACTTCCTTCACAGGAGCAAGTTGACGGAGCCCCGCTCCGCGGGGCTCCTACTTCTGCGTGGTTAAAAAAAAATAACCACGAAGAGGATGGCGGGGTCTTTCAGACCCCGCCATCCTCTTCTAACCTAAATTGTCCGAGTCGGGGTGCCAGCAAGTCCCGAGGTTAGGCCTAGTTCTAACCGGCTAAACCTAGGTGTAACCGACCACAATCGGTTAAACCTACGTGTATCATACTTATCTTCAGTTAGCACTAGGTTTAGCCGTTTAGTTTATTAATTTTATCACTTTTACCAATATGTGTCGTGAATTATTAATAATTACTACTAAAAGTAATAAATTTCGATCGTTTATTCACATTTACCAAAACATGTGATTATTATTAATAATTTTGTAAAATTATTAATAATTTTCAATTAATCACATTTACCGTAACAGATATATGCTCTCGCGGACTTTATTTTAGAACTTTTTATGAGGAATAATTCCGTAATACATAATTTTTGCGTAACTCTAACCGTTTACGCAGCGCACGCAACGGAAGCTCTAAAAAAGGAATACAAATTCCCGATTTTGAAACATTTATCATTACTGCTCCGCTCCTATTGGTGATAGCGTGATGTAATATAGCCTATAGCCTTCCTCGATAAATGGGCTATCTAATACAAAAATAATTTTTCAATTCCAACCAGTAGTTTCTGAGATTAGCGCGTTCAAACAAACAAACAAACAAACAAACTCTTCAGCTTTATAATATTAGTATAGATTTTGTAATGTGAAAAGTTTCGTTTCAATCCAGATATAGATTTCTTGTATCATCATTCTTATATAACTTTGGCACGTTTTTTTATCAAAGTCAGATTATTTATTGCTCTTTTCCGATTTCTATCAACTCTATTAATTTTAAATCGTCTGTATAATCGTCTTTTTACTTGAGATTTATAGTGTTTGGAAGCAAGCTTCCAAAACGTCTGTGTATTTCTCAAACTTAGTACCTATCTAATCTGTTAATTTTCATAGATATTTCGTAATTTCTATTGTAATAATATATTTTTGCGAAATGACAAAATATTCGTGGACAACTGGCTTTCCTCATATGCCCAGTGTTTTGTCGCATTTACGAGTAGTAGTATAAGTACCTCGGCTGGCAACTAAGTTCGATAAACATTAGCTCAAGCTACTCAGGCGCTGCTGAAATGTTTTAAGAAGTTATATTATTCTTATCTATTACAGTCTTCACAGTACGTAGGTGTTTTTACTACTACTGCGAACACAGCAACTCAACAAATATTCTAGTGTCACAACAGCTTAGTTATTGCACTCTTAAACTGTGTCAAAGTGTTAGGAAATCATGTGAAAATAGAATTAACTACCTGTGAATTCGAGAATAGATGGAACTAGGTCACCAAAGAGTACTTCATGTTCATGTAGACTCATGACAGAAAACCTCATAACATGTTGAATAACTGAAGAAGAGCTTTGTATGTAGGCACTACTGAATTACGAACTACGTAGTAGTTATGTAAAGAAGAAGGGAAAATACAACGTGGGTAACGTTTCTATTATGTCTCAACGAGCTATTACATGCATGATCATGGTCGGTGACATGATGACGTCAGTAGACGCGTCCGATTCCTAACAGGTAGACACGGTAGATACGTCACAGAAAGCGGAACCATCTTAAATATTAGACTGTCTAGTTGATTTAGACAAGTGACGATATAATGCTATTTATTTCTCGCATTCTAGACGCAGCGGCGGGCAGCCAGTTAATAGTGACGCATTAAACATCAAAGAGTTAGGAAATGTCAAATAAAATTTTTATTTTGCATGCAGAGGGCGATGAACTCGTCAAGTTGTGACCCACTTGCGTCCGTTTAAAAAAATATAAAATGCAACATCGAATGGCTTGGATATGTAATGAGCCGCAGTTAATTGCTAATGAATAACTGTTAATTGCTCATGAAATAATGAGAAATTGCGAAATGACTCATTAAACCTAAAAGTCTTCGAGAAAGCTAAGTAAAAAGCTCTTGCTTCTCCCAAGCAGGAACTTTTTATACATTTAATTTTATCGAAAGAGGATATCTGACCTATCAAGGCTTACATCTTATTTTAAACCCGTGTTCGCATAATAAATAAAGAGGACATAAAATCAAAGTTCCCATATACCTGTCAGTAGCCAGTGATAAAGTTTACTCGTTCGTCGCCACTCGCCCTTTCCTTTCAACTGAGGATAAAATTATCTGCAGATATTGTGTAACGAATGGCTGAGCTTTCAGCTCGAAATATTTCGGAACCCTATTTCAATGGATAGTGCATTTAAAGGCGTAATAAAATTATTTATGGATTAGATCAATAATTGTATGGAGTTAGAGAAATCAGGGCTTTTGAAATTTTGGTGACAAAAATGAATTTACCTGTTTCTTTGCAATAGGTTATTAGCTATAATGGCTATAGAAATTAGGACAGATGAGCAGTCTCACGGTACTGGTCTCACCGCCCTATTTATCCGAATTTCTATGAAAGAAAATATCCAAATATTGTGACAGGAAAATTAATACAACAAGACAACCCGTTGGAATTAGGATGACATTTTGTTTATCCGGCATGACATCAAGAATGATTTGGCAGTAGTAATAGATACCCATTTGGGTAGAAAATTTTTGAGATAGCAATGACAATAAAATGTTTGAGATAAGTAGCAACGACAACAAAATGTTTGTTAAATTCGTGGCAACCACTAAGAAACGAGTTTGTGGGCACAAAAAGATGTTTATATGCTAATTTTAAGACAATATTTGTTGTCTGCGACATATCTGATGATGATGCATTTATCATTTCGGTGTAAATGCAGTGGTGACCGTAACCTCAGCGATGATGCGTGATGGCAGCTTGCCACCTGCATCTTAGCGGTTCGCCGCAGTTTACCTGCCGTACTATCACACTGAAACATTAGATTTATTCGCTCTATTTCGGGTGCCTACATCACTGGCCACCTTTCCAACGTCAGCGAGCACGTGTCATCGTCCTCCGCTCGACGTTCTTACGCTTATTAACTATTGTCTATCGTGGCTTAATAGTCTACCGTCTACAATTATTATCTAGCTATATAATGATATGTGTTATAGAGTTATAGCCAAAACAACATGAATCTTTCAACGCATGTAGAGGCGCGCTCTTTGTCTACAGCGTATGTATTTTTATTCTCTAAACGGATGCGTCACGTAATGTGTTTTCATCGATTTCTTTAGCTCTGGTGTCATTACAGGCCAGTAACTATTCTCTATAGGTACAGAATTAAATTAAGGGTGAGGCATAAGATTTTCTCAAAATAAATGGTCAAATGCGTAATGTTAAAATTGATTTACGGCTATACCAAATCCACGTTTATTAGCAAGAGTGATCCGCGCGTTACGTGAGCCAGAACGCTACGTCTTCCTGGTTTCGCGGAGCTTGGCCCAATTGCCTTTGAGAATGGGCCAAGAATACGGAGAAAGCATAATATATATGAATTATAAAATTAAAACTTGTATCTTACGGGTGTCACGTACGCTTCCTGCGACATATTTCAGCACATAATTTTACTTTGTTTTTGTCCAGTCGTGATTTGCAAAAACACTAACAAAATTAGAAACATCTAATTAAATAAATATTTGATGCTAGACGCAACGCCTTGTTATATAATAACAAATAAGATAGAAGATCATCGAGTGCCTCAATCATTTGTATCTGTGTCTGACTTGCTATAGGCATGACTGCTCAAAGACAAATCTTTCACACAGATCGTTTTTGTGGCATCCGCTAACGATTTGCGTTTCTTTAAATAGAACCGGTATCAATATCTGTTTGTCTCTGTACTAACGTCTATTTATGCTTGCCTACGCACTGAACTGGAGAACTATAGGTCGATGAACACTGTCGGTATATTAGTTTAAATAATATTCCTATTTATATTTAAGTTTTTTTTGTCCGTCGTATACATACATGATAGGAGCTTATACAATACACTGTAAATTTTATGCGGAATATCGAAATATGCAGAAGTAGTTTCATGGCTGCATCATCATTTATAGAAAAATCAATCATCCTGGCCAGGAATCGAAACCCGCTGATTTTGAAACAAAAACACATGTTGTATAATTACATTAATCACACCATCCAATAGTGTCGCTAATAAGGATCAAATTCTGGGAAGTCGCGATCTCACGCTTAACGCAAATGATCTAGATAAAGTTTTTTGTAGGCAAAGACAAACAAAGATTTTTTTTTTATATTTCCAGGTGTTACTGGCGGAACTTCGCGACACAGAATACTACTACGCTGTGAAATGTTTGAAAAAAGATGTGGTTTTGGAAGACGACGATGTAGAGTGCACTTTAATCGAGAGGAAAGTTCTAGCGCTTGGCACAAACCACCCCTACCTCTGCCATTTATTCGCTACTTTCCAGACGGATGTAAGTAAACTCAATATTTATAATCATATTTCACGCCTCATCATGACATTTAAAATCACTTCAGTTCACCAATTTTTTTGCGGAATTCATTAATGGTTACGCTTTCATATTTTGATCGAATAAATAGTGGAAAATATTTCTACAAATCTTCATTTATACGCACAGTTTTTAAATAGACCACAGTGAGCAAATAGTATTCAGATTTAGGTATAATTAGCATATTACGTGGGGTTTAATAAGTTTAGGATAACATGTAATATGCTTATTATGAGATTAGTAAGCCAATAAGCCATACTCAACTTAAAGGACCTTTGGCATATAACGATGATGAAGAAAAGACCACTATGAGTCTAGGAAAACCAAGCTTTGTATGTCAGATGACAATGAGAGGCATAGCTGATTAATGCAACAAAATACCACGTAACATTTGGCGCATGTTTTGTGAGGATCGCAACGCCTTTGAAAAACACCGCCTACATTACTTTCGTATTTTTTGCAAGAACTAACATACCGCACCGTGTTTATTTTAATTAAAATGCAATGGCACACAGCCCGATGCGGCTGTAAAGACTCAGCGGTCTACCTACGTTATTTAATGCATGCTTCTATATTCATTTTAGTCTCACCTGTTTTTCGTGATGGAGTATCTGAACGGTGGCGACCTGATGTTCCACATCCAGCAAAGCGGCAGGTTCCCAGAGGCACGCGCTCGGTTCTACGCTGCGGAAATTGTATCAGGACTCAAATTCTTGCACAAGAGAGGCATTGTTTACAGGTATTATTCATGTATGAATGACAATAGTCTATAGTTTTGATTGTAGTCTCTATAAGGTTCTGCAACTGCACTATAGTCAAGAGTACCCTAGGGGTAGTACTGCCACAAAACACACGTATGCAAAGTCATCATTATCCTTCTGTCTTTGTCAAGTGTTTCTTTGAGTCAGTTCGATTTCGGTGCAACCATTTTTAGTTGTTATGCTGCAGACGGATGTGACTTCACATTTGATCGTTTGCAACACACTAATCCTCCTTGGGAGTGAAGTTTTTGGTGATTATCCTTAAGCATTTGGGTATATCACCCAGGTGCTTTATCTTAAATACTGGATCAAGCTCTCTTTATCGTCTCTTACGAAACCCACAGGATATAATGAGTGCTAGAATCGAACTTTATAATCACCCGTATTTTCTTTCCAGGGACTTAAAACTGGACAACATTCTTCTAGACTTCGAAGGTCATGTCCGCATCGCCGACTTCGGCATGTGCAAGCTACAGATTTACTTGGACAAGACCGCAGACACCTTCTGCGGAACACCGGACTATATGGCGCCTGAGGTCAGTACCTACCTCTAAAAGTCTTTTGGTTTTGTCACTCAAAAATAATCTCATCTCTGAAACAAATAAATAGTAACATTAACAGGCTCATCACATAATCAGGAATGGCGAACGTTGACCAAGTGATCATTGGCAAACTTGTTTCGCCAACACATACTGAATATAATAGGCACCCTTTATTACACTTTTGGACTTCAAGACTATCAGAAGCTTAGTAAATAGCAAACTTTAATCCCAGCGTAGAGTGAGCGCTGCTACCACGCTGTCACAAAGCTGTGTTTATAGATAATAGCACTGCTGGTCTGTGAATATTAGGCAAAGGCTTCCCCGAGTTCTACAGCGGGCGGATGGTCGAAAGTCGTATATACCATTTCATTATTTCAGCCGTTTTGGTACATAATTCAAATAAAATTATTTATTTCAAATAGCTGTCCCCCGTGATTCAGGTTCGGTTCTCCGCTGCGCAGCACCTGTCGGTCCTTGATAGATGGACTATCCAACACAAAAATAATTGTCAAATTCGAAGCAATAGTTTCAGAGATTAACGCTTTCCAACAAACTCTTCTGCTATATAATTATTGATATACGTGTCTATCTACGTATGTATAGTTGTATACTTACCTTCATAAGACGGAAGAACATCATCACTTCAGTAGCAAATCTCTCTATAATGTACAGATCTGTCTTCATAGATCTTATAATAATGAATGGTTATTGAATCATCCATACGCCTGCCAATCCCGTCGTTGACATCTTGGCACTAGCTTTAATATTTTTCTAATCGTGTCGTGGACTGGTCAAAGGTTGATACCTTTTCTTCCGATATGTTGAGTATCACATATTTTCATCATTCTCATCTCGAATATCCTTAAAACGGTTAGCCAAATTACTGGATTTCTACTTCCTGCAGAAGGAAACTAGGATAGAATATTCTTTATTATACCTACTGAAATTATATAAGAAGCTATTACGGATATCTACCAGGCAACCTCTGTACGAGCTGTGATTTAAACTGAAAGTGTGCATTCCAAAAACTCGTGACTTTCCCACGGTTTGTTTACTAAATAAGACACGTAGTAAAAAAGTGCCAGTCCCACTGTAATGCATATTTATGACATGACACATCTTGACTTCGGATGATTTGTAATTAGTAGCCAAGTGTCTGTCAACACTATGTACAACAACAACAGGTTAGTTAGCGTCTCACTCTGCCCTCTACCACGCAACTATAAGCAGAGGTCATGCGACTCAGGTAGCTCTATCAAATGACATCTTGGACTGATTATGGGTTTCCTATTTTTTTACCCTACATATTCTTTTGGGCATAATGTAGGAAAATATTTAAGTAGGTTGAATCCTATCAGGATTTGGATTGAAGTTTCATCACAGCCTTAAATATGATTACAGATTTTTGATACAAGCTGTAGACAGTGTTTGTTTGTAAACGCACATATTACACAAGAAAAACTTCAATTAGACTAGGTTAAAAAAAACTAATCTTTACATGATGTCAAGAATACCTACAGCTGTGGTCCAAAATTCTCAATGATGCATAAAAAGAGAGCTATACATTATTTATCTACTTCCAGATTATAAAAGGCCTGAAATACAACCAGACTGTGGATTGGTGGTCCTTCGGCGTGCTGCTATACGAGATGCTGATTGGTCAGAGTCCGTTCAGCGGCTGCGACGAAGACGAGCTGTTCTGGTCCATCTGCAATGAGATGCCTTCCTACCCGCGCTTCCTCTCGCATGAAGCGCTCACGATATTGACTAGGGTATGTTGGTTTACCGCCTGGATAGATTTATGAAAATCGTAGATCCATATGTTTGGGAAATTGGCGAAAAATTTTGGGGCGTTATTGTAATTGGCTGGTGAAACGTTACGAAATAATTAATGTCTCATACTAATAATCCTCCTGACCGATTTCGGTTACGACGGCCAGTATCACCGAAGATAAACTTTCTGCGCAAGAGATACTGTACTTAGTGCACAAGGTTGTGTGCAAACACAGGTGTTGGCTGTATATTCTGTAGAATCTAAAGGTATCCATTCTTAGATTTCTGGGTCGCATACGTATTCCGAATGGGTTTTCATTTCAACTATGCCGAACACGTTATTAAATTCAATTGTTCTTATTGTAGTTATTGGACAAGGACGCACGGACCAGGCTGGGCGGCACTGAGTGCATGCACGGCGACATTCGTGACCAGGACTTCTTCCACCTCATCCATTGGGACCGCCTCGAGAGGCGTGAACTGGAGACTCCCTTCAGGCCAAGAGTGGTAAGTCTGACTTCATCTCATCACATCTTCGGCTTCAATAATGTATGGTTTTCCACATTTTGGAAGTCGATCCAAAATTGTTACTCATCTGCCTAGCCTTTTTCCAACTGTATTGGGGCTGGATTTTACACAGAGTGACTGCCTATCGGACCTCCACAACCTAGTATCTGGGTAATACGATAGCCCTTGGTAAGACTGGTTGTTAGATTTTTTGAACTTCTGTCTAATAGTAACTACTGTCAAAGACCTACAAACTAAGCCGGGACCAACGGCTTTCCGAGGCACGGAGGAAATTCGTTTGGAAGACCATCTTTCATAGATGTTCTTATTCCATCCACAGATCATGATCGGCAAGCGCGACTTAAAATTGTTACTGTCAGCATTTAAATCCATTATAACTTTTTCACAGAGACATCCGATGGACACGCAATACTTCGACAAAGCGTTCACGGGCGAACGACCACGCCTCACTGCAGTGGAGCCCCATGTGCTGCGCTCCATGGACCAGGAGCCATTCAGAGGCTTCTCCTACACCAACCCTAACACGACGGACCGCTAAACTTCACTCTAGCACATAGAGAGATGGTTGAAATTCCCTTGTTACATTTAGAAGGCGCGAGCACAACAACGTTTTCGAGAACGTTCGGTGCGTGATCTTCGGTGTTACTATTGGTGATTGTAAGTCCCGCAGGACGGTAGTCTTTGGCAGTCGAGTTTTTGTAGTCGTAACGAATTAGTACTTAGTACCCAAGAAATAGAACATTCGGAATAGTAGATGCATAAAATCTACTTTTTTACAAGAATGGGTCGAGTTGAAAAGTTGCCTTATGAGTTGCATTCTAAAACGAATCGATGCCTACTTGTAGAGGGTACCTTAAATGAATCAGTTGTAATGCATATCAATTAAAACGTATGTTATTGTGTCTGGTACACGAATTGTATTGTTATATGGAATAGGTGTTAGGTAAGGTCTGTAACATACACGCTGCACTGAAGATACCTGAAAGTAGTATCACTTTCAGGAATCTTAATTTTTTTTAATTCAATTAGTGTTTATACATTCAGCCTGTGTGTTACATGACCATAAATAGTAAAGCATAATATTTTATAAATGTTCACTTTATTCTTGTTTATAATTTGAATTGTACAATCAATACACCAAGATGTTTTATAATTAAAAATATTGATTTAAAATCTATTATAAATAACCTTATACAATTATAAATCGACTAGTATCCCTATGTAAAAATAAAAATTACTTACAATATTGGAATTTTTAAACTTTATTAAATCTCTATTATTTGATATTTCCTCTCCTTCTTATATTGTTATCGTATACACACAAATAAGTAAATAATTCTGTGAAGTACTGTTACATAGGATTATTATTATTTAATGGTCATTTTAATCAAATTATTTTAATATCGTATCGCATATATTAAGAATAAATTTTACCAAAGTTATTTTGTTCGGATTGTACATTGTTTGTTGGATAATAAACTTACAAATCAAAATTGTGTTTATTTATTTGTTTTTAATTGCCTCTCTTTTTTATAATCGCTTTGAATAATTATTCATAATAAGTTGTAATGTGTTCGGGATAAGTTAACAATACTTGGACTACTTTGTCTTGCGTGACTATGAGCAGGTGGTGCGATAGCTTGTCCTCGAACACTTCCACTTTACATATAGAGGGGTTTTGTATACTACTGTCGAAATCCTGGACTTTAAAAAATCTATTCATTTGTCCATTTTCCGATGGCAGGACCGGCGGTGTGTATACCGCGACCTAAAACAATGTTTTGCTATATTTGAGCTCAAATGCTGATAATGTTAGTAACTTTTTAAATTTTAAATCCTGTAGGGTTATGAAGTTACATTAAAATAGGTTCATTTATTTCGGAAAGTACGAAATTGAAAGTTTGTAATTATGCCAATCGACGCACAAGTACTTTTTTGTGGAGACACCGAATATGCTCCATTTAGCATTTTATCAGCAAATCCGAGCGAACGTATCTTTAACGAGGGAATCCTTAACGTCTGGATCATGAAGTGTAGATATGAAACTTTCTACAAAGATTTGTATAGAGAAAGAGAAAAAGGTAAGTTAAATACCACTCATTTTCAATCGGATCGATTTTTCCAATGGTAATTATTTCGGTAAGAATATCCACGCCTATAATACGCAATAGGCGTGGATATTCTACTTCTCTCTACTCTACTTCAAAATAATAAACATCAAGTACTGACCCCTCCATCCTTGAAGCCAAGGAACAAAATGTTCCCATGTTCGGTGAGACACGTCAAGTTCTCACATTGTAACCAGGTGAAGCACGTTTTATGTTCCACGCACACCGTGACCCGTTGTTTGTTATTGTCACTTACTGAAAATGTACGTCACCGATATAATACATCAGTTTAAAAAAATCGCTGCTCCACAGCCACATTAGTAACACGTGCGTTTACAAACATAGAAACACACATATACAAACACCCAAACACGAAAACACTACTCTTAGGTCTGAAAACTGAGATTTGATATGAATTTTGAAAATTGCTTGTTTGATTAGTTAGACTCAGGCTTAGACTTGGTCCGAAATTAAAAAGAATATTCTAAGTCTTTTTATCAAGGAAGGCTTTATAAGATTAGGCAATGACCAATAACAGCCGAGCAGGGGGTATGAAACTAAGGGGAACAGCTAGAACATAATAATAAACAAGTATCTGTCTTACCTGATACCGCAACTCTATTTGGACTAAACAATTCCAATACGGTTGACTCCAGGAGGCGCGGCACAAGATTGTGCATGTTCACTTTGTGATAAGTCTTTGTGTCCACATCTTCGCACAATACAAATCCAAGCTTGGTTACTAAGCAAACGCGATCATTAAACACATTTATACCACAAACTGTGTTGAAATCATTCCCGTAGTAGCGGCCTCTTGATACAAGATCCCATTTATTCTTATCCCATGTGAGAGCGAATGTTATGTTAAACAAGTCGATGAAGAAACACACGTTGTCTTCCATTCTGCAAATAAAAAGTTAATCAGTTCGAAAAGCATAGATCGGAATAGGTAGAGCTGCTGTTTTATGTACTTGCCATAGGTTAGAATATTATTCCCGAGTCCCGGGATTCTGAGTGAAACTATGTTACTGTTGGTAAAGAATTGAATTCTAGTGTCGCGGAAAGAGACAAAAACAGGTGCGACAGAAACACCCCACTATTGTTTTCTTTTGTTTCTATAATGCAACGCGCATCTCGGCCCCGTGGAATATCCATATTAAAATCAATGTTTGCGGTCAATGAACCAAAATAGCTCCACCTATTCCGATCTATGCTTTTTATAAGTACTTATCTGTTCCGTGCGGGGTTCGAACTGGCGATACGCTGCATAGCAGTCGATTATGATATATGATAAACTTCATTTGCACCTTGGATAGATTCCATCTGAAATGCCTACATGACATTATGAACATCCATTGGTCGGATCTTGTTCGTAAAAAGGGGAAGTACCTACTACGGCGAGCTAATGTTGGTGGCATAGAGGCCAATATAATGCGGCGCCAGTTGGGATGGGCTGGCCATGTCTCCCGAATGTCTGACGGCAGAGAGGCGAAGCGCATCTTCTACTCAGAACTGCAGGATGGCAAGCGGAAACAAGGCGACCAACACCTTCGGTACAAAGATGTGCTTAAGCGCCGATATGACCTTGACTCGTCACAATGGAGGCAATGGCAGCGGACCGATCACTGAGGAGGGATACCGTGAGCACTTAGGTGTTTGAGTTCGAAAGGCGGCGTAAAGAAGAGCTCGATGCTAAACGAGACGAGCTTAAGGCCCGACCACCTGCAGCCATCCAATCCAATACAATTCAACGGGAAGGGTGCTGACTTGAAGTGAATGTGGACGCACTTTCACTATAAAAATTGGCTATGTTTGTCAGCGAAATCGGTCTTAAGGGAACCTCTCGAAACCACCGTGTGCGGCGAGGACTTGCGGCAGGTTAGTGATGATGCCATGGCGCCCTCCCCAGTAGTCCCCAGCCACTCTTCTAAAAGGGGTCTTTTTTTACTAGTATAGTCATGCAATGAGCACTATCCTGGGTGGAGGGTAAGAGACTGTCAGAGTCGAACTGACTAAATTCCACGGATTTTCTTCAATAGCCCTTTTTGTTTAAGGGTCACGGATATCTGATAAAATAGTTCCGTGAAAGAGGAATCTTAACGTCTCAATGTGACGTGCCCACTTTTTTTTTTGTTGGAGTCTTATTTAGAAAGTATGTCATTTGCGATAATAATAATAAGCATTGAAATCAAATGATGTCAAGGGCAACTCTGTTCAAAATTAAACACTTATTACTACATATACTAAATTATTAATTGATAAGAATTAACGATAATTAAGGATAATTAGGAAGGTGTTTATAAAAACACCTACTAGGTAATTGAAAAAAATCTTTTTGTTTGTGATAGTTAATTTATCGAGGAAGGCTTTTAAACATCACGCTACGACCAATAGAAGCCGAGAAGCGGAAGTGAAATTGAAAATAAAGTAGTAATTGAGCTCTACAAACTTACTTGTATATAAGGATATTGTGAATACCAAAGCTGAACATTCGTTTCTCATCATGGGTAGTATCATCTGGGCTTTCTTTACCGTAGGCGCGAAAAACGGGTCCAAAATACACGAACATATAATCATTCTCTCTAAATTCTCTTGTTTTAACTGAAATGATAGAAATATACCTACTTAAGCTCTAAGTAATCAGAGTTTCAAGTAAACTCCCAGAGATGATGTATGATATAGTTGTATGGGGCCGGGCAGGGCTCGGAAATGTTTCCCAAAATAACGTTTTTAAAACGTTAAGAACTGTTATTTGTACCTTTGAATGAAATGGAAAGAACCGGTTTCAACTAAAAAAAAACGGTTTTAAAAAAGCATTTAAAAACATTTTTTTTCATTATTCTTCTTGAAGTTAATAATAATAGAAAAAACGATGAAAGGAATAATAGTGCGGGCGTGTAGGTAGTTATATCAACAAAATGTTCGCAATATTAAAATTTGTTTGTACCTCTTAAAGCCAAAAATATGGTTAAAAAGGGTTTACAACGTTTTCTTCTAAAACTTTTTATTTTACGTTCCGTTCGAACGTAACCGAAACAAATAAATTCTTAGGCATTTAAAGCGAAAAAGTTTCGAAAATTAATTGTTTTCCGAGCCCTGGGACCGGGTGGCCATATGACTTGGGAGGACTAGTTCTTAGATCCTACATGTGAGTGACTCTTAAGGTCACACTTATCAGAGCCGAACGCGCCGAAGGAATCGAAGAGGCCCGCCCCCCGGAGCCGAACGCGTCGAAGGAATCGAAGAGGCCCCGCACCCCGGAGCCGACCGCGCCGATATACGTCAAAGGAAAAAATTAATCTGGATCATTCATTTGCACATAAATTTATATGCTGAAAAAAAGTGTGTAGATAGTAGAGAGACTGGGCTCTGACATTGATACGCAACTGATGGAATGTGATCGAGCGACGAATCGAAGAGGCCCCGTCCTCCGGAATCGACCGCGCCGAATCTTTCTAATAAAGATAACATTTAGAGAAGGTGCGAAATAAAGAGCCCTAGTATACTGGCAAGAAAAGCCTGTTTGTATAAAAAATACAATACCTGCACCATCAACACTTTTAATTAGTTCTGAATTTGTAATGTTGAAGTATTTAATGGGTTTTTCTGTCTCCATATCTGTTGTCAAAATTAGTTTATCTGAAAATTGATAATAGAAAAATATGTAACAGTTTGTTTGCTGGCCTCACTGTGCAAGGGATGAGTCAATGGTCTTAGAATCAGCACTTTTTACTGGGTACTGTGTTCACTTCACTGGGTAGTGTTTTTAGATGATCCAAAGTCGCTAAACCATAGAATTTGCTTTTGAACACTATGAGAAGAATTTACCTTACTACATGTTTACATTCTTTTCTTACATGTTTACAAAACTTACTTCTAAATAAATGAGTACATAGAGATTTAAGCTGCTGTAAGGGTAATGATTCATCATCATCTTCGTGCCCTTATCCCATTTTACTTGGGGTCGTCATTTTATGAAGGGTAATGATTATCCCAAGAAAAAATAATGAATCATTCTGCTCAATGCCAGAAAGTTGATGAATGTATTTCTTAGTATACTTATAGTGAAGTAATCTTGTTACCTTTATACACATGTATGCATGTTATGTTTTGTATTGGATATGTGTACTTTAGTTTTATCTCCGCCAGTCGCACAGAAGGCCACAGCATTGAATTCATCCACAAATCTTTCAAGTTAAGCACTGATTTTCTTTTATATGTTTGACCCCCGTTTATCATTGTTACTGCAAAGATCTTTGGCCACAGGCAATAAAACTGTAATAAAATACTAGTTAGCCCACCTTAGACGCTCAGCAATGGAACTACAATCCATAAACTCTCTATCTATCTTATAATATAAAAATTGATAAAAATAGATTGCAAAATGTGTTGCTAAGCACATAACTCGAAAACGGCTGGACAGATTCGGGTAATTCGTTTTTTTATGTGTTTGTAACCACCGGGACCGGGTTTTAGAGGACTTCCACCCGTGCGAAGCCGGGACGGGCCGCTAGTAGACTATATAATTTTGAGAGTTATGAATACCTTTCAAGTTTCAAGTTTCAAGCAAATATTTACCTTGATATAATCAAGTACAACATATTTCCATCTCCTGTTCACTGTCATACATGATAGTAACGATTGATAGCTTAATTTTCTAAATACCATCCATAGTAATTCCTCTGGACATAATTCCCAGTTCAACGTTGGATAAACCTCCATTATAGAAGACGGTTATCTGTATGTTTCGAATACACCTTATTGCACTAGCCGTAGTTTTTGTTCATCGTAAACAGATCTAATAATTCTTCGAATTTTATTTATTTTCGTCAGTCAAAATAATGAAAACAAACAAAATAACCGATATTTATGCCAGCCTACAGCTGACATTGACACTTATCTGACACTGACACTGACATCTCATATTACTTTCTTTCTTGCACACGGAAATGGCAAAGGGCTTAGACCACGAAAAAAAGTATTGATTGGTTTGAATGAGTACTTGGCGATAAAACTAAAAAGGTACAAGGCACCCACAAAAAGTCTACAAAGGTCACTGTCATTAATAATAATATATAATATAATATTCCACAACTATCACACAACGCCATCTAGTCCCAAGCTAAGCAGAGCTTGTGTTATGGGTACTAGACAACTGATAAACATACTTATATATTTCTAAATACATACATAATATACATAAATTACACCCAGACACAGAACAAATGATCGTGCTCATCACACAAACATTTGTCCTGGGTGGGAATCGAACCCACGACCTCCGGCATAGCAGTCAGGGTCACTAACCACTAGACCAACAGGCCAGTCATTCATTCAGTCATTGCTTGGTGAATAGACTATAACAGGAATATTGACTTCCTGAGATTGGTTTGGCATAAAAGCCTTGAAGCCATTCCAGAAATATTACAATAAAATGAAACCTGTCAGTCTGTCACTTTCAATTTGAGGTTATGTTATGTTTACCAGTTTCAAAGTTACAAAAATAATAGGATTGTGAAATCCGTACTGTCTACGGTTAAATCACTTCTAATTTTTTAATATTTTCACATTGCAGTTGTGACAGTGGAGGTTAACAATTCAAGTGGTGTTAATAAATAGACAGAAATGGTAAGAATACCAAACAAAATTGTTACCGCAAACCGTTCTGTAAAAAGTAATTAAGACTTGTTGACATATTATTAATATCCGTGTACAAGTTTGAGTAATATTACATGCAAGCTAATATCACATAACTGCTTTCCCAAGATACCCTTAACTTTAACATAAAACAGAAATAATTAGTTAAGTCGACATAACATCTTATCAAAACTCTTTCAGAAACAATGGTTAGTACTGATATAAGTCAGAAGTCTAATCTAATTACCATTTATTTCTGTTTCAGGCTCGAAATGCGGAAAAGGCTATGTAAGTGTTTCATTCATCATTAAGTTTCCAAAATCTTATTTAATAATGGTACCAAGTACAAACATGGTGGTTCCTCATTATCATAGGTCGGAGTTATATAGAGTTATTCATGTACTTACACTGATTTCATACAGAAAAAGAATAAAGTGGATATGTCCCAAATCCCGGAAATACTTTTATAGAGCATAATTTATTATATTCCTGTGATTTATTTTATAAAAAAGGTATTTACTTTTCCACAATTTATTTCTCTAATCTATCTCAGATATTTTCATTATTATTGTTTATTTGTAAAATGTACTGTTTTCCATACGACATTGTCTATGAGTTGTACATACTGCAGGAAGATCCATAGTAGAGTTATTCTAGTACTTGCATCAAAATTATGATAAAAATTTCAATGCAAGTACTAAAATAACTCTACCTAATTCCGACCGCTGCCCTGTCTGCTGTCTCTAGTCTAGATCTTGCTTAAAAAGTGAGGAATTGGATAGTCTGAAGCCTGAATATTAAAGATCTAGTAAATTAAAAGAATGATTGAAATACTGGTTGGAAAGCTTTAGGAGAAACCACAGGAAGAAAGCTTCTATATGAACCCCTTTTTAATTTGAGTAAAAACATCAAATGAGTCCCCCCTGTCTAGGGCAGGATGGGAGGGACTGTCAGCATCATACTGTCTAAAATCCACAGTGATCCTTCAATTGCCCATTACTTTCCAGGGTCAATGTTACCTGATAAGACAGTACCGCAACATTATAATTAACCCAACCCTAATGACTACAAGTGTCCAAAAGCTTCAGAACCTAGACAGCTCAGAAAATTCTTCCAAAATTTTAAATGTAGTTTTGTCTGTTTAAAGTTATACAAAGATAAAATATTTTCGTTTGAAGCTTAGTTTGCCTATTTTCTATTTTATTTCATTTTCTAATTAGACACTATGCATCTTAACCTCTTAAAACCATAATGGGCATCAACACAAAAAGTTATACCTATAAATAGATAAAAATGGTACTAGAGTAGGGAGTTAATTACCCTGCAGTGAGAGGAAATCCAGGAATTGATTTTTATAGATTAGATTGCATCTGTACACACAAGTCGCTCTCACTTGTGTGTTTTCAACACAAATATTGGTGACAGAGGAATTGGAACTTTTAGTCGGTAATTATAATGGATTTTTTTTACTATAAGTGTTCGATTTCGTGATGCTGTTTTGATAGCAGTGGTAATGGAATAAATAACACATAGTTGCGCGCCTGACAAGGTTCGAGAACTTCGAACTAAATAATGGCACATGCAGAATTGAAGCCACAGCTTGCTTGATGGATATTCTTGTATTTACAGGACCACACTGGCCCGATGGCGTGCGGCTCAAGTACAGGAGGCGGGCGGCCAGCGTGAGAGGAGGCCCTACCTCGCGTCAGAGTGCACCGACTTGCCACAAGCTGAGAAATGGAGACTGCAAATCGTCAGGGAAATAGCTAAAAAAGTCGCACAGATACAGAATGGTAAGTGTTTATTGCTAATAACATACTGGCCATTTGGCCAATCTGTGTTCACTGAAACCTGATAACAGGTATACACACGTCAAAATTGGAAGCTAAATAAATGATTTATTTAAAATCCTTGTCATAAATCAATAGGGCTATGGCTATCAACATGGTATCAATAGTTTAAAATGTGAGATTTTTTGTAACAATACAAATAATATAATATTTAAAACCTGAAATGGATGATGTCGATGCAGCTTCAGTTCAAGGTTCTGTAGCTGTTGAAGAGCCGCAGCCAATATTACCGTTGCCTCCGACAACGCCTTCTCCTCAGGCGTCCGTATCGAGATCGAGTCCCCGGCGCAGCACGACACAAGCCACACCAATCCCCATGCCCACACCACCGTCGCCCACTAAGTTCGCAATACCAGCACCAACTGAACTACCAGACAAAGAAAAAAGTCCAAAGTCACAGTCTCCGAAGTACACAGTAGCATCTCCCACAGACAAAAATCACAGAAGTCCAAAGTCACCATCTCCAAACAACTCTGTACAATCGCCAACTGGGAATTCCGACAAAGGACTAAGAAGCCCAAAAGCGCAGACGTTGGGACACGATCAACCAGGAAGAATCCAAAATACAATGGCAGAATTCCAGACAAATGGTAATACCATAACAGAAAAGGTCGAAGATTTAAAAGGTACCGTCAAAGACCTTGCATGTGAACTAATGGGGTCTAATTCTAATAACTTAACTACCAACATCGATAAAATAGCTGAAATGAGCAAAGTGCTAACGTGCGAAGCCAACGCTTTGAGACAGTCTATAAAGTGTTTGACTGAGGACATCGCTCGCACGAAACAAGAGTTATGCTACTGCAAAGATGAGGATGTCAATTTTCCATATCACTTATTCCTTATTGAAATGATAATAAACAAAATCCATATGAAGTGTGAATGTTTTGACATAGATTGCAGTAATTTAGTTATTTCAGCAGTATTCTTGGGGAAACCACCAATAATATTATATGATTCGTCTTTTGGTAAAATTGATAATTTCAGTAAACTAAACGTTGGAAAATCAATCTTGTTTGCCATGACGTACGACAAAATATGCAGTATTAAAGAATTTAATATTGTTTTGCTGTTGACGAAACAACCTCCGTGTTCCACGTGTGTGACGAGAATAGCTGAAACACACTTAGACTTCACAAGTGAGTTTATACAGTTGAGAGAAGAACTTTGCAAAAAATGGATGCAGGAACAGCCTACAGACAACATACTGTGCACCACATCGACACCGCTATCCAAAAACATGTACTATTTATCATGCTGTGACGGTGAAAACATAGACTCAATAGGAGTTATTGAGGTGACCATTCGAATGTCGTTTTTAGGAAAAGAGATAACCACTGCATTTTGCGCTTCTCCTAAACAACAACGACAAGGTACTTCATTTCTTCTGAAAGAAGATCACGGCATGACTATGTACTCTTGCCATAAAGTTGAAATGGATGATCAGGGCAAAATACTTCTAGATGAAGGAGTTATGACAAAAAAACCTACGATCTGTCCTGCAGATCAACACAAAAGATCGGATAGCCCACACTCGCAGATATCTAGCGCAATATCAAGACGTTCTTATGAATGTGGATCTTGTTGTGCGCCTGTGGCTTGTTGCACGCCTGTTACTTGTTGCGAACCCGGTAAGTTTTGTCCTTAAGTGTTGGTACTGCAGTATGGGTACATGAACCACCTATAACTGAATATTTTTAATATTTTCCAGATCGAACTCAAAAATATGACGAAATTTATACCAAAATGAATGTCAACGAATTAAAAATCAGAGTACCAAAGAGCAGTAGAGTAGAAAGAATAGGAAAGTATGACAAGATACAGGAGTTATGTTCGTGTGAAAGCACACCATACAATACTGGCGAACAAATACAATTTGAACTGCCAAGAGATCCTGTTTGTCGAGATAACACGTATACGTCAAACTTGACATATTCGTTGCAAGGGCTGGAAAAAAATCCTGATAGGAAAGATAGGAAGACTGTCAACGTAACGCCTACCAGTTGCCCCCTACCTGTGAATATAGCTAAAGTACTGCATCCACAAAAAGATGTGTTCATTTTAAAAATTGGAAAGAAACTCGAAACAAAAGATAAAAAGACTGACCTAGAAATAGAATTAGTAACTCCAAAAGCTCCTCCGTGTGAGAAATGTTCCGAGAGTAACAATGTTGGACAGCAGTTTAACGGTGGCGACATTGTAAAATTAGTCAAAGACAAGAAAAAAAAAGGCGGCAAGGATAAGAAAGGAAAAGGTGGCAAAGGCAAGAAAGGCAAAAAAGGAAAAAATAAATAACACTTTTAATTACCATTTTAACAAAGAAACCCATAATATTTGACAATTTTTATAACAATGATACAAGAATTAAAGATCTAGTCAAAATTGCCTCCTAATTTGGTTAACCTAGTCTATGATTTGAACCATCATGGAATACTTATGGCATGCATTCGCAATTTAAAAAATGCGCATTTACTCACTAAAAGGGTTAAAATATTTAGGTAAAAAAAAAACACAAAAAGTGTAAATAACTTTTCTTGTTAAGATAAAGTGGATGGTAAAAAAGTCAGGGAAATAAGTAACAAAGTCACCGACTTTCGAAAGAAAAGCGGTTTTACAACTTTGTGTTTTTTTAGAAGTTGGTTTCATTTTATTACAAAAATATGCATAATGTAGGTAGTCCTTTTTTATCTTTTTGTGGTAATTTAACCTCAGAAGGAAGCAAGTGTTTTATCTTTATTTTTTAGTATTTAACAAATAATTAGTTTAACTACTTATCTAACAACTGGCCCTTAGACAAACGTGATTCACAAAGCAAAAGCTTTGCTCTATCACCTATTAATACAAGACTGGAACGTATCATCAAACTCAAAGACTGTTCAAGAGTGAAAATAACTTCAAAGCATTTTTTTTTAACCAGCTGGTTTAGGAGAGTTTCGAATACGAGACTTGAACGACGAGATAAACAAATTGATGCGCGAAAAACGTCATTGGGAGGTACAGATCAAGTCCCTGGGTGGGCCGGATCATGCTCGCGTCGGGCCCAAGATGCTGGACCAAGACGGCAAGGAGGTCCCCGGCAACAGAGGGTACAAGTACTTCGGGGCCGCTAAAGACCTACCAGGTATGTTGGGAGCTTTTCACTCATTTTCTGAAAACACTTTCTCTTGCAGTTCCTTTAACAGGTTGACACAAGTTGCTTTCGTTTTGTGTAAAGGACGTATTCTAATGCAATTTTTCATTTTACCGGGTACCCCTGTACGGGTTCCCCTGTTTGTGTGTCGATAATTCAGTTGTACGATTGATAGTTAAGTATCAACAGACAACAGTAGGCGTTTCCATTTTCGAAGATACTAAAGAAGTAATAAGCAATCGCTGTAAAACCCTTTGCACAAACTGTACATCGTACAGATAAAGCATCAATGGAAGAAAACATCGTCTAACAGAATTACCAACACACCGTGTTCAATGTAATATAAATCGTATCCACTTTCTAAATCAAAATAGGGAACCCCTGCAACTGGAATCAACAAACAGTCGATAAGTTTTTGGAAGTCATATTATATCTTTAAATTAATTTCAACCTTGTGTTAAAGAGATAAAGTTAACTTTATATTTGTTACCGGATAATCGGATTGGTCTTCTTAATATCACTTAAAAAGTTTGAGCTTGCCATTACACTAAAAAAAAAAATAGAAGACACCAGATTGTCAGCTGAAAATAAGGCGCGAATACTCCAACGCGACATAAAACGACTATGTGTGTTAGGCGTGATAACTCTCAACGAACAGTCAAGTCACCTCGATGGTCGTATGACTTTGCACTTTATTCCACTTGCCATAAAGTGTAATTGCAAGAAAGGGTCTGCACTTCCCTTACGTATTAAACTAATACGCATTTATGATGGGCAGGTGTTCGTGAGTTATTTGAACAGGAACCTCCGCCGCCACCACGCAGGACACGCGCTGATCTTATGCGAGATGTAGACGCTGATTACTACGGATACAGAGATGATGACGACGGACTCTTGATGCCGCTCGAACAGGAAGCCGAGAAGGAAGGTATGTTTGATCGGTTTCTGGGGTCATTGAGAACGCTGTTGACATTTAGTTTTTAACCGACTTCAAAAAAAGGAGGAGGTTCTCAATTCGGTCGGTATGTTTTTTTTTTTTATGTATGTACATCGATTACTCCGAGGTTTCTAGTCCGATTAGTGTGATTCTTTTTTTGTTCGATGCAGGATACTTGCAGTTTGGTCCCATAAAAATTTCATCAAATTTGGTTCAGTACTTTTTATTTTGTGAGCATTTTTATTAATTTCGCCTACTTGGACGACATGATGATCTTTACTTTTTGCGTGTTTGTTACGCGATTACTTCGCCAACTGTGGACCGATTTTCAAAATTGTTTTGTTGTTGTACTAGGGATCGTTCACCTTAGGGAATACTGCAAGTTTCATCGAACTCGGTTCAGCATTTTTTCAGATAGGGAATTTTATTGGAATCTTCTTTTATGTACACAACATGGGCGATGTTAATAGTTAATACCGGTGCTACGGATTACAAAATTCTAGTGCACATGTAAGAAAATGATGTATTTGCCAAGAATTTGGGTTGAATATTTAAACTAAAAAGAGTAAAAAAAAAAACTTTTTTCAAAAAAAATTTAACCGCCTTCAAAAACAACCACTAAAAAGGGTAAAATAACCTACAAAATAACTTTTCTTTCGGAAGTCGGTGGCAAAAAGACATCGAAATAATAAAACAAAGCCACCGACTTCCGAAAGAAAAGTTATTTTGTAGGTTATTTTACCCTTTTTAGTGGTTGTTTTTGAAGGCGGTTAAATTTTTTTTGAAAAAAGTTTTTTATAAATAATAGATTACTTGGAATAATAAACTCTTAAGGTGTGTCCAAATATCGAGCGGCAATCGAGCGCGGCCCGCCGCGCTGTGATTGGACGACTACCGCGCGCGGCAGCCACGAGCTACCTGCCGCGCGAGCACCCTGCCGCGAACGGTGTTAGTGTTGGTTTGCCAATGGTTGTGTGTGGACGGACGTATTTTATCAAGTAAAATGGATAACGAAACAGCAATTCGTCTTATTGAAATATATGGCTCCGATGGTCCATTATGGGATACTAGACGTAAAGAATATCACAATAATAACGTGAGAGAAGATTTATACGGGATGAAATAGCAAAAAAAATCGGACAGCCAAAAGCAGCTTTAAAATTAAAAAGTCTTTTGAGTTCTTATAGAAGGGAGAGAAATAGAGAAAAAACAAGTAATGTCACTGGTTGTGGTAAGTTTAATCTTATTACATTTTATAATGGTACGAGAGCCGGCTGCAGAAGTACCTACCTTATCAGATACCCCAATGGGCTATATTTAGATCGTTAACCGACACTTAAACACGTAAAAAAAATCAGGTCTGCCAGAGCCGATCCTGCCGGGTCATAGAAATAATCGATATTTTCTGACATAATTTTTTAATAAAAATTACGTCATAAGATACCCGAATGAGAGTGCTGGCAGCAGTTAACCATTGATTAGTTATGTAAAAAAAAGTTGGTCTGCCATTGCGCAGCCTGCCGGAAGTACTTGGCAGACCCCTAAATATATGCCCTTCTGACTCACTAAACCTGCCTCATCGAGTACCCGGATGGAACCAACGCTAAATAATAGCCAAGATGCCCCTGATAGTGGATCAAAAGGTCTGCCAGGTCTAAGCCTGCCGGAACTTAGTGTTCAAAGCATTTGAAGTTGATAGGGAGCGTTATTTCACTTGAAGTCAAAATAACATTAAACATTTAAAATAACATTTTTTATCATTGTTTTGTTTCTAAAGACAAAAAAGAAGTTGTTTGTTTCTAAAGACAGAAAAGTTTGTTTCTACAAATTCATGAATATTAAATATTTTTTATCGAAACATTAAATAAAAAAACACATGGAGGGATAAAATATGTAAATTCAAAGGAGTTGGCTAAATTGAAGTATGCACGAGAATTCGGCTATCTATAGACATGGAACCTAGCACTGTATAACGATGAATAGCTCAATATTAATATTTCACATGAGAAAAGGTTATAGAACTTGTCATTTCTTCGCAATCATGAAAAAAAAAGTGAACGCCTATCAAAAAAAGTACTGCAAATAATTACATTGCTATAACCTTCTCAACAGGCGTTTAGTTTTTACGTATCTGCGATGGTGTTGATTTTTGATTAGCGAACCACCCAAATGAAGTAAATATCTTTAAAATACCATATAATCTAACGTATTTCAATGTAAGTAGTTGCAATGGTCTGAAAGAACTAATCTAACTTTGATAACCCCATCGAAATCTGTTTGTTATATCGATAGACAGGCTGACAAATAAAACGAGCCAGGGGGACTACATATTGCAATGCATTTCGTGATTGATAAATCTTTTCTGAACTAGTTATTGAAGATTTTAATTAGCTCAAGATACATTTAATGATTTCGAAATGAAACAAGAAAAATAGTACTATATTTATTCGATAATCTGGGATTCTTATAAAACATAGTCTTAAAGCGTACGAAGCGACGGACCATGATTAAATGTCATTTTAGTCATGTGGAAATCTGGCTATGATGATGCAAAATTCTTCAATTGGTTCTGTCCACTGCATAGCGTTGTAAACTTCTCACAGAACGGCCAGAAGTTATGCACACCATTGCATGACCGAATCATCGAACTTCACAAGTTGCTCTTGAATTCAGCAGTTCCTGACAAGGATAACAAGACAAATGTTGGCATTCCTTGGAACCTAGAATAAACGTAATTACTTTAGTATCTACATGAATTAACTTTACTGTTTACCTACACTAAGGCAACCAATCTGTTAGGCACGCAATCGCGGCCACGGCGTCCTCATCTTCCGTCTGACATAGGTTCTCACGAGACACGGATGTTTTAGGAGGTTCTTGTGTCGGATTGGGCCAAAATAAAATCGTGTCGCCACTGGGAGGACACGGTGTGGAGATTAATTTTGGGCCGAGCATCGCCGTGACCATCTGTAAATGTCTTACCTCTATTGTTAAGCAATGTGATACCTAGGACGGAGAGTAGAACAGTAAGCAATGATGTCTTCGTTGCTTGCTTGCTTAAAATGCCGCCGCAATCTTTGCGTGGCTATACCACAGTTTATTTATTTCATGATGTATTGAATGCAAGTCAAGCTCGTGTCGAGCGAGAGGTCGGTAGGTAAGCAAGCAGAAAGTCCAATAAACAAGCGGGGGTGAAGAAAAAGCTAGATTATAGAATTACAACGAACAATTATACGACAGAGTGTTCAAATGACAATTATGACGTTTGTATTTTTTTCTTAAAGAAGGGACCGTACTCAAATTGAAGTTCACAGAATCGATAAAAGAATCGATTGGTTAGAAAGTAGTTTAGATGGATTCGATGCAAAATATGAACTAAAACTAAACGAAGAAGCACATTCAGAAGAACAAACCATACTGGTCATACCGGACATACCGGTCCAAATCATTACCCTCCTTTTGGCTTTGCCGTAGTCGGGTAAAAACTAAAGTTGAGTTTAGTGGACGAATCACTTTTTTTTACGTTGTAAAATCGTCAAATGAGTCCTCCGCCCCAGGGTAGGGCAGGAGAAACTGTCGGTCTTTTACTGAATAAAATCTGGTGTCTTTCAATAGCCTTTTATGTTCCGGGGTCACGGTAATTCGTTTTCCGAATCAAAACGTGTAAAAACATAAGAACAAACAACTAAAAAGGACACTGAATTGAACTCAACGCCGTTTCTTAATTTCAGAAAAGAAATCGTATTGAATCCCGTTAGTAAAAATCGATTAAGTATAGTTTCATTTTGACAATCTGGAAAAGCTGACCCTTCCCTAGTTTACATTATTTCATCGTGACCTTGTCATGTCAAAAAAATGCACAAAAAGCAATTCAGATACTTTTTTATGTTTAATAGTTTATATAAGTGTTAGGAAATTATTAAATACTAAACAATTCATTAATTAATTTTCAAATACTACTAGTTAATGTGAAATTCATATAGATGACTGGGGCAGTCATTTAGCCATCTCCTTTAGCAATAATCACTACGAGTTCAATAACATGCTTACAATTTATATACATACTATATATGTACATACAACTGTCAAAACTTAGTTTAAGTTGGCATTAGCCCCTTCGTACACTAGGCGACGCAAGTCTCCGATACTTTACGATATTGGTATACATTGACGCGTGCCTGTGTCCGAACCTCTATGGTTTGTATTCCGATAGTCGCTTGGATACCGAAGTCGCAAGGTATCGGATACTGGAGTCGCCTTGTGTACGAAGGGCCTTAGATTTACCTGAATTCTGTATACATATTTGTAAGTTTAGGGAACTAAGTAGGCTTTCGAGTGGAGAACCTGTTATTGAGTAAATCAAGTCAACGCCTAATTAACTTGACCACCACCAGGATCTCTCCCATCATCTGAGCCGTAGGACGTCCACTGCTGAACATAGGTCTCCCCTTTAGATTTCCACATATACTGGTTGGAAGCGACCTGCATCCAGCGTTCTCCGGCGAACTTTATGAGGTCGTCTATCTATCTTGTTGGTGGACGTCCTACGCTGCGCTTGCTAGTCCGTGGTCTCCACTCTAGTGCTTTTCGAACCAATCGCCATCTATTGACCATCTTCTCTGCGAGAATTATGGCCTGCTCATAGCCACTTCAGCTTGCTAATCCGGAGGGCTATATTATATGTTGTTGTGGGCTATATTTGAGCGACGTTGAGCTTTGAGATGAGGCCGATAGTGAAAGGCCACGTTTCGGTGCCATAAGTCATCACTAAAACACATTGGTTCAAGACTTCTGTCTTGAGGCACTGAGGTATGTGTGTTATCTGCTTTTTTGAAGAACAGCACCACCTCACCAATTCTCCGTGCTTCAGCCGTTTGCCATCGAACAGGACGGTGTTAAATAGTTGTGGAGTATTTTAGGTACCGGTTTTCCACCGGCTCTCAGAAGCTCTGAAGTGATATACGGTGACGGAATCACTTCAGAGCTTCTGAGAGTGGGTGCAGCAAGCTGAAGTGGCAATGAGCAGGCCATATTTCTCGCAGAGAAGATGGTCAATGGATGGCGATTGGGTCGAAAAGCACTAGAGTGGAGACCACGGACTAGCAAGCGCAGCGTAGGACGTCCCCCAAGTAACACACAAGCAATAGGTATAACAGTACACATTTGTAAAACTATACGGTTTAATCATGGATATTCTTTGATTGCCTTAGAAATAGCTAAATGTTGTATTAAGTTGAGTTTGGACTCGTGAAATTCTTAATGCATAATAGGTTCTGTATATTTGTACTCTATTCCTTTAAACTTAATAACTAAGATATGTTAGACAATTATACAAACATTATTATGTATTACGCTTTCTATGTATTATTAAGCTAAAAATAAGTCCCTATGGAAGCATTTATCTGAATATTCATAATCAGTTTTGCTATTATTCAATAATTATTAAGCTAGTAGCGTTTCATTAAACTGATTGCTGCATAATGTACAACAATCTGAATAAAGGTATTAGATAATGCTGTTTTGCAGCTTGATACTGAATAATTGTAAAGTGTACTTTATTAGTCCCTATGGAAGCATTTATCTGAATAATCATATTCAGTTTTGCTATTATTCAATAATTACTAAGCTAGTAGCGTTTGATTAAGCTGATTGCTGCATAATGTACAACAATCTGAATAAAGGTATTAGATAATGCTGTCTTACATCTTGATACTGAATAATTGTAAGGTGTGTGATTATTTTATGCTTAAAACTGGGTAAGTATTTTCATATTTCACCAGTTATTCAGCTGCTGAATAGAAAAGATCATTTCGGCTTTTATTAAGTTTTCACTTGCTTATCGGTGTGTTTTAAACTAACTTATTCAATTTAACGCACCACAAGTATGTATAATAGCGCAAATAACTTAATATTAGCTCATTCAAGGGAAATCTTAGTAACTAGAATGTTGTGGAGTTTTATTCGGGAATGGAAGCAAAACAAGCGATCGCCATTTTTGTTTTGTGAATAATTATAATTACAAGGAATTCATCAAGATTATTTGAATGATTAACCTTACAACTACCACATTTTCAACTCTGTTTAACGTAATTGTTCCATTGCAATTGCTAAAATTAGAAATTTCAGCATAAGTATTTTAGTCAGACCAAGCATGCATTTACGAAAATAATATTTACAATCGCTTATCTTGACTATTCAAGCGGCGCGTTAAAAATAATCGGAAAAATCATATACTATTTACGACAAAATAATTTGCGCACTAAGAATTAACATGTAGCAAACCATATAACAAATAAACTTATTATTTGCTTTAATAAATTCTCCATATAATGTCAAGCAATGACTCGATCACCGACATTCAAAAATTCTGGTGGTCCTATTTCACAATTTGTATGAATAAAATCTGCATTATTGTTAACATGAAAGTAATGCTGAATTAATTTTGAATCCATGTACCAAATCGACATAAATTGAATATTGTATGAGTAAGAGCTTAATAAAAAGAATATCAGCTGTTATCCAGAAGTTACTAAGATGATTTCACCATTGTAAAGCTCCTGCTCTGATGTTACTCAGAAGTTATTAAGCTTTATGCATTTAATTTTGGGGCCTTTTTTTCTTGAATAAAGTCTGAATAGGTGTTTACTCAGACGTTACGTAGTATGGTATTCAGATTATAATCTTGATGACTGACACATTCAATACATTCAACGTACATTTATTAAGCATTTAAATTATAAAACTAAAACTGACATCCCAAATTACTTGGACTCCTGTCGACACCATAAAATAAATACTCTGGAGGAGAGACGACAGATAAATGATTTAATGCTATTGTATGACATATTGAATAATAGGTTTGACTGTCCACCTTTGCTCAGCAAAATCCACTTTAACGTACCGCCCAGACGTACTAGACACACCACTCTTCTAGCTGTTCCTTCGGCTTCCACGAATTATCTGAAGATGTCACCTTTCTTGCGTCTTCCCGCATTATATAACGACAAGTTCCCAACAATAAATCTCTTCAATATTAGTAAGAACCGTCTCAAAAAAGAAATCATCTCTATTTTAGGTCAGACGTGAGTCGCTCTGTTACGCCTGTAGTGCCAGTGAGTTCCTCATATACACACACACACATCATCACACTCGTTCACAGTCACCCACATCGTACAGATACACACAAGCTCACAATAACACATTATAAAATGTCACTCTCTGCTATGTTTGTTTTTAATTATTTTATCTGTGTACTTCGTAATTGGCGTATTGTTTGGAACTACTAAAAATTTTTACGACCTGTCAGCTGTGAAGCTACCTCTTATAAAATAAATAAATAAATACTCAGCTCTTATTCAGAAGTTTGTGTTACTTGGGCCACCAACAAGATAGATAGACGACCTCATAAAGTTCGCCGGAGAACGCTGGATGCAGGTCGCTTCCAACCAGTATATGTGGAAATCTAAAGGGGAGACCTATGTTCAGCAGTGGACGTCCTACGGCTCAGATGATGGGAGAGATCCTGGTGGTGGTCAAGTTAATTAGGCGTTGACTTGATTTACTCAATAACAGGTTCTCCACTCGAAAGCCTACTTAGTTCCCTAAACTTACAAATATGTATACAGAATTCAGGTAATTCTAAGGCCCTTCGTACACAAGGCGACTCCAGTATCCGATACCTTGCGACTTCGGTATCCAAGCGACTATCGGAATACAAACCATAGAGGTTCGGACACAGGCACGCGTCAATGTATACCAATATCGTAAAGTATCGGAGACTTGCGTCGCCTAGTGTACGAAGGGGCTAATGCCAACTTAAACTAAGTTTTGACAGTTGTATGTACATATACAGAGTGTTTCTTTTAAATGGGCCAAAAGGGAGAAATCCTTATCCATAAGAGATACGGGAAAACTTTCTTAGGAACCTTTAGCTCTTTTTTAATGTTGACAATTTTGGCGTTTTTACTTTTTTGGTCAAGTGTGAGTTGTCCCCAAAAATGAGTAAAACTGAACAAATTTTTTTTTAATGCCTATCGACTCTGTTTCATGTAAGGATCATTTCATTGTATCGGAAGAAAAAAATCGGGACGGCGGAAGTTTGTCAAATTTAGCAAAATATGTTTTCATACAAATTGTATGAAGGAAAAAATTACAATTTTTTTTTAAGATGTTTTTTTATTTAGTGTCATGTAAGGATCATTTTATTGTATAGGAAGGAAAATGTATGAGCAACAGAAGTGGGTCAAATCTGAGTACTACTACTACGTGTTTATGCTGTAAGAACAAAACATTACTCAATTTAGACTAACTTCCATTGTCCAGACATTTTCCTTCCCATACAATGAAATGATCCTTCCATGACACTAAATCAAAAAACATCTTAAAAAAAATTGGAAATTTTTTCGTTCAAACAATTTGTATGAAAAAATATTTTGCTAAATTTGACTAACTTCCGCCGTCCCGATTTTTTTCTTCTGATACAATGAAATGATCCTTACATGAAACAGAGTCGATAGGGATTAAAAAAAAATTGGTCAGTTTTACTCATTTTTGGGGACAACTCACACTTGACCAAAAAAGTAAAAACGCCAAAATTGTCAACATCAAAAAAGAGCTAAAGGTTCCTAAGAAAGTTTTCCCGTATCTCTTATGGATACGGATTTCTCCCTTTTGGCCCACTTAAAAGAAACACCCTGTATAGTATGTATATAAATTGTAAGCATGTTATTGAACTCGTAGTGATTATTGCTCAATTTTGAATTTACATATTTTATCCCTCCATGTGTTTTTTTATTTAATGTTTCGATAAAAAATATTTAATATTCATGAATTTGTATAACTTTAGAAACAAAACAATGATAAAAAATGTTATTTTAAATGTTAAATGTTATTTTGACTTCAAGTGAAATAACGCTCCCTATCAACTTCAAATGCTTTGAACACTAAGTTCCGGCAGGCTTAGACCTGGCAGACCTTTTGATCCACTATCAGGGGCATCTTGGCTATTATTTAGCGTTGGTTCCATCCGGGTACTCGATGAGGTAGGTTTAGTGAGTCAGAAGGGCATAAATTTAGGGGTCTGCCAAGTACTTCCGGCAGGCTGCGCAATGGCAGACCAACTTTTTTTTACATAACTAATCAATGGTTAACTGCTGCCAGCACTCTCATTCGGGTATCTTATGACGTAATTTTTATTAAAAAATTATGTCAGAAAATATCGATTATTTCTATGACCCGGCAGGATCGGCTCTGGCAGACCTGATTTTTTTTACGTGTTTAAGTGTCGGTTAACGATCTAAATATAGCCCATTGGGGTATCTGACAAGGTAGGTACTTCTGCAGCCGGCTCTCGCTCTATAACAGTAGGTACTTATTATTAATTTTCTGCCTCATTATATTTCCACTATACTAATTCTTAATTATCTCTTAAAGGCGTGAACCGATTTACATGATTCAAACTGATAAAATGGTTTTAGACCTTTCATTTGACACCATAATCATTAAGATATCTGAACAAAAAAAAAATCAAATTTTCAAGTTGCTCTCGTAATTATCCAACATGTATGAAACGCGTAATTCAATTATTTTAAAAACTATCTTATCAATCATTAAATTATTTTAAACTCGGTCTAATTCAATCAAAAAGAAATCAAATTTTATTTGCGAACAACACGAAATATAATAAATGCCATGCGCGACAGTGGTTGTCGCACCGCACGCGTGTCTCGGACATGCCGCACAGCACTGCCGCGCAAAAGGTCTAAACTAGCCGCGCGGCAAATTTGTATCCCGCGAATGCCGCGCGTAGCTGCCGCGCACCTTGCACGCCGTGTTTGGACACACCTTTACAATAAAGACGGACATCGCGTAAAATAACCGCTTTTGTAAAACTATTGGTTTTTGTATATCAGTCCTATTAAGTTTTCTATTTTACAGCCATAGCGCGAGCAGTGGACGAGTGGAAGAGAAATAAAGAGCAAAACAAGGATCAAGACATGCCTGAAGAAGAGAATATTTATCCAGAAGATGTAAGTCATTTTATTTATTTCGTCTTTGTATTGTTGGCTTTGTCTTGTCCTATTTAGGACAACAGCACACCTGGCAATCAGTATCACATCGTTGCTATTCACTACTACACACAGACTGTGACACAGATCAAAATATGCTATGCTATTTTAATTCTAAAATAAAAATATCAAAAATAATCTTATAATATTGATGGACAGTGGCTGAGCGGTCCTGTTGTGCCGCGTGTTCAATTCTATTCGATTTGGGTTCCAAAAAATATTTGTAGGACTCACAGGTAGTTGTTCCGGGTGTCGGCGCCACACACAGTTTGATCCGGCTCGAAGGACCAAACTGATAGAGCTCGAGTTTGGGCTTTTATAATGAAATGAGCGGACTGTATTAACATAGGGTTTATTGCTACAATTGGTACAAGAATATTACGCGAACAAAGAAATGACCCGAGCGGTCTGCGCGTGGTAGCCGAGTGTACGGGCCGCCAGCGGCGACCGGGCAGGCGCGGGTTTGGTTCCCCGAGGCTCGCGGTCATGCCGCGGTCGTCCGCGCATGTGTGAGGCGCCGAAACCGGGCGTGAATGTTTATGTCAGTTTAGATGTTAAACGCACACACGATGCAGGAATATTGCCATTATTTATTCAATATTTGTATTGATTGTGTGAGGCATCGTAAAAAAATATAAATCTTATCTCACTTTGATGTATTTAAATTAATGAATTTTATCTATTTTCGACTTTCATTTTAACATAAATATGCAACACAATATTGTTTCGACGGAGTACCTAGATAGCTTCTCGCCGCATTGCTCCATCAGATTTGTTTCGGTTCTTGTATTTCTTCCAGTTTCTCACTATGCCTTTACTCCTTTTTCTAGCCCGACGACAAACGAATAGAAGAAGACGAGGACGGCGAGCCAGTGCGGCCAATAGTGACGTCACACGTCGCAGTACCGTCACAGAAGGACATAGAGGAAGCGTTGCTACGGCGCAAGAAGCAAGAGCTCCTGGAAAAGTACGGTTGTATGGACGTCAAGACAGAGCTAAGGTGACAAATGATGGTCTGATGTTAATAAATAAGGTTTTACTACAATTAATGGGTTTTGTTTCGAATTCCTTTCGTAAATCGGTAACAGAGGACCTTCGTTTACGCTCCTTTTCCAAAACCGCCAATCTCAACCAACGGAGACAAGTAAAGTCCAAAGATGATAATTATTAGATGCACTAATTTTACTCCAATTATTATATGAATATCACGTTACCAGATTCTTTTATTCCGGACTGCTTTAGAGGAATTCCTGGTAAAACCTCTTTCACTTGGAACGGAATCGAGTCCCAAGATCTCACACTCTGCAGTCGCGTTTACGACCACGAACTATACATGGTGTTTCTTTTAAATTAGCCAAAGGGGAGAAAGAAGTATCTCTTACGAATCCGTAAGAGATACGGGAAAACTATCCTCAGAAACTTAGAATAGAATTTGTATGAAAAAATATTTTACAGAATTTGACCACCTTCCGCCGTCCCGATTTTTTTCTTCCGATACAACGAAATGACCCTTACATGAAACAGACCCCTCTGTTTCATGTAAGGGTCATTTCAACGGTACGGTCAACGGCATAAAAAAAATTGGTCAATTTCACTCATTTCTGTGGACAACTCACGCCAAAATTGTCAACATCCAAAAAGAGCTACAGTTTTTTAAGAAAGTTTTCCCGTATCTCTTATGGATTCGGATTTCTCCCTTTTAGCCAATTTAAAAGAAACACCCTGTATACTAGACTAATTTTGGGACATTAGTATGTTTGAAAGAAAAAGGCGAAAGGCTTTTCGAATTACTTTATTTTCGAACAGATTTGTTATTTAGACATAGGTACGTTATCTAAGCAAAATATACAAGATATTGGTGACTTCACTGGCTCTATACCATATTGCAATCAACAACAAATTTGACTCTGTAATAGGCCTAACTACATAGAATATAAAATTAAGATTTCAAAATGAACTATTGCACGATCTGTAATAAAGTCGGACGAACAGAAGCCTCATTCTAAGATCCAATACTGATTCGAATAATTCATAAGATTTTAAAGATTGTATTTAAGTTCACATTTATCAACACATTTATTTTAACGATAGTGGACATCCGACTACACTTATTTCAATAGGAATGTATAAACTTAACATTATTGTAAGTAAGCTCTCAGAGAACTAATTTAATTAATATCTAACAACACCAAGTCCTGAAACCCAAGGGAATTAAATAATATGTTTCACTTTGCGTTGTTAAACCCGTTTTGAATGGATATAATTGCGCGACTTTCTATTGCTTTACATTGTAAATTGGTATAAGATTTATGCGACTAAAGGATGATTCACGCTACACCGGGCCGGGACTGGGCCGTGCCCCGTCCGTACTCCGGGCGGGCACGGCCCCGTCTAGCGTCATCCTTAACGGTACTCGCAGGAAGTATCCGAGTTCAGCATCGTATACGTAACAGAAACATTCATAAAGTAATAAAATAAAAATACCATAGATCAGTTCAGGATGTGTCAAGCGTGGCGTTTTAAACGGCTCTGCCTCCTGAACGGTTTCCCATACATCTACGTCATTATGAAGAGTAACATAATAAAGCGAAATCGTAAAGAAGCCGAATTCCTACTCTTCCCACAAATAGACATAGCATATTTATTTAATCGATAACTTCGAGTCAAAGAATTACTTTCTTAACCATAATAAACTGTAACTTTGATTTTTTATTAATTTCATACAATTTAGCTCTCGTGATATTTAATATCTAAAATACATTTTGTTCTATATTATATATGTGAATGTACTAAAATACAACACTAAAGACTATTAAGTAACGCCCACAAATTAATTTATTGATAAGTTTATAAAATAAAATTCTTCATATTATGTATCTTCCACGAACCAGATTCGTTTATTTATATTTAAACTGAGCTAAACCAACTAAATATATAATTATTTATTGAGTAATTTACAATGTTTTTAACGTAAGAAGCTCTGACTGAATCGTTGTTTTTGCAGTCTGTACAGGTCGATTACTGAGAGATGGCACGTTTACGACAGAGAAAATGTTATATGAGAGACCAACGCTAGATAGAACAGCTTTTGTCCCGCAACCGTCATCTGAGTACCATTACTGAGTTAAAGGCCTGGTAAATTATTACTAAAATATTTATTGCATTGGTTACTACTGCTACGGTACTAAAACAAAATGCAATCGGAAGACAAGACATTGACTAAACGAACTAACGTCTTTCGAATGGCATTGTATGGAGAGTAGTTATTTTAAACATCACGTTTTGATGTTTGATATTTAATTAAATCGTTTTGAAGAGGATTGTTGGTTTAAAAGGCGTTTTATATGTCGTCTCAAAACTGTTATATCCGGTGTTCTAAACACCGTTTGTTGATAGAACACTTCATTGAACATACAGGAGTAAAATTGACCTGATTTACGCAATAAAATTTTCATCAATACGAGACATTGAACGATCTACTAAGAAGCCTTTATTAATTGGGGCTACATCCAAACATCAATATAAGATGCATATCCACAAAGTTAACATTTGATTTAATTAACTATTAAAGAATTTATCACAATTCTAATTTTATACTTACTTAGCGATTTCTCGATAAACTCTAGCGGTAAGACAAACCCGTGATTCTGCGTTAAGCATTTAGATTCTTATATTTCCAACTTGCTTTTTGAATACACGCCGTTGGCTGGGTCTATATGAGTAAATATATTCGCTATTAATATACTGGATTAGTTTCCATTGTAGCGGAGTAATTAACAGATAGAGTGCTTATGAGCGTGCCCGCGTTTTGAAAAGACTGCGAACACGTCAATAAATTTCCCTGTTTTATTAAATAAAAGGAACATGGGTTATAGATCTCCATTATGTTAATTACTCCGTGTCTAATGTATTAGCTGCGTTGTTACGTTTAAGAGAACAAGTTCTGTTGCTTGGCGTCGTTTTCAAAGTCGCTCCACGCGTTATTCAGTTCCATGAAGATCATTTTCGCTATGTTCTCGTTGGGGGTGCCCATTTGCTGGAAAGAAATAGATCCATAAATAGTGGCTTAATTCATTCAAAAGCATACTTTTGTTTCCTCCAACACAGTCAATGTAAGTTAAATAATTGCAGAATACTGTACAACTTGCTAAGGATTTACAGTGGCACTTATATGGCCTTGAGAGTAAATTGTAGCTTTAGTCTCTGACGTTTTACATTCATGAACATCTATAAGCTTATCAGGTTTAGGCTCGGTCGTACTGCCATATGTTCTGGTTTCGTGTGTCCTTAAGCCAGGTGTAGCAGGAAAGCCAGACGCGCTTTAAGCTATCAATCGGGCAATGCATAGGCTAAAGAGAAAGTAGTAAAGATTAGTTACTGAAAATTCATCGCACTTTGGAACGGTCACATTTTTTTTAAATTGTCTAACCTACAAGCTGACGATCAGTGCAATATAGCCTTCAAAAACTCAATATTACCTTATCAGGATGTACAGCGAGGCACGCTTTCCTGTAGTTCCGCTTGACGTCAGCCGGTGTGACCAGCTGGGACATGTCGCAGCGCGTCCAGCGACAGTCCTCCCACACCACCGTGTGTAGCGAACACAGGAGCGCGCGGATATTCGCCTTTTTCCCTTCCGTCTGAGAAATAACATGAGCATATTGTGTATCGAGCTAATTAACGTAGGCGTTTTCTTGCAATTCATTGTAAATAGGTTATTCTCCACTATTGTCAAACGTAAAATGTTGACATCACACTTAGCAGTCAGAAGCTTGATCAATATAGCAGAAAAGGGGCACTTAAATACGTAATTGTCAAAAGAACCTAGGCAGAGGCAGACTAGTATCTTCTTTCGACATCAATGCCAGATTTGAGCAATTTTGAGGTAATCTGAAAAAGAAAAAACATTTTTTTTTTCTTGTTTTTCTATACAAGTCATAACTCACCCATTCATTGACTTTCAACTTCTCAGGGTCGACGCCATCTTTGACCATTTCCTCCTTTCTCATAGCGTTCATGGTCTTGGGGCCGGAATCCTTCTTGGCCAAAAATTCGTAACCTTGACTCCCGAGGAGATCGCCGAACACATCCATTGGCTTTCGAGGTTTGTCGTCCGCAGGAGTCTTTGCTGGCTCAAAGTGAGACCTACTGAAGATTACAAATACAATTTTGAGTGTTTCGGTATTGTTTTTAGATAAAGAGCAATATGTGAGAAAGATAACCAATTAAAAGTCTTCACTCCTAAAAACAGATTAAAATAAAAAGGTGTATGTGAACAATACGATACAATAGATAAGAAACAGGAAACCAATCAAGCTTAAATTAATTTACATTTCAAACACAAGAATAGGAACCCATAAGTACAAACTTAATAAAAAAAGTTTAAGGTTCATTCACTTTCTGGCCGAGAACAGACCTGTTATGATGGTAGGTTAGTCAATACGTGGATAGAGCTACAAAGGTATGATAAAGTTAACCGAAATATCAGTTCTTAACCTAAGTTTATTAACGTTCACAACTTACTTATAATCGGGTTGGTGTGCGGGCGTGTGTGGCTGGTGCGCGGGCGTGTGTGCCGGCGAGGCGCGCGGCGTGGCCCCGCGGCTGGCGGCCGCACTCAGTGACTGCGCGCTGGTCGGCAGCGTGCCGCCCAGCACGCCCAGCTCCGCGAACGGGTCCTTACGACCTGCTGCCGTAGGTTGCGCGCGCTCTAGTGGAACGCTTTGGGCCCGGCCTGTTTAAAAAAATTACATTAATCAATTGGGAGAGGTTTTTGCCCAGCTGTGGGACAGCGTAGGCTAAATTAAAAAAAAATAGCTTAAGATGAATATTCCAGATGAATTACCTACAAGGCTATCGCAGTAAATGCCGAAAAACTAGAAGCTTTCATTTTATTTTTAAACATCCTTCAATTACGTCTCACCATCTATTGCTGAGATTTTATTTTGTAAATAATCTTTATTTGAAACTGGGTGAAATCCGTACACTCACCATTTAGGTTCATTGAAAAATCAACGTCGGACACCAGTTGTCCGACATTATTCTGAATGGACGCAACCGTAAGTCACATAGAATTTATTCTTGTTTAGTTTTAAGTACCTTTTCTTTTAAAGCTTTTTTTTCTTATACTAAGCGTGTCCCGTCTTTTCTTTCTTTCTTTAAAAGTAGGTACGAAAACAAATGTGATATTATGATAATCACCTTCTTCTTGAAGCAGCTGTTGTGGTGTAAGCACAGGCTCTGTCTTCGGCAGAGGATCGTTGAGGCCGAAGGGATCGAAGTTAAGAGGGTCGCTAGAGTTCACATTCGGCTTCGCTTCGGCTGCCTCCGTCGATGGAGCGGGGAGGTCGCCGAATATAGACTCCGTTGCAAATGTCTACAACCAATGAAGGAAAAATTGTACTAACACGAATTTTTGTAAGGTAAATTTAAATAGAGTCAGCCTAAAACTGGGCTATGAATTTGGAAAAGATAGTTGTAAATGCTGAGAAATTAGAATAGCTGTTAAAGATGACATATTTGTAAGTATGTCTAAAAGTTCTATGTATGGGGAATTAATATGTGGTATTTAGATTTTCATTGAAAGTTTAATAAAATAACGTGTTTTCTGAATAATAACACCAGATTTTATGACGGCATGCGGCAGAAGTCTACGCTAAAAAATTAACAAAACCCACCTGAGCCTTTTCCCCCTTATTTCCAGTAAGAAAATCTCCGAAGCCATCATCAGTCTGCTTCTCTAACATTCCAAAGAAATCGAAGGAATCATCACTCTTCAGTTTCTTCTCGGGTTTCGGTTCCTGTGGTGGTGCTGACCCAGAGCTGAGGTTCAGGAAGTCTGCGGTATTCTCTGTGGGAGGGGAGGGGGGCGCCTGCGTGGAGGGGGGAGGGGGCCGTGCGGGGGGCTGCGGGGAGGGGGGCGCGGGACGAGAAGGACGGGAGGGACGAGTCGGTTCCGGTTCTCTCACTGGGTAGTCCGCTGTTACTGTGGGTGGGAAACTTGGTGTTGATAAATCGTTGTAATGTTTGTTGCGTAATGTCCAATGTTCGCTCTACTCTCTAAGTATTGAAACTTGGAACAGATCGACTATTACAACATTGGGGTTGGCTAGATTTGTTATCGAAAGTCGGAACACCTTGACTTCTGGTCTGGAGGCCAACCATGACGATTTATACTGGGAGTAGTTCCCCTTTGGGAAAGCGACAGAGCTATGCAAGTCGTCTAACGCCATCTCGTTCCCACAACTGAACAACTCCGCTTTAAGACGTCATGGTAGGTCACCTCTTTGCAGATCTTAGTTATTCTTAGGTTCGCCATAGTATTATACATAAGATCTATTAATACCAAATATATAAAAACAGGCATGCAACAGTTATAACACCTCTATAAAAGAAAAATAACCATGTTTTACATGAATAAAATACGAGAATGACGACTTTGTGCACGCTAAAATATGAGTACATAATGAATATTAAAGTTATGTATAGTACAAACAAAAATGGACACTGTGTCACTAACACTGTGTTTCGTAGTTAAACAGAGATAAATCATTGAAAAATGTATGATAGGTTAAATTGTTAAAAACACACGTCTGGCGTGTAAGGATGATTTTCCACCTAAAAAATGTTCCGTTTAATGAATGATTGGCTAAACACAACACTACGACATACTTGTCTTTGGTACTGCGCCGGGGTTGTTGCGAAGATTCGCTGCGTGAATAGATAACATAGATGTACACAAATACAATATAATACATAGACAATAAGTATACAATAGAATAACTCTGAGATTAGTGTTTACCGTCCAACATTTACTGGCCATCTTAATTTTTTACTTTCTAGCCAAAACTTATCAGTCTCTCTTAACAATTCTTTGATCTTGCGTTGCTCTAACCCCACTCCTATCGAACATTTCGATACTATAAATCATCTAATCATCATCAGCTTATAATTTTCCCACTGCTACGACACAGGCCTCCTCTATTTCAGACGGAGAAAAAACAATCAAAATTATACACGTTGGAGGTATACACAACACATACCTACTGATAAAATCCATCATGTCTGCGGACATTTGCTATAGAATTTTATTTTGCAACTTTAAGCTCCGAGTATAAAATCATCATTAGCCTTATGCTGAACAATTTTTTTTTGCAATTTTTAACCATAATCCCTTAACGAAAGAGTATCAAATTAATTGCTCCACAAAATCACCATCTTATACTTAAAAATCAATTGCTGTTCGTTAGTCTCGCTAAAACTCAAGAACACCTGGGCCGATTTGGCTCATTTTAGTGTTGAACGATTTCTGGAAGCCCAGGGAAGGTTTAAGAGGTTTTTTTTTTATTGTTGTTTGTTTGCCGGGCCAGCTAGTCAAAGTTTATAGATAAAAGGAGAAACCTTACCAAAGTTATCAATAGTCTCGTCTCTCTCCAGATTAGTAGAGAACAGTACATCCGGGGTCCTTATGGGGAAGGAGTGGTCCTCCTCCCAGAGGTCGGAGCGTGGCTTGCGTCGCTCACCGTTCTGTACAACCAGGCTTATGACCGCAGTAGTGTTGTTCGAGAAGTGGTCGTTCACGGGAAGAGACTCGTCTATGCCGTCGATTTCAGACCTTTTAGGAAAGATGTGATCAAACAAATTAATTATATGTTTTTTTACACTCTACAACCTTGTCTTCTCCCTTTCGGAATGACTTAGCTAGGGAACTCTCTCGGAAAAATACATTACAGTTTTCATTCACACAAGGGAATAAAATATTAGGCTTCTAAATTATCAGGCGCTGTTGCGAAAGCCTAATTGGTAAGGTATCCAGAAGATACGGGTTCGAGTCCCACTTGTAGTCGAAATTTTCTAAACTCTCTTAAATTTTCTAAACTATCTCAATGTGTATTTATTTTTCATGCATTCAATCATTGAATTAGATAATTGAATTGAATGAATTTTAAAGTTTTTTGTCCACTACTTAAAAGCCTCCCCAATGCCTTTCAGTTTCAGGAGCCGTCCAGCGAGTCTTTGAAGTAGTCATCGTGTTATACGTCCAGAGCCTTTCGCCAGCTCTATTTAGGCCAACCTCTGGCCCCATTGTGTGGAAACTTTTAAAAACTAAGTTTTCTACTAGGCAACCATCAGGCAAGATAGTGGACAACAAATAAATAAAAAAATACCTATTAAACTTGATGTGATGCTGGTCCAATGCCAGGTATCCGGTGTGGAAGTGTACTGACAGTACCGGTACCGAGTGCACGCGGCCCAGCTGCTGCCGCGCGTGGTACACACACACGGCCACGTCACCCACCACCGTCGTGTCTAACGGGAGTGTCACCTGTGGACAATGATTTTGGATCTTACTAATGGGCCTACCATACACATAAGCTTCAGCACAGTTCTGTTTGCCTAAGCATACCGGTTTGTACACGGAATACCATGCGAGTAGTTGGTAAAACTGTGAAGAAACGAGAAGCTAGCTAAGTGAAGAAGAGAGAAGAAGGTTGTGACTGTGGAAGGCCCATTACGGCCACTCAATTTTAAATTTATTTTGGGTTTTGCTAAGGATAGAATACATTAGTATTCTCTATATCTCTAGTTAAACCTATCTTTATCTCTAGTTTAACCTTACTACGAGACAGAAAAATTATAGATACTCTTATGACGTAGTATATCAACCTCAATTTAGTTAATATGATTTCAAAATCTGATTTGGATACGGTGCAATTGCTGTATACGGGCTCCGACGACATTTTGCGAATTGGACACACAAACGAAAATGTATGTTGTCTTTCAAAAGCTCGTAACTCTTTGGCACACCAAGGTTCGGTCAGAAAGTGACATTTTACATTTTCAAAAGCAATTCCTAAAATACTCACTTTTCCCTCAGCCATACTATAGAGATGCAACCGATCATAGTCTTGCATGGTAGACAGCAGCATTCTGTCTTCATTATATATCTCTATGTAGGGCCGGCAGCCATCGCGCGCCTTCGTGAACAGAGGGACTGGCTGAATAGTCAGAGATACCAGGGTCACTGGCCGGAAGTGAGGGAGAATTGGTTCTGGTCTGAAACAAAAGGAATGTCATTTTTTTTAGCTTGTTAAAATCATCAAACGAGTCCACCTACCCAGGGCAGGGCAAGAGGGACTGTCAGACTTGTGCTGACTAAAATCAACCGTGTCCTTCAGTAGCCCTTTACGTTTCGGGGCCACGGTTACCTGTTAGCCCCGTACCCGGCAGTCTTTGGCCCTCTAAGGGGGCCCCGTCTATTCCTGACAGTTCTTTGAGACGCGCATGGAACACACAGCGCAGTCGACCCGGGCATGGTAAATGATCGGACAGCGAGGCGCCCATTACTCGCCGTAATCTTATTAATCTGGCTTGGATATTTGATCACAGGATGATTAAGAAATATACTATCAACATCATCTCTTTTCCCGTGCCGCCTCAAAGCAGTACTCATGGTACAGTAAAATACTAAACTTTTGAACCTTATTCAGTCGAGAATAAGGTTCAAAGTTCACAGATACTTGCGAACTAGACTATACACATCCAAGTTTATTTAATCCCCAAAAATATTCATAAGTGACTTACCTAATAATGTTAGAGAGATAGTAGAGGTATCGCAGTTGGCTGGGCGGCATGTTGATGGGCGCACGCTTCACCGCGAACATCTGTAGCGCGTCTTCGGGCACCGTCACTAGCTTTGCGTATAACAGAAGACCGCAGACTAGCATGCACGACATTTGTTTGCCGTCCTGAAATTATACTAAGCTGTTAAATTATCGGCAGAAGCATGTTTGTTCGAGTAAGGACTTTATAGCTTGTGTATTAAAAATCGAATTAGTGCGTCAGTAACATTTTCGAAAAATATTTATCTCGTTTTTTTCCTTTTTTTACTTAAACCTAAATATAGCCCAGTCAATGAATGCTCAAAATAGGGTATAGAGGAAAAGTCTTGGAACACAATTTTTGACTTTGTAAGTTTGTTTAGCCTAGTTAGGAGGTGAACATATCAAAAGTCCCCGCCACTAGCCCTTGAGCTTTAGGGGGAGGGGTTTGAAGGTCCCATTTATCGGTTTTTCGCTTATATCTCGGAACCTATGCGTCCTAGAGACATAGTACCTATGAACAAAATAAAAGCTGATTAAATTTGCAACAAGTTATACTCAATAAGCATTTCGTTATCTTGTATAGTTTTCGAGGTATCTGCTCTTGAATGTCTGTAATTTGGGAAAAAACATTTTTACCTTTTTACATTTGGAAAGTTCTATTTGATTTCGCCAAAGATCCAGAAAACAGCAGCAGTCTGATACATCAACATACCTGACATGTAATAACAGCAGCTTGCCGTTCATCTTTGCCCAAGTACTGGTACATATGCTGCAGTAGCGCATACGTGGGGGCCAGTAGTGGCGCACGATGGGCCGGCGTGGGCCATAGTGTGCGGCACGCGTCCGTCACCGGCACGTGGCGAGGGAACGACAGGCGGCAACCACGACAGGCGTTGTAAATACTGTATTTGCCGCCAGGGTGACGACTTTCTAAGAATGCCTGGAAATGAAAGAAGGATATTAACATTGACTTAATGCCAGTTTTCGAACGATGCCTGTATTGTATTGTGTATTGGGCTGTTGAATTTTCTGTGCGTTTTTAAAGAAGAAAAGGGTTCCAGTGATTGTGAAAATAAAAACGTGGGAAGAATCATACAGGATTCATTAATCATGCCTTGGCGGTGGCACTGCCGTGCCTCCGCAATGTGCGCCCATCTGCAGGTTATTTCCCACCTCCTTTCCTTCCCATCTCTTTGCTCTTTCCGATTTAATTTAAACGAGACAAATAAGAGCTGTTAGATAGCTACTTATTGGTCGAATACAATTTGAAACCATCGATACGCAAAGAAGAAAGTATGTTTTGGCAATGATCAAAGCCATCAAAGTATTGGTTTTTGATGGCACCCAATAAAAAAACCGTTCTTTAACAGAGCCCTCTTGAGATGTGGTCACAACGTTTGAAAAGATCAACCATCTCTCATAAAATCATTAGTTATATAACTTACCCTGACGTCATCAATATGGTTGGTCTTGTAAGCGCTTTCTAAGCCCTCCGACGGATAAGGCATCACTATGATTCGACTAGTTATGTAACTTATATCCAAATCTGTTCTAGCTATTGACCTGAAAGAAGACATCAAATGTTAAATAAGTCTATTTTCTCAGGAGTTTTGCAAGAAGTCGTAATCTATAGGTCCTATATGTTTTTTTTAAGTATGTACTCACTGTTGCACAGTTTGCATAACCTTCGAAGAGGTGTCCTTCAAATTCTTAAGGAAGCTACCAGCACCTCCTTTGATAGACGAGAACAACCCTCCAGAGTTTGCCGGTGTGGCTGGCAACGGTGGCTGGTAGTGAGGGGCAGCGGGGGGACGCGCGGGCGGCGGGGGACGACTCGGCTCTGGCGGCCGGGAGTTTGGCACCTCCTGGCTGACTGCTGCTGGTTCTTTGCTCGCTAAAACGAAAAAAGAACTTCACTCATACAGATAATTTAGGAAAGAGACTGACAGTTAATTTGGCGCGCTTTTGTGTGTCACTTAGTTTTAAAGTTTTATGACTGTTATGGATTTTTTTTAAAATTATCTTATATTTACGTTACGGAGAATGAAGTTAATCATTATATTTTAGATATATTTTGTGTATGTTGAGTTTGTATTAAGTACAGTATCTCTTAAGTTTGTAAATAAATATTATAGTTAAAAAAAGAAAATTACATGATTGGATTCCAATCTGGTACATTATTTAGCAATGGCACTCTTAATATACCAATAAAATTGGTTCTCTCGCTCTTACACGTCGCAATCCAGCGTGTTCTCACTCTGACACTGCTAACTCTTTGATACAGAGTGCCATCACAAAATAATTGATATGGCGTTGTAATGTATAAGTACTATGTGCTTGAGTTCACATTATAACTGTTAAAACATCACTAGGTTCAGACATTACAAAAACACCAATAAGGAGTACTAGATATTTATTTCTAATATTAAATATCTTACATGTTTACACTTAAACATCTAAATAGTAACAAAAATATTGCTCGTTTAAACATTATCTCTCTTTTAAATTAACTATTCGAATATAATATAAAATCAGTATTGTTTAACAAATCACATGTGAAAATTGAAAAAATATTTAAAATAAGCGAATATAATGAAAAATGTTTAACATTACAACAATATACTCTTTTAACAACATAATATTGTTTAAAACATTTATAAAAATATTTTAAAATAATCCATTTTACTTACCTATTGGTAATAGTGCCTACAGGCCCCTGGTTGTATGTAACGCACCATTTTGGCGCATTTCCACTATTCTCAAACAGAAGATGCATTAAAAATTGGGTCGTTACCAACGCTATTTTAAATATTTATTTTATAAAGTCAACAAATGAGTCCTCAGGCTCCACCTGGATGGAGCAGAAGGGGCTGTCATCCTCGAAAGGAATAAAATCCACCGTAATCCTTTTATTGCTCTTTGCGTTCTATGGTCACGGTGACCTCCTCAGACATTCTCATGTCGCCGGGAGGCATTTGACCCTATGGGGGCGCCCCCAGTTTGCCCAGTCAGACGGCGAGCTACCCATTACTCGCCGTCTGTTACTGCGCGTCTACCATGGTCGGTAATCGCTTCGCGATATCCGACGCCATGAGCATATGCCGCCGCGGCTGGGTCGTAAAGTCGAGCATTTCCTTTCTCTCGCGCATTCCGCGTCGTATTTCGCTACAATTACTGCCCCGAAGAAGGAGATGACTGCGACCCCATCGCTCCACATCATGACTACGACCAATGTCAAGCGCGAGAAGTCGCCGCCACCAATTTGTTCCCAACGCTCAAGCGTAGATACTTATTCGATGTTTTTTCTGATCCGCAAAATACATATTTACTTTTTGACAAGAAAATGAGTTTAAACTCTGTACCGAATAATAAAAAAACAAACCCAGAACCATTTTTAGATCAGTCTATAAAAAGACCAACCGTCATGCGCATGCACATAAAAATAAATCAATTATTTAATAATCAAATAAGTCTGAACTCAACGGAAAATACACTTTAGTTGGTAACGCCCCGCTTTAAATATTTGCCAAAGAGAAACAGAAAATGCGTCAACATGGCTCAGTTCACAGGAACCGCAATAATAATACTTTTGAAAAATATTCTACGGAATAATTGGAACTACAGAAGACTCGGATATTTATAGTAGAAAACTATTTAGAAATATTTTCTTTCATTCAATCAGTAGATTCAATGATTGAGTGAGCAAATACTAACATTTTGTTTTCTTAATCTAAACTTGATCAAATAAATTCAAGTTGAGAATATATGTTTACATAAATTGGGGCAAATGCTTGTTTCCTAAATTAAATGGAATATGTATGAATATAAATTAAAAGCACCTATGAAACGTTATACAGTTTTTAAACATATAAATCTGCTGGCAAATATACATGCCAACTATATAAATTGAACCATTACTTCTGAAGCACTTGCTGAAATCCTATGCTTTTTCTGATTCCCCACTGATTAAATCACATTTTCACAGCTTAGTTTGATTTGGTTTCCTTACGTTTACTTACTTCTTGGGACATTAGTAATTTTAAAAAATAAATTCCTTTAGTAGATATATTTTGTGATAGTTCAATTTTGAAAATCATTCACACAGATCTACTTTGGAGATTTTTTAGATAAAACGAATGCTCTGAGTGCATATTTCGGAATGCAACAAAAATGTAAAGTACACATTAAATGCACTTAATCTGAATTAGATTCTAACAAGAACCATGTCGGACAACATACATAGGTCCTGCATATAATTTAACAGAAATCTTAAACTCGTAAATACATAACAATTATGGTAACTAATTAATACTATCGACCGACAACTTCACCTTTGTACCTTTTCTTGGAATGTGTAGTTGTAGTTGGAAGATTTACTTATGTAGTAGTGAAGCAACAGTTACATTTAAGAATTCGACTATATACTGTCTTTCAATTAAGCTACAACATAAAAGGATATTTATTTAGGTAAAAGTAGAACTATACTAAAATCTATGTAAAGGACGGACCTACAATATCTATCAATGGGTTTATTTAAATACAAAGAGAATTGTAATTATTATTGTCATCGTTTAAACAGTAAAGATTACTATGAATGTTTCTATACAAAATCATTTGGCGGACAGAGAACACTGCTCACAAATTTAATACAATAACTGTACTATTTGTCAAAAAGAAGGTATAAATAAATTTCGTCTTCAAAAACATAGAATTTAGTACACAAATAACTGGTAAATCGCTGCCAAACACAAACAACCATTGAGTGGTTTATAAGATAAAAATATTCTAAAGGCAATAACAACATCATTAAATATAGTTAAACATTAATAAATAAAAACAATGAATACTCATCATTGCGAGCATATCCAATGGTTCTAGCAAGCGTCAATGTGTGATGGGTGTCCGATGCAAGGTTTCATGCAGCGGGTCATTTAAACGAGAAAACTATTGGGCATCCGAAAAAGTTGAAAACACCTAAAATGAAAAAGAAAACGTGATATGTATTGCATACACATTATTCTACAAGGCAGGAGTCCCTCGCCTCTAGCAAATAACGATCATAAAATCAATCTTTACAGTATTCGAGTCAGTCAAGTTAGCTCGTTAGTGTAAATAATATCTTACTACAAAGTACATAATCTGATAAAAATGTATCAATATTTTGATTGTAAATACTTCAGTACGTTCTTGATTTCAACAGACTATCTTTATCTGCTGGTTACTATATCAATAAGGTATTGATTTATTGGAATCATTCGGACACTGCCTCGCGGCGCGTTCACTACAGAAAATATACCTAGTTGAATTGATTTTTAATTTTAAAAAAGGCGAGGGACTTCTGATACTATGTATAAACAGGTACATGCAATGTGTTATGACCATTCAAAAGAAATAAAATATAAGCACTGATTCCTTTTTAAACAGGCTAACATGCATGGCAGATTCCATCCAATAACATTATTACAACAGAAATTTCAATGTTTCTTAGTCATGCCTCTTCATTATTAGTTTTTTATAACGCATACCGACGGACCTACTTCATATTTTGTATGGTATCTAAAAAGTTATCAATCCTTCAAGATAAGATAAAAGTAATAGATATTTATAATCGTGAGTTAGAAATAATTTTATAACAGTGTTAATAAAAGGAGATGCAATTATAATAATAAAATTAAAATGGTGAAAGAAATGAATTTTTGTGACCATGGAAAAGTGCTTGAAAAAACTGATAGTATAAAAATATTTAAGATTTTAGGCAAATATAATAATTCCCTGTAATTATTTGTACATTTTTCAGTTACTATTTTGATGATACGTTATGAACATGAAAATTTGAGTAAAAAAATATTTCTAACACTATATTAATCCCAAAAAAAGCAAATTAAATGGAGAAACACCAAATTAAAATGGAGTGAAGCGAAATATTGGAAAAAAAAAACTAATAAACAACCATCAGAAGTAAATATAAATAGAGAAACCACCCAAGAAGTCTAAGTGCAGATATGAATTATGAAGCCATATACAAGATAGCTAGGAACTATTTATTTGCTAGTAGGTACGACTCGAGCATCTCGATCAAAACCTAGTCGAGCGAGTAAATCTAGTTCAACTATGTGTATCGCATTGAATTACGAGACTCCTACGCATCACACATTGCTTTTAACGAGCGATCATCATACATGTGGAAAAGATTACAATTGACTAACGCGTAGATATCGCGGAACATTTTTCTAATTCAATAGGTATCGTTAGGATAATGTGACTAACCATACATTAGAACAAATAAATGTTCGCAGCAAAAAGTGAGATAATTTAAAAGTTCAATTATAACAATTGCACTCTGACTGTACGAGTCATGAGTTTTAAAATTGCAAATGTTTGTGTGTGTCTATTAGTGACATTATCACTGAATTGTAGAATAAAGCATTTAAAAACGACCTTAGTGCGAAGCCATAGGGTTCTTTTGAGCGCAAGATTTTTAGCTGAACGGTTCAAGATGTTGCCTTGTAGTAGACAAGTCAACAAACGCCTTAACAGCTAAGAAACAAGATTTAAAATGAAAGATAAGTTAGGTACAGATTCAAATGCTACATCCTAATTGAACAGTGAGTTAAGTCGCGATGCAATGTATGCGCGCCTATTAAACGGTCGTCACACCACTTATCACGTGCACTTTGATTGCTATCTCTTAACGAAATACGCCTAAGATGATGATATATGGACTACTGTCCCTTTAGCTGCCATTTTCATTATACCAGCTTTTGGTATATGGAAATCCCATACCTAACATTACACACCGTATAGCCAAGATGAGTTAATGAAAATGACTCTTAGTAATTTACACCACATTAACGTTTGTTAGTTGTTATTAAAAGTTTATAATCGTGCCTACAAAATGTGCAACCAGATCTACAGTGCGTACCAACATGTTAGTTGAAAGCGAACGTGAAATTGATCAGTAACACAGAGCATGTTACAAACACATGAAATACCCACATTTGTCCACACACGGAGCGCCCAACCACAGACCTCACTTTCAATATCTGTGCCACTCAAAATGCGTTAGAAATAAAATCAAACGACGGCTGTGAAGAATATACTCATTTATTTTTCTATAAGCTCCCACATGACTAAATAATAATATGCACAACAGAAATAATGATCCAATGACATAAGTGTAAGACATTGTGTTTATAGAAACACTAACTTTGTGATATCAACTAATGACATAAGTATGAACGTTAAACATCATGTATTCTATAATATCATATAAATCTACTCTAATCAATACTTGTACCTCAGTTAAACATATCATTTCCTCATATTGTCTGGAAAGTTTGGACTGACCCATGATTTTGATCGCAGTGTTTGATTGCATCAACACAGATATAATAAGATGTGATAACAAGCAGTGTAATAGAATACACCGATCTAGGTAATAGACTAGTTATATACACACAAATAACTTAAAATATAAGAGCCAAAGTATAATCTACGTGACAAGTGCGCGAGGGTGCCGAGACCACCAAGCACCAAGCCACCAATACCGTTAAATGCCAACGATGAGCCGCGGCGCCACCGCAACCAATGTTAGTTCACATATAATAATGTCTCAAATGTGTTATTATAAGCCAATATATATTATATCATATACTAGATAATATCCAGATTTCGTACCACTGTACATTTGTCTATAAAATACTGGATATTCATTTAATATTATCTATTAGACTATATAGAAAAATAATATACTATTATAGTAAGGGGTTTAGACATTGGTGTGAAATTGTATATATAGACCAATAGAGTTACAGGAATGTATAGACAGTTTAATAATTACACCTAATATATAGTTAAGATTCTAACTAGCGACAAGTATCCTATCTAGATATAAAAGGTATGCATTTCATAAATGCACACTGACTTTTTGGTAATAAGATTATTCAAGGAGAATGTAAGAAGAGTTTGCGAAAGTTTATTCGATTTTGTCTGACACCTATATTGTTTAATAATTTAAGTGATCAATCTATTACTCTATCACTGAGATATATCTTTGAAGTCTTCTTTCATAATCAGACTTAATCATCAAATTAAAGCTTATTTAACTTTCACTGTACATGAAACATCATGGCTAATATTGCACTATTTAAATGCACAGTCTGAGCCTCTTTCAACACAAAGAAATGCTCCAAAATATTAACTCTAACTTTACGAATGTCATGTAACGCATCTCAACATTGAAGCAACATAAATAATTAATTAATTTTGATTCAAGTCAAATAAATGCTATACTACCTTATTTCATTCAGAGAACAATTTATTCAACATTGCCTTACCTTTGGTGATGTTCAATTTTTGGTGATAATCAACATTGGAATGTAAATAAATCTCACATTTGTTTAATAACCTTTCTAAGGAACTCAAAATAAATATATGGAAAAATAAAAAATTTGAGTGTAAAAAGTCAAAAAATACTTGACCATTTTTAGCTCGAGTATTTAATGCAACAGAACAGAACGATGATCCGTAGGGGATGGAAGTGAAACGCGCGCTCGCAACTCAATGTAAACGTTAGGCGACTCTGTCTCGAATTTATCACAAAATGTTGAACGTGCCGCGACGCGACATTTCTCTTAGGATATGGTAGTGTAATATTTACTTGACTTCTTATTACCTGGCGAGCTAGTGGCCACAGATTGTTCAACTTTTTTACGCTCAAATTTGAGTGGTTGCTTGAGATTGACATTATTGGACTCCGCTATCGCCGCCAATCGCTCCAGCACACTACTTATTGTCAAGCGCTCTTCGGGGTTCACTGTAAGGCAACCACCTGGGAACAAAAGATATCACAATCACATATTTCAATTCATAGACAAGATAGAATAGTTAATGAAGTAATTTTACTCACTTATGACTTCATGAAAACATTTATAGCGTTGATCATTGGGGTTAAGATTATAGTTTCCATTAAGAATTGCAAGTTTAGCAGAATCTTCAAATGGATGTTGCATATAGCACAGTGTGTAGAGGATGCATCCGAGTGCCCAGACATCGACACTGTGGTCAATTTTGCGATTATCCCAAGTGTCTAACATTTCTGGTGCTCTGTACATGGGTGTGGTGAATTGGGCCAGCTGGAATTGAAGAAACAAGAGGTAGTGTTACATTTACTAAATTAAATAATAAGAAGAAATGGTCTAATCAGAATGATAATGAGTCTTATTCTGAGAGAATAAAGTGTAACTTACAGTTTCCTCTAACATATTTCTTTGATTTGCACTCCACGAAGGATTTGGTGAATAAATATCTGTAGTAGCTGAACCAAAATCACATAACTTTATTGTACCTATAAAAATCAATAAAGGTAATTAGGAATCTACACAATATTTTAAAAAGTCACACATCTTCCAGCACCATGCTGTAATTAGAAAAGACAAAAATAAATTTTACCTTCATTAGATATTAAGAAATTTTCTAGTTTGAGATCACGATGTGCAATAGGGGGCACTTGTGCATGCATGTGCTGCACTGCTCGGCATGTCTGGTAGAACACCCTAAGTATTGTTGGCAGAGGGAAAGCCGTGCCCCTGTTTTGCAGAGCTTCCATCAAGCTTCCCCCACTGCACAAGTCCGTCAACAACAAATACTCTCCCATGCCATGTGATGTCTTCGCCTTATCAATAAAAGAGGCTGCTATATATTTAATTATATTAGGGTGACCTGATAATTTTTTTAATATGCTAATCTCTTGTATTATGTTTTTGTTTGCCTGCTCATCAGCTGCCATTAGCCTTTTCAAGGCATATTCCGTGCCGGTGGACACGTCTTGAGCAACAAACACAAAAGCAAAACCACCTGAAATAGAAAAGACTTAGTAGGATTGTTGTCAATGGACCATTATTTTTTTTTATATAATGAATTTCCTGTTAATAGTTTGCTGCAGATATGTAATAAACATAGGTCGGAATCAGGTAAAGCTATTCATGTACTTACACTGCGAAAGAATAAGGGATATGTCTGAAATCCCAAAATTACTTTTAAAGAACAGAAAAATCCTGTGATTATTATATGAAAAGTTATTTACTTTCAAAAAATTTATGTGTCGAATATATCTCTGATTTTTTTATTATTATTAATTATTTGCTATACTGATTTTTGAGGAAAGAATTTTTTTTTTTTTGATTTATTGATGCAAGTTAGTTAAACACTAATCCAAGAGATGGCGCAACGCTACCGCAAAGCGTTTCAAACGAGGAATAGAGAGTTTCGGCTTGCAAGTGTGGATTGCAATGGCCTAGTTTGTTAAGGCATCTGGAGTACCTGTCCAGAAGACGCGAGTTCGAATCCTACTTGCAATTGGACATTTTTCTTTCCTCAAAAATCATCTTTATGATGCAGATCACATGTGTTAATGCGTTTAAAAATAATTAATATTTGCAATACTGTTTTCTTTACGAGATTGTCTGTTAGAAATCCCGGGAAGATCCATATTAATATCAATATTTCAATGCAAGTACCAAAATAACTACCTAATTCCGACTTATGCTGATAAAACATTTGCATTACATTCACAAACTATAAATTACCTGTACAAATAATTTCCTAGTACACACATACTACCAGGAAACATTAAACCAGGAAAATCAACAAAAAGTTATGGGGAAATAACTGAATGATTTTATGAAACAGTAGCCACATACATTTCATGTAGTTTTGAGAAATAAATCTACAAAAAGGTCTACATTAATTGAAACAGCCACACCATAAATTCACTGATTCTTCTCAATATTCAGTTGATCCAACATACTATGGCTAAACTAGAATAATGGTACCCTTCCGTCACACCAATTAATTACAGTGATCTTACTAGAACAGCTTGCTTGCACAAAACGTTCAACTGCAGATCAAAGGCCTTTTCGAAAAAAAAGTACCACAACTTTACAACTCTTGAATAAAATCTATGTACCAATGTATGGGTACGATGCAAAGTACACAGTATGTGAAATATAATACCATCATATGGTTACTAGAATCATATCTGCTGATAAACCAATCAATTTATTCATTCACTCAACAATGGTATGAATCACTGCTTCCAACTAATTTATATGACCTTACAACATCACAAATTTATTTAATATATACTTATTATGTTTCTACTTGACCAGGTGCATTTTTTCTCCTATTCGAATAAGAGCAAGTCCACATTTTACGGTCTTTTAGAGATTATGTTGTTCATCACAGCAACAATAAAGTGAAATTAATTTAAAAGTTTATTCACTTTGTTGCAGCGAAATTGGCTCGATTGTCATAACGGATATGCTCATATTAACGACCCCAAACATTTGTCGGACAATGTACCCTTACGCCCCCAATTTCTGTGACGTTAGTACGTGTACCTACTGCATCAACCTACACGAAACGCCACTACGCCAAGCTTATGTTTACGAGAAACTCGTGGCGGAGCATAAAATACATAGTATAATTTGATAGAGCTTACCTTCTGCGATCACTTTTTTAACTCTCAATTTCATATTTCCTATTTCAACAAACTGACCAACAAAATCATTATCACTGCCACCGTTTGCGCCTCCAGAGCTGAAGTAGCCCATGGCTGATTTAAAGACGCTCATTTTGGAATCTAGTTTTGTGATTTTACTATATAAATTAAGAAGAAAACTGTGTTTTATCAGCACCCTTTGCCCAAATCCATTTTACAATGGCACATAATGGCAGAAAAAAAAGAATAGGCAGATTTGTTGGCAAATGGCAGGACGAGTGCAATGTTGCCAAAGTATAACTTTTGGCCGCATATAAGCAAGTTATAAAGTTATTTCCAAATTATATCAATGCAAGTAATAGGTCAAATAAGGTTTGTTTTTATCACTTTAATTTTTTATTATTTTTGTAACCTACAAGTGGGATAAAACGCAACTTTGCAATCAGAAAAGCAATAAGACCATCATCATGGTTACGAAATAATTGGTGAAAAGCAGGGACATTTTGTAATAAAAAATGGCAACATTTGAAAGGCAGAGACAAACCAGTAACTTTTTTACGTCTGCCACTAGAGGTGAAGAGCACAAGCATGTCAAACTGACGAAATCGATTTAATTTTTTTAGTCGACTAAATAGATGACAGTTTCACATCTATATTGACATTTCCTGGTTGATGACCCATTTTTTTGTAATCAGTCTGTGCTTTGGTAAAGTTGTTAAAAATCATTTGGAAGGAAAGCAAAGCGAACTGTACTGATTTTGTTATTTATTATTGGCATTTCCTTCAATTGCAGTTTCATAAATTGTCCAAATTCCTCGCAAGATTACACCGGACTGATGTTTGTCAATCCTGTGTGAAAATAACAAACATGGGATTTGAAATCAAAAGATTTCAAGGTGACGTTGATGAAGAACTCATTTGTCCTATTTGTTCAGGAGTTCTAGAGGACCCCCTTCAGGTTTGTGTATATTTTCTGTATTGTTTTATCAAGAAAATGTGTTTAATGCGTGTGTTGTTATGAATAGGCTGATTTGTGTACTTAGGCTCCTGCTTGCGAGCACGCGTTTTGTCGCGCTTGTATAACGGAGTGGATCAGTCGCCAGCCTACCTGCCCTGTGGACCGTCAGGCGGTCACCGCCAGTCAGCTTAGACCTGTTCCCAGAATACTACGCAACTTACTCTCAAGGTGAGCATTTCACAAGAATGTCATGGCTTCTTAAAGTTTGTAGGTCACACATTGTGATTGTTTTGCAAGGGCTTATATAAGTAATATCATGAGTTTAATTGCAGTTATGTTGTAATACTCAGATAATGTGTTCTATGAAATTGATTGTATCATATTTGAGTAACTCCTCATAATTCAAAACATTATTGAGTACTAACACAATAATTATTGTAATTGTTCACAAACTAACTTAAACATCTGATTCATGAAGACAGCAAATATAATGAAAGAGAAAGAGGTTATAATTAAAATCCAATGTTTACTTTATAGACTTTGCACGAGTTGTGACAACGCACCGCATGGGTGCAATGCTGTACTGAAACTGGATTCTCTGGCATCCCATTTAGTTGAATGTATGTTAAAGTTCCTTAATTAATATCTTGAAAGAGTCCTTGTGTAAATGTTAATTTACTAAAGTTTTGTGGAATAACTTAATACATTTATGCTGATATTGTAGCATAAAATATTACTTGAAGGCTAACATTATCATAACATATAATATAAATGTATGACTGTAAACAATCTTGATAAGATGGATTGTATATTTCTAAATGAAGCTGTAAACAGCAGTGTTTACAGATCAATAGTAAGTTTATTAATGTTAAGATTGATTTACAAAGTAAACATAATATCTACAAATAACTAATGGCTGATCTAATCATCCATTTAGTTATAAGATTGTTACTGATTAGATTATGTATATTAGTTAACTATTGATTCTATTATGATTGCATTTATTGATAGATTAACTTATTTTTTATGATTGATATGGCTAACATAAGTAATATTGACCTGGATTTCATTTTGTTTTATTAAATTAAATTTATCTTGTTTATAGGTGAATACAATCCCAAAAGGCCAATGCCATGTGAAGCGGGTTGCGGACTTGTGATACCTAAAGATGAACTGGCGGAACACAACTGTGTCCGAGAACTACGGGCACTCATCGCAACACATCAAGGAAAGTTAAATGACTACGAACAGGAGTTAGCAGAACAGAGACTTGTGATCAATGAACATAAACGAGAACTGGCATTGTTAAAAGTATGTTATGTATTTTTTATACTTAATTATGTAGTTAAATTAATTTTTTGTCAGTGTCCAATTAAGTTTGCTAATTTATTTCATTATTTTAATTTTATGGTATTATTGATGGCTTGAAATTAATATAATTAGCAATTAGTTTTATACAACATAAGTGATAAAGAACTTATAGTGTTCTCAATATTACATGCGATTTACAGGCGATCGCGTAATGCAATAAGGAACCAATTCATAATTGGGTTAAGTTGCTTTTCGGGTTACCAACACATCTGTCTATACTCTCGAGTATTACAGATATTTTAAGATTATTATGGTTATGTTATTATACCTCATTATTCCAAATAATTGTGTCAGGAATTCATGCGAGCAATGCGTCTATCAAATCCTTCAATGCGCGCGCTAGCCGACCAGATGGAACGGGAGGAAGTGGTTCGTTGGGCCAACTCATTGGCGCGCGCGAGAGTCACACGCTGGGGTGGCATGATCTCCACACCTGATGATGTTTTACAGGTAAACTTCACTTACTAAGCTCTTTAGTTTATAGAAAGCAATAGGGTATTTAATGCACAAATAAATTGAAAGTCTGTTTAGTCCATCAGTTAGAATATTGAACAATAATGGCCGCATATTTTTAGTTTTTTTTTAAATCAATGAATATTGACAAAGATCAACGCTTCTAAATTCGGGAGTGACTTCGTCAATTTTGGTTTACGGATTATATTTCGGACTTGTATATTTTCTACTGTACTGATTTTCAATAACATGGTCTATCTGAAATACATTATTAATGTTGTATCTATCGTAGTAGTAATCGGAGTATGTGTCGTGGTGTATTCGTGGATGAAAACCTGTACAAAAAAAAGGAAACTGTTGCTGCAGTCACTATCACTGCAGTTGTAGAAAATTATGCAAAGGCCTCCCTTATCTCTTTCCGTCTTTCGCGTCTTCTAGGTCTTGAGTGTTGTAAACGACAACACTCAAGACTTCCCGCCCCGACCGCCAGTTGGCATCCATTGAATATTTATTTTGACGCAGACTCTGTATACTGCTAACTCTAAACATTTTGCAACTCTTGTTTTAGATGATGATCAAGCGAAGTTTATCAGAATCTGGCTGCCCACCTCACATAATAGATGACCTTATGGAAAATTGCCACGAACGACGATGGCCTCCTGGACTTTCCTCGCTCGAAACCAGACAAAATAATAGGAGGTAAGTTTTAATATATGGTTTAAATAATATATATATTTTTATATCTCCAGATTTCTCAACTGTTTTCCATCTTCTGCAAAACTAGTCCAGTATGGCTCCAATGCCCCATCTGTCTAACATAGCCTATAAAATAACCGTAGTAGGGTCTATTTCACAGCGCAAAATAATTATGTCCAGTCCAACCCCATTTCAAATGATTCACAGTTGCAGTTAATTAGTAAATTAAATCATGTAAATTATTTTTACAGATTATATGAAAAATACGTGTGTAAAAGAGTGCCTGGTAAGCAAGCGGTGCTCGTCCTACATTGTGACAACACGCATGTGGACGAGCATATGATGGTCGAGCCCGGCCTTGTGATGATCTTCGCGCACGGAATCGAGTAGCACAGGATAAAACGCGGTCTGTGTTCAAGTGACAAACTACGTGCTCTCAGAGGTGTAGAAATTGTGTGACTTGGATGTGAAGGCATTGAGTGCACAACTATTAGAATTTATCAGTAATGAATGGAGCCTGTGAGCTGTTTGACAGGTTATCCACTAGATATGAACAGGGTAAACTAATATTCTCACAAACAAAAATGTTCCTTGGTATGAAGTTAATGTATTACAATTTTATTCGTCCGTCCACTCAGTGCCTCCGCAAACCATACGTACTGTCAGGGTCGCCACACTCGAAAGAAAATACGCGCGGCAACGAGGAGCCGACCTGGATCTCTGAGCGACCACGACAATATCTGCCAATATGAACCATAGTTCTAGAATACAATTTAAAAAAAATACCACCAAAAAATAAAATTGTGTGGCCAGCCATAAAGTGTTGGCATTTTAAAAAAAGTATTTGTCTGGCAACTGTAAGACCAATGATTATTGTACAATAATATTATACAAATCATATTTGATAATGAGTGTTGAAATATTTTTAGGTATGAAGTATGTGAGTTTTTAGGATAATAAATAGCATTGGATTAAAGACATTCCGAATAGAAATAAAATGAGAAAAGAAATATTTACTAAAAGTTATAATAAGTTGATTCAATGTTATGGAATTCAAAATTTAAGTATTAATGAAATCTAGTTTTTTATAAGTTTTTTTTTATTATTTTATTAGTGATTGAATGCTGTGTTATGTTTAAAAAATAGTGCGTCATTTTTTTTACAAGGTCAGAATAAGTAAGCTGGCAGGACTGGAAATATGTATAAGTATCTCAAAATAAAAAAAACTAATTTTAAGTTTTGCTGGCTCATTTGAAATGACTCTGTGGAATACCTTCAGCCTATGCTGTATACATACTGAGCGATCGAACAGTTTTATATATCACTGGGCCTCTCTTTGTAAATGTTTAATTAAAATTAGAACTAACAAAGATAAGGGTCGATTCACACCTAGACGCGACACTGCGCTCACATTTAATAGAGCTTATCAAAATCCGACTCTATTTATTACACGAAAAGATACACATTTGCAGTATCGTTGCGTCACGAATCCGCGTCGCGTCGACGCGTTCGCGTGTGCTGACCCTAAAATAATATTTTCACAGATCTCAGGTTGTAGTATGTACTCAGCATTTTATTGCAGCATAATTTTATTGTACTATTCCTACTTTTACTTCATAATTCAATTTCCATTATTTTTGTAATTGGTAATCTCTATTATGTTATGTATTTAGCTCAATCTATAAATAAATATACCTTATGATCACTAACTGACGAAGTTCTATCTTTCATTTACATTTATCATAATAACCTTCAAGGGAAGACGAATTATGTAAATATAGGCAGGAACTATAGAAAACGAAATGCTAATTGCTACCTGCTATGATTTTATATGCCTACTATTTTTACCATGACCATGGCCAACATACATCTGGGCGGTGCAGGTTTAAGACCACTTGATGCCCTAAGCAATCCAAGAATAGAATAAAGTGCCTTCCTACCACGTAAACTACCTAATTTCGTTTATTTGTAACGTACATTGGTGACGAAGTTCCGATTCCATTTATGATATATTTCCGGTTTATGATGGGGCTAAGACGTGACGCGGTGGGGCTAAATCGGTGAAATTCAAACAACCTTAATCTTGCCTTATATTTCATTTCATGAATTGATTATATTTCAATTTCGCGATCTTTTAATACTGGCGGCGTGAAGTCGGTGTTGGGGATTTTTAAATCGATCGCAGCACGCGATGTGACAGAAATGTGAACTAACTGGGGACACCCGCAGAGTAAAGCGCCGTATTCACCATCTGTCACGGCTGTACGTCAGCTCAAGGTCGCTGTGATGGATGTAGCATACACACTATCGTGCGCGCATCCAGCGAGCAGAATCAATCGAACGATTATAGACGTGTTTTAGAAAATGCCAACAGTTTTAACAAAATGCCAATAAATGGGACTTATTCTTATGTTGTCAGCAGCAACAGAAAAGAGGAAAACAAAAAGGAAAAGATTTTGGATTAATTTTTTTTATCATAAACGTACAGAATACACTCAAATGCGGAACTTATATTTTTCAATAAATCTTGAAAGTGTTTCACTATCCATTTTCACATGCAGTCTTCTCTCGAGACAAGCTCTAAATGTTAAATCTGCTGTACAGCAAGCCTATACACGGTCCAGCATGCACGATGCTGGACTGCTCTGACGTACGTCCGCGTTATTCACTGTCTATCTGCACGACGTTCGCGGTGGGGGGGCTGCTCGCTGGATGAAAAATGGGTCGTGCACGTCCAGCAAACAATTAAAAAAAATATTGACGTACGTCAAGCCTATTCACGGTGTTTTTGCGTCGTGCATCGTGCATGGCCTTGGCGGGACGTACAGCAGATGCAACGTGAATACGGCGCTTAACGTACGTCGAACGGATCAAGCACAGACTACAGAGATATGTATCAAGTATAATATCCACCGCAACCGTTTCTATACCTACATTTAATCTTACCGCCGCCTGCCACTTCGCTGTGGTGATGTGATGAGTGGCCCAACAAAGTAATGAACGGGCCTCTATAAGTTAATGCAATATTCTACTAAATACACCAAATCACCACCCAGAATAATAGTCAAGAGCAAACCCATCTTAAAATCATACACGCGGATCCAGCAAAAATTACAGGCGCAGCCACCCGTAAATTACGTGTCTGGTCTGCGTATGAACTCGCTCAGACGCTATTGGTGCATTCCCATAATTTAAAGTCCATGATCCCAAGAATCCCAATACTTATGGCTCTGAAACTTCGTCTTTGACTGCTGGCCTTTTAGAGAAACTAAAAGTCACTCAACGAGCAATGGAAAGAGCTATGCTCGGAGTTTCTTTGCGGGATAAAATCAGGAACACGGATATTCGGCGAAGAACCAGAGTCACCGATATAGCTCGTAAAAGGAGATGGTCCAAATATGTATGGAGCCTGGGCTAGTCTATATACACCATGTGTAAAAGTAGCTTTTTAATACATAAACCGTTTTTAATTGTTGATTTTCTTTAATTTCACTTCGTTTAATTGTGCTTTTAAATTAACTTAGTCAAGGATAACAACACTCGACGAAAAATCAAACATGGTATGGATCTGACAGTATTAAAGCGCCTTATTCGTTCATAATAATTATTTTTCAACAGCTAACCCGTCGTCAAATGTCTTTTTCAGTATTTTTATGAATTTTCCCTATTTCCTAATCCCTTTTTTTATTATTTATTGATATGATGTACATAGACCGAGCCCATAATGAAACATCTCCTTTGCAAGTTGAAGTGGCAATGGGCAGGTCACATCGCTCGTAGAACTGACAACCAATGGGGAAGAAAGGTTCTCGAGTGGCGACCACGGACCGGAAGACGCAGCGTAGGTAGGCCTCCCACTAGGTGGAAACACGACATCGTGAGAGTCGCAGAAAACCGATGGATGCAAGTGGCGAATTATCGTTCGGCGTGGCGGTCTAAGGCCGGCCTATGTTCAGCAGTGACGGACGTCTTCCGGCAGATGATGATGATGATGATCCCAAGTCCTACATAAATGTTTGCAAAATATATATCATCTATCTAGACAGGCGGTCTAGATAGATGCATTCATCAATACCTCGAAGTATTCGTTGCAGCGCGAACGAAGCGAGCTTGAAAATAATGAACCCCATAGTGCCCGACATTTGAGATTCACGCAACAAGCCTCTATTCGTAAATCAAACAGTAACTGCGGGCATTTATTGCATGAAATGAAACGTCCCAGAAAACGTCAATCAATCGTACCTAGCAGCTGTCAAGTATTTTTGTTTGTCATCTTCAACACAAACTTTCAGAAGTTATTGTGAATTAAAACCTCCAAAATGTCTGAAATGGAAGTAACGGAGAGTGGGAACGATTGTTCCAACGATTTGTGTGAGTATCAAACAACTGTAGCTTTCAATAAAAAGTGTTATAATAGTCGATAACCTCGTTTGCGTCCACCGGCTGTTTGTCGGGATTATTAGAGCCTTGTCTTATTAATTTCAGTGCTTCTGGATCGCGTGTTTTTGCGACTGGGTAACGCGGATAGTGATGACCAGCTCGAGAGTTGTCTGAGTCGGTTTCTTCCGCCTGTAATATTGAAGTTGTCATCACCCCATGAGCAGGTCTGAATTGCATTATTTACATAAAATTACGGTGCTATGATGTGTCTGTTTGGATTTAGCAGTTATTTGTACAAAGAAAAGTGTCTTGTTTGTATAGTTGTGGGATGAAGAAGGCTAGCAGCAATACTAGTTTAAATACCTTATAAACACCCTAGTCATTGTTATAAAGTACTTGTTTTCACCTAACAATGTCAGAATACTTCTATTGATAAAATAAATCACTGAGTTACTATATTTATTTTCTCAATCAATAGCTATTCAGAAAATTGTTACAATGCCTACAAACTTGGTATTTAATATAAACAATTAATAATTCTCTAGAACAGTTGTCATATTTCCTTGATTGATAACTGAGTCTGTTTGTCAGGTTCGTACCAAAGTGATGGAGCTGCTTGTGCATGTGAACAAGAGAGTGAAGTGCCGCGCTGATGTGCAGTTGCCCGTTCAGACTCTGTTGCAGCTGTACAAGGAACCCACTTCTAACAGCTTTATTATTGTAAGTATACTTTTTGGACTAAGCAATGATTATAATATCCATCAATAACAACCAACAATAAAGGACCTTATCAAGGAAAACTCTAATGAGGACTACTCTACTCTATGGTGTAAGTTTATGAATGTATTTTTCTTATTATTGTAAGATGCAGAGATGAAAGCAGGTTTCAGCAAATGTTGGCTCTCATTCAATGATTTTTGGAGGTATCCTTGATAAGGTCATTTTAGTGCCTTCTTTTCTATTAATATTTACAAAACACCTGTTCCACTTTTAACTTAGTTCAAAAAGCAATTCAACAACATCAGAATTATGATATAATATTTTATTACAGAACTTTTCAATCATATATATCACTATGGGTTTCCCGAGACTGCCTCGTGAACAACAGCTCAGTTTGGCTCCCTCTCTGTTACAAGCCATTGAGAACAAACCTCAGGGACACCAGGATGGGTAAGAGTATTATTAATCATTATAGACAAAATGCTTACAAATCTGTGGCTCTAGAGATAACAATCTGGGAAACTGGACCCTGTAATCCAGCAGATTCAATATACACTGCGATTGTTCAGATTGAACATGAAGCCAGATTGCAATCCTTAGGTGGCCCACAATTGGCCAATAAGGGTATGTTAAGTCAGAAGTTATTGGCATTGCATATATTGTGAGTTATAAAAGTATCTTCATGAATTTTGGTTCATGTAACATGAGAAAAGTATATTTGGACGTTATTGACTATTGAAGTATTGACACAGTTTGTAATTTGACTCAGAGAAATCATTTGGGCGATTATTAATCGATATTTATCTTCATTATTTTCATCCTTTCGTTTATTTTTTTCTTGCCTTTGTTACAGTATATTGATGCTAGTCATGCCACTGCTGGGCAGTATTAAGGAAACTGATCTGAATTTAAAGGAAAAGCCAAAAGTTGCCAATTTGATACTCAAGTTTGCCACTGATGTTCTGCTTCTCCCATACAGGTAATTATTACGTCTTTTGACGGCACTTGGTGCAGTGACTGAGAGCTCAACTGCTGCGCTGTGTCGTGGGTTCAAAAAAAGAACTAAGTCTTCGTTATTTTGTAACTTTTAAAAAGTAAATCCTCCATAAATGATTTAATTTTTTCTAGGCAGTTTTATAGACATTCTTTAATGAGCAGCAATTTATCAGTCTTTCTATGTTTTAGGGCATTACCAAACCCTGGTGAGAGCGAGTTTCAAGTACCTCCTGGCATGAGTATGAAGACTTACAAACGCATTGTTGACAAGAACCAGCTCAACCCAAATCAGCTGGAAGAGGTATGCTCAGCTCTTAACCTTTGGTATTTTTATTTGGCCGCATCTGACAACAGAACAACGCAAAAAATCGCGTGAAGTCGTTTCAGCGTGTATCCGCGTTTCGGCAGTAAGACGGTATAACGTGGATCCACGTTCTATACCAATGTTTAAGCATACACCCGCGGCACAATTGCTTTTTTTTGTTGCCATACCATGTTTTTGGGCCACATTGGTCTTTTGTGGATCAACATGGCCCACTCTTTTTATAGAGAGAGAGAGAAAGCCCGTTTCTAGCATCGAACAGTGATTACAAACACTGTGTTGCAATACAATATAAATAAACCTAGATAATATAATTATTTTCAGATGAAACTGTCTATAGTGAATTTCATAGGTAAGGATATATTCAATATGAATGACACGCTACTGACGTTGATCGTAGCCGCCGCTGACTCGAGGTTCAGTGTTGCCAACCACGCAAATAGCCCACTTATAAGGGTTAACAGGTAAATATTGTTTCACATTTTACACTACTGTAAGTCCAGCCGCTCACTGGTGACTTTTTGTCGCGTCGACTGGTGACTTTTGTCATTAAGTGCTATGAAGATATATTAGAGTGCACTCATTATGGTGACAAATAGTTTTTAGCGGCCCTTATATTTGACAAGGAAGCAAAAAGTTTCCGCGGCAAATAGTTTCCATTGAGTGGCAGGTCTAAAGATTTTAAGGCCTGAAACTGCGTTAAGCGGGCGCTCGCGACGGGCAACCGTCGCGTGTCCACACGCGTGGACACGCGACTGGGCTCCGTGGGTAAGCGACGGTCCCCGTCGCGGAGACCGATTTACGCAGTGTCGCTAATTCAATTTGAACATTGTGCTTGTATAGTCGTCTTTCGTATCGATGGAAAACTTAATATATTATTACGTAGCAAAACGACGATTAGCACAAAAAAAGACAGCCCTGGCGGGCACAGCGCGTGCCCCAGAGACGGGTTCCGTCGCACGGAGGCGGGCCCCGTTGCGTGGGTTCGGGGCACGCCTCCCCGTGACGGACACCCGCGCTGGTTCCCGCGACGGAGCGGTTTTGTATGAAACCGCGCGGGTGCCCGCTTAACGCAGTTTCAGGCCTAAAAGTTTCGTGTTACAAGGATAACCAAATGTTTCCATTGCATATCACATCATGAGATATGTAGATCCCACAAGGTTCTATTCTAGGACCTTGTTGAAAGAATATGGTTCCAAGTTATTCATTAAGTTTTCTTCTATTTATTGAACATCGAAATAAAACGAACTTACGGTGTAAGACACTATCAAGGTACCCAGTCTTCTTTCAATCTTGGTGTTAGCTTTGGGGCAAGTCGAAAGAAAGAAAAATGTTTTTGGTATCGATACTGATCATGTCAATCGAGTTTCTATCTAATTTTATTTGAACTTGCTGTGTAATTAATACTTTGTTTCAGTTCTGTTGATTGGTCTCAGCCTTCAGTAGTGGCTCCATTATACTCCTTATATTTGGGAACATGGGGAGGCATGAAAGTACCACCAGATGACCGCAAGGTAAACAAATTACTGAAATAATATTAATATTAATCTGTCCGTAATTATTTTTAAATGATCAGTGATTTAAAAATTATGTTGGCAATCATAAAACGACATAGTACTGACTTGTTTACTGAAAAAATAAAATAAATAAAGACATTATCCAGAAAGACACAGATAATTAATCAAAATGTTCATTGCTGCAACAGATGGACTAAATCGATTAGCAATGAATGTATATTGAAATTAATTAATCATTTATATTTTTAGGTACCCGCTTGCACAAGACTGCGTTTAAAATTGATACAGTATTTGAACAAGGCGACAGGACCTGCAATTATGTTCCCTCATTGTGTTCAGGTAACTAATCAGGTGGCCTACAATACCTTCTTAAAGCGATAGTAGTTCCACTGAGGGAAGGGACAGCGCTATGCGAGTCGTCTAGCGCCATCTCTTTTCCTCAGAGGATCTACTCTCCCTTTGATGACATTGCGTATCATCTGCTTAAAATTGAACAATGTTTTTGTAACTTGATGTACTTTTTTCAGGTTGTATTTTCGTCCTTATTTGATCCAAATACGAATTCAAGACTGCGTAATCAAGCGCTGGTGTTTCTTCTAAACGTTATCAATAGGTGAGTCAGACCATTGTTGTTGTGTAATATTTTTACTATAGCTTGTGTGGTATTGTTTTCGCGAAACGTAACTGAAGTGGACCAAGATTGCCCAAATCAAATAAGTGAAGATCAAAAAGCGAAAGGGACTGCTAGATTCGTACTGACTAAATTCGACCGTATTCACTTGCCCTTTACGTTCCAGGGTTATCCGATTAGATATTCCCTCTAGCCTGGCTGGCGTTATAATAATAATAAAAAAGCAAATATGATTTATTGATGAAGTTTAATTTAAAAAAAAAACAGCTTATGCTATTGATCACAAACTTTCTCACTTATCGCATTGCCGTGACCCGGGAACGTAAAGGGCTATTGAAGGACACCGTGGGTTTTAGTCAGCACGAGTCTGACAGTCCCTCTGGCTCCGCCCTGGGTTGAATGATTTCACTACGATGAAAAAAAATTGTGTGCACGTATAGCAAACTCATCGAATTCTATGACTCGCCTAATTTGGTGATATTTGGTTTGAGCACTATCGTGGGGCTGTACGAGTTAAATGAGTTACTTGAAATACTTGAATAACTAACGCGGTTAGTTGTCATTATATCACTCTCACTCGAGCCTTCCCAAATTTTACAGACGCATTTGGACTTTATTACTGATGCATATGGTAGTATCATATAATTAGGCGAGACACAGAATTAGATGAGTTCACCCTACATTTCATAATGGTATTAATTTTATTGCAGCGGTGACGAGACTCAACTGAGGAAGGTAGCAACAGTGTTTCTTCAGGGATTGTTGAAACTCATCAGGTCAGACGAGCATGTTGAACAGCATGCGAAAGCCTATCTGTGTTTAGGTTTGTATACATTTGTTCAAATGATTAGTCCGACATCATCATCAGCCAATAAAGTTCCCACTGCTGGGACACAGGCCTCCTCTCTGAGAGAGGGAGTGGGCCATAATCCACCACGCGGGCCCAGTGCAGATTGGTAGATGTCACATTAACGTCATGTCATGTTATAGTCCGTCATGGTCACGTATTTTTCTTTTATTGAATCTTGGCATATTTATGTTATTTGCGGCTAATAACCGAAGTGCGGTTATACCTAGTTTTAGCCGGCTACAACTAGGTACAGCCGACCATATTCGGTTAAGAGCCGCACTTCAGCTATTAGCCGAGACATTTACAAAGATATAACGCATCAAAATTAGAGGGCTTGTGACGACAGAAGCAAGTGAAAACTGTAACTGATTGTGACTTATATCGGCAATTTTAAAAGTGTCGTATCTTCGTTAATTTTCCGCGGTGGTGGACGCCCACGGCGTCGGACGTCGCAAGACGATCTCCGGCCACCGTAGGCGCGGGCATGCGGGCGGCGAGTAAAGGGCAACTCGCCGCCCGACCATGGACCATGCCCGGGTCGACGGCGCGTCGTGTTCCACGCGCGCCTCAAAGAGCGTCAGCATAATGACGAGGCCCCCTCTCAGAGGGCTAAAGCCTGCCGGGGTCGCGGGTCTTATACCATCACCGTGACCCCGGAACATAAAGGGCTATTGAAGGACACCGTGGATTTTAGTCAGTACAAGTCTGACAGTACCTCTCGCCCTGCCCGGGGTGGGACGTCTCATTTGATGATTTTACCACGTAAAAAAAAAAAAAAATCTTCGTTAATTTTGGTTCATGTAACAAATGAAAAGATTACTTATATTACTTTTAAAATCTAACAGATGGAATAATTCGATTTTTTCAGTCCATAGAAACCACAAAAATAAAGTTAACTAATGTTTATATGTATAGCATTTTAGTCTAGTTTTTGTAAAATGAACTTAATTTATCTTACGACAAAGTTGAATATCGTTTGAGCGAATTAAACAGTTAAGTATTAGAAGCAAGACTTTCAACAGCCCTTTCCTTGTGTCTTATAATAAAAACGAAGAACAAAATAAAATAACTTTTCATTGAACAAAATTAAATAATATTCAGGTCGCCTGGCTATGAAATGTCCCGATACCATCAACAACCAGTTTGCCTTACTTGAAGAGCTAGTCAAGAAGATACCGGACGCCGTGCCTGAGATGAAGACAGCGCTCAGAGACGCATTGCTCGAAATGTCTGCCGGCTTCAAGATTAATGCTGAAGGTAAAATGTTCTACTATTGTGTCCATGGAGTTTCTTGCTTATTCTTCTCCATAGAGACCTACGCTTTGGGCAACTACGGTACTTTCACAGTTTTTATGTCTAGTGACTGGGGCTGTAGCACCGTAACTATTGTTATATTACCTATTTTATTTTGTGTCTTTTTACAATTCAAAAGTGCTTGTGACAGGCCTACTTAAATTAAATTAATTATTTGATTTTGATTGTAAAATATGCTTTCACTAGCAGAAGAGTTTGTTTAATCTCAAGAACTACTGGCTTAAATAAAAAAAAATGTGTTCATTAGTCCATTTATCGAGGAAGGCTATAGGTAGCGGAGGTGATACTGTGAGCAACAGCAAGTATCCAATATTTCGCCAGTTATTTTGAAGTCCTATATAATATGAAATCAGCTTATTTCTATGAATCGCTCTCAGCTCAACTTTAGGATATTGTAGAGGCAAAAGTCTGCACACGTCTGAAAAACCAAGATAGATTTTAATATTTTTATTTTGACATCATTTTTGTCGTTTAAACCCTTTTTCAAAGCATAATGTTCCTAAGTTTCCCGCGATTTCTTGTAACAACGTCGAAATATCGAGAACTCCAAATAATCAAGGAAGATATCCAAAAGTGACATTTTAAATTGTGAAATAAACCGTGATAGCCTAAAACAGTCATTATGTTCATGTTTGGACCTCATGATCTTGTATCTCTTTTCTTTCTACAGTTAAATCGGAGACTCCAACTGCGCCATTGGCTGGTACCTCTGCGGAGAAGATGGATGTGGATGAAAGTGCTAAGACTAGCCCCTTTGATGAGCCGCAGGCGTTGGCGCTGTTCGCTTTGTTGGACCAGTAAGTTTAATGTTGCAAAGATCGCAATCGAGAAATGAGGCATATTACCAAAGTGTTTATCGAAATAAAGATCTTTGAACATATATCGAGATGTAGAATGTTTTGCCTATTTTAAAATATGTATGTTATTTTCTTCTCCAGTTACATGCACAGCGAAGAGTCAATGATCCGGTACATCGCTATGAGGTACTCAGCAGCTGTGTTCCCACCAGACTACGTGCCGTCCAGATATCTGCTATTGTTGGCTAGTGGAGACAGGTATTAAGCAATGAACCTTATATTAGCTATAGTTTTAACGTGCAAATTACCACACATGAGCGTGTACAAGGAGTCATTAATGAACATGATCATGGGAATTTGAGCTTCATTTTGCTTGAATTGAAGTGCAGTTTTCAATGTCTGCAGGAAAACAACTGCATTGCTTGCAGAATAGGAAAATTGTGTCGACATGTTAAATAAAATTGTTGTATGATTCATAAGTAGTAACCGGAAGACGCAGCGTAGGTAGGCCTCCCACTAGGTGGACCGACGACATCGTGAGAGTCGCGGGCAACCGATGGATGCGTGTGGCGAATTGTCGTTCGGCGTGGCGGTCTAAGGGGAGGACTATGTCCAGCACTGGACGTCTTCCGGCTGATGATGATGATTCATAAGTTGATTCTTAAATATATTTTTTTACATTTTTTATCCTCTAGCCAAGATGACATTTCCAACGAAGCTCTAAAATGCCTATACGGCACATCACGTGCAAGCGAGATAGAAGACGCAGTATTCAACGTCTCAAAGAAAGAGACATCAACAGTTAACATAGACGAGGATACCTCTAAGAAAGACAAGGACAGGCGTACTGAGAATCAAGAGTTGAAAGTTCCGAAGTTTAAGGAAGTAGTGAACTATATTTGGGATCAAATGCAGAAGAGGAAGAAGGGGTCGAATGCTAAACATAGGTTTGTGATCGGGAATCAAGTGTTGCAGTTTCATCCTATGACTTATCAGGAGGTAAGTGATCTGATTAAGTTTCTATTTTTATGAAGAAAATAAAACATCGGTTCTTTGAAAAAAAAAACAGAAACGATGGCAAAAGTTAAAACCGTTGCGCAGTTGCCCGTTACCCGTTTCCTAACAAGAGGATGCTGTGTTCCAGTTAATCTTAAAGTAAATTAAACAAAAGGCTTACTGTATTTATTTCAAACTTATAAATAAAAGAAAAAAAAATAACTTTAATAACGTGATGTGCTTCTGTTTTCCTAAAGCTTTAGCGAAAAATTACCACACTTTGAAATAATTATTAGTTTTAGTTAGAAGTGAGAGCAATGCCAAAAAAGGGCGAAAGCTGAAATTAGTCAAAGAGAAGTATGGAAGAAGAGCCACCTATGCTATCGTAGCAGAATGACGTTGGTCTGAAATCATTACTTGAATTCATGAATACAGTTTCTGCGTCAAATTCCATAGGTAATTTTTTACTTTCTCCTCTAGATCCTCCGCTACATGCGAATGTGCCTGAACCGCGACGCTGACCTGAAGGATTGTTCGAACCACCCGAACGCGACATCTCCACTCCTGTCCAAGTACTTCTACGACAACTTGTTGGACACAGAGGTCTTGGAGCGGTACTTAACTATGATCACGTCGCTACTCAATGCTAGTCCAGGTATGAATTTGAGGCCCTGATAGGGTCAGATGTTTGCTGGGGTCGCGGGACTGTCTGAACGGGTTACCGTGACCCTGGAACGCAAAGGGCAACGGAAGGAACAGGGTGAAGTTTCATTTTAGTTAGTAAAAGTTTGACTGTCACTTAGCTCCACTAAGACGGGTAGGTTAATTAAAATTTGATGAATTGACATACCAAAATAGTATATTTTGCAACGATTGAATAAAGAGCGGATTTAAAGCGAGGGCCATTATATGTATCAAGAGCAAGCGAAGGATTTTAATGACTGAATCACGACCGTAGGGAGTGATTCATGATGATTGAATCACGAGCGAAGCGAGTGATTCAAGTATTGAAATCCTGAGCGATGCGAGTGATTCAGGCCCTCGATTTAAATCCGTTTTATTCAAGAGTTGCAAACGATACTTTATACCATGACTACGAGAAAAAGAAAGATTTGAGCGATAAAAGATATTCAACGAAACAAAATAAAGTTTTTTTTTAATACCTAAGTCTGCTCCACACATACGTGGGTGCGAAGTAGTAAAATCGCTCGGTCACTGCGCCAAAAAACTGACGTTAAAATTGGAGCAATGGTTTGAATTAAGGGTAATTTTCATATTAGCAAGGGGGTTGTCCAGCATCGCGGTCGATGTCGAATGTACTAAAGTGTTCTAAATTCAAACACCAAAACAGTGCGTAAAAGACTACTTTTACGCACTGTTTTCCGTGAGTAAAAGTAGCTTTTTCGAGGGGGAATGGTATAAAATATATGTTGGTATGAATATTGATAGCATTATCTGGGGGCACGGCAGTGCCCCCACCAAGTCGAGCAAAAAAGCGGCACGGCCGTACCATCCTTTTCTCGAAGCAATTCAGGCCATTTTCGACCCCCTGTAACTTCGTTGTGGATACATCACTGTTTTTTATTGTTTCATTAGAAACGCAAAGTTTGACTCAAATATTTTTGTCAATAACTATGTACAGCGAGAATTGTTGGTCGATAATGTCCTAATGTGCACATTGCACACGTATTATGCGATCACAATAAGAGTGAAGGTAACATTATTTCACCCAACAAAGTGAATTTAACTCATAAAACTTTCTACCCCCAGAAATAATGCCGCTATCATGTTTCCTGGACATCGTGGGCTGTGTCCCGGACAAAATGGCTCCAAAATACACGAGCCTCCTCCCATTCCTACGCAACCTCTACACGACCAGTACCAAGGAAGACATTCGTGAAATAGCGGCGGTCATCTACGCGATCATCACTGTGACAACTAGCGAGAAATCAGCGATAGATAAGGAGATAAAGGAGTTCGTGGTACAGGGACAGAGTAATAAGAGCTTGGAGGCTCAATGCGGGTACTTGTCGGCGTTGTCGAATATGTGTGAGAGATGTGTCGTGTTGTCGAAGAGAGGGAAGTTTGGAGGGAAAGGGTTTAGTCCGGCGAACTGGGAGCCGTATCAAGAGGGGGCTGTGGTTTTGGGTAAGTTCTCCATTTGTTACTATAGGGGAAAACTAGGTAATTTGCACTAGTTAGCGGAACATTCCGTTTATTAGCATACAATGGCCCTTAGTCTCGTCCAATTGGTATCCTAATAGTTGCCACACCGCGCGGGCATGCGGACGGCGAGTAATGGGCGACTTGCTGTCTGACCATAGACTATGCCCGATCGACGTCGCGTCGAGTTTCACGCGCACCTCAAAGAGCTACAATCAAAAATTTGCAATTTATTAATGGTGTCAACATTAGGCATGTTGATCAGCATCAATAAATTAAACTTATTGTTACAGCCAACTTCCTAGCGAGCACACAGACTCTGCTGGTCAGTACGTCCTGCTCGGCTATATCGCTGCTGTCTCGCTGCAGCGGCCTGCCTCTCCCCAACACGTCGGCCAAACAAGATGCCTTACTGCAGAGCGAGAACCCCTTCAATATTAATAAGAGTGATACTAATGTTGAAGATGTTGATGTCACTAAGTTTACTGTTGCTGATAGGTATGTATTTGTCATTATTTGGTCAAAAATTCCACTTGTTTTATAGACGCAGATTTTAATACAATAGGTTATTTTACTTAACATTTATTAGTCCGAAAAATTGATTATGAAAAAATATTTGACGCGTATTTTTTCCTTTGAAAAATGAAATAATTGAAGAAGATACAACGCTTCTAAAAATCACAAAAGGTCACTCGTCAGGAGGTATATCCAAAAAGCCGTTACGACGTCATAAGCCCTCACTTCCTTTTTTTCTTTGTCAATATTGATTCTCTTAAAAAAAGAAAAAATACATCTGCATTATTTTTCAATACTCTTAAGTGACAGGCTAAACAGATTTTACTAACCTAACAAAACTACCCTATTTTTGGTTAATTATTATTCCCTCGATAGCTTCCTCGTACTTCGTTACTCCTAACTAGAAAATCAAAGATTCTTTGTTCTCCCACTCCTTCGAAATCAGATAACTTCTTCTGCTTTGAGAGGAGCAGATCGGAGTAACCTAAGCTTCCCGTTGCGTTCTGGTGCCGCGGCAACTTTTTAACAATTCCACAACCCTGGATCATAAGCCTCTATACATATAATACGAGCACTCCGCCCGCGACTTCGTCCGCGTGATTTTCGAAGTTTGCTTTTGTGATTTTTTACTACCAGCCACCCTCTGTAAGGGATACTTTTCGAAAATCTAAATTATTATTATTCAACAAAATTTGTATCTACTCGCAGTATCCCGTCTTGGGTGGTACCTACATTCTTAAAATAACCCCAATGAATATATTGGGATTCCTTGCTAACAACCCCAAAACTACTCTTAAGGGGTTGAATTTCGCAAGATCCTCTCTTAGTGAGAACCTATGTCTAAAGTAGAAACTCCTGTAAAATTTGAGACCTCTAACTATCAATACATCAATCCCGTTTTAACTATCACTTACGTCTTGAGACTCCTAGCACTTGTTATAACAAAGTTTCATACAAACTATCAACCCCAAAAACAAACCCTTGGGGGTCGAATTTCACAAAATCCCGTCTTTAGTATCACTTACGTCCAACAAAGAATCCATATGTAAAAAAATTAAATCTCAAAACTATCGACCCCAAAAACAACCCCTTAGGGGTCGAGTTTCACAATTTTTTTACCTTGTTGAGCTTTTACATCTTAAAAAGGCACCCGGCACACAAGATTTGAGACGTCTAGCACTTGTAGTAACAAAGTTTCATACAAACTATCGACCCCAAAAACAAACCCCTCAGGGGTCGGATTTCGCAAAATACCGTCATAGTGAGCATCTACGTTCTAAAGAGACACCCCGTGCAGACTTTGGGATTCCTAGCACCTGTATTAGCGAAGTTTCATACAAAATATCAACCCCAAAAACAACCCCTTAGGGGCCGAATTTCTCAAAATCCGTTCTTAGTGCTCACCTACGTGGTTTAAGGAGGGCTTATGCCAAATTTCAAATTTCTAGGCCCAGCGGTTTGGGCTGTGCGTTGTCAGATCAGTCAGTCAGTTTTGAATTTTATATATATAGAAGATTTGAACGCACGAAAATGAACTTGAACTTAAATGATTTACTTTTTTAATTCAGATTGTTCAAGATAGTTGGGAACGCGAAACTGCCATCGAAGTTAAAAGAGAGGGCGTTGTATACGCTTGGTCTAATGTGTTGTGGTGAAAGATTGTCTTTCTCCAAACAAATTGTTATGGGATTCCTGCAGATGGCTAAGGACGTAAGTTAATGTGACGTAATTTTAAAAAGTAGTACTTTGCTTATTTAGTGACCTTAATTTTACACCACAGTCGAAATTATGCTTCATTTTTGCTCCTTAAGGTTGTAGTTAGATTACGCTGTCACAGGCAAATACGTATATTACGTATTTTCTCTACTAAAACCTTTCGAAACTACATCTTAGACGAAATAAAAAAAAAAGAAAACAAATGAATACTGTAACTAAGATGTTTATTTTTCTTTTTTAGAGCAAAGAGTTTGAAATACATTTACAAATCGGCGAGTCACTAGTATTATGTGTTGAAGGTGTAAACTCCAATGAAAATAGAGATCTATGGACTGAATTGCCAAAGGAGGTGAGTTTTCACTTATACATTTATTTGTACGAACATTATAATAATAAATTAGAGTCTTTCGTATGCGGGTAGGCAAGCTACAGCATGTTTCCCTATCAGTAAAGAATTTTAGATCACAAAAACGAAAATTTTATCAAAGCTTTAAGTTTGCTCCGTCAGGGAATCGGACCCGCAACACGCCAACCAGTAGGGGATCGCTCAACCACTGTGCCAATTCAGCTGGCTTCTTAAATAGTCTATTTGCAATGTATATTTTTCATTTACAGTGATGTAAAATTTCTTATGTACAGGGTGCGGCAAAAATAAAGAACACAGACGCTTTGAAAGATAACGATCAGTTATTAGAGTGGTTATTAAAAGAACTGTTCAAGATTGGGAGACATCCACATCCACATTCCAGACAGGTACATCTTGATACAATTGTAAATGAATAGCATCTTTAAATGAATGCTTATAAAGCTCATTTCAGAATGTCACAAGTCATTCGATTTAAAGTTGCAACGTAACTTGTGTTTTATGTCTAGGTATTAAAGTTTTTTTTTCAAGAACATGTCCCTGTTTCCATGTTTGGAAGGTAGGATATGTGAGTCTTTGTTTAATGTTTATTTCTCGCTGTCTAGGCTACAAGTATTTGGTTGCTGGCGTTACTAAAGAACTGTCCTGAAAGAGAACCTATTAAGAACAAACTGCAAGTGTTACAAGATGTGTTCATGGACTTCCTATCAGAAAATAGCGGTAAGTTCTAGCCCAATCTGTTAAATTTTCACAGTCGAATATGAACCTTCTACTTTTGTATTAAGGTTTAAAATCTATAAAAAAAAACTCGTAATTCAGGGCCTTATTTGCAGTCTAATTGGGTTATTTAATGCCGTCATCTAGTAAACATAGGCTGCGTACATCTTAAATTAGTTGGGATCACTTTCATTGCTACAATATTAAGACAATTATTTTACATAAGTCGAACAGTTTGTGTCAGTTTCTTCGGGGTTCATTATATCTTTATTACTTAGTACAAAATAAAGTAGTTTCCTGTCTGTCTGTACACTCATAACTTCATAACGACTCAATGACGATATATTACTAGACTCCGCATGCACGATCTAAGGAACAAAAACTATTCTGTCAACTCGCTGAGGTACTACGTAAGCGAGGGGGACGGGGTACTGCGTTGTGATTGGCTAACTCAAGGTCTGTTCTGTCTCAAGGTATGTTGACGGCTCACAGGAGTGGTCGAAATAAGATGGATATAAGACTTTTTTGCCTAATGTGTTGACAAACATCGGTCGCCTGTTATTAGGAGTCTAGTAATATATCGTCGTTGTAACGACTGAACCAAATTGAATAATTCTATTTTTGTTGTACACTATTCACAAAGGGAGTTCTAAATTACTAGTTCAAAATCATTGCCGGTGCATATGACCTCTTCAATTTCGGCAGAATTAGCAAAATTCTTTTCAGAATAATACATTAAAATACCTTCCTTCCTCCCTGTATTACTCAAACATAATACAAGCCAAACCTCTTTCCCATACAGACATAGTCCAAGACGTAGCCAGCAAAGGTCTGTCTCTGGTATACCAGAACTCAGATGAGAGTCAGAAGCAAGCGCTGGTGGGACAGATCATAGAGCAACTGACGAGCGGTAAGCGATCCGTCGCGCAGGTCACAGAAGATACCAAGATCTTTGAGGAGGGACAACTGGGAAAAGCACCTACTGGGTCAGTATATAGCTTGATCAATAATAACCTACGAATTTCGACAGTTTAAACTTTAACACTAGGCTAGTAAAACAAATGTAAAGAAAACATGTGGAAATCAAACAAAAAACAGAGACAAACAAAAAAAAAAACAAACAAAAAACAAAGACAAACAAAAAAAAAAAACACAAAGTGGAAGTGAACGATAGATATAAACTGTGAAAATAAATCGTTTGTGATTATACTAGTTAAAATAAAAATCGCAACGATTTATGTTCTTCGGGCGCGTTTAGTTTTAGACATCGCATTTCTGCCTTTTAACAAACTGATGCTTTTCAAGTAATAATGAATAGATAGTTAAGTATATCCTGGTTTTGTGAATATGTTGACTAACTTTTTACTTCCGATCTGTTTTTTTGTTTTGATTAAGGTGTGTTTCCTTTAAGCAAGTTTGTCATATAAGTATGAAGTCACTTTTGTTTATAAGTTGTTTGTTTGGAAAAAACTAAATCTACAAGTTCAAACTTGCAACTTGTATAAAATCCATTGGATTATGGACTTTATTATTGTTTCAATAATTGCCATAATAAATTAATTTCACAACTCTTTCCTGTTTTAGTGGAAACCTGTCTACTTACAAAGAGCTGTGCTCTCTCGCGTCAGATCTGAACCAACCCGATCTTTTGTACAAGTTCATGCATTTAGCTCATCACAACTCTATGTGGAATTCGAAGAAAGGTAAGTCACCATACCTACACTCGTATGTGGCCATGCTACAATATTTTATTCAACTCTTAACACTTATTCAGATCGGCAAATTCAGGTCGGTGGAAGAATGCAATCTACCCGAAGTAATCGCAATACATAATGCAGCTCACGATTCGGCTTAGGCCGATCGGGATATTATTGACTCTAAACATGATGTATTCTTGACCAGATTTTTGTTGTACTTATTTTAGGTCTTTTTGTGACGTAAATAAACATTTTTTTTCTTTCTCCAGGTGCCGCATTCGGTTTCCACTCAATAGCGCTCCAAGCGGGCGCCCAACTGTCGGACCACTTACCTAAGATAGTTCCTCGTCTGTACCGCTACCGGTTCGACCCCACGCCGCGCATACAGAACTCCATGCAGAGCATCTGGCATGCCATCGTGCCCAACACTACGGCTACTGTAAGTTATATCAATAGTCAAAGTCAAATCATTTATTTCAATTAGGCCATCAAAGAGGCACTTTTAAACGTCGAATTAAAATTAAGGAAATGGGATGGGATGGGATTGATTCTACACCCATTCGCAAAGGTAGGTTGTATGAAGAAGAATGGGCAAGAAACTCCATACTTACTCTTTTTAAAAATGTTTTACAATATTTTTTTACATCATTGAAATAAATAATGTAAAAACAATGTACCTTGAAAATCTAAACAAAACATGATTAAAAAATAAAATAATAGGGAATAAAGAAAATAGCAAACAGGTACATGGTGTTCACATTTTAACAAAATATTGCAATTACAGCTATTTTACAAATACAATTTATGGAGTGTGTGAGCATTCAAATTTCAACCAGCTTGATTCTGTTTAAGCCCTACATTGTACTATGGAGCAGGACCAGCATGTTTCCAAACATTTTTATCTTGAATATAATCTTCTAATTTATAATATGCTTGTTTACTAAGTGTATTTTTTATATAACTTTTAAATTTTCTTTCATTTAGATTTAAGATTTCACTCGGTATTTTATTTTAACACTTAACACAGTACCCCATAAAAGATTTTTGTACTTTAGACAATCTAAAATATCGTTGATCAATTTTATCTTTATTTCTCATAATAACTATAATAATATAATAACTACCAGTTTCTGGGAAATTCAGCAGCCTTTTTTTTATTGTAGTAAAATCATCAAATGAGTCCTTTCACCCAGGGCAGAGCGGGAGGGACTGTCAGACTCGTACTGACTAAAATCCACGGTGTTCCTTCAACAGCCCTTTACGTTCACCTCGACCCGATGCAATAGCTGGCACATTTGCATTCCATTGGTATACATACCTACGGATTTAGGTATCTTTAGTTTTCCGCTGATAATTATAATAAAGACTACTTCAGACTGACAATTAAATACTGGTTTACAAGAGTAGTGAGGAGAGTTGTAAATCGAAAAATGCCGTTTTTGATACTCTGGCATCTGTGCTGTTGGATTCTCAAAGCTTTGCTCAACACCTAGAGTCGAAAATCCAACGCACCTGTTTGTCTTTTTTCATTATTTTTTTATTCTTTGTTCATTTATTTGGAGTAATTAATAGTGCCTTTCTGTTTCAGGTACACAAATATCATAAAGAAATCCTGGATGACTTGGTAGCGAATCTCACTTCGAACCAATGGCGAGTGAGGATGTCGTGTTGTAACGCGCTAGCAGATTTATTAAGGTAAAACCTTTGCTTTATCATTGTATTTGTAAAAAAAAAAACGGTTTTTACTCCTTTCATCGGGTTTGCGACAAACATGTCTCATGAATTTATAGAAATATGACTGTATATGTAATTTTGAAAAGTAACGGTACCAATATGTAGGTAAATAAAGAGTGTGCTGTAACAATAATATCTTTATGCAGAGGTGCAACAAGTCTACACGAGTCGTTAGACCAACTGCCGACGATATGGCAGCAGCTGTTCAGAGTAATGGATGACGTGCACGAAGGTACGAGGCAAGCCGCCACATCTACTGCCAACGTGCTATCAAAGGTAAAATAGCTAAATACTACACTCTTAATTTAAAGAATAAAAACGTGCCCCACACCAAGAATTTCAAGGTATTCCACATAGGGCACCTGGCACCTACGAAAAATTTTGACAGGAGCCATAAGTAGAATAGATAAGGTGCAAGTAGGTCAGGTGCCATTGTCAGCAAGTGCCCTATGTGGAATACATCAGAATTTTACCTGTATCGTGGGTGCGTTTACAAACATAGAAACTCACATACACACTGATATGCAAGTAACTGAAACATTACTACGCGAGAATGATTCCCGAACAGAACAAATAATTGTATGATCTGTAAGTAGTTGTTCTAGTCTGGGTGTTTTTGTATGAGAGTGTCTATGTTTGTAAACGCATCCACAATAGAGGGGTAATTCCTAGTGTGGGGCATTTTTTTAAAATATGATTTATTTTCTGAGTACCTTTGATGGGCCAACTAAGTTCACTTGTGAGAATTTTCATTAAATCCCGTAAGATAATACGTACACTGCTTGGTATAACCCATACAGATAGCATTTCGTTTAAATCAGTATTTAAACAAGATGTTATTGCCATTTTTAACCGACTTCAAAAAAAAAGTAGGTTCTCAGTTCGACCTGTATGTATGTATGTATGTATGTATGTTTGTCCGCGATTATCTCGCGTTTGGCTGGACGGATTTGGATACGGTTTTCAAGAAAGTGTTCATTATATTCCGGAGAAGGTTTTAGTATATAACACTAATAGATATCCCGTGACGTTGCCCACGTGGATCCGTTTTTTGCTTACTTGGATTGTACATTTTCAGAGACGATTGCATGCTTGACCGCGATTATCTCGCGTTTGGCTGGACCGATTTTGATGCGGTTTTTAGAAAAGTGTTTGTTACATTCTGGAGAATGTTTAAGTATATAACAATAATAGATATCTCGTGAAGTTGCCCACATAGATTCGTTTTCCACATAGATTCGTTTTTGTTGCTTACTAGGATTGTAGATTTTCAAAGGCGCCGATTATATTATGAAGTTTTTTGTTGATTATTTAAACTAAAAAGGAAAAAATAAAAAACTTTTTTAAAAAAAGGGAACCGACTTCAAAACCAAACACAAAAAAACTGTAAAATAACTTTTCTTTCGGAAGTCGGTGGCCATAGGCAATGAAATAAAAAACAAAGCCACCGACTTCCGAAAGAAAAGTTATTTTACAGTTTTTTTGTGTTTGGTTTTGAAGTCGGTTCCCTTTTTTAAAAAAAGTTTTTTATTAAGTAAGACAAATCAGAGAAAATATCCATATCCATAAAAATTCAGTTCAATCAATAAATTATATTGTTTTTTTTAGCTATGTATTCGCGCAGCTGACGTGAGTACCGGCAAGGACGGAAAAGAGGTTGTCTCCGTCATATTGCCTGTTCTACTGGACACAGGCATCACAAATTTAGTCAAAGAAGTTAGGAGCGTCAGGTATGTATCCAATTAACGTGATACATCAGGGTGAATTTTTCAACTGGGTGTGAATGGCTATATTCGAAACTACGAGGAATATCAAAAAAATGCTAAAAGGACTTTCGAAGCCGATTTTGGCGAAAACTAAAACTGCATCATTGGATATTAGAAAAAATAATAATACTGTCCAGTAATCGAATCCGCTGATTTTGGAACAAAACCAAAACACACTTTAATATGCCATTTGTTAGTGTCGCTAACAATGATGAGTAATGTTATACAGCAAACTTATGAAAAATTATATTTTTAAGATAATGATTAGAAGAGTTTTAATATCTCTCAAAAAGCCACAACATCAAAAATCAAGAGTGAATCGGCCACTTTTTCATCAGGCACATCGTGTATCAATAGACGAGTAGGCAAATCTATCGTTAAATGATAAAATGTTACACACAGTATGATAAATCCTCCCCCCAGTTTACAGACAGTATCCAAGCTAGTGTCGGCAGCCGGCGACACGTTGAAGCCGTTCCTCCCTCGCCTGATCCCTGCACTAGCGGGCGCGGCGGGCGAGCTGGAGTCCGCGCGTCTGTCGTACCTGTCCACCGCGCTGGCTGACACGGCCACCAGGGACGTGCTGGACGACATGAGGGCCAGTGCGGCACGACATCACTACACTACTGATACTGTGGTCAAAGTAAGAAGAACGACGACAATACCCCAGCAGATATCATTATTTTCTTCTAGTCAGACTTTCGACCGAAATTAATTCTCAATCTTTTTTTTTTGGATATCGTACACAACTCTGATAGGTAAATTCGATCGTTGATTGCTGAAAGGCAATTATAGCAGCTGAAGTAGGTCATAAATTTAGGGACAGCCCTCCGCAGCAGGACTTGCCCACTAGACGAAACAGAACGTTCCGCATTTTTTTTTTCAGGAACTGTATAAAAGACCAGCCTCACCATACAAAATTATAAACTTGATAGGACAGTTTGTATGGAGAGGCCGATTGAATTTTTTATTTTCTGAAAAAAAAATGGAAGATTGTTTAGTTTCGTCTAGTGAGCAAGCGCCGAAAGTTTGCGGAGGGCTGTTCCTTACACCCAGTATATCTCAATCTTGATCCCAATCTTTGTTTTTATTATAATGAAATCATCGGCATCATTTGAATAAGTTAAGAACACCAAATTATTTCAAATGTGGTCATCCCAACTTAGATGCCTCAAAAATATCCTGACATTTTCAGGATTATTACACGTAAAAAGTGATGATGCCATCTAGCCGATTTCGGCCACAGCGACTGCAATCGATGGCTTTTAGAGTGGTTGAGAGCTTTGATATGCTCTTTCATGTGCTCTCCAGTGACTCGCATATCCAACTTTTGCTGTAAAAGTCCGAGCACAAAGTGGACATGTGAGAACACCATTGATGATATTATAAGTTATATTTGCAGGTGGTCTAGTTTTTAGGTCGTCACGCTTCTTGTCCAATTGTAACCTTCTTGTCTCTTCAAAGGTGTAGACCTGCTCCTGTACATAGCGTCTCCACTCCGGCCGATTTTGTGCCTGGTTCTCCCATGTTGAAGGATCAATTTGGCACTTCTTAAAGTGTCTATTCAGAACATCCTTGAAGCGTAACAACTGACCACCGTGTTTCCGTTTCCCTTCTTGGAGTTCCGAATAGAAGATACGCTTCGCAAGTCTATCATCGTGCATTCTATGTACATGCCCGCACCACCTCAACTGACGCCTCATTAAATAAGCCTCTATGCCGAGGACGTTAGCTCGCCTCAAAACAATCGTATTTCTAATACGATCCGACCATCTGATGTTCATGATGCTTCGAAGGCATTTTAGATGAAATTTATCCAACGTCCTTATATGTTTACGATAGAGGCACCACGTTTCTGACGAGTACAACAGATTTGGAAGAACTATTGCCATGTACACCGAGATCTTAGTGCTTAATTTGAGATCATGCGAACGAAAAACTTTGGGTTGTAGTTTACCAAAAGCAGATGCTGCAGCACAAATTCTCTGATTTACCTCAGCGTCAAGATCCCCTTTGTATGTCACTATGCTGCCCAAATACTTGAAACATTCCACCTGCTTCAGCTTGCTGCTACCGATTAATATGTCAGGAATCAATATCTGATCGTTTATGTCCATGGCCATAACTTCAGTTTTTTTAACATTAATGGAAAGACCAAACTTGCAACAAACGTCATTGAGACCACCTATCAGCGCCTGTAAACCTTCGCAGGTGTCCGCCACGAAACACAGGTCATCAGCATACATGATTTCTGTTACTGTAGTAATAGAGACTCGAGTGCGGGCTTTCAATCTGGCAAGGTTAAATAAACCGCCATCAGTTCGGAAACGAATTCGAATGCCCTCTGAGATAAGTTTCAAGGTTTCCCGAATGACGACCGCAAAGTATAGAGCAAATAGTGGAGGCGCAAGTACACAACCCTGCTTCACGCCACAGGTTACCCTAAAAAAATCTGATTGGTCGTCTTTTACTGCAACGCAACAGGCCATATCATCATGAAGGAGTCGTATCAGTCGTACAAACTTCTCAGAGCATCCCAGCTTTAACAGCAGAGTCCATAAAGCTTCTCGGGGAACACTGTCAAATGCCTTTTCAAGATCAACGAAACATAAATATAAAGGTCGACCTTGTTCTTTACTTTTCTCTTGAAGCTGACGAATAGAGAATATAGCTTCACAGGTTCCTCTTTCAGGACGAAAGCCAAATTGGGTTTCCGGAAGTATTGCCTCTGATACTGGAATGAGGCGGTTCAGAAGAATCCTCGCAAATACTTTACCAGGTGTAGAGAGCAGTGAGATACCACGATAAGAGTTGCAGTCTGATCGGTCACCTTTGTTCTTATACAGGGCGCTTATACGAGATAATTTAAAAGTATCCGGCACCTGCTCTGTATCCCACATGGTCACGTAGAGATCTCTCAAGACTTCATTAAGTCTCTCACCACCGTACTTAAGTAATTCCCCTGGAACATTATCGATACCAACCGCCTTCTTATTATGTTGTTGAACTGTGGCATCTCTGACTTCTTTCAAAGTTGGCGGTTCGTCTAGACCTGTAGTTGTAGGTATCGAGGGCAAGGATGCAATATATGCCAAATCTGCTGAACGATCTAAATTGAGAAGTTCATTGAAATGCTCGGCCCAGCGCGCAAGCACTTCATTCTTAGATGACAAACTGTCAGAACCATCACGAGATTTAATAGGCACATTAACACAGTGGCTCGAGCCAATCAATTTACGCACCTCCTCATAAAACGCACCAAGTTGCTTAGTGTCAGATAGCCACTGGATATATTTGGCTTTTTCTAGCCACCACTTGTCTTTAATACCTCTGGTTAACTTTCGCAATTCAGAAATTCTCTGTTTGATAGCATTTGCAGTTTGTCTGTTTGTCCTATTGTTATCTTGTTGCTTTAGTAGATTTCGGTGCCTTGTCAATGCTTCTGTTATAAGCTCGTTATTTTCATCAAACCAATCCTCATTAACGCGTACTTTAGTGCCCAACATCCGAAAACCAGTGCCCAAAAGCCGAGAAGAGAAGTCTTGCCATTGGGCCTCAAGATCATCATTTGACACAGTAAATGAACTAAATTCAGAATTGATAGCAAGGGCGTACTCCTTTCTCAAGTTGAAATTCTGAAGTTTTCCTACGTTAAGGCGCGCAGCCTTTACTAGAGATGATCTGCGAGGAGGATGGAGACGAAGCTTAAGCTTTGTAATAACAAGCCTATGATCTGACCAACAATTTGCACCTCGCATTACACGTGTAATTTTAACTTGGGGTATGTCTCTTTGGCGAACAAGCGCGTAGTCAATCAGATGCCAGTGTTTGGAACGAGGGTGCATCCACGTGGCCTTATGTTTCATCGGCAATCTGAATAGTGTGTTAGTGATGGATAAACTGAACTGGGCACAAAAGCTGAGTAATGATTGCCCGTTACTATTCATGTTACCGATTCCGTGCCTACCCAACACACTGGGCCACGCTTCGAGGTTACGCCCAACTCTTGCATTAAAATCACCCAAGATTAATATTTGCTCCCTAGGCGAGATACTAGCCAGAGCCTGAGCTAATTCTTCATAAAATCTGTCCTTAACCTCGTCTGAATTAGTCATTGTAGGTGCGTATACACTTATCACATTCAAGTAATTATCATTATCTAGATGAAGGCGTAATGATATCATACGATCTGATTTATACGTTGGGTATTCGCCCAATTTCTTGGCAATGGACGTCTTAATTGCAAAACCCACCCCTGAACGCCTGGGTTCAGATATAGCAGTCCCCTTCCAGAAGAAAGTGTATCCACCGCCACTCTCATCCCGTTCACCTTCCTCAGCAAGATGGGTTTCGCTGAGTGCAGCTATGTCTACATTATATCGAGCAAGCTCACGTGCTACAATTGCTGTTTTACGTTCAGGGCATTGATTAGTATCCCGATCCAGAAGAGTGCGCACATTCCACGCACCAAATGTCATATTTGATGATTTCATATACTTTTTATTGCGTCGACCACAAAGAAAGGGTTGCACAGGCAGCTGCGGTTACTACCTCCCAAATAAAGTGGGTGAACAATTTTTGGGGCACCTTTTCTAGCCCCTTCCCCGGCTGAGCGGGGGAAGCAGTGCCTCCCTAAATAGGGCTGCTTCGTCACTCAACGTGCTGCCCAATCCATGCTGTCACCCAAATTGCAGCACGAAAACGACCACTCTCCTTGAGCCGCCTATGTGCAGACATCAGACAAAGCTCAGCTTGCAATACAGCCAAACCTCTCTACCTTTGTCCATCGCCATAGGACTTAAATCGGAAGCCATTATTTGGAAGCAGTCAGGTGCGCAGGATATATTAAAGTGCATAAGTGTGCGCGCAAACACAGATGCACTCTCTCGTCCATACCCTCCTTGATCCAGTGGAACGGGAACCGCTACAACTGGAGAAAGGCTAGATGCAGTGAATTGGCCGGTCAATAACTAAATATCCCCTATTGCCGCCCTTAAGGCCTTCCACGATGCCTAGCTGTCTAGCCACTCAAGGTGGACCGCCATTGAAGCCTAGACAGACGCTATGCACTTTGCGGGAGGAAACCGCAACACTTGAAAATATTCAAGCCCCTCTACCAGGTTTTGCCCACGAGTCGACGTGGTTACCGGGATGTGGCCGCTGCGTGCAACACAGCTACTTGGAGCCACTGGTGAGAGTTTGTAAAATATCAACGATTTTTACTACGCACTCCGCCGCCTGATAGGGCCGACTGGCTAGAGCCCGACGCTGATATTCTACTACACCCCAAAACACACACACACGCAATACACACGTAAAAAGTAGTCACGTTACAATCAGGGAGGCCATAGATGATATAGGAAAAAAATACGCACGAAGTACAGTTCGACCCTTCGATGATTGTAATTTAAACCTTATATAAACCTGATTAAATCCCTTTCAATCCACAGTGTATGCCGTACGTCGACATCGAAGTCATGAAAGAAATGCTTCCGAAAATCTTAGAACTGATGAAGTCCCCACAACTGGGTACTAAAGTAGCCATCTGCCACTTTATAGTGTTAGCGGCACATTACTTGAGAACTGATATAGAGCCGGTGGCTGGGAAGATTATGTCGAACTTACTGAATGGGACGTTTGATAGGAATTCGACTGTGAGGAAGAATTATGCTGAAGCATTGGGGCAGGTTTCGGCTTATGCTAAGGTGAGTTTAAAAAAAAAATGAGATGACACTGTATAAATAAATTGGGAATTTCTGAAGTTTTCTATCTTACTCTTTGAGCATATTGTAATATTATTAATTAATTATTAATTAATATACCATTGGTTTGATGGGATTTCCCCAAAATTACTTTTCTACAATTTTTGAGTGCTTACGTACTTTATCTATTGCGCAAAATTTATTGTTTCGAGACCCTGACACCCTTGGGTCTCACGCACACGTGTCAGTTAATATGAAAGGACTTAATCTTATAATTTTTAAATTTTCAGTAATTGTTGGACCTTTTTGGGGCTACTTATAAGTAATGATTGGGAAATTTTAAAGGTCATTTCAATAATCTTTTAATTTGCCATTAACATACTAAAAATCTTTAATTTTAGGTCCAATCAGCAGAAAAGCTAATGAAGAAGCTGGTAACATTATACGAAACAAAAGAGGACGATATGTCTCGGTCGGCCATCGCGCTCTGTCTCAAGTCTATATCCAAAGCTAAGATAGAGCATATCAAGGATAATGAGAACATCCTCGCGCCTATGGTGTTCCTGGCCATGCATGGGCCTAAAGACGATGGTAAGTAATTATAAAGCAAATGACATTGTTTTTTTTTAAACTTTGCCGCACACTAGGAATTTCTCCTGAATCGGGTGCGTTTACAAACATAGAAACTCACATACACAAACATCCAGACCCAGAAAAACTACAGGGGGTATTACAACGTCTTAAAACCAGGCTTGTTCGAGTGAACGAGATGGAGCTAGACGACTTGTAGTAGCTCTGTAACTTTTATTCGCCGGAATAAGCCTGGTTTTAAGACATTGTAATACCCCCCCAGGTCATACTAATAGTTTGTTCCATGCGAGAACCGAACCCTCGCTCTGCCTTTGTGCCAACCGTCAGTCATTCATTTCCAGATTCGTCAACAGTGGAGATGTTCGAAGATATATGGACGGACATAAGTCCGGCGCGGGAGAGCGGTATCAAACAACACCTGCCTGTCATACGGGAGGAGATTGAGAAGTGTCTCAACTCTAGTAGCTGGACGAAGAAGATACAGGTAATTCTCTATGCCTAGCCTTTTCCCAAATATATTAGGGTCGGCTTCCAGTCGAACCCGATGCTGTTGAACGTCTGTATTTTATATTAAGCAACTGCCTACCGGACCTTCATAACCTAGTACCTGGGCAATGCGATACCCCTACTACTAATAGGTAATTAAATAATGATAAACATGTAATAATTGTGAAAAATACAGGTTTTTATGTCATGTTATCCGGCACCATTTTGTTTGCGATTGACTTCAGCATTCATTTGTAACAGATCATTGGAGAATTAGCCGTCATCTAGAATGCTGCTCGTCAAAAAATATTCTTCATGAAGTAGTCAGACTTGACAGTCGACTTGGGTAAAAGATCGACACAAAACCGTCTTTTTTCGTTGGTATTTCTGTAATGTAACATTTGCAAGAATACTCAAAAGAAGTTGACAACACGAGGACGCGTCTCGATTTCGTATGAAATGGACTGTAGACATAAATATCCGCGCCTTGTCTGCGTGTTATGTCTTTTCTGTGTTCAGCACCTTAGGTTTTAATGCCTCATAAAGATTTCTAGAAACGTCATTGCTGTATAATAGTCAGGTGTTCTAATCCTTTGTACAACATAATGCGATTTACGTATAATTGATAATTTAATTTTAAATTAATAACTAGCGCACGAAACAACTCATTCTGCAATGCAATGAAACACCATTCGATTACAGCTAAGCTATTTATTTAAAACGCAGATCTTCACCCTTTTATTGACCTATTCCAGGCCGCGAACGCAATAAAGACGATATGTAAGGAGGTGTCATCAGGTTTGGGCGAACACCGCGAGCAGTTCATCCGCGCCATGTTGGCGGCCGTGCACGGGAAGACGTTCGACGGGAAGGAACATGTCATTGTAGCACTGGCTGAGTTGTGCGCGTGAGTCGATGTTTGATTTTTTTATCTTATGAATAATATATAAAAATAAAATCTTTATTCAGAATGAAAATCGGTAAAAATAAAATTACAAAAGTAGCAATGAATAAACTATGTAGATCTTAGAATGATAGATGCCTGTACTAGGATAATCCTGTATCACAGGCAAAAGTATATCAAACAATATTCTATTTTTGGAATGGAATGTCATTTGTAAGTTATCTACTGTAGAAGATTATATGCTTGTATTTATTGGGATGTTTTTTAGGATAACATACACTGTCATCTCTAAAAACTGACCTTTATTAACCTCAACTTTTTTGAGGGCCTAGACGAGTGTCGATCGATTACAAACATTAAACGTAAACGCTCAGTAGTTGTAAATAGATTTTCAACTTTGTAGAGAATAAACTTTAAAGTCATTAAAGATAGGAACTAACGAAAACGCTCTGTAATCTTTAATCGATTTTCAACTATGTATTCAAGATGTTGAATATCCAATAAATACTACTGAGCATTTACTTACCACCGATTGCCACTTGTCTACCCGTATTCATAAGTAATCAGGCCTGCTGATTGACGTTAAATTACGAAAGTGGGGGCGATTTCTTTTGTACAAAATTGTATTTCATAATATTTTCAGGAACCTCTACCCTCTCACTGTCTTAAATAATAATAATTATTGCTTTATTCCACAGTGTTAAAGAAAACGAGCCCCCTGTATCACAAGCTCTCGCGTCGGAAGTGATCAACGCGCTATTAGTAGAGAGTCGTAAACAGGAGATGGTGTACAAGCGACACGCTATCACTGCGCTCGGGCAGGCCATTGCGGCCACGCACTGCGATCGCTTCCAACAGCTGTATGAGATCGTTAAGGTTATACTGTCTAAGGTAAACTAAGCTTTTTAATGTGTAACATCTTTCCTATCGCTTCCCTAGGAGCTTTTTGCTACATAGTAACAGCCGCACTTTTTTTTTTCCTTTAGTAAAAACGTTGCCTTACATTAGGAATTTCTCCTGTGTGTTGACAAACATGAACTCTCATACACAAACGCTCAGACCCGGAAAAACTACTTGTAGATCATACAAGTAGTTGCTCCGTGCGGGAATCGAATCCGCGACACGCAGTGCAGCTATCCATCGCTCAGCCACTACGTCAACCGTGCCTGTTGATTCAGTCGGTCGGTTAAGCCGATTGGTCTGTGGATGGATAACCATCTATCATAGCGAGTTTCCTCCGTACCACGGACAGGACGTAAAGTTGGTCTCGGCTGTTATTTTAAAAACCGTTGACAGTCGTTACTGTTAGTCAAATGCTCGAAAGTCAGACAATCAGTCTTATCTAAATTAATTTATCCGATTGTTTTTTTGGCAGGACGAACATTCAGTGGGCAAAGAATCAGACGAGGAAGACAACGAAGGCGCCAGACAGCGGCGGGAACAACTGACAGCGCTTAAAGAAGCCGCTTACGAATTACTTGGGAAAGCGTGGCCTAAGGAACCTGACACACAGGGTCAGTTTATTTAAAAGTTTTCCACCCACTCAGGCATTCGCGCGGGTGCTCTTATGCATGATGTATATACCTTTATATAATTAATCACTCTGGCTTCTTGATGAAAAACGCAGTAAAATCGTTATATTGTTTGAAAGATCTAAACGAGAAAGTCGCTTCCCGCAGTCAGTATACCTTTAGATTCTTATTAAGCGACTTTGTTTTTTACTATGTAGAATTGTAGAGATTGAATTTCTTATTTCTGCATTTGAACCAGGTTGAATTTATTTCAACTATGAATAAAAATGGTGGTACCTAAATATTTTAATATTGTTTTGTCTCAAATAAGAATGAAAATAAAATTGGTTCATCATGTTTCGTTAGGACTTAAAGAGCCCTTACGAAACTTTCACCGTCTTACTACAAAAAAAAAAGGTTAACATCTGTTAAACACTGCCGTTTTGCAGTTGAAACTTTTTAGATAGGTATCCAACAGATGTTTAACTTTTAGACGGTCAGTTAACTTGTACAAGACTTTAATATTCCAGGTGGCCGACAGGCTGTTATGACAATAACATCTTTAAGCGTGAGTAGTTTCACTGTTGGTACGAGATGCCGTAGATTATTTGTATAGCTCTCTCTCTTTCCCACAGCGTAACTACTCACGATTTGAGACGTTATGGGTAAGCCATCAACAAGCAGAAATCCAAGAATAATTCTTATAATTTTTATATATCACAGAAAAATACCAAGACGTATTCTTCGAGCACTGTTCAAAGTCCTACCCAGTGAGTTCCCGATCGACCCAGCTGGCGATCCTAGCGTCAGTAGCGCGTGTGTTGGAGAGACTCACTGTCCTCACCAACAGCGGGGAGCCCATGGACACTGACAGCTCGCCCAACAACAGGGACAAGGCCATCAGCACTGTTACTGGACACGTCGCTCTCATCGTTGATTATACGCTGCGTGAGTATTGGGAACTTTTCTGTGAAATTATTTTATCGAAATCTTGGTCGATAGAGATCTTGCTTTATCAATCAATCACTCGAATTGATAAAGGAAGATCCGAAGGACGCGAAGACGGGTTTTTCGCGCGACTCTTAAGCACGTAATGAAACTGATGTATTAGTTTAAACAATAGCTTACGGCAAGTATATGTCGGAGAGGTAACTGGGTGGCGAGTGGTAATCTAGAATTTGGAATGGTACAGAACCCATCGTATCGTACAAATTGAAGTTTAGTGAATCGATGATATTGGGGTGGAATTTTTGGCGAAATAACCGGATGGCATTGCGTTGGTTTATGTGTTTCTCTGTACACATTTGGGAGTAAAAGTGAATGCCTATTTTTTACAGAAAACAGCAATCAAGTGAGGCATAGAAGGGACGCGCTCAACATTATGGAAATACTTGTCAAACAATTAAAAGGTAATCATTTATTTCACATTATTAAAACATGATCGTATTAATAATTCAAAAGTATCGTTGAAACAACTTCCATTAGTGGTATAAATATCAGAAAAAATGTTTATCAAGAAAATCCGCCCAATATACATTAAATGTGAGTCCACTTCAAATCCCAAATGGTTCCCCATGCCACACGAGACCATGTATTTCTATTTTCATTTCCAGATCTCAACAAAACAGAGGACTTAGATAAACTCCGAACAATCTACCAGACGTACGCACAAGACTTGTCCAAGGACTCCTCACACGAAATACGAACCAAAGTGGACAGCATCAAAGTACACTTTAAATAGTACATGCTTTTGTTATTTATTGTCGTGACAAAACCAGAAATTAAAATATTCTATACGATAGTACTGTGGTTTTATTTTAAAACGTAAGTCGCGAAGGAATAAAACGATGATTGACTACAATAAGTAGTAGCAGCCAGTTTCATGCAACATGATTCCAATATTTATTAGGCACAAGCGGCCCGTCCCGGCTTCGCATGGGTGGAAGTCCTCTAAAAACCGGTCATATGGTTACAAACCCAACAAAAAATGAATTATCCGAATCGGTCCAGCCGTTTTCGAGTTATGGGCTTAGCAACACATTTTGCGATCCATTTTTATATTATAGAGAAGATTAGTTGTCTCATTATATACATTTGGAAAAAAGAGACGCAATTTTTTATGATTATCGTCCTGCTTACATCAGATCGTTCACGCGCTTACTGCTAGGTGAGATAGGCTACTTTATGGCAAGCGAGTCGACGATTTTTCAGTGTGGTGACGAAAACAACACAAATCCTAAGATCGAGATCTGCATACGAAGTGGGGGCCGCAGATATGTATGGGCCGGGTTAATCTAATCCGAACGTTAAAAATTTTCTAAATCGAAAATGAACCTTGCAATTTCGAGATAGAGTTAATACATATTTAAGAATTTTAAGATTTAGGTAGATTGAAATGCCTGAATCTGTAACATTAGTATTACGAATGTTGAAATAAAACCCCAAAAAACAATATCACATCAGTGTTTAATGCTACTGCATTAAATAAACCTATGGAATGAAATAAAGTATACAATAACAAAAATAATTAGTTAGCATAAAAACATCACCTAAGCTAAATAAGTAATCATTTTATGTACACACAAAATAATATATAATTATTTATAAAAGTTTAAATACGTACTCTTTTTTACAGCGAGGTGATAATCTCGACTAAAATAATAAAACTAATACCTCCTTAGATTTAGAATTCTGTTTCTTTTTAGGACAGAGCTTCAGGGGTTACCTTGAATATGTAGAAAATAAAAATGCACTTCTATTTTATTATCAAATTTTCACAATTCTTTCATCATTAATTTGATCAACTCATTTTTACGTTACAGCATGAACGCCTATTTTAAAAATACATAAGTACTCTAAAAATAAATATTTTCCTGAAACATTGACAGTGCAATTGTGTAGAATAGTGCAACAGTGACATTGTTAGTAAATTAAAATTACTTCGAGAATTACCAAGATAAAAAAGAACAATATGGTAAGATTGTAGTAATAAGAGTTTTCTTTGAATAAATAATGAAATGTGCATTAGGCCTTTTAAAAATAAATAAGTTAAAATGTTGCGTTAGCACTCTATTTAAATACTCCGTGCCTTATGTAAACTGGTGTTTTACTTACATATTATGCGATATCAAAACTACTCTAAACGCCTGGTTTTTATAATGTTGTATTTTCTTGAGGTGTAAAACGTGTCTTCTACATAATACACGTATACTGGGTGTAAGGGACATCCCTCCGCAAACTTTCAGGGCTTGCTTACTAGACGAAGCAAAACAATCTTTCACATTTTTTTTCAGGAATAAATAAAGTAAACGGCCTCTCCATACAAACTGTCCAATCAAGTTTATAATTTTGTATGGAGAGGCCAATTTAAAAAAAAAAATGTGGCAGATTGGTTAGTTATTAGTTTAGTTTTTTTTCGTCTAGTGAGCAAGCCCTGAAAGTTTGCGGAGGGCTATCCCTTACACCCAGTATATTTATGACATGTTTTTTACTTATTGAAAACAAGTATCACACATCACAACTTGTATATAGGAGTAATCGTGGTGTCATATAGATCTGTTATCAAATACCTGTTATATCTAAATCTACGTTTTGGATATTCGAGTCCTTGCTTTTAATACCACCTCGATTTTACAGATATAAAAATAAAGTTATGGGTCTATGAAACCGGGCGTTATTGAGGTTGAATTATGCCAGCTGCCTAACATTAGAGCCACACACACGTTTAAAGACTCGTGAAAATCAACAGAAAATGCCGTGAGTGTGACCCGGCTATATCAGAATTATATACAGCCATACACTATGGCAACACTACATCGTGTTTGTGAACAAAAATATAAATATTACGAATAATATTTGAAGCAATTTTCAAAGATAAGAAATTACTAGAATTTATTGATTAGAAAAATTGTGGTGTAGGAATCTTTTTACCACTTAAAATTGCTTAATAGTCAAAAGTTTAACTATTAAAATTGTGATTAAATAATTAGCTAAGCGCTTTTATGAATTTGATGTTTGGTTACAGCAATTCGATTTTATGTAAAAATGTAAGCAATAATATATTTGTACCTAAAATAAATCAATTGAAACTATCCACACATTCGTCACACTTGCAAAACATCCAAGTTCAATTAATTTTACCATTATCACTAATACAGTTATTTTAATTCTAATAACAATAACTTAATTGGCCTGCTTTTGTGAAGGTATTACTATTAATACTACTACAGGCTATGAAATTGCACGAGTCACACAATTATGTAATTTATTGCGACGTTGATTGAGAACAATCTTTATTGAAATCTTAGTCTTCGAGCCCGGTCGAGCCGAATTGTAATAAGAACTATTTTTCCATCCGCCGTGGTATAGCGAAAATTAATAACTACACAGGACCATAATTATATGACAGCGAACACATTATTATTAATTTCTTAGAAAAATTACCCCGTCTTTTTGACTTACAGTCGGGTAAAAAAGCTCCCCTCAAAATATTACCTTCACAAAAACTCCTACAAAAATGGTCTACTAGTGTAACATTGCACTCTATACATCATCAAACAATCCGCGAGGAGGGATGGTCATCTTGTCCCTCCTCCGTTCGTCGTAATCAGTTCGTATGGACGGCAGAGTGCTTTCCCCGAAGCGGTGTTCCAGTTCATCTTCCAAGGTCAAATTAGACCTGTTGTAAGGTAATTCAGCTCGTTGGTAGCCGGTGACTTTTGGTTGGTTTCGTTCGGGGCTCGGTTGCACATAGAAGTCTGAATCCACGTCGTTGAGAAGCCCGGTGTGGGCTGAAACGTGATGACATGCACAATAACCGATACATTATTGATGGTTGGAAAGAAGGGTCTGTTTATTGGCTTTTGGTATTGTAAAATTTACTTTAAGTTGTAAAATTCAAGGTACCAATTTAAATAAGAGGCGCAGGTTTGTGTTAGCCTCTCAACCTGACGCTATCGATGCGTCGTTCCAATATGTGTTTAAAAAACTACGGCTGGTAAGATAAAAAGAGATACTAAGATGGTAGCTAACTCAAGCTGTGAAGGCACATTTTAAAAGTGCCATTATTCCTTTACTCATTACTCAATAAGTTTTATAAATAAATTCCATGCTTGCGTTCAACATGCAACAACAATTTTGTACATGATCTTAAGTGTATATCAAATTAAAAGCAAGCATTCAGTAATGTTTCTAAAAGGCCAAAAAAGTTTTCAATCTTTAAGAATAATACCAAGAGCATACAATAAACGGTACAGAATGGTAGTAGTTTTAAAGAGCAGTGCATGAGTGGGTTCAGTGCAAATGATAGTTTTAGTCACAGAAACAAACACAAGACAAAAAAGTGACATAAATTCTTAGAAAGAAAAAATAAAGAATTGTAATATATGGTGATGGTCTTTTAATCCGAAGTTGACCGTAATGGTGGTCATTCGTAGTGACGCGGTTCCCTTCAGAAGAGTACCTTTAGGGCCTGAATTCCTCAAGGGAGCTTACCCAAGAAGCGATTAGTGCGCTTTGCAATTTGTACTAACTAAAAATGAAAATCGTCCTTGATACTACGATATAATGATGCAATTCAAGTCGCGTCGTCGTGGCGAGCGTGTTTTGTTTTTCGTCTACCCGTAGACAACTGCGCGTTTTATGTCATTATGTCGTAATGGTAAAGATAATTTTCAATTGTAGTTGGAATCGATCGAATCGCTTGTTCACTGATGTGATCGGGTACGTCTGTCGTCCGTACGTAATATACATTAGGTTCTTTAAAGCACCATATGCGACACTAACGTCACCGGCGCGTACTTTGTTATGTATTTCTTGTTGACGTACGTGTCCAACAGTATGACACCGACATCAGCGAAAGCGAAATTCGAGCCTTAATACTTGAAATAATTTGGAATATATGACTTAAAAGATTTAAGTTATAGAAAAGGTATCGTAGGTATAAAAGAAGACAGAATCTTTATAAAACAATGGTTGTTCGTATTACCTCCATCCTGTGTGTCGCGCGCCGACCTGTAGTTTGAGAACCTCTCGTTGTAGTCACGGCGGCGAGTCAACGATTCTTCGGCACGCTGACGCCTACGTTTCTCTGTTACAATTATATGTGAAGGGTTGTATTTCATGAATTTAAAGACATTTTACATGGCCTAACTGTTCTATTCTGTTCTAGATGGATCATAGGGGAGCATTTTAAACAGAACTTTTTCAATTGGGCCATAAGTTATCAATCACGCGCGAGAGAGAGGACAACGTCCCCCCTCCGCCCCACCCGCGGTGGTGGAGGCCCACGGCGTCGGACGTCGCAAGACAACCTCCGGCCACCGTAGGCGCGGGCATGCGGGCGGCGAGTAAAGGGCAACTCGCTGACCGACCATGGACCATGCCCGGGTCGACGGCGAATTCCACGCGCGCCTCAAAGAGCGTCAGCATAATGACGAGGCCCCCTCTCAGAGGGTTTGCCTGCCGGGGTCGCGGGTCTCATACCATCACCGTAACCCCGGAACATAAAGGGCTATTGAAGGACACCGTGGATTTTAGTCAGTACAAGTCTGACAGTACCTCCCGCCCTGCCCGGGGTGGGAGGACTCATCTGATGATTTTACCACGTTAAAAAAAAAGTTATCAATCATTAAAATACAGTTAATAATTTTGGTCTTTATAAACTGTGTTTTAGAAAAGTGTGATCATATTTAAGGGTGAGGATCAAATCACCCACCCGAAAGACTTTCTATATGGATTCAACATTGTCAGCACAAAACATGTGAAATCGAAACTGAGAGTATATTACACTCCGAAGTTGTAGGGTAATAAATAACTCGCCTTCTGTTTTCAGACGTAGACTTTAGACTAAATAAACTGTATTATTATTTCTCTCCTAAATTAAAAAGCAAACTCACCTCTCTTCACAATCTCCCGTCCCTCATCAACTAGGTCGGTAGTTAGCTCATCGTCGCCCACAAACTGCTGGAAGCCGCACAACGAGAGCAGTCGACTTCCAAGGGACAGATACGTGGCCACACAGAGAAACACCACCAGCATCGGGAAGTAGATGTTGAACCCTTCGGCGATTATGCCGAGTACGTCCATGTGACCCATTATCTATGGATAAATTATTTCGTTTAAGTCTAAGCACGGTTTATTTTCTCTAGCTGATTATAAGTACTTTATATGGAACAATTCAAACTGTTCCTATAATATTATGTATGCTATTGCTATGAGCTAAAGTAACCTGACAAGGAATGAAAATTACACTACAGAACAATTACTACTGAGTAATTTAAAACTCCTTGGTTAAGACGTTTGACGATAGCCAGAACCACTTGACAATCTCTTCGAGATGGTCACACTGCTACGAACCAACTGTGGTAAGCGCGGCTTAATCTTAGTTTCCTGTTCTAAATTAGCTACAAGCTACGAACACTTATCTGAGTTCAGATAAACAGGCGCTACATGTATTATATTGGGATTTAGTTGTATCAGGTTCGATTGAAAGCTGACCCCAACATAGTTGAGAAATGGCAGATGACAGAACAAAGCAGTGGTGGACAATGGTATCGGCTCCGACTAACAAGTTGTAGATCGTGGGTTCGAACCCAGCCAGGCGCATTACTTTATATAATTTATTTGATTACCACTGCTCTCAAAACGATTAAAGAAAACATCGTGCCTAAACCGGCATGTACTAGAACTAAAAATTAGAAGACATGTAACATCCCACCAACCCGCACTGGGCTTGTGTGGTGGATTATAGCCCACTCCCTCTCACAGAGAGGAGGCCTTGGTTCCAGCAGTGGGAACATTTATAGGCTAATGATGAGATGAAATAACAACATACCTGCGTATAATAAGTCTCCATGATCCTCTTAGTAATAACGTGGGAGTCCATATGTATCAAGCTGAGAAAGTTCAAGCACATTGCCGGTGTAAGTCGACAGACCATCATGCCGGAGAAGATGAGACTGTACTCATTGGTCTGGTGGTGAGGAGCCAAGTAGTACAGGTTCAGGAGACGGATCTTGAGGACCGTGGAGTAGGCGCAGTAGAACATGTACGCTATTACTATTGTTGATACTGCCTGTGGAAGAAATTATGATGGTGAAATAAATTGGCTTATATGGCAGCAAATCTATATAGTGTAGTTCAGTTATTTTTTACACCCAGATCAGAAACACGGTGAATTTTTCAACAGAGCGTGGATGGATATCCAGAACTATGACGAATATCGAGCTTAAAGGAACCTCGAGGCCGATTTTGACAAAAACTAAAACTGCATCATTGGAATTTAGAAAAACAAGAAAAGTGAGTGTATAAACACGTGGCAAAAACTAATAATCATGGCCAGGAATCGAACCCGCTGATTTTGGAAAAAAAACACACCCTATATTATTACGCCATTCGATAGTGTCGCTAACAAGGTTCAAATTCTGGGAAGTACTGGGAAGTGTCGTTAACAAAGATCAAATTGTGACGATGAAACGTGGTTTTTATTTGATAGCCATTCAACATAAAGTACAAAACATTAATGACAATAACCAACACTGTAGTGTAGCATCAACTATTTGTACTTACCTCAATAGCCTTGTAGTTGTAAGTATCGGCGGCTGCGATGACAATATTCGCGAATATGGAGAGGACAGGCTTCTTGCAGAAGAAAGTCATCTCTGACCAGACTACGGCCACGGACATGATACCCGTTATCACAGCCATCGTCTTCAGGAAGTACTGCTTCAGGAAACATTCCCAGTACCACTCTGAAAAATCGTCCTTCATTTAGCTTTATATTTTTCATTCAAGAAAAAAAAATCGACTTTGGGCAGGACTTAAACCTTCTGGATAAATACTTCAGAAGCCCCATCAACTAGGCTATCACAGTCCTGCCTGGCAAGGAAGAAACTTTCATTCCATTCTTAAACGTCTTTGGATGACATTAATTTTCATGATTCATAACCTTTTTTCTATCTTTTCATGTGTTCTGGTCTCTGTAGAGACCAGTGGGGTCAGTGTATACCTCTCTATTGTTGCTCGTTTTCAATTTGGAGTGATTTATTTTAATATTGAACTAGTGCAGGGGTCTCCCTGCGCTCTTACCACTTTTTTTTTATTGCGAACTGAGTACAAACAGGAATACGGCCGTCAAGCATACTTTTCGGAATAGAGTGCGATACTTGTTCTTATAGAAAGAAAGAAAGAAAGAAAAAACGTTTATTGGCACATGCCACAAGTACACACAGAACAAATCCCGTTTCGGGGAATAATGTTCCAACGCTAAAATGTTGTGAAAAAGGGATGATGTTTTAGGTCATTACCTAGCTCTGTCTTTCACATTAAAAAAATAATGGTCTTCATACATAATGATATAAGCCCAGTCTTGAATACTCGTAAAAAATGTTATGTCAAGTATCAATTGCTAGAATCAAGATTTTATGGTAATGGATATAACTTTTGATGTAGATATTATACCGTGTATAATATGTAAGTTGGTGACCAACTAATTTGAATAACAGCCTTATGTAACTTACTAAACTAACACGAAGGTTGAATATTGTGTAACATCAGTGAGATTTAAAATCAAAATACAGCTATTAAACTGACCATTATGTAACATTATCGTAGATCGGACGGCAGGCTAATTAACTAATGAGTTATTATTGGAATGCTCTGTATTTCGCAATGTAAAATATTTCACTAATTGGATTAGAATAGTTTAACTACATAATGGGAAATATTTCAATATGTTAATTCATTTAAATTAATCATGATCAATGAAATGAAATATCTATGAAATGTAGACTTGAAATTTCACACACACAAACAAACTCCGGCAATTTCCTGCAACATTATCTACGGTTTCAACTTACCGATCATTGGAGGGTAGAATATCCGTTGAACTCTTGGCCGTGGTGTATGGAAAGTATGTTGGAACCGGTGGTCCGGCGACCGGGAATTGGCTGCAATATCTTCAAGATGGAAGATACGCTCCAGCATCAGACCCCATTGCGTTTCAGTACGCTGTAGTACGTGTAGCGCTTTGATAGTCTGTGTACATAGTAATAAAGTAGAATTAAGATAAATGTTGACCTAGAATAGAACCCTGCAGAACTCCCTCTATGACTACTGCTCCTGGTCATCTTTGAATGGTAGTTCGTGTTTTATTGAAATAAGTCCAAGTTTACTGTAACATCTATTAGATAGAATGATTAAACTCCAAATTGTTATAATTTTCTAATCACTATACTGTTGAGAACACAACCAAATGCCTTTGACAATTCATAGAAAAGTTATAATTGATTTATAATATTATTGTTTTAATTACCTTTTTATGCAGATTGACGAGTGATTTCAAGGAGGGTGGTACGGGTCTGTCTGGTGGCGCGCGTCCATTGAGCCGATCTCGCAGTTGAATTGGCAACTTCTGTACTATGGTGTCGACATGGCGATACAGAGGGTGACCAGATCCCACTGCTGTTGACACTGCTTTTAGACTCTGGATAGATAAAAAAAAGAATGGTATCTATAACTATTTTCGGGCAAAAGATTAAAACATAATCTTCATGAGATCAGTGACGAATTTTGAAATAAATAAAATATAGGTAACCATAATCAAAGTATGTCAATATGACTGATTAGATGTTGATAAAACATTATCCTCCTATAAAAGATGTAGTCCACAACTGTTTGATAAAGCTTATCCGTTACTACCATTTCTGCTTTTGCCAAAATAAAAATCATCAACAAACAAATACTTACATCCAAGATATCATCAACAGTTTCTTCGGCTTCACACTTATCAGTGCTCAACTTAGCTATCTTGAAATAGCAGTAGGTCAGTGTGTAGTTTTTCTTTGAATTATTCCATAGATTTCTAGGCACTTCTACTAAGGCATATCCAAGTAATAAGATTAGCAGGAACAAACCCCAAGTATTACTTGCTGTTGATGCAATCGTTTTTATTTTTGGCGGGTCTAAGGATACGTCTGGTTTTAGAGCGATGTATATGAGAAGTATACCACATATGAATAGGTATGAACCATAGTATATGGCATTGTCGATTAGAGCTGATTTTAGTTTTCCCTTGACCGTAAAGTCGCCAGCTTTGCTGTATGACTGCATCATCGGCATTATTAACCTGGAATAGTTATTTGTATACTAGTACAAAATTTTCATTAATTTATCTATGTATGTCAATATTAGAAGAAGTTGAAGATGAAACTCTTAGATCATTTTTAGGATACAATTACACACTGCTTGGAAATTCAATTATATTGATGTTTCAGTTAGTGTTATTTTTGTTATCAGTGCAAAAATTGTAACTTATTTTAATGACATGGGTATATAACAGGAAAGATTAAATGATAACAGTAACAAGCCAAATAAAAGCCATATTATCTAACAGTACTATTGACTTTACCAAATGGACTTGCTATCACATATAACTCTCATATATTTTACATTTGTAACAGTTAATATGTAAAATACTGGTTTTCAGTTGCATAACATTTAACTGGAAGCTGACATTAATATAGTATATTTTGTTATTGCCCTTGAAATAGGGCATTGCATTTATCTATAATCACTGTCAAATGTGATAGAGACAAAGTCTATTCACTCTAACTTAGAAGAGATTTGGGTTGAATGCGTTTGGGAACGAGACGCATTATACGAAAAGGCTAGACATTTATGATGATTGTATTTAATGAGGACATTTAAAAAACTTACCAAGTAAGACATTGTGATGTCCAATAAACAATCCTCCAAAGGTTAGGGAAAACATCAGTGCTCATGAAGCTCCAAGGCTTTTGACACTCAACAATGGGAGCTATAGTACTTGAACCATTCCCAAGTGCAGCTTGAGTTGTTTCCATCACTTTTGTTACATTTTCCATACATTGTCGATATACAGTCTGTGAAATGTAAACAGCGTATGATTTGTTTGAATCAAAATAATAATCTTTTGATGATTTTCTCTTATTAAGTATAATAATAGTGAATCATAAACATGCCATCTATACATACATTCATACTGAACATAATGATGTTTTAGTAATATTTCAATGGAGTGATGTAATTTTGTAATTTTATTGGAAAAACTCACTTTATAAATGAAGGATGTTTGTACTCACCGATGATATATCCAGAGGCAAGATGAACATAATCACAAATGAGAAGTACCATGCTGTTAGCACTGACACAGTCACTATAATGTGATTTCGGTAGCAGTCACCATATCTGTACAGTAAAGTCGCTGCTAATATGAACGCAGAAATCAGTTCTATCACGAATAACGTATAAGCCATTTTGACACAACACTACACAATGCACAAGGAAATTAAGTTAGTTTTTCTTCGCAGTTTTCTGCTTCTCTCTCCAAACCCTCGCTGCTTCGTGCTGCAGCTGCTCAAACCGAATCTGAGTTGTAGATTTCAGAGGCAGCAATCTAGGCCGTTCAATTTCGTACTCCGGCGGGCATTCTTCATAAAATAATATTCCCTGATCGGGCAAAATAGGGTCGAACTCAATACTTTTGTATTCAGTCCCTTTCGTTTCTGACATATTTTTAGGTACAAAAGATTGACTGTGATGGCATTGTAACAGGAGTTACACAAAAACTGAAATCACTCTTAAAATAATACGAACAAAGAATTAATGTACTAATATCAAACAGAAAATCTAAATAAGCACTTGTGATATCATCACAAATCGCTATCAAGACAAATCAATCAAAACCAGAATGTCTATTTTCCACCAAAAAAATATCAATATTTTTGCAACTCTGACAATTTTGCTTTCTCTGTCACTCTTATAGGGGTTATGCTTTGCAATAGGATTTTGTTTCAAATGCTTGTTTTACAATGTTTCTAATGTTGATATTTTAGGAAATGGAACAGAATAACGTACAGATTATAAATAAATAACATTTACAAAGACAGTTTTAGATTGTTTCCATGTCACGTCAACATGCAGTTTCAAAACAACATATTTTGTACTTTACTTCATTTCAAAATAACAAGGAAGAAAGTCCTCGCCACTCACAACTCTACTCATGACCTGCGGATAAATAATAATACAAAATGTTTTTATAGCATTTTGATTTATTGACATAGACACACATCGATACCTCCCACGTAAGTTGTTGTAACCCACAATATGCATGTTTTGCTTTTTTTACACCAAAACGCCTATTTTTACCTACTTTACGTGTTCAGTGTAAAAAAAATAAAAAAATACAATTTTTAAGCATAGTTACCAGACGTATAAAGTTGTATCTTATTACAACGGGCGGCGTATAACATTGTATCCACCTTCGCAACCGTTTACTCGGGGCGCGTCGGGCGCTCGCGCCGCGTATGTGTGACATACGACAGTTCATCACGGACTTCCATAAAGGTGGAAGACGCGGTCAAAAATCGATAATATCACAGATACGATTTTTTCTTAAAATATATTATGATATTTATGTAGTTTATCAACAATAACAACCTAAACTGTTGTATATATTACTTACAACAACTTACGTCTCTTATAAGATACTAAATCAACGTTGTATCATCACATACAACACTTTACCTTGTATAAAAATAATAAATTATATGTGATGTAATACATACAACAATTTACGTTGGTAGTACATACACAAATATGTATTGGATGTTGACATACTATATTTTACGTTGTTAAAATATATTTTTTTTAGTTACATACAACAATGTACGTTTTAAAACGCTTCATATCTTTATTATCGAGCAAAAGATTACCACCACTTTTACTTTTCCGTGTCTGATTAGCCTCATGGGCCGAATTGAGGTCTAGATAGCAATAGAAAATTATCATATTGATACTTACCATTACAGATTCTCCATTGCCAGTTACTTTTAATGAATCTGAGATGATTGAATCAGCTATTATTATATTTTAATCACTATATCTGTCAATGACCAAGTTCTCATTAAGGCACTAGAAAAGATCGGATATATCGATGTTACAACCGGAATACTGATTCCTGATCAAAGCGGTAGGCATTCAATTCACCCTCTTAAAAAACTGAATCTGTCAAAACCAGCGTATCCAACCACATCAAGAGCTCGGAACCAGTTGAGTCACATTATGCAAGAAAAAGGTCAGACACAGACATTTGGATGACGATCTTAATTTTCAACGATTATTTAAAATATATACGAAATGGCTCTAGTCTAAAAGATATGATGAGATAGCTAAATCCGACGTGGGAATGCATCGAGATGTTGTGGCGGTGGACAAGAGCCTCACCCCGCTCTCCTGGCTAAAGAGAACTGGCGCAAACCTGCATTCCCTATACACTTATGATCGCATGGAGGTATGACAGATCAAGGATCTTCACGAATGCTTTTTCCGGGCTCTATATGGGCCTGATGTAGACATATCTGCGTCCGTTGCCTAGCTACGATCCGGAGAACTCTTTGGTTGTTTCACGTAAGTTTGTTATAACTGATGTACGAAATAACTAATGAATAATTCACCTACGTTCAATTCAGCTACGGTTAATTCGCCTACGGTTTAATAGACCTACGGTTAATTCAACTAAGGTATGTTTAGCTAAAATTAACATCCCTGTTGCGGTATATGTGACATGATACAAACATCAACGGCGCACGGCTAGCGGTGCTCCTACTTGTGGGTGGTTTATAAAAAAATAACCACGAAGGGGATGGCCCCTTCTAACCGAACCTGTCCGTGTCAGGGTGCTCCAAGTAGTTTTCACGACTTTCTTTTTCTCAAGGCCCAGTTGCGTACACTCCTGCCTAAATACCTACTGATCAACTTAGTCATTTTGAACGAGAAGAAGACGGTTGACTTCAATGGCAGCCAGAGGTTCGGTTTGGGTAGGATTAGGTTCCTTTGAACCCTCTTGACAGCAAAAGCTCCGTCGACCCTACTGCCAAAGCCTTCATTCTCCGCTTTAGAAATAAAAAGTGCGCATTTTATTTCTTAAAAAAATAATGTAGGCGAGTATCTTCTATTAGGTATTTCAAACGTAGTTAAAACAATCAATATGTATGTGGATCAAGGGGCTGATTCACAAAGCATTTCTTCTGGACACGGTGCGCATTTTTATGACGTTCGTTTCTCTGGAGCCCTGACCGCTGGTAGCTTGGACCTTGTTCCCGTTACCGGTGGGCCACTATTGTTTATTTTTTTAAATGTTTTTATTTATATTTTTACCTTTGTAGGAATATTTATAAAGAATAAAAATAATGAATAAAGGGAATAATATCCTATGTAAACATGGTTTTATACTAAGCCCTGATAGTTGGTCGCGGGGCTTAGCGAATAACCGTGACCCTGGAACATAAAGGGCTATTAAAGGACACCGTGGATATTAGTCAGTAAGTGTCTGACTGTCCCTCCCGCCCTGCCCAGGGTGGGAGGCCTTATTTGATGAAAACAAATAGGTTCTCCCACCCTGGGTAGAGGTCTTTTTTGAGGTAAACCACGACAAAAAAAGCCCTGATAGGTTATACCTTATTACACATACTACCACAAAATATTAAATTAAATCAACGTACACTATGGTATTTAGCACATACTGCTAAATTCAACTATTGTTGTCCAGTGTAAATGGTTGTAAGTATCCAGTACAACATTTATGTGAGTTAACATAACACGCTAGAACGTTGTATGAACAAAATCTCAAAAACTACAGGTATTTAAAAATAACTAGGTAGGTAAGTATTGAAAGTACTTTAAAATATATGTGTATGCAAAATTTCAAAAGAATATATTGAAGAATGACTATTTCCTGCGAGTGTTTCTCTTTAAAACGCTCTACTGTAAAATTACAATTTTGAAGATACAACAACTTACGTGGGAGGTATCGACATAGACACTAGTGCTGAGTCAAAAGGTCTTCAGTTGTGGCGCGGTCGCTAGGGTTTTAGAAAAGTCAGACTCTACAAAGAGTCGTCAAAAAGAAATTTTCAACACATTTGCTCGAAAAATGCATTTACGAAGCCTGTAAGTATACATTGTTCGAAACTTAAACATTACGCACCATACAACGGAGCGTGCGGTAAAATAGGTACTCTTACCTAAATATCTATTTTACCGCACACTCGGTTGTTTTTCACCGTGCGTTTTCTTTACGGTATTTTTTAATTTCCAAAAAAATAAATAAAAGAATTCTACCAAAGAGTTTCACATTATGAGAATAAGCAATCTGACTGACTCAACACGTTGTCTCACTTTAATACTAAAGAGTAAATGAAACGAAAGAAGTACCTAGTTCTAATTTTCACCACGTGCATGTGGCGCTATTTGCAAATTGACGCCATTTTCATAATAGAAACTTCAAAAATTGTTGCGACTTTTCCACTGCTGTACCCGTGCAGATATTGGTATTTACAAACTCGTGGGTGATATAGCCCTCAACTTCGTTTCGGGCTTACATTCGTCTACTCGTTTGTAAAAACCAACTTACCGCACTAATATCATAAATGACTATTATATTTTAACCGACTCCAAAAAAAGAAGGAGGTTCTCAACTCGTTCTTTTGTTCGATGCACTATATTTTATCATTTGGTCCCATGAATATTTTTTTCACTTTGGTTCAGTACATTTTATTTCATACCTAAGCATTTTTCGCTTATTGTGTACTTACTTATAGAAATAGAAATCATTTATTTGCTAAAAATGTAGGTATTCAAATAAGGTGTTAAATAATAATATAAAGTAGTCCCGTTACATTTTACCTTGCGGCATGCAAACATAACGACGATATTATTGTCGGTACTACAGATTACGTAGGTATTTGACAAGATTGGTTTGAATATTTGAACTAAAAGTAAATTAATAAAACAAAACCAGCGACTAGCCGACTACCGAAAGATAAGTTATTTTACACTTTGTTTTCTTTTATGAATTTTTTATTCCATCTATGCTACGGCTAAGAAAAGAAGGACCTACATAACAAACAAAATATGTGACAAAAGGAGGGCCACTATTGAAAACAAATGGAACGGAAGTCGGGATTATCGGCTTTACCTCGGATCCTTTGATTGAATGGCTTTGATATCTTTTGAAAGGAATTTTTGAGAAGTTGCTTTCTACTAGGACAATGCAAGGAAAACTCTATCTACCTATCTATTTTTTCTTTGTGGTGGACGCCCATTTATCAGAGCCGAACGCGCACAAAGAAACGAATTTTAGAATTCTTTAGGTACTTATATGAAATCTCATGAAACCTCGCTGATAAGTGTGCAGCCACCTTAATTAGGCAACTATAAACTTAAGCGGGCGTCCACTACTTGATGTGCTTTTTGGTATTTTTTAGGGCAAAAAGCATGCAAATCACACACACAAGCGCCCAGAACTGGAATAACTACTAGAGAGATCATATAAATATTTACTCCGTTAAAATGGAAACCCGCAACACACAGAGTGGCAGGCAATCACTCAGCCGCTGCGCCAACAGGGCCTACAGACCACTTCAAACCCAAAAAAAATTCGGCAATTTTTTTGCGGTAACAGAAGATATCTTAAAACTTATATCTGCATAACTTTTCTCGTCTAAGCCGAAGTGATTCTCCCTTCAACGTTATCACATAAAACTTCAGAGGCGGCGATATCGTAACGAATGTTACAGACATGGCTACGTGTTAAGAGTGCTGAAATAATACCCCAGGGCGCGATAAACTGCGTGCTCGCGAATGGATATCGGAAGAGTAATTCTTATTGAAACACGGATGAAAAACCGAGAACGGTAAATCTTAAGGTGTATTATTTGTATCTGAACCTGGAATGATGTGGGCTGTATACGTGTACCCGGTGTACCTACTAATCTTTGTGGTAATATGTTGTCTGCAGCGTTGCGTGTCGCTGAGTGATTCCCGCACGAAGAAATATTTGTATGGTTCACCGGTACTTATCCTGGGTCTGGTTGATTTCTGTGAATTTCATTTCATCAAAGGAACTTTAAAGCGTTTTTATAAGAATAAGTTATAAGTATAAGTTTTCTTTTACATACAATTACGGAACGTTAGATAATAGGCTCCCAGGAAGATCAACATTGACCTAATTCAAGTGGGTACTTAGCAACCTAAAATATATGTAATTAAAAAAGGAGTTTGAGTATAGACTTAATTAAAATGAAGTCAGAAGAATTGCACGAATAAAATTTATTAATTTACGGAGAAAGGTGTTTATGTTTTCCATTCTACACTATCTACTTAAATGGTCCCTAACATTTATATTCGACTAGGTACATTCAAGTTGCCTGGGTTCAGTATAACAGATTATTCACTGTCAGTTGCCAGTATCGAAATAAACCGAATTTTGCACTCGCCGTATCAGTGTTCCATGTTTGAAAAATTTACGAATGGTTTTCGCTTTAAAAATGTTTGTTAGTGAGAAACGGCGGAGGCATTTCCCGATGCGGTAAAAGGGAATTGTTCCCCGTTTAGAAAAGATTTAACACTGCGACGAACTATGTCGCATTAAATCGCAATTAATATCCAGTATACTATTTAGGGCCGAATACGTGTTAGGGTTGTTAGCTGAACTTTATAATATATGTCGCACTAAGCTCAAATACTTATCTAAATACGGAAGCTCTGTGTTCTGGCTGCTACACACGAAGCCAAAAATCTTTGCGATCGGACGGTACATTCAAACTACAACGATAAATCTACATAATTATTTTTATAAGAGAAAAATCGGTCAGACTAGTTTTTATTATACACATAATTATGTAGATTTATCGTTGCAGTTTGAACTGTATCGTCCAATCGTAATGATTTTTCGTAACGTGTGTAGTATATAGTGCCATAAGACAAGGCCTCCCCTGTTCTCCAAGCTCCACGTTCCTTTGTCACCCTCACACGGATCCGTAACAAATCGTATCGGTTCCAATAAATAGCAGTATATTTTTCCTTTTTGTAATCTTTGAGACACGCAACTGATCGATTTAGACGAACTATTCTCAATTATTTCTAACCTACCAAGTACCTACTTTGATCTCCTCTCGAAACTCGTTTGAAAAGATAATGATTTCTAATAGTTTTCTTTCATACAACATACAACAGTTACAGGTTTAGGAATTACGAGAAAATCTGAAAATCATGTTCATAAACTTTTCCCTGCGTTTAAACTCGAAAAACCGACGAAGCGTGTGATTCTAAACGAAAACTTTGTCTACTTGAAGTACCTAGTAATTTTATTTTAATTCCTGCCACATATAAGTTATTCAGAATTAATTACGTTACGTTAAAAATGTCATAACAAGAGCAACACACGTTTCAGGCCAGGAAACTTTCGTATATGCACAAAACTTTTGAATAGGGTTCAGCATTTGTTCTGCGTTCTGACAACCAATTTTGCAAAGGGTATCGTTCTTCCCATTAACTGGGTTGTCAGACCATCGGATCAGAGAGACAGTCTCTTTATGTACAATAGACATAATACATAATGTTCGAGCGCATCGATGATTCATTCATTCGGTCAAGTCATTCATCACTCAACATTCGTTCGCCAGTCGTGCGCCGTAAACGACCAAGCTAACACTCTCATGTACCGTTAAAAATATCATTGTAAAACCACATTATACGCAATTATTTGGAGTCAGATTTTATTCATTTGGAATCCTGGATCAACCCCGAGCCCAAACATGGTGACACCGACGTGATTCGACGCAGCTATCGGCATATTTTATTCGTCGCATCGCACTTCATTGTCAAGCGGACTTTGGACTCGACGCACGTTAATTTGAAAACTTTGCCCAGCCGTTGAACATCGTGCATCTTTTAATTTAGAGATTGGTTTCTTTATTCAGAGGAGAAACCGCTTGAACATCTCAATAGTGGACACGGAATTAATAGTGACGAGGAAACACGATTGGAGTGAAACACCACACTGCCAGGAGATCATCTTAACCACAGCTTGTAGCCCGCCGGTCAGCAGAGTTGTGAACGAGGAGCACCGCAGCCACGGTTAAGCCAGGGAAGTGATCCATCCTGTACCTATTTTCCCCTATTTTCCCCTATTATTCCCATATATCCGTCCTCTATTTGTCTGAGCATTGTGCTAATTTTCTTCATAAGTTATCCGCCTGCGGGGGAAGCGTTACTTCATTGTGAGGCTAACGCAAAACCAAAGGCAAGATTATATCAGTTTTTCCATAATCCTCTAATCCCTATTAAGTAAAAAAAAAAAAAAAAAGAGTCCTTAGGGTGGATGAAAAACTGACAAAAATCGCATCATTAAGCGAAAGTCATCTACTTATAGGTTTTACACAAGTTTGTTAGCTATCCATCATTTTATTTCATTAAAATACTGTCTAAAATCAATAATAAGCCGCAAGCCGTGCAGCTCATTGTGTTCCTCAGCCACGTGCGCATGCGCAAATTGCCAATCCAAAGCCTAATCGCACATATTTGTAAAATTTTTATTACTTAAGCACGTAGTTGCCGTTAAAACTATAAAATATTCAATATTTTTGCTAATTTTCATCTCAAACAGTATAGGTTAGTACATTACCTAATTGCTAATCTATTTAATTTCCCTTAGTTTCACCTAAAACCAAACGTTTCTTATAAGTAATTAATGTTTATTTAATTACGCATTCCAGTGCATATTGTGTGTGAGCGAGGTGCGTGCGGACCAGCTGACGCCTATTGTTCCTTCGGCGCGTTATCTTTCGCCAGCCGTCCCATCAGCTGTTTTGTCCCGCTACCTGCGATCGTGACCTTGAATCATCGTCGCATACGCTGGAGTGAATTTGAGTATTATTTCTTTGTTTATTTCGTTATCTTTGTGTGTTCAATTTTGTATTGTACATACAGGTGGTAAAAATACAATTAGAGGGAAACAATTATGGACCCTGTCGGGCACAGCAAAGTTTGCATAATAATAATATGGTTGGACCAACAGGCCTGTCAAATCAATAAACCTTATGTTACTGCGAAAATGTGATCTTTTCAATTTAATAACCTTGATGAACAACGGAAGCAATAACAAAGCCCTACTGAACCATTTTATAAATAGCCTGCACTCTTGACATTTCACTGAGCTTTATGAAGTTATGAAACACCATTTTCAGTCCATAAGTGGCTTGTGAGGAGCAATTCGGAAGTTTATTATACAGTAATAACAGTCCGGGGCTTATTCAGTATATTTTGAGTGTTCTAAGTAAGGAATGGGAGCTTAAAATGTTTCCGCTGCATCTTTGGGTAGAATTATGGGGATAATTTTAAACCTTCCTGACTAAATGTTGTTCTTAGGAAACATTTGGAACGCGTTGTTTTATTATAGACACTTTTCTAGTATTCCTTGATTCTGCAATGCTTCACACTTCAGATATATGAATATTTTTTAGGTAGATAGTCCTTAAGATTGTGTACTAATCAGTATACAGAAGATTGTTGAGTCTGATGGGAATAATATTTACGACTAGTGAGTTATTCGAGTGTAACAGGACGATTTTTATAAATATCAGATAATATTATTCAGACAAATATGTCAAATTTCTATCACGTGCTGGTTGTCAACAAAACCTACACACAAGTTGGAAATATGGTGCCCCGTATAGCATATTCATTTATTTCTCATTAATTCTACCGCTACCTTTTGTAGAAAACAAAAATAGCTCACGTTTCACCTACCCAGTGGCGGATTAAACGTTGAGAGCGCTGTAGGCAAGCATCTCATCGGCGCCCCTATATTAAAGATAACACGTAGATACTATAGTTTGACCAAAGCCGATGTACCTTAGGAAAATGCGGTGAGATGGGGGCCAAGAAAAAAAGAGCATCAGTTTACATGAGATAGATATCTGTCGAACAGATCTTACGAATTCGGTTTACAATATTTCAAAGCCTTAGGTAAGACCAGAGGCGTAATTTAAAATTGAGCGCTCTGGGCCTGTAAAGCCCGGAAATAAACACAAAAAAAAAACAATTAAGTGCTACTCAAACTTCATACCCACACCACCTTGTATGTAGAAGACAAACCTAAAATGTTGAGTTTTATAGACCGCGTCGAGACTAACTAACACAAGAAGACTTTGCATTGAAAATGAGTAATTAATATCGTAAGCAAAGCAAAAGCGCGAGCGTAGCGAGCGCGAATTTTTTTTGGTTTTTTGGGAATAGTAGGAAAAACAAATTTTCATTTTCATTTCGTTAAACATTCCCGTACTTCAAGACAAGTCTTAATCTAAAAATGAGATCAATTTCAAGTCTTTTTTGAAGAGCAAGCTTGGTTAATGTAAGTTGCTTAAGTTTTAGTAGTTTTTTTTTTATGACCTAGGTAGATTTTTTAAAATTTCTTCGAAGATAAGAACTCGGTGCGGCTTGCGCCACCCCTCGCAGCCTGTCGCCCCGGCCCTCTTGGCATGGCTCTCTTGGCCTAAGGGTAACAACGCCACTGGGTAAGACTGGCAGTCGACGCGACGAACATTGCAGTCGTATCTTTCCAACTTCAATCAGAGATCATGTACCATCGACAAAGTTGTTTGTAGGCGTAAGTTTTAGTCAGTCCCATCGTATAATTAATATTTTGTTATAAATTGAAGCGAATTGGGATTGTATGCAAAAATAATAGTTTCATTGTCTGAGTGGTGACTTACATATTGACACAATTAATTTTATGCTATATTGTATTTTTTTTCTTTATTTTACAATTCAGCCCGCGCGCCCCTTTGTACCTTCGCGCCCCTAGGCAGATGCCTAGTTTGCCTTAAGGGTAATCCGCCTCTGCACCTACCCAAAAAAGTTTAAATTTATTCAGAATAATTTAGCATTTCTATCTAACTAGGAACGTCGCACGACGTTCTCTGAAAAAAAAAACATTTGTATTCTCACATTTGGGTGAGAAAAAAAAGCTGTGCTCCATTTGCATTAGGCGTGTAAACGGTTCACAGTTTTCACGGCTCCAGTTTTTCCGAGAATGCGTTTACATGTGGCAGTACTTTTAATGCAAACTGCCTAGCTGTTTTACATAGCTATCTACATAAAGTGTTATGTTTAGCATTCGTATTTAAGATAGGACGAAAAACTGCGGAATAGTGCCTAAATATTATAGCGTACTGGTTTCAGTGTTTTTTGTTAAAACTGGTAATAGTTAGTTGGTTTTGTAAGATATGTTTACTAATTTGTGACGTTTGGAATTACTCTTTTTTGGAATTATGAACTCCTATAACAGGTTTTTCAGCTCATTTTATTTTACTTTGTGGTGGTTTAATGTTATATTGCTTCAGTGTCGAAAACCAGCCTTCTTAAAGGAGAGAAAGAAAGAAACCATAATATTCTTAGTCATTAAAGCTTCAGAAATGACATAATTATCCATTAATAATTTATCTTAAGTCATTTTGGATAAGTCCTTCGTCTTACTTTCTTGTTGCTCCATTATTTTCTCTAACACATCGAAATCAGTTCTGATGCATTTTTAAGAGGACTTCTGTTAGTTCATGATAGAAAAGACAGTAACAAGTTTGTACGTGCTAAGTTATTGATATTACTACAACTTTAAACAGAATTTTATGCTTCCCTGACTATATTCATAATCTGTTACAATTTTAATGTTATTTTGGTGTTCATTATTCTAATGTGATTTTGGTGTTCATTCTTACTGATTCCACAGACTATAATAAAAATGACAATATTAGAAATCACACAAATCGAAGATAATGAATCAAAATAGTATGTAGCATATTTAAGTGTGTTAGATAGATTAGATGATAAAATCTTGACATGTTCAGTGTGTAATATACGTATTTAAAGTGACAACTCCTAATGAAAATCCTGCTTTTCTGCATCATTTTGTACAATTCAAACAATTTAGATATTTTGATCATAATTCATCTTAATTACATTCATAAGTCAGCTTAATTACTACATTATAGTTGCTTATTCGCAAACCAAAAGTGTAGTGTTTTAATACTTTTGAAATAAAGTAAAAAGCAACAGTATCTCTACAAAGAAAAAAAAAAAGCAGGCATTGTTAGTTGTAGAAAATAAAAATATTCGCGCCAATATAAATGTTACCTGTCCAGTCGGGCTGCGGCCCTTTAAAAACGAATGACTGCGATTAATATTCACCATTCCTCATCATGTAAAGTTGGCTTTGTTCGCATGTTAATCCGAGAAAAGATATTATTTTTACTTTGCGTAAGTTGGAAAAATTGTGATGTGCAATTACAATGATCGATGAATCTGAGAGCTGAGCACCACAGTATCTCAAAAAAAAAGTTGTCATTATTTTTTCAAACTACATGTGGGGAAGATATAGCACTAAATTAACACAGTGCCGCAACAACTAGCCTTTTATGCGTCCAGTCATCATCATCATATCAGCCGTCCACTGCTGAACATAGCCCTCATAAATTTCCAAACGGATCGGTTAGAAGCGGCTTGCATCCAGTGCGATCCTATGATTTTCATCAGATCGTCTGTCCACCTTCCAGGAGGACGTCCCACGCGTGCGGTTTGTTGTCACCATTCGAGAATCTTACAGCGCGGTCCCATCGACCATCAGTTCTGCGTGCTATATGGCCTGTCCACTGCCATTTCCACTTGCTAATTCGCTGGGCTATGTCGGCAACTTTTGTTTGTCTATGAATCTTCTCATCTCTGATTGATTTGATCAAGCAGACAGACTCCGGGCATAGCCCTCTCCATAGCTCGTTGGGCAATCTTGAGCTTACTTATGAGTCCCATTATAAGAGACCACGTTCGGGCACTATAAGTCGTTCAGTGCGAGCTTATTATTTCTCGACAGCGATTTCTTCTGAACATAAAATTACTCTCTCAGCCAAACTCTAACAAGTGTAACAGTAATTTTGCAATGAGTACAGCCCAATCTTACTCAGGCAATTCGCTTAAGATGTATTACAGAGCATTCGCTCCATTGGATGAGAAAACTAGATGGCCTGTCACTCCCAGGATTACTAATGATTTAAAACGTTATTAGAGGACTTGCCTTTGGGCCAGAATTAAGGAGCGATTCTTTATTAGAGGGCAAAGGAAGGAAGTTTATGTTTGTTTTTGGCACTGCGAATTTGGACAATATATTGAAGGGTATGCTATAAAATAATTGTTTCCGTAGTTCATATAATCATTACTGACAGGCATTCGATATTTCTGATGCTTAAGGTCGTGTACAGAATGTGACTAGTCATTTGTATTGATATTTTAAATATACTGAAGTACCTATACGTATGACACTGTCTTTAAAATAGCACGAACTGAACAGCCCAGTTAATGCAGCTGCAGTATCCTACTATTTTAAACTTAAAAGTTTGTTTGGATGGATGGATGAATGTTTGTGATTTATCTGCTATCCGATCTGTTTATTATTCACAGTATGAATCGAAGTATTTCAGGGTGTCGCTTCTGTATTTATTTTTTATTTACCAAAACTTTATGCACGATACGATTGTACTTTAATTGTACTGATATGTGTTACATATAAATGTGTTTTTCTTTTGTTTAAAGTCTGAAGTCACAAGCAGATTTATAAATAATTAAGCAGACCAACAAGTTGTTCGCAAGTTTCTTTGTCGTGATTCTTGCAAACAGAACTATAAATCTGGGCCAATGTGAGCTCCTGTTGTCGGCCAAGTTGAACAACAACATGTTGTATTCATCAGCTTTTGGCAACATTACTCGTATGAGCTACTATACTCTGTTGAATAAGATTATGCTTATATACCCTGAAGGGGTAAACTGAGTAGTATGGTATACCGACATGCATATTGCTATGTGTCCATGTAACGGGAGGTGCAATATTTTAAGGTATGCTATTTAAAAACAGGGTAGCGACAGGTAAAACGGAGTCTCTGGAATAGAAAGGTAACTGAGGATCAGGGTGGATTTTAGTCAATACGAATATGACAGCTTCACTCAGAGTCTCATTAGATTATTTGCCAACATAATAAAAAGAATTAAAACTAAAATTTTAAAGAACGATTTATCCAAACTGAGGTTACGCAATAACAAGTCTTGGTCAAGAGACTTCTTTTTTGTTGCGGAGACTATAAGGCCCTTGATACACAAAGCAACGAAAATCCGATATCTTACGACTTTTGTATCGGAGACTATCGTAAAACAAATCCATAGAGTTTCGTACACAGGCACGCGTTGATGGATACTAAAGTCGTAAAGTATCGGAGACTTGTGTATGAAGGAGCTTAGTATTGTTTCCCTGTCAAATGTATGAAACTGTTTGTCACCAGAATGAGCGCACTCTCATAAAATCTCTATGACAAAATGTCAACAGTGAGGGGCTGGCCTTACAAAGTCATGCAACATACCCAGAAAGTTGCCATGCACAAAAACACGTAATAACTATACTCACTGCTCTGCAGTAATGATTATAATTTGCCAGAGATAAATATGCTGCGAGCTGTGTGAAACAAATATTGTGTTCAAAGATACTGTGTTATTTAGGAGCGATCCGTCCGAACTCAGCTGCAGTAATTTGCGCCACAATTGCTCAAGGGTGGCAACAATCTATGTACCAGTTTGTCTACGTAAAGCTCCGACTGTTCAGTGGATCCAGAGAAACAACATTATATCAGGCTTATTCTTCCAAGGGTTTGAAAGAGATATTTAAGAGCCTATTGTATACCCACATTTCCGTTGACACATTTAATTCACCGTTGAATTTGCTTGTTGAAAGAGCAATGGGCTGGATACATTTCTCGTAGAACTGATAACTGATAAAGAAAAAAAGTATGAGTAGTAGAGAGTATGAGAATATAAGTAGATGCAAGTGGCAGATGGTCGTTCGTGTGGTGGTTAAAAGGAGGCCTACGTTAAGCAGTGAACGTCTTCATGCTGATGATGATGAAAGTCCAATAATAACAAAAAGAGTTTAAGCCTAACGCTATGGACCGGGTTTTAAACAAAAATCAGGACTCAGTAATCTAAGAAATAATCGAAATCGTATCTCTTTTTTTTACCCAAGAAATCTATCTAGCTATCAGATTTGGTTCTACTTTTTCTTGTCCTTGTCCTGAACCGGATTTTGGAAGATTGGAGTGATTGATGTTGCTCCATCCTGAACAAAAGAAATATTTGTGATCTGGTGTGTAAGAAAAGCTTTTAAGAGTGATGGATACATGCCTAATAACTTATTTGTAAGACTGTAGCAGACAAAGAAATGGTCTGGTAGGTACTGAGCATGGATTTATTATCTGTTTTTCTCGGTCTAAGGTCAGGCGGTGTACGACGTACGGACGTAAGTGTGTAGGCATCACTAGCTCGCCGTCCGACCGAGAAGGAGGTCCTAGTCGATGCTGCGTTTTATTCCTCGCGGGCTTCGAGGAACTGTAAGCAAACTGACTGATTTTGATGTTTTTTTTTACCCCAAATAAGCAATCCACACAGAAATCACACAAAACTTTTAAGCATTTTATACGTGGTATATAGCTTTTGTAGAATTAATCATGTCAGCTGCGAGAAGGATTTGAACCTACGTCCATAAGTAGCTACGGCGTTCTGGAGTACTGATTCTGAATGACGCAGGTTTAGTGTAGTACGGTATCGTAGTTACATTGATTAGATTTACAAGTGTATGCGCTAAACCGGTGTTATGTGAGAATCGTTAATTTTCTCGGTAGGTATTAAAAGGTACTTATTTATACTAGAATGACCTAGATATACAAATAAGAGGTAAAAAAAATCAGCTGCGAGCGGGACTCGAACCTGCGTCTTCTGCATAAGTAGGTATTCCAGACGCCTTACCTAGGTATTAGGCCAACCAATCGTTTTGAAGTCAACCCTTGTTTTCGAAAGCGTTACTCGTTTGCAGCTTCGAGCCACGCCGCACCCGCACGCTGCTGAATTTCTACCCTCAAAAGATCTTAACGAAAACAACGCAGGCGTTGTATATAAAAAAAAATAGATAGCTCTATATCTCATGGCTGTGGAACAACATGATAAAGACAATGAAACAATATTTATAGTTAAACATTAAAAGCGAACACTTCAGAAGCTTCCACCTTGTCACAAAACACTGTCTGAAACAAGCCGTTAGCCGCAATATAGAAATGTATTCTGGTCGCACATCCGAATTCGTCGTACATTGTAGCCGACCGCAATAACAGGTGTTCAGGGATTTTGCGGTGACCAGCGCTGCGATATAGTATTTTAATTAACGTTTACTGGCTTTGACATTTTGAATTGGAGAATATTATGTTATCGTCCTTCTCTATAAGTCAAAAGTCAGAAAAAGTGTCACGCATGTTTAGATTAATGTTCCAGATCACAAGTATCATTTGTGCCCGTTACATCCTTGTGTATTGTTCAGTTAAGACTGTTCGCTTTGAAAAATTATTTGCACCTTTTACAAACTTATGTACTTAATTACTAGTTCTCATCTGTTTAGCATGTTCCCATCTATATTGAGGTCGGCTTCTAATTTTCCTGGTTACAGCTGCATAGCAGTACTTTACAAAGAGCGGCTGATCACAATCCAGTTAGTACTAAATAATAAGATATCCCTTTGTAAGACTGGTTGTAGACTTCCGGGTTAAAATCGGGATATGGCAACTGAAATCTATTGTTGTACTTATATGCTTTCCGAGACACGGAGAAAAATGGGCATAAACAAGCTGATTACCCAACGAACCATCACGGGACTGACTGGTCAGGTAGCCGTGACCCTTGAACGTAAATAACTATTGAAGGAACACCGTGGATTATAGTCAGTACGAGTCTGACTGCCCCTCTCGTCCCGCCCTGGGTGGGAGAACTCATTTTATGATAACAAACGTTAAAAAAAAACCAACGGAACAAACTAAACAAGCGCAGCTTAATCTTGAAGATTTATTCGTGCGGCTGTTAAGATTTAGCCACGAGTTTCTTTACGTACTTAACTTTAGTAAGCTATATAAATCGACTTTAAAAAGGCCTCTCTTTTCCATGATCCCCACGGCTCAATGGCTCCCTAAACATATTCTTCCAACCAAAAATCCACCAGAATAACATAAATACTAAATAACTACAAGAGCTGTTTGTCATTCAGTAAATAAATAAATAATGTGATTGGCTCTTTCGAGCCGCAGTAGTATATAGAACCTTTTTGTTATTCATTGGAGCCTGCGACATTTGGTGTCGTATGAACAGCTGTAAATTAGGAATTATTTGTCTTGTGGAAAAGAATAGGAGGCGTTTCAATGAATTTTATATAACGATAGCAATTTCGTGAGAAATGAGGTTTACTATACAGCCGTACTTTGAAAGAAATAGTGTAGTTACTTTTTTTTTCTCTATGGTATGGTTATAGTAGCCATACACATAGCGATATATTTGCACATAATAGTGATAGAGTGCGAGCGCAAATATCTTTCAACATACGTACGATTTATCTGTACGATCCGTTGCGTCAAACCGATTGAAACGACGAATCGTTGGTGTATTTCAAGATCGTTAACGATTTACTTAATCGAAGACCATGTCGGAAATCGCAACAAAATCCCATGCAATCATGAATATCGTAACGATGATTCGACAGTGTATGGCTCTTATAGGCAATCTATGAGCGGCATTTCGCGAGCGAAACAGCAACAGGAGACACGATACAGTAGCAAACTTCGGTCGTGGTCTCGCGCGCGTATGACACTGTAGTGTATCTATTTAATAGATATGTAAACACTATCTCTCACATATAAGTATTCGGATCTGTCATGAATGACGTCTGACAGTTGTTGTTACGGCATGGCGCGAACCCAGTGCAGGACAGCCGATAATCTAATACTTGATGTGATCGAGAGCCAGTGAGTTATAGATAAATCCCAGTAAACATAGGATACTACAGACACCTTTACAGAATACTTGAGCAAAACTTAGCAGGTGCAAGTAAAGTAAACCGCTATGTGTATGGCTACCATTATAGAGTTTCCGTTTCAGGAGTATTGACCACAAAGAGATTAATGCAAATATCTTTTGTTGGTGAACATTCTCATATAGAAAAGTCTGGAAATTCTTTCCGATATCTTAAATGGGGTTTCGGTGAAGAAATTTCCATTTTATGCAGAACAATTTTTACTTACACAATTATTTTAGTTGATGTTGATGTTGTTGATTTAAATTATCTTGTATCTAGTCCGCAATTTTTCTTTTCTGTCTATAAATAAGAAAAACGAGGATAAATGGATATATAATTCAACCGTGAAGGCTATGCTTGTTAAGACATGTTTGCGAAAAATAGACACATTATAAAAGCAGAATCGTTTTTGATAAATCATCTACACGTCTCCTTACATTTTTATAAGGCTCAATAAATCTTGTCATTGATTGATTGTTTTCTAAGTAATTTAGATAGATTGGGACCTTTATTTTTTGTAGATCGTGATCGATGGTATAGGTAAGGGCTTTAGCGATGCGTGTAGACTGTGGTAGGTCTTAGCACAGATGTCTGTTTTTTTTCTAATTGTGACTCTAATGACTTCTCGTCGATCAAGTTCGCATTTTTGAGGACGATGTGTTTGTTGATATTACTTTTTTATATTACAAAGAAAATATATGCAATCTTCATAAAAACCCAAGAAAATCGGTCAAGCAGGTTCGTTGAAAATTGATTGTGATAGTGTATGACACACGAGAGTGATCTTATAACAATACCGTTTTTCATTTGGACGTACGGTACCCCAAAAACTGTCACTGACATGGAGCCACATGGATATTTTTTATTTGTTATTATGAAAAAAGAAACTCTTTGTAAATTGAAGTTGACCGAGATACATACATACATAACCATACGCTCTTTTCTCATGAACCTAGGCAGAAACTAAATATATCGCAAAATATCAGATTTTTATATTTATGTAGGTGGTGGACCTACATAAATATAAAAATCTGATATTTTGCGAAATGGCAGTTTTTTTGAGGACAAACGAAATATACGTGTAGTCGATCTATGCCAGGATTTAAGTACCTCAGTAGATTACTCCAGTGGATATTTAAAGTAACAAGCTGCGGGAGGATCCAATCTCCTCATAATGCCGCGTCATCGGCTAACGAGCGGGAGTTTATTCCCTTTTTATCCAGAGGATTACATCCCTTCCCTCGAGTGGTTGGGAAAAAGTTCGCGGGAAAATCGAGCCAGCTAATGGCACACGGAGGTCCAATTTACCTACGTAAGGAGGTGGCGAAACAGAAATAGCGATTTTATTTTTGTTCAAGTAATTGCTTCGACTAATGGAGTTTGTTATCTCTTTGAGTGGAGGCTCTCACGAAATAACAGCGGATGACGCTCTGAAAGCCCATTACAGACGATCAAAAACAAAGGTTTAATGTTGAGTTTATTTAATAATAGAGGTGACGAAATTGAATTAGCTTTTAAGGATGAACTCAGTCAACCTTTTGCACTGGTAATTATAGTCATAAATACTGAATAAAACGTTGTCTGATAGCCGAAAATTAAAATAGGAAAGTAACACGGAAAATATGCCCTGTAAGTTTCTTCCAGTAAAATTAAATTCACCCTTAGCAAAATAAAAATAACGTCGTTAAATTAAGCAAAAAAACTCAGTCGAATGAAAAAAGATTTTTTAGACTTTATTTAATTTTGTTCATTGTGTACACAAAGTTCATTAAGGAATAAACCAGAAGATAAAAAACACGAAAGAGGTATTTCTTGTGACCTTGTACGTCATTTCCGACGAGAAGATTACCTGCTGATGTAACAGATGAAAAATGACCGTTTTTACTGAAACTAAGCGAAAATTACTTTAGTGATACTGCTATCGTACATGCCACAATGCGCCAGCGAAGTGGAAGTTCTGGACTGCTTTTTGTAGTAAGTAACTAGCGCGTTAGTTGCATTTGCAGCACGCAACTAAAGCAGCTCCAATGCGCAACTAGAGCGCTACAGCATCGAGACGAACGCGACTATCGCGATACAAACGCGATCAAGTTGGACGACATGGGGGAGAGAAAGGATGGCGAAGATTGGAGAAGGACGGCGTGGCGTGTGAGTGGAGAATGAATTTCTGAATCGTATCGTATTACGATAGAAGCGCGAAAGTATCGCGTTTGCATCGTGACTGAGAATAGTAGTATGGGCGAGGGCAAACAGTTAGGCCCTTCGTTCACAAAGCGACGCCAGTTTCCGATACCTTACGACTTCAGAACGCGCAACCGCATTGCTAGAAAAAGTCGCAGTGGACAAGGGGCTTATTTGGAAACATAAAACTAAAAAAAAAAGACATCTGCCAACCCCTACTGAACTGAATTGGCCCAACTTGGTGAATTACACAGCCTACTGCCTCTCTAAGATAGGAGTCGTGTATTCCATTATTGCGAAACATCAGGTCGGATGCATAAATCTCACCGACGAACTCCGAAGGAATTCGATCGACATAAAGCATTTGTTTCGGCATAAATTGAGGTAAAGGTGTCAACGAATCAATAATATTAGGAAAAATAAGCTTTATTACATATTCTATTACTTCTAGTTCCGAATAACCTCAGTGAAATAAATCGACTAGTGGGATTTAGGAACGGTCGCCCGTTCCCATCCCATGGCTCTCGTTACAGGTGGCTAAGGCTTATTGTAATGGACGAGACATATCCGGTAATAGTGCACATGTGTGTCAGCCTAACGACATTGTGTCACCCTAGATTACTGTAGATTAATCTACTGAGCAAAACAGGTACAGGTACAGGTATATTAGCTACAGATTGTGTTTTGGAACTGACTGCTGTAATTATAGGCTGTTAAATATTGTCCTGAAGAAATCAGTACTGTGAAAATAGTTGGCCCGTGAAACGTTTCAATTAGTAAGCTCCTTCTTTGTATAAAATCATTTATACTGTAGTACATAACAATTAAATCAAACGGGAATACAATCGTTTCTAAAAATACTTGCCATAAAAATCATTGCTCAAACGGGAATATCTCCACTTCGAAATTGTTACAAAATCTGTGGGAATTTGAAGGATATTTACTGTTTATTGCTGCGCATAGAAAAAATTGGCTATTTGGCATCGCTAAAATGAAATCTTGTTGAAATATCATAATAAATAGAATTGCGATGGAGAATTACTTACAGAGCATTGTGGTACTCAAAAGAGAAAAGGCTTCGCCTGCAGCCATTTATCTAGACAGAACAATAGTTCGAAAATTAATAAGTTCAAAGAACTCACAGTTCTCACACATCATGTAATGAAACTACATGACTCTCGAAATGAGAAAGCGTCTGCTCCATAGTAAGATCTTATAAACAAAGGAACGTTATTTAAAATACAATCTTCTCAGGATTGGGTAATAAACAGTCAAGGTTATGATATGAAGGAATCTTGCATTTTATTTAATTCTACTCCTTTAAAGTCAAATAAAATAAGACTAATTACTTATAGCTTAAATCAGTGGCTTTCATGGTGTACGCCATTTTGCACGTTCTGTACCGTCAGCACGAGTTTTCAGTATTTGAGACGTAAAGTAAACTGGAACTTTGACGACTTCAAATTGACAATTTTAAAGGAAAAACTTAGTTGTATCTTCGCACACCAGAGGCGCTGTTTCATATTTTCATACAAGAAACGCTGTAAATACTGGAAAGTTGCTGTAAAGTAAAAGGTTGAAAACTCGTGCTAAGGGTACTGTTATGGGGTACTAAGGACGGGAAACCTCCCCGAGTGCCCGAGGACTGGAAGTTCCTTACTGGATACGTCCGGGGGGAAGCCCAGTTTCTCGGGACGGTGTGCCCCGGGGTACGGGCAAGAACTCTCCGTAAGGGGTCTCCTTGCCCGTATGCCAATGTTCCGTCACGCGCTCCACCACGTGTCCCTCTGTTTAACAGAGGGCCCAGTGGTTTTGGAGCAAGAGCGGGCCCGGCGTGCACTTACCCTGCCGTCGGGCCGGCAGGAGGGGGCATTGCACTCCCGCCCCCCCCTGCCACCGCTATTCTCGTAGCCCCGAAGATTGTCATGATCACGTCTATGACTTTCGACGGGGGTCGAGGGCCTTGGCTTAACCGCCCGGGCCGCGAGGAAGAAAACCTGTATAAAAAATTACCCCAAACCTCCAAGCGGCGGCGCACCGCGAGGGAGGTTGTATGCTTGGCTAATGGGTAGCATAATTAGTCACGAGTGCGAACCGCACTTATTGGATGGATGGTTGGATATTTATATTACTCGTGGGAACAAAAATGCAGAATTTTTCAAAAAAACCCCCCCAACAACCGGCAGTCGCCGCAGCGAGCCAAGGTGGCTCACGTGCCCGTGAGGTGGAGTCGCTGGACTTGTCCAGCACGTCCGCCTCACCGACACCGACAAGAGAGCGGGCACAGCGTGCCGCTCGTAAAAATAGGATGGTGCTGTCGCCGACATCGAAGTCGGATTACGACTCAGCGTCAGACGCCATGAGCGATCAGAGCCCCGGCTCTGAGCGCGGAGAAATGAGGGCCGCAGACAGGAGGAAACTCTTCCTGAAGCGGCCCCATTCGGAACATCGAGGGTCGTCCTCGGACGACGAGCCTGCCTCGGGCCGGAAGATCCCCACAAGTGTGCGGGGTAATGGCCGAGGCAGGACCGGAGGCAGAGGGCAGACCACAGAGCCCTCCTTGGAAGAGACGGTACGAGCAGCTATCCACACCCTGGCCGTCAAAAAGCCGGGCAAGAAGGCCGCGAAAGATAAGGCCACGGGTGCGGCAACGGCTACAATAATGGCGGCAGTGTCAGCTAGCCTCAGCCGGCCCCCGCCCGCATCAACTTCATCGGACGAAATGTCCCAAATGCGGGCGGAGGTCGCCCGCTTGACGGCAGCGATGGAGGCTATACAGAAGGAGAACCTCCAACTGAAGACGGAGCTGGCTGGGCTGCGGAAGGCAGACCCACGGAAGAGAAATGAGGAGCCGACGGCCCAGGCCGCGCCAACAGAGGACAGTAACAATGTCCTAAACCTGGTGCGGGAGGAGCTGTTGGCCTTTAACCGGCGGTTTGCCGTGTTGGAAAACCGGATACTACGCCCTCCGCTGGCGTCGACATCATACGCGGCAGTCGCGGCTTCCGCGCCGCCTGGGCCAGCTCCGGTTCCGGAGAACCGAGCCGCGGCGAAGCAGGCGCCGGCTAAGCAGGCCCCAGGAAAAGCGACCTCGGCGAGGGCTGGTCCATCCAAGGCGGCTCCTGTGGCTCCGGCCACGACCAGCGCAGCCCCAGCATCAGCCCAACCGAGCTCATCTACGGCACCTCCGAAACCGGCGAAGAAAAAGGAGAAGAAGAACAAGAAGAATACTGAAGCGACGACTAGAGAGGCAAGCCAGCCGCCCCAGCACGATGCGCCTTCACAGCCCTCACAGCCACCACCAGCCGACTCCGAATGGCAGGTGGTTGGAGAGAGAGGTGCCAAAAAGAAGCAGAGACGGCGGCAACGACAACGTAAAAGGCGAAGCGCCGCGGCAAGACTCCGCGCTCCTAAGACCGCGGCTGTAGTTATCACCCTACAGCCCGACGCGGTCAAAAGGGGTGTTACCTACCGCGACGTGTTCGCGAAGGCGAAGGAGGCGGTTGACCTCCGGGAGCTGGGTATCGACGGGGGCCTCCGGGTGCATGTCACCGCGACGGGGGCCAGACTGCTGTCGATTCCCGGCGCCTCCAGTGGCCCTACTGCCGACGCTCTGGCCGAACGGCTAAGGGCGTCCCTAGATGCGGAGGAGGCTCGAGTGTCCAGGCCTGTAAAGCGCGCCGATCTGCGCATAATGGGCCTGGACGATTCCATTTCGGAGGAGGACGTAGTGGCCGCCGTTGCCAGGGCAGGGGAATGCCCTGCCGATCAAGTGAAGGCAGGCACCCTACGCCCTGACTTCGCGGGACTGCTGACAGTCACAGTCAGCTGCCCCGTGCCGGCGGCCAAAAAGATAGAAGAGGGCCGAAGGCTCCTGGTCGGCTGGGTGTCCGCGCAGGTGAAACTGCTGGAGCCCAGGCCTCTGAGGTGCTTCCGCTGCCAAGTGGGGAACCACACGGCGTGCAAGTGCACCTCGGAGGTGGACCGTAGCGACAACTGCTTCCGCTGCGGTCAGCCCGGTCACAAGGCCGGCTCGTGTAACGCCCCGCCGCACTGCTTCGCATGCGCGGCGGCTGGCAAGCCGGCCGATCACCGGGCAGGGGGCAAGTCCTGCGCCCCGCCCGCCAAGACCAGGAGCAGACGTAGGCCCTCTGGCGCCGCCGTCCCTGCTACTGCCGTCGCCGCCGCCGCCGCCGCCGCAGCTCCTGCTGCCGCCGCTGCCGTGGCTACACCCTCGCAGAGGGTCCTGGAGGAGGCCGCAATGGATTCAGATTAATGGCTTCATTGCGCTTCCTCCAGGCGAACATCAACCACTGCGCCGCTGCCCAGGATCTTCTACTCCAGAGCATGGCGCAGTGGTTGATAAACGTCGCCGTGGTCGCCGAGCCGTATTTTGTCCTGCCCAGGAATGACTGGGTGGCGGACCTGGACGGCTCGGTGACCCTAATTTCGTCGGCCGCCGCCGGTACCCCGCCCCTCGATCGCGTTCAGAGAGGGCGCGGGATAGTCGCAGCACGGTTCGGGGAGATCGCCGTGGTAGGCGTCTATTTCTCCCCGAATCGAACTCTCGCCGAGTTTGAGAACTCCCTGATGGAGCTGGGAGACGTCGTCGTCGCCCTTGGTTCCCTCCCCGCGCTGGTCCTCGGGGACTTCAATGCCAAAAATCCGGCTTGGGGTTCCCGACTCATGGACAGTGCGCGGGGCAGGACGCTCGAGCGCTGGGCCCGTGCTCATGGCCTGGTGATCGAGAACCGGGGTTCTGTCCCCACGTGCGTGCGGTACATGGGTGATTCGGTGGTGGACCTCACGTTCGCCACCCCCGACCTGTCGCCGCGCGTCACTGACTGGCGCGTTGTGGAGGAGGTGGAGACCTATTCCGACCACCGGTATATCCGGTTCGACGTCGCCACCCAGACCTCAGACGCGCCGGTCCCAAGTGGACGGAATCCATGTGGTCCGCGATGGGCGCTGAAGCAGCTGGACCGGGAGCTATTCCTGGAAGCCTCGATCGTGCAGGCCTGGGTGTCACCACCGGACAGGCCTGCCGACATAAACGACGAGGCCGAGTGGTTCCGGGAGGCCATGTCGGAAATCTGCGACGTGGCCATGCCCCGGGTCCGGCAAGGACGCGCCCGGCGTCAGTTGTACTGGTGGTCGAGTGAGCTGGCAGCGCTGCGCGAGGCGTGCGTTGCCGCGCGACGCCGGTACACCAGGTTCCGCAGGCGCCGCACCCGACCTCCGGATGCGGCGGCTGTAGAGGCGGAGCTGTACGAGGGCTACAGGGCAGCGAAGACCGTCCTCCGTGACGCGATCTGGCGGGCCAAGGAACAGGCCCGCGAGGAGATGCTGGGGACTCTGGATGCGGACCCATGGGGCCGCCCCTACAAGTGGGTGCGAGAAAAGCTCCGCCCCTGGGCTCCCCCGTTGACACAGAGTCTCCGGCCTCAGTTCGTGGAGGACGTGGTGAGCGCCCTGTTCCCTTCGCGAGGGGAGGGGTATACTCCCCCGCCCATGGCTCCGTCTCCGACGGAATCTGAGGAAGAAGCTGACGCAAACGCGGACCACAGCGACGACGACGTCTACGATGCTCCAGAGGTGACCGAGGTAGACCTGAGAGTGGCGGTACAGCGGCTTAAGGCCAAGAATACCGCCCCAGGACCCGACGGCCTGCCGGGAAAAGCCTGGGTCTTGGCCTTCGGGACTCTCGGGCCTCGACTGGGGGGGCTCCTTAGCGCGTGTTTGGAGAGGGGCCAGTTCCCACTGCGGTGGAAGACGGGGAAATTGGTCCTCATTCAAAAGTCCGGGCGCCCTGCGGACTCTCCGTCCGCATTCCGGCCCATCGTGCTGCTCGACGAGGTGGGCAAGCTCTTTGAGAGAGTAATTGCAGACCGCCTCGTCGGGCACCTGAATCGCGTGGGCCCGAACCTGTCGGAGAGCCAGTATGGTTTCCGCAGGGGGCGCTCGACGGTGGACGCCATCATGCGCGTGAGAGCCCTCACGACGGGGGATGCTGTTGCCCGGGGCAGGGTCGTCTTGGCGGTGTCGTTAGACATCTCCAACGCCTTCAACACCCTGCCCTGGAGTTGCATCAGGGAGGCACTCCGGTATCACCGGGTGCCGACCTACCTCCGTCGCATAGTCGAGGGGTACCTGACGGACAGAGCCGTCGTTTACCCCGGTCACCGGGGAGAGTGGACTCGGCGAGAGATGTCGTGCGGTGTTCCACAGGGTTCGGTCTTGGGGCCGCACCTGTGGAACATCGGATACGACTGGGTGCTGCGCGGCGACCTCCCGGACGGCGTCAGCGTAATATGCTACGCTGACGACACGCTCGTCCTGGCGGAGGGAGAGTCGCACCAGGCGGCGGCCGACCTGGCGACGCGAGCGGTCGCGACAGTCGTGGAGAGGATCCGGCGGTTGGGACTCGACGTGGCGCTGCACAAGACGGAGGCCATGTGTTTTCATGGCGGCCGGAACGCGCCAACGTCGGGTTACAACATCACGGTGGGAGGGGTTCGCATCGCCGTCTTGAGGACGATGAAGTACCTGGGACTCGTCCTCGACAGCCGGTGGAACTTCCGGGAGCACTTCCTGGGTTTGGCCCCAAAGCTGAACCGGGCGGCAGCCGCCCTCAGGCGACTCCTGCCTAATCTCAGCGGGCCAAACGCCTCCTGCCGTAGGCTGTACGCCGGCGTCGTGCGGTCCATGGCCCTCTACGGGGCCCCCGTGTGGGCCCTAAGCATCCGGACGCGACCACAGAAGCTGGTCGCATGCCAGAGGATCATGGCTATCCGAATGGTCCGGGGATACCGCACGATTGCCGGCGAGTCAGCCAACCTCCTAGCCGGATTATTGCCCTGGGATCTGGAGGCGACTGCCCTCCAGCGCGTATACGAGTGGCGCGTGGAGGCGCAGCGTCGGGGCGTAACCCCGCTGCCTCGAGAAGTCGAGGCGCGGCGGGAAGAGCTCCGGCGCGATCTCAGGGCAGTATGGAGGGCACGAATGTCGCGACCGACGGCCGGGCACGCTGCAATAGCGGCGGTAAGACCCCTCTTTGAGGAGTGGTTGGAGAGACGCCATGGCGTCCTCACCTACCGCATGACGCAGGTCCTCACCGGACACGGAAGTTTCGGGAGGTACCTGTGTCTGATGGGTAAGGAAGAGACGCCCGGGTGTCACCACTGCGCGGATCGCCCTGAGGACACGGTGGAGCACACGGTGCAGGACTGCCCCGCTTGGGCGGGGCCCCGCCGTGTCCTCACAGCGACGATAGGCGGGGACCTCTCGCGCCCGGCATTGGTTGCGGCCATGCTGCGGAGCGAGACGGAGTGGGAGGCGGTCGCCTCCTTCTGCGAAGCAGTCATGCTCGTAAAGGAGGAGGCGGGCCGCGAGAGGGAGAGGATAGCGTCCTCCCTCCATCCCAGCCGCAGTGGTGAACGCCCACGGCGTCGGACGTCGCGAGGCGATCTCCGGCCACCGTAGGCGCGGGCATGCGGGCAGTGAGTAAAGGGCAACTCGCTGCCCGACCATGGACCATGCCCGGGTCGACGGCGCGTTGTGTTCCACGCGCGCCTCAAGGAGCGTCAGCAAATGACGGGGCCCCCTCACAGAGGGCCAAAGCCTGCCGGGGTCGCGGGATTTATTTCCTTACCGTGACCCTGGAACATAAAGGGCTATTGAAGAACACCGTGGATAAGGGTACTGTTATGGCGACATCTATGTTTGACCTATGATGGTAACTCTACTTGTCGCTTAGTAAGCTTCAAATTCACTAATATTTATTTTGTCTTGACGTTGTCTCATACATAAATCGAGGCAGCTCCAGTTAATTACTTGTACTTGTTGTACAACTTGACTCGCTTTTCACAATAAAATATTAAAAAAAAAACAACTGTCTCTAGTTTTGACCACATTAATTGATCTAAGAAACATTTTCATATTTCGAGTTTTACTTGCGCTGTTGAGTCTTATTCATTACTACCCACTCATTTCGTTAGATTCACTGAATCGAAAATTCAGGTGCAAGTGAGAACGTCCCTTTGCATTTTGCACACAATTCCTATGAAAATCCGCATAATCTGAGCCGACTTCCGGTAATGATGATTTCGACGCACCCTATTGGCTGTGCGGTTAGGCTCTGTCCGTCCTATTACCTTCAATGTCCACTCAATGACGTAAAGCTCCATCCTCGAACCGCAGAGTCGTATCAATATCGAATTTAATCTGGCACGAAGCGACCGTCAGCTTTCTAGTGAAATTCCTGACTTAAATTGAATATGTACAAAACAATACTCCACGCGTATTTATATCTCCTTTGTACTACACCATTTTATCAAAAAACAAACACCTTATTTTAAACAAAGTAAGGCCATCGGTATCTATTTACATAATAAAGACAGTATTAACAATTCGTGAATAAATTATTCACAAAAGTCGAGTTGTCGTGAGTAGGTAAACATCGTTAAAATGATAAAATACACAGCTTTTGGGGAGAAATTGAACTAGTGGCAAACGAGACGTTTGAATAAATCAAAGAATTTGAGACAGACAATACTGTCAAACTCGACAATGGCGATATAATTAGCTTTAAAATTGGACTCATTTACGTCGGAAACCAAAAATAATACCAGTAGAAGGTCCTCATTTGAAAGTGAGCAGTGGACTAGTCCATTTTCATAAATCCGGCACCAATCGTGATTGACGGTTGCTGGAGCACGCTGCGAGACTCCATCGAGACTATCGGAAATAAGAGACCTAACGTGCTATCAGTCCGTGCCTGTAAATCTCATCAGCCATGATTGTGAACGAGGCCTCATTGTATAGTCAGAGTCTGCATCCCGGCTGCTTTTACTTAAAGAACTATTCCTGTCATCATTGGTCTCATGTCAAATCTTCCGGCGATCGAATTACTGAACGAAATGTAATAAAAAAAGAATAGTTAGTAGATTTTCGCAAAGTTTCTCTGCTGAATCGTTTTTTAGATACCCTGTAACTTTTTTATTTAATTTACCAAACTTGAATGGCGGTGGGCTAATGATAAAAGTTCTGCGGTAAAACTGTTAGTGGCGAGAGGTTTTTGTTTTTTGTCACGCTGCTGTTACGTGTTAATTAGTGTACGTTTTAGAACGCAATGAAAAAACACTTGTGTAAAAAGGAAAGTTGGGAAGTTTTTATGCTTTTCAGTCAGTTAGTATTTTCTCTAAGCACACCCACTTACCGTAGCAAGTTAAAATCGTTTGAAGATTTGCTAGAGAAAACGCGTAGTAAAAAAAGTTAGGCTTTAAATAAAATAGTTTAATCATTCAGCGGTTGACAAATACTGACGGAGATAGAGACATATCTAAGGGCAAATAAAAATATACCTACTCATTTTTATTTCATATCGAGGAGAAGAAATTTCCAAAATAACAGCACCTCTGTAATCCAAAAAAAACACGTTATTTTAAAACAATCATAAAAAATTTGCTTGAGGACTAACGAAGAATAATTAATTTATCAGCCTTATCTCAGCGGGTACACTAAAACCGTAGCTACTATTAAATCACTCTCAACAGATATCGAGTCAATCGGTCAACATGCTCAGTTCCGTTGTCCTAAGCTTCCGTATTGGAAGCAGCAATTATTCACAGCACTGGCTAGTGACGGATGAAGTTTGTTTAGATTGGGACCCAGTTCTAATGGCTCTACTGTCTCGTGTTGGATGAGTTAGTAATCTGTCATCTCTGAGAATGAAATTGTCCAGAATTTAACTGCTGGTTTAAAAGGTCCACTTTGGGCAGTATTCGTGTTAATTTACTCCGTAAATTTTCAGAAACGTCATTGGGTATACTTCTATTATTCATTCACGAAATGAATCTTTAAGAATCATATTAAGTGGCCGTTTTAGACCCGCTGGATCTACTTAAATGATAATTAAATGAACCAGTTGGCATCGTCTTTGAGTTTTTTTAACTCTCTTATTCAGATTTGCCCTGTCGATGGCATATTGCATAGCTAAAATTAGTCAAGACTCTACAATCAAATGAAAACATCGATAAAACTGAGAAAAACTATATGGATCCTTAAAATACCTCTGAGACAAAGTCAGGAAGAATATTCACTTTAACAACGACATTGACAATTCCCGAGGGCATAAATACAAGCATTACATACACAAGAACGTATACTCGACAGTTTTCCGAACAATCCGGAACTAACAAAGCAATTTAGTATACCGAGTGACTTAAGCACTTGTATACTATACACTGGAGTTCAAGATTAATGGGCCGTAAGTAGCCATCCAAGCTGCTGGCAATTCATAAATTGACCTTAATAAAGTGTAAACTTAATGTTGTACATCGTAAAGTTACCGCTGTAAAGTTTTTATTATATTGGCCATAACTGTATTAATGTTTTTGGAAGGTCATAGGTCGTGTTTACTTCAGTATTTACTTACTTTTTTCATGAGTTTCGACGAGTTTTCTTTTAAAACTTTATTTTTGTGATTAAAAGTTATCAGTGTAGAGAACTGGGCACTAGTCTACATTCACGTATCGATACTTACATACGCAAAATGAATATACGTTTTAAAATTACTTTTTTTCTGTTAATAAAATGTTGGAGTTTACCATTTTCCTTGTTACTTAATAGAGTAAATGTTTGTATTGCTGTCGATATGTCATCAGTCATGATCGATACACGTTTTTGGTAGAAAAATACGTAACAGATGAGTGGTCTAGCACAGTTGGCTTTGATTGATGGACTAAAATATACTATTTAGTATATTTGACCTACATGACTTCATATAGGTCGTGTTTTCTTCTGCACATGCTATAAATATAATACTAATAGTCTCACAAAGTAAACGTAACTTTACTTTCAAAGGTCATTTTGTAAAGAGATGTGATACGGCGAATTTGAGTCGCTAATAAATTGTGCATTCGAATTGTTTTTTTATTTATTTGCGCTGCATCGCGTCATTGGTGAAATGTGTATCTCTGTGAATTGACATTAAAATTGCAAAACAAAAACTGGTACATAATATTTCACACATCTGACACTAACGTCCATTCCCATCACACACAATAAGGGGCCTTACATGAAAGCAATACACAAGCTCTTTTTCTTTCATGTATTTCTTTTGTTTCGTATATGAAAAATTATTAAAAAAATTCAGATCTGAAATTATGGCTATGTATGCAAATAACATTAGAGAGCATCATTGCAGCAGATGGTCGAAATACAAGCTATATAGGTACCTAGTTCAGTTACAGATGAATATTCTGAATTATTTTGATCAGTAAATACCATTATATATTGATCAGAAAAGTTAACATAAGTCTAAAATTCTTTAAATAAACTTTCTCAGATTTGAAAATTAAATTTTATGAATGAACGTAACTTAGTAAACTTATTTGATATTATAAAGTTACATTCGCACATAACAGAGCGTTCTAACGAGGCAACTTATACAATAACGTTTCTCCATACGATATATCTGATTTCAGGAAAGCAAAACTTGTGTGATTTATGTAGGCAATAACAAATAAAATGCCTAAATATATACGTTATAGAACTTCTTTTACAAGTTTTATGAATTTAAAAATAATAGCTTCGAAAATAGGCACAGATAGCGCAGTGGCTGAGCGATTGACTGCTGTGGCGAGCGTCACAGGTTCGATTACCGTACGAAACAAATTTTATTTTAAGTGGCCATCAGTGATGAGTTGCCCGAAAATGAAAGACATAAAGATATGAGAAGTTTATGGGAGGCCTTTGCTAAGCATTCCAACTCAGTTGTACAGAAACGGCTCATAAAATTGGCCTTCAAGTAAATTGTTTCGGGTCTGATGTTTGCGTATATTTTTTTACTCTATACGGCTATGTCTTACTCCTTGGCAATGACATCCCTCCACTCCTTTGACATTTCGTGATACTGTTTATCCACCTTCCAGCTAGGACGGAACCTGTCCAGTTCGTCCCGCCATCTCCTCCTACGTCGCTTCGATCCCGCCTTATTTTCTCATGTGTATCTGAGTTTAAAATGTTTTTATACGCACCCTTGAAGCAGGAATATGATAAGAGTGTAGCAAGTTCTGAAACAAAATAAACAAACGTTTAGTGCCTATGTTCTCGTATATAGTAACATCATCTTCTGCCTAGCCTTTTCCCATCTTTATTGGGGTCAGCTTCCAGTCGAACCAGATGCAGCTGAATAGGCAGTCACGCCATCTAAAATCGAAATTGAAACTGTTCAATTTCGATTTTAGATGGCGTGACTGCCTATCGGACCTCCACAACCCATAACTGGGTAATACGGTTCCCCATTGTTAGACTGGTTGTCAGACTTTAGAGCTTCTGACTAACAATGACGACTGTCAAAGATCTGCAAATTACAGGCTTTATGTGCTTTCCGAGGCACGGAGGAAATTCTCTAAGACAGATGCCACCCATCCAAAGACCAAACTCAGCAAGCGCGGCAACATGGAAGATCGCCTTCAGCGGCTTTTATTATTCAGCCACGTTTACGTATATAGCAACATTATCGGTTTATTTCAGGCTCCACAGAAGTTGGCAACTATTTATTGGCACAGTAACTTTTAGATGAGTTGCCTCAACTTTGGGCCGACTGATTGTTTAAGTTGCTCGCGAAACACCAAAAATGTGTTGTATGTGTGACGCACGTTTATATTCTATATCATTATAGCTAGCTATAATATATTAACAATATTTTGGTAGGAATACATACTTCGAAGATCGACATCTACGAAGTGCGAGTCTGACTCGCGCAGTACGGGTTCCGTGCCATTTCTATAAAAACGATTTACAATATTTATTTTATTCTGTTTTTAGTACTTGTTGTTATAGCTGCAATAGAAATACCTACATCAACTGTGAAAACTGTCTAACTATCACAGTTCATGAGATACACTCTGGTGAAAAAATAGGGCCATTTCCAGTCCAAAGAAAGTTTCTGATCCTTTTGGGGTGCCAAATAACTGATACACCGTCCTATAAGTTGAATTCGGAAAGAAAATTGTCTTGAAAATAAAAATGGAAAACGATTTGTATAACTTAAAGTAAACTCGTTTAGACCACAATGAGGCAAAGCTTGACAAAACACGACTTCCATTTCATTTCCTATACCGAAAAGAAAATTTTGTGAACTCAAAACACGTTTACAATTTTCATTCACTACGTTGAAGTTGAAAGTACAGTCGAGTCACACTTACTTTCCTTAATAGTACCTACTGTTAAAATTAGGAGTGATCTTTATTCTCATCACAATAAAGTTGCCATTGAGTGAGTGTGGAGTCATGGGTCCAATTTTCTGGTTGGATAAAAAGTGTTATAGGGTTTTACCACTAGAAATTTGAAAGGCCGGAGTTTTAAAGTTCCACTTAAAAATGCACTATTGTTCTTGCGCACACACTTCCACAGGTAATGTAATATCTCCCGGGTCTCTGGCTATTCTACGCTGAGATTGGCTACCAATTATGAAAACGTTTAGAAGGAACTCTATGCTGTTGGGTTGCACCTGCCGGATTCGTGATGTATCTTATTGACATTTAAATAAAGTTACTTTTGCTAAAGAAATGCAACTGTTATAGGTAAAATAACTATGAACGGATTGTAAAGTGGAAAGTTTTAATTTCAATGACATCGCAGTCTTTTGTGCGTGGTTTGAAAAAGCGCTGTAAAGCGCTGTTCAAATTAAATTTCATAAAGCACTCGCTGACTTTCAAGCCTCCGCTTCATATGTATGGTATGTGTTCGACAATTGAATCGAGTCACGATTTGAAAATAGAATCACTTTTGTGAAGGTCTTTCTGTTATTCACGTGATTCTGACTGCAGAATTTATTGGTTAGAGGTTTGGCATTTGTGGTTATTTTTTTAAGCAGAGATACTTTATTGATCCTCTGCATTTTAATTTTTTTCCTGCGGCTTAACCGGCAACTTTAGCGGCGTAGATATGTTGTCGCATTATCCACGATTTGTTCAATAGCTCCTAGGATGTTGATACATTCCGCTATTATGTGCGATAAAGAAGTTTTTTTTAAACTTTCGCTTTCACTATATAATTACTTCCATATCGTGCATGAGTTTACAAACATTTTAATTCACGTACACAATTCAATCACACCCGGAACAACTACAATGGTCATACAAATATTTGTTTCATGCGGTATATCGACGATAATGGCGAACGAACGTAAATCGGGAACAAAGATCTGAGAACCAGTAATCGTGTTACCTGAAGTCAGATAGAGTAACCATGTATACTGAAGTTCAGTCGCACCGGTTAAGACGGTTAAGACGAGATCTTCCAGATCTCAAAATAATAGCATAGGAGGAGTTGGGTATATAAAGCTGGGTACTTACTTAGCAGTGTTGCATGTGATAGATACGCGGTGGACCGTGGGCGAGCCGTACCAACTTAAAGGTTGATACAGTATCTGATACGTTACTTGCAACACTGCTAAGTGAGTACCTAGCTAAATGATCAGCTAAATTCCGGTGTCCCTAAAAGTTCTAATTTTCTTTGCAATCTTTAAACCGGGAAAAACTAAATTCCATTCGTATATTTTGTAATCAGAACGCTGTGAATATTGTTTTCCTAGTTCTATTGCTGATTGGAATTCGGAACTTTATACATAATAGAACCCGGCGTTAGTTTTGGACAGCGCTTGAATGTTCCAACTAATCGCAAGTTAGTGTGCACAGTCTGGCAGTGAAATATGTAAACGTCACGTAGAATTGCTGCGCTCAAAATGGTGTGCTCTAGAAGTGATGGTTGTAGTTTAATAGTAGATCCTCCAGGGGATTATGATTAGAGGATGCTGATTTCAGTTTGAAAGTTTAATCAAAGTTTAATCTTTTAAGTTAAGACAATATAATAATATCTTTTAAGTTAAGAGAAATATGCAAGTGGTGTTTTCTCCATACCAACGCTCTCGCCTGTTTTATTCTGGATGGATGCAATATGTTTTACAAATAAAAAATTATAAATATTCACACAATATACATACAATCATGATAGTAATAATACCGTAGACTTAAACGATATTTAATCGTCACAAGAAATCCATCCAATTATAAGCTTTAAAAAAAAAACCATGCAGACAGAAAAGCATCACGTAGCGAAAGCTCGCAAAGAAAAATTAAGAATCAAATTCTTCGAGTGAATGGAAGACTATTTGTATTCAATATCGGTACTAGCGCATCGTCGTAGATACTCTTACGTATTCTGGAACAGCAGATTGAAAATCAACTCCCAACAGATGAAGTATATGAAAACTGCAATAAATGAAGTAGATACTCGTACTCTGGGAGCTGAACAGATTGACCCAAGGGTTTTAGTTATATGAAGGTTTCTGGGGAACTCAAGTGCCTTTATGGCTACATGTATTAATGTGGAAGAGGCAAAAGGAGTGTATTAGTATCGTGGCTGGTCGTGTTGCCCCATGAGATGAATAATTATAAGGTACCAATTTATGTAACTTTTTTTTTGTCGTGGTAAAATCATCAAATGAGTCCTCCCACCCCGGGCAGGGCGGGAGGGACTGTCAGACTTGTACTGACTAAAATTCACGGTGTTCTTCAATAGCCCTTTATGTTCCGGGGTCACGGTGATGGAAATAAGACCCGCGACCAACCAATTTATGTAACTACGTAAATATTTCAAAATCAAAAGTAACTTTGTTTATACTGTGTGTGTTATTCATTATTATTAAGCTCAAAACGTCACTGGTGTACAGTTCTAGATTGATACATGAATTCAAAAACAACTACTTATTTATAAATTAGAATTTCCCCGAAGTTGAGTTAAAGACGAAAACTTTTAAGAAAGTTCTTAATTTATTCCGATGGGAAATCCCACCAGGCGCATGACTTGTTCAATTAAATCTTATTTGATAAAGTTTACAGCCAAAATATTGACATTACAATATCAATTAACTTGACAAAACGGGACAAGAGGCTTATCGGCAACGATGCTTTGGTCAATTCAAAGCTTTAAAGCCTCAAATATCGACGTGGTGTTGTCAGCCTGTTGGATTTTTATCGGTTAAATTTCGGAGAGTGAGCAATGGAAATGCTCACCTGGATTCGTAATAGCCCTTTCCATCTTCGGACTACTAGACGCACGACAATGCGCCAACGTTACAAGGTGGAAATCCATTCATTACATAAGAAAATTTTGGCAATACTTTTATTGTATGCACAGCTAAGGAGAGAGATTCATTGCCGGGGTCTGATTTTTCTGATAGCTATAAACTTGTGGTCTTCAAGTCAAGAGTGAATAGGTTAGGCAAGCGTGCTTCACCGTCGAACACATCATCTCTTACCATCAGGCGAGAGTGGACAAAAGCGAACCTATCATTAAATAAAGGGCAACTCGCTGTCCGACCATGGACCATGCCCGGGTCGACGGCGCGTCGTGTTCCACGGGCGCCTCAAAGAGCTGTCAGCAAAATGACGGGGCCCCCTCTCAGAGGGCCAAAGCCTGCCGGGGTCGCGGGACTTATTTCTATTACCGCGAACCCCGGAACATAAAGGGCTACTGAAGGACACCGTGGATTTTAGTCAGTACAAGTCTGACAGTACCTCCCGCCCTGCCCGGGGTTCGAGGTCTCATTTGATGATTTTACCACGCTAAAAAAAAAAAAAAAACATAAAATAAAATAAAAATCTCTAAGATTTAGACAGGGTTGAATTTTCTCAAAACTTAAAATAAATTTTAATCTTAAAATCAATCCGTAACTCAGATCAAAGGCAAGGAATCCATCGAAATTTGCAGATCAAAGCTAGGCGCGTCTTTCAGTTTCACTTCATCTTTTAAGAAAATTTTTTTTTGAAAATTAAATTGACACCCCACATTAATTTAACTGTAATCATAAGTGTTTAAGATCTGGATCTTGACGTGGCATGTGTGAGTGAGTTAAGGCATTGGCTGATGCATTGTAAGTCGCGGGATTGTTTCTCACAGGGTACGAATGATGGTATGGAATGGAATAGTTGAGAAATATGCTAGGCAGATGATGGCGCTGAATTACACTCCTGATTAAGATATACTTCATAAGTAAAACATTTCGACATTTAACACAACGTAGTAAAGTTTACAACATAGGAAAAAACATCCGCCAGTACATCGGACGCCTTTTACCAACTCGGCTATCGCAGTCTTGCTCGGAAAGTTCAATTTTTTTTCTGCCTGATGGACATACTATAGTCTGAGCCAAATAAGAAAGAATTAAAAGTCATTGACCCGACTTGTACCAAAAAGTCCACAAAACTTAATTTTGAGCTCGCTCGTCATTCAAAACTGTCGCTAATACTGCATCGTTCGAGTTTCATAATACCAAACACTTATCCCAACGGAAATAAGTAAGAAATACGTAAATTTGAAGAATAATTGTGGTATTTTTTTAAGTTTCAAAAATACACATTCAAACAATGAAATATGTAATTGCTATGGTTTATGGATTTCAAAAATAATTTTCTTGGTGTATATTTATTTTTCAAAATTCCTTATGTTTTCAACTTATATTTCAATAACAGAACATGCAATAATTGGATTTATTTATCTATCTTTAACTCATATTCTTACAAGTATACAATGAATTTAAATAATCGAATTTTAAAGTTCATACCAAAAAAATCGGTTTTTTGGGTTATGCCCTCATACCCGGCGCTGAGTGCGACGTCAGAGCGAGTCAGGGGCGCATTACCTGTTCGCCATTTTGTAATTATGTACCTATCGCGTCCTTCGTCTCGAGTGTCATTTCAAATAAGGTTTGCGCATTGGATTGACTGAGCGTATTCCATACTCGGAAAGTTTTCAACCATTTTTTGTTATTATCTAACTGTTTAAAGGGTTTCATTAAGTACTACATTATTAGGTACCTTTCAAAATAAATACGATTGAATATGGTTTTGACCAAAAGGTTTGTAACTCATGCCCAGTGAATACGTCAAGGATGCCCCGTACCGCGATTCGTTTGTTTTGATCGTGTTAGCGACACTTCCTTTACATTTTTTGTATCGTTTTGAAATATTGGAATACATTGGTACACGGGAGTCAACGAATTTTATTCCACACTTAAATGGCGAGGACTATACAAAGACTCAAATACCCCACAAATTGTGTCCTAGTACAATTGCGGCCCAAAACAACTTTGCATTGTGTTAGTATAAGCTACTCACACGATGTGGACAAAGTTTTGAGCCCGGCAGTGTAAGTACGTGCCATGGGCAAACTAGGGAAGTGCCCCGACGAACTCCGGAGATGCCCGAATGTCTAGATAGCCACAAACTGCCACAACTTTGTAACTATGTGAAATACTTCTTAAGTGGTGTTTGACTAATTTAAATCATTAAATAGTTTACAGTGCTATATTGTGAGTGGGCCTGTGTTTTGGACACAGGGTTTCTCAGTACATATATGCCTTTTTTTTTAAATCATTTTTCACCACAATATGAATTTCTCATGTATTGTGGATAGATTTCATTACACCTACGCAATCAGCCACATTAAGAATCACTACTTATAGTCCATACAAAATGTTTGTTCTGTGCGGGAACCGACCTGCGACACGCAGCGCATCCGTCTATCGCTTATCCATGGCGCCAACCGTTCCATCCAAATATTATTGTTTAATTTAATAAGTGCAAAATTATTAATTGCTAAATAACACCTAAATGCCACAAAGTTCGATTGAAAGTTAATTAATTGCTACCTAAGTATATCGGTGGGGGATTAAACTTGTCTACATAGTTTGATGTGTATCTAACACGATTAGACTGTTTACTGATTCCAAAATAGTAAGGAAGTAATGTTAACAGAACAATGAGAAGATTTTAAAGAATGTGGCTAAAATCTACAAGTAGTTACTCGTAAGTAGTACATCAAAATCACTTAAAAGAGACAGCTTTAATTGCATTTATTAAATGATACTTATTTTGCAAATAGGTTTTCGCAAACACTTTTACAAGTCAAAACACTTTTTTTTTATTACTAGATGAGGCCGTTGTTTTGTACCTGACTACTCTATCATGCGAGGATCCTACAGGTTTGTGTCTGAGGTGGTCTTTTGAGGAAAGAACCATACAAATTTGAGTGGACTTGTCCTGTATTAAATACGCGTTGCAGAATAAGCCACCAAAAGTATAAACCCAGTGAAATGAAAGGTCACGACGAAATCCTAAATAAATACTTATTTTACTTTTAATTGAGTTCGCAAAAAATAAACTTAATTACAAAGAACAGAATATTATTCATTACTTTTTAATTTGATTGCTTTAAAAAGTAAAGATTAACTGTTTCAATTACTTTTTTAGAAGACAGCGCTTAAAATACAGTTGTATTAGTATCTTCTGCATAGGTAAAAGATTTTTTCCAATCAATTTTATAAAACATTGCACTCCTCCACTGTTTTCCCTAAATTACTTTTTTTTTTCAATCACTCTTATTGTATATTGCCTTGTATATTGACAGTCTGCCTAGTATATATTTTTAAAACAGGAATGCCCAGTACAAGAGACAGGTCTACGAACTGGCTCAACTATATCATTGAAGTGTCAATTAACATATACAATATACACATTAAAAAAAAAACTTATAATGTTAACTGAGTCCCTAAAGGTCTTTTTACTAACTCTTTATATACATTTCATAACTAAAGACAAACCCTGTTCTATTTTTAGTGATATTGGGAGAACAGATAGGGATAATTCAATCTGAGGATCACAGGGCTAATTCAAAAAGGGTTTTCTGTGAGCTCCATACGGCTTGAACGTGACCTCACGGAGGTGTCTAGGTACCTGAGTAAATGTCGACGCAGCAGTCGGCTCTCAAGAGCACACGTGACATCAAAGAAATAGAGACATGTAGCAGTATAATGGAAAATGTCGTATATCGGTGTAAATGCTAGATTTTTGCAGTATTCTCAGTTTGTTTAGGAAGATGGTGAATAATGTTGAGAGGCTAATCAGTTGCTTGAAACATGATGGAGTGAAACTGATGATGATGAGCTGAATGTCTTTGCGAAGTCATAATTATCTGCGTTTATAAATGTATGAAAAGATGCTTTTGATAAAATATTTAAGATGGCTTCACATTTTTGAATTTTCGTTTCCTTTCGAAAAAAAAAAACTGCAGTTCCGTTCATTTTCAACGTCATGGTTAATTTTATTGGCGAATTTCGTTGTCTCTTTGGAATGCTGTATTTGCCGATACAGTAAGGGAATAAAATACAGTTAAAATTAGGATTCTCTCAAAAAGTGTTTTTTTCTAATCATCCTACAACATAAACACTGAAATAGTCCGGATAAGGTAAAAGAGAACGTTCAGCTGATTGAACTGGTAATAAACTAAGTTAACTGTGACACTCAGGCTATAAAAATCGAGGGAATCGAAGTGCACCTTACGCAATACCAAATTGGCACACGTTCCTGTTTTCGTGAAATCGTGATCTTGGAACGAAAGTTAATGTCATTTTTTCAGGCCAAACTTTGATGAATTTAATTGAAGTTTACCTACTGGCACAAATATGTTAATTTGATTGAAGGACGATGTTTGAATAGTTAGATAACTTTTATCTGAAGAATAAAAATGTCGGTTTGACAGCTTATCAATAGAAAATATGTCAAATCAAAGTAATATATTGTCATAAATCATATATTTAAAGCAATCAAATCGCTATTTTTATCCCTCAGATAAAAGTTATCTTTAAGTTTAAGTAAGACTTTTGAAAAATCAGCCCAATGCTAAGAAAGCTACTTCTAACCAGTCGGTGACTACTTACTCGATTGTATTATACGTACATTGTTTGGGCTTTGACGTAACAAAAATACTGCACCTGCGCTAGGTAGAGAGAAAATGAATGTGATGATTGATGCTTGTTCTGCCAAAACTCACCCTGTTCATTAAATTGACCATTACGTTCCAGGGAAGCGGTAATTTTAGAAAACATTCCCGGAACCCTGGGTCTTGGTATGTCCGGGAACAGATGGTCTCACAAAATAGCCGGAAGAGACTGGGTGATCATGGCACAAAACCCCCAAAGGCGAGATTAATTATTAATTATTATTACTCTACATTCAGCATTGGATGGTTAAAGGCTGAAAAAATAGACACCTGGTACTGAACAACACTTGTTTTTTCTTTTCACAACTTATAATAGGCTTACAAATCAAGTAAAGTATCAAACTACGCATACAGGATTCAATCTCCGTCGATCCCAGATCTATCCATATTTGCAAGTCTTCGAAGGCTTACGCAAACGTAAGCGAACTAAATCCTAAATCTGATGGAATATGGATTGCAAAGCCTCTGAGAGATTTTCTCATTCATTGATGTAAGTAACTTTCATACAAAAGCTAACAGCGAAATGTTACTTAGAATTTTTAAAAATGCTGTCCCTTTTTGAAATAAAAAGGTGTTTGCACGTCATTATTTTTACCCGACTTTGTCAAAATGAGAGTAAACACACACGTAAGACATTTTTAGTTTTATAAAAGCGTGTCTCTCCTAAAATGTTTTGAAAAAATAACAGCTAAGGTAACAGCTTGTTACTTTTCATTTTTCGTAAAAACATTAAAACACGTGTGTTGCCGACTAATGAGCGTTAACGCAGTTTTTTCGGCGGTCTCCTTGAATTATATTTTGCTGCATTTTTCATATCATTATTAAAAATCGTTAAAAAATTTGTCACAAAAAGTTAATAACGTTATTTGCCAACACACATCTTTTCATAATGACCAAAACATGACACTACGTTTTCCATTACCATAAACAAGTTTGATATATTTTCTTTCAAAAGAGTATGAATAATGACACAACATTTACCCAAACATTGGCCCAAACAAAGAAATCATCTTGATCTAACTGCACATATTTATCAAAGAAGCTTACACACGTAATTGTAAAGTGTGCCACCATTTTTAAAGCGGGAACAACGCAGTCAGCGTGAGATATGGTGCTTATTTAATAATGTGTCGCATCTGTTCCCCGGGTCTAATGGACTCTACATACCAAAGACAAACCCGCCGTCACGATCCATGTGACGCACGAAGCTCTAAGTCTCTTATGTTGAGATTCGAACGATCAAGTTGTACAAGTACATGTATTCCATATAAAAATGTATCTAGTAAACTATTTGGTCTTTCTATAGAAATATCGCACGGGCTGACTCAATTAGGATTTATTTTGATACTGTTCAATTTGTTCATGGTATTTTTTTTTAATTACGCAAATGTTTTTTGACTTGCAATGATACAAAGTCGTTAGCTGGGTCGTCGCGTCGGTTCGGCGGCCCTAGTGTGTACACCCCTTAACGTTCATTACATGGCGGGGAACCTAATCCAATTTTACGTCGACATACACATAGCACTACGGTGTCGTTTTTCTGCTCTTGTTGGCTGGTGAGCCAGACTTTGTGAGGGAAATTTTAAGTTAAATTGTAGCTCAAACTTTGTGAGAAACTTGTTCTGCGGTTATCTGTGAGAGCGGAATGTAGAATGTGTCGCTCGTGTTGCGGGAATTTTGAAGTTTGTTGTAATTTGTTATTTGTGGTAGGTTACTTTACGAGTACTTTTCGATTATTCGAAATTGTTATCAAAAGTTGCAAAATGTTAAATAGATTCATCAAATTAATTTGTAAGGGAATAACATCTCTATCTCTTGGTCAATAATGGCCCCATCTTTTATATTCCATCTTTATGATTACAAATCGTCCGTCAATTTATCTTTTTCTTTCCTTAACTCGTTAATGAGAAAACTTGGTTCTTTGTTAAAGGAAAAAAGTAAATCTCCAAATCTTTCCGCTTAGACAAATTTGAATATTATTTTTTTTAAATCGTTTGCAAGCGACATTCAATCTATCTGATCAATATTCCGAAATCTTCGTTGCCACTCGGATATTTAGATTTTATTCCTTCTCAAAACCATTTTATTAATGGAAACTTGGTAATCTGAAGTTTTAAAGTGGACTATATTATCTCTCTAAGAACTTGTACGATTGGGTTATGCCCCTTCACAGAAAACGGTTGTATACAGCAATGATCACAGCTATGATGGAGAAAATAATGCAACTAGTATGATAGTGTTAGTCGGAACCAGGCGGGCTCCTGAGTTGTTCCATTTCAAAAAGGACAGGGCGAAATATCAGGATAAGAGCCAACCTTCAGATAAAGGAGAGAATCCAGAAGAAGAAAAAGTATAAAGAAAAACGTTAAAGACAGTTTACAAATGTAAAGGGTGACAGTACCGTTGTCTTCAGACATACGAGTACGTTACGAGAATCCCGAACATTCGTTTATTACAAGATTTTCCGCCAAATCTTTGGATTTACCCAAAGCTCACGGTAAACGTTATTTATTTTTTGGATAAACACGTAATAAGTCCTTTTTAGGCTTTAGCGATTCGATTTGGAAGCTTTTCAAATAGTTTGAGCTAGATTGATGGTGGTGGTGGACCTATGTTTTTGGTCTAGGTTGTGCAAATCAGTTTTCTTTTAATAATCAGTTTTTTTTATTGTTTTTATCATGATCTTGTTTCTTATTGGAACCGATTAAAATATCTGTGCTTACAGAATATAAAAATCTATTTTGAAGTCAAAGGAATTGGCTAGTTATTTTTATTTTCTATTTATTTTGTGGATATCCCTCGACAATATTTTAAAAATTCACAGCCTGAGCCAAATCAGGTTATTTTAGTTCACAAAATCTCGTAAAAGATATAACGTTAAAAGTAATAACAGTTTGTAGTGGAGTCGCCTCTTTTCTGGTGTACTCAATTATTTTAGAAACGCTGAAAATATTCCCCTCTTAGTCTACACTGCTGGCTAGATATAAAACTGCAAAAGTTTTGCCTAAAAGTGCTAGCAATGTATATAAAAAAAGTTTATACGTACTGTTTTGTAAAACATCAGGTACAGAGACATTGGTGTCCATTGAAAACGTAAGTGACCTGTGAAACGTTCCCGCGGAGGTATGGAAAATTGCTTTTAACTTTATAGCGGGCCTTTCAAACAGAAATTTTCCAGTTTCAACACAGCTTTACGGATTTCGTTGTTATTGAGTGGACAGTTTTCAATGCGAACAGCTGTTTGTATGGCGAGTGGAGTCTCCCTTTGTATGTCAGTGTATGGATGTGTATGTATTCTAGTCTTCTTTTGTGTTTAAGCGTTTCATACGGTTTCGTTCCGTTTTTAAGCCGAGTTTATTGAATGCGCTTGTATTCATGAAAACTATCTGAAGTATGTTCATGTATTGTACAGCTTGTGTTACTTCAGTGATACTCGTAGTTTTTTGTAATTATCTCAGAAAATTTACAAAAATCTTCGGAAATAGGTATACTAGGTATACTTAGTTATGGATCATTAAGAAAACAAACGAATTTTTTAAAAAAAATCCGGATTAATGTATAACATACATACATATTTATAACACCGAGTTATTGACGACTAATAATCAGAATGTTTCGACTTCCAAAAATGTAAGTTGGCAACATTGAGTTCTCAATTATCACCAAGTCAAGTACTAATCAAGTCGTATAACTGCATACTTGAGCCCTATTATAACTCCAGCGCGCTTATACTACCCTCTATTATCGAACACGGTTGTAGAGTTACATATTGTAATTTAACTTCTATAATAAAAGCTCTCGACCACACAAAGACTACTTAGAAATCAATATAAAATACATTCAACGAACCAGAAAATTGTTTTGCAAAACTATACAGCAAACATAGAAAGTTTGTACAATATTCTCTTCACACGTAAGAGGCCTCAGGGGCCAACCTTTTACGACGGGCGTATGATAGAAGTTCGTCATTGTTTCGCTACGAGGCTGACGTCATCACATGAACGGTTTGAAATTGGATTTTAAATGAAGTGTAAGAAAATTTAGATTAGAACGTCGCGACCATCGAACATCTAACCTAGATTACGAATTTAGGTTAGATGGTCAAGTAAAAAGTTGTTGATGATGCTCATATTTAATCGGACTCGAGTCTCCTTATGAGTATTCTACGCAGTTCGTAATACTTTCGTATATTGTACAAATTACTTGCTTACTTACTTTATATTTTGTATTTTGTAAGTAATTTTGATTGATAGGAGAGTGGCAGGCACTTGTAAGCATGGTTGTTATATCTGCTTCAGAATTTCCTCAACATCTTCAAATCATGTTTTACCCTACTAGAATCCGCCTATAACACTCATTTGTCACCATCCAGAATTCTCATTGTGTCTCAGACCTCAACTTGAGTATCGCATTAAGATTTTATTTATTTAACTATACAATTTATGTACATACAATAAATTTACAGGACATTACATAATAATTAAAACTTAAGTACAAACGTACTGCTTATTTCTATAGAAATTTCTGCCAGCGGACCCTCTAAAGGAGAAATGATAAAGAAATGTAGACAATAGTGTGTAAAAATAAAGATTTTAATTTAGTATCGACTGTCTCTTTTCCAAATATTCAACGATTTTGATAAGCAAAGCTATTAAGGCATACAGAATAGACAAATACCTAACTGATTTAAAGTGGCAATGTCTGCATTCGTCTTCTCATCAATAAAAGGTAGAAAATGCAGGAGTGACTAAAATAAATCTTCGAACGTCTGTCTTCGTTCAAAATCCGTGTTCCACTTAGATTTCATTCGTCGTAGAGATCGTAAATTGGATTCTAAAATGGATCGTTACTAAATTTGAATGGTGATAAAGGAAGATCATATTAAAAGTAATATGGAAGTCATAATTTAATTCATAGTTATAAAATGGTAGGTAATAAACGTAGGAAATATTAAAATGCTTTGCTATTCACATATCTATATAAATGTAAATTCACATATAGAAAGGTAGACAGTTAAATTCGAATAAATCAATAGAAACGCTTTGGAAAAACTATGAACTCAGTGAGAAAAAAAGTTATTGTTTATCTTAAAATACCGGAATAGAAAGTCATATCCATTAATCCCAACTATAATATACTTCTGTGCTATTTTATTAAAATCCGTACTGATGTTCTGACGTGACAAACATTTACGGTGATTGCATCAACCAGCCCGCGAAATTCAAAATCTCTTGCGTTTTTTGCAATTTGCAGGCCAGTGTTAGGTTGTATGTTGATTAAAATATTATTCGCGGCTGTAAGACGTATGTAGCTACAGAATTATAATCATCAAAATCACCAATACAACCCTCCAAGTTCATAAAGCTCTAGGCCTTTATAAACGTGAACAAACTTTCACGTTTATAATATTGGATTTTAGTAAGGATTCATGATAATGTCTTTGGTTGGTATCAAAACCACTTCACTATCGTCGTTGACAGCCTCGTGTTATTCACCGCTAGAAGACTCTTCTCTTCTGTGTCATACTTTGTCCGTGTAGGTAGATAGCCCATCTGGTGTGCCTCCTGCCATAACCTTGTACTACATTCGAGATAGCAGGCCAAATTGTATGACTTGCACCCAGTCCAAATAGGTTTTATTTTGGCACTTGAACAATGTTCTTTGGACCGTAAATTTTAAAGCCTCTATTCGACGTCATATTACCGTATACATTTATATTTTCTGCTCCTAAAACTGATGGCCTTTGTGATTCGTAATTACGGATTGGGAGCTGACGTGTTGCAAATGGATCCTACTAAATATTTATATTCAACTAGCTTCTGCCCGCGGTTTCACCCGCGTCATGTTAGGCGTTTGGTCCTATGGTCCCGTCTCCATCAGTTCCCTTGAAGAGCGCGATTTTCGACGTCGTGGGCATCTTCAGTGGTGGCTGGGGCGAGAGGTAGAGGATGTCTTTTCCCTCACGCATTCCGACTGCTAACCATTCCCCTTACTTGCCACTGAATCTTGAGGCACCACCCGAAACGAAAAAACGAAAACCGAAGGTGAGGACGCAGCCCGTAGCGCCTTTCCAAACGATCCTCAAAGTAGGCCGGTCAATATCGACATAAAAACCAAACACGCATGTAACTACGATTCTTTTATATGTTGTTATGTCCCTTTAGAGTATTTAACACCCAAGTTTGCAACCCTGATAACCCTGTTCTGTCAATGTCGAATCAAAATCCTTTCAGTAGTTTTTGCGTGTATAACTCACGAACCGTGATAGCTAGAGAGTTGAAATGTTCACAGGTGATATACTTCTGTTGCCGCTATAACAAAACATACTAAAAACCAGACTCGCACTTAACCAGTTTTTAGTATTTGTTGTTATAGCGGCAATAGACACACATCATCTGTGAACATTTAAACTATCTAACTATCACGGTTCGTGAGAAACAGCCTCCGAAACATTACTTTATAACATCTACCAAAACCAGCAACAAAATCACGTTTTTTGTATGGGAGCCCCCTTTTTTTTACTTGGTTAAATCATCAAGTGAGTCCTCCCACACTGGGCAGGGAGGAACTGTCAGACTTGTACTGACTAAAATCTACGGTGTCCTTCATTAGCCGTTTATGTTCCGGGGTCACGGTAATTAAATAAGTCCCACGACCAATGGGAGCCCTTAATATTTATTAGGTTTTAGTATGTTTCGTTATAGCGGCAACAGAAGTACATCACCTGTGAAATTTCAACTCTGGCTACCACGGTTCATGAGATACACACGCAAAAACTACTAAATTGACAGCACAGGGTTTTCAGGGTTGCAAATTATAACAAAATGGTAGTTACATGCGCGTTCGCAATGTTTGATGTCGATATTGACCGGCCTAAACAGGGATTTTAGCGACGCAATTGTGACATATTACCCAGCCCGTCATTTTTTTGTCGCGGTATTATTTTGAAACTGTGATATCTCCTAAGATATTCATTGAAATCAAATGATGTAAAGGGCAATTTCGTTCAAAATTAAATGCTTGTGATGATTAATGTATTTATTTGGATAAGGATTAATATCATGTTAATGAAAACACCTTCGCAAATAATGCATTACTTTAAAACAAATTTGGTTTCCATAAAAAAGGTTATAGTGACTTAACCTTTGAAGATAGATATATGCTGTCGCGGACTTTATTTTAGAAAATTTTATGAGGAATAATTCCGTAGTACATAATTTTTGCGTAACTCTAACCGTTTACGCAGCGCACGCAATGGAAGCTCTAAAAAAGGAATACATTTTCCCGATTTTGAAACATTTCTCATTACTGCTCCGCTCCTATAGGTGATAGCGTGATGTTATATAGCCTATAGCCTTCCTCGATAAATGGACTATCCAACACAAAAAGAATTTTTCAATTCCAACCAGTAGATCCTGAGATTAGCGCGTTCAAACAAACAAACAAACAAACAAACAATCAAACAAACAAACTCTTCAGCTTTATAATATTAGTATAGATTACGCCGTACTAACAACAACAAGATACGTCTCTAATCTCATAATCTGTAATCTGGGATTGGTACAAAAGAAAGGAAATGCTGTAGGTACACACGGCTTCACTACACATCAAGCTATGCAAAACCAATTAGTCTTGGTCTCGCTTCGTACGATTTTACAAACAATGAACGGTCAGCTAATACTGGTTTTGCATAGCTTGATGTGTAGCCGTGTGTACTTGCTTGAGCAGGCTTATTTTTGGTGAACTAATTTCACCTCAGGCTTTGTCTCTCTAACCTCCGAGAGTCAAGAGCAAAAACATTTCCAAAAAAAAAAAAACAAAATATGATCGATTTTCAAACACCCAGAAACCAAATCCAAGCATCGCTCGATATTTAAACGTAGGCGTATAATGAACTGTAATTATTACCTAAGTGTTGCACATTAAACAGCCTGCTGAGCACTTAATTGTGTGCAGGCAATAATTCAAGCCTAAATAGACTCTCCGCCATTATTTATGAGACACAAATTTGCTTAATCCAGACAATTTAATTTATGTACACGTTCTAATAATTTCTTGCTTCACCTTGTTTGCTTTGTGACATACGGATATAAAAGTTATAGAACTTATTTCAGTAAATTTCCTTATCTGCATAAAGGCGGAAACACATTATTTTAAAACGCGACACGACCCGATAAAACGTGCGTGTTGAGTCGAATCAAATGTATTGTTTTCTATAGACCAGAATCACACTATGAACATCCGACGCGACGTCATGCCTGCAGATTCGAGTCAACACGCATCACGTTTCATCTAGTCGCGTCGCGTTTTAATAATGTTTATGTTCGAATCGCCCCACTTTTGTTTCTTTTATAAATGCATCACACGCTAAAGTAATGCGCGACAATAATTCCAGTGTGGGAACGAGGTGGTGGTATATAGATTGTATAGCTCTGTCTCATAATTACTCCCCCTTAAAAGTGCATTCACACTCATCAGTCATCGTCACGTCACGTCACCGGTCCGGTTAAAAAAAACAAAATGTTTGTATGCCAGTAACCGGCACGTGTTCCATCAGTCACGTCACCGGTCAGGCATAATACAAATTTCATTCGGTGACGTCACGATGACGTGACGTAACTGATGTTTGTGAATGCACCTAAAGTATGCACATCATAGTAACCTACCAATAGTGAGATTCTATAACGTACACGACCTATCACGGGAGCAGTGGTGGCCCAGTGGTATCGGTCTCGACTTACGAGTTGTAGGTCGTAGGTTCGAACCCCGTCAGGCGCATTACTTTGTGTAATTTATTTCGTCATCACTGCTCTCAAAACGGTGAAGGAAAACATCGTGAGGAAACCGGCATGTCCTAGAACCAAAAATTTGAAGATATGTGACATCTACCAATCCGCAATGGGCCCGCGTGGTGGATTATGGCCCACTCCCTCTCTCAGAGAGGAGGCCTGTGTCCCAGCAGTGGGAACGTTATAGGCTGTTGATGATGACACGACCTAACGTTTGCGAATTGGAGATATCTTTGAACTAACAACAGAAGCAGGTCATAAATTTTCCTATCCAGTATGTGTGCCCGTATGTATTCAAACATATTAATTAGAGTTAGACGTTGGTGACGGTTGGGGAATTCAGTTTAGCGATTGCTGCACCGTTCAATGTTATTTATTTGTTTTTACTATATCTACCTAATGTACGTATATTTTGTATTTACAAAAAAAATACCGACCGTATTGAGAACCCTTTTAATCACTATCACTACATAGTATAAAACAAAGTCGCTTCCCACTTCCTGTCCCCTTGTATGCTTATATCTTTAAAACTGCGCAACGGATTTTGACACGATTTTTTTTAATAGATAGAGTGATTCAAGAGAAAGGTTTTCGCATATAATACGCATAATATAGTAGATATTGCACCCGCGCGCGAGTCCGACTCACACTTGGCTGGTTTTTACATATAACGTAGGATATATCTTTGCCGTATATATGAGGTTATTTTAATTAAGCTGTTTGTTTTAATGAACACTGACCACGTGTATTAACAGTGTGGCTTTGTGTTTGGTGATTATGCTTTTATGATTCAATTTCACTCACTTAGTATTATTTTGAGGTAAATGACTTATTTAAATCAGCGCCACTAGAATAATTTTATCAGCGTTAAGTATGTATGTGTGTTTTACGATCACTCCGCGGTTTCTGGTCCTATTCATGTAGTACTTTTTTGTTCGAATCAGTATACTTGCCATTTCGTACCCTAAAATTTCATTCGGTTTGGCTCAGTAGCTTTTATTTTATAAGTATTTTTCACTTATTGTGTGGAAGTAAGAAAATTTGGCACATGACAAGCACAGTCATAACTGACCCATGCAACTCTTAAGTTTATCTTGTCATCTGTAATATTGCTTCACCGTCGACCATAGAATTACTTACCATAATAGGCAGGATAGTGGTCTAACGCAAGATTATCGTTAAATAAAAAAAAATCTATTACTACATTTAATCTATAACATAAACTACATTTTCATTTTGTAAGATCGCGTGTATTGTACATAATTCCCGTTTGGAGAAGGTGAAAGACTGTCTTAATGATATTGAACACGCGAGATACGGGGAGGTATCTATGATCACCTACTGGGATGTTTTGCTAACTAAAAAGAATGGCCGCCCTCTCCATCTTCCAGTAATGTATCTAGTCTCATAACTAGAGATTCATATCAATCAACCGTAAAGTACCATGAGCTGTGGCGGTAGAATAGAAAAAACTTTAATTTGAAATTGGACACACATAATATTAACAAAAAATAAAATAAGAATGTAGAGCGAAGATACCTAGTGGTATCAGTCCCAACTTACGAGTTGTAGGTTCGAACCCTGCCAGGCGCAATGCTTTGTGTAATTATTTCATCCCCACTGCTCTCAAAACGATGAAGGAAAACAACGTGAGGAAGCCGACCTCCTAGAACCATTTCAAGAGATGTGACATCTGTCAACCGACAGGCCGGCCTGGTGATAAGGCTAGGCGTATGCTGAGACGCAGGTTACGCAGGTCCACACAGCGCAGAGCAGAGTAGATTTTGTAAAGCATGGAACGTCATTGAACTACGTACGCTGCGGCGCAGGCACATGCCACGCAGACATGTGTCTGTCCTGCTCTGCGTCTCGTTGCAGTGCCGGCACAGAATCCTGCGCGACGCGTGTCTTGTGTATGCTGGATACATTCGTTGCTAGGTAACTTTGTTTACAAAACATGTACGTCTATTTCTTGTACTAATTAGGATGCGAATTTCAGTTGCGTCGCAGCATGCGGGGGGGGCACATGTCTGCCTCAACTGCCCTGCCCTGTACTGTGCTGTACCGTGCTGTGTTGCATTGCCTGCGTCTCAGCATACGCTTAGCCTAAGGCCCACTCGTTTTTCTCACATTGAGATGAATAATAATTTACACCTGTATCCCAGCCGTGGGAGTATTGCAGAATCATGATGACATTCAAGAGAAATCATTTAACGATTAAACTGACAGAAGAACCTTTTTATTTTACCAGATTTGAACTGAATTGACAATAAGCTGAACGACGCACACGGTCCTAATCTTTTCAAAGTCATTATGTTGACTTATTTGAAAAGATTAAAGACATAAACCCATTTCCTTCTGAACATTTTATCATTTTGCTTGCATATCTAACTGGCAACTGTCCAACACAAGATAATTATCCCGCTGATAGTGTTGACAAATGGCAGATTATCAAGTTCCTGGAAAATTAAAGTTCACATAAATGTTTCTGTTCAGAGATAGATAAATATTGTATAGTCACTGTTTTGTATGATTATTCATTTTGTATTGGTTAGACTCTTACTTTTAATTTATTAAACACTTTCACCTTTGACAAGAAGGCATTGACGCACTGTTTTCTTATGTTCATACCTGTGTTAGTTACTAATCCGATCAATTTTGGCCGCAAAAACCAGCCTCTTTGTAGGTTTATGAGTATTGAGATACATTCAGTCCAACCTGGAGTCGGCATCAAGCCAAAATACGAAAAAGGGGAATAATAAACTATAATTCTAAAGCGGGAGCCACACTAACGTATACCACCGTGCAATTGTTGTGATGATAAACTTTTACCGACATTCCACAAAAAGTTAAACATCTGTTGAACACTTGACTAAAAAAGGGTAGCGGCAAAACGACCCTTATAAACGTCAAATGCCGTTTTCAAGTTGACAGTTTTTTTAGACAAGTGTTCAACAGATGTTTAACTTTTTTTTGTAAGACGGTAAATGTTCGTGTAAACGGCCATCGTCGCGATAATAAACGGCATTCCTCTTTAGTGTGGCCCCAGTATAAAAACAACCAAAAAACGAGAAATATTCCTTATTTGGTAACAAACGATTTTCAACCAGATTTATAGGCTTACATACGGACCGGCCGTTACTCACACTTACACTAGTGTTACAATCGTGATCGGAAGATTTCTTCTATTGCACATAAAGTGTCTTTTTCTTTATTTGTGTGTTCTGGTAAACAAGTTAATAGCTATGGCTTATTAAGATTATGATTTCTTTAACACGAATGTTTCGTAAAATTTTATCTGGGTCAATTTTATATTCTGACATATTTTATAATTAATAGGTATCTTGAACGAATTTTCCTATTACGTAATACACACCTAACTTCTCAGGTCTTCAGACAACCTATTTCCCAAACGTAAAGTTGGTTTCCTGGTTTATTTAGTAAGACAAACAGAATTTCTAGGGCATTTATATTCATAGGTTACTTATTCACAAAATACTAGCTTTAGCCTGCGGCTTTGTTCACGTTTATTTATAATAATTAGATAACCCATTCTGTCATAAAAAGTTATTGTTGTTTTTTTCGGAAACTACTTTTTTCGAGATGGAAATCGTGTCTGTACACCTGACAACATTATATGTACACTGTGTACAGGTTAAGCGGACCAGTAGTTTAGGCGTAAAAAAGCAACAAACAAACTTACTTGCAAATTTTTACTAAAATTATAAACTGAAGAATTTGTTTGGTGGAACACACTAATCCCAGGAACGTCTGGGCCGAATTGAAACTATTGTATTAGGTAGTCGGCGATGAAGACTTTAGACTATAATAAAATTTCAAGCTACGAACAAAAGGAGCCCAACAACATTTGTAACTGCAAGGAACATAATCTGTTACCTTTTTTTACGCGGTATAACCATCAAATGAGTCCTTTTACCCTGGGCAGTACGGAAAGGACTGGCATACTTGTACTGACTAAAATACACGGTGTCCTTCAATAGCCCTTTACGTTCCATTTACCTGACAAAACAGTCCTGCGACCCCGGGGAACAGTTAGTTAAAAAAAAATACGTTAGGAAGTTAGAATAAAAAATAATAATAATATACAATAATAATATTCCACAACCATCACACAACGCCATCTAGTCCCAAGCTTAGCAGAGCTTGCGTTATGGGTACTAGACAACTGATAAACATACTTATATATTTTTAAAAACATACATATTATAGATAAATTACACCCAGACACAGAATAAATGATCGTGCTCATCACACAAACATTTGTCGGGAATCGAACCCACGACCCCCGGCGTAGCAGTCAGGGTCACTAACCACTAGACCAACAGGCCAGTCGCAAAAAAGATTAGGATAGGGAAACAAAGATATATAAAAGACGTGATTCTTTGTCAGTCTTTGTTTTCTACGTTGCATATCGGAGATAAAACACACTGTATACTAGTCGGGAATGGACCGATAAGTTTTAAACTTGGCCATTTGGGGCGTTCGCTTTGCATAAAGTTTGTTCTGTCGGCTCCTGGGTCCGTTATAGCTGTACTGGGAGTTCCAGAGATCTATTCGATAGTTTTTGGCGAGATAAAAACTATTTTTATGCGAATGTTTTTGATAAATGTCTTAAAAGGCTCAAGGTCGCTTCTGGCTCGCTGAAGGTCTTACAAAGGTGAATGATAAATGGTCTACAAATGTTTGGCAGCATTTTTTTTTAGGCATTCATATACATTTTTTTTGATAACTTACCGCCTGATGTCTTTATGGCATGACATGGTGTCCGTATTTAATTGTTATTTCTTCTTTTATTACGACACTAGCGGCTCGCCCTTCGCTTAATAAAAGTTAAAATTTAAGACTATCCCCGTGGATTTTCCAATAAAATTCTTTCTTAAAATCTTTGTCAATTTGCTTTAATTTTCCAATAAAATTCTTCATAAAAAACTTTGTTAACAGTCAGTATAGTTTACAGTCACTGTTTTATATAATTATTATGTAAAGATATTCAAACCAACCTAATTTAGATAAAACGTGATGATTATTCCACCAATTTGAAACGAATATGAAAACGTACAAAACATTTGGTTTAGAAAACCAATTAACAGTATTTTTTACTCGTTTAAAGGAGTAACCTTTACGTCTCTCAGTATGTCTTAGCAACCATCTCCATAAATTCTTTTCTTACAAAGAATATACAATCTCCTTCATGTATAACATATCAGGCTCATCCGTGTCTATGCGAGATACTCACGCGACCCTATAATAGGCTCGCAAACTCGGCTTAAGTTAAGCGGATTTAACGTATATTGCGAAGTTTATTATTCATATTTTTAGGATCCGGTAGTTGTTTGTCTATGCGAATCTGTTTTGTGATATAGAATGAGATAAAAAATGCTTGAGGTACATTTTTGTGTTGTTTCCCATACAGTTAATCGATTCTACCTCTGGTAAAGAGGAGAGTTGTGATATTATGCCGACTCTGGGAATTTATAATTCATGTGGTTTATGTCAAAAATTGTAAGTCCTCTTTTTTATAAACCTTCTATGGGGAATTAAAAGTTTTATTACACCAACAATTTCTCGTAATAAAGTCGGTATAATATATAACAAACATTTAAATTTACTTTATGTGATAGTGTGATGATGGGAATGTACTCTGACATCCAGATTAAAAATACATTTTTACCGTAAAGGACTCTAACCCGCAATACGCAACGCAGCAGCAAATCGCTGTTAATTAACGTTGCTAAGTAGAGTTAAAATCTTTCGACTATAACAAAGCGGTAAAAAAATTGAATAAAATGAGCCTTTAACATAACATTACATCTTTATATTATTAATAAAAGTAATCATTTTTCTATGAAAACGAATTATGGCTACCGAAAATAGAACAAAAAAAAGGTCGGAGACGTCACTCAATTTTGACTCAAAAGAAGAACTCATTAATTTTCCGCTGACCACTTCATGCCTTTCATTGTCCATTGTATCAATCGAAACAAACCATTGTAAAGTACTGGACATACACAGTTAGGCTACTGCTTGTTTGTTCCTAACGGAGTTTGGAATAAACTCGGTGGTAGTAAAGTTTAGCGGTTGATCCACTCTGAGAATTAACATTCAAGTTAGTTAGAGCTCGCTGGAACATTAGTAATGCATCAGACATTGTTACTAACTTCCTGTAAGGTACTGAGGATTAAGATCAACTTTGCAGCAGTAACTGCAGGCAAGCTTATGTTATTTGGGCAGTAGGTTAGTTTTAATTTAGAATACAGCCGTCTGTCTTGGGGCACGTGCTCAAAAGCCACTTGCCCGAACGACGGCACGTTTGGTGCAGTAGCTAAGCAATAGGACTGCTGCGCTGTGTGTCGCGAGTTCGATCTCCACCCGGAAAAAACATTTGTATGATCTACAAATGGTTGTCCCTGGTCTGGGTTTTTGTGTATGTGAGTTTCTATGTTTGTAAACGCACCCAAGATACAGGAGATTCCTGGTGTGGGGCAACGTCAATAAAAAGTAATAAAGAAACTTTCAGGAATGCTATGCGCGCAAATTGGTTCAGGTAAATGTTTTTCGCGTAAATATTCTAGATCCCATTGTCAGTTATGGATGACTTAAATCCATGAACTTGACTGTAAAGATGCTTTACGGCATCAACGTAAAGCAATCAATAACAACCCTCTGTACAGTTTCTCAAGTTTCTACATGTGAATAGTTCGAGAAACTAAACAATTTTCACTATGACTTTTAATGTCCACGGTCGAGAAAATCATCAAATGAGTTCTTCCACCATGAAGGAAGCAAAGGAAACTATCAGAACTAACCTGAAGTATTGAATAGATAGCTGAAATACAAACATTTTATTTTCTACACAACCCCTCCCTTAGCACGAGTTTTCAGTAAATGAGACGTAAAGTAAACTGGAACTTTGACACTTTGCCTCTGCTGCTGTGCGAAGGAGGAACTAATATTTTCCTTGAAAATTGTCAATTTGAAAGTGTCAAAGTTCCAGTTTACTTTACGTCTCATTTACTGAAAACTCGTGCTAAGGGTACTGATTTAAAATATTGATATACTCGGTAAACGCAGTAAACGAGGCATGAAATACACGTATACAAATCCACACGCGGATAAGTGCGGATTAAACATGTACCCAAATATTAATCTGGACCAAAAGGTGTTAAATATTTCTTGAAGAACCCTTATATATCAAAGAAGATATGAAAGTAGCTCATGGGTGGCTTAAACAGGTAATAACAAAGATTTAATATCCGGAGTGGGTAGCCAAACACATAAACCCGTCCACATAGATCTTATACGAAAATTCGGTGCGCTTAGGAATAAGAAAATATGTAAATACTAGCTTTTGACCGCGGCTTCGCTCAAGTTAATTTAGAACTTGACAATCAATTTGTATGGCGCAGTGTGCGATATAAACTTTATTCTTTTTTTCTCGGGAACAGTACATATTTTCGGGATTCTCCTTCAGTCCATCTTTGTTTACCTTTTTACCGTGGTAAAGTCATTAAATGGGCCCTCCCACCTAGGGCAGAGCTGGAGGGACTGTCAGACTTGTACTGACTAAAGTCCACGGTGCCCTTTATGTTCCGGGGTCACGGTAATTAGTAATCCCGGCAGGCTTTGGCCCTCTAAAGGGGAGTCGTTTTGCTGACACTCTTTGAGGCGCGCGTGAAACACAACACGCCGTCGACCCGGGCATAGTCCATTGTTGGACAGCGAGTCGCCGATTCCTCGCCGCCCGCATGCCCGCGTCTGGCCAACGTAAGAGATCGTCAAGCTACGTCCGTCTCCGGTCAAGTTTACCTTACAGCGTATTTCCCAAATCCAGTGGTTTGGGCGTCAAAAAATTTGCAAACAAACAAACTTACTTTCGCATTTAAGTATAACGTTAGGATACGCAGATGATGTATATTTTATTTGTCAATCTTAAGTTATGTTCTTGTTTTTAAGATCAATCTTTAAAAAAGTCGTCGGTCCTCGTGGGACTTTTACAACTTAATACTTTGACCAAATATTTTTGTATGATGGCGTGAAGCACAAGAAGATACATCGAAAATTTGAGTGGTGACAATTTTAGCTTAAGAACAGATTGCTATCGGACTGCTAAAAGGCTCATTTCTGATTGCACACATCCCAACCTGCAATCATCGTCTAGCTTTTTCTAACTTATTTGGGGTCAGTGGTGGGACAAAGTCTTGAAAAAAGTCTTCATTAGCGGCACATTGCACATTGGGCAGCCCCGGTAAGTGATATGGGTTTTTTTTTATTTGGATCTAATTATTGTTAATTTTATTAAATTTACTGATTTGATTGAATCACTTTATATGATAACAAATTATTATTAATTTTATAAATTGCATATTTAGCTAAAACTAGAAATATACAAGTGTTACTAACTAAATATTTACAAAAGATAGGCACAAAATTAAAACTAATATTTAAAAATAAAACAAAAATACAAAAAGGGCAGATACAATTAAAAGGCGTCGAAGTACTCCTCCGCATCGCTGTCATCCAGGAACGTGCCCAGAAGACTGGCAGTATAAACTATGTGATATATTATTTATCGAAGAAATAGAATAATTAAATAATAGGGCTGCTGGTGACGTCACTCTTAACGCCTACGATTTAGCTAATAATATGAAAATGATAGGCGCGATAATTTTCGGTTCAAAACCATATGTTATACGAGTGGCTTTGACACGAGCCTATTAGTCTATCACTTCAGCGCCATTTACCAATCTCTATATTTTCTCAGATATAATTAAAAGCGGTTTTTAGTTTTTGTATTTAAAAATATGCCATATTTACATATTTCTTATCATGAAAGCTCAAGCCTTAAGTTTTTAAGCCCGGATCAACAACGATTTATCTCTTGAAATAATCACTTGGAGAAAAAAACAGGATGTTTTTACGACGGTTGTTCTTTACTTTGCGTAACACAAAAATATTTTATTTCAAACTACCAAGTCCATAATGTGTTATCACACAGACTATGACTACACTAGAACTATAACAGAACTGTGTAATAAGTTGGTTCGTGCTATTAAAAACGCGATTACCTTGTTTATTTTTTCCCATTTTTCTGGGACTCCACTTTTCCTCACACGTTTTACGGCGTGTACACATTGGGCACTTTCAAACGTATGCTTCGCTATACGCATGTATTGAGACCCATGAGGTGCTATTAAGTGTACACATGCAAGCCTTAAGTGTGTACGGTTGCCTGTTTAACGCAATGTCGAGTGTTCAATGCAAACTTTTTCTTAAGGCTTTGCCAAATAGTAAGCTCAGTGCGGTGCGATGCTAGCGTGTGTGTCTTTGGCGTGTGTCGTCCTGCTGACTGCCAGTGCTACCTTGACTTATTGTGTGAGATAATACAAAACATATATTTTCATAGTAGGCACGCCAAGGACCATCACCATCAGTCTCATCGCAAAGCTCAAAGTCGCTTAACGTGAACGAACGTTAAAGTGTTTCTCAACGTAATCGAATCCGAAATGAGGATATCCGCAGATGAACTAAAGTCACCGATATAGACCACCGGGTTAGTAAGTGGCAATAGGCATATTGCTCGCAGAGCAGATGGCCGATGGGGTCGAAAAGTACTAGAGTGGAGACCACAGACTAGCTAGCGCAGTTTAGGACGTCTACCAACAAGATGGACTGACGACCTTATAAAGGTCGTCGGAAGACGCTGGATGCAAGACGCTTTAAACCGGTATATGTGGAGATCTAAAGGGGATGCCTATGTTCAACAGTGGACGTCCTATGGCTGAGATGATGATCACGCCAAGGACACGCCACGTTACCGTCACGCCACGCTGAACTCCCTGTTTGGCAAAGCCTTTAGTCAAGTACAAAAACTAGCATAGAAAATGGGGTTCTGCTAAAAAAAGTCCTACACAAGAGAATGCGAAAGTATTTTCAAGTAAAGCAAATTTGTGTCTGAATGTAGGTTTGACTAAACTAGACAAGAATAACTAAGTTATGTACGTAAAGTCAAATTGAGTTAAGCTTCGTTACTAACTTGTTAAATCCTTTGACTAAAACTGGTGAAACTGAAATCAAATGTTTCAATTCGTATCTTGAAAACATGTGTAATTGAAAAGCAATTCTAACTTTTTATGGATATGGTAGGTAATTGATGAAAAATATTTTTAAGGACAGACCTACGTCAAGTTTATGGTCCCAAAAAGTTTCAGAAAAAGTCTTTTAGTCATGAGTGAATAAAATTGGTTACTTTTAGGTAAGCGTGCTTCACCTTCAACCACATCTTCGATTAGATAGATAGACTGCTATCTAGGCGAGCCTATCACTAAATCAAATTATATAAATAAAAGTGTAACAATAGTGGACGAGCTTGTATTCAACAAGACAGGGATCCAACGTTTACGCTGCCAGTGACAAATTCCTGGAAAACCGAATAACGCTTAGCCTGATTTGTAAATCGAACCCAAGTCCTCATTCTAATGATTAATTCATTAGAATGAGGACTAAAACAAGAAGAAAAACTATAAAAAATAATGGATAGTTAATTGGGACTTCTAAACGTTCTTCTAATAACGTAAAACGTAACGTAATTTAAAAAAAACACCTCATGCATGTGAAAAAAGATCTTTCAAAATTCGGTCATACTATCGTTCCGTTCTGTTCACTATTAAATCAAAGCTCTTATATAACTATGGTGATAAAATAAATGTAATAAAAAATAAGCGTTTTAAAAAATATTTACAAAAATATAAAAGGAAAATAATTTACTAAAATCCTAATAGATTCACTCAGAATTTTAGTAGACTCTTTCAAAGAGACATTAAGAATTACGTAACAAGTTGAAAGAATATTAAAAGTGATTTATTCAAGAATAACTTAACCTTTCATCTCTGAATAGATTTAAAGTCATCTGGAGCTAGAATTCTTAAAGATTTGCTAAATCTAAATTAACTAAAAAACAGATGAACGAAAACCTTCTAAACAAGGACAAACTAACAATTCGGAGAAATTTTATGACGAAGAGTTAGTAACTCAGCCCGGGACTTGGCAGGGAACAGCATAGTAATTATAATACGTAATATTAAAAACCTACCAGACGAAAAACCCAATGTTTTTCGGCAAAAGAAGCACCCATTATATTTCAATTTGTATTATGTTTCTTTACTCAATTTTGTTTACCTACTTCCTTAGGTTTTTATTTGTTTTGCGATATTCTTTCTTTGTTTTTTTTTTCTAAGAATCAAGCATCAAAATCATAATACATATGTTGAGAGGAGAGATTTTCCTTCAGTTTTCTTGAAACCGGCTTGGTTTACAATTCAGATGGAAACCGTTACATAAGTATAAATCATGAATATTTAAATAAGCGTCATTAACATCAAGCGTAAAAGACGGAACGTTTATTTCACTTTCATGACGTTAATTTGACTCAGAAATATTAAATGTGTCAGGAAACGAGAAATGAGCAAAGAGCAATCATCTCTAAAATAAAAAAGCCGACTTACAAAATGTCGCAATAATATAAAAAGTGGAAGCGGTTAAAGTAATTTAACACAACACATAAAACCAACTTGTAATTTTGCGGAAAGTCGCGTAAAAATGTCAGCATCGTGCAATTTTACATAAATTACTTTACAAAAGGAGTCGGTGGCGTGCCGACTCGCCAAGACGGCTGTCGTTCGACCGCGCACCCTGAATTACGAGCAGGCTATTTGTAGAAGCCGCCAAGAATCGCTTTCATTAACAATCCGCTATAAAACACCCGCCCTCAGCTCACTGTCGAAAGAGATTTGACGTGAAGCGAGTTCGCGTCACGCCTGGTTATTAATTAGGGTCCCACAAAAAGGTGTCGAGGTCCAGTGGTTGTGACGCAGGCTCCTGCGGCAAAGCCAGCATCCAGTATCCACCCGACTGTGGGAGCGCGCGCCCGCGCCCCGAGGCGTCCCGGCTACATCGCCAGCCTCGAACCGCGAACACCTTATTCCAAATCGATCTCAATTTAAAATTAGAATTTAGAGTTTTTTTCGTGTGATACTCTCTTGTGTTAGTACTATCTTCGATTTTTAATTGATGGTTTTAAAACTTTTTGTTTTTCTATTATGTAATGGATTCAAACTTTAATAGCTGGTATGTAATACATTATAAGTAATAAATATTCATGAAGAACTATTTGTTTATGCAAGTAGCATACATAATTATTCTGAAATTTTGAGGAATTTTGTCTAAGTATGATACATATTTCATGGACTTATCCGTTTATGATGCAAATAACGTGCGTTCGTTTTAAACGAGCATACTTGTGTAAAGTTTTGTGGCAGGAAAGTGTCATAATGCGTTTTTGGGGATTATTTTCAGTCGGGTCACGTCATGTGGCGGAGGCATGGAGGCTTAACAGTAAGCCTGATTAAAGTCATCGATGGCTCGCACCCGTATCGGGAAATGGAAAATATTAAACGTGGGATTTGTGAGTCCTGATAATTTAGGGATTATGTTTTAAATGTAATAGGTACTTTTGTTTAAATGTAACTCATATTATGTATCTGTAGTAACTAATTACTGAATCTATTAGTAAATCATTATCCTTAATATTCATTGAAATACGCTTACAATGTTTATATTCATGAAATTTCCTAGTGCTTACGTAAATGTAGGAAAGAACACAGCGAAGCATAATAATTGGACGTTCGTATGCAGTTAACCTCAGCTTCCTTACGACTGTACTAAAAACTAATAACCCATTAGTAACTCGAGACCCGGGAATTGTCTCCAGCGTTCAAGCAAAAAAAATATTCCAGTGAAATTGCACGAACGAGGCTCGGGACCAGATGTTTACAATCGCTCGCTTCGGCAAAGTCCCGAAGTCCCGACAATTATAAGAAGCTTGGCAAAGGTCCTTGCCAAGGATCGAGCTTGGCCGCTCGGTAAATACTTGGCAAGTTTTCCGCCAAGTCACCGTCCGCCAAATTAGAGCTGCGCTCGTATTTTAATTATAATCTGATATCGATAATCGATTTTAAATGATCTGGTAATTAATATTGCGGTAGCGATGGAATGTCATTGATTTGATAAGAGGGATCGGACACGAGTGTATTCCAGTTAAGAGCATTATACTTAATTAAGTGCTCGTGAGGATCATAAAACATTAATTTGGACATAATTCGGATATAATAGATTTCAACCATTCAAATTAATCATCGACGTAAATCTAAAGTAACTGTGGTATTGACGGTTCAATGAAACAATACAAAACATGCAATAGTATTCATTCATTTAATAGCTCGCTCTATTAATCTAACAGTTAAAAAACACAAAAAAATAAACTGTGCAATCAAATTAATGTTTCATAGAATGAATAAAATATATTTTCATTTTGGCGCCAATAACATGAAAAGATTTTATTTTATTGAGCTAACAAAAAGTTGTTTATCCATTCAAATATTTGATCGCTATAAAATCATTTTTATGGCGGAATTTAGTCTTGCTGGCGCCATATAATAACATAACATAAAGCATGTTTTCATTATCATGTAATATGCGTTCCACATCATTTGTCTGTGGAATGACTCTTCTTGTCTACGGCGCAGAGTTTACGGAAGTGCTACGAGAGCGCTACGAGTACGCTACGAAATTGCTACGAGTGCTACGACATTTCGTAGCAACGCGAATCTTTTTCCCCCTTATTAATAAACGTGGACTAAAGTTACGCCAAGGTTAATCCTTAAAAAATGTATGGTTAATCCGAAGATTAACCTTGGCGTAACTTTAGTCCACGTTTATTAATAAGGCGGTTTAAGTTTTGCAATGGACTAACTCATTTAAATTAGCATATTTCATGTATATTAGTAGTTACAGATGCATTTAGATATAGCTCTATGTACCTGAAAGTTATGCAAATCGTATACATTCTACATGCATGAATACTACGAGATTTGCACATTGCTACGTGTTGCTTACTTTGAACTATAATTTAAACCTCAACATACTCAACTAACAATTAACCCTATCTGTAAACAAAGTTCAACTCGATCTCTCATAAAAACTGCTAAAGGGTCAATAAGGGCTAAATTCGAAGTTTCCGTTTGTCATAACCCGCTTTATTACATTGTTGGGTCCAAATACAGTTGTAAAATTAATACTTAGAGTTTAAGTACCCTAACCTGGACCGTAATAAAATTAGAATTAAATCGTAGTATGAGATATACAATGAACTAGTTAGTGACGTACGTGAATGAATTGATAAATAGTTTTAAATCGAAATATTTTTGCAGACGGTCGCTACAGATATTTCGAGTTATTCCACTCTGATCCCCAAAAACTGATCCCCTAGAAAGTAAAAATATATGACAGGGGATCGGTTTGGGGATCAGAGTGGAATTACTCGATATTTCTGAATGCAACCTATAATAATAAATTAACAATATTTTTAATGAACCATTGGGTTGTACTTGTTAAATGATTATACTATTTTGTTTTCAGTAATGTGTTTCTGTTGAGATGAATGAATGCACTTGAAACAACATTTTTTTATCTACGGTGCGAACTAAAAATAGCGTAGGAAAAATTACGATGATTGTAAATAAAAAACTCAAGGGGAAAATGATTGAAAGAGCATCTTTCTAAACGCCTATTGCTATATTATGCTATCATGAAGAAAGACATCGTGGGGAAATATCATCAAATGAGCCCACCAGTCCTAGGTGAGAGGACTCATTTAATCATTTTGATGAAAAATTTCACATCATGATTTTGATGAAAAAGGGAACCATCCTTTATTATTTTCACAACACTACCATAAAAAATAATGACAAATAGGCCAAAGTTTTTTTTTTCAAAAAACGTTAAAAAATAAAGTTTTAAAATCAAGGTTTTTTAACCAGTTACGAGACAGATAATAAATCCACAGACAGAAAGTAGTAAAACATAAAATAACGATAGGAAAAGGCGCGTTTTGAAGCGACCCCGTTTTGGCACACGCTGGCGAATCCATTAGTTGTCCTTGGGGAAGAAATATTTGCATAGCTTTGGGTATTATTTTCGAATGGGAATATTTTGCATACCATACTTAGTTTTATATGTAGTTTACTGAAATACTGCATTGAAAATCAGAGTTTTTATAAAAGTGGTTGTTATTAGCGACTTCTGAAAATATCTCAAAATTTACCCCATGGGTAACGAATACGCCTGCCGGGGTTGCGGGACTCATACCATCACTGTGACCCCGGAACATAAAGGGCTGTTGAAGGACACCGTGGATTTTTGTCAGTACAAGTCTGACAGTCCCTCCCGCCCTGCCCGGGGTGGAAGGCCTCATTATGATGATTTTACCAAGTAAAAAAAAAATGGGTAAGGAATACCGGGGGTAAACTTATTCTATGTTTTATTATATCCTGTTATCTGTCTCTGAGGCAAATTTCATCAAGATTCGTTCAGTCGTTTTGACTTTACTGAGTAACAAACAGCCGACCATCCGTAAAAACCAAAATTTCACATTTAAAATTATAAAATTCTACATCATTGAAAATTTTGAGTCTAAGCTATAGTAGATGTTTAAGTTTTTTCATGAATACCAATAAATCTTCTAGAAGGTCTGCATATTGTATCATATTAAAAGTATTGTTTTACCCGAATCACCTGAACTCATAATCCAGATTACAGTTTTAGAAACAATCGATTTTTTACTCTAAGCTCGAGTTCTAAGAGCTATTTTTCATGCATTCTGGCAGCGATATTCGTGGGCAACGGATTACGTGCCTCGGTGTATCTTTCTGTTGACTTTAGAGCCTGTGTTAAGCTAAGGAGAGAATGTTTAAACTTTAACCGAGATTAAACTAACCCTGTATGAATTTGGACGTGTACGGCTGAATTTTCCATAAAAAGAAGTTTTCATATGTTTTTAGGTTAAAAGGGTTGTCCTTGTTATTTCTCATGGGAAATGTTCTCTTAAAATGTATGGCTAGTAAAATATTACACCCATCATTTTGTGAGTCACCCTCAATATTTTGTTTATTTGGATGATATTTTCCTTCCTAAACTCACATATACAAATACCCACACCCGGAAAAACAAATTGCATATTATTTTTTTTATTTAAACCGTGCGGGAATCGAACTCTTGACATGAAACGCAGCAGGGCGCGGCAGAAGGGATTAGCAGATTTGTACCTACTTACTAAAATCTTCAATAGCCCTTCACGTTCCAGGGTCACGGTTACCTGAAGTGACAGTCCCGCGACCCCGGCAGGCAGCCACTAACATGTTGCTGTATCATGTTTGAAAACAGTAAATTGTCTCAAAGCAGTTTTTTTTTCTCAAATAAATGGCAAGCCTCGATGTTGCGGCGAGGCCAAGCGTAACATTCTTCAGTCTCAAATTGAGATTAATTTGTATCCTGAGGGTCTGAAGTTCATGGGCCTGAACGAGGAAATGAAATACAAATTGCTCTGCCCTTGTAAAATAATTAGGGTATAATAAAGGAATATAAGAGGTGGCAGAAAGGGCGGCTTCATGATATAGTATGTTGAGTATAGAGGGGTATTTAAAAGGAATTGATTAGTGTTTTCACCTCTTGTTCCTTTTTTAATTTTAAATCATGTATAAGCAAAGTTATGGGATGAGAAAATTAAAATATTTACGTATGTTTAAGTCTCATGTAATAAGGGGCGAGCCTATTGCCATCAACCGGACTCGAATCCAGTCGTAAATTCCGTATGGGAGAACCCAGTAACACTAATTGTCAGACCGTGGGATTCGAACGTTGTAGTTCTTGCTCAGCAGTCGCGCTTGCGATCCCCTATGGTTATATCACACATCTAAAAAGTTTGTGATCATATTTTTTTAGCATAATTATGCTGAAACTATTTTTTCAATGAATTTTATTAAGAAAAAAATCTTTGTTGAGTGTTTTCTTTAGAAAGAAATACCCTAAATGAAGAATAAGTCTTCATATTCATTATACGTAGGCTAATTATTATTTACTAAGTATGTTTGCCTTATGGTGGATTAGTTTATAATCTGTACCATCATTGTATCTACAATCTACATTTTTAAAATCCGAGCCTAAGTGATGTGACAATGTCTTCCTAATAAAGATGTTTGAAAACTGCGTCCGTTTTCCTGATTTTGGTGTAACATTTTGACGGTAGACATTTGTTCTAGAACGTGATTATTAAATTTTTTTTATTTGATTTTTGATTTATGCGAGTAATATCCACCAGGATGCAGGGAATTCTTGAAAGATTGATTGAAACTTTAAAAACTTAGATATTCAGAATGCATTTACTTTAGATTTTATATTAAAAAGTGTAATGGAGACAGAGAGAAGGGTGAAGTTCTGAGTACAATTACATCGGACAAACATATTGACTTCGTAGCTCGCCGTCCGACTAAGAACAATGTAAGAGTCGTCAGCGCGTCATACTCCACTGGCTCCCCAAGAAATCTAAAGGGCCAACCGCCTAACATAACGCGGGGGAAACCGCAAGCTGAAGAAATATAATAATCACAATTTCCATCGTCGAGTTGGTTTTTTTACGCCTTTTCTTATTTTTACAGCTGACGAGAAGAAAGCGCAATTTACACTAAAAATAACGATCTGCAGCATAAAATAGATCTATTTTTCTAGTGCACTTTTCTGTAGTGAAGACCAATAATGACATTAAAAGCACTTAACGACCAGCACTAGCCGGCAAGTAAGTACTTTAGGAATCCATTTTTGTGTGCCTTATCTTGAAATTGAGAATAGATTCAAGAAGTACATTCGATATTTTTATTTAATTCGCGGTTCAATATGGGAAAAGAAAATACAAGGTCTATTTTTGGAGAGCAAAAATAGCGTCCATGTGGGAAATAAACTGTGTTATGTTTTCAATTTGTGGGCATCTGTTAGATGTTTTGCTACGAGAAGTATATTTCTATGAACTGACGCGTGACTTACATACATATAGCCGCCAAAAATACATAACGATGGAGGAAGAATTTCACACAGGAGGTATTTGACTAAAGATTGTACCAAACCTAATTTCATAGGGAACATTATTTAAATCTCAACTTATTAAGCTTTTTATTGTGATACACATAGGGTGTTTTTATGAAGAAACAGGTTGTCGGTGCAGACAGGTCGGTACGGATCTGTACAGATAAAACTAACCCATGTTATCTTATGCGGTTGCACATAATAGACACAGCCCAAAATCATCTATCTTTATCGATTCGTCCAGGTCCATTTGCCACTGTAGGATGTCCACAATTAATATTTTATTGATAAGGAGTTGTGGAATATTATTATTATTATATTATTATTGTATAAAGATGTGCAGACTACTTGGTGTTTTTCTTTGTATTTTCCAGTTGGTGGTAGAAAATATTTCTATAAATAACTTACTTAAATATTTACGTATTCATCGATAAGAAATTCTATCAAAATGCGTAACAACTTTTTGCACGTGTTATGAAAAAGCATGAATATCATAAATCTTCCACCACTCAATCACTTTACGTTGAAGCCGACGCACACGTTATCGATGACATTCGCTTTTCAAGTGTTTTTTTTTCTGACATATCATTTCGGTTTTTTTTTTGTGCCAGTGATTTTAGTTGTCAAATTAGCATGACGTGTTATGATGTAGCGTTATCATCTTGAATTTAGAATATAATGGCACCATTTGTTTTTTTTTATTCTCTTAAGGTGTGTGTTCTTTTTGCTTAATATAATAGGTCATTCCCTAAAAAATCATTATCATTGCCAATGAATAAAATCACTAGCAGTAAAACATTTCAGCATTCATTCTATTTTAGTGAGTAGTCAAAAAGCTTCAGCAAAACCACAATAATCTAGCATGACATGTTTAATTCAGGTGCTAATTTAATTAAGAACAAGCGCGGCGACATTTTTGGCACAAACACAACACTGCTTTTACTCACTTGCTGTTTTATTTGGCAAAAGTATACCGCAAGACTAAAGAAATTAGCCTCATATGTCATGAGTTTTGGCATAATGCTCTTGGCTAAAATGCTAATAATATTTGCACAGGCAACCCACATTTTGTGCGAAGCCTAAAATGTTGTGAATTTCTGTGATTGGCCGCAACGGTATTTGCCAATAATTTTACCATTTTATAAAGTTGTTGGATGTTCTAGTGTGTGGTGAACAATAGGTAGTAATTGTGATTAATTAATGTTTTGCAAATGAAAAGGACAGGAAAATGTTCGAATTGAAATAAACATTTCGTGATTAAAAATAAACAATTCAAAATGTTGATTGGTTGCCAAACCAACAACTAATAATAGTTGATAAACAACAATAAAATTAATTCTGTAGCCTGAACAACGAAGGATTATTATTCTAGGAAGGAAAACTTACTATTAACGTAAACAAAACAGCTCGATTAAAGAAAACAGCTTTTGTTTTCGCCGTTGAAATCATAATGACGGAAGTTGAGGGCCGGAATGGCAGTTCTAAAATAATAATAAACAAGCAAAAACAAAGGAGAAGTAAAATAAATATTTTGTTTTTTTTTCCCTGTTCGTAAATTTATTATGATTTGAATTACTGCCTAAAGGTGCGGTAGTCGACTACAGACAGATGACAATGTTTCGCTGTGAAGTTACCGATTTCTATATATTTCAATGATATAGCGACACCACGTGGCCCGTTAGTACAATCGCAAATAACATGTCATCTGGACGTAGATCAACTGTACCATCGAGCGCACTGAAGCAACTATCTGCTTTTTGATTTGGAATTATGAATACAGTGACATAACTATGCGATGACGTGACGTTGCTGCGACTATAGCCCTTTACGTTATGGGGCGCGGGGTCACGGTAATTCGTAAGTCCCGCGATCCCAGCAGGCTTTGGCCCTCTGTAGCGGGGCCCCGTCATTATGCTGACACTCTTTGAGGCGCGCGTGGATCACAGTCCTGCACCGTGTCCTCTGGGCGTTCCTCACAGTGGTGACACCCAGGTGTTTCCCTCCTTATCCGACACAGGTACCTCCCGAAACTTCCATGTCCAGTGAGGACACAAACTAGTATCTTTAGAAAATTCAAGCAAATATACCCAATGTTTTAGTTTCTTCAAACAAATAAATTTTTTTATACCTGCATGGAGTAACGAAGTGGAATTCTATTACTGTTACTGGAAGTTTACAACGCAATAAATGGATACTTCGCTTTGTTACTGCCGTCTAACTGTAGCACTTGGGAACGTTCATTTACTACTAGATCCTACCACGTGTCGACAAAATTAAGAAGTTTTTAAAGTATCAAAGTTTTTTTTAAGCAAATGCGGTGACGCTCAAACGGGGTACTGAATACTGAGAGGGTTTCTAATATATGTCATCCCTTATCCCATTGTATGTAGAGCCGGTGTAACACGTTTTCTAAGATGTTCTCTGTCTTTTATAGTTTTTACCCGATTGTGATGAAGCCAAAAAGGAGAGTAATGTTTACAGTTAGCATTCCAAATGCACGTTTTTGCACTTATCACATTTTACTTGTGGCTATCACAATACCATTTTTTCTTCCATTCACATCTGTCAGACGACACGGCATAAACTCCTTTTTCGTTCATCTCACTCCGTTCATCCGCATTATTCTATTTTTTTTATTATTTAAGTGATGGCTCCGGGCACTTACGTTTCGCAGAATAGTTTTCAATTTGCACAGGATCTAACATATTTGTTAGTTAAGTGCATACAATGGAACTGTATAGTAACTAGTGCCAACAAAGAGGAGGCTGCTCTCTGCGGTCACATCTTCTTGTAGATAAAACTAATGAAATCAATCCCACAATTCCCTAATGCATTGAAAAAAAAAAAAACAGTCTGGTCTTTATTGAAAGCAATCTTAAATTGAATTTGAGATTTGTGATACCAGTTTTTTTTGTTTATTTGAGTTGGGTTTACTCTTGACTTTAGTCGAGGTCAGAAGTGACAGAGACAAAGTCGACGTGAGCTTAGTCAAAAAAAGCCCGTTCACTCTTTGAAGAGATTCCAGTTTTAGTTAAGCGTTCGGAAACACAGACAGTGAGTTGTTCTCTCTTGTCTTGCTCATTGAAGGATGTCTACAAGCGCTTAGTGAAGCAAATAGGAGATGTGGGAACTATGTATGGATAGTAATTAACAATAGTACTTCTAAAAATCCGATGATAGAAGGAGGCCAGTGAAATTTGTATGAATTTATCTACAGCGTGAAAAATAACTCTCTTATGTCAATAATCATATAAAAACATCTTCAGTACGGAGACTGTCGCTGTAAAGTATTGATATTGTAAGCGAAGTGTTAATAAAAGTCTAAAGGCAGAAAAGATTTCCACCGTAGAGTATCGAGTCCAAACAGAAGGCTTCTATTAGTTCCCTCGGGTATCGGCCGAAGCCGTTCAAATAGCGTGGAGCGAGATATTTACAGTTTATTAAACTGGAAAAAACCTTGAGGTTTTCTCCTTTAGGAATTTCTCAATAGCTGCTCAGATTGTACCCAGTTGCTGGCAATAAGATCGCCCTTATCCTTTTTATTATAAATGCGAAAGTTTGGATGTATGACGACTGAAGGATGGACGGATGATTGTTATTCAATCACGGTAGAACGGCTGATTGGATCTTGATTAAATATGGTTCAGAACGTTATAGTCTGGAGTAACGCCTAAGATACAGTTTCTCCTGGTATTACGTTGCCTCGTAATATTTTTTGAGTTATACGCAGGCAAGACCGCGGGCAAGAGCTTGTAACATTAGATTCAAACATAACTGACATAATATTAATGTACTGTGGGCACATTACTGCCTAACCCTTATTGAAATATAAGTGTGATGTTATGTTTAACTACAGAATACCGATACTACTTTTTTCTTTCCGCCTTGGAGAACAATGTTGAGCTTTTTCACTCGAAAAAAATGCGTACGCATGTATAAATTTATGCGTGAATGTTGAAAGTTCAAGAATATAGCATCATGTTGTTTATCATAAAAGAGGAAAAGTTCTGATATATTATGTTGTGTTGTGTATCTTGGTATATGCTTTTTCTTTCTTCCGCTTGATAGCTGTCGGAAGATACGCATATTTTCAGTATCTTTCAAAAAAGAGGTGATATCTAACATAGACTTATTATCTACTATCTATCTAGCTGTGCCCGCGACTTCGTTCGCGTGGATGTCGGAATTGAACAATGTATTTTTTAGAACGAAGGGCTTAATTCAGGCCACGTTTTTCATACAAACCCTGTATTTAAAATTTTCTTATATTTATCAAGAATATTTGACACTTCTATTCCAGGTTTATGTAGGACTATTTTTCCTAATGCCCGTTCTATGCACTCCACTCCACTCCACTTCTCTCCGCCCACTCCCCTCCGCTCCAGTCCATTCCAGTCCATTCATATTATGTGAACCGATTACGATGAAACAAAATACGGAATGTTATTTCAACATAAACACGTCTATTCCAGGTTTTCTTTTAACGCCATCTGCCGTGCGTTGAAATATGTATTTATTTGAATAATGTAGTTTTTCTATTCGAAGTTAGATCGCGCGACTGACGTACGAAATCAATGTGTGAGACCAAAGTGCACCCGTAATTTTACTTCTGAAACACTTTAAATTCAAATATCTTTTGATAGACTGAACCGATTCCAATGAAACAAAAACTAAATTCCTCTCCAAGTTACGCTTAATCGTTGTGTAGAAAAGTTATCTACATTTATTGCGTACATTTTATGTGATACCTGGACAAATACACAGACAAACAGATAAACAGACAAAAATTCTAAAAATGCTAGAAATGGGTTCTATTGGTTGTTCTTTAATACCCTGGCTATATTTTTTGAGTTTTTTTTTAATGTACAAAAATAACTTTCCTACAGTTTTATTATATGTATATATATATATAATATATACTACTCAAAAGAAAATAAGGGCCAACTTATTTTTGTCGATTTATTAAATAATATTTAAATATTACTGGTTATAATGACTGAATCTGATTAATATTAACGATTTCACTTGGAAATACACAAAAATTAAGTTTTTATTCCAATCAATCGTTAAATTAAACGAAATTGAATGAAAAGTGGGGAATTGCAGGAATGTATCAACTTACACAAAACATCAAAAAACTCGAAAAAAAACGTCTTTAATGTTCCAAAATGTTCTTTAAAGCTACTCTTTTAACTCTGTTCTCTCTGTGCTACTCATTTTAATGGAGGTGGAATGTTCAGGATTAAATACCAAACATTTTCTTTGGGATTCTCTACCAGCAAGTTTTCAGACAGTTTATGAGATCCAGCTGGGTGTTGACGGGAATTTTACTTTCTTTTGCACTCCTCTTTAACTCATCTCTTAACTGCTGAATAAAACTCAGGTAAAAATCCTGAGTAGCCACTGTAACATTGTAATTCGAACGTCTGCGAATGTATGCACTATTAGTCGCAGCGTGTCCGCTCGAACATTATCCTGCTTGAAGATGAACTCAGGTACTTGTTGCTGTGCGAATGGGATAATGTGGAGTTGCACCACATTCGCTACGCAATTTTGAGCAGTTACAGCAACGTTATTACAAAGTGCGAGCTCAGTTTTGCGTGATAGAGACAACCGCCCCAGAGCATAATTCAGATCTCATCGGAACAGTCTGTTTCAAAAGTGCAAGGATCTGAAACCTATTGTTTAGATCTTCTCTACACTCTAATGAATCGGTCTTTATTAAAAAAAAATAAGGCTGCAGTCATAAATAAAAAGCAATGAAGACCATTCAAAACAGTTCAATAATTTTTCTCTTTGCAAATGTTTCACGATCTGCACCATACGCTCCAGTTAACTGTAGGAGAACCAAGCATCTTCTTGAGTATTGTTAGTCTTCATATAGTCGATTCGGAATAGTTTAGTCAATTATAGGGGTGCCTGTAGCTCAACACAATGGAGTTGGTACGGTCCGAGCGGTAGATTTTCGCACTATTTGCGCGGTTAATCAAACTTATTGGTATCCTTAGGCTCTACTTACTTACTTTATTCCTGGATCACGGCGTCTGGTGATATTACCCGTCTTTTGAGACCAGTTTCAAACTTTTTGAACCACTGGTTGGGAAAATTCCACAATAAGACCTACCTGTTCTGACTATGCCCCCCCTGGATTAAGGTAACACCCCAAGTGGCTGTTTTTGCATCCATATGTCTCCGAATAAATGGCATTATGAGATTAAACAATCGTTATAGCCTACTTGCTGTATAAGTCAAAGAAAACTCCGTTAGAAGTTTGAAAAATAAAAAACACCAAACCGTACATTCGAAGAAATCTTAATAACTAATTAAAAAAAAGTTATGAATTTCCAATTATGCAGTATTGTTTCAATAATAATACTTGAATGAAACCATAACATGGTATTTACCATCTATTATGTACACAGAATAAGAGTGATACTTGATTAAAGTTCAATTTAATAAGTGGCCCCTATTTTGTTTTGACGAGTATATATATAGATATTCCACACTTTGCTTGATAAAGTTTCCCGAAACTGTTTTACGCGCTACTTAAGGAGCTACTAGTAAACGGACGGAGTCCCTATAGGCCTAAACGCCTGATGGGGTCGCGGGACTATCTACTGTGGCCCTGGAACGTCAAATAACAACCGAAGGAAGGGTAGCATTTAGTCAATAAGAGCTTGATAGTCCTTTAGGCTCCACCCAGGGCAAGAGGACCTATTTGATGATTGTATCAGCCTATAAAAATCCTTCACACTTCCAAAGGCACTTAATTAGCCCCGAAACATTACAACTTATTGCACCATTAACTTCCCTTTAAAAATAACAAGGCTCTCCCAGCCAAATACCAACGGCGACCCGACCATTGCTAAGGCCTGACACAGAGTTTCGCAATTACGGTCGGCCGGTTAAGCTACTGAGCTAATTAGCTACATTACTGGCTTATCGTGTGAGAAGGAAGTTCGGTGATCGTGGGTCAGTTGTGGCAAGTCGGTCGGTGTGTTGCCGGCCTTATGTAAAAGGCTGGCTTGCGAGGATTAGTGGGAAGAGTTGTGGTATAATGGTTGTTTGTTAACCGTGATGTTCGTTATCATGATGGCGGAGTGATTCCACTTTAATATTATAAATGTGAAAGTTTTAGTTGTCTTAAAGATTTTGATAAATGCTACATTCACTAAACCACTGTGCTAACTGTACCGCCAATAACTGCTTCATTGATCTATAAGTATTTGTAATTTCTATAGCTGATAAATAAGCATAAAAACTCAGGACCAAAACAAAAAAAAAAAACATATTATGGGATAGAATCCATTTTAATCTCTAATGCCAGTGTTGGCAAACGACATGTTTGCTATGCAGTTTAAAAACTTTGATTCCGTTTCCGAGTCGGAAATATGTTATTGTTTTTTATATGAGATCGTTTGATGGTAAATGACCAAAGACATGGACTCCAACATAACCCCGTCATACCAAGAACACCTCTAGTAAGAAGTGTCGTTTTTTTTCGCAAAACATATATCAAAATATAAATGCGACATGAGAAGTCAAGATTAATATCAAAACATTTTTCTTTCGCTAGAATAAATCCTAACGAGAAAAAGTTATAATGTAACCATCTCTTATAATAATACGTATAAGTATTGGCAATTTCTTTGAAGTTACGTGAAAGGTATATGATCAACAATCATTAAGGGAGAACTCCTAGAAGCAGTGCCAAATATAAATAAAAACAGCCTATTGGTAATGTCCAGCACGCGTAGCATGGCGATTCTTTCTCTATTCTACTAAGAAAAGACAAAGTTATTTCTCGTTATTTCTATACAAATCGACTGTTTTTTTGCAACAAATATGACACTACTGTTACACCATTAAAGAATAGAAACATATTTTTTCTATATTTTAAACATTGCTATGCTTAAACCGATAAAAATCTTTTAAGTTCTGTCATTTTGTCTATTCTCCCGTCGACAAAACCCCTTTTCTACAGCGCCATGCTACGCGTACAGACACTGACATAACATTCTTCGTACACTGTTTTTTTTTTACGTTTTAGAATCATAAATAATTGAGAGCTCCCACCCAGGGCAGGGTGAGACAGACTGTCACTCTCTTACTGACTAAAATCCACGGTGTCCTTAAATAGCTTCAATAGTTTCAGGGTCACGGTAATTCGATAAGTCCCGCGACTCACGTTCGTACATTACGCTTTTTCTTTTCATATTATTTACAGTTATGCCTGGTTCGAGACCTTCAACCCGCCATCAGCCTAAAATGTTCCTACTGCTGGGACATAGGCCTCCACTCTGTGAGAGGGAGTGGGCCATAATCCACCACGCAGACCCAGTGCGGATTGGTAGATGTCACATATCTTCGATTTTTTTTGGTTCTAAGGCATGCCAGTTTCCTCATATTTTCCGTCACCGTTTTGAGAGCAGTGGTGATGAAATAAATTACATAAAGTAATGCGCCTGGCGGGGTTCGAACTCACGACCTACAACTTGTAAGTCGAAACTGATACGGCTGGGTCACCACTGTTCCTAAATAACTTAATACGACGTCATAAATGTAAAAGGGCTCATTTTGTAACCTTTCAAAAAATATCTGTTTAAAGTAGAATGTTGAATGGATACATCAAATATCTTAAGTGGGGTTTATATACAGCTTAGGAACCAAGGCCTGACAGATGCTTAGCAAGATAAATGACCAGAGCGACCCGACTGTTGGCGTAACAAGGATCTAGTGGAACTTTACGATAAGCATTTCAATAGTTTATGTTTATATTAAGTACTTTATTAGTTGTACATTATTTTTTTATGTTTAGCCTTAATCAGAAGTAACAGTAAGATATGACTGTAATATTTACTATCATTCCTATAAGGTTGGTTTTAGTTTGCATGCATTTACAAGTTTTTTGAGATGTCAATGATTTTGAATGTTGTCGATTATGATATTGTAACAGTCAGATGTAAAAGTGACATTGACTTGTGACATTGACATAAGGTACTATTAAATAGCACCTTATGTCAATGTACCTCAAGTAGCTATGCGTTTCAACTTAGATTAGGACGACCTTGGAGCCATATCAGATGATCTTACAAAGGAACGGAGAAAAAGCAAACACATTTTTTGCGGAAACGTGTTAATTTACAATTACGTATAAAAATGTTTATGCTTTACGGATCGTTGAAGCTTATATCAAAACCATGATATTAACAATACATAAGTAATGTCTATGGCTGGTATTCGTGCTTATATAAAAAAACGTTACTTTGATATTTAAAAACGTAATTCTCGAAACGGTAAATATTGTAAACAAAAATGGTCCGATATAAGCAAGTCAAACAATAACAAACAAATCTTTGTTTCCAATTTAAATTCAAACAAGTATAAACTTTGCGCTAATGTAAACTAAGTTAATTTTAGCGTGAAGTGAAAAAGTTATAACGTAAGATCGCGCCTGAAATCTCCTAAGGGTTACGCGGAGGTGTACTTAATAAATACACCCACATTTTTCAATTTATGTTCCATTTGAGTTCCATGTAATAGGGGCGAGTCTATTGAAAGTCTCTGAACTTTTGACTGAAAGACGTTTTAGCTACAACACATTTTTTGACATAGAGTTATTCACACCTAAATGCGACGCTGTGCACACATTTCAATACAGCGACTCAAAATCTAACTTTATTTACTACACGACAAGATACACATTTCGATGTGAACCGACTAACTGTAAACGAACATGAGCTTTCAATACAAGCATAATTTAATTTAATTATGCTGTGTCTGTGAGATCATTACAATACACCACTATTTCCTTTGTTGATTATTATTTAGCCAGGAATGTCTGTATGAAGAACTAACACAAGATTTACCGTATTATACATAGTTGTGTGAGTACATAAAATGTCCCTTTATGTGAGGGCTTTGGGACTAATTGCGAAATGTACCTACCTAATACCTCAATAAGAGGTAAAGGTATTGTAAATAAGGAGGACTGAATTATATCTTTGATTTTATTATGATGTAAACTGAAACTGTTCTGATTGAACACACACACATGATTTGTTAGGGGTTTATGAGCAGATAAAAATTATTCGAGTAAAACGAGTACATGGTAGCAAGAAACAATCGGTAGTGTCTGCTTGTCCAAGTCTAAAAGGTAAAATATCAGTACCCTAAGCACGAGTTTACAGTATTTGAGACGTAAAGTAAATTGGAACTTTGACAATTTCAAATTGACAATTTTTAAGGAAAAAATTAGTTTCTTCTTCGCACACCAGAGGCGCTGTTCCATTTTTTCATATAAGAAACGCTTTAAATACTGGAAAGACGCTGTAAAGTAAAAGAGTGAAAACTCGTGCTAAGGGTACAGTTATATTAAAGTTGATTATGGATTTTAATAACACGTCGCCCAAACGGGTACACTACGATAATACGAAAAACTTAATTCCGAAATTCATAAATACGAATTTGAAAATACCGATTTTCATAATTCCGAATGGTTCGAAATTCCTAATATAACAATTCCGATTGATCATTATTTCTGTTTTCATAATTCCGAAATTTCAATATTTCTAATGTTTATAATTACGATTTTCAAAATACCGAGTTTCAAAAGACCGAATATCAAAAATTCCGAATAATAATTTTCCGAAATATCAAAAACACGAATTCCGATTAATCAGAATTCCGATCATTTAATGTTTTAATTCAATTTGTTGACCACCACATACCAAGGTAGATCGACGGAGCCCCGCTTCGCGGGGCTCCTATTTCTGTGCGCAAGGTTTAAAGTAACCTGTCCGAGTCGGGGTGCCACCAGTCCCGAGCTCGCTTCGCTCGCTCTTGGATCCTAAGTTCTCCTAATACCAATAACAATCCTGAAAGCAAACAGTGAAAGTTTATAGGATACACCTCGCCACTACGCGCCTGGCTTAAATAGCACTATAGGATTACGGTAGACAGAACTACGTGTAGCCAGTTTTGCAGCAATTCGTAGCAGACTTTTTAGAATGAGAAACGAAACTCCAATTTTCAATATTCCGAAAAAAACAGTTTATTCGGAATATTGAAAATCGGAGTTTCGTTTTTCGGAATGAGAACTCATCGAGCATTACATTTTTCAAATATGTGAAAATCGGAAAACGAAGAAATCGGACATACGACTTTCGGTCAAATAAATTTCGAGATTCTTAATAATAGAAATTGTAATTTTTAGGAATTATGATATTCGGAGTCTTGAAAATCGGAATATCGAAATTCAAACCAAATGTTAAGGATTTGTTCGAACTATTTAGTAGATGGTCTATGACAATATGAAGTTTGCACAAAATCGGTCCAGCGGTTCTTCATTTAGACGTAGCAAAGCACGTACCGGGCCGCTAGTATTTTATAAAAAAAGTTTCTTTGAATGAAGAAATGATGAAATTCCACATGTACTATTTGATTCCAATTAGAATTTTTGTTATTTTTTGTCGTTGGAATTTTTATGAATAATTTTAAGAAATGACATCTATGGATTATGTTTAAATTGTGTGTAATCCATATCTGTGGATGACATATTATGGTACTGGACCGAGTGGTGGGTTACTCTCACTCCTTCTCACAGAGTGCACGCCTGAGTATTATCAGTGAGGACTAGGGCCTGCAACCGGGAAATCCCGGTACCGAAAATACCGGGAAATCCCGGGAATTTTTTAAACAATCCGGTACCGGTTCTTCATCCCGTAGTCCCGGTACTTTCGATACTTTCGGTACTTTTTTATTTTCCTTATTCTTTCAATATAAAGCAACAAATAATATCCAATTAACTATTTTATAACAGTATTATTAACATAAAACATTTTTAATTGATACTAATGAGAATTTTATTAATAAAAATTTTGATGAAACTAATCAAAAATCTACTTGAAAGCCAATAACTTTTATTATGCTTAAATTTTGTGTTTTATAATTATTTGGCAAATTGATCTGTAATAAGTCCTTTAAAAAAAAATCAAACCGACGAAACATCGAACTGAAAAGCAAAAAATAACTTTTGAGGCGGCGCCAAACAAACAAACATACTTATAAATTAACCATTAGAGCAGAATAGCTCGTTGTATAGCTTGTCGTGGTTGAATAGCTCGTCGTAGCTATTCGTTCATTGTTTCTTTGGCGCCGCCTCAAAAGTTTTTTTTTTAAAGGGACTTATTTTTTACTTTTGAGTTTCCTATCTCGTGTCATATATATTATACAACAGAGATGTGGAGAACATAACATGATGGCGTCACCATCATCAGACCAACTCCAGCTGTTAAGGATCTCTTGCTACTGCCCTCTGTTGCCATCCTCAGACCCTCGATGACAATTATACCCCAGCTAGATATAAAATTTTCATCAAGACTAGTAAAACGAGCCCGAACACGATAAAGGTGCTGTTAACTGTTGAGGACCTCTTGCCCCTGCTATCCGTCCCCATCCTCAGACCCTCGATAGCAATAATACCTCAGCTAGGTCTAAAGTTCTCATAAAGCTAAGTGAAATGAGCCCAAACACGGTATAGCTGTTGTTAACTGTTAAGGAATTCTTGGTACTGACTTCACAAAATAACAGTTATCTGGAGTTGATCTGATGATGGTGACGCCATCATGTTATGTTCTCCACATCTCTGCTATATAATAATGTCCTCAGAACTACGATTGTCAACTTTATTTCAACAGAATCGGTTCATAATTGAAAATTCTGTAGGAAGATTGGCAATTAATTCCTTTTTTTCTACCCTCAGAGGCCGATTTTAGTTTTGAAATTTAAATGGGACCAACTTTGAGATATACTCTTTCCAATAAAAAAAGAATTTTTGAAATCGGACCACGTTAGGAAATGTTATGCCTGGTCATACATAAAAAAAAATATATAAATATACATGTCGAATTGAGAATCTCCTTTTTTTTCGTCGGTTAAAAAGCATTTACTTTTTTTAATGATATTTCCTTTCGCGTTTTCTACATTCAAATTTTATTGAATTTTATATTTTTTCACTTCGATAAAGCATTATACCTAGTTTTGTTTTGCTGTTTGCTTAATGATATTTATTTATGGTAGAAGGAACAAAGTGATTAAATGACGTAAAAGTTAAAAGAAATAACAAAGCAATCACGTGACAAAGATAGGCTTCTTTATAATTCAAAATAGACTATATAGGAATTTAAGTTTTATTTGATTTATTTTCATTATAAGATATAAAGAGGATTTAAAGGTTCCTTGAGATTGTGTACTGATGATTATTGTCAATTATAGATTTACGAATAAAACGAAGTTTTTTGAACTGCACCTTCCCACTTTTGTAATAAGGACATTATTCAAACGATTAAGATAATTATATGTAGTGTGCACACACTCGTGCCTTTCATACAATATGTTAATAGCGATTTGTACGCGAGTACCGAAAGTACCGAAAATCCCGGGAAATCCCGGTTCCAACTCCAGTACCGAACATCCGGTACCGGGTCTTTAAAAAGTACCGGTTCTGCAGGCCCTAGTGAGGACATTATAGTTTGATATTGCCTATGTATGGTGGTTTAGTCTGAGCGTTTGTTATTTTTTAGTAAGTTTTCTGCTTCAAAGTTTATGTTGTTCTGAAAAATATACACAATAAACTACATTTTTCGCTTGTTCACTGTTCGGTGGGTGGGTGTTTGATAGTGGCAATATTCCTTGTTATTGTAGCCATCAATGTTTGTTCAAACGGGAACAGCGTGTGTATCGGGACTATTGAGTTTTTCTAGTAAACAAGAACATCAATATATGTAGTCGGTCATGGTTCTACGAAGTACTTAGTTAAGGCTTTGCCAATTAGCGAGCTTGGCTTGTCGCGACTGTAGCGTGGCGTGTCTTGGGCGTGCTTACTTACGATGAAAATATATTTATGTAAGCACAAAAAACGCCACGCTAGCGTCGCGCCACACTAGCGTCACGCCACGCCTAGTTCGTTGTTTGACAAAGCCTTTAATTTCTACACGGAATCCGATTTAATACTATAATAAAGCTCAATTTTAATTGGTCAATTGTTTACTGAAGTTGATAAGTACTATCATTACGGGTCGAATTCGCTATGAAAGATTTCTTTTATTAGCTTCAACTAATAGCCAAACGATTTTAAACCTAGTTTATATCGATTTGATATCTATAATATAAATATAAAAAATATAATAGGAGTTTAATAGCTGCGTGATTATGATTTCGGAAACAACTATAATCCCTTGTAAACGTAACTCGTTAATTACAAATAACACAATAATTAACTGTTAATTATAGTTTAATTATGATCAGATTTAATAAATTGCTCCATTTAATTAGTAATTTGATTAACAATATTGCTCCATAAGGTATGTTAAACTAAACCACAGAGTCGAAATTATAATACATTTTGAAGGCTTTATCGGGAAGGTAGGTATGTTGTAGTAGGCAAGTATGGTAAGCCTATTTATAGTCCTCGTTTCTCTAGCTAGTTTATCAGCCTTATATTTGTATAGGTTTATTTTTGTCATCATCATCATCAGCCGGAAGACCTCTGCTGAATATAGGCCTCCCCTTAGACCCGTTAGACCGACCCTTTAATAAGTGTAATGCCAAATGAGGAAATACAATTTCGGTAAACTTTTTAAAGATAGTTAGTTTTGATCTATATTCGAAACTACTGTAAAATTAAAAAAAAGACGATCTTTCCTCAAATATTCCTAATATAATTATGCTTCTGTTACAAAGTTAGCCATTGAAGCTCAAAGCAATTAACTGGTCCATATCACGTTTACGAGCTGTCAGTGTAATAATTGTTAAGGCACATTTTAACTATTTTACGATTAAAAAGCAAAAGGCACCATTTACAAACGTCAACTTTTTGTGATTAGAAGAAGCATCATTTTTTACAGTCTACATAACAGAATAATAGAAACAAGACCGCGGTGTTGAGTGATGCAAATGTCACGTCCGTACGAACCGCGAACACAAAGGGACATATTTGGCATAATCGCACAAAACACGGCCTTATTATAATTTCATAACGTGCTCGTGCGGTACTGAGCTTTGTTTATGGTGAGGTTCCAGAGTAGCGGAGAGTTTAGCGGATAGACTCTGGTGAGAGAAATTATGTAAAAACACACAAAGGTCGTAAAATACTACCGACTTCCGAAAGAAAAGTTATTTGACTCTTTTTTTGTGGTTATTATTGAAGCATTTTTTTTCTATTAGTTTAAATATTGAACTCAAATTCTTTTTAAATACATAATTATTTTACATACGCACAATTTTATAATCCGTAGTATAGTTAATAACGTTCTCCAAATAAACAGTAAGCGAAATACCCTCATACAAACTGAATGAAACTTTTCGAACACAAAAATAATCATACAAGCATAAATGTCTCTTGTAGCTTGATTGTCTGTCTTCTATATGGTATATGAGAAAAAGTTACCCGGAAAAAAGGTATAAAAACCCAGCGCTTTTATTTGGAACCTCATAAATATTGATATTAAGGATAAATGAACTTGACAAATATACAGGCATAGGCGGAACCGCCAATTGACAAATGGTATTACGACATACGACTGCGCTAAAACCATATACTTTTCTTACCGGGAGTATAATGAAGAGTGCTCGATACTTTACGAATTACTTTACGTAACGTAAGGGACGTAGATGAATGAATGAAGGAAAGGGATCGACCGTATTGAAGATATGTACCACGAGGAAATTCAATTGAGTGATTGAGAAGTTGCAAATGCGCTGTAAAGTTATTATGATTTCGTACAAAAATTGGTTAGTAAACTTAATTAGCAAATCAAGCGAGATAGTAGTCGAAGCGAGCCTATCATAAGTTAAAAAAAAAACCCTTAAAAATAAACATGTATTTCGCCATCATTCACGAAATAACAATACTACGAATGCGTAGCAAAATCGCTACGGCATGTGCTACGCGGTGCTACGGCGTAGCGGCGTCAGCGTTTAGTCAGGATGTCAACGTTGATAATTCTCATTTCAGTAGCAACTACTGTGGTAATTTTAGGAAGTAAGCTCGTTTTACTACAATTTGGTGTAGAAAAATAAGTGATAGCATTACCAAGATATAGCGTAATAAGCTGTTATGATTGTATCTAAAGAATTTCACCAAAGAGTAATAGCATTTATGATTATTTTTCGTCTTAATCTTTTTTTGAATTATGGAATATCATCAAATACGTCCTCCCTTTTGACAAGAGCAGCTAGATTATCTATCTATCTATAGATTAGCAGATAGTAAATCTAAGAGCAGTTATTTAGGCACATCGACCATCGTATCCTATTTTCCTACTAATATTATAAACGTGAAAGTTTGTTTGGATGGATGGATGGATGTTTGTTACTCTTTCACGCAAAAACGACTGAACGGATTTGAATAAAATTTGATACACAGCTAGTTTATTACATTAAGATAGTTTTTATCCCAATTTTAATCTTCCCATGGTATAATTTTAGAGTTGTGCTGTCGCGTTGCGAGGTCGCTGCCGACATCTAGTTAATACATAAAGTTTCAATTAGATTCAGTCATTATTATTGCTAACAACAATTTTTTTTTGCGACAAAATACAATTTACAAAGTTTTCCTATCTTACATGCCATTAATGTTCAAAGCACACACTGCCTCAAAATTAGCATGTTCATTAAAACGCGAGCGCATGCGTGCTCTATCTACGCCGAATACGCCGCGTATTTGTTCAGTCGCCAAAATGGAAGGCGGAGCCAACTGGCGTACTTTATAGGATTATGGCGTATATTACGTTTAAGGTGTTTTTGATAAGTAGTCTTAATGTTGAACGTAAAGCCGCCTGAACTTCTTAGATACGACCAAGAAAATATAAGCGATTTTCCCACGGTACTTACTAATTCCATGCCCTTTATTTCTTCATAATTCCATGCCTTATAATCATAGAGGGCGCGGGTTTTTCGAACTGACATTCTTATTCATTGTGTTGGTAAAAGGTAGGCGGAACCCTAATAATGTATTAACAAGAAAAAAAAACAAGTCTATTTTTTGTGAAGGTCTAAAAGGCCATTTTATGGAATATAAATAAAATTAAAAACTTTACTCCAATCTTTAAGAAATAATAAGTTTTATAACAGATTCTGAAGATGTTGATAATGTCGCCTTTTTTAGACTCTTTGTCCGCAGTCACTCTACGTACACAAGCAATGACATGTATACACTTAACAAAGTTCAAACGCAATTTACTCGTGAAATATTGGTTTCCACTTTGAAATAAGACCTATTTCGTAATAGTTTAGCTTCCAAAATAGAAGTCTAATGAAAAGGCAAAAGTTCAATCAATATCGTAGCAGAAAATCGTTGTTGAATACTGCTTAGTGTATACATATTATTGCTCGTGACTGTACCTATTGTTTCGGCAATTAAACATCCAACTAGTTTCGGTCCCACACACATTGTCCACGGGACTTGTTGTGAGTAAAATTTAACTAGGTTTAGTCCGAGTTTAAAACTAATCAGATAATATGAGTGCGCGGACTGTAACTGAAAACACGAAAGCTTTATTATTTTGCTGCTTAAGACTTCTTTGTTCGTTTAGAATATACCAGAAAAATTGGTGATATTCTTTTTATTTTTATTATTTTTAATATAAAGTAAGCTAGAGAATGCATAAACACATTTAAATAATATTTGAAATAGTGAGAAAAAAAACATTATCATTCCCCCATCTCGGAAAGGGTACTTTTGCTCTTCGATATCTGACAGTAAAAGCCGTTTTTATCCTCAAGTGAGTAAAAGACGTTTTTATCCTCTAGTAAATAAAGTAAATTTGAATTTAGAACATCGTATGAACAAAAGAGTAGCAGTAGTAATGGCGGCCGGTGACCGCAACAGCTGATCGCTTGCTGTGGTGCCCGCTTGACGTTCGAAGGTTGTCGAGGAAACAAATTCTATTTTTAAAATTTGATGTGGTAACATCGAATCTCGCCTTAGGTGGGAAAGCAGAGTACGCTCCTCGGGTGTAAGGCTGCGTTGCCTTGGGCTAACTTGAATCCCTCGCTTCACTAAGGATTTTTAACTTTATTCTCTCGTTTCTTTCGGGTATTAACACTTGAACCTCCTCGCTGCGCTACGGACGGAGGTTCACCCCCAGAATCCTTAGTATCGCTTAGGAATTCAATACGCCTCCCTTGGAGCGTAATCTACAATTATTTTGTTAAAATCTCAGACCCGGAACATTCTTGGCTCAGTACTTTGTTTTACCTTTTTTATTTGCTTTGTGCGGTTTTCCTTTCACGTCTTATTGTTATGTTATGACAAACCAAGATAAAAATAAGTAACTTAATACTTAGGTAGTAGTTTTCAACTACTACCTAAGTAAATAAATAATAATAATTTGTTTTAATTTAAAAATTATTCTGTTCTATAATAATGTCTTAGTTAATACCTAAACTGAAATAAAAGCCTATCTTGTGTTTGTACAATGTACATCTGTTTTTATTTGTTTTTGCATTTAGTCATTTCCTCGCTGAGGTGGGATGAAAAGTTACGTGTTGCACTCGAGTGCAAAGATTTTTCACCTTGTGCTCTTTTGATTCCCTCGCTATCGCTCATGATTCTAATTTTGAATCACTCGTTGCACTCGTGATTCAATTTTAGAATCATTCGCTTGCTCGGTCATCAAAATTGAGCACGCGGTTAATAATCAACTTTGTACTCTTGTTTAACAAATAACTATTATATTATTATTTAGATTCTTAAACAAAAAATGTTTTAATAGAAAGTCTTCCCATATTTTATTAAGAAAACAGTGAAAATTGAAAAAAAAAACCTACCTCAAATTAAAAAGTAAACCTTATCATCAAATTATAATAACGATTACGAAAGGTTCAAGAATCGGGAGCAGGACATAATCGTAACGTTTAGATAATTAGCAGCAATTTGTTACATCCGCTAATGACCACCGAACGATTACTGCTCGTTAAACTCAGATTATTCTGAAGTACCGATTTCAAAACCGACCTTATTTTATTAAACATTTGAGTTATATTGCTAGGTAATGGAAATTTGAACATTATGGCCGTAATAATAGGGAATTTATTTCAATGAATGTAATAGCTTCAATTTCCAACGAATTTCTTCTTACTCGGAGTCATTTATGGAGTTTTATTATTTGAAGTAGTTTTAGTGATGCATAAAATGCTTATATTCAATAGTTTTTATTATTAGAAGGTTGTTGAATACTTTTCCCATAAACCATTTCTGATACCTATTGGTCCAACAAAGATTCTGTTATAATTTTGGCAATTGAAAAGAGTGTCCATGGAGTTTCTTGCTTATTCTTCTCCATAGAGATCTACGCTCTGGAATGAGCACCTACGGTACTTTCACAGTTTTCATATCATGTGACTGGGACTGTAACGTAGCACCAGAACTTTTTTTATATTACCTATTTTTTTTTTTGTCTTTTGACAATTCAAAAGTGCTTGTGACAGGCCTACTTGAAATAAATCATTTGATTTTGATTTCCCTTTAACTCTGTATAAACCCATACTTAATTAATCTTGCTCGTTTTTAGTAGAACTTTTTTAGGTAAACATTCTAAGTTTTTCTAGAAAAATGTTATTCTGTAAAATTTTACATGACATTAATTTTCTTTAGGCACCTGGCCCAAACTACCATTAAGTTTCTCAAAACTTATCTCCTTTACACCCAAATTCACCTACCACCAATAAATTACCCTGAACAATTCCCATGCTCGTACATTTAACACATTAAGTCGTTACATGACACAGGAGGCCGTAACCAAATCGAGCGGCACAGGAACGTCTAAAATGGCCGATAAATTTCCTTGACGCGGAGGGCAAACTTAGGGTGCTTGTACATGGTGCATGTAACCGCGCAAGTGTCTCAACATGCTCAAGCTACATCCACCGTCAAATCAAATCAAAAGCATTTATTTCAAGTAGACCAATAGGGCACTTTTGAAATGTCAAAGACATAAAAATATAATTAGATACTACAAAGTTATGGTGCTACAGACCCAGTTACAGACATAAAAACTGTGAAAGTACCGTAGATACCCGTTCCAAGAAGTGGATCACTATGGAGAAGAACGGGCAAGAAACTCCATAGACAGTCTTTTTAGATCGCCAAAAATTATTACAAGTCTTTTGTTATATCATTCATTTTGTGGTGGTACATTATGTGAGAACGATGTAGCAACCGTGTACAGGTCCAGCGACTTGAGCATGTACCAAAGCGAGCGCGCAACTAACTCTTACTTACTTGCATAAGCACCCTTAGGTCTGTACATCACAATCGTTCCACAGATAAGGTTTATCATATTAAATGGATGGGTTGAGTTGTTTATGTTTACTGATGCCATTTAGAAGAAAAAAAAAATGGGTTTGAATTTAGGACTGGCCTATGCGATAGTGGTTTGGGTATATTTTATGAGATTGATTTTTTTATCAAGGTTTCAGTAAAGGTGTAGAAATTACGTTTATTATATTATTTGTTGGCCTATAACTGTTTCTAAATGTCTTAAATTACTGTTATGTGAAAGTTAGAAATGCCGTAGCTTGTGACTTCAAAAAATAAATTCAGGGCGAAAATATAATTCTGTTGAAAAGTGTTTCGATTTTATGCGTGTTTAAAAGTATAAGAATAATATTTTGCCTTGTAGCAGAACAGTAATACGCAGGTATTATTCTATTATCTATTACTTTCCTATCGGTACTAACATAATGTATACGTACCGGGTTTCAGCAAATAAATTGATTAGATTTGTATCAAAGGATCTAATACAATTGTTCATGGAATACAGAAACTATTGTAGGTACAAACGAGACTGTGGAGCGCACTTTAATTGTCTGAATAGCGATGAGAAACTGTTTCTCTGTGTCTCTAAATGAACAAACGCTTGAACTTAATGCGACTAGAATAAAATTACTTGTAGGGGATTCGACACTTTGCTGTAATATTATTTCTTCGCGTTTATATTCTGCGGGTCCACTGTCCTAACTCGCATTATATACGGAATTACCTTGACCCCGGAACGTAAAGGGCTATTTAAGGACACCGTGGATCTCACGGAGTCAGCACTCTGACAGTCCCTCATGCCCTGTCCTGGCTGGAAAGGGTCATTTGATGGTGCCATTGTGTAATTTCCGCTCAGAACTAATATTTTTATGACCTACAAGTAGTTGTTCCAGGGCTATGTGAATTATAATAATATTGTAAATGCAGCACCGATACGAAATGCTGCTGGGCAAAGGCCTCCTCTCATGACTTCCAGTTTTTTGATCCAGATGCATAGCGGACCACTAAACAATTTTATTCCAGGCAGAATCCTATATTTAAAACACAATAAAAACACTAATGAACATCTAGATAAATATTGGAAAACTAGAAACCGAAGGAAAAAAGCGAACCGTTGCAAAAAATCGGATTTAATCAGAACATGTAAAACGATTCGTTTTATTCCAAGAGTATAGATTGTAAATTCGTAAACGAATACCTCAAGTATATTCGTTTTTTTTGTCTGTCTTTGAAGCAGATTTAATACTACATATATTTTTTTAAATGTGGCGTGTGAATTTAATTCAAAGCAAAGAGGAGTATCTGAATAAGTTTTTCTTTCTTTTGAATTTGCTTGTATCTCAGGAAATCCAGGTATGAACAGATTTGATTTAAATGTAGCAGACATTTTAAAACATACTTGTTCAAGAGAATATATTTAAGAGAAGAGATGGATCGTTTGGTATAGAAATAAGTAAAGGTTAGCCTACGGTTTTGCCCCACAAGATCGTACTAGCGCGATGAAAATCCATCTTATAATTTGTCTCCCTTTCATCCAAATGCGTTAATGTCTGTTTAAAAGTAACAAATATTCTTCCACACAGACTTTCTCAATTAAATTAATAACAACATTTGATTGGCGCAGTGGTTGATTGATTGATTGTTGCGCTAAGTGTCGCTAATTCGATTCCCACATGGATGCAAATATTGTACGATTTACAAGTAGTTTTTTCGGAGTCGGGCTGTTTGTGAGCTTAAATGTTTATTACCACCTACGAAACGAGAGGAATTCCTAGTTACCGGAGGCACAAAAAAGCGATAAAAGACTTCATTATGTCGGTAGTGAAGAAAAATATGTGATCATTTTGTACGCTCGTTAATTCAGGCTTGTATACGAAGCGAACGTTATTAAACTTGGTGGTTGAGCGGTCATTACAGCGGCGGGATGGCAGACAACACTTTATTACTTTCACCGCATTTATCCGATTAATCAGCAAGTTTCAGTTGACCCGATAAATCGGGTTGTTTTATTTATTGACTACTTCGATAGCGGTCGCAAGTTCCAGTACTCGGATGTGGTATCATTGGGTGATTAACTGACTTCAAAAATAATAAGGTTCTCAGTTCGATAAGTATTTTTCAACTAAAAGTCAAAGAAAAAAAAAAAACAAAACCACTGACTTCCGAAAGAAATATTATTTAATACTTTTTATTTTAGTTTTTTCTCATTTTTTATCCTTTATAACCATTACATTTTTTTTTAAGGCGGATTTTTTCCATTGGTGAAACGAGCTGTGTAGGTATATATGATACACCTGTGTTTAACCGTTTGGGGCTAACAAGCGAGGTGTTTTGTTTGTTTCATGTCCATTTAAAACATATTCAATGAGAAATATAAATTGGCAAAAATACAGATCTGCAACTACGGAAATTAATTCATAAACTCACAAGCAATTTAGTTGCCTTTACGATTGTTCTTAGCATCTCAATCTATTCTTACAAGAGCTATTGTTTTAATATTCTCTTGGGACATCTATTAACCTACTAAACTAGTGTTTTGGCAACGGTTTTGATTCTTTAAAATGGGAACATCTAAGTTATGGATGAATTGGGCCAAAATAGGCGTAAGAGGAGCCTTGCTTTCAATATAACAAAGAACTTTCGGACATGGCTTACACATTTCGTATTTGACCTGTACCCTTAGCACGAGTTTTCAGTATTTGAGACGTAAAGTAAACTGGAACTTTGACAATTTCAAGAAGCGCTGTAAATACTAGAAAGTAAAATAGTGAAAACTCGTGCTAGGGGTACTGAACAGCAGTACCATTTTCCTTTTTCTTTTTTTTCGCTAGACTTTCTCCGACTCCCGGGTAAAGGTCTCCCCTCATTCCTTCCATTTCTCTAGATGGTGTGCCTCTTCACGCCAATTCACAAGAATGGTATCCAAAGTATCTCGCCATCATCTCCTCGCTAGATGTTTCAGGGTTCTATTTTAGTGATATTCGAGCCCATAGTTTTGACGTTTTTAAGCCTAAACTACACCACCAACCTTTTCTTTTTGCATCATGCAAATATTCCTATGACTGATGTGTAGTGAAGATACAGAAGGGGCGAAGCTATGGGCTAGCTAACGCTCTTTCATTGGCGAGTTTAACCGTAAGGTAAATTTACTCACAATGATAATGATACTGCTAGCTGCACCATCCCACAGCTGGACAAAGGCCTCTCCCCATTTCTCCCCGATGCTCACACTAATAGTCATTCAAATTACATTCACAATCTATTCTCAAGAGATTCAATAGCTTGTCAAAATATAGGGAAATTATAGGGCTTTTTCGCTAGTATTATGTTCCTCAAACTACGCATCGATATTCCACACCATTGCGGCTGTCTGTGGCGAGTCGGCTAATAAAGAAGTCGCTCGCTCTCGTTTTATCGGCCCTCAGAGATCAAACGCTACTATCTACCAGGCGGCCGACGTGAAGCATTCTCAGAACTCGGTTGCCATTAACACCGCGTTTCTCACTTATGGCTGGTGATATCGAGGTTCAATAACTGTGTCAATTATAGTCTTTACAAGTTTCATGATCTTCAGCTGTTTTTTTTTATGTGTTGAGGATGTAAAAAAAGTACAAAGTTTATAATAACACTAGCGGCACGCCTAGGGTTCACACAAGTTGTTTACGAAATATCCGGTAGATTCCGATAAAAACTTTATTTACATAAATGCAATTCAAAAAGGATTATCCATTTTGTGCAGTCATTCGAAAGACAGACATTCTTATGCAACTTTGTTTTATATTACGTAAATATATACTATTTTAGAAGAGGTATTCGTTTGTGCATAGATATTTAGAGCAATCATTGAATATTATGATAATTTTAAAGGAATGCATTAATTAGCATGGTTATTATTCTGACATGGGTGTTAATTAATTTATTGCACTTACTAACACTATTGTTTATGTTTTTTGCTAACAATATGGATTCATGTGATCTGCATATTAAAGTGAAATTAAATTAAATTAAATACGTTATTCTCATAGTACGTTAATTTTTTACTACGGATACGTCGCTTTATGAAGTTTATATTTGAATCTTCTCGAAAACTAAAGCAATATCTATTACAGTACGAGTTAATAAATGAATGATTATTTTTTATCTTTTTACCTACATCTTTTTGAGGATGACATACTAACTGTCGTCTGTCATACAGTCACCTGTCATCTGTTAACAGACGACTGTATGACAAACACAGTAACATAATTTTACAACAAAAATAACATCTATGTAAGACATTTCAGCAAAATTTTTCTAACATTAGGTTAGAATATTTCATAAAGGCATGGGTAAATTATGATTCGCCATCAAATTCTCTGAAGAGCCTCATCCTCGCTCCCTAGAAAAGATACTGCGAATGAAAACGGAAGTAAATTTTGAAAAGGCAATTGCTTTCTTTTCTTACTTTATCTTTTAACCTATTATTCGAAAGAAATACAGTGAAAAGGCTGCTCCATTCGAGGAATTAATTTATTTGAAGAAATGCGTTCCTTATAACCTTTTTTGGAGTAATTTTAACTCCTTTCTTTTTGAATTTATGTTTTTAGTACCGACGCTAATCTAAATATAGACGCAAGGTCACAATATATACAAAGAGACAGCAAATAGTTACAACGTTAACTCCTTCCGTACTTCTCTAGATCGACAATATTCTTTTAATCATTTTTTACATCTTTATTTTGAAACATGATAGACGTACTCTTATCTATTGACAGTGTTTATCTAACATTCCTGTTTCGATTTTCGAGCGATTGTCAGTCACGACTTTTTACTGAAATATTTACCTACAAAAAAAAACTACATGGTTACTGCTATTCGCTCCATCTTCTTACACTGCCTTGAAAAACATATTGTACTAATTTAAACATCAAAATAAAGGTTCTGTAATAAAACTTACAACCCAAACTTTACACATACCAACTCGACATTAACAGCAACCTAAAATTGCCCTTTTTCACAGAAAGACCGAGTTTTGTGAAAAAACTTCCCTTTACCAAGTACAGAAACGTGTAGTATTAGTGCCCACCTTGTGTAGTAATGGCTTAGTTACCACTGTGTGTGTACTCGTGGAGCTAACCTTTAGCCCCTAGGGCGTAAACAACCTGTGACATTCCTAAACGTGTGTTGTTTTTGTTAAACCGAGTTAAACGGTTGTCGTGTAGTGTTACATGTTTTGCTTGTCAACTGTTACGTGGTATAAAGGCTTATCTTGTGTGTTTTGTTCTGTTTGAGGTAAATATTTGTGTTTAATTTAAATTTTGGTCTGGATTTTTAGATGACATTGTGTAATTACAGTGTCTTATTGTGTCAGTTGTATTATTTTAAAGGCCATTTCATAGTTACTTTGGTTGGTTTCAGTTTTAACCGACTTCAAAAAAAGGAGGTTCTCAATTCAACCCGTATGTTTGTAAGTATGTTTGTCGACGATTATCTTCCCAATTTGGATACACGTTTCTGAAAGTGTTTGTTACATTCTGTAGAAGGTTTCAATACACAACAAAAATAGATATTCCGTGACGTGTCCGCAAGGATCCGTTATTTATTACTTGGACGGTAAAAAATCTTTTCAACACATTTGCTCGTAAAATGCATTTACAAAGCCTGTATACAGTGTTCGAAAGTTAAAAATTACGGACCATACAACGCAGCGTGCGGTAAAATAGGTACTCTCACCTAAGTACCTATTTTACCGCACGCCCCCTTTTCTTGCAGCAGCGCCAGCGTTCTTTACGGTTTTTTTTTAATTTCCAAAAAAAAAAAAAAGAATTCCACCAAAGAGTTTCACATTATGAAAATAAACAACCTGACTGATCGAACCTCCTTGGAAGAGCTTTTGCTCAATTCGTTGTCTCACTTTAATACTAAAGAGTAAATGAGATGAAAGATGTAGTTCTAATTTTCACCACGTGCATGTGGCGCCATTTTCAAAGTCGCGCCATTTTCATATTAGGAACTTCAAAAATTGTTGCGACTAATCTGAGTTCAAGGGAGCAATCTGATGTTAATATGGATAAATGTGTTGAAAAACATTGTATGACACACGTGCAGAAATTGGTATTTACAAACTCGTGACTACGGTACGCCCTCGGGCGCCTTCGGCGCCTCGGGCGTACGTTGTCTACTCGTTTGTAAAAACCAACTTTCCGCACTAGTATCATAAATAACTATTTTGTTTTAGTTTAAATAAAGTTGAATTAAGCTACAATATAGGCCTAATCTGTAATCAGATCCTGTCCTACCATTTGACAACACAAGTTTTTCAAGTACCTTCATTTAAAAAGCTTTTTCACACATGCTAACACAACAAACTTAATTTACCGACAGTAGTCCACAGGTCGTGCGACTATAAGGGCGGCAACAGACTGGTAACACGCACAATTTACGAGTACTATCGGTATAACTCCCTAGTGGTACCACTAGAGCGGTACTATTATAGCGGTAAATTCTCGGAAACGGTGCGTTTGGGCAACGTTGTGGTGCAACGGAATTGGGAGGAAGGAATTAAATGTTGTTTGTAGTGCATTTAAGGTTTGGGATGAAATGCATGAGAAATAGAGGGATTAATTTGAATGTTCAGGTGGCCAGGTATCATGACTTCTTAAATAGGTAGTAATTCAACTGTCTGAAAGAGGTGGCGTTAGGGGACTAGATAAGATAAGATAAGATTTTTTATTTCGCAAATATGGGTACAAGTAAGGTGTTAGGTTAATTAGAGAAACAGCCATATTTTACCAATAACCAGGCATGCAAAAGTACAGAGTTGTAGAAGTATAAGCTTTTAATTTTTTGCTACTATACAAGAAAAAAAATATTTTATTACAATTCGAATCAATACATTTCCTTAGCATGTCCTTCAATTAATAATAAATGTCTTTAATGTCAATTCATTCAAAAATAATATTATTCTAATTCATAGTCACTAACATAATTAATATCACATCACTTTCTGCTTAAAATACTATTATACGAGTACAAAACAGTCAAACAAATTCCTTCTCCAATAGAAAATCTGCAACACTATTTGTCTACTAAAAAGTTCACGAGTTTTTTTTTTTAATAATGTCAAGATGTTGTCTTTTCAACTACTCGGTATTTTATTATAAATCACCGGTGCCATGCAACAGACACTAACTTTTGCGCATCAGTGTTGTTTTAGCACTGTGGATACACAGCTGTACTTGTATAGCTCTATCTTTTTTCCACACTGGAATTACTTCTGCTTTAAGACGTAATAGTAACTCTGCTGCATTGAGCTATTATTACTTCGTATAGAGATGACACCACGTATCACCACTGTGTCCCATACAGGATGAGTGCGAACGCTTAGAGCACGCCACAGAGCTGTTAAACAACTGAATGAACTTGTGCGCGCGCACTCATCCTGGATGGGACACAGTGGTGATACGTGGTGTCGTCTCTATACGTAGTAATAATAGCTCAATGCTACGCTGGTAGTCAAATACGTAGTTCTCGCTTCTAGCGTGACAGTATGACCATTATGGATGGTGGACGAGGTTGAAACAGTATGTACCTAAGGATCGTAAAATTTTAGAAATTTTAATGCAATATTTGGAAGGTATAATAGAAAACCAGCAAGGCAAGGGTCAACCGTCTTCAAATTGTTTCATAGTTAAAGAGGGAGAGACACCGACCAAATTTAGTCGTCCACCAGCAGTACGTCCCGGCCACACCGGGCTGCCATAAGTGGAGTCTGATTATCTGTAAGTTTCGTGAGTTTTGGAATAACCACATCAATTTCATTCGGTGGCTCATGGTCACGATATGACTTATTCATAAAAATGACGGCAATAAATAAATTAAGCACAAAAATAGGGGCCATTTCCTGAAACAATTTCCACTTATGATTCTGCAAGGTATGAAGAAGGGGCATGCATAAAATTATATCTACTCGAGAGACGGTGTTATGCTAAGCTGTCAACCCTGCTACGAGTACTAATCTGCTGACTGGCTTATCTTTTTGTGCCAGCTTTTTGAGCTAATACTAGTGCAAGAGCATTAGTTTATATAAAAAATCACGATAATAATCGTAGTAATATCATCAAATGTGTCCTCCCACGCGGGGCGAGACGGGATACTCAGACTCATAAGAAATCAACAGTGATCCTTTAATAGCCCTTTATGTTCCAGGGTCACTTTTACCTGATAAGACAGTCACGCGACGCCGAGAATTTGTTTGTATGACGTCTTGCATGTAATATATCAGTTCCGGTATGTTTCTTAATATCGTTTAAATTTTTCCAATTGAGTTATTACAAGTACTATTGATTATCCCTGATAATTTGAATACAAGTAACCTATCTTTGAGCACCTAATTGAACAGTCTTCAACCTTTTTATGAAAACAATAACAGAATATTTTCTTCAACCTTTTTTTCTAAAGAAGCAAACAAATTACTAAAAATAATATTCTTTTTTTGAAGTCGGTAATAAAAAGGAAGAACCCCCCCTTTGCCTTACTTATAAAGTTAGCATTTTATATTCTATCATTTCTCATCAAGTAATGTCTGATTCGACGTACCCTTAACCCTATCATAACGACCTCTTTATCTTGAACACTAGTCTAAGATCAAGCATTGTACTCCGTACTCAAGTGAAGTAGAAAGCTTAAATTTAATGGCCACTGTACTTACTCGGTGTCGCAAGTTAAGCCACGCCATTAACTTGAATAACTTAACTTTACGAACAGCTGTTACGGTTTATTTTTATTTGGACGGTTGAATGTAACTAATTGAAAAAGTCATAGAATTTTAAACTTTCATAATTTTTCACTGAATGGCTTAATAAGTATGCTTTTAAGCTAGCTTAGCTTTAGTTTACAATAGCGAGATTTTCTTAAACCTCTGCTGTAGAAAGTAATTATGTTCTTAAATATGTAGTATACACGTATTCTACACCGAAATGGTAGCCATTATGTTATTATTTTTAGATTACAAAAATACAATAGTTCCAAAAAGAATCACATTATCAGTTACCAAATACGAGCTGAGTCTATCAACATAATAAATTCATCAAATGAGGCCTCCCACCCCGGGCAGGGCGGGAGGGACTGTCAGACTTGTACTAACTAAAATCCACGGTGTCCTTCAATAGCCCTTTATGTTCCGGGGACACGGTGATGGTATAAGACCCGCGACCCCGGAAAAGACCGCTCTAGAACAGAAAAAAATAAATATTCAAAATCAATAAGCAGTAAGTAGTGTAGATAAGTATAATATTTCTAAGTAATTACAATTAAAAAAGCAAAGAAAAAAATAGGACGTGTCTTTTCACAAAACGTCAGAGTCGAACGGAACAAAAAAGAAAAAATAGCCGGCCAGTGTTATCAAGCGCGCGGCGAGTTCCGATATAAGTCATCTTTCTTCAAGTTGATTTCTGAACAGAAAGCCTTTTCTTATAACATTATCTGTAAGTAAAGGTATTCCGCCTCAAAAAGTGCGGATGGAAAACTTTATCTTTCGGATAAGGTAAAAAAGAAAAAAAGTTCGCCTAGTATGCGAATAAGTAGCGTGTCTCTTCGTATGAGTATCGCGATTCCGTCACTTGTTTCCTAGTCAACTCGAGGTAAAACAAAAGATGCTCGACGCATTGTGTTGTGGCCTGGTTGATCGCGGATAAGCGAAGCGAGCGTGAGTTGCTATAGTAGCAAGCTGGTACTGATACTCGTTTTTGTAATCTTATAGTGGCGCGGCAAGTATAGTGTTTGTTGTGAGTTGCTGGCTTGATAAAAATAAAATTTGCAATAAAAAATACATTCGGCCTCGTCAAGCGCAGATGCGATATCCTAATTGGTAAGGCGTCTAGAGTACTTATCCAGAAGACGCGTTTTCGAGTCGCACTAGCTTTGATTTTTTTAACCAAAAAAGATCATTAAGGCCCGTAATAAAATAATTTAGTGGTCGTTTCTTTCAAAGTGAACCTCTACGCATTATTTATGTTGTTTCGTGGATAAGCGAAAAGAATATGAGTTCCTTTAGTAGGTTTCTTGCCGAGAATAGTACATACTTTGATAATAGCCTAACAAGAATGCAATGGGGAATGAGAATTAATAGTTAATATCTGATTAAATAAAGGTTTTGTAAAATAATGTAAATTGTACAATGCTACATCTAAATTTAATATGAACGATATAACCTTAGTTGTTTACAACTCACTCACTGACAAAGGTTTATTCTCTTTATGAGGAATTCTGTCATGACAAAAGAAATGGCCATAAGCTATTTTAAAATTCCTGAATAGTTAGTTACACATAATATAATTAGACAATTTTTAAATCGGGAGTAAAACTATGCATTCGTTATTTCGTTTAAAGTTTTGCAAAAAGTACATTGTACAAAATCAAATCTATTTTGATCTTTCATAATTTTTTAATTTTTCCAATCAAAAACATACCATTTTTAGTTTGAATTGCTAAGAATCGCCACATATGTATAAACGGCTAGTGTCCATGTTTTTACAACCACACACGTTCATAAGGGTGAGTTTCCTTTCCTGTCACGTTTCTTCTTTAAAATATTTTCTAGAAATATGAATAGCGATCGGTTTTCTTTCAATCATAAGTTCTTGGGCCGTATTTAGTTTTTGAATATAGCTTTTGTGAAACAATTTTTGATGTATGTGTATAAGAAGCTTTTAAAATTACAGTCAGTTTGCTAAGCATATTTCAGTTGATTTTGTCCGCAGCAAATTTTACATTTTACGAGTTAAAACGCTCCATTTAATACAGTCCAAATCCAGTATTGATGACCCATCTCACACAGCAGAATAATGTTGAAGTGGGTCAAGTAATGCCGGCCACCGTCTGTACAATAAACGCAAGGTTAGGGTTGTAGGTTGACGTTATGAATGTGTTGATTCTCAGCTTAATTATCAGCCTATAATGTTCCCACTTCTAGTACACAGGCCTCCTCTCTGTGAGAGGGAGTGTGCAGTGAGGGTTGGTCCAAAACCATACATACATACATCTTTAAAGCGGAACGGATTATCAGACTCGTACTGACTAAAAACCACCATATTCCTCAGTTACAGAGCTGCCTATACCTAATAGGATATTCCCCCATTACCAAATATACATGTGCATCTTTGTAGCACAGTTTCCATGTCACAACAAAGATGACACTACTTCAGCGTGAACAACAGAGCAATTGATGCGGCAGTAAAAGACAAAACGGCACGTCGCGTCCATTCACAAGACATTTGGCACGGAACATCGCCGTTTCACACAAGGCCGTATAACTCACATACCTCGGAATTGACGGATACAGAAAAAACAAATGACTATCAAGAATATGCCTCATAAGCTTAAGGCCCTTCGTACATCTCCAGGCTACTATCGCAATACAATGCATAGAGGTTCGCACACAGCCACGCGTCAATGGATAGCAAAGTCGTAAGGTAGCGGAGACTTGCGTCGCGTGAACCTGGCAGTGATATTTGCCGATATCATTAACCAGATTAAATGCATACATACTATGTACACTCAGAAAAAGAGCCAGGAATGCAGGCAGCGAGTTCTATAACGTTTTCCTGTATACTATTTGTCCCCTCCTGAAGACAAAGGGGAAATTTAAATATAAATTAATATGTATCTTCTATCTATTCTATAATATAAAAATGGCTGGACTGATTCAGCTAATTCTTTTTTTTTCGTTGTGTTTGTAACCATCGGGACCGGGTTATAGAGGAATCCTGTCAATTTTATCAATATAGACGATCATGAATGTGAAGCTTGAACAAACAAACTTATCGAAGCAATGATATATTCAGAAAAGACGAATGAGCACTTACAACACAAAATATGCCTACATCGTTTCTTAGAAATGACAGATAAGGAAAAAAAACAAATGACTACAAAAAATATGGCGAAGACAGTGAAAACGGCAGCAGCACTCCTTTCACAAATTGTGAGGAATCCTTTTTATCGCCCAGTGATTTGTTGGAAGGCCCCTCGATTTGAATTTCATCCCCCGTCCCGATTTCGTCTCGTTAAATTGCAGATTTCAAGATTGTCCGAGGCCCTTTGCGGCGCTCTCTCGGCTCGGATCTAATGTATCTTTAGAACTTTGTATTGAATTAACAGAAAGCTGTCTAAGAGTTTTCCTAGAGACATTTTCTTTGGGTCCAACTTGTTATTCAGAAGACGAAACCATTAAGAGAATCGTTTTATTTTATTTTCAATTTAAAAAAGAACTAGCTGAGCAAAAACCGGAGTCGTATAAGTGAAGACTTTGTCGCTTATACGAATGTTTTTTTTTTTTATGGCATATTCTTTAAGTCAAAGTATATTTTTAAATCTCAAATCAAATATTTTATTAAAATAAATATTAGTAAAAATACAAATAAACCTATGAAAATAATTATAGTCCTAAAAATGTTCGATGCCTGTACTAGGTACATTAAACCTGTATCACAGGCGTGTGTTTTAATGATGTGGTACGTATTATTTCCATTGGTTTATTTGTATTTTTACTAATGTTTATTTTAATAAAAGATTTGATTTGATTTTTAAACCTAATTTTTACTAATGTATATTTATTTAAGTTTTATAATTTCACTCGCTTGGCACAGAAAGTAAAACATTTAGCCACCGTGCCAAAAGTTTCATCAATCTATAAGATTTATTTGTTTATGACAGTCTGGTTCTTGATTCATAATAAAAAGGCTTTACGTCCTGGAACAATCTCAAACACCATTAATTTACTAAGAAGATCGTAGTCACGATAGTGGAGCTTAATAAATAACGCTTATTTACGGAACTTATCTCAGTCTACAGAGGGATGGAGGCTATTTACACAAATAGTTTGGTCTGGTTAGATAAACTTTTTAGATGTAATAAATTTAGTATAATAGGCTAATTTATTTATGTAGATGTGTTTCTATATATTTAAAAATGTCTCTAATGCTAAACATCGTACTTGGCAATAGACGAAGTGTTGCATATTGTAAAAACATCGTAGTTTTGTTTTTGAAAAAAAAAACCGTGTTGGTTAAAACTATAAATGTTGAATACAAAAATTAAAAAGCACATTGTAGACGGGTGTTAAAATCAGATAATTATATTTCAGCCCCACGGTATGCTGGTTTTCGTATCATACCTACAAGTTTAGTTTCATGCTTATAATTCACTTAACACTTTAATATTATTACGGCATTGGCATTATAAACCTAAAACTGTTTATTTAAACTACGTTCCACCGCGCCATTTTCCCGTAAGCGCAGCTTAAAAAGCTCTTCTAATAGCACATTTTGTTGATTTATTTCAAACATTTTCAGGCATTTTGTCACTTAAGTGTCTGTCTAGATTTTATCTTAGAAATAACGATAAAACTAAGCATATTTCATCTACATAACTGCTAAAAGGTACATAGTTTTAAAACTTAAACAAGTCTTATGTTTCTTTTCATCCTTTATGTTCATATAATATTATTTTTATTAATTAAATAGTCAACTAAAATAGTAAGGCATATTTCCAGTAATACCTAAGTGAACGCTAAATATTATCTTACCCTTACACTAGTATTCCAGCGAGTGACTTGAGTCCATTGCTTGACTTCAACAGACTCAGTGAACATGATAAAAAAACAAAAAACAATGAGTTATATTCAAATCTGTCTGCAATTGGTAGTTCTTGAATATTGCTCGACTTTAACAGACTCAGTAGTCATGATATCAATAAACAAAAACAGTTGAATTAAATTCAAATCTGCAATTGGTGCTTTTTGAATAAGGACCTTACTAAAAGATCCACCAGTTGTGGAAAATAAATTACAGATTTTGAAGTCAAACGTACGCCAACAGATTTTTAAGGTTAGCCTAGACGATACCCTATTTTTTTTTCTAGTACTCGCTAAAAATAGAGCAAAAAACTTCAGTACTTAGTTAGGTTCTTAACCAAGGTAGATCACCTGTTATTTATCACGATCGTGCTCTACAAGTTAACTAAGAATGCTCTCACACTTAATAGAATTTGCATAATAGTGTGACGTTGAATAAGAGTGAGGTAACTTTTCTTTCAGCTAACATTTTTTTCTAAGCTTATATACTTTCACTGCTTAAGAGTGCCGAAAATAGGGATGTGCCAATGGTAGGCTTAGGTACAGGGCGCAGAACCTAGAGGGACTCAGAAATAGCCAGAGCAGGATCATAATTGACTAGACCAAGGCGCAGATATAGAAGCTCGCACTGGGCGCATAAAAGGCTACTGCTGATTAAGTTTTAAAAACATTTTTGAGCAATGTTACGTGCAACTGTGTTAGTTACCTACTTTGTTACAATAAGGGAGTGAATAAGTATTTTAATTAGTCATTTTTGTAAAAAATGGACACCACAAGAAAATTTGATAAACCTTGTAAACCTTAAAAAGAAAAGCTACAATCAAACAAATAAAATTGTATGGTCGATTGCATTACATAACCCGTAAAATTACTCTGTTTCACTTTGAAAAGCGTGTTGGCTATAACTGTATAACAAAAATGTATTATTATTTTAAAGTACTATATCACGTAACACTTGCCTTTAGTTTTATTTAAGCCTGAGACAAGTAAATTTGACAGTTCAACTAAGTTTTAATCAACTAAACTCTTCAGTTTTAATTCCCCCATTAGGGGACAAAGATCTATATTTAAACAAACATTTAACACCTCTATGTTAACACCATACGATTAAAATAATCGTTGTTATAATAGATACGTTAACGTCTCCTTATTGTCTTAACGACTGACATTACAAGGCAGCAATATAGCCATAACTGAAGGTATTTAATTCAACCATTATATTTGACGATTTGCCACAAGTATGGTTAAGAGAATAGCTGTACAGGATTGTAGAATATGTTGTAATTTTAAACTAATTGTGTTGGTAATTGAGTGTTAATTTAACTTAGCAACAAATCAAGTTATACATATTGATGCGAAAAAATTGAAATGATTTGAAAACTACATTATGAAGATTAAAAAAATAGAGTTTAAAATGTGGTAGTGCTATGAAATTATCATTTTGTTCGTATTTTTTTTCAATTGACAACATTAAAACAATTTGTATCAACTTCAATTTGTGACCATAGTATGTGCCACAGATGAATCCATAACTTCGCGTCGTTTTTCCTATTAGGTGGGCGGGCAGAAACTACTCAAAACCAACTGCTATGATTCATTATTCCTTTCACTTTCCTCGTTTATAGAAATGGTGACTCACGCATAGGTACCAGTAACGAGTGCTGCCTTCTTAAAAACAACAACAAAAATGTGAATAGCATCGTTACCGCCTTAGCCCTTTCGTACGCAACGCGATGTAGGTCTCGGATAACTTACGAATTTGGTATCCAGGCGACCATCGTAATACAAATCCTTAGAGGTTCGTACACAAGCACGCGCAAATGAATACCAAAGTCGTTAGGACTTGCGTCACGTTGTGTACAAAGGACCTTATTGTGTAAGCAAGCAGCAAACGCCAAAATTAACAAGCACTCTTAATTAGTAAAGTCACAACCCTCTTAAAACAAATGTTAGTTATTTCACTCAAGCAGGTATACCCTACTAACTAAACTTGTTTCGCGAATACTAAATGTAATGTATACTGAACAGACCTATGAAACATTCATGTTGCCACCGTATTTTACGTTCAAACCTTTCACAGTTGATGTAAGAAAAAACGATTGACTTCCTAAATCTCACAGAGGGAATAGATTTCTATTTTTCGGGACAGATTTAGAAGTTTTTCCGATTGTTTTCAGGGAACGGGATATTTTTTTGTCATGTGTGTTTACGTAGACAAGTTTCAGGAAACTATTTTTGCCAGGAAAAATGTTACGTTTATGTGATGACTGCCGTAGCAAAAAATAGATGTTTGACTATTTTTATACTGTACCTATTGTGTGGTGGCCCAGTGTTATGTGCTCCGACTTAAAAATCTGATTATAGAATCCAGCAAGTTACATTTCTTAGTTTAATTTATTTCATAATCTCGTACTGCTCATAAAAACGGTGAACGAAAATATCGAGGGGAACCAAAATTTGAAGACATGTGACTTTCCCACAGTGAAGAGGCTTGTGTCCCAGGAGTGGGAACATAATAGGCTGATGGATGATGATGTTTATACTATAACTAAATAATTAAATAGGAGGAAATTTGGTTTTTTGCTTGATTCTCTGCTCAAGTATTTACTTCATAGACGAATGTCTATGAAGATAATAGAATGGACTGTATCAATTGTGCTGTTTGTTAACACCTTCCTGCCTTAACGGCTGAAAGTATTCTGATATAAATTCCAATGGATAGATCTTGATTTCGATTAAGATGGGATAATTTCCGGCCTCCAAACAAACAAAGCCGCAGGTAAAAGCTTTTACAAAATATTCCATGAAATTATGTAGCGTGGTGTATATTGAGAAAGATAATTTTACACGTCACTCGGCAACTCATTTGTTAGCTATATAGGGAAACGTTATGAAAATCATATGAACTGGAAAATTGAGGTGTATCGGAGGGATATAATAGCAGAGCTGTCCTAAGTAATTTTGAAGATCATCGAGTTGATTTTTAGTTCATTACCTTTAGCATGAGTTTTCAGTATTTGAGACGTAAAGTAAACTGGAACTTTGACAATTTCAAAATTATAATTTTCAAGGAAAAATTAGTTCCTTCTTCGAACACTAGAGGCGCTGTTCCATTTTTTCATACAAGAAACGCTGTAAATACTGGAAAGTAAAATAGTGAAAATTCGTGCTAGGGGTACAGTATAAAAGTTTTTACATGAAAAAAAAAAGCAAAAGTATGTTTATAGTTCAAACGACTTAAATGAAAAAAACTTGGCGAAATTCTATTAAGTATAACCTCCATACAAAATGGAAGTTTAATATATTTTTACACAGTACAGTATTCCCGAGAAATATATTTATATTTTTGTACGATGTCAAAGACCGGATTCGCCGTGGGGCGCCGGCTTAGAATTGCGCTCCCCCAAATCATCCCGTGGGTGTCGTAAGAGGCGACTAAGGGACAAACCGGAGGTCGGGCAGCAGCGTCCTCCGGGTACTGCACATCCTCACTGCGATCGCCAACCCGCCTGCCAAGCGTGGCGATAAAGGCAAATTACCCCCTATAATGAGAACCACAGAAACCAGGCCCCCAGTCCCCGGCAGCTCCGCTATCCCTGGCGCGGGTAGCGGTCAAGGTAACGGCGGAGCAGGGGGTGCTAAGAATCTCCGGAAGAGATCCGGCTACCCACCCCCACGACGACTGGCCCTGGTAACACACAACGTACGCACATTGAGGACTGACGAAAAGATCTGCGAGCTGGAAGAGGAGCTGAGCAAGTTACACTGGGACATTATGGGGTTATGCGAAGTCCGTAGAGAGGGGGAGGACACCGTAACCCTGAAGTCTGGTAACTTGCTCTACTACCGGGAGGGCGACCAACAGTCCCAAGGTGGTGTCGGGTTTCTCGTTCACAAGTCCCTCGTTAACAACATAATAACCATCGACAGTGTGTCGAGCAGGGTGGTATACCTAATACTCAGAATATCCAAAAGATATTCGCTGAAGGTCATTCAGGTATACGCACTGACCTCGTCACACTCCGATGAGGAAGTAGAGACTATGTATGAGGACGTAAGTAGGGCCATACATAGCTCAAAAACTCACTTCACTGTTGTTATGGGGGACTTTAACGCAAAGTTGGGCAAGAAAAGCGGTGATGAGTTGAGAGTGGGGCAATTTGGGTATGGGCAACGGAACCCTAGGGGACAGAGGCTGGCCGACTTTCTGGAGAAAGAAGAACTCTTCATGATGAACTCTTTCTTCCAGAAGCCGCCTCACAGGAAATGGACCTGGCTGAGTCCCGATGGTTCCACGAGAAACGAGATAGACTTCTTCATGACCGACAAGAAACGGATATTCAGTGATGTCTCTGTGATCAACAGGGTGAAAACCGGTAGCGATCACCGAATCGTAAGAGGCTCGCTGAATATCAATGTTAAACTTGAAAGGTCCAACCTGATGAAGTCTACGCTCCGACCTACTCGGTCCCATATTCAAAACCCCGAAAGCTTTCAACTCGAGCTCTCTAATCGCTTTGCTTGCCTTGAGAACTTAGTTTCAGTGGACGAGATCAACGACGGGCTAGTGGAAACTGTCCGCACGGTAGGGTCTAAGTTTTTTAGACCCGGCCGTAAAGATAGACCTCAGAAATTGACCGATCAAACCTTAAACCTCATGGCTGAACGACGTTTGCTACAGTTGCAGTCTTCCGATGACGCGAAGTCATATAGGCAGCTCAATAGACGTATATCTAAGTCCTTGCGGCACGACCTGCGTCTCTTTTATACGAATCGTTAAAGAGACCATACAGCGAAACCAAGGCTCCAAAGTGTTCGCGAAAGGCAAGTCTATTGGGCAAAGCCAGATGACAAAGCTGAAACGGGAGGATGGCAGCATAGCGTCGACCAAAGCAGAGGTTTTAGGCGAGATCGAGAGGTTCTATGGACAGTTATACACTTCGGTCGCAAAGCCCGTTGACAGCTTGGTAGGAGATCCAAGAGCCAAGCTGTCCCGACATTATACCGAAGATATCCCGGACATCAGTCTGTACGAGATTAGGATGGCCCTGAAACAGCTTAAGAACAACAAGGCGCCGGGCGAGGACGGAATCACCTCAGAGCTTCTGAGAGCGGGTGGAACACCGGTACTTAAAGTCCTCCAGAAGCTCTTTAATACCGTCCTGTTCGAGGGCAAAACGCCCGAAGCATGGAGCAGAGGTGAGGTGGTGCTGTTCTTCAAAAAAGGTGATAACAGCCTATTGAAGAACTACAGACCCATCACGCTTCTGAGTCATGTTTATAAGCTGTTTTCAAGGGTTATCACGAACCGTCTCGAACACAGACTTGATGACTTCCAGCCTCCCGAACAAGCCGGTTTCCGAAGAGGCTATAGTACCATAGACCACATCCATACGCTGCGGCAAGTTATACAGAAGACCGAGGAGTATAACTTGCCATTATGCTTAGCGTTTGTGGACTATGAGAAAGCCTTCGATTCGGTGGAAACATGGGCGGTGCTTGAGTCACTCCAGCGATGCCGTATTGACTGTCGGTACATCGAGGTGTTGAAGTGTTTGTATAATAACGCCACCATGTCGGTCCGAGTACAGGAGCAGAGTACGAAGGCGATTCCATTGAGAAGAGGCGTCAGACAGGGGGATGTTATCTCCCCTAAACTGTTTACTGCCGCAATGGAAGACGCCTTCAAGCTCCTGGAATGGCAAGGACTTGGCATCAACATCAATGGCGAGTACATCACTCACCTTCGGTTTGCCGACGACATCGTAGTCATGGCAAAGTCGATGGAGGAACTCAGCATGATGCTCGATGGCCTCGACCGAGTTTCGCAACGGGTGGGCTTGAAAATGAACATGGACAAGACGAAAATTATGTCAAATGCCAATTTTGTGCCCACCCCAGTCTCTGTTGGAAACTCGGTACTCGAAGTTGTTGACTCATATATCTACTTAGGACAAGTAGTCCAATTAGGTAGATCCAACTTCGAGAAAGAGGTCAGCCGCCGAATCCAACTCGGTTGGGCAGCGTTCGGAAAACTACGCAGTGTCTTTTCGTCCGATATACCTCAGTGCCTCAAGACGAAAGTCTTCAACCAATGTGTGTTACCAGTGATGAGTTACGGCACCGAAACGTGGTCTTTTACTATCGGCCTCATCTCAAAGCTCAAAGTCGCTCAGCGAGCTATGGAGAGGGCTATGCTCGGTGTTTCTCTGCGTGATCGAATCCGAAATGAGGAGATCCGTAGACGAACTAAAGTCACCGATATAGCCCACCGGATTAGCAAGCTGAAGTGGCAATGGGCAGGCCATATTGCTCGCAGAGCGGATGGCAGATGGGGTCGAAAAGTGCTAGAGTGGAGACCACGGACTAGCAAGCGCAGCGTAGGACGTCCACCAACAAGGTGGACAGACGACCTTATGAAGGTCGCCGGAAGACGCTGGATGCAGGTCGCTTCCAACCGGTACTTGTGGCGATCAAAAGGGGAGGCCTATGTTCAGCAGTGGACGTCCTATGGCTGAGATGATGATGATGATGATGAAAGACCGGATATTTTGCGCGAGCTGACGACTACACATAACTTAAACATAAACACACACAGATACGCCCCATGATATTCAAAAACTCACACATATAAAGTACACACACGACACGGGAAATCCCGTTGAGATGCAAACAGGTGTGGAGCGCAAAAATAAATATTTTAAATCTGTTTTCACGTAAAAAAATCAACGAGGACCCTATGGGTGATTGTTGAATCGTATGCCATTGGATTACCTCCCGATTTTGGGTAGTTCAATTGTAGTAGTATCTTTATTGTTCGTACATTTTATCCTTGGATGTATAGCTAGTATAACTAGCTATGTATACTAGCTGCTGTTCCTTGCGATTTCATCCGCTGTTCGGCTTCTATTAGTTGAAGCGTAATGATAACTGCTAAAGCGTGATGATATGGCTAAAATTGATTAAATGTGCATGTCCAATTTTTGTGATAATGTAGATTTAGAACCTTAGTTAGGTATGTATTATAAATACTTTTGTTTTGCTGTGCCCTGACAAGGTCTACAATGGCTCTTAGCTCTAAGCTTTTATGAACATCTTATTCCTTGTAGAATGCAAATAAATGAATATGAATAATTATTTAGCGTTGCTCGATACATTGACACACAAACATTTTACACAGTTACTAAATTATAGAGGTCAGATACTGATCGATACGGTCCCGTACTGACCTGCATCTTTAGGAAGGCCCCACTCGTACTAATCATAGACCGTCGTACTACAAAAAGATAAACAACTGTTGAACACTTTACAAAAAAAAGTGTAACTGCTAAACGACCCTTATATCAACGTTCTACTCGTATGTTATTTTGTAGTTGACAGTTTTTTTAGACAACTGCTGAGGCCTTATCATGAGTTTTCCCGACTTTGAGCCGTAAACTGGAACTTTGACGTTAATTTGAAAGAAAAACTTAGTTCCTCGGTCGAACAATAGAGACGCCTTTTCATTTTTCCATAAAATAAACGGAGTAAATACGTCAAGTACGCTGTTAATAAAATACAGAAATCTTTTGATAAGGCTTCTGTTCAACAAATGTTTAACTGTGTTTAACTTTTATTGTAGTAAGACGAAGAAACTCCTCTAATGAACGCTGCAGCCAGGTTGCCGGATTAAAGATGTATCTCGGCTTTGAGATGGCTCTCAAATCTTAGCTGAACCAGACATTGCAAAAATACCTGTGGAATATAAACTTAGTTTTAATATATATCTTCCGAGTTGGAATCGAAACTGTGACCTTGGCACAGAAAGACAGCGTTTAGCCGTTATGCCAATTGACCCAAAGGTTGCTCATAATATCGAATAGGTAGATTACCTTTGGGATTTTCTACTACGAATTTCCATACAAATTTACACCCCATTTGGAAACGCCTGGGTGTTGCCACTGCGAAGATCGCCCGGAGGACACAGTACAGCATACGGTGCAAGACTGCTCAGCTTAGGCAGGGCACCGACGTGTCCTCACAGCGGTGATAGGCGGAGACCTCTCGCGCCCGGCATTAGTATCAGCCATGCTGCGGAGCGCGACGGAGTGGGAAGCGGTCACCATCTTCTGCGAGGCAGTAATGCTCGTGAAGATGGCGGGCCGCGAGAGAGAGAGGACAGCGTCCTCCCTCCGCCCCAACCGCAGTGGTACACGCCCACGGCGTCGGACGTCGGCTGATGATCTCCGGCCACCGTAGGCGCGGGCATGCGGACAGCGAGTAAAGGGCAACTCGCTGTCCGACCATGGACCATGCCCGGGTCGACGGCGCGTGGTGTACACGCGCGCCTCAAAGAGCTGTCAGCAAATGACGGGGCCCCTCACAGAGGGCCAAAGCCTGCCGGGGTCGCGGGACTTATTTCCATCAACGTGACCCCGGAACATAAAGGGCTATTGAAGTACACCGTGGATTTTAGTCAGTACAAGTCTGACAGTCCCTCCCGCCCTGCCCGGGGTGGGAGGCCTCATTTGATGATTTTACCAAGATAAAAAAAAAAACATCTAAGTTCTTGTTCTAGATGTAATTACTATAGTACAATGATAGCATTGTATCCTATCGAAACGTTCGAAAAAATTCGGTTAATTCGCACCCGTGAAATGTCTGAACAAAGTTCTTTCACTATTCACATGTGAGCCTAGGTTACTAGGTCGAAAAGAGTGGCCCTACACGACTGCGAATTTAATGCTCCAATTAAAAAAAAAACTACCTAAATATATTTGACTGGCCTCTTGGTCTCGTGGTTAGTGACCCTGACTGCTATGCCGGCGGCGGTCGTGGGTTCGATTCCCACCCAGGACAAATGTTTGTGTGATGAGCACGATCATTTGTTCTGTGTCTGGGTGTAATTTATCTATAACATGTATGTATTTAGAAATATATAAGTATGTTTATCAGTTATCTAGTACCCATAACACAAGCTCTGCTTAGCTTGGGACAAGATGGCGTTGTTTGATAGTTGTGGGAATAATATTTATGTGGGAATATATTTCAATGACGAGAGTAGGCCTTTAGCGAGGTAAGAATCATGTGTTGCTTTAAATAAAGTGTTTTTTTGGCATAAAGTATGAAAGCTATGAGTTTTACACAAAGGGTGAGGAAACTTGGTTATTTTATTACTACAAAATGTCGTAAATTGCTTCCTGTACGGAAGAAATAAGTATTTACTTAACCTTTCATTCGCACGGGTGTGTTGTTGAAAATGGTTGGTCGGAACTTGTCGGCATAGAATGGTTGGGTCTCGGAAACTTCTTACATGGGTGTAATTAGAAAACAAAGTCCTTGTATTGCAACCAGTACCTATATTAAAAAATCTTATTATTATTAACCTTTAGGTTAGGCACATCAAAATGAAAACTTTAAAACATTTTCTATTTTATCACGAAACCAAAAGGTTCAATTTCCATTGGGCAAATTGGGTCTTGATATGCTGGCTTCTGTACGTTTAATTTTAATTCATAAAGTAAATCCACTTGTGATGAGTAAAATCAGAATCATTCAAACAGCTTATCAGCAATATAACTTATCGTCAAAGAAAACTCAAAGACATAAATTCCGTTGTACGAGGAATTGAAAATAACAATCTCTATTTTTACACCGTATTCTGTGGTTTGCAGCGGATAACAAAAAGTTGCACTTAGCAGAACTAAAAATTCATTCCACATTTACCAGGTGTTAAAGATTCTAGATATTTTCTGGTTTAAAATTTTTTGAAGCGGCTCTTTTTGTAAGGTACTGCAATTCATTATTATATAGGCAAATGATGAATTAATACAGTTTCTAATTGAATTTAAGCATTAAGAGTTTTTAGTCTGTATTTGTTGTGCTACTAAACTGCGCCAAATATTCTCATGAATTAAAAAAGTCAATGACAATTTAAAAAGTAGGCAGTACTTTCCTGGTAAATCATCAATCATTCGAAATCTATTAGTACAAAACGTACTAGAGATTGTAGAAGAAATAAACCCTGTATTAAACGAGACGTTTCAAAGTAAGTTGGAACGCTCGACTCAAACCGTATAAATCAGAAGGTTTACACAGATAATGGATCCCATAATACGTGGAGATTGGCGCCGATTGGTTTGATATAACGCTCCCAGCTCCCTCAATAATGGATCCAAACTGGTTCAAAATGGCGCCAACGGAATGCCACGCTAATAGCATAGTCAAGTTCTGAAGGGATAACGGCTAAGTGTTTTTCTTTTTATTTTGCCATCTCAAAATGGAGCTTCGCATAAAACCGCGAGACCTTTTCGCACTTTGGGTTTTATTACGTTATCTAGGTGGTTAAATCAGAGCAAATGGGCAGGATTTTTCACAATTTGGGTTTATTTTGGTTTGATGCTAACGAGTACGTAGTTTAAGCATTGAACTACAATGTGCGGCCAAATGAAACACAAGTCAAGTAATGAAATGACTTGTTACTTATTCATCCAACCAAACAGAGTTAACATTTGTTTGACAATTTTTACGCTTTTGATGACTTATTGATTAATTTGCTGTAAGAGCCATTTCTTGTCATTTTATTGAAAATATTTTCACCCCTTACGATGACAAGAGAAATAGATGTGGTAAAACATGTCGATTTGACAAAGACGTCAATCAAATCAATACGATTTTACCGAAATCTTCTGAATGTACCAGAACATTGGGGAGTGTGGAGGCAGGAAATTCGATATAACGTCGAAGTGCCGAAGTGAATCCTATATCCGTTTGTTTAGGATGGCGGCAGCTGGGCCCTTTGTTGACTTACGGCCACTCCTAATACTCATAATAGAAGCTGTTCATTAAGATCCCTTCCTTTCTTCTGTGGAAGCCATAAAATATTCCATGTTATTGTGAACCATATTTCCAAAAGATTTCAAAAATCAATTGCTGTTTATTTTTGTTTTACGTTTCGGGGTCACGCTTGATTGTATTATTTAAAAAAAATAACCAATTCGCAACTTTTGCAGACTGTGAAGATACACACAAATTGTTATTCAATGCTTTTTTTCTATATAACTTAAGATGGTAATTATTGTGACAATGGTTCTAAAAAACTATTCAATTTTAAACAGTGATAAAAAGGCTCCCAGAAATAGGATAGGATCATTGATAAACATACAAATACGGTGGGAACGTTCGCACGTTGTACATGTTTTATAGGCCGTTAGTTTGGTGGGATAGCCAATTGGTAGAGATATATGGTCGTAACGAATATCCACAGGTTCGGATATCGAAAATAAATTCATGAATTGTAACAACGTATAACCGGCTCATCAATTATTTAGTGATGTGTGATAAAAATAAAGAAGGCTGGCAGGGAATTCAAATAGAATGGGCTTGAATTCAGATTGGCCCTTTGGAGGTACCGTTTCACAGCTTCGGGCGATGCGATGTGGCATGCGTCAAACAACACACCCATGTGCCACTCATGTCTTTTCTGTTAACACCACAGCTCTGCGCGGTTTTCTCGTTTGCGCAAGAATTTTTGGGCACCTATGTTTATACTAACGATGTATTCCCATTTGAGCACTTTTTGACGCCCTCGTCGTCGCTGTCGCTACCCGCTTGAGCGTGGCGAAGATAAACTTCTGAAAAATGTAATCGCAATCTTGGGCGCTAAATAGTAGGTACAGTCATTTACTAAATTTGGGATCTTGTATCACTTCAGAGATTGTTTATAAGACTTCAATAACCGATTTACAGCCTAAGAATTCATGATTTAGCGGACGCCTGCCTACCACCATCGAAAATAATAATATTATAAACTACTAGCGGCCCGTCCCTGCTTCGCACGGGTGGAGGACCCGGTCTAAAACCCGGTCCCGATGGTTACAAACACAACAAAACAATAATTATCCGAATCGGTCAAGCCGTTTTCATGTTATGTCGTGACAACAGAAAACGGGTTTCATTTTTATATATATAGAAGAAGAAGATATGTTAATTAAAAATACTAATCCGCATAATATTCTTCCTTGACTACAGTCAAAGAACAGTGGTGCGTATAACCTGCAGAAGTTGTAAATTTTCTGCTAAAATCACACGCGGATTGAGCCTAGATTATTAGAGCAATCTAGGCTATAATTGCTGATTCTGTCATGAAAAGTTGAAGGCAAATAAACTACGCAATCGGGAAGAAAGGCACAGGAGATCGTCCAATTCATTAATTGCACCACATACCTTGACCAGCGATCCCAAGGGCGCGCAGGCGACGGCCACGTGTCCGCTTTCGGGATGATCAGCTCACAGGTCTTTTCTGGATACACTATGCTGGCCAGCAGTACACAACACACTATCATAGGTCTGGGGTAGGCCGATAACAGTTTATATAGGTTCAGTTCAGGGGTTTTAGGGCGCGATGGGACTACTTAGTGTCACACATAGCATGCGCATCCATACGATCCCAAGGTTAGAGCGAGACTGCCTATACGGCGCGGCGCGGCATCGCGCGCGCGCTTGCACAGCACAAGGAAATCACCGAATCAACGATATATGGCACAGATCAATAAATTGGAACAGTAAACCCATGCCTTTCAATCGCCATTAGGTGATTTTGAAAAAAAAATATAAGGAAAACTATAAATTACGAAGCGTAACCATTTTCCCCGGCTTGAAAGTTCCCACTTTCGAAACACCAAGGAGAAATAAATAAAATTGCATATCATCACAACTCCACAAAGGCTATAAGAACGGTTGCGACTCTAGATAACAAATAAGAATACTTAACTAACTATGCTACGAGGTAACTAAATCTAATACTGCACATTGGTGCACGGTAAGACTTAATATTAAGGTACCTAAACTTATTGCGTTGGCAAAGGGCACAACTTTATTACCGGGCGACTCCGAAGGATCCCGCTTTGAGTCTTAACAGATGCGACTCTACAAACTCCGTTTTTATCGGGAAATATCTCGTGAATTACTCCTAACGGCCAATGCAGAGGCATCACATTGTCCTGCATGGAGACGACAACCATACCAACCCGTATTGGATTGGCAGGAGTGTTCCATTTTTGTTTGGATTGTAGGGTGTGCAAGTACTCTTGGCGCCACCGCTTCCAAAAAGATTGAACCATCCGATCAGTCAATTCATATCGCGAAATAAGATGTAACCGGGTTTCATTGACTTCGCGAGCGGGAAGAAATAAAAGAGGTTTCGTATGCAAGAAGTGCGCTGGTGATAATGGAGTGGGCTCTGACGGATCTGAGCTGATCGCATACAGAGGCCTCGAGTTTAGTAAAGCTTCTACTTGAGTTAGCAAAGTGTTAAACTCGTCAAAGCTAAGAATTTGCTGACCGATGACTTTGCAGAGATGCGTCTTGACACTCTTCACTTCACTTTCCCAACAACCACCAAAATGTGGAGCTCTACAGGGGATGTGTTTGAGTGTGATTCGATGCTCTGCAAGTTCTCTTTCCCACAAGGGGCGATACTCTTCAGCCAAGAAATGGTAGAGATCTCGGAGATAGGATTTGGCTCCAATAAAATTGGTAGCATTATCCGTGTACAAACACTGAACCGGACCTCTACGCGCCAGGAAGCGTTTCAATGCAGACAGAAAGCTCGCAGTGCTAAGATCTGAGGCAATCTCAAGATGCAGAGCGCGAGTTGTCAAGCATGTGAAAAGGCAGATGTACGCTTTCCTGGCCCTTTGGCCTCTAGCACGCACCGGCGTGACCAAGAAGGGTCCCGCGTAGTCGCAACCTGTATGAGAGAAAGCCTTAGGAGCCGACTCAACGCGACAACGTGGTAAATCCGACATTATAGGAAAGGTAGGTCGTGGCTTTGCTCGAAAGCAAATGTTACATTTAAAGGTGATGTGACGTGCAATACGTCGCGCGGACAGGATCCAATACTTTTGTCGTAAGAGCGATACGAGCAAGGTTGGACCTGTGTGGAAATTTGTCACATGATAGTGGGAAACTAAAAGTTCCACTATGTGATCTTGACGCGGAAGGAGGATCTGATGACGAGAGTCAAACTCTAGCTCAGAGTTTGCTAAGCGACCTCCAACGTGGATAAGTCCTTCGTGAAGGAAGGGACTAAGCCGTTGTACTGGCTTAGAGCACAACTCATTGCGGAACTAGACGATCAGAAAATTTTTGAACTCAAAGAGGCGTTCCTCCTATTCGACATGGATGGGGATGGCTGTATCGACTTCAGTGATCTTCGTGCTACCCTGGTCAGCCTTGGGGACAAGATTGACGAAAATCTCATTCGCAACATGCTTTCTGAGGCACCCAACCCATTAGATTTCGATGGTTTCGTCAATCTCCTTGGACATAGAACCTTGGAGCTGGATTCTGAAGAAACTCTTATGTCAGCTCTGTCTCGTTGGGACAAGAACAATAGTGGATTGATCTCTGAAGACAGGATCAGACACGACCTCATGACCTTCGGAGACAAGTTCACCGCAAAAGAAGCGGACTACGCCTTAGACGAAGCACCAATGATCGTGCAGAGAGACGGATCCACTATGATTGACTACGTAAAGTTCTGCAGAAAACTGGCAGTTCAGATTGAAACTGTTCCCACAGACGAACAATGCGAGGGGGTGGGACGTCATCCCATCCAAGTTTGACAAGCCAAAGCTCTTTGATGAGAAGCTTGGCGTATAAAATTATCGGTGCAACGAGGCCCAAAACGTCGAAAAGACGTGCGATGGAAGAAAGAATATTCCGTTTAGTGCAAGTGCGAACATCAGGATTAACCTGGAATACGAAACAATCCTCGTCAGGGAACCAACGAAGTCCCAGTATTTTCTGGGTCGGATCTTTACTGAGGTCCACGCTCTGTGAAAGTCGTAATGACTCTGGAATAGTTCGAAGAACATCGACATTGTTGCTAGACCACTTCGTTAATTGAAAATCACCGAGAGAGAATATTTTTATTAGTTCACGAGCCGAGTCTATAGCTAGCGCACTGCTAGGTATAGAACTAACTATGTCATCCATATAAATATCTCGCTGCAAAATGTCCCTGGCGAGAGGCAACCGAGCTCCTTCATCCTGACATAACTGTTGGATAGTGCGAATAGCTATAAAAGGACTACACTTTAAACCAAAGGGAAGCACTGAAAACTGATAAATTTGAAGTTCTTCTTCCTCGTTAAACCGATATAAGATACGTTGTAGTGAACGATCTTGTGAGCGTATACCTATACGTAGGTACATAGATTTGACATCTGCGGAAATAGCGACACTAAAAAGCCTAAAATTTAATAAAATGTTGAAAAGGTCAGCCTGGAGGACTGGACCTGCGTACAGGATATCATTGAGCGAGGTACCGTTATCTGTACATGCACTGGCGTCTAGGACCACACGCAATTTGGTGGTCACCTTATCCTCTCGAATGACAGCATGGTGAGGAATATAGTATTCCATTTCTCGCTCCTTACAATTTCGTTTGGGCAACATACATTCAGGTGCGATATTCTGCACCAAAGAAATATAATTGTTTTTTAAATAATCCCGTATGACGTCATCATAAAGAAGCTTGACGTTAGGAAGGGATTTAAGTTTACGTTCAAGACTATAGAATCTCTTGCGAGCCATATTAAAAGAATTTCCCAATGCTGACGCGTCTGTTTTCAGTGGTAAAGCTGCAACATACTTGCCATTTGAAGCGCGAGTAATTGTGTTACAATAAAACTCTTCACATCGTTTATCATCCATACTCCCAATGGATGAAGCAGTAACATCTTCAATCTCCCAAAACTTACGAAGATCGAAGTTGTCAACAGAACTCGCAAAGAAAGACAGAGTGTCAGTTGGAGGTTCGATGATAGGTGCTTCTCCTAGAAGTATGTAGCCGAGCACAGTCTCCAATGCGTCGGGACAACCGGGTACGCTGGTCACGTGACCAGGTCGCAATAACTTAGCGAACTGCTTGACCCCAAGTAACATATCAATATTACCTGGCACACCCCAGCTGTCATCCGCGAGTAGTTTCGAATCAATATGATTTAATACGGACGTATCTATAGGACCCAGTGGAAGCCGTCCGGTTATTTGGTCCAAAACTAAAGCGTCTATTTCATACTTAGGCTGCGAGCAAAACCGCGAGCTAAACGTAAGATTCACCGAGCCGCGAACGGGCTGCGACGTGCCACCAATACCACGAACGGTAGTTATCGAGTCAGTGTGTATAGTCAGACCAAGCATACGGCAGCAACGCGATGTTATATAATTCTTTTGTGACCCAGGGTCCAAGAGACATCTAACCACCACGGCCTTACCCTTCCTACCCGCCACCAACACCTTGGCAGTAGCCAACACCTCCGTACTACGTGTGGCCTGGACTTGAGCAGAAGAATGCGTACACAACGCCACACGATCGGAAGCAGCTGGATCGGTTGCAGAAGTGGAGGCGGGGGCGCTAGCGGGCGTCGGCGCAGGGGCTTGCGTCGATTTCTCGAAATGCAATAAGGAATGATGCTTCCCGTTGCATTTCCTACATGTTGACTTAGATAAACACTTAGAGACAGTATGTTGGCTACTTAGGCAATTACCACATCTGTTATTGTCTTTTATAAACTTAAATCTATTATCAACGCTCAACTTTTGAAACGCTTTGCACATAAACAAGTTTTTATGCGTGGAATGACAAAGCGAACATTTTGATTCAGTAGCCACAAACACCTGCGATTCTTTAGATGAGGCGCGGAGACTACCTGCGGGGGCGGACTTACTAGCCGCAGGAGAGGTGCGATACAAGATTTTTACTTGTTCACGAACAAACTTTACGAAATACTCATAATCTAACTCCTGTTGATTACGAAGCGACATTTCAAAATGTTTTGCGATATCAGAGTCTATTAACTTAAGACCCCAATGAATAAATATAAAATCAGCTAAGTTATTTATTTTCAATTGTTTCAGTCCCGCAACCGTAGAAGTTAATTTATCGAAACCCTTTTCAATATTAGCGGGTGTCGATCCGAACGATTTCAATGAGAACAGCTGATTTAGATAATTAGTAGCGAGCGCGCGAGTATCCAGGTACTTGGCGATAAGCGCCTCCCAAACAACAAGGTAATTATTGCCAGAAGGTACAATACCTTCGGCCACATTCTTAGCCTTTCCTTTCAAACAACTTAACAGATAATGAATGCGATCCGAATCTGATAAATCTGTGTTGGTATGTATAATACGTTTGAACGTCTCATAAAAGAACGGAAAGCTCTGAATATCACCGTCAAAGGTAGGCAGCTCGATTTTAGGAACCTGTATATGGTGAGCAGTAGGGCTCGCTGACGGGCCAGGTTTTTGGAAATCATTTGCCTCAGTTAATGAAGATAAACTAAACTTTATTTCGCCGACCAAATCATCAAATGAATGCAATGCGCCATAGCTTACTTCACAGGTTGGATCCAATGTCAAATTGAGCATATTAATCTCGTCCATTAGTCCATTGAATTCACTACGCAATCCATCAATTTGTTTTGCCTGAGCAATGAAAGCCTTGCGTAATCTTTCGGTAGTTAAAGATTTAGTTGAATCCAAAATCCTTTGAGCCCGCGCAAAATATGCGTCACGTTTACTTTCCAATAATCTAAGTTTAACCTTGTCACTCATTGTGAACAGAAGTTAAATATGACACTAAATAATAATATTAAACCAACTTTTATCTTCTACGGAACCCCAGTGAGTGAGGTTAGGGGCAAATGAAACCGATTACTCAATTAAAGATATTATTATAAGTTAAGATAATAGTACGGAACGAACTTTCCGTACACGCGAAACCCTAACAATATTAAATTGAAAGGTAAACCAATATAAACTACCAACGCTTTAACCGAGTGCACGTAACAAAACCTAATATAAATTAAAATAGTAAGCACGCCAAATATCTTATGAACGTACCCATCTATACTATATATATGATTAACTCAGATTTATCTACAACCCGATAATAGCATTTATGTCGGATACGCTGCGATAAACTTGTCTGCACTAACTTCTACTTGAATGAGATTAACTTACTCAATACAAGTAATATGAAGGTTCCTACAGCTTCTTAACTAACAATAAGTTAAGTGTTGAACTTAGAAGAAAAATAAAAACTTATTTTCGTAAGCGATGCGAGTGTATTCTTAACGAAATAATTTCGTAAGAAACAGTAAGTTTCCTCACGAGTAGACGCGTAGATGACTATTTGAAATAAGTTATATATGTATAATTATTACGTTTACAAATGTGAGGTGCGGGTGTGATATGTATAATTATACGGCTGTTTCCATTGAGGAGAATTAACGCGTAAAGTTTATACACATCTGTTATTTTACCTGAAGGTTTCTGTCAAGAAATCAAGTTACCTTACAAAACAAAACAACAAGCGACGCGATTATAATATGGTTAATTGCAATAATTAATCATATGCGGTTGAGTCTCGCTATACATATAAGCATACCTGCTCGTGCAATACGAATATAACAGGCGTAAACCTAACGAACCTATAGGTACATGTGTATCATACCATAACAATCAATGTTATTCGTTTAGAAATTTCGATTAGTACCAACATAATAAGTATGTAGAAGTTTCTAATGCGTAACTAAATTTAATCGTGGGTACGCGGACCAAGTTCAGAACTAGAACATTCCACAGTCAACGTACGACGATTTATACCCACTACCCACAATTTTTACAACCGATCAAAAAAATATGTAATTACTTCGAAAACTAACAGATTTATAAAATAAACGTATTTAGCGATATGAAATTAAATGTATTCTTCGGAGCTTTAAATAGTGAACTTAAAGATTTAAACGGTTGACCTATTGCAAACGCAAGGCAGTTTGACCCTTATTACTGAAGCATTAGAGATGAGAGTTGTGTGACGATATGCAATTAACATTGAAAATTCCTAAGTTTTTTGCTCAAAATCAGACTTTTAGGACTTAACAAATAGGCCGTAAAAAGGCCCAAATTTAATCTATCCGGCTCGAAGGACCAAAATGGTGCGTATAACCTGCAGAAGTTGTAAATTTTCTGCTAAAATCACACGCGGATTGAGCCTAGATTATTAGAGCAATCTAGGCTATAATTGCTGATTCTGTCATGAAAAGTTGAAGGCAAATAAACTACGCAATCGGGAAGAAAGGCACAGGAGATCGTCCAATTCATTAATTGCACCACATACCTTGACCAGCGATCCCAAGGGCGCGCAGGCGACGGCCACGTGTCCGCTTTCGGGATGATCAGCTCACAGGTCTTTTCTGGATACACTATGCTGGCCAGCAGTACACAACACACTATCATAGGTCTGGGGTAGGCCGATAACAGTTTATATAGGTTCAGTTCAGGGGTTTTAGGGCGCGATGGGACTACTTAGTGTCACACATAGCATGCGCATCCATACGATCCCAAGGTTAGAGCGAGACTGCCTATACGGCGCGGCGCGGCATCGCGCGCGCGCTTGCACAGCACAAGGAAATCACCGAATCAACGATATATGGCACAGATCAATAAATTGGAACAGTAAACCCATGCCTTTCAATCGCCATTAGGTGATTTTGAAAAAAAAATATAAGGAAAACTATAAATTACGAAGCGTAACCAAACAGGAAGGCTCTTGTACACAAGAGAGCTTAATTATAAGTTGATACCTAACAAAAGGAAACTGCGGAAGCATAATTAAAATATGATATATAAAAGAGATATAATACAAACAACATGAATGTGTATTCTATACGGTTTGTTCGGATATTCCATCAGAGCCAAGCCAAGTATTCTTGATACGATATTATGAATACGGAAGGGTCTTGCGGTCCATTGGTCATTCAAATGGATGCGCATTGTATTATGGTGGATATAAACGGGCAGATTTGATTATGTGCTTCAAGAGGTTTACCATAAATGCCAAAATCGCGTTCATTTGAGGAACACTTGTGATGTTTTGCTAATGACTACGAAAAAGGGAACGAAACAGTTAATGAACATTTTGCAAAAAAATACGATAGAATTACAGGCCTGAAGACAGTAGTATCTTTAATATTATAGCTGTTTAAAATTGTTGATTTATTTGTTACACGCCTTCGCGATAGTTGGCTGGCATGTTGGTCTAGTGGTTAGTGACCCTGAATGCTATGCCGGGGGTCGTGGGTTCGATTCCCACCCAGGAGCAATGTTTGTATGATGAGCATGATCATTTGTTCTGCGTCTGGGTGTAATTTATCTATAATATTTATGTATTTAGAAAAATATAAGTATGTTTATCAGTTCTCATAACACAAGCTCTGCTTAGCTTGGGACTAGATGGCGTCGTGTGATAGTTGTGGAATATTATTATTATTTGTGGAATTTTATTAGTTGTCTAGTTTGATGACATTAATAGAACTTGCACTTAAAAACACAGATGAACTAAAATGATTTCAAATGCTCACACAAAGATACACATCGTCTATTAAAATTATAATCTCACATGACATTAATACTATAAACTCAAGAGAATGAGAAGGGTCAAACGCGGAAACATAACGACTGCTCCTAATGAGTATGACCATTATGTTCTAGGGTCAATCTTGGCTTTGAGGTTACACAATGCCCCTAGTAACCATCAGCATTATTAATAATTGATCTCACTTTAGCTACGGTTGTTGGAAGATCGTGTTAATCGATGTCTTATTTTGTCTCTAGAACATTAATTTGTGATGGTTGCTATGTTTTCTTTGTCAAAGAAGAAAAATGGAATAAAGGCCTATAAATGTGATTAATATTTTAAGCTTAACCTGGGAACCCACCCTGAGTAAACTTATAAGTAGACACGTAGAGCCTTCCTTTTAAAAGGGAAACAAGAAAAAAAAAGAAATTTGTTCATTTGCATAATTATTTTAATATGTCTAAAGAAGTTGCAGGCCAATACGTTTGCTGCAGTCGCAGGACTGTCTAAGCAGAATACCGTGGCCCTGGAATGCAAAGGGCAACCAAAGAAACTGGGTCGAATTTAAGTCAGACAGCCTTTGACAGCCCGTTCCGCTCCATCCCGGGCGGAAGGACTCATGTAATGCACTCATGTTACTCCCAAGAAAAAAAGGATTTCTTTGTGTATCAAATATGTCAACTAAAAGCATTTGAAATATATCTTACAATGTAGATAAAGCGTTCTTCATAAATCTTACATATCATAACCTTCTTCGAGATATCTCCTATAACAGTGTGGCGACGTTGGTCCCTAGTGTGGTCTGGTCTAATGTGCCAAGTCATTGTCGACCTAATTGGCATAATGATCGTTCGTGTTACGCAGAATATGTGCCAGTTAGTAGCACTAATTGGCTGCTATGAACGTCGTTAGCACATGATGGAGGATTTTGACGGTAGAAGATATTTTAGTGTGACATATGACAGAGCGGCCATTTTGTATTTTGAGAAGGTGGGGTAACCCCTGCCCTGAGCTACAATTTTTTTTATGGGGTTGTTTTGCAGTACAGTTGATTATGTTGCTCTATTTATTTATTTATTTATGTAACTATTTATGTACACACAATAAATTTACAGGAAATTACATAATGATTAAAACTAAAGTACAAAGGTACTGCTTATTTCTTTAGAAATTTCTGCCAGCAGACCAGAGGCTGTATTGTTATGAGTAGGTAATATTATTTTATTTCTTACTAATATTATAAATGTGGAAGTTTTTAGGTTATTACTGAAAACATTAGGTACACAGTTTTTAAACTAGAAACCTTTATATTTATATCACGTTTCTTTGTTCCCGTGGAATAATTTTCGAGTCCTTCACTACTTCTGCGATAATATGTTACACTTAGATTTAATTGAATTAGAATTTCTAATTATTTTTTAGCCATTTACAAGGTACTTCAAAAGGAAAGTTAAAAAAAAAACGGGAATATTAATAACAGTCATGTTATTTAAATAAAAAAAAAATATTTTTAGTAAAGGTCAGGAGTGAAAAGGCGCAAAGCTATTCACTTTGATGTAGTCGTGTAGGCGGCAAGGCAATGGCGATAATATAAAATGTACAATTTCATTCCCCGGCTATCTAATCTCATCCCGGCACTTATCTGGGTATAAGCTGTATTCCACAACTCGTTTATCTGATCTATAAAATTCAAAATACATTTCATTACAAATTTTCTCAACTTTATTTTTACATAATCTTTATTTATTTTTCTTGGGCGTTTAATATCAACATTTAAACTCACATACAGACAGGCCCGGAGCAACTATTTGTAGTTCACAAAATATTAATATTTTGTCCGTGTGGGAATCGAATCCGTGACACGCAGCCCAACATTGTCGCCGTGCGTTCCTATTTTGAATAACTTTAATGTAGCATAGAAGTTATTGGAATAATTCGACTAGTTCGACTGGCCTGTTGGTGAAGTGGTTAGTGACCCTGACTGCTACGCCGGAGGTCGTAGGTTCGATTCCCACCCAGGACAAATGTTTGTGTGATGAGCTCGATCATTTGTTCTGTGTCTGGGTGTGATTTACCTATATAATGTATGTATTTAGAAATATTTAAGTATGTTTATCAGTTGTCTAGTACCCATAACACAAGCTCTGCTTTGCTTGGGACTAGATGGCGTTGTGTGATACTTGTGGAATATTATAAAAAAAGTTCAACCGTGCCCGCTTTGCTGAATGTCAAACTGTTTTACTTGTTACTAAAATAATTATCTTGTGTCGTTCTTGCTACTAAAGAAAAGAGAAAAAGACAAATGTTAATTGATACACGCCACAAGTGAACTCAATATCGAACAAAAAAAAACGGACACTTTCAAAAAAAGAGCACTCACTATGGTGGAGGCCTTTGCACAAAAGTGGGACAGGAACGACTAAAAAAAAACTGAATATTATTAAGAACTGTTGTTGAATTGTTTAAGTTTCTTTGATGTTGTTGGCTCCTAGTGTGTATATTGATTGATTCTTCTCTGTATATCATGTTGGCTGTTGTGTTATATGAAAATCTATTGTCTTTCTCCTTCTCAAGTCTTATTAAGTATTGTTATGTCATCAAGTCATCATTATCCGAAACTGGAAGGGAAGTGAAGGTTCTAATGACGGCACGATCAAACATGTGTGCGTGACAGCCATACAATGAGAGAGAGGGAGGGAAGTGACCGAACATCGATCAAATTCACAAAGTGCTTGGAAGTATATGATGCGCCCACATACTTACACATCGTAGGCGAAAATACCCAACGCAATTCACCGATTATATATGTTCGCTTCTGAGCAGAAAGATAATTATGGTAATTTAAATTTTCTTTATTTTATTAACTCTTTGACACAGATATATTAAAAGCAATACCCAACAAAGTATTGGATCAAAGACTTTCTTGTGAAAAAGAAACTATGTAGTTGGTTTAGTAGGTTCAGAATATAATTATCACGGGTAAACATAGGAAAAATCTTCTACAAAAAAAAAGTAAAATCATCAAATGAGGACTAGTTTGATAATTTTACTTTTTTTTTTTGTATACAGTCAAGAGTGGACAGTCCCTCCCGTACTGACTAAAATCCAACGTGTTCTTTCAATAGCCCTTTACGTTTCAGGGTCACGGTTACCTTAACGTTAGTAAGTACTCTGACTTTTATAATCTTTTTTTGTTTGCGTTGTAAAATCATCAAATGAGTCCTCCCACCCCGGGCAGGGTGGAAGGGACTGTCAGACTTCTACTGACTAAAATCCACGGTGTCCTTCAATAACTCTTTATGTTCCGGGGTCACGGTGATGGTATAAGTCCCGCGACCCCGGCAGGCTTTGGCCCTCTGTGAGGGGGCCCCGTCATTTTGCTGACGCTCTTTGAGGCGCGCGTAGAACACGACGCGCCGTCGACCCGGGCATGGTCCATGGTCGTACAGCGGGTTGTCCCTTAATTGCTGTCCGCGCCTACGGTGGCCGGAGATCATCTGCCGACGTCCGACGCCGTGGGCGTGTACCACTGCGGTTGCGGCGGAGGGAGGACGCTGTCCTCTCTCTCTCTTAGCCCGCCACCTCCTTCACGAGCATTACGACTTTTATAGTGCGCAAACACGTTGACTCGCGGGCGCGGTGGCGGGCGCGGTCACGAAATATCAAACGTTTGAAGTGATTTCCAAGTGTTCACGTTCAAAACGCATGTGCGGTCTAAGTAGCGAGCTAACTGGCGACTGGCGCGTGCGGCGCGCTCGCGGCAATTTCAAACGCCTGAGACGTTTGTTTCTGTTCATGTCGAACTAGCGGCGGCGCGCGCGATTCACTCGCGACGTCAGGTAAGTTCAACCAGTTTGAACTTGTCGCTAGAAACGATAGCGCGTTTCTATCGCGCGAACGCCTGGAGGTTAATGTGAACAGGAGCTCGCAAAGTATCACGCGCCCGCACCCGCCCCCGCGCCCGCGAGTATCAACGTGAATAAGCACATAATCTTACTATTTCACAGTTAAACTGTCCATTTCTATCCTCTAGCCCTAATGGGGTCACGTTGTTTACTGCTTTATTTTTGTGACTTTTCATAATCTCGTCATTGTCTAAAGCCTAGTCGTAACTGTAATATACAGCACTAAAAGTGTCGTAAAGTCGAGTAAAAATGGCGATTAGATGAGTGAGAGTTTCAAGGTAAGTATGATGTCATTGTAGGGTACTATAAACTTTTCACACAACAACTACTTTCTGTACAAATAGTGGTTATTTAAGACAATGAAGTCGGTTAAAAATGTCTCTTGAGTTATTCTTTCCATGAAATTTTGGCAGAATATTTTGTAGATTCAAATTTTAGTAAATTTAATACTTACGGTTTTTATTCCATAGCATAGAAGAAAACTAAATTGTTGTCTTTTCATTATTGTCGTAAAAACAGCTGGTCATGTACTAAATTTTTTATCGAATATGTCTTTTTTTTAAAACTTTGCCCCACGCTAGGAATTTTTCCTGTATCGTGGGTGCATTTACAAACATAGAAACTCGCGTACACAAACTTTCAGACCCGGAACAACTACTTGTAGTTCGTACACATATTTGTTACGTGCGTAGATCGAACCCGCGAAACAAAGTGCAGCAGTCCGATTCCTCAGACACTGCGCCATACGTGCCATCAGACGATTGACGTCACCACGTTACAATGTTTGGTTCTCTTCTTAAATCAGAAACTATGTACTAATTTTCAGAGCTGCTGAAATTTATTATTTCCACAAGTATTATAGCGAAGTCTGAAACGAGCCATTCATTGTGTGATAAATACGTTTCATTGTACTCAGAATAACCTCAAATACAGAATTAGACCGTCTAGCCTGAAATTCAGCCTGAAATAAATAAACAAAGGCTTTGTATTGTTACCTACCGTTTTACAGTTTGCTTCTCTATGCTAATTCTAGTTAATTTATTGAGGGTTATGTATACAGCGTTTTCTAAAAATATATATGGTAAAATTGTAACAACGAAACTGCTTTTTTAAACAAATAATTAGATAACATATTAAGGAAGGGTCAGACAGAAATGTTTGTTTTTAAGAAACTTGTTCTTCTTTAGTTATCAACAAAACATGCAACTGTGTTCAATCGAATGAGTTACTATGAGTGGGTCACGAAATTATCTTAACAAGTAACAGTGACCATGGAACGTAAAGGACAATGTTAGGAACATGGTAGATATTAGTCAGTATTAGTCTGGCAGTCCCTTTCGCTTCACCCAGGAAAAAATATCAGGTTTTGCTAGATCACAACCTTTTTTGTGTACAGATCGTCTCACGATCAACTAAGTCTAAACCGTCGAGGAAGAACATCTCTAAATATCTTTGAAGGGGTATGTTCCAATAGACTGTTATCAGACCTTATCCTCAGAAACGACGTACTTGGACAACTATCGATCTTAAAATAACATGGTCCAATGTTCGGTTACATTGAAAATCGTCGTGTAGAACATCGATGTTCGGCTACGAAAGCGTAGCAAGCGTAGCAATGACGTCAGCTCAGTCGTAGCACTCGCGTAGCAAGTAATAGAATTCTCTAGGATTTTTTGTACTTTCAATATAATCTGTCTTAATGATTAATTTGTGCGATTATAAACGTGTAGTACACTAGTGTTCTCTTTATAAAATGTTAAGAAAGAAGTTTTGTTTGAAATTAGTGTAAAAAATCATTTTTTGTAATTAATATGGAGCATCGTGTCCGTAATATCGTAACAGTGATGTCAAGTGTAGTAATTTTGAACACCTTTTTTCAATACAATTTCAGTTTACGATTTTTCACAGTCATGAAGTATTTTTACAGTTTTGGTTTAAATGTAAACTTTTCTTGAGAAACACGATCGTTACACGGTTAGGGTTTGTATATATGCAAAACATAAGGTACACCTTTAATTATAACTGCCATTCGCTTGTCAGTGCAACACGATACACAGTGAAACATTTTGCGTAATTATTTACGCTGTCGGTTCTAAAGGCAACGACACATAACTTATGGGACAGGATTGCCTCACCCTCATCAAATATGATACCCTAGTATCCTAGTTGACATCAATAAGCGATTCTTTATGGTAAATATGCTGTGGAATGAATAAAAAGCCCTTTTATAGCTTTCGGTCATACTTATTTTGCCGATAGAAATATGAAAAGAGAAAGACCTATACAGAATGTATAGTGTCATCCCTTTTTCTCATTCGAACTACTTTTTTAAGCTCAGAATTATATTATTATTTTCACTTATCTGTTGGAGATGGTACTGGGACTTATCAATATTCTTTTGTGTTGAGATTTTCACTCACTATTGTAGGCAACGGATTAAATAAGGAAAATGTCTCGAAAAAAAGGATCCCACTTTTTTTCCCTAGGTAACGACTAATTTTATGGGTAATCTTAGTTAATGTTTTAAATGCATATTCTTAAAAATCTGAGTTTAAATGTTAACTCATTGGGTTGTTGTTTTGCCACAAAATTAATTTTTGAAACCATACTTACATTGAAAGTTAATTAGCCTCAGCTAGATTTTGTTATTGTAAATGTCACATATCTTCATTTCACATAATTTTTATTGAAGACGGCGACATCAACAACTTCATGGTCCTGTTCTACTACTACTTTCTTACTAGTACTTTCTGTTTCTCTTACTAGTACTTTCTGTTCGAATTCCACGATGTATCCTCATTTTCTGTACTTTGTATTTAATTGTTCTGCTATTCGTTCGGAAAAAAGAAATGGGCAAGTTTGGACTCAACAAAATACAAAAAAGAAAAACTATGGCTAATTTACACATACTTTTTTTCTTGGCGAAATAACTTTATAGCAAATTTACAACAACCCAATTCATCAGACAGTATCATCTAGTTTCTTTTTAAAATACTGAAGCTTACTGTCACATATTGACAACCTGAATTACCAGGGAAGCAGAGGTGACGCAGGTGCTTACGGCCGCAGGTACTTCCCGAAGCATCTGGGTATAGGTCGGGAGTGGACTACCGCTTGTCACCCCCGAAACGGAGGGTAACCGTAAAGATTTTCCCACTCCAAAAAAAAAGGGAAGCTGAGGTTGGCTGGACGTTGTACGTAAGGGGATTGAGCATTGACTGCAACTCAATTTCGCTTCGTAGTAATATGAAACGCGCGATCATAATAGGGTATTTTACTGCATAAATAAATTGATAATCTATTTGTCCGTCAGTAATAATATGAAAAATAATGGACACGTATTTTTTATTTTCATATTAATGAATATTGACAAAGATAAAACGCTTCCAAATTCGGGAGTGGAGGCTTGTGACGTCATTGCACTTGTAAAATTGTACCGACCGAGTGACGTTTTGTGATTTTTAGAAGCATTGTATCTTCGTCAATTTTGGTTTACGTGACAAAAGAAAAAATACGGGTCTAATATTTTTTAATAATCTCTATTTCGGACTAATACATTTTTTGGGTAGAATACCGTATTGTCTTACATAAATAATGTATCATTTACATAATAAGCTTTGATGGTGGTAATTCTAAAGTTCACATGAGGTCTTTCTAGATTTATAATAGTGCTGTGCAGGAAAATATAGATTCTATGTTTTTTAACTATTAATTTCTATTCGTATTGTTTAAACCAATTTATTGTGTAATCTACAGTAGTAAATATAGTTCTGTAGTTCAGTTCTTGAGGATCAAGCAAAACTGGTAAGGACAATATTTGAACTGGCTGCGAAAACCGACCACTGATAAATGATTCAGTAGTATTTGTTTGAGTGAATTCATTTATGAAGCTGAGTACATAATTTGTCTTTACCAGTTTAAAGTGATCCGTTTCTCCGTGTCTCACTAAACGACAATAACGTGTTCACAAGATGAAATGATAACCGAATTCACGACTATAGACATAGTGCAAATTGTATGATCAGTAGTTAAACTATTTGTTAAATCTTAACAGCCTTACTACAAAAACTTAAAATTCTGTTGAACACTTGTCTTAAAAAAGTGTGACTGCAAAACGAACTTTATTTCAACGTCATAATCTGACATTTTTTAGACAAGTGTTCAACAAACATTTTAAAGTTTTTGTGGTACAGTCAGCATCGAATGTTGCTGACCACATTCAGATTTTCAAAATCTTTGTACACCGAAATAATACGTAAAAATACGTTGTACAGCGATTTTGAAAATCTGAATATGGTCAGCAACTTTCGATGCTGACTGTACCACGGTAAACATTTATTAATAAAAAAACAATGTATAGAACTTTCACAAAAGTTTCATTAAACAATGACCACTAGTCACATACATAGTTGCTTCACCCTAAGCTCATTCACAGGCTGTGTTTTTGCAGAAAAGCGCTGATGTACTTAATTTCTCTCTGATCTTTTCATTAATGGGTCGTTTGACATATCGTCAACGTATATCTACTTCGCCTCGTGCCACTTTCCCTTGCCAGTAATCACATTAACCAGGTTCCTTTGCTTGCGATAATTAGATACTAGATATAGGAGTATGCTACTTAGCCAGACTTGAATTACTACTTCATCCTATATGTTTTGGCTTGTTTAAATTACTAAGCGTTTTTCTGACTAATCAGTAGGTGATTCCTGTAGTTTTGTATCCATTTAGCATTTAGTAATGATACGTTAAGCACCTGCACAAATAAGCTAACGATTTATGTGTTTTTCAGAAAGTGTTTTAACTACATTGACTTACGTGCTAATTTGACTTTAAGTTTAGTACAGACTATCTAAAAAACATAGTGAAGAAGAACTCAAGAAAAGTTACAAAAGTGCATGAAAATAACATCACAGAAAAATATCAAAAGTTATCACAACATCGACAAATAGTGTTAAAATCTGAGTGACAAACGGAACAGTGTAATAAAATAGAGAACTTTAATTCCATTGTAATGTCAGTGAACAGCAACGTCATTGGTGCAAAAACGCAATGGGCCGGTGGGGGGACGGGAGGCGTTCTGATTGGCTGTCACAGTGATTCATTGCATTCGATAGTTAGTTTCCATTAAGAACGGACGTCTGAACGCCAAAATGTCAGCAGGTAATTCTATGGTTGTTGTGATGTGTACATGTGTGTATATATGTTAAATGTTGTAGAATGATTGGAAATAGCAAATTGGCTTTTTATTGTACATTTTATTAAAGTCCAAAATTTCTAAATTTTCAATTTTATTTTCTGGTACGATCTTCGCCTTTGATTGAGAGATAATCATAAGACTTTGATCGTATCTTGTCTTTTTACTGTTATTTATTTGCAATTTGTTGATGTTGACTTGAACCATATTTAATTTCATCTTTCAGATCACGAAACTAATAGCAAAATAACTATAGGTAACTATGGGCCTATTTCTATGTTCATGTTGGATTGTATTCATGATTGTTTTAACAGGAGTTATTCCTCAAGCAGGGTCTGCCGTGGCCATGATCGGAGCGAACCTTCGCTTCGGTTCGGCAGGCGCGACCAACTCCTCAGTGGTCAATAACACGCGGCATTGTCCGCCAGGTGGCGCTGCTAGCGCTGCGGCTTTGCTCGCACTCTCAGGGTTGGGAATGTCGGCCAATTTAGCTCTGATGGCCGTCATTCTAAGCAAAAAACAGCTGCGAAGGTGAGTTTGCCCTAATGTTTATTTGCAATATTTATAAAGCTGTTTGTAAACGTTTGGATATCTTCAACGCAAGTTTAATGTATGATATTCAACTTGCGATCATTAAATGATCATTTGTATCTTAATCAGAATAAATCTAGGGTTTTATAGGCTTCTCACGGTGATATTCAAATAACATGTAGTATAGAACGTAAATCACAATAACTGGTTCCATTTGAATATCCATAGCCTACACAGTAATATTATCAAATATTGTCCCCGAAAAAAAACAAACATAAATCAAGCCTTACTTTGCAAGAAATAAAGACTATAAATTACGGCGACCATTTCGATACGAAGAATGAGAAAACAGGAAAACATTAATGTTTATCATGATTCAAATGTTGCTTATTTTACGACACTGTGGTTCATTTGAGGTTGAATTCCTGTTCTGTTGGTATTCGTAGCCCGTCAAGTATTTGAATGACAAAAAGCAACGTAGTACGCGCTGCTGACGTCAGTGTCGCAGTATGTTGCTATTATACGCCGTAGGATAAATTTTTAAACCGAATTTATCTTTGTATATTTTATCAAGTATATCTCAAAAACACGAATAATTCGACAATGGATATGACTCAGTAAAAATTCGAACTAAGTAGGGTTAACGTAGCTACTATTTCTGTTTGCAGGGTTTAAAAAACTACCAAACCGTGCTTCGGGGTATCCCCAAAACTTTAATAAAGCTTAACGTTTTTTTTCAAAAACCCTTTTCTTTTTCAGTTAAATTGAGAAATATCATTGATGTTGTCTAATTTTCAGTTTTTGCGATAAGTATGACAAGAAATGTTGAGAAAAACCGATTTAGCTAACTGTCTTGTGACATACATATTAATATAGTACCTGATATATATTTGTACGCGCTACCGACATTAATGTAACAGGAATCAAGCGTAACATGTTACGACCGTGTTCGACATTATATCCATAACATTAACATTATTCGCAACATAACAGTATAGATCTCCTATGTTGTTCTTGAGCCAGCGATCGGCGCCACCGATTGGGCACGTCCGTATTCGAGAACACGGAATACTACTTACGTGACCACCAAATCTGCATTTTATATGGCTCCAATCTAAGTGTTTAGGTAGCTTAGATATCATGAAGCTCGAACTTGAAAATGAACTTTGAAAATGAAATTGGAAGGTTCGCAGATAATGTCAATATCAGGCCTTTTCTGTTAGAAGGGTCCTTATTACTCGAAGGAACGAACTGCGTACAAAGGATTTTCATGAAAATCGTTCAGTTCATTTAGTGTGAACAAAAAAGCGAAGAGCGTAAGAAACTGGTGGATACTGATGATTAATGAAAAAATATGAAGATATTTTAGAAAACTCATAATGAGAAACACAAGTTCGTCGATAGCAAAATTTCATGAGTGTCAGACAATAACTGCTCTTAAAGCTGTTTCAGGAGAGCCGTAAATATGTCCTCATACGTAACAAGACAAAATTCTCTGTAATTAAACTGTAAACGGTAATTAAACTTTTAACCCCATATTCGGAAAAAAATTAAGCAACACATAGACACGTAGGTAACGCATAATTATGGTTATGAACAACTCAGATCAAACAGATTTTTTGTTAAGTTTATCAAAACCTTTACGATTTAGTTAGTCATTTGCACGAATTTAACCCTCTGGGAATAAGATATATTTGCATTTTGTCGTAAATATCCAGGTCAGCCGGGTAAAAAACTAAAATCGTCGCGATTCGCGAGGTGTTGGGTTAAGGATTGTTTTCAAACCCATACCTTTACAGTGTTGTATAGACGTTACATGTACGTCTGACTAAAACAAATCACCTATCAACTATATCTTCGTCCACAATAATTGTAAGTCGTCTCAGTTACCAATTTTCCCAGAGTACCTTTATCTCCAATCTACTAAAAGATAAAGCCTCCGGAAAATATGATTTACACCAGAGGGTTCTCAATTTGCTGGGAAATCAAATTACCGAGTCACTACCAGTGGTAATTCAATAAGATAGGAGCTATTTAAATCAGATTGGAAGGTGTCTTGACAAAATGGCTGATTGTAAAAATGACTGTCTGAATTAAATGAACGTCGGTTGATTCCACCCTAACGATGGCTATGACTTTTTGCCAGTTCAGCTACATTGAGTTCCTTCAAATTATTGTGGATGTGACACAAAATGTATAGGGTGTGTAAGTGAAATCAAATGGAAAGTCGCATCTTTGTTTTGCTCGTATTAATACATTTAATGCGCGCGTACTGGTTTCAATTAAACATGAATTTGAATTGACTAATACATAATACGAGGAAATCCGAAATCTACCAACACGTAATGGCTCAGCGTCATACGCCCCCATTCTCCCTCATAAAGAGATGTGTTGTATTCCAATAATGGATACTATAACGTCTGATTATGTTTATAGGAATTTGAACAGCTATGCACATATAAATCTCATAGTTTCTCGATTCGTCATGATCCTTTCTTTTTTGTATTAGAACCTTAAATGTTATGTATTATGCGCTAATATTGCATATTTGGTTCCGAACACCTGTGTTTCGACCTCAATATAATGTAATATCAATTTGTAGGCGAGATAATTATGAGCAAATTGGTTGTATTGATGATAGCATTTTGGTTTAGGCCGTAATTACTTCGCGCAAACTGACGCCGCTAATTGGCAAAGGGTTAAGCAGTACCTACTGTGTACATTCATATTGGCAGAAATATTTTGAGATAGCTAATCAGAGTAAGCGAATTGTCATAATTAATTATTTTTTAAACGCATTAACGCATGCGATGCGCATCGTTAAAAAAAAAAAAAAAGAATTGTCATAAGTTAGGCAAAATAAAGACGTTAGACTTACTTGGCTTCAGGTCCAAGTCTAGATTTTGGGATTTTACCTCTATTTTATGGCAATTCGTTCACTCCAATTCCCATGGCGGGTTTTTTTTCTATAAGCAAGACTGAATATCAAAAGGTTGCTTCTAAGCAAGCGGGCTTCATCGTCGTCCACATCATTACTTACCATCAGACGAGATGGTGAACAAGAGTCTAACGTAAAAATTATTGGAAGTATGCTTAAAGTGCTTCCCATCACTGGACTTTTGGTAAAGTTTCTGGTTGAACAGCATTTCTGGTTATCTTTTGATTTACCGTTTGAAGAATATCAGTGAGAAATTAGCCGAAAGATAGTAAATTCTAAAACCATTTCCCTAGTTATTGTCACCTCATAAATTGACTTTGGGCTCAAAAGTTCATCATTTCAACTATTCAAAGTTTTATCTTAATAAACTTAAACGAGGCATTATCTTAATTAAAATCTTTGTTGTATTTCCATTTCAAGAGATTATGGTTAAATTAAGATTTAATTCTCTTTAGATTAAATCATTTTAAGTATTGTGAAAGGGATTAGGTTATTCTGAAAACTTATTTAGATCTGAGACCTAGCTAAACTCTTTGTGCTTGTTTAAATTTGAATTAGAACAATGAATAGATATAACAATTTTACAAAATATTTTCTATTTCAATCTTTCTTTGAATGCTTGAAAACTTTGGTCACAAACACTTTCGGTCCGGAATTTTTCAATAGCGGTTCGCAATCTAGTTTTGTTACCGGTTATAGAGATCTCTAAATTAACTATAAAAATTCCTTGTGTTTTAAACCGCTTCATAGCGATTTGGTAAATAGTTGTGAAGTTATTTTAATGAAAGACAAGACATGGTTTCTGACGATATCAAGGTTCTTACCTACAAGCGTATTTTTTTAATTATATATGGTATACAATTTTGAAAATCGCTACGCCAACGTTAGTGCGTATATCATTTAAAAACGTTTAAGGGCTGATTTTTCAATTTTTAGTTTAATAACTTTTATCTGAGGAATAAAAATGGCAGTTTGACAGCTTATCTATAGACAATAATTATGTCAAATCGCTATTTTTATTCCTCAGGTAGAAGTTATCTGAAAATTGAAAAATCAGCCCATAATAAATAATCACCATCAAACTTCACATAATTCACATGTCTTAGAATTTTAGGTTTTGGGTTATTGTAGTTTTCTTATAATACCTTCACCGTTTTAGTGCAATGATCACGAAATTAAGGCATTGCTACATCGTGTAATTTAATTAATTATTTCACACGCCTAGGTTTTAAAATCGCATAAAAATTTAAACCAGTTTGCAGTATTAACTAAGCACACAGACCAACATCTTTTTCCTAACCCTATTTAGAGATACCATTGCCTTTTCACTTTTAGAATTCTAAATAGGTTTTCTACCTCTAGTCACGTAGTCGCAGCCGCACGTACCGTAGCCTCGTTCTAGAGGATTGACATGTCACTGTAAAAAGTAGGTATTTCGGGTGGCACTATTTGTGGCGGCACTATTCTTGTCTTCAAAGGCAGCCGACGCAGTGCAGACGGTTGTAACTCTGTTTGGTTTCCAAGTCTGGGGCAGATCGATTTTCGATGTAAATGTAAACTTAGTTGATTTCTCTTGAAGGTCTGAATTTAAGTTCTTAAACAAAAAATACACAAATTATCATAATCAGAAAATAGAAAGAAAGAGTCTCTCTTTGATTAGTAAAAGGGTGTTTGTATTTTCATGATTCAAGGGGTCTGCAAAGAGAAGTCAGAGCCAGAGCGAAGCCTATCAGAAGAGGCACACCATCGAGAAAAGTGGAGAAGTGGAGTTTCCTCAGGAGTGAAACAGAGTAGGATAGAAAAAAAGGGGTCTGCACGCAACCTGTGTCTTAGTTACGAGCGTTTTCTACGCCATGTGACATCGAGCTTAAACTAAGAATGAATTATATTGCTATTTGACAGATAGCTCTTTAAAGACCACACCACCGCTCTGCGGAAATTTCGTGGTACTACATTTTTTAACGCAATTCGATGTAACGATAATTAATAGACACGAGCGCTGCGTCAAAAGGACTTCAGTCATCACATCCGTTTCCATACCCTTACGAAAATAGACCCCTGTTACATTGCCATATCTGAATTGTTAGATACGCTTAAGTGCACTCCGATAAGCTAAAGTGAACTCTATGAATGTCGGGTTTAAGAACCTTTGTTTTTATTCATTCGAATCGTTTTTAACTTTTTAATATAACAATGTTGCACGTTAAACTTTTTTTAGCAACATTTTAAGGTTAGAGAGCTTCACAACAATGTTTTTGACATTGTTGTGAGTACAAAAACAGGTAAAAGTTTATCAAATGTAGCTGTAAAATGTTTTGAATGACAGATAAAACAAAGTACATGCCGTAAAACTTTTTTTACATTGTCATTTTCCGTTACTATGTATTAATATAGGTACACATTCTAGGAACATGCTAAAATGTCGAATGATTAATTTTTAGACTCTCAGTTCTGATCGTGGACAAAATGGGAAAAAATTCTTAGATAAAACCTGTTACTATTATTATCCCAAATATGAAATAAAACTTTCCACGTCACTGTAATAATATCGAAGAAAGACTCCCATCAAAACTTCCCACGCAAAAAAAGTTGGCAGAAAACTTTAAATACACAAAAACTCCCCTGGAAGTTGCGAAGAAATACCCCAAAACATTTACCTGCTGTATTATTTACGTCAGAGATCCGGAGTAAAAGACCCCTCCGGTCTTGGCCCTCCCCAGGGGCTCCCTAAGTGCGTGACACTTTGGATGATTGATAAATCGCTTATAGAAATTTTATACCTGTAACTTGACAGAATGAATTATCATATTTCGGTAGGTCTGCGTAATGCCCAGACTTGTAAGGCCGTCGAATCGCGTTTTGGAAACACGCGTCAACGGCGCGTTTATTAAACGTGGTGTGCATAGGCTCGGTATTAGAAGTGATGTACATTTAGTAATGCAGTGTTTGATTGGTAAAAGTTCAAAATTGACAGTATACCCATTTAAAAGCTACGTACACACAGATAAGACACGCATTGCTTAGTCTTGTCTAGCGTTACCGTGTATAACCAAATGTTCAACTATTTGCTAAGCTATACAATAGTCTTTAGGCGCTTAGCAAGACAACTTTGATGTATTATTAAGACTTCGTTGTCCGTCTGTCTGTCTATCACCAGGCTGTGTCTCATAAACCATGATACTTTGATAGTTGAAATTTTCACAGATGATGTATTTGCTGCTTTAACAACAAATTTCTAAAAAACAGAATAAAATAAACATTTAGGGGGGACTCTAATTACAACAAAAGTGATTTTTATAGATAATGTTTCCGAACCCTTCGTACGCGAGTCCAGAAAAAACAGGCCAAGCCGAATCGCACTTAGCCGGTTTTCCTGTACAAGTATTTGATAAATGTCTCGAATTTCCTTTTAGATATATGTGTGCTTTCCTTGTTTGTACCAGGCTGAGTCTTCAAGGAGGTCAAATAGTGTTGTGTAGTATACCTATACAATGTTTGGTAGACCAACTTGATCAGTGTATTGACGTTCAATTAAGGCTGTCCGTTATGTGATATACTACTATATTGCTCTCGTCCAACCCAATTAATTTGTCGTAAAGGCATTCCACAATAATTCTCGAGAGAATTCTATAATGGAAATGGAATAGTTAAAACTAAAATTACTAATACTCTTTTGATATAATTTTATAAAGTAAATTTTTCAACCGCCCTACTACAAAAACAGATGTTGAAAACTTGTCTAAAAAAGTGTCACTGCAAAACAAACCTTATATCAAAGAGAAATGACGATTTGACATTTTTTTTTGTGGTTAGACGGTAAATGTTTGATAAAAATAAAAGTACTTTGAGGACTGATTAAAACTATAGCTAAATATCATACCGAAACTTAATAGACTGGTTATTTTCAGTGAAAAGTTGAGTGTCCAAATGTGTTATCAACCTAATAGATGGAGAGATACTAATAGAGACTAATCAACATCAGTTAATAGAGATTTATGCCCCGGACAAATTAGGTGCGTTAAATAAACGCCCGATAATAGCCCGTAAGCGTAGATTAATGCCTTTTCTGGACTATTTGCCCAGTTAAGTTTCAGCTTAATTTTATTAGTAAACAAAGGTACTAGTTTTTATCTCCAGTGTCCAGGCATTTATGTAACGTGAACTTATTTTTGTCTAATAAGCCAAGTCTATACATATTTTGTTCATGAATGATTTTGCCGTGGACCCATCTCTATATTAATCAGACTAAACTAGTGAACAGATCAGTTTTGCAGAAATCTTAAGTTTAGTCAACACTTCACATTGCTAGGATCCAGATATATTAATTTTAATTGTTATTATGTTGCTTAAATTTGTCGTAGATGGTCCCACGGGTTGCTGTTTCACCAGGCGATAGTGGACCTGGCTCGGGCGGCCATCTTGTTGCCGCTCGGTATCGCTGTCTTCCGCTGCCAACCCGTATACAAGTGCTCCTTGGTAGAAACTGCATTTTTGCTACTGGTAAGTATTTTACTCATGACAATTTTAATATTCGAAGCTTTTGTATAGTATTGTCAGTGACCAGCATTACTTGACCTAGAATAACATTATTCTGCAGTGTAAGATGGGTCATTAACTATAATGATGGACACTTGTACTGTACACCCACATGTGGCCAGATAAATGTTCCATGTGACGAGTTTCATGGACGGGTCTGTCCCCATATAGAATTCCCTGTAAAATACCACTAAAGGGGCGGGCATGCGAACGGCAAGTAATGGGTGTCTTGCCGTCCAATCTTCAACAATGGAAGGATCGACGTGGATTTTAGTTACTACGAGTCTGACAATCCCTCCCATCTCACCCTGGGTGGGAGGACTCTTTTGATGATTTTACCATGATAAAAAACACTAATATGTGTTGAAACTAAATCGCTCTCCTCGCAGCAGCAGACAGTTGAATATAATTATGTAAGTGCTTTTGTAACTTACTGTGGGTTACCTCAGTTTATTCATATATGTATCCCACAATGTTCAAGATAAAATTAATATTTTTGGTGTTTGTTTTAATTACAAAGTATGTGAATAAAACTCACAAGTTTAATAAGATAACAGAAATTTCCTTGTCTTTTGTTTGGAATTTCTTCTCTTTATTCATTCATCGACTTACCTACTACAACTTCGACCAAAAACGATCACGAATACCAATGACGAGAATAACTTCTAACTTGCTAACACAAACCCAATAACGACACTCTGTTGATATTTTTCCCTCCCTACGTGACACACTTCAGTCACACGTATAACACGCAATTCCAACATGGCGGATTAAACGAGATGAACCTTCACAATCTAAAACCGTCCGAGCGTTAGAAATTAAATACCGCATCGGCCACAACCGCACGCGGCGTCACCTGTTTTTTTGTCCCATAAAATTTTGTGTCACGGCCAGTCAGGATTTTCGAAAACATTGCACAAAAATAGAAGTTGGAAATTCGAATAGTGTGAACTAGGTCTTACGTGTGCAGTGTGTCATGTCACTGTAGATTGGAGATGAAATATAGAGATGAAATTCGGTATGAGTACACAATGAAAATAAAAGAATTTCTCAACTATGTTAGTTCCACGACTTCCCGCCAGGTGAAAGGAAAAACAGTCGTTTCGGGAATTGTCTTTTGTAATTTCAGATACAATTCTAACCGGAATGAGAGTCCATTAAAGTCAATAATGTAAATGTCCACATTAGGAATAGGCTATTTCCATTGGATGGTAGCATTTGCGGAAATGTTTGCAAACGATTATCTCGATTAATGGTCTATAACTTGACCATCCGGCCATAAGGCCATATGGCCCCATTATCTTATATGACCCATTGAATGTTCATTGAGTCATTACTTTTTATCTTTGCGAATGTCACTGTTTACGTTATCAGTTGTATGAATTAGTAGAATTAGCTCTGGGAGCTTTCCGTTGCCTTTAATTTGCAGAGTGTAGCTCAGCAAGTATGTCCGTAGTTATTAATTCCAATCTCTGAGTAGTTCTTAATTTATATAAGGTGCAATGGAAATTGCTGAGAGAATTATTTTATGCTTGGTTGCAGTTTGTCATTATAGAGTTTAGCTTCTTTATTAAACTTTAATTCGATCTTATTAAAAAGTGGCGTAAGCTTCTATTAATAATTAGAGTAAGCAACTACATTTCTCTAATTAATTAGTACAAGACTATTTAACAAAGGTATTACATTACATGACACTAACACAAATGCTTATGTGGAGCTATGCTTTCAGCAATTTTCTAAGCTTTGGGAATTAAATTCTAAAAGTGTTACATTATTTGACTTTCAATTAGGTTTTAGCTAAGTGTTAGTAATAAAGGACATACCTAAATTCTAGGTTTAATCAAAAATTTGTCTCGAATTCTGGTTTTACAATCGCTTACAAAACTCACACAGTCAACGCTTTCGTCGCAGAAAAAGCCTGAACTTAAGTGTCATCAAACTCAGATGAGCATCAATAGAATGCAAAAAGTAACAGATTCTCACAGACAAAAGTACGATTGTTTGAAACTGGAGGCAGTTGGCACATAAAAGTGATTTATCACCACTTAACTTCAGGCGGGACGAACGAGAAAAGTGCCAAGAATAATCCTTGATGCTTAATTTTGATAGTATCTTATAAGTTCTGAATAGTTGGAGTGTTTGTAGACGAATGTGTCTGTGAGCCTGGAATTATGACGTAGATTAGAAAAATAACTAGCTAGGAGAACGTAATCTAGAGCAATTTGTAGATTTGTTTGCTGAGTAAGTTTTTTCATTAGGTATGTTTTTTTGGTCCAGAAACAAAGATTGATGTATGTAGTATGAAATACTTTTATGGAACAAATAACTACTTTTCTTAGAAAATAATATCTTGCGAATTGAAAACTAATTTCCTAAAATATTTTAGGTGACGGTGTCAACAGTGAACATGCTCACAACAGTTCTCAACGACAGTCCAATTTTTCCCGAAAATGAGGAGGAGCAAGCTGATTTATCAGCACCATTACTGATGGACAGCCCACAGGTAAAATGATGATCCAGTCGTTCCCTTCATGACCCTTGCCGTTACTTTAATGCGCTCGAGGAGAAAATTTCGAAATTGTCAAAGATAACAGCTTATTTCCTGTTCTTCATTTTGCCAAAATGAATTTAATTGACGCCGAAATGAAGGCATTTCATGAAAAATAGATCTCATTAAAAAAATTGTGGGCTGATGATTTTACAGTAATGTGAACCTTTTGTTGCAGTGCGTCCTTTTCGGAACATTCATGATTTGGTTCGCATCAATAACGATCAATCTCGGGCCCACGTTCTTATCTGGAGCTTTGGCTGCCAGTGCAGGCTCTTACGGGTCTTACGGACCGGCCCCGTCGTGTCCTCTTGTCCGAGGACCCTTCAGGCATTATGTGCTTAACGCTCTGTGGATAGGCGTTAACGCAGTCTGTATTGGATTGACACTTTTCCACTTGAAAAAACTCCACCGGGATCTCACGAAGGTTTGTACGTCATTAATCACACTACACTCAACGAACACTCTCGGGACCCTATAACAGATGGCATGGAGAGGTTAGTTTCACGAGAAATATAATAAAAGTAATGCTTTGTTTACATTGTTTGCTTCATCTTCCATTCTCACAGAACCAACTTCTCCATGATCATCATTGATTGCCAAGTAATATTTGTACCCATGACATGTCACCCAGCTTTATGAGAAATGGTACTAGCTAGCAGTTGTTTGAATGACATGTAACAAGTTCCGTAGTGTAATGCAGTTCACAGTTGCGAGAGACGCAGAACTGGCGCGCTCCAAACACGTTGAAACTCACGAAGTCATCCGCATAATTCCAAGTCGCTGTACAATATTGTGCATATACGTATACTCTAGTGTTACGTTGGCCGGTACAGGAATTTTTGTTGGTACCGTGCCAATATTCCTTGCGATGTACCGCAAATAAGATTTAAATTTTCGGAGTTCGCCCCACTCGAAATGGACGTTCGCATTTTAGAAGTGCACCGTCCATATAAATTGTAAACAACAAAACCATGCTCAATGCTTGCCGTTGCCAAAGTGCGGTTCAGATTTAAGTATTCGATAAATTTAAATCTTATCGCATGCAGGCTAACGTAGAAGCAGTACGAGTAGCTGGTTTAGTGACCACGCTTGTCAGCATGGCAGGAGACAACAGGCGGATGGATAACTTGCCCAACAGTGTCGGACCCAGGGTAAGGACTGTGATGCATGCTTGTCTCATCTCGTAGATCTTAGACATTTGTATTTTCAGCTACTCTACATTATTCCTTCTAATCTGTCTTGCTATATCTCTTTTAGTTTGACGCAAACCTACCAAATAAACATAATCTAGTCTCTTTTATAAGAAATATCTATTTATGTACGTCTATTTAATACAATTATCTTACTCCACTGACCTCCATTTCTATTAATTAGACCATCAAAGCTATCTAACCAGAGCTTCTAAATTACTCCGGAGTGACGTTCCCAGACGTGCTCACGAATTGGCTTTTGTTTCTAAATTATTTGTTTTTATTAGATACAATTGGCTGATTTTATTTTCGGCATCAAAATTTTATTTCTTATCAAAATTGAAGCTTGCTAACTTCCAAGTATCAACCTAATCTTGTTCTAAAATGGTATGTTTTTTCTTAGACTGTAGATGGAACCCTGTCAGATGGTCAATGCCGTCCATCAGGCAGTAACAACCTTCCTCTAGGAGGAGGTCGTCGTCTCCGCGGGTACCTGGCGCGTGTGGAGCGCGAGGGAGTGCGTCGTGTGCGCATGTTTCTGGTCATCACGGCGGCTTATGTGCTGTTCTGGGGTCCACTGTTCCTCATTACTCTGCTGCATCATCCGGCTCTGACATCACATATAGCTTATGAAGTAAGGATGTACTGGAATAACATATTATGGAATGTCTTAAAATTTACGCAATCCTTTTCTTTGACATCAGTTTATAATTTAACGGTAAAATGCGCATTCACAACAGTCAAATTATATATTATATTCAAAGTATAAAATGTTTGATTTTCCTGCAAGGGAAAAACGTGAAAAAACGTTCTGAACGTTCCACTTTTGTTCCAGATGTATTTCCAAATCACTCTACATATCTCGTACGTGCATGCAGCGGTGAATCCACTGCTGTTTATGGCTTTACATCGAGCTTTACGAAGAGCGGCCTTGCAGCTGTGTTGCGGATGCTGCGTGCATTGGAGTCAGTTCGTACTGGCTTTGACCGCTGCTGGTAAGTGGGCTTACAATGGAAGTATGGCTTCACCGACATGTTCAGAAATAATTTGTAATTCTTTTCGTAGCACAATCGCCGCTGGCACCAGCTTCGTTTTCACCTGCCGCCGTGTCACCAGAACCTCCCCCCGCGCCGCCGCCTCCGATGGCCCCTCCCGCACCTCCGGCGCCGGCGCACTCCGCGCCTGCGCCTCACACGATGATGGTAATTACTTCTTATATGTAAGTGTTGACACCGTAATACGTGGTTTAACTCACTCGCACAATCCCGCACGTCAACTCCCTAGACCCCGCGAGTCGTAGACTAACATTGCCTGCGAGCTGAATGCATGACGAAGATGAGAAACTTTCTGTCGCATAGTTTCCTCTTCCGTGGTAGTGGCGTCCTAGTCTTAGCTGCCCTACTCATAGTAAAACGAATGAAACATCTCGCTCTCAGAGTTGGGAAGTTGAGGAGTGTGATGCTGAGAGTATGTCGAGTGCGCGTGTGCAGGGAGACGAGGATATGATGGGGGAGGCGTGGAGCGGCAGCGTGCGGCGGGTGCCGCGCTCTCCGAGCCCGCTGCTGCCCGCGATATGAGCGGCGGCCGCGCCCGCGTCGCCTGCGACGTACGTGCCGCACGCGCCGCGCTCGCCGCACGTCCCGCACGTGCCGCACGCGCCGCACGCACCCCGCACGCCGCGCACCCCGCGCACCACGCGCTCGCCGGCCCGCGCCAACGTACACATATCCTACATGTGGCCGCTGTAATCGCCCGATACAAGATCATTTTGTAAATATCACACATAATAAAAACAATAACTTCATCGATTTGTACATAAACCTCTTAAAGTGTCTCTGTCTCAGTAGTCGTGATGCTCTAAAAATATTGATGTATAGAAAGGGTATTTATAAATATTACGAAGTTATGCTTAAGGTAATTTTAAATATTCGTTAGATGATTGTACGTGGTAAAGTTATTTTATCTAAATTAAATCTAGGTTTTGAACTGTACATTGTGTAATTTCAATCCTACTCTGTAAGTCAATATAGAAAGCTAAATTCTAAATACACGAGTTTGTAGAAATAATATATTATCGGCACTTCCAGATTCTATATTCAGTAGTGACCCGAACACAACTAAATAAATAATAATATATTTTTGTGAAGACTAAGTACCTAGATGATGTGTAATTCTCATTAAGTGGAACACCAAGTAGATAGGTATATTAACATAAAAAGTAGTTTAGGAAAAGAAAAATAAATGTGTCATTGAATCTTGTTTCTATTTAACATTTGTATTAATTCAGTAGTTAAAAAAATAACTTGCCAGCAGTATTTGAAAACTGTTTGAAGACTGATTTTTTTGTATTGTTTTTGATAGTTCAGCTACTTCCATTTGACATGTTTTTGTTTGCTAAAGGCTTTTTATAGATATTTTAGAAACTCAAAAATACTACATTTTTTAATATTTATTTTGTATTCCTCTCTTAATAACCATTGAGCCAAAGATTTTTATTTGTATTGTACAAAAATTGTGCCAAATCCAATGTGTGAATTATAAATACCTACCTACTTATGAAATTCATTGTGACATAGATTTTAAGGCAATCAAAATATGCTGCGGGACTTCTTAATTTTGTTTTAATCACTTTTTGAAAAATATTAATTTACTTGATATTGTATCCAATTTCCTACCATCAAAATATTACAAGCCTTGCATCTGTATAAATTGAACAATATTTGTATCTTGGACTATTTAATCTCTGAAAATTATAGATAAAAGTTTCCTTCGTACAACTTATACATTTTTGGTCTTAACATAATTCTATATTGGTGTGTATTAAAATTAAAAATAAAACACAAAAGTTAAAGAAGAAAACGTAAATAAAGTCGTCCCGTTTACAATTATTTATAATAATATACAATTTTATTAATAGCTAGGGGATATTTATTGTAAATCGATGTACTAATGATGATTGTAAAATAAGTATCTATGGTGTAAAATAAAGAGAAATATGAACTAACAGAAGATTATAAAATTGTGTTCTTCAAATTACAATAAAAAAAGGAAAATAAATTATTGAAAATAAAGTGATTTATTAAATGTTTTAATTTATTTTTTGGGTTTTGCTCATTTCGGAATCAACCATCCCATCCCTGAATAAATCTTTGCAGTACCTATAATAAAAATCTATCTGTGTTTGTCTGTTGCTTTTTTCACCTCAACACTTAGATATTTGTCGTGTGGTTACCTGAATAAAGAGTATTATTTTTCCTAGAGAAAATTTAGGATTGCCACGAAAAAACCAAGGATTAACCATGGAAAGGAGTTTGTTATTAATATTACCGAAAACCAAAGATCACGCACTAACATTCAATTATTTACATCTGATTTCGACATGATTCCAAATCAATCAATAACAAGAAGGAACGTAATATAACTTTGATAAAGACCGTACTCAAAATTATGCAATAGGCATATAAAAACCTTGCATGTACAGAGTTCTGTGAATTTACTATGGACCGGGAGAATATTCATCATCAGCCTATTATGTTCCCACTGCTGGGACACCGGCTTCCTCTCTGTGAGAGGGAGAGGGCCATAATCCACCACGCGGGCCCAGTGCGGATTGGTAGATGTCACATGTCCTCGAATTTTTGGTTCTAGGACATGCCGGTTTCTTCAAGATGTTTTCCTTCACCGTTTTGAGCAGTGATGATGAAATAAATTACACAAAGTAATGTGCCTGACGGGGTTCTAACCCACGACCTACAACTCGTAAGTCGGGACCGATACCACTGGGCCACCACTGCTCAATTTAAATAGAATAATATAATATAGAATATATTATTATACCGTATTATTAACGTATTTTTCTGAAAGTAAAATGTGTGCTGAATAAAATTTCTTATCAAATCTTCGTGTGTTTCAACAAACATTTGACATGGGCTCCACAAAATGTTGTCGTGTCAAGAAGGATAACAAAATATAGCGTCATGTGTATTGCTGTCAGAACTATTTGTTCTGTACATTTATCATTACATTTGTAAATGTTTATATCATTTGTAGTTCGGATTCTTTGTTGTCTAGCTCTGTTCTACTCTTGGAAAGAGACCTCCCTCTACTTTTCCCCATTTTTTCACGAAACCGCTTTGTAGTTAGGGTTACTTTAAAAGAAAAGTAATAAGATGCCGAACTTTTGAGAAAAAACGGAACACATAAATCATCGATTGTATGTAAGTACTGTTAATAATTTAAAAATATAAGAAACAAATGCCAGGCTAAGTGTAGACGGGAACACAGAAGCTGAAAAAATAGGCCGATTAGTAGCCCTATTTATGTAGTACTTATGTGTGACCTAAGAGTTACATGCAATTTTTAGGAAATTGTTTCATGCACGCTGAAAACTTTTAGAATACTTCTACAATTATATCTTGTTTCTATTTTAGGAATTTGAATTTTAAATCTATTTTGTGTTTAGTAAGATGCCGTCTAAATGATGTAGCTAATTAATTATTCCACATATATCAAGAAATTTTTAGGGAACAGAGTTTGTTTACAAATGTCTGTCACGATTCAATTCAGCCAGGTATGCATTTTCGTGTTGAGGTAGGATAATAATTGGAATAGTATTGGCCAAATTTTCAGCGTTCCTTAAAAACTTTTCCAAAAAAATTGCACGTAGCTTTCCGGCTAGAACTGAACAACTTAACTTAAAAAAGTTGTACATATTAAAATTATGTATTAGGCACAATATAAATCTTGGATTAACATCCGATTCCACAACCTATCATCGATATTACTCGGTTGTATTATAAACTCCTATTCATCCGAAGGGGTGCGCGCCCCATGCCCCGGTCTCTCGAGATCAACCCCGGGCGAAGGGGTCATGTCCCTGACCGAAATACCCGGTACTACCAATTAATGTTCTAGTGACACGTTCCTACCATAAACAAGGACTGTGTTGGTGAGATATCATTTGATGAAGGTTTTGCCTGTGCAGGCTGAATGTGGTCAAGTAGTTATGTCTGACCTGCTTGTACCAGCAGTGATCGTTCGGGAACGTTCTATCGTGTTTAAATTAATGTTCTAGTAGGGGTAACGTTGTTTATCAGTGATTCTACTAGCTGTTGCCAACGGCTTCGCCCGCATGTTACTCAAAAATAATCCCAGGAGAACATAATATCGGAGTAAAACAATATCTTATATGGTAATCCGTATTAAGAACTGTCTATGTACACATGTAAAACCAATTCACCTTGGCCTCGCTTAACTAGATATTTTCGCACAATGAACGATAATGTTATACTGGATTGTATAGCTTGATGTGTAGTCGTGTATACAAGCGTCATCACATCAACCTACCCTAATCTTATAAATTCTCCCGATCGAATATAAACCTACTGTTGTGACAAAATTGAAATCTATTGAAGAAAGATAAATTGGGGTTAGTTAATGTTTTAACGACTGTACAAGTTTTCATATTAAATATCTGTAAGAATATTTTTTGTTTGAAAGAGTAGAAAACATCCATCCATCTTCAAAAAAAATCGCATTTTAAAAGTGGAAAGTTTTTTGAGCTATTACTTATGTGTAAGAAATAAACAGCGTGAAAGGGAGTGGGGTAGGAAGCAACAGACTTGTAATACGCTAATTTTAAAACGATAATGTATCCCAAAAACATATTTATTACAACAATCTAGGTATGACAAGGAGAAACTTCTACACAAAATAGAAAGTAATAACCAGAAAAAATGTCATTTCTTTCTATACAATTTTATGAACAAGCATTTATAGCAAATAGAAAAATAACTAGAAAATAATATAACCTACTTACTAGTGAACTTTTATAGACATAAAAACGTTGGAATAATAACCAGACTTATGCCCATTTATTTAAAATATAAGACAAGATTTTAGTGTCTCATAATTGTCCTAACCGAAGGCTCTTTGTGACAGACGAAGACCTGAGAGGGATGAAATAACTCAATTTGTACCCACACGTCCCTATTTCGGGGACTTAGAACATTTATGAGTCATACTTGAAACATTATAACGCATACAGGGTGGATTTCATTAGACTTGATGCTTAAACCACACAGAACATTTTCTTGTAGCTACATCTACAATGTTCTTGATGCTCCGTACATAAAATCCGTCCTGTATAACGTAAGACCCTCGTTTTGTGGTTAACACAAAGGGACCTAACTGTATGTTTGAATTTCAGTGCTCCGATCAACAACGCTTAAAGTGGAATATTATGGGCATGCGGGCGGCGACTCGCTGTCCGACAATGGACCATGCCCGGGTCGGCGGCGCGTTTTCTTTCATGCGCGCCTCAAAGAGTATCAGCACAATAACGGGGCCGTCCTTTAGAGGGCCAAAGCCGCAGGATGACCGAATTACCGTGACCCCGGAACGTAAAGAGCTTTTGAAGAACACCGTGGAACTTAGTCAGTAGGTACAAGTCTGTTAAGAGAGCGTGCTTCACCGTCGACGATCATTGCTTATGCTTACTATTAGATGCGATATTGGTCAAACGGGAGCCAAGACGACACGGTTGGCGCAGTGGCTGAGTGATCGACTGCTGCGCAGCGTGTTACGGGTTCGATCCCCGTATGGAGCAAACATTTTGTATGATCAGCGATTAGTTGTGTTTGTAAACGCAAACGCACCCACGATATAAAATAAATTCCTAGTGTGGGGCAACGTTAAAAAAAAAAGTTATACCTATACATAATATATAAAACTGAAACGCGAAAATAAACGAATTTCATAATAAATAGACGTTCTATCAGAAAAAAGATACTTCATTCAAATATCAAGGCACAAAAACAATTTTGTTATTATTTGTGTCATATTTACCTATCTCAAATTAATAACGTTTTGTTTACCTGTCATAACCATAACGTCTAAAGATTGGTTTACTGAATAAATAAAATGTCAAATATTGAGGCTCCAGAAACATAAAATATAAGAAAAACAATATTTTCGTTCCATCATATTATCCATAAAGATTTTTATAATAAATAGATGAACGAGAGTATTTTTATGAGATAATTAACTTTCATAAATACTTTTTGTATATAAATTTATGAAACGCCTGCTTTTTGGTGGTTGGTTTCATAGTAATAGTTATTTGTTATACAAGAGTGCAAAGTTGATTTTTAACCGCGTGCTCAATTTTGATGACCGAGCAAGCGAATGATTCTAAAATTGAATCACGAGTGCAACGAGTGATTCAAAATTAGAATCATGAGCGATAGCGAGGGAATCAAAAGAGCACAAGGTGAAAAATCTTTGCACTCGAGTGCAACACGTAACTTTTCATCCCACCTCAGCGAGGAAATGACTAAATGCAAAAACAAATAAAAACAGATGTACATTGTACAAACACAAGATAGGCTTTTATTTCAGTTTAGGTATTAACTAAGACAATATAGAACAGAATAATTTTTAAATTAAAACAAATAATATAATTATTAAGTTACTTATTTTTATCTTGGTTTGTCATAACATAACAATAAGACGTGATAGGAAAACCGCACAAAGCAAATAAAAAAGGTAAAACAAAGTACTGAGCCAAGAATGTTTCGGGTCTGAGATTTTAACAAAATAATTGTAGATTACGCTCCAAGGGAGGTGTATTGAATTCCGAAGCGATACTAAGGATTCAGGGGGTGAACCTCCATCCGTAGCGCAGCGAGAAGGTTCAAGTGTTAACACCCGAAAGAAACGAGGGAATACAGTTAAAAATCCTTAGTGAAGCGAGGGATCCAAGTTAGCCCAAGGCAACGCAGCCTTACACCCGAGGAGCGTACTCTGCTTTCCTACCTGTGTACCACATCAAATTTTAAAAATAGAATTTGTTTCCTCGACAATCTTCGAACGTCAAGTGGGCACCACAGCAAGCGATCAGCTGTTGCGGTCACCGGCCGCCATTACTGCTGCTACTCTTTTGTTCATACGATGTTCTAAATTCAAATTTACTTTATTCACTAGAGGATAAAAACGGCTTTTACTCACTTGAGGATAAAAACGGCTTTTACGGTCAGATATCGAAGAGCAAAAGTACCCTTTCCGAGATGGGGGGATGAAAAAGTTTTTTAATAAACATAAATAGTTTCAGCACATGAAAGGTTGTTAATGTTTAACAAATAACCCTGTATATGAAACATAAGGGTTCCGTGGACAAAACACACTGAAGCTCCGTCCGAAATTAATGAAATCGCTTGCGGGAAAAAGGGGTTGCGTTTTTGTCCTGCAGTAAAACCACGTAAAACTGTCATGATATTTGACCTTACAATAGATTTACATGAACAGATTTCCCGCTTTATGCTCTAGAACAGCTATACAAAAATAACAAAATTATATTCAAAGCGCTCCGTCTGTATAGATCAAAGGTGTTGATTTTGTGCCTATAATTTTGGCAATATTAAAACTGTCATAAAGAAGAAGCCATGACAATATTATTTTTCAACACACTTGCTCATAAAAGGGCTCTAATTTCACCGCAATTAGGCACATAATGACACCTGTTATCAAACTGTGACTTTTTCTTTACCATTATTCACAAGTGAGTTATAGGTTTTCTTTTTAAATTGGTTGAGTTGCTTTGTTTTTTAAAAAGTTTCGAAACAAATAAGATCGTGTTCAATAGTACAAATAAATTTTTCAACACACTCAAAATGGCTCTAATTTCACCGCAATTAGGCACATAATGAAACCTGTAATCAAACTGTGACTTTTTCTTTATTATCATTCACAAGTGAGTTATAGGTTTTTTTTTTCCAATTGGTTGAGTTGCTTTGTTTATAAAAAAGTTTCGAAACATAAAAAATCGTGTTCAATAGTACAAATAAATTTTACAAACTGCACATTTACTAATTGTTTCTCTAAAAAAACTTTTTCCTCACTAAACAAAATGGCTTTTTAGTATTATTTTCTTCACAAGTGTGTTGAAAAACGTCGTATGATACACGTGTGTATTGATGATTACCGTCCTCGGCTCTCTTAAGACCCTCACCTAACGGTTCGGGTCTCGATGGCGCCTCAGCGGTGATCACCAACATTACACACTTGTACCATAATGTACTATTTTTAAACGGCTGTTGTATTTTATTGAAGTATTCCACTTAGGGCACCCACTGACAATGGCACCTGAGCTACTGGTACCTTATCTATTCGACATAAGGCTCCTGTCAACATTTTTCGCGGGTGCCAGGTGCCCTAAGTGGAATACCTCATTTTATTGTGTCTATCTTGTCAAATCTTCCTGCTCTCATGATAAGTCCAACCAATTTTCAATGATTTATTGTTATTGTTGGTTATTTTTCTGTGAACTATCCAATTTCACTGAGATATATATAAATGGAAGTGTTCTTACTTGAGTAAATAAATAATTAACATCCTGATCAAGAAGATTCGTTTACCGGTTGAACAGAAGGACCCCATGATTATCAATGATGAGACGAGGCGACTTGGAGATTCAATGACGAGCTTGAATAAGAAGGCAGTACTTCTCGATAATACTTGCATCATGAAGAGATTCTTATCTCTGTAGCTCTAACTACACAGTCATATTGTTAATTTGTTTAAGCGAAATGTTGACTGGCGAATAAACGTAACAGTAATTTTTGTTTTTTTTTTAACACAAATAGATATAAAATAGTTTAAAAATCTCAAGAAATGTTTAAGAGAAAAAAAAAGATGTCATGACTAAGTAAAAATAGCATTGAAACAAAAATAAAAAAAACCCTTGGATGCCGCGTCATCTTAAGATCAGATTTTCGATATTTATTAAGCGTTTTATGTAAGATGTAGGACGTTGGTATCTTAAACTTTTCGAAATGCCTTAGGGCATTAATACTCGCAAACTAAGTAACTAAAACAAAAATAATATTCTCATGAAATTCTGTCACACTCGTGTTTCCGTGAAAAATATGAATATTAATACGGAAGACAAATTCTTTCACGATCTTCGCTGAAAGATATTGTCGTAATAAATATTTCAGGAGCGTGAAAATATCTTTCAGTTACACCGAAAATCTTAGAAATAGTCTAGAATAATTTTATGATAATAGGAGAACCTTCCACAAATGTTTGGTACTAATGGATGTTAATTCGCATTCTACACTTTAATAACATTTAGAATTTTATTGTACTAACTTTTGCCAGCGGCTTTGTCCGCTTAAATAGGCGAGGGCGTTTCTATAGAGAAACGCCAACCGCATTTCTTCTTAACACTACACCCCTTGTATCCTTTTTTACGTGGTAAAATCATCAAATGAGTCCTCCCACTCTACTGTCAGACTCGTATTGAATAAAATCCAAGGTGTCCTTCAATAGACCTTTACGTTCCAGGGTCACTAATACATGTTGATGATTACACAGACACAGATAATTTGATAAGTCTCGTTACCGCCCGTCGTATCCTAGTTCTGTCTTTACTTAAAAGAAACCTTTTTTAGGATTCTCCCACCCCACCCAGTAGTATATTTTTTTTACCTTTTATGTACAGTCGAAATCAAAAGTGCTGAAGCAATTTCTAAAAGCAATTGCCTGACGCTTCACGTTGACTTACGACCTTTTATTATAAGTTGTTTTAATACTATACAAATCAAAGGAAGTTATGGTATTGTTCATAATTTCAACCATTATTCTATAAGTTAGGCTGACGCAGTGGTTAACGTGCTCGGATAATTCGTTTACTGGCGAAGGTTCGATTCCCACTTTTTTCTAAACTTTTATTTTATTTAATATTTTTTAATAATTGTTTTATTCTTTTTGTTATTTTTAATGCATTTTTAGTAGAAATTTGATAAATAAAATTGTTTTTTTCTTAATAATTACTAATACTCTAGTCATTAGTGTTGTGTGTCGTCCGTTATCATCATTCAATTATAATAAAGTTTGTGGGTAGATCGGAGAAAACAAAACAAAAGTTACAAAAGTAAATTATTTTGATTTGTGAGGTAGACATAACTATGCTAGTTCGTTTCGAGTCTCATAATAGAAAGTTGTTGATTCTTGGTTATTTTGTGTGACGAATGTTTACATCAGTATTACACTGTTTTAAGGTTATTGTTTTGCAGTGAAATATTTACAGTGAGAATAATATAATCATTGAGGGCGAATATTATAGCCCTGATAAATATGGATGAAACAATACAAATATCAAATTAAACCGGACTAAGTGTAAGAGTGAGTATTAACATTTGTTTTTTAATTATTTCACATGTTGATATTCTTATTTATTATATAAGATTCCCTACTCAAAAGTGTTATAGTTGTTAGAAGGTTTGTTTAAAAGATACTTCGTATTTGTTATTTATAGTTTTTTCTTTTAGTAAAATAAATTAACAGTTGTATTTTGCATAGGTAAAGATAATAATAGTATTCCATGTTTTGTTCTAGTGAAATACTATGAGTCCTGTGGATATGAGATATGAGGAATGCCAAGCCCTATAAGCTTGTCGAGAGCAAAGTCGACGGTTGTCAGACATCATAATTATTATGGTGAATGAAAAAGAAGAAAATGGCTTCCCCCAATGAGTAACTAATTCAACACAAAATGAAGTTCAGTTTCATCGTGCACTCAAGACTGAAAACTTATACCGAATATCAGCTAAAACCCGTTTTTTTATAGGAATTAAAGAAACTTTTAAAAGCACGACCATTATTTTTTTTATATGGTTGTTGTTGTATTAATTGTTAATAGACTGTAAGCGAAAACATCATTTTATTCACAGTTCTTATTTATTTTAGAGGTTAGATTTGAGGCTAAGTTTCAATCATTCTTTTCGTAAAGAAAACGAAAATTAAACTAATGACCTCAATAGGATATTTTTATGAAGAGCGGTTATTATTTTCATGGTTTTATTTCAGTAATAGAACATTTATTGCCATATTATATATTTTTTTGCTTAATCGCACTTAGTAGAATGCAAAAAGCTTGATTTACTAAAATAAAAATTTTGGCACCGCAGCCCCGGAACGCAAAGGGCGACTAGCGCTTTACGTTCCAGGACCGCGGTGCCATTGGACGTTTGTTTGAAATAGTAACAAGGTAACGCGGCCTTGAAACGCATAGAGAAATTGGTCTGCTGAACTATTACTATTTCAAATGGCTTTAATAATCATATCTTTAATAATTTATTTTGTTAACATAAAGACAAAATTACACATTAATTTTCTTATGTGATAACATACTAAAATAGCCGCTCTTTATAAAAAAAAACCCTGTATTTTCTTAAATATAATTAAATGAAATTTATTCTTATAATTAAATAATAAATTAAATTGGATAATATTCTTTAAATTCATATAGAAATTTTTAATTTTAAAATTTTTGTTAAGCTATTGTTTAGTTTTTTTTATCATGATATTATTAATCAATAACTTGTTAGTTAATCATGTTAATTTACAATTTATTCATGCTTATTATTTATTAAATAAAAAAGTTAAATATTAGTTTTATGTGTTTGTTTTTTTTTTTGGTCTTGGTGGAAATAAAAAAGTCATGCTCTATTAAAATGTTTGTTTGTTTTATTTATTTATGTAATTAACAAACTTCTATTATATTTGTGATATCACATTCATACGACACATCTGACAATCCCTCAGTGCCTCAGTCAACAGTCAAGTCATTTGATGAACTTCAACATGACATTGCAATAATATTCGTTCTTGCCACAATATTGATATTCGCCAACATTTTGAGAACATAAATATATCACTATCCATATAATCACACGTCAGTAATCAGAAAACCACAATCGAACGACAACTTGATTCCGATCAAGTTAAATATTCTAAAACTTATGGCCTACCTCACAGAAATTGTGAACAAACGATTATAATAATATTCTTGTCCCATTACAGTATTAAACAGTTGAGCAAAACTTACAAAAAGAATTTCACTGCATGAGGATCGAACTCGCGCCTCGCTGTTCACTGCATACTTAGTAATACGTGAAACGCTAACCACTAGGCCAACTGGACACACAGTAATTCGTTGAAATATGAATGTTATACAATCAGTAGTTGATGATGCATATGTTACCGGCCAAACCCGATTTCAGGACAAACTAGTTTGGCCAAGGCTAAACTAGTTTCGACAGACTCCCGCTTTGCGGATTTCCTACTACTGGGTGGTTTTAAAAAAAAGAACCACGAAGAGGATGGCGGGGTCTTTCAGACCCCGCCATCCTCTTCTAACCTAAATTGTCCGAGTCGGGGTGCCAGCAAATCCTAGCTTGCAAAAAACTAGTTTAGCCTAGGCCAAACTAGTTTGTCCTGAAAATCGGGTTTGGCCGGTAACACATATGTCTCTCAAAATAGAAGGTCGTAAGTCCAACTAAACTTCAAGCTATTGCCTTGTAATTGCTGCACACCGCTTTTGAGTCTCTACTGTACCTGTAAGTGATAGTAAATATAAATTAACTTCCGCTTATAATAGATCCATTTTATATATCGTCTTCGTAAATTGAGGAAAACAGAAATCCAATATTTTCCTTATCTTTGTGGCTTTTATTTCGAGCATTGATTTCTTACTTTTGTGAAATTGACACTGATCTAAGTGTATTGGTAGAAAATAGACAACACGGTTTTTGTTTCAAAAACATTAGATTAAATGTGATTAGTTATAGATATTGGCTGACACACTGGTATATACCTAATGTTCTTATTTGTTTACGGCTGTTTGTTTTAAGTTTAGGCACCAAGTAAAGTCGCGGGAGTGTTTTGTCAGGTAAAGGCCCCGGAACGTAAAGGGCTATTGAAGGACACCTTGGATTTTATTCAGCACAAGTCTGACAGTCCCGCTTGTCTTGCCCTGGGTAGTAGGACTCATACAATGACTATACCACGCAAAAAAATGTACCAAGTATATCTAAAAGGAGTGCCTTAACAAAAGCGCACTGTTAAGCTTTTGATTTTCAGAGATTGAAAGTTGTCGCGGGACTGTAGAGACAGATAACAGATAACGTAAAGTCCCTTCCACTTTATCCAGGGTTAGAGGACTCATTTGACAATTTAACAACGATTAAAAAAACAATTTAATTGAAAATACTAAACATTAATCTCCCAGTTTTCAACCCCGAAATATCTTTTAGATCTACGTAACAACATTATACGCATTTAGCAACGAGCTTTGATGGCGGATTAATGTGCTTTTAAATAAAATAAAATATGATTATTTTATAAAAGCAAGTAGGTGAGTAGATCTGTTTTAGTTATGAATGTTATTATTAATCAGGTTAATCTTCATTTTACCGTAATATATCAAGTTCCGCCATGACACTTATAACGAGGGGGTGTCAAAATGGAGGCCATTTTACAGCGTGGAGATTAATTCATAAAGGTTTATTCTTGGTAATAAAAAGTAAGCTAGGCAAGTCATTAGATGCCCGCACGGCTGGAAATGAGAATGTTTACTACATAGCAACTGTTATTATACTGTTTATGTTACCTCAAGTAATCATCTGGCAGTCGGCGATAGCCAGCCTGGAATTATTACCGTCCTTTTTATGTTTTTGTTATTCTGTGACACAATTTTGTGAAATTAGTGAATCATATTGCTGGATTACTGTCTTACAATAGCAGCATTTTTGAATATGTAATTTATCGAAGTTTTATTACTTTCTTTCAATATTTATTTTTGTTCAATATTTTTATTCATTATTGAATCTGGTTTTTTCTATTTGTTTTAATAACTCATTGGTAAGAATCAAAAGAATTAATTATTTTTCTTTATTTTATCGGTATTTTATTTTATAATATCCTTACTTGGATAATTAAGAACATACGTTCAACAATTTTTGTGTTCAAATCCATCAAACTGTTTTCTGAGTTTTAGCGAAAGTAACCAACATCATTCAAGTTTTATACATACGATACAAAGAAGGTTATTTAGAAGCACAGTTTTCTCAAAGCTACATTTTATTAAACAAATAACTTTGCTATCCCGGAACGTGACAACGGCGAAGTATAAAAGGCAAACTGGTGCATTTTACAAGATATTGTGGACTCAGCTCCCCTGTGTTTAGAACGAGTATTGTTTATTTTTTGTTTGTCAAACCGTGTAAAGAATTTTCAAAAACGTCGGTCAACGCAAAAAAAAGAGACCTTATAGCACCTTTAATTTGGTATATTATGAGTGTTACAGGACTTGTATCAGTAGAATTAACCTTAAAAGTTCCTTCTGCTGAGACATGCACCTTTTCTGTGTGACAGGGAGCGCGGATAGTAGATTGGATTTGCTGAAAATGCGGAGTACTCAATTATAATCGAATTGAAAATAAGAGAGGTTCTCAGAAAAATGTTTGTTACATTCTGGGAAAGGTTTTGGTATACCACTTATGGAGATCATTGCATCGGCAGCATGGATCTGTTATTTGTTTGGAATGCGCATTTTCTAAGACGACGATTTTTTTAAATACATCACATTACATGTCATTGGCCAATGTTTTTTTTAATTAAAAAGGATTAAATAAATAAATCTTAAAAAAAATTAACCGACTTAATCAAACACAATAAGCGTAAAATAACGTTTCCTTTGGAAATCGGTGGCATAAGTCAATGATTACCGAAAAAAACTTTATATTATACATTTTGTTGTGTATGTTTTTCTAATCGTTCCTTTTTTCTTATAAAAAATAACGTCTTCTTTAAAATGAAAATTTAGATGAAATAAAAAGGAATCTATAATACCATAAATTAAAATACAATTTCACCTCACACGAGTAAAGTGCTTCGAGTATAAATTAAACCTGTATTTACGGTTCATTTTCCAATCAATAAAGGTAGACCGCAAGTGTTGTGGGTACAGTCCTCTGTCAATGTAACACGTGTAATTGGTGTGTGTAACCCACGTATTTAGCTCCCATTTATTAGACAGTCGATGTATATTTTACTAATAAATTAAGTGCACGAAGTTTGCGAGGATTTATGGATGTTACTCTTTCACGCTAAAGAGGACGGATTTGGTTAAAAACAACCTGATAGTTTATAGCTGGGATTGACTCCGTATTAATTGTTTATAACCTGGATTGACCCTGTATTTTTTATCTCATATCTTTACAGGTTGTCTGTAAGAGATGTTGTCTTTAAAGAGAGCTTTTAAGCTCACCTCTGTGACCAAAATTTAAGTTATGTTTATTGTAAAAATCGCACACAATAAAGAATATACATACAGAATATTTTTTACTGTTAGTCAGAAGCTCTAAAGTTTGACAACCAGTTTTACTATGGTGATGGGTTACACACAATAAAGAATATACATACAGAATATTTTTTACTGTTAGTCAGAAGCTCTAAAGTTTGACAACCAGTTTTACTATGGTGATGGGTATCGTATTACCCAGTTACTGGGTTGTGGAGGTCCGACAGTAGTCGGTCTATCCAGCTGCATCAGGTTTGACTGGAAGCCGACCCCAATATACTTGAAAAAAGGCTAGGCAGATGATGATACAGAATAGTTTCCCTACCTGCTTTTGATAATTTTTGAGTTGTATCGAGTGAAGCCGTTGGCTACAACTAGTAACTAGCTGACTAAATTACGTATAGTAGTTAATGGCAGTTTTATGTTTACATTTTGTCATCAAAAGTGCCTTTATGTCGTAGCCGTAAATGTGGTTTTAGGTTAATCAGCATGTGGTTTTACGAGAGTAACAGGTAAGTACATAATAACGTTTCTATAAATCAGTCCATCACTGACGTATTTTCTGTGACGCGCATTTGACTGGTTAAAACCCCTTTACTTTTTTGTTTGGTATAAAGAATTTCTGTTATTTTACGGTAATTTGCGGCTTCGCTCAGGTACAATTTACTAAACGTATTGCATGTTGACTATACAAGTCAAAATTTTACATCTAATTTTAAGCTGGACCCGGCTTCGCGCAGGTGCAATTTTCTAATAAAAGCGGACTAATTCTTAAGTCTAGAACTAATAGAAGCCCAAAACAAGTATCATTTATAACTTTCTGGAGTTAACATTAATGCTGTATAATGGAAAAAAATACAATGAAACTTTTTATTTTTTAACATTTCTATTTTTAAGTTGGAACCAATTATATGCATTCGAACAATGAAATCAATAACGGATATTAGCATGTAGGAACCTTTGGTACATGATAATATAGATACCTAAAGAAGACACGGCCAAAATATTCAAACGAAACTTATAAGTTAATACAAAAACTATATAGGTATGATAATAGAAGATTTTTTGGCACCGAAAATACAGGTGAGGTGGCGTATGTGGGGTTGCGCATAATAGCCAGTAATTTAAACAAGAAGAGGTTTTCACACTCATAACCATCTTTATAATACAATGCAAAATGAAATGAAGATAAAAAGACTAACAAATAATGTTTTTATAGGATCTCGACATCATTACAACGACAGTAACATACTTATCATGTTTCAAGTTCGTAAGAGTTTTACAAACGTCGCTAGAAATGTGAGCGAGTCGGAAATTAAAGTGCAATTCAATGAGGCCAGCTCGCTACTTCATATCTCGTGTATTCTGTTATATTTTGCAAGTGGAGATTTCAGAAGCAGCAGACATGCTTTTTCTTTTTTTAGTAGCTGATTTTATTCGAGACTGGATGCTGTTTATTGCAAGATAAGTACTTAAAGGTATCTTCTATGTTCACTTATCAACACTAGTATTATAAAGAGGAAAGATTGTAGATTAGTGTGTGTGTATGTTTGTAATAAATCAATCAAAAACTACTGTACAGATTTCACCTTTAGAAATCTATATTCACCCTGAGTATTTAGAAAGATAGCGATAAATGGACTATCGAACACAATAACGTTTTTCAATTCGAACGAGACAGTTTCTGAGATAAGCGCGTTTAACCAACTAAACAAACTATTCAGCTCTTTATTAGTATAGATCTTCTTCTCAGACGCTACACTCTTGGCAGAGTGGTCGTGGTCGTCACATATGGTGTGGTGGCTCGCTTTACAATTCGCCGTCATTCCTCTCGCACCGCTGCCTTCCTGGTGCATTCGTGTAGGGGACTATTCAATGCAGCCTTGATCTGGTCTGTCCAGCGCATTGGTATTGGTTTCTTACTATAGATGTTAATGTAAAAACTTTGTTTTCATTATAAGTCGTAGTTACAATATATATTGCATAATCATCCATCTATGCATGTCGTATGCTGACACAATAGCTTGTAATTTGACTTGCCTGACTTTTTTTAACTGGCCTGTTGGTCTAGTGGTTAGTGACCCTGACTGCTATGCCGGAAGTCGTGGGTTCGATTCCCACCCAGGACAAATGTTTGTGTGATGAGCATGATCATTTGTTCTGTGTCTGGGTGTTATTTATCTATAATATGTATGTATTTAGAAATATATAAGTATGTTTACCAGTTGTCTAGTACCCATAACACAAGCTCTGCTTAGCTTGGGACTAGACGGCGTTGTGTGATAGTTGTGAACATATTATTATATTATTATATATATATATATTATTATTTCGCGCTGTGACGCTGTCCGATGCTTGCTCAGCTGAACAGGACTAAACGAGTTATTAATACCACTATATACTACGAGGCATGTAGATAGTAGACAATGGCTTACAATAGGGGGAGAAATGAAGCGGAAGTTATCAATGCATGCAGTGGAATTGCTCCTAAGTAGTGTGTATAATTAGCGTGCAATTAATGCTAAAATTGTGTTTTGGAATTTGATAAATAAATAATGTTTGAGAAACTCTTTATTTTAATTTGCATAATACTTATAATATTTAGCAGTTTCGGTGTGATGTATCAGTATTTGACAATTATTTGAACCTTATCTATATTAATATTATAAGTAGGAAACATTTTTATTTTTCTTCATGCTCAAGTCGCTGGACCCGCACGTTTTTTAATGGGTGCTTGTTGTACAAGGCCGATAGCAGTGGACTGTGGGTAGTTGCTAGATTGCTGGTAGGGCAGGAGGGCTTCAGTGTTTGGTAAATTAAAAATCTGGAGTTTTCTCAGATAATATAAACGTTGATATAGATTAAAAATGTTGATGTTGGTGTTGCCAACACTTGTACACGATGCATGTAGCTTGAGCATGTTGAGGCACTTGCGCGCCGTGTACAAGCAAAGTAAGGAATTCTACCCCAACAGAGTTGAGAAAAGGCAAATCGGTAATACTCATATTCCGAAGTGCCATCATAGCAGCAAACAAAGTGATACATATTGTTTCATGAAAGACTGAAGTGGAGACAGTGATATAAAATTTTATGTAACGAGTTTCACGTTACCGAATTGATATTTTTATTGAAAAAGGGTGGTTTTAGTAGCTCTTCCTTGACGTCAAATTGATATTTAACGACAATATGGCCCATGGGGGCTAACAGTATGTTTATCATATTTTCTTCGAAGAATATGGGTAATTTCGTTTTATAAGAGTGGCAGGTTTGATGTGTATTTAGGTATATCTGAAACTGCTTTCTGAAATTGGATGCCAATGATGAATTAATCAATAAATGTTCATAATAAACATTTACGAAATATTACCAGTGGAAAGCGCCTAGGAAAATTATTTTCAGCGTATAGTTAGTACCTAGTGTTTAGTTTATCGGTAGTTTTGTTATTTTATTTAATTTCTATTTCATCGAACTGATAATTGATTATTTATTGTATTAACTGGGAAATCAGTTATCGTCATCTAACATAATACTAGACCGCATAAGAAACACAGTACTGCTTTAATTGACGCAAATTGCCGATGTGGGAGAAAAAGCTGCTAAGCTGAAGTGGGACTGGGCTGGCCACGTATGTTGAATGCCATACAATCGTTGTGTAAAACATACATCCGATTGGGTGTCAAAAGGGAGAACTCGACGTCGTGGCAGGCCCAAGCGAAGATGGCGAGATGATTTGGACCGCTTCATGAAGGCCTGGACCACGGTCGCAGAAAGCTGCGAGAAGTGGAAGTAGTGATACATCTACCGTTATAAGTAAATACGTTTTCGTATTTACTTACAACAATGGATAGCTGTAGTCTGGGAAGTGATCCATATATTTCTTAAAATATTATAGAAACCTTACCTGTCTAATACCGAATTCCGTACAAAATACTCAGAAACGCAATTTTCAAGCACCTCATCTAAATAACAAAGGATTACAGCGAAGTTCCAAATTCCGAAGTAATATAATATTTGCTATAGAAGTTGCCTGTTTATAATTTATCTGCTATAGAGATCACGTAGGTACATTAGCATTCAGTTTGAAACTAGCTGGAGCAACAGTAATGAATCATATTAATATTCATAGATCTCACAAATCGTGCCAAACTTACTGTGTTGTGACGTCATTACATGTGTTTATAGTTATGTGCTTACGTGTCCTACCTTCAATCTATTAAGCTGAAGGCTAACTGTCGTACCGCAAAAACTTTTAAAAGTCTGTTGAACACTAATTGTCCAAAAAAATGTCAGATTATGACGTTGTGATAAGGTCCGTTTTGCAGTCACACTTTTTTTTTAAAAAGTTTGTTCGGTTGAATATGCTAAACTCAGAAAATTTTGGTTTTGATTTATAAAATCTTTTTGTTTTTGATAGTCCATTTATCGGGGAAGACTATATGCTGTAAAACATCACGCTATGATCAAAAGGAGCAGAGCACCGAGGGCGAAAACACGGGGAACAACTATTAGATAATGAAACACAAACAATGACTGTAAAGTGCTTTTAGGTATCTACTTATACGTTCATAATTTGTTCATCGATAATTTTGCATAACATTAACTTATCTATATTTAAATTAAGTTTAGGTTACAGAATAACTTTATTCTTAAACATTAACTTAATAGTATGGAATTAAAATAAGTAAAATTGTTGTATTGTAGATGATTGCGTTGGCATAACGGTAAAACAAGTCGACAAATCCTGTTTTGTGACTTTAAGAGTTAACGAGACAACTTTAAAGTTCAATATCCCTTATCATTTTTATCGACTTTACTAGGTTTTCCCTCTACGCCAACGATTGGTTTTACAATAATTTTACTAAAATACATAATAATGATTTTGCTTCCATTTCGACACCTCCCTTTTCCTGGTAACACGAATGTATGAAAACCGAACACGGAGGTGTAATTTCAAGTTTACAAAGATATAATGGGTAAACATATAAGCAGATAATACACCTCATTGTCCAAACTGAATGAAAGTACTTCCAATAAAAACCCTTCTTTAGCTCATGCCATTTTGTATGCGTGGGAAAGAAAAAAGGAAAATTCCCTACTTTAAAATAACGTTACAGCGCTATCATCATTTTCGTGTAGAAAATGCTGCAATTTTTCAAACTCTCATTACTGGCTTGCAAAGTTTCTTGGGCAAGATATCAGTATGACGCAGATTGACGATGCCCAAACTTTTAGCTCTGAAACATCAATACGAATATTACTTAACTTTGCCGACATCCATTTATTCCAATATTGAACTACAAAGTCAGTCGGTAGTTTATCTAATTTTGACTAATGACCGAACTAGGAATTGTAATAATATGATAATGCAATTCGATTTTTTTGCAAACTGTGTGAAAACAAAATCGAATCTTTTGAGTGAAATCTTCTCTCTATTAGTTTTGAATTCATAAGTTCTGTCAACACATAGGGTGTCGAGAAAACTGTCCAATCAAGTTATTAATTTTTAGTTCGTATCGTAAAAAGTAGTAGGCGCACGAAACTTTGACCGGCGCTGCGGATTTCATCGTGCTTACATAGTAGTAACCTCGGTCACCATAAGGGTGAGGACAAACGAGCGTTATTTTTGAGTCGTGAGTAGCAGAATTTCGGTCGCATTCATACAAAACAAAAGACGACTCTCTCGCGACGCAATTTTTTTCGATGAAAGCGACCGAACTCGACTCAAAAAATACGCTCGTTAGGCCTCACCCTAAGAGTACCAGTAGTAGTACTCTGATAAGATATAATATCTACTCATACATACACACCAGCATAATGACTAATATTTTACGACAGCGCATGTATTTTATTCCTCACTTGTGAACGTGGTGAGTGCTCAACACTTGTCGTAAGCGCTCTTGTCACGTTTTATAGTTGTTGTCGTTATTCCTACGTTTTTATGACGACAACACATGTTGGCCTGAACTATAGGCAGCAAGGAAGCCACTTAGAAATATGAATGACAATGACAAGCTACTAGGAAGTGGGGAAATTGTTCCAGATGAGAACATGGTATGAGTTGATAGTAATTGTGTCATCTGAATCATCTACCTAGCATTTTCCCAACTCTCTTTAACCAGAGACGCGTTTTGGCATATCTTTGCCACGTTTATCTTGTAACAATAACGCAACTTAGTTATGTATCATTATGTATTCATTATCATTGTAAAGTAAGTTGGGCATCATGAAAAAGTTGCAGCGTTTGACCGGTAACTATAGTTTTAGTGTCGGACACTTATCTACCACTTTGAACTGTGTGTTGTCATAGATGTCGGCAACACAGCATGTTCCATCCAATAGGCACTTTACAAAGCAAGCATTGACATTCGAAATCATAATTTACGTATGACAACAGACAAAGCAAACAAAGGATCCTTAATCCTGACCCAATAATACTTCAAACAAAGGATGATATAAAACCAATTTCCCTACCCATAGAATAGAATAAGACGATTATAAAGCATAAGCATACCAGTTTGAACCACCAATTGTACACTTGGGTGTAAATAAATTGAGCCGTTTTCTTTCTCCACTTCTGTTTAATATTTTTAGTATTATTGAACGGATCCATTCGAAATTATTATCATATCGCATATAGCTTATAAAATAGGTTTTATAATAAGGGTTGTCCATTTTTCATTTTTAAATCATGTTTTATGGGATGATTAAATTACCGCAATTCATTTGCTAGCATTGTGATTGTGCTACATTCAGTAAGTTTTTATAATAAGGGTTGTCAAATTTTCATTTTAAATCATGTTCTAAGGGATGCTTAAATTTACCGCATTTCATTTCCTGGCATTTTGAATGTGCTTGCTACATAAAGAAAAATAAATTGACCAAATTGTGGACGAAGAGGCTTTTTTAAGGCAAATTGTTGTTTTTTGTTGGTCTTTGCGCCCTTACAATTTCTATTTCCTAATTAATTTTCATTAAAATTACCATTTTCCTTAAGAATTCAAAAAAAAATTCAATAAGGTTGTTACTCAATAATTCAACCTCATTATTGATTCTTTCTTTCGTTATCTATAGTAGGTACTAAAATATTGATCAAAATGTGTGGAAAAAGGAAGTGGCTCAATTTATTTGCTCCCAAGAGAGATGCACGGATGCCCGACTCCCGCCAGACAGAATCACCTAGAACTACTAAAAGCGGACTAGGTTACAAAGTTAGGTCACAATGTTACGCTTTGAATAGTCTAAAGTTAGGTCAAAGTTAGTTAATTAAATATTAAGGCCATTGGTGGGACGTGTAACGAGAAAATGTATTGATATTGTGAATTATCGACTTAAACAATTAAATAACTTTTCCCTAAGTAGGAATTTCTCTTGTGTGTACTTACAAACATTTTATACATACACGCAGACCTGAAAAAAATAATTTTATGTCATAAAAATATTTGTTTCGTGAGAGGATAGAACCCGCGACACGGGTTGCAGCAGTCCAATGCTTAGCCACTGCGCCAACCGTGTCGTCTTTAAATACTAAGAATGAGATGTTTTTGAGTTTTGTACGTTTGCAATCTTCTGAGCATTTACTACTTTAAGATAAGAAGAAGAAAGATTTCAAGACTGAGTAAAAGAACAAAAATATCCTAAAATATAGACATCAAATTAATCTCAGCCCACTTACATAAAAACGCCGCTTAGTACATTCTTCGGGTGCTACTTCATTACGTACGTGCTTACTCGGCCCACTTTTTTCGCAACAAGATAATTTAATCTCCTACTCCAAATTTTCGTGAAAACGTATCCTTCTAATAAAAGTAAATCCTACAAATTGTTTCTACGTATTATTTTCATGAGTACCCACCTACCAGCTTCGCTTATTGCTTCATGAAACGTAAATACAGTTTATCATGTGTGAACATGCTCGAAAATTTTATTCTATTTTATTTATATGAGTGGATTTGTTCGTTTTATATTTGTCGTAAATTGTGTTATTCTAAATACTATTTTTATAATACAGTACAAATAGACAACAACTCAAGAATATGTAAATAAAAATATAAAAAAAAACATTCAAAGGGCGTTAAAGAAAACTTCCACCTCACTGTCATCGGAAACAGTGCCTAGAACGCTGCTGGTAACATTGCCACGTTATGTGGCAACGCTGGTTTTTTGGCTTTGGAAAAGGCCAGTTCCAACAAACACACAGCCAAGGCTGTATGTTTGTTAGCCAGCCCTCTGGTCACGGTAACTGTCGATTAATCACCTGGCGATATTATTTAAAATTATTTTTGAATTTTAATATTAAAGCTTCCGACTTCGACCACTACGCTGAATGACAATCCGCCACTTGCAACGATTGGCCGCGATCTCATCGGTCCACGTAACGGGAGTCATTTTTCTGAGGTGAAGAAATCATCAAATGAGCCCTACGGTCTTGAGTGGTGCGGGTGGAGCTACAAACTTTTATTGACTAACAACTACTCTGTTTCTCGTGTACATCATAAGCACTAATATGAGTACTAAATAAAATGCCTAAATAGGAACATAGAGCATGCTCCTATTTATTAGCGCTAAAAATTAGAATCTCACATAGCAACATTATTATTTTAATTGGGTCTTATAACATAAATTCCTTCCTTCTTGTTATGCTAAAGGCTTGTGGTTGTGATCTTTTTAAAAATATGATATTACTACTCATCAAGTTTCTTCTAAATCCTGTCAATACAACTTCTCAATTGTATTTGGTATTTTCTTACGCAAAATATTACGAAAATAAACACATTTTTCCATCAACCCAGAGATCTGTAACATTGCCTGTACCCAGACACGATAATATGTCTCCCTAAATTAAATCCTTGTGTGACAATAAGAAAAAAATCTAGTCTCAAAAAAAGTAAGAAACCTGCAAAATATTACCCCGCCTAGTAAATCGTTACCATCAAGTATAATGGTGGCCAATTACTTACGCAGAAAATATTGGTCTGCTCTAACCACTTCAATGGTACCACCTTGACCTTTTGCTACCCTAGTGTGGTAACTGAATCAGAGGACAGCTTATACTGGTCGTCAGACTTGCTGTACGTTCGTACCTACTTTTAGGTACTAAGGCTCATCTCTCAAGACTGCTTTTCATTCGCGAAGGCTCTCGTCGTGAATTTACGAAATCTCCTGTCGTATTTTTAGAGTTGAAGGACAGAAGTTTAAACGTATTATGCTTCAAAATGGTAGTTTATTATGACGAGAGAATATATTCAAGGTTGCTTTGATTTCGAAAAAATAAAGAGTCCATCTTAAACAATTACTTTTTTTTTTTAAGATGGACTCAGTTGAGAAGTTCAGTTTAGTTAAGTATATAAAATAGCATATATCTTAATCGATCTCATTCTGCTTCTCTATTATTATTATTCTTTCAGAATCAGATGTTATTTGAATACTAATTGTTTTTAATTTAATGGTCTCAGAAACACAACTTTACCAATCATAATTTTGTTAATTATCACAATTTTCCTTAAAGGCAAATTCATCTCAAACGTCCACACAGTGCGGAGATCTGAGTTTTATGACAGAAAATATACGTGAGCATTTTCACGACTAAGAAGATTGAGCGACATCCCGCCGCTACCCAAATTAATGTCTAGCGCAAATAAAAATATCCCAAGATCATCTGACTTGCAACTTTTTTATTATGACGACGAAAATCGTGAGCAACTTTACAAGAAAATTGTTTTTACGACGAAAACAAGATTTAAGTACTTCTAAAAATTGTTGGCCCTAAATTCTTATGTTTTTTCATCTTTGTGATGATGTTGGAAGACAAATGTGTTGTAATAATGTTGAATACTTTGTTTTGTTATGTAATTTGTTTTTTTGTTTATAAAGATGAATAATGATCTCATGGCCGTATTATTGCCCTAAAATACTGCAAACAAAGATAAGTACCGAAAATATTATACATGAGATATATAAATTACTTTGAAACAATGTGTTACGTTATGATGGATACTCTGAAAAAATCTTCAATTACTAGTCTATGTATTATGGTTTTTAAGCCACATACGAATTTTTACTTAAGCCACGTATTCTTCATATGCTATTCAAAAGACATAAAAGAATTGTCAGCCGCTTCCAGTCGAGAAATAAAATTAAATAGTTCCGGCTACATCATAGCACGACCAGGTCGTAGCACTGCTACGCCGTAGCACGTCTACGTCGTAGCACGTCTACGAGAAATCCGCTCGCCTGATCTCACGAGGCTATTACCGTTCGTTTTGTGTGAACCCGGTCTTGTTAGTAACGTAAAGAATAGTTTCAGGTACAAAGGTCTTACCTACAAACAAAATAGTTTACAAAGCGCCTTAGTAAACTACTTGGCTTGTGGGTAAAGCGCAAAAACTTCTTTGTATAACAATGTTTAGCTCAGCTCGCGGAGAAATAGAAACATTTATTTTATCACGTGATCATTTTCAGCAAAAGGTTGGCAATGTTGCATAGAACATTGACACTTCTTTAATTTACTCCTATCCTATAGAATGACCAATGACGACTACCATAACCGTTTTAGAATTAGGAATATCATAAATCATATGTCTATAAATATAATGGAAAAAAATCTATCTAGACTGTCCTGTCTACTGTTCGTCCGCGAGAATTTCGTATTTTCCCCTGTGTCTTGAAACAGGTGTTTCTAAATTTGGTCTTTAATTCTATTTTTACAGTTTTAAGAAAATCGATACATAAATGTATTTTACGAGAAAATGTGTTGAAAAATAAATTTTCATACAAACCACTATCTCATCAAAATGGAATGGTACTTTGGATTTCCTGAAACTTGTTTTAGTGCACACTATGTTTTTGACAAAATTCAGCGTCGTGACTGCTTTCGGTAATTTTCGATGTTCCACTCTACTCAAGATTTCTTATATACCCAACCACAGATACTTTCCAGTTGGAAAATTCACCCTGTATATTGTCGTGTTGTATATGTGTTGTTCATAGGTACTAAGGCTCAATTAGATAACTAAATTGACACACAACTCGTACCTTGTACACCGACACCGTCATACATCATGTTATTCTAATCTCTAATTAATCTTTAGTGCGCCCACGGCCCGCCGCCCGCGATAATCTGTCAAGCCGAGACATGTTTATGGGTTTTAGTAATGTGGAAGGTTATGTGCAGAAGGTTTGAAACTATGATAGTGTTTTAAAAGCATCAATGCCTGGATTCGTGATCCGTCAAAAAGCCTTTTTTAGGAAAAAAAAACAGAAATCAGCCACGAGTGTTACTAGAATCCACATTATCTGGATTAGTACTTCAGGCGCGGTTGGTTCAGTGGCTAAGCCATCGACTGTTGCGCAACATGTCGCTGCCGCTGGTTCGATTGACTGCGATAGCATCACCGGTCTAAAGCAACGGGGCTAAAAAAAGAAATATTAAGACGAAAATTTAGAAGAACTTAGCTTGAATTACTGATACTTTAGCATATTGAGTGCAGGGCATGCGGACGGCGAGTACATAATGGGTTGCTCGCAGTCCGATCAGGCTACATGACTGGGTTGACGACGCGACATGTTCAACGCTGGCCTCCAGAGCTGTCATGAGGGCTAAACGCCAGCTGTCGTCGCGGAACTGTCTAAGCAGGTAACCGTGACCCTGGAACGTAAAGGGAAATTGAAGGAACGATTTTGTAACTCCCTTCCACTCCAAATAGGGCGGGACTCATTTAAATCATGTGGTAAGGAGCACCACCCAGGGGCAATGAAACTCAGCATAATCAACATGTTTAGCCGTACAAATCTTCTGAAATGCTTCTTCTAAGCCGAAACACTATGCTGTAAGGGCTATAAACTGTAACGTAATTTGTTACACAAATATGAAGTACTTTCAGCCTTTAAATGGCTGAAGCAATAACAATAAAAAGGAAATGTTTGTATTGTCTGTTATTGTATGTTTGTTGTTTATGTGGTGAGCTCCAATGTTTATTGCATGCTATTGTGTTAAAAGCTTGGGCCAAACAAATACCCGAGTGTCAAAATAATTTCTAGTTGATTGGAGATTTTATTGTGTAAAACATTCATAAAATGATTTGTATTCAAAATTATAACTGGTAAAATAAATAAAAACCGAATCCCTTTTTCGACGAAAGCTCGGAATTGATATCACCAAAAACTTTTAAATGTAAAAACGTGTTATTTCTGCCACCAAAATGAATAAATGAATTCGTTATTTTCGTATATTCCAAAAACGAAATCAAAAAGCAATCTGTGTTTTCGGGCTTATGTTTATTTTAAAGGTGGGTCGACAATATTTTACAAATTTTCGGAAACAAAAGGGTTAAATGTAGGGACAGGGGTAACACGGAGATAAAAATTTGAATGAGAAACAAAAGTGGGTAGTCATTGTTTTACGGAGGATGTGCTTGTGGCTAATTACCTCTGTATCCCTCCGTGACAGTGAGATAGGTACATTAGAGATCAATTATTTTGTTGAGATACTGTTCAAATGATTATGATGGGAGATTTATTTTCGGATAAGGGTAAGATAATTGGTCTGTTATTTTGAAGGAGATATGGTTATGAAAGGTTGTTTTTGTATGCATGCGTGACTCATTGAATTTTCTTTTGTTTAAAGGTGGCTGCTGCTCGTGACTTGGGATTGTTGCATTCTTTATGCATTTTCTTTTTTGCGCAAGTGCAAACAATAAGCTAGATCGCAATCAGACAACAATATTATACAATCAATAGCAAAATCAGCCTATGATATTCCCATATGACGAGGCCCCCTCCCAGAGGGCTAAAGCCTGCCGGGGTCGCGGGTCTTATACCATCACCGTGACCCAGGAACATAAATGGATATTGAAGGACACCGTGGATTTTAGTCTGCCAGTCCCTCCCGCCCTGCCCGGGGTGGGAGGATTCATCTGATGATTTTACGACGTAAAAAAAAAAGAAAATCATGTTCCCATGGCTAATACTAGGCCTTCTCTCTGTGAGAAGGAGTGGACCACTACGTGTGCTCAGTACGGATTTGTAGATATGTCTTCGAATTTTCGTACCGATGTTTTACTCCGCAGTTTTGAGACCTAGCTGGATTCAAAAGACGACCGATTCGTGGGGCGGAGCCATTGTCACAGGGGCCATCTAGGCTCTCGACAAATAATTATATCGAAGTCCATAATATAATCAAAAGTATCCAAAATAAATAGTGAACTGAAAAAAATATTAATTTTAAAAAATACGTCTAATTTAGATGCTGTCACCGTAAAACTTCGAATGTTCTGAAAAAGCGACAAAAACTTTGCAGTGACTACAAAACTTCCTAAATGTTAATCCGGTCTAGCCGTTAAGAAGCAAAGCAAAAGTTTCGTTTAAGCCGCGCTTAGCCCCTGATTACACAGTTTTTCGTATAAAATAGTTTTTATCCGCAAACTCCCAACTTTAAGTTTGGCGGTGGCACGGAAGAAGAAAGATAAGTAAAGATTTTTGCATTTTTTATCATATTTTTGTGTGGTCGTCTCGTATTATTTGGTACTTCGGGTGTACTAGTGAAATATTTGTTTACTTACTAGCTTTTGCCAGCTGTTTCACGCGCGTGTAATTATTTTTTTTAATCCCACGAGAACATTCTAGCGAGATAAACAGTCACACCTTTAGCTAGTCACAATCTGTGTTATTTTAAACTATAACTATCGTTGGGTCAATTTGCATTAAGATTCATTCAGCTGTGATTGACAAACAAACATTTATTATTGTATCTGTCTAAACATATATTTCGCATTTTCTAATAATTGTATGAAGTTCGGTTAGATAAACACACACATACAATGTACGAGACAGTACGTATATAAAATAGCAGAAAGTAGTACGTACTTATTTCATAAAGAAATCTCGAACACGAAGCAGACTCCAATATATGTAGGTGGAAAAAGGCTAGGTAGATGATGACATATAAATAGAAAAAAAATGTATATTAAACTCACGGAAAAAATGTCGTTATGTAATGTGGAATATTTACATAACATTATTTCTGATGCAACATTCTGGGTAGTTACAAAGACAAGGAAGCTACTCAGTGTTGATTTGTTTTTTTAATGACTGTAGTTTGCATGTAAATGAGAGTTTTAAGTATAAATTCGTTCACGAGCTGGTGTTATCCTTATGCAGTAGTTTCGTGAGACTGGAAGACACAATGTTATAGAGTAGGTATGGTAAGACACTTTCTTAAAATATGCTGTTCAGTCTGATGGCTTCTTTTTTTTTTAACGTGTTAAAATCATCAAATGAGTCCACCCACCCCGGGCAGGGCGGGAGGGACTGTCAGACTTGTACTGACTAAAATCCACGGTGTCCTTCAATAGCCCTTTATGTACCAAGGTCACGGTGATGGTATAAGTCCCGCGACCCCGGCAGGCTTTGGCCCTCTGAGAGGGGGTCCCGTCATTATGCTGACGCTCTTTGAGGCGCGCGTGGAACACGACGCGTCGTCGACCCGGGCATGGACCATGGTCGGGCAGCGAGTTGCCCTTTACTCGCTGCCCTCATGTCCGCGCCTACGGTGGCCGGAGAGCGTCTTGCGATGTCAGACGCCGCCGTGGGCGTGTATCACTGCGGTTGGGGCGGAGGGAGGACGCTGTCCCCTCTCTCTCGCGGCCCGCCACCACAGTCTGATGGCTTAATTTAAACGAGATACGAGCTGAAAAGTACACTATTTTATTGGTCAAATCTTCAAATTATCTAATTCAATAACAATAATTTTTGTAATTATCTGTCTGATGGTTTTACCACCTTTTGTTTTGGAATAGCTTTTACTGTAATTTCAGAGTTATGAGTATTTGTAATCAAAAGTATCGCGTTACGGTATCTTTTCTCAGAGGTGAAAATTGCTGTGACAGTAATTTTCGTACGCACGGACTAATCATTATGAACGTGGAATAAACGGATTATAACCTAATGTAGCCTAGAATTGAGGGTCTTCTAAGTCAGGTCTCGATAATGTCTAAGATCATGCGGTCCTAAACGCAAAGGGTAACTAAAGAACAAAGTGGTTTTTAACCGACTTCAAAAAAAGGAGGAGGTTCTCAATTCGGTGGGTATGTTTTTTTTTTTATGTATGTACATCGATTACTCCGAGGTTTCTAGTCCGATTAGTGTGATTCTTTTTTTGTTCGATGCAGGATGCTTGCAGTTTGGTCCCATAAAAATTTCATCAAATTTTCAAAATTGTTTTGTTGTTGTACTAGGGATCGTTCACCTTAGGGAATACTGCAAGTTTCATCGAACTCTGTTCAGCATTTTTTGAGATAGGGAATTTTATTGGAATTTTCTTTTATGTACACAACATGGGCGATGTTAATACCGGTGCTACGGATTACAAAATTCTAGTGCACATGTAAGAAAATGATGTATTTGCCAAGAATTTGGGTTGAATATTTAAACTAAAAAGAGTAAAATAAAAAACTTTTTTCAAAAAAAATTTAACCGCCTTCAAAAACAACCACAAAAAAGGGTAAAATAACCTACAAAATAACTTTTCTTTCGGAAATCGGTGGCTTTATTATATTAATTCTATGTCTTTTTGCCACCGACTTCCGAAAGAAAAGTTATTTTTTTGTGGTTCAGTCAAGTCATACCGTTTCTTCTGTTACACCTAGAATGGATTTATTGATGGTTCATTTCTTTTTTTTTAATCATCAATTGTGCCCTCCCACCCAGGGAAAAGCAAGAGGGACTGTCGGACGCGTTCTGCCTAAAATCCACGGTGTCCTTCAATAGCCGTTTACGTTCTGGGGTCACGGTAATTCGTGAGTCCTGCGACCATCCAAAAATGGGTCAGGTCATCGTTTACTCTACTCACTATATTTGATCTTTCGCGATGAGTCACAATGCCTTTTAAGGGGTAGGGAACTAAGCTTAATTACAGGCACGTTTTCAGATAAGGGAGTAATTAGTTTGCAGATGAGTCAACTCAATAGTCCTTAGTTTTATGTAGAAACTGTTGAGACGTCTGACTTAGCTTTAATCAACCTTTGAACAATTTTATGAATAGGATCAGGTTTACTAATTACTTTTAAAAGCTTATTAGTCTTTAGAGGTAGATGAGAATTACGTGGATTTTATAACTAAATTACTGCCCTTGGAAGATTAAGGGCGAGTTGTTTGGTCAGTAGTTAAACTAAGAATTCATTTAAATTGTGTACATTTTTTAACAAAGTATAAAATTTTATCGAATAGTTTGCTTAACTACTGATTAAACAAGTTAAACGTTTTAAGGCAGATGTGGATGTCAACGCCGGGAGGGAACTACCTAGGATCTACACTGACCTTTTTGGTGAGGTACTGCGGAAAGGCCAGTTGCGTAGTAATCGTAACCGATGAAACCGGATGTATGAACATGATGCATTTGCATATTATAATATTGATTCGACGATATTGATTCAAAGTAGACAGATAACTTTATGAAGACCAAAGGAATATGCTGGATGCAAGCAGCTCCCAGCTGATCCTATTGGAAGTCTATAGGGAAGGCCTACATTTAGCAGTGAACGTCTCAAGGCTGATATAATGATGATGATGATTGATTTTTTTTTTTTTTTTTTTTGAATCGCATCTCCCAGGTCAACCTAGAAGAGGTTGTGTGCTGCTTAACCGGACTTTTCTATGGATGCCATAGATTTTACGCTAGGGCCTCCAGCCAGAGCTTACAAACTAAGCAAAAAACTATAAACTAAGTGACCGTTCGTTAAGGGCACCCCCTGTGGGGTACGGACCTCGGCTTAGGACGTCACTGACAGAGGACAGCAAGGGACAGGCTGGATCACAATAATATCTTATTTAGGGACTAATTTAAAACTACTGGCTCAGCATCGCGGGCTGGCTCTTGCAAGGGTCGGGGGGGGCATTGACTTGGGCGTCGCGACGGGCGGCCTCGGCGGCGAGGGCGGAATGACGGAGTCGGTCTGTGTCTGTGTTTCCTAAGAGTACTGGTTTCCCTACTGCTCTCCTGGAGGAGAGTGATGGGGTCATCGGGATCTACGAGGATGTGCTTAGGGCGTCGGGTGGTACTGATACGCGATGGTTCGTATCGGGCGGCCGATGCGATCAAGGGATTGTGGTGCCTAATAGCGGAATCGAAGAAGCGCTTGGAAAGGCGCTTCATGAACTGAGCTACGGTGGGAATTCTAAGGTCGAGGTGGAGGGCGTCGTTACGGACATAGTACGGGGCTCCCATGACTTTCCTGAGAAACCGGTTTTGGAGTACCTGCATTTTATAGAGGACGCGAGGGTTCGAATGAGCGAAAATGACACACGCGTTTGCCATGATGGGACGGATAACCGCGGTATATAGGCGCATTTTGCACTTTCGTGACAGTGAGCTTCTCGCAGTGAGCAAGAAGTGAAGCCTACCCATAACAAAGGACGCGCGATCGCGGGCCTTTTTGATATGTTCGCGGAAGGAAAGGTGACTATCGAGAGTTACACCTAAGTACTTGCCTTGCTTCGCCCAGGGGATCGGCTTGCCGTACATAGAGATCGGAGAGAGGGAAGGGAGATCACGTTTGCGCGGTTTGTGAAAAGAACCGCCTGACTCTTATCGGGATTAACCTCAATTCTCCATTTCCTAAACCAAGCGCCTAGGACGTTGGCAGAGGTCTGGAGGGTTTGGGCTATAGCGGTTGAACTGCGGCCTGTGTAATACAGGGCCGTGTCGTCCGCGAAGAGAGCTAACCGAGCCTTATTGCTCTTGGGAATGTCGCTAGTAAACAGCGTGAACAAGAGGGGAGAGAGGACGGCGCCTTGCGGGACGCCAGCACGTATCGGGTGCGGGGAGGAGAGGGCGTCCCCTATGCGGTAGCGGAAAGTGCGGTTCGACAAGAAGTCTCGTATGATGAGCACGAGACGGTCTGGCACACCCATGTGGTAGAGCTTATATAATAAGCCGTTGTGCCAGACTTTGTCGAAGGCCTTCCCCTTTGGTGTGGACATGCTCAGCAAAATTGTTATTGTATTATTATTATTATTTTTAATTATTTCTGTGTGTGTGTCCTATATAGAATAAATGATTTTCTATTCTATTCTTTCCTTCGCGATGTCGAAAAAGAGTGCACCAGTCATCGCACCGCGCTGAAAGCCCGCGCTAATGTGCTCGACTATACGGTGGACTTGTTGGACGCACGAGTGTCCGGACCTGAAGCCGTACTGCTCGTCAGGAATGAGGCGCTTTGATTCGGCGTAATCATAGAGTCGCTTATAAATAAGTCTCTCATAGATCTTGCCGAGAACGTTCAGGAGACTGATAGGTCGGTAACTCGTGGGCTCAGACTTGGGCTTGCCTGGCTTGGGGAAACCGATAACAGTGGCCTCTTTCCATGCCTCGGGAAAGATATTATTGCTCTGAGCGCCATTGAAGATGGCGGTCAATAACATAATGAGCTGGGCGGGGAGGAGTTTAAAAACCCTATTATTGATACCGTCCGTCCCGGGGGCTTTCCGGGGGCGGAGCCCTTTTATGATGTCGTGCACTTCGTCCGGCGTGGCCGGTGGCAGAGGATCATCAGGGTCTTCTACAGGTGGGAGAGAGGACCTACGTTCGACTTCCGAGTCTACCTTGAGGAGGTGACTGCTATCTACCGGTTGGGTGCTAGGAGTGCACTGAGATTCCAGGCTGTCGGCCAGGCACTCGGCCTTCTCAGAGTCGACAAAAGCGACGCTCTTGTCGGGACGGGTGAGGGGAGGGACGGTAGCCTCCTCGGTAGCACGCAACTTTCGTTGCAGCTGCCAGTAGGCTAGGTGGGTGGGCTCGAGTTCGCTCAGCATGTCGTTCCAGCGATTCGAACGAAACTCAGCGATGCGTTTCTTTACAGCACGCTGTAAATTGCGCATGTGAGCCTTGTTCGAATCGCATGGAAAGTTGCTGTAGGCACGGATGGCCGCGTTCTTCTCGGTTATCAGTTCACGCACGTCAGCGGGGAGATTCCATTTACGATCGCTCGTATCTGGGACTTCCCGTGAGCAATCCGTCAATACGGATTGCACGTGTTCTGTAAACGAGTTGATGGCGGCCGTCGTGTCAGCGACGGAGACTATGTGGTCGGGGATGGAGTCCAAGTGAGGTGACGAGGTCGATTTCAGCAATTCGCTTACTTTCTTCCAGTCAGTCAACACTTTGGTAGGAGGAGGCTGGCTAGGGTCAGAAGGACCCGTGCGCGGAGTCAGGTGCAAGAGCACTGGACGGTGGTCGGAATTAAGCTCGTGTAGCGTCTCAATGGCGTTCAACTTAAGGTTGACATTTTTGAGCAGCGCTATATCGAGGACATCGGAACGACAGTTGGGATCGTGGGGATGGTGCGTATGCTCATATGGAGCAACGGGGTCAAAATTGAGAGTGGAGCTAAGGTTGAACACTACTCTTCCCCTAGGGGTCGTAATAGTGCTATTCCAAGCTGGATGTTTGGCGTTGAGGTCTCCCGCTAAGATAACGGAATCGCTCATGCCGAAGATAGAGGTGAGATCTCTAACGAGAAGGGACTGATCCTCTGCACCGGTAGCAGGAGGAAAATAGGCGGAGACTATGGTGATGGGCTGATGACCGGTCATGCCTAGCCGACAGACTGAAACCTCGAGGAGTGACTCGAGGGGAGGAGAGACTAGCGGGATGCAATGCAGGGACTTTTTATAATAAATGAGAGTACCACCCTTGTGGCAACGCGACCTATCATTACGAACTAATTGAAAGTTGGCAATTTTGGGATCGCGATGGTGTGGCTTTAGGAACGTCTCCTGAAGGAGGAGAATATCTAACTGGTTATCGCGCAAGAAGGTAGCGAGTTCGTCCCGCTGACCTTGCATGCCGTTAACGTTAAAGAAACCTAACCTGAGGGACCGCGGTTTGAGAACGTTCCTATTCCTAGTAGCCATTGGAAATTAGACTAGGTGGAGGGCTTTAAGAGCTTCCCCTACGTGGGGGTGAGAGGCGAAAATAGCCTTATAAGCGTCGGGACTACCGTTGGACGCCCTGAGTTGGGCGGCCAATTGCCGTGCCGACGCCTTAAGAATATTTTCGTAGTTCTCTACGGACTTATACGCGGAGATGATGACCCGCATGTCTTCATCGTCTGCAAGGGCCACGGGGCCGGAGCCTAACGGGGGGGACACCATAACCGGGGCTGCAAGAACGGTCTTGCGAGCGGCTGCGGGAGCAGTCACGGGAGCCACGGGCTGGGGAATGGGGACGTCAAGGAGTGGAGGAGCGGGTTTGGAGGGCGCTGGGCCAAGGGCTGGGAAAGCCCTTTGGTGGTTCAGCGCGTTCCAGGGAGATGGGCGTTGGGGACCTAACCTGTTAGAAATCTGTGAAGAGGGAATCTTCACAGATGGGGATTCCCTCTGCTGGCGGGCGGCAGCGCGCTTCGCCAGTTTGGGAGAAGAAGACTTAGGGGCTTTGGGGCAGCCGCGGTAGTTGGCCGGGTGACCAACTTGGCCGCAAAGGACACAACTAGGAGGATCTTGGCAGAGAGCCTTATCCTTGGGACGGGGACAGTTGACCGTACTATGGTCACCTAGACACTTTACGCACCTGGGAGGTGCGAAACAATGGGATTGGCTGTGGCCATACTGTTGGCAGTTGTGACACTGGCCAACAGTATGTGCTTTGTAGGGCTTCTCTATTGAGATGCCCGACAGGGAGGGAGCACACTGATCTGACTTTAAAAATGGGATGGGGGCCTGACTCGACTGGGTCGCAGATAACCAGGACCATGTCGTACAGGTCTCCGCCCCTTGCCTTGTGAAGGCGGTGGACGGCGGAGACGGGGATGTTTTGGGCTTTTAAGTCCTCTAACACGTCTTGGGTGGGAATCTCCTTGGGGATCCGCCTGATCACCACACGGGTGGGCTTCTCCTCAGGGAGAGAAAAAGAATGATGAGGGATGTTCCTCGAGCGAAGAACACGGGAGAGTTCCCTATAGTCCGAAGACGTAGGGGTCGACACCTTGATGCCGGTGTTGGTGCTGGTGGCCTTTGTAAAATTGATTTTTAGGTCCACACAGACCCTTGAAATATCAGTCCATTTGGACTTTTCATGGATAAAGATCGGAGGGGGAAGTTTGGGCTTCTTAGAGGGAGCCGCGGTGGGGGTAGCCCTAGGGCTGGAGGGGCGGCTAGCGGGGGCCGGTGGAGGGGTGGGGGTGTTGACCCGAGTGGTCGGAGGAGAGGGGGTAGGCAAAGCCGCTAGGGACTTTTTAGCCTTGGAGGCTTGGGAATGTTTCCCCTTGCGTTTACCAAGGACTACGGTAAAGTCCTCATCAGAGGAACCGGCTGAGTCACTGATCTCACAATCAGACTCGACTGGGCAGGACGTGTCCATGCGTTCCGGCAAGGAGGGCTGAGGGACTGAGGGTCCGGGGTTGGTAGCGGGTTGGGTCGGGACGCGGATCGCGGGTTCGCGGGACTTGGCAGACTTCGGGAGAATGTCTTTTTCGGCTAACGGGGGAGACAGGGGAGAGTCGCGCCTATCTTGGATAATTTGCTCAATAGCATTGAGCCTATCTTCATATTCATCGCCAAGGTCTTTCTCCCTGACGATGTCTCTGAGCAACCTCACAAGGAGGTCCTCAGTTGAAAGTGCCATCCTAAGTGGATGGCATGGGAGTGAAGCTCCCTTAGAAATTGGGGAAAGCTTAACCAGACTAACTCCCCGGGTGGGTGTGCCCGGGGATGAGTAGCCTCCCCTGCCTAGGGATTGTGTACGGCAGGGAGGTGAGTACCTAAGGTGTGCCCTAAGCTTGTAAACCTGTTGCCAATCTTAATGTGCAACAAGGCCCTATTTGGGTCTGGTGCGAAGGGTTAGACACACCCAACCGACACCAGGTGTGTAGCTGTGAACGAAATCAGAGACTGGGTTCGACTAGGAGATCCCCCAAGGCCGAGGTCCCAGCTCCCGACTCCAATAAATTAACCTCGCCCTGAAGGGGTTTGGCGGGATGGATTGGGGCACCACCCTCTTGGTTTCGTTGACACCGTGAGGTTTCCACCAAGAACCACGAAACTGTGGATCTTCCCTGAAGGGGCAAAAACACGTTTTGACGATTGTCCTGAAAAGGACAGTTTTGTTTGGTAGTCGAAAGACTACCGAGACGTTGTGCGAGCACAACGAAACGCAGCGGCGAACACAGCACAGGCACGGAGCACACACGGCGAGACGTCCGTACGCGGCGGCGGTCAGGCGGCGAGTGTGATGATGATTGAAAGATAATGCTGTTATAAATAATCGGTCAAGTTCTTCTCATATACGTATAAAGAAAAAAAACGTTTATTGGCATACGCCAATGAAATGAAATTATGAAATCATGCAGCTCTTAAGTACTGGTCGATATTTAACATATTTCATTCTACACGTTATGTAATATGACAGGCAAAAGTACAGTTAATTTCAAAGGTATTAATGGCAACCAATACCATGAAATTATCCACTACACAAGTAAACATGTTCTGCGTCCATCTAACCGCAATACCGTCAGCTGATGCGACCACATCCTATTCGGTGACCACTACAATTATCCAGAATTCAAGCTAAATAATTATCCTTAACAAAGCTCGAAAACGCCGTCGCATTGGCTTTTGTAATCTGCTGACATATGTGAATCTAAGTTCTCTTCAAACACATTACATCAGCGTTTATCATTGTGTGAAACTCAAGGGAAGTAGCTGACACACTATTAAAGGCACACAATAGATAAATACTATATTGATTGCCGGAGCTTACGAGTTTTCACGTTTTTGTGACGTCTAGTAACGTTGTTGTACACATTTGCCACAAGGGCCACGAAAAAAAAGTCACCACATAGCTTTTTTCCTTATGGATCATTTGAGTTTGGACAAGTACTAGAAGCAAAGAATAACGAAGAAGGTGTTTCTGTAGCCGTCTTCTTTTACGGTGAATATCACCCTTCAAATTTACTTACTAGGCATGCATACATTCAGGATGATATTTATTGCAATAGTTCTTTCTATATAAACAAGTCAGTATTTTATACCTATTAAACAACAACAATCAAACCCTCCTTCTTGAATTCATACACGCCTAGTACTTTTATCATAAGTAGATAGGTTCTGCACCGTGGATTTTAGTCAGTACAAGTCTGTCAGTCCCTCCCGCCCTGCCCGGTGGGAGGACTCATTTGATGATGTTACCACGCTAAAAAAGAAGTAGGTTCTGCCCCAAAGTTAACGTTAAGAATAAGTATATACGACTCAAATTGGCAACTTAACTTTGTGGCAGACGTGCAACAACCCAAGTAAACTTTTTCATTTTCCGTACAATTTACGTCGTAATACTTCATGCACACCGGCGAAATACGTAGAATTCATACTGGGGTATCTGATCGCCTAATAATATATATATTTTTTTTATATTTTGGTAATACGTGTGGACTACATTTCTTTCAGTAAGTGTCCATTTTGTCCTTTTTTATCTCATGTCTGTCTGTGTACAAAATGTGCGAACACGACATTTTACTTTGCGACTGCTGTTACTCTATGTTGCCTTTCTATAGAGCTGACTATTACACCGTACAGTTTAAATTTTCCAATAAAAAATGTACAATTCGTAATCATAAAAAATATGCATTGCATAAAGTGAAATATATTTTGTAGTGTGTAGTGTTTAAAAAATAATAACAATAAGCCTCACTGGTATGAAGAAAACAGGAAAAAGAGTATGTAAGAATCGTAGGGGTTGACGCATTTGGTGCACTTTTCAATTGGTGCACTTCGCAAAAGGAGCACTTTTTAAGATTGTTCTAAATCTATTTATTTCACACAAAAATATGTTGTTATATATTTCCTAGTGACTTTATTTTTATTTTTGAAAAAGTGAAAATGTTATTATTTTGTGGTGATGATAATGTAGAGTCAATTTATTGTATTTTTAGAGTTGAAACCAAAGAATCTTTCATTTTTTAGACAATTATTCCAAATACTCACACACTTAAAAAGTGCTTCTTTTGCGAAGTGCACCAATTGAGAAGTGCACCAGTTGCGAAGTGCACCATTTGAGAATGGGGTACAAGTTGAGAAGTGCACCAAATGCGTCAAACCCGAATCGTTGCAGGTGGTGCTCTTTCATCCTACCTCCATGGGAAAAGGGCGTGTGTTTATGGATGTATGACTCACTGGTGGGGTAAGCGATGGTGGGGGTGCGGTCAATTAGCTGTTTTAATGACGACCGCAGACTCAGGGTTGGTCCGCCGAACAAGTAAGATATGCACGTTGATTCCAAACTGTGTTGTTTCATTTATAAAGGACCTAACATCCCACTAGTGAACTTTGCAAGTATTTAGTGAATATTTTTACACAAAGTAATAGGAACACATCTCTTGTTTCTTAGAATGGTAAAACAGAATTTACATTGCTAAAGGAATGCAGTAGATGGTGTTTTCAACATGAGTAAATTCACAAAGATTTCAATTATCTGATTTCATGTAAGCTGACTGTTACATTGCGATATAGGTCAGTTTCACGATGTGGGTACCCCCTCTTGAACGTTTGTAAACGGGGCCGTGGGGTACCGAATTGATGAAGTCCAAGGCACACAATCGATTCGGTGTAACAGTGTGCCGGCTTCTCAGCGGCTATGTTGTTTTATCCTTACATTGTGGCTGCATTGTAGCAGACTGTATCAAACCCAGTCGTACGACAATTAGGATTATTTTCACGAATGCCTCGCTTGGTCTATCTCCTAGCTTTATTCCTTCCATTTTTGTTAAGACGTAAAGCTATTTGTGTGTGTTTTGTGCAAATTTTTTTGGGAACTGTGATTTTTACATGGGAGATATACATTTTAGAACATATCGGCGATAGCTAAATTATGACACAAGCTAGACTGGCTTTCAGATTTTAGCTAGACATTTTGATGTGAAAAAGAGAGGCCAATAGGAAAATGGGACATAGGCTTATATTAATTATGGCTGGCAGAAATGTCTGTAGAAATAAGCAGTACCCCAGGGTACTGCTTATTTACACAGTTCTATGTTATCATTATCCCGTGTTGTATATTGTGTGTACATAAATAAATAATACTGGGTTATGAACTATTTTCTAGAGTCAATCACTCGTTTTTAATTGATAACACTTATTAAAGAATAATGACTTTTGTCATAAGTTTACTTTGAAATAAACATCCTCTATTCCACCTAAAAAAATAACGGTTACAAAGCTTTTATGCAGAACAAAAAACATGTATTTCTTCTTTCATCCTTTGTATACAAAAATAACATACATTGTCATCATAAAAGGCCGGGTACTTGAGGAACAAAACCGTATATTATGAGTGTCGGAAATGGGTACTTGAGTTAATAGTCATCTTTAGTAATAATGGAAACCGCTACAATGTTTACAAGGAAAATAGATGCATTTCATAAATTTAAATGGGGTTTTGGAACCTATTTCTGGGGCCGAATTATCGTTCTACGAATTTTAGTTTAGTTTAAGTCCGGAAAGTTTGTGTGTACAGTATATTTATCGATAATTTTAAGTCTTAAATACCGTGTAGTTTGCTAGTAATAGCATATTATTAGGTACATTCTGTTGTAATTGATAATAAAATGGAAACATGAAAATCTATGTTTTTTTAAATTGGGTAATTTTAGAATTCCTTTTCCTGCACTCTCGTTTTGCGGTAAACCAGTAAAACATTCAACAATTTACTGAAAGAAGATACTTACTTATTAAAAAGTATTAACATTAAGACAGATTATGTAAAATACGTAACAAAGCAAACAGGCAGACCGTGCAAACTTTACACGCAGTTAATTTTACAAAGGTTCTCAACCTGAAAGTTATGTTACGAGGTATAACTTGAAAAGTTAATTAGCGTTTTGTTGGAGAAAGACTGCGATTTGAAGATTCTATTTGTTCATATATTATGCTTTAATTGACGTATGTGTTGTTGCCGCTATAACAATAAATAATAAAAAACGGTATAAAGTAAATATTTAAGAGCGGAATACAACAGACATGAATAACAGAAAATAATATAACGGAACACTTCGTGCGCGAGTTCAACTCGCACTTGGCCGGTTTTTTAAATATGGAAGCACCTCGTTTATTAGTTATTGAGATCACAATATAGTACTGTAAAAATAGTTTTAGGAGAAAAATAATTTACCAACCTGGTATTTTGACACCAGCTGCGATACAGCGATACAACGAATAGCCACATTTTTCGTATTTCTAATTCCAATCTTGGTAAAAAATTGTTCACGTTACTTTTCGACGAACGATAAACGATTTGTTGATTTTGATCACCATACTGGAAAAAAAAAGAAAACAAATGTCGGAACATCAAAATTTTTAAGCATAACCTTTGTATTCATACGTCATTCTGACAGCGGCTACCAGGGTTACATACAACCGAGAGAGCTTTCAAACGAATATTATTTGTTATTGCACTGTCACCAGGCATTCTTTTAAACGGGTGAAATATTAGTGCGATTTATATCACTTTGTATGGCTTTCATGGCACTGTTTGCAAACGAGATTTACGTGTATGACAATAACCATTTGCGCACAGCACGGATAAGAATCATTAAAAAAAAAGAAAGGTTGTAAATATTATATTGGTTAAACGAGTGGAAAAAATAAATGTTAATAAAAAGGAAGAGTAACTCCGTCAAATTATAGGACATTAACTTAGTTGATTTACGTGCAGTTTATTCATATTTCCAGCGTTAAACTTAAGAATTTTATCCGTTAAAATTAAATGTTTTGTTACAACATTTAAAAAATTAAAACAATTTTATAGTAACCAATTTAACTTGTAGATTGGTCTCTAGTTAGGTATCAATATCTGAGTTAAGACACTTTAATTGTAAATTAACAAAAAAATAATGTGATAAAAACGTTAGTAGCCACGCGTTAAAACGTTAGTAGCCATGTACAGATAAATACATAAACTATTGCCCACTATCCATGGCTGACACTCCACTATTTATCATATTCGTCACGGGCGGTTACGTAATCACAGATGAGATATTTTTTGCCCGATATTATCGGTCACCACAGATTTTTCTTACGTATATTCTCTGTGTTGGAGATTTCCGGACATCACTCATCGCTTGTCTATTTTTTTTGGTGAGAATATTGTGTGGAGACAATATTATATTTTCGCTCTACGACGAAATATGGATAGGTGCTCTTATAGGAGTACAATCTTTGCTCTAAACATAGGTGACCTAAAATTGTTGCTTAAACTGAAATACTCATAATACTTGGAGAATGAGCAAGAAGAATGATCTTCAAAGCATTATTTCATTTCAAGAACTACTATTTTCAATTGAATGGATGTGTTCGTTACATTTGTGTTTTCTATTGTTATTTTTTGGGGGTGGAAAATCATGTAACGGAGGAGAGGTGTGGAGTGGAGGGACTGTCAGAATCGTACTGACTATTAATCGCAGTGTTTGATTATTTTTCAGATAAATAGCTCATGTCTATTCTGATATTTCTCATAAATAACATTTATAAGTCATTGATAAGTTATCAATGAATAAGAAATAATACAATAAAAATTTACTTAATTGTCATTTTTTTTGTGGTTTGTGTAGGTACTGTAATCCAAGTTATTTCGATTGCAAGAACTTGTCAGAAGAACAAGTTCCTAAGCTTGTTAACACCCCATGATGGATTATCCCCTTGATCAGTATAACCCAATAACTGTCTTAAATGTTTGATGTGGAGAGGGTTAATTGATACTCCATTAGTTCCTACATATCGAATAGGATTAACCGAATATCAGCGGTTAATATTAACTGAGGGACTTGGAATGTTCTGAACGTGTGGTGGTACTCGGCCTAAAGTCCGTTATATCAAATTCGCCGTCGAAATCGATCTCAAGGGAGTCGACTAATTTTAGGCGGACTCGGCGGCACTGATGAAATTAAGAATGGAATAATGACTATTTGAATTTCGGGACGGCCGCAGTTCATTTGTTTTTGATTGACTTTTTAATCGTTTGATAAGTTTTAATGGCCTCTTGTGCATAAAGTTGTTAGCTCACACTCGGTCTAGTACCAATGTGTTTTTTTATGTATGTGTAATTTCTAAGTTTGTCTTGAACATCACTTATTGCTGAACGAAAACATCGTGAAAAAGCTGGACTTTAGAATCAGTCTATCGTATTTCTGTGTCAGTTTTAAATGTTCCATCAAAATATTATAAACGCTTGCGCCGAAATTAGGAGTTACTATTAATGTTAGTCCAGAGAAAGATTTCTTCTATTGGCGATACAAATGATGGATTTATTTGAGTCAGAAATGTTTGGTATATGAACTATTAAAAAGCCGTTGTAGTCATGTAAAATAACATAAAAGCGATAGAAATATTTTTGTGACTTTGAACCGTCATTTCCAAAACAAATAACTAAATTATAAGGAAAATTATTAATTTCGTAAACTGTCACTTTCAGTAACTTTTGTAGTATATAAGTAATTTTCGTAGTTAAAAGTAAAAAATGTATTTGTTTAGCACAATTTTTGCCACGAGGTGAGATCTTAATTACTGTTAAAAACAGCTGCATTTCCTTCCTGCAAGTTGCTGAAAAGACAGAATTACCTGCGACTCGAGCTTTTTAATTAGCTACGAGAGATTGCACTTAAACCTACTAAAGATGCAAAGAAAATGAGCTCTTGTGCACTCAAAAATAGAAGATTTTTATAAGGAATCCTTAAACTGTAAAATGCACGAAGGTTCCTTTACGTTTGACATGCTTTCTAAAATATTACATTCTGAACGAAAACACTTTTAAAGTTAATCTAGACTTTAAAAGTGTATTTATTTTCGGATAAGTGGCTTTTTCACAATATTTCAGTTTTCTAATTACAGCGTAACTGAAGTATTTAGTGTGTTTATAGTATGGACAATTGGGAAAGGCGCGTCTAGTGTGAAACGAGTTATTTTTCCATTTAATAAAATTAACGTAAAACTTTTCGTTTCGTACTTTACGTCATAAAATCTAGAAAAGTCAAGCTTATTGCCTCTGTATACACATCCCGACCAGTGCAATATGATGAACGAACGTTAACAATTTCTACTTCTGCCACCTGGTGGAACAAGTTGGTGGCACGACGAGGATGAAGCCGAAAAATCGGTTAGGCCCTATTTGTGACGAAGGACTAGGCGGGGTGCGTAAGGGGAGGAGAGCGTCTACCTCACGACACAGCCGCCCACGGCAACGGACGCGGACGTCGTGAGGTGATATTTGGCAACCGTAGGAATGGGCATGCGGACGGTGAGTCAGGGCAGGTCGCTGTACGGTCATGGACCATGCCCGGGTCGACGGCACGTCGTTATCCATGCGCTTCTCAAAGAGCTGCCAGCAACATATCGGGGCCCCCTTAGAAGGTCAAAGATTGCCCGGTGTCTCGGAACTATCAAGGGCTATTGAAGGACACCGTGGAATTAAGTCAGTATAAGTCTGACAGTCCCTCCTGTCCTGCCCTGGGTGGGAGGACTCATTTGATGATTTTACAAAGTAGAAAAAAATGCTCTAATTGTTTCGTGCCGATCCGTGCTGATGTTAAATGTGTTGAATGAGAGACAAGCGGAAGAAAGTTTGAAGTGTTATATTGAACAAGAATTATTTTCCCATCAAGAAGTATGTAGGTCGTAGCGGGACTTATTCCATCACTGTGACCCCTGAACATAAAGTGCTATTGAAGGACACCGTGGATTTTAGTCAGTACAAGTCTGACAGTCCCTTCCGACCTGCCCGGGGTGGTAGGACTCGTTTGATGATTTTACCACGTATAAAAAAAAGAAGTATGTCGGTACTATGTATGAAAGCACTCTTAAGGCTTGTTTCCTTGTATTTTTATTTAAAGAAAATGGAAGGAACCTGGTAGGCAAAGGTTAATTAGCTAGAAAACTTACAAACTTCTCCGTAAAGGTCCTGGAAATTTCTTGTTTCATGAACTTTAATTAACTGAAACTCTTCAGAAATAGACGGGCAACGAATAAAAAAAAATACCCTCTATTAAAAAAAAAAATGTTTACCTATATGTTTAGTCTAATTGATTCCCGCGGTTTCACTCGCTGCTCGGCTCCTATTGGCCGTAATGTAGTATTATACCAATAGCCTTCATCCATTAATGGTTTATGCAACATAAAAAGATTTTTTAATCCGAACAAAAAGTTCCTGAGATTGACACGGTCAACCGAATAAACTCTGCAACTTGTAATAAGAGTAGGTATCTGGGGGCACGGCAGTGCCCCCCGCCAAGACGAGCCAAGCGAAGCGCAAGGGCACTACCTACCTTTTCTCGAAGTTTCGTCGTTTTTTTGAACCCTCATAGAGTTGGTTTCCGATGTACCAGATAGTTCATATTCACAGGATATGATGCCTATAATAGACTTATTATGCATACAAAATCTCAATGGAATAGCTCTTATAATTTAGATTTTATTGACATCTAAAATACACGGATTTCGTCACTGATATATTGACACACTGACACACTGACACACTGATGATCATCAAAATGTTTGGCTAGCTCCTGCAGTGTTAGAGAGCTGAAACTCGGTATGTAGTCTAAGTTTAGTATACAACCAACAAGAAAATTTACAAACTTATAACTTTCGCCCCCCATCGCCTAGAATTGGGGGTGGAAGTTTGTACGAGATCTTAAGATGTTAGGATACTTCCTGCAGTGCTAAAGACCTGAAATTCGGTATTTAGTCTAAGTTTAGTATACAATCAACAAACAAATTCATTAACCTACTTATAATTTTCACCCCCCATCCCCTAAAATTGGGGGTGGAAGTTTATATGAGACCTTAAACCTTATGCGGGTGGAATCAAAAAGTAAAAAAAGTCAAAAAAGTCAAAAAAGTTTTTTTTTACTGATTTGTAGAATTTCTGAAGTTAGGGTTTCTAGAGTTAGGCCGTGTAGATTCAGAAGCTTGGTTGTACATGAGATCTGATATCTTTTTCGTAGGACAAACCTTATGTGCTCGTTTTGGCAACAGTTTACATGAAATGTTTTTGGTGGGATATAGTATTACGGCTATTAAAATGCGTCGAAACTGAATTAAACCGTAGTAGAAAAAAAAATGGTTTGACTATCGTAATCGCAATATCCCGGATTATTTTTCCTTATGAGAAAGAAAGAAACATTGCAGCCGAGTGGCACTTAAAAACTGCTTGAAAATATTATCCATCCGGCGGTGAAATGGGCAGGTGACATTGTTGCCATTATTGGCGGAAAACCTAAAAAAGTATGCCACAGGAACTGGAAGACTAAAATAAATTATGATGATCTGTGTTTATGACAATAGCGTATATTACATTTTCATTGGTTCCTTGTTATAAAATCAAGCAATTTTTGCTCCACTAATGCAAAAAGTTCAATAAAAATGGAGGTATAAAATAAATTTATTTAAAAATCAATATCACTTTTCGTTGTAATTTTATAACTCAAGAACGGCCTCACCTATCCAAACAAAACGTTTTGGCTTTGTTTGGACTATTTAGTAGATAGTTTATGTGAAGTTTGCACAAAATTGGTAGAGCGATTCTTCATTTATCACATTTTTTGTAAGTAGCGAAAGACGTACCGGGCCGCTAGTATTTGATACAAAAGATTACTCATCTTTTAGACTACGTTCGTTAGTTTTGTATTTAAAGGTTATGTAAATCTGACTGGGTAATTTTACTGATTCAGTTATTTTGTCGGAAACTTGAAGCTTCGTTAAATTACGAAATTATTTTCAAAATTCTTTTCCATCTTGGATCGTGTATTTTAATTGTTGCCTTATTTTCTTGTGCCATAATACATTAATTGGAAAACTAAGATTTTAATTACATTTTATTTTATTGAAGCAAGAAATATTTAGTTCAAGGCTTAGGAAAAATCTAAATTAAACTTTTCTGAAAGGTTACTAATAAAATAAAAATAAAGCACTTAAACTTTTTTATCACTTTTCTTTTATCGTGGTAAAATCATCGAATGAGTCCTCCAACCCCGGGCGGGGCGGAAGGGACTGTCAGACTTGTACCGACTAAAATCCACGGTGTTCTTCAGTAGGCCTTTATGTTCCGGGGTCACGGTGATGGAAATAAGTCCCGTGACCAAACTTTTTATCACTTTGATTTTACTTACGACACAGAAAATTCCGGGCATGAAGAAGAGATTTTCAGCAGTCTTGTTAAATTTTTCTAAGAAACGCTTTCCCTATCGTTCGTTAGAAAACCTTTTTACTTTAAAAGGAATTTCTTATAATCTGATTACTTTGTTAGTTACGACCGGGCACTTCCGAGTACTTTAGCGAAGATGGTTTAAGTAATGTAATCTACATAGACGACGGATGCTGACGTGACGATAATGTAAGCAGTTAATGATTAAAATAATTAATGTTTAATTTTGCTACAATAAAAAAAATTGATTCTATTATTGCTTCTTTCATTTCAGTTTAGTTCAGGGTTAAATAATTATACGGCACTTGCAGTACATGTATTGAACTTACAGTAATGTAGTTACATGGATGGGACGAGCATGTTTGGCAAAGCCAAAGTTTAAATCAATGTCTGCATTTTTTTCTCACTTTGTTTCTTAACAAAATGATGGTTGAATTTCGACATTAATGAAAATGAGGTATTCCACTATTCCACCCGCTAACAATGGCACCTGGGCTACTAGTACCTTATCTATTCGACGTAAGGCTTCTGTCAAAAATTTTCGCCGGTGCCAGTTGCCGTAAGTGGAATGCCTCATGAAAATCTATATGGGAATGAAATTCATTGTATAAAAACGCACGAGTATTGGTTCAACATAATAAAGGGCTGTCATCAACCCATGAAACTACCATCATATTGCCTTTAACAGTTTAATTATTTAACAGTGTAACTTCAGTAAATATTGTGATACTTTTACATCGTGTCTGGGTCGATATCTCTTTTTACACTAATCTTGATAAAGTGCAAAGATTAGATACTAACTGTTCCCCGCGGTATCACGCCCGCTGCTTGGCTCCCAGTGGTTGAAGCGTGATTTTTTATGGTCTTTAGCCTTTGTCGACAAATGGACAATCCAACACAATAGTAGATTACGCAGCAAGGGAGTAAAGCATTGCCTTACGTCACGGGCGTATTGAATCCCGAAACGACACTAAGGATTCTGAGGTGAACCTCCGTAGCGCAGCGAGGAGGTTCAAGTGTTAATTCCCGAGTGAAACGAGGGAATTAAGTTAAGAATCCTTAGTGTAGCGAGGGATTCAAGTCAGCCCAAGACAAGGCAGCTTTACTCCCGAGGAGCGTACTCTGCTTTTCACACCACTGCGAGGAAATAAATTCGATTTTTGAAATTTGATGTGGTACGACAACCTTCGAACGTGAAGTTGGCACCCCAGTAAGCGATCAGCTGTTGCTGCCAGCGGCCGCCATTACTGATACGACTCCTTGGTGAAAGTTTTCATACGGTTTTCTTTGAGGTTCCAAATTCAAATCACATTATTCCCACGGGAATAATGAAATTCAGTACATTATTCTACTTATTACTTATACATTATATATATATTATTCCCGGCTCGAGCGAGGGGGAATGACGTATAATATGACATTTACGAGCAAGTAGTGTGAAAAATATTTTTTCAATTCGTATTCGTATTTTTATAATTCGCGTTCAACCAAGCAAACAAACTCGTCACTCACTCGCTTTATAATATTAGTAATATAGATATCATAAAATTAACATCACATCTGTTAACTCTGTGCCAATTTCATGTCCTTCAGAAAGTAGGTGGATATATTTAGACGTTCTTTCTGCTTGCTAAACCAACATTGCTCTAACGAGGTACACCTGTCAGTAAATCTCGGTTTACTGAGGCAAATATTGTGGGGTTGAAATGAAAACTTTTTTTAGGTGAAATTTTAACGACAAGTATATTTTACGACGGTTGGCGTAGTGGTCGAAGTGGCGTGGTGTTTTATTCCACTTTGAGAAAGACACGTTAATGTCCTCATTTCACGTGGGAATAATTCCATCTAGGTGATATCACCCTGAGAAATACGTCGACACACCACACCACACCACACCACACCACACCACACCACACCACACCACACCACACCACACCACACCACACCACACCACACCACACCACACCACACCACACCACACCACACCACACCACACCACACCACACCACACCACACCACACCACACCACACCACACCACACCACACCACAACACACCACACCACACCACACCACACCACACCACACCACACCACACCACACCACACCACACCACACCACACCACACCACACCACACCACACCACACCACACCACACCACACCACACCACCCCACACCACACCACTCCACACCACACCACACCACACCACACCACACCACACCACACCACACCACACCACACCACACCACTCCACTGTAGTTTTGCTATTCGAATTCGAAGTTAGATCGCGCGACTGACGTACGAAATCAAATTGTGAGACCAAAGTGCACCCGTAATTTTACTTCTAAAACACTTTAAATTCAAATATCTTTTGATAGACTGAACCGATTCCAATGAAACAAAAACTAAATTCCTCTCCAAGTTACGCTTAATCGTTGTGTATAAAAGTTATCTACATTTATTTCGTACATTTTACGTGATACCTGGACAAATACACAGACAAACAGACAAACAGAAAAACAGACAAACAGATAAACAGACAAACAGACAAAAATTCTAAAAATGCTAGAAATGGGTTCTATTGGTTGTCCTTTAATACCCTGGCTATATTTTTTGAGTTTTCTTTTAATGTACAAAAATAACTTTTCTACAGTTTTATTATATACTCGTCAAAAGAAAATAGGGGCCACTTATTAAATTGCACTTTAATCAAGTATCACTCTTATTCTGTGTACATAATAGATGGTAAATACCTTGTTATAGTTTCTTTCAAGTATTAATATTGTTTCTACTGCAGAATTGGAAATTCAAAACTTTTTTTAGTTAGGTATTTCAGATTTCTTAGAATTTACGGTTTGGTGTTTTTTATTTTTCAAACTTCTAACGGAGTTTTCTTCGACTTATACAGCAAGTAGGCTATAACGATTATTTAATCTCATAATGCCATTTATTCGAAGACATATGGATGCAAAAACAGCCACTTGGGGTGTTACCCTAATCCGGGGGGACATAGCCAGAACAGGTAGGTCTTATGATGGAATATTCGCAACCACTGGTTCAAAAAGTTTGAAAGCGGTCTCAAAAGACGGGTAATATCACCAGACGCCGTGATCCAGGAAGAAAGTAAGTAAGTAAAGCCTAAGAAGACCATTAAGTTTGATTAACCGCGCAAATAGAGCGAAAATCTACCGCGCGGACCGTACAAACTCCATTCCGTTGAGCTACAGCTACCCCTATAATTGACTAGACTATTCCGAATCGACTCCATGAAGACTAACAATACTCAAGAAGATGCTTGGTTCTCCTCCAGTTAACTGGAGCGTATGGTGCAAATCGTGAAACATTTGCAAAGAGAAAAATTATTTAAGTGTTTTGAATGGGCTTCATTGCTTTTTATTTATGACTGCAGGCTTATTTTTTTTTAATAAAGACTGATTCATTAGAGAGTAGAGAAGATCTAAACAATAGGTTTCAGATCTTTGCACTCTTGAAACAGACTGTTCCGATAAGATCTGAATTATGCTCTGGGGCGGTTGTCTCTATCACGCAAAACTGAGTTTGCACTTCATAATAACGTTGCTGTAACTGCTCAAAATTGCGTAGCGAATGTGGTGCAACTCCATATTATCCCATTCGCACAGCAACGAGTACCTGAGTTCATCTTCAAGCAGGATAATGGCCGAGCGGACACATCGCGACTAACAGTGCACACATTCGCTGACGTTCAAATTACGATGTTACAGTAGCTACTCAGGATTTTTACCTAATTTTTATTCAGCAGTTAAAAGATGAGTGCAAAAGAAAGTAAAATTCCCATCAACACCCAGCTGGATCTCATTAATTGTCTGAAAACTTACTGGTAGAGAATCCCAAAGAAAATGTATGGTAATTAATCCTGAACATTCCACATCCATTAAAATGAGTAGCACAGAGAGAACAGAGTTAAAAGAGAAGCTTTAAAGAACAATTTGGAACATTAAAGACGTTATTTTTTCGAGTTTTTGATGTTTTGTGTAAGTTGATACATTCCTGCAATTCCCCACTTTTCATTCAATTTCGTTTAATTTAACGATTTATTGGAATACTAACTTAATTTTTGTGTATTTCCAAGTAAAATCGTTAATATTAATTAGATTCAGTCATTATAACTACTAATATTTAAAAATTAATGAATAAATCGACAAATATCAGTTGGCCCTTATTTTCTTTTGAGTAGTATATGTATAGATATAGATAGATAGATTATAATACTGGGATCCAAAGTTGTTGTTCCGGATGGCGATGATGACGGGTGTTTGCGTATCTGAGTCTAAATCTGGGACAGAATTTCTAGAGAGAAGCATAAATTTTAAAAATAATTTAATTCTAAAGGATAAAAGTTTTAAGGAGGCAAACTGTAACACAGTCAAACTTAAAATATTCTTGAATATCTGATACCTATTATAAAGTTGTATCAAAATTGTTTCTTATGTGTTTGTATAATGTTCCTGATCATGGCTGAGTATGACTAAAAATTGAACTGAGAAATGGGCATAATACATTGATGCTTATTTAGTTTTAGTATAGAAGTTATTTTTTGGTATGTAAGAATCGTAGTAGATGGCATTCTGTATGCCCCATAGGAAATAGACACAAGTTTGTGATGAAATAAGCTAATCTATAGAAACAAAAATCCTCACTACAACAGTCTGGTATAGACTATAATGTTATATTATTAAGATCGAAATATGTATTTTTATCCCACTACAAATCTCTTGACACGTGCCACCAACAGTAACTATGTAGTACATAGTAACCAATATCCTTCTAATACATACGTAACCAATAAAATATCCATGACTCGATCGGCGTTGTGGCGGGCAGGACATATCAATATTTATTGAGGACTTACAATGTATGGAGGAACCAGAAATACAACCCAGTTAGCACGCGAGTAAAGTTGAATTTTATTTGGTAGCTATATAAATGATTGAACTAGTGGTGGTAGTGGGGTAATAGCCCTGTAATAGTTGAATTAAAAAAAAAGCTATGCCTTGATATCTTTTGTTAAGGATTTCATCACACAACGACATCCTCCTGGGTCCTGGCTGCGTTTAAAAATATAGAAACGCACATACACAAACACTCAGATCCGGAACAACAACTCAGGTCACAGAAACATTTTTTCCGCGCGGGGATCGATCCCGCGACACACTGCGCTGCAGTCGATCTCTCAACCTCGCATCATCACATCGCTTGCCAACCGTGTCATCCATCCATCTATGTTACGTTATAGTGCTCATTATTGACTGTTATGTAACAAACAAAGATGCGATTATTTAGAGTACTATGTTAAGCGTTCGCGGAGGTGGGATCTAACCTGTAATATATATTATGCTGGCTTCTCACGACGCGTTCCTACTTATAAAGATCGCAAGCTCGTGCCCTTATTTCTTGTGAGGCGAACATTACAATCCACCACTCAATTTAGTACAGAAACAAAAGAATGTTATAAATTGTTGCGCTGATTGCACACTTACGCACTAAAGTGTTAAGTCAGGCGTAATGCTATCAAATGAACTGAGACATAACAGACGAATGATTCCGGTGACGAATCCTTAAAACAATATTCCTCATCTCAATTCTTTCAACTTTTTGCACTGCTCTACTTTACTTTAACGGATCATCTTCGCAGCTTTAAAAGCCTCGACTTAAAATTAAGCTAGGTAAAGGTACTAAATTGTGTAGAAGAACCATTAATAATTTCACTAAGCCTGTGCCAACTACAGCTTAGTTTGTGTGGAAAAAGGCCCGGCATCCACCAAAGCGGAGAGGAGAGAAAATGTGTGTAAATAACCAATCAGATGTCCACATCTCCTCTCCGCTTAGCTTCACTTGCCTTGATGTGACATCTGATTGGTTATTCAAACACATCTCCTCTCCACTCCGCTTTGATAGATACCGGGCCTAACTCACCTGGAGGAAGGATTAACGGAATAATCGTATTTGGTTAACAACTTTCGAGGAAATTAAACAACAATTTCGGATTTATAAGGCGCATTTCATTCGGGCGCACCTAATTAGCTTACAACTTGTACTGCGTCAAGTAGGTCAGTCTAGTAACAGTTGGAGGCAGGATTTTGGAGATTCAGGTAGAAGGAAAAATGCCACACGCTCGAGGGTGACTTTTTGTCTCTTAGACTTTTTGTGTGTGCTATGAAGATATATGGGACGGCGCTCATTATTTACTTAATTTTAAGAGAAACATTGCCCCACACTAATATTTTGCTTGTGTCTTGGGTGCGTTTACAAATAAAATAAACTGTCATACATAAACACCCAGAGCCGGAACAAGTACTTGTAGGTCGACGAGCCTATAATCAATTTTATACCGACGAAAAAAAAGGAGGTTCGCAATTCGACATGACATGACGTGTGTATAACTATATTTTTTAATTTTATGTGTGATAAAAATTATCCAAAAGGTCCTTCCGCCTTAGATAAAACGACTAAAACTCCCCTCCTCCCCTCCTCCCCTCTATAGGGGTCCCCTTAAGGTATGTGACGGCTTCTTGTACTTCTGAATTTCCTTTCTTATTGTTAGAGGATGGAGCATGTGTAGCCAATGATATTCATGCGTCTGCTTAGAATAGGAATCTGTACACTATCGTTACTCATAAGCGTCATGTGTATAGTAATAAATAATATTTAGGTGTATCACGGCTCGTTGGATTTGATAGATAGAATAGATTGTCTAACTGTGATACGGTGGCATGGTTTATTGATTGAGCAGACATAGCGGGTTAGTGTGATAAATGCCATTGAATTAATGATTGCACAAGAGATCTTCTTCAGCTCTCTGACGTAGGTCTAGTGACCGCAATTGTTCACCAGTTTTCAACAATTAATAATATGTGTCGAATTGAGAACGTTCTTTTTTTATCGACGGTTACAAAGAAAAACTGGTACACCACCGCCGATTTTGTCCGCGTAGAGTTTAATGAAATATAATTCTATGTCATTCAAGAATGACATAGCTCTGTATTGGTAAAAGAATTTTCAAAATAATTTAAGCAGTTCCAGATATTCCTAAGAACAAACTCACAAAATCTAATATATAAAATTCTCGTGTCACAGTTTTCGTTGCCATACTTCTCTGAAACGGCTTGACCGATTGCCATGAAATTTTATATGCATGTTCAGTAGGTCTGAGAATCGGCTACTATTTTTTATACCCTTAAGTGACAGCTAAGGGTGGCATACACAACAGGGTCCGCGTACGAAGTCGCGGGCAGAAGCTAGTTCTTTATAATTTGATTGTCTCACTTTCTAATTAGCCACAAAAGATATGTTTCAGTTCATTTATTTTGTTTTAGCATGTATTGGATACAATTTGTTCACGAATTTGAACTGAGTTGCCGTTGTAAGATGATCGAAATTGCTCCATATATTTTCGAGACCCCACATAAACATTAAGTTAGCAGGACGAGAAAGATTTCAAACATGGAACATATTTAGGGAATGTGTACGTTATGCGTGACTCTATTTGGGGCAATTAGGGCAAACAATTACATCGCTAATAACAATCGGAGCAATCTGTTATGTTAACATAACAGACTGAACCAACACGTATTGTTATGATTGAATGTTAGTTTGTTTGTTGGAAAGTTATTTATTCAGGCCGCACTTGCTTATGTTCACGTGATTTGTTTTAGAAATTAAGCTTTAACTAGACTGGTCTAGAGTCCCTTTCTATTTAGGTCTGTAATGAAAGTATTATGCTCACAGGTAACAATACTTAGTACAGATAGTAACAACCCTGTTTTATCAAAGACAGTGTTTCTTTTCACGCACATTATTTCAGCTATTTTTAAGTAGTTACTATGTAATATGGGGCGAGTAAAACTGGACAAGTAAATTGCCATTAGTCGTCTGTAAACAAAATTCTGGACTGGTATTGACAATGCGAAAGTATTACTTGTTCCGTCACTTAATCACTCAACTACTGCACGATCAGTGCGATTACATTACTTTACCGGGAGCCTTACCACGAGTTCTAAACGTTCCAGTTTTGACTGTGGGAAAGAGACAAAGCTCTACAAGTTATCTAGCGCCATCTCGTTCCTTGAGCGGAACTATTCACGCTTTAAAACGTCATAGTAGGCCACATGGGAATCAAATCTTAGGCTTCATGTTTGTCTTCATGTGGTTAATTACAGCCAAAGACCAGGAATATTCGCACATAACATAGAAACATCAACAGTAAGTCCCAAAACAGGATTCGTAGTTTCCGATAACTCAATGTGGTTCCATCCCTCAGTGGTTCGTGACATCTTTGCCAAAACATCGCAATATCATGCTGTTGTCGCACACATTTGGATAGGAGACAACCCTATTCGGTTTTTATTGCCAGTGAAGGTCAGTTGTCGTGGTTTTGAATTTCTAAGATTTGAACCATCCTAATAGTGGAAGGAGATTATAAGTTGTTTCTTTTGGAAATCAGCCCATTTTTTTTAGTGGCAGCTTTCTCTCTATTGGTATTATACTTCCTAAGTTAAACTGGACATTTTTCAAAAAATAGCGTACGGTAACGTAAAAACAGTTATTTATCAATTTTTTTTTGCATGGTATAATCTTCAAATGAGTGCTCCCAGGGCAGGGCGGCAGGGACTGGTAGGGTCGTACTGACTAAAAAACGGTGTCATTCATTAGACCGTTGCGTTCCGGGGTCACGGTAATTCGATAAGTCCCGCAATCTACTTAGTTTTACTAATCATACGAGTAGTTTTCAAAATACTACCTCTCAGTGGCATAAGGGCAATACTTTGAAATCCGTGAAACAAAATGGAATTCTGACAATATACCTAGTCATACTCGTATAACTAATATGGATATTGTACAAAATCCCAATGTGTCAATAAATATTAATGATGCTACAATGCCCTAAATTTATCGTCCTACACGCCCTTTGCATGCGAACGGGTTTGTTAAGTGACATTTATTCCGTGAATGCCTGACTGACCGCATTATTAATGAAATGCTTTGTAAATTCAAACGACGAAACCTTCATAACGTCAGACTAAATAATTGTAATGGGAGGATATGTTTTAAATTAAAAAAAAAGTATGATAGAAAAAAGTAGAATTTAAAATTAGACTTTATCGACGTGATCTTCGATTTGGGGCACATTACCAGCTGACAGATTTTAGGGCATGGGCATTAATATACTCTTAATGTTAGTTTTATTATTTTTAAGTAATATCCTCATCATCTGCCCAGCCTTATCCCAACTATTTTGGGGTGGGCTTCCAGTCAAACCAGATGCAGCTGAATATCAGTATTTAACTCGGAGCGACTGCCTGTCGGACCTAATTTTAAGTAATATAAATAATTTAATTTAAAAAATTGGTACATAAATTTCTTTTTTTAAATAAAGTGTGGTAAAAGTAAAGTTTCCACATTCGAACAGTCGATGTTAATTTGGTCGACGCTTCTGATCTTATACATGTCTATATAGTCTTGTGTTTGATTTTATAAACCCCAAAACTTGACAAGTTCATAATCCGTTTATTACGTAATCCGTGCTTCTGGTACAAAGCGGAGATTGCGAATACCTAACCCAATGACTCGCGAGTCCTGAACTATATATTATATTCAAGTCCCAACCCTTACCAAACATAACTTATACCTACATACTCGTAATATACTGAGAATATTACTCCTGTGGCATTTTGTGTGGTCAATAAGTTTACTGTTGTATAAATAATTGTTACTGCTTTAATCCTGTTTGGTGATCAGATGACTGAGGCTCAACTCGAATAGAGTTAATGATGATTTTTGAGGAAAGAAAAATACAGATTTTCAAGTGGGATTCGAGCCTATATGGATAGGTACTCCAGACGCCTTAACCAACTAGGCCATTGCAACCCACACGATGCACGTCGCATGGGTTAATGCGTTTAAAAAATATTAATATCGAATAGATTTGTTGAAATGTTCTTGACCTTGTATCGGCCTACATATTATATAGAACTTGGAAAATGAACTTTTCTAAGTTCATTTTCTGTTAATGAGAAATAGCATATTGAATAGATATAGACTGTAATCAAGAAATCATCCTCATAGTAAGTTGTCAATTTTGCCTGCCGGGGTTGCGGGACTCATACCATCACCGTGACCCCGGAACATAAAGGGCTACTGAAGAACACCGTGGATTTTAGTCAGTATAAGTCTGACAGTACCTCTCGCCCTGCCCGGGGTGAGAGGTCTCATTTGATGATTTTACCACGTAAAAAAAAAAAAAAAAAAAAAAAAAAGTTGTCAATTTTAGTTCAGAGAGTTTGACTTACGTGTTAAATAACGTGTAATAATTATAGTCTTTGCATTGAAAGACTTTTATTTGAGCTTGATTCTAATTTTAATTCATTTTAAACTCAAATTGAACGATCTTTTAATAACTCCAAATTGCTTTCACATAATCTTCTCTTACAATTAATTAAACAATCGTTTTACAAACTCACTTCCCACTAATTATCGCCATAACAACGCAAACCCATTATCCAGTTTCGCAAAATAAGCGAAGCGGCAATCAAAAGGCAGATTAATTAATAAGGAAATATATAATTTTCCAAGAACGATAAGAGATTTTAATAATATCAAAGTTAATGTATCGGAAAATGAGACCCACTCGAGTGATCAAGGTGTTCACTTTATACTAAAATTGGTTATAAAATATTCATGGACGCAACCTTTAAATCGATAGGCGAATATGAGATGAGTACAAATTACATAATTTTATGTTAAAGGTTATGTGATTACAGTACTCATATTATTACAGGTATTTCAGCTACATAGTAGTGATTGGTTTCTATATGGGCAACATTGGCTGGCTTGGCCATTTCCAAATATCTTATTCTTGATTAATTTTATTAGTAGGTCTGAATAAGTTTAGAAAGAAAAAACTTATGTATATCTTTACTTAAGTGATTAACAGGTTTCAATCATGTACTTGGGAGACATTAGGAGAGGCCTATGTCCAGCGGTGAACGAATACAGGCTCATGATGAATCATGTAGGTACTCTTGTGTCGGTTCAATCAATCTTTATAATAGTGTTTCTGAGCGATGTATTGTCTAGTGCACAATGATCAATTCGTAGGCTGTGCGCACTATAACAGCGCCTCTTAGAGATCACATTATTAATTTGGGGTATAAGATCTGGCAATTAATGCTAACTAGATATTTTTATAATCTTTTTCAGATTATTTTGCATTCAAAATTAAATAAAATCTAAAGGAGGTGGGTACTTAAAAAGATTGTGATGCATTCTAAATTTAAAAAGTACGTCCCCAGATAGTTCACATCTTTGCCACATGGCGCGCTCCGATCGATTCGATGATCCCCACCACTGACTTCGTACAACGGTACCGTAAAGGTTGCTATAATGGTAATACTAATTGATCAAAGGATGTGCTTGATTCTATGAAGCTTAAATAACGAGACCGCAGATCAGTAAAACAGTAATTTATTATTCAGAAGCGGCCACATTTCCCCATTAGTAATATGCCTGTTGTGGATTATAGCCAATTACTCACACTTTATGGATAATTTTACTCGTAATTGTGACTCGTGTGTTAAATATTTTATAGCTTGTAATTTATGGTTGAGGTTTTCTTTAATATTTAAATAAAAATAACTTACAACTTATACGTATAAGGGCGCTCCGCCAGCACTCCTCTACCGCTCCGCCAGAGCTCCACCAGTGGCGGGGTGGCGGCCCAGTGTGGTGGCGGCGCGGCGGCAGCATCGTGTAGTGGAGCCCTTACAGGATGTAATAGTTGACAGCAATTGTATTCTATTTGGTTTCTGTTTTTTAATCATTGGCAAAGACAAAAAATGCAACATAATTCGAGATTGCAGCCTCGTCACGGAAGAAACACTAAATTTTTTATTTTTGTCAAGTTTTGTTTACGTAGGCAACAAAAATACACAGGTTTTTTTTTAAATACACCTGCCGGCCTTATTCCATTTTTTTGTGGAGTTTTCTATTGTTGAACGTACCTACGATTACTGTATTATTTTTAGAGTATGATACAAAATCACTACATAGTATAAAACAAAGTCGCTTCCCGCTGCCAGGAATGCTAAATCCAATGTAACGTAAACCCAGAAAATGGTTTACCTGTTTATCAGAAATTGAAATCCGTTCACCGTATTTATTTTCACTCTATAGCGGTGACAAACAAGCGTTCGGCCCGTCTACGCCTGGGTCGCAGGACTGTCTCATCCGTGACCTTGGGACGTAAAGGATTATTGAAGGAAGATGATTCTAGTCGGTATCAGTCTGACAGTCCCACTCATTCTCGTCCCGCCCTGGGCGATACACATTTGATTTTAAAGAGTAAAGTTTAGTGTACCGAACATTGCCTGTGTATTTTCACGTCAGACTTCAAGTTTCATCATAACCGACCAACAAATCCACAAAGACATGCCACATATGACGTCATCTATAAAACTTGCATGATTGTAAATATTTACAACATGCCAGGAACAACAACTTCATAACAACGAAGAGTAGTAATTAGTAACATCAGTGCAGTAAACAAGGGGTGTTCTATCGGACAGATCCGCGCCCGAGGCGGCAAAACAGTTGGTTATTAACGAGCTCATCAACAGCCACTGCATACATAGTTCAGTTTGGTTCCTTGTTTGTTATGAACAAACTGTTTGTCTATCTACTACATGAAGCTGTCATATTTTATGTAACCAGTTGATTGAGTTTTGTTACTATCATGTTTGTGTTTTGTTTAATACACAATTAAGGCAGAAACACGTTATTAAAAGGCGATTCGACCCGATGAAACGTAATGCGTGTTGACTCGAATCAGCAGGCAGGCGTCGCGTCCGATGTTCATGGTGTGATTCTGGTATATAGAAAACAATACATTTGATTCGACTCAACACGCATCGCGTTTCTTCAGGTCATGTCGCGTTTTAATAATGTGTTTCCGCTTTTTCGAGTTCCCGGTTCGAAGGCTAATTCACGTAATTTTATGATGCGCCGATAAAGTAGTAGTGCAGTTGCAGTTAAGTTCAAGTTCGAGTGATAAACGGTATTCTTGTAATCTTTGAACTGCGCGTAAGCTGCGCGTGAATACGATTGTGATCGATTACATTTCAATGAATACGACATTAATAAAATATTAAAATAATACCCCAGTACAGGTTTTAGTGCTTTTTAAGTTATCATTATGAGACGTCAAACGAATAATAGAATTTGTAGAAGAAATTGTAGCTGTTTACAGCACCAACCATATATTTTCAAATAATTACAGCACCAAAGAAAATATAGATATTTTATATGCATAATTGTGGAACATATTCAACAGAGCACAAGCTACAACATACTCGCTTAAAATCGCTTTATCTGGGGGCACGGCAGTGCCCCCACCAAGTCGAGCAAAAAAGCGGCACGGCCGTACCATCCTTTTCTCGAAGCAATTCAGGCCATTTTCGACCCCCTGTAACTTCGTTGTGGATAAAATTAGAAGACTGAATTTTCAGTAACCATGCAGGCATTGTAAAGACACGGTATATTTCAAATTTCATTCAATTTGAACCAGTAGTTTAAGAATTATAACGGGTCAAAGTTTCTAAATTTTGTCACTCACTCACTGACTGACTGACTGACTCACCGATCATCAAAATTCTAAGGCACTTCTAGCAGACCTAGAAGCTTCAAATTTGGAATATAAGTAGTGTTTGGTGTATGAATCAAGGAAAAACTAAAATATTTGGGGCACGGTAGTGTCCCCGCCAAGTCGAGTAAATTTTTTCAATTTTGGTCCAGTTTTATAGAAAATTCGTTGCTGGTAGATATAAGTAGAAGGTACCGAAAAGAAAAAAAGTAGAACTGTCTACAAAATACAAAAAGAAATGAGATCCCATCAAAAACAATACTTGTCAAAAAAACCAAGTCTCGCAACTCAGTTGTTCTACGGTAAAAAGTTGTGAGATCCATGTAATACCAAGTCTTATCCATGTAATACTTAAGCGACTTCCTGTCTTAATACGTCCACTCCCTAAGAAATCTTTAATGTTTTTTATAAATATGTTGACTTGGTCATCGCACTAAATAATTTAATTAACACGTGTTTTCATGCGATGGCCGAGTCAATATATTTATATAAAACATTAAAGATTTCTTAGGGAGTGGACGTATTAAGACAGGAAGTCGCTTAAGTATTTCATGGATAAGACTTGGTATTACATGGATCTCACAACTTTTTACCGTAGAACAACTGAGTTGCGAGACTTGGTTTTTTTGACAAGTATTGTTTTTGATGGGATCTTTCCTTTCCAATAGCTAATTCTAACAGCCTCCCAAAGATAACACGATCGGTACGTGGGTGCTGTGCATGAGCGAACAACGCTGTGCTAAACTGATCAGACGCATTACTTTTTTTCATTTTAAGGTTTCGTATGTACGAATATAAAATGGAATCCTTATATGATGACTTGTGTGTCCGTCTGTCCGCCCTTCTCAGTCAATTTCCTGCGAACTTATTTGACCGATTAAGCTGAAAGGCAAACATACAATTTCCTGCCCAAAGGCAAAGGTTTATTTTTTTATAATTTTATAATAATTAGTTTCAGAGTTATTCTGGAAAATAGACGAAAAATTACGATTGGCAAAAAAATATAGGTCATAAACCTACAGATTACAAAAAAAATATGCAGAAGTCCCTGATCTTAATTTTTAATTTCTAGTTATGGACTACTACTGAATAAAATACCAGTGACCTAGCATTTTTGAAATTCAGTGAATGCCAAAGATGCTAAGTGTTGACACTCAGTGTCGTACATTCGTCTATAATAATATAATAAGAATAGATAAATGGATGTTCCTTATTCCATCACATCTGAATGACTGAATTAACCTTAATGAAATTATTCATAAATAATTTTATCAATATCACTTATGAACAGAACGCGTAGCATGGCGCTGTAGAAACGGGTTTTGTCGACGGGAGAATAGACCAAATGACAGGACGTAAAAGGTTTTTATAGATTTATGCATAGAAATGTTTAAAATACAGAAAAGATATATTTCTATTCTTTAATGGTGTAAGAATCCTGTCATATTTGTGGAAAAAACAGTCGATTTGTATAGAAATAACGATGAAATAACTTTGTCTTTTCTTGGTAGAATAGAGATTGAATCGCCATGCTACGCGTGCTGGAGGTGAAACAAAAATGAACAGCATTCTCAACGATATTTACTTTCCCAACTTCAAACTTCCTTGAACAACCGTTCATTTTAGTGAAACATCTGAAAACGGCGTTACCAAGAAACACAAATATGATTTTGTCAAAATGTGTAGACAAGCTTTACACGTTCAAAGGAGTTTCTGTCAGCAAAGGAATACTTTTTCAAAGAGATCTTAATGCATAAGATTTTGAATGTCACCTCTTTGATGCGAAGAATTTGTTTTGCAAAGAAACCTGAAGTTTGTGTCCAAGTAAATATGATGTTTTGTGCTTTCCGTAAAATAAAGATGTAAGTTGTCTTTTAGTTTGGAACAGATTGTGAACTCCTTGAATTTTAATAAAAGGATTAAATAGTATAATTATTACGGTTACCGATTTATTATTTAAGTGTTAGGGCCTACCAAATTTTTTCAGCACATTAAAAATACGTTAAATGAATCTAGTTTTTGGGAAAAATAAGGACCAAATAAATTAACTGCGGTAATAACTCAATTAAAATATTTGGTGGATTATACGATACGATTAAAAAGGGAAAGGTCCATTTTACCCAATCAGTATGTGTTCGGAACATGTATAAAATTGTGGCAACAATATAATGTCGATGCAGTCGACAATAATATAATATATAATGGTGACCGCCTTTAGGGTTGTCAACGGGCCAAAATGATTTATTTGTATTGGTTTTTGTAAAGTTTGTAACTTCTTTTTTAGCGTGGTAATATCATTAAAATTGTAACTTTTGTCAATAAATCTATATTCTTTTAAAGAGTTTAACAGTTTAGCTCTTCTAATTATACCTTTAATACATTACCCTAATGCTACGTGTGTTTTTTATATCATTATTGTTTCTCACTAAAGAAATAAATTACCACGTAACAACTTTTTCATACAACAGACATTGAGTAGCTAATGTATGTTTTAACTGTATTGATAAAAATGTTCATCTTTCCTATATTTTCTTGGTATTTTATCATTGATACATTTTTATTACTTGTGGAATATTACATTATTATTATTTAGTTATTTAAACAACAATTCCTTCATCAGTCGCTCATTCGCAATCTTATTCCCAAACAGTTGCCTCTGACATCCTTGATGAAAGAAATCGAGCCTAACTGTGAGGTACAATGAAAACAGGGCTGCTCATCAGATTGATAGTCGAGTTAATTAACGAACCTTGTTCCCTAATACAAACAAAGGAGAAGAGAACGCTGCTTTATTCAGGGGGCAGGATAAAAACCCTATTACTTGTACGAGAAACCGCCATTCATGGATAAAACTAGGGTTGTCACGGTAACACGCGTGTTTGTATGACCATATACTAGAATTTGGACGATCCGATCAAAGTATAATAATAATAATAATAAACCCGCAGGGCAGCTTGTGGCGAGCTGTTGGGCAGTTGCGACCAACACGGACCTGATCTCCCGGGAGATATCTCGTTCCTCATCTCTGGCTTGCCTTTATTGGCCGGTCAGAGTGAACACTGACGAGGAACAGACCTCCCACCTCTTTCTTGCCTTAATCGGCTGGCTAGAGTGGAGATTCGCAAGAGCAAACGTGCTCGGAGGAAGGAAGTATTTTAGTAAGTGTTTGTAGGGATCGACCATACTTCCGGGTTCCTGGTCGATTCTGAGAACCGTGAAATACCTCTCCACTCCTCAAGCACCTCAGGATATGTTACTCCCTTTTCGCTCCGTCACCTAGTGCTAGCGATATGTTTGGGGGTCCATTTGTTGAGTGTGCGAGTCACCCCCTGCCATCTTATCATGTATCCCAAACATTGATTAGGCAGGGGCTATAGTTTTTTCATAGTTACATATAACCAGTCCACCAAACCCACCAAACTCCATAACCTTGTCTTTTTGTTTCCATATTCCGCCAATAGTCCAACTCCAACCGGGGGTTGTCTTTGGGTATACTCGCATAGTGCATACAGGGATAACCGCCGGTTAGAGCCTCATTTCATTTAAATTGCGTAATGGGCCTCTGCAAGATGGCTTCGGATCCTGGCATGCCTTTTAAAAGCCCGGGATCCCATGATTCCGAGATCTTCGAAGATAAAGATAATAATAATATTAATAATAATAATAAATATTCCACAACTATCACACAACGCCATCTAGTCCCAAGCTAAGCAGAGCTTGTGTTATGGGTACTAGACAACTGATAAACATACTTATATATTTCTAAATACATACATATTATAGATAAATTACACCCAGACACAGAACAAATGATCATACTCATCACACAAACATTTGTCCTGGGTGGGAATCGAACCCACGACCTCCGGCATAGCAGTCAGGGTCACTAACCACTAGACCAACAGGCCAGTCAGGCCAGACCAGTATGTTAGTATCGTGGGAAAAAGAGTGACTTCTTTTTGCATTTCCATAGTTAAGTAATGCCGTCACACACGTTCCGGTATGCTTGTGCAAATCTAGACTGGCACAAACACAGGACAGTGAAAATGTTACAAGTTTGTACAAGTAGCTTCCCACACACGTAACAGTTTACTTGCGCTAGTCTGGATTTGCGCAAGTAGGTATACTGTATCGTGTGTCGCCGGCAGATTAAAATAGTGTTTAAGTCATAAAACTTCAAGTAGGTACGCTGTACGGCCATATACATACAATTCTTGTTAATACTCCCATGTACGTAGGATTCTAGCATTTGAGCAGTGGTGGCCCAGTGGTATCGGTCCCGACTTACGACTTGTAGGTCGTGGGTTCGAACCCAGCTTGGCGCATTACTTTGTGTAATTTATTTCATCACCACTGCTCTCAAAACGGTGAAGGAAAACACCGTGAGGAAACCGGCATGTCCTAGAACCATCAAATTCGAAGACATTTGACATCTGCCAATCCGCACTGGGCTCGCGTGGTTGATTATGGCCCACTCCTTCTCACAAGAGAGGAGGCCTGTGTCCCAGCAGTGGGAACGTTATAGGCTGGTAATGATGATGTAGGATTCTAGCAGTAATTCAACGTATATAGCCGTATAGCGTACTAGAAACGATTCATCAAACAAAAACAAAACAACATCAAAAGAATGACGCTGCATTTTAACTCCACTTATAAACTTATTCTTGCTTTTACAACATAATCTTGGGCATTTTCCTGGTCTTACGGAAGCCATGTTTACGCAGCTATTGTCCTTTTTGTAAGCAAAGATTGAGATTAAGATTTCTATGTTGATTATGAGAACAAAACATGAAAACAGGCTTTGTATTCTTAACCTTTAAGTTTCATTGTCAAACCCTTTGTGGAAAGGAGAAAGGATAATTAAGACAAAATTATGTAAGTATAACCAAAAAGAACATTGGTGAATGTTTGATAAATAGTTTTCTTTATTTATTGGCTATTTAGTTAGAAGAAGATCACCTGCAGCTATGAATGGTGTTCGTATATGTATGTCTGCTTTGTGCTCGGAGTTTTTCTGCAAAAATAGATTTGCATGTTTTTTGAGAGCACATGACAGGCCAGCATACCAAAAGCTCCAAATTATTCCAGAAAGCGATTGATTGCTATATGGTATCACCATTATCAGTTAGCAGTAAAGGGTCGATGTAGTTAAATGCACTATGTACGGTGCGTAGACTTGCAGAGTAATTGTTGAGGTTGTTGTTCAGGTTGGAGCGCGTAGAGAAAGATTCACTTATTTTTCGTTGGGTTAATAACGTATAATTATGTTTACAATAAAACTGTTGACGATTCCTTTCTCTAATGTTAGTCACCGCGTAGCAGTTTATCTCACTCAACGATTTATTATGTTGTATTGGTATTAGAAACAAAAAAAAACGTACGTCAGTCATTTTAAGACTGTACGCACTACATGTAATTTGAAAACATACTATAATATAATAAGACGTGATAATATATCTAAATATAATGTTTATAATTGTTATCAGTTGCACAGTTGATCAAAAAAGTAAAAATATGTTAAATAAAAGTTGCAGAGCAATGGTTTTGAGTTTAGGTACCGTTGGTTTTGAGTATAGGTAATTTGCTTTGTATTAATGCATTCATCAAAAAGGGTGATTATTATTTGTACAAGGAAGTAAGTTCCAGTTCCACAAACAAAAAAAAAAGGACAGGAAGCAAACTACATTATAAAGACAATGACAAATGAGCAAGCGACTGCAAAACTTTCAGAGCAAGTTCTTTACATTAAAAAGTTCTATATTTAAAAATAAATAAATAAAACTGATTATATAAAATTAAATCTTATGGTGGCCTCAAGCAGTTTTATAACTACCCAATGTTATTCAGCGGTCAGTGATTTTCTTCAAGCCATTAAGCATTGCTCCTTATCCTCCCAAACTTTTAGTTATACATACATAGGTCGGCAGGATAATCTCAGTTTTTGGCCAACTGCCAAAAGCTACTTTTTCTAACTGGCTGAAAGTAAATGCGAAGAAAAATAGGATTAAGAATTCAGCTCATTTTCGTGATAAGAATATTTTGTGCAAACACGTTTTAGAGTTTGTTCGGGTTTTAGAATGATGGCTCGATTTAGGTGGCTTGAAGTAAAAAAGTTTTGTTATTACAGCACGGCTCAGCTACGCAGGTTTAATAACTGTCATATTTTACAACTATAACAAATACGAATCGTGAAGAACGAAATACCACTCCACGTCCATTGTAACCTTAGGTTGTATAAACTGGACCTTATGGGAAACTGGAAACATTTGACAATTATTTAATACCACGTAGGCGAAATTGCGTGCATACCTTAATGCATTATATTGAATCTATATAATACATTTATTTGTAATAGATATATATATATATATAGATAGAGATCTTTATTCATAGCTCTCAATATGTTCCTATACATCTCATGGCCACGATATGCAAGGCTGCATGGCTCACATGAATAGTGTATTAAATGTACCTTAGCTCCAGTTCTCCTTACACATTGATATATATACCAGTAGATAAGCAATTAACTATATGCAATCTTGGATGTTACAAAGTAATTTTCTTGATGTTCATCATGAACTTGTACAATCAAAGTTGAGGAGTCGTAAATAGCTTTTTAATACCCAAAGCCGAAAAATTATCTGGAATGTTGAAACCATCTCTCTCTTGGAGATGGACGCTAATAACCACAAAACAGTTTGTAACTAATGTGGCTGTTACCGAACACAATTATTTGTATAACTTGCATTCAATTTCCGAAGTAGGATATTGAAATATTTTGTTGATCATGTGCATATTTGGATTGGACCTAAAGGCCTCGATTTTATTATTCGCTTTTGTGACTATTTGATTGAAAATAAGAGAAAAGAAACGAAAAAAAATGGACTGTGCCAAGTTCGGTTTCATAAGGCCATTTTGGAACAGACACTTGCTAAACGTAAACTAAAAGGCATACAAGTACCCCAGGCATACTTACCCACTTTATCTACCCCATCATGGATAGCATATTTTTTACATTAAATTTATATCTTATGGTATCTTTCAAATTAAGTTCAGGATATTACAAAAGCCGAGCCATTCAAATTTAATATCTCGTGAACGCCCCAGCATTCGTTACATGCTTCGTTGAACCTAAGAAGGAATTTAATAGACAATAAATTCTTTACAGCACGTATTAAGGAGTTTTTATGCCTTTTTATGAAACGTAGCATGACTCAAGTGAGGTTTTTATTACGTGTTTATGATATTTAGGAAAAGGCGCGCGAGTTTAGCCCGGTAAAAAAGTTAGAACTTACCTTCAATTTTCTGAAAGTTATGATTATGACTGCCAACAACACTTTTCCTCTAACAGCATATTTTTTGCACTCTGGTACCTAAAAATGCAAAAAATCACACTATAAATCGATATCCGTCCATTACGTGTTCGTGGCAAAAAATAAAACAAGGAGTTGGTGACATAACCTAAAATTAAGATTTAAAACAAAAGAAAAGCGAATCGGTAAGCTCATTAAAAAATGAAATTATTATTATTTATCATTGTTATCGACAACGACGATTTATTACTAGACTCCGCATGCACGATCTAAGGAACAAAAGCTATTCTGTCAACTCGCTGAGGTACTACGTAAGCGAGGGGGACGGGGTACTGCGTTGTGATTGGCTAACTCAAGGTCTGTTCTGTCTCAAGGTATGTTTACGGCGCACAGGAGTGGTCGAAATAAGACGGATATAAGACTTTATTGCCTAATGTGTTGACAGACATCGGTCGCCTGGTATTAGGAGTCTATTAATATATCGTCGTTGGTTATCGAGTTAATTCAAACGTATTTATTAAGGCAAGGACATAACCGTATATTTGGTCTGATTCAGCTTATATAAAGATCAAACCAGTGTTCGTCGACGCATTAAAAAAAATCCGTCATCTGATATTTTTTTCTTTGTCTGTATAAGAATTCATTTCCCTGAGTTTTGCCTTTAATTTCAGCCCTTATTAAGAATAAGGGAAGGGAACAAAGGATATATTTTCCTTTAAAAGGGACACGTTAACGGTCACGTATATTGCTGCTTTAAGCTTTGTACCTCGAGCTTTAAGAAGAATATTACTTTTTAAATTACTTTGATGTGTCATCCATATGAATTGAAGAAGTTTTCCTTTTAAGAAGTTTGAGGTAGCGTTATAAGTAATCTTAGTTATGCATTTTTTTGTCACCAGCAATAAGATTCGGAAATTATTAGAACCAAATAACGAAGGTTTTTGATATTTGAAAATCGTCGTAATTTACACAGACGTGGTGGGGTTAAGGGTACGCTGCAATCGCGGTGGTGAGACTTTGAGGAGTTGCTGGAGAGGCGCCACGGTGTCTTCACCTTTCACCTGATGCAGGTCCTTCCCGGATACGGGTGTTTCAGGAGGTTACTGTGGATTGAATGGATTGGTAGCTGTCTTCGATTTTTTTGGTCTAAGACATACTGGTTTGCTAACGATGTTTTTCTTGAGCTAATATTCATAAAGATCCATTAAACCATTATGACGTCGCGGGCATGCGGACAGCGAGTAAAGGGCAACTCGCTGTCCGACCATGGACAATGCCCGGGTCGACGGCGCGTCGTGTTCCACGCGCGCCTCAAAGAGCTGTCAGCAAATGACAGGGCCCCCTCACAGAGGGCCAAAACCTGCCGGGGTCGCGGGATTTATTTCCTCACCGTGACTCCGGAACATAAAGGGCTAATGAAGAACACCGTGGATTTTAGTCAGTACAAGTCTGACAGTACCTCTCGCCCTGCCCGGGGTGGGAGGTCTCATTTGATGATTTTACCACGTAAAAAAAAAAAAAAAAAACATTATGACGTGATTTAGTAATAAACATCCATCCATCGTATTAGGTGGATTTTTCCCCTTTTATGTCTAGCACTATTTACTTCACATTACATAACTAACACAGTCACCACACGTTCATCCCACATTATGACGTCATCAATAACGGACAAACACTAGTCCTAATCCCAATATTACTGTTTGCGGTCCTTTTAGCTGCGTCGCTAACCAAACAGTTCGGAGTACACAGATACCAATTAACTGTATTTGTTTAACTGACACATCGGTGCAGTGATCGATCAGCGTCGAGCACAGTCAACGACGATATATTACTAGACTCCTAATAACAGGCGACCGATGTCTGTCAACACATTAGGCAAAAAAGTCTTATATCCGTCTTATTCCGACCACTCCTGTGAGCCGTTAACGTACCTTGAGACAGAACAGACCTTGAGTTAGCCAATCACAACGCAGTACCCCGTCCCCTCGCTTACGTAGTACCTCAGCGAGTTGACAGAATAGTTTTTGTTCCTTAGATCGTGCATGCGGAGTCTAGTAATATATCGTCGTTGAGTAGAGTCGACGTCACTATTGAATTCCTTCTGACGCAACGCTAGTGTATATGTCATTATATCACTTTTTGCATCAAAAACTGTAGTACCACAAATTCGCAGGCCTGCTTTCGTGTTGCGCTGTTGGACATAACATAACATTATGTCTGTAATACGAACAAGAATTACAAATTAGTTTGTATGACAAAGTAACTGTGTGACCGTTGTGGAGGTCAGATTGGCAGTCGCTCTATACAGCTCCATAGCTAGGACAAAAATTAAAATACAATAGTAACTTTAGATGTATACATTATGAAAACAAAAGATTACTAAACAACACTAACTGAAACTATTGTTGTAAAAAAGTATAAATTATTTAAATAAAACTGTTATTGCGAAACTATATAATCGATTCAACTTTGATTCGACCTTTGCGAGTTTACTGAAGTAGGTAAACACGATAGAGTTTTGTAAGTTATAGATTTTCTTTTAAAGGTAAACTAATTAAATAAATAAAATTATAGTAAAAGCCTATCAAAAGGTTGCCGACTGCTGCTTTAAAAATATTGCAGATTTTGGATTATTACTAAAGTAAGCTTTGTAATCTTCACTTTGTATGACTCGAGAAACACGCCCTGTGATAAACAATAGCGTTTTCGAAAACGTGAAGTCTGTTTTCTATGAAGTTCACTAAGATAAAAACATATTTCACCAAACAAATAATTCCTTTGTAAAACTGGAAATGGAATCTCCAGTCTCACATCAATCCAATGAATAGTATTCATACAAACACGATTTTTCTTTAAGTAGATTCGAACACTATTCTCTCGGTCCTTTTGTACGCTTTGTAAAGCGATTCAGATTCGAATAGACCTGAGATAATGCTGACCACAAGATAAACATAAAAGCAGAAGTTGAGTTCTGTACGAGTGATAATACGCGACATAATGAAAGAAACCTGTCACCATGAGATACTTTGGTTACACACACAAAGACGTAATCCGCAGAGGTAGGTACTAATAATGTGATACAACTATGGCCACTGGACAGGGAAAATAACCAGAAGCTGAAATCCAAAACAGTGGTCTGGAATTTCGAAACAACTCGACGTATCTATCTGCATTGCGCTCCAGCAGTTCTCTGATGATTGAAAAATTGAAATAGAGTTACGATTCTCAACAGGCCCAAAATACTTGCAAATTGCAGAATGGTTAAAAAAAGGAGCCTAGGAAGAAGAAAAAGCGACAGCGCTTATGCACATGGTTACGGATTATAAAATACATTGGCAGTGCGCTGCGTGGTGGGGCGTGATATGTTGAGGGGCAATCTTAAAATTCGTGTGATAGATTAGCTTCACAAAACATTTTCTTGGATCATAAGCTGATAACGTTACTGTCGTGACCAAGTTGTGATAAAAGCTAATTTAAAGGAATCGGCGTATTTCCGGGCACATGCAGCTACCTCAAACTATTAAGAAAAATTTTCCTCGCTCACTCCACAAGGGGGTGTATGAGGGTCTACGTCTTTTTTTAGTGTAGCCGGTCTTCTGTATCTTTCTATGTTGTGAACAAACATAACAACAAAGACTATATTCGTCTAGCTGCACGATTAGTTTGTAGGGAGATTATTTGTGTAAAGCACCTCTCATGATTATTCTGTACGTAAGTACTGGTTTGAAGAGTGAAATAGTGAAATGGCCCCAACAATTGTTGTTAAGGCAAATAAAAATAGAAGTTTCGATCGTTATGCTACTCGTCTATCCTATCCGTTTAAGTATGTATCACCAACAGTAATTCATATACGTAATAAGAATATTTACTTTTAAACTCTGTTCTATTTATTCTTAAATTAATTTAATATGCTTGAGTCAAGGTTCAGTAAACCATATTCATCCCTACATTACCATACAGATAGGTTGAATACGTGTGTTATCTGAAATGGTCGAGACTTTCTACTTAAATTAATTGTGTACGTAATTAATTTGTGGGTTTCAGGACCTTGCATCAAAGCGTGTTTCTAAAGTTAAATTCAGTATCTTGTCGAAATAACACGAGATCGGAGCACGATATCTTACCGTGTGACGAAACTTCAATAAAGGATTAAATATATCAACATATATATACGACTTCATCTAGTTTCAGGAATAACTTTGGAGTAGTAAACTGTGATTTTGCAGCTAAAGACTCTCTATGGTTGTGGCGTGATGCTAGATAGCCTATAGGTCTCCTCGGTAAATGGACTACTCACATTCAGTTCGAACCAGTAATAACCGAGATTAGCAAGTTCGGTCAAACAAACAGACAAACTCTAGAATTATAACATAAAGTATAGGTCTAGGTACTAACAGATCCATTTGATAGCTACAAGGTCCGAGAGAGAGCTGTCGGGGCTCCAACAGCTGACCTCCGCTGGATCGATCCGTACACAGAGTCCCATGGGAACTACGAAATTTATCGAACAAACTTCCTGCTAATAGTAACTACTTAATCTTTCCTAAGAACATACTTCAGGTTATCTAAGAAGGAATCTTTCCTTTCACGATGTTATGTTTTTTTACCTTTAAATAACGCTAACTCTCGAAGAATGATGTACTTGCTGGTCAAATGGTTACCCGTGAAACCAACGAGGTCATACAAGCAGCTGTCACGTTTATTTTGTTCAGTGTAACTGAATGCATGATTGCATCGACAACGATTGTAAATTCGTAGATACGGATGTTTGTTTGAAAGTGCCGTCACAGTGATTGAACTCTGGTTTGAGTTTGTACCGTGGACTTTGATAATAATATTCAAATACATTATCTGTGGTCGCGTGAAGGTACTATTGAAGGACATCGTGGATTTTAGTCAGTAATAGTCAGACAGTCCCTCCCGCCCTACCCTGGATGGGAGGACACATTTGATGATTTTACAACGATAAAAAAAATACATTATCTGTCGATGTCCGGTGTCACTCCGATTGTCGATTTTTGTTTTATCTTTTAGTTCAGACGCAGGGTAAGACTGCTTACAAAAATACCTGCTACTAATACGAAAGTGTGTCTGTTTCTTTATATGTAAATATGTTTCGTTTCCACGTGAAAATGGCTGAACAGATTTTGATGACATAAATGGGATCCTATGTATTCTACACCATCTTTAGTATAGGACGGTTATAGACTCTTAATGAGCGGTGGGACGACTAAGGCTGCGAGCAACAGCTAGTATAAATAAATCTAGTTGAGTAAAGGTTCTACCGAGTCTTAGCTCTCATAAACCACAAGATTTCTAGCAAATGTTATAAGTGCTTGCATTAAAAACTTTTCAGAAGTAATTAATTTGAGATAGCGTTAAATATTGCACCTGTCTGAGAACTTCGGTCGAAGTTCTTTATGAATACTAGAACACTAAGTTGGTAAAGTTGTTAAACTTTGGTAAATTTGTAGTCTCAGATGAGCTGTTTAAGCTACTTTAAGGATATATTTTTACAAAGTAACTTAGCGTATACAATGGATTGGTAGAATATTTTTTTATTAATATTGTTAAATTAAAAAAATGGAGGTTGTAAACTTAGTTCAAAAAGTAAGAACGAGCAGATTTTTTAAGGGATTTTTCAATATTAAAATATACTACTACAGGCTGACGCCCTGTGAATGTTTTCTCTTTTATTTTATTTTTATTTTTCCTGTACATATTACTAGTAGGTTTTTATTTATAGTTTGTAAATTAAAGTCTATCACCATTAGAAAATTCAACAGTGTAATAAATAAAGAATACTACAGGCTTAAATACAGCAACGATGAAACAGCAGATGATGATGATTATCATAGTTCTCTTGCCATTATTGTACAGTGGGGCTGTGCTTGTCCTAGACACCGTATATTGTATGTATAAGAAAATAAAAAAAAATGAATTACTTTTTAATTTATAGTTTAGCCCAAATCAATATGATTAAGTAACAGCGCACTTATGTATCAGAACATTAATAGATTATTTTTTGTATTAGAAATCATAGCGTTCAGTCACATTTAGATCCATCCATTATCATATTTAACACAGTCCTTTTTTGAATAGAAACATTATTTACTATTATTAAACAGCCATTTCGTATTCAAATCTGAAGAACGAAGAATGTAATATCCTTCAGTGTTGTCACTTTGAAATATTGAAGAAATATTACAAATAAACTCTCATAGTTCACTTTAACGTTTCATATTGTAAGATATTGCATTTCTATATCTGTATTACGTATACTTTATGTTTGGAAATCACGAGGAAAATGCTATAAAGAAAGATTTTCTTGGCGTTAAGGTCGTAAATAGTTTACATAAACTGTATTCAGTATCTCTAACACTGCAGTATAACAGACACATTAAAAAGTTTGCGATTAATAATCAAAATATTTTTTTTTACGGTAGATATTATTATGATTTTTTCTTCTGTTTAGATTCTTTATTTTAAAAAAAGTTTTGAAAATAAAACATTTCAATTATTTAACAGATCGATAAAAAAAATCAGCTTATGCTAGTGACCACAAAGGTTTTTTTATTTGTGTATGTTAAAAGTGCCAAAGTATCTTAACTCCTTTGCGATTAAATAGCTGAAAAAATTTGGTTAGGATATTTTCTATAATCCTAGTTGTGTTTTTATGGAATAAATTAGCCATTCATTCGAAGTCGAAAGCAAAAGCTAGTGTGATGTTAGAACAAGTATATCCAGATATTTACAATTTATGACGACTTAGTACGATAGTAGTAGGTTGTCATAAATTGTAGTAAATAGATTACTACTTAGGTATTTAGGACTGATTTATCATATATTATTATGACGTGATATATTGTTTATGAGATAAGACAGTTTAATTATTGTAATTATTAGGTTAATGATTCTAAGAGGTGATATTTCATGCATGCTAATAAACTATCTGCAACACCATAGTATAATGAGATACAAAATTGGATTAGCACCTAATTGTTTTATTTTATAACGTATTGAAACAAAATAAACAACGCTAAATTACTAAATCATTTTTATGAGTTAGTTACAATTGATAAGTAATCCCAACAGCTCATAATTATAGTCCAGATTCCCATTCATCTAGCAAAAAAAAAGGAATAAAATAATATGTGTCTGGGTAACCTAAATACGATCCCAAACGAATAATATCCGATCCTTTAATATTAGTTTTCCGATACGGATTACGATTATCCAGACTGTATTATTAATACCCGACATTAATCGATGTTGCTAGAACATCGATCTTAGGTCTTTGACGGCCGATAAATTATATTTTGACATAAACCTTTACGATAAAAACTAAGTGAGTTATTGCCAGTAGGGACTTATACAGCCTGAAACAAAATGTTAAGTTTTGTACTTAAAAACTTATAACAGCCTGTTTATTTTTTTCAACGTTTTTAGCAGGTGTCTTAACCAAAAACAGGCCTTTTATAACAAAAGTGGCCTAAAACAATACTTAGAGATTTTAATGGATCTTTCAGAGACACTCAAAAATTACTCTCCGGTAATGGAAACACTTTAAAAATACTTATTCTTTTTGGCCGAGACGACCTAATCTAGCTACTGTAATTTAATATTCATTCAATGTCTTTGAAAGTCTGTGGTGTCCATTTCAAAGATAATTGAAAACTAAACTAGTTATGTCTTTTTTTTTTTATTGGGACAAACCCACCACACTGTTCCCAAACCACTGCAACTCCTGAGAGCCAGAATCAACAGTGGCAACCACCAGAAAAGCGCCGAGATAATGAAGCTCGACGTGTCCCGGAGAATGAATTTATTTGTCTTGGGTCCTGCAACAAAATTAATCAGAAAAGAATAGTGGAGGAGTAGGAAAAAAAAAACTGACTAGTTATGTCTGTGGCTTAACTGAAGTGTATCTTTATTTATTTTTGAGAACTAATATACATTTTGTTCGTTGCTTAGTGCTTGTGTTTAAATTGATACTAAAAGAGGGAAACAGCGCACAGCAACAGCTAGCAACAGTTGTTATAGGGCTATGGCGCCAAATGCCTGCTGGAATCGCGGGACTGCAAGCAAGATACCATGGCTTGGACGGTGGACTTTTTAACTGCGTATTCACAGAGGCGGAGTGGAGCAGAGCGGAGAGCCATTCACCAATCACATGGCTTGTAATCTGCATCTCTTTTCCACTCAAGCCATGTGATTGGCTCGTTTCGGGCACGGATTCGCTTTCCGCTCCGCCTCAGTGGAAACACAGCTTTAGTCAGTAATAGTCTGACAGTCTTTTCAACTCCACCCAGCTTATGTTGACTACCACCTAAAATACTCCCTAGTAACCAAGTAACATAAAGAAACTCCAAAATAACCGACTAACAACTTACTGATTACTTTCCCTCTTATACCTAATACAAAAGCATATGTAAATCTAATCCAGAGTACATAAATAATGTAGTGTACAAGTACATTGTTCTCAGCTAGTTTCTTTCAAGTAAGTCCGTAATAAGGAATTCAAAGCATAGACCCTCGCTAAGCTCGGTTAAATTAATAGGCACTACCAAGGAGAAGGTTGCGCAATAGATTTCTCTAAACCCAATGCTCCACGTTTGTGGTAAGAGGTTGTGAGCAACACACTGTTGGTTGTATAGTCTATACCTATCCTTATGATACACCTGGCTATTAATTTGAATTTCGAAGTTTAGGACGGCTTAGTTGTGTTTTTTCAGCCGTTGATAGCTGTGTGCCTGACTGCGAAACATGCAGTCATATTGTCATGCCTTAAAAAATAGAAGTCTCTAAAATAAAGAGAAAAATATTAATTGTGTAATTTATTCAATTCACTTTATTTATGCAGGTAAACTAACATTAATATAAGATTTTCCTTGAATTTTGGAAAACGTATTTTCAAGGTAATGTTAATTAAGTTTGTAGGAGCACACCGGAATACAATTTCAAGAATAAAAACTCGATATCTAAAAACACTTTATTAATTAAGTCGTGAGTGATAGCTTGATCAAGTGTCGTTAGTAACCCAAACTTTTATATCGATTTATTTTAGTAGTGTTAATTACAGTAGAGAACTTTCTTGATATTACATCATTTATAATGAACGTTTTTGCCTGGCAAGACTTCCTATAACTCGCCGTCCGCAAAATCAGACTGGATTGTTAAGACAAACTTAAAACGTTATTATTTGAAAGTGACGACCCGTGAAGACCATAAACTTTTCAAAGTAAACAAATACGTAATTCAGTGTTGAAGTTTTCTTACAAGTTATAAGTTTCGAAGCTGAATAAAATTGTTCGGCGGTAATAAATTGGGTTGTCAGTTACGGAACCACTTTTGTAACTTAGTGGAAATGTTCTTTTGTTTTAAATGTAGGGAACAGCACTGGCCTCTTTGGTATTTTACAATACTATTACATTAGTGGACCTATATCAAGAAAATGGTTTCCAAGTTTCGGTTGCCAAATGGGAATTACAAAATGAAATAATGGAAAAGTCGTAAGTTCAAACGGGCTTGATTGGAGACTTAAAAGCCTTGTTCCTTTTGGAGCATTGAGTTTCATTTAGGAATAATTGTTTTCTACGAGTAATACTCGGCAATGCTTGGTTGGTTTCTACAGACGTTTGTAGATTTTTGACAGTCGTTGGGGTTAAATGACTTCAAACCTATAACGACTAGGTACTACAAGTTTTATAAAGAGTTTTGGATTTATCAAGTTATTTGGTTGTGCTGATCCTACTAGACTGGAAGGCGAGCCTTAATAGTTCAATCGGGAAAGAGGTTAGGCAGATACAGATTATAATGTATCGACCCAAAGCAACGGCTAAGCTTTGTCATGGGACTGCTTAAGCATATTATCGCGACCCTGAAATGAAAAGGACAATATTGAAGGAACACGGTAAAGGACCACGGGCAGAAATATATGGAGACTGGACCATCGCTCAACAGTGATGGAACCAATGCCAAATGAAAGCTTTGAGGATGTGATGCATTTCTTATTATGGCAGCTAAGTCGAATTCGAGCGCCAACAAGGCGATTTCGAGCATTGAAAACATTATGCCCTTACCTAAACTAACATGTGGCAACATTCTCCTACTGATTTGAAACAGGTGTCATTCGAAGCGTATGGTAGATACGATATACTTTTACTATGGCGACATTCTTCAAATGTGTAAGGTTCACCTGGAATATCTGAAAATGTCAACCTAACCTAATTCTGGCAACATTCTCCTACTGATTTGAAACAGGTGTCATTCGAAGCGTATGGTTTAACGATATACTTTTACTATGGCGACACTCTTCAAATGTGTAAAGTTCACCTGGTAAAACTGAAAATGTCAACCTAACCTAACTGTGGCAACATTCTCCTACTGATTTGAAAGAGGTGTCATTCGAAGCGTGTGGTACATACGATATACTTTTACTATGGCGACATTCTTCAAATGTGTAAGGTTCACCTGGAATATCTCAAAATGTCAACCTAACCTAACTGTGGCAACATTCTCCTACTGATTTAAAAGAGGTGTCATTCGAAGCGTGTGGTACATACGATATTATTCATATGACATTTTCAGTTTTACCAGGTGAACTTTACACATTTGCTCTTCAAATGTGTAAAGTTCACCTGGTGTCGCCATAGTAAAAGTATATTGTGTGTACCATACGCTTCGAATGACACCTGTTTCAAATCAGTAGGAGAATGTTGCCACAGTTAGGTTAGGTTGACATTTTCAGTTTTACCAGGTGAACCTTACACATTTGAAGAGTATCGCCATAGTAAAAGTATATCGTATGTACGATACGCTTCAAATGACACCTGTTTCAAATCAGTAGGAGAATGTTGCCACAGTTAGGTTAGGTTGACATTTTCAGATATTCCAGATGAACCTTACACATTTGAAGAATGTCGCCATAGTAAAAGTATATCGTATGTACCACACGCTTCGAATGACACCTCTTTCAAATCAGTAGGAGAATGTTGCCACAGGTTAGGTTAGGTAAGTGCATATGGTTTCAATGCTCGAAATCACCTTGTTGGCGCTCAAATTCGACTTAGCTGCCATAATAAGAAATGCATAACATCCTCAAAGCTTTTATTTGGCATAGGTTTCATCACTGTTGAGCGATGGTCCAAAATGGCGCATGGTCCTTTAAACCGGTACAAGTCTGACAGTCCCTTTCTAGACCTGGTGAACTTAGTTGATGATTTTACACTTTTAAAAAAAGCTTCGTTGCTAAGTTATTAACCAAAAAAATGTACAAAGTAATTATCACAGTACTTAGGTACCTACAGTATATTTGGTTTCTAATTTTATAGAACGTCAACCATCCTCGATATAGATCAAATTTCTTTAATAGATTTTCAACCGTATCACAATATTAGAAGGTTAATGTTCCATTGGTGAAATGAGAAAGATTCGGGTAGGTTGACCTGTTGGCGTCTGTACGCTCGTTTTAACGTATTTTATTTTGATAAACTTTTTGACAGACTACATTTTGTCCCACCGGAGCATTGCGTACTTACCCAAAACTCCGGGCTGTCGTATATCAGTCAGAGTAGTTGGTCCCTCTCGTTTGGTCAACTTTATAATTGTGAGCGTCCTGCCCCAACGTCTCTAGCTCCTGCAGTTCCGTTTAACTACTAAACTTTAAGCAGGTACTACACAATTATAGCCTTGTTAGGGATGATAATCATTTGGAACATATTCAATTTTGAAAAACATATTTGTGAAAAATAACTTTGGCATAAATTGTACTACAAACTCAACGGAAAAAGTGCTATTTCGTTTAATTTTTTTGAAAATGATTTGGACAGATCTAAAGTAGATTGTTTACGAACATTTGATACTGTAGTTGGAGAGCTACATGCAATTTTGAGTGTTGAGGCACGCTGAAGACATGACCAATACTTCTTTATTAACCTTGAAAACAGAAATACCGATCCAGCTGAGAAGTACTGGGATTGAACTTAGCCAATTTTAAAGATGCGTTTTATTTGATCCAAAAAAATCCTTGAAATGTCTCGATACCACGATATTTTTTAACCTAGATTAGTTGTTATTAGTATTATGTTAGGGATTAGATTTTTTTTAAATATATTTTGCTTCTAGCACCATTCCAAAAATTGCACGGAGCTGTCGAGCCATGGACACCATTCAGTGATCTAAGACTTAAAGGAAGCAAGCCAGCAAATTGACGGTCTTTTTTTTACACGGAAAATCAAAATCAAATGAGTCCTCCCACCCCGGTCAGGGCGGGAGGGACACACACATTACACATCAGTTTAAAAAAAACCTGCAGCCAATCAAGACAAATCGCGTATACGTTTACCATCCCTGCCATACGCACTCCTAGAGAGAAATTACCCTCGGCGACTTGTTAACGTCTGGTTTAAGGCACCGACTATGTATTTTGCGAACAATCCCCGGCCTGTGATAAAGTTAACGCCAACGCTTTGTGGGAACTGCTGTGTTTATTATCCCAACAATTTCTTGTCTGATACTTTCGACGGACATTTTGCTTTTCTTGATTTGATGTCGGGTTTTAGCTTTGATCAGCGCCAGAGATTTTGTAGTTGTTTTTATTTCATTTGCACAAAGTCTTGTAGGGTTTGAGTAGGTTGTTTTGTTACGCAATAAATATGAGTTATTCCACTCTGATCCCCAAACTAATACCCTGTCATTTTTTTTTTGCTTTTTAGGGAATCAGTTTTTGGGGATCAGAACGGCATAACTTATAAATATAATGTCCTGAGTATTTTAGACCTACTTTTTTGGTAGGGCTTTAGTTTAACAAAGACACAACTGATGCAAATAAGTAAATACGTAATTTTATGTCATTTCTCGAATTAATTTAGTATAATTCTATTTGTGAGATGTGGTAGAAAAAATGTTGATAATGGGATTGGTCGCGCACCCTTACTTTTATTATGTAGGTACTTGTGCGTCCACCCTGCCTTCTCACAAACATGATTAAATCTACAATACATTAATATTACGACGAGACATCGAGTTATCCTTTGACCAAAAACCAACCTTCAACACCAAAATGGTATCACTATCACTATCACACGACATGACTATAGTGATGTCCGCGAGGATGAGCGGTGCTCACCGCTTATCCGCACGGTGCACTCTCTATACATCGGCTTCACTGCCTCCTACCCACCAAGCGGTAGAACGGTGTTCTGTATAAGTCACCAAAGAGATGGATGTAGGATGTCAACCCAGTTTTTAATTAGAATTTAAACATTTCTCATTAGCTTTGGCTCAGCAAAAACAACTGACAAACGCTATTATTTTTTCCTGTACACAAAAGGCTCTATATTTAAATTCCTTTGTAAATAGCAAATGAGGTAATGCAGGGTCCCATTCTCTTTGCAGTCACGTAGTCAAGTAATGATGAATACATGGAGCCTTGTGTCTTGGGAGCATCTGCGCTTAGCGGGCTTTGTATTACAAATGAGACTATTTGATGAATGCATTTACTTGTCAAAGGGTTTGAAGAGAATTGTTTGTTATGCTGTAGTGATAAATTGGTATAGTATAGATTCTGTATTCCTAGTAATATGGGGCTTTTAGATTATTCATAAATTTATGGTTTTTCCCATAGTTAGACTACAAAATACCATGCTATCCTCCATAGGTATTTTCTTTGGTTATGTCTCTGTTTGTTAAAGTCAAACATTTGTGTTTTGATGATGATGATAATCATGATGATGATGATGCGATCCGACCGATTTTGGCCAGGGCGATTGGCAGGGCGATTGTTGTAGGTGGAGTGTGTGTGTGTTCTCGCATGTGGCTTATGTATCCAATTTTATTAGCGCACAATTTTTGTGTTTTATCTTGAGAAGAAAAACTCTTTTTTCTAAATACATTTTCAATTAAAATTATGTTACGTATTCTCGTAAGTTTATTTTGTGGGAACGAAATGAAAAAATCCAATATTTTCGGATCTTGTTAGCCGCCCGTCAAACACACGACGCACTGTATAACTCCGTATTCATATTCCAGTTTCCTCTAATTTCCTGTTCAAAAACAAACTATTTGGAAAAAACAGGTCTTACAAAAGTTCAGCATTCGCTCTACCAAGTAAAGTAGGCACGTTTTTAGTACAAGAGGTCAGCAATTTCCAGATTTAAATGGTCCGGCGGCTCCTTACAATAATCATGACTAACAAGGCGATTATTACACCGCTGGGTTTTTCTCATTCAACGTCGTCAAAACCACGGATGTTGAGAATATGGATGAGTCAAACTGGGTGAAGGTTTGAAGCACGGATTTACTTTTCGGACATAATGAAGTTGGTGGTGATTGAGTTAGGTTCTGGAGGTAACTTATAGGTACTTGTAAATACCACCAGGTGGCCTACCATGACTTTTAGAGCGTGATTATTTATTTATTTTTATTTGGCTGTGGGAAAGAGACGGATCTATACAAGTCGTCTTGCTCCATCTCGTTAACTGAGCGGAACTACTCACACTTTATATGTAAATACTAATAAGGTTGATACTTTTTTTTTTCGTTGTAATATCATCAAATGAGTCCTCCCAGCTAGGGCAGAGCGGGAGGGACTGTCAGACACGTACTGAATAAAATCCACGGTGTCCTTCAATAGCCCTTAAAGTTCCAGGGCACGGTAATTCGTGAGCCCCGCGACCCCGGCAGGCTTTGGCTCTCTAAAGGGGGGATTCGTCATTATGCTCACACTTCTTGAGGCGCACGTGGAACACAACGCGCCGTCAACTCAGATACTTCAGGACAAAATAGTAAATTCTATAAATTTTTTTTACACTTTACCAACAAACTCGTAACCATTATGCAGCAAGCCGAGAAGCGGCAAGCAATTGTAAACCTAATTATACGTACTAATACCATCTATTTCTCTATATCCTTGGTCTCAACCTTCTGTTCCTTTTGTTCTATTATTTTTATTCCCGGATCGCTGGCACAAGAAATCCCTGGAAAAGTAATTGCTTTCATCTCTGACTTTTATAGGGAATTTGCTTTACAGCTAGGCATTATTTTACTAGAATGTTATGACGAATTAAGGTCTGAAAGCGAGAATATAAAGTCCTGCAATGTTCATAAAAGGTTAATCAGAGGTCTTTTGCAAGGATTTCGAAAATGTCGTAAGAGCTTGCAACTGGAACAGAAGGGGCAATAGAATGAGCTTAAAGATGCATTCACACTCATCAGTCACCGTCACGTCACGTCACTGGCCCGGTTTAAAAAAAAAAATGTTTCTACACTTCTATTTGACATTTATTCCCACACGTCAGTCACCGGCCAGCCACCGGCATGTGATCTATCAGTCACATCAACGGTCAGGCATATTTCCATACATGTTTCGTTCGGTGACTTGACGGTGACGTTACGTGACTGAGTGTGAATGCACCTTTAGTCAGTACGAGTCTGACAGCCTCTTCCATCTCACCCATAACGGGAGCAGTTTTTTGATAACTCATTACAAAAAAAGATGAGATTCACAGTATACACTCGTATTTCAGGAGTTATGTTTAAGTCTCATTTAATGGACGGTTAGTTCTATTAGGTAACTGGTCAAATATCCAATTGAATTTTTATGTAAATGGTTGACAAAATATAATTTTCCTTCCTATAAGTGATTGCCGCTATATTTTATTTCTGCACTAGCTTTTAATTATATTATCAAATAACTTTAGCTTTGAATTAAGGCCTATGGCATTTAAACATAAGTGGCGAAATGTGGGTGTACAATTATATTTCGGACTTACCCTTTGTGGATTACAGGCATGATAGTAACGTTATAGTTACCTGAAACACAAGAAAATTACTTTGTCAGTAAACTAAAAACAGTTTTAAACTGGATAAATATTTATTCAAAAGGAACTTATTGCTGGTCCTTGGAGCCGGATAGCTATTATTAACCACAAGTATTTTCTTCAAGATTATATTAAAAAAACAATTAGATACATTTTTGCTCAAGGCTAGGTTCCGAAGAAAAACAATGAGCCAAGAGAGATTTTATTATATCTTGATTCTTGAGCTTTAGTCAACAAAGGTCGGTAAGAGATTGCTTCTCAACGGGAAGTTTACATTCTTAGTGTAATTGTAACGTTGTTTCTGTTTACAATAGTTGCAATAATGGTGTTATTTTAGAAAGCAAGCGAAGGATAGTTGAAAATAATGAACTGTAAATTATTATTTTGAAAAATGTTGTACGTATGTAAATAGTAGTATAAGTACCTATACATACACTATTAATTATAATCATCATTTTAATATACGTGACGTACGTGCAATTTATTTTACACCATTTTATACACGTTGCCCCACATTAGGAATTTCTCCCGTGTCCTGCGTGAGTTTACAAACATAGAAACTCACATACACAAACACCCAGACCCGGAACAACTACTTGGATGTCATACAAATATTTGTTCCGCGCGGGAATCGAACCCATCCAATCGCTCAGCCACTGCGCTAAGTGTTACGTTAATTAAACTCCAAAAAAACCATTACATAGCATTAAAAAACTGCAACTCAACGCTGTTAGCTAGTAATGTGTCAAAGAGACAAGTGACGTGTCCTCGTATTGCAATGCTGAGCTTTTAGCCAAGGCAAAAGCAAGCCCTTATTTTACGGGTAAGCGTCAACAAGTCGTTTTGACATTTTTTTTAAAGAAGCTGTGAACACCCCTCGGCATTAGAGTTTGAACCCCAAACGACTCAAAAATAGTTTCCGTTTAGGTTACTATACTTAATTTAATAGCCCGCATACCGCATTTTTTTTTTTTATCGTGGTGAAATCATCAAATGAGTCCCAGGGCAGAGCGGGAGGGGCTGTCAGACTCGTACTGACTAAAATCCACGGTGTTCTTCAATAGCCCTTTACGTTCCAGGGACACGGTAATTCAGTAAGTCCTGCATCCAAAGACCGCATCACTTAAGATAGCTTTCACATTACGTTTAAGAATGTGGTAAAGTGCCTGGGTTAAATCCATTATCAAAATGAAAATGCACGTACCGCCATTTAACAGTAAGTTACCCTGTTAACGACAGAAACATTCACTTAATCCATTATCGTTAATACATAACAAAAGCCATTCACACGATTTATTAGCGCCAGTTACCTATTTTATTGAAATTTGGGCTTAATTTTTTTTTTCTAAGTTGCTTACTTCTTTCTCCATTATTTTTTATTGAGATTTTTCGATACAATGCTTAGCAGGTAATTTATGAGGTACTTACAAATATTAATACTATAATCCGGCTCGAAGGACCAAATCTGACATAGTTTTATAATACCTATATATGTTTTCTACCTTGGGATGTTTATGATAAAATCATTTGCTAGCGATGTTAACAGGCAAAGCCATTACAACGCTGTAATGGCTTACTAAACAACTGCTCCTATTTCGTTGTCTGTTTGCTCAGTTATCCGGCAAACCATCAACTTGGATATTAGGATAATAATTAACCTATGTTATCAATGACATAAGCACGTAAGTACTGATATTATTATCCTGCCATGTTATCACTATCTATTAATTGGCTTGCAAAGTTATTAATCACGTTGAATTTCATATTCAAAGCATAATCCATCCATCCAATTAAGCGTCAGTTCACACCGAGATGCGATGTTATGATTTGTTCCCATTGGATCCCACTTTTGAATCCCACAATAATTTAAACCCGTGGGATCCCACAAAACATTATTATACATTCCCTTTTTTATCCCTAAAATGAGAAGAAAATAATATTTTATTCTCGTTGAATCCCGAAAACTGTTTCCGTTGGAACCCAAATGCTTCTTTCATTGAAAAGAGACAAATAGAGTTTTTTTTAGAACATGGACTGAAACTGCGGTTCGAATCAATATTTATTTAAAATAAAGTTAAATCAATTTTCTTGTCAAAGTACACATGTTTAGATAACATGGGATTCAACGGGATTAGAAAATGGGATCCATCGAGAATACCTAAATATGGGATCAAAACTGGGATGAAATCGGAATAAATCTTTTCGTGTAGTAAATAAAGTTACATTTCGAATTGCCATAAGGAAATGTGCTCGCAGCGTCGCATTTTGGTGTGAATTGAGCCTAACTGGTTATGAACTTGGATGTATGTTACTCAATCACGTAAAAATGTCTTAACGGATGTTTCTTATAGATATAGTTCTTTATCCTTCAATAGCCCTTTACGTTCCAGGTTCTAGGTTACCGGATGAGACAGTCCCGCGACGCCGATAGGTTACAGTCTGGAATAACACATGGGCTACATTTTATCCCTATATCACGATCCCGTGGAATAATCTTCGAAGAACATGCAAGTGAAGCCGCTGTGAAAATCTAGTAACACAATAAAAATAGCTCTGTAATGGACAATGAAAAAATTAAAGCACTGAGTCACAGAGCAATTGTAATAGATAATAATATTTATGAATAAGAAAAAAAAAATACAATATACGTACTTGTATTACAGCTAAACAATGCCAGAAACCATATGCCCAAAATATTGTAATGAAAGAAAAGAGAATGAAGTAAGACCGTGGGTCAAAGGCACAAACTTATGATATTCATATTTTCGACTAGACATTGAGACATGGTACTAACATGTAAATATTTATTTTCTTTTATGATTTTGTCAACTATATTTGTGTTGGCAGAGGCCCATAATATAAAGTGAGGGTTCGGACGTCCTTTATGGTTTCCATAAACAAATACAACACGAGGTCAAGAAAAGAGAAGTTTTTTTTTTGTTATAAAATTATGGAGTCTGGCGGTTTTGATATACGTATAGCATTTCTAATTAGTAAGAATGTCTAAATAAATAAATATACGTTTGCTCAAATATCAGCAAGGTTGGTGCAGTGGTTGAGCGATAAGTTGCTGCGTTGCGAATCACGGTTTTGATTCACGTATGTTTTAAATATTTTTATGACTTACAGGCAACATTTGCGCGCTACACGTCAGTGTATTTGCCATCCCTGAAGTTCTTCTATTAGATAATTATTTATTCTCAAGTCAAGTTCCAGTCTAAAGGCATCTAGCCTTGTATGGGGAATCTAGTAGAGGTTATCAGGGTTATGCCAAGTTTGGCTGTTTGTTTATTAAGCTTAAATATTTGTAAACGCATCCACAATACTAAAATAATTATACAACAATAACGTTTTAAAAGAAAAATGCTGGCAACAAAATCCAATTGAAAAGAAAATTCTCATTAGAGTTTTGAAGGTACGCAGTAATTGAAACAAAGTTAATCAATTAAAACAAAGCTAATAGTTTACACGCTTCCAGTCGTCTCAGTTAATTGCTTGACTAAATTAATTAAAACTCCGCCGTATACAGATCAAATTAATTAAAACTCCGCCGTATACAGATCATTTCAAGAATGTCTATAACGCGGAGTTCCGTGGCCAAATATGCGGAACTATCCGACAGGAGACGTAGTTCCGTTCACATTGGTCGAGTAACTTGTACTTAGTTTAGTCAGGGAAAGAATCTTGTTGAATAGAATTTAACTGTGCTTTTAGAAAGTTTACTGCACTTAGTAGCTCGATCACAAGATTTCAGTATTTTACTTTACAGCGTCTTTCCAGAATTTACGGCGTTTCTTGTATGGAAAAATGGAACAGCGACTCTGGTGTAGGAAGAAAGAACAATATTTTCATTGATTAATTTCAACCTGATTACTTTACGACACAAAAACTGGAAATTCATGATAAGGCCTAAGGCATTAAGTCCACCTGTGTATTGTTTTAAACATGTGCAAGACGATTTAAATAAATAAATCTTTGTTTATTTAAACGCATTATTGCTACTTCTAAGAGAACTTGTAACAAACTGCAGAATGAAGTATGTATTTTATCACAAATCACATCGAGGCTTTTAAGTTAACTACAAAATTGTGTTTGTATTATTATGCCAACCATACTTGAATACTCGACCAATTTGAACGCACCCTAAGCCTTGTAAAATAATTAGTGAGAGCAACCAAAGCGAGTCTTCTACCAGCCGCAGAGATATTTAACCTTGAGTCTTTGTCTTTGTAGTTATGTCAATGTTATAATATTAACTTGTAAGTGAGAATATAATACAATTCCCGCTTTAAAATGTTCCCGTTTTTAAAATGTGCTGTATTTTAATATACTATCTTAAATTATTTATCAGACTTTTATTTCTTGTATAAGCCATAGAATTTACAATGCATGTAATTGTAAATTAAATTAATACAATTTTATCTGAGATGATTTTATTTGTTTCATAATTTACTATTTCTCTAGTTGCAAAAAAACACATAAGACCTTGGTACGTCCTATTACCCTAACAGTAAATGAGAAAAAATGAAAGAAAATGTGTGTGATTTATTGAATTGAACTAGCGGTTGCCTATGGTTTCGCCCGCGTTTTATTTGAAAATCATCCCAAGGATTATATACGGTTATTATTATTGTCCCACGCGCGCCTCAAATAGCGTCAGCACGATGACGGGGCCCCCTCTAGAGGGCTAGATCCTGCCGGGGTCGGGGGACTCATTTCATTACCGTGACCCTAGAACATAAAGGGCTATTAAAGGACACTGTGGATTTTAGTCAGTACGAGTCTTACAGTCCCTCCCGCCCTGCCCTGGGTGGGAGGACTCATTTAATGATTTTACCACGTAAAAAAAAACAAAAGATTATATGGTATCCTATGTAAAGTATGTGCAATACTAGTAGGATTCCATATTTTTATTCGCTCAGAAACCTAAAATTAAACCCCGATTTCATTCCTTTCTAGCTCAAATATCACAAAGTATTATTAAACGAGGAGTCTGCTACCTTCCGATTCGAATCCGGATCACAAATTAGAAATTTTCCGCCTGAAAAGTAGTCTTCATTGAAACCATTCGATTCTGAATCCAATTGCTAATATTCCAATTCAATTTCTAATATTCCGATTTATTTTAAGATGTTCATACTCCAATTTGTTTCGACATCTTGTTAAAAGTAAGGTTTAATTAAAATACTGAAGTGAAGAATTTAATGTCCAAGTTGGTAATGTTTATTGTAGAAGTTTTGACTTTTATCAGTTAGTAGTAACTTTAAAAGAGTTTATTTTGTGAAATTGGTTTAGAGTAGGTTTCATCTGGCCAATGGAAGTCATTTGAGTTAAATGTTAAAATTAGATTTAGTATTTGAATTTACTGATCCCCAAAATACAAGTTCAGGTCTAGTTTGGGGATCAGGACTAGATTTGTGGCAATACATTCATGTGCTATATTATTAAGATTTGCATGTAATTTGTATTTTTTCTGCACATTTTTTTTATACTTATTTTTTTACTACCTTTCTTTTTTGGTATTGTCGTCTTAGCAACTTGCAAAGATTAAGAAAGACATTCTGTAACAACCCAATAAAATATTACTTTATATAGGACGAAAAGCGTAATGCATTTAAAATGTCTGTAATTTGTTACTCCCGCTACCTCCCAATAGGACTGGTTTTATAGCTTGAACTATGGAAGAGAATATACAATTTCACGAATTGTGCTTAGTGTCTTTTTAGACCTTTACGACATTTCAATACAAACCACAGATCTTACTTTCGGAAATTAAAGCCTACTTCCCCAGAAATGATAAAACCAAACTCGAGTCCACAGGAAGACTTCGATTTCTACAACATTTTATTAAAAACTTTAAAGCACTAGTCTACGATATTTCTGGCTGGTTTCCAACTGAGCACATTTCATCCATTTTTGTCCATTACATATTTATGATGGACATAGATCAGCAGCAGTATCTTTCGACACTAATTGAATCATTTATCATAAGCCTTCTTCATTAAGTTCTGTTCTGTTTTGTTTCATTGTAAGTGTGTGACCTTAAAAAATCTTGTAAACTAAATAAATATATAGGCAACAACATCCATATTACTCTGGAGTAGGTACTTGCTTTTTTCTTTAACTTATTTAATCCCACTTCTGGGAAAAGACAAAATAAATTCGGGATTGGGAACGGCAAGAGTGCAACTACTTTGCTGGTTCTTTACTTTTTGGGTAATATTAATATGTTACTCGTAGCTGTGTGATGTTGAGCTGTTCGATTGATCTCTGAGTGAGTTATAAAGAATATTTTTATACAATGTAAGTATACTATCGCATTGGAAATTCCAGTAGTGATAGACGTATGGTGGATAAAAAAAATCGGATTCCCTCACAACAAAAGAAAACTTAATTTCCACAAAATGTAATATCTACCCGACCGGCTTCGTAGTCGTGTTACATTATGATGGCACTTAAACACTAAGTTTGCACCTTTTTCGGTCCCGTCCGTAATTTATTCCATGTTTCGTTAGTAATCAGGAAAGTACAGTAACAAAATTAAGCCAGTAAAATAGTATGAAGTACCATCTGAGGAACATAAAGCAAAACTAGAGTACTCGTATTTCAGAAAGTACAAATAAATTCTCGATACAGTTCCAGAGCCTGTCAGTGGTCGATTCCAACCAGAAAACTTCGGAAGTAGATGCTGTATTGCTCAATAGTGCAGTGAATGCAGGCTCGCCGCGCCTGTTCCGAATTTATAGCTCTCAGAAAATCAACTGCTGGCGAAGTTGAATGGATGCCGTAAAAATATCCTGGATCGTATTTATTTATTTTTTTACAGAAAATAATAACACTATTTTTTTCTTCTGCAATGCTGGTTTTTTATTTTTATCTGTTTTATTTTTATTTGCAACCTATTAAAATACAAGTTTTTTTTAATTATTCTGTAACCTTGATCAATTCAGCCATATAGCATTTTTTTTGTATTTACTTATTGTTTCAGGGACATTTCAAAGCCTCTTTTAATTAGAAAAAGCGTGGTACCAAACATCCCCTTACTAAATTAAATACTCCTTTTGAGACGCACAAAATCCCAAAAAATTGTTCACTGAGCCATGCTACATAAAACCATCACAGTTCAGTAATCAGCTGATTACATTTAAGGCTCAAATAATGACACAGTAACGAACAGCGGTCAATACACAGGCCGGTCGTGTAATTGGGTGGCGTAAACAAAAAATATTTATTGGCAGGGGTCGACGACCCTCGGCCCGCACTGGGCACCCTGCCAACTGCTCAGGGCCCGACGACAGATAAATTCGGGTGCCCGCTTTTGTGCACGTGTTATAAATAGTAGCATTCGCGAAAATGTACGAATACTACCAACTTTTGACATTTTTAAGTGTAGGTGTTGTGAACTCAATAACTGGCGTGTCAGCTGTTTATTTCTCGCTGTTTTCTAAATTGTATTGATAGAGATAAAATGTTGCGGATACCTGGCATTTTCTGGCAAATTCTAATGCGAAAAATGCAGTGTAGCATTCTGTATTTGATAATATTTAAGATAAAAATATTTTATTGATGAAATATTGAATCCCTTACTTGATGTACATGTAGGTACCTAATTAATATTCTCATAAACTTTCTACTGTACTGAAACATAGAGATTTAGGTCACTACATCAACTGTAACGTTTACCACCGCAATATCACAGCGAAACATGATAATTTTGTGCATATTTTGTTTAGCTACCATTGTATTTTCCCAGAATGTGGCAGTAAAATGCTTGTGCTATGCAAATCCCCTACTCTTAATCATAATTTAGCTAGCTTTGCCTAACTATGTAGTGGTCAACTTCTAGTCTAATCGGAAACAGCAGTATTTTTTATGTCTGCCTGTCCTCTTTAACCCAGTAACTGGTAAAATAAATTTTATTTTAATTTTTTATCGTGGTAAAATAATCAAATGAGTTTTCCTTCCACACAAGGCAGGGCAGGAAGTACTGTCAGACTCGTACTTACTAAAATCCACGGTATCCTTCAATAGCTTTTTATGTTGAAAGTAATGAGATAAGTCCCGCGACCCCGGCAGGGTTTGGCCCTCTAGAGGGGAGCCCCGTCATCATGCTGACATTTTTTGAGGCGCGTGGAACATAACTCGCCGTCGACCCGGGTAAAATAATAACTTAGCAGGACTGGTTATCACACTAATTGTAAGATATCAGACAAATACATTGAACTGATGAACGTAAGCCTCCTTCAAAGCGAGCAAACCTTTCCGGTCATGGATAATCCATAGCATCTGCCACCAGCCACATTATTCAAATCATCGATCCATCTTGCCACACGGCGTCTCTCGCTACGTTTGCTCATAAGCGATCTCCGCTCTAGTACTTGTTAATTGCATTAGTGGCTATTTACTCCTAAAACCACAGAAAGGAGTTTTTGCTAGAAATACAAATAACCATTGTCAATTTCTCTGATGATAAATTTATCGCTAGTAGTAATTTATTAACAAAAACTCAGTATCTTTCTCAAACAAAAGTAATTAACGTAAACGGAACTTTTTTTCCTACCTACGTAACACTAACTTTGGCCCAGTTCTTCTCGTACCTAACCTAATTTTACTAAGATAGTCAGCGAAGTGTCGCGCAGTTAATAACAGGAAACAAATGTTAGTTATGCAATTTTTCTTTCGCTGTTCTCTCATCTGTTATTTTCTATCATTGTATTACGTTCATCAAAGCGTAAATTAGTTCAGCTAAAAGGTAACACGACATTCATTGACTGTTAGGCGGTACTAAGTTCGCCGGGTCAGCTAGTGATTGTATGAACCAATTAAGATGATGATCTTTTCGTCAAGTATTTTTATATTCACATCGTGAGCAGTAGGACGTGGCCAGTGGGTAAAGTCCTAAAGAGGAGATATATCGCAACAAAAAATCCCACTTAGGTGTCATATTTAAACGACCTTCAAAGGGGCACAAACCCTGTGAAGATAACCTAGTCAGCTTTTTCTGGCTCTGTATTTTTTTTTTTTAATTTATGAAGGAATATTGAATCTGTCATGTCTTGACATAAAAAAAAGAAATCCTCGTCATCCAGTAATTTGTCATACAAATGGTACAGGTTATGGTATAATTATAATAATAATATTCCACAACTATCACACAACGCCATCTATTCCCAAGCTAAGCAGAGCTTGTGTTATGGGTACTAGACAACTGATAAACATACTTATATATTTCTAAATACATACATATTATAGATAAATTACACCCAGACACAGAAAAAATTATCATGCTCATCACACAAACATTTGTCCTGGGTGGGAAACGAACCCACGACCTCCGGCATAGCAGTCAGGGTCACTAACTACTAGACCAACAGGCCAGTCGGTATGATCGTAGCTCCTATTCACAACGACAAGTAGTAGATCTGGTAGCTCTTAGAATTCCACTTAATAATTTCCATAGCAAGCATTGAATAACAAGAATTTAGAGTAACTTAGTGGTACCTAATTGAATAACAATATTCTCGAGTATCTTAGTGGTACCTACACAAGGCAAATACTTGAAAGTGTCCCAACTTTAAGCCTTCAATACATTAAGTGAGAGCGCAAACAGGAAGTCGCGATGCCAATTTGTGAAAACTTTTCTCTTACAGAAGAGTTTAAAGCATGTTTTGTACAAAAACACTCAGTGTAATATTGAAGAAGTTTGGTTTCTTGTTCAATTCTTCTAATGAAAGAAATATTGGAAACTGGTATGCTGAATGGTTTTTTGTTTCAGCAGAAAAATAATAAAGTAAAAGGAAAATATATTATAGAGCTAGCATTGTTACAAAGGTATTTATTTACGTTTTGTGAATGTTGATAAGACAGTATTTTGTTTCAACCAAAAAAGTACATGAAAGGACAATGCGTCATGTTGGACCATCGCTCAACAGCGATGAAACCTATGTGAAATGAAAGCTTTGAGGATGTTATGCATTTCTTATTATGGCAGCTAAGTCGAATTCGAGCGCCAACAAGGTGATTTTGAGCATTGAAAACATATGCACTAACCTAAACTAACCTGTGGCAACATTCTCATACTGATTTGAAACAGGTGCCATTCGAAGCGTGTGGAAGATACGATATACTATTATTATGGCGACATTCTTCAAATGTGTACGGTTCACCTGGAATAGAATGTTGCCACAGTTAGGTTAGCTTGACATTTTCAGGTATTCCAGGTGAACCTTACATATTTGAAGAATGTCGCCATAATAATAGTATATCGTATCTACCACACGCTTAGAATGACACCTGTTTCGAATCTTGGAATTAGTAAACTCCCTGGTTAGGTTAGGTAAGGGCATGTTTTCGATGCCAGAAATCACCTTGAATGCGCACGAATTCGACTTAACTGCCATAGTAAAAAATGTATAATCTATCCTGAAAGCTTTCATTTGGCATAGGTTTCAGCGCTGTTGAGCGATGGTCCAGTCTCCATATATTTTCCGTGGTCCTTTCTCTATGAAAATAATTCGATTTTGGTATTTCTGTGTATATTCTAAACAGCTTGTTTTTCGTATAACTGTATAGTAAAACCAATTAGTCCAGTCAACTGGTATTGAGCAATGTGCCATCAGTAATCATTATCGTTATGAGCAATGTGATTAAGTATAATTTATTGATATGATTTATGATTGATTAATATTTACTGTAGGACAAGAAAGCCAGCTAACCTAGTAATAATATTTGACGTAGAATATTATTTACAGTAACTGTTGAACTCAATTATTGTAGTCTGTTTTGACACCTAGATTTACAATCGCCAGTTACTTATCAGCTTATTGTCTAAAGTCTAGACAATGAGACTGAAAACTAGACTGACTGTGGTCTAGACCAAGTTTCGGTCTAGTTTAGAAATATGAAACAATTAATTGTAGCATGCAGCTGCCCAATTAATCATCCAGACGTTTCGTTCAAAAAACTTCATCTGTAATTATCTTCAGTTTTCTATCTTTATCTGTACCAAAATTGGCTCTGATATTTAGCGTGATAGCGTAACAGACAAGAAAAGTCCCTTTCGTTTTTAACCGACTTCAAAAAAAGTAGGTACGCAGTTCGACCTGTATGTATGTCCGCGATTATCTCTCGTCTGGCTGAACCGATTTTTATTCGGTATTCATCTAAAAAATATGAATCTACCTCAAACACATAAAAAAATACGAAAAATAACTTTCCTTTCGGAAGTCGGTGGCCATAGTCACCCACTTCTGAAAGAAGAAATATTTTTATTTTTTTTGTGTTAGCTTTTCTGCCTTAATAACTTATAGATATGTTTCAGTTGTGACTGAGACAGTGAAAAAACGTTAGCAAATAAGTCAACAAGGATCACATTTTTTGTTTTTGTCCTGCGTCACCAGTACTAGCCCCCATAGTATGCGTCCAGGTCATCTCTCAACATCTTCCTGCACCAGCATTGGTGGCGCCGCTTTTAACCGAACCAACTGTCACATACAAACAAACGAAAATAAATACTTTACAGTGACGGAATCTTTGAACTTAGTTTATAGAATTCTAAAATCAATATCTAACCTACCGTACTACATTTTTATTCCCAAGTTCTTGTTCAAAGAGAAAAGATCTCTCGAAGCGACCTAGAAACACTAAAGTAAATATTCGAAAACCAGTTATTGAGATAAAGTTAAAGCGTAAAATGTATATTTCACTAAAACTACACGATCCATCCTCGTCGAATGGAATTGAAAACAAAATATTCTAGCGGAGTGAAACCTTGATGTACAACAGGGGTATTCAGCCTTCGAGTATCGAAGCTTATGACTTTATCAACAGAAGTACTGTACTGCAAAATATATAAGAAAATCTCATAAAAAAACATCCCTATAGGTATGCGGTCAATTTAAATGTTAGTATCTACTTATTTGCAACCCTTGTAAGAAAATGTTGGCAATCCCTAGCGTAAAATAAAGACGAATGATGGCCGACGCTGTCTACGTAGACGGTTGCTACGCCGTAGTCGTGGCTACGACGTAGTCGTTGCTACGGCGTAGACGCTGCAACCGATTGCGATTGATGTCTTGATTATATGTACTACAAGTTGTAACTTGTTTGATGTAGGACCTAGTTTTAAGGTTATGTGTCTACTTTAAAGTAAGTAGGAATAAATTCAAGTTTACAGCGTTTTTACTTCAAATTGAAGCTTTATAGGGGTATGTTTTATATGCATTTATGAGGAAATAAGATTTCTGCCATTCATTTTATTCTTTGTTTAAATCCTAATATGATAAAATATTTTACGTAGACATAGCATTATTCCACGTTCAATAGCCACATAATTTATTTATTGTTATGCAAAGTCAAAATGCATTGCATAATAATGAAAAGAACTTAATTCTTAGAAACTCAATGACAGCAGCAGTTTAGATTTTTTTTTCCAAGAGCTTTGTTTCTATTAAAGGTAATTAATGGGTATATATATAACTGAAACTAGAAATTTAAAATTAAATAAAACTAAATATTTACAACCAGGAACTTAAACTAAAACTTAACTAAAATAAATAATTTAAAAAAAAACAAAACTTAAAAAGGGAAGAGTTACTCAGGCGTCAAAGATGTACTAGTAGTATGTAGTTTAGTTGGAATCCGGTAAGTGGCCTTCGTAATTAGATTTTGCTGTGTATTTTCTAAGATAATTTTATTAGATTTTATAGTATCCTCATCATTTCTCATAACTGAGTATTAGGTACTTCAAGTATACTCAGAACCTCTTCTCTGTATGAAACTGAACTTCAAAACAAAACATTTCCAATGATAAATGATAAATGATGTTTATTTAGCAAATTGGTTTTGACAAACTCTTTTACACGTCAAAAGACACTATTTTTAAAACTAGATGAGGCCGGTGTTTCGTACCTGACTACTCTGAGAAGAAACATCCGAAACAAACTCAGAGGTCACAGTCTCTTTTAAAGTCCAGACAATTTTGTATTAAAAAAGTTATATGAGAGCCATGCAGGTGTCTGCGGTAGTCTTTTGAAGAAAGAACCACACAGATTTGAGTGGACCTGTCCAGTCAGTGCAAGCATGTGTCAGTTACCGTGTAGTTCAACTCATAACACAAGGAGCTCAACGATACGACGATCAATACCAATATGTTTCTTAGTCAATATCTAAGAGTAATGGTTCCTGTATAAAGTTTTATCGTTCCTGTAGCGGGCTGCGGCGGACTGATGCATTGGACCGTCCGAACGAGAGACCACCGTATGTTTTAGAGACGGGTAACTGAACTGCTCTGTAATGTTACATTTTTAAGTTAAGCACGTGCTTAAAATATACTGTCTTTCTTTAATCGGATTACCGTTCGGATTGGATTAAGTTTATAGGTAAAGGCTTTCCATTAGTAACTGTGGTACTGTTAAAGTCGGCAAGGTGGCACAGTCAAATCAAATTGAAAGCATTTATTTCAAATAGATCAGTTTTTTTTGCGTGGTAAAATCATCAAATGAGTTCATATCAGCGAGTTGCCTTTTACTCGCCGCCTGCATGCCCGCGCCTACGGTGTGCGGAGATCATCTTGCGACGCCCGGCGCCGTGTGCGTTCACCACCGCGGGTAGGGCGGATGGGTGACATTGTCCTCTCTCGGACGCGACCCGAAATAGACAAGTTACAGGTATTTTTGAATTGACAAAGACGTAAAAAATATAATTAAATACTACAAAATTATGGTGTTACAGTCCCAGTCACAAGACATAAAAACTGAGAAATTACCAGAGATGACCGTAGTGGCTGAACGATTGAGTGCTGCGCTGCAAGTCGCAGATCGTTTCCTACATGGAACAAATATTTTTTCAAGATCTGCAAGTTCCGTATTTGGGTGTTGGTTTATACGAATTTAAGTGTATGTATATGCACTCACGGGACTATAGAAGTTTCTAGGGCTCACGATAAAATAAAAAAAACCATGGAGTAGACGTTTAAAAATATTTTAAGTAAAATTTCAAAAAGGCAACGGCCGTCTGTCATTTAATAAAATTATAATATCTATCTATCGAACACGTTCCTAAAAAAATGACAATATCAAAACGACATTTCACCTAGATATAAGGCTCGTTCCATTTACACTTTTTTCAGGCAGTTACACTTTTTTTAGACAAGTGTTCACCAGAGTCTGATGATTATCTTTGTGGTAAGACGGTTTGTGTTTAACAATAAAAAGCAGCATTTATTAGGTAATTGCATAATAATTTCCATTAAAACCCTACTATAGAGTACCTAACAGGTCTTCATTTAGATACAATTTATCATCTCATTCTATTTTATGCTCCTATGGACATCTTGTAAAACGGTACAACAAACAGCCTGAACGAGGTAACGCCATGTATTTCACTGACGGGAAACTAAACTGTTCAGTAATGCTGCATTTTTAAAGCAAACGTGCTTGAAATAGAATGCTGGTTTCGAAAAAGGAGCATGGACAATAATCGCCGTCGAACTTAACAAGCTAAAATGTTTCAATTATCTCAATTGAAATATTTCAGTTACAATTTGTGACAGCACTTTTCAGAAACTGTTTTTAATGCAGATTTGTTGTTTGTATTTTTATTTTTAAGCGAATATGGCTGACTGAATAACAATTTTCAAAAAAGTAAAAATAATTGTTTTTTTTGTACTTTTTTAAATGGGATTGGTTTTATTACTATTTTTATTTTTTATATAGTTTTCTATTGTTTTCATTTTTTTTTTGTCATTTGCGCAGTAAAATTATTTTATTTAGGGATCGGCATCTACGAAGTACCAATAAAAAAGTGGCGAGTTCTTTTAATTTTGTTATATTTATTTTACTTGTGGAAGAGACCTAGTTCTTAGCAGTACCTATAAACTGAATAATGAAAAACCAAACATTTAAAATCAATTATAAATTCTATTACAAGATAATTAAAGTCTTGTCTCCAATACAAGTCCCCACATACTTCAGCGTTACTTGCAAGTCCAACCACCAGTACATTGTTGGAATATTTAAACGCAATATATTTCTGCAGCTGGCCCCAACTCGTTTCATATATCAGCGGCTCCGTGCGAGCCATTTTTAAGGCACTTTTAAGAAAATAGCTGTACTGTACCGAGTCTGAAATGTAGCCTTGTCAAAATACTGTCGGGATAATCATTTATTACTGCTTGAACTAGCACTAGCTGTAAAAATAGAACAATGGCCGAACTGTGGAAGTAGCTACTGAGTGAAAAATATTGTCACAAAATTTATCATTTAGTAGCTACTTCACCAATTCAGCACCAACTTTTTTTTTGTCGTCCTACACTAGCAATTTCTTCTGTGTCGTTGGTGTTGTGTGTTTCTAACACTAATAATTAGAGACCCTTAGAAGTCATACAAATATTATTTACGTGGGGGATCGCATATGCTATACGCCGTGTAGTAGTCGATCGCTCTGCTAACCGTCAACAGTGACAACAAGCTAAATCCTGCTTGCGGAAACTTTATAATGCGAAAATAATTGAATGATTCATTCAATTGAAGCAATCGCAATTATTTACATGGTATGAAAACCACACTCTATATTATAATATTTTTAACAGTCGTTACTGTTAGTCAGAAGCTCATAAGTCTATCAATCTTTGGTTAATAAGTTTGTCAATTCGTATATATATTATATCGTATTGCCCATTTGCCCAGTTGTGGAGTCCATAGGCCGTCACTCCATGTCAAATACTGATATTTAGCTACATCTGCTCCAATTGGAAGCCAGCCATAACATAGTTGGAAAAAAGCTAGGCTGATTTTGATGGTATGAAAAAAATCGATCATGTCCATAATGTAAGCATAAAAAGGTACATGTATTTCTTCGAAAATCAACATTGAATAAATGTAAAACAACTAAACATCTAGTTTGGATATTTGTGTAGATAGATGGATGTTTCTTACTCAATTACGTCAGAATGGCTAATCGGATTATAATGAATTTGCCTCAGATGTTGTTCACAGTGTGTATGTGGATGATTACATAAGATACTCCATTCCGGTCACCCTGGTATTGTGTCTCTCTAGGATAATTTTCGAGATACACACGGGCAGACCCTCTAGCAAAAGCTAGTATAGGACAGAATTAAACAACACGTAACAGATGTTTTCAATTAAAATCCCAGTTCAAATAATAGAACTATTTGGTTCCCAAATATAGAGTCCTGAAAATATTAACAAGGATTTATTGACAATAAATGGTTGAGTAAGCAAGTTCATTTTAGCGTAATTGATCAGATTATTAATAAGTTAAATCATTGACGGAGAAATTATATTGAACGCCTACTCTAACGGCAGAGCCGGTTTGAGAAATTATTTGTACTGTCATAATTAACTATTAACTTCTTGAACTTATGTCATTCTCGCTAACGGTTTATTTATATGTTTTCTCTTACGGTCTGATTAAGGTTTCGCGGTACTATTTAAGCGGGAAGCGTGGTCCTGGAACGCAAAATATTTTAGTCAAGTAGACAATGACAATCTTTTATTTTTTATCTTTACTTGTTTCACACAAGTTCAGGTAATTTTTGTATTTTAGTTGCGTTTACAATGGAAGTCACAGCCTGAAATGAAACTGGAAAACATATAAACATTAAGGATGACCATCCGTCATAGCGAGTTTCCTTTGTGCCTCGGAAAGCACGTGAAGCTGTTGGTCCCGGCTGTCATTTGTAGATCTTTGACATTCGTTACTGTTAGTCAGAATCTCTTAAGTCTGACAACCAGTCTTTTCAGTTACTGGGTTGTGGAGGTCCAGCAGTCAGTCGCTCCTTTTATAATAGGTACTGATATCCAGCTGAATCTGGTATGACTGGAAACCGACCCCAATAGAGTTGGGAAAAGGCTAGACAGATGATGACCAGTGAAATGATCAGAGCGCGACAACCAATCTCAATTAAGACACTTTTAATAAATAATTTGTTAGTAAAATCTATTTACACAAAATTATGCCATCAATTCTTATCGAGTAAAATAGTGGTGCGGTTACTCTAATGTTTATCGATATCGAGTTTCGATATTGCCTACTGTAATAACTATAATGAACGATAGCCATTTGTATTTAGCCTTAACATTAACTATTAGATGGTTTCCAATAGCTCTTGCTATTATTGTTACGATTATTTTCACTGAGTAAAATTAAAGGTCTCAATATTATTGCGTTGTGGAAAGTAAGTACCTAAATCAACGTTATAGCGAGCTTTGAAAATCCAACAAAGCTATTTTAAGTGTCGTATGTAATGTCAGTGAATGAGATTGAGGTTTGTTTTCTCGAAGTATTGTTTATCGATATCGATATTGCAGTGTGGCTATATATAGTAGTTATATAGAATGACAAACATTCATATATAGCTATGACCAATAACTATCAGATATGAACAGTTAGTAGGTACTATTATACTAGATGTTGCAATTACACCCGTTTTCATTACGACTAAGCAAATCTTATGTAAATTTCCCAATATTGTACTGTCGCTGTTGAAATGTAAACCCTCAACGCTAAAGCTAGAGTTTGAAATCAAACACAGCACTTTTACAGCATTCATTGAATTAATATAACTTAATGTAAAGGAGGTTGTCCATTGGCTTACAAAACTCTTGACGAAGTCATAGCCTGCTCCCGGACGAAGTCATTTTGTTACTTGGGTATAGCGTTTTCAATCGGAAGGCTTAAAAATTAAATAAAAACACCACGATGTCTGGTAAATTAATGAGCAAAAAGACAGCAAGCAAATCCGCCAGTTTTAAAGTCCGTAGACTTTTGAATCCATTGATGGTTTAGAGTTTAGACCTTTGGCTCACGAGTTCGTTGGGTTACGCCAGTTTTGTTCGCAAATGGATCACCGTCCTAAAAGACAACAAGCTTTAATCGAAGGAAGTCGTAAAAGTAAGCCGTCTATTATATTCGGAGCACGTCCGAGTCAGTTGTAGCAATGTTATTGTAACGGTAATGCTTACAAGGAATGAGTTAAGTGCCCATGATTTGTAAAGCTGAATCGTTACTATGCCCGTTAACTTGGCTTACTTATAAGTTTCTTGTACTAATGGCAATTATTCGAATTTTGACTCAACGTCACATATTATGGAAATTCATATGGTAAAGCAGATTGAAAAGTTAGCAAGTTATTTTTTAATCATAATTTTATTACAGGTTACGATTTTTTGAATATTTTTTTATGTTCTTTGTATTTGAAACTTTAAAAAAGTCTAATATACTCAAATACACATCTCTCGAATTTGTGTTGACATTTAAAACAGAAACTTTTTTTTTAAACTGACTGTTCGCCGTGGTTGCTCATTTCTCATAACTGGTGCCTTCTTAGCAAGGGCCATTGGTTTCTTTGAAATCGCATTAAAATCGTGAAAGAAGCATTCCTCTGTTTTGGCAGCCATCTTAACATATTTCCCTCCATTAACAAATCGTCTGCATAATACAGTTCCTGGAGTGCCGCCAAAATAATGTTATGCAGGAGAAAAAATAATTCTTCTCACTTGACATACTTTCCTAAGAGGTTTTGGGTCTACTTTAGGACTTAATGACTTACAAGTTTCGAATTCTATTCGAATTTTCGCATTATACTACTCATCTTCCGTTACTCTTTTCAATTAATTAAGTCAAGTGACTCAGGGATGGGAAGACTGAGACCCAGTTTATTGTAAAATAATAACAACCGCGCAGATAATCAAGGTATACTCGATGTTTCAACTCTTGCTTAGGTTGTCTGTGGATAGGGGATCTATCATAGCGAGTTTTCTCTGTACTTCGGAAAGAACGTAAAACAATTTGACAAGACTGTTTGTCTAGTGGTTAGTGACCCTGACTGACATACGCCGGAGGTCGTGAGTTCGATTCCCACCCAGGGCAAAAGGTTGTGTGATTAGCACGAAATTTATCTTTAATATTTATGTATTTAGAAATATATAAGTATGTTTATCAGTTGTCGAGTACCCATAACTCAAGCTCTGCTTAGCTTGGGACTAGATGGCGTTGTGTGATAGTTGCGGAATATACATAATATTATTGTAGAATATCAGTTGGTCCTGGCTGTCATTTGTAGGTCTTTGACATATATTTTTTCCGGCACATGGAAAGCAGAAACTCGGTATGAAAGAACAGTTCAATATTTCAAAAGTTGAAGAGCGAAAATGCCGATAAAAAACTGATATGGGTAGACAGGATATGAAAGGTGGAATGCCAAATGAAATTGTTACAATGTACGTTGATACCTACAGACTTATAATAATCAGTGAATATTTTTACTCAAAATAAAATACATACCTGTATATTTATATATATTTCCTGCTTTCGGCACTGAACGCTGAAAAACGCTTGAGTATTTTGCTTGTTACAGTTTTAATTGACTCTAGTATTCTTCACCTTTGAACCACTTGAAGTTTCTTTCGTTTAGCTTCTCAAGTAGCACGTGTAAAGAATTTGTACATACTCTTTGTTTGTCGCAACAAATCTGGCTTTATGTTTATACTAAAAGGTGTTTAGATCCTATATCAACACTTCATGTGGTGTGGTTTAACACCTTGTAATCTCATACACGAGGTTGTGAATTAAAACCAGGGCAAATACCAATGTATCTTTTCAAAACGAACGTTTTGAAAATCTGATGAATGCCTAAAGATCGATGGCATCATACGCCATCGAGGTCAGCCCAGAAAGAAGCGGTGAGATGGTGAGGATGCGCACTGTCATGGCTGATTCCAGGTGGCGCTAAGGCTCTTACGCACTGTCGACTGGTCGCCAGCGTCTTGATCGACAGCGACTGTTACTTTCATTTGTTCAAATAGGAGTTTACGCATTTGGTCGCCAGTCGCTCGCTTATATTTTGGTTGCCGAGGAACTGAGTGACTGGCGGCCAAGCGACAGTGCGTAATGGCTCTACAGAAAGAAAAAGTTCAATGGTTCTTTAAAAAGTACTTTCAAGTTTATCTTAGATATTGCTGACATCGGTGAAGGAACTCATCGGGAAGAAACTTAGATTTATGTCGGTGAGGTAAGGTTCCTAGAAGTGATTGAATTATTCCTGACATCAGATAGCCACAAACTCACACGAAAAAACAAACAATTCAGGTCCGCTAGAACGAGCTTGTCGTCGAGACAGAGCCTTGAGGTAGTGTTGCTGGGGCAGCGCAGCACATAAAACACTGTTGGTAGTAGTTAGAAAGAAGAAAGAAGCCTCATTTTCAGCACTCAATTTTAAGACTCTAAAACAGACAGTCAGTTAATAATAAATAAAGCAAACTAACAAATCTTAATTGACATGACACATATAATAATAAATAAAGAAAATTAACAAATCTTAATTCAATTGTATCAACTAGATTCTATTAAAACCCCAAATCCGGGCCTGATTCAATAAGCAACAACAGGAAATTAATTCCGGTACTCCGGAAGCTCGCATTAGATTCTATTTTCTTCGTGTAACGTGTATGTGTTAATTAACGAAGGCTCTGTTTGTTCGAGCAAATTAATATAGCGTCGCGTCGAGTTGGTATAATTATGAATTAACATTGTGTTCTAGATTAATTATTTTCTGTAAAATTAAATGGAATGGAAAGAAGTGAAGTGGCATTTAGGAAAACTGATGATTTTATGTGTTTGTATCCACAGCACAAGTCAAACTGTTTAACTCCTTTATCGTTTCATCATAAAACCTAGAAGTCATTCACATGCATCATTGGCGACAGATGGATGCAAGTGGCAAATTGTATTTCGGCGTAGCCATCTAAAGGGGAGGCCTATGTTCAGCAATGGATTGATGACATATTTGGCTGTCACACTTTACATCGCTTCAACAACACAACTAGCGTGTGCTAAGTTTAACTGGACTTTGTTTTAACTACTTACTCGTATTTCTATTTGATTATTGTTAATTAATTTGTAGATAATGATGCTGGTTACACGATTACTTAAAATGTTAAGCATTATTGCGCAATAGTTCTTAATACTCCGTCATTTTCCATACCTTTAAAACATAAAACAACAAAATCAGATAGCAAACAGCAACTTCACCAGCACAGTAATGTATCTATTCAATTCCAGTTACTCCATTATTAACAATAACACCGAGCGACGCGAGCCACGCCAACTGAACATACAATTTATACGCAGGACAAAGCTCTATGATATTGAACAAAGATTACTCAGTAATTTAATTTCAACCAGTTTTTTTTTCACGTGGTAAAATCATCAGATGAGTCCTCCGAATCCGGGCAGGGCGGGAGGGACTGTCAGACTTGTACTGACTAAAATCCACGGTGTCCTTCAATAGCCCTTTATGTTCCGGGATCACGGTGATGGTATTAGTCCCGCGACCCCGGCAGGCTTTAGCCCTCTGAGAGGGGGCCTCGACATTGTGCTGACGCTCTTTGAGGCGCGCGTGGAACACGACGCGCCGTCGAACCGGGCATGGTTCATGGTCGGACGGCGAGTTGCCCTTTACTCGCCGCTCGCATGCCCAACTTCAACCAGTTGCTGGTAATTTTAAATACTTGAACATAGTAACTTTGAATCACATACTGAAGTTTTGTTCTAAACTTTGGTTTAGTACTGTCGGAAAAGTTTCGCTTTATCGGAACTAATTAAGTATACGTGTTTGGGTTGTTGTTAATTTTGAAAATTGCTCCTTTTTGGTCGATATGTCGGTCGTGACTAAGTAACATAATGAAAGTAAATGAGTTATAATTTGCTTTTTATTGCTACATCGTCGTAGTGGCTGAGACAATTCCCAACTACACAAGCTACGATTTTGTAGCATTTGCTACACAAGCAAATAGTCATTCATTACATCCGAACTCCCTCGTGTAATAACAGAATTACAAATAAATCAATTTATTGCACTAAAGTTTATAATATCTCCTACAGAAAGATATTGTAGAGCCAAAGTGTATGCTATGGCTAATTTAAACCCTAATAATGAAAAACCGTAGTAACAATATTCCATTATTACTTATTTCATTAATTTTTCGTTTAATCATTACTATTTTCTACCTATTCTTTCAACAAAGAATAGGTAGAAAAAAGTAATGATTAATTTGTTCTACTCCATATTTTAAATGTATAGTTTATTTTCACTTATTTATGTGAATGTTGGTTTACCTGTTATTGGCAGCTGTATAAGCCTTATATGTAGTCTTAAATTTCTACAATATTTATTAATTTATATATACAGAAACTGTTGGTAAACCTATGTTAAATAAATAAACAAAGTGGTTAATTCATTCATTTCTGATAGATGGGAGCAGCTGTTCTGGTACTTTCATTTTGATATCATCTTATTATTTAGATTCATATTTATTACTGGCCTAGCTTAGATCTTAGCTTCAATCGCACACGAAGACTCGACTAGACTGGTTTGGTTACCACATAAGGTAAAGGGAGATTATTTGGTGATACAGGAAACTCAGTGATAGAGTCTTAAAAGTCTCTCAAAACGTTACCTATGCATGCAGTAATGCGAAATGATGCAACTAGTTCACTACTAAAGGAACAAGATGTAGTGACACATCATTCCTCTGTCACCCTACTTGCTATCTTCTTCTTCTTCTTCTGCCTCGCCACATCCCGTTATTCGGGGTCGGCTTTCCCTATCATGCGTCGCCATTTACTGCGGTTTTTCTGCATCCTCTTTCGCCAGGTTTAACAACTTCATGTCCTTCTGGACAGTCGTTAGCCATGTTGCTAAAGGTCTTCCTCTCCCCCTCTTGCATGTTGCGATGGAAAGGCACTTTACTAAGGCACCCTACTTGCTATTATGCTTAAAATTTAATACACATCAGGATTAAAGTTCATCTCAGTAGATGAAAATAACAAATAAATTAATGAATAAGTGTTCATTAATTTTAGTTCATGAACACGGCGACGGTTCTAAAACATCGTCACTCTAGTTTACTAACTCATTAAAAGTTTCGCTAATTACGTAACTTATCTACAGTGTTCTGGATTCTTGAACAAGCGGGAATTAGTTGACAAAACTAAATAATTATTAATAAAATCAGTGTATAGTTATTTAGTTTTAATAAAGTAGTTATTATGTTATTTGTCTACAGTCGTTACTGTTAGTCGTTTACGTTTTTCTCACATATCTGAGTACCTATTCTAAATTGTAACAATCAGTTTGTAAAATAACACCATATTTTAAAAGAGTAACCATGGAGTTTCTTTCCGGTTCTTCTCCATGGAATCGACCAACCCGAACCGAGCACCTTTTGTCGACGTTTTATAAGTGCCCTCATGGGCCTATGTGAAATAAAAATATTTGATTATGATTTTGAGTCACAAGCTCTAAAATCGGACAACCAGTCTTACCATGCGGTATGGTATTACCCAGTTACTGGGTTGTGGAGGTCCGACAGGCAGTCGCTCCATGTAAAATACTGATATCCAGCTGAATCTAGTTTTACCGGAATCCGACCCCAATATAGTTGGGAAAAGGCAGGCAGATGATGAGTTATTATGTTGTTTGATGGCAAAGTTGGTGCAGTAGGTGAGCGATTCCAGATATAAATGTTTGTATTTCCTACAAATAATTATTATTGTTCCGTGTCTGGGTGTTTGTTAGGTGAGTTTCAATGTTGGTGATTGAAACCGAAAAAAATACTGGCATGGGGCAACGGTATAAAAAAAAAGTTACGCAAATGCTAATTCTGCGAGTATTTTCCAAAAACTTGTTAATATTTTTGAAATGTTGATAAACCATGCTGTCACCTTATTTAATAGAGCAATCGTCTTCTCGTTTAATTAAAAAATAATTATGTAAAATAAAAAACCTTTTATTTCTACTAGTTATCTTTTGCTGACAACTTGAATGTAATCTGTGTGAAAGTGACAGGTTCGCTATAAGTCTTCAATGTATTGAATGGACAAAATCTTTTTGTTCTAAAAAATATATTATCATTCTTATCATATTCTTCAATTCTGATGGAATTCATGTGATTGCAGATTCATAAGCTGTCAGACTGAACTCCTCGTCTCTGTCAGACATTAATTTCTAGACAGCAGCAACATTTCTAAAAATAACTAAACCATTTCATATCATCCATTTAATAAATGAAAACTGTTCGTGTATTATTCTTTTAAGCGATTTAGACAGCTGCCAAAACGGTTCCAGTCCAATTCTCTGTAACATTCATGTGTTTTATATTTGTTTAGTGAGGCCAATATCAGTGGCTTCAACAACAAAAGTATGACAAACATGTGTGGTCGTTCGGAAATAGATTCGTGATTTGTTTTGTTTGAATAGCAGGGTTTTGGCCTTTCGAACCCTTCGATTTGAGTGTTTAGGCCCTTTGAGTATAGTTATTGGATAGAAGTAAATACGAGCTTAAAGGATGAACAATTACTGTTTGACTAAATTCTCTTTGTTATTTGTATTGCCTAACTCTGAAGATACATAAGACAATATTGAAACTAAACATCAGCTGCGTAGTTTTTGGTGAAAACAAGGATTAATTATTGTTAAACATTCAGGACATCTATTTTAAATTCACAAAGAAATCATCAACAAATATCACAGAAAACAGTCAACGCGTGTAAATTGTTCAAACAGTTAAAAATATCAATCATGTCTTGCCTTAGAAAATAATCTTTGTATTATTTCACAGCATTCGCTTTATTGAGTTAACTCAAAAGTTCATCATGACTTATTGAAGTGTACAACAGCGTAATAATATTAAGGCGCCAATGAATAAATCAAAACAACTTTGTTTTTTTAATGGAATAGACCTTACTAATAAAAGAATCTAAACTAATAGAAGAATCTTATCAACATTAATAAGGCTGCGACTTATTTGCTACGTATGATCGCCCATTGCTTTTACTCTATTTATATGTTCTATATTGTATTTGAGAGGTGCGATTTGTTCATACTTAATTCAAAACCAAAATACAGAAAACAATGATTAATCTTAATGATTGGAGCCTCCTTAATTGTAACCAAAAAAAACTTGTAAAGGAGAGACCGCTCTTCTATAGCATTTCAATGGCTTGAGATTAGATATTCTTTTCTGTTCTACCAATGTGACAAACCATTCAGCCTGTACAGTGCAAACTAAATCTAAAAAGCCCATTCAATCCCTCCTAAACTAAAACAAAGTACAGGCCGAACACATCGCCAATTTCCACACTAGGCCCGTTTGCATGTTCATTGACAATGCCAGGCCAATTACGCGTTGGCTCGGGCCTCGGCCTCGATGGAGGCAGGAAGCCGAGTCGACGTTATTCGGCACATCACTACGGCACCTACAACCAATTACGTTAGGGTTGACTCTTGATTAAAAATTAAATAGTTTTAAATTGGATTTTTGTTTGTTAATTTTGAGCTTTTAACGAGTTTTATAAAGGTAGTCGTATGTTTCTGTACTTGTGTTGGATGATAACGCTATATGGAATAAAACTGACAGTTTATGGCTAGCAAAGCATATTCACATTCAGCCTATAATGTTACCACTGCTGGGACACGAGTGTCCTCTCTGTGAGAGACTATAATCCACGCGGGCTCGGTGTGGGTACATTTCTAGAGTTATTGATATTGTAGCGCCATCTATGAATATTTAATATTTTTTTCAACTTAACTGATTACCACGACCCATTGAAGGTTAAACCGGTCAGGTTAGACTGTATTTATCCATTACTAAACATATCTTCCATATCTTCTTACACTGAGTCCGATCGAGCTTCCACCTGGCCAGCGAGCGCGCTACATTGCATTTTTTTTTTAATATTTCCTTTATCGGTTATCTGCCCTGCGAAAGATGTGGCTAGCCCACTGCGACTTTAGGTCACTAATTCTTTGGGGTGTGCTGATTCATAAGCCATATGCTACATTAAAACTATTAAAACCATTTTAAGTGACTCCGGTATGTAGAAACACTATTCATTATTCCTTCGCTATAGAAGGAATTATAATCTGACTGTTGTCTCTTCTGTCGTTCGTAGTCGTTCGCTCCTTTAGCCCCTTCGTACACAGGGGACGCAAGTCTCCGATACCTTACAACTTCGGTATCCAAGCGACTATCGCACAATTCCATAGAGATTCGTTCTCAGGCACGCGTCAATGGATGCTAAAGTCGTATGGTATCGGAGATTTGAGTCGCCTTGTGTACGAAGGGCCTTAGAAGGAGTGAGCTGTAATCAGCTATTTAGCTGTATTTTTTGTTTTTGACAGGAAACGTCTGTGATGTTACAGTAAATTATTGCAACATATTTTATTTGCCCATTTTAAGACTTTTAGATAAATTGAGGGGAATTTATTATAGCTAGATGGTGCTATTGTAGTCAAATAAAATTTATAGGTACTGAATATCGGGTTTCCTATTAACGCTAACAATAGTCGGGTACATTAAACGCACAATGAGAAATTGTAGTCTGCGTCTAATTACCACTTATCGGAATGGTTATGTTGTTGTTAACAATATTACGTTCATAAATAATAATAAATATAATAACATTAAAAATCATTTGTCTCCATGAGTCGAATTAGCTTTGACATAATCAGTGCACGATATGAGTTATGTAGTCGAAATGGTCTTTAATCTACAATAAAGAATCGGTTGGCTGTTAAACACAGTATATCAAAATATACTACTGACATATAATGTAAAAAATCTGTACAATTTCAAAAGAAATAAAAAAGAGGTGCCTTGCACACATTCATAAAGGTACGAGTATGTACAATCACGGTACCGCCTGGTGGGTCATACACTTCCTCTCTAGAAGAAGGAAAGGGTCATAAATTTTAAGCAGAACCTGTGTGGGCCTATGGATGTCACATAATATGTGGCTTAAGTAAATAAATAAAACCACCACTTTATATGAATTTTAATTCAATTAACTTCATTTATTATGTAAAAATACTCATGTTACGCGATATGATAGATACAAAATAAGTAAAACACTTAAACTTCTGCGACATAAAATCCAATTTAAAAGTCCTTTAATTCCGTTATTGCGGGTAGCACGTGGAATGTACAGCAGCTCGTTAAAAAGTTACATTTTACAGAACTTTTAACAAAAAGGAAGCAAGAAAACTTTTTACATAACCATGTAACTGAAAACCGGGAACAAACAAATCGTGTCCCAATTATTGAGCTATTTTTACCTACTACGTAGAGAGACGACACCACGTATCACCACTATGACCCATCCAGGATGAGTTCATTCAGCTGTTTGACAGCTCGGTCGCGTGATCTAGGCGCACTCATCCTGGATGGGACATAGCGGTAATACTTGGTGAAATCTTTGGTAAATCCGACATTGATCTTTCGGTCAGTCTTATATGTGCCATCAATACAAAACGATAAAGGAGGATTTTTCTTTTGTTAAGAGACGAGGCCACACGTTTTTGAAAATGATACCTTTTGTAGAAGAAAAGCCTTCATTGTTGTAGAATACTGATATTTTAACGTCATATTTTTCTATATTCCCTTTTTAGGGTTCCGTAGCCAAATGGCAAAAAACGGAACCCTTACAGATTCGTCATGGCTGTCTGTCTGTTTGTCCGTCCATATGTCACAGGCACTTTTCTTTGAAAGTATAAGAGCTATCCTGTTGAAACTTGGTAGGTAAGTAGATGTATTATGTGAACCGCATTATGATTTTTACACAAAATTAAAAATGAAACTTATTTTGGAGGTTGGGGCCCATCTACAATTGAAACTCAATTTTTTTTTCACCGTACCCTTACATGGTCTTTAAAAATTATGTTGATGTTACAAATATAATAGTTTTCTTTACTGAATAGTTTCAGCGAGAGACACTTCCAAAGTGTTGAAATGTTGGTGTGACTTCTAAAATAAGAGAATGATGAAACTAAAAAAAATATAAGGTGTAAATAGAAATGCAAACTTCAAGTTGAAAATTGGTTTGAACGATATCAAGTATTTTGTTTTTTTTATTACATGATTAATCGTAAACAGCAATTTACCTGTCAAAGTTACATCCAACTACATGAACTTTTATATTATGATACTTGCTGCTATGGGACCCTTTATGAGCGAGTCCGACTCGCACTTGGCCGGTTTTTTACAGAACTGTCCGTCTAATGAGATAAAGATAGACACAATGTCATTGAGAAAAATAAGGGGTCAGACCGCACGTGACGTTGTGTTAAAGAAACATGACATGCGAAGGATCTGTCTGTCTAAATCTCTATTTATCTAAAATACTCTTCTAGCTTTCCAAATTTAGGCATAAAATCCCATACAATTTGTACCATATTTTATTACCCCTGGCAGCTTGTTTGCCAACTAAAACTAAAACACATAAATCAATTGACATTTTCCTACATAAATAATATCCCCGTAACCCATTTTATCGCTTCACCAATCTTCAATTAAATCGGTAATACTCCGAAGGTTTACAGCCCCTAACTTTAGGTTAGGTTATAAATTACGTAGTCTCAAACGGTATTTCATTGAAGTAGACACCGAAGGAGCGTGATGGAACTTGCAAATGATACCGAGATACGGCTCGGTGAATATTTCTCTCTTCATCAGTCGTTGGTGGATATGTTGGGCATGGCTTATTGTTTCTTTTCAGGCATTATTTTGAAAATTGTATAAAAACGGTGTCGTAACTGTGTGAACAATACACAATACAATACACCTGCCACCCACCCGTTGTATTGGTTGTTCCCTAGCAACGCCTATGTCGGACACACCGCATACACAACATAAAAACACCGTGGACACACAGCATAGATAAACGGCACGGTACACGCAGTGGCCGAGTGATGGACTGATGCGCAACGTGACGCGGGTTCTATCCTCGCACGGAACTAATATTTGTATGATCTAGTGTTTGTGTATAGTGTGGGGGGCACCGTTTTCTTGTCAATTTACTTTTTTTTGTTAAAAAGGTTTTATTTAAAGCAGTGTTTATATCCTACATTCGGGTAATAAATGCTTACCTACTGGTTTGTCTTATTGATGGAAATAAGGTAAAAAGCTTTTGATAGAAGACGAATCGTTGAATACTTGTTAAACAACCAAATAATGTCTACCTTACCAAATATATTTTTCATAACAAATATTAATTAAGTACTTTACCTAGTAATTGTACTAGCTAAGTACTCGCTTCGGTAGCTTTTAACGGTATCAAGTATGGAGCCGTTGGAAATTGGTATTATTGTGTCGAGTAAAGCGGTTAGCTTTGAGTCCTTATACCTCTGAAACACAGTAATAACCAAACCGCTTTACTTGAAATGTTGAATAAATTGATAGTATTTATGCTGTATTGCTATTTCGATATATTCTCAGTATTGCTATTTCGGTAGTTATTATTGTGTATCTGGGGGCACGGCACTGCCCCCCGCCAAGACGAGCCTACATAATTATATTATTGTAATATATCTCAATATTGCTATCTAGATATTGCTATTTCAGTAAACTCTTATAACTGGATATTGTTTCTTGGTGCTGGTTTAAGTGCTCGTCGGTCAGAATTTTAAGCATAGTTTAATTTGCCGAAAACTATTTGAATACTGGGTTTCTATTTTTAAGTTATTATTAATTTAATGTTTGGCTCTTGACTCTGTAAAGGTCAGGGGTTGCGGGACGCCTGCCGGGGTCGCGGTAATGCGAGATGTTTAGTCAAGAGTCAGAGAGTCGCTCAACCCAGGTCGTTTTCATTTGATGATTTACCGATAAAAAAAATCCCACCTTAGATCTTCAATTGCCCCATATCACGGTAAACTCTTAATATTCCCATAAAGGAGTTCCTTCATCATCCCAGTTTGATACATCCCAACTTTAGAACTGCAGACGTGGATATAGTAAATGTGTTATGATTACTTATTAAACTTTCCGTTTATTTTCTCAGAGACACAACGCTTCAGGCTAACTAAATGTTTACCAAGTTATCTAGCATTGGCGAGAGTTGAGATAATATTGTTTCAAGCCCCTCGATATAAGAGGGGTACTCTCGTGGAGGCTTTTAATTGTTGGTTTTGAAAAATATTGTTTGATATAAGAGCAGAGCTTTATTAAGGGTATTAATGTTTCAAAGAGATACGACGAAAATATCGATGTACATTTTTTAAATCAATTTTAATTATTAATTACAGTGAAATATTGACCAATGAGATTGAATAGAATTTTAAGTACAAATGGCTATAAAATAATATATCTAATTGGTGTTTAACCAAAAATAAAGATTTTTTGTACCTACTGTCTTAAAAATATATATAAGAAAGGGGGTGATGTCGGAGGCTTCGGATTAAGGCAATTATTACGGAAGAGGAACAACTATGATATAAGTTGGATTTTTAAAAATTTAGTAATTCATATTACTACAAGATAAATAATGTCTTTTAAATCCTTAAGTTAAAATACAGACAAACACTAAAATAACTCGCTTTTTATTGATTATAAAACTGACAAATGGTTGATTTCGGAAATGTTTTTGTTAAGTAACATACCCTTGTGTTATATTTTTTCACAGTTTTCGAACTGCTAATATACGATTGTTCCTGAAATGGCGTTCCGAGAATGGCATCTTGAAATACGAAACCCTGTAAAGCAGCGGTGTGGGCCCTCGAGTGACATCGTCTCTCTGTATACCGCAGCCATTCATAGCTTGACATTCGAAGTTAACTGACGTCTTTGTATTTAATTGTGGAGGTTTTAATTAAAATTATTATCTTATCTTTGCGATGTTTTCTTTGATAGAGTTTTACGAATATTAAAGTATACTAAATGAAGTTAGTGAAAATGAAATGTTTATATAGAAAAATAGTAAAATAATAACTATTAATACTATTAACTACGTAAATAGTAGCCGCTTCAAGGTATGCGAAATCTATAGCTATAAGCTGACTGTATACTAGTTTTATATAGCTTGATGTGAAACTGATGGTGCAATATTTTTGCAAGTGTCTCCTCGCTTTGAGCGGTTAGATTTCTTTCACCTCTCCCGCGAGCTGTATGAGCATGTGGATCACCGGACCACCCGCTACCGAGTGATACTGCTACGCTGCGCTCACGTTTTAACAGAGTGACTTAAAATCTAACTTTATTGACTATAGGACAAGATTCACACCTCCAGTGTCGCGTCTTTGTGTGAACTGATCATAAGCGGTACAGATTTTCTCAAGGAGTCGCGTCGCGTCGTCACCTTCGAGTAGGTATTACGTCAGCGCCATTTTATTTCACGTCAACATGAAACATTACGAGCAAGTCTCGTTTACTTACTTAGGGTCTAAGAACGGATAAAGGTGATGTCATCGATCACATTTGAAGGGAGATGCTGACGTAAAAAATATTCGTTTGGAGGGTGTCTTGTCACGTATTATATAACGTTTCTTTCGTCACAGTTTAGGCAAAAAACTGAAGATAAATCTAGGATTTAGTTAAGTTTTCTGTTTGAATTTTAGTCTCCTCTTTAGATTAGAGAATGTTTTTATTTATCTGCGCATTGATAGCTAGTTCTTGTAGTGGTTAATTCCTGGATCAGCTTAAGTGATCATCTTTTTTTTTTCATTAGAAATTCTCAGTAGTACCAATGAGTGGATCCGAACCCATTATTTACTGTGGATTTATTCGCTCTACACAAGGGACTTACACGTGATGAAATATGTGCCTATATTATGTAAAATAAAGTACTGTGCTTTTTTTCAAGAAAACAGATATTACAATTGAGATACGTCATGATCATCCTAATCAATCATATTATCACTGTTGAACATAATAATACATTTCCAATAGGACCACGTCAAGCCCGATCCTTTTGTCTTCATTAGATCGTCCATCCACTTTGTGGGTGGACGTCCTAAGCTCAAGTGCCTTTGCTTGATCTCCATTCGAGAACCTTATGGCCCGATCGGCCATCAATTCTACGTGCTATGTGGTCTGCACTTCACGTTTCATTCACCGTATAACTTTGGTTCGTCTTAATCATCGTGTTTGTACTAAGAGATCGTTTATTTCCTTAATTTACTTCTTTTCAAGTTATACAAGTGAACAACAAGTTCACCTGCATTATTCTTGCATCATTGCATCAGTAGGTAGCATAGTCTAGTGCATTGCGGTAAAGCAAAATGCATCTTAATCATCCCTGTCAGTCATAAATTTCAACCAAAGGCCAGACAACCAGACCACTGCAGCCTTTGGTTGCACCAAGCACCAGCTTGAAAGCGAATCTTTAAATCATCCTTATGCCTTGAAATTACGGTCGTAAACGGAAAATACTTCACAATAAAGAGAACTTACCTCTTTGCTAGAATAAAAGGTTCAAGTTGCCTTTTAAAATTTATCAATCTAACAGGATAGTGGCTGGCCGGGTTGGGAAACATCATTATGATCAGTCACCAAAAAAAAATGAAAGTTTTATTCACCCGTAGACTTTGTATTCCAATAAGCAACTATGATGTCCCTAATTTAATTTTGTCAACTCAGTGATTCAAGATTTCAAAGCAAGTTAAAATCTAATTTAATATTACGGTTAACTGAAATTATTGGACGAAAATGTAATAGATTATAGAAGTTTTTAATTGGAATTATGCATTGGTTAACGGTGTAGATTTTTTATGTGTTATTCCTCCAGGGATCCTTTTTTTTAGGTGGTAAAATCATCAAATGAGTCCTCCCGCCCTGGGTGGGGCGGAAGGGACTGTCAGACTCTTACTGACTAAAATCTATCCGTGTTCCTTCGGATGCCCTTTACGTTCCAGGGCCGCGGTATCCTGGGTTAAGAAAAAACCCGCGACCCCAGCAGGCATTTGGACCGAAACACGACGCGCCACCGACCCGGGCTTGGTACTCGGTCGGACGGCGAGCTACCCGTTACTCACCGTCCGCAAGCCCGCTCCGCCGCTGTGCCCTCTGCTGATTAGAGGGACACGCGTTGGAGCGTCCACACGACAGGCTATTCGCATACGGGCAAAGAGACCCCTTAGGCACATAGTGCCTAAGAGTTTTTGCCCGCATCCCAGGGTGCACCGGCCCGAAAAACTGGTCTTCCCCGCGGACATTTCCGAGAGGGAACTCCAGTCCACGGGCGCACGTGGAGGTTTCCTGTCTTAGCACCTCTCCTCCAGGGATCTTGAAAACAATTTATTATTCAGCCTCAATTTAATCTGAAAAAATCACAGCCTAAAAGAGTCGATTCTGTGGATTATGATTGTAATTTTCAATAAAGAATAATGGATGTTCTACAATAGGTTTGGACAAGAACAAAACCATTTTAGATTGAAAAGAAATGCCTGGTCAGTCTTGTTTAGTATAAAAATTCAGTTCTGTATCTTTGATCGGTACCTAGTTGAACTATTTTCTATCCTATACATTTTTTTCTTTTTATGTTTATACCAATGATAATTTGTGAAACTATTAATCATACAACTAGCCTTAAGTGAGATGCTTATGGAACAAGGTTTTAAATAAAATTGTACACGGGACACGGGAGGGTTAGTCGGACTCGGAAACCGTTAAAAATAAATTATAGTCTTTTATGAATGATGGGAAGTGGCGAGGTTTTGGGACAATTTAGGAAATTATGTGATCCCTTAATACAGGCTACTGTGGTTCCATTTTATGTGAGTGGAATTATTATTAGCTAAGGGACTTGTTTCACTTCAATTGACATACATTGAGAGGGCGTGTGTGGGAACGATTAAATACACTTAAGTTATCTGAGATTTGTGATTGCTGGAGAGTGCAATGACTTTGAGCCATAATTAAAATCAACATCAAAGTTATTCTAGAATTTAACATATTATTCACAATTCAATTTTCATGCAAACGTAGCTTCTCAAGAATTGACATTTTTAGGGCTTCATAATAGTGCAAATTTTTTAATGCGGCGTGTGTATATCCCACTGTGACGAGGCAGGAAAGTCATTTCATAATAACATTTCCTCTCCTAAAATAGAGACTAAAAGGGCGTTACGGTTGGCAGTTGATTGTGACGAGGTGGACATAATCAATAATCAACTACATTGACATTTGCCTAGCCTTAGAATTGTAATACCTTAATTCCATATAAACTGATGTCGGCCAAATACTTCAGTCGCACGTATGAATATACATTGTGTTTAATAAGCCGGCACTATAATGCGACGGGACCTAAGCGTCGCGTACAACGTTGCTATTTCTCTCTAAAATACGCGAACGACCGTAATCGCCATCAGATGAAGAGGAAATCGGGTTTCAAATTATGGGGTTTATACCTTTTTCCAACTATGAGCAAAAGCTTGTTCCCGGCACTATGATGAAACAGGCTGACATAACAGTAATTTATTTTGGATAATTTGTGTTGAATTCCGAAATAAACACCATCAGAATCTCAATATAACTGTGTTTATTTTGACATTATTGTCCAATTTCAGTGCCTAGAGTCCTATTTCGGCTAGTGTTTACCAACGAGATTGCTTTGATAAATAATATTAATTTTGCTTCATAGAGAGGTACATTTACTTTTATTTATAGCTATCGGGTTTGCTCTTAGTTAACTAGCCCCGAAGCAAAGATGAGACTATAGGTTTCGTCTTTGCTTCTAGGCTCGGAGAAACGGATCTCACCCATTTATTACAGGACCGACTGAACACAATAAAAAATCTTTGGCGCCAAAAACTGACAGGATAGTGGTGATATCGATCAGCCATCACAGCAGATTACAAGTAGCCTGCGACGCCATTGCCCGGAATAGACTACTTAGAGGTGGACACTAAAAGTTACTACAAGTTGCGTTAAGGCTTAGATTTCGCACTTTGGCACAACCTTTATAGAAAACACCGTACCCCGCGTAAAGTTTTCATCAAAAGTAAAGAACTAAAATTCGTTGATCCGTAAAATCGAGGGCCAACTTTTGCTTTCAAAAACCAACATAAATTATCTAGAAATTTAGTGATTCCTTTTCATTGGAAAGCAGACTTCCTATTTTTATACTAAATCTATAAAGATTACGCCAGTTTGGAAGGATGTTTGTACTTTGTATGGATGAACGAATTACGTCAGAATGGCGTACAAAAAAGTGTTAATATTTCGGAAGTCGTTGTCTTTTTAATTTTATTGTATTTTAGCCACCGAGTTCCGAAATAAGTTTAGAATACTTAGGTTTAGGTATTTTTTGAAGTTGGGTAATTTTTTTAAAGTTTTTTCAGTACCCAAGAAAATAGACATGAGAAAAGTCGACAATATCTAGAAAACGCTCAGACTCAAGGTGAGCCATATTAACCATCCCTTTTTCCGACAATTAACGACTTGGTTAGCCAGACTTGGTTAGCAGGTACACCTTATGTACAAAACAGAAGTATACTGAGCTGTATCAGTATTGTAAAGGATAAGGCACAACATTGAAACAAGATTTTATCACGGTACGATACAAAAGGTAGTTTTACACAGAGCCCAGCTTTTCTCGCGAATTGAATGTATTTGCATGTGAATAGTGAGCTGATTGAACGAACGAACTGAGTTGTTCGCGGTCTTGCCCTGTTTTATGGTATTGTGTGCTGAGGAGTAAGTATTACAATATCTAAAATTAAAAGAACAATTACATAAATGTTAAATAACAGCCACAGTGTGGTTAATTATATCAAAGCATCAAGAAATCATGCTGCAATAAAATATGTACATCACTATCGTAGCTTTGTGATAATAATTTTATAGTTTAAATTCATTTTCAATATCGCAATAAAAACTCATACGTGCAAAATACAAATGAATAAACTAGTGCAAAATATTATCTGGACCAGCACTAACACAATTAACTAACTAAAGTAATTTATATCATAAAATGTCAACGAAGAGTTTCACAAAATTCTGTTACATAGCTCGGAGCAGACATTATTAACTTTATACCAATTCGTATTCGCCAATTTTCCAGCAGCACATTTATATTATCCAATAATGCAAATTGTGAGAATTACCACCGTTACTTGAAGACTTAGAAACCCGCAAGAGCGAGTATTTAAAGTGATTATTAGGCTGAAAATCACGGAGTTTCAGGGTCGCAAGAGGCTCAAAATATTACTTGACAATCGCTACTAATGAAATTTTGTAGATAATGTTATCTTATTCATTTTGAAACTTTGTGTCTGAACTTTAACCTATTTATTTTCTGCTTTGTTTTGGACACTTTTTAAACATTACAGATCAATTGAATAACAATATAATAATAATATTCCACAACTATCACACAACGCCATCTAGTCCCAAGCTAAGAAGAGCTTGTGTTATGGCTACTAAACAAGTGATAAACATACTTATACATTTCTAAATACATACATATTATAGATAAACTACACCCAGACACAGAACAAATGATCATGTTCACCACACAACCTTTTGTCCTGGGTGGGAATCGAACCCACGACCTCCGGCATATCAGTCAGGGTCACTGGCACTAAACCAACAGGCCAGTCAAAATACATTATAGAACATTGCATGGAAGTTTAGCGTAACGTTATCCAGTAATATTAGATTAAACAAAATATAGAACCATATCCAAGTATCTAGTGTCGTCTCTTCCCAACCACTTGGGACAACAACTTCGTTCAAAAATATCGATAAACAAAAATAGACTCAACATTACAGGTAAAATATTTGAATAATATACGACTTTCCTTTAACCGTATCGGAATCGAAAACAGTTTTCAAACTCAATTCCTTTCTGCCCGTATGCTAACTTGTTTCAGTATTTCGATAACATTTTCTTGTTCAGAATAATGTCTGAATTATACAAAAACAATCCTAGATATATTGTATTGTTTATTTAAACTATGGCTTATATTTTTGTGAGAAAGAAAGAAAGAAAAAATATTTTATTTTTGTCAAAAAAAATATAAATAAATTGTACGGGGAGTCGACACCATAAAGCATTCAAATCAATCAATTAAATAATTGGAATTAAATATTGGAATATCTGCATCACGGGCTATTACTTTTCAATATTCATTCCAAGGATCCATCTATGGTTATGAAATATTATGTATGGAATACGTGACTACGCAAAAATTTTAAATAGTCGCAAATAAATAGTTGACAGAACACTTGGTAGAAATAGAAAAATAGGGGTCATTCCCAGAGTCCATGAATTTAATACTTTTATAATATTTTTTATTAATATTTTTAAGTTCCATTCTGCTCTATGATCATTTTAAAGTGTTCGCATTGTGCTCCACACCTTTTATGCAATAAACCTCAAACCTCAAATGAGACCAATTGTAACGTTTTAAAAACCGAACAGAAATGATCCTAGATAGGTAAACTTTCAGATGGTCCCATTACGTATGTTAGTCGCACTCGCTAAGACAAAGTTTAGGCCAAGCGTCAAATTGATGCCCCATTTAACTCTGCACCTATAATAGACTTGCCTCGCAACTTGTTCCCGTGTCTGAATAATTTGGTTAGCAACTGTCGCCCCGATAGTCTGCAGACTGTATGCAGGTTCCTGCAGAATATAGATTGGCTTAGGTAGATTTGTATTTACAACACACTGTTGTCTATGGAAATCTTAACGATTTTTATGCAACGCGTTTTGCAATGGGTACGTTGGACTATTTTAAGTGAAATCTATTTGGTCGCTGGGCTATTGAAGTACAAGTGGATTTTAGTCAGTACAAGTCTGTCAGTCTCTCCCGCCCGCGCCCTGGCTTGGGAGGACTCATTTGATGATTTTACCACGATAAAAAAATGTGGAAGCTATTAGTCCTAAGTCCTATAATGGAACTTGGGATTCGGCGGTATTTTTGATGTTTGATCATTTAGATGCATTTAGTGAAATTATGAATGTTACGAGTATGTATCTGCATCTAAAAGAGTTCTCCATAAAATGTAATAATGTTGTGCCATAATTGGCAAAACATGCAGATCAATTTGTTATCTTAAGACCTTGCACCTTGTTTTGATGCATACTCATGCTTTACAATAAATATTATTCTATTCTATTCTAAACAAAAGAAAACATTTTTCCCTTCTATACGAAAATACGTGTTCTATTAAGCTCAAAATATTATAAAGATCAATTAATTGCGCTTGATGTGAAAGATTACGTGAAATTGCTCCTCACAAAAATATAAAAGGGATATAGAAAAATCGGTAGTTGATAAAAATAAAGCTTTGCCGGCTTTCCATTGATCCTAGTCTAAAAAAAAAGTAGCTGGTAGCTTAATGAGTATCTTTTATCTCCGGTTCATTTTTGTCGGCTCTTTTCAAAGAAAACTTTTGTTCATTAAACACATAATCGGTTCATGTTCATGATACAAAATAACCGATTTTTTTCTAAAGTCTTACGGAGATTTTCTTTACTAATGTAAGTACAGTCCATTCATACATAATTTACCACCACTTTCAAAGGTTGCAAATTCGAAGCAACGTTTCTTGCAATGTATATACAGCAGGGTGTTTCACGGGCAGTTTCATTTGTCCCCATTTCCGAAAGAGTTGCATGAAGTCTCTACTTCAAGCAAATCTTTCGGAGTTGTGAAGGGGTGTTCATCACGATAAATTATATAAACGCAAATATAAGGAGAGAAAACTTTAAAGAGTAGGAGGATATGTTTTGAACTGGTAACAATTTAGGTATCAATTTCACCTGTGAGTGCGACGCGAATTGAAAAGTGCTTGGGTGTGCTAACGTATGATATTCACATGCAACTGATGCTAACTCTTCTCGGCTGCACTATTCGTTGCTGACTACAAACATATCAACATCTCTACTTCTACCAATTTTACCTAAACTAAGAGGAGAAGTGTACCTAAATAATGAACTTCCATTGGTGGAAAAATGAGAATGATCTTTGTTCCTGTTATAATAAGGTTGCTGTTGGGTTGCAGGTATTATAGGTAAAATAATTTTAAAAGGACTCTATGGATATTTGTAGGGTAAAATAAGTATGTACAAATGACCGATAAGGGACGAGAGCTTATTAAAGCAGCGATCGTGATCGCGTGCTCGACAGGGATGTATAACTTTTGGTTTAATATAATAAACGGACATTCGCGTTTAAGAATGGACGCGAAAATTAGGACTTGCATGAAGTCTGGATCCGATGCAAACCTCTTGAGAGACCCTAGAGATCCATGTTCAGCAGTTGACGTCCTCCTGTTGACATGATGAATGATAATTTTGAATTATAGCACCCTATAAAGAGGTTTGGCATAAAGATCTTGTTTGATTGCTTCAGTGGAACCATCATTTGGGTAACCAATTTAAATTATGTGATCTTTATGATGATTATTTTTTTAAGACCAAATATTATGCCTGTTGGGGGTTATCTCAACCATAGAGTGAAAAGGGCAACTCAAAGAAGGTCGGTTTTTAGGCAATTCTTCCATTAAAGATAGTCCCTTCCACAACACCCAGACCGAGAGAACGCATTTGATTTTCTAACAAAAAAAAGGTTTAGTTCCAAGAGAGCGAACAAGATTTACCCTAGAGTCTCAGGTAAAATATACGAAAATGTCTACCACGGTGCGCGGTGGGTCGGTGACAAGCACGATAAAGCTACTTAACTCTTCAATGTCAAATGTCTATCGGGGGTAAGGGTCTGACGCTTAACGTGATAAATCTAGGTCGGTTTTACGAGTTTCGGCCTTAGCGAGAGGTTTGCTACGATAGTAAATTAAATTATGACTTCTAGGTGCCTCAAATTAATTTACATGGTTTTGATCGTTTTAATTAAAGGGGTCACTGTGTTCGTAAGAACGAACAACTTTTTGCAAATTTCGAAAAATTATGAAACATTTATAAAAAGGAAAATATCAAAATGAAATTTTGTTTCACTTAAAAATTCGATAAGAATACCAAATTTGATTACCGTTCCATTGATTTACGCTGAACATCAATAAAATCGACCTATCTCTTTCTATAACCAATCAACAACAACAACAATATATAAATAAGAATTTAAAGATATCCAAACAAAAGCAGCCGTGAATAACAAAGGCACATGATTTGAATTAGAAATTCAGGCGTTAAGAGCTTTCACAATATCAAGTCTACAGCCCTTTCTTTCGTAAAATAAACAAGTACTCTCAATACACCAATCTTAGCTCAGTCAAGCCTGACATCGTCTAGATCCCTTTACCGACATCGCCTTGTATTTTAATCAGTACTTGCATTCAGTGATTTACGAGCACTCCTCGCGTCGACGGCAGACGACGCTATTAATCTGATCGTCCCGTCGATCCTCCTGTATCAGGGTTTATTCACAATGTGGGTAGGTTCAGAAGGGAAGCTACAAACAAACTTGCACACGCATCCAGCAATTATTTAGTCAGCGAGTCCGCCAGTTACGCCTCTCAGTTTATATAAAATATCCTATCTGGTAATCGTTACGCTATTAAAAGTTACAGTACTTTTGAATTGTCAAAAACAAAAGATATAATTAACACACTACAAAGTCATGGTGCTACTACAGTCACAAGACATAAAAACTGTGAAAGTACCGTAGATGCCCATTCCAAGAAGTAGATCTCTATGGAGAAGAATGGGCAAAGAACTCCATGCCCAATCCAGGTTATAAACTATCTCACTGTGCACAAATTACATTTTTTTTTCAAGGCTATACGTTCTTATGAAGACCGCAGGATCAACAACTGGTCCTGTAGGACGTCTGTTGGAGAGGACTTTTTTCAGCAGTGGATGTCTTACATAATAAAAAAGGAACTAAATATTGTTTAAAATTATTTTGCAATGCGTTTTTTGCTACACGGATTTTCAAGTGACAGTTGACAGATGAGGAGGTCATTGACGTGTTATCGCTTTTTAACGTTGTTGAGTTCATAGCACATTTCAAACAAATTACAGTTGCCTTCGACAGTAGATTACCACTAGCTATACCTAATTAGTTTCCATTTAAAACTAAATGGCCTGTGGCCAAGGGCTTAGAAGTGAACCTTCTGCTTTGATACCGCATATTTTATGGTAATGCTTTTATATCGCGTGATATTAATTTTGAAGCACAGACTTCAAGAATAGGCACCCGAAGTAGGTCAATGTTAGGTTACATTATCACGTAACATTTTTCAGTGGCACTTTAGCATATTTTATCAGGTCGAATTTTGACGTATATGTACAGGTACGTATTTAGAGTGTTCCAAAAGTGCAAAGTTTACCTTGTGATGTTACTAAATAAAACTTAGTGTTGAAGCAATGTTAGCACCTTTAGACGCAGTCGTCTAAAGGTACAAACATTGGTAACATCAGTATGCTACTCTCTGAAAACTCATCAAATGAGGCCTCTCGCCCTGGGTGAAGCGGGATCTTGCCAGACTCGTACTGACTTAAATCCACCGTGTTTCTTCAATAGCCCTTTACGTGTCAGGGTTATGGTTTCTCGTTTGCACACTTTCGCAACCCCGGCAGGCGTTTGACCCTCTATGGGGCCCCGTCAGATGACACAGCGGCCCTTCACTGCCGATTTGTATTACGAGGACAGACAATTGTGCTCTAGACATTATTCATTAACCGTAGACTTCCATAGGTATTATATGTAAAGGGCCTGCGACTGTTAAAGTATTCAATACGTTAATGGAAAACTATCACCCGCTCTGTAACACTTGCCATACACGGACTGATCGAAGCTGCCAGTGTCGACTGCTTCGAAATACTTCTGCATAGCAATAGCCTTCTTCGTACACACTTATACGGAACCGCTAGAGCAGTCGAATGCTTTAGGAGCAGGTTGTTACTGACTGCTGGAGCAGTTAGATAAAGTAGCAGAATTTGTGTGCTTGAGCAGTCCGTGTGTGTATGACTAAATACCAAAACAGCAATACACGTCATTGAATACTCGGCAGTTAATATCTTCTGGAACAAATTAGTACTTCATGTCATTATTATTTTGCGGTAAAACCGCTCGTTCCAAACCAAGTAGAAGATAAAAGTCATGAGAAAGTCTGAGAAGAAAGAGCTGAAACAAACTCATAGGTCTGTTTTTGTTTTCTATAGGTATATTAGTCTTTTGTTTTCATACAAATTGTACTATATTAATCACTTCTTGTATCTTTACTAGTCACCATGCAGGTTTGTGTATGAAATGGTATTTTGCATAAATCCTTTAGTACAAATTGCACGTTTTATACATTTCAGAATAATCTGTTTCCTTAAATTTACTGGTAGCATTTCCTACTTTTGCAATAGACTGAATTCAACATTTAGAGATGTCCACAATAAATTGTGAGTTGGGAAGTAATTTTGTTGCAGCCGGTGCGCTTCCGTCCATATTTTGTTTTTGCCGACCATTTCGGAGCGAGCGGATTTTTATTCTATTTTGAGGAAAATACTGCTGACGATTTCAATTAGTTTCGTAACATGAAATTAAGTTATATTACGTTTAAACTTATTTTTAAATAACGTGAAAAACAAATATTCAAGTTTTAAAGATTCACTTACATCTATATCTATACATATAATAAAATAGTAGGAAAGTCAAAACTGTACATTGAATATTTTTTTTAAAGAATACTTGGGGTGTGATCTACAATCGATACCGAAGCCAAAAATATAGTTTTTAGAATTTTTGTCTGTTTATCTGATTGTCTGTTTGTCTGTATGTATGTCCGGGATAAACTCCAAAAGTACTGGACGGATTTGAATGATTCTTTTTTTGTTTTATAGGTATTAAGTCTGGTCAAAACATAGGCTATAATTTATTTTGGAAACTTGAACACCTGGCGCAGAACCGCAACAGACTAGCTAAACTATAAGAGATACAAAAATGGTGCCATAGCAAAAATTGTTCCACGTGATGAGCATTTTCTGCTGAGAGAATAAATTTGAAGATCTGGAACACCTGATGTGGAACTCCAAGAGCCCAGCTACACTATAACAAATACAGGAATGACGTCTTAGCCAAGTTGTTCGGCCTGATGAGCACTCTCTGTTGACATATAAAAATTGAAAATCTGGAACACCTGATGTGGACCACCAAAAGCCCAGCTAAACTATAACATATATAGAATCGACGTCTTAGAAAGAGTTGTTCAGCCTGATGAGCATTCTCTGTTGACGTGTAAAAATTGGAGATCTGGAACGCAATGTTGAACAACAAAAGCCCAACTATTTTGTAACAGCCCATAATATCAGAGTGTTTCTTTTAAATTGGCCAAAAGGGAGAAATCCGCATCAATAAGAGATACGGGAAAACTTTCTTAGGAACCTTTAGCTCTTTTTTTAAATAAAAAAAAATATTCTACTGGCCAAACACACATTAATTATTTACCCGAGCTCTTGGAGTTGGGTATCAGACTTTGCAGAACTTCAATTTTGACGACCCCGTTGTCGCTGACATAAGCAACAAGATCCGCGTACGAAGTCGCGGGCAGAAGCTAGTTGAGGTAATAAAGTGTTACCTACTGGCAGTATTTTGTAAGTAAAATTAATCAAGACATGATTGTTTTGACGGCGCGTTTGGCGCAGTTTCTGAGCAATTGAACTGCTACGCTGTGTGTCGCGGGTTCGATTCCCGCACGGATCAAATATTTGTATGATCTACAAGTAGTTGTTTCGAGTCTGGGCATTTGTGTATGTGAATTTATATGTTTGTAAACACACCCATGACACTCGAGAAATTCCTAGTGTGGGGCAACGATTTAAAATAAAAATCTTACAACTTTTGAAACCAGTTTTGAACAAAAATTAAACACAAAAGACCAAAAAAAAAACAGCGAACTAATTAAGCGTAAACAAATCTTCCGGTTGAAAAGGCTATTTGAAAACCGCAAAGAACACATAGATGACTGTCCAAAATCGCCTCAGCACTGTTCGACGGCACCTTTTGTCTTTCCCCTTCACTCTTCTCATTAATCTTTCATTCAGGAACTGTCTTCACAAAGGCCGAAAGAAATACTGTCGGGCTACTAAAATGTAGCTTGAATTCCAAGGAACGAATTTGTTTTATGTCAGGCATAAAATTGTGTGAAACCTCCTTGGAATGACGACAGTATTGGCGCGAATGTAAGATTTATGTGTCAGTTCTTAGTTTGAAATTCGAAAATGTAATTTTGTTTTTTTCTTTTTTTTTTTGTGTTCTGTTTTCTCAGTTTATGATTTTTGGTATTGGAATTGGATCAACTTTAGAGCAGCTGCAGGAAAAAATAATTAAATTCTTTAAAGGTAGGTATGTACGAAAGCTTTAATTTATTAAGTTTTACTTATAGTTTAATTTATAAGACACATAGTGTAAAATATGGCGTTAGGATAAAAAGAGTCAACAAAATTACGTCCAAGTGATAAATGGAAGTTTCTCATACATATAACGTAAGTATTAAATTCAGGCACATATATACATCCTTTGATTGATCTTTAAAATCTACACATTTTTCTTTTTATATAACATCCTCACTCACATAGAACAAGGTAAAAAAATTACTAAAGCAAAGAACATCTTTATTTATATTATCAAGAGTTTCAGCCTTATCTCCCGTCCTTTTTTCATACAAATTGTACTCTATAAATCACTTCTTGTCACTTTAGATTTAGGTCAAGGCTAGACAAGAAATGTTTTCTGGTGAAACATGAGGTGATATTTAATTTCAGAGTAGTCTTTGTTCCTTGGTTTCAGATAAACAGGCTTATTTACAAGGTTATTTTTAACTTCATAACTTAAGAAATAAAGTCTGTTTGTGTAAGTGTGTTTGTGAATGTACTATTACAAGTTAGACAAGATTGTAACAGTGTAAGGAAATTAGCTTTTGCCAGTGGTTTTGTTCAAATTAATAATTACTCCACCGAAACTTTTTTCTCAGAAGCCTACTCTGTCTATTTCCTACCTAAAAGCCTACTTCTACCCCTTCGAAAAATGAAAACGTGTTGAAAAAAAAAGTAAGTACAGGGTGTTTTTTTATAACGCTGTCAACCTGTTTTTTATTTAAACTCATCGAGTAATGACAATAAAGACTTTTTTTTTCAATCTTTTCCTAATATTTTTGTAATAAAGAGGATCCTAGATGATTAGACTTATGAAAATATCTAGTGATTCATGACAACTTCAAACTCTTTTTTACAACAGAGATTTGATTTACACTGTCGATCTGTCTGATCTCACTGTCAACATAAAGACTACCCTATCTCGATCCTACGTAGACATATTTCAGTAAAGATAGTGTTTCAAGAGGCGATATTTCTGAGGCCTAGATTAATTTTAGCCTACCTTTGTTACTAAAGCCAAGGCTCATATCCTAAAAGCTTATGAAACTCTCCTCCTGTCATTCTAGGCAGAGATTTAACGATCCGTTCCGCCGTTGTAATATGCACCATTTGCTTGAGGTCGCAGATATTTCTTGCTTGGAAGGTTTTCATTTTGATGGCAACGTCTGTGTCAGTTATTTTGACTAGGAATAATCATAATTTATCATATTATAATAGTTTCTAAATTCAGAGTTTGATTTGACAAGTGTGTCCCACAGCTAAGCGGGATCCAGTTGTTTAATACCTCGCGACTGCCTACTATTCAATCTTGTATGTAATGATCCTGCTCATCTCGTTATATTTTAATCGTTTCTTTGATATTCATTCTATTTTTAATAATGTGGGCCTTAAATGTTTGATATAAAAATACTATTTTTCAAATGTTACTATGTATTTCTCACTTATATTGAAGAAATCACATTGTGTAATAGTGATTTACAAACCAACAAATCTTTTATAACGACATGTTTTAAGTTGCCTTATAATCTTCTACTAAAATCTGTTGCTTGAATATGTATAGAGATCATTGCCTATCAGACGGAAGAAGTTCACACGGCTACACATCAAGCTATACAAAACCAGTTTGTCTTGGTATGATTTTTACACACAATAAACGGCCAGCTAATACTGGTTTTGTATAGCTTAATGTGTAGCTGTATGTACCTATCGTCGACATCGTAATACCTATTATTGCCCAGTGAATAAAACAAACAGAAAAGTTCATCCCTTATTTCAATGCGTCATTTTAAGCCTGGTACGAAACCGAAGAAGAATAAAAGGCCTCTTCAGCCAAGTGGCCCGGCATTGCGCCGAATCTCTTTGTGGCGCCATCTGTGAGATTTTTGACACAACTCATAACTGTTGCGCTTTTGGTTAATTTTTGATGATGTTGTTGACGTTTTCATTATGAAAATAATGTCGCTGTCAATGTTAATTTATGGGATGTGGAATTGTGAAATTAATTCCATAAAATTCAACCACTTATTGAAATGTTGAAGTCGGTCACGTACAGTAGATTTAAAACAATACAGTACGCGCCACAAGCGTCAATTTCACAGTATGGTGCTGCTAACACATTATAATTTATTCACATACACATCAATAAAAGTTAGCGATCAATTTGAAAAATAGAAATATTTTTGTTACCATTTCATTTCATTTCATTTGTTTGTGATTTATAACATTTCTTTTCCTTTTAGGATCCTTTATATAAAAATATTTTAGAATATAAAGAAATAGGTAACACCGTTCCATTGATTTCCATAAAATACCTACAGCTTTTCAAAAACCTTTTCTTGATGTGTGTATGTGCGAACGATATGAACGATTGACGTACGCAGACGACCAAATCTGAGACCGGTGATTGAAAGCTAACCAATGCATAAACATGTATACTTAAGTCTAAAGCCATTTCAGAGACCTGTGTGGATTTAAGAGGTGGCTTGTTTAACCATCAATCTAACACCAGAATGTGGCCACATTCTCACACAAAAGAAAGAGAATGAGATAAGTAACAAGAACGCAATGTTTAGCTACCACTACTAACCCCTTAAAGCATTACACAACATTTTTCCTACCCGTATATTCTCCATCCTTCTCCACTAATCTCCAGCAATTATTACACCTCAGTAGAATGTCTTTATAATCCCAAAGCCTTTATTTATTACACGGACATAGATACCAGAAATACAGGTGTTATTTTCCTTAACATGGGATCGCGTGGGCTAAGGAAATAAATGGTGGCAATCCATCATGGTGGATTCGCCTGGGTTGTTTCTTGTCCTTTAAGATATGTTTTTGTACTGTACTAACATTAATTTTACTTGTTAGTAGAAAATGGAATATAATTCAACTCTTACATAATAACAATCAATCTATACTGGGCTACTTCTTTTTATCGTGATACAATCATCAAATGAGTCCTCCCACCTAGGGCAAAGCGGGACTGTCAGAGTCGTACTGACTGAAATCTTGGTGTCCTTCAATAGCCCTTAATGTTCCGGGGTCACGGTAATGAGATAAGTCCCGCGACTACGGCAGGCTTTGGCCGTCTATAGGGTGGCCCTGTCAATCTATACTGGGCTATGAGAATTTTATGCTACTCTTCCTTCAGTTATTTTGGTTCTAACAGTGGAAATATTTCAAGCTGAATAATTATCATCATCATGATCATTATCACATCAGCCGTAGAACGTCCACTGCTGAACATAGGCCTCCCACATAGATTTGTTACAAGCGGCTAACATTCAGCACGATCCAGGCTGAATATGTTAAATCTAAATTATCATTAACTTAAAATCACCTTTACCCCCCCATACTATGCTAATGCGACTTAGTTCAGACTTAGTATTGATCTAAATCTAACATGACATGTTTAAGAAGACTTAGGTCATGGGTTAGAACGTTGTCAGGCGCATTACTTTGTGTAATTAATTTCATCACAACTGCTCTCAAAGCGGTTCAGAAGACATTATGAGAAAACCATTATGCCACAGCACCAAAAATTCAAAGATATTATAATATTCGTCAAACCGTACTGGAATCGCGTGGTGAAGTTTTAACCCATTACCTCTCTTAGAGAGTTGGCCTGTGTCCGAACTGTGAAAGCATTAACCGTACAAGAAAAATAAACATCTGTAAAATATAATCATAAGTCAATACTTTTTTCAGACAAGTGTTCAACTTGTCTAAAAAAACTATTTACTTCAAAACGAAATTTCACGTTGATATAAGGTCCGTTTTGCAATATAGTCCAGTCATTAAAGCCAAAACCCGAAAATAATTAGTAACTTGCTGAAATTTTAAGGGGTTCTTAAAGAAGGTAAAATAACTTACCGGGTGATTTTGCAGCGTTCTGGGGTGTACGGAAAGGGTCGAAAAGGGGTGAAAAGTGTTTTTCGTTAATAACATTGCCAAAAAAATTAGTAACACGCTGCAAATTTGGAATTAGGTTGTTCTTACCGTTTTATAACGTGTATAAAATTTGCAGCGTTTTGCAACATACGGAACATTGTTTATTTTTAAAAAACAATGCAATTTGTTAATAACAAGGGTAAAGAAATTAGTAACACGCTGCAAATTTGGAATTAGGTTGTTCTTACCAGTTTGTAACGTGTATCAAATTTGCAGCGTTTTGCAACATACGGAACATTGATTATTATTGAAATTATGAAAAAATGTTTTACCGAGACGACTTTAACACGTCGTATCTTAAAAAGTACTAACGTTAGACCACATGTTTGTTAGTAACTAATGTTCCGCTTTGAAAGCCCTATCCAATGGTGTGTCACATGTTACTATTGAGGGTGGGCCCAGATTTCATACATCGGTTTCCCAATGTCCTTTGATATACGTTACAAAACGGTAAAAACAACATAATTACAAAGGATATTGGGAAAAAGTGGGCCCACCTCTCAATAGGAATAAGATACATAGGAATGAATAGGTATTTTTATGCTGAATAAAACTTAGTATGACGACTAAGATCAAAAGTCTGTACTTTCGGAGTTATCTATAAAAAATAAAGATCAGGGTACGGTCGTAAGACTCTCCTACAGCCTAAATAGCTAAACGTAAAAACATGTTTTTTTTACAATAATTACAGTTTATTATGTAAGTGGCCACTAAGAAGGGATTTTGCGAAAATCTTCCTATTAAGGGTTGAAAGGGGGTGAAAACCTTTGTATGCAAAATCTTATTCCTTGGGTTTATAAACTTGAAACTTAGCATGAATACGAAGATAACTAAATGAAAATTATTGGCGTCATTAGTTTTTTAAAACTACCCTCCATTGGTGATTTAGATGGTGTTAAAGTTTGTATGGGACATTGATAATGCGTGAGCCCATGAATTTGAAACTCAGTATATAGAAAGACGATAAAAAATAATTAAATACGTATTTTATAATTTTCCGAAAATCGCCCCCCAAGTTGGTGAAAAGGAGTAATAAGGTTTTAACGGAAGGATTTTACTGCTTGCTTCGATGAGCTCAAAACTTGCCATACATTATGTCTTAATCAGTTAAACAATGCGTATTTATCTATTTTTAAAAAGCCAACCACTAGTAGTGTGAAAATCGCAAAACTCTTTTTCTTTTAGTAATTGATTAAGGTTATTTTAATTAATTTTTCCTTGAAGGGTTGTGGGTGGGTTAACGAACTTTATCTTTTTAAACCCAAATTCAAATGAAGTGACACGGTACGTATTTATATTTTCCAAAAGTATCCCATAAAGAGGGTTGCCAGAAGTTAAAATTCACGAATGTCAAGTTCGAAATACGCACGGACGAAGTTGCGGGCGGAGTGCTAGTACACACGGCAAAACCTGTATTAGCTGACCGTTTATTGTATGTGAAATTCGCAAGAAGCGAGACCAAGACAAACTGGTTTTGTATAGCTTGATGTGTAGCCGTGTGTACTAGATACCATAAATTATCCCGATCTAAGCAATTAATGATCGTAGTTTAATTCATTTTGAAATAAACATTACCCGGACGCATGACGCTCCACCCAAGGTGGATGGGAGGACACATTAATTGATATATTATGTTCTCGGGAATGTTCTCCTATCTGAGAATTTAAGAGAACTTAAAACCGGAAATGTATTCTTTACACAAGACCTTAGTTATTCCAACTGTCTTAACTTTGAATGTTGACAATGAAATTAAATAGTGTAACAACTAACTTGTATTAAAAAAAAACTAAAAAAAGTACACTGCATAGCGATTTGCGAAAAAAAAATGAGCTTACCCTAGAGCCAGCAGCCGCTTATGATGAATAACATGGGGTGGATTGTTAGTAAGTAGGAGTCGTACAGTCACTTTTGCTCCACACAGGGTGGGAGGACTCGTTTAATGTAATTATCACCCCAATCGAGTTTTCTTCTAAAAATAATATATGCAGCCAGGACACTGAAAGTATGACTGACTCAGAGACTCAAACGTCTTTACCGACTAGGCGCCACATCTGTACTTTTCATAATTTCGTATTAATCCCGGCACGGCACAGCTTGCCTAAGTTCCGCTCCAGTGGAACCGCAGCCTTAGTCATTCAGCTCGTACACTAACAATATCAACATTCTAAATTCAAATCACTTTCACTCTAAACAAGGATGTTCACGAAGAATATAGCCCTTTTTAATTAAATGTGATACAAATAAAATGTAAGACGAGACAACTTTAAGACCTCATATCTCCGAAAGTACTAACGTTAGACCATTGTTTATTGGCAAGTAATGTTCCCCTTAAAGAGCCCTATCCAATGGTATATAACATGTTACTATTGAAGGGTGGGCCCAAATCCCATACATCGATTTCCCAATGTCCTTTACAGCGAGTTACTAATATTTTCCACCCCTTTTATTTAAAAAAATCATTGTTTTTTTAATAATAATCAATGTTCCGTATGTTGCAAAACGCTGCAAATTTGATACACGTTACAAACCGGTAAGAACATCCTAATTCCAAATTTGCAGCGTGTTACTAATTTCTTTACCCTTGTTATTAACAAATTGAATTGTTTTTTAAAAATAAACAATGTTCCGTCTGTTGCAAAACGCTGCAAATTTGATACACGTTACAAAACGGTAAGAACAACCTAATTCCAAATTTGCAGCGTGTTACTAATTTTTTTGGCAATGTTATTAACGAAAAAACACTTTTCACCCCTTTTCAACCCTTTCCGTACACCCCAGAACGCTGCAAAATCACCCGGTAAGTTATTTTACCTTCTTTAAGAACCCCTTAAAATTTCAGCAAGTTACTAATTATTTTCGGGTTTTGGCTTTAATGACTGGACTAATAACACTTTTTAGACAAACGATAAACAGATGTTTACCTTTTTGTGGTGAAGTGGTGAATGTTAATAGGTTACTTGTAATTAAAATTTCGCACAAGAAGTTTATCTCGTCGAAAGAAGTATACTCCTTCTTATAAAGTTGAGAGTACAACCTTGAAAAGAAGTTTTAAATTGTTTTAAATACAATTTTGGAGACAGACTTCATTTAATTTTAGCGGTGGCACTTCTAAACTTTGTATTTCAATTTGGCATTCAAGCAGCGTTGTGGCCTCTATTCTATTAATATTTTAGACTAGACTATGTCAAATATTCCACTAAAATTCTGCCAAAGAAATAATGGAGCAACATTCAAGATATCTAACTCAGGCAGAACTATAAAACCTATTTGGAGAAGCTCCAACGTCTTGCTATTTCAAATGGCTTTTAACCTTAAAATCAAAATAAGCTATTGCTATAAACCTCTTCTTAGAAAATCTAAAATATTACTAGCTTATTATGACATTCTTTGCAATACTACTTATACTTTAGAAAACGAACCGGAGAAAAATAATCATAAGGAGATGTAAGTATAAGTATGACTAGTCTATTTTTGGTCAAGTTGGGTTATCATTTCAGAGGGTTTGGGTTCCAACCTCATTACGTAGGTTAATTTTACTGACGAAAATGAGCAAGATACCTTCTTCTCCTCCCTCTAATATATAATATAATAATATTCCACAAAGAACTATCACACAACGCCATCTAGTCCTAAGCTAAGCAGAGCTTGTGTTATGGGTATTAGACAACTGATAAACATACTTATATATTTCTAAATACATAGTATAGATAAATTACACCCAGACACAGAACAAATGATCATTCATGCTCATCACACAAACATTTGTCCTGGGTGGGAATCGAACCCACGACCCCCGGAATAGCAGTCAGTATCACTAACCACTAGACCAACAGGTCAGTCAAAAGTCTAAGTTTGTACAGACCGAAACACTACATATTCTGCGTCACTTCTCACTAGAGGCACACCAAGTAAAAGATGTGGTCATACTTCAAACATAAATATACTCGTCAAAACAAAATAGGGGCCACTTATTAAATTGCACTTTAATCAAGTATCACTCATATTCTGTGTACATAATAGATGGTAAATACCTTGTTATGGTTGCTTTCAAATATTATTATTGTTTCTACTGCATAATTGGAAATTCATAACTTTTTTTAAATTAGATATTTGAGATTTCTTCAAATGTACGGTTTGGTGTTTTTTTATTTTTCAAACTTCTAACGGAGTTTTCTTCGACTTCGACAGCAAGTAGGCTATAACGATTGTTTAATCTCATAATGCCATTTATTCGGAGACATATGGATGCAAAAACAGCCACTTGGGGTGTTACCTTGATCCAGGGGGGGCATAGCCAGAACAGGTAGGTCTTATGGTGGAATATTCCCAACCAGTGGTTCAGAAAGTTTGAAACTGGTCTCAAAAGACGGGTAATATCACCAGACGCCGTGATCCAGGAAGAAAGAAAGTAAGTAAAGCCTAAGAAGACCAATAATTTTGATTAACCGCACTAATAAAACGAAAATCTACCGCGCAGACCGTACAAACTCCATTGCGTTGAGCTACAGGCACCCCTATAATTGACTAGAATATTCCGAATCGACTCCATGAAGACTAACAATACTCAAGAAGATGCTTGGTTCTCCTCCAGTTAACTGGAGCGTATGGTGCAAATCGTGAAACATTTGCAAAGAGAAAAATTATTTAACTGTTTTGAATGGGCTTTTTTGCTTTTTGTTTATGACTGCAGGCTTTTTATTTTTAATAAAGACTGATTCATTAGAGTGTAGAGAAGATCTAAACAACAGGTTTCAGATCCTTGCACTCTTGAAACAGACTGTCCCGATGAGATCTGAATTATGCTCTGGGGCGGTTGTCTTCTATCACGCAAAACTGAGCTCGCACTTCGTAATAACGTTGCTGTAACTGCTCAAAATTGCGTAGCGAATGTGGTGCAACTCCACATTATCCCATTCGCACAGCAACGAGTACCTGAGTTCATCTTCAAGCAGGATAATGTTCGAGCGAACACGCTGCGACTAACAGTGCATACATTGGCTGACGTTCGAATTACAATGTTACAGTGGCTACTCAGGATTTTTACCTAAGTTTTATTCAGCATTTAAGAGATGAGTGCAAAAGAAAGTAAAATTCCCATCAACACCCAGCTGGATCTCGTAAATTGTCTGAAAACTTGCTGGTAGAGAATCCCAAAGAAAATGTTTGTTATTTAATCCTGAACATTCCACCTTCATTAAAATGAGTAGCACAGAGAGAACAGAGTTAAAAGAGAAGCTTTAAAGAACACTTTGGAACATTAAAGACGTTATTTTTTCGAGTTTTTTGATGTTTTGTGTAAGTTGATACATTCCTGCAATTCCCCACTTTTCATTCGATTTTGTTTAATTTAACGATTGTTTGGAATACAAACTAAATTTTTGTGTATTTCCAAGTAAAATCGTTAATATTAATCGGATTCAGTCATTATAACCAGTAATATTTAAATACTATTTAATAAATCGACAAAAATCAGTTGGCCCTTATTTTCTTTTGAGTAGTATATATGAAAGTCAGAATAACTTCGGTTGCGCAACACAAACTTCTAAATTAGTTGTCCCGGTATATCTAACCGCTACTATATATAGAAACGTTTATATACAATGCTTCACGAAGACGCTAGTCATTAATTATATAGCTGAGGCACACTTTCATTTTCTATGATGGATGATGGAAAAACGTGGTGTTCAGATTAAATATTTGAACGATGTCCTTGTACGTCACTAAGATCAGATATAATAGTGATGGGAAATACTGCCTAAAGGTTGCCTCTTGTACCTATATCTACAAAAAAGTTGAAACGAAAATTCTTCTATAGAACAACATTTTTTTTTTATTATCCAGGATGTGAAGATGCGATTTCACAAATATTTGAGTTTGTTTCGGCTGTTTCTTCTCGGAGTAGTCGGGTGCGAAACAACGTCCTTATCTAGTTTTAAAAATATACTAAGGCGCAATTGCGAAGCTAAAATAAGATACCTATATATCCTTAAATCTCTTTTTAGTCTACCGGTATGCTAAAGTTGGTATTAATATTTGTTACTGAAGGAGTTTGCTACCAAGCATTGTTCTTTTTAGTACTGGCCTTTTACCTTTGACGTTGTCATTTGAAACTAATAACTGTTTGTCGTAATGTGAAAAATCCAATTTATTTTTCTTCTCATATTTATTAAACGTTTTAAATAACGTTTTCTTTATTATTTTCACTGTGGATCAACTACAAAATAAACATACTCCAACAGTTACTACCCTTATTTGCCCATATACCGTGTGAAGTTCTTAGATCTCTATGGATTTTCATACTAAAAGCTCAAACTGTAGTTAAAATTAAAATGCATGAATAAAACATTGAAGGTTCAATTTTAATTAACTCAGTTTCAGCGAGAAATAAATCGGTAGCCGCAGTTAAATGTTATCGATTTAATTAATTTTATTCTACTTTGTTAATTTATTGTAAACAGTTCCCACTTTATTTATTACTGTTTCGTAACAAACTTCTTAATCTATTTGTAATTGGAATTAACCTTTGAAGGGACACGAATTAATTATGAACAAGTTTTCTTCTAGAGATTTCTTTTTAAGACTGCTGTAATCACAACATACAAAAAAATGTATTAGTCCGAAATATTATTAGACACGTATTTTTTCTTTTGTTACGTAAACCAGAATTGACGAAGATACAACGTTTTTAAAAATCAGAAAACGGCACCCGGTCGGCACAATTTTACAAGCATTATTACGTCACAAGCCCCCACTCCCGAAAACAAAAAAATACGTATGCATTATTTCTCTATATTCTAACCGACGGACTAAACAGATTTTAATTTTTTTTATGCAGTAAATATCCTTTCAATAGTAATAAGCAATGAAGCTGTAAAGTTTATATGATGTGGGGGTAATCATTGAATACTTCTGGGGGTCTACACTCTCAGTCCGTCAACGAAAATACGGGTTTCGTTCGGAAATCATAAGTTTTGTCAATACATTGCGAGTTTGATAATTTTGGAATAAATACCACGCCTTCCTCCCGCTATACTACTGATGTAAATACACCTTTTTTATGCGTGGTAAAATCATCAAATGAGTCCTCCCACCCATACTATCAAACTTTACTGACTAAAATCCACGGTGTCCTTCAATAGCCCTTTATGTTCCGGGGTTACGGTGATGGAAATAAGTCTCGCGACCCCATAATACACCTTATATATTTTTACTTTTATGAATACCTGAAAATGCTTTTATGTGTAGCGGCATAATCACAATTTATATAAAAATCCTTCTTGTACTGTAGTAAGTTCTGCCGGATTAATGCTGTCAAAGTTCCGGTTCTATTTTAGCACTTGTCTTAAGCAATTAATTATATCTTGTTGAATCTATAATAACAAAACAATTCAGAAACTTCACTTTGTTGTAAAATATATCTTAAAACATAACTAGAAATGCTAAATGAATTTTTGTGCATAAAACTTTCATAAAAGTTTTACTTTGAATGCGTTTCTCTTGTTCTTTAAGAATTAAATGCTTTCACAGAGTTCCTACTGTCTCGTAATTTTAATAGTTTCGCTGTTTTTGACAAATCTATTAAGTCCTGAAGAATAGTAAGTATTAGGCTTCTAGTGAGCAATAATCATACGGGCAAATGACATATTTTCTTTTTCTTTATTGCGGTAATATCATCAAATGAACACTGCCAGTGTGGAACGGAAGAGACTGTCAGACTTATTCTAACTAAACTCCACGGCGATCCTTCAATACCCGTTTTTACGCTTCAGGGTTTTTACCCCCAGAGCAAACAACATTACTATAGTGTGTCCTAATTAAAGCTTGCAAATCATCACGTGAGAACAGTAAACGGTAAACTATAATTTTCATCGCACGACGATGAACGCATCGTTTCCTCGTATGATTTTTGCCAATTAGAAAGCAACCTTAGTTCTCAGACTGTTAGGTTAACTACACACTTTTAAAGCCTTTTTTTTGTCAATATTCATTGATTTGAAAAAACTAAAAATACGTGTGCATTATTTTCTCTATATTCTAACCGACGCCAACGGACTAAACAGATTTTCAATTTTTTTATGCAGTAAATATCCTTTAAAGTTTATATGATGTGCGGGTAATCATTGAATACTTCTGGGGGTCGTTCGGAAATCATAAGTTTTGTCAATACATTCCGAGTTTGATAATTTCGGAATATCTACCACCCCTTCCTCCCGCTATACTACTGATGTAAATACAGCTTTTTTTGTGCGTGGTAAAATCATCAAATGAGTCCTCCCACCCATACTATCAGACTTTACTGACTAAAATCCACGGTGTCCTTCAATAGACCTTTATGTTCCGGGGTTACGGTGATGGAAATAAGTCCCCATAATACACCTTATATATTTTTACTTTTATGAATACCTGAAAACGCTTTTATGTGTAGCGGCATAATCACAATACATATATAAAAAACCTTCTTGTACTGTAGTTAGTTTTGTCGGATTAATGCTGTCAAAGTTTTGGTTCTATTTTAGCTCTTGTCTTAGAAGCAATTTATCTTGCTGAATCCATAATAAAAACAATTCAGGAACTTCACTTTGTTGCAAAATATATCTTAAAACATAACTAGAAATGTTAAAGTGAACTTTTGTGCATAAAACTTAAAAGAAACACATGAAAGTTTACATAAAAGTTTTACATTGAATGCGTTTCTCTTGTTCTTTAAGAATTAAATGCTTTCACAGAATTCCTGTCTCGCAATTTTAATAGTTTCGCTGTTTTTGACAAATCTATTAAGTCCAGAAGAATAGTAGGTATTGGGCGTCGTCATATTTAGCAATGTTCATTCGAGCAAATGTCATGTTTTCTTTTTCTTTATTGCGGTAATATCATCAAATGAACACTGCCAGTGTGGAACGGAAGAGACTGTCAGACTTATTCTAACTAAACTAGGTACACGGTGATCATTCAATACCCGTTTTTACGCTTCAGGGTTTTTACCCCCAGAGCAAACAACATTTCTATAGTGTGTCCTAATTAAAGCTTGCAAATCATCACGTGAGAACAGTAAACGGTAAACTATAATTTTCATCGCACGACGATGAACGCATCGTTTCCTCGTATGATTTTTGCCAATTAGAAAGCAACCTTAGTTCTCAGACTGTTAGGTTAAAGTTCAAAAATATATTCTTTGCAGTTTTCAATTATAGTAGCTTCAGTGATGGTAAAATACGCGGTATCTCACTGAAAAATTTCATGTTCATGTGAACGCGTGCTCTTAAGGCGAGCCTAACTGCTTACCATTAAACGCCCATCAGCCTGTTGTACCTATAACATAAAGAAAGCACCCATTTACTTGAAACCTTAGCTATAAATAAATAAACGCTATTTCAGCTTCACTAAGTATGAAAGTTAATAAGTCCATAACCACTCCTTAGTTAGGCACGTCTATTATAATCCTTACTTAGCTTCGGAATGACGAAACTTGGCAACTTGGGTTTCGCGGTAAATAGACGAAAGACGAACGACGTAAGCCGAACTTTTGCATCGGGTGGTATTATTGTGCCGTTTATTGAAGCGGTGAAAATGTTATTAGTTTTAGTTCTGATGGGTGTGTGACGTCAGCTTTATTAGACGTCTTTTAGTTTACTTTACTTGAGACTTTAAATAACCAAGTGTTATACTGTCATTCAAAATTATAAATAGGAAACTTCATGCTGATGAATACACTAAACTAATTTGGGTATTTGGTACACATTTAGTTTATAACCCAGATTAACATTTTGCTTTCTTTTGTGGTAAAATCAAATTTGTCTTAGGTACCACCCAGGGCAGGACGGGAGGGACTGTTAATCCCGTACTGCCTAAAATCCACGATGTCCTTCAGTAGCCCTTTATGTTCCGGGGTCACGGTAATTAGTCTCTCGACTGCGGCAGGCTTTGGCCCTCTAGAGGGGGGCCCCGTTATTATGCTATTTGAGGCGCTCGTGGAACACAACGCGTCGTCGACACGGGCATGGTTGGACAGCGTGTCGCCCAATACTCGCCGCCCGCATACCCGCGTCTACGGCGGCTGGAGATTAACATATAGGATACTTTTTATCTAGGTGCGAATTACGTTCCCCCTTCACGAGACCAATCGTAATTTACGTTTATTTTTTCACCAACTCCAACCTTGCTCTTTTGTTCTTATTCTACTCGGTCTTATCTTTAAAATTATTTTCTCAATTGAAAGAAGCTTTACAGTCTACAGCTCGACGTAATTCCTTTGAAGTGCAACAAAATCAATTTGAATTAAAATCAGAACTAGCCAGCTTTCTTACTAAATGCTTTGGAGCAAGTTCAATAGAGAGTAGGGTTACCATAATTATGAAATATCCGGACACAAAGCCCGAAATTTACAAAAAAAAGTTCTGTTAAGCTAGACTTCTCTCAACCACTGGTTGCTGATTTTATCCAATTTATCTCATCATCTTCTGTGAGATATCGCCATCTTGCAGTTTTCAGGGTGGTTTTGATTGTTTAGCAAGTAAATCCGTACATATCTAAACATCAAAATCCAGACGAGACGCCAAAACGGCGGACTTGTCCTGATAAATCCGAACAAATGGTCACCTTGATGGCAAGGCGGAAATGTACCGACAGTAATCACTGAAGTTGTACAAGCAGCTTTTTGTTGAAATAGCGGTCCTGAGTATTTAATTTTGATGCAAATTGTTTTTCCTATTTCGCATTCCGCTGACGTTTTGGTACAATTCGACTTTCTAATTTATTTTGAGCATTACAGTCTTTAAGTTATTGACGTTATCAATAGACTGATCACTAGTAGATAAGTGGATATCTATTACTTTCCATTTACTGAAACATGAACCTTCTGCCCAACAAAAGATTAATAATTATTTCTGTTTGCACTCACATTATTAGTGGTAGCTGTGTATTTTTTTTCTAGCTAGAGAATAATAAATCTCACATCAAAATATCTGCTCTTTAAAAGTTAAAAATAGCAAAAAGACATCTTCGGATGATTGACAAAAAAGGAAATGAAAATTATCAATTTTGTTACGCGTCAAATGTTTCAAATAGGCGCACAAAAGAAATGTTCATATTAATCAAAATGGGAATAAAGAATCGTCAAATGCCGACTTTTAAATTAGTTTTGTCTTCGAATAATCCTGTTGTCCTCGATATTAATTTTATTCAATTCCTGACTTCTCGCTTAAATTATTATTCGACTTCTCTTTTAAATTCTTGAATAATGAATAACTTTTCATGATTTAATTTACAGATATTTTAAGCGCAAAGCGCTAGGTTATTCAATGATAAATATAAATGTTTTTTTAAGTACGTTGTCATATCTTTTACGAAATATATTTTGATTTCTTTGTGAACTTCGTTTTGGTAAAGAAGGTAAAGTTATTTCTTTATATCCTTTTAATATTATGTATTCATTCTTTTAATATTTAACTTTGATTTTAAATAATCTTACTTAGTTTCATCTCAGCTAGTTATAACTACCGTTTTATAAAACTGTTATAAAAACATTTTGCAACTCCTCTGAATTCTTTGTTGAAACCCGCCATTTTTATTTAACAAAAATCGAAGCACTTTCATCCAAACACCACTCTAAAAAATTCGTTCAAAATGCACCGATCACTCAAAATTCATATCAACCTTTCATCCCATCTATTTTGATCGATATATCGCATAGTAATATATACTATATAATATGTTTAGTTACATATTATATAGTAGAGCGAGACTGAATTTAGGAAGGGGCAGGACGTATCTGTGTTGCCCTTTTCTTTTAGGACGAAAAATATGACTCGACTCCGCTGTTCGTGCAAGGCCACCTTGACCTTGTTATTGAATGAATGGTTCCCCCAAGTCTTCTCTACCAAATGTGATTGACTTTGAATTAGTATTGCGAGGCCTCATTGTTTTATCAGATCCCACTCATCAGACACCACAAGTATACTTATAATATAGATAATGGATTGCAATGGCCTAGTTGGTTAAGGCGTCTAGAGTACATATAATAATATCCAGAAGACGCGGGTTCGAATCCCACTTGCAATCTAAAATTGTTCTTTCCTCAAAAATCATCTTTACAGAAGAGAGCTGTTGCCGAGAATAACAACAGTAGTTTCATATTCCAGATAGAGCCACACTTCACACGATCCGATTGTTTCTCAAATTCTAAATTAACACAAGCGAAGTCGCTGGCAAAAGCTAGTATAATCTATACGTGCGTACGTATAAGTATCGATTCATAAATTTAGTTATAGGATAATATAGGTGCAAGTAAGTCGAAAATATATCGAGCGATGTATATGGCACGCGGCCATCAAACTTTCAGCGAGCCACGATGTGAGTTGGGTTCCTTATAAAGAATATTGTAGTCTGACTTCGATATTGCTTGGGTGGTGCAAGTATTGGGGGATGGCGATGAATCTGTAACTAAGGTCTGGCGCCCATTATCGGCATCGGCAAGAAAAGGAATCCTTCGGCATTCCTACATGCAAGCGCACACTGGAAACTATGTCTTGGCATGCTGCAACGTTCTTCGGGACGACGTCTTTAAGCATGCCACTAATACATATAAAACGAAAATAAGTATCAATAATGATACTTATTTTCTATAACCAATAAACAATCGTAATGCAATACCAGAACCTTATAAGTCCGAGGGAAGATCGAGGACTATGTTTTTCAAGTCAAAGGAATCGTTTATTTGGATTAATTAAGCCATGCCAATTTCAGAATAATAGAATTTCTACATCGCCCACATTAGCCGCGGGCAAAGTCGTTATCGAGAATCGTTTTAAGAATAAACCGTTCATTGGTAAAATAGTCTTCGTTCTTCTTGATTTGTTTAAACTTCATGTACACAAAGGTAGGGTAAAGTACCCAACTGCTGACCTCCCACCAACTATTGACCTCTTAACAGTTTTTATCAAAAATAATAATAAATCTACTTGCAGTGCTGCATAAAGAATACAGAAAATGAAAAATAATTTATCTTGTAATATATCGGCGTCACAGAAAATTTAAATAAAGCGATATTGCGTCCGTAAACCTATGATAATAAAATACCCTGCTAAAATCATCAAGAAATTTAACAATTTGCTAAGCTGAAGGTTGTTTTCAATGTCATTTTATTTCAGTTTTACACTATAGATTCCTTAGAGTTTGGTAATTTTTCGATAATTAAGACAGACATAATGCTTTTCCACATGATTATCAAGTTTTAATGAGCCTTAACTTGTTAAAATGATGGGGTCAATATGTGGTAAACTCAAATGTATGGATAACCATTTTTTTGACATGACATGTCAATAGCTGGTAATGAACCATATGTACGAATATACCAGTTACTGACACCACGGTTTATACGTATATTTCATTTTAATGGTGAGGTAGCTTAACTTTAATGCATCTGTATTATGCCCATGGGCGTTGGCACCCCTAAATGTATGTATCTGCACAATCACAAACATAAAAAATACCTTACGTAGTAACCTATGAACCTAGCTTAATTTGAGCGAGGTACTTACATTTTAGATCTACTGTCACATTCTGGATCCTCCTGAATAGTTTAAACTTACTACAATTATAGGAAAAGTTAACGGCTGAATGGCTTTTGAAACAATTTGGCAAGCGGATAATATAAAAACCTGGTTAGGTGGGTGTTCGAGCGCATCGATGATTCATTCATTCGGTCAAGTCATTCATCACTCAACATTCGTTCGCCAGTCGTGCGCCGTAAACGACCAAGCTAACACTCTCATGTACCGTTAAAAATATCATTGTAAAACCACATTATACGCAATTATTTGGAGTCAGATTTTATTCATTTGGAATCCTGGATCAACCCCGAGCCCAAACATGGTGACCCCGACGTGATTCGACGCAGCTATCGGCATATTTTATTCGTCGCATCGCACTTCATTGTCAAGCGGACTTTGGACTCGACGCACGTTAATTTGAAAAACTTTGCCCAGCCGTTGAACATCGTGCATCTTTTAATTTAGAGATTGGTTTCTTTATTCAGAGGAGAAACCGCTTGAACATCTCAATAGTGGACACGGAATTAATAGTGACGAGGAAACACGATTGGAGTGAAACACCACACTGCCAGGAGATCATCTTAACCACAGCTTGTAGCCCGCCGGTCAGCAGAGTTGTGAACGAGGAGCACCGCAGCCACGGTTAAGCCAGGGAAGTGATCCATCCTGTACCTATTTTCCCCTATTTTCCCCTATTATTCCCATATTTCCGTCCTCTATTTGTCTGAGCATTGTGCTTATTTTCTTCATAAGTTATCCGCCTGCGGGGGAAGCGTTACTTCATTGTGAGGCTAACGCAAAACCAAAGGCAAGATTATATCAGTTTTTCCATAATCCTCTAATCCCTATTAAGTACAAAAAAAAAGAGTCCTTAGGGTGGATGAAAAACTGACAAAATCGCATCATTAAGCGAAAGTCATCTACTTATAGGTTTTACACAAGTTTGTTAGCTATCCATCATTTTATTTCATTAAAATACTGTCTAAAATCAATAATAAGCCGCAAGCCGTGCAGCTCATTGTGTTCCTCAGCCACGTGCGCATGCGCAAATTGCCAATCCAAAGCCTAATCGCACATATTTGTAAAATTTTTATTGCTTAAGCACGTAGTTGCCGTTAAAACTATAAAATATTCAATATTTTTGCTAGTTTTCATCTCAAACAGTATAGGTTAGTACATTACCTAATTGCTAATCTATTTAATTTCCCTTAGTTTCACCTAAAACCTAACGTTTCTTATAAGTAATTAATGTTTATTTAATTACGCATTCCAGTGCATATTGTGTGTGAGCGAGGTGCGTGCGGACCAGCTGACGCCTATTGTTCCTTCGGCGCGTTATCTTTCGCCAGCCGTCCCATCAGCTGTTTTGTCCCACTACCTGCGATCGTGACCTTGAATCATCGTCGCATACGCTGGAGTGAATTTAAGTATTATTTCTTTGTTTATTTCGTTATCTTTGTGTGTTCAATTTTGTATCGCTGAGTTTTTATTATGTCGCATACAAGTACAAGTGATTTACGTTCAAGATCACCAGTTGAAGGTGTTAAACTTCAAGTTCCTACAGCTAGTCATTCAATAAAAGACTTGAAGGATTTAATTGTAAAACGTAGTTCAGTTAAAGGTCGAATTACAAAGTTTAAGAACTTTTTAAATGAAGTAATTTCTTTAGAAAAACAAACCGATGCTCAAATGCATACTTTATTAAATAGGTACGAAAGGTTTCGTGAATTGTTTATTTATTTTGAAGATCTGCAATCAGACATAGAATTATTAAATTCTTCCGAGTTAGATAGTGAACTCGACATTAGAGATGCCATAGAAGGTGATTTTAGTTCTTTGATTGCAGAAGCAAAACTATTTATAGATGCTAATCTTTCAAAACCAAGTAGTAATGCTGATTCTTTACATTCTGCACGTGATTCTTCTAAATGCTGTAGTATTAGGCCTATGGGTTTCAAATTGCCTTTGATTAAAATAGCAAAGTTTGATGGTGATTTCTTTAAGTGGATGGAGTTCCGTGATACATTTATTTCTTTAATTCACAGCAATGACGGAATTGAACCTGTACACAAGTTTCATTACTTGAACTCTTACCTTGAGGGGGAGGCTTCCAATGTCATTAGCAACTTGCCAATATGCTCTGCTAATTATGAAGATGCCTGGAATCTTCTCTGTGAGAGATACAACAATGTTAAGCAATTGAAGAAAAATCATTATAATTTATTCTGTAATTTTCCACCTACCACTCGAGATTCTGCTAAATCTATGCGATATTTAATAGATCATGTTTCCAAAGGCTTACGTGCCTTGAAGACTTTGAATGAGCCCACGGACTCGTGGGACGGTCTAGTTGTCGAACTGGCCTCGGCGAAATTCGACAGTGGTACTAAGTTCAAATGGGAGGAATTTACCAACTCATTAGAAAATTCTCCTACATTACAGGATTTTTTTAAGTTTCTCAATAGTCGAGCTAATGTTTTAGATGCTGTTAAAATTAATAAATCGAAAGGTGAAACAACTTCTTCTTCTCATAAAGGTGATAAGCCTCACACTAAGTCTTTTACAGTTTCAGCTGATGTTAATGCTGTTTCTATTGACGCGTGCCTCCTGTGCAAGGGTAGTCATCGTGTGTACGATTGTGCGTCTTTCCTGGCCAAGTCACCAGCAGATCGAGCCGCGGAAGCGATGAAATTGAGGCTATGTCTCAATTGTTTGCGTAAGGGACATTCATCGCGCCAATGCAGGTTAGGTCCATGTTCTACTTGTAAAGGGCGACACAACACCCTGTTGCATAGGGAGCCGTCTCAACCTGTGAACACATCAAATGTTCACACGTCTGCATCCTCAACTGTGAGTGCAGTCGAACAGGCTTCTACTGATATTGTTGCTACTGATGACGTAATTAGTATGTCAGTCAAGGCCAACCATAGTGTGCTGCTTTCAACAGCCCTGGTTGATGTTTTCAATCCAGTCACAAATCAATACACAACAATTCGAGTTCTGCTAGACAGCGGGAGTCAGTCCTCTTTAATCACTGATAGTTTAAAAAATAAGCTTCAGTTGACTCCTCAGCCAATCCAGGTCGATATTGTAGGTATAGGAAATGTGTCTACGTCTCATTCACTACAAAGATGCGTAGTGCAAGTTAAATCAAAACACAATGATTTTAAAGCAAATGTGTCGTGTTTAGTGTTGCCTCAATTAACAGGTAACTTACCTAAGAAAACGTTTAATATTTCGCAAGTTAACTTACCTCCTCATATTAAGTTAGCCGATCCCACCTTTAACCAATGTGCTAAAGTTGATATGTTAATAGGTGCTGATTTGTTTTGGTCGGTTATAGAGGGTGAGCAAATATCACTTGGTCCCAACCAGCCTATCATGCGTAAATCAAAGTTAGGCTGGATTTTGGCAGGCCCGCTGTATGTTCAGGATATTAGCGAGTCGCGAAATAAAACTGTAAACTGTAGTCACATTTCTATCAATTGTTCAGATAGTTGCTCAAATGAAGTACTAGACAAGCAATTAACCAAGTTCTGGGAGTTGGAACAAATCCCTCACTCAACCAATATTGAAACTGAGGAGGAGATTGCATGTGAGAATCATTTTGTTATCAATACTACCCGAAACGATGAAGGCAGATTCATAGTTAAATTACCACTTCATACAGAACCCGACTGTCTAGGCACTTCATTCATAATGGCTAAAAGGCAATTTTTCACGTTAGAAAAACGTTTTAATAAAAATCCGGAACTGAAGGATATGTATTCAAAATTCATTCAAGAGTATTCTGATCTGGGGCATTTATCGGAATCCACTGTTTTGATTCCCGAACAATCTTATTTTATTCCGCATCATGCAGTGTTGAAACCAACCAGCGAGTCGACAAAATTACGTGTCGTATTCAATGGTAGTGCACCTACAACGTCGGGATATTCCATTAACGATCTACAGTTGACCGGTCCAAACATACAAGATTCATTGTTAAATATTTTACTTAGATTTCGTCAGCACGCTTATGTTTTGTCAGGCGATATAGAAAAAATGTATAGACAAGTATTGATTCACGAAGATCATCGTAATTTGCAATTAATTTTATGGCGTAATTGTGATAATGAGCCATTAAAGTCACTCAGATTAAATACTGTTACGTACGGGTATAGCAGTTCAAGTTTTTTAAGCACTCGGTGTTTATGGCAATTAGGCGAGGAGTGCAGTGACCCTAAAATAAGAAACATAATACAAAATGATTTTCTTGTGGATGATTTATTGACAGGTTGCGATAGTGAAGCTGAATTAATACTAATTAGAAACGCGATAGAGAATGCTTTGTCAGCTGGTTGTTTCACATTACGTAAATATAGGTCAAATTCACGCTCTTTGATTTCTGAATCCCAAGATGTTCAACGCAATCTGATCATCAGTTCTTCATCACACACCCTAGGAGTAGGGTGGAACCCTAATGAGGATTACATTCATTTTCCCACAAATTATGAAAACAAGGGCGACAACCCTACTAAAAGATCTATCTTATCTGATTCCTGTAAGGTTTTTGATCCGCTTGGACTGCTAAGTTTATTGACTATCAAGCCTAAAATATTAATTCAACAGTTATGGGTACACAAAATAGACTGGGACGAACCAGTGCCCAACAATATACTTAAATCGTGGCAATCTTTCATAAACAACATGTCTAACATTCGTAATCTATTCATTCCCCGTCACGTGTTATGTAATAATCCGGTTTCAATAGAATTACATTGTTTTTGTGATGCGTCAACGACCGCCTATGCCGCATGTGTTTACTTGAGATCGGTAGATAGTCAGGGTGACGTCACAGTGCGATTGCTGTGTGCTAAAGCTCGTGTTGCGTCTGTGAAGCCGACCACTGTGCCCAGGCTTGAGTTGTGTGCGTGCCTGTTGGGAGCTCAGCTCGCTGCGGCCGCATGTCGCGCACTGCGGTGTGTTATCACTCGGAAGATATTTTGGTCTGACTCATCCATCGCGCTAGCATGGCTAGGGGCTAGGTACGATAAATTAAAAACGTTTGTTGCCAATAGAGTGTGCAGTATTTTAGAGCTTACTGAAGGTTCGGAATGGCGTCATGTGCCTACCACACTCAACCCGGCAGACTTAGCATCGCGAGGAGTAGATTCAGACAAACTAAATGACTTGGGCTTATGGTGGAACGGTCCTTCGTATTTATTTAAGTCGGAAAAGTTCTGGCCTACAAATAATAAAGTAATATACAATATTAGTGATTTGCCCGAGGTAAAATCAAATGTATGTATAAAAATAGATAGTGATAAAAATAAGCTAATTAATTTCGATAAATATTCTAAGTTTTCTAGATTGCAACGGTCTTTTGCTTATGTACTTCGATTTGTGCATAATTGCAAGAATTCAAATAATAAACTCACGGGTGTTTTACAGCCCAATGAGCTTAAGGCTTCGTTAGAAGGACTAGTGCGTCTAGCTCAACAAGAACTTTTCAGTTCAGAATTGAAAACACTTCAGTCTCAAAAGACATTAGATTCTAAAAATCCATTGTTAGCGTTGAGTCCGTTCTTAGATAGTAAAAATATTTTGAGAGTTGGAGGGCGTCTGAAATATTCTTGTTATTCATTTGAAAAACGTCATCCAATGGTGTTACACGCTAAGCATAGACTTATGAAGTTATTGTTTCAGCATGAGCACTTACGTCTTCTTCACGCTGGTCCACTGCTATTGCTTGGATCCATTCGCGAATTTGTCTGGCCCATTGCTGGACGAGATCTTGCACGAACTACCGTTAGGCAGTGTATTGTTTGTAGAAAGGTTAGCGGGAATACGTTGGCTCCTTTGATGGGTTCCTTACCCGACCAGCGTGTAAACCCCGATTTTCCATTTGTTAGTGCTGGTGTCGATTTCGCTGGACCATTTTTGATAGCAGATAGGAAAGGGAGAGGATGTAAAATTACAAAATGTTACCTTTGTATTTTTGTCTGTTTACGATTTAAATGTTTACATCTCGAAGCTGTAAGTGAGCTTTCGAAAGATGCTTTTATACTTTCGCTAAGGCGTTTTGTCTCTCGCAGAGGAAAACCTTCTGAAATATTTTGCGACAACGGCCGTAATTTTGTTGCCGCTGACAAAGAAATTCAAGATTTGATTTCAAGGCATGCTGATGATATTGCAAGCTTTGCTTCTGGGGAGGGTATAGGATTTAAATTCCAACCAGCGTATGCGCCTCATTTCGGTGGCTTATGGGAGGCTGGCGTAAAATCCGCCAAGTTTCACTTAAAAAGAGTTTTAGGTAATTCACATTTGACATTCGAAGAATTAGCCACTCTATTCAGTCAAATTGAGGCTATCCTCAACAGCCGCCCTTTATATCCCTTATCCTCGTGCCCTGATGACCTTCAGTCCTTAACCCCAGGTCACTTCCTGATCGGACGGCCGCTAACTTCGATGCCGTCTCCCTGTCTGGAACATTTAAACTTCAATAGGCTAGATCGCTTTCAGCGCCTAGAACGTCTGCGCCAGGATTTTTGGAGACGCTGGCAGCTGGAATACTTGGCTGAGCTGCAGCAGAGGCGGAAGTGGAAGATTCCAACTCGACCATTTCAAGTCGGCGACCTGGTTTTGCTGAAACAAGACAATGCTCCACCCATGACATGGAAATTGGGCCGAATTCAATGCCTCTTTCCAGGAAAGGACGGCGTGGCTCGGGTCGCCGAGATTAAGACTGCTTCCGGCACCTACCGAAGGGGTGTGAAGTATCTGTGTCCCCTGCTGGACGCTGCTGCAGATTGATTGGAGGCAGGACACTCCAACGCCCCCCAGTATGTTCGAGCGCATCGATGATTCATTCATTCGGTCAAGTCATTCATCACTCAACATTCGTTCGCCAGTCGTGCGCCGTAAACGACCAAGCTAACACTCTCATGTACCGTTAAAAATATCATTGTAAAACCACATTATACGCAATTATTTGGAGTCAGATTTTATTCAATTGGAATCCTGGATCAACCCCGAGCCCAAACAGTGGGTTTACCTGGACGCAGGATACTTTTTATGTAGGTATATGATCCCGTGGGACAATTGCCGAACATAACACGGGCAATGCCTCAGTCATAAGTTGGTTTAATGCATAAAATTATGACAAAAATTACTCTAACCTGCATGTTTGAACAAACTGACTTAAATCATATCCGAGGCAAAGTGTTAGGTAGTTTTAGCTTTTTCACTCGCCGCCTGACCGCCGCCGCGTACGGACGTCTCCCCGTGTGCGCTCCGTGCCAGTGTTGTGTTCGCCGCTGCGTCTCGTTGTGCTCGCACAACGTCTCGGTAGTCTTTCGACTACCAAACAAAACTGTCCTTTTCAGGTCAATCGTCAAAACGTGTTTTTGCCCCTTCAGGGAAAATCCACAGTTTCGTGGTTCTTGGTGGAAACCTCACGGTGTCAACGAAACCAAGAGGGTGGTGCCCCAATCCATCCCGCCAAACCCCTTCAGGGCGAGGTTAATTTATTGGAGTCGGGAGCTGGGACCTTGGCCTTGGGGGATCTCCTAGTCAAACCCAGTCTCTGGTTTCGTTCACAGCAACACACCTGGTGTCGGTTGGGTGTGTCTACCCCTTCGCACCAGACCCAAATAGGGCCCTGATGCACATTAAGATTGGCAACAGGTTTACAAGCTTAGGGCACACCTTAGGTACTCACCTCACTGCCGCACACAATCCCTAGGCAGGGGAGGCTACTCATCCCCGGGCGCACCCACCCGGGGAGTTAGTCTGATAGGCTTTTCCCCAATTTTTCAAGGGAGCTTCACTCCCATGCCATCCACTTAGGATGGCTCCTCCTTCTACTGAGGACCTCCTTGTGGGGTTACTCAGAGACATCGTCGAGAACAACAATCTCGGCGATGTGTATGTTACTAGGCTCAATGCTATTGAGCAACTCATTCAAGATAGGCGCGAATCCCCGCTATCTCCCCCGTTAGCCGATCAAGGCATTCCCCCTCAGGCCCCAAAGTCTATTAAGACTCGCGAACCCGCGATCCGCGTTCCGACCCAACCCGATGCCACCCCCGGACCTTCAGTCCCTCAACCTTCCTTACCCGAACGTATGGACACGTCCGGCCCAGTCGAGTCTGATTGTGAGATCAGTGACTCAGCCGGTTCCTCTGATGAGGACTTTACCGTGGTCCTAGGTAAGCGCAAGGGGAAACATTCCTTGTCCTCAAAGGCCAAAAAGTCCCTCGCGGCTTTGCCTACCCCCTCTCCTCCGACCACTCGGGTTAACACCCCCACCCCCTCCCCGGCCCCCGCTAGCCGCCCCTCCAGCCCTAGGGCTACCCCCACCGCGGCTCCCTCTAAGAAGCCCAAACTTCCCCCTCCGATCTTCATCCATGAGAAGTCCAAATGGACTGACATTTCAAGGGTCTGTGTGGACCTAAAAATTAATTTCACAAAGGCCACCAGTACCAACACCGGTATCAAGGTGTCGACCCCTACGTCTTCGGACTATAGGGAGCTCTCCCGTGTTCTTCGCTCGAGGAACATCCCCCACCACTCTTTTTCTCTCCCTGAGGAGAAGCCCACCCGTGTGGTGATCAGGCGGATCCCCAAGGAGATTCCCACCCAAGACGTCTTAGAGGACTTAAAAGCCCAAGGAATCCCCGTCTCCGCCGTCCACCGCCTTCACAAGGCAAGGGGCGGAGACCTGTACGACATGGTCTTGGTAATATGCGACCCAGTCGAATCAGGCCCCCATCCCATTTTTAAAGTCAGATCCGTGTGCTCCCTGTCGGGCATCTCAATTGAGAAGCCCTACAAAGCACATACTGTTGGCCAGTGTCACAACTGCCAACAGTATGGCCATAGCCAGTCCCACTGCTTCGCACCTCCCAGGTGCGTTAAGTGCTTAGGTGACCATAGCACGGTCAACTGCCCCCGTCCTAAGGATAAGGCCCTCTGCCAAGATCCTCCTAGTTGTGTCCTTTGCGGCCAAGTTGGCCACCCGGCCAACTACCGCGGCTGCCCGAAAGCCCCTAAATCCACTTCTCCCAAACTGGCGAAGCGCGCTGCCGCCCGCCAGCAGAGGGAATCCCCATCTGTGAAGATTCCCTCTTCACAGATACCCAATAGATTAGGTCCCCAACGCCCATCTCCCTGGAACGCGCTGAACCACCAAAGGGCTTTCCCAGCCCTTGGCCCAGCGCCCTCCAAACCCGCTCCTCCTCTCCCAGACGTCCCCACTCCCCAGCCCGTGGCTCCCGTGACTGCTCCCGCAGCCGCTCGCAAGACCGCTCTCGCTCTTGCAGCCCCGGTTTTGGTGTCCCCCCCGTTAGGCTCCGGCCCCGTGGCCCTTGTAGACGATGAAGACATGCGGGTCATCATCTCCGCGTATAAGTCCGTTGAGAATTACGAAAATATTCTTAAGGCGTCGGCACGACAATTGGCCGCCCAACTCAGGGCGTCCAACGGTAGTCCCGACGCTTATAAGGCTATTTTCGCCTCTCACCCCCACGTAGGGGAAGCTCTTAAAGCCCTCCACCTAGTTTAATCTCCAATGGCTACTAGGAATAGGAACGTTCTCAAACCGCGGTCCCTCAGGTTAGGTTTCTTTAACGTTAACGGCATGCAAGGTCAGCGGGACGAACTCGCTACCTTCTTGCGCGATAACCAGTTAGATATTCTCCTTCTCCAGGAGACGTTCCTAAAGCCACACCATCGCGATCCCAAAATTGCCAACTTTCAGTTAGTTCGTAATGATAGGTCGCGTTGCCACAAGGGTGGTACTCTCATTTATTATAAAAAATCCCTGCATTGCATCCCGCTAGTCTCTCCTCCCCTCGAGTCACTTCTCGAGGTTTCAGTCTGTCGGCTAGGCATGACCGGTCATCAGCCCATCACCATAGTCTCCGCCTATTTTCCTCCTGCTACCGGTGCAGAGGATCAGTCCCTTCTCGTTAGAGATCTCACCTCTATCTTCGGCATGAGCGATTCCGTTATCTTAGCGGGAGACCTCAACGCCAAACATCCAGCTTGGAATAGCACTATTACGACCCCTAGGGGAAGAGTAGTGTTCAACCTTAGCTCCACTCTCAATTTTGACCCCGTTGCTCCTTATGAGCATACGCACTATCCCCACGATCCCAACTGTCGTTCCGATGTCCTCGATATAGCGCTGCTCAAAAATGTCAACCTTAAGTTGAACGCCATTGAGACGCTACACGAGCTTAATTCCGACCACCGTCCAGTGCTCTTGCACCTGACTCCGCGCACGGGTCCTTCTGACCCTAGCCAACCTCCTCCTACCAAAGTGTTGACTGACTGGAAGAAAGTAAGCGAATTGCTGAAATCGACCTCGTCACCTCACTTGGACTCCATCCCCGACCACATTGTCTCCGTCGCTGACACGACGGCCGCCATCAACTCGTTTACAGAACACGTGCAATCCGTATTGACGGATTGCTCACGGGAAGTCCCAGATACGAGCGATCGTAAATGGAATCTCCCCGCTGACGTACGTGAACTGATAACCGAGAAGAACGCGGCCATCCGTGCCTACAGCAACTTTCCATGCGATTCGAACAAAGCTCACATGCGCAATTTACAGCGTGCTGTAAAGAAACGCATCGCTGAGTTTCGTTCGAATCGCTGGAACGACATGCTGAGCGAACTCGAGCCCACCCACCTAGCCTACTGGCAGCTGCAACGAAAGTTGCGTGCTACCGAGGAGGCTACCGTCCCTCCCCTCAGCCGTCCCGACAAGAGCGTCGCTTTTGACGACTCTGAGAAGGCCGAGTGCCTGGCCGACAGCCTGGAATCTCAGTGCACTCCTAGCACCCAACCGGTAGATAACAGTCACCTCCTCAAGGTAGACTCGGAAGTCGAACGTAGGTCCTCTCTCCCACCTGTAGAAGACCCTGATGATCCTCTGCCACCGGCCACGCCGGACGAAGTGCACGACATCATAAAAGGGCTCCGCCCCCGGAAAGCCCCCGGGACGGACGGTATCAATAATAGGGTTTTTAAACTCCTCCCCGCCCAGCTCATTATGTTGTTGACCGCCATCTTCAATGGCGCTCTGAGCAATAATATCTTTCCCGAGGCATGGAAAGAGGCCACTGTTATCGGTTTCCCCAAGCCAGGCAAGCCCAAGTCTGAGCCCACGAGTTACCGACCTATCAGTCTCCTGAACGTTCTCGGCAAGATCTATGAGAGACTTATTTATAAGCGACTCTATGATTACGCCGAATCAAAGCGCCTCATTCCTGACGAGCAGTACGGCTTCAGGTCCGGACACTCGTGCGTCCAACAAGTCCACCGTATAGTCGAGCACATTAGCGCGGGCTTTCAGCGCGGTGCGATGACTGGTGCTCTCTTTTTCGACATCGCGAAGGCCTTCGACAAAGTCTGGCACAACGGCTTATTATATAAGCTCTACCACATGGGTGTGCCAGACCGTCTCGTGCTCATCATACGAGACTTCTTGTCGAACCGCACTTTCCGCTACCGCATAGGGGACGCCCTCTCCTCCCCGCACCCGATACGTGCTGGCGTCCCGCAAGGCGCCGTCCTCTCTCCCCTCTTGTTCACGCTGTTTACTAGCGACATTCCCAAGAGCAATAAGGCTCGGTTAGCTCTCTTCGCGGACGACACGGCCCTGTATTACACAGGCCGCAGTTCAACCGCTATAGCCCAAACCCTCCAGACCTCTGCCAACGTCCTAGGCGCTTGGTTTAGGAAATGGAGAATTGAGGTTAATCCCGATAAGAGTCAGGCGGTTCTTTTCACCAAACCGCGCAAACGTGATCTCCCTTCCCTCTCTCCGATCTCTATGTACGGCAAGCCGATCCCCTGGGCGAAGCAAGCCAAGTACTTAGGTGTGACGCTCGATAGTCACCTTTCCTTCCGCGAACATATCAAAAAGGCCCGCGACCGCGCGTCCTTTGTTATGGGTAGGCTTCACTTCTTGCTCACTGCGAGAAGCTCACTGTCACTTAAGTGCAAAATGCGCCTATATACCGCGGTTATCCGTCCCATCATGACATACGCGTGTGTCATTTTCGCTCATTCGAACCCTCGCGTCCTCTATAAAATGCAGGTCCTCCAAAACCGGTTTCTCAGGAAAGTCACGGGAGCCCCGTACTATGTCCGTAACGACGCCCTCCACCTCGACCTTAGAATTCCCACCGTAGCTCAGTTCATGAAGCGCCTTTCCAAGCGCTTCTTCGATTCCGCTATTAGGCACCCCAATCCCTTGATCGCATCGGCCGCCCGATACGAACCATCGCGTATCAGTACCACCCGACGCCCTAAGCACACCCTCGTAGAGCCCGACGACCCCATCACTCTCCTCCAGGAGAGCAGTAGGGAAACCAGTACTCTTAGGAAACACAGACACAGACCGACTCCGTCATTCCGCCCTCGCCGCCGAGGCCGCCCGTCGCGACGCCCAAGTCAATGCCCCCCCCGACCCTTGCAAGAGCCAGCCCGCGATGCTGAGCCAGTAGTTTTAAATTAGTCCCTAAATAAGATATTATTGTGATCCAGCCTGTCCCTTGCTGTCCTCTGTCAGTGACGTCCTAAGCCGAGGTCCGTACCCCACAGGGGGTGCCCTTAGCGAACGGTCACTTAGTTTATAGTTTTTTGCCTAGCTTGTAAGCTCTGGCTGGAGGCCTTAGAGTAAAATCTATGGCATCCACAGAAAAGTCCGGTTAAGCAGCACACAACCTCTTCTAGGTTGACCTGCGAGATGCCATTCATAAAAAAAAAAAAAAAATAGGTAGTTTTAGATTTGTGTCTATGCTCTCTTCATTTGTGAGGATCTTCTACATAAGGTGAAAAAGTTTAAACAGTCTTATGTAATTGGGAAAATATTAATTCAAACTTTTTTAAACTAACTTTGAAGAACTAAGGCCGTATTCTTTCAATTTGTTTTGCCGGCGAGCATTTTTAATCTGCTGCATAATACAGACAAATGAAATAACTAATAATAAAGAGGAAAAATTGGACAAAAAGTGATAAAACTACAACAAAACTTCAAAAATAAGTGCAAGAATATTATAGGCCGCGTTTGAAGACTGTAGACCAAAATTGTGTGAAAAAAGAAAATGAGTAGGGCAATAAGACTACCTTTGTTTGTTTTTTATCAAATAAAACCTCGTATCACACTCCTAATAAATAATATTTGAGTTTATTCTTATACTACAGGAGGTCAAAAAGTTGGTCATTTGCATGATGAAAATTTGGTACAGGCATGTTGATAACTGGTCAAATGGCCTGTTTTTGCTAAACTCGAGAAAAAAAACACATTTTACCTTTGTATGACTGTTTATAATGTTTTAGTTACATTCTCCAACGTTTATTTTATCTTCCAAAAACATTCATTTCCACTTGTAACTCGTGCATTAGTTTATTTTGCGAAAGAAGCAAGAAAAACCGCTTAAAGGGTCAATAATTGGGTGTTTTACCCTATATGCCATAAGAATTTTGTTCCAGTCTATTTTAGTGTAGGAACTATTTTATTTTCATAAATATGATGTTTTAATTTATTAATCGGTTTATGTACAGTTTTTTCTTAGTTTGTTAAATATTTGGGTTTAATTTATTTATTTGTAGCTTTAATAAGTGAGTATTAGTATTATTTTTAAAAGTGTTTATTTGTATCTTTAATAAGTTAGTATTTAGTTTATTTTATTATTATATTATATAAAATTTTCATAGATTGAATGCGTCATTTTACTAGTAGTCATATATAATGAAACTAATCAACGTGTTTCGTGTAATAAGCTAGGTTTTAGTGAAGATGTGATGTGTCGATTCTCTTTAATTTAACGTTCGCTACATTGTCTATCAAAGGATAACCAAAACATTCCTGTCTTCCAAATGTACAACAGCATTACACATATCTGCTCAATTAGATACAAATACTTATGTTAATAACACACAAAATAAGAGCACGTATCCTGCGGTTTTCTTACCCAACCAATTAGCAAGTCTCTCAGAATACATTTCATGACCGCTTGCGCACAGAATTATTAATTGGCAACTAACACGTCTTGTCACATTCATTGACATTTATAATTAAACAAAGGTACGATGTGTCGTACCTTCATTTAATTAACGACGATGAGTGAGGGCTAAAATACTAAAGAATGTGAAATAATAATGTAATTTATGACTGTAATCCTTTGGCGATCTTCATTTGTTGATTACGTCGCCAAAGTGTAGAGCATTATGCTTTTAAAACTAGGTAATGTCCCAACATCGTTCCCGTTAAGCATCACTCGGTACAAGGTCACTTGGATAAACCAGGTATAAAATTATTACATTTCATCTATTTTGTACGGCGAATGCCAGAAAGGTTCAATCAAATCGATAAGGTACTCCCATACAAAAGATATCTAAAGTATAAAACAATGAGTAGCATGGTAGTGTGTTATAGCAGTTAAGTAAATAAACGCTCCCACAATAGTTCAACTTGTTATTTTACATCAAAGTGAAATTTTATAAAAATCAATTTGCGTCTGCCTTCGATTTTATTTTATTTTACACTGTTTTGATGTCACTGAATAAGGGACTGTATCAAAATTATTTTTAAGTATAATATTCAATGCAGACATCAAGCGCCTCACGCGTTATCGAGGCTGTGGAATTACAGAATAGGCGCAGCTTCACAAGGTATTTGCCGCGCGAAGCAAATGCCTCGCGAGGCTGCTCGCTCGTCCAGCACCTAATGAAAATCAAGCCATTGTTTTCCATTTTTGTGTAAAAGAAAACCAAACTCGCTTCCTCCCATTTCTTAGGTCAAGAAGTAGCAAGCAAGCCATTAACTCTACGAGATAACAGCAGCGCCAAATGTCAGCCACAATTTATCTAGCATTGAACTCCAGTGCTGCTTTTATTGTTCAACTTTCCTTTGTACATGTTTCAGATGGTATATCTACATAATGCAATCTACTATGCCAAACATTGTACTGTTTTTGTTTAATGATTACAATTCGGTTTGAGAATTGCAGGTGGCATTTTAATCCTAGGGCTGAAAGTAACTTATTTAGATCCGATATGGGGTTTGGTGCACGAAGTGAGTGAGATCGCTAATAGATTGAGGGACTAAATGAGTCTTTTACCCGAGGTAAACACTGTGATTTTCATAACTAATACAAAATTGACAGAAAATAAAATAAACATAAAAAAGTGAAAAACGGTTGGCCGCTCTTTTGACAAATATAGAGCATGTTAGATATCTGACCTCTGCAATTCAGTAAATGGGCAACACGATATTGTTTTTGCTTATTTCTTGTCAGAACTTTCGGTTTGGTTTTTAGAAAACCATTACGAAAGTTTATTTTTTTTTACAAGATTTTTATTTTATTTTTGATTTCAGCTTTATTTCAGTTATTTTCTCTTTATTCGACACATAAAATATGAAGAAAAGTTAAGAATTATAGCATCGATTAATCAAAATTTTCAAAAATAACTTTCTAGACGTTATACTCTAGAGAGAAAATACTCTAGGAAAATCTTTCTAACTTTCTAAAATTTTGTTTAGATAAATGATATTATTGTGGATTTTTATCTTGTTTTTACATAAGCATGCAGCGAAAATATTTTATTATTTATTAGCCATAGCCACCGTCTCTACCCGCTACTTCTTGAAAGAAACTTTCCCAGGGGAACATTAAATCGGGATAAAAAGTATCCTATGTATTAATTAAGGTTATAAACTACCTGTGTACCAAATTACATTCAAATCCATTCAGCATTTTTTACGTGAAAGAGTAAGAAAGTTTTTGTACTAATAATACTCACTGAAATAGATATACATAGTTGATTTGACAAATTTCTAACCATTTTATTGGCATTTTTTCTTCACAAGTATCTCTTAACTTTTACCGTAGTACCTACCGCTTGAGACCCTACCCTGGGAGCCAATTCTCGGTTTTAGAGATGGTGTCAAACTCGACAAAAATTTCTGATGACGTCATTTTTTCGACAAATTTTACTGAACTGTAACGTTAGCCTTCGATAAATGGCGAATTTGACATCCCCAGAATAGCAACTTTTAAAATTTGTCGAATAAATGACGTCATCAGAAATTTTTGTCGAGTTCGACACCATCTCTAAAACCGAGAATTGGCCCCCAGGTTGCCAACGCGTAAGTACATTCCTACCGAAGATTTAGGCCGGATAAGGGGCTAGTAACACTGATTTGACTGCCAGTAACACACCTGAACCTCATGACTGGAATGTAAATGTCGCATTAGGCAATGAAAAGAAAACTGAATAGCCGATTGCCCTTCGATTTTTTTATTTCGGTCGAGAAGTTGGCAATACATTTAACAATTATTATACAGTATCGATGAAATTGGTCAATAATTCTTTTTTCGTACCACTTGCTCAAAAAAGTGACATTCTATGCCACAAAAAGCGAACATAACAATAGTCATTTTTAATCTGTGAAAAACAGGGAAAGAATGTTGTACTGAATTTCATTCTCTCTCTAGGGAGAGAATGTGATTTAAATTTGGAATACTTAGATTACGGTAGACTCGATCGAAAACTAACCAGAATAATAAAACATTAAAAAATAAAGATTTCGAGTCGACAACATATATCCGCAAAATTCGAATTGTCGAGTATTTTGTAAATTTCTAATGATTTTCTGACCAGACAGATCGCAGCCGCCATTATTGACATCGGTTATCATGTTAAGTTTTTTTTTTCTTTCTTTATTTTCGGCCTATGACTTACCGTGACACCTACATTTAGTACCTTGATGTGTAGTATTTGGGACACACGTTTCACCCGAGCGAAGCCGGATTTTCATCTAGTTAAATAAAATTACGAAAACCGACGAGGCCGTATGAGCTTGATGCCTTTGCTTTTTTAATTTGCCGCGTTTTTGTATTCTTCAAATACATAAACGTTGAGTTTATTTTTACTTATTTTTATAAATAAGTTAATGTTAAATATTAATGTTTAAAATGCGTATCTCATATTATTACTGTGTTATTTTTTTCGCAAATGGTACGAAAAGTAGAGTATTTTCCTCGGTGATAAAGCTGTCTTAGTCTTGGGTGAACTTAAATCCCTCGCTACACTCAGGACTCGTCTTAAATCCCTCGCTTCGCTCGTGATTTAAGTTTTTAACACCCTCGCTACGCTCGGGAGTAATCCTCGAGTCCTTTGTTACGCTCGCGATTTAATTCGCCACCCGCGACAGAAGACCCTGCTTTATCCCCTTGGTTAATAATCTACTATTATTATTCAAATGAGCTTCGACCAAAACTTTTCCACATTTGTCGGTGGCGGCTTCGGACACGTGAGTAGGTGGGCCATAATTTGTGATGAAGCTCCGTAGTCATACTTTTCGTTATCAAATTACCCCCATCAGGCCATGTTGAATTTCCAGCCATTGACTTTGCAATTTGAATGAATGTATAAATCAGCAGTAAGTACAAGTCTGACAGGCTCTCTAACTACTTCACCCAGGGGGGCGGACTCATGTGATGATTTTACCACAAAAAAAAACTAAGTTAAAAAAATCCTGACACAAAAAAACCAAATTCCTTTTAAAAAGTAAAAAAGAATAAAATAACTTTGTTTTAAAAATTATATAAAAATACGTTGCGTGAGGGACCGCTCCAAATTATTTATTATCTAAGTTTTACGCCAATTTGTTTCTGTTGTTCTATACTGTGTTTCATCCCTTAGGTATAACCATCCTATTAACTGTTGAGGTAGGCTTCCAATCTAATCAGCTGCAACTGTTCACAACCCAATATCTGGACAAAAACCAGGAAGTTTTCACATAATATGTCCGTAATTGTGAGACTACTATTTGAAACGAGCAGTCACACACGCTGTCCTTCCAACTAATGAACTGGTTAATAACTAATAATAATTGTATGGCAATCGGTGACAATTACATTTACCGCTGTAAATCAGAGTGGAACGGCTCCGAAATCATCCCGGTAAATACTATTATTGGAATTGCGTTGGTAATTAATTAATGCCACGTGTAAGGGAAACACGTCAATTCTAATAATAGATATATGTATTTCCTGTTTGCCATGCTATCCTTACTTAGTTGACAGATTTGTAGTCATTAAAATCCGACGACGCAGTTAGCAACTGCTAGTATTGATTATAATTTTAATAGACTGCTCTTATCTTCTTCTCAATATCATTAGTACTTCTGTTGAATAAAAACTAAACCACTACCACCACGTTCTCGATGGCAAATTTAGAGAAGCCGTTTGGCTGCATATTTCGAATCGAAGAAGGTAGGAGACGATGCCACAACCATATATTATGATCATGGTCATCTTCAGAGTTGTCGAATTAAACACAAATGTAAAATAGAAATTAGTTCCATTTAAACATAAAAATAATGTATCTATCTTGGCTCTACAAACCCAGCAACAAAGTGTTTCGAACACTCACATTTAGTTCTCAAACATCTACGAGGTCACCAGTAAATATATTACATACATAAATACTTGATGCGTAGTTTATTTACGCTACAAAGTTAGCTTCTTCCTTTATACATAAGACGTATTTAACAGCTACTAAACTCAAGATGTCTGAAGATTTTACTATCGCGGGTTCGGAGGGCCCTCACACAATCTTGAAACATCTCGAAACGTCTAGAAACGCCTCAAAACTTCGTATCGGTTTCGATCTGAATCGTTAAACGGAGAAGGTAGATTTTTATCGCAATAGACATTTTAGGAGATTGACGGATGGATAAAATGAAGGGACGTGGATTTAATTTGTCGAACTTATGTATCTGTGTTAAGAGTTTCTTCATCAAAGATAGTTTAGAAATTTTCACCCTCAATATAATGTCCCATCTATTTTTAAAACAAAATCGATCCAACCGTCTTGACTTAAATACGGAACATATTTTATGTATACAACATACTTGTATATGTATACAAACATTTTCACACTTATAATACAATAAGATCTGTGATTCTTACATCTCATTTTAGTAAACCAGTGCCTACACTGTGTAAAACCGACTACAAAGCACAGGCCTAGTGATTTCTTAACTACATTCGAGTAACATATTTTGGTATTATGATTCAAAACTGAATATTGTTTTTGTGGAGATCGAAAATTATGAAAATCTATTTTACCCTTCTAACTTTAAAAAGACAACACAGCCAGGCGAAAGCCACGATTTAATAATCTATCTATATCTATATCTATTCTATCTATATCTATCTATATCTATTCTATATCTTATCTTCTATCTTCTTTCTATCTATATCTATACATATAATAAAACTGTAGAAAAAATATTTTTGTACATTAAATAAAAACTCAAAAAATATAGCCAGGGTATTAAAGGACAACCAATAGAACCCATTTCTAGCATTTTTAGAATTTTTGTCTGTTTGTCTGTTTGTCTGTTTATCTGTTTGTCTGTTTGTCTGTGTATTTGTCCAGGTATCACGTAAAATATACGAAATTAATGTAGATAACTTTTATACACAACGATTAAGCGTAACTTGGAGAGGAACTTAGTTTTTGTTTCATTGGAATCGGTTCAGTCTATCAAAAGATATTTGAATTTAAAGTGTTTCAGAAGTTTCTTTGGTCTCACACATTGATTTCGTACGTCAGTCGCGCGATCTAACTTCGAATAGAAAAACTAGATTATTCAAATAACTGGAATGGACTGGAATGGACTGGAATGGACTGGAATGGACTGGAATGGACTGGAATGGACTGGAATGGACTGGAATGGACTGGAATGGACTGGAATGGACTGGAATGGACTGGAATGGACTGGAATGGACTGGAATGGACTGGAATGGACTGGAATGGACTGGAATGGACTGGAATGGACTGGAATGGACTGGAATGGACTGGAATGGACTGGAATGGACTGGAATGGACTGGAATGGACTGGAATGGACTGGAATGGACTGGAATGGACTGGAATGGACTGGAATGGACTGGAATGGACTGGAATGGACTGGAATGGACTGGAATGGACTGGAATGGACTGGAATGGACTGGCCTGAATTAAGCGCTTAGAACTAAAAAATACATTGTTCAATTCCTACATCCACGCGAACGAAGTGGCGGGCACAGCTAGTTAGGAATTAAAGTTTATAGAAGACACTTTTGCCCAGCAGTGGTATAATAGCGTTTAAAAACAGAAAAAAAAATGGGTTGAACAATAAACTTGAATATTTCATTATGTTAGTCCATATTAAAATCCTAAGTGGTATTTTTATTGGAACCCAGATCATACAAATATGTTAGTGTTTGTGAATAAGTTCTAATAACATGTTAAAGCTTTTTTTTATCGTGGTAAAATCATCAAATGAGTCCTCCCACCCTTCTGTCAGACTTGTACTGACTAAAATCCACGGTGTCCTTCAATAGCCCTTTATGTTCCGGGGTCACGGTATTGAAGTAAGTCCTGCGACCAACATGGTAATGCAACAACAAAAAGTTTAGAGCATGTTTTATTACTTAACCTTAACTTGTTGTTCTGTTATTTGACCTCTGAGTTTTCACCGCTGTCAAAATTAATTTGATCTCAATGATCGTTGCTATAAAGTTGACAATGGTTTGTTTATTCGGCTACTGTATGAGGTGAATAACTGCAGTTGGTTTACTGGTTTTATTAATACTGTGGCACTATTTTCCCAGCGCAAGTGCAAATATTTGTAACAGAGTAATTCATATAAACTTGACTTCATATTATTTACATTTTTGATAATATTGTGGTTATCCGTCACGACATAAACGATAATTATTTATTTTCAGTCTTTCAGTAGCATTCGCGGAAAATCGATTTTCTTCCTCAGAATCGATATTTTTTTTTTATTGAATTATATTTATTTGTAAAATATTTTGTTAAATTTATTTTAATGGATTTGGTTCACATAGATACATAGTTATGTATGTATGTTTGAAAATAATAATAATATAAAGAATAATAATAACATAAAATGCGTAAAATAAAGTCAAAAATCTCCTTTATCCTACTAATATAATTATAATATATAAAGCTAGAATATATAATTATAAACGTGAAAGTTTGTATGTATGGATGTATGGATGTTTGTTACTCTTTCACGCAAAAACTACTGAACGGATTTGGCTGAAATTTGGTACACAGATATTTTATAACCTGGATTAACACATAGGATAGTTTTTATCCCGATTTTATGTTCCCGTGGGATAATTTTCGAGTTGTAGCGGGTGAAACCGCTGGCAGCAGCTAGTCTATAATAAAACTGTAGAAAAGTTATTTTTGTACATTAAAAAAAAACTCAAAAAATATAGCCAGGGTATTAAAAGACAACCAATAGAATCCATTTCTAGCATTTTTAGAATTTTTGTCTGTTTGTCTGTATGTCTGTTTGTATGTTTATTTGTCCAGGTATCACGTAAAATGTACGAAATTAATGTAGATAACTTTTATACACAACGATTGGAATCGGTTCAGTCTATCAAAAGATATTTGAATTTAAAGTTTTAGGAGTTAAATTACGGGTGCACTTTGGTCTCACAATTTGATTTCATACGTCAGTCGCGCGATCTAACTTCGAATTCGAATAGCAAAACTACAACGCACGGCAGATTGCGTTAAAAGAAAACCTGGAATAGACGTGTCTAAATTAAAGTAACATTATGTATTTTGTTTCATCGTAATCGGTTCACATAATCTATGAAATATAAATTAATTAAAGCAATATTTAAAGGAATCATGTGGTGTGGAGTGGAGTGGAGTGGAGTGGAGTGGAGTGGAGTGGAGTGGAGTGGAGTGGAGTGGAGTGGAGTGGAGTGGAGTGGAGTGGAGTGGAGTGGAGTGGAGTGGTGTGGTGTGGTGTGGTGTGGTGTGGTGTGGTGTGGTGTGGTGAGGTGTGGGGCGGGGTGGGGTGACGTGGTGTGGTGTGGTGAGAGCGGGCATTAGGCATCCTACATAAACCTGGAATACAAGTGTCAAATATTTTTGATTAATCTAAGAAAATTCTAAATACACGGTTTATATGAAAAACGTGGCCTGAATTAAGCGCTTGCAACTAAAAAATACATTGTTAAATTTCGACATCCACGCGAACGAAGTTGCGGGCACAGCTAGTAATAATAATAATTTTCCACAACTATCACACAAAGCCATCTAGTCCCTAGCTAAGCAGAGCTTGTGTTATGGGTACTAGACAACTGATAAACATACTTATATATTTCTTAATACATACATAATATTATAGATAAACTACACCCAGACACAGAACAAATGATCGTGCTCATCACATAAACATTTGGCCTGACCTCCGGCATAGCAGTCAGGGTCACTAACCACTAAACCTAGAGGCCAGTCAAATAATGAAAGTGAGTTTAAGATTAAATTTTCGTAGCTGATTGTCCAGTTCGATAACTTCAAGCAATGTAATTTACCATGACTATTTGTGCAAACTTACGTTAAAACAAGACTTCAAACTCATTTGTATTCCAGACTATAACAAAACGGTTTCAACTCAAATGCAAGTTGGAAACTAAACCACGGAGATAGTTTGAAGCGGAATAAATTCACAAGAACTACTAAAGAATCGAGATTATACTTTTGATCCTTGTTATTTTTCTACTTTTAGAGAATAACATGATGATGTTTAGTAGTAAAGCAAAGTAAAAATCTAGGAATCGTAAAGAAATAAAATATCGTAACATAACATCTGGAATTCCGGAAGGGTTAGGCCGACGAGCGAGCCGCACCTAGTCCTTGATCGGCGAGCTATAAATTGACCTATGCTAGAAATCGAACTTAATACCTAAGGTTTAGCAGCAGCATTTCTAATGGCTACACGCATGAAGGTCAGGCTGACAGGTACGAGCGAGCCGCAACTAGTCCTTGATCGGACGGCTTTTTTTTTTTTTTTTAGGTGGTAAAATCATCAAATGAGTCCTCCCGCCCTGGGCGGGGCGGAAGGGACTGTCAGACTCTTACTGACTAAAATCCACCCGTGTTCCTTCGGATGCCCTTTACGTTCCAGGTTAAGAAAAAGGCATTTGGCGCGAAACACGACGCGCCACCGACCCGGGCTTGGTCTTCGGTCGGACGGCGAGCTACCCATTACTCACCGTCTGCAAGCCCGCTCCGCCGCTGTGCCCTCTGCTGATCAGAGGGACACGCGTTGGAGCGTCCACACGACAGGCTATTCGCATACGGGCAAAGAGACCCCTTAGGCACACAGTGCCTAAGGAAGAGTTTTTGCCCGCATCCCAGGGTGCACCGGCCCGAAACACTGGTCTTCCCCCCGGACGTATCCGAGATGGAACTCCAGTCCACGGGCGCACGTGGAGGTTTCCTGTCTTAGCACCCCTGATCGGACGGCTAGCTACAACTTTACCTATGCTAGAAATCAAACTTAATCACTGGTTTAGCAGGAGCATTTGCGATGAGGTGTTATCTGGTTAATTGTGTTTCGAACTATTCAATCCATACTTGGCACGAACTTTTACGACTTTTGAATTTTCATTTAACTTTTGATAAAATTAGCACGAGTTGCCAAACTTTTAATATAATAAAATAAGTAACTTTTATTTCTTTTTAATATTTTGTAAAAGTATCAGGCAGGTGGAATAATGATTTTGACATCAGATGTTTGATAAAACTTTCACTATAGAAATTAAAAAAAAAAACGTTTTTAGTATTCGGTATTTCTCAATCAACCCAAAATTATGGATTTGAAAAATTAAAGTTAAAGACAATCTTTTAAATTGGGTCCATCATGAATTGTCAGCATCGCACTTGTGAATCCGTTGTATGACATAATGCTTTGAAACCTCGCACATTTTTCTGCAACGTACGCGGTGAATTTCGAGTCTAGTTATAGGAAAAATATTTCTGACAACACCGGTTGACTATATTCAGGTACCTACCTAGCTTTAAAACATTGCATAAGACGAGTACTTTCCTGCCATCAGTAAACGTGGCGTGCATGGCGCGTAAAATGCTGCGATATGTGCGACCGCCAAAAGCCATTTATTTGACATTGACGAACATACTCAATGATGTCAATCAATTCGCTTTCTACGATATGGACATTCATTAATATTATTTATCCTCTCCATGCATCTACGTTCGCTGTAAGAATACATTTTTCTATCTCAGCAGCTACCTCACTCACTTCAACCCCTGGCGAAAGTCTCTTAAAAAAGGTAGGTTTGTACCTTTACTCTATTCGTCTCATATTCATATATTGGTACGATTCCACCAAAACAGTCTGGGGCACATTTGTACGCGAGCATTCTGAGCAGCACTTCAGCAGTGCGCGTACAAAGCCGACATTACGTTAAACCTCTATGTACCGCGGCAAGGCTGTGTATAACTTTAGTTCGCGCATTGTGCAGCACATTTTGTGTGCGAACTTTTTGCTTAGACTGAGTTTTGCAATAAGCACGCACAAATAACGAGTCCACTGCTCAGTTGTGCGCGCAAAAAAGTGTCCAGGTGTGAGCGAATACTAGAATGTTAGTGCACAATTTCGTCGTTTTCACTTGAGTGAGTTGACCAGAGCAAACATTGCTGCACACTGTACCGCACACCGGTGGAAACGCATCTTAAGATGAACAAACAGCAAGTTGTTTATGTGTACCACAGGTTGCGGTGTACGGCTAGCGGTTATAGGAGTACAGCATTACATCTTCAGATATGTATCCGTATATCACGTGACGTCATAGAGGGAGCTTCGGACCAACCACAATCGAAACCCCAATTGTATTTACTGGGAGGAAAAGTGGGGAAGCTATTATATAGGAATGTAACTATCCAACGCTAACGCGGTGTCTTAGGTAGACGATTTAAAGCCAACGCGAGCGTGCCGAGCGTGTCCTCCGTGCGTGAGACGTTGCTTTAACTGTCAAAAAAAAAAACAAAAGAAGTCACCCCACGTTACGGTGGGGGCGAAGCAGTTGCATCGCGAGACACTAATTCAATGATTTTCAACCCCAAACCGCAGGATTGATCTAAGACGCAATCTATTTCTAAAGATTAATGGTAGTCATTTTAACAACTTTTCAAAAAAAAAATCAGGCTACGTCGGTCTTTTTGTCAAAACGTCAATTTCACACGAATGGAAAATTGATTCACGATCAAGAGAAAATATATCCCAATTTTCGACCCCAAAAAGCGACAAGGAATCACGAATACATCACGCACAATATATTCCATATTTTTTGTTGGTCCAGAGCGAAAATTGTAGCGTAATACGAGATTAATGCCTAAAAAGGTCTGGTTATAAAAATCCCGAAAACTCCACTGGATTTGGCTGTTAACTTGTCATAAACGTAGACGTGGCGAAATGCCAACACTTCGAGCGGCGTCAAAGATTTTCTTTAGCACAGTCATAAATCTGAAGTTATTAAATTGTTTGGGTCTCGGGGTCATTTGTTCGTGTATCCTAGTAAAGACTTGACCTTTGTGTTTTTTTTGTGTTTGAAGAAGCCATAATGTCTTACCTAAGATAAGGCTCGGAACGTAAAGGACTATTGAAGGATACCGTGGATTTTAGTCAGTCAAGTCTGACAGTCCCTCCCGCCCTTTTTTATGTCTTTGTAAAATCATCAAATGAGTCCATATACCCACTGTCAGAATTATCCTGAGAAAAATCCACGTTGATCCTTCAATAACTCCTTATGTTCCAAAGGTTACCGTTAGCTGATGAGAGATTCTCGCGGTGTAGTGGCACATAGAATTAGACACACACAGAAGAATAAAAAGGGAGGAGGTTATCAATTCTTTTGTATAAGAATTGATAACTGAAGTAACTAGAATAACCAGAATGAAGGCAAAAGACAGATTGCTCAAAAAACACACAAGTCAAAGTCGTGCCAAATTATAAAGTCGAGTCGGTAAAGCCAACGCGAAATAATTTCAACCAGAATTATTTTTAATTCACCCTGTATTTCATTTTACGAACTCTTTTAATTTACCTTTTTTAAAAGGCAGCCGACTCTTGACTGCCGACTTTAATAACGTCGGTATATTTTTACTTCTTGCTTGATACCATCTCAGGAAATTAATATTCCACAGTGCTGCTAATCTTAATACATCTCAGGAAGATCAAGCACTTACTTTTAAGAAGATTAACTTCGACCCCTCATTAATAATTAATTAGGGATTTTAAGTACCGTTTTTATAACCCATTAGTATTAATGAAATTCAGGATTTAGTAACTTTTATGTAGATATCTACTAAGTATGCAGTAAAAGTAGGTAATACATTTATGGGCCTAAAGTTGTGTTTCACTGCGCCGACAATGATTATGTCTTGTTAAGGTTGGGGTAAGGGGAGTCGTTTGATAAGCAGTTAAACTACAGAATACTTAATAGTATGGTTAAACTAACAATTTGATGGGTCTCATAATATTTAACTATTTGTTAAAAAAATAAGCAACGTTAGTTCAGCTACTAATTAAACAACTAGACACGTAGCTTTGTAGAATAGAAGCGTATTTACTACGGACTTGGTGACTTTGATCTTAGAACTCAAATAAAAACTTGTTTAAAAACATCAGATCCAAAGTTTATAAGATATCTTTTTATTTTACGTGGTATAATCATTTAATGAGTCCTCCCGCCCCGGGCAAGGCGGGAAGGACTGTCAGACTTGACTGACTAAAATCCACGGTGTCCTTCGGTAGCCCTTTGGGTACCGGAGTCGCGGTATACGTATGTCCAACAAGTTTAAAAGATTTCTAACACGCTTTACCAAAATAATTTGATGGAAATCTAGTGCTTCCTATGAAAAAAATATAAAATGGACGGATGATGATCAAAAAGCCTCAGTGTTGCGAATATGAAGACTCAATTACCCGCTGATTTTTCATCTCACCCGTTTGCAGCCAATCAAAACGTAGGTAAGCTGATTACTGCGGCCTTTTTGTACTTTTTTATCGTAGTAAAGTCATCATGGAGGGAATTTCAGACTTGTACTGATTTAAATCTTCGGTTATTTTTCAGTAGCCCTTACATTCCAAGGTCACGCAGACTGATGCAACAGTCCCACGACCCGGCCTTTTTATCACTGTGGACGACTGAACGAACAGTGGAATTTGTCCTTCCCACTGCACTCCAGAAAAATATCACAGAATGATAGATAATAATAATAAGTTGATGAATTCAACAAAAACAAGAAGATTCATTTAAAAATTAACTAAAAGACAAAGAACAATTTGCTGACTAAAATATAATGGAAGCTATGTTATGATTATCTAACCACAATAAATTATGCTGCGGTAAAACTGCCATGATCATGCCTTGGTATCTAGCTGTTTGTGCTGACAATACGAACATATTTTCTGATTCTCATAATACAATTATAGAAACATTAATTATTATAATTTATCGGCTGCATCATGAGCTTTGTTGTAGATAGGGCATAGAAAAATGCTCACCTTTAAATTGTGTCATATCTACAACGATCTTTAAACAGGTTATTTCACCATGATTATCACCAAGCGTGATCCGTCCAATGCTGAACTTAGACCTTCTCATTGTGCCATCCTTTTCCGGCCTATGTCAGTCTCAACAAGGTTCTACCTGGGATATTTTGATTGTCGTCCGCCTATAAATAAAACATTGGTTCAAACATTTGTTCTGTGTCTGGGTGTAATTTATCTATAATATATGTATGTATTTAGAAATACATAAGTATGTTTATCAGTTGTCTAGTACCCATAACACAAGCTCTGCTTAGCTTGGGACTAGATGGCGTTGTGTGATAGTTGTGGAATATTATTATTATTATTGGTAGCTTTTTTTAGGGTAAAATCATTAAATTACTTCTCTTGCCCTTAGTAAAGGAGAAAGGCCTAACAGACTCTTACTGATTAGAAATCTGCTTTGTTACTTCTATTGATCTTTGCGTTCCAGAATCACGGTGCCCCTTTGAGACAATCTCGGGAATTAATTTGTGATATCTTCCACCTAGTTTTGGACTGATAAAAATCCAGTTTTTCAGGCTAGATTGGAAACGTGAAAGATATTTTTATAGGCGGAAAATTATTTGTTAAACATGTATAAAATTTTATCTTTAAATTAGTTAATCATCATCGATATACTATTGTATGAAATATCTATATTTTCAAAAGTACTTCATGTAAATTCAACATTGTGAGTGATTATGCTGAATCGATGGTTTAAATCAACGATTGCACGCTAAAGCCCATTTGAAATGTTAATTTTTGGATGAAACCTTTGTTCGGTAGATTTTCATGGTTCTAAAACTGCACTTTGTGGTAATGAATTTCAATGAGCGTATATTTTTGTTAATGTACCTACATTTTACTTAATCATTAACATTTGTCATTTTTAGGAAGGTTTTGGAGCCATTTTAAAATTAATATTTGTTAACAAAATGTCGACGCAGTGGCTGACAGTTTTTCAATTCTACAGTTGTTCCGTTACTAGCTGTTAGTGTACCCTCTGTACAAAAATAATTACGGATGTAGGAAAATGTAAAAAATACTGTACCGATTTAATTTAAGTTGAACTAAAATTAATTCAAGCATAAAATATTCGCAAGACGATCTCCGGCCACCGTAGGCGCGGGCATGCGGACAGCGAGTAAAGGGCAACTCGACTCGCTGTCCGACCATGGACCATGCCCGGGTCGACGGCGCGTCGTGTTCCAGGCGCGCCTCAAAGAGCTGTCAGCAAAAATGACGAGGCCCCCTCTCAGAGAGCCAAAGCCTGCCGGGGTCGCGGGACTTATTTCTATTACCGTGACCCCGGAACATAAAGGGCTACTGAAGGACACCGTGGATTTTAGTCAGTACAAGTCTGACAGTACCTCCCGCCCTGCCCGGGATTGGAGGTCTCATTTGATGATTTAACAACGATAAAAAAAAAAGCATAAAATATTCCTACCTTGAAGTATGCTTTATTTAAATATCATTCACACACTTGGGAAATAAATGATTTAATAAAATGCAAAATTCTTCGTAAAATATGAAGCAATCACGGAAATCTTCAGCAAAGAGGATTACGCACAGAATTGATACGATTGTACAATTCACCGAGTATTTCATCAGATCGAAAGTATTTTTTTCATAAAGCTTACGTAAATATCTTTATTTATTTTGTTACAATTCGTTTACCTAAATCACGGATGTGGAAAATCCGAAATTTCATTTACGACCGTTTTATGTTTTACCGAGAGCTTAGGCAAACATAAATACATACGTTCGCTAAAATCCGTGGTCGGTAAAAATATTTTATGATTCTTTAAGTGTGTAAGAGAAAGTAAAACATTGAGCTTTTATAATCGCTATATTATAGGAATACGTAGTTCGTGCGTACACAGTTACGAGTAGGTATCATTGCATTAAAAAGAAAATGTTACATGTTATACGACAGAGTTGTTTCTTGCTGTCTATATAAACAACCGTCGCTAAAACGCAGGCCTGACAGAAGAGACGTAAAAAGTGGCGGTTCGCGCCGGAGACCGTGACAGGAGACCGATACAGTACTTAACATTACGCAATGTGACAGATACGGTAGTGATCTCGTCTTGCGGTCTCCGGTCGCTGTCACCCGAACGCGATCTCTGGCGCGATCCGCCACCTAGACGGGACGCGTCGCGGACGGGCGACTTCTGTATGTTTCGCGTCACGACGCTTCTATACATTTTGTATGAAAGAGATGCTGAACACTCTTGTCTTAAACGCTGTTCAATTATATGAATATTTTTGAGAGTATCGCAAAATAAAAACACCCACGTTATAAATAATTGTACAGTAAGTGCATTTCTATTTTTATCTAAATTGGTCCCTAGAAAATTCCCTGTTTGAGTTAAACACTTAAATTATTTAGGTATAGTTAAATATGTATGTATGCTTAACTTACATATACTGGAAACTGGTCAGGATCACATTGACTCCAACTACTGGAAACGTTTTCTATTGTTACATCACTCGTTAAAATAAGTCCACTAACATTATTTCACTTTTAAACACAACTTTTTAAGGTGCTAATAGTTTTAATCACAATAATCAGGGATAAGTTCAACCTTTTTGATCACAGAGCGCGAGCAAGACTGACCGAAACATTAGCTCAATATTGAGAAAAAATAAATGTAATGAGGGTAGCGTGAAAAATATTATACCTACAATAACTTGGTTGCAATAAGAAAAAAAAAAACAATTTTGAATTTTCAATACATACATCGAGATATATAGTGAACTATATGTACAACGTGTAACGTTAAAAGCGCAAAACCTCTCGTGAGGTAACTCAGCCAATGCTACTGAACAATGTTTGTTATAAGACTTTTGGAAATTCGCGAAAAAAAAAGAGTGACTGATGTGCTAGATCAATTTCTCATTTTGTATGTTTTTTTTTTTTTGCGAATTTCCAAAAGTTTTATAACAAACATTAATCAGTAACATGTGCTGAGTTACCCCACGAGAGGTTTTGCGCTTTTAACGTTACACGTTGTTTAAACTAGTGAACTAACGTGTTCACAATTCATCGATTTCGTGTTTTTTTTTTTTTTTTTTTTTCCTTCTGTTATTAAGAACAATCTTCTTAATAAAATTAATTACGATCTAGCCTAAAAGACTAATAAGTAATTTAACTCTAACTTAATATGCTACGTTATACATTATTTTAAAACTAAGAATAGTGTCCATTAGCACTTTAACAAAAGTCCATAGCACTTTCTTAGAGTCTCTATCACTTTATAATAACACTTTGTTAGCATGTTATATGTATAGCACAACCACCATTGTTACTATTATTCACTCACTTTACACTCTACACTAATTCAAAAGGTTTAGTTCTTTTTAGCCTACGCACTAAGTCTGTGTTGTCTAGGAGCTGAATAGCCTCAACGTTCACGTGTCGGTGTAATCTGTGTTCGTGGGCTTCAGCAAATTTTTGGATGATGGTGGTGACGAATTCCATTTTAAGGTCACGATGCAGGTCGTCATTTCTTATGTACCAGGGTGCGTTCACAGCATCCCTGAGTACTTTATTTTGAAATTGTTGGATAATTTTGACGTTGCTTGGTTTAGTACAGCCCCAAAGTTGGATACCATACGTCCAAATTGGCATGAGTATTTGCTTGTATATGGTTATTTTATTATGTATTGATAGACAAGATTTCCTTCCAAGTAACCAATACATACTTTTATAACGTATGTCAAGTTCTTGTCTTTTCTTTTTGACATGAGCTTTCCACCGCAACTTGGCATCGAGAGTCATGCCAAGGTATTTGGCCGTATTGGCATAAGGCACTTGCATGCCATTTATGTAGATTGGGTGATAGTCTAGATGTTTGTTTGTGAAGTCAATGTGAATTGATTTTGATTCATTCAGTTTGATCTTCCATTTCTGTGTCCAGTCATAAATTTTATTCACAGCTGATTGGACTTTTTCTACTGCTTCTCTGTGGCTTGGCCCCGTAGCCATAATTGCAGTATCATCTGCAAAGGTCGCAATGGTATTGTTTTCCAGTTCTGGAATGTCACATGTGTATAGCAAGTACAAGATTGGACCTAGCACACTTCCTTGTGGTACCCCAGCTTCTATAGGTTTCAGTTCGGAATATGCGTCTTCTTGCCGTATTCGGAACATTCTATTTGTGATATATGATTCTAATATATCTGCAAATTCTGGCAGCATGCGCCTGAGCTTGAATATTAGACCTTTATGCCAAACTTTATCAAAAGCTTGCGCGACATCCAAAAATACCGTTGCGCAGACTTCCTTATTTTCCAATGTTTTTTCTATGATGTTAGTTATCCTATGTACCTGGTCTATTGTTGAGTGTTTCTCCCTAAAGCCAAACTGATGATTTGGAATAAGACATTTATCTTCTATTACTGGTTTTAACCGTTTCAGTAAAAGTTTTTCGAAGAGTTTTGATAACACCGGTAACAATGAAATTGGTCTGTATGATGATGCTTCGTGTGGTGGTTTCCCAGGCTTTGCAATCATAATGACTTCAGCTACCTTCCATGGCACAGGCACATATTTTAAAATAAATGCAGCGTTGATTATTTTGGTCAGCTTTACTATAGCTTTGAGCGGTAAGTGTTTTAGAATTTCGCCTGTAATGAGGTCGTAGCCCGGAGATTTTTTAGAGCTAATATTATGTTGAATTTCTCTCATTACTTCTTTAGGAGTCACCAGCTTAATTCTCTGATTTTGTGGTGCGGTGTCAGTCTCGAGTATTTCTATTAAGCTTTCATTGGGTTTAAAAGTTTCTTGTAAATGCTGAGCAAACCTTGAAGCTTTTTGGTCATTGCTTATGGCCCATTTTCCATCGCTATCTCTGATGGGCGGTATTTGCTTAGTCGGCCTTTTTAGATTTTTGGTTGCTTTCCAAAGTGAGTAATCTGTTGATTTGTCATTGGTTAACTGTAGAAGGTTGGTATTCAGAGATGTTTCCTCATATTGTTGGATTTTTCTCTTCAATTTTTTAGTTAAGTTGTTTAATAATGTTTTTTCTCTCGGGCATCGAGTTTGCTGCCACAGTTTCCTTTGCTTTCTTTTGTCAGATAGTAAATCCACGATTTCTTTAGGATAAGTAAACCCCTTATATTTTCGTTTTAGTTGTGGTGTGTTGTTCCACGCACACTGCTGAATGTTAACAATAAAATTGTTTACCTCTGAGTCTAGCTGATCTTGCTGTTTTATCGGTATTTTAAGGTCGATTATATTATCGAGGTCAAGAGAAAAACTTTCCCAATCTGTGAATTTATTAATCAGGGTTAAGTGTCTTTCTTTGAGTAAGATTTTTTGGCTAAGCATTAGTATAATTGAAGAGTGGTCCGAGTTCATATGGAAACCTTCCTCCAAACTCACGTAATTGGCGGATATGTTTTTGCATATAAAAAAATCTATAAGATCCGGTATCTTCTGGTGGTCAGTGGGCCAGTACGTTGGTTTTCCTGTGCTCATAACTTCAGAACCTGCATCTTTAACTGCGCCTAATAGCTGCCTTCCCTTAGTCGTAGTAAGTCTTGATCCCCAATGCGTATGCTTAGCATTAAAATCACCGCCTAGGATAAATCTCTGGCCTAATAATTCAAAGAGATGTAAATATCGCTCTTTTCTTATCGTGTGCCGTGGAGGACAGTAGATGGCCGCAATAGACACGGGACAGTTTCTGATTTTAACAGATAATGCCACGGCTTGAATGTCTTGTTCTTCATATATACATTGCACGAAGTGGCTGATGTTCTCTTTGATTATAATCGCGCTGCCTCCTCTAGCAGAGTTGTTAGGGTGAAGCGAATTATATACAATGTATCCTCTAAATTTCACAAAAGATTGCTTGGTGAAGTGCGTTTCGGATACCAAACACACGTCTATATTTTCTGTATCCAGGACCGCCTGCAGCTCTTTTTGATGTTTGAGGAGTCCATTAGAGTTCCACGCCATTATTTTGAGTGTGTTATTCATTTTGGTTATTGAATGTGGCTGTATTAGTGCTATACTCTAATTTCTCTAATCTCTTGTCAAATGATGTAATACATTTTAAAATCTGATTGATCTTGTCCTCTAAATTCAAAGGCTGAGATCTTGGTTTTGCAGCTTCCGCGTAAGAACGTGCGTTGGAAACTTGCATGGGTTTCGCAAATGACTGGACACCGCTTGATTTCTGTGCCTGTTTGTCAGAATTCCTTAGTGAAAAAGACGGTTGGGTAGTTGGTACCACAAGTTTCTTTTTAATATTTTTGTTTTTTAATATTTGCATCTGTCTGGCTACTTCACACCCTCTATAGTTGGCAGGATGAGGTAGCCCACAGTGAACACATTTTGGTTTCTCTTGCGGAGATTTGGTACAGTTGGCTGTAAGATGCTTGCCAGTGCATTTTACACACCTTGGCTCTTTTTTGCAATATTTGTGAGTATGCCCATATGCCTGGCATCTCTTGCATTGAGGAATGAGTTTGGGATTTTTGAGTGGGTGTATTTCGATTTTACACCCTAAAATGTACTTTATGCCATAGATTTTATTGACATCTTCTTCATTATTAAATGATAAGACGAACATATTGAGTGGTTCTTTAGTCTTCCAGCTCAATTTGTTGTCTACTTTATCAATTTTAAGACCTTGTGTTGTTAGGTCGTCTTTGATTCGATCAGGTTGACAAGAAGAATGTAGTTTCTTAACAACAACTCTGATTGGTCTATCTTGCTTATTTTCGTACGAATGCCAACGGTAATCTTTTTCTGTCAAAAGCCCGGCAATTCCTCTATATGAGTCATCTGTTTTAGCGTTAACTTTTACACAATCACCATTTAACATTTTTGCGGTAAATGTTTCAGCTGAAATGGTTTCAGTTACAGAGTCAAAGAACGTTTGGTAGTTCGTAACTCCATCTATTATAATTGGCGGTGGCGGGAGCACTTTTTTGACGGTAGTCTCTTTCTCATTTTTTTGGGGATTTTCATGTTGGGGGCTTGTTCCGGGTTGTTGTTTTGGAGAGTGCGAGGTGTTAAGCTTCCTCTTCTTCCTGCTCTTGGCCCTAATCCACCCTGTCTCTTTAGCGAGTTCATCCTCATCTGTGCAATATTCAACGTCACTCTTAGTGCGCTGGGAAAATGATATTGTCTGGCTGTCCTGTTTTTGTAAAGGTTCTTTTTTTTCTTTCAAGCAACTTAATTCTCCTTGGAGGGCTTGTACTTGTTCCTGCAAGCTATGAATATGTTCATTCAGATTACGTACCATTTGCTGCAGATTTTCTCTATCAGTTTTTTCCTGGATGTAACAGTCATACAACCGTCTTTCCAGTTCAGTTTTTATCTTAATTGACTGTGAAGCCATTATTTAATTGTAAGGCGAGTTTACACCAATACAATAAATTATTATAAACACTTCATGATTTCGTCACTTGTAACTAGGTCATAGCACTGACCGCGCTAGGTCGACGTAGGTACACCGCGACGACGGTGTTGTGCTGCGTCTGCAGAATACTCTTAACTAGAGCACGCGCGCGTGATCCATACGTTCGTTCGCTATTGCAGTTAAACAACAACTGTGATCGATTTCGTGTGCAGAAACCAACCAGCACATCAACCTACCCAAAACCTGCGCCGAAACTGTCAAATTACTTTAATAGATTTTCAGCCTTCGGAGTTCGTGATAAAGTTGAAAATCTATTCAATAATTTCAATTTCAATAGTTTTGTCTGTTCCGGGTAGGTTGTCAATACGTTTTTTGTGTCATGTCTCGTCATTTCACGTTTTTTGTCTTTCAAGTGAAGAGCCAATAATTAAGATAACTCTATGATTTAATATATGTAGGTTTAAGAGCTGTATATTACAGACAACAACGAATTATTACTAGACTCCGCATGCACGATCTAAGGAACAAAAACTATTCTGTCAACTCACTGAGGTAATACGTAAGTGAGGGGGACGGGGTACTGCGTTGTGATTGGCTAACTCAAGGTCTGTTCTGTCTCAAGGTATGTTTACGGATCACAGGAGTGGTCGAAATAAGATGGATATAAGATTTTTTTGCCTAATGTGTTGACAGACATCGGTCACCTGTTATTAGGAGTCTAGTAATATATCGTCGTTGATTACAGAGGTTTACTATAATTTTATACACTATAAAGCCACGTCCAACGAAACAGGTCACCTGACCTAACGCCAAATTGTACGCCGGATGCAGTGTTTCACATTCGGAAGTTTCTCAGTAGAAATCTAAGTGCATGCAGTATCCGGAGTTCGGCTGAGGCGACTGAAACGATTCAATTATGTCGTAGGTTCTACCGTGAATGACCACAGATCGACCTGTCTCCAGCACGAACTATTGGTTGATTAGTGACTTCGTGGTAAAGTGATTTTCGATTGGATACTAAATACTGGTACTTACTTTGGCAGGCGTTTCGCCGTCTATACTCTGTAGATTATTGACAGCGCAAGCACCCCGTTAGATTGCTTACAGCTCTTTAAAACGCGTGTGGAACACCACGCGCCTTTGACTAGGTCATAGTCCATGATCAGACGGTGGGACAGCGATTACTCACAGTACGCATGCCCGCACATGTACTGGTATTCAGCTGCATCCGTACTAGAAGTCAAACCTTTTTTTCAAGTTTCAAGCTGTGTTTACTGGAAAAAAGCTAGGCATTTGATGATGAGTAAATACTTTGATTATTCTAGTATATTAAACACATTTTGGCGTGTAATAAAAACGTCTCTGTGGCGATAATAATTATACCTATTTTTACTAAGTGTTAGTGTTACTGGAATAGCTAACCGTAGTTCTCAGCACTGAAGTGAGTGATCTTGGGATAGCTCATTTTATTGTTTTATGTGATTAACTCATACAACATGAAAAAATCTACCGCCAAATAAGAGAAAAAATAATGTTAGCAGGATTCGATAAAATTCTTTAGTCCTGTACCCCTGGCACGAGTTTTCACTATTTATTTTTACAGTATTTACAGCGTTTCTTGTTTGAAAAAATGGAATAGCGCCTCTGGTGTTCGAAGAAGGAACTATTTGTTTCCTTGAAAATTGTCAAAGTTCCAGTTTACTTTACCTCTCAAATACTAAAAACTCGTGCTAAGGGTACTGAATAAAAAGCACATGGCGCACTTAAATTGCTAGTCATTTTAAGAACTAATAACAAAAGAATAACGATAAAGAAAATATCGACAACCATACAAAGTAGCTGGAGAGCTGCTGAACTTTCGACTAACGGTCGTCCTGTAAGGCTAAAAATTTGTACACTTATAGTTTATAGCATGTTATGGGCAATAGCGACGACCTGGCAGGCCTCAGCCGAGCACATCATCAAACCATTTAGTTTTCAAAGTGCAAAAAAAAATGAAAAAAAAAACTTGTTCCTGTAAGCTTAAAAATTTAATAGCATGTAGTTTATTTATTGTATATCTTAGAAAAAAAATGACAGGCGATTACAAGGAGCACAAGTGTGTGACAGGCGAATTTAAAAGTGCACAGTTGATGATGAAAAATAAACTTTCTCCTGTAAGGTTAAAATTTAGATATGTTTTTAAGTAAACGTTTTGGAATGAGTATGTAAAATGACAGGCGGTTTGGAAGAGCATAAGACCTTGCCAGACGAGGGGAAAGTTTTAAGGGCGTGCTAGTAAGAGATGTTACGTGAACGCATATAGTTAATGCAATATGTGTATTTTAATAGTTTAAAGTGTGCCGCGGGTCCAGCGAATTATCGTGACCCCGGAACATAAAGGGCTATTGAAGGACATCGTAAATCTAAGACAGTATAAGCCTGACAGTCTCTGCTGCCCCACCCTGGGTGAGAGACTCATTTGATGATTATAACAAGATAAAAAAAAAAACAGTTTTACTCGTCATCATCCGACACTTCATTACTATTGTTTTCATCATCATCTGACTCTACGATAGTGTTTTCCTTTTCTGTAAATAGAAAAATTAAAAAGAACAATAAGGTTTAATGACATAATCTATATATATATATATTTATCTATATAAAAGCAAAAGGTCACTCACTCATAGGAGGTTTTAGGTTTTAAAATTTTGCATAGGGGTTCTTTTTAGGACGTAGGTATAGCGAATACCTACGTTTTTGGATTTTACGCACCTAAGGGGTTGGGGTTGGGGTTAACAGTTTGTATGAAACTTTGTTGCTATAAGTCCTAGGAGTTTTAAATTTTGCATGCCGGTTCTTTGTACGAAGTAAATGCTACTTACTACAGCAGTTTTTAGAAAATCGACCCCTAAGGGGTTGTTTTTGGTGTTGATAGTTTGTTTGAAATTTTGTTATTTTAAGTGCTAGGAGTCTCAAATTTTACAACGGGGATATGTTTACAAGGTAGATGCTTACTTAGACAGAATGTTGCGTAACTCGACCCCTAAGGGGTTGTTACTGCTGTTGATAGATGGAGGTCTCAAATTTTGCATGCGGATTCTTTTAATGACAAAGATGATCACTAAGAAGTGATGTTGTGGTATGTATGAAATTTTTTTACTAGAAGTACTCAGAGTTCTAAATGTTTCATGATGGTTCTTTTTAGGACGTAGGTGGTACTTAAGACGGAATGTTGGGAAACTCGACCCCTAAGGGGTTGTTTTTTAGGGTTGATAGTTAGGGGCTCAAATTTTGTTTCAGTGTTGAAACTTTGTTATTTACAAGTGCTAGGAATCTCAAATGTTGCAACTTTGCACGGTCGTTATTTTTAGGACGTAGATGTAAACTAAGACGGCATTTTACGAAATTCGACCACTTTGTTTTGGGGTTCATAGTTAAAGATCTCAAATTTTGCATGGGGATTCTTTTTAGAATACAGGTTTTTAGAACTAAGAGAGGGTTTTGCGAAATTTGACCCCTGAGTTGTTGTTTTTGAGGTTGACAGTTTGAATGTTCGGTACAAGTACTAGGGAGTCTCAACTTTGCATGGGGGTTATTTTTAAGATGAAGATGCTCACTAAGACGAGATGTTGCGAAATAACCCCTCTTTGAAGAGTGTCTGATTGAGAGGGATGAAACGCCTGGGTGTCACCTTATCGAGGATCGCCCGGATCGCCTGGAGCATACGGTGTAGGACTGCCACGCTTGGACAGAGCGCCGTCGTGTCCTCACTGAAGTGAAAGGCGGATATCTCCTGCATCCGGCATTTGACGAGGCCTTGCTGCGGGGTGAGATGGAATAGGAAGCGAAAAAATGAGAGAGAAGTGAAATTAGTGATAGCTTTGATTTCCACATCAGGTGTTAGAGATCTTCATTTTTTATACGTCAACAGAGAGAGCGCATCAGACTGAACAACAACAACGTCATTTCTATATATATTATAGTGTAGCTGGGCTGTTGGATTTCCACATTAGGTGTTCCAGATCTTCAAATTTATTCTCTCAGCAGGAAATGTTCATCACGTGGAATAATTTTTGCTACCGCACCATTTTTGTATCTCTTATAGTTAAGCTGGTCTGTTGCGGTTCTGCGCCAGGTGTTCAAGTTTCCAAAATAAATTATAGCCTATGTGATGGCCAGACTTAATACCAGAAAAAAAACATTCAAATCCGAAACATACAAACAAACAGACAAAAATTCTAAAAACTATATTTTTGGCTTCGGTATCGATTGTAGATCACACCCAAGTATTCTTTAAAAAAAATATTCAATGTACAGTTTTGCCTTTCCTCCAATTTATTATATGTATATAGATAGTGTAGCTGGGCTCTTGGAGTTCCACATCAACTGTTCCAGATCTTCAAATTTTATACGACAACAGAGAGTGCTCATAAGGCTGAAAAGCTTTGCTAAGACGTCATTCCTATATATGGTATAGTTTAGCTGGGCTTTTGGTGTTCCACATCAGGTAACCCAGATCTTCAATTTTTATATGTCAACAGAGAGTGCTCATTAAGCTGAACAACTTTGCTAAGACGTCATTCCTGTATATGTTATAGTGTAGCTGGGCTGTTGGAGTTCCACATCAGGTGTTCCAGATCTTCAAATTTATTCTCTTAGCAGAAAATGATCATCACGTGAAACATTTTTTGCTATGGTACCATTTTTGTATCTCTTATAGTTTAGCTGGTCTGTTGCGGTTCTGCATCAGGTTTCGAAATTTTCGAAGATAAATTATAGCCTATATGCTGCCCAGACTTAATAACTATACAACAAAAAAACAATCATTCAAATCCGTCCAATACTTCCGAAGATTAGCGTGTACAAACAAACAGACACACAGACAAACAGACAGTTTTTTTTTTTCGTTTCGTGCTCTATTACTGTTTCTAAATCCCCCTCAATTATTATTTTTTTAATTTATTCAATGTACAGACACAGTTTTTTTACCGTTTTATTATATGTATAGATATTTATATTTATTATATGTATAGATATAGATTTTTATCGTGGTATAATCATCAAATGAGTCTCTCACCCAGGGCGGGGCAGCAGAGACTGTCAGGCTTATACTGTCTTAGATTTACGATGTCCTTCAATAGCCCTTTACGTTCCGGGGTCACGATAATTCGCTGGACCCGCGGCACACATTTAAACTATTAAAATACACATATTGCATTAACTATATGCGTTCACGTAACATCTCTTACTAGCACGCCCTTAAAACTTTCCCCTCGCCTGGCAAGGTCTTATGCTCTTCCAAACCGCCTGTCATTTTACATACTCATTCCAAAACGTTTACTTAAAAACATATCTAAATTTTAACCTTACAGGGGAAAGTTTATTTTTCATCATCAACTGTGCACTTTTAAATTCGCCTGTCACACACTTGTGCTCCTTGTAATCGCCTGTCATTTTTTTTCTAATATATACAATAAATAAACTACATGCTATTAAATTTTTAAGCTTACAGGAACAAGTTTTTTTTTTCAATTTTTTTTGCACTTTTAAAACTAAATGGTTTGATGATGTGCTCGGCTGAGGCCTGCCAGGTCGTCGCTATTGCCCATAACATGCTATAAACTATAAGTGTACAAATTTTTAGCCTTACAGGACGACCGTTAGTCGAAAGTTCAGCAGCTCTTGGGCTAAAGACTCAAATGGCCGTTTGTTTCTGCAAGCTTTTATTTAACTTCCAAACATTTCTGTGGCGTTTGAAGACTTTCACACAACAGTATCATATTTTTCCTTTCGTTTACTTTCGACCCCCCGGACGGAAAGACAGAATTAAACAGAAGGGAAATGAATTATGTCATAGAAATAAGTTCGAAAAATGCTCAAGTTAGTATTCACATCAGAAAAACCAAGGTAAAAGCAAAAGAAATGCAGGTCATTGCGAACGTAAACCAGTCGAAATGAACTTTCCTATTTAGCCACAAACTGATAGTTGCATTGTATTTTTTGGGCCTTATTTTTTGTTTCTGTTTTTTTTTTGTATTTTTTGTTAAAATTCAATAGATTTATGTACCTACATCATCTGCAACTGTCTAACTATGGCTGTTCATGAGATACAGCTTGCCGTGACAGTCTGACAGACAGTGGAGTCCCGTTTAAAAAAAATTGATCGCCACATGACACTGGCAGAGTAGTCAAGCAACTCGTTGCCAAAGAAGAAAAAAAAAAACAATTGACAACTTCGGGAGTTCGGGGCCTTTGCCAAGTGAACCTACTGTTACACCTAATCGAATGACAACACAGACTCGGGCCCCCCACCAAACAAATCTAATAAAGTGACGTCACGAAAAAGAAATTGCATTTTCCCCGTTACATTGTATTGAAAGGAATGTTATTTCGTCTGGGGTAACGTTTCAATTTGTTAAGGTGAAATCTTAAGACAAAACTGACTTGAGGGAATGCTCGGATTAAGTCGTTCGCTCTTAGTGGCAAGAGGCGAGAAATGGTGTTCAAATCAAGATGGCGGGGGAAAATTAAACACAACAGGAATGTAAATTTATGTTGATAGAATCTTATTAATTAAAATGCAGAAAGTTTTCTATTTAAAACACATATATCACTTTAATGCTCGAAATGTGCATAGAGTGAAAAAAAAACCACAAATACGATTAGCTCTCAGGGCCTCGAGAGCTAATCGTATTTGATTTCGATTATTATTTATCGAGTATACATATAGCGCCAAATGTTTTATCAACAATTGAGAAGTCGCTACACTTATTTTGCCATTTAGGCATGACGTAAGCAGCATAAAACATAATGAAAAAGACTTCCTTAAGAAATACCGTTACAAAATCAAGTCTCAAAGAAAATCATATCCGCAAGGCACCATAGAATATAAACTTTATATTGCTTCACTTTTTATTATAAAACTGCCAGATACACACTTAGGAAAATGTCTGGAACTATTATATAAATAGTCAACATGGTTCGCTGTAGAAAGCATGTTTTCATTTTCCAAAGCAAGAACTCGTTTATTTCTGCTTTTTTTGGAGTTATTTTAGCAGAATTAGGAAAAAAGTACAATTTTCATCTTGGGATATAAAAGTCTAGTAAATCCGCCTTAGATCTTTTGCACAGACAGAAAAAAAAAGTTATTAGTACTAAGTAACTACTGAAGCCCTAAATCAAATCTAAGGTTTCAATGCTACAGTCCTTTCTGAAGATACAACCTTGTGTGCAACGCTGTATTGTCAGTAGTTTTTTATCGTGGTGAAATCAACAAATGAGTCCACCCACCCCGGGCAGGGCGGGAGGGACTGTCAGACTCGTACTGACTAAAATCCACGGTGTCCTTCAATAGCCCTTGACGTTCTAGGATCACGGTAATCTATAAGTCCTTTTTAAGTCTTAGTTACCTTACTTACTGTCAGTAGCTATTTATGTCTGTCTTGTATGGATGACGTAGCGTTCAGGCTGAGAATCGACACATAAATCATCATCAGAATACGTCCACTGCTGTACAAAGACTTCCCAGACCACTACTCCACTTGCATCCATCAGGTAACCGCGACACTCACGTAAAGAAAATTACTTCACCAAACAAATTATCACCATCATTAACATCCTGAAACAAAGAACATACCGTTGCACGGTTTTCCGGCATCCCTTATGAGACTCACTTTGATAAATGCCGCCACCGACGGCGCTGCAAATTCCTGCATTGCCCACCCGAACAGTGCCCAGTAATTAATGCAATTAAAGTGTAGTGCGTTCTTGTGAACTAAGAATGGAGCTTTCCTTAGTTAAAGGGTTCTTATTGAGTGGTTTGTTTTGGACGTTTAATTATGTATTGTTCTTTATTTATTAGAACGGAATGAGTTTTGTTTTTGCTTCGGAGGTATAGGTTTGGGAAAAAAGCAACGAAAAGAGAAGAGAGAACAGAATTTATGCAATCGCAGATTAGTTTACCTCTATGGGCGGTACTTATATATTTATGGTTTATCTTTTTTAAAATATTACACCCTATAACTAGGCGCTCCCTCACTGCGAGCGTTTACCTGTAATGTAACGTTACATATTCGAACATTTCATCAGTGACGGAGGTGACGGAAAACAATGGAGTATTACAATGCGCACTTTGATGCTACATTACAAGCGAATGCTCCCGTTGAGGAAGCGCCTTTAGGTGTAAAGTTCCTCATTCTTGTTGAAAAAAGGAAGTTCTTACGGGCAGATCGTGAACGTTTGAGGTATCTGGTGAGCCATCAATAGCTGTATAAGTACTATTTTGTACTTTGCCACTACAACCCCAATCTAAACCTACTGAATTCATCGAAACCCCGGTATAAACGTGTTCAGGATGTGGACTTTTTTATCGTGGTAAAATCATTAAATGAGTCCTCCCACCCAGAGCAGAGCGGGAGGTTCTTTCTGACACGTACTGACTAAAATCCACGGTATCCTTCAATAGTCCTTTGTGTTCCAGGGTCACGGTAATGAGATAGGTCCCGCGACTCCGGATGTGGACTTGGACAAATATGTGTATAACACCATCATCATACTGAGGGAGGTTCAAAAGTTAAAAAATTTTTCAAAAACTAATAAATATTTATTATGAAACTATTCACTTAATTTATTTTATTTTGGCTCAAAATTCTAGGGGACCATCTCCAGTATTTAGTAAAATCGTGTCTAGCGTAAATTAAATCGGGCACGCCGCAATAGCGGCGATAAGACCCCTCTTTGAGGAGTGGCTGGAGAGACGTCACGGCGTCCTAAGCTTCCGCCTGACGCAGGTCCTCACCGGACACGGATGTTTCGGGAGGTACCTGTGTCTTATGAAAAAGGAAGAAACGCCTGGGTGTCACCACTGCGTAGATCGCCCGGAGGACACAGTCGAGCATACGGTGCAGGATTGCCCCGCTTGGGCGGAGCACCGACGTGTCCTCACGGCAGCGATAGGCGGAGACCTCTCGCGCCCAGCACTGGTCGCGGCCATGCTGCGGGGCGAGACGGAGTGGGAAGCGGTCGCCTCCTTCTGCGAAGCAGTCATGCTCGCGAAGGAGGAGGCGGGCCGCGTGAGAGAGAGGACAAGGTCCTCCCTCCGCCCCACCCGCGGTGGTGGACGCCCACGGCGTCGGACGTCGCAAGACGATCTCCGGCCACCGTAGGCGCGGGCATGCGGGCGGCGAGTAAAGGGCAACTCGCCGCCCGACCATGGACCATGCCCGGGTCGACGGCGCGTCGTGTTCCACGCGCGCCTCAAAGAGCTGTCAGCAAAATGACGGGGCCCCCTCTCAGAGGGCCAAAGCCTGCCGGGGTTGCGGGACTCATACCATCACCGTGACCCCGGAACATAAAGGGCTACTGAAGAACACCGTGGATTTTAGTCAGTACAAGTCTGACAGTACCTCTCGCCCTGCCCGGGGTGGGAGGTCTCATTTGATGATTTTACCACGTAAAAAAAAAAAAAAAAAAAAAAAAAAAAAAAAAAAAAAAAAAAAAAAAGCGTAAATTAAATAAGACTAAACTCGATTAGTTAGGTAAATTGCTTAAAAACTCTTCTTGATTAGGTACATGACTAGAGTTATAAAATTGTAAGCTCCGATTTTCGTAGAAATTCGTAGCTTAATTTACTCTACTTGTAGATGCTCGGCTTGCCAATTTGTAATTAATGTACATAATAATTAATAGTTGAGGTGCTTAATTATCATTACGTTAGTTTACTGTCGATTACTTAGAAGTTGTTAACAAACTAGTTAATTGGATAATAAATTAACGATATGATATGTAGTTACTTATTGAGATAAATTTTGGTGCAATTCACCCAGTTTTCACTTGATTCTAAAACCGAAGATGGCACGATTGGAGCAGAGGCTGAACAATATTGACTGCTGTGTAGATTATAACAGGATCGATCCCCACACGGAACAATTCCTTGTACGATCTACTAATTGTTTCGGGTCGGGGTGTTTGTGTATGTGAGTTTCTATTTCTGTCAACGCACCGACAAAACAGGAGAAATTCCTAGTATGAGACAACGTTTAATTTAAATACTTATCGGATCAGACAAAAAAATTCAATCCCAAATGAAAAATCACGAAAATCTTTACTTCAAAATCAACAACACAATCAGAGAACAAACCGTCAATTCGAGCATTAACAAAACCAATTCGTAGCGTCGACAGAAAAGATGGAACGGTAAAGTTTGCAGGTACTGTTGACACGTCCGCCACAGTCCAATTAGCATTGATTTATATGCTGACCGTACCGTCAGCTGGTGTTTGCTCTGCTAAACCCGGTATCGATAATGCTGAACTTTGATATTTTGAATATTTTATGAGAAAAATTGTGGGATTTAAAGTAGAGTTGGCGTTGTGGAAATTAGTTTTAACCCAAAGTTAGTATTCGTTTTAACTCTTCTATTTAACCCAAAGGTTGACTGGTAGGGAATGCCTTGTGGCATTAAGTCCACCTATGTACCACTGTTTGTGCATGAAGCTTAAATAAGTAAATAGTTTTGCTGATTCGGTTTTTATTATATAAAACCTCTGTATTTGCGGTGCGTTTACAAACATAGAAAAATACATACACAAACACCCAAACCAAAGACAATAAAATTACTTGTAGGTCATACTAATATTTGTTCCGTGCGGGGATCGAACCTATGACAAGGTGCGCAACCGTACCATCAAATTGTCGAACACCTTTGTGTAACCCACTTACGTGCCAACACGAGTGGCAAACAAATGATTGTAGAACACAGCTATTTCCCTTTTGATTGGCCGTCCATTGCCGCCTCGGTGCAAACAGATGGACACTAATGAAAAACTAACAGCGCTTTGCAACAACCCCGTAAGCGTTTTATCTGGCTCATTTAGTAGCCAGCAATTTTCTGCTTGGATAGGTTTTTTCGTTTTAAAGATCTTGGTTAGAAGACGAAAAAACCTATGCTAGCAGAAAATTGCTGGATCTCATGAAACTAATTTGATGAGAATTGGAAATTTTAAAAAGTCACCTCTTTCGACATTAACAAGGGGAGATTCTATGGCCATTATCCAGGCATAATCTAATGTTTTGAAGACAATCTTGAGTTAATAAATTTTAGTTTTTCTCAGTAGCAAAACTAGTGACAACTAGACTACCGAGACTGAAAGTTCTTTAAATTATTCCTTTTAATATTATTATATTTTTTTCTCTCATACAGGTGATTATTAACACACGTCTCGCCTAATAGAAATCAATAACCGTAACGGATTTCTACAACACTAGAACAGAAGTATCTCTGGAAAGTAGTAAGGAGCGTAGTTCCGACAGTTATAAGGACAATAGCTTGATTATGTGTGTCCTCCAGCTGTCAGCATTATGATCTTTTAAGAATCGGACACTCACATCGTCATTTATACAGATTACTAAAGCCGGGTCCAGACTGGTGTAACGCGTAATGTAATCCACCGTATAATGTAACGCGTATTCTAAGTGTGGACGGCACACGAGCGGTATATACATGTAATGCTCGTAATGCTTTAGCATTTATCGAATGCTGTTGTCTAGTAGTCCGCAGGTCCTAAGGCGTACTCCATTAAGCTCACTCCAAACTACACCTATGTCGACCTCCATCGTTAATGTCACATAAATCTATTAACGCAACACGAAGTCAATATATCATATCGACTGTTGCGAGCTCGTACAAGCTCCAGAGGATTGACTTTGATAAATGAAGTGTCTATCAATATTCCTCTGACGTATTCGTGTTGAGAATATTTTCTGTAGAAAGATATTTATTGTTTGTGAATATTATATTTGTTTTCTTGGTCCTGTCAACTATACACGCAAGAAAACTTGTGTAGTTATCATTAGGTGTAGTATAAGACAGTGATGATAAAATGAATGGTTATTTGATTTGCAGGTCAGGCACCCGTCTTGCCTGGCCGGTATTATCCGATTTTATTTACTCTTATTCTACATAATTCTGTTCGTTAAAAAATATTATCAAATGCATCAACAGGAATATTTTCTATAATTCATAAATAACCATTTTACTTTATTTTAAAGGGCGAAATCTCCAACAGTATTATGACCCAAAGTTTATGCGTTATAGCCCCAAACATGAACTTTCGACTCAAGGAGGCACTATCTTCTCTAAATAAATATGTAGTACACCTGACTTTTGTATTCTTTACTACAAGTTTGTACAAGTCGAAAGCAGTATCGCAAATGTCTCTTAATGTGATTCTGTGAGATTACTTTTTGTTTTAGAAACTATTAATAATATTCTCACAAAGTGCATTTCAGAAAAAAAAACTCTATTTTCCATTGATAAGTGAACTAGTGATTACTTATAAGCAAATAGAAAGAAAGAAAATACGTTAATTTTTTAAAAACATCAACGGCACATAACTTAAACATGAAATAAAAAATCTTCAATCTAAACCACGATGAGGGATAATCAGAAAGATATTGGGTGTCTATGTCTGACTACTGCGCCAATCTTCAATCTAAAAAACAATGAGGGAAAATTATAAAGATATTGGGTATCTAAACACATCGCCAAATAGGCCTTGATCATCAAAACATCAGGCAGATAGTGCGCGACGTAGAAACCACTGAACCGATATTTGATAGACAGATAGCTTGAAGCATGCACTAGCTAGAACGTTGGCTATTTATCATTCTGAGTCGCAGTGAAAATTGTCAACAAAACCTACCTTCAGTATTTAAAAAAAAGTCTATAACGGGACCTACATAGAATAAATATAAATTGAATTACCATTGTAGAACAAGTTATACATATTTTAATAAATACACGGTTTTTTTTTTAATATAAATTAAGGGGAAAAATGAAAGAAAAATCTTTATTACACATGGAAAAAGGGCATTACATACTAAAATGGAACATCATTTCACATTTTTATTTGGGTACTTGTTTCGTTGGCAAATAGTAGGTGCTGTCCCCTCTCCCCGAGGCACAGATGTTGACAATCTCTAAGTGCTTTTTCACTTTAAAAGATGAGTACCTATTTATTCAGACTATAATATTACATTGAGAAGATTGTATCTGATATTTTCGTGAAAACTTCTGAACGAAACGAGAGGGAATAAAATGGAATGCGTCTTATTTGAATAATAGGGGTATTATGTTAATCTCATACTTTCTATTCGATTGTTATGGCGCTACTTCTTAACTTTTTTGCAGGTAACATCGCTGTTATAATATTGTTACGGGAAAGTAAAAGTCTTCCAACATAAGCTTAAAAAATGCAAAAAAGTCCAATTTTACAGAAGAAATACTTTATTTAATAATTGTGTATCGTGTCATAAATGAATAATACCTACGTCTTTAAAGGAAACTAATTATTTAAATAATTATCTATTTTTTATCGTCAAATGAGTCCTCCCACCCCGGGCAAGGTGGAAGGGACTGTCAGACTTGTACTGACTAAAATCCACGGTGCCCTTCAATAGCCCCTTATGTTTCGTGGTCACGGTGATGGAGATAAGTCCCGCGACCAAATAATTAGCTACTTAGATAATTATTATCTTGGTACACAGTAACAATACATCAATCAAAAGGCAAATGGTCCTTCAACTTCTAATTTAAAAATGTTCGCTGTAAAATTCATATTATCCAATTATTTTCTTTACAAATCGCTTCCCTAAACTGCCATCGTTTACAAAGATAACTGAACTTTGGTGCTGTAAAAGTGTAGGCATGAATCAAAGTCAGCAAAACTCGAAGTAAAGAAAGAAAAACACGACACTAGATTACTAAATCCTTGAGACACTTTATCTGACAATCGTAGTGTTACAACTTTACAAAAACAACTGAATCGGTGGCGAACGGCAAAAAGTGTTGTTCTATTCTTTCCATTTTGTTTGTGTAGCTTATAATCAATCTTCACGAGGCGTTCCGGTGTTGTCCCACGAGACAGTGATAATTATTCTTTTAGACCGATGTTTACTACGTTATGGTACACACGGCTACACATCAAGCTAATCAATACCAGTATTAGCTGACCGTTGTGGGTAAAAATCGTACGAAGCGAGACCAATACAAACTGGTTTTGTATAGCTTGATATGTAGCCGTGTGTACGATTCCCTCAAAATAGTGTGCGGCACATTTTTGTTCACGCCCTTCAGGAGTGCGCGTACTAAAGTGCAGCAAAGTGAGCGAACATTTCACAGCTAAGGTGGGCGCATAAAGTTGTAGTAGCGCGAACATTTTTATAATGTTCGCTCACAATTTTTTGCGTTGAGAGTGCGTACACCAGAGCGAACATTTGTGCTGCGTATACCGGCGGAAATGCATCTTAAGAGTGGTGCATATTCAAGTGTTCAAGAATGAAAAATAACGTTCGGGAAAAATAGTACTGCGATTAACTCGATTTCCATTATTTTTAATTTTTTTAGCGTGGTAAAATCATCAAATGAGTCCTCCAACCCCGGGCAGGGCGGGAGGGACTGTCAGACTTGTACTGACTAAAATCCACGGTGACCTTCAGTAGCCCTTTATGTTCCGGGGTTACGGTAATAGAAATAAGACCTGCGACCCCGGCAGGCTTTGGCCCTCTGAGAGGGTGCCCCGTCATTTTGCTGACAGCTCTCTGAGACGCGCCGTCGACCCGGGCATGGTCCATGGTCGGACAGCAAGTTGCCCTTTACTCGCTGTCCGCATGCCCGCGCCTACGGTGGCCGGAGATCGTCTCGATCTTGCGACGTCCGACGCCGTGGGCGTACACACTGAGGGGCGGAGGGAGGACGCTGTCCTCTTTCACTTGCGGCCCGCCATCTCCTTCACGAGCATTACTGCCTCGCAGAAGGTGGCGACCGCTTCCCACTCCGTCTCGCTCCGCAGCATGGCCGAAACCAATGCAGGGCGCGAGAAGTCTCCGCCTATCGCCGCCGTGAGGACACGTCGGTGCTCTGCCCAAGCTGGGCAGTCTTGCACCGTATGCTCTACTGAGTCCTCCGGGCGAAACTCGATTTCCATAGAACCGGTATAAACCTGCAGTTACGAAAGTAATTTGTCGGTCGCCACGGCACAAATTTCAAATCGGATTTGTGTAGTATTTGCTTCGGGCCAGCTTTGTTGTTCAACAAACACAAATTCGCCGACCTGAACAAATGTAGTGCACCTCGTGCCGACGTTATAATACAATAAAATAATCCACATGAAAGCTTATATTCGGTGAATAAACTTTTGTGTAAATGTTGAAAGGATTTGGCTCTATTTAATTTATTCTTCAACAACCGTTTTCTTGTTAACAGTAATACTACCACGAGCTATGGAATTATAGAAACACAACTTGGGTACCAGGTTGGGTACCGGGTCTCATAAAAATAAGGAGTAGTTTCGAGTATAGTATGGTCTACGGATCACTGCGACTCAACTTGCAGAGCGACGACGGCGACGCGACAGCAGAATTTCAGCTATCCGCTTACTAAGCTGGTATCGTGTTAAGCTTCCGTAGTCACTTACAAGACTATTTGCAACTTTTTCAAGAGCCCGGCTCATTACAAAATATACGCGCGCACACCACCACCACAAATGTTCTCGCACAAATAAAAGTTTTCACTCCGGTAGCGGAAGCAAGATTCAGAGCACGAACAACAAGTGTGTGTACACGAAATTACACGATTAAGTGCGCGAGCATTTTTACATTGCGCACGCATAATTATGTTCGTGTTTGTTTAAGTGAGTCGACCAGAGCGAACATTTGTGTCGCACAGTTCAGCACACCGACCGGCGAATTCGCATCTTTCCGGATATAATGCCTATTTTTCCCGCATGCGATGAAATCAAAATCGCACTTGTAAATACAAAAAACAGTACTGTTATACTCATTCTATGTTAAATATTGTGCCATAAATAAATAGGAATAAATGGAACCTTAGACTACAATTTGCTTGAATAACTCCTTTCATAATGTGATAACGTGGACGTGACAGTGACAGCTGGTTTAATACGCTCAAAATATACCCGACAAGCGATACTTAAATGTACGCATGGATAAATAACCACAAAAAGCGATACCTATACCTACCAGAAAGAACTCAAGTAAGTAAAAATACAAGAAACTAGGTTTATTTGAGCATAACTTTAATACAGGTCGTCTATTTAACTTTTTCTTTGTGTTCGAATTCAAGAGAGAAAGTTTGTTGTCAGTTTAAAGATAAAGGACCATGCGCATTTTGGCCCATCGCTCAACAGCGATGAAAACTATGCCAAATGAAAGCTTTGAGGATGTGATGCATTTCTTATTATGGCAGCTAAGTCGAATTCGAGCGCCAACAAGGTGATTTCGAGCATTGAAAACATATGCACTTACCTAACCTAACATGTGGCAACATTCTCCAACTGATTTGAAACAGGTGTCATTCGAAGCGTGTAGTGGATACGATATACTTTTACTATGGAGACATTCTTCAAATGTGTAAGGTTCACCTGGAATATCTGAAAATGTCAACCTAACCTAACTGTGACAACATTCTCCTACTGATTTGAAACAGGTGTCATTCGAAGCGTGTGGTAGATGCGATATACTTTTACTATGGCAACATTCTTCAAATGTGTAAGGTTCACCTGGAATATCTGAAAATGTCAACCTAACCTAACCTGTGGCAACAATCTCCTACTGATTTGAAACAGGTGTCATTCGAAGCGTGTGGTAGATACGTTATACTATTACTATGGCGACATTCTTCAAATGTGTGAGGTTCACCTGGAATATCTGAAAATGTCAACCTAACCTAACTGTGACAACATTCTCCTACTGATTTGAAACAGGTGTCATTCGAAGCGTGTGGTAGATACGATATACTTTTACTATGGCAACATTCTTCAAATGTGTAAGGTACACCTGGAATATCTGAAAATGTCAACCTAACCTAACCTGTGGCAACAATCTCTTAGTGATTTGAAACAGGTGTCATTCGAAGCGTGTGGTAGATACGATATACTTTTAGTATGGCGACATTCTCCAAATGTGTAAGGTACATCTGGAATATCTGAAAATGTCAACCTAACCTAACTGTGGCAACATTCTCCTACTGATTTGAAACAGGTGTCATTCGAAGCGTGTGGTAGATACGATATACTTTTAGTATGGCGACATTCTTCAAATGTGTGAGGTTCACCTGGAATATCTGAAAATGTCCACCTAACCTAACCTGTGGCAACATTCTCCTACTGATTTGAAACAGGTGTCATTCGAAGCGTGAGGTAGATACGATATACTTTTAGTATGGCGACATTCTTCAAATGTGTAAGGTTCACCTGGAATATCTAAAAATTGCAACCTATTCTAAGAAGGCTGTAGCAATATTCTCCAACTGATTTGAAACAACCGAGGTTCGGGCACACCGCAATCGCGACGGTAAGACCCCTCTTTGAGGAGTGGCTGGAAAGACGTGGCTTCGTTCAGGAGGTACCTGTGTCGGATAGGAAAGAAAGAATACGCCTGGGTGCCACCTGTGAAGATCGCCCGGAGGACACAGTAGGCGTGGGCATGCGGACAGCGAGTAAAGGGCAACTCGCTGTCCGACCGTGGACCATGCCCGGGTCGACGACTCAAAGATAGTCAGCACAATGACGAGGCCCCCTCACGGAGGGCCGAAGCCTGCCAGGGACTTATTTTAATCACCGTGACCCCGGAACATAAAGGACTATTGAAGGACACCGTGGATTTTAGTCAGTACAAGTTTGACAGACCCTTCTGCCCTGCCCGGGGTAGGAGGCCTCATTTGATGATTTTACCACGATAAAAAAAAAACTGATTTGAAACACGTGTTATTCGAAGCGTGTAGTGGATAAGACATATTTTTATGATCGCTACATCTTCAGACGTGTGGGTTTTACCTGGGATTCCTAGGCTTTTCTTAAACAAACCTAACTAACCCACCTATTTTTAAGTGTGGAAACCCTCATGGGCTTGTTGTGTTGTCAGCGTGGAGAACACAGAAGAGGCATGACAGACTTGACTGACTAAAACCACTCGGTGTTCCATACTGCAAATCAGTAGGAGAATGTTTCCTTAGGTTAGGTTAGGTTAGGTTAGATTTTTAGATACTCCAGGTGTACCTTACACATTTGAAGAAAGTCGCCATACTAAAAGTATATCGTATCTACCACACGCATCGAATGACATCTGTTTCAAATCAGTAGGAGAATGTTGCCACAGTTAGGTTAGGTTGACATTTTCAGATATTACAGGTGAACCTTACACATTTGAAGAATGTCGCCATAGTAAAAGTATATCGTATCTACCACACGCATCGAATGACATCTGTTTCAAATCAGTAGGAGAATGTTGCCACAGTTAGGTTAGGTTGAGATTTTCAGATATTCCAGGTGAACCTTACACATTTGAAGAATGTCGCCATACTAAAAGTATATCGTATCTACCACACGCTTCGATTGACATCTGTTTCAAATCAGTAGGAGATTGTTGCCACAGGTTAGGTTAGGTTGACATTTTCAGATATTCCAGGTGAACCTTACACATTTGAAGAATGTCGCCATAGTAAAAGTATATCGTATCTACTACACGCTTCGAATGACACCTGTTTCAAATCAGTAGGAGAATGTTGCCACATGTTAGGTTAGGTAAGGGCCTATGTTTTCAATGCTCGAAATCACCTTGTTGGCGCTCGAATTCGACTTAGCTGCCATAATAAGAAATGCATCACATCCTCAAAGCTTTCATTTGGCATAGGTTCCATCACTGTTGAACGATGGGCCAGTCTCCATATATTTCTGCCCGTGGTCCTTTAATTAAGAGTATCTTAAAGTAAACAGATCGAAGATTTCTAACCTTTTTATTTAAGTTCAGTGGAATCTTTCTGAAATTCATTATTGGAAAGCAATAATAGTGATGAGTAGTAATATACAGCATTGTCTATCTATTTTTCTAACTCTTTCTATAGCGCGGCGCCGATGCACCATTTTTGGTTCAGCTTGCTGGTAGCGTTAGCCCCTTCGTACACAAGGCGACGCAAGTCTTCGATGCCTTACGACTTTGTTATCCAGGCGGCTATTCCAATACAAATCCATAGAGGTTCGTCACAGGCACGTGGCAATGGATACCAAAGTCGTAAAGTATCAGAGACTTGCGTCACCTAGTGTACGAAGGGTCAGCTCGTAGTTCGATCTCAACATTTTAAACCGGTACCCTAAGCACGAGTTTTCACTCTTTTAACAGCGTCTTTCCAGTATTTACAGCGTTTCTTGTATGAAAAAATGGAACAGCGCTTCTGGTGTGCGAAGAAGGAATTATTTTTTACCTTGAAAATTGTCAATTTGAAACTGTCAAAGTTCCAGTTTACTTTACGTCTCAAATACTGAAAACACGTGCTAAGGGTACAGTGCGCGTTTTATACGAGTTCTATAATATGAGAAGAAAGGAGTTGAAACTACAATAATATCCACCACTTACCTAGTGAGATTCTCAACAAATTCCTCTTTCAACGCAGATCTTCCACCTTTACAAGTTTCATACATTGTAGTGGGCTCAACGAGCATTTACATTCGTATGTTTTATTCCCCCGTGTGATCTCCCCTGTGGCACAGTACACATACTATTCTGAACGAACAGTATTTCAACTGTATAGAAACAAATGGGCCGGATCAGTGTTCAGACACATAATTATGCAAAATGCTTACACGATTTTTTTTTTATAGTTGTTCAATAAAAAAAACGTCAAAAATGAAATCAAGCGTCAAACGCGCAAATCTCAGGAAATGCTGGTTCGAATTGAAAAAACCTTTTTGAGTTGGATAGTCAATTAATTGAGAACCATCAGGGACCCGCCCCGGCTCCGCACGGGTGCTGTCTATACTGCTAGGCATGTTATATACATAAATATCTTCCTCTTGAATCAGTCTATATAATTATTAAACCGTACCAAAATCCGTTGCGTCGTTTTAAAGATAAAAGCGTACAAGGGGACAGATAGTATAATTATAACAACACTCTACGACCAAAAGTACCAACACGTGAATTTATTTCACAAAAAATACTTTGTTGATTTACTGGTTATCTCTATACTGTGCTTGTGAACTTGTGGGATTACCCAACACTGCACTACATTTATCCGGGTGTTGTGCAACACTTATCTACTTGTGACATAAGCGCCCCCTTGGGAGTGACTTGGCAAGGGGTAAACTAGCATGTTCTAGAAAATGGTCCTCTGGGACTTTGATTGAAAGTGCTATTTTCCGAGTATTTTTATGCGTCAAAATTGATTGTCTTGTATTTTTTCATGATAAAATTTCTTTAATTTTTTATCCTTAAAGGCACATCAGTCTATACAAATCTCTCAAACTTTAATAGATTTTCAACCTTATCACAATAGTGGAAGGTTAATGTTCGATTTGTAAAAATTGACAGTTTGGGGTAGGTCAACCTGCTGGCGTCTGTACATATATGTACATAAGTACAGTCCTAAATTTCTCTAGATTTGTTAAAATTCCATTCATAAAAGTCACGCATAATATTCTCAAATTGGGCACAAAATTTTCCGGAATATTAGTGTAAGTGATGGTTTCCAAAAATGGTTTCATAAATTAAGGGGGAATGCTCCAACCAGCCCGCGAAATTCAAAATTACAACATACAACCCTAGGAATGACCTTTTCTGTTTTTTTTTGTTCTTAGGGTTTTATGAACTTGGAGGTATTGGTGATTTGGATGATTATAATTCTGTAACTACATATTTAATCAGCATAAACCCCAGCAACGGCCTGCAAATTGCAAAAAAACGCAAGAAATTTTGAATTTCGTGGGCTGGTTGGACCATTCACCTTAAGGGACTCTTATCAAAACACAATTTTACTTCAACTAAACAAAGTAAAATAAATCTCAAACATAATTTCACAGAAAGCGTTCCATTAGTTAAACTTATAACAATTTAAGGCATGTTACAAACACCTCTGGTTCGCATTATAACAGGCTTGCAAACTCGTTATGCCACAAATTAATGTTACGTGACACATAATTATTCTGTACAATGACGTTCGTGTGTAACCTGCCTAAGGGACATACTTAGCTTATGTTATGAATTGATTATTATTTGAAAGACTTTTGTAATGTGTAATGTATGACTAAAACGTTGTTAGGTAACTGTTTTAATTCAATTTGATTTATTAAGGATATCTACAAGCGACTTCTAAACGACTTGTTCCATAATCTAATTTCAACTCTTGGTTCTGAGCCGAGTATTGACAATCAGCTCAGTGCTTTTTATCCGACTGCTAAATTAAGGTAATATTTCCGTGCGGATATATTTGCATTTTTTTGTTTGTAAATGCCTCGTGTATCTAAGGCAGTTTTTGACTGTTTATTAGTTCTGTATGGCTTCTTGGATAGTCAGTCATTAGTCACACAAATTGCGACAAATAAACAAAGAAAGCTTAGCCATGAAACTTTTAACAACCATATCCTCTAAAAGCGACACACGCTACCACTCAAAAATATACTAAATCCACCTGTTATAAGTACCAGAATATGAACACAAAAGTACACAATGAAAATGTAACAACACGGGTTGTTTTCTCCAGTACATGTCTTAAGAGCTACGTGGTGGTTCGGCAGCTGAGAGCATTAAAATTTAACGTCTGTGCTCCATAGTCAACGATCCGAGTTGAGGGACTATTGTAAAGCCCGTTTTATAGCCCCGGGTCAAAGAGAAAACACGATCGTAAAGAAATACCAGCCAATTAGTTGAAAGCTGTTTATTGAGAAAAACTTTGACGTTAACGGCACAGACGATCAGTGTGAGTGCTCGAAACTATAAAGCGCTATCAAGATCCTTTAGCGATCAACAAATATTGATAGGGGAATGATGACGGTAATCTATGCTAATATTTAGATTTTACTTGGTTATTAACGCGCTAATGTAAGGAACTACTGGTTCTAGTATAAGAAATGTTTTGTGTCTGATACTTTATTTTATAGAACCAAAAAAGCTATAAGCTATATTACATGATGCAACGGTCAAAAGAAATCAAGCAGCGGGTAGAACCGTAGGGAACAGCTAGTCATTAATATTATGTGAAACAATACGATGGTGGAATTCAATTTTGAGCATGCACTTACAGATCCTAATGTTGTAGTTAAGTATTACTTAGTATACAAAGCCTTTACGTAGTTGAAATTTTAATGTAAGGAACAGAAATAGAGTTTTGGAATTCTACTGCCTAGGCGTGGCAGTTATAAAGTGCCAAAAAAATTGAAAGTAAGTTCCTTTCTAGTCTGTAATATCTGAAAATATTATATTGACTAAACTTTTCTGAACACGCAATACAGAAGACATTACTAGAATAAGGAATCCCACCAAAAACATTTCATGTAAACTGTTGCCAAAACGAGCACATAAGGTTTGTCCTACGAAAAAGATATCTGTACCCCAAGCACGAATAATTGGAGGTTTCGTGTCGTCGCCGTATCGTACAGCATTTTGTATGGAAACTTGAACAGCGCCTCTGGTGAGCGTAAATTGAACAAATTTTGAGAGCACGAGCAAATAAATGTAAGATTCGTATCGTCTTCGTACGTAAACGTAAACGTATCTTGAGTCATTTGTATGAAAATAGGAAGCACGAACGCAAAAAATGACGGGTAGTTTCGTAATTGTCGAAGGCTGGCTTTCGAGTTTTACGAATATTTATTCACCTTCAATTTGACAGTGAGAAAACTTTCGTCGAGTTTATATTAAGCATAAAATTATAATTTAAGTGATTGTGTTGATATATTTTGTTAGAAATTGAATGTGTACTCCAATATTTATTATATTAATATGTTACCTTTCTATTTATGCTGCCATAATTGACAAAAAATAAGCACTTACTTATTGCATTGGGTGCGGGAAATATGACAGGCTTTTATAATCTTTTAGCAACCATTGATTGATATTATTGTCATGATTAATAAAATAAATAAAATCGTCGAACACAGAACATTCGTATTAAAGCTTTTCTTTATTTTTACATCACATTTTACCATTAAATGTCATGACAAATAATAATTATCCTTGGCCTACCATCGTCTCGATTCACTCTGTGCTATTCGAAATCGATTCAGCAGTATACAATGAAAGAAGTACAAACAAACTCACATTCGCATTTATTAAGATTTAAAACATTTAAAATTAAAAATACAAAATAAACATGTTGATATGTAACACAGTTAAATGTATTGCTAGTTGGGACCTCAAAAATAGGAATTTCTTCATAATGTAAGCTTCATTGAGACCTACTGCCTTTGAATCAAGCTTTTCACCGAATCTCCAAACGAGAGCCTCGTCTCATCATTGAATATCGTGGGGAATCCTTCTGTTCAACCGTTTAACAAACTCTCTTCTTGATCAAGGTGTCAATTACACATTTACTGCATTAAGAATATTTCAGTTTAGGTATCTCAGTTTACTGAAATAGCTTACAGACAAATAACGAAATACATCAACAAAATCATTGAATATTGATTTGAAAAGTCATGACAGCGGAAAGATTTGACAATATAAAAATTATGATAGACGTTCGTTTAGAAACGCAGTCAAATCAAACGCGTCTTTTTAGAAATTAGTTTAATTATTAGGCCATTTATCTAACTGAATATTAACTGTTGGTGCAGTTTCTTTGTATTGCGTCGTAAATTGAACAATATTAGAATTTTAAATGCCCTAAACTCACTAATTTTCTAACAAAAATCCAGTTTCTGAACGAAACATTCATTCAAGTGTAGGATCATTCGTTCTATTTTTCCCAACCCTAGTTACGTAGTATGACGTCACCAACGTTTTCGTATCGCACCCTCGATACTCATTTGAAAGTGCTTCGTGCTTCCAACTTTCGTTGTATTCTGTTATTGTATCGACGGCACGATACGGCGGCGACACGAAACCTACAATTATTCGTGCTTGGGGTACTGTACCCCACACTTGAATGAATGTTTCGTTCAGAAACTGGATTTTTGGTAGAAAATTAGTGAGTTTAGGGCATTTAAAATTTTAAAATTGTTTTATTTATGACGCAATACAAAGAAACTGCACCAACAGTTAATATTCAGTTAGATAAATGGCCTAATAATTAAACTAATTCCTAAAAATACGAGTTTGATTTGACTGCGTTCCTAAACGAATGTCTATCATATCATATTATATTGTCAAATCTTTCCGCTGTCATGACGTTTCAAATCAATATTCAATGAGAAAAAAGCGCGGGAAAGTCAAAGAAACAAGGCGCGATTTTTTAAAAGAAAATCTAATTTATTTTATTTTAATTCTACTTAGTGCATAACTACGTAATTTTGAATTGTTGTGATGGGGAGGGTTAAGAAGAGGAAGAAAGGTGAGGCGGATCCCCCTGGGGTTCCCCTTGAAGATGATGCCGACACTGGGTCGTTGCTCTCCATGCAGTCGGCCTCATCAGTTGCTGAAAAGGAAAAGGATACGGATAAGTACCTAGAATATAGAGTGTCTGATTACACCCGGACTTATCCAGAGTCTGGTGGAAACTACGAATATATTGTTTTCATTGACATTCAGAATCAAGTCCCGATTGGTGATCGTGACATGATGTCATTAGCCACTAATTTTAAAAGATACAACAAAGGGGTGAAGCAGTTAATAAGAATGAATCGGCACAAAGTTGGCGTTATTTTCGAGCGTCCGGCATTTGCCAATGCTGCGCTCATAAACAAAAAGTTTTTGGATAATTTCAAACTCAAAGCCAGCATTCCAGCCTCAGCTACTGAAATTACTGGAATCATACAACATGTCCCGATTGATCTGTCGAATGAGCAAATATATTCTGCTATATCCAGCTCCAAAAATATAATATCGGTTAAAAGATTTATGCGTCGGACTATTACAGGAAATAAAGTCACCTTTGAACCAATGAAGACAGTGAGCATCACCTTTTCGTGCGTCTCCTTGCCTGACAGCGTGGACCTGAACAGCTGGCGGTTTGAGGTACGGCCGTACATCCCACCGGTTAAGCAGTGTCTACAGTGTTTGAGGTATGGACATATAGCCAAATTCTGCAAAAACAGCATCAGGTGTTCTATATGCGGAAAAGACCACAGTTATAAAGAATGTACGATTGCCCCAACAGAAGCTACATGCTGCCAATGCAAAGGAAACCATATAGCTAGTTCTGCAGAATGTCCAGTTAAAAAAGCAAAGATAGTAGAAAATAAAAATAAAATTCAGAAAAGATCATATGCTGATGTATTAAAAGAAAAGTCATTCCCTCCTTTAAATAACAAAAACCCTGCTGAACAACTTAAATTTCTAATAGAAACAGATCAAATACAAAACATTTTAATTCAGACCCTTCTAACTTTAATCTCACAAAATCGGAACAAAGAAAGTTCCATTACAAATGAAAATATTAAAAAAGTTCTACTAGCAACAATACACTGTGATAATAACATTAAACAATCTTAATTATGGATCAGCTAAATATTGTACAGTGGAATGCTCAGAGTATTCGTAGTAATCAACTTATTTTTTCTCATTTTTTAATTCAGAACAATATTCATGTAGCTTTACTTTGTGAAACTTGGCTTAAGCCTGAAATGCGTTTTAATATAAAATATTATAATACTGTTAGATTAGATTCTGGTAATAGTCATAATGGCGTAGCTATATTAATACATAATTCATTACAGTTCAAAAAAATTGATACTTCATATGATGATTCTTTACAAAACATTGCAATACGTTTAAAATATGGTGCTAAGGAGCTTTCTTTAGTGTCATTTTATAGTCCTGGTAATTGTAGTCCATCCTTTTCTAAAACAAAGCTGGATAATTTATTCAAAAGTATTCCTGGTCCTGTTTTGATTGGTGGGGATTTCAATGCCCATCATTCAGCCTGGGGCTGTAGTGCACAGTGTGGTCGTGGTGTTGATGTTCTTGAAAGCATCAATGATAACAATCTTGTGTTGCTGAATAATGGAGATATGACTACAGTGGGCTCAGATAGGTGGCAGAGAAATGCTCTTGATTTAACCTTAGTATCACCCTCGTTGTCTTTGTCTTGTAGCTGGTCAGTGCATGATGTTCCTCTAGGTGGATATCATTTGCCTGTAATTACAAAAATAGTATTTAATAATTTTATTTCTTCATCCAATGATTTTTCAAATCTGCCTGTTCATGTAAATTTTAAACTAGTTAATTGGGAATTTTACACAGCTCAAGTAGATAATCTATTACAAAATTTTGTAGTTAATCATCAAAACCCTTTACAAACTTATAAAGAACTTATCCTTATCTTAAATAGGGCTATTCAGAATTCTGTTCCATGTTCTGATATTTCTCGTATGCAAACTACTTCTAGTGCCTCAGTGTCCCATACATCAGAAACTTCTAAAAAGAAAAAACGCAGTCCACTTCCATGGTGGAATATCAACTGTACTAGGGCTGTAGATGACGCTAAGAATGCCTATATACAGTTTAAACATGACCCCTCACAAGCAAACTATATTGAATTTAAAAGGCGACAAGCTGCCAAAAAGTTGATTTTAAAAAGAGAGAGGTATTTGAGTTGGGTAACTTTGTGTGAGTCTTTCAACAGAACAACTCCTTTAAGTAAAATTTGGGGTATTTCTAGAAAATTTAATAGAACATATGTACCATCTTGCAATAATGTCTATCCATGGATTTCTGATTTTCTTAAAAAATTCACACCTGATACTGTAGAGGCCCCCTTTCATTCACATGATCATTTACCAACAGCAGCATGCTCAAATTATATAACAGATCCATTTACTATGCAAGAATTGAAAGCTGCAATTTTTTCCAGGCGTGATACAGCTTTTGGCCTCGATTGTATACCATATAAAATGCTTAAGAATGTTTCATTGCAAGCCTTATTTTTGGTTTTAAAAGTCTTTAACTTACTTTGGCTTGATGAAATTATACCTTTAGACTGGAAAATGGACTGTCTTATTCCGATTTTGAAACCGAATAAAGATAAAAACAAACCGGATTCATATAGACCTATAGCTTTGACCTCTTGTATAGGAAAGATTTTTGAGCAATTGTTAAAGCAAAGACTAGAGTTTTACATAGAAAGTAATAATTTATTACCTTCTAATCAGCTTGGATTTCGTAGAGGAAGGTCAACACGTGAAAGTATTTCTCATTTGCATCTTGATATTTTTAATGCTCGTAAAATGGATCATCAGTGTGTTGCTGTTTTTGTTGACATAGTTGGTGCTTTCAATAACGTCAATCTTCACATATTGTCGCTTGAACTCCGCTCACTTGGCATACCTGAAAAAATTGTTTCATGGGTTTTTAATTTTTTGCATGGTAGAGAAGTTTATGTCAAAGTGGATAAGCAATTAATTGGACCCCGATTTTCATATAAAGGGGTGTGTCAAGGCGGTATTATGAGTCCATTGATCTATCTGCTTTATGTGCATAAGCTTAATATGGTTTTAGGTAGCAAAGTACTAAATTTACAATTTGCTGATGATTTGGTCATTTATACATCTGGTCCGGATATGGATGAGATTAAGAGTAATATAAATGGGGCTTTAAAAAATTTGAGTAAATATTTTCATTATTTAAATTTAGAAATTAGTCCAGATAAATCAAAAGTTGTTGTTTTTGGTGAAATAGATTTTGATTTAGAAATTTTTTATGATACTTTTGAACTTCCCATTGTTAATGAATTTAAGTACTTAGGAGTCATTTTTTCTGCCAATCTTACGTGGAATAAATATGTTGATTACTTACTTGGTAAAGCAAATAAAGCATACAACTTTATAAAATCTGTATCAGTACATGCTGATCCTAAAATTTTGTTAATGTTGTACAAATCATTAGTCCGTAGTCATTTTGAATATGGCTTTTTGTGTTTTGGGTCTGATCAGAGACTTATCCGTAAACTTGATGTCTTACAGAATCATAACTTGCGTTGCATTACAGGTGCCATGAAAACAACACCTATCAACTCCTTACAAGTAGAATGTAATATTCCTCCACTGAAAATTAGATTTCAGTACTTAAAATCTAAATTCCTTTTAAAGCTTTTGTCATATAATAGACACCCTCTTTACAGAAAACTTTCATTTTATCATACAGTTTATAATCCTTCGAATAATATTAACATTCCCTATTTACTTCATGACTTCTCTACTTCAATTACACTTAATCAGCAGTATGAACTTTACAAATGTAATGACACTTGGACATGTTATTCTGGCAAGTACAATAGTAAATTTATAGATATGAATATTGTTATAAAGCATGATTTGAAAACCAAGGAAGAGGTGTACCAGTTATTACATGAACATTCTGGCTATCGATGTATATTCACTGATGCTTCTAAGAGCAGTACAAATGTTGCAATGGCTATTTACATTCCTTTTAATAAGACTGGTCATGGTGTAAGGTTGCCTGATGTTTTATCTATATTTTCTGCTGAGGCAATGGCTATTTCAGCTGCTTTGGATTTCATAAGTGAAGAGAACTCTGGGATCATTTCTTGGCTTATTGTAACGGACAGCATGAGTGTCCTTAGGGCATTGGATAACAACAAACTGGATGCTTCTACAAGCTACATCATATATTGCATCAAAGAAAAGTATTTCACACTGCAATCAAGAAACTTTGATATTAAATTTTTGTGGACCCCTTCGCACATCGGAGTCAGTGGCAATGAAAACGCAGACAGTTTAGCGAGAGCCATTGTTGACTTAAGAAATGCAGAAGTTAAAAGTGTGGCCATACCTTGTACAGATTTATTACTCAATATCAAGGAAGATAATAAACGACGTTGGCTTGAAGATTGGCAGGAGACTTTGCAAATAAAAGGCATTTGGTATGCAAAAATTAACACAGTAATTGGTTCAGCTCCTTGGTTTACGAAGGCACTATTACACAGAAGCAAACAGTTTTACTCTTTGCTAACTCGGCTAAGATTTGGACATGGACGTTTTAATGCTCATCTCGCCAGAATGAAGATAATAGCTTCCCCTAAATGCACTGATTGCAATCTCGATAAAGACCAGACCCTTGATCACATTATTTTTGAATGCCCAGCGCACAATGTGAATCGTATGATATTGATTGACAAATTGCTTGAGATTTACAAAACACCGGCAAACCTCCCGCGCGACATTCAAGGATTGCTGGAAAATTTTTCTTCATATATTCCCTTATTTAATTTTATTACATCTAGTGGATGTAAAATTTGATCTGGATTTGTACAGAATGTCTGGGTTGTCCATTGATTACCCGACACTATTGACTATAAACATATTATGACTATGATGGCTATGACATTGAATGACAAATTAATGAATTGATTGACACAACTCTTGGAAATGACCACATGGAAATGACAAAGATACTGGATTTGACAAAAAAAAAAAGGAAAAAAGAAGACATGGCATATGCCTTGATTAATAATGATATTATGATAAGAATTTACTGATGACTTGGCTTTAGCCTTACATAAAATAAATATGAAAACTAACAAAATATGACGAGGCTGAATGGTCAATAGATCGAAGCCTGCCTTTTTAAAGGCGAAAGAAACAAAAAAAAAAAAAAAAACAATATTCAATGATTTTGTTGATGTATTTCGTTATTTGTCTGTAAGCTATTTCAGTAAACTGAGGTAACTAAACTGAAATATTCTTAATGCAGTACATATGTAATTGACACCTTGATCAAGAAGAGAGTTTGTTAAACGGTTGAACAGAAGGATCCCCCACGATATTCAATGATGAGACGAGGCTCTCGTTTGGATATTCGGTGAAGAGCTTGATTCAAACGCAGTAGGTCTCAATGAGGCTTACATTATGAAGAAATTCCTATTTTTGAGGTCCTAACTAGCAATACATTTAACTGTGTTTCATATCAACATTTTTATTTTGTATTTTTAATTTTAAATGTTTTAAATCTTAATAAATGCGAATGTGAGTTTGTTTGTACTTCTTTCATTGTATACTGCTGAATCGATTTCGAATAGCACAGAGTGAATCGAGACGATGGTAGGCCAAGGATAATTATTATTTGTCATGACATTTAATAGTAAAATGTGATGTAAAAATAAAGAAAAGCTTTAATACGAATGTTCTGTGTTCGATGATTTTATTTATTTTATTAATCATGACAATAATATCAATCAATGGTTGCTAAAAGATTATATAATCCTGTCATATTTCCCGCACCCAGTGCAATAAGTAAGTACTTATTTTTTGTCAATTATGGCAGCATAAATAGAAAGGTAACATATTAATATAATAAATATTGGAGTACACATTCAATTTCTAACAAAATATATCAACACAATCACTTAAATTATAATTTTATGCTTAATATAAACTCGACGAAAGTTTTCTCACTGTCAAATTGAAGGTGAATAAATATTCGTAAAACTCGAAAGCCAGCCTTCGACAATTACGAAACTACCCGTCATTTTTTGCGTTCGTGCTACCTATTTTCATACAAATGACTCAAGATACGTTTACGTTTACGTACGAAGACGATACGAATCTTACATTTATTTGTTCGTGCTCTCAAAATTTGTTCAATTTACGCTCACCAGAGGCGCTGTTCAAGTTTCCATACAAAATGCTGTACGATACGGCGACGACACGAAACCTACAATTATTCGTGCTTGGGGTACCAGTACCTCTAGCACGAATATTTCTAGGTTTCGTGTCGTCGCCGTACCGTGCCGTCGATACAATAACGCAGTTCAACGAAAGTCAGAAGCACGAAGCACTTTCAAATTAGTACCGAGGGCGCGATACGAAAACGTTGGTGACGTCATACTAACGTAAATAAGGATGGGAAAAATAGAACGAATGATCCTATACTTGAATGAATGTTTCGTTCATAAACTGGATTTTTGTTAGAAAATTAGTGATTTTAGGGCATTTAAAATTTTAATATTGTTAAATTATGACGCAATACAAAGGAACTGCAGAAACAGTTAATATTCAGATAAATAAATGGCAAAATAACTAAACTAATTGCTAAAAAGTTGTGTTTGATTTGACTGCGTTCCTAAACGAACGTCTGTCATATATTGTCAAATCTTTCGGCTGTCATGAGGTTTCAAATCAATATTCAATGATTTTTTATTAAAGTTCGTTATTTTTCTGTAAGCTATTCCAGTAAACTGAGATAATTAAACGAAAGTATTCTTAATGGAGTAAATAATTAATTGATACCCTGATAAAGAAGGTCTGATAACTGGTTGAACAGAAGGATCCCCCACGATCTTCAACGATGAGAGGAGGCACAGGCTCTCGTTTAGAGATTCGGTGAAGAGCTTGAATAAAAGACAGTGCTTCTCAATGAGGCTTGCATTATGAAGAAATTCCTATCTTTGAAGTCCTAACTAGCAATACATTGAACTGTGCTTCATAACAAAATGTTTATTTTGTATTTTTAATTGTAAATGTTTTAAATCCTAATAAATGCGAACGTGAGTTTGTTTGTCTTGTTTTCATTTTATTCTGCTGGACCGATTTTGAATAGCACAGAGTGAGTGGGGCCTGGAGACGATGGTAGGATAAGGAGCATAATTATTTTGTCATGACGTTTAATGGTAAAATGTGATGTAAAAATAAAGAAAAGCTTTATGAATGTTCTGTGTTCGATGATTTTATTTATTTTATTAATCATGACAATAATATCAAACAATGATGAGGGCCATCATAAACGGTTGCTAAAAGATCTATGTAGGTAATCCTGTCATGCTTCCCGCACCTGGTATAATAAGTGCTTATTTTTTATCAATTATGGCAGCATAAATAGAAAGGTAACATATTAATATAATAAATATTGGAGTACATATTCATTTTCTAACAAAATATATCAACACAATCACTTAAATTATAATTTTATGCTTAATATAAACTAGACGAAAGTTTTCTCACTGTCAATTTGAAGGTGAATAAATATTCGTAAAACTCGTAAGCCAGCCTTCGACAATTACGAAACTACCCGTCATTTTTTGCGTTCGTGCTTTCTATTTTCATACAAATGGCTCAAGATACGTTTACGTTTACGTACGAAGACAATACGAATCTTACATTTATTTGTTCGTGCTTTCAAAATTAGTTCAATTTACGCTCACCAGAGGCGCTGTTCAAGTTCCCATACAAAATGCTGCACGATACGGCGGCGACACGAAACCTACAATTATTCGTGCTTGGGGTACTGATCTCATGTACAACCAAGCTTCTGAATCTACACGGCCTAACTCTAGAAACCCTAACTTCACAAATTCTACAAATCAGTAAAATGTATGGCTTCACCGTTTCGCTACCGTTGTGGAGGTGATGCTACTATTTAGTTTCTGAAGTACCTAAGTAACGAAACAGCCAAGCCATAAATTTTACTGATTTGTAGAAAGAAAGCCCCCAGATTATTGGAAACAATTGTGTAGCATGTTCCTGAAATACGGTTTATGTCATCGGTGAGATCAAGATTCAACTATTCTTTGCATCAGTTAAGTTTACTGTTCAACCTTAACCTGTATTTACAAGACTCGTAATCTAATACTGCTAAAAGCTTGTCCTTGGTGAAACAACATTGTGCTACACTGCATAGTGCAGACTGAAATATCGGAAACTCAAAAATAATAAACATGGTAAATATCCCGTATTAAAACTAAATAGTAATTGCTATAAAGATTTTAAAGTATAGTTCTCTGCTTTTCCAGGTGGAAAATTATATCGTTGATTCTCGAATTCTCGATGATGACGCCTGAACAGATTAGGAAAATCAAGATCAAGATATGATGACGGAATCTTGGAAAAAAACCAAGATAACTCTTCAATAAATTACGCCCGTACCCACTAAAAAGGCTATAATAAAAGTTTAAAACAAAATTAAACCGGTTACTAAAAGTTATTTTACAACTTTTATGTTTTTTTTAGAAGTCAGTCTTTTTACATGTATAAAACTATGGATAACTACCATAACAGAATTAAAGGTGAACTGAATACATCAAAACTCAATCAATGGTTGAGCTGTGCCAATAAAAATCTAGTTATTTGTGCACACATACGTGTATAAATTGCAATAATTATGTTTTACTTGGATAAAAAATATATAATTTAATTTACAATACTGTAGGAAGATGCTTATAGCTAAACTGCATTAAACTATTTGTTAATGTTTTACATTTTGTTTGCATTGGTTGGTCTTTTAATTGAGCCACAAGATTTTTTTACTTTATGACGTAAAAAACATATCACAAATGTAAATTAGTGTGGCGTGGCGTAACCTCAACTTACTTTCAACAATAAAGCGGTGTGGTGATTGGCCAGTGGGGAACGTTAAAATTTTACATTACAGCCGACGTGCAGCGACCGAGCCGTATGCTGCTACAAAACTATTGTATACCCGGGTTTATATTACCCGGTTACACGGTCAGCTCTCGAATATAAAAGCGGGTTTCGGGGATTATTAAACGATTCTAGTCGAAAAGCTTACTGGTTGAACGGATTTGTATGTAATAAAAACTTTATTATTTTTATTTTCAAATGAATTCTAAAGGCGCTCCCTCACCGGGAGCATTCGCGTGTAATGTAACATTATAAATTCGACTTTGAGCATTAAATTACAGTACTACCTCCCTAACTGACGAGCATTCGCGTACATTTAGTATAGATTTGATACAAGGTACGCATTGTGATGCTCGATTTTTCTCATTCACCGATGAAATGCTCGAATCTGTAACGTTACATTACAGGTGAATGCTCGCGGTGGGGAGCACCATTATATTAGAATTAAATTCAATTGTTTTGTTCAGACGATCAGTTTGATGTCAATTTAATAACTTTTGATTGTGACAGTGATTTTAAATTAGGACTTTATTACTGCTATGATATTAAGACTACAACAAATTTAATTACTGTTTATCTTTTTTTTTTTGCAGCAAAAGTAAATTACAGAGTAGGTATTACCGTTACTAATGCATAAGATTTTGATAATGTGTGGGCTACCCACTTACACATTTTACTTACACAGAGTAGACAGTTTTGTAGTCTCTTTGAATGAGCATTCCAACTTCAAAATAAGTAGTACCTAACTACTTTTATTCGAAAACTTGAAGTGTCCACTTAACAAACTGGTCCATTGCAAAAATACCTGAAGGCTGAAATAAAATCTCCGGCGAAACATCGTGTTGTAAAAACACATATTTCAGCACACAACGTGAAGTGAGAAGCTTACATGAGCTTACATTCAACCAACCATGAAAAGAACGGACACATTCACGTGTTTCTCTACAAAAATGTGGCTCAAATTCTGTGTGTACAGTCACTGACATTAATTTCTTTCAATTCTTTGAAAGAAATCAGTGTCAGTTCCATTCTAGGAATTTCTCTTGTACTGTAAGCGTATTTACAGTTATACTTGGAACAGGCAAAACAGATATTTTTCTCGTGTGACGATTGAACCCGCAATTAACAATTCATTAGCACAATCACTGCATCAAGAATGTCTTTATTTTTGTTTTACAAAAGCTGCCTTTCTCTTTCAATTCAGATTCCCACATCCCTGGCAGGTTTGGCCTCATCGGGTTCTGTCAGTGGCGCGCATGGAAGACATCGCAATATCGACTCGGGCCAGTCCTTGAAAAAACACAGCTACCCATCGCTCGTCTTCCGCAATTTTATAGTAGATACCCTTTATTTAGACAAACTTAGCAAAATTCTATGACGGTTTTAAACGATTTACAGTAAAAGTAAGACGAGTTGAAAAATCTCAATATTATAATTTAGTAGAAAAATACGTTAAAAGTATACGATGTCACTGTCCCGCACTGTACCATGTTCCGAATTACGTTCAAATCCGTGAAGTTTGCTTTTACAGAACAACCTTTTCAGTTCTGAAACTGGTACCTGTTACAAAACTGAAAGGAGCTAATGAATCCATACTCGTAACATGGCATCAGTCGGAGACAGCAAAAGTGGCATCTCGCTGTCATCGACGAAGCAGTTGCGCAAGGGAATACCACAGGGATTTTTTATCGGCAATTGTACATGATTTTGTGCATATTAGTCCGGTCAATTTAGACCAAAAAATGAGAGTGAAGTTACATAAAGTCCCAACAAGCTGGATATTTGTGAAGTTGTTCAAAACATAATTATAAACAATGTCTGAAAGTTCCCCATCATTCCCCTGTAAGGAAAAAAAATAATTCAAGGTCAAAGGTCTAAAAAATGAGTTTTTCGCGATTTTCAGCAAAACGGTAAGTTTTATCATAAAAGTACCTCAGACAAAAATTGTTGATCATAAAATTATCTATATAACGATTATAACGATTTTAGAGATATAACGATTCTAAAAGTTATAAAAGTTGTTATCGTCATAATATGCACACGTTTCCACGCCACCTATGAGGTAGTGTACTTAGCGCGTTTTTGTTAAGTTGGAACGACAGTAGTAGCCCGCGAAATTTAAATTTTCATGTATTTTTTGCAATTTGCTTAACAGTGTCAAGTTATAACTTGATCAAAATATGATTCGCGACAATAACAAGTTTAGTTTTATATACAAGAATAATCAAAACAGTCGCTCCATTCACTCTCACAAATATTTGATCAAAATTAGTTAGATTTCGGATTTCTTACCAAATTTGAGCTAATCTTTGTGAGCGGGACTGGAGCGAATGTTTTGATCATTCTGATATGTAAAGTTATGCTTTTTATTGTCGCGAATCATATTTTGGTCAAGTTATAACTTGACACTGTTAAGCAAATTGCAAAAAATACATGAAAATTTAAATTTCGCGGGCTACGACTGAGCCTCCACCTTAACGTGGTTTCCCCAGTAGGCCTACTCCACGGGTCAGTTGTGATCCTGTTTAATGTAAAACTATTGCAAAATAACGGAAATTTTCAAAGATTGGGAAAGATAAAAGCGATGTAAATGAAAAAAAAGTGTTGAAGTTTATTCGTCTTATTCGTAAGTTTCAAATTCTTGTTCTTCTTCTTGTTCTTCTTCTTGATCTTCTTCTTGTTCTTCTTCTTGATCTTCTTCTTGTTCTTCTTCTCCTGCTTCTTCTTCATCTTCATTTTGGATGCAAGTAAATTGCGTCAATAGCGATGTATCGCATGATACTTCGTCGGAGTCAAACGAATCCTCCATTGTTTGTGATTCAATATTAGAGCACGACCGGCCTTGACAATTTGTGCATGCCAAAGAACAAGACAGTCCGACTTTTTTGCAACCACATTTAGCACTGCATCCCTTTTTGCAGTTGCAAAAAATAATGTTCAGCAGTTTTTCCGGCGCAGGTGGAAGTAAAGTTTGAACTGGCTCTAATATATTGTTGACCAACTTCCAACCCCAGTCTGTAGGGTCTAGCTGATAACCAAGCCACACTTGAACTTGGTAATATACTCGAAAAAGATGTTGGTGAGCAGCAACTGAAGTTGGAGGAAGACAAGCTAATTGAACTTGTGTTTTATTTTTAGTATTTTTAACGAAACATGCATATCGATGTTTATCTAAACAGGTAGTTTTTTTAGGAGCTCCGTACATAGAAAGAAGAAAGCGGATGCCGTTGGTAATAACTTCTTGTTGAGTTGAATCACTTTTTTTAAAAACTTCAGCACATTGAATTAAATCTTGTTTTTCAAACATTTTGAAAACTGCTGTTTTACCCCTCCTGTAAAATGCAGATGTCGTATCACAGCCAGTTATTGCGTGTAAAAATAGTACATGATCTTTACACTTTACAAAAGTAAATAAACTTTTTGATGAATATGTATCTGATTGATGCTGAGCTTTTCCTGGTTTTAAGAAAAAAAATGTTTTTTCAGTTGGCGTTCGAGCAGTGAGTAATACAAGTAAGTCAACATCTTCACCAACAACAATAGTTGTATTTGTCAAATTGAATTGCTCTATTGCTGTTTCAATAATCAATACATCAGCAACTCTAGATTTACATACGTGGCGTACTCATGCGTATTATGACGATAACAACTTTTATAACTTTTAGAATCGTTATATCTCAGAAACGGTGGCTCGTAAGAAAAAAAGTAGATACATTTTTTATAGATAATTTTATGATCTACAATTTTTGTCTGAGGTACTTTTATGATAAAACTTACCGCTTTGCTGAAAATCGCGAAAAACTCATTTTTTTTACCTTTGACCTTGAATTAAATTTTTTCCTTACAGGGGAATGATGGGGAACTTCCAGATATTGTTTATAATTATGTTTTGAACAACTTCACAAAAATCCAGCTTGTTGGGACTTTATGTAACTTCGAATGTCTAAATTGACCGGACTAATATGGTATACCAATGGAACAGCTGTCAACTACGAGTACGAGTAAAATAACTTTTTTTTTAATCCAATCCATAGTAACAAGAAAACCTAAATATGAGTCTGTTGTTTACTTTTCATAAAACAGTGTAACTGCAAAACAACACTTGAATCGAGAAAAGAGTGAAATGCCGTTTTGTAGTCTTTTAAACAAGTGTTCAACAGATGTTTAATTTATTTGTGTTTAACAATTAAAGTAACCTGAACATTCATTCATCAAAAGTTAGTTAAACTATTGGAAATCCCATTATTTTTGTTTTAAAATCGCTATAAAACGAATAGGAATAACAAATAGTTAGCTTATGAACTGGCTCTAAGCCGGTCAGCATACCAATTCAACAACTGTCATGTTCACGATCTAAATCGTCCGAAACGACTTCCATAGTTACACCCATGTTATCTGCACCTAGCCTCGTTTGGACGCTTGCCATCACATCCCTGCGAGACCGATTCCTTTGCTACTTTCCTATGTTGCGCTTACGAGCCAGTGCTATTTATGGTAATGATTTTCTGGTGTAAGGAATAAGCCAGTGGACAGTAAACAGAGCTGTTTACAACGGTCCTGAAGATACTGTTCTTGTAGGACATGATGGTATCTAGACTGTACTTTGTTTTTGTAATTTATTAGATAGGTAGCTTTTGCCCGCAGCTAAAAAACTGAACAAGTAATAAAACAACTTATAAAATAAATGATCTTCGCCGAAATTCATAAAACAATGTTAGCTTGCTAAACAATTAAAAGGAGTTCAAAATCCACAATTTCATATTTCGAACCTAATAATTCGATCATCAACAATCTGTTAATTTTTTTCTCTTTGTGTGTGTTTTCTATAATAGTCTATGTTATTTGTGTCACAATAGCTACAGATTAAATATACATTCACTTTTAGAATTCGTAGAATATTTTATTTTTAAAAGACAAAGGGGTTTCGCGGCAATTAAGTTTGATTAATACCAAAACAATTACGCCCTTTTTGCTTCAAGGGTTCTGAATAAATAATTAAGCCATTATCTTTTTTGTTCGGATGCTTTGTCGTTGGCAGAATGGTACTTTTGTTTGCTATTCGAATATCGAAAATAGCGCGTTTTCGCCCGTCGCCATTTTAAATACGTAGTCGTTTTAATTCACCAATTATTGGATAAAATACAATTCGCTTAATATTTGAGCACTCAGAGAAATGTTAATTGTAAAAGGTTTTCGACGATTTTGCGGCGATATCAACACTTTCGTCGTTTTGGCTACAATTAAGGACTTTGTAAATAAACCACTTTTATAAATGAATAAAGATTTCTATAAAGTATCTTCCAACATTTAATTTTGAGCCTTTATTTTAAAAGCAGACTTTATGAAGAGTGAGTGTTTTACTTAAATAAGTTATTATTTTTACTGGGTAACCCTTTCATTTTGAATGAAAGGAAAGTTTTAGTGGGCAACTAATTTACTACAGCCAGTTCAAACAAATTTTATACCTCAAAATAGATATTTAGGGTAGATCCTGTTCGTACTAGATAAATATGACTAAAAATGGCTGAAATTATGAAATGATGAAAATAGTATTCACTACTTCAACCAAGTCTCTGAGTTAAAAAAAGCTATAAACAACTTCTAAAGAAATATAAATTGTGGCATTGCTACTTTTAGTAAGCGGTTAAGAAACGGTGGGCTTAATCTGTTGGTTACCGTGGTCTTCGCAGGAGGTAACGAACGTAGTTACTTCCAAAGGGGTTACCTACATCGTGACGTGGACCAAAGGATGCCGATTCAGGCCAATCATTTCACAAGGATTGATATCATCTAGGTGACATTCTTCCGATGTGAAATGAGGACACCAAAGTGTTTGTTCACCCGGGTGATATCACCAAGGTGAACGAAGTGAAATAAACCACTTAAGTCCCCTAATCTCATCTATTCTAATCTAGTCCCCCAGAGCCCTAGTGGTCACTTGACAAACATGTACCGACCAGACGCTGGAGCGATCGAGTCAATTATCTGCCTTTGTACTAGTTAAACTCCGCTTCCAATGGAGGTTCAAGGCGAAATTCTCAAAGCAATTCAGAATGTCTGAATAGAATACATAATAAGAGGTTTTAATAATAAAAGAAAAAAAAGAATTTGCGTTTGTTCTAGTACCGTAATAGGATTTAGAATTTGAATTTTTGATAAAGTTTACTCTATTCCTAGGATGAAAAAGGTCGTTGTTTAAATTTTGTCTTGATCAGACATTTAATTTAAACAAGGTTATAGACAATGTCTGTAAAATCGGCTGGATTGCTGCAGCATAAAAGTTTATTAATCACAATGATCATCAGGTTGATATTTGTTTAGCAGTTATTTTACCGCTTTTACTGATCTATGAATTGGAATCAATTAAGTAACTCTTATTAAGGCGACTATGTTTTAAGCAGGATAATTCTAATTATGTTTACAAGACTCTGATCTCTAAAAAGCTGTCCGGTAATTCGGTTTAGGTATAAATATCCGTAAAAAATCGACTGTTCGGTTATCTCCATGAGTTTGTCTCTAAGTTAACAGTCCCATGGAAAAAGTACGTTCTACTTTGCATAACTCTTCCACCTTAATCGACCAGCCTATTGTGTTACTAATTGAAAGATGGCCGATTTCCAGTGACTAGACACTGACAGATTCTATCCTCTCCATCCACCGTTGAATCGAGTTGAATGTCGAACGAGTGAATGCGATTCGTTTCACAAATTGAGTATCCATCAATCGTTTAGATAACTATCAGTGTAACAGATTGATCGATTGACTGACCAGCTAAGGTTTGAAATCTATAGGTTGTTTACTTGCCTTGGTGGTGTGTAAGTACAGTAATTTTTCCGTTTACCACCAGTAATTCAGTTTTTTTTTGGTTGAAAGTCTTCAAATGAGCCCTCCGCCCTGGGTGTTGCCAAGGGACTGACAGACTTAACTAAACCTATAAGCCACCCTGTTTCTTTAGTTACCCTTTGCGTTCTAGGGGCGTGGTGCCTTTTTATGTCAACCTTGGCTGACTTTAAAAATAACTGATAATTGTGGATGTACTAAGGATTCCGGTGAACCAAACCTTCATTTAATGTAATACTAAAGAAAATCAATGTTATCCACCTTAGCTCCCTTTTAGATGTGCTTAAAATACAAATTAAGACAGTTATGAAATAACTGAGCTTCTCTTTACGATCTATTTTTTCAACAATAAGTCTGAGTACATTATCCAAGTTTTGATAACTTTTTCTTTCAGCAAGGTATAGGTATATGTTCGGTATTGAATTATATTGTATTCCTAAACATAGACTCGTGCTGTCATCGATAATAAAGGCTCGAGGCGGACAAGCAGTCACCAGCAAAAACGATGTATACCGAAGATTTATCTTCATAATTGGAGCAAAAACGATTTATATAAAAACTTCAAAGACCTATCTATTTACTTTTACTTCTACAATAAGGTCACTTGAATGCCTTTGAAACTTTTGTTAGCTTTGAAGTAAGTAACTTGTTAGAAATGTGTTACAAACATGTTCGTTACGGCACATTCAATTGGACAATATTTGTTTTGAAACAAAGCCGACTCGAAGAAACTTTTAAACAAATACGGGTCTTATATGGCTCATTTTAAATCGCAAATCTTATAAATGTGACCTACACTCGGCATTAGGAAGCTTAAGACGAAGTGGTAAGACCAGAAGCGTAAAATATCGCGACAGAGGTGTCTTAGAAACAGTTTTTGGGTATCAACCACTAAAAATCCATGAATGATATTTATACTGTAGTAAAGTTGAAGATATGCTTTGTATTGTCATACACTTCGAAACACGATTCCAGTGATTTGCCTCGATAGAAAAAAATCGTGAAAATCGTAAAAAAATCGTAAATTTGTTGAAATTTTACAATTTTATGGCGATTGTAAGGAAAAATCAAGTACAAAATTTACATTTTCATAAACTGTACGTCAAATCCCATATGGTAGTACAGAGGGATTTTTCTAAAATAGAAGATATTTTTTACAATTAAATAAAACATACAGCGCTCGCGCCTACGATGCACAAGTAGCCGTCTCAGTCGGCCACGAGGCCTCGTCGCGAGTAGACATGTACTCCTTTGTCGCGCTCGCACGTTCTGTGCGAACATCGCAAATAATATACCGATTTCGGCACAGTGATTACATTTTGATGTACAATGGGCAATAAAAGTCTTAGAGGAAGGAAAATATCCCGTTTGCGGAAAAGAAGGATCGCCCAACACAATCTATCTCAGTAAGTACCTATCCACCTACCTACCACATAATGCGGAATGACTACCATTGCCTAACATTTTTTTTTATTATCTTTTCATAATCTCGGTAGAAAATAAAAATATCAGTGAAAAAAATATTTCGATAATATAAGTATGTTCTTTACGTTCGCGCATTTTGACAAAGAATATCTCAAAAAGAGATATTTGTCAAAATGTTCGAACGCAAAATTCTCGAACAGGATTGCTAATAAGGGTCACCGTACACTTGACCGGTACCGGTATCGGAATTATCTGGTATTGATACCATTTATTGTTTTTTAATTTTTTGTTAAAAAGCCATTATCTTAGTATGAATATGAATGCTAATAAGGGTCACCGTACATTTGACCGGGTATCGGCATTGTCTTGTATCGGTTTAAATTTTTTTTTGTATTAGTGGGAATGGTAATAAGTGTACCTAGGTACCTACTACCTAACGTGAATGTTTTTTTTAGTGTGATTTGAATAGATGTTTGGAAATTACTTATATTTGATAGATTAAAAATAATATAGAAGACTTATTATTTTGCAGATTACGAGCATTGGCTGAGCAAACAAATATAAAAGAATTGAGTTCAGAGAGTCCTGTTCAAGTGTCATCTACGTCTATTATAAATTTATCAGCGTAAGGAATAATCATTTATCAAATCATAAATTGTAGTTGTTAATTGGGAGTAAATAATAAATTATTACTAACGAATTTTTTTAAAGAAATAATAATATTTACTTACATTGCAGAACTCAATCATTACTTGACCAAAGTACATCAACGGAACTGACTCATGTGTATGCTGACCTATTGCCAACCACTTCTAGCGCTTTACGCTCAGAAACTGCACTAGAGTGAGTGTCAAAGCTATAATTTAACAACTTACATTTATAGTGTAGTTATACCATCGATGATGTACGACGATATTTTACAACATAGCAAATAAATAATAATTGAGAGATTTGTTATACGTATTTTTAACTTTCAGGTCCACAGACAATTTAGACGATGAACTTGTCATACTGCCTGAGAGTAAATCGGACTTCGAGGAAATTTGTGGCAGGAGAATAGTGGACATCGGCTATTTTTTCAAACAATTAAAAGAAATGGAGCATGAATCTTTATTTAAATGCAACTACAGTCATTTAAATTTACTACGGGAAAGGCGCAAGGGTCTAGCGTCTAGATTTTTGTTTGAGTGCGAATTATGCAAAAAGAAATTCGAGCTTTCCTCCGATAACCCCAGCAATGTGATGCCTGAAAGAGAACGGGTTGAAATCAACTTGGCTGCAACATCAGGAATGGTAGCGTGTGGTATAGGATATTCACAATTTGAGGAAATCATGTCAGCTATGGATATACCAGTATTTAATGAGAAGTTTTATGCTAAGACTCAAAACAAAATTTTCGATGAATGGGAGGAGATTGCAGATGAGACAATGGCATTGGCAGCTGAAAGAGAGCGCACAGCTGCTATAGATGATGGCAAATTAATAAACGGTATACCAGTAATAGATGTTTATGCTGATGGCGCATGGAGCAAGCGGTCTTATGGCACCAATTATAGCGCAATGTCTGGAGTCGCAGCAATCGTAGGTCGAAAATTTGGTGAAGTTTTATTTGTTGGCGTAAAAAATAAGTATTGTTTGATATGTTCAAGAGCAAAAAAACGTGAAGTCGAGCCGAAAACGCACGTTTGCTACAAAAATTATGAAGGCCCGTCCAGTGGGATGGAATCTGCAATTATATGCGAAGGGTTTAAGGAATCTATGGACATGTACGGAATTATTTATGGTAGAATAATTGCCGATGGAGATTCCTCGACTTATTCTAAGATATTGGCAGCTGACCCATATCATGGACTCACAGTCGTTGGCAAAATAGAGTGCCGTAATCACCTTTTACGCAACATGTGCAACAAATTAAGGGCTTTAGGTAATTATTTATCTTTTTATTACTAACCATCTACAACCACCACTTACCCCTACAAATTACTCTTATAGCTCCCTTCAATCTATACTAATAACTTCATGTACGACTAATACTGACGAGGTTGAACGCGGAATGTATCATATAGGTATTCACATACCTTTTTTTTGCCTGACGCTTTGACCAAGTTGCACCGGCCGTGGCCACAAGCAGACTATCATGCAATGCGATAGTTTAAAAGTTAATAATACTAACGACATTTCGGTTTTTCAGGCAAAGACATCAAGTATCCAAAAGCACTGCGAAAATACATAAGTGACGATAAAATCTTATCAATGCGAAAAGTGGTGTCTACATCTATATCCGCCAACAAGAACTTGCCAATTGATGAGGGTGTAGACAATATATATCGAGACATAACAAATGCAGCACACCATGCACTTGGTGACCACAGACAGTGCCATATCCGTTACTGTGCAAAAGAAAAATCCATTGCGTCTTCCACCATAGCAGAAGTTGAACATTCAGCTTTGTGGTTCAGACTAAAAGTGATTTTGCAGTCTGTGGCATCTAAATCTCGCAGCCTTTTGGAAGACGTCGACACGAATTCGGTTGAACGCTTTAACAGCATCATCGCAAAGTTTGTGGGAGGTAAGCGAATAAATTTTACTACCCGAAGAGCTTATCAATCAAGATGCAATGCTGCAGTCGTCTCGTACAATACAAATAGACCATTATATACTCTGCACAAGAAGATGTTGGGCAAAAGCCCAAGAAACTGCATTAAACGGCTAGATAGAAAAAGAGATATGAAAAGAAAACAAGCGAACATGATTCAAAGAAAAAAAATCCGGAAAAGACTATTTCAACAGCAAAATGATTATGGTTCCAAAGTGGCCGCTCCAGACATGTCTGAGGAAGATTATGAAAAAGCCAAAGCAGATTTTATAAAAAATTTGGAGTCCTTGGTAAGTGACAGAAACGGTATCCAAGAAAGAACAGCAAGACAGAGAGAAAGTGGGGAATGGCTCGAAATAAGAAAACTATTACTCACAGCTTCAAACTTCGGTGCTGTAATAAAAAGGAAAAAAAATTTCCACTCACTAGTCAACAACATTCTATACAGATCTAATTTATCCTCTATAGCATCGGTAGCTCACGGAATCAAGCATGAACCATTTGCTTTACAACAACTGGCCCGGCAAGAAAATGTGATCATAGAGGAATGTGGACTTTTTGTCGACCTAGACCATCCCTTTATCGGCGCAACACCAGATGGCAGAGTTGGGAATGATATGATCGTTGAAGTAAAATGCCCAGTCGCTGCCTTCAAACTTGGATTGGCTACTGCCATAGCACAAAACAAAGTCCAAATATTAAAGCACAACAAAAAAAACGGCAGCACTATAATAAACCAGAATAGTACCTGGTACTATCAAGTGCAAGGTCAACTACATGTGGCCGATAAAAAACGTTGCCTGTTCGGGATATGGGGAGGTGAAAATGAGCCCATGGAAGTTCTTTATATAAACAGAGACGATCAGTTTTGGAAGGATAAAATGGAGCAGAAAATTATACATTTTTATCACAACCACATCCTTCCTGAATTATTAGACTCGCGAAAAGCACGTGGAATGGTGCTCAGAGGTGCCGAAATCAGTAATAAAAAATGAATTTTTTTTTTTTTGTTCAGTTTTCCATTATAATATAGTAGTTATTTTGACAGAATTCTTATTTCTTACACTGCAATAAACATTAACCCACTCCCTTTATCTCTACTCTTTGACCTCGGAGAGTAGTTTGGAGATTGAATCGGAACCGAAGGCTCCTGCATCGTAAGCGAGCGAGCGCCCGGTCAAATACGTTGACCCTAAATTAATATCGATACATAACAATACCGATATCACCGATTACAGTCAAATGAACGTTAACCCTAAATTAGTATCGATACATAACAATACCGATATCACCGATACCCAGTCAAATGTACGTTGACCCTAAATTTTAAGTCAACTCATTCATACCGTTGAAAAATAAATTGGTATCCATAAAAGACAATACCGATAGCCGTTCAAGTGTACAGTGATCCTTATCAGTATTCCTACTCATACTAAGAAAACAATAAATGGTACCTACTTTTTGATACAAAATAATTACCGATGCCTACTGGTACCCGGTCAAGTGTACGGACTTCTAGTAGCAAAAATATAAGTTATTAGGTCCGCGAACAACAAGCGGGGGGAAGACGGTTGCCCCGCGCATGCTCCCGCCGTACTTCATACCTCACCCCCTAACAAACGCCCTGAACGTGTTCCCACTTCATCTTAATGTAAAAGAGAGATAAATTAACCGTAACTTGGAAAAGCTACCATTTACCATTGATTTTATGATCGAATTGGGTTTGGAACAATTCTAGCTAATCATGAAAATTTTTTACTGAATGTATAAGCTTCAAAATGATATACATCACATATTATTATGACTGTTTGGCTGTGCCAACCTTTGCCAACTCCAAAGTACAAATAATTGTAGCACTCGAAGGATTAATGATAGGCACTAAGGCAACTAGGATCCGCGGGCATGCGGACAGCCAGTAAAGGGCAACTCGCTGTCCGACCATGGACCATGCCCGGGTCGACGGCGCGTCGTGTTCCACGCGCGCCTCAAAGAGCTGTCAGCAAATGACGGGGCCCCCTCACAGAGGGCCAAAGCCTGCCGGGGTCGCGGGATTTATTTCCTTACCGTGACCCCGGAACATAAAGGGCTAATGAACACACCGTGGATTTTAGTCAGTAGAAGTCTGACAGTACCTCTCGCCCTGCCCGGGGTGGGAGGTCCCATTTGATGATTTTACAACGTAAAAAAAAAAAAAAACAACAACTAGGATATTTTTAGTTCATAAAGAGTGGCAGTCCAATTGATCACTTTATTTGCTCTTTTCATCATTACCACTCCGTCACCGTCGCGTCTTGTTTCTTATTCCGTAATAAACTTAGGAAAGAATAAATAAGTCCCGTTGCCAATTATGTTTTCGATCGACAACAAAATATACAGTCGGTCAAAGTAATTGGTATACAGGCAGACAACTAACTATTGTTTGCGTTTATGATACATATTATGAACTAGCTGTGCCCGCAACTTCGTTCGCGTGGATGTCGGAATTTAACAATGTATTTTTTAGTTGCAAGCGCTTAATTCAGGCCACGGTTTTCAGATAAACCGTGTATTTAAAATTTTCTTAGATTAATCAAAAGTATTTGACATTTGTATTCCAGGTCCACTTGCATGTAGGACTATTTTCTCCACCACACCACACCGCACCGCACCACACCACACCACACCACAACTCACCACACCACACCACCTCACCACACCACACCACACCACACCACACCACACCACACCACACCACACCACTCCACTCCACACCACACCGCACCACACCACACCACACCACAACTCACCACACCACACCACCTCACCACACCACACCACACCACACCACTCCACTCCACACCACACCACACCACACCACACCACACCACACCACTCCACTCCACTCCACACCTCTCCACACCACAACTCACCACACCACACCACCACACCATACCACACCACACCACACCACACCACACCACACCACACCACACCACACCACACCACACCACACCACACACCACAGCACAGCACAGCACAGCACAGCACAGCACAGCACAGCACAGCACAGCACAGCACAGCACAGCACAGCACAGCACAGCACAGCACAGCACAGCACAGCACAGCACAGCACAGCACAGCACAGCACAGCACAGCACAGCACAGCACAGCACAGCACAGCACAGCACACCACACCACACCACACCACACCACACCACACCACACCACACCACACCACACCACACCACACCACACCACACCACACCACACCACACCACACCACACCACACCACACCACACCACACCACACCACACCACAGCACACCATACCACACCACACCACACCACACCACTCCACACCACACCACACCACACCATACCACACCACACCATTAACACCAATATTGCTTTAATTATTTTTTATTTTTTATATTATGTGAACCGATTACGATGAAACAAAATACATAATGTTACTTCAATTTTAACACGTCTATTCCAGGTTTTCTTTTAACGCCATCTACCGTGCGTTGTAGTTTTGCTATTCGAATTCGAAGATAGATCGCGCGACTGACGTACGAAATCAAATTGTGAGACCAAAGTGCACCCGTAATTTTACTTCTAAAACATTTTAAATTCAAATATCTTTTGATAGACTGAACCGATTCCAATGAAACAAAAACTAAATTCCTCTCCAAGTTACGCTTAATCGTTGTGTATAAAAGTTATCTACATTAATTTCGTACATTTTACGTGATACCTGGACAAATACACAGACAAACAGACAAAAATTGTAAAAATGCTAGAAATGGGTTCTATTGGTTGGCCTTTAATACCCTGGCTATATTTTTTGAGTTTTTTTTTAATGTACAAAATTAACTTTTCTACAGTTTTATTATATGTATAGATATGTATAGATATAGAAGTGCTCGACAGTCATTTGCACCACGGAAACTCAAAAGAAAATATGTCAGTGTCAATACTAAAGTCATATTATTTCTGTTTTATAAAAAAAAATAGGTCCGTACGTGGAAATCTTAAACCGTGCGTAGACGTACGATTAAATATCACAAATGACACAGATGTAAACTTGGAATAATTACTAACCTAAATAATCACTCTAACCTACCTAATGGTAGGTAAGTAATTCATTTGAAATTCTCAATCTCTCAACCGACCGTTACCGTAAGATTAAATGTCACAAATTACACAGATATGAACTTGGAAGCAGTGAAAGGAGGTGTTATTTTTTAGTTCTTAGTCTTTCAGTTTTTTTAGGGCCGTGTTCACGGACTTTAACAGACGTTTAACCATCTATTTGACGTTTGATGTGAGTTGTCATACAACAATTTACGATTTTTAAGATACGATGTTTTCATCGGCCGATTACTCAAACATTGGTTAAACGAGAGTCGGTGAAGTCGGGTCTTAGACTTTCAATCAGTTACTTAAAAACAGGCATCATACCTTTGAACAAAAAATAGTTTGCCAGTACACTAAAGTATTTGATCAATATTGTACTTGTTTATCGAGTGAATAAACCCTTGATGATCGTTTTGTGTCGATGTGATTAAGTTGGAACAAATGACGCTTGATGATCCACATCCGAATCGGGCACACAGTTGGGGGGCATAATTTATATTGAACGAAACTTGAATGATAATAATATAATATCATTATAAACATGGCTGAATTCCGGTGTCGATTGTACTGTACATGTAAAATTTCAGTATAATCGGTTCAGAGGTTTAGGTATGAATAGATAACTAAAAATAATATTTTCGCATTTTTCAAAAAATCCCTTTGTATTATATGGTACCTTGTAGTAGGTATACATAGATTAAAAAATACAATATATAAATATAAATATAATATAAAAGCCTTTATTGCTGTTCTTAGTTTTATAAACTATACCTAATTACTTAAACATGCCAAAATTTAAATACTAAGTTCCTTATGGAATTAAATTAAATATCGGCAAACGGTGGTTGTGGTATCGCAGCTTGTCCTTCGACAAAGGCCTCCTCTAAAGATTTCCACTGTGTCCTGTCCTTTGCTGTACGCGTCCATGTAGTACCAGCTATTTTTATAATGTCGTCCTCCCATCTTTTAGTCTGTCTACCTCTATTCCTTTTACCATCTCGTGGATTCCGTTATTAAACTGGTCCATTTCTCCTTTTCCACTCTGATCATATATGTCCAGACCATCGCCATTTTAATTGTTTGTAAGTTGTGTATGCGTTCTTAAAGTTTGTCTTGCTCTTTATGTCTTTTAGTTTTATTCGATCTTTTCTTTTTACGCCCATTGTACTTCTCTCTATTCCGTTTTGACAAATTTTTAATTTGTTTGATAGTTCTTCTGTCAACGCCCAAGTTTGACACCCGTACAGTAAGCATGGTAAAAATACAATACAAGGTGATTTTATCAGCTGAGCGTGGAAAATCAATAATCTTGGCCAGGAATCAAAACCCGTGGATTTTGAAAAAAAAACACGCTGTATTATTAAACTATCCGCTAGCACTAATCAAATTATGGAAAATAATGGCATACGACAAACTTTACGTATTTTCCAAATCGGTTCTGGATTACTTCCTACAAACAATGTCACAAAATTACAAAACATTTATCTTTTCATAATAGGGTATTTTACTGATAATGGTCACGTATTTTTTGTTTTTTTTTTTAACAATGAATATTGACAAAGATGAAACGCTTCCAAATTCGAGAGTGGGGGCTTGTGAAGTCATTACGCTTATAAAATTGTACCGACTGAGTGACGTTTTGTGATTTTTAGAAGTGTTGTATCTTCGTCAATTTTGGCTTGTGTGACAAAAGAAATAATACGGGTCTAATATTTTTTAATAATCTATATTTCGGACTAATATTTTTTTTGAGTAAAATACCCTATTATATCATTTTATAATGAATTTCTTTACAAAGAAAAACTAATTTACATCAACCTAAATAATACATTTTTATGGAAGACCTCTTTGTGGAAAAATGTCCATTAACACAATGTCATGCCCATTTTCATCCCAAGTACCTAATTAAAACCTTTTTTGAACAAAAAATATCCACTGAAATGTGTAACGTGTAATAAAGTAATGAATATTTAATCTATGGTAGGAAGAATAATATTTTACTTAGCGTGGAAAAATGTTTTCTCTGGTTCGGTGTTAATGGCACTTAATTAATTATGTTACCTGAACCTGTATCCTTAAATGCGAAAGCAATATTTTATCTGCCTGTGGTTCTTTTATGAAAGAAATATACATGGATTTGGATGAAAGATATACGGATACACCATGATCTGGATTAAGATTGAGAATTTATAGATGAAAAAAGTCTAATAAAGTTGTTCTCTATCTATTTGCTGAAAGTTAAACAACCGCAACGGACATAACTCAGTCGTCAAAACAGAGATGATCTCGTAGAATGAAACATTGTTTTAGATTATCTATAGACATTGTGGAGATGCCACTTTTGCAACATCTTATTAAAATTGCAATAAAATTTAACTTTTAAAATTATCTACTCTATGGCTTATACAATATTCCTTTTTATGAATTTTCTGGCTTTGCATTACATTAGAGTGGCCTTCTTAGAATCCGCATCACGCTATAATTTTTTTACACGAATTAACCCGGCAGCACTCGCGCCCTCGAAAGTTCCATAGACACTCGCGCATAGAGCATTTTGCTCACACTTTATCACTTTATAAGCAGTCAAATTGTAGTATAGGACATATGACATGACATATTTTAAGACTAAAATGTATTAAAACAATAATATTTAATCAAATCAAATGTTTTTTTATAATTATAAAATTTTTGTTATACTTTTAATTTTCAGTAACAAATATGATAGCTAAATTGCCGTTTTTTGCACCGACTTTTGGTATAAATCGATAAAAAATAACTTAAACAAAAAAAAAAACATATCAATATGGCACAGTATTAATCCTCATCATGTGTATGAGCTATACATATATTACATAAAATAAAAGCATATCCGGAACACAAAAAAAAATTGCAGGAAAATATGTCTTTTTTTATTAGTGATTTCACAGAAAATCGCGTAGATTCCATTAGTTTTCTCAGTCCCAGGAACCCTAGGTTCAAAGGAAAATTTGCTGAAGAATATGTGACAGGTTGTACATGATAGATCTGCGTTGTATTTGGTGTTGTGTAAAATGTGGAGCTAATTATTTCAAATATTGTCTCCGGGTGCCAATTTTTTCGCCAAAACGTGTTGTTGTTGACCAACCATCTGTAAATATATTAAACTAGATTCATTTATTGATATTCATATTTTTTTAATTATTAGTTAATCATATCTGACTATTATTTAACATAAAAATAGCAATAAATGATTATATTTATTCATACCAAGTAAAAAATTGATTTAAAAAATACTTACGCTGATACTCGCGTGATGAGCAAAACGCCGCAGGCTGCGACCCTGCCAAACTGATACTCTCCCTCTACTAACCAAGGAGCAGTGAACACATGAAACCAGTATGTGGGGGACGAGAAAGGACTCAAAGTCAGCTATAGCGTGAATGAGGCACCAATGCACATTATTGACAAAATAACACGATTTTTAAATTTACCGTGAGGGAAATGCTCATAGCGCGAGTGCTCGCGGGTTAAAACACAATTAGAAGATTCTAACTATATGATACCAGATACTCAAACAACACCATCTGGTTGAAGGTACAAGGTACTTTCCTTCTCAATTTTATATTTATTTTGAAAGCTTTTATTTAAAATAATTAAAAACTCACTGCGCTTAAGAGTTAAAAAACTCCTCCATATTGCTGTCTTAAACGCAAGGAAATGCATTAAAGGCCATTACTACCTTTCTTTCCCTTATAAACAAATACTTCCAGTACAAACCTTCATCATCAAAATTTGAAACAGTTTCTTATAGCACAAAACGTCATCAAAAACGCCTTCCTTTAATGTTTGCCCGAAAAAACAGGGAAGTAAAACATTGTGGTTAAAATTCTGCTTGCGATTGACATTTTCGATTTAGTTGTTCGACAAAAGTCTTAGCAGACAACGCGGCATCATCAATCTTCTGTCCCTTCACGAAAATAACGCGATAAAACGCTACAGAGAGAAATGGGTTCCGTCTGAGGCGCCATTATGAACAATTTGATGGAGATACAGCTATTTCTGACTTAAATATCGGTGATTGGAGGCTTTCTAACGTTGTACTGAGCTATTTTAATGAGTGTTAGATAGCTAGCTGTAGCTTTTGTTCGTGACTGTTAAATTCATTCACAGTACTCAGAATTTCTATCGTTTATTTGTTCGTACCCTCCAAAGTAAGACTATGCAAGACTATCTTAGACTACCAAACTATGCACTATGCAAGACTATCTTAGACTACGCAAGACTATCTTAGACTACCAAAGGACTACTAAAACTCTCGGAACAGGGTGGTTGTTGGTCAATCAGAGTCTGCCCCTATCACTCCACCTAGAGCATAACGAGTAAATTTATGATTTCCAAGGAAAGGAAAAATGGTTACTACCTAGATTTTGGTGCCTGTGCTACCTTGTGGGTGCCTGGCGGCGCAGTAGAGGCAAGTCTAAGAAACGTTGACCCGACGATCTGGACTCCATAAGACTGGCCGGCGAAGAAAACATTCAAGAATGATTGAAAGAATATAGGGTGGCCATTGCCCAGCAGTGGGATAAAACAGGATATTAAAAGAAATACAATAACCAAAGTACAAAATTAAATCACAGAAAGATCAGAACTGCCCAACCAAGGTTGTACGTAAATGTGAAAAACTTAAACAAGTTAAAAAGTTAAATAGCTTTCACTGGCTTGCTACCAAGTTGTTGCGGAATGTTTGGGGGCTTGTGGCAACGACTGTACATCTGCTAGGATTAGCTTTACAACTCCATTCATTATGTACGGTTTAGGAATAATGGAATAAGTTTTGTTAGGTATTCTAAGTGTTGTTAGGATTTAGATTGCTTTATAGTAGACTATGGTATGCTTTTCAATACACAAACGGAGAGTTTTAGCAATTGACTGATGCACCTTTGCATAAACGGTTGACATTTCATAGGATATGAATCGATTGAATTATGTATAATTTTTTTTTTATCCTAATTAAAGTACCTACTGTTCCCGAGGATAACAACAACAGCGTTCATATTTTTTTTTTTTTACGTGGTAAAATCATCAAATGAGACCTCCCACCCCGGGCAGGGCGAGAGGTACTTGTCCTCTCTCTCACGCGGCCCGCCTCCTCCTTCGCGAGCATGACTGCTTCGCAGAAGGAGGCGACCGCATCCCACTCCGTCTCGCCCCGCAGCATGGCCGCGACCAGTGCTGGGCGCGAGAGGTCTCCGCCTATCGCCGCCGTGAGGACACGTCGGTGCTCCGCCCAAGCGGGGCAATCCTGCACCGTATGCTCGACTGTGTCCTCCGGGCGATCTACGCAGTGGTGACACCCAGGCGTTTCTTCCTTTCTCATAAAACACAGGTACCTCCCGAAACGGCGTGTCCGGTGAGGACCTGCGTCAAGCGGAAGCTTAGGACGCCGTGACGTCTCTCCAGCCACTCCTGAAAGAGGGGTCTTATCGCGGCTATTGCGGCGTGCCCGGCCGTCGGTCGCGACAGTCGTGCCCTTCATACTGCCCTGAGATAGATCGCGCCGGAGCTCTTCCCGCCTCGCCTCGACTTCTCGAGGCAGTGGGGTCACGCCCCGGCGCTGCGCCTCCACGCGCCATTCATAGACGCGCTGGAGGGCAGTCGCCTCCAGATCCCAGGGCAGCAATCCGGCGAGAAGGTTGGCCGATTCACGCCGATGGGCTTGTAGCAGATTTTGAACTTTACACTATAAAGCATAAAGTTTAACCAGGGTTCAGGGCGCGTCGTATTCCACGCGCGTCTCAAAGAGTTGTCAGCAAAATGACGGGGCTCCCTTAGATGGACTAACGGGTAGGTAAATGTAGCCCCGGATCGTAAAGGGATATTGAAGGACACCGTGGAGTTTTGTCAGTACAAGTCTGGCAGTCCCTCCTGCCCTGCCCTGGTAGGATGAATCATTCAATGTTTTTTTTTCAAAAAATAAAAAGCTATCTCAACGTTCAGGACCGAAACAGTTTGTCTTCAAAAATTGAACATCCACTAAAGACTAACTTCAGCGTCGCCGCAGCGCTGAGACTTAAGAAAATAACGCTATTGATATTAAGTTACGAGCCAAAACGTAAACACAATTAATAATCAGTTTTATATCACGCGTACTTAAGTAATAATCTGAAGGTGCTTCTTCATTAATGAATGAATCCTCAGCGATCCGACGCCGAGGCAAGGACGAAGCCACAGTATAAAGATAACCAGTAAACCAACTTTGTCCTGTTTTGTGATATAAAGCGTGGGTTTTGAGATTGACAACTTAGTTTTCAGAGGGCGTAGCTGGTTTTTAACGTTTGTGATGTTAACTGACAGGAATATTGGAATTAATTTATAGGTACAAACACAAAAACTCACATACACAATCACACAGACCCGAAACAACCCCTTGTAGGTCATACATTTATTTGTTCCGTGCGGAAATCGAACCCGCAACATGTTGCGCAGCAGTCCAATCAAACAGCACAGTGGCTGAGTGGCTGGCACCATGCCGTCGTTATAAGATTGAAAATCTCTGAAAGAATGATTGAGGTAGGTTGATGTACCCGGCGTCTGTACTTACATTCTGGTGTTTCATTTTAGTTTATTTAGTTCTATATGCAAATTATATTACTTAGGTACATAGTTTGAAACATGCTTAGAATTCATGTAAATGCTTGTGATCGTGTGATTCCTACCATTTGTTCTTATTTGGAATACTGTCTGTTACTAATGTATACTGTGACAGACGCTAGGACGCAAACCACTCGAGCGCCACGCTTATAAATTGATTTATTATTAAAATCAGCAAACTTTACGTACTCAGAGATATTTTCCCGGGAGAGAACAATTAATTTCTACCAGCACTCATTTGTAAGTACTAAAGTACAGACTGGTGAACATAATATTAATAAGAACGTGTACGATATCATACAAATTTTGTGGACCTTTTTTCCCGAAATTACTAAGTCTCGCTGATGGTGGCATGTGTGTCGGATCATTTAGTTCCCTTCAAAATGGTTGAGCTGAATGGTGCTGATATATGTGTCATGTTCGTGAACGGGCGCTGTCAGTTGGGACTGGTCATCTCTAAGCTGCCATGGTCTATTTTAATAATTAATAACTTTATTTTTGAATTGTCTTTTTTATATTTACTATGGACACTTATAACTTGCCACATCGTCCTCACATAATGTATCTACCATCTGATGATGAATGATGTAACCAAAGATCTGTAATAATTTTGGCGATTGAAAAAGAGTGTCCATGGAGTTTCTTGCTCATTCTTCTCCATAGAGATCTACGCTTTGGAATGAGCACCTACGGTACTTTCACAGTTTTTATGTCTTGTGACTGGGACTGTAGCACCATAACTATTTTTGTACTAATTTTAATTTGTCTTTGACAGTTCAAAAGTGCCGGTTACGGCCTAGTTGAAATAAACGTTTTGATTTGATTTGAAATCGATTTTAATGAATGTTAACATAAGTATGATTTATAGGATTAAAAAGTTAAAAAAAGAAAACTTTTTGTCTTATTTAATAACAAAGTGATTGGGAATGGCTAGTATGTACGGAACTTAAAAAAAAAGAAAACACTATTTTTCAAAATATTATCTCATACATTTTCAGACCTATGTATCCTGCTTATTATGCTTCTGAATTTATATCAATCAGTTTTTTGGAAAAAAGAGAACATTCTACTTTTTATTTAAGATTCATACAGCTCATGTAAATGTTGTCTTGAAGTTAAAGCTGTTAGCGATAAGGCCACCTTTGTAACCATAGAATTAGAAATATTGTCAAAACGTTTTTTTTTGTAACTATTTTGGTGTACAATAAAGTGTATTCTATCTATCTATTCTATCTTGTAAATTTGTATGAAATGGCATTAGACGCTCTAAAATTTGATTTATTCTGTTAAATGACGGATTTTACTTAGATTATCAAGTTTAAGAGAGTAGATTTAGTTAAATAAATCGGTTCGTTTTCCTCTCTCCTTATTCCTTGCTTACACAACTCAAAAGAACCTTTAAGATCTTTTGAGGTAACTGAAAGATTAAGACATAAATCTATTACAGTCAATTTAACGAAACTCAAATAGGTACTAAGCGACACTTCACCGCCAGCAGTATAAAAAGATTTCATTATGTGTGTAATTTAAATAGTCATCAATACAGACACATGTACATAGATAAGAACAAAATTATACGTAAGCATAATCAGGTTCTATTTTTCCAAAAACTGGGACACAGGCTTCCGCTCTGCGACGGAGTAGGATCCACCACATTGGCCCATTTCATGTCAGTTCCCTCACAATTTCTAAACTAAAATAAATAACGTATTTTTATTTTAAAGTTAAAACAACAGAAATAAAGTTTTTTTAAATTATCCTCGCATTTTTTCCGAGATCAAACTTCTGCGGAGTTAATTAGAGGACTTCTCGTAATTAATCTTTCGAAGTTAAATCGCCTTACACTTTGCTTTGCTTGGGATGTTTGTTTTCCCTCCATGTCATTTCATTAAGTGACTTAATTCGATGTGAGTTTTGGTAACATCCCTTAAATAGGCCAATTGACTTAATAAAATTTCATTAACCCGTCACTTTCATCATCATCATCATCATCTCAGCCATAGGACGTCCACTGCTGAACATAGGCCTCCCCTTTTGATCGCCACAAGTACCGGTTGGAAGCGACCTGCATCCAGCGTCTAACGGCGACCTTCATAAGGTCGTCTGTCCACCAGTCACTTTGATGTTGCTTAAAACAATTATTTTTTACTTATTTCTGACATCAAGAGATCCCTTCGCCTTATTCTTACTTAGTTACATTTTATCTTTTTGTAAAGTAGGTACAAGATTGAACAAAAGAAAATAAATGTGGCCATTATTTTTTTGGGCTTAATAGATTTGCAATTATTTGATTATATTAAAATGAAACCAAACCACAACTTTTCGAAGGAATGTTTAAGAAATCTAGTTGACTTGCAAATATCAAATAACGGCAGCTATAGCCTCGTTGCCTTGGAGTGGGTAATGGCATATTTCACCAGTTACGTGTATGCTTAAGCCCATTTTGAGATAGGGACGAAATTTTCACATAAAAAAAATATTGTTTCGAATAATTAGTTTTCAGATTTCAAGGAGTTAAGTAAATGTTTGTGACATTGTGGCTTGATGCCAAAAATAACGTCTTAACTGCGAAGTCTACTTTTCATTTTAAGTTTTTTGCAGATATAAGCAACTAACAAAATAATCATTACAATATTTTATTATATTATTAGCTATTAGTCGCAATCGCATTCGTAAGAAGTCCTTCCATTCTGCTTTTAGAAAAGTGGACGACAGATGTTGTTCTGCCAAACTGAGTTTCCAATTTTCGGCTAAACTTTTTCAATTTTTCTTTCCCAAATACTGAATTCGAACTTCGCATTATTAAAATTCGAAATCAATCCAACCGACAACATTTCAATTTAATTCAGGCTGAAAATGATCATTGTAATAGATTTGGAATTCCATACATCCAAATAATATTACATTTCTAATTTAATCGCGCACCAGAGACAAACAATCCCACAGTTACATAAAACGCGGACATATTTTATCTAATTCGCAGCTAAAATACGGATTTATGCAACAATTTATTAGGCGAAGTTGAAATTAATAGCTGAACAGCTTATTTATCACCACTAAGGGAATATTTATATCTTGTTTACTGTAGAAATTATATTATTCAATTTGTTTCAGAATTATTGTTAACATCGTAAAGAAGAAAGAATCAAACACAATTCTAGAATTTAAAAAAATTTGGTTGCCGCCTTTGCCAAACAGCAGACGGCAGTAGACGACAATCGTTATCACTCAGCAGTAACCAATACATTTTCAACTTTTTTAAAAGCGCGTAAATTTGAAAATCTACTGAAGCTTACAGATAGTTTTTGTTTGTTTCGTTCGTTATCGCTCAGCAATTTTTAATAGATTTTCAACTTGTGCGCATTATAAAGTTGAAAATGTATTAAAAGTCAAAGTCAAATGTATATATTTCACATAGGCCCATGAGGGCACTTATAAAACGTCGACAAAAACGTGCTCGGTTCGGGTTGGTCGATTCCATGGAGAAGAACCGGCAGACAGGCGAAGCGAAGGCGATCCGAAGCGTTTTTGTTTGTAATGTATGAAATTGTTTGAAGCCAGTCACATAGACTATCGGACCGCTTTTGTTTTTCAATGTGACTGGATTCAAACAATTCGATACATTACAAATAAAAACGCTCCGGATCGCATTCGCCTCGCCTGTATGATTAACAAAGGCTTCGATGTGCGAAAGCGATGCATTCACCCGAATGCATTGTCAGTTTCCAATAAAGTGCTCGCGAACTGCGAGGCTGTGACGAAACAGATTAGCTGTGACGTGCGAGAGATACCGCCTGTGTGTGCATAATACCTACCTATGATACTCGATAATAATGCATGAAGTCGTCAATACATTGTATGACTTTGTTACATGATTTGAGTTGGAAGATTCAGATCCGTATCACAGAACGCACATCAAAACTCAAGTGTTACTTAAACGTAGTTTAAACCCAACGACGATATTACTAGACTCTTAATAACAGGCGACCGATGTCTGTCAACACATTAGGCAAAAAAGTCTTATATCCGTCTTATTTCGACCACTCCTTTGAGCCGTAAACATACCTTGAGACAGAACAGACCTTGAGTTAGCCAATCACAACGCAGTACCCCGTCCCCCTCGCTTACGTAGTACCTCAGCAAGTTGACAGAATAGTTTTTGTTCCTTAGATCGTGCATGCGGAGTCTAGTAATATATCGTCGTTGTTTCAACCAATCAAATTCCTTAAATCTAGTTTTAAAGTAATGCTTGAGTACTAAGTGACGTTCTGTAATACGGGTCTGAGTTTGAATAGGAATTTTATGGAGCGTAACTTGAATTTAATTTTGAAAAGGAATGAGTGTAAGACGGAAAATTGAAAGAATATTAATTTTATCGGAACTATGAACATCGATCAAGATTTCTATTGCACACTGAATCATGTTTCGTTTAGGTTCTTAATGGCAATAATTTGTATGAATTACAGAGAATAAACGAAGACTGGGATCCTACTTTTTAAAATTGCCATTGCAACTTCTATAATTAAAATGTTTAACGAGATATTCTGTTGTGTTTTTAAAATTAAAAAATACGAACGAAAAACTCTTTGTGGTGCGCATATTGTTACAAAAACCTGTCTTTAATGTAAAAACCTTTTTAGTTTAAAAATTATAATAGGAAAGCCAGTTTTAATGTTTACACGTACTGCTTTGTGCTTCAGTTATGCAAACTTTTTGAGCTTACAATACAAGTCAAAAATCTCTATAATGTTAAAACTATTAATTAAACAGTTCTTTTGTGTTAATTAAAAATGCATTCCATTATATTTTAAACAAAACTGCGCAATATTCTAAATTCAAAACGGAGAATTGAGGTCGTTAATTTATTATTCAAGCAAAACTTGAAATACTGCAAAATTACACACAAACGAAATATTTTAACACAAGAGAGAACAGTTTATAACAATTTCGGACGTTGAAAATGTTGGAACAGTGACTATGAATAGGAAAATTTGAATAACTACAAAGTAAACTAAGTATTTTATTTCTGCATCGGTGAATAAATATGAGGAAACTTACTTTTAAAAATATTTATAACAGAATATTGCTTAGCAAAGGTCGACGGGCAAAATTGCGAGCATCAGGGCAACCAAATCAATGCAAGACAAGTGGCGAATTGACGTGCGGCATGATGGCCGTCTATGGTGATGAAAATGATGATCATTGTAAAAAAATGAAAAGAGAGACTTACCTACATACATATACGTAACATAAATTGAACATTACGCCCGTAATCCCCTAAGAATTAAGTAGAGATGACCCTAAATACATGGCATGCTGCTGAAAATACATCACATGGGTTTTCCCGTGTACTGAAAACAACCTAATTAAATTAGCTTAATTAAACTCAAAGCATAAGTAATGAAATAACTTGCCCAACGCTGCCAAGCAAGTTAAATTTGTACTCACATTCAGAACATCAACAAAAGTTGTGAACTAACGGATTCCGTATGTTCCGTTTCTGTAACGTAGAAAGCAAGGGAAAGCTAACAAAGAGTACATACGGGGACATAGAATAAGAAATGTGGTACAGAAGCGATGTATGGACCATGTTCTTTTTATACATGCGTCTGCGCCTCTGATATAATTACCGTTCTAGTGCTTATGAGAATAACGTTATATCCAAAAGGAAAACATAGAGGCAAATATTTAATAGAAGAAGTAAATATTTATTATTCTGTTAAACAGAATTTGCTGTATGTACCTAATCCAAGGAAGAAAAATGGTGAAGAAGGCGTTTGTATGGAAAAAAAGGTCACTTGCATATTTTGCAATTCAGAATGGGTGTAGAAAGTAATCTTCAGAACTGATCAGAATGAAAAAAAAATTGCTCATAGACTTAAAGACGTATAGACTGCGCAATAGCTGCCTAACATTGATCCCACTTTAATAGAAAGAGAGAAATCGAAGAGCTGGTCCTTCATTTCTGATACAGGAAAGAGATAGGAGAATGGCCAATTTTATCTGTCAGTCGGTCAGAGAAGGGGCATTCCATCTTTTTAAGTGTATGATTTGGGTACCTCGATTGCTATATTTCAAATATTTTCCGATCAAAACGCAAGCAAAGCGCAAGCTAATATAAATAAAAATAATTTTCTTGATCAGTTTATGTCTTTATTCTTTCTTCGCATGATGAGTTTAAAAAAAAATATAGTGATAATTCAAAGGCTTCTGTCATAGTAATTTCGCTTCTACTTTCATTATAGTCTATGGTATACCCACATGTATGTATGGGGGCTCGCGATCTCGTCTGCATGTCAAAGGCAATAAAGCAGCCGAGCGAATTATGTTGACGAACGATAGCCTGATTCCACGAATGTGTGGCATTGCGGAATTAGAACCTACACATTAGGTCGAATAAATTCATGAGGGCAACGGTGCAAGGAAAAGTCGACCTTAGTGTTCCACAAGTTCGGGTCGACGGTGACGGCGAGTTGCATAATGACGGGCCCCCCTTTAGAGTGCCAAAACCTGTCGGGATCGCGGGACTCATCTCATTACCGTGACCCTGGAACGTAAAAAGCTATTGACGGACACCTTGGATTTTAGTCAGTTCGAATCTGACAGTATGGGTTTGGACCCGTTTGATGATTTTAGCACGATGATTTTACTTTTTTTTCGTTGAATGTTGGTATAAGATTGTCGAAGAAGTTTGGACAATCCCATCGCATAATTCCCGAGCTAATAAAAACTGGATTGATTTTTCTGACCTTAGGGATACCTACTGCTGGGATAGATGCGATATCCCAATAGTGAGCTAAGGTATGCAATTCCACTCATGCGCCTAGACAGGTTATACACGCGATAATGTCTTAAAGGGTTAAAGCTAATAAATAATAATAATAATAATAATATTCCACAACTATCACACAACGCCATCTAGTCCCAAGCTAAGCAGAGCTTGTGTTATGGGTACTAGACAACTGATATACATACTTATATATTTCTAAATACATACATATTATAGATAAATTACACCCAGACACAGAACAAATGATCATGCTCATCAGACAAACATTTGCCCTGGGTGGGAATTGAACCCACGACCTCCGGCATAGCAGTCAGGGTCACTAACCACTAGACCAACAGGCCAGCTAAAACAAAAATAGCATGTAGAAGAACTCGTTGGTTTACAGTCAACTAAGTCTGCCCTTACACTCCACTAAAAGGCTGGTTACACAAACTAAAAAGTTCGTATGTGCAAAACTCCAAACATTCACTAACACATACGTAGCGTAATGTTACACTAACTTATAAGCTTTGCGAAACTCAAATGTTTTCTTTCGATTCCCCAGAGGCGACCACAAAATTGCCTTCGTGTATATTTTAGTGTGAAACGGGGTTCACATTCAGACTTCTGCGACTGTAAGGCTCGGTTTCATTGAAAGCGTGGAGCGATTATCGAAGCGCAGGTTTATGAGCGATAAACAAATGACCATTTTTTTATTTACTATATCAGAAGCCTGCAGCGTTAAATTGGGCCTGGGATAGTTGTTCATATACAAGTTTGCATAGTAACTTTTTCTATAATTCTGTTAACCATGGCATTGCATTATGGAATGATTTTTAACAATGTGGCTTGGAGAAAAATTGAAGAGAAAAGAGGAAAAAAATTCAAACTAAATTCCAGAGAGGATATTCCTCTCTGGAATTTAGTTTGAAATTATTTACGTAGTAAATTCGTCAAATGAGTGTTACTGCCTTGGTGGACTATTTTTATTAAACCTAAAGTCACGTAACAACACGTCACGTTGCGCCTGTTTACCGAAGCCTCGTCGACGCGGTCAGGCACATTTACAAGTACAGTCAGTGTCCCACATTACAATGATCCTCACATCTAGACATACTTCTATGAGAAATGTAAATAATTCTCTCTTCTAATAACCTAACTGAACTTCTCCTTCTCCCTCTCCCTTATGTCGCTCCGCTTTATCGATAGTTGAGACCACAGCCTGAAAATAGCAACATCAGCAACGATAAGCATTTATATTTCACTGCTGGAGATGATAGCTGTATTCAGTGTGCTACTTAACATTCTCTTTTGTATTTCTACTACTTACATTTCCTCTGAGACAACGCAGGAATCGTCGTATTGTTTGCTGTTTATAAGTTCCTCGGAGCCGAGCTTGCATAAATGAAACAAATTGATTTCCTTGTAAGGCAGCGAACACACAAATGCTGAATTCTTTTGAAAGAGATATTTTTTTTTAATTTCGTAATGTGAATGTGAGAGCTTACTATCTAAGGTACTCTGACAGTCAATACTAGGTTGAGGTGGTTAAACAGTATGATTCAACTTCTTAAAATACTGGAATGCTGTTTATATTATTTTATCTCTGTAATTGTTTTACTAAAATAGTTTATAAGTATAATAATATTGTTACTAACATTATGAGTCTTTGTTACTTGCAATAAATGATTATTATTATTATACTAGCGGCCCGTCCCGGCTTCGCACGGGTGGAGGACCCGGTCTAAAACCCGGTCCCGATGGTTACAAACACAACAAAAAAATAATTATCCGAATCGGTCAAGCCGTTTTCATGTTATGTCGTGACAACGAAAAACGGGTTTCATTTTTATATATATAGATACTAGCGTCCCGTCCCGGCTTCGCACGGGTGGAGGACCCGGTCTAAAACCCGGTCCCGATGGTTACAAACACAACAAAAAAATAATTATCCGAATCGGTCAAGCCGTTTTCATGTTATGTCGTGACAACGAAAAACGGGTTTCATTTTTATATATATAGACTAGTATTTGGGCGTTGCGCGAGCTGCAAGCAGCTCGCGGGTCGTGTTTTGGACAATTTACAATCGGGACCACTAAAAGATGTAAGATCGATGTAACTACGACACGAGATTTTTTAAAATACAGTTCTAAGATAAAACTGTTCGCCCCTGTTAGGTGCGACCCAAAATAGACGCGCGACAAGCTCACCCTTTTGTCTTTTAGTAATAAACTTATGATTTAATGTTTCAAAAATTTCCGTGTTTTTTGTTTATAAACAATGTACTGTTGGTAAAAGTCCAAGTACATAGGTCAATGAGTCAAATTCGTCTCTTATGGGTGGTTAAAATAGATAATGAGGTCCGAACCAGCTTGTAACACGGCTTCTACTTCAGTGCCTGGTTTTAAATAAACGTATTTTTTATTTTCTAAATGCACTGACAGCTGTTTGACGTTGGGTTCGCGCGCAGTCACATCGAATACTTCATCGAATTTCGTTATTTTCATGTTCTTCCGGTACGACAGCTACGCGCGATTCGTCAGAAGTTCAGAACCCTTAGTCATCATAATATTTAAACAAATACTTAACGACCGTGCGTTGCGAGGAGATTCCCAAGTTGATATGAGCATCGTATTTTAAAAGAAGACTTGCTTTATAAGGCACTTCCCAAGTATCATTTACAATTACATCGTTACCGCGATATTTTATAATAGCTTCGTTTTTACTGTCTCAATACAAGTTAAATCCTTTTTAATCAGAAAAAGTGGTGGCTACCTCACGTTTTGGAAAAAAAATTGAACATTAACTTTTCTCACTATCCCAACAAGGTAAATTAGTTCTGTGCGAGGGACCGCAAGGACCGTGAATTATGTGATTCAGAACAGCTTTTCGTAATCTTCCCTCTGCCTCTGATGCATCAGGAATGTCTGCTCTAACAAATTTATCAATATCTGTATTTTGGACAGGCCCGCCATCTGACTGACGGACTTCAACCCTAAAACAAATGTGAGCGTGTGGTAAACCTCGCTTTTGAAATTCTATTACGTCATCATCATCATCATCATTAGCCGGAAGACGTCCACTGCTGAACATAGGCCTCCCCCTTAGACCGCCACGCCGAACGACAATTCGTCATTTGCATCTATCGGTTGCCCGCGACTCTCACGATGTCGTCGGTCCACCTAGTGGGAGACCTACCTTCGCTGCGTCTTCCGGTCCGTGGTCGCCACTCGAAAACTTTTCTTCCCCATCGGTTGTCAGTTCTACGAGCGATGTGGCCTGCCCATTGCAACTTCAACTTGCAAATTTTAAGAGCTATAACGGTGACTCTGGTTCTTCGCCGAATATCCGTGTTCCGGATTTTATCCCGCAAAGAAACTCCGAGCATAGCTCTTCCCATTGCTCGTTGAGTGACTTTTAGTGTCTAAAAGGCCAGCAGTCAAAGACCACGTTTCAGAGCCATATGTAATCACTGACATCACACACTGGTTAAACACCCTCCTTGTTTTCTATTACGTGCATCAGATAAATACATTTGCCAAACAATTACCACCTCGGATATCTCTTAATAATTCTGCTAGCTTTAAATTAAAAAATCTAGCACACACAGAAGGATTTACATTCCCCGTTGGTTCCCCGTGTGGTTCCGGGTTTCCCGTGTGGTTCCCGGCGGTAGAATAGGCCACCCCATCTCCTCCTGTGGGTGTCGTAGGAGGCGACAAATAGATATTAGCTAGAATTTGAGGTCGCACCAGCTGTCTCACATACCATAGCTCTGGCAACCGGTACATGGCGGTGTAACCATGTCGTCTGCTGAAATGCCCCAAAAATGCTTAACCTGATGGTGGGCAGCAGCAACATCAGCAAAAGTATTTCAGCATCTGCGGTCGCCAATCCGCCTACCAAGCGTGGTGACTACGGCAAATTCCCCCCAAAAATGAAGTGCAATAATACAAGGCCCCCAGTTCCCGGTAGCTGCACTATTCCTGGCCATGGTACCGGCCACGGTAACGGGGCGACGGCAGGGTACCATAAACGCAATTTTTACCTGGCGACGTACAACGGACGCTCTCTGCGGTTGGACGAGCACGTTGCCGAATTGGAGGTAGAGCTAAGTCATATTAACTGGCACATCGTGGGACTATCGGAGATCCGAAGACAGGGGGAGGAGACGACAACCCTCGATAGTGGCCACTTGCTCTACTTCCGGGAAGGACACCAACCATCCCAAGGTGGCGTCGGATTTATGGTCCATAAAATCCAGAAGCAGCATTGTGGAATGTGGCAGTATGTCAGCAAGGGTGGCATACCTTGTACTGACGGTATCAGAAAGATACTCATTAAAAATCATACAAGTGTATGCCCCTACTTCTGCATACACTGACGATGAAGTCGAGGCCATGTACGAAGACATAGTAAAAGCTATGTCTCGTACCAAAACGTTCTACACTGTTGTTATGGGTGACTTCAACGCAAAAGTGGGAGTACAAGAGAGTGGTGAGTCGAGAGTAAGTCCATTCGGCTATGGGCGCAGAAATCACCGGGGGCGTATGCTGGTAAAATTCCTCGAGGCTCAGGAGCTTTTTCTGATGAAATCTTTTTTTCAGAAGAAGCCTCAAAGGAAGTGGACCTGGCGAAGCCCTGATAACGTGACAAAGAATGAGATCGACTTCGTTATGTCTAACAAGCGTCGTATATTGAGAGATGTCTCTGTGATCAACAGGGTTAATACCGGAAGCGATCACCGACTGGTCAGAGGCACTCTGAATATTTATATTCTGATGAATTCTTTTTTCCAGAAGAAGCCTCAAAGGAAGTGGACCTGGCGAAGCCCTGATAACGTGACAAAGAATGAGATCGACTTCGTTATGTATAACAAGCGTCGTATATTGGGAGATGTCTCTGTGATCAACAGGGTTAATACCGGAAGCGATCACCGACTGGTCAGAGGTACTCTGAATATAAATGTTAAAGCCGAAAGAGAGCGCATGACGAAGTCGACTATCAGACCAACGCTGCCCAGATTGAGGCTGGTTGCGAAAGTTTCCAGTTGGAACTACGAAATCGATTCGCCATGTTGGAAACGACGGAGGACATAAACGACGTCACCGAAGGCCTGCTGCGTGTCGTCCGCGAGGTGGGCTGTAAACATTTTCGACCGATCAGAAATGGACGTAAGTCGGTACTTACCAGCGAGACTCTGAAACTGATGAGGAAACGACGAGAACTCACAAATGCCACACAGGCTGAGAGTCAGGTACTTAACAGGGAGGTCAAGAAGCAGATCAGACGCGATACTCGGAGTGCAATTACCCGAATTATAGAGCAAGCTATAGCTCGGAATAAAGGCTCGATGGTATTTGCCAAGCCCAATACCTCCCGCTGTCACCTGACAAAGCTCAGAACGTCACAGGGCACCACCGTCACCTCAAAGCCAGAGATTCTCGCTGAAGTCGAAAAGTTCTACGGAGACTTATATGCTCAAAAAACTTGCCCACCTCAGGCCCACGGCGCGGATGACCAACGGGCCAAACTGACACGCCATCTCACAGACGAGCTTCCCGACATTGACATGGGTGAGGTTGGAATGGCTATGAGACAGCTTCACCACAACAAAGCTCCGGGGGATGACGGAATAACCATAGAGCTGCTCAAGGCAGGAGGAATACCTAACTTGACAGAGCTTGTAAAGCTCTTTAATTCCGTCATCCACACTGGCATAACACCTGAGGCATGGCATAGGAGTGTGGTAGTATTATTTTTCAAAAAGGGCGATAAAGCGCTCCTTAAAAACTACCGCCCCATCTCACTTCTAAGCCATATCTATAAGCTGTTTTCAAGGGTTATTTTAAATCGTCTCTCCCAAAAATTCGATGACTGTCAGCCACCGGAGCAAGCCGGGTTTCCAAAAGGCTACAGCACCGTGGACCACATACACACCCTTAGGCAAGTGATTCAAAGGACCGATGAGTATAACCAGCCTCTGTGCCTAGCGTATGTGGACTACGAAAAGGCTTTAAATACCGTCGAGACCAGGGCTGTTCTGGAGTCCATGCAGAGATGCCTCATCGACTGCCGCTACGTTGAGGTGATGAGATGTCCGTATAAAGCCGCAACAATGATAGTCCTAGTACAAGAACAGAACACAAAACCAATCCAACTGCGGCGAGGGGTAAGACAGGGAGACATCATCTCTCCGAAACTGTTTACAAACGCGTTGGAGGACGTTTTCAAGACGCTTGATTCGAAAGGGCGGGGTCTTAATATCAATGGTCAGTACATCTCACACCTCCGATTTGCGGACGACATTGTCATCATAGCAGAGTCTCTGCAGGAGCTGGAAGAAATGCTGAACAGCTTGAACGATTCTTCAAGGCGTGTGGGTCTCGGAATGAATCTGGACAAAACCAAAGTCATGTTTAATGGTCATGAAACGAGGGAATTAAGTTAAGAATTCTTAGTGTAGCGAGGGATTCAAGTTAGCCCAAGACAAGGCAGCTTTACTCCCGAGGAGCGTACTCTACTTTTCACACCAACTGCGAGGAAAAATAAATTCGATTTTTGAAATTTGATGTGGTACGACAACCTTCTAACGTGAAGTTGGCACCACTGCAAGCGATCAGCTGTTGCGGCCAGCGGCCGCCATTGCTGATACCACTCCTTGGTGAAAGTTTTCATACGGTTTTCTTTGAGGTTCCAAATTCAAATCACATTATTCCCACGGGAATAATGAAATTCAGTACATATATTATTCCCGGCTCGAGCGAGAGGGAATAATGTCATGCTTTACAGTAGGTTTGCCTGACATATAATATGATATTTACGAGCAAGTAGTGTGAAAAATAAGTTAAATAAGCAAACTACCTTATGAACAATAAAAGTAGTTTTTTTTTTAATATTAGCTTTTTTAACTTCTGCCGCTTACGTGAAGAATTAATATTCTGATCGATTTTGGGATCGGAACTATACTATGCCCGTGTCTCTCGACTCTCGATATGCACATAGCCGGTTGTATAAATAAATGTTACTAACTAAATATTAGTTGTTTAATAGACTAAACTAATTAAATTTTCTGCTATGAAACGAAACATCGGCCAATTCTACCTACGTCTTATCTTTATTTATTTCACTATTTATGTACACACAATAAATTTCCAGTAAATTACATAATTAAAACTAAAGTACAAAGGTACTGCTTATTTATTTTTTTAGTCTATGACAAATGCTTCGAATTTGGAAACATGGCGCCGATTTAAAATTGTATGCTTAAATAATTAAATATCTAGTTACTTTCCCATGGAAAGTTATTCCTTTGCTCTTCGATGTGTTTCTAAAAATGATTTGTGCAATAATGTGGCAGTCCCGAAGGCATTTTTACAACTTTTGAGCGCTTGTTTTACAATTAACTTCAACGCCTTTTTCACGCTACAGAGCTGTCAAACAACTGAATGAAGTTGTGCGCGTTGTCTCAACATGAATGCGACACAGTGGTGATGCGTGGTGTCGTCTCTATACGTAGTAATAATAGCTCAATGCCAGCAAGTACACAATGTGTAGAGTCTTCAGTGACTCTACGACGGGACGCAACAGGATATTTATCACTATCGCTCGTTTCATGATGAAAATCAATTAATTGAAATTAAATCTCGACTGAATTCAACAACTGTTGTAAGTTAATGTAAAAACAAAAGAATGTTAGGAGTACCTATCACCGAATTGAATCGGCCCGTACGTAGACCATATCAGATATAAAACCTTTTTGAAATCAATATTTGAATTTGCTATTCATTACCCCTACTGAAAAGCAAACTGCAAATAGCAATACTGAATTTAAAAAAAGCATGTCATATTCTAAATCAGCACCTCCAAATCACTCGAAAACAATACCCATATCAAATTGTTTTAATAAAATCATGTCTGAGAATAGAATAAGAAAAACAGGACCCCCTAAAACATTATAAAACTAATTCAATAAAAAAAAGAAACAAAAAAAATTAGAATTCCTTTGAATAGTTAAAAGAATTTTAAATCCATTAGAGCACATAAAAGATTTTGAAACCCCGTAGGATATGTAGTGGAGCGAAGGGGGGAGGTGGCGAGCGAAGCGAGCCGACGACCTCCGTACGTAACTGGTGAGTGAGGTGAGTGAGTGGGTGAAGCGTACCGACCTGCCTACCACCGGAAAGCTATCGTGACCTTATCCCTACGCTACGCTTCGCTTTACCGCTACCTAGTTTTTCCTAGATACCATGGGGGAAGGGGTAAACGGGGGAGAGGGGTGAATTATTAAAAATGATTTTGACTAACTCTGGGCCCTTTGATATGAATCTTAAAAAAAAATGTTGCAAGTCTGTTTACTTCCGGGATCCACCTAAAGGGAGAAGGGGGGCGATCATAAATCCATGATGAAAACTTAGAATTTAGATTTTGATTTCGACCTCACTATCGGCTTTAGCATCCTCGAAAACCATGAAAACGACACCCATGATGAAAATACAAAAACTATCCATCACAAGAAGGGATTATGGGGCAACTTTGAAAAATAATTTTTACTTTTCCGGGCCTCCTCTATACGAATCCGTAAAAAAACAGAACACGGGTCTCTTAGTTTCTGTGATACGATTGGGAGGGGGAGGAGGAGGCCGAGAGGCTAAGTACTTTTGCACTACTCATGAGAGTTACAAGTTGGAAGTTTGCTTGTCGTAACCCTTGCGTTACGCTTCACCCACTCAACCTTCGTTACGCTACGCAGGTCGCCGGCTCGCTCCGCTCGCCACCACCCCCCTTCGCTCCACTCAAGACCATACCTACCACCGGAAATCTATCGTGACCTTATCCCTACGCTTTGACCTCACTATCGGCTTTATCACCCTCGAAAACCATGAAAACGACATCCATGATGAAAACTTTGAAATTTTGCAGCCGCCATCTTGGATTTTGATTTTGACCTCACTATCGGCTTTATCACCCTCGAAAACCATGAAAACGACATCCATGATGAAAACTTAGAATTTTTGCAGTCGCCATCTTGGATTTTGATTTTGACCTCACTATCGGCTTTATCACCCTCGAAAACCATGAAAACGACATCCATGATGAAAACTTAGAATTTTTGCAGCCGCCATCTTGGATTTTGATTTTGACCTCACTATCGGCTTTAGCACCCTCGAAAACCATGAAAACGACATCCATGATGAACTTTGAATTTTTTGCAGTCGCCATCTTGGATTTTGACCTCACTATCGGCTTTAGCACCCTCGAAAACCATGAAAACGACATCCATGATGAAAACTTAGAATTTTTGCAGCCGCCATCTTGGATTTTGATTTTGACCTCACTATCGGCTTAAGCACCCTCGAAAACCATGAAAACGACATCCATAATGAAACCTTAAAATTTTTGCAGCCGCCAACTTGGATTTTGATTTTGACCTCACTATCGGCTTTATTACCCTCGAAAACCATGAAAACGGCATCCATGATGAAAACTTAGAATTTTTGGAGCCGCCATCTTGGATTTTGATTTTGACCTCACTATCGGCTTTATTACCCTCGAAAACCATGAAAACGGCATCCATGATGAAAACTTAGAATTTTTGCAGCCGCCATCTTGGATATTGATTTTGACCTCACTATCGGCTTTATCACCCTCGAAAACCATGAAAACGGCATCCATGATGAAAACTTTCAATTTTTGCAGTCGCCATCTTGGATTTTGATTTTGACCTCACTATCGGCTTTATCACCCTCTAAAACCATGAAAACGACATCCATGATGAAAACTTAGAATTTTTGCAGCCGCCATCTTGGATTTTGACCTCACTATCGGCTTTAGCACCCTCGAAAACCATGAAAACGACATCCATGATGAAAACTTTGAAATTTTGCAGCCGCCATCTTGGATTTTGCTTTTGACCTCACTATCGGCTTTAGCACCCTCGAAAACCATGAAAACGACATCCATGATGAACTTTGAATTTTTTGCAGTCGCCATCTTGGATTTTGATTTTGACCTCACTATCGGCTTTATCACCCTCGAAAACCATGAAAACGACATCCATGATGAAAACTTAGAATTTTTGCAGCAGCCATGTTGGATTTTGATTTTGACCTCACTATCGGCTTTAGCACCCTCGAAAACCATGAAAACGACTCCCATGATGAACAATTCGAAAATTATTACGTCCGCTCATCTTAGAAAAAATCATAACACGGGACTCTTAGTTTCTGAGATACGAGGGGGGGGAGGCAAAAAGGGGGGCTTGGTACTTTGGCCCTACTCATGAGAGTTACAAATTGTAAGTTTGCCTGTCGTAACCCTTGCGTTACGCTTCACCCACTCAACCTTCGTTGCGTTATGGAGGTCGCCGGCTCGCTTCGCTCGCCACCTCCCCCCTTCGCTCCACTCGGTCTTGCATGTTCGCTCCACTCAGGACCATACCTATCACCGGAAAGCCATCGTGGCCTTATCCCTACGCTACGCTACGCTTCGCTTTACCGCTACCTAGTTTTTCTGAGATACGATGGGGGGAGGGGTAAAGGGGGGGAGAGTGGTGAGTTTTGAAAAATGATTTTGTCATACTCTGGGTCCCTTGATATGAATCTGAAAAAAGAATGTTTCAAGTCTCTTTTGAGATCCGCCTAAAGGGGGGAGAAGGAAAGCAAGGGGGGGGAGACTTTGAAAAAGGTTTTTACTATCCCGAGCCTACTGTATACGAATCCGTAAAAAAACAAAACACTGGTCTCTTTGCTTCTGAGATACGATTGGAAGCGGGGGGGGGAGGTCCTACTCATCGTAACCCTTGCGTTACGCTTCACCCACTCAACCTTCGTTACGCTACGGAGGTCGCCGGCTCGCTTCGCTCGCCACCTCCCCCCTTCGCTCCACTCGGTCTTGCAGGTTCGCTCCACTCAGGACCATACCTATCACCGGAAAGCCATCGTGGCCTTATCCCTACGCTACGCTACGCTACGCTACGCTTCGCTTTACCGCTACCTAGTTTTTCTGAGATACGATGGGGGGAGGGGTAAAGGGGGGGAGAGTGGTGAGTTTTAAAAATGATTTTGTCATACTCTGGGTCCCTTGATATGAATCTGAAAAAAGAATGTTTCAAGTCTCTTTTGAGATCCGCCTAAAGGGGGGAGAAGGAAAGCAAGGGGGGGGAGACTTTGAAAAAGGTTTTTACTATCCCGAGCCTACTGTATACGAATCCGTAAAAAAACAAAACACTGGTCTCTTTGCTTCTGAGATACGATTGGAAGCGGGGGGGGGAGGTCCTACTCATCGTAACCCTTGCGTTACGCTTCACCCACTCAACCTTCGTTACGCTACGGAGGTCGCCGGCTCGCTTCGCTCGCCACCTCCCCCCTTCGCTCCACTCGGTCTCGCAGGTTCGCTCCACTCAGGACCTACCCTACCATCGAAAAGCTATCGTGGCCTTATCCCTACGCTACGCTACGCTTCGCTTTACCGCTACCGATACGATGGAGGGAGGGGTGAAGAGGGGGAGAGGGGGGGGTGTTTTGAAAAATGATTTTGAACAACTCTGGGCACCTCGATATGAATATGAAAATAAAATGTTCCAAGTCTCTTCTAAGATCCGCCTAAAGGGGGAGAAGGGGTGCAAGGGGGGGGAACTTTGATTAACGGTTTTTACTTTTTCGAGGCTCCTCTATACAAATCCGTAAAAAAACAAATCACAGTTCTCTTAGTTTCCGAGATAGGATGGGGGGGGAGGTGAAGAGGGGTAGAGGGGGGAGTTTTGAAAAATGATTTTGACCAACTCTGGGCTCCTCGATAGGAATCTGAAAAAAAAAATGTTGCAAGTCTGTCAACTTTCGAGATCCGCCTAAAGGGGGGAGTAGGGGGCAAGGGGAGGGGGACTTTGAAAAATGGTTATTACTTTACCGAGCCCCCTCTATACGAGTCCGTAAAAAAACAAAACACAGGCACAGTATAATAATCATACAGTAGCGTAACTCGGCCGCCAGACAGATTTAAATACCTACAGCCGCGCGGTACGTAAACATGCGTTAGGGCTACCCGCCTACAACATTTTAATAACATTTGCCTTTGCGTACTTTCTGTTTCTATTTTAGTCTTGTGATTGTAAATATACTTTTTTATGTAAATGAATGAAATACTTTGTATAATGAATAGGAAGTGTTCAATAAAAATGCGTGTTGTTTTTTGATTGGTAGATTTCATTAAAAAAATCCTGTTTTTGTTTGAAAAACAAATCGGGCTTATAAAGTCCGATATATTATAGAAGTATTTGAGACCGAAAAATATTTACGCCACGACTGAGTCGTACGAAATGCTTTATTGTTAAATTTTAAAGTATAATAAATCCGCATTCTAATATAAAGCTTAATTAAACTACTCGTCTTATTAGATATGTACTCGAACTGATTTTTAGAGATAAAAACACGCGGTTACTGTTAAAAAACCAACACACCGTATGCTCGACACTGCGGTACAGCCGTGACTGTCTGCACCCCGAGCGCGCCCCGACATCGAGGCGCGTAGGTATAGCTCGCTTTTCGTCCGTTTGTATGAAGTTGGGGTACTGTATGATTATATTACCGTGACACAGGTCTCATAGTTTCCGAGATAGTATGGGGAGGGGGGAGAGTGGGGGCGAAAAGGGGAGGTTTGGGATTTTTCCCATACTCACGAGAGTCACTTGTTTACGAATCTGTCAAAATATACCCACCTTCCCCTTGACCATCTGGGAGAACAATTATGTCAATCAGTGAGTCAGTGGTAATCGAGCTTTATATATTATAATTCAGCCTTATAGTCATAAATTTCTACAATATTTTTTAATTTAATACAGAAACTGTTGGTGTACCTTTATTAATAAATAAATAATTCAATTTACGAAAACTGACTATCTATTGCCAATATTTTTAAAAAGAGAAAGAGGCGTTACCAAGATTCATGATACGATTTGCTTAAACCAACATGTGAATATCTTGTTTAATTCAAATTAATATTAAAACATTGAAAGTCACTCTCGGTGAACCGTTGTATGATCTAGCGGAATTTCTTTAATTTATTTCGTCTGTAACCTCTGTTAAACAAGCCTGTCGCTGGAGAGCGTCGCTCATAGCCAACCGGTATGTTCTATGCAAACCAATTCCAATTTATCACAAACATCATTCTCGTTGATAAATAATTCAAACATTTTTATACAGAACGTCATGTCACGTACATAAAGACAAACGAGGAAACAGGAGAAAGATAAGAATATTTATATTAACAAAAAATACAAAACGATGTCTCAACATGAAACGACAAAAAAGCGAGCGAAAGGCAATTTTGGTTAAAGAAACAAAAAACAACGTTAACATTGTGACATGCTGTCTTTGGTATATTTTTCTCCTAGGGAAGTATATTCTGTCAGTCATTGTCAAACATAAATACTGTTAAAAAATTTTAGAGAATTCTTGTTCTTCTTTGTTTTCTCCACAATTCCATATATGTACCTATTAAAGAGAGAAGTCTGCGACATGAAAAGTGTTGATAGTGTAAAAATAGACATATATTTAAAATATTACAGTTCCCGATTTATTTTTCATGAATAAACTATAAGCTTTTTATTTTGGGTATATCTGTATGTGAGTTTCTATGTTGGTATACGCATACACGACACAGGAGGGATTCCTAGAGTAGGGCAACGATTCTTTTTTTTTTTTTTTTAAAAAAAACGTTCCTCAGTTCCGGTTTTTTGTCTGATTCACTTCCTTATTTGAATTAATTATTCATAAGATAGGACAAAAACCTTTTTAATTATTTTATAAATCCATCATAAATAATAAAAGTACCTACTTAAATGTTCTACTTATTTTACTGCATAAAAATAAAGGAGCTAAGAGGCTTTAGGGAGAAACGCCTTATCATTGCGCCTTCAGGATGAGATAACAACTTGTCATTTTTATTAAAATTCACCCTTTGAGTAGGACAAATTATTATTATCGGACCGCCCCGTTTATATTTTAGGCCGTGTATATACCCAGGGGGTCGGAAACGATCCAAAAGTATTTAAACTCTTAGACTGCACTCAGAAAGCTAATGAATCAAATACATGAAACTATTATACGAGCAAGTTATTGTTCTTTTAAATCTCTTTGTAATGAATGTTCAAATTTTTAATATACAGCCATAATTGAAAAGTCTTAGGATATATTTTGAAGCAAAGCACATGTATCACACTTTACCAAGTTAATAGATAAAAGAATGTACAAAAAATATTGTGTTCGAGTCGATGTAGAGTAGATGTACCTGTGTGTTTTTCGTGTGTTAAATTTTTTTTTTTTAAACAATTTTTAGGTGACCAAAAACACAATTACATGCTTAAAACATCATGCCAAAACTATTACCGACATAAATATTGCAGTGTCGTCGCGTCTGACAGTGGAGATTGAAAGAAGAAAAACGTGCTGCACCGAACGCCCAGTAAATTGGGATGAGGGCTGGAAAATTATGAATTTCGTTTAATACAGTTCCGTGGTTTTATTCTTATTTTTGAAGCAGATCTCGATACTAGTCCCCTTACAAAACTATCTACTTCCGAAGTTGCAGTTAAGGCCTTAATGCTCTGTTACAAATGACCAGCTTCATAACAGATAAGTCAAGCGTGCAATGCTCGGTTAGGGGTGAATCAAAACGATGTCCCGGTCTAATGTCCGGGGTCGCAGAATGTCCCGGAAGCTCAAAAGTCCGGAAAAGCGGATTAGTGTGGTTAACCTAATTACGGACAGTCCGGAAGCGCGGTTTGCTGAAAAATAGTTTATGGTCATTAGTGTAATTATTAACTGCAAGTTTGGTCAATGGGTCATCTTTTCTATGGTAAATTAAAATAAAGTTTGTGAGGATGGGTGGATGGATGTTTGTTTCTCTTTCGTGCAAAAAATATTAAACAGATAAAATATGGATAGTTTAATACCTGGATTTGCACATTGGAAATTTTATTCCCATAATTTTTGATTTGGAGAGGACTAAGCCGCTGGTCGACCAGCGAGTATTATATTCTTCACACTATTAAATATTAACTTTTGGAATAACTAAAAAACAAAAAAAGCAAGAATACATTATCTGAAGAAAATCTAAATTTTAAGTCTAGTATTGCCATCTATCTCGCAATATCAAAATGTATTAACCTTCATGTTCCCACAATGTTGTATTAATTTGTAATACGAAAGATAGATGGCGCTGTACTCAAATATGGAAAGCTCTTTTGAAGACGAGACGAAAGGTAAACATAATCACCACTGTCATGAATGGCCTTTACCGGAATAGAGATAAAATGAAGTGCTAAACAATATTGTTATTGAATACCTAATTATTTGAGCATCATTCATTGTGACAAACGAATCGGCTGAGAAATGACGCGAGTAGTGTTTGTTACTTTATTTTTAATCTTTGGATCGATTAGTTTTACTGGTAAGCATTAGTTTATATATTTGACAAATGTCTATTTTTGTATGTTTTTAACGGAAAAATAATGTATTGTATGGAACTAAGTTTAGTGATTGTGATAAATATTATTTATTAGAGAAAGATTGGATCAATAGAAACATTCCTGATAACGGACAGAAAAACAGTTGTATAATTTATTTTTACACTCTTTGCACAATAGGTAGATACAGTTGGTTTTTACTGGTCGTAGGAATTTTATGTAACAAAATAGGGGTATAATACAGCAGGCAAAATTACCTATGGGGTTAGAGTATCATCTTTTTAAACAGGTGCTAAGAGGTACAACTGCCATCCAATCTTTCAAAATTCCATCACAACTATCATCCTCAGCATGAAAACATGCACTTCTAAATCTTTGTTACGGCCTTGATGATTTAACAAGCGCTTTTTTTATCGTGGCAAAATCATCGAATGAGTCCTCCCACCCCGGGCAGGGCGAGAGGTACTGTCAGAATTGTACTGACTAAAATCCTCGATGTCCTTCAATAGCCCTTTATGTTCTGGGGTCACGGTGATGGAAATAAGTCACGCGACCCCGGCAGGTTTTGGCCTTTTGAGAATGGGCCTCGTCATTTTGCTGACGCTCATGGAGGCGCTCGTGGAATACGACGCGCGGTCGACCCATAATATGGGTAATAGACCCATAATATTATTAACAAGCACTCAGGAAAGAGTTTGATGTTTTCGACTCTATCTCAGCACCAACCTACATACATTGTTTCCACTGCTGGGACATAGAGGCCTATATCTCAGCAATGGGAAAAATGTAGGTTGCCCTTTCATAAAGAACACATAAATATTTTGTGAAAGGATGAACCAGAATCCACCACTCCAGCCCGGTTCAAGAAAATGCCGGTTTTCTTTGTTCGTCTGTTTTCCTTCACCATTTCCATAGTAGTATTTGGTGATGCAATAAATTCAACAAAGTAATGCGCCTGGTTGCAATATAAATAGCCTTATTCATCATCTTACTTATTATCACCTAATCATTTTGTATTCGGAACGGGGTTTTCCATTGTTACCCGATAACGAAACACGAAAGTATTGATTGGGGCTACGGTTTTGCTCAGTTTTACAATACTTAATAATATAATAAAACTGAGTAAAACGATAGAGTTAATAGGGCCCTGAATTGCAAAGGAAAATTGAGAGAACAACTGGGATTTGGTTGTTTCCCATTCTGCTCCACCCATAGTGAGAAGTAATTTAAAATATTGCCATATTAATATAAATACTCAAGAGAGTAAAGTTATTGAATGTATATTTTAGGGCAAGATAAATCTACCGAAATACACCTCAGCGTCTCAGAAAAGACAAAAAAAAGCAAAAGTATTTCCTTTAATGTAACAATCACAAGATTGTATCGTTAGTGCATGTTATGATCGGTTGTCCCTGCACTCTAACGCAATCGCTCGAATACTTTGAAGTAAAGATAGTTATTCTTTAATAGGATAGCCCCGTGCGCAGCGTTGTAATCGCAATCTGTATCAATCCGTCCTCAATTAATTTTCAACTTCAAGTTGAAAATCAGCTAAAGACAAACTGCAGTTTCGATGCTGCGTTCTTTACTGAAAAGCTGCAATGCTGGTGAGGATGTGCCTTTTAAAAATTTGCTTCTAATTATCCTTCTTTTCATCATCTACTTGCATAATTTCCAGTTCAACTGCAATGCCCTCCTGGAGAAGTCGAAGATACTTGCCCCACAGCCTGCTTCAGAGACAACTGTCCCACACAAGAGCTAAAGAATTTTAAATGTTCCAAAACTGGTGATTGTGGCGCTCCCAAATGTAAATGTCCTTTCAATCAAAGAAGGGCATTGAATGGATCCTGTGTTAATATAAGTTCATGCCGTAAGTATTATTTTTTACTTTTAGTTATTTTAAAGTCTTATTTATAATTATGTTTAGAAAAGGGGTGTCTCTTAGACTGTCTTTAGTGTTAGTCAGAAGCCCGCAAATCTGACACGCTGTAGTTTTGTCATGTTATTGAGTTGTGAAAGTGAGAAAGGCAGTAAGCTCCATGTAACATCAAGTTTTATAAGGACAGCAAACTAGATTTGAAAGCGTATGTAGCTGAATCCAATTTCGACCGGAAGCCGACTCTAACATACCTGGGAAAAGACTAGGCAGATGATGATGACTAGGCTTAAGTCATAAGATTACGACTGATAGAGAAGTATAGAAGAAAACATGCAGCTAGCATCTCAGTGTTAAACTTTAAAACTGAGAGAAGAGCATGAGGGATAATGATACTCCAATATAGGACATAAACTAGGACAGTTAGGATTAACAAAAGAACATTTTAATTAGCCGTTTAAATTCTTCAAAGAAACTATTATTCTTACGATTCATTTATTATTATTTTTATTCATTCAGGTCATCAAAGTTAATACTAATTAAAAGTTATTTAACTCTAATGACTAATGCAGTTTAGTATGTTGTTTGGGTTTGTTATCATAAAATATCAATTTATCATTACCTCATTTAAATATCTTGTAAGTCCTAACCAAAATTACAGACATCCATATTTTAAACTGCTTATTTTTGTTGTTAAAGAATCTGCAAGCGTCATTTTGTTCAGAATTCTGCCATCGTTCTAATAGTCTTAGGACAGGAGCTTTTAATTTTAATGTCAATAACTGTTTACCATCTAACCTGATATAGACTCAGCAGCAGCAATGTTTAGGCAACCCAGGAATTCCTGTCATGAATCCCGTGTCGTAATCAATAAGAAATTTAAGTAGCAGTGTTATATGAAGAACGTCATTTCAAGTTTGTTAGTTATACTCCAATACGCTGTTAAAGTGCGTGTTGGTAGATATCACACTTCTTTGAATATTTGGTTATAGGACATGCCGGTGTTCTCACTATGTTGTCTATTCACCTACTAATTTATTGTTTTCACGAATCCCCAGCTCCATTCAAATGTGATGGACCTAACGAGGAGTATGTGGCCTGCCCACCACTCTGCCCCACGGATGACTGTAAGCAAGCTTCACCAGACGGGCAGTGTGCCTTTTCTGGCTTTATGTATGTCCTGACGGTGATAGAATGTAACCCAGCCTGTCGTTGTATCAAGGGCCACTGGAGGAAGGACGGAAGATGTGTGCCGTATGCGGAGTGCCGTAAGTGTTATTTTTGAATGTTATACAAGTATAAAACTCCAAACTAGATGATTTAAAGATTTTCTATGGACAGAAAAATTCGGACCGCCCAGCAGGATTTGATCCTGCGACCGACCCGGATTCAATACATCCGTGGCGTCGAATTATTCAATCCATTTCAAACGTGACGTAATGCGCCATCTATTGCATAGTATTTTAACTAGGAAATACACCAACATGTTGACATTGAAGCAATGTGGGTAATGCAAATTCTAAAACACCACATTGGAAGCTAGATGGCGCTTTTCTCAAGTTGTTAGATCGGCTTGTTCGATGGATTATTGCGAATTCTCTACAAATCCAACAATCCCACACATACCGTTAATCGCGGTCCTGAATCTGCCATAGATAATACGGTATGAGCCCAGTGGTTCACCTGATGGATTAGGCCCAACCCTGAAATAGAGGCTTATTCTGTTCCAGATTATACTTTTATCTAAAAAAATATGTAACAAACAACTCGTTTTTTTTTGTATTTGCAGTTTAAGGAGACTAAAGAACAAACAGGCCGACCAGTATAGATGTTTCAATAATACTCAAAAACAAGATTTTGAGAAAACAGAATTTGTGAGGACAGCAAACTACACAGATTTGAAAGCGTATTTGTGTTGTATAAAGTACTTTAATATTTGAAAAAACTAAATATAGTAACTCTATAATAAACCCATTGTTCTGCATTAATTTTTAAAACCATTTTAAATGTGATTGTGATGATTACTGATCTACTATATACGAGTCGTGTCGCACAGGTTACATGGAGAAAAATATTATAGTTATTTTGAGGAAAATCGAGTTTATTTTTTTCTCTATGTTACCTAAGAATTAAGTACAGATATTAAAAGGTTTTTGAAGAAATTAAACATTTGGGTGACCTATATACCTAAAGAAATTTCAAGTTCTCGAAATCCAATCTCAAAACCTATAGCATCTCTTGGAAGTACGACTAGTGAGCTAGGTTCCTAAGTTTAACTCCTGGGTTGGGCAAAAATTGTTACACGTATTAACGTGCCAACTGTCTGGTGGAATACCCGCGGCGGGTATTATTTTTTGCAATAGCTGTTTAGACCAAAAGCGTAATTTGCGTCATATGACGTCACAAGATACAACCGACGTCACTATGGAATATTTATACTAATATATAAATAACCCAGCTTCTAAAACAAAGCCGGAACTACATTCTTAACAGGAAAGACGAGCCACTGTTTGATGTTCTATTTTTATCCTTTTTTTGCCATATTAAATAAGGAAAAATATCGAAATACATTAATCTTGTATATAATCACAAAAAGACTATTACAAATGTCTGGTAGTTACTTCTTTTCAATACATATTATAACCGTACCCCAAATATTTGAAATAAACGCAAAAAGTAAATACTTCGATTTTAAAATTGGAAATATGTACTAATTTCCCTTTTTTTAATTACTTAAAATATAATAAGATTCACGATGCCATTCAAAAAATGGCTTATTTACTTTATGCTTACGTCACTCATGTTACCGCCTCTAATTTTATTCACTAGAACCAACAATGATAATAATTGTAATGTGTTATTTAAACATATAACGATGTATAATATAAATAACTAGCTTCTGCCCGCGGTTTCACCCGCGTCATGTTAGGCGTTTGGTCCTATGGTCCCGTCTCCATCAGTTCCCTTGAAGAGCGCGATTTCCGACCTCGTGGGTATCTTCAGTGGTGGCTGGGGCGAGAGGTAGAGGATGTCTTTTCCCTCACGCATTCCAACTGCTAACCATTCCCCTTACTTGCCACTGAATCTTGAGGTACCTCCCGAACGAAAAACCGAAAACCGGTAAGACTGCGTCAGACTGAAAGTGAGGACGCAGCCCGTAGCCTTTTCAAGCGATCCTCAAAGTAGGCCGGTCAATATCGACATGAAAAACCAAACATTGCAAACGCACATGTAACTACGATTCTTTTATATGTCGTTAGGTCCCTTTAGAGTTTAGAGTATTTAAGACCCAAGTTTGCAACCCTGATAACCCTGTTCTGTCAATGTCAATGTCGAATCAAAATCGCACTTAACCAGTTTTTAGTATTTGTTGTTATAGCGGCAATAGACACACATCATCTGTGAAAATTTAAACTATCTAACTATCACGGTTCGTGAGAAACAGCCTCCGAAACATTACATTACTTTATAACAACTACAAAAACCAGCAACAAAATCACGTTTTTTGTACGGGCGCCCCCTTTTTTTTACGTGGTAAAATCATGAAATGAGTCCTCCCACCCCGGGCTGGGAGGGACTGTCAGACTTGTACTGACTAAAATCCATGGCGTCCTTCAATAGCCCTTTATGTTCCGGGGTCACGGTAATGAAATAAGTCCCACAACCAATGAGAGCCCCCCTTAATATTTATTTAATTCTGGTTTTTAGTAAGTTTTGTTATAGCAGCAACAGATGTACATCACCTGTGAAAATTTCAAATCTCTAGCTATCACGGTTCATGAGATACACACGCAAAAACTACTGAATTGACATCACAGGGTTTTCAGGGTTACAAATTATAACAAAATGGTAGTTACATGCGCGTTTGCAATGTATGATGTCGATATTGACCGGCCTAAAGTGGGATTTTATCGACGCAATTGTGACATAATATTACCCAGCTCGTCATTATTTTGTCGCGGTATTATTTTGAAACTGTGATATCTCCTAAGATATTCATTGAAATCAAATGATGTAAAGGGCAATTTCGTTCAAAATTAAATGCTTGTGATGATTAACGTATTTATTTGGATAAGGATTAATATCATGATAATGAAAACACCTTCGCAAATAATGCATTACTTAAAAACAAATTTGGATTCCATAAAAAAGGTTGTAGTGACTTAACCTGTAAAGATAGATATATGCTCTCGCGGACTTTATTTTAGAAAATTTTATGAGGAATAATTCCGTAGTACATAATTTTTGCGAAACTCTAACCGTTTACGCAGCGCACGCAACGGAAGCTCTAAAAAAGGAATACATTTTCCCGATTTTGAAACATTTCTCATTACTGCTCCGCTCCTATAAGTGATAGCGTGATGTTATATAGCCTATAGCCTTCCTCGATAAATGGACTATCCAACTCAAAAAGAATTTTTCAATTCCAACCAGTAGATCCTGAGATTAGCGCGTTCAAACAAACAAACAAACAAACAAACAAACTCTTCAGCTTTATAATATTAGTATAGATTTCCATATTTATCAAAATAAACATTATATTATATCACACTAGTAATACCCGAAGTTTTTTTGTTTGTTACACATAATTGGCTTGTCTTTGACTGTGATTCATTTGAAGTGAAGCCATATGTGGCTTTAGAGTGGAGAACGTTTGGCAAAATAGTGTATCTTATACACATACAACTAGTCAGTAATGCTTCTATCCTATGTAATATCCTCTTTCGGAGAGGAGACCTGTGTCCCAGCAGTGGGAACATTATAGACTGATGATGATGATGTAATAGCAGGAGAACACAGAGCCGGATTATCGCTCAGCCGCCATCGTAGATAACAGGTAGCTTGTGGTACTGTTGCTGCACGCGTAGCATGACGGTTCTATCTCTACTCTACCAAGAAAAGACAAAGCTCTTTCTATCCCACTTGATATGTCTTCTATCCTAGCTTGGTGCGACCTGTAGGCTCGCATTTGTATGAAGTCAAGACATAAGTTTTCTTTCCATAGCAACGGCATATGACTGAACTGAACCACTTGAAAGTGGATCCTGACTACCTCCATATTTTCCAATCTACGTGAGTACACCCGTGCTGCCGATGATATAGTAGGCACGGCTGAACATGATTTTGGCATGTCTGAACATGGATTTTTAGCCAATCATAGCGACGTCTTTTCTACTGATATTACAACAGTGTAGGTTTTGTTTGGATAGATGTTTTTTGTCTTTCACACAAAAACTATTGAACGGATTTGGATGAAATTTGGTACACAGATAGTTTATTATCTGGATTAGCACATAGAACAGTTCTTATTAAGATTTTCCAGTGGGATAATTTACAAGTTGTAGCGGGTGAAAGCGCTGCCAACATCAAGGATAAAATTAGCTTTTCATTTGTAGTTCATCACATTCTTATGTTGGTTTTAACCTCATCATCTTCCTGTTCTCACTCCTTTTTCATTCATATCATCCCTTACACAATCCATCCATCTGTTGGTTTTAACCTACCGAGAGAAATAAAATCCCAAACTAAATAAACAAGCTTAGCTCCCAATTGACGTAATAATTATGACGTTCATGCCGCAATATAATCCCCGCTACGAGGAAAATGTAATACCTATGTGGTACGCCGACCGCGTCGAAGCCTCCACAAATCTGAAAACCCACTTCTAATGATGTTCTTAAAACAAAATTTACTACAAGCATCATTTTCAAAGTAGTTTTATCATATAATTATGTACTTTGGAGTCACGCCATAATTGTTGTTTAAAATATAACGTGCAAAAAAACAGTTAGTTTAAAAATAAACTTGTTTATGGTTATATGTATATAAATAATATTGATTGCTGTGTATTATCAAACGTGGTTTAGACGTGATGATGGTTAGGTTGTTGCTCGGTGTTGCTTTAGTGGCTAATATTTTAGTGTTAGTGCTATGTACAGGTAAGAAAACTGCTTTGTTTTTGTAACTTTAAGCAAATACAAAATTATTTTATTTGTTACGTTTTTTTTTATATTTTTCATTTAATTTGTGACTTTTATTCAAACGTTTAATTTATATGTCAGTTTGTCATAAAACATTTATTATAACAACGCAAACTATATTGTTTTACTTAATATTCTAGCTTCGTAGATTTTTAAGTGGACTTCCTCCTATAAGACTATTTATGTTGAAGGATTTCCTTATTTTTGTAATAATTGCTAAGTAAATAACATTTATAAAGGTTATCTTTGGTTTTTGTCGTCTGTTTAACTCATATAGTGCACTATTTTTGTACAATTTTGCATAGAAAACTTCTTAATCTAGAAAGAATTCCCCAAAAATCGTACATTCAATTATGTATTTTTAGGTAACTCAGGTCAGGTATACTATAAGCATCAAAAATCAGGTATACTATAAGCATCAAAAATAATGATGACTTTTGAATCAAGTAATTTGTTTATACCGTGTTTTATTAATCCTCATTTCTTGAGATGATCAATGAATTTCGATAAATTTAGTCTGTCTGTATCTAATTTCCTATAGTAAAGGCCAAGCCCAAAAGCTTGCCTCCTTTCAGTACATCGATTATATTTCAGCCCTTCTAGGTAGTGTTAGGGAAACATAATTTAAACATACCGCCATAATTTTGTTAGCAGTTGCGCCATAACACATTGCGTTTTGAAAACAGTGGCGATGTTGGAGTGCGGGGCAGTGGCAGTGGTCCAACTGCTTTGTACGTAACATGTGTCTGTGTACTATTAGTTGGACTGTGGGTCTTCACTAGGGACAGTTGTCCAACTTTAAAAATAGTTGAACCACAGCACCTTTTGAAATTTCCGTGGTCCAATTAATTTAAAAATATGTGGTCCACCCTAAAAGTGTCAACTGTATAATTATGTGTGTATGGTACCTACTGGTTTATGGTTATATTGAAACTCTTTGCAAAAACAGGTAGGCACTGCTGGCAATTACACAAAGTCTCAGTCAGGCGCATTCATCATCATTATATCAGCCCGAAACCACCCACTGCTAGGAATAGCCCCCCCCCCCTTTTTTGCCATATCTTTCGGTTCTGTTAGTCTTTTATCCATCTATTTCCCGCGATCTTGACGATATCGTCAACCCAACGGGCTTTCGGACGGCCTTTGTTTCTTTGGCAGTAAGTCGCATTACCTGGCTGAATTCGAGGTTCGAGTCTGGACCAATACCACTGGGCTACAAACACTATACGTTCAGCAGTGGACGGCAATACTGAAGAGAGAATAAGAATCAGTCAATTATTATAAATCTGCTCAATTGTAGTATCAGTCATTTTATAGAATTGTACTGTACATTTTTTTAAGACTTAACCTGTTATCTCTGTGTTTTTGTTTTTATTTTCTTTAGAAACCACGAAAGCTTCGAGTGTGTCATCATCCAGTGTGACATCGTCGTCATCCTTCGATTCTTCAGAAGCAGTCGCCCCTTCTAAGCCAAAATGTCACAAAGGTAAGAAACTGTACTGTAACCGGTATGGACTTAATTTGAACTAGTATGTATACGGGATACTAGACACCGACAGATTTGTTATTACTGAAGTATCTAGGTGCGTCCCATTTCATATAACGTTATTTGATACAATATATTTTTAAAATTTCAATACCGTTCACGAGATATAAACAACGTTTGAAATACCAACGGTTAATATAATTTCTTTACGCATGACTTTTATGTACTCTAAATCTTATTTGAACAACGTTATTAGCCATAACATTTATTTAATTGAAAATTATTTAGACACAGGTGCGGCTGCTGAAATTGAGATGCTGGGTTCAATTCCTAGGTCCAAGAATTGATTAGTGAATTGACCTCATTTGAAGATACGAAAGATTCAAACTCGTGTAAAACGCGTAAATGGTTTCGCATTCGATAAACGTTTGGGTCCAATCCGTATTGGGCCCGCGTGGTGGATTATGGCTCACTCCCTCTCTAAGAGAGGAGGCCTGTGTCCCAGCAGTGGGAACATTATAGGCTGATTATAATGTTGAAGCGTTTGGGTTCCTTGTAATTAACGTTGCTATTTGTAGTCTTTCGTATCTGGGCGTATACGCGCAGTAAATATGCTTTTTACGACCGCCAATGTGGGCTTAGGTTAGGCTGCAAGGATGCATTCAAATCTCACATGATTTATTTGGAATATGCCATACTGGTCCGACGCCGACGGCGCGTTTTGTTTCACGCGCACCTCAAAGAGTGTCAGTATTACGACGGTTCCCCTCTACAGAGGGCCAAAACCTGCCGAGGTCGCGGGACTGACTAATTACTATGACCCCGGCTATTGAAGAACACCGTAGATTTAAGTCAGTACGAGTCTGTCCCTAGTCCCTCCCACTCTGCCCTGGGTTGAGGACTCTTTTGATGACATTAACAAGCTAAAAAAAATGTGCTACTAGTCTAAAAAGAGAATAATTGATTTAGCTGTCTTGTCTGCCTTTCTCTTTCCTGTAGAATATAGAAGCTAAATCATTGAAGGAAGCCAGTTTCTTGTACTTCAATCTATTGGTTATTTTTTATTACAGAGTGAAGTTTTTGACCACATTTGAGCGCGTCACTTTCTGAGCGCGTATAACGTATCTACACCTTTTTACTTATAATATTATTAGTTATTATCTTTACAAAAGAAAATAAAACGGTCCATTAACCCTGAAACAGTTTTTTCACGATGACTGAATTTAAATTGATACTCATAAACAGTATCGATATGTTTGTAATGGAAGTGGGGCATTTTCACACTTTGATAAAAATGTTAAAAACCCGGTTCTAATGAATTACGTTCATAATTTTGTGTAGGTATATGTTTTATTCTTTTATTTTTATTAACAATGTCATCGAGTCGCTTATGTATCGTAAAGATAGTATTAAAATCGTGAGGTCGTTACTCGTTAAATGTTAACATTTTAACAGATAAGAACAGTAAGTGATAGCTACTTTAATTCAAATGAGTTTCAAACAGGCGTCCACACAGAACGAGCAGCCTCGCGAGGCAATTGCCGCGCGAGGCAACCCGGTTAGTGTGGATGTAAACAACTGGTTTAATTTTAACGTTGCTTTGATGTCCTGAAATTAATAAAGAATAGGTAACTCACTCACTTTTCTTTAGGAGTAATTGTTCCTGAAACAAAAGAAATTATAAAATTTTAGACTGACATGGTCATTACAATTATTGTTTAGATTTAAAACGGGATATTTACCATTTGTTTTGAGTCTCCGATATTTCGGCACTGTTGCAAGCGCCATGATCACGGATGAACTGAAGATATTGCGGGTGGATGTTTATGAGCAGATAAATCGGTATACCCTCCTTCTTGTTAGTATTTTGCGTTCGACACCACTACTATTGTCACTCGTCTCACTCACAACACGATATTGTTTCCGACACACAAAAGTCACTGTATTCGTGCTTATTCGGTTTCTACATAATTGAACCACTGGGTTCCAGGCCCTCTACAGTTGAAACCCATCCTCACGGTTGAAATTTTCCCACGTTTTTATAAATTTATATTTTGTGATTTGAGGAAAGTACAATAGGAATTAACGATATTTGCAGAAGTTTTCCGAAATACTAATTAATTAGCCTAATTTCTTGAAGACTTTCTAAACAGGTTTTTTTTTAATTTAACACCGTTTCTAAAAAGACTGATAAAATATTGAATTTAAACTTTAATAGATTTTCAACCTTATCACAATAGAGGAAGGTTAATGTTCGATTGGTAAAATTTGACAAATTCGGGTAGTTTGGCCTGCTGGCTGTACAATCGTGACGATATGAACACCTTTGTATTATCGGTTATTATCTTCGGTATTTGCACGTGCGTTTAGAAGGTCGTGAGCATTAAAACTTAATGGAATTATGACGTCATTTTGTTTAACTTTGTGCGATATACCTACAACAGTCAGGTCTTGAGTCTTGAATCCGTTAAGCGCATTATTTAGGGTATTCACTTGCTTTTTAATAAATTATTAATGTCAAAGTACGTCAAAGTAAAGTTTAGCAGTCCCAATCGGGTTCGCCTTCTTTTTCAGGATCCCTCCAAGTCCGACGTGTTATTTCAGACTTTATAACCTGAGCCTCACTTAACTCCGATCTAATGTGGTTCAGTAACAAACATCCATTCATCCAATTAACAAAACTATTGCATTAGTAGTATTAGTTGGATAATAATGACTTTATTTACATTATTATGAAATGTCTTGAAAATAATATTTACACAAGTGACTAACGGCAATGACTAACGTCAATAGTGTCTTTAGAACTTACAACTATTTATTAATGTTTTTGAGTTTTCTAACGGGGCAATATTACAAGCGGTATGAATTCGTAATATATTTACGTAAAATATAGAAAACAAACAATAAACATGGTACATAAATATCCCTTTTTAGGTTCTCGCCATAATATATCTCATTTACAAACACTTTTAAAGTTATAAAGTGTAAACAGTGTCTGGAGTCAAAGGTAAATAACTAATACATAACATAGAAACTCTCTGATTAAAGTAATCAAAACTATTTTTCAGGCAAGAAATGTCCGAAGAATGAAGAGTTCTCTTCCTGCGCTCAATCTATTCAAAGACCACAATATTGCACTGAGAAGGACAAGCCCTGTTCTTCCTTTAAGTCTACTTCAGACAAATCACCATGCAAGGAGGCATGTGTATGTAAAAAGGACTTTTTGAGAGCAGAAAATGGCACCTGTATACCTGAAGAACTATGTAAGTAGAAACCTTTCCTTCAGAAAATAGTGACAGTCCATATTAGAGATTGAGTAATTTCAATGTCACCCAAGTTTTTCCAGTTTTTAGATTCGATTTAGATTCTTCATCCCGTAGTCAATCACTCAGGTTTGTTGACACCATCATCAAATGAGTCCCCAGTCCTCTCACTCAGGGCAGGGAAGGCGAAACTGTCAGACTTGTATTGATTAACATCCACGGTGTCTTTAAACAGCCCTTGACGTTCCGAAGGCACGGTTATTCGTTAGTCCCATAATCTACCGAGATACCTAATAAATATTCCTTAAATATAATATCCGTAAATATTTTTGAGGTATTCCACTTAGGGCACCCGCTGTTAATGGCACCTGAGCCACTGGTACCTTATATCTATTCGGTATAAGGCTCTTGTCAAAATTTTTCGCAGGTGCCAGGTGCCAGGTGCCGTAAGTGGAATACCTCATATTTTTTTGTTGTCACATTCCCTGTTAATTTGTCGCACAGTAAGTGAGCGTTATCAAGTCAATAGAAATAGTTTTTTTTTTCAGAATTAATCTTCTCCTTCTATGTCAAAAATGCCTCTTACTTTTATTTAACAGGTCCGCTCACCTGCGATGTCAACGAGATACTAGACAACTGTCCATCAGACTGTGCCTCCGACTATTGTCCAACCAAGGAAGATAGTTGGGCTGCATCATGTCCCACTCCTGAGGTTTGCCCGCCTCCCAAATGCAAGTGTGGGTTCAATTATCGTCGTGCCGCTAATGGGACTTGTATACCTACCAGGGAATGCCGTAAGTTATCATCACTACTGTCTCTACTCTATGTCATCTTCTCAATCACATAATAATCGACTTACATTCTAACAGCATGTAGCTTAACATCATTATTTTGCAAGCAAATTATTTTTGGGATAGGGTAGGTAGGGGAGGTACGTAACCTCAAATGAAAGACTTTGTTGTCAGTCTGTCCAAAGACCTTTTTTCTTAGGAACGCGTTATCAAACAATCAAACTTTCAATACCTCGGAGCAGAGGAAAATCTGACGTAATAATCTACGCAATCAAACAAAAAATACGGCGAGATAACGGCTTACAGGTTTACACCTGTAAACCTGTAAGCCGTTATCTTTGTAATTATTTTAACCTCGTTGCAGCCACCTTTCCATGCAAAACTAACGAAGAATTCAATGCATGTCCGCCTCTTTGCTCCACTGATGACTGCAGTCAAGCCTCACCGACAGGCGAATGTCCACCTTTGTTCGGAAACATAGGAATCGTTTTGCCTTGCAACCCCAAATGCAGATGCATCAAAGGCTATTGGAGACTTGACGGTGTCTGTGTACCTTATGGGCAGTGTCGTAAGTAAAAAATCTTGAAAGACGCAGAAAAGTTCAAATAGCGCCTAAATACTTTTGCCTTGCTATTTTTTTACAACTAGATTACGTTCAGCTGTCAGGCCTATTGATTGTTATCTCAATACCAGTATTTTATATGAAACGATTGCTTACCTGACTTATCAGACTTTTGGGGTCCCAAATAGTATTCGAAATAATGAATGACACATCTTCAAGTTACTATCAAAGAACTAATATCAAGGACCAAGAATCTGCAATGCATGATTTTTGACGATGGGAATCATTTCAGTTGTATATCATTTTTTTTTTTTTTTTTACGTGGTAAAATCATCAAATGAGACCTCCCACCCCGGGCAGGGCGAGAGGTACTGTCAGACTTGTACTGACTAAAATCCACGGTGTCCTTCAATAGCCCTTTATGTTCCGGGGTCACGGTGATGGTATAAGACCCGCGACCCCGGCAGGCTTTAGCCCTCTGAGAGGGGGCCTCGTCATTATGCTGACGCTCTTTGAGGCGTGCGTGGAACACGACGCGCCGTCGACCCGGACAGTTGTATATCATACAGTCATAGAAACAGAGTCGTCTTTTTAATATAATACAATTTAACTGAATATCATCATTCATCTTTTTTTTAAATCATTTTCTATACTTCTTGAGGCTTCTGTCCATGGTACCCCTCTCCAATCCACAAATCGTTTTTTCAGTACTAACCCCAAACATTCTTACAACCATCTAAAATTTAATTTATATTTTTTTTCAGCCGGAGTGTGTCTTGACAACGAAAGATATTCAGAATGCATACAAGGTGAATGCAGAGCCCTAGACTTCGCCCAAAAAGACCAGTCGATAGCTTGTGTCCGGATCGACCCACAGTATTGCGAAAAAGGATGTGTTTGTGAAGAAGGCTATCTCAGAAATCAAGAAGGAGTCTGTGTTGAAGAAGATAAATGTGAACGTAAGTATTTGGCTGTTTGGTAATAATACATTAATAGGAATAGTAAAACAGCAATACAAAGTCAAATTAAAGCTGATCATCTCAAAGTTAATAAGTTCAGAACAAAAACTACTTTAAAACTACTTTGAAGGAAAAATTAAACAGATTGTTGTCCAGTAAATTAATTGCTTTGGTGGTACCGCATTTTGGTATTAAAATATATATATATATATTTTTTTTATATTAATACTTTTGTATCAAGACAAAAGTCAAGACGAAAGTCTTCAACCAGTGTGTTACCAGTGATGAGTTACGGCACCGAAACGTGGTCTTTCACTATCGGACTCATCTCAAAGCTCAAAGTCGCTCAGCGAGCTATGGAGAGGGCTATGCTCGGAGTTTCTCTGCGTGATCGAATCCGAAGTGAGGAGATCCGTAGACGAACTAAAGTCACCGATATAGCCCACCGGATTAGCAAGCTGAAGTGGCAATGGGCAGGCCATATTGCTCGCAGAGCGGATGGCCGATGGGGTCGAAAAGTGCTAGAGTGGAGACCACGGACTATCAAGCGCAGCGTAGGACGTCCACCAACAAGGTGGACAGACGACCTTATGAAGGTCGCCGGAAGACGCTGGATGCAGGTCGCTTCCAACCGGTACATGTGGAGATCAAAAGGGGAGGCCTATGTTCAGCAGTGGACGTCCTATGGCTGAGATGATGATGATGATGACTTTTGTATAAAAATATGATGCCTGATTCATCAGGTTAATTTATTAATGTTATGATTTACAGCACAGTCTTGCATCTCTGTGAACGAAGAATTTGTTCCATGTATGCAAGGAGTATGCAGAGCTAAATATTGCTCGGAGAAAGGACAAGATGTCCCGTGTCCCGACATCCCTACAGAACAGTGTGATAGCGGCTGCATATGCAAGGAAAACTTCTTAAGAGCTGCAAATGGTACTTGCGTACGCGAGGAAGATTGTGAACGTAAGTTATTGACGTTATAAGAGTGGATTTGGAATCTACTGAACCTATTTTATTCGTGTCACACTGAAAACACCAGTTTCTTACATAAGATTGTCTCTAAAGGCGGTTTTCCATAGGGTAGTCTTGTCTTGCATACTTACATAAGTATGACGTCACATTGTTAGACGAGTTGCTTGATTTTAAAAACACAATTACAGTTCAATCTACCTACCTGCAACTTGTATGCAGGTTTGTTCAATTTGATTCATACAATTTTCAATTTGTAGACAAGTAAATTGTATAATGGAAACACGTACTAAAGGTATTTTCTCAAGGTGACAAACTGTCTGGGTCTAACACCTGTGTGACCTTTGGCATTGCACAGCTGCTTATTACCAAATCGGCATGCGGAAAATGGTCCCAATTTACGAGTTAGGTGAGTCATAAGTTCAAGGTCCCAACAACGTGCATTATTTATAATATTACTTACCTCAAAGCGGTGAAGAATAACTCCAGGAGGAAACCGACTAGTACTTAAACTAAACGTTAATGTGCTTGAAATATCTAACAACTCACACCAGGTTAGCAGATTAAACACCTACATTGAACTACTATGGTTTTATATTACTTAACAAGTGAATAGGTTACACTAGGCAAGCGTGCCATGCTTCACCGTCGACCACTTCATTGCTTAATATCAGGCAAGATAGTTGTCAAATGCGAGCCTATCATAAATAAAATAGTAAGACTATTTGAAGACTTTGTAACTTTAACTAATACATAAATAGGCAATGATTTGGAATACGTTTCATTTTAGCTACCACCTGCCCGGTCAACGAAGAGCTTTCGAACTGCACTCAAGCATTATGTCGAGCTAAGGACTGTTATGATAGATATTTGCCTATGTCCTGCCCGAATGTACCTGAAGAGTCCTGCGAAAAAGGATGTGTATGTAAATCGGGTTACTTCCGAGACGATAATAATGTATGCATACCTAGTGATCAATGCCCAGGTAAGGTTTTTTCTTCAAATTGAGTACATAGTCATAATGTAGCTTAACTTCATAATAGACCAAGATTATTACAATCAGACCTCGGGTAAAATGTCGTAGATGGATTAAGTGTTACTAAGTACGTTTTCATGTGTCATGAGACTTAAGCATAACAGACTATACTATAGGTGAACTCTACTACATAATTATTCTTCCTAACACTTTGGGGATTACGAGCCTGATTTTATGTTGGCATCTACGATGACCGTAACGTTTGATAATTTACGATCATCGTTATGTCTGTTACCTACTCGGTGTGCGCAAAGAAAGTACTAAAAGTGCGAAACAAAATACTAAATTGCTATTGATAATATTCAGTGAAATATAAAACAGAAATTTTATTGAATTCATGCTATTTTTGACAGAAAATCCGTGTCCACATAACCAACGGCCAACAAACTGTACCCAAACGAAGTGTGTACAGAAATGTTTTGAGGAGAAGTTGACGGAAGGCTGTCCAGTGGTCGCAGAAGAAGACTGCACGGAAGGATGTGTGTGTCAAGAAGGATACTTACAGGCTGAAGATGGATACTGTGTTCCAGAAGATCAATGTGAATGTAAGAAAACTAATACTTTCTCTATAAGTCATCTTCAACGCTATCAGCTGATACTGTGGCAAAGTAAAAACCATGCTTTGAAACACGAGAAACGCCCAACGCCCCCGGCGGCGGTACTGGTGATCTTTTAGTGTACAGTAGAATCCGTTTATTATGACCCCGCTTATAATGACCAACCGCTTATTATGACGAATTACACAGAGAAGTTTGGTTTTCATACAAAATTCTTTAAACAAAGTCGGATATAATGACTTCGCAATTAGAGACATGCCGCTTATTATGACCTATTTTTAATCAATTGTGTCCAGTTGATGCAGTTACTGATGTGATTCATAACAACTTCGACATTTTACGGGACCGTCGTACCCGACGATGTTAGGTGCATGCATGGTTTTTTTTTAGTTTCAGTGGGTAATAGATAGTTGAATTATCAGATAATATTGAATTAGTTCTATTTTTTCTCTCTCTATTAAAATAAATACTTACATACTGGCAAAAACAGGAGGTTGTTTATTTTGTACAAAATGCTTTGTATGACGTCCGCTTAGTATGACGTGATTAATGTTTCCCTTCGATGTCATAATAAACGGATTCAACTGTATCTCAAACGCAAGATTTTGAGAGTCAAGGCCTTCGCATTGACTGTAAGTCGTATATGGCGTGGCATTGGCTATAAAGCCTATACATGGGAAGTCGTTTGATTTGGTCTGGCATCGGGGTCTTTTTTCAAAACATCCATCTTACGGACTACCTAAGGGTTTCTGTAGGTGGATCAGTTGTTGTTCGAATAGCATGGCCACAAATTCTAGCATTCCGCAAGGTTCTATACTGACCTCAACGGTCAGTGGGTCGTCTTAGGTTTTCTTCATATCGGTGATTTTCGGGAAACGCTGGGAATTCTCGTCATGTGGCCCGGATCCCAACCTTACAAGGCATTTGGAACTATTACCATTACAACTTAAAACCCAATTGGTAGCGCACATCCCAATTTCAGAGACATTTCCTTACGAGAACGGTTAGGTTGTGGACAGAACTCCCTTCCGAAGTTTTCCTAATGACAGCGCAGGCGAGAAGAGAAATTTTGATCATGCAGGTCAGGCGGGATTTGAGTTTTTTTGTCCCAAAAATGATAATTATAAAAAAGTATCAACCTCAAACGGCGTTTTAACATCAAGTTAATATTGAAATGTATTTTTTCAGCAACTAAATGCCCGCCTTTAGAGCAATGGGTATTTTGTAAGAACGCACACTGTGGACCAGAATATTGTTATCAGAAAGACTTGTCACTTCCCTGCCCAGGAGTGTCAGAGTGCATACCAGGATGTTTATGCCAGGGAGGGTATTTACGAAACGAATCCGGAGTTTGTGTACCTGTAGCAGAATGCAAGGGTAAGTGTAATTCTAAAGGTTGAAAACCATAAACGTTAGGTTTTGGCGATTGTTAAGCGACATCGATTTTTTCGCGTTGTCAGGCCGTGACGCGGATATTATGTATAGAGCATAAAGTCGTATTGGCTTAAATGAGAACCCAATTCTCCATACCAGCACTATTGTCTGTGCTTCCCGTTGATCTAGAATCGTGAGGCCAGCAAAAACTTCCAATACAAATTATTAAGTAAATAAGTACGTTTGGCGTTATAACTACATCACATAAAAAGCGATTACAAACTTATATATTTTAGTTCGTTCGTTTAACTTATATATCGGATGGAAGACAATCCAATATAAAATAATAATTATACACATTTTATTGGATAGCCGGCCATCATCAAGTTATTTAATTTCTCAGAAACTCAACCAACTTGTGGCGAAAACGAAATCTTGGAACAGTGTCCACCGACATGCAACACCGATTACTGCCCTCAATCACCTGATGAGGAACAAAAATGTACCCAGTCCGAACTGTGCGTTCCAACTTGCAAATGCAGGTTCAACTACAAACGCGCTGAAAATGGAACTTGTATACCAACTACTGAATGTCGTAAGTCCATGCATCAATCTTATTCGATCAATCTTATGAGACTTAAAATTTACTCAAAGTAATATCTTGAAGTAAAAATGCTGTTTGCGAATAATTACTTGTTCCTTTTTTTAACTAATAGTATATATTTTTTTTATGTTTTAATGTAAGTACTTGTACGACGATCATATTTAAACTGTTGTCATGTCTATGAAATCTTGGGGAACTTCGGCTCCTAAGAAACAGGCTTCTTGCCTAGTTTAGGAGTCAGATGTTTCGACTTTAACCTGACATTGTTGTACAACTTAATCATAAGTCCTTGCCTAGTACTATTTGATTTTTTGTGTGTACAAATAAATGATTATTATTATTTATTATTATTCAATTGCGGTTAGGTTTCATAAGGTATTAAACGATAGGCTCGCGTTTGACAACTATCTCACCTAATGGTAAGCCATCATTTGTAGTGATAAGGATGATGATGTGAGGATGTGGCCAACACCCTTTAGTCAGAGCTAATTAAGCCACCTTTGAGAACCCCATAATAATTTGTGATCATTCAGGTCGACGGATGCAGGGCTCCTATTTCCCTCTGCAGGGTTTAAAATAACCTAAACAAAGTGAATTCGGGGTTCCCTGACGTCAGCCATCTTATTACCGTTCAAAAGTACAAAAACAATGATTTCTGTCAGGCGTAAGTAATGTAGTGTAATACGAGCAGTAAGCAAAATTCGTATATAGATTGTAATCGCAGATTACAAAATAACATTACAAAGAATACGAGAGCAGTTTCCTATCACTGCGTAGCACTGGCTTGTTTATATTGGAAATACGCTGCGGGGCTCATACTTGTGCGTTGAGCATTCTGATGCATATTAAATGGGGTATAAACAATAAGTGTCTTTCCTCCAAAGTTTGAAATCATATTCTCTACCTTATAATTCGATGAAACTTTGAACAGCCCATAGCGTCTTCATAAATACCTTTTAATTCAAAACCCAATAATTCTTTCAGCTGCGTTCGACTGCAGTGCCAAAGATAATGAAGTGTACGTTGCCTGTCCTCCATACTGCCCGTCTGATGAATGCGGCAAACCAAGACTAACTGGTCGATGCCCATTCAAAATAGGCGTTGTTTTAGAATGCAAACCGAAGTGTCAGTGTAAGGATGGATATGGCAGAGTCAATGGAACGTGTGTGCCATTTGCAGAATGCCGTAAGTATATTTATTTTTCATTTGGCAGCAATAACCTTTAAAATATCTCAGGTAGATAGAGTCGTGAAACAGTAGATCAATTTTCCGTAGTTTCTACTACTTTTGATTTAATGATAGTACTATGGTGTTTGGTTTTTCTCACATATCTAAGTAATTAAAAAATTGTAACAATCAGCTTGTAAACTATTTTTTTTAAAGAGTAACCATGGCTTTTCTTGCCGGTTCTTCTCTATAGAATGGACCAACCCGAACCGAGTACGTTTTGTCGACGTTTTATTAGTGTCCTCATGGGCCTATGTTAAATAAAAACATTTGACTTTGACTTTGGAATGCAGACGCATTAAAACTTTTTACTCAATATTTAAAAACCGTTAAAATACCTACCTTCTTTTCTTTAGTTGGCTGTACACTCAAAGAGATTATCCAAGAGTAACACTATCAAATGTCTCATTTCTCTTAATAATCTTACAGCTGACCTCTGTCCCTCCAAAGAGGTCTACTCCCCCTGCATCCAAGAAACATGTCGTCCACAGAACTGCTCAGATCGTGACGTCATCATGGAAACCTGTCCTAAAAGCGACCAAGAGTCTTGCCAACGAGGATGTGTGTGCCAGGAGAACTACTACCAAAATGAGAAAGGAGTTTGTGTTTCTTATGAGGAGTGTGGAGGTGAGAATTGTAATTATCAAGGGTAGGATTGCCAGGTCTTAAATCCGAGAACCAGACAGACCAGTCAGTCAACCATTTTTTTTATAAAATTTAGATTAGCATTATCACAACCAATTTAAAAATTACATAAAACAATGTTCGATTCAACTGAACAAGTTCGATTCAACTGAAAAGTATCTTTTGAGATACTTACTGATCTTGAACTTCGCGCATTCTATATAGAGGAAACTCTATTGATCCACTCAGTGATATTTATTTGGAGTGGATTTCCGTAATGTTATTGAGCGCAAAACTGCGTCATAATTACTAAGAAATATTGCTCTTGCCTCTCCCATAGTGAAATACTCTTGTGCCGTATTTTATCGCACCCATCCCCGCCATCTTTATTATGATGCAGGTCCTCGAAAACCAGTGTCTTAGGGAAATCACGGGAGCTCCCTAGTATCCATAATGTCAGTCTCTATTTTATACCTCACAATTTCCATCGTTTGTCAGTTCAACGAAACGCTTGGGAAGGTGTCGGACGGCACAACGCAGACGTATAATTTTAATGTTTTTTTTACAGGGCCATTGTGTCCAAATCCGCATGAAGTCTACACGAGAAACTTCTTAAAATGTCCTCCGAATATCTGTAATTCCCTGGTAGCAAAATATAAGTGTGATGGAAACCAAGTGCCGGAACCGGCGTGTGCCTGCGAGTCTGGTTACTTGAGGTTGAACGAAACATCGCCTTGCGTACCAATTTGTGAATGCCCAGAAATGGCAAGTTCATCTGATTGTAAATGATTCGGTTTACAAGTGCCTTTCTTTATTAAAGGAAAACTTAGATTTTATGTACCTTTGTTTTATTTCGTGTGTTCTGATGTAATTAATTTTATACGCTTAATTATCTGCGTCGCTTGTTGCAAATAAGTACCATTAGAAGTTAAGAATGTAATGAAGAATTGGAGAAAGCATGACTGTCTTGTCTTAGTTGGTTAGTCTTGTATACTGAATCATCGCAAGTTCAAGTCCTGCCCGCAATCAAATTTTATACCCATATGTTTAACTCTACAATAACGTTAGAGCAGTAATCTTATGGTTTGTAGACAATTTATGCCTACAAGCAAAGCAATTTAGTATTGACTGGCCTGTTGGTCTAGTGGTTAGTGACCCTGAATGCTATGCTGGGGGTCGTGGGTTTGATTCCCACCCAGGACAAATGTTTGTGTGATGTGATTTAGAAATATATAAGTATGTTTATCAGTTGTCTAGTACCCATAACACAAGCTCTATTTAGCTTGGGACTAGATGGCGTTGTGTGATAGTTGTGGAATATTATTATTATTATTATAAAGAGGAAAGATTTGATTGTTTCAATAGGCTCCAAAACTCCTGGACCGAAATCTTTCACCAGTTGAAAGCTGCTTTGGTCCTGAGTGATATAAGGGGTGGGGGGGTGAGAGGACGATGCTAGCGTGCAGAGCTATGGGCTTGCGTGATTATTTGCTACAGTGCCATATTACAAGTACAGAGGTTTTATCATGAATTTACAGTTTTTGTGACGCAAACTGGAACTTTGACAATAATTTCAAGGAAAAAAAAAATTCCTGCTTCGCACACTAGAGGCGCTGTTTCTTGTGATAAGACCTCAGGACATGCAGAGTGACTCGAGATTTCGGATGACATCCCTGTGTGTCAAGCGAGATTCGCAGGATAATATTAATGTAGTGAACTTGGTTGGTTTTTTTTTCAAGTCTATTTATGTAGGTATTCATTTAGGTCAAGAAAAAAATATGAATTTATTTTAAAATAATGATTTACTGTTATGATTAAGTCTTTCAATTATTAAGGCGCTGTCAATAGCTGATGTACCTCTCGCTCGCACGTTTCGACATTTTGAAAGATATAAAATCACTGATCCCATTTTTTTTAAAAATTGCAATCAATAATTTTGTGTGCAATCACATTGCACAGTTAAGTAAAAAAAACATTTCAATCGATACAATTGTACCTACTCAAAAGTTTGCTTTACTAGTTTTAGTACTTAAGTAAACTTTTGAGTAGGTAAACTTGTATCGATGAAAATGTTTTTTTTACTAGACTATGCAGTGCAATTGCACACAATATTGTTGATTGCAATTTTTCAAAAACGGGATCAGTGATTTTATATCTTTCAAAATGTCGAAACGTGTGAGCGAGAGGTACATTATCTAATGTCAGCGCCTTAACTAGTTACGACATAAGTCATCAGTTGAAAACCTTAATGCTCTAGATAGATGATACAGGTGAAAATCTATTACAATCTCATAGATGAGCTTACAGAAGTCTTTTTTAGAATATAGCACTGGATTCGCTTCAAACGCTATAAAATTAAATCTATACTTTGGTAACGTTTTTAAGACAGTCGGGAGAGTTCTTCATCTGCTCACATTCACATATAGGTATGCAGGGAGAGGTTGGAGTTTGCTTCAAGTATCCTGGCTTGCATATACATCCCTTCCTGCAAGGTTCGTCGCTATCACACTTGAACCGAGCGACCAGGGATAAGCACGTGTTTGGTGGACACGATTTCTTGCAGTCAGTGTGTACTTCGTTTTTGTCCGTGCAGACTGGATCTGAAATGAGAATTGTGGTTATTGAAATAAGGTACCTAATCGTGGTCGAAGAAGGTTCAATTTAAGATTCCAATTATTAATTTTAACCAGCCTTTGTCTGGTCGACGTGCTAATTACAGCGAATTTATTTATTGATTCGTTTATATTTCAGTTTCTTTGCAGATTGGATCTGAAAAGTATATTGTGGTTTTAATGCTTGGTTAAAACGGCGCATGATGCCACGCTTCTCACCGCGCCTCACGAGCTCCCGAACCTGATATTTTCATTGAAAAATTATATGCGCCAGTTTCTTTACTCAGCGCGGAATATATTACGCGCCATGTGAAATCACCATTATTATGACGATTCCTAATTATAACCAGCCTTTAGCTGGAATTGTTTTGCCCAAGTAAATCATTGAGGTTGGTCGCACATGTGGAATCCGTATTCGTTTTCCTGTGGAAGTTCGATTTGGAAACGTGACTGCACATATTTCATATTATACAAATACATAGCACACACGTTCGTATATATTTGAAATGAAAAAAAAAATGATTATTTCGTAACACAGTCGCACTAATATTAAATAAAAATAGCCTAACAACTGCGCTAGTCTCATGGAATTTAGAATTGGAATTCCACATAAGGAAAACGGAAATGGTGTCTATGGAACGATCCTTACCATTTGTAATAAAAACATAGTGCATTGTCGTGTTTTAAAAAACGAACATTTTTGTTTTTTGACTACCTTCTGATGTCTATTAGAAGCTTTCTTCCCCTTAGCCTTTAATTGTTAACTATATTCTTACAAGAACCCTATCAAATTCTTATTAGTAATTCCCTCGCAGCGCTAACACCAATCTGTTGACATCATAGTCTTATGCTTTACTTACCAATGAATTTAAAGCTTCGACGCACTCGGGATTCCTCTTCAACATTTCGGCTATCTGTGAACAAATAAAACAATAAAAATACCTAAACAGATACTGCATTCTTGTGTTGGTGAATAAACTTCTAATTGCCAAAGAAGACATTTTAAAGACCACTTAAAAACGGGATTTATAATTTATGGGTACCTGTTTTATCTGCCCGTTAGTCTATTGATAGCATTTGCTACAGCTAGGTATGAGATCCAGTTCGGGCAGTGTTATTTGTGTGGCCATTAACATTTATAACCGACTTCAAAAAGGAGGTGGTTATCAATTTATGTGTTTTTTTTTAAATTTGTGGTAATATCATCAAATCAATGATTCCGCCCTGGATGAAGCAAAAGGTGTCAGACTATTACAAAATTTCAACCCTTTTTCTTGTTGTATCCTGCTTCCCTCGAGCCGAGTCCCTCGAGCCTTCTAGCTTGAAGTATTGACTTTCATTTTATGGCTTTTGGAGGGCCAAAGCCTTCTGGGGTCGCGGGACTACTGAATTACTGTAACCCCGGAACTTGAAGGGCTATTGAAGGACACCGTAGATTTTAGTCAGTACAACTCTGACAGTCCCTCCTGTCCTGCCCTGGGTGGGAAAACCCATTTGATGATTTTACCACGCTAAAAAAACCGATGCTATTTAGTAATGTAGACACTCGGTTTTATAACGGTTTAATTAACTGCCTAAATAAAACTTTATCGTTACCATGATTTAATAAATTATTTTTTTATACATACGGCATTGATCAACAGGTATGCAGTCTCCTTTGTTGTCCCTCGCAAATCCATCTTCGCAGTAACATTTGCGGTTACAGACAATGTTCTTTATGGGACAATGTGTCCTATTCTGTGTGCTAAGTGTAGCACACTCATTGTCGCAGGCACTGTCACAGGCGAAGTATTCGTTTTCACGTTGACACATATCTGAAATGTAGAGTAAAATCTTGAAAATGTGTCTACGTAGGAGACATTGTTAAAGAAACTCGGAATGACCTGTTTAACCTGACTCTTGGGGGTGGAGGGTGGGGGTTGCCATATTCCCCATGATTGGCAGGCGGCTTGGGGATCGCAGAAAGTCACCGGAAGTTTGCCAAGGCCGCTGCTGCCCGTCCTTCGGTGGCTGGACGTAGTTTAAGGACATACCCGGGTCCATGGATCCCGGTATCAGATTGTAATTCAATCTAGGTATCATGGCGAGTTGCATCCAAAGATACTGTAATCCGTTTGTAGCCACCGATGACGGTATCCGTGAATCCAAGATATAAATAATATTATTATTGGAAACTGATATCGGTGTGCAGTGACAAGAAATAGGGATAAGTATTTTTCCAACCTGTTTTTATTTTTAAATAATTTGGAGACAAACCCCATTGCCCTCCATTGCCTGGCTTAAGCTCCAATGAACACCAACCATACCGGCATTGAACAGTCTACATCGATCCACTGCCAGCCAACTTCTTTCGATCAACGACTCATGTGTGTTATCCTTTTGCATATATATTATAAAGGTAGTTACTTACCACATTCCTCATTAGATATACAGTCTCCTACAGCATTCTTGAAGAACCCTGGCTTGCAAGCACACACGTTACGACAAGGCTCGGTAGGTTCTCTACATCTAAATTGTATGCCGCGGTTTCTACAAGTTCTTTGAGGCGGACATGCGTGTACGCATTTCATTTCTGCATTTTTGCCGCAATCTGAAAAAAGAGATAGAAACGGTTATTAAAATACTAATGTTATTAAGCTGAATAGTGTGTTTTGTTGAACGCCTTTATCTCAGAAACGACAGGTTCGAATTCTAAAAATGTTTTTAAGATCAATAGTCCATTTCTCGAGGAAGGTTATAGGTTATATAATATCTACGGTAAGATCAACAGGGGCTGAGCAGCGGGGTTGAAACCGCGGAGAACAGCTAAAAAGTATTAAAATGCTATCGTGGCAAACCGAGGGAAAATGGTTTTATGCCTTGAATGACTTAATCTTGAATTAGGCTAGGCTAGGCTCAGTTGAAAACCAGCGTCGGGCACTAGTGGTCCGACATTTGCTGAACTGGGTCTATTTGGCGCAGCCGTGAGTCACACAATAGTTAAGTGTTGTTACTTTATCTTTTTTTAAATATATTTTCTTTATGTTTATGCGTGTGTACGGCATGTGTCAATAAACGTTTTTCTTTCTTTTTTTCTTTTAATTGGGAAGATGAAGTACATCATCAAGAGAAATGGAAGAAATAGTTCTTTGCTCAGAAGTGGGACATTAAAGGCTACACAAAACAATGTCTCTGGAATGCAATATTCTATGGCTCTCTGTGATAAGATTTCGGTTCATAATTAACCACACAGGCTCAATTATTCTGGTCTCGTCTTCAAATTACAGTCGGTGCCCAGCATTATTTGATCCACTTTAACATTATTCCGTCGTACAAGATGGGGTCATATAATGTTGGGCACTATTTGTACCTACTAATGTATATTTTCCTTTACTCCTTCCTTATGCTCTGATTTCTTGCACGTAAGTACAACGGAAACATAGTTGCAGGAAAAACATGATACAATATTAATAAAACAATTATTCGAGCCCATATAGGATGGTAAAAACCTGAGTGAATGTAAATAAATAAATGTTTAAAACATTTTTTTGAAAAAAAAACCGTTACCTACTCACTAAATGACGCTGACGTTATAACAATTATATAGGTACATAGGTATTCCCCTCGTTAGTTCGTCTGTTCAATCTCACTGAACGCGGAAATAACAATGAATCATGTTTTTTCCTTGTATGTTTATATTTTATTAGTAAACAGTGACAAAACTTAACTAAAGTTAAAATACTTCAAGATACCTATGTTATGTGTGTATATGTTCTTATGTTTCTACAAACATATGTCTCGTTTATTTAGTTCACAAAATCAAAGCTTGAGTGCTTCCAGCACTCGGCTTGGTTTTTGATGCCGATTTTTTTTTTTTATAATAATATTCCACAACTATCACACAACGCCATCTAGTCCCAAGCTAAGCAGAGCTTGTATTATGGGTACTAGACAACTGATAAACGTACTTATATATTTCTAAATACATACATATTATAGATAAATTACACCCAGACACAGAATAAATGATCATGCTCTTCACACAAACATTTGTCCTGGGTGGGAATCGAACCCACGACCCCCGGCATAGCAGTCAGGGTCACTAACCACTAGACCAACGGGACAGTCAAAATTTTATAATGAATAAATTGAAATGAGACAGGTATTTATCTATGAATGGAGCAAGCAGGCGCTAGCACAAAATATCTGCATTGACGTAAACTAAAGTAAACACGAAGATTTTTTAAATATAAATTACTACTGTCCTTTAGCATTTCGGTTCAATGTTGTTTTATCAATAAATCTAAAACCAATGTTCTGCTTTTTTTTTATTAGGATTATCAATTTTGAAATCAAAGCAATAAATCGTGCTAGTGTCTTTGTAATAATAACAATGCAATAAGATTATCGTAAAGAATGTTTAAATTAGCCGGCAACTATGATAGCTGACTGAAAGTAGCCTAAGAAAATAACACAAAACAGGGCATTACATAGGGGACAGGATTACATAGGAGATAGCCAAGCAATGAGATAGTAAAAAAAAAATACTTACTTAAGAAATCCCCGTCATCACAAATTGACAACACGACACAAGAGGCGAACACCACAAACCTCAACATGTTGACGACCAAACTCGTTATGACATCAACAGAGGCCTGACCGGTCATTTATATATTAATTTTATTTAAATTTATTACCATTCTACGTCTGAATCATAAACTTGATACATATTGATAAGATAAATGTGGATAATGAACCTCTGAGATGAACTCGAGATGAATTAAAGCTAGCTGTTATAAAATAACTATAGGTATCGCAAGCACATGTTAACAGCCGCAGTTCGACCTTCGTGATTAAGCAACGCTTCTCGAGGTCAGATCTTGGATGGGTGTGTGAGGTTTTCCGGCAAAAATTATGATAGACTTTTTATTATAGCCGTTTATGTTTTAGGAGTTGCTAGGTGGACTATCATAATTGAATTATATACAATACAAATCTGATTTAATTATATAGAGCTGTATGTTTGTTCTTGTGCTTGATCTGTTGTTATATTTAAAATTTAGTGAGTCTAATTTATTATTTTTCATCCCTTATCACCTAACTCAGCGGTTGGCAAAGAATGCCCCCCTTGTGGCCCGTGACTTTCTTGTAAAAAAAAGCTTTTTTTTACAAAAAAAGTCACGGCAGCTTTTTTTACAAAACATTCTTTTTGTAAACTGAGATTTTCTTTAAAGCCACGCAAATCTATCTATACAGAGAATATAATATAGAGGAAATATTATATTGATTTTTTGTTTGTATTGAATAGGCTCCGAAACTACTGGACCAATTTCAAAAGTTCTTTATCCACTTTTATACTGCTTTATTCCGGAGTCACATAGGCAATAAGAGGGAACAGGAAGAGCGGAAATCGCTGGCAAACTTAATATAAATAAGTGTTTATTTCCGTATTTTAGAAAAAAATAAAAATGCTGTTCGCCATACCTAACTTGATTTTGTCACTTGGCGGACCTTACCTACCGAAAGGTTACTGGCCTAACTAATATTATAAATGCGAAAGTTTGTAAGGATAGATGGATGGATTCATGTTTGTTTGTTAATCTGTTATACAAAAACTACTGAACGGAAAACAATGACATTTGCTACACTGCTACACAGATAGTTTATAACCTGGATTATCTGGATACTTTTATCATATTACGTTCCCGTTGGGATAATTTCGAGCCACAATAAATAAAATAGCAAAAGCTGGTTGAATTGAAATGGTTGCGTGCAATAGATTTCTTTTTTTTTCGTGATAAAATCATCAAATGATCCTCTCAACCCGTGCAGGGCGGGAGGGATTGTCAGACTTATACTGAATAAAATCCACGGTGTCCTTCGGTAGCCCCTTGTGTACCAGAGTCGCGGTATACGTATGTCCCGCAACTCCGGCAAGGGCCCCCGGGGGGCCCCGTCCGCGTGCAATAGCTTGTAGCACAGACTATGTAACTTGAAAGTACCTTTAATAACCAATGATGCTATTTATTTATGTCCGAACCTGTTTCAAGCCCTCACAGGATAAACTTGAATTATTAAAAAATAAAACTAGAACTTAGTTTCTTAACGCAGACAGTTCCGTACCTAATATTTAAAAACAGTTTCAGCACTTCTTATAATTTTTCAGGAATTGTTTTTTGTTTTCACCTACGTTTTCAGTCGTGTTTTCTGGAATAAGTGAATATTAAAAAATATGTAGATTAGTAATTCAAAAAGCAGAATGTTTTAAAAAAACACAGTAACGGGCTATTTACCGTGTTTATATAATGTCAGGTTTCGGTCTACAAATATTCAGGGGAGATAGCCTACTCAATAAAATTATTCTACATATGGGGTCGGAAACCAACCTCTACTGAATGATTAACAATTTGTTTCTTGCTATCTTTGGCATTTACAGCGAATTGTGTTATATAATTAAACTTTCAGTATAAACAATAATCCAATAATTAATCCAAAGTATAAATGAAAAGATAAAATTAAGTGGGGAGTACCGAGTATAATAACAGCTGATAATGAGTATTTCATAACAGAAAAGGAACCACATTAAGACTTTATCAGCAGTCAACAGTTCGCAAAACAAAATTCAACGTATAATTAAGTACTTACATAATTAAAAAAAAAACATCAAGAGTTTATCCAAAAGGTCACATCACACATCTTATTAATAAAAAACACGCTTGCAAATAAGTGCATTTAAAGTAATGTGAATAAGTTTTGATTAGGGAACCCTATAAGAGTTAAAAGTGTGTTTGAACCTTCATGCTTGTTCTTGTAGCTCAGAACTTGTTCAGACGTCGAGATGTTCAGATTCCTTGTGTTTTTCACCTGCTGCTTCGTGCTATGCACTGGATTTGAAGAAGGCGAGTACTTATTATATAAAACTAGTTTTTTACTATAGGTTTAAATCATAGAACTTTTGATTTCTTTATGACTGAACTTCGCCAAATATTGTTCATTTTTGTATTTACAAAAAAACATGTTTTCTTTACTTATGTCTTTTATTCAATTTTAATTAGCCACATTAGTCATAATTTTGTGCTTCATAGAACATAATTATCACAAGTTTTCTGTATTTTATTAGTATTTAATGCAGCTATTGAGGAAAATTGAAAAAAAAACGCCTGTAGTGTACGAATGAGGAACTATTTGTTTCTACCAAATTAACTTCAACCAGTTGTACCAGTTTACGTCAAAACGTGACTGACTTTGACGACTTGACTTTGACTTTTCTCAAAGTCAAGTCGTCAAAGTCAGTCAGGTTTAGTATTGAAGCCTCCTTTGTGCCAAACAATACCTGTTTTAGAGTCCTGCACTCTTCCATAGTCCAGCATGCATTTCATTGTTAATGAGATTTTAATTCTACCTATTGTTTTGTCTCACTCTCTCAGTGTGTAAGTTATAAGTCGTGATCTAAGTACGATTATTAGCACTTCTATTATCTATGGAATGACCGGCTGTGCATTAGGAGGCTCACGTTCAAGTTTAAGAACTAATATTGTTATATTGTCTGGTCGTTATGGCTGAGCGATTAATTGTCTACTGCGTTGCGTATCTCAGGTTCAATTCTCGCACAAAATATTTGTAACCTACAGGTATTTGTCCTGATTCTGGCACAGAAAACGCTTCGAAAGTCGGGAGTGGAGGTTTGTGGCTACATACCGCTTGTAAAATAAAACTATATTGTTTTTTTTATTTTTAGAAGCATTCTCTCATCGTCAATTTTGGTAATCTTAACAAAAGAAAAAAATGAATACGACCACGAGACAAACAGGACAGTCTGCGTTGCGTCATTTTGCGTGACAGTTGTGCGTGTGGTTCTGGGTTCAATTCCCGTTGGATGGATGAAAACGATGTTACGTTTTCATTGTTTTCGCGTTCCACGAGATACGAGAGGATATTTCAATACGGGGAAGTACCAAACTTAGTTCTGTGGCCTGTTCCATCACTCTTATTACGTAGAATTATTATTTTTAAGAGTCTATACATGACAGCTACCGATATTTACCTGGCTACTTGTTTAGAGTAAAAACCAAAATTTGTCTCTAATCAAGTTGCGAATCCAGTACCCTTAACACGAGTTTTCAGTATTTGAGGCGTAAAGTAAACTGGAACTTTGACAATTTCAAATTGTCAATTTTCAAGGAAAAAGTTAGTTCCTTCTTCGCACACCAAAGGCGCTGTTGCATTTTTTCATACAAGAAACGCTGTAAATACTGGAAAGACTCTGTAAAGTAAAATAGTGAAAACTCGTGCTAGGGGTACAGATTTTAAAGACAAGTAAAAATTTGTAAATCCTGATTTTTCGGATACGGTTAATCCGGATTGCAGTCCCTAGGACCCATGCCGATCTATAGTGGGCGCCAGTCCTAAATATTTGCTAACGCACCCATGAGACAGGCTCAACAATACCACTTTTGTTGAACAATAAGTGGTCACTATTTAGTTATTTATGCACACAAATAAACATGAATACTTAAAATAAATAAATACTGCTATAAAAGTTCATGGTCGGCCACTAGCACTTTGTTATTTCTTTTCTTATACTTTTTCTTTTCCGTAGCTTTTATACAATATACTTTAATTAACCTGATGCGCTTACTTATTTCTTTGATTTGCATCAATTCTACACAAGTGAAAAACGAAAACATAAACGTTCAGAGTCTTTAATACATTTTCAACTTTATGTGCTAGAGTTTATAGTTGAAAATAAAGAGTACTAAGCGTTTAACACTTGCCACTTGTCAAGGTTGACAAATTACATAATGTAACTCTTATGCCTTGTTAATATATTTTTAGACCATGCACCAAACGAAGAAATACACTGTGTATTGGTTTGTCCCTGAAAAAAGTCATGCCATAATGTCATTGGTGTTAGATGACTCGCCGTGTGATCATGGACTATGCCCGGCGCGTCGTGTTTGGCACGCGCCTCAAAAAACAATCAGCAATCAGTCGGGGCCACTCCTTAGAGGGATAAAAAAAAATCCTGCAGGGGTCGCGGGACTGTCTCATGAGATAATCGTGAGCTTGGAACATAAAAGGCTATTGAAGCATCACTGTGGATTATTATAGTCATTTCAAAACTGACAGTCCCTAATGTCCCTCTCTGCGTGGGAGGACTCATTTGACATTCCACGATAAAAAAAAAACATTGATATCGAAAAACCCTTAACAAATGCACCTGATGTCGTAAATTTTCCTGTTAGACGAAGAAGGAGAATTTTTTATCAGACTTGTACTTAGTAAGGAAAGATTCCTTAGAAATATCAACGGCAGTGTAACGAGTGATCAGAGTGGTAAGTACTAAAGTAGCACCGGACATAGTTGCCGGGGAACTAGTTTCCTCTCTATCTCTTTGTAATACAGTTGAAAAGCGGTTTACAATTAACTTTGCCGTCTATAATAGTTGAATTCGTAGTACAAGATATTGACGCAGACATTTTTATTGATTTTTACGGAAAGTATAAGTTTTATACTCATTTCAGCATTTATCAAATGGAACTTCCCAACGCAATAAATCAACTGCATTTTCCGTTACTTAGTAAAGACGTTTATATCGTTACTTAAAAAAAAAACTTATTATAATACAATTTTCATTTATAATACCTATCTAATATCTTTTCAGGTCTAGACTCAAAAGAACAATCAGTAATTCTCAAGTCGTCCTGAAAACCACTTGTAGCAGAAATGATTCGCTTGTAAAATCGACCACGACTGCCAAGACATACAGGAGGGGATGCCTTGAACGAAACTTTACATACGTTTTAATTTTGTATCAGACATCTTGCATAATGTGTTGTACATTTTGGAATATATTTTAAGTAATAAAACAAATGATTAGGTCAGAGTGACTAGTAAATCTAGACAGTTAAGCGAGCTTGCTGCGATGACGTGTTACGACGCCATTAGGCCGATTTCATCTTCAAGAGAAAATCATCCTTACCACTACGACATAATAATTAATAAGACATAAAAGATGTGCTTGTCCACGGGTAAATGAAAAAAAAGACACACTGGCCACGACTACTTAAGTTAGTCGAATTGCATCATTATAACGACGATTTTCAGTTTATTTAGTTGAAATTGCAAATCGCACGAATCGCGTCAGCAGTAAACTCACTTAGTCAGCTTAACGTGTTATTCCATGACATGAGAAACCCGTTCCTTGAGGCCCCCTTCCCGGACAACTCCAATTTATTTTTACCCTCTCCTTTGTGGGGCATATACCTCTTCAAGATTGCGTTACAAAACCTTTTTCTCATCCTTCTGCATCAAATCTGTCCCAGGCACCATATCTGTTGGTGACGTTGGCGTCGTCGGTTCGTGACCTACCCAGTGTGAAGCGAACGAACTAGACCACGCTGAAATGTGTGCACATACCACGATTTTGATAAAACGTATGCCAATAAAAAGTACGATTTAGTAACATAACCTATTATGAACTATAATTTTGTTTATTATGCTATGTTACTTACATTTTTTCTTGCTATAAGTTTCATTGAAAAGTTAACTGAAATAAAATCTCTATAAGGTGCAGTTCGTGTTGGTTTCTTAAGTAAGTAACCGTCGAGTCAACCACTATAACTACTTGTATGAATAAATGTTCTTTTAGACCAATCAACTGCATGTTTCCTTTTGTGTCTATGCTCTTTCAAAATCCTCTAATTTAAAAATTATCTAACCCTTGTAATCAATCTTTTCAGATCCAAGGTGTAAGGAAAATGAAGTATGGTCGGACTGCAAGATGTCTTGCCCCCCAGAAATATGTGCTGCCCTCGTGACCAGGTTTAGATGTGACACGAGCGAAAAGTGCGATAGAGGATGTGTATGCAAACCTGGCTATTTGAGGAAAGATTACAATTCTACTTGCATACCAATATGCGATTGTCCTGAGATGGCATACTCACCAGATTGCAAGGAGTTTATATCAGTGGCGTGCCGCCTGCCTAGGTACTAAGGATGCTGTTGCCGACTGATTAATTAACAATCAAATTTATTTACCCAGAATGTATTAAATAAACATATTGTAACTATCGTTGTTTTCTTTTCTTTTTGGGTTGCTATACATAATTATTCTTTTATGTTGGACAGCACGAACACAAATTTTTGAGGAGAGCTTGATCAAAAAAAATGATAGTACTAAAATTGTTAACATCAAAAAGAGCTAAAGGTTCCTAAGAAAGTTTTTCCGGAACTCTTATGGATGCGGATTTCCCCCTGTTGGCCAATTTTAAAGAAATACCCTGTATATAAAACACAGAACATAATGTAATATACCTACAAGTCAAGATTGGGGATGATGGATAAAAGCTTATTTGATTGAACCTCTGTCCCACCCAAAGTGGGAAGGACTTATTTGTTGAACCTACCACCCTTAAACAAAACCCAAATGCATTCAAGGCTAAAAGTGAAGTCTGGAAGCATCTAGCCACACAACGCGCATGCCCACAGTCAAGCGCACAGCGCACTCAGCTGTTGCAGTTGCCCGCAACTCTCACGATGTCGTCGGTCCACCTAGTGGGAGGCCTGCCTACGCTCCGGTCCGTGGTCGCCTTTCGAGAACCTTTTTCCCCATCGGTTGTCAGTTCTACGAGCGATGTGACCTGCCCATTGCCACTTCAACTTGCAAATTTTAAGAGCTATGTCGTTGACTCTGGTTCACAGACTCTTCTGGTACACTTAACTCACGCACATATAACTATGTCACAACATAAGAGAAAATGTATTACCAGTTCAGCATATACTTACAAAAACGTTCATTTTGTTTTCATAATTATCTTAATGAGACACTCACTTTTTACAGAACTAACATGTGAGGAAAATGAAGTGTACACAGACTGTAAGAGATCTTGCCCTCCTGAAACATGCTTCTCACTCACAGTACAGTTCAGGTGTGCCTACGAACCATGTCAGACAGGATGTATTTGTAAACCTGGCTTCTTGAGGGAAGATGATGAACCTCCCACTCCTTGCATACCGTTATGTCAGTGTCCAGAAAAAAAGAATTCTAAAGACTGCAAGTTGTAGGCACGAAAAAAGATATTGCAGCGATCTTCTTCTTCTACTTATATCGTAATTATGGTACGTCTTGTCACATCTCTTAGACATCAACTACAATACATCAACATAAAAGCTGTGTAATAGAGCAGAACTCAGCAAAAGGTATATACTTTTTGAAGAAAATGTATAATTGCGTAACCCTAGTCACCACCCATCCGGGACTATCCACATATCTGACACAACATCATCGTTTACCTATTCGTGCTAGTAATAATGCTAAATCTCTTTTCAGAACCAAAATGCACTGGCGAAAATGAAATCTTTACGGACTGCAAGGAATCTTGCCCGCCCGAAGTATGCTTCTCAATCGTCGCCTTTTACGATTGTTCCAGTGCAGCGCCTTGCACGAAAGGATGTGCCTGCAAGCCCGGATATTTGCGGAAAGAAATGGATTCACCATGTGTACCGTTGTGCAAGTGTCCAGAGCTCGTTAATGCCGAGGAATGTCAAGAAAAAGCATAGCAGGGAAATCTGTTGGATGATGTGCCGCCTATCGCTATTTTCTATTAACCGTTAGGATAGACTATGACTACGTTTTGAAATAAAATGAAGATGATTAAAAAATTAACATTCTAAAATCCTTTTCTTTTTCTCCCTAAGCCCTTTAATATAAGAAGGAATTGCAGAAGGCAGAAGTAGTGGTCATGGACCTCTGACTCAGTACTGTGAAATACAATACCGTTTCAAAAGAATAATAATATTTTTTTCTTTTGTCTACCCGTTACGAGTTCATATATATGTTTGCCAAGCTAGTCTCAACCTTAAAACTAACCTTACCCTGCTAGTGACCAATCGCTATTTACTTCCCAGAACTCAAATGCACTGGCGAAAATGAAGAATATAAAGACTGCAAGGAATCTTGCCCACCCGAAGTATGCCATTCTATGGTCGCTTATTACGATTGTCGCAGCGCAGAGGATTGTACCAAGGGATGCGCTTGCAAGCCCGGGTTTTTACGGAAAGATATGGATTCACCCTGTATACCAAAGTGTATGTGTTCCGAGCTGGAAGATTCACCGGATTGTTAAGCAAATGTGTCGTAATTTTTTTAAGAAATGTTGAAACCTACCATTTCTTGATGACAGAGAAGAATGAAGAAGAATTTAATTTTAAGGTGTTGGTAAAAACAATTTGATAGTGTGGGATAATAATAATAATAGCCTTTTATTTCCGAGTAATTGTTCTTTTTTTCTTTTTTTTTTATAATATGTCGCGAACTTCGGTGTGCCTTTTGGCATAGGCCTCCTCCAACCCTTTCCATTGCGCTCTGTCCAGTGCCACTCTAGTCCAGAGCGGTCCCACCGTTAGCCTAATGTCATCTTCCCATCTTCTAACTGGACGTCCTGGTTTTCTGGTGCCATCTCTTGGATACCAGAGGGTGACTTGTTTACTCCACTTGTTCTTCTGGCAACGCAACATGTGTCCCGTCCAGCCCCATTTCAGATGGTCTATGCGAGAAAGTACATCTGTGACTTTGGTTTTCTTTCTAACCTTGGTGTTCCTTATTTTGTCGCTCAATTTAATACCCAACATGCTTCTCTCCATCGACCTTTGACATTTTGCGATTTTCTCTCTGTGCTTCTCTGTAAGGGACCAGGTTTCACAACCGTATGTTAAGCAAGGAAGGATGCATGTGTTAAATGTTTTTGTTTTTATATGTGTGTTCAAGTCTTTGCTCTTCATCACTTCCTTGAGAGCCCAGTATTTCTTCCATCCTATTGCAATTCTTTTGTTGATCTCTTTCGTCATCATATCAGTTGGTGCTATTACTTGTCCCAGGTACACAGGTCCAAGGTTCCAGGACAAGTAGATGTGGGATACAACATAATAAATATTTAACTATCCTCTTTTCGTTTTTATTTTCTCATGCACGAGAAGAAATAGAATCATGTGATTATTAGAGTGATATATGAATTTTGACAAAAAAAAGAGAGAGGAAGACCAATCCCAGGATTGATGAATTGTGTAAAAAACAATAAATAAAAGAACATAACAATAAACAAATGAAATTATATGCTTCTCACTCACGGCACAGTTCACGTGTGCCTTTGAACCATGGGATAGTATGTAGTATACATGGTAATGCTTGTCGCATTATTGAAAATTCTAGTAAGCATTGATTATTGTAAAACTGCTGAGGCAGAAAGAAACATAAAAAATCATTATCTATGGTTTTAGATTTAAACGTTTAGATTTTGTTTTTTAAATATTTATTAAAAAAAAAAAACTAAACGTAAGATAAATATAACTTCTACTTAACCCAAAGAAATAATCAGAAATGCCTATCAAAACTTCAAAACGACTAATAACTTAAGCTGATATATCTAAAACATTGCCAATAAGTGTACCTAGCCTACCTACCCAATAAAGAGTACCTAGTCCAGCAGAACATTACTTCTGCTCGAGTAGTTTTATTATCAGTGCAGATTAAATTTGTGGCGGTAAACTTATAAACCTCTTTTCAGAACCCACATGCCCGGGCGAAAATGAAGTATATACAGACTGCAAGCGAGCTTGTCCACCTGAAATATGCTTTTCAATTGTCATATTTTTCGACTGTTCTACTAAACAGCCTTGCACGAAGGGATGTGTTTGTAAACCCGGTTATTTACGGGAAAATTTTGATACACCTTGTATCCCGATTTGCAAATGTTCGCAGCAAGTGCATGAGCCAGAATGTCAACCTGAGGCACAGTAAAAAATCTGCTAGATGACACGTTATATCTATTTACTCTCAGCCATTTGGGTATGTCAATTAAATAAGCAAACTTTTGATAATCATTAAGTAAACATGTATTTAACAATAGCATTTTTGTTTTCATATTCTACCCAATGCCCACTAAATTTACTTAAACATAACAATTGTACATAAAAAATTAAGGAGTGATTGTCCAACTGACCTGGCTGACTGGGTGGGAGGAATCATTTGATGATTTTACCACAACAAATGGTTTTCAGAGTTTCTTCTACCAGTAACGACTGCCAAAGATGTAGAAATGACATCTGTTACCAAAAACTGAGCAGTATTATAAATCTGGATTTTGAGACAAATAGAAGTTTAAATTGTAACTTATTTGTACCAAAAAATAAAATTTAAAATCTCTTTTCAGGCCCCAAATGTACTGGCGAAAATGAAATCTACACAGATTGCAAGCGATCTTGCCCACCAGAAGTATGCTTTTCTATCGTCGCCTTTTTCGACTGTTCCGGTGAAGAGCCTTGTACAAAGGGATGTGTTTGTAAGCCAGGATATTTACGAAAACATCATGATACACCCTGTATCCCGACATGCAAATGTCCTCAACGTGTCAATGCACCAGAATGTCAGGATGAAGCACAGTAAGAAATCTGCAAGTGCTAGATGTCATAAGATCTACCTACCTACTACATTCGGGTGGGAAGACATACATTCAACCTTATGCGATGGAACATGTAACATGTAAAAATAAATAAAAAAAATTGTAATCACATTTTGTTTTATATTTTTCACATTTTCATTTATCAAAGCCTGACCTTTTTAACACGCTTTTATTATAGATGTTTCATTACTGCTAGTCAAAAACTTGAAAGTCTGGCAACCAATCATACCAAGAAGTATTGCTCAGTTATTTGGTTGTGGAGGTCACATAGATAAGGTAGTCGCTCCGTGTAAAAACTGATTTAAAACTTAATAGTTTCCTGTCTTCATCTGCTTTGCGGCTGTTATTATTAAGGCAGTATCCTGCGTGAGCGACAAAATACTAGCACTACTAGTACTCGTCGCTCACGTAGGACACCGCGTAAGCCGTATGACGTATTATTTCATGCATTTGATGATACATTAAAAATTTCTATATCGACTCGACTCATCTTAATATATATAAATCTCGTGTCACAATGTTTGTCCTCAATGGACTCCTAAACCACTTAACCGATTATAATAAAATTCGCACACCATGTGCAGTTCGATCCAACTTGAGAGATAGGATAGTTTAAATCTCAAATTTTAGACCGGGTCCTCCACCCGTGCGAAGCCGAGACGGGCCACTAGTACCTATATATTTTTTCGTTATGACGATTTTAGTAGTAAAGACAATTTTATCTTGTTATTATTATAATGGTAAAGCATTGTTCCACACCTGTTTGTGATTCAATATTTCGGGTTTTTGTTATGTTTTTTTATAGTCCGTCACCATCTAGGCGCGTAAACTATTGTGAGTGCTTCCCCTTTTTGCATTATACTATACATACATACAAAAAACACCCATTTTCCTTGAGACTTGGACTTTGTTTTGTTCACTTTGTTCATTGAAATATTTGTATCATATTGTGCAGTATCTTTTGCTCACGTTCACGTTCCCATTAGGTATTCCAAAAGTAATTCCCGCTGAAGTTTTCTTACAGGTCTTTTTAGCCAGTGTTGAACTCGTACACGGTAAAATGCATACATTTACCATTTTTTTTTACAAAATGGCAGTACTTAAATAATACGGCCTTGGAACTTTACATGACAACAAATTAAATGAAGTAAGAAGCCATTTTGAACTATAAATAAAGTACGAAGCTATTTTACGTCACTTATCGTCTCAGTAGTGAGGAGATGACGGGGTGATCTGCCGAAGCGGGATAGTCTTGCACCGTATGCTCTACCGTGTCCTCCTGGCGACACTCGCAGCGTTCACACCCGTGCTATTTTTCTTCCCAATGAGACACAGGAACCTCCCCAAACAACCGTGTCCTTTGAGGACCGTCCGCATCCGCACCTTCCGCATGTCACACATGCGGAAGGTGCGGACGCTGTGACGACTCCCCAGCCAGTCCTCAAAGAGAGGTCTTACGACTGCGATCATGGCCTGCTTAAACTTTGATAATACTAGAGACCTCTGCCGGCAAATTTTTGAACTGCAAGTTTTTGCTATGCTGCGTGGTGGTGAGTCATCGAGGTAGACAAGTTTTGATTTATATCTGCTTTAGCTAGATGGCGTTAGCTACAACCTGCGCTTGCGTTTTCCTCGAGACACGCCTTAATGCGTCTACCTGCCGCAAGCGGCGCTGATTGTGTTTGAGACGGTTTTGACTATCCACTTGCCGCTAGATGGCAGTTGCAGTCCGTTTTGTAGGAGGATGAATTATTTGCAGTAAAAACTCAATGTTTTTTGAGGTCTTTTTTTCTTGAGGTTTCTTAATTATTATTTTTAGATTGCAGTGCTTATTATCACTTTGTTTAGTATTGTTTAAGTTCATATTACTGTTGACACTATTATTGTAAGTGTTTAGTTCTTTGGGTCAGATTACTGGTACTTTGTACCGTAATCACTTGCCTCAGCAATACCATTGCGGTTTTGTTTTTTATATTGTCACTCCACAAAAGAGTTTAAATTTCACTTGTCTAACTTTTATCTTTAGTTTATGCGTCTAGCGATAAAACTAAACTGATAATATTTATCGTATTTACAGTGAAATTTAAATCAGAAGCTGTACATAAACATTATTTACTAAACTTTTGTGATGGTTAAATTAATTTAAACATTATTTTCAAATAATAACATTTTTATTTTATTTTTCAACATGTTATATTATGGCAGTTACATGGCAGTTTGTTACAATGAAAACTAGTAATAATAAAGTTACACGTTACACTTTCTACAAGTTACACTGATCTAAAAATAAGCTATTGAATTTATTTTACAAATAATATAATATAATATAATTACTTACTTTTAACAAAATTAAATCTATAAATATAAAATACTGAAATAAAATAAACCTTAACTAAACTATTATATAGAGCATCGTGAAATTCATCCTCAACGCTGTCAGCGGATAATTATACCCAAGAAACTGGCGGCGTTGCCTCTTAGAACGGCAATGCTTGGCCTATTTGTTGATGTTTAAAAATTTCGTTCAAAAATCTCTATAGATGCTGTGAGCAGAGAAACGGAAAGGTCCGAGAGACCTTACGTCCCTATAGTTTCAACCTCAAATGGCTCAAAAATATGGTTACTACTAAGGTTCTCAGCACCCGCAGCATCAGCACCAGCAGAGCATGATGAACTTGGAACACGTTATGGCACAAGAGACAACACAAGTTGCGTTCCACACTAGAGGCCTACCCTACTTATCTTTCAAGGAAACAAAGACATACCGTCAGGCCTTTTGCCATCGTCGCGTGTCAAGCCGTTGGGTTCTAAAACAGCTGAAACGCTGAAGGTAATAAGAGCTCGTCGAATAATGTTGATTAGGTTCCCGTGCCGCGCAGCCCCAGAAACAACGATGAGGAGAGCAGGGTGGGGCTCCCTCCCACCGGAGAGAAAAATATAAGCTAACCTTAAATTAATAGTAAGTAAAGCTATTCAGATTATTTTATCTGCTAGGCTGTATCCTTAAACCTTTGGCTTTAAGAAGCTTTAGAAAAGGTCAGGTAGGTACATTTTATTTTAAAGCTTTTCAAGAATTCCACTTCAATCTAGTGTGTTTTAGACTCCACAGGATAAAATAACCATTTGAATTCATAACCCTTAAGGCCGTATATCTCATCCTTTTCAGTTTCTGGTTTGGGAACATCTTCAGACAATAAGTCGAGTACATCATTTGTAACTGTTGGATGGAAACCCGTATCATCAGCTATGTAATCAATCCTCGTTCGTACACCATTCCTTCCAGTTACAAAGTAGTATCCTTTCTTGACACCGTTTGTATATCCCTCTTCGAAGTGTCCGTGGAAGCCTACAGTATAATTGAAGGTGTAGAGTAGCGTAGTAATGTCATCTTGACTGAGTCCTGGCGGTAATCCTTTCATCTCGTTAGGACCGAGTGCATAAACGTCAGTGTTCTTGTCAACTATTTGCAATTGAGCGGTCACTAGAGTAGGTTTAGCAGGGCCTCCTTGGTTTGGACCCAGAACTTGGCCTCGTGAGCCATTAGGTCCCAACTGTGAGTCAAATTGTTTACTCAGGTCATTAAACTGTTTTGCAGTTCTTTCTCCTGTATGTTTATTATGTGATGAAACATTGGGTCCACCCGATGAAGGGTTTTGCTGTCCAAAAGGTGAAGGTGAGAATGCTGGTCCACCATTCGATGAAACACTGGGTCCACCTGGTGAAGTGTTTTGCTGTCCAAAGGGTGAAGGTGGGAATGCTGGTCCACCATTCGATGAAACACTGGGTCCACCTGGTGAAGTGTTTTGCTGTCCAAAAGGTGAAGGTGGGAATGCTGGTCCACCATTCGATGAAACACTGGGTCCACTCGGAGAAGCGTTTTGCTGTCCTAAAGGTGAAGGTGGGAATGCTGGTCCACCATTCGATGAAACACTGGGTCCACTCGGAGAAGCGTTTTGCTGTCCAAAAGGTGAAGGTGGGAAAGCTGGTTCACCATTCGATGAAACACTGGGTCCGCCTGGTGAAGTGTTTTGCTGTCCGTAAGGTGACAGGGGGAATGCTGGTCCGTTATGGGAAAAATCACTGGGTCCACCCGGTGAAGGACTTTGCTGTCCATAAGGTGAAGGAGGGAATGGTGGTTCAATATTTGACGAAACACTGGGTCCACCCGGTGAAGTGTTTTGCTGTCCATAAGGTGGAAGAGGGAATGCTGGTCCATTATTGGAAGAGTCACTGGGTCCACCAGGTGAGGAGTTTTGCGGTCCATGAGGATGAGGTGAGGGTGTGAAAACTTGTTTATTTTGAGGACCTGTTCCTGATGCACCAAATTGGTTTTGATTATTATTATTATATGGTCGTGGTGTTGTGTCTGGGATTTTCAAGCAAGATGCACATGATCCTGTTGGTTTTTCAGTAGATGCAGACAAAGCTTGCGGAACTACTGATGCTTGTCCGGAAACGGGTGGTGTAGCCGGCAATGCAAGGGCATGTCCTTGTCTTGAAGACAAAGATCCTCCAGGCATCGAAGCTGGGGCTGAAATTTATAAATAAAAGTTATGATTTCCATTTTAGCATAAACAATACAACGTCTAAAGTCTCTCTGTCAGCAAGGAAAATAGAAATACATGCAATTGATCTAATTTTTGGCTATATGTTGTCTTCGGATTGTTGTCGTTTCGATAGATTTAATTTCGGCATTTTCAGTTATGGAATACAATAGCTGTACACTAAACCCACTGTTCTCATTTATTTTAAAATACACGGTTACTTTTAGGGCGATCTAGAATGCTTTTTATTAGCGTGGTAAAATCATCAAATGAGTCCAGGACAGACTTGTACTGACTAAAATCCACGGTGTCCTTCAATAGCCCCGCTGTAATAGGCCTAATTGAAATAAAATATTTGACTTCGAAAGTCCGACAAAATCAAAATCTATCGAAACGATTTATCCAAGCGAAAATAACCTGTATATTCTTATGTGTCTGTTTTAGGTGGGAACTTACATGATTTCAGATGAATGTTTTTCATCGACAATATCTTGAAGCGTCCCTCCTTGTCTGTAGCATACACGGTGACATGATACACGTCATCAGCAGTGACGAATCCAAATTCACCCATGATGATCCCATCTTTGTCTGTAAAGATACAAGTGCAACAATTTTATTTCTGATTATTATTGTCATTAAACTTAAACATAAGCCTACCGAAGTCTGTTTATTCATAACAATACACTTAATAGGACACAACTTATAAATAATATAAATTATAATGACTTAACTATTACTAAGACGATCAGTTATCTGGAAAGCACGTTAAATGAGAAAGAAGCAGGTTCTAGTAATAATTAAAAAAAAAACATGTTAAATCATCGATATGCTCATCTGTTAATATATTCAGTAAATCTGGTTTTCAATTCATCAAAGTAATTTGTTTACAATAGGCACCCACCTGTTTAGTATTAATGAGCTAGAGCAGCGTTTCCCAAAGTATCGATCGCGATCCAACGCTAGCGGATAAGTACAGTTTTTTAGTAGTACTCAAAAGAGATAGTCCAAAAATCTATGGAGCCTGGTCTCAGTCTATGTGCACCATATCAATAAATAGGAAAAAAAATAGGGGATTTCATAAAAATACTGAAAAAATCATTTGAAGACGGATTTAGCTGTTAAAAAATAATGAAACATCTCCTTTGCAAGAGATGCTACTAATACTAGCTGCACGGCAAGTCACATTTTAAAACTATAGGGCCCATGTTACCCATGAATAATAAAATGAGTCAAGTGAATCGAATACATTAAAAGACAATGCTTCGAACACACAAGCTTTTATTTTTGACCGTTCATTTAATTGCATTACCAAATTGTAGAGAAAACAAGCGAAGCGGTTTGAGACCCCCACGGATGAGGTACTCGTACTGGCTAACCTATATTCTTGCAGTCTCAAAAACAGTATAGGAATATTTCATTTGTTCGGAGATGTTATGCTTAATTATTTGGTTAACATGATTTATTTTTGCACAAAATCGTGACAGTTCTATATGTAAATACAACTCATTAATTGTTATTGACATCGAGTTTACAATTCTGTATACCTAATTATTGATGAACTTTTATATTATTGCGTGATATACTCGTTGGCTTTTCTAAGATCACAGTTTATCAAAATCCTATCAAACAGTCAGCCATTTATGCTTTTTTTGTGTACAACATAATATAATATTTAAAAAAACCTGTCTTATAAATCAATGAGGCTTATGTTTTTTTATGCTTGTTTAAATTTATACAATATCATAAAAGTTTATTTTATTCAATTCGTTTATTTTATTCGAAATAATAAGAAATTTCTAAATAGGAGGACGTGTCAAACAAGAATGAAGCTAGAAAGGTGTGGTTGTAATAAGATGGTGAATGGTATCTGTAGAAGAATAAAAATTTTCAATAAATGAAGGGGCCATAAACGGAGGACAGTGAAGTGTGGAACTCGGTGTACATAAATATATAGATGGTTACCTTTCCACGGATCGACACTTCGACATCGACATCAAGTAGGTCGACCCGTACGGTTACTATTGCCAGATTCTATCAATAGACTAATTGAATTACCTTTAGATTCATGTCTGTGTTGCTGGCCGTCAATTTTAAACCCGAACTCGTAAGTTTGACCATTGTTGTTGTTATAGTTGTCGGCACCCAAGGATTGTAGCACGAAGCATAGAAGTACGCTCGCTGTCAAATGCAGTTTCTTCGGCGGATGCATCTGAAGTAGAAAACAGAGTCATTTTTAAAATACTTGGTTGACCACTGTATGCCCAAAATGTAGGCATGCCACATATATGCAGCCATCGGTTTCAACTAAATCAGCAGCAGGATGATTACACAGGATCTCTCTGGAATTCATACGATTGATCCAGTTTTTTTTAGAAGCCTGCTCTGTCCCACTCCCGGACAAAAGCCTCCCTCCACCCTCAGGGTTTTTCAATGGATACCCACTGCTGGAAAATACCAAAATAACACACTAAAAAATAAAATAAAAACATTACATTGAAGTGTAAAATAAGTTTTCTGTACCCTTAGCACGAGTTTTCAGTATTTGAGACGTAAAGTAAACTGAAACTGTGACAATTTTCAAGGAAAAAATTAGTTCATTCATCGCACACCAGAGGCGCTGTCCCATTTTTTCATACAAGAAACACTGTAAATACTGGAAAGACGCTGTAAAGTAAAAGAGTGAAAACTCGTGCTAAGGGAGTGAAACTGATAAGGTATCAAAAGGGAAATTAAGTTTGCATCCGATGAGGAGTAACAATTTATTCCTTCTCGTGTCATTGGTGGCCGACGAAGAAATGAACAAGCTGAAGTAAGCAGAGGGCAACCACTGCTATTTGTCTTACTGGACATTATAATAATAAATAGTTGCAGACTACCTCATTCATCACCCAAACTATTTCCACATCCGTACCAAAAGCTCCTTGGCATTAAACATTATTACTTCACTTACGTTTTGTAAGTGTTAAATTTTGAAGATCTTGGAAGAACTAATACATTATGTCATATGTTACTGTATGTGTGATAGTAAGCGCCGTATCTCTCTTAAGACCCGTACAAGACCTTGCTGCTGTGAGCGGTTAATAAGCGCGGGCGGCGAGCGGTGAGACCAAATGTATAGGAATGTTTGAAAGACGCGATGAGGCGCTGCCAGTAGCGAATTCGCGAACTTTCAAGTAGTTACTGCCGTTGCGCTGCCCGCCGCACTCCTCACCGCTTAGACCAAAGTCTTGATCGGGCTGTCAGAGATATGTGATGCGAAACGCGAGACTGGAATACTACTGCGCTTTGTATTATCGTTGTCGACATTTGCGGCGGTAACATGCGCAATTTCACCGGGCCATGTCAATGTCAATGCCTTAAAAACATGAGACGGAATATTAGAAAATGAGTTTCTATTATCGCTACAATTCTTGCGATCGGGTCAATCTTCAATGTTGAGGATATGACGCCCGATACTTTTACTACTAGTGCAATAAAAATATTTTATATTTTTGATTTTTGTCAATGGAGCATCCATTAAAACTAAAACCAAAAGTATAATTATTTTAATTACATTTAACCATCCACCATCCAACCTATAAACCATTGACATAAATAATTAAAATAATTTATATTTTTGTCAATGGTTGCACTAGTAATAAAAGTATCAATCATCAACATTGAAGATTGACCCGATCCCGATCACACTATGGACAGAACTCGATGTCAAGATGAATATAAGTTTCACCGTTTTTCGCATCAAATGCTTATTTATTTCTAAAGATTGAACGTAAATCATAACGCTGGTACCAAACAACCAAATAAATGACGTAATTTTCAAGATGTGTCGAAACAAAATAACACATGTTAAGGTTATAAAATATTGCTTTTAAAGCCCACACCTGTTATTTAACATAATACAAGAGTTTAAAATTAGTTTTCTATAAAAAGGTTTATCTATTAATATCTATTAGAGAAGAATATTCTTTTACAATTAAAACCGTACATTAAGTAACACGATGTTTATATAAAAGATCTTTTATATAAAATAATTATTAATTACTAAATTACAATAACCCAAAACTCTGTTATTACAGGGGTATTGTATACCAGCACTCCGCCCCCTGTAAATTCGTTGACAATGATTTCGATTTTCCTCCTATGATTTTCGCAGTTAGACAGTTTTATTTTTGAAACAACAATACAAGTAAGGAAAAATTCTCTATCTCAAAAATTACTGAACCGATTCTGATGAATTTTGCAGTGTTCCCTAAGTTGTCTTTTCGGAGATATGCGAACACAAACATAAAAATATATTTTATATACATAATATACGTTTGAAATTTGGCACATTTTGTTCAGACGCTGATATAGACTAACAATACAATCTTAACTAGACGAAAACTGGGCAGTTCTGAAAATATTACATACATACATACGCGTTGAATTGATAACCTCTTTGTTTTCTTGACGTCATTTAATGAGTTATTCCACTCTGATCCCCAAACCGATCCCCTTTCATATATTTTTACTTCTAGGGGATCAGTTTTTGGGGATCAGAGTGGAATAACTCCATTTAATACTTTTTTTCCGGTATCATTATGAATGCAAAACAGCATTCATCTTCCGAGATACGCAATTGGTTATTAAGTATAAGATTTATGTTATCCAAAAAAGAATATTAGAGAATCTATATGTTTCTTCTATATATTAGTTTTTTTAAGTATTACAATAAAATGTCGCGGAACTTACCGAATTACCGTGACCCTGGAACGTAAAGCGCTATTGAAGGTCACCGTGAATTTTAGTCATTACGAGTCTGTCAGTCCCTCCCGCTCTGCCTTGGGTGGGAGAACTCGTTTCATGATTTTACCACGATTAAAGAAAGAGTGCCCCCAGTCTGAACCTACTCTTCGAAGCAATAAAATAATTTTGCTTTTATTATTTACTATTATTTTCGATAGGTATTTGCTTATGACGAAATTTTACCAAAATTAAATTATTAACGAGTACTTCCAAGAGCAGGTAGCGTTTATTAGCAAAAAGGCTACGACAATATTGATTAATAAACAAGGTTGATAAGTTTAAGGTCGGGATAAAAACTTATTTAATCTTCGTCATATCCAGTAATTAATTATGGTACCTAAGTATCTTAATAATAGCTGAATTCAAAGATGATGGCCTTAACATTTAAAAATTAATACATTAGTATCCTGGGATTTTATTATTCAGAATATTGTTTATTTAAGATTTTCGACAGCCTGGTTACTTGAACATCACCAATTAATTGAGTAAATAATGTTCTTAAGTCAGGCGGAACTTAAATATTGATTTATGATAATTTCATGGACCAGACAAATTGATTTTAAGTGAAATAACACGTACTCAAAACTTTTACGATACGACTGTACGTCATAATCGGCCGTAAAAGACTATTGAATGAACACTATGGATTTCATTCCTTGGGTCTTGCCCCTTTCCTTTGATTCACTCACCCCGTTTTTTATTATTTTCGATCGATTCGCCTCTGAGGGGGCGATTTGAACGTGCATTATAAAAGTGTGTCTGCGATATGCAACAGATCTTATTTCTATGTTGTTTAAAAACAACGATCTTTTTTATCAGATCTAGAGCTTGCTACCTTTTTTAATGTTTAAGAGAAGTAAGTGTGAAATAATTATGCGTAACATGGTTTCCTGACGTATTGACTAATTGACGTGTAATTATAATATACGATACGTCTGTCAGAATTTAATTAATTACTCATATTGATGAACCGCCGACAGGTTTTATATGTAGCTATTAATATAAGCTGTCATAGTTTAGTTAGATAGGTATCTATTTCATGTTAACATTTATTCTTAAAAAACTTTTGGCTTTGTTTTTAAATTCATTTTTGCCACCGACTTCCAAAAGATAAATTATTTTATACTTTTTGTGGTGCTTTTTGAAGGCATTCGTTTATTTTTAAGCTTTTCATTTTATCCTTTTTAACTCATATATTCAACTTAAACTATTATCAAATACGTAATCCGTAGTACCAGTAATAATATTGTCCAAGTACACAGCGAAACATGCAAATAAATAACGTAGTTTCAGTTCGGTAGACTTCGGCACGGTGTTTGATTTTGTCGCTGTTTCACTTATTTGATGTGGCTGACCAATCTGACCATAGCCTAAAAAAATATGCAAAGTTGATAAAAAAATGCTAAGCAATAGCTTTACCGCGGCAGTCCCCGAGTGCCACACTTATTTTCTTTTGACTGAATAAACTAAAAAAACGTTAATAGAAAACCAATCCAGTGTGTACGTATTTGTCTCTTACCAAAACTTCTGCAAAATTTTTTGTTGCTCAAAATATTTGAAAATTAGACATTTATATGCCGATCGTTAAAACAATGCGATGATTAAAACAATAAAGTTTATTAACATATAAATGGTAATCACAAAGATTTGGGTGCTGGAAATGTCTTGTTATACATTGTAATTTTATCTAAAACATGATTTTCATTACCATTGTATTTTAATCAGCTCAGATCGAATATACGACATTTTTTTTGTTATGTATAAACCATTGTAAAAGTTTAAATATGAATGAAAAAAATATTAAATTCCGTGTCAACGTTTATGATCCGATGGATATTATGAAGTATAGATTACTAGCTTTTCCCCGCGGCTTCGCTCGCGTAATCAGTCGAAAATCTAAGAAGATTTATACAAACTGTCATCCCCTATTTTATCCCCAGGGGAGGGGGGTAGGATTCATCAAAATCTCTTCTTAGCCTACGTCATATCATCTACCTGCATACCAAATTTCTGCCCGATCCGTCCAGTGGTTTGGGCTGAATAGATGTGCGTTGATAGATCATTAAGTCAGTCAGTCAGTCACCTTTGAGTTATAATTATATTATAATTAGATTTTAGTGAATCTCCTACCCATACTAAATAATTATCGTATAGAGGGGCAGTAATTGTGTCGATGGCTTTAGAAAGTATATGTCTTGATGTTATACGAAAAGTGTGACAAGATCACATAATATTACTTCACGTGCTAGTATTTTTTTTTAAATAATACTTACTCTTTATATAAAAACTTACTAGTGATAATTATGTACAAAACATAAACGACATGTTTTATAAAGTACTAGCTTCTGCCCGCGACTTCGTACGCGGATCTTGTTGCTTATGCCAGCGACAACGGGGTCGTCAAAATCGAAGATCTGCAAAGTCTGATACCCAACTCCAAGAGCCCGGGTAAATAATTAATGTGTGTTTGGCCAGTAGAATATTTTTTTTATTTAAAAAAAGAGCTAAAGGTTCCTAAGAAAGTTTTCCAGTATATCTTATAGATGCGGATTTCTCCCTTTTGGCCAATTTAAAAGAAACACTCTGTATATTATGTTAAAGTTTAGTTGGGCTTTTGTTGTTCAACATTGCGTTCCAGATCTCCAATTTTTACACGTCAACAGAGAATGCTCATCAGGCTGAACAACTCTTTCTAAGACGTCGATTCTATATATGTTATAGTTTAGCTGGGCTTTTGGTGTTCCACATCAGGTGTTCCAGATCTTCAATTTTTATATGTCACAGAGAGTGCTCATCAGGCCGAACAACTTGGCTAAGACGTCATTCCTGTATTTGTTATAGTGTAGCTGGGATCTTGGAGTTCCACATCAGGTGTTCCAGATCTTCAAATTTATTCTCTCAGCAGAAAATGCTCATCACGTGGAACAATTTTTACTATGGCACCATTTTTGTATCTCTTATAGTTTAGCTAGTCTGTTGCGGTTCTGCGCCAGGTGTTCAAGTTTCCAAAATAAATTATAGCCTATGTTTTGACCAGACTTAATACCTATACAACAAAAAAAGAATCATTCAAATCCGTCTAGTACTTTTTGAGTTTATCCCGGACAAACATACAGACAAACAGACAAACAGATAAACAGACAAACAGACAAACAGACAAAAATTCTAAAAACTATATTTTTGGCTTCGGTATCGATTGTAGATCACACCCCAAGTATTCTTTAAAAAAAATATTCAATGTACAGTTTTGACTTCCCTACTATTTTATTATATGTATAGATAATATACCTACAAAATTATAATTACAAACATATAAATTATATATATCGTTTTGAAAGCTTCTGTTACAGATAATTTTCGTATAATTTATGTGCCTTTTGACAAATGATACAGATTTTATGTGTCATTTTAGTATTCTGATGAATTAATTTAGTAGTTTAAGTTATTGGTTTTATTAAGATGTTGACTTTAATAATGACCTCATTTGTAAATCGTAAGATTTATGTAATCATATTCATTTATTAAGTTCAGAACATTTATTTAATACTATAAGGTAAACATTTTGATAATTCACTTTATTGAACGTTAAAAAATTAAATATGTACCCATATTGCACTACTTGAATGACCTGGATCAATAAATTTTATCTCAATATTTAAATAAGATTATATTATTTCTGCACTACGCTTAAATAATAAAGGATAGAATACACTTTATTGTACACCAAAATTATTACAAAAACGGTTCTACAATAATTCTAATTCTATGGTTAATATCATTATTTTTTTATTCCTAAAAATCAGTTCACAAGGAAGGCACTGGTGACAAGCCTTAGAAAGGCCACGTCCTGGGCTAACCTGACTTATCATGGTTAGAACAATCATGATAAGTTAGGGTAGCCCGGGTCTTTTGTATCCAAAATTAAAATCGTTCTACTTTGCTGTTTAGCGAAATTGACTTGACACAACCGATATTTATTATCCTTTTTTTGATAGATGTCTATTATTGTAAAAACCATATTAATATGCGAGTTATTTATAGTATGTTTGTTTTTTTAGGATAATCGTGCACCTGCTAGGCTGGTTTTATGTCACATGTTTTTTGCTAAGGTTAAAATAAAATATATTTAAGTGGGTATAACGTATATGATATAACACGTGAAAGTTTGTGGTTATTTGTGATTCAAGTGGTTCTATTGTCATACATTTTAATGACTACAGTGCGGAAATTTTAAATTTATGCTAATGCAAGTTAATAAAAATTATATACCATTTATGTTGTAACATAACTTCAAAAAAAATATGGTGCCTATCTAGTTGTCAGCTTATTATTTTCATATATTGATTTAAATACTCTATAAACTACGTTATCTCAGCTTGGGGTTGTATACGACAGTTATTATGAATCTAAGGGAATGAAAATATAGAAAAAAAACTATTCAAATCTACAGTTTGAACTCGCGGTTATCAGCATGGCAGTCAGCGCTCAGAAACAAATAAAATAAATGCATAAAAAATCCTAGAGAAACAAAAATGAATGAACACTGAAAAACCAACTGACAAAATGAAAACAAAAAAGAGAATACCTATGTTTACCTGGGGATTGAAACCCGTGATCATCATTATAGAAGTCATAACGCTTTAACAAACTAGGCCACTGACGTCCCAGTTCGCGCCCCGAAATTTTGAAACTTATTCTTCATCATAATCTTTATGTATGGAAATACGGAGGAAACTAATTTTCCCTGACGTGGGACCTATCTCAATTGATTTTTCGTCCCTGAAAATCTCTATATTCCCAATTGCATAGAAATCGTTAGAGCCGTTTTCCAGAACCGCAAAATATATAAACATTGCTCATTTAATATAATAGTGGGTCAACTAGCTGTTGCCACTGGCTTCGCCAGCTATAAGTCGATAATAATCACACGAGTAGAAAAAATAGGGATAAAAACTATCCTTTGTGTTAATCCAGATAACTATTTTATTTTATTTATTTATTATATACTTTATTGTACACCAAAATTACAAACAGCGTTTTAGAACATTGTTAATCTTACTATTATGTGTCTTCACCCAAATCCGTTCAGTAATTTTTGCGTAGGAGTAATAAACTTGCTTTCATAAAGCTTCACAAACTATCTCATTTATAATAATTATTATCATGGTAAAATATTGATTAAATGAGCCCACGAATTGAATTGTTTAAAAGGCTACGTCTTATCATATACGGTAGATATTATAATTATGTGTCATAACGAAGACAGTATAGATTTTATACTTATCGTGCAACACAAGTCAAAAATGTATCAATTTAAAGTAAATAGACATACATTATACAGTCCAAATAGTGTGGTAGAATCGACATCGATGATAATAAATAATTATCAAAAATAATAATATTACAACTATTTATAATATATTATACGTTTAAATTATAATTACGTTCTATTATGTCACTTGACAGTTCAATAAAGGTGAAAATGCTAAGAGAAAATAATAGGTATGTATTAAAAATTAAATATCAAATTATCTCAAAAACTGATTATGTTGAACTCTTAGTAAGCTTTTCAACCAAAAATGCAATTAACCATAACAATTATTTGAACTTAGTCACTAAGTAATAATTAGGTAGTTATATACACATCATGATAATAAGCAAAGCATAAAAACAAAGTAATGACATCTCAATATTACAAAGAATGGAAATAATTAGTCGCAGTAAATTGATGAGATGGAAATTATGAACTCTTGTGATTTATTTGAAGTAACTATGTATTAGTATGTCTACTGTGTCTTAAAATGATTCGTCGAATATTTGGTAAGTATGACGTTTTCTCACCTTTACCATTCCATTTATTTGTCCAGACTATTTGTAGGTATTGATGAAGAGATAACAATGAATTTTCCGTCAATGAAATTGCATAAAGTATCAAGGCTATGTACACACGGCTGCACATAGAGCTATACAAAACAACTTTAACGCGGTATCGCTTCCTATTATCTAGTTACACGTTCAACGATCAGCTTATTCTGGTTTTGCATAGCTTGATGTGTAGTCGTGTGTACGTTTAAGCTGTTTATCGTAGAAAAAGTCGAAGCTTTATGAAAGTACGAGTAGGTTGTTTTATGTAGTTCTTATTCTTTATTATCTTGTTATTTTCCTACCATTCACATGATTATTTATCTATTACCAACTGTTTATTAGTAATCTCAAGATTTAGAATTTTCCTAAGATAACTATTTCCATAACCTACATTTAAATTAAATAGTACAGTCTGTCTATAAGATCATGAAAATCGATTAGGGCGCTGCAAATGTCATAGACTTGTTTTTCGACGTGATATCTAATGCATTTTCATTTTTTTTAAGTCTACTGTAATAACGAGTTGCAAAACAAGTCGATGACATACGATGTGCCTCGATTTAGTGCTGCCCTACTTTGAATAATTTTAGTTCCCTCAAAAATCGTTTTCATGATTTTATCACGCCTATTCATTTCAAGCATCATTCATATTTTCAGGCATTTTTTTTTGACAGGCCTGTCGGTCGTGGGTTCGATTCCCATCCAGGACAAATGTTTGTGTGATGAGCACGATTATTTGGTCCGGGTGTAATTTATCTACAATATGTAAGTATTTAGAAATATATGAGTATGTTTCATTGTCTAGTACCCATAACACAAGCTCTGTTTAGCTTGGGATTAGATGGCGTTGTGTGATAGTTGTGGAATATTATTATTATTACAAAAATGTGTGTTAAGGAATATATAAGTATGTTTATCAGTTGTCTAGTACCCATAACACAAGCTCTGTTTAGCTTGGGTCTAGATGGCGTTGTGTGATAGTTGTGGAATATTATTTATTTATTTATCACCACTTGGTTTGTCACCACACACGTTTACAGTAGCGATTGGCACACCAGTTACTTTATTTACTATGTTTGTTTTATTTAACAATGAAACAGTAAACTACACAAGGTGGACATCATCATGAATCGCAGCTAGTAAGTCAACTATGTCATAGAATTTACATATCGCATTAAAATTTATATTACTTATTCAAGTTATTGATGTAGAAATAATTATATTTGAGTTTAGTAATAAAAAGATAGTTTATTAGTAATTAATAATACGTTTTATCTAGTTATTTATCTACTCGGAAGCCGCTGCATTCTTCCTGCAATATATGTTTAGTGATGTGCTAAAAGCGTGCTTTGCATCTAATTTGGAAATGTCACCTATGTGATAAAGAATAACTGAATTTCGCAACTAAATATTTTTTCCACAACTAGTTATCTAGTCATTGATTTTTTTCCTTATCTGGACAGTTTGGAACAAAACTTTTAGGATGGCATTTTATGAAAGTCTGCTAATCTTGGTCTGAATAATTTTTTGCATGAAAACAAATTGAAAGGTTCTTTTCATCTTATAATTCAGTCGATACTAAATAAGATTATTTTTAAACTGTTGTTTGCATATCTTTGACTTTCTTTAGCTTGCAAAACATTATTGTTGATAACTCATTTTTTTTTTACTATTTAGGCAGTAAACGTTTTTTTTAAGTGTTTTTTTCTTATTATAAAAAAGACTATTCGTGGTCTGTTTATAATTACCCATTTAAATATTACATTAAATACACTTACCTTATTTATTCGTAATGTGTATGATAACGCGGGCCGTCTCGCGGCCTGTTGCGCAAGAGTTCGCACGAGACTGTGCCGATTTCATGGACTACGTAATTTATTAATACTTCTGCCTAGAACATATGAGCGAAGCGACAGTCAGAGACGTCACGATTGTACCTAAGAGCATTATTTTATTGCAGGCATATTTGTTTCCGGGCCCCGATGATCGTGCCCTCAGTGTCACGATTGTAATGTAATTAGATGTCACTCTGAGATTTATTCCAGGAAATAAGATTTTAATCTGGAATATTTGTATACAAAGGATAATGTATCTGTTTGTGTAAACATTACCGTTTTTGATTTGACGAGGACATAAAGGTCAAATCTATCAAAAATAACAGATTCTGAGTTTTCTTGTGGTGTCAGACGACTAAGGTATCAAATAGTTTTACTTTGTACGGTGAGAACACTACTTGAAATGTTAAAGATTTAAAAATCTTAGCCCAACATTTTATAACCGTAATTAAATATACACACAACAAAACATTTCCCTCTAGGAGGAAAATTATATTTAGGTAAATATCTGTCTGTTCAAACATGTTGGATATTATAATAATAATATGTTATTCTGGCCATTCACTTTTTTTTTCAATGGAAGCTCGTTTGTTTTACCCCAGACTGACTTTGCATACATATGTCTGCAATTAGGTAGCACCCAATTATTCATGAACTCAAGTAGGTGTGCTGGCTTTTAAAGATTATTATTTACCTTTTTATAAAAGTCTTATTGATTCCAGTTCATTGGTCCTTAGAAGGTTTGCTTTACCACTTACCATGAGAGTGTTGAAAAGTAAACGTAATGTTTGATTAACATATAAGAAATACAAAAGAAATTATCATAGACTACCGGCTTGTCCTTGAAAATTCTAGTTTTTGAGACAGTCTATCTCTTCAAATTATTTAAACGAAAAATAGCTGAGATCTTCAACTTTTTACGGGTGAAATTAATTTATATTACAGTAATAATAGTAATATTCCACAACTATCACACAACGCCATCTAATCCCAAACTAAGCAGAGCTTGTGTTAGGGTACTAGACAACTGATAAACATGCTTATATATTTCTAAATACATACATATTATAGATAAATTACACCCAGACACAGAACAAATGATCATGCTCATCACACAAACATTTGTCCTGGGTGGGAATCGAACACTGTACGCTCTTCGAATCCATAACTATTCCATATTCCTTCTATAAATTTATCTATTTGAATTGTATTTTAATCGGTTTAGAAGTTTCGGAGATACAATTCGCGTATACGAAAGAGAGAAGTGATTTTTATACATTAAGATATGATAATCGTGCATAAATGCATTATTCTCTCATAATTCAACTAATAGGATAATTAACAGCATCTTTAAATGTCGCTGTGGAGCATAAATCTGATTCGATGGGGTCAAAGAGGTCGGGTGGTTCATGATGAGAAAAAGAAACTATAAAATCATCAAATCATGAATGAATTAAAATGAAATTAATGATTGTCGTTGTGTCTCCAATTTGCAATGTTTATTCCACGATTGGAAAGATGAAGCTATTTGGATACTAAACGAATTAAAGTACCTTAAGGCGCTTATAATTACAACTATATAATACTTATATTCATACGGAATTTACTGCAACGGGAACATAGAAATTGTAATAAAATCAATGTGTTTTTTTTGGGTGTTGAATGTCTTAGTAATTTGTTCAGAAGTTTTGACCAAAAAAAATTTATCAGACTGACACAACGTCACACAACGACAGATTCGCTCAGACTCAGAATGTCCACTTCCCAAAATGAACACCGGTTGAAATATGTCTATTTCCCAAAATGACCATTTCTCATATTGTCCACTTCCCTACGACTGTGAGTCGATTATTTGAACAATATATTTATTATGTTAGTATGGGTAAGATTAAGTGATAGGACATTAACATTACAAATCGATTTAAAATCACTTTTGAGCTAAGCTATGATTATATACCTACCACAAAAAAGCGAATAAGATGAACAATAATGGTCTATAATAATAATTTGTTAACATTTGTAATATGTAGTAGTCTCAAGTTACGATCATCTATAAATTGTATATAATTTATGATGATTAGCTACGGATGACACTTATGCTTTTTGTGATTATCATCGAATAAATTTGGCGCGGTCTATGTCCATTCATGATTATTTATAGCAATATTCTTCTCAGTTATCGTTGGTTTTCTTTTATATACACATTATGGGCGTATGAGATATCTTTCAGCCTATAAAAATAAATTTAAAATCTTTTTTTATTGATTTAAAAACTTCTTGAACATGGAAGTACAAAGGCGGACTTAATGCCTTGGGCATTTCATTCCAGTCTACCTTAGGGTGGTGCAGAGAATTTCATATGATACGATTTTATTCTTTTGCGTGTTAATTTCGAAAGTCATTCTTTTTATTGAACTCTATTTCATCAATATAAAAACTCAATCTTCCAAGTTTTAAAATCTTAGCAAACTATCAAATTCAGAGTTATATATTATGATTCTTTAAACTATTCAACAATTCAACGTCAATTATCTCGATTTTACAACTTACTTACGTTTTTTTTTTGTGATAGTCCAAAACTCAGATCAAATACTACGAGACGTAAGGTGACCACTGATGAAAACTTATCATTTTTATACCACAGTCCAAAAAAAAAGGAGTGTTAAGATTTCTTGTGTTCTACGTCTGTTCATAACAAAGAATAACTATGCAATGTCTGGACAGTGGTCAAACTATTGCACTGTGCTAAGATTAACTAAAATACAATATGCGATTAGAATACGAAATTAGTAAGACTATTTGCATATCTCGTTGAAAAAAACAAGGAATTTTAAATGTATCGATTTATTGTTAGTAATTTATAAACGACTATGTTCGTCGCTGTGGATGCCGAACATTATAATATTATAACAATCGAATAGTAAGGTATAAAATATCCTATAATCTATACTCGTATTAATTGATATCCAAGTCATGATTAAACAGAAAAAAGCTAACTTCAAAAAACACAACAAAATATTACAAAATAACTTTTCTTTCCGAAGTCTGCCAAAACTAAATTGAAAAAGAAGAAGGGTCATCTGTGACCCAGCCCCGGCGCAAATGAAATGTATCTCAGTTTTTTCGTTATTTTATGTACATTAAATACTGTTATTTAATGTACATAAAATAACGAAAAAACTGAGATACATTTGCTACATACACATGGCTGGGTAAATTTTGTATGGACCGTGACCCTTCTTCTTTAAAATTCTTTTTGTGTGGTGGTCATTGAGTTGAGTATTTTATATTTTACCCTTTTTCATCAAATTTTTTTAAACGTTCCCAAACTAGAATTTTGTAATCCATGTTACCGGTTGTACTATCGTCCAAGTAAGTCACCATAAGAAAAAAAACGACTGAACCAAACTGAAAAAATATTATGGCAGATATACTGCATTGAAAAAAAAAAGAAATCATCAAAGTGAGTTCAACCAGTCGAAAGTCATGACTGTAATGAGGATAGAGAACTTCCTTTTTTCAATTTGGTTAAAAAATAGAACTGATTGATAGAATTGGAATGAACAGATTCCACCACTTCAACCAACTACATTTTCAACCTTATCGTAATAGTGGAAGATTAATGTTCAATTGGCAAAATTTTAAAGATACAAAGGTAACATAAAAAAGTTAAATATCGTATAATACAATATATAATTTTGTCAGTAGTTACGGATACTCTTAACTGGTGTTTTAACATTATATTTTTATGGAAAGTAGCCTATTTACTATTTTGTCAAGGAAGAGCAGAGTCTCCATACATAAGCTCTAAGGAGGCTGCAATCATTAACTTCTTCATGAAATTAATAACAGTATTTTCTTAAATAAAAAAAAAAAAAAAATTATATGACGGAACTTCTTTTCATAAACGATTCGTATTTGAGGTAAAAAATATTTTAAATGACTGATCTTGAGATGAGGATCAAATCGAATACTCTAACTAATTGACAAAGGTCAGTGTTAAGTATTGAGTGTGTGTCTTACAATTACCGCGGTAATCAAGGTCACTTCAACATCAATGGATGCCGTAAGTGGGCTCTTGTAGAAATGTAGGAAGCAACCGATGAAATAGAAAATATGATGTTTCAAGGAAATTCTTGAATAACATCATTAAAGTTAATATTTTCAAAGCAATAATGTGCATTGTATGAATTCATGCTTATTCGTGAGCCTTTTGAGACTGACTAGAAAGTACATAATCTTAGTTACTATGATTTTTATGATTCACTTTGTATGTGTATTTAACGCTAGTTTGATAACAGACCATTGTGTAGGTACTAGTGATGTTGCGAATTTTCGGATTTTGCCATTTCAATTGAAATTCCAATATTCGCTAATGCGAATGCGAATATTCAGCTTAAAATCAATGACGTTTGATAATTTTGAATATTGGAGCATTACAACTTATTTTATAATTTTGTAAATAACTTGTTTTTAGAACCTCTGTCTGCAAAGGGAATTAGTAAAATAAGTAAAAGTAGCTCTAAGAGTGGCGTCAGTGAAAGACAAGCAGAAAGAAACGCATTTTTCATGACGACGAATGGCGAGTTAAAAGCAGACTGAATAAAAGATGAATGGAGAGGAAAACGAAAGACAAGAATGAATGGAGTAGGACTTATGTGGAGGAAAGAGTGCCAAAAATTTGTATTTGCTAGTTATGTAGTCTAGTTATTATTTCCCTCAGTTATTTTAGATTTTACAAAGTAACGTAAATCTTTGTCGGTTGTTGACAATTAAAAGACCAAGATTTCTTAAATCATACGATGTAAACTGTTATTTATATAATGTTTCTCTAAACAAATAGGAATGAAATCAAAATAGTTACCTATTTGTGTTTCGTACAAAGATCATCAAATCCAAATATAAGCGTATTTAAGCAGACATTGGAAATAATTTTACTGAAAATTATCGACCGATTATAAAAAAAAACGTTATTCATGCTCCGTAATTTATACAGATAGCTTTTTTTTTTTGGCCATGTTATATAGATTTCTATATTTTAAAAGCTTGTAAAAATGCAGGAAATAAAGTTGCATTGTTTGCAACCTTCATTTTATTTCGCAAATCTTACCACCACCACTTGCCACGTTTTTATGCATAAGAAATATTTTAGGAATATGATGAACGCTCAATTTTTAGCATATTTACAAAGTTGTTATTTACAAAATGACATAATCAACAATAAATAGTTAGTATTTGGTAGGTCTAATCGAAAACGTTTTAAAATGTTGTCTATGTATACGAGTTTATTTGCCGTGTTGTTTCATACTTATGTGCGAATGTTTTCATCACAATAATAAATACTTTGTAAAATATTGTTTACATTTATATTTTAACTTGTCTCTGTTACACTTCAAAATATTTTATTATGTGCATCTTTACATTTAAATACTGATACAAATTATTTGGCGTCTTGTGATCCAAATTGGCTTAAGGTCACTTAAATTTTACTTAAAATCTCCTTAAAGATCAATACAAATTCCCTTTAAAGTATCCTTTTACCAACCACATTGCAGTATAAATAAATTACCATTAAATGTTCATAAATGAACCAGGAAATACACAACCTTATGAAAACATTTCAGAACATACTGAACATAATTATTTAAACAATAAAATAATCGTAAAAAAATAATTTATACAAACATATTATTTTAGAACAATAACTTTGTTTAATCAATATTGTTAGTATGCAAATAAAAACGTCAATTAGGTGCACCTATTATCTAATAAAACCATGAATTTATTAATTTGTATAAAATTATACTAATTAGTTGAATTCCGAACGAGCCGGTTTCGGAAAAGGTTTTATTGCCAAAGACATCACGCTCTGCCAGTGGGTTTTAAAATAAACATGGAAAATCTAAAATGTATGTGGCACCTGTACCGGTTATTATTGGGACCGATTGACGTCTGAATGTAGACCACTAAACTTACCTGGGACCAATTCGGCCCTTAGTACACAAGGCGACTCAAGTTTCCGATACCTTACGACTTTAGCATCCATTGACGCGTGCCTGTGAACGAATCTCTATGGAATTGTATTGCGATAGTCGCTTGGATACCGAAATCTTAAGGTATCGAAGACTTGCGTCGCCTTGTGCACGAAGGGACTAAGTTCGACAATCAGTTTTTCCAACTTGTACTAAGAGGCCGAGATATCCAGCTCAGTGTGGCAACGTTCGGAAAGTTATGTGAAATCTTGTTATTGAGAATCCCACACCAGTATTAAATGGAAACAGCTACGCTCGATGTTTCTTTCCCCGACAAAATTCGGTAAAATAATTGGTATTTTTCTATACAAATTGTATGAAAAAATATGTTGCTAAGAACCAATTTCCACTGACTGACCCGACTTTATTCTAGTCCAGTGAAATGATTCTTACATGAAACAGAGTTGAATGACAGTAAAGTTTATTTTTGCCTGTTTCTTTCATTTTTGTGGATAACAACACACTTGACCAAACAATACAAATACAATTCACAATTTGAAACTTCTAAAGAAAGCTAAAGTCTTCTTACAAACTTTTTTATATATATCCTTTATTGTGTACCATTTCTAAAAATAAACATATAAACTAAATTTTGTTCACAAAGGCGAGCTTATCTCTTTATAGAAATCTCTTCCAGCCAACCTATAAATCTGATTCACGAAATTACTAATACGGGGACAAGACTGTACACACAAACAAATTTCCTGCACCTAATTATAAAAGTCTTACATAAGTGAGAAGGAACTAAATAAATCTGAGATAAAAACCTAAATATATGTATATATATATATATAAATACATAAATATCAAGAAAGTTGCGAGAGGAGGTGTTCTTTTAATTGATTTTTAAAAGATGATATAGAAGGAGAGTTTTGCAATGACTGTGGAAGATTGTTCCACAGTTGTGTAGCTCGAACAGTGAAGGAGTTTTGAAAGAACCTGGTGTTCGCTCTAGGACACTCAAGAACTTTAGTGTTACACGCGCGCCTAGGCCTGGGATTTGGAGGTAGTAAGTGGAAGCGGGAGCGGAGATAGTCAGGAGTGGATGGGTTTTTGAGGATTTTGTAGAGAACGGAAAGGATGTGCACATCACGACGAAGACGGATTGGGAGCCATTTTAATTGAGCACGAAATTCAGAGATGTGGTCATATTTGCGTAGTCCAAAGATAAACCGAATAGCAAGATTTTGTAAGCGCTCTAGTTTATTTAGTTGCTCCTCAGTCACATCCAAGTAACAAACATCAGCATAGTCAAGAGTAGGAAGGAGAAGTGCTTGAGCAAGCATGATTTTAGATTTCAGTGGCAGGAAGGACTGGAGTCGTTTGAGAGAATGAAACGAATAGTGCATGCGCCTGCTCACCTCGCTAATCTGCGCTGACCAGGATAAGTGGCTGTCAAATATAACTCCCAAATTCTTTGCCTTTTCCGAGAATGGTATACAGAAACCGTTATAATAAATTTTAAGGTTGTCAGTAATCACAAGCCTGCTTCTAAGTCGACTACTTCCGATGATTATAGCCTGCGACTTTGTAGGATTCACCAACAAGCCAAAGTTTTCTGCCCAAGTTTGTATGGCTGAAAGATCCAAATTCAACATACCAATCGCTTCTGAAGACTCAGCCAATGAAAAATGTCTGTAAATTTGTAAATCATCTGCATACAAATGGAAGGGAGAAGAAATGACTCGAGATATATTATTAATAAAGGTGGAAAAAAGCAAAGGAGAAAGAACGCCGCCTTGTGGAACACCAGCAGTGAGATTCACCCAGTCTGATGTTGAGTCGTCGGTTTTCACACACTGCTGGCGACCATGAAGATATGAACGAAACCAATTGATCACAGAAGGAGCAATGTTAAGAGAGCTTAGGGTAGCAAGGAGCATGTCAAAGTCAACTGAGTTAAATGCGTTACTGAAGTCAAGCAGAGTCATAACAGTCAGCTTAGTGTTATCCATCGCATGGCGAATATCCTCCGTGACATTCAGCAACGCACTAACCGTGCTATGAGAAGGACGAAAACCGGACTGGAAAGGACAGAGTAGGTTATTGGAAGTAAGATAGGAGTAGAGCTGTTTGTGGACAACACTTTCAAGCACTTTTGAAAGTACAGGAAGGATTGAGATGGGACGGAATTCAGAAAGGGAAGTTGGATTAGTGGTTTTGGGAAGAGGGATAACAAATGCCTTTTTCCAGGAAGTAGGAAAGACATTAGCCCACAATGAAAAATTTATAATGTGAGTGATAATAGGGCTAATGCTTCCTAAAACCGGAACGAGCATGTCAAGACTCAACTCGTCACTGCCCACTGCCTTCGTAGAGATGGAAAGGATACTCTTCTTAACACTGTCCTCTGTGACTGGGTGAAATGTAAATTGAGTGCAGTCAGGTGGATCAAGGCCAGAAAGAAACGAAAGAGATGATGTTTTCCTAATTACATCCAATGAAACAGGTGGGGTAGCGAAGTGTTTGTTCAGAGCATTAAGATCCATGGTACCATTAGCAGCCTCCATGGATTTGCCCACACCTAATGACTTTAAAAATCTCCAGGTCAGAGCCTGAGAGAGATTTTCCAATTTAGCGTGAATGTAACGACGTTTTGCATCCCTACACAGTCTGTTGCAGATGTTACGCAATTTTTTATAAGTTGTTTTACTGTCTTCAGAAGGATCCTTCTTAAGTTTACATTTGGCTTTATCCCTTTTTGCCATAGCCTTCTTAATATTAGGAGTCAGCCAGGGAGCAGGAGCATGCTTCACACGAACAGGTCTAACTGGTGCATGAGCATCAAATAAATTGGTGATAATGAAATTAAAGGCAGCAACCTTGGCATCAACATCATCAGCCGTCAATACCGGCGACCAGTCGATGCCCTCCGCATCTTCTCTCAAACGGTCCAGATCCATATTACGAAAATTACGTTGGAAAATGACTTTACTCTTGACCTTAGGAGGTCGCACTTTATACGCTAGAAAAATTAAATCATGATACGAGAAAGGGGCCACCATTTGTCCGTGCGTGATGACTGAATCCGGTTTGGAGACGATCATAACGTCGAGCAATGATGGCCTGCAATTTGGAAGATGATGTGTTGCTGAAAGTGGGAGCACGTGTAAATTAAATGAAGAGGATAAAGAATGAAGTTTTTGAGACCTGGAATCATCCTTCAATATACATGTATTTAGGTCACCCATGATAATGACATGTTCATAAAGAGTACCAAACTGTTCCAGAATGGACTCTAACGTGGGGAAGTAAACCACCTTATCATTTGGGCTATAAACGACACCAAGTAAAACTTTTTTGTGGTTAAGAATGATTTCCAGAAAGAGGTATTCCAGAGATCCTGAGTATTGTGAGGGAGAATTACTAATTAGTGTGGCGGGGATGTCACCGCGGAGGTAGATACCTACTCCACCACCACCCGCACCAACACGATCATTACGAAAAAGCCGAAAGCCTGGCAAACCAAAAGAAGTAGAAGGAAGAGAAGGCTTGAGCCATGTTTCAGAAATTAAAATTGCATCAACCAAAGTGTTACTAAAGGATGTGAGAAGATCATTGTAATGAGCTGGAACGCTCTGTGCATTGATGTGCACTAAGGAAAGGAATTTCGAGCTACATTGAAAAACTGAAGAAAGTTTATCCTCTAAAGGTTCTGAGTCCGAAAGAGACGAGCTAGACTCACTGTGAGCACTAATATATTCATCATCAGATGATGAGCATGAGAAGTATTCATTACAGAACATATAAATAAATATAATATACTATCAGATAAAATTTATAAATAATTATAATATACCTACCTACTATTAAACTTTTTTTTTTGTCTAGTATTTACCAGTTATAAGTTGACTGAAATAGATATTATAGAAATCACTTAAACTCAATACAAAACAACTATAAACAAGAATTATAATAATAATGTACGCATATACATGCACCGGAACGTTAAAAAAAATGCAAGTATTAAAAGCCTGCAGTTATTAAAAAAAAAATATATATATATATCTAAAAAATAAAATAAAACATGGATCGAGCAAAGCCAAATCTTTTACAAAGTAAAATGCTCTACTTGCCAAAAACAGAGAAAATACAATAAAAGGCATATTATGTAATTGACAGAAAAGAGATAGATGTAATAATATACTGACGAATAAATTATTATGAGTTTGGCAACTTTTAAGTAGACAATGCTCCGTCCATGCTGCACATCTACGTCTACGACCACAGACAAGGTACAAAACTACAACTATTTCAACGTGAACGAACTGTCAAGTGTCAATCAGCACAGAAAATAAACAATAAAAAATGTAAAACGTTCTACCCTGAATATTGATCACAATACTGATCTTAGAACACTTAAAGCTAAACAAATTACAAGAACACGGCGCATAAGATCCATGTTGGAAGGAAAAAAAACGTGCAGTAAACAACAATAATACAGGAGAACACTATTTTCACTTTGCAGTTTCCTTCGCAGACACGCTTTTTTCTGGATATTCCGTGATCAGCTGTTGAAGTTCTGATATCGTGGCTAACTTCTTTCGTGTCTTATCCGGGAGCAAAATGACTATAACGCCGTCTGACGACCAACAGTTCTTCATGCCAAAATGGTCTCTGGCTGCGGAGAAAACATCTTGCCGCGACTTTGTGAGGAACTCCGAAATGGACATTTTGGAGCCCTTCAGCTTCGTTTTGGCATTCCACACGGCTGATCGTTGCGTAGCAGTGGTGAAGCGAACCAGAATAGGACGGTTTCTTTCCTTTTTAACACCAAGACGATGGCTTACTTCGATCGCATTAGGACTGAGAGATGACAACTTCATTTGATCGCTTATTATGCTGTGAACCTTCTTTGAAAGGTCCTCAGTTTCTACCTCAGGAACCCCATGAATAAGTAAAACTTTTCTACGAGAGTGTGTTTCAAGACGATCCAGTCCATTAACCAATAACTCCAGCTGCGATCTTAACATAGCCAGTGTGGTTAGCACAATGGATTTGAAATTAAGATAGTCCGCAGAGAGGACCTTCACGGTTGGCGTACCTGCAGAACCCGCTGCCTGCTGGTTCTTCTCGAATTCTGACATCCGAGAATCCATCCATTCAGCAAGCTGGTCCATACTTTTCGCAAGTAGTGCAGTGTTGTCCATAATGATGAGTGATGTAGCAGATGCGTAGATAACTTGTTCGGTTGTAGTAATGATTCAAATATAGTGGTGACAAGTCAACTTATAAACTGGTAAGTTTTTAAAACATTAACTTTAGGTTTTCTATTTTATTTCAATTATAAACAACAAGAGCTAAAAAATTCGCTGTTTTCACTTTCCTGTCTACCCGCCGAATGACATTTTTTCATATCTCTTACGGATTAAGTTATCCCTTTGTTAACCTATTTAAAAAAAAGGATCTGAGGTCAGTAACTCAGGTTCCGGACATAGCTCTGCACGTTGAAATGGCAAAGGGCAGGCCACATGAGTCGTACTTCTATATCCGATGGGGAACAAAATCTTATAGGAAGTGGGTCAGTGTCCCATTATAGTGATGCACTAATAATGTTTCCAACATATAGGCTGATAATGCTGCTTGTATTAAAATACTTAGTTCGTTCTTCCCAGCTGTTACTGTGTGATAAGAATTGTTAAAATAGGTAATTTTAACAATTACCGAAAGGTGTCAGGTACAAAAAACGAATGATCGAAGTCCAGAGTATTCGTTTCGTTTCTTGACAAAGATATAGGATAGGTAGGTGATGCAAGATGTGTTTCCGAACTTAAGTACAATATCCTCTATTGTTATTTTTATCAAAAGACGAGCACTCCGCCCGCGACTTCGTCCGCGTGATTTTTGAACTTTGCTTTTGTGAATTCTTACTCCCAGCCACCCTCTATAAGAGTTACTTTTCGAAAATCTTAATCAATATTCAACAAAATTTCTATCTCTTCGCAGTATCCCGTCTTGGGTGGTATCTACGTTCTTAAAATAACCCCAATGAATATATTGGGATTCCTTGCTAACAACCCCAAAACTACTCTTAAGGGGTTGAATTTCGCAAGTTCCTCACTTAGTGAGAACCTATGTCTAAAGTAGAACCTCCTGTAAAATTTGAGACCTCTAACTATCAATACATCAATCCCGTTTTAACTATCACTTACGTCTTGAGACTCCTAGCACTTGTAGTAACAAAGTTTCATACAAACTATCAACCCCAAAACAACCCCTTGGGGGTCGAATTTCGCAAAATCCCTTCTTTAGTATCACTTACGTCTAAAAACTAAACCCATATGTACAAAATGAAGTCACAAAACTATCAATCCCAAAAACAACCCCTTAGGTGTCGAATTTCACAAATCTTTTACCTTGTTGAGCATTTACGTCTTAAAATGAACCGGCATGCAAGATTTGAGACGCCTAGCACTTGCAGTAACAAAGTTTCATACAAACTATCGACCCCAAAAACAAACCCCTTAGGGGTCGAATTTCGCAAAATCCCGTCATAGTTAGCATCTACGTTCTAAAAAGACACCTTATGCAAAATTTGGAATTCCTAGCACCTGAAGTAGCGAAGTTTCATACAAACTATCAACCCCAAAAACAACCCCTTAGGGGCCGAATTTCGAAAAATCCGTTCTTAGTGCTCACCTACGTGGTATAAGGAAGTTTTATGCCAAATTTCGAGTTTCTAGGCCCAGCGGTTTGGGCTGTGCGTTGTCAGATCAGTCAGTCAGTTTTGAATTTTATATATATAGATATCCTTATTTCTATCAAAAGATGCCCTTCTCCGCAACGGCGTATGCTTTAGGGTCGGCTCAGATCGAGACGTGACGATGAGCGCATATTTCAATAGAGCTTCTCAATACTAACTCTATTTCCTAAACGAAAAGATACACCTTTCGCAAATTTTACTAACGACTCAAAATCTAACTTTATTTACTACACGAAAAGACATACATTTGCATTATCGCATCGTTATGTCACGTCGCGCCGCCACGCGTCTCGGTCTGATCTGACCTTTACGCAGTTTCAGCCCACAGCTCAAAATGTTACCATGCAATGTTATCTCAATGACTGCCATCTATTGACAATCTGTGGAAATTAGAAGACCAGATCAATTCTGTACGCTGACTACCATTTGTTGCGTTTCTTCAGGTAGCTCAACTTATTAAGTTGTGGCCATGTTTAAAAAGTGTCAATTACAAGTTAAAAGATGGCGTTTAATCGATGTAATAAAATCTCTCGAACACAACTTGATTACGGCTGGATTTATCGAATATTTAAAAGTAAAAACAGTTTTATGAACTAAATTTTTTTTGCCTCCCCCACAACTCAAGGGCAAGGACTTTTCTTTTATACCTGATACGAGCATTCGTTGACTGGACTATTTTATCTGGTACACGATTTACACCTGTGATGACATCGAGGATATTTCCCCGCGAAAATCATGTAACAAACAAATATGTGTTGGAGTCCATGCAGAGATGCCCCAACGCCACGACTGCGGCTCGGCTGTGTAACCCTATGAAAGCAAAAATATTTAAAAAATAGTATATTTTGCAACGATTGAATAAAGAGCGGATTTAAAGCGAGGGCCATTATATGAATCAAGAGCAAGCGAAGGATTTTAATTACTGAATCACGACCATAGGGAGTGATTCATGATGATTGAATCACGAACGAAGCGAGTGATTCAAGTATTTAAATCCTGAGCGACGCGAGTGATTCAGGCCCTCGATTTAAATCCGTTTTATTCAAGAGTTGCAAACGATACTTTATACCATGACTACGAGAAAAAGAAAGATTTGAGCGATAAAAGATATTCAACGAAACAAAATAATGGTTTTTTTAATAAGACTGCTCGCGAAGAATCGCTCGGTCACTGCGCCAACAAGCTGACATTAAAATCGGAACAATGATTTGAATTAAGAGTAATTTTCATATTAGCAAGGGGGTTGTCCAGCATCTCGCTCGATGTCGAATGTTCTAAAGTGTTCTAAATTCAAACACCAAAACAGTGCGTAAAAGACTACTTTTACGCACTGTTTTCCGTGAGTAAAAGTAGCTTTTTCGAGGGGGAATGGTATAAAAACTTTTTTTCCTAAAATTATATGATAATTATTTTATATTAAACTATATAGGTATGAATTCGGGTTGAAGCAGAGAAGAGATAGTAAAAATCACTAATAACATACGTTCTACGGTTGAACGAGTTGCATTCTTTCGTTCACCAGTACGTAAATAACATCGAATAAAAATTATGTTGTAAAACTGTTTTTATTGAATTTATATTATTTAATTGATATATCTAATGCTTTCATGAATATTTCTGAAAGCCTTCGCGGTTACTACGCCTTAAGAGACCATAATATTTTTTGTATAACAGTGCTAGCTTGCTAGTGATATTCGTAGGCGCAACATTATTCAGAATTAAATTCCACCAGCAATCATAGTAAACTGGATTCCATTATGTTATTATATATCTTCAAATTCATATGTAACTCAGAAACTTTTTGTCGGAAAGCTAATAACTGTACACTGTGGTTTTTTTTATTTGTTTTAAGCGCCTTACTGTTTTTAACTACTTCTCGCGTCGAGCTGCCTAAAACAATAAAATTCTGAAAGCTTATCACATACTTACGTGTATAAGATTCACTGAGAATCGGAATCTTTGCTTATAATTGAATTGTTCCTTTCGTTAGTCAAGCCGTATTCAAGCATTATTTGTTTATGTTTCGATTGACTGCTGGAATAATATACGCTACTTCTCCGTAAAAAGGAGTGAATTGGTATCCACTAGGCGTTGCAGAGTTCAACGCTATAGTTTAATTAATAACAGGACATTAAATGTAATTTAATAAATTAAATTTACAGTTTTTTTTTTGTTTGTTGTGTGGAAAAATGGAACAGCACCTCTGGTGTGCGAAGAAGGAACTATTTTTTTCCTTGAAAATTGTCAATTTGAAATTGTCAAAGTTACAGTTTACTTTACGTCTCAAATACTGAAAACTCGTGCTGAGGGTACAGGTCTGATAAATTTAAAGCAGAGGTAGTTTGTTCACTTCCTTCAATTAAATTATTCCACTTGTGGGGACGGAAGCTACTGAATGGTATGTAATGGCATTTACAGCGAATTGTGATAAAAATGAAAACTTTTAGCAAATAAAAATAATAAACAATAAGTTATAGAACTCGACTTTGGCGGGGCCACTGCCGTGCCTGGAACAAACCATTTCTGGGTGCATATGTCAATTTTATTGACAGAATAGAACAACAAAAATGTTTCCTACCCTTCAAGTTTGTACAGATCGAAACCGTAAACGTTGTGCATCGTGAAGTGACATTTGTGTTTAAAAAAAATAAATAAAAAAAAACGTGTGGCACTCGGAGACTGTCACGGTAAAGGTTTTGGGTTTTTTTGTTAGGGAATTTTTTGATTCGGTCGCCGCGCTCAGAGCCCGCGGTAAAAGCTATGCAATAGCTTAAATGAATTTCTAGTGCCAACAACCAATTAAACAACAATCAACTGAAGTAAAATAAATATTAATCCATCTATGCCATCACATTGTAACCAGTAAAAAGATCGTAATCCTAAAATGTGCTGTTTAGCACACGCTGATCCCACCACCGTTTGATGTTCTAAAGGTTACGGGTTTCGTCACAGTCATTTTGTAACCGTTTTAAATAACGAAGGTTCAAGTACTCGTGTCAGAGTGCGGCACACACTGCCACATGATGACAATACTTGAACGTTGCGTCATATAATATACAGGGTGAATTTTTCAACTGGGCTTGGATGGCTACTTTCGAAACTATGAGGAATATCGAAAAACGTTGAAAGGAGTCTCGAGGCCGATTTTGACGAAAACTAAAACTGCATCATTGGATTTTAGAAAAATCAAAAATCCTGGCCAGGAATCGAACCCGCTGATTTTGGAAAAAAAATCACACCCTGTATTATTACACCGTTCGATAGTGTTGCTAATAAGGATCAAATTCTGGGAAGTAATCATATACGGCAAACTTAAGGAAATGGCTGATTTTTATAAAATTGCTATTTTTCCATGATACTTTACATCTACTGAGCCATAATTTATTCGAAATATAAAATTTCATTGTTTTCAATGTCTCACTGGATTTGACGTTACAACAATCCCACTGTACTTAGCAATACGACATTATTGAGTTGAACTAAAAATAGCATTATTTTAAAGAAGAAACGGTAACTTATGTTTCAAATACAGTCTTTGCCTTGAAGATTAATCAGTTTTTTTTGTAATTATACGTTTTCCTTAAGTTTGCCGTATATGATGACTTCCCAGAATTTGATCCTTATTAGCAACACTATCGAACGGTATAATATACAGGGTGCGATTTTTTCCCAAAATCAGCGGGTTCGATTCCTGACCAGGATTTTTGATTTTTCTAAAATCCAATGATGCAGTTTTAGTTTTCGTCAAAATCGGCCTCGAGACTCCTTTCAACGTTTTTCGATATTCCTCATAGTTTCGAAAGTAGCCATCCACGCCCAGTTGAAAAATTCACCCTGTATAAAACCGCGTTTAAACTGGAAGTGATCTCCTAAATAATAAGGCATTATTCAGGGAGTCTCTATTTGATCTTTCTTATCGAAGCCCTAAGCAAAGGCTAATGCACCACAAGTGCGCCAAATATGCCTTAAGCGTGAAGTCACTTCGTTTTTCTATCCTGGCTTGAGGACATACAATGATAGAGTTAACATACTCAGAAGATAGTTCAGTTAACCAGACGACAACCATCTATATTTATCTGTTGGACAAATGTGTCGACAAAAATAAATTGGGAACATCTGATATCATCAGCCCATTCAATAGCGGTCACTGCTGATCACACGACCTTCAATTGGACACCATGTTCAATAACTATAGCGCATTTGAGATTTTAAGATGTTCTATTTAGGATTCCATACTCAAATGTGAAAACGGGACCGATGTATCATCATGATGATGATGATGACACGGGCTGCAAACAAATTTTGAATTTTATGCACATTTGCTTATTATACGAGTATATTCTAGTTTGCAAAATATTCAAGGCGATGTGCGCAATTTAGAAAAAAAAATACTTTATTTTTTGCTTTGAATATAAATGCTTAACACTACTGTCAATGCCGAAGCGTTTTCAACAGTAGTTAAAATTAGGTAATACGTATATTTTGGGACATTACGGTAGTTTAGCAATGTTGTTTACGGAAAGACTTAATGTCAACGGATTTTCCAATAATAATTGGCACTTGATGTCAGCTAAGTTTATTGCGAAGTAACTAATGTCATTCCAATGTTGTTCACGAGGTCAAAGGTATAAGGTAGCCGAAGCTTGCCGCTTGCTTTCTTGCTTAGCAGATAGACTTAGTTTGCGTACGAACTTCAACCTCTGTTGCTGCCAGGCTTGCCAGCATTAGGCTAACCGTAGCCAGCCTTAAAAGTTCCTACTTCTGGGACTGGCCTCCTCTCTGGGAAAGTGAACTATAATCTTACGCGAGAAATAAAAAAATACAACGGAGGCTTTTTGAAAACAATGGTGAAAAAAAATTCTTAAAAGTACTCTACTTTTAAGGGAAGCCTGTGTTCCGCAGTGGACGTCTTACGTCTTCACACCCTCAAAGAGAGTGCAAAACAGTGTTGCAGGGGCGACTAGAATGGGGACTAGGAGGGGGGACTACAATAGTCTTATGCTGCAGGCGGCCATAGGCTACGGTGACCGCTTCCCATTAGAGGACCTTTTTTTACGTTGTAAAATCATTAAATAAGTCCTCCCGCCCATGGCAGGGCCGGATGGAATGTCAGTCTTGTGCTTACTAAAGTCCACGGTGTCCTTCAATAGCCCTTTATGTTCCGGGGTCACGGTAATGAGATAAGTCCAGAGGACTTAAGCTTATTTACCTTTTTTTTTTGTTTTCGGAGCCCGATCTTTCCCCCTCCCTCCACTCTTTCCACCTTTTACGATACTGGGTGTCTTCTTTCCAGTTCGGACGAAACCGGTCCATTATTCCATTAACCTATTACATAGGTTCGTCCCGCCATCTCCTACGTGGCCAGCCACGACTTCACCTCACTGTCTCACGGCACCATTTCTGACCTATTTTGGCCCACAGTTGGCATTGGACATACAGCAGATATATCCTGCCCAGTCCTATTTCAATTGGGCAGCCTTCTGAGCCACGTCAGCTATATTATTTTGGAGTGCAGTATTGTGTTTCGTACACGGTCTGTTAATTTAACACTCAGTATATTGAGCTCCAAAACTATCGATTTAATAGAATAAAAAAACCAAGATTTCAAATAAAATAAAGATGGTCAGTCACAAAACTCATCGTGATAAGTGAAGGTTGCTGAACTACTCACATAACTCTAAAGTACGTATAAACAGATGCAAGAACCTTCACGACGATGCGTCTTGTGTGCGTTGGCATTTAGACACATTTACGAAATGTAGGTACATTGTACATTAGCTGAGAAATTTCTAAGCCTAATGTTATTGCGTGAACTTCTAAACAGTTTTCAATCTCTGCGACCGATTGAAATAACTGAAATAGTTGAATTCTTTAATCTTATATGAAAACTATTTCCCTCTGGCTATAGCTAGTTTGCTATTACTTTTTTTTTTTGCATATAACTCGATTGAGAGCAGTGGTGGCCCAGTGGTATCGGTCCCGACTTACGAGTTGATAGGTCGTGGGTTCGAAACCCGCCAGGCGCATTACTTTGTGTAATTTATTTCATCACCACTGCACTCAAAACGGTGAAGGAAAACATCATGAGGAAACCGGCATGTCCTAGAATAAAAAAATCGAAGATAAGTGACATCTACTAATCCGCACTGGGCCCGCGTGGTGGATTATGGCTCACTCCATCTCTAAGAGAGGACGCCTGTGTCCCAGCAGAGGGAACATTATAGGCTGAAAATGAACTCGATAATTACCTTTCGGGATTGTAATATCACTTGACTGACTCATCAGGTAACCGTGGTCCTGGAATTGGAAGGGCTATTTAAGGATCACCGTGGATATTAGTCAGTACAAGTCTAACAGTCCATCCCGTCCGGCCCTGGGAGGGAGGTCTCATTTGAAAATTTTGTCACGATAAATATAAAAAAAAAAACGAAATATATATCGAAGTGAACGGTATCCTTTTTTCTTCTTTCAGAATATAATTCCTCATTTCTGAGCTAAACATCAAGATCCGTTTAGCCGTTCTTGCGTATTACAATTTTATTAATTTAAAATATTTCTGCATCTCACTTCGAAGATAAATAACTAAATCGTAATGATTAATTTGCATTTACATCATAATATTTTAATTCTCTGTGGTTGGCGACGAAATCATAATGTTCTATTGCCTTGATGTCACATTTATTTATAGTTCGTATTTGTATACAAATGATGTACATAAAGTTAATAATTTTATAGCAAAACATCAATTTAATTTAATGTTTGTATATAGTGATTTCATATCAGACTTGAACGATTCGTTTAGAATCGATTGCGTCAAACATTTAACTTGAGTTTCTTGCAAGTTAAATATGTATTTAACAAAGTGATAAATACGGATGGTTTTATGACTTGTGGCTAATTAAACGCCTCATTTACTTATGCTAAGTCGGCACGTTAGTTGTGCTAAAAAAATATGTTCTCATCCTCCTTTATGGTAGAGGAAAAATAGAGCTAATTTTTAGGTAAAAACCACAGGTGCCCAAGTGAAATCACCAAATGAGTCCTCCTGCCCAGGGCGGGACGAGGGGGACTGTTACACTCATACTGGCTAAAATCCACGGTGATCCTTCAATAGGCCTTCATGATCCAGGGTCTATGTTACCTGTTGAGACAGTCCGGCGACATGACAATTGCCTTTTTTTATCGTGGTAAGATCATCAAATGAGTCCTCCAACCCCGGGCAGGGCTGGAGGGACTGTCAGACTTGTACTGACTAAAATCCACGGCGTCCTTCAATAGCCCTTTAAGTTCCGGGGTCACGGTGATAGAAATAAGTCCCGCGACCCAGGCAGGCTTTGGCCCTCTGAGAGGGGGCCCCGTCATTTTGCTGACAGCTCTTTGAGGCGCGCGTGGAACACGACGCGCCGTCGACCCGGGCATGGTCCATGGTCGGACAGCGAGTTGCTCTATGACTATTGCCTTAGAGTGCAAACACAGAAATAAGTGACGCTATTGTAGGAGCTTAACTTGATTGGAGCCAAGTTAAAGTTTAATTTTTAAGGTTCGTGTTCAGTTAATATTATTTTATCGGTGGAACGTTGAAAATTAAAAATACTGTAATAGTCTTACTGTTGCAAAATCAGAATACTTACTATTGTTATGAAAAAAATATGAGATTATACTTTATTTACATTCAAAATTTGTGTTTGCGTTGAGTATTTACCTTGCGTAAACTAGAAGATAAAATTGCAGTGATAATAGCACATTTTAAAACTGTATGATGTTACGAAAAACATTAATCTAAAAATAGATTTCTTCAACATTCGTGATTCCCCACCAGACGTCCTTGTAAGCTGGTAAGTACGTTAAAGTCATCAAATAACAATAAGCGAAACGTTTTTGAATCGCTGCAGACCTTTTATTACCGTCAAACTATTTTATAATTATACTAAATATAGAGAAAAATATATCCTAATTTATAAAATGTGTTTGAATAATTACGTGGCATAAGAAATAATTATTATAACACTTATCCATAAAAATTGGGGTCACAAATATTTAAAGCACGACTTTTTGATTGAAATGTCAACTGAAATAGAAGATAAGAGAAATTATTTTATACTTTGAAATCTATGAAAAACAGCCTCTAGCATACGATAGAGGAACTATTTTTTTCTATCAAGTTAAAGTCCTCATTTGCTTCTCGGTCTCGGAGCGTAGACTTGTGTCTACGTTACTCATTTTTACGATTCTCCGCCTAATTTTGTAGATAGCGTCATTACATTTTTTTATAAACCTGTATTCATCCATTCCTAAGGTAAGGTCTTCTCCAGAATCCCGCACCAAAAACAAGCACAATAAAGACCCGAAAAAATAACAATTAATACAAAAAAACTTGTTTATTCATTGATAATAAATTTTATAAAAGTACAAAGAAATATACACAATTACAACAAAAGACGTCCTTATGGCACGCGAATTTAGAATCAGATCCCTTAACTGAGATCTTAAACTGTTCATTATACAAAATGTCTACTGTCAATAGTAGATTGTGAGAGTAGTTTTTCTACTGAGTACTTCTACAATGAGAGTAGTTTTTGTTGGTTGAGAGTAGTATTAACTATGTACAGGTTGTTTCGGTGTGTGGTCTTATTGTCCTAGGGAGGTCTTGGGCTGGAAGCCGTTGGGTCCGGCGGTGAAGGTGACAGTGTAATGCTTGCCGTCAGGGGCGACATATGCGTACTGTCCCGTGACTGTGAGCGCTGCGTTCTCTGACTGAGGGTTGTCGAGCTTGCCCTCCTCCTGTCTGGAGGTACCGTCACTGGTTTCGTAGCTGTGAAGAAAATATTATAGTTTATTAAAATGTATTGAAATGTCTTTTTTAACGTGGTAAATTCATCAAATGAGTCCTGAGAGGACTATACTGTTAGATTTGTACCAACTAAAATCCACGGTGTCTGTCAATAGCCTTTTACGTTCCGGGGTACCATACTGAAATGGCTTTCAGCAATTCGTTTTAGAAAACTTATCCGAACGAAATGCTAGCCAAGTTTAAAAACGGAATGCTATTAAAAGTCAGTAAGATCCTAATGCTTATTTGACCTGTCACTAGACGACATCTAAATAAATTCCCCATGAAAGGTCTCTGTTGGATTTTCATTGCTCTGTTGAATTCCAAAACTTGAAATTCCAACAATGCATTTATAATTTAGTTGTACAGACATTGCACACACAAATGTGATGTTTTTAATTAAAAGAATTGTGATTATTATAATTATTTAGCTAATTATTATTATACATAATAATATTTGTATTATTTGACGTCCTAGAGTAAGTTGATAATCGACTAGTACAGTATCGTATTAAATGTTTAGTCTATAAAAAAGATATAAAACAACAATCATCGAGACTGATTAAAAATGACATGACACGTTGATCATTAAGCACCTCCTTGACCTATGTTCGAATCCCCGGAATTGTAATCATAAACAAGTAGACATCACATACAAAAATATTGTTTGATTGCATTGCTGATGTATGACGAAAAAACAAGGTTATATATAAAGTAAGATAAGTAACTTCTAAACGATTTGTAGAATATTAAGAGGCCGCTCGTTAACTTGGATTTTACAATCAGTTTCTGTTTTCCTGTTTCCTTAGTCATGGTACCTATATCAATAAAAAATAGTATATCTATAGTTCCAAAAACATCTACAAAAAAATTAGTTTTAGGACTCGACATAACCTGTAAACGCAACCACAACACATGAGAAATTCCTAGTGCGGAGCAACATTTTTTTTTAAAATCTTTACGTCATTTTGAGTGACTTAATGACACTATTTCTATAAATACGTGTTTTATTTGAAAGTACTGTACGTGTTCTTTTTTTAAAGTACTGTACGTTTATTAATTATGTTTTAACAATTAATTATATGATTTATCATTGTTGCTGTTGAGTGATATTTATGGAATTAGATTTTCCATACAAAAGACTTCAACGCGCGACCATTTGGTGTATTTTCGTCGTCACATGCCATTGCCCATTTAATTTATAAAAATAGATCGATACCTCCCACGTAAGTTGTTGTATCTTCAAAATTGTAATTTTACAGTAGAGCGCTTTAAAGAGAAACACTCGCAGGAAATAGTCATTCTTCAATATATTCTTTTGAAATTTTGCATACACATATATTTTAAAGTACTTTCAATACTTACCTACCTAGTTATTTTTAAATACCTGTAGTTTTTGAGATTTTGTTCATACAACATTCTAGCGTGTTATGTTAACTCACATAAATGTTGTACTGGATACTTACAACCATTTACACTGGACAACAATAGTTGCATTTAGCAGTATGTGCTAAATACCATAGTGTACGTTGATTTAATTTAATATTTTGTGGTAGTATGTGTAATAAGGTATAACCTATCAGGGCTTTTTTTGTCGTGGTTTACCTCAAAAAAAGACCTCTACCCAGGGTGGGAGAACTTATTTGTTTTCATCAAATAAGGCCTCCCACCCTGGGCAGGGCGGGAGGGACAGTCAGACTCGTACTGACTAATATCCACGGTGTCCTTTAATAGCCCTTTATGTTCCAGGGTCACGGTTATTCGCTAAGCCCCGCGACCAACTATCAGGGCTTAGTATAAAACCATGTTAACATAGGATATTATTCCCTTTATTCATTATTTTTATTCTTTATAAATATTCCTACAAAGGTAAAAATATAAATAAAAACATTTAAAAAAATAAACAATAGTGGCCCACCGGTAACGGGAACAAGGTCCAAGCTACCAGCGGTCAGGGCTCCAGAGAAAGGAACGTCCTAAAAATGCGCAATGTCCAGAAGAAATGCTTTCTGAATCAGCCCCTTGATCCACATACATATTGATTGTTTTAACTACGTTTGAAATACCTAATAGAAGATACTCGCCTACATTATTTTTTTAAGAAATAAAATGCGCACTTTTTATTTCTAAAGCGGAGAATGAAGGCTTTGGCAGTAGGGTCGACGGAGCTTTTGCTGTCAACAGGGTTCAAAGGAACCTAATCCTACCCAAACCGAACCTCGGGCTGCCATTGAAGTCAACCGTCTTCTTCTCGTTCAAAATGACTAAGTTGATCAGTAGGTATGTAGGCAGGAGTGTACTCAACTGGGCCTTGAGAAAAAGAAAGTCGTGAAAACTACTTGGAGCACCCTGATACAGACAGGTTCGGTTAGAAGGGGCCATCCCCTTCGTGGTTATTTTTTTATAAACCACCCACAAGTAGGAGCACCGCTAGCCGTGCGCCGTCGATGTTTGTATCATGTCACAGATACCGCAACAGGGATGTTAATTTTAGCTAAACATACCTTAGTTGAATTAACCGTAGGTCTATTAAACCGTAGGCGAATTAAGCGTAGGTGAGTTAACCGTAGCTGAATTGAACGTAGGTGAATGATCCATTAGTTATTTCGTACATCAGTTATTACAAACTTACGTGAAACAACCAAAGAGTTCTCCGGATCGTAGCTAGGCAACGGACGCAGATATGTCTACATCAGGCCCATATAGAGCCCGGAAAAAGCATTCGTGAAGATCCTTGATCTGTCATACCTCCATGCGATCATAAGTGTATAGGGAATGCAGGTTTGCGCCAGTTCTCAGCCAGGAGAGCGGGGTGAGGCCCTTGTCCACCGCCACAACATCTCAATGCATTCCCACGTCGGATTTAGCTATCTCATCATATCTTTTAGACTAGAGCCATTTCGTATATATTTTAAATAATCGTTGAAAATTAAGATCGTCATCCAAATGTCTGTGTCTGACCTTTTTCTTGCATAATGTGACTCAACTGGTTCCGAGCTCTTGATGTGGTCACATACGCTGGTTTTGACAGATTCAGTTTTTTAAGAGGGTGAATTGAATGCCTACCGCTTTGATCAGGAATCAGTATTCCGGTTGTAACATCGATATATCCGATCTTTTCTAGTGCCTTAATGGGAACTTGGTAATTGACAGATATAGTGATAAAAATAGCTAATTCAATCATCTCAGATTCATTAAAAGTAACTGGCAATGGAGAATCTGTAATGGTTAGTATCAATATGATAATTTTCTATTGCTGTCTAGACCTCAATCCGGCCCATGAGGCTAATCAGACACGGAAAAGTAAAAAAAGTGGTGGTAACCTTTTGCTCGATAATGAAGATATGAAGCGTTTTAAAACGTACATTGTTGTATGTAACAAAAAAAAATATATTTTAACAACGTAAAATATAGTATGTCAACATCCAATACATATTTGTGTATGTTCTACCAACGTAAATTGTTGTATGTATTACATCACATATAATTTGTTATTTTTATACAAGGTAAAGTGTTGTATGTGATGATACAACGTTGATTTAGTATCTTATAAGAGACGTAAGTTGTTGTAAGTAATATATACAACAGTTTAGGTTGTTATTGTTGAAAAACTTCATAAATATCATAATATATTTTAAGAAAAAATCGTATCTGTGATATTATCGATTTTTGACCGCGTCTTCCACCTTTATGGAAGTCCGTGATGAACTGTCGTATGTCACACATACGCGGCGCGAGCGCCCGACGCGCCCCGAGTAAACGGTTGCGAAGTTGGATACAATGTTATACGCCGCCCGTTGTAATAAGATACAACTTTATACGTCTGGTAACTATGCTTAAAAATTGTATTTTTTTATTTTTTTTACGCTGAACACGTAAAGTAGGCAAAAATAGGCGTTTTGGTGTAAAAAAAGCAAAACATGCATATTGTGGGTTACAACAACTTACGTGGGAGGTATCGAGATTTTCTTAAATGTTTTTTCTTTTTATTATTTTTTTTTGTACATATTATTACTAGTAAATTTCTATTTAGTATTGTTGCTAATTGTAAATGAAACACCCTATTAACATAAAACATAGAATATCCTATATATTAAAATAAAAATAAATGTAAAAGTTATTATAGGCTCGATTAAGAATTTATCATAAAAACAAAGTTGAAATTTAATGCTTATTTGATTTTCCTTATTGCATAATATTAGTGGAACCTTTGCATATTTGTTTATTCTCAAAATATCTTTAAGAATGTTCTTTAAGAATCTTTATGGCTCACAATGGGTGTTGTATAATGTTAGGTGATTACGTCACAAAGGGTCATCACCTACTCTTAGCTCGGCTTGTTTCGCAATAAACGGTTACATTTACTAGCTGATTAAGTAATTATGTTTATATTTCAGTACGAGTATCTTGGGTGTCGTGTTTAATGATGTGTCAGAATTATTAATACTCGTAAGTCTTTATTCCTTTGAGCTTTTACTTAAAAACGCTATTATACATTAAAAATATATATTTATATATTCGAGTAACAAGGACTAATCGCATTTTGCAAGCATGCTCTTCCGGCCGTTTATACAGGGTGATTTTTTAAACTTTACGTTAAACTAGGCGTGGGTGGCTATATCCAAACTAAGAGGAATTTCGAAAAACGTTGAAAGGAATTTCGAAACCGATTTTGATGAAAACTAAAACTGCATCATTGGATTTTAGAAAAATCAATAATCCTGGCCAGGAATCGAACGCGCTAATTTTGAAAAAAAAAAACACATCCTGCATTATTACACCGTTCGATAGTGTTGCTAATAAGGATCAAATTCGGGGAACTAATTATGATAGTTTCGGATATAGCCATCCACGCCTAGTTGAAAAATTCATCCTGTATATGAGTAATTCTTAGATTGAGATCTTAGATAGTATCATCATTAAGGCATGCTAATGATAATTTGACCTGTAGCCTTAAAGGCATGTGAAATTATCTGTATGATGTTATCAGTCCTAAGTCACGTGTGCCCAATACCAGGTCTGTGTACATAATATCTGAGTACATATTAAGGTATTGTTTGCAACACGAACTTGAAAAATCAGGGGGCTATTGTTCAATGATTGGCCTATAGTCCATACTTAAGTATGGACTATAGGCCTATAGTAAGTTTACAAAAAAGCTACTTTAGAAATTTTGTCAGGGTTTCACCTTTCAAGGTAACTGAATAGGATACAATTCATTTTGAGATATTTCACGGCTTCGAAGTCAATTTTGTTAATTAGCATAACTTTTGGCACTACGAATTTTTTAGTTACTATTTCTGATTTTAGCAACCAGATTACTCAGAGGCAGTATTTTTTTCTCGGAAACTACAGTTAGAATTTAAATAAATAAAATAGATAAGGAGCACGACTTACGCAAAGCTGTAACCATCAGGCTCGACATTGCTATCGAAGCGCAGGATCTGCACGTCTTGTGGGTTCTGCTGAGGGGCGCCGGCGCAGACCGCCACTAGCACACACACCAATGTTACCTGTGTACGAAGAAAATGTAAAATAAGAACACAATTTATTAGTTTTTTTTTAATTATAATTACTTCTAATTGAAATCTTATATCTAAAAATCAATTGCTGTTCGTTAATCTCGCTAAAACTCGAAAACGATTCGAATGATTTGGCTAATATTGGTTTTTAAATTATTTTGGGAAGTCCAGGGAGGGTTAAAAGGTTTTTTTTTATTATTTCTGAGGCGGTACAAAGTTTTCTGGGTCAGCTAGTCTATGATATAAAAATGGATCGCAAAATGTGTTGCTAAGCTCATAACTCGAAAACGGCTGGACCGATTCGGCTAATTCTTATTTTGTTGTGTTTGTAACCATCAGGACCGGGTTATAGAGGACAAAAATTATCATGTCCACCCGTGCGAAGCCGGGACGGGCCGCTAGTTTGTAATAAAAATCAGTCTAAAAAAGGATACAGTGGTAGTTATGGCGTTAATGCGTGCTAAGTACGTATGTAGCTACATTGCCTCTAATACTATCAGTGAGACTAGCAAATTCTATAGAAAAAAACTACTTAAATAAAATTCTTCGTTAGTATTAAAAAAACTCACTAATCCTTTTGCAAACATACATAATGGCTGCAAAATTCTGTTACGTTATAAATGTTTAATCAGCACATATTTGATTGACTGTTAAGCAAACTAAAATGTAGTGAATTGACAACTCTCTTGAGTAAATATAAAACCTCAATTCGCTGAAAATAATTTTACATAAGCAATGTAAGTTTTCAAGTTATCTGAAAGACACTCTTGTATTTGTAAGCAGTTACGCCTTTGTAAGTGCAATCCACGCACTTGCATTGTACAAACATTACACATTTAAAATAATACTTGTTAAACGTTTTCTGTTTACAAGTATTTTGTTCGATGATAAGGTTGAGCAATTGTTTGAGTGTTTATTGTGCTGCTCATTTGTTTTGGGATATTTGCTCAGCTTTTAAGTGCGAGAAGCTTTTTGAGTAAATACATGACAAATTTTTCGTAACTGTAAGGAGTTTCAAAGACATAATTATGTAAACTTTTTTTGGACAAGAAAAGCATTTCAACTTGGTATTTTAAAAAGTGCTTCTGAATAAAATTGAAAGAGAAATTCCAATTCAAGGAGCGTATAAACCTAACTAGTTGTCTCATGTCCACTTCGGTGGGCGGTAAAATATGCATGACATCTTTATAATTTAAAGCCTATAGGACTAACACATAATGTAGCTTTCTACAAGTAAATCAATTTTTAAAATTGGTTTATTACTTCCCTACATATAAACTTACAAGCAAATTTTACCTCTTTATAATATTAAGCATAGATAAACCAGTCAGTGATTGATATTCCTATTCAAGAATAATTAAAAATAAAGACTTTAAAAAATCTCATTTTTTGTCTGAAATCCATTCTAGTAATATAAATGTTAAGTTCTAAAATGCTAACTGTAAGGTAGCAATACAAAACGTTCACATTTCAATTGACGACCCATTGTTAACAGTTAGCGAGTCAAAGGACCAACTTTCAAAGAACCAGCGTTATGCTAAGTGGATTCTATAAATTGCATGCCACATGCCCTTTGACTCCATGAGGACAAACGGAACGTCAGAAAAGACTACGAAAGTAATTCTAAAGAATTTCAATGAACTAATAGGCTGTAAAAGCAGTCATTTCAATTTATGTGAAGAATGGCAAAATGGCAAATATTTTCTGTGCAAAAGCTGTCAAACTTTTGCTTAGAAAATAAAGTGACAAAGTCATGTTAAATTTTTTTTAAAGAAAGTTGTTAATGGTTAAAAAATGAGCCTCAATATAATAATCTGAGACGCACTGTAACACCATCACATATTCCAAAATGAATTTGCAGTAATCAACAGATATTGAAATCTTAAATAAAGCTTAACAGAATGTGATGGCACGATAATAACAGGCCGGCTGTTGCAACGTAACCCTGGGGTCAGGATCCATCAAGTCACTCCGGTATGACACCTCCACCCATTGTTTTTGCGCATCTTACGACCATTACCACACCAAACCGATGCATCACAAAAGGCACGACACACTTTTAACAACTAATTACAAAAAAGCTTTTAATTTTTTTTAATTCATTATATCTTACAGAGCTTAATAAAATTAAATAAATATAAAATCCCGACTCACGTATTTGAGCATGATGCTTAGTATTCGTGTTGAGTTCAAACTAACGAATGAGTAACTAGTGTAAGATCGTTCATTTTATATATATCCCGAGTTGCAGGCACTTGCAGATGGCTGACATCATGTAGGATGGGTCGTGGTGACGCGTTCCGAGGTACACTCTATGCTTTCAAGAGACCTCCGCGACTTTTTTGTGAACTTTAGATTTGACCGCTAATCAATAATAGATTCTTTGATTTGAGATATGAGTACAGTAATTAAATATACATTCATTTAAAAGTGCATTTTAGGAAGGTCATACAATATTTATCACCTGAGTAAAAAACACCAAAAGTTCGTTATTTAATTTTTTATAAAGTCATTACATGCACTATGTTCGTAGCTACTTACATATAATTGCATTCAAAATCATTACAGGATGTGTGAATAATATAAATATTAATTAAAAATGGATTTCCATCATTCATTCCTATGTTTGTTTATTATGTAATATAAAATAAATATGTATACATAATTACTATCTTGTCTCATCGTCTATACATCGCAACAGAGTTGGTAAACGTTTCTTATTGTTTATATTTTATGCTCACTCAATTATGTTTTATGTTTATCAACATCTTGTCGTCTGTTTAAGTTAGAAATATAATGAGAGAATTTATATAACTTATATAACGGTTAAGTTCCTTTGCATTGAGCTGGAACAAAAACTAAATTACATATTATGTTTATACAAGGAAGTCTTTAAACTATTTCTATGCAGTGTTTATGAAAAGGAAGATTATTTAATTATGACGATAGAACTTCAATTTATATGTATTTTTTATATAACGATGTACACACAAATAATAAATATAAAATTTAAAAACTAAAATTAATACTGAAATATTTACAAAAATGACTAAAATAAAGTAACATTAAAAATTTATAGGGCGTCAAAAAATTCATCTGCATCGCTTTCAATGGGAAAAGTGCCCAGAACGCTGGCAGCATTGCCACGTTTGATGGCAATGCTGATCCTTTGACCAAGAAATAGGCCAGCTCTCTGGTCACGAGAGGCGTCGACTAAGCGCTTGACGATGTCTTTGAAGACTTGGTGGACACTCGGACCCCATAGCCCTAGGGTTTCAGCCCCAAACAGCTCAAATACATAGCTAGTATTCAAGCCATTGTATTTGCGCCGTTTGAAGTTCTCGGCACTTGCAGCAGCCGCACCAGCACAGCATGCAGTACCAGGAAGATGGAATGGCGCAAGTGGCAAGGGTGTCGACACATGTTGCATCCCACACCAAAGGCCTACCCAACTTTCAAGGCATTATAGTCAACCCATCTGGTCTCTTCCCATCGTCGCGTCCCAAGCCACTGGTTTCTAAGACGGCTGGCAAACCGGTGGTTAAAAATTAGTTAATTTATTTATAACAAAATATAAACTGACACAAAATCATGACAGACAGATTAAGAAATAGTACCTACGTGAGTGAAAACACAATGGCTTCGTTTAAAGCTTCACATCATTGCCATTGTGACACATGCTTGCTAAAGCTTACTGTTTTAGGATTAGTGAGAAAAAATATATCATCGTTAAATCTTTGAGATTTATGACTGTACTACTAGCAAGGAGATACCATGGACACACACAATACACCTATGAGTTAGCATTTGTTGTAAATTTACGATATACTGTAGCTGGCTTGTCAGAATTGCAAAATAATAATATTATAGTGTTATCAGAAAAACATAAATTTATTCATGTCTATTCGATTTTTTATGCAGTAACTCTAGGATGAAAAGAAAATTAACCGTAATGCTGTGCCAGTGGCTTCATACAGGTTATATAAAATTAGGTTACATTTATTTATTTAAAGCTTCTTGCACATGGAAGTACAAAGGCGGACTTAATGCCATGGGCATTTTCTTCCAGTCAATCTTAGGGTGAAGCAGAGAAAAAAAAACATTTAAGTTATATTTATGTTTATTATTTAGGAAACGGCATTGTTAAAGAGTTATTAAAATATATATTAAAAATTAATTTGCCAGCGACGCATGGAACGCAGTATTTTGGGAGTCAAACTATCAGACCGCTTTTGAAACACAGTACTGCTTTCCTTGACGCTAATTGCCGATGTGGGAGAAAAAGCTGCCAAGCTGAAATGGAGACTGGGCTACCCATACATACAATCGCTGGGTAAAACGTACATCCGATTGGGTGCCAGAAGGGAAAGCTCGGATAACTCAGCGTCGTGGCAGGCCCAAGCGAAGATGGCGAGATGACTTGTACCGCTTCATGAATGACTGGACCACAGTCGCAGAAAGCGGAGAGAAGTGGAAAAGTGGAGGGATGCCTTTGCCCAGCAGTGGGTCACTATGGACTTATATGATAATAATGATTATAATAACACGATTATATACTTATTCAGTAACACGAAGAGGTATGTAACTCGTGTTAAGTATACAATAGTTGAACTATGAATAAAACATTAAATTATGATTATTAAACAATGCAAGATTAACTAATTGGCTATTTATAGCCGTGAGAACTTCGTAGAAACTTTTGAATTCGGTTGACTATTATTCATTTAACTTTCAGTCAATCAACTGGAATTCGGTTCCGGTACTTCGTAAATACATATACTTGTCAGCTCCGTCAAAAATATTCACAAAAACAGTCAGTTCGTCATTAAACCGCTAAAATATCTCGAGAAAATCATGTTAGCCTCAGAATTAAAAAAAAACTTGTTGAGAAATGGTACAAAAAGTGGAAAATAGCAAATTCCCGCTGTCTGTCCCTATGTATACGTAGTATCTTTAAAACCACGCAACGGATTTTGATGCGGTTAATAGATAGAGTGATTCAAAAGGAAGGCATAATATAGAACAGAAATACTGATAATTTTGTGTTGTAAAGAAACAGGTAAATCAGTATCTGTGATTACAGCTAAAACCATGCTCCTTTTTATGAAAATTACGTCAGAGGAATACGGGAGACAATAAAATGACAGAAAGCTAAAATGTTTAAACCGACTTCGAATAAAAACTTTTGAAAAAACGTGAAACCAACTTGTAAAAATTAACTTATGAATGATTTTAGTGCGCCAATAGGACGCCATTTGTCGATGTTGTTGTTGGCGCTTGCGATACGTTATCGTGTTGTGTTAAGATGTCCCCATTATACCTCGCGTCCTCGTCTTGTATACTGTTCCCTTTGGTGATCTTCTATAATACGTATGGTACTAAGTTAATAGCTATTTTATAGGAAAAATAAAAAATGCACGTGTTTACAAAAGTGTTTTATTTTGAAACAATTCAAATAAGTGCACATGACAAACATTGTTTTAAACTCGATTGATAATTTAGTTTCTGGGGCAATACATAAAAAAAAAAAATTGTATTCACTTATTAAACAACGTTTATACGTTAAAGATACAGCACTTGCCCCTAGCAAGTGCTGTACCTATGGACGCTTTTACCTGTGAACACCGTTAATTTATGGGAAAAGGGGCAACCCTTTTTTTTTTTTTTAGGTGGTAAAATCATCAAATGAGTCCTCCCGCCCTGGGTGGGGCGGAAGGGACTGTCAGACTCTTACTGACTAAAATCCACCCGTGTTCCTTCGGATGCCCTTTACGTTCCGGGGCCGCGGTATCCTGGGTTAAGAAAAAACCCGCGACCCCAGCAGACAATTGGCGCGAAACACGACGCGCCACCGACCCGGGCTTGGTCCTCGGTCGGACGGTGAGCTACCCATTACTCACCGTCCGCAAGCCCGCTCCGCCGCTGTGCCCTCTGCTGATCAGAGGGACACGCGTTGGAGCGTCCACACGACAGGCTATTCGCATACGGGCAAAGAGACCCCTTAGGCACACAGTGGCCTAAGGGAGAGTTTTTGCCCGCATCCCAGGGTGCACCAGGCCCGAAAAACTAGTCTTCCCCCCGGACGTATCCGAGAGGGAACTCCAGTCCACGGGCGCACGTGGAGGTTTCCTGTCTTAGCACCCCAAGGGGGGCAACCCTAACATTCTAATTTGAACACAGCCTTAAGCATTTGTCTATGGTTGACCGATTTGGCATATCGCTATCTTTTCAGAATTAATGGTGTCGACAGGTAAAAGCGTCCATAGGTACAGCACTTGCCTATAAATTACAAGCGTGAGTTTCATTTTAATTTGATCTTTTTTTTATTTCAAACTATATTCTTTAATAATCATATCAGATAACTTTCGTGCTATCATCATAACCGTGGCTTGAGGATATGCCCGTACATTTATCGGCATCACACTAGCATCAGCGACTCGCAACTTTTTCACTCCATGGACTCTTAACTTTGAATCCACCACCGTTCCCATAGCACAGGTACCGACAATATAATGTGACGTATCTGATGTTCCAACTGCATGACATCTCCAATATTCCATAGTCCCTCTCTTCAGTCCATCACATTTCTTAATTTTTGGATCAACCAATTCAGCTTTAACTTTTCTAAAATATCTCGAATCCAGAACACGATTGAAATCTGCCAAATAACTCGCGTGCTTCTCTATGTCTATTTCGTTACTATAATAACCAGGATAGATTAGAGGATAGTCATTTGGATCAGTGCTCTGCAGTAAAATCTGTCCTCTGGATTCTGGGTTGAGATGTGTGATAAAAACTGCGAACACTTCTTTGTCATCAAGACCTTTACTTAATGTTTCACAAAATGTTCGGTCATATTTGAAGTAAAATGCGCATAATCCCAAAAATGTTATTGTTTCACCAAAGTGAAAGCCAATCATTCCATAATCGGGATAGCTCTGTGACTTGTTCAAGGCCACATAGCCTTCAAATACAACATAAGGGAATATATAAGGATTCTCAATATTACCAACAAGAGACTCTTTCGTCATTTTATAAATAAGAATAGAGTTCACATGGTCCTGGAAATTCTTCCCCACAGGCAGGTTAGATATCACTTTTATACCTTTGTTTTGTAAATGGTTTTTTGGACCTATTCCCGATAGCATGAGGAGCTGCGGCGATTTAATAGTACCAGCTGTTACTATCACTTCTTTTTTTGCATAAAATCTCATTTTTGTATTATCTTCAGTTAGAACTTCTACTCCAATAGCATTCTTATTATCATCAAATAGAATTTTGGTCACTAATGTGTTCAACATAAGGTGTATTTTTTTTTATCTTTAAGAGGACTCAAGAATTTTTTTGCCGTACTTTGACGCTCGCCACGGGCTATATTAAACATAGTATTAGTGAACCCTAGTGGGTGTTCAGGGTTTATATCTAAATGATAATCGTAACCAATTTCTTCGAGAGCATTAAAATAGTTTCGGTTTCTTTTATAATACTTTTTCTGTATTAGAATTTTTCCTTTGGTTCCGTAATCGTGATTTTCGTTAGATTCGAGGATTCTTTTATCAATGAGCTTTTCATTTTTGCGGAATATTGGTTGGACTGATTCCCAGGACCAAGATGGATCTTTAGTGATGTCTGCCCACGTATTATAATCATGTGGGTATCCTCGTACATAGTATCCGTAATTCATGGAACCAGAACCACCTAACAATTTACCTTGCGCAATGTGATAGACATTATTCATATGAGACTCTGCGTTCATACCTTGACCACTTGAAGTAAAGTTCCAATCATACTTTGAAAACCTCATAAATGGAAACAATCCAGACATCTGAAAAACATAAACGGTATTAGTATTATACACTTCTGTTATTCACAAAATATGTAAGTAATTATTTAGTAACGAATTAATGCGGTCGGATATTTGTCACTTTTGTAAAGATTTTTAATTTAAAAGAGATTTATTATATGGATTAAAGTCCAAAATAATTGCCTTTTAAGGAGTCAGAGTTATGTAGTAAATACTAATAGTAGAGGATAAGGGTGCTCCCACATTTATCGACGCAGAATCGGTTAACGCCAGTCAAAAAAGCCTTTAACTCTACTCAATAAGGGTGTTACGCAAGCAACCAATGATTAAGGACAGTACTATGTTGTGAGAGTGAAAAGTGTGTTTTCACTCTCGCAATTTTACTTTTTATAACGATCATAATTATTGTTGTTAAATACTCACATCAGATTCTAAGGGTGGATAAGGTCCAGCTTCTACAATTAGTACTCTAGCATTTCTTTCAACAAGTCTACTAGCTATGAGGCATCCCGCTGTCCCACCACCCACTATAATGAAATCAAACTTTGCTCCATCTGAAATAGAAACGATTTTTAATCTTTTAGTTTACTGTCTAGGAGTGACAGAGGCAATTTCAAATGTAATAATCTAAATGTAGTTAATATTTTTTTATTGTTCCCACTCCTGAAATGCAGGCTATGAGAGTTACATGAACTAGCTCCAATCTGTAAAATTTTCTCATTTTTCTCAATCGAACATTAACAATGAAGTTTAAATAGTATTAAAGAAAGGTAGTTTGGGTATATGCTTAATGTGCTGCCTTCTGTTCCATATCCACGCATTTTATAAAAGCATCTAGTTTTTCTCTCCAAATTTCAATGCTGATGAACTAAATGACACAGAGAAATGAAAAATTCAACTTACGAATTTGTAAAAACTTACTTTAACTAGATTTCTTCATCTGATATATTTTATGTTCTGGAGATTGTTAAAGAGTTACAATCTATACTAATACTAGCTTACCCGGCAAACGTTGTTTTGCCATATAAATAATTACATTTAGGGGGATGAAAAATAGATGTTGGCCGATTCTCATAGATACCGGATAAGCACAAAAAATTTCATCAAAATCGGTCAAGCCGTTTCGGAGGAGTATGGCAACGAAAACTGTGACACGAGAATTTTATATATTAGATTATAATGCTGAAGAATTTGGTTCAATGCGCTAATCTCAGGAACGTTAACGGAAACTTATTGTTGTGTCGGATAGTCATTCTATCAAGAAAGGATATTAAACATCACTCTGCGACCAATAGGTGCTAGGTGTTCCCCGTAGGTGAACCCACACCTAGATTAATAATATTATGTTAAAAAAAAAATACATTAAATAATTTTACCTGGAGCACATGTAGGTTTAGGCCATTGATATGCCGTGAGATTAAGTATGGTCAGCATCTTCAAAATACCTTGGATATTCTTAAAATAAGCAATAGCTGTCCCGGCATCCATAGTGGAAATATACTAGGTTTCTTCGGTTCACAATTTATTAAAATATTTTATTTTTAACCTGTCTGTCACGGAATTTTATTCACTGCACTCTTTTTGCGATAGTCTAAATTCTACATGTTGTGTTAAACAAATGTAAGAACTAAAGTAAAAATATTTTTTGTTTTTGTTTTATATTTGAAACAAACTACTGAAAATTTTCCTTTTCTATATCAATTGATTATATACTCATAAATAATGATAAACCCCTGTTAGTTTAAAAAGTATTCGCCAATAATATAAATCGAAATAAAAAAAAAAAATTTCTTTAAATTTCCGTGGTCTTATGATGGCATAGTTGGGCGAATCGATGTCCAATCATGGACCATGCCCAGGTCGACGACGACGGCGCGTTGTGTTCCAGGCGCCCCTTAGAGTGTCAGCACAATGACGGCGTTTCCAAAACCTTCCGGGGTCGAGGGTCTACCAGACCCCGGAACGTAAAGGGCTATTCAAGGACATCATGGATTTTAGTGAGTACAAGTCTGACAGACCCTCCTGCCCTGCCTTGGGTGGGAGGACTAATTTGATGATTTTAAAACGTTTAAAAAAATGATCAAATAGTGTCTCAAATCTTTTTGCATCTTGGTCTTAAGTACATTTTAGAGATAATTTGCCCCTACAGGGCATTTTACTGACAGTTTTTGTTGGGTGCGCGTAGAATATGGCAACCCGTGGACGTGGACTCGGTCCTTGGACCGAGTGACTCGAAGCTTTTGAGTGACACTCCCTACAAGTTAAGAATGTATAAGTTCTGACAACACATCTAAACATCTATTCAATTATGTTGCAACCAATTTTTAGTTCACACACAAATATGTCCATGAGAGATAAAGAATGCCCATTCGGGCATTCTTTATGTTTTGGCAGAAGTTACGGGTTTCGTGCTCAGTTAGTAGTCTTTAATCGGACGGCGTTACCGCACGCAAAATACGCTCATACGACGTAGAGTTGCGGATACCAGCCCGTTTATACAATACAAAACCCACTATGTACTCGATGTCCGCAAGCCCGCAGCTATGGGGTGCTAAGACAGGAAACCTCCAAGTGCGCCCGTGGACTGGAGTTCCCTCTCGGATATGTCCGGGGAAGACCAGTTTTTCGGGCCGGTGCACCCTGGGATGCGGGCAAAAACTCTTCCTTAGGCACCGTGTGCCTAAGGGGTCTCTTTGCCCGTATGCGAATAGCCTGTCGTGTGGACGCTCCAACGTGTGTCCCTCTGATCAGCAGAGGGCACTGCGTCGGAGCGGGCTTGCGGACGGTGAGTAATGGGTAGCTCACCGTCCGACCGAGGACCAAGCCCGGGTCGGTGGCGCGTCGTGTTTCGCGCCAAATGCCTGCTGGGGTCGCGAGTTTTTTCTTAACCCAGGATACCGCGGCCCTGGAACGTAAAGGGCATCCGAAGGAACACGGGTGGATTTTAGTCAGTAAGAGTCTGACAGTCCCTTCCGCCCCACCCAGGGCGGGAGGACTCATTTGATGATTTTATCACCTAAAAAAAAAAAAAAAGCCCGCAGCTACGATGTTGATGACGGGAACTCGCCTGACGATCCCTTGATTAGTGCCCTTAGGGTGATGTTATTCTATTTTCAAATAATTAAATGTTTTAATCAACTTTGTTCGGGTCAGCTTCCATTGCTCACTGGATGCAGAAAATCAGTTTTTTTTTACGCATAATTGCTCAATATTCTTTTCAGACATATAACTCTCTGAATGTAGTCTACAGGGGCCTTAGCTAGACACTACTTATAAATATTTACGTAAGCAATTTGAATTGCAAATGTATGTGAATTTTATTTCAGTAATTAAGATGTCTGGAACCATTAGGGACAACAGATAAGGAGTGAAACAGTCAAATTGCTTATTTAAATCGATGTCTTATTGGCACTACCAAAATATGAAAAAAACAATACTTTTGTTATCAGGCAACTGTGTAATATTTTTGACGGAGGAGTTTTTATTCACATGGAAAAATAAACATGAATTAAAAAAAAGTACAATCAGGTATTCACGAATAGAGAGTGCACCTTTGTCTGCGCTCGCATTTGTGCATTATGTCTCGCGCGCCGATGGCTAATTACCGCTGAGATTGACCTCCGTTGCCGTGGCCGAAATGGGACCATTATTATTATCAGGTGAAAGAAAAATGAAAAATGGTTTATTTGCACCTTAACATAAGAAACATGGTTAAAATTATATAAATTATTATTATTAAGGTTAGTATATTTAGTACATTGGAGTCGCAGCCAATACCTAAGCTAACTTAATATCTTGTAATTATAGGCATCAGTGCCCACCCTCCTGTTAAGTTTAGGTGGTACTGTTTCCGATCATACGGACTATTTGGTGCAAAAAAATCAATAAGTCAGTTACAAAAAGAAAAGTAATAATAATAATGAACCGGTAAAACGGCGTTGTGATGGTGAATGTGAGTTGTGAAACTGTGTGTGTTTGTGTGTGTGTGTGCTTGTGTGTTTGTGCAAGAGTGTGTGTGTATGTATGTGTGTGTGGGTAAGAAATAGGAGGAAAACTTCGTTTAAGGGCGAATAAATTCTTATTAATCTGAAGCAAAAGGTACATTCATACATACACATAATATTTATCAAATTGCTTTCATGGTAAATATATTATGCATTACAAGCATTAGTTACAAAAAGTAGTCTACACAAACCGCGAATTAACCAACACCTCTTGATTAGTTTTATTGAGCTCCTCATTGAGACAGCTCTCTGTGGTTTGAGCATTATGTAGCGAATATTTCTTTTTGGTATCCTAATTCTGTGTAGTGTTTTAGTGAAGTAAATACTTCAGTCAAACTGTGTTTATTTAAACGCATCTTCACTCTATATGAATTAATTAAAATGATTATAGTTCATAGAATAAAGGGAAAGGACGAAATTCTGACTTAGAGATCGCTAACTTTACTTTTGGCCGCTTTTCACTGTTCCTGAAACATTACACGGTGTGCCAAAATACACCTCTATCTTCCGTATCCATCTAGATGCGATAGTCTTAAAAGAGCGCTGGTCTTATGTTATGCCAGTAATCTTTTAGGAACGTCGGTGCCTGACACTGGCTGAGTTTTGGAAATACTTTGGCATCCATCATCAAATCAGTCCTTCCACTCAGAGCGGGACAGAAGGGACTGTCAGACTTGTACTGACTAAAATCACGGTAATCCTTCAATAAATCTTTCAGTTCCAGGGTCACCGTTACGTTGAGATTGTCACTCGACCCCGACAGGCATTGGCCCTCTAAGGGGTGCCCAGTCAGTTAGCTAACAGCTCTTTGAGGCGCGCATGTCTCTGAACTCGCCATCGACCCGAGTATGGCTTATAACTTCCTAGCTGGGGGTTATTAAATAATGAAACGTATTTGATTTACTTTATTTCCCTACGGTAATTTGAGCGGATAATCGGACGTCAAGTCATCCATATGCCCGCGCCGACGTCTGTTGCCGTGGACGTCTCCCGCGGTCTTTTGTATTATGGAAAAACTTTTCAAGATAAGTAGTTTTATGCCTTTTTTAAGATCCCTTTTTTCACAATCCATCCAATATTCCGCTTTATATAATATATTTATTGCAAATGCTTCATTATCATGAGTAAGTACCTCTGACTTTAAATAAGTATGTAGTTGAGGAGTCCAGACAGCGATTAGTAAATCTTTGTATAATATAATAAACAAGCAATGTTGTTGTTTGGTAATCGGTAGTCATCAAATAATGTTGTTTGAACTTTCGACTGAAGAAATACTCATACAATTTGAAGTGTGATAACTTTTTGAATAGATACTTAGCCGTGCAATGTGTGGACATGATTTGTAATATTTTATATTACTGTAACGTCTATTTAAATGTATAGTACCTATGCTTGTAACATAATCTTGTGCCTACAATTTCAAAGGGGAAAATTGCCATACCGTTATAAAACCTGCAATGTTTTTTCAAACAATACCTGTAAAAAATGGTTTCATTCGTTTTCCGAGTAGGTCACAAAGAATATTATGCGAAGTTGGGGCGGACCGCTTTAGTAATATACATAGTATAGGTTTGTATATTAGTAAAGTAAGCCCAGTGTGATTCAAGAGCCGTAGGTCCTAGTAAGTGCAAAAAGCAAACTGATGAGTCAGAGAAACGGAATTGAATTTTATTTTAAGCTGACTGATAAAGAAGATAATTATTATCAAACATGAGAGATGATCATGTGTGAATTTTTGTGCCAAAGTGTGAAAATTAAACTTTACGTCCCGGAAGATAAACTTTACGTAGGTGTGAAAGCTTGAGTTATTATCCTAATATTGATTCGAAATCCTGATTCTTTTTGAAAAATCTTAGTACTAATTTTTTCGTGTGCTTATTTCATGTATTTTGTGTATTAAGTTCCATAAATTTTGCTAAAAATATCATCATCAGCCTATAACGTTCCCACTGCTGGGAAACAGGCCTCCTCTCTTGTGAGAGGGAGTGGGCCATAAACCACCACGCGGGCCCAGTGCGGATTGGCAGATGTCACATACTTACCTTCGAATTTGATGGTTCTAGGACATGCCGGTTTCCTCACGATGTTTTCCTTCACCGTTTTGAGAACAGTGGTGATGAAATAAATTACACAAAGTTATGCGCCAAGCTGGGTTCGAACCCACGACCTACAACTTGTAAGTCGGGACCGATACCACTGCGCCACCACTGCTCAAAATATGCGGGATGAAAACGTAGCAAATAAAACAATCATTTGTATAACACCTTTGCGTCGCATAAATATCTCACTATTAGCACAACTAATTTTGTCCCAATTCTTTTAGTTTCATTGGTTCTTACTAAATGTTTCTTTTAAATTCACCAATTTAAAATGCACAAAGAAGTATCTATTTTTCTAAAGACATTTTATTATGGATTGATGAAGGAATCAAAAATTATAAATGTTTTTAGTATTTAATTTTCTGAAGGATCTAATGAATAAATCGAAACTTAAATTACCCATACTTTGTTAATGTCATATTAATATAATTTTTGCAACGCATCATCGCGTATTCATGAGTTTTATGACACAAAAAACTTGCTTATTTTTTTTTATCCTTGTTGTTTAAGTGAGTAATAGAAATATTGATAAAAACACATTTGTAAAAGATTCTAAGATATATTTGTGGACTGTATTGTAAAAAAACAAAAAAATATTATGATAGGTGTCAGTGTGTCACAATGCCATAGAGAACTACAGTTATTTATACTCTTTTCTTGAACATTCCGCCCCCCAAAGAACATAGTTCTTTAATAAACAAACTTGGCTTGACACACTACCGAACCTAATAATACAACACTAAACTCTGACATGAAGATTAAACTACCTATAGGTTACATATTCTTAACCATAAGTAATAATAATAACTCAACACTATGTGCAACAAAAAAACAACTTAAGTACCTGCAATGGTAGAAATATCTGATAATTAGATATTAAAAACACAATGAAAACAGTAGTTAAACACAAACAAAATATTTAAAATCTCTAAGAAACAGAACAGAAAAGTAACTACGTTTTATTTTGTGATAACACAAATTTTACTAAGTGGACGCTTAAATTCTCCAGTTTTGCATTTAACTGACACAACACGTGTTATATTGTCCGGACCTGGATGTTTTTGAACAATTTTACCAAGCATCCATTTAGCAGGAGGAATGTTATCCTCTTTGAGTAAGACAATATCACCTACATTTGGTTCAGCCCCTTTCGAATTCCATTTATACCTTTGACTAAGACTGACAAGGTATTCACTTGACCACCGATTCCAGAAATCATTTACAATTTTTTGAGTAAGTCGCCATCTGTCTAAACTTGTTACATTACATTTAGAACAATCTTGGTCAGCTACATTGACTATCGGTTCACCTACTAAAAAATGGCCTGGTGTCAAAGGGAGTGTGTCATTCGGGTTGTCACTAAGTAATGTTATATGTCGCGAATTTAAGCACGCTTCCACTTGAGCCAAAACTGTCGCCATTTCCTCATACGTCAGTGTAGTATTCCCTACTATCTTCCGCAAGTGTGTTTTGGTACTACGAACGCCAGCCTCCCACAACCCTCCAAAATTTGGTGAATGTGGTGGTATGAAATGCCACGTCGTTCTCTCTAACGTCAGCAATTCCGCTATTTCCTTTGGAAGAGCTGATTTGGCACTGTTGAACATGTCTCGCAATTGTTTGTCAGCGCCAACAAAATTTGTACCATTATCGCTGTACAAGTCTTGACAGTGTCCTCGCCTAGCTACGAAACGTTTGAAAGCTGCTATAAAACCTTTCGCAGTCAAATCAGTAACAGCTTCCAAGTGTACTGCTCGGGTCACCATGCAAACAAAAAGGCATATGTATCCTTTGTATGACTTCGCTCCTCTGCCTGGTGAGAATCTGATACTCACAGGCCCACAGTAATCCACTCCAGTAGATTTAAATGGTTTACTAGGTTTTAATCTCACCTCTGGAAGTAGACCCATTAAAGGTACAGACTTCTTTGAAGAGTATCTTAGACAAGTTACACATTCTCTAAAACACTTTTTAACTCGTTCTTAAGCACGTAAAATCCAATACTTAGTTCTCAAAATATTTAACATAAGCTGTGGACCGCCGTGTAATGTTTTGTGATGAGCATCGATAATTATGAGCATGGTTAAATGATTTTTGGCAGGCATAATAATCGGATGTCTCGTATCATAACACGCGTCTGCTTGATTTATACGACCGATGACTCTTAATATCCCTTTTTCGTCTAAAAATGGACAAAGAGTTCTTAAAGGGCTCTTTTTAGGTACACATCCTCGAGTTCTAAGCTGTTTTATGTCATCTGGAAATTCACGATCTTGAATTAGTTTTATAAATGTCAATAAAGTTTCATCTTGTTCAGTTGTGGTAATAAATCTAGGTAAACTTCGACGTTCATTTTTAGGTAACTTAAAATTCAATATTCTTCTACAGTATGACATTACCTTTAATAATCGCGACAATGATGAAAACCTTAAACAAAAACATGTCGTTTATATTAGTAGCAACCACTAAAGAATTGACTTTTTCTTCTTCATGTGTATCTGTGACATTTGTAGCTGTTTTTTGTATAATTGTATTTGCCAGCCATTGAGGTCCTCTCCACCACAATTCATGACTTGCTAAGTCTCGTGCTTGTAAACCTCGGGACGCACAGTCCGCGGGGTTTGTATCCGTAGTCACATGACCCCACTGCTCATAATCTAAAATATTTAAAATTGTAGACACTCGATTACTCACAAACGTAGTCCATCTGCTTGAACCTCCTTTGAGCCATGCTAAAACAATAGTTGAATCTGTCCAACCGTATAAATTCTCCTTGGGTATCTCCATTACTTGTGACACTTCAAAAATTAGTTTAGCAGCTAAAGTTGACCCACACAGTTCTAATCTCGGAATCGAAATTTCCTTATCAATAGGCGCAACTTTGGTTTTCGCAGTTACTAAATGTACATGTACATTATTAGACTCATCGGTAACTCTTATGTATACTGCTGCTGCAAATGCTGATTTTGAGGCATCTGAAAAAACATGCAGTTCGGTTTTAGAACTTCGTGTGACATTATACCATCTTGGAATAGTAAGTTCCTTTAAGTCCATAAGATCACTCTTATACTTTAACCACTGTTGAAGTAACTCTTCTGTTAAGCAGTCATCCCACTTAAGTTTTGATTTCCAAAGTTTCTGTATAAATATTTTAGCAACAATTACCACAGGAGCAATCCAGCCTAATGGGTCATAAAGTTTTGCTATAACAGATAGTACGTGTCTTTTAGTGATTGGCTCTTCGGTTTGAGGTAATTTAAGCACATATTCAAAGTTATCAGATTGCCGGCACCAACTTACTCCAAGTACTTTTATACAATTGTTAACTTTGATATTTGTTTTTGCTTCTTTTTCATTTTTACCAATTTTATTCAGAAATACGTCACTGTTACTGTTCCACTTTTGAAGTTCGAACCCACCTGATTTCATCAATTTGTTCATCTCCTCGTGTATTTGTAACGCTTCTTTTATTGTTTCTGCTCCTGACATTAAATCATCCATGTAATAATCCTGTTTGGCTATTTTTGCAACTAACGGGTACTTATGTTCCTCAAGTTCGGCTAGTCTCTGTAATGATTTTACTGCTAAATATGGCGCACATGCTGTACCAAACGTTAACCTCGTTAGCTTGAAATGCTGTATGGATTCAGACGGATCAAATCTGTACACGATTCTCTGAAAATCAGCGTCTTCATCTGTGACTCGCACCATTCTATAAAATTTTACAATGTCTGCTACCAAACATATTTTATGATTTCTCCATCTCATTAGAATGTGTCTCAGATCTTGTTGTAACTTTGGTCCAACAAGTAAATCGTCATTTAATGATACGTTGTTTTTTCCTTTGCTTGACGCATTGAAAACCACTCTCACCTTTGTTGTTTCCCTATCTTCCCGCACAACAGCGTGATGAGGAAGATAGACAGCTCGAGTATTCTCTATCTCTGTCTCACTCAGTTTTGTCATGTGATTCATACTTAAATATTCTTCAAGTACTTTGTTATACTCTGTTCTCAATTTTGGATCTCGTGTTAACCTTCTCTCTAAATACTCCAACATCTTGATAGCTTTCTCCTTTGAATGACCATACTGACACTTCGGATCTTCCGTAGCAAAAGGTAATCTAACTACAAATCTACCGGTATGATCTCTAGTAGTAGTTAAATCAAATAAACTCTCACACTTCTTCTCGCTGTTAGTCATTTCTCTTCGTATGGTGTTAGGTTCATTTTCCATTTCCCAAAATTTCTTGAGCAAATCATTCTCTTCCAAATGAACATGCATACTAGTAAGATTAGTTTCCTCTGACGAGTTAGATCCTTTTGTTACTTTTCCTGAAACAATCCATCCTAAAGTTGTGTTTTGTGCTATCAAAGTACCTTGCGTTTGCTTAACCATTCCATCAAGCAATATTTCACCATACACTTCTGCACCTAATAGTATGTCTATTTTACCTGGTGTTGTATATGTAGGATCAGCTAAAGGTAAATGATTAATTTCAACCCATTCCTGAGAACTCAGTTTGACTGTGGGAAGTAAAGATGTTAAAGAATGCATTACATAAGCGTTAATTTGGATTATGTCGACTGGATTATAGCGTGATTCCACTTGAAGTGAAACTCTGTGTTTTATTCTCGTATGACCATCTCCCAGACCTGACACAAAACCATTTACAGGTATGCGCGTTAACCCTAGTAATTGAACAGTAGCCTCGGTAATTAAAGAGGCTTGAGACCCTTGATCTATTAAAGCTCGAATAATTTGTTTACAACCATTTGAATTAAATACCTGAAGTCTAGCCGTGGCGAGCAGCACTTTGGTGGGCTGCAGCTCCTCCCTAGTAAATGTAGTAGTAATGTGCGTGTCACCTCGTGATGTGCTCGGTTTCTCATGTTGTTCACTCGATGACACTGTTACCTCACTCGCTGGTTTGGTTGTCTCTTGATATTCTCTCTCAAAATGTAGCATAGTGTGGTGTCTTCTTCCACATTTTCGGCAGCTCAATGGTTAAATGACGGGGCCCCCTCTCAGAGGGCCAAAGCCTGCCGGGGTCGCGGGATTTATTTCTATTACCGTGACCCCGGAACATAAAGGGCTACTGAAGGACACCGTGGATTTTAGTCAGTACAAGTCTGACAGTACCTCCCGCCCTGCCCGGGGTTGGAGGTCTCATTTGATGATTTTACCACGATAAAAAAAAAAAAAAAAAAAAAAAAAAAGCTCAATGGTTGACGACACTTGTTTACACTATGTGTGGGTGACAAGCAATTGAAGCATAACTTGCTGTTCTGCACAAAATCTTGTCTCTCTTTCGTTGTCATAAGACCAAAACGTTTGCAGTGATATACGTAATGATTTTCCTTACACATGGCACACTCAACCTCTTTAGTTTTAGGTTTGTTTTCAACAGCTGATGTGTGAAAGGTTTTTGGTTTGAGTGTAGGTTTCACTGTATGCGTCGATCGTTGAGTATTCGAATCAATCATCTCTAAAGACCTAAACCTGTACTCTAAATAATCTCTCAACTGTGACCAGGTAGGTAGTTCGTCGCTTAACACATTAAGCTTTTGTTCCCACTGTTTTATTGATTCATTATCCAACTTTGCGACGGTTAGATACACAATAATAACATCCCAGCCATCCGTGTTAATTCCAATACTCTTAAATGACTTCAAGCACGTGGATGTGGTATCTAGTAATAGTTTTATTGCAGACGCCGACTCATTTGTTATTTTCTTAAGAGAAAACAAGTTTTTCAAAATAGCGTTGCAATTATATCTCTTGTTATCATACCGTTTTATCAACTGAATCCATGCCTCCTCATAGTTTGCATCAGTAGTTGAATAGTTCCGTAGAAGATCTAAAGCTTCACCCGCTAAATTACTTTTCAAATAATGTAATTTTTGAACTGACGTTATGGTTTTATTATTGTGAATCAATGACGAAAACATATCATAAAAAGTTTGCCATTCTTCATATCGTCCCGTGAACGTAGGTAATGTAATTCGCGGTAGTCTAATATCTCCATAACTATTCTCGTTACTCGTAGTGATTGGTGCTTGAGTACATGGCGGTGTCAAAAACGGCTGCAAAGCATCTCGCAAAGACGTTTTATATTGAACGTAAAGTTCCTCAAACTGCTCGTAATAACCTTCGGTGAAGTATGGCTCTTTCTTCTCCTTAGAGGCCTTGGACAGGATAATCTTATGTTCTTCTTTGAATTCTTTGTATTGTAGCTCAAGTACCTCTAAACGTGTTTCCAAATAAGATTTCTTTATTCTTTCTTTTGGTGTTTTTTTAAAGTTTCTCTCGGCTTTTAGTAAATTGTTTGTTAGCTCTTGTTGTAGAGTAACATGCACCTCCATTGTACAGATTATCAGACTTTTTACTATACTCACTCAATCTCTCTGTCCTAATCCGGCTCGTATGTGACCAATATGTTTAAGTGAGTAATAGAAATATTGATAAAAACACATTTGTAAAAGATTCTAAGATATATTTGTGGACTGTATTGTAAAAAAACAAAAAAATATTATGATAGGTGTCAGTGTGTCACAATGCCATAGAGAACTACAGTTATTTATACTCTTTTCTTGAACACTTGTTAATGCTTAGGTTTTCAATGGATGTCAAATTAATTATATTACAAAATCACATAAGTCTTAAGGATTGTAAGACAGTAAAAGGATGGCTGAATTCAAGGATTTTCAGTCAATCTCGTAAAATTAAATATATACAGGACACACTATTAAAAAGTAACACAAGTTTTACATTTATATACTTTCTTGCATCGTCGTCGTCGGTATAGTTGAAACAACTTCTAAGATCTCTACCTGTCTTTCTCTATTTCTTTTATTTTGCGATAAGAAGAGTGGCAGTGGTGGGTTTTCGCTTATTTCGAGGCAGAGGCTTCAAACTGAGCAGGTTGTCCTAGATGTACTCTTTTGGGCAAACTGTTTATTGGATTTCTACCTTTTTTACTTTTGTAATATCATCTAACGAGTCCTCCCACCCAGAGCAGGACAGGAGGGACTGTGAGACTCGTTCTGACTAAAATCCACGATGTTCTTCAATAGTCCTTTATGTTATGGGGTCACGGTATTCGTTAATCCCGCGAACATGGATGGACAGATTTCTACAATATATTTTTTTGCAATAGCTCTCTTACATGGGATTTGTACTTGCAAAATACGATAAGGTAACAAGTATAAGGTTGAGCATGACTCAGAGGATCCATTTACATACGTATGCGTTATAAGATTCTAAATCTTCGTTAATGTCGCAAAGCTTTGTGCCCTAACCGTATTCCCTTCATTCTGTTCACGTTGATTCGTTTGAACTTCGTATTAAGTCCATTCACATGTATCATTATGTTAAGTAACTTCATCGTCATTAAATAATTATTAGAAAAAAGATACACGCACATACGCCGAATATTGTCAATATCTATTTTAACGGGAAAAAAATGTTTGCTGCGCATTTATGAAGCGCAGAAAAAGGTCTAGCCGAGATGACTTCACGGATACCTGCTATTCAAAGTGACTTTGAAAAAATAAAACTATAAGTGACATTAACTATTTGAACTGCCAAAATCTATCGTACTTTGTCCTCGTAAAACATTTACTATGATTTAGCCACTTAATGGTTTGCTGTAAGGTTAAATGTTTAAAATTGTAAAATAATCCTCTTCGGTGATTCTCAGACCGACCGATCGACCTTTATGTCATTTCATTTGACAGTGATTTTTATCTACTTTAAGTAACTTTATTTATGCTCTTTAGCCATGACTGCGTTTTGCATACAGTATGTTGAAGATTTTAAAATGATTAATGAAAATACACACAAAATCATAAATATTTAATGAAAAATAGATGTGAGATATTTTTTTTCAATATATAAACAAAGAATATAAAAAGAAGAAGACATCCTTAACAAATAACTTTATTTTTTTTTTCTAAATGATAGCAAACTTGTTTTGTTGTGTGTACGTTAAAAATCAAACCGTGTACCTATTTTAATTTTCTTTACACGTTCATCTGGTGTCAGTAAAAATCAACATAAGAACATTCATCAACATGCATTCTAAAGTATGCAAATGTTTGATCTACAAATCTAATACTGGTTTGATAGACAGAGAGGCGCCTTTACCAGTTCTTCCAACAGGTATGTTTAATTATAATCAGAGCTGTAAAATCTCCTTCTTTTACGTGGTAAAAATATCATGAAATGAGTCTTCCCACCCATTGCTGTCAGACTCGTACTAACTAAATCCAAGGTGTCCTTCAATAACCCTTTACATTCCAGAGTCACAGTTACTTGACAAGAAAGTCCTGCGACCCACAGAAACCTTCTAAGACATGGAAAGTAAACCTGTGGAATCAAAGTTCATATATCCATACTAAAATGAAATTTTAACAATTTTAAAAAATTTAAACCTCTTTTTATTTGAATAAAAAGAGGTTAAAAAACTGGGGTAAATTGCGCAGACCATTCAATTAATAATAACCATCCCATGAGTTGTCATTACGATACTTGATCATACGGATTGACTGCGTTTGGCGCTCTAATTGCGTCTCTCCAACTTTGTATGAACTCTCAACCAATGAGAGCGCCAAACGCTATCGATCTGTATGATCGAGTATCGTAATGACAACTCATAGTATGGGTACAGTTTTAGTTTTCAACAATGACCAACAGACCACTTCTCGTAGAGGCTCTGTTGCCTTAGTCAAACAGCAGACTGAAGTAGGCAGATTGAAGTTCACAGATCCTTTTCGTTTGTTTCGTTCGTTATCGATCAGCAATTTTTAATAGATTTTCAACTTTACGCGCTGGGGTATAAAGTTGAAAATGTATTGGTGACTGATGAACGATAGCGATTGTCGTCTGTTGTCGTATGCTGTTTTACTAAGGCCCCTGGTCCTTGGACCCAAAGAGTTAACAAACTTTTTGCTTGCTATTGCGTTTAATCTTCATTTAATTGGGTATTGTGTTTTTTTTATGTATTGGAAGTTTTTGACATAGCCAAGGTTATCTAATTATGTTCGATAAAGTTCAGTAACGAAAATATTAGCTGTTTACATTCCCGTCCTAATGAACGTGCGAACGTAATGCCAAGGCAATGACTCTTCATTTGATATTTCGATTATTTAACTATGCACGGGACTGGTGTAAAGACGTGTGCTGACGGTGGTTGTGGTATTTAATAATAATTTTATATTTAGAAAGTGTCATAATATAAACGTCGTTATGATGTAAAAAAGCATTTCCCTTAATATGTAAGAATATTAGACTTTGAACTCTAATTTAAAAAAGCAATTGCGTTTGCAATTGCAAAAGGTTCCGTATTTTTGTATCATAAAGGACAGTCTATATTTATCCATTTCGATTTGTCTGCTCATAAACATCCACCCGAAATAGCTTCAGTTTATCGTGATAATTGCTCTTGCAACATTGCCGAAATATCGGAAACTCAAAGCAAATCATAAACATGGTAAAAATGCCGTTTTAAACCCTAAACTTTTGACGTCTGATTTTTTTTGGGTTTTGCGAATACTGGTTGCGCGTTTGCATGACGATCGCCATAGTTAAACCGCGGCTTTATGTGGCCCTCAGAATGTCAAATTCATATTTAATCGCCAATGAAAACAAGCAAAATACAAAACTTGCATGTAGGTTTACTGCTAAAGATAAGCTAATTATGTGCATGTCATTTGGGTATGATTATATTCCCCTAATTAATTAGTTGTCTTGACACTAACATTTGCCCTAGGTTTGTGGCATCTTTTATTCAAGTAAAGATAAGAAAATTAACATATAAACGGTATGTGAAAAGACCTTTTCCGAAGCTTTCAACGAAAAAAGCCAGAATATAGATAAATTTTATCTAATGAGCCACACTGCGCGAAAAATATTGTTAAGACACGATAAGTTTTTTGGTATGAAAAAAAATTAACGAATCATTGTAAAGCTAGGACTCATTCTAAGCATACTATTAATTTAAAGTAATTACAATAAAAATACCGTACAAATTATAACTAATTATTAAAAAAATATATCTCCGTTACTAGAGTAGAGAGAGAGCTTCCAAGTATGGTCCAGATCCAAAAAAAGAAATCGGAGGTCTTTAACACCCTTCACCCTTCCCTTCTTCTTTAACAATAAGTTGAACGTCATGTTTCAGTGCCTCACATAATTACTGCAATCTGTTTTAAACAACAGTAACATAAGTTACCATACTTAAATATCGTCTCTTAATATATTTCTCTATTTTAGTGAATACATGGTAAAAATTTATTAATACTATTAATATTTTAATAATTACCTGGTCTGTTTAAGTTAGGGGTTTGCGTGGGAAAATTAATGGAAGATAAATCAGATATAATCAGCTTGTAGACGTGGAGGACACTGAGGAATTTATGGAAATTCTCAGCAGCCGCGTGTTCATAGAACATACGCCTTCGAATTTAATTCTAATGAAACATATGAAAACGTTTCTAAATTCACTTATAAATTAGTAACCTTTTCATTAGTTAAGATGATGTTGGTTGAACATTCCTTGTCATTGGCTTGGCTTGGCCGTGGCTGTATCATTAAATGAGTCATCCCCCACCGGGTGGACCAGAAAGGACTGTAAGACTCGTACAGATTAAAATCCATGGTGTTCCTTCAATAGCCCATTACGTTTCAGGATCGTGGCGTGGCCTTTATAGACTGCAGCAGCTCTTGAATGCAAAGGGCAACTGAAAGAAGATCGTGACCGTGACCAAGAGATGAGGGACTCATTAAAGCGTAATTTTCCACACTAATATGAAGAACGTAATAGAAAAGTAAACAATAGTAGGGTATGGTTTCCATATTTTCCTTTTAGCTCTATAAGTAAAGCGATTATAAATTAACAACAAAAAACTTAGATTTGTGAAAAGTTTCGTTTCTGAGCAACACTCACCTTCGAGCTGTCAATTTCACCGTATCGGATGAGGATGAGCATAAATATGAAACATTTTAACTGGGAGGTCCCTTTTATGAGATACAATGAGAAACTAACTCCTCCGAAAAAGGTTTTTGTTATGTTATTCTTCGGTACGGAAGCTACAATATGACTTAAAATAAACACAGTTATGTAAGTAACCGCTAATAGATAAACATGTCATGTGTACACCTGAGACATGCAATAACCGGTTTTGTACTAACTCACTACAATGGTTCAACGTTGACTTACTGCAGTAACAGAAATATAGCTTAATGATGTACATATGTTACGTTTTTACAAAACTATTTACTGTCAGTTACCTTAACTGAAATTATCATGAGCCTATAATATTCCCACTGCTGGGACACAGGCCTACTCATTGTAAAAAGTACTCCTTCTCACAAATAGGATGCCATTATCCACCACCGGGGCCTTTTTTTTTTTTACTTGTACTGACTAAAATCCACGGTGTCCTTCAATAGCCCTTTATGTTCCGGGATCACGGTAATGGTATAAGACCCGCGACCCCGGCAGGCTTTAGCCCTCTGAGAGGGGGGCCTCGTCATTATGCTGACGCTCTTTGAGGCGCGTGCGGAACACCACGCGCCGTCGACCCGGGCATGGTCCACGGTCGGGCGGCGAATTGCCCACCACCGGGGCCTAGTGCGAGTTCGTAAATGCCATGTCTTGGATTTTTTGGTAAACTTGCCGGTTTTTCTTCACTATTTTGAGAGCAGTGGTGATGAAATAAATTACAAAAAATACTGCGCCTGGCTGAGATCATAAGTCGGGGCTGATTCCTACCTCTGGGACACCTTAACTGTAAGACATCTGTATATTTTATAGGTATAAAACTGTGGCAACAGACCGTTGCTACGAAGGCAAATAGTCGTACTGGCAGGGTAGAACAGGCACAAAAATATTCGTTATCATTTGAAATTCTAACATTCGTTTTATAAATAAAAATATTTGAACACTAACTCTTGTATTTTGACGAGTCATCAAACGCACTTCAGTGAAAGAGTTCTTGTGAAATGCGTATGTATATTGTTGTAGAATAAACCATTACTATTTTTTAAAATATTAATACTGGAATAAAATAGAATCAATTAACCGTAAAAACTAAACGACTAGACGTAATAAACTTTGGAACAATCAAATGTGATTTTTGAAGCACAACTAATTGGCTAGATTATGAAAAAGTCTGAATGTAAACATCAAACATTTGATGATTATTACGACTCAAGTTTATATTTTTTACTCATAGACGGAACCGATGTTATTTTGGTCGCTTCATTAACTGCACGCACAAACAATTATTTTAATAGTCTTGAAATCATATTGTTACGGTTTTGACCGCTAATTGAAGACATAAATAACCTCTTTTTTAACCGTATGTGAATCTATATTTTATCTATGGTTTCTTTGTAGGTCTGTGTACTCCGCGAGGTCGAACAATATGGATTCTAAACTGATTAGCTATAAGCGCAGGGTTGACTCTAACGATTTTATGCTAGCATACACCATACTATAGTCCAATCAGCATGACGCTCCCGATTGGATCAGTTAGAATTGATCGTGTGTGGGCGTGGAATCCACGCAATCGGCATGACAGTTTTTGATAGGCTCGATCATGCCGATTTGATCCTTCCGATTGGAACGTGTTGGGTGGTCGGTTTATTTGATTCCAGTAGGTCAAGAATGGGAAAGGCAACTATCAAAGTGGCGCTGTTTGCTTGCTCATTGGTGATGCCAGGGTTTCAACTGAACGTCGCTGCCGATTTGATAGTTTGATGAAACCTCCAGAGAAAGAAACCTAACAATGCCTAACGAGAGACTCGCAAGGTATTGGTAGAGTCTCTTTGCAATTATTTATTTAACAATACCTACCTGTTTCAAACTCTAGAAGTAATGTAGGGAAGGTATACTTTCTTTACACCGTGTTGATATTTTTACCTATTTATTGATTAGCTTTGATTCCTATTTATTTAAAAGCTGTGCAACTTCCAAGGGTTAGTGCTGAAGTTTTGTTTATTTTTTTATTTATGTATAGGTTCGCGTTTCAACAATATCTCGCCTGATGGTAAGCGATGATGCGATCGTCGGTTAAACACGCTTACCTAGAAGACCAGTACCGTCAGCACGAGTTTTCAGTATTTGAGACGTAAAGTAAACTGGAACTTTGACGACTTCTAACTGACAATTTTCAAGGGAAAAATTGGTTCCTTCTTCGCACGCCAGAGGCGCTGTACCATATTTTCATACAATAAACGCTGTAAATACTGGAAAAACTCTGTAAAGTAAAATAGAGAAAACTCGTGCTAGGGGTACTGTAGCCTATTCACTTTTGACTTAAAGGCCCCAAGGATAACCTTGGTCATGAGTGAATAGGCTAATAGCCATCAGGGACCCCTTCAAGGAATTTATAGATTGTAAAACATTCATGATATTGGTAGGAGGTAGGCTTATATTATAATTTTATTCATTACTGTTTCCGTATAAGATGTTTTCTAAAGTTACTGAATTAAAGTAGCTTGAAAAAAAAACGAATAGACAGACAGCCCTGCACGAAATCATCGACGTCTTATTGAAAATTCAATTACAATGACATATTGTGCTGTGTGGGTTACAGCAGCCTGCCGTTACATAATCAAAGTACAGTATCTACTTGTGTACGTACTCATATTATTATGTGGTGTGTATATATAAGCTACTATATTTTATTTAATTTTGTGGAAAAACAATGAAATATTTTATTTGTTTTTATTCTAAATCTAAGGTAGTGTTGCTGGTCGCGGGACTTATTTCTATCACCGTGACCCCGAAACATAAAAAACATAAAGGGCTATTGAAGGAAACCGTGGATTTTAGTCAGTATAAGTCTGACAGTCCCTCCAGCCCTGCCCGGGGTTGGAGGACTCATTTGATGATTTTAACACGCTAAAAAAAAAGGGTAGTGTCGCTGAAGATGGCCCGGTTCCTAGGATAGCCCACTTTAAATTTAAAACAGTTACCATTATTTGAAACGTAAATGCAGTTAAGATTTTTTCAATCGTTTCAAATAATCATAACAGACTATACCTAATTTGCTCTTATCTTATGTTCACACTTTTTGAAGGGAAACGGAAACACGGTGGTCAGTTGTTGCGCTTCAAGGATGTTCTGAATAGACACTTTAAGAAGTGCCAAATTGACCCTTCAACATGGGAGAACCAGGCGCAAAATCGGCCGGAGTGGAGACGCTTTGTACAGGAGCAGGTCTACACCTTTGAAGAGACAAGAAGGTTACAATTGGACAAAAAGCGTGACGACCTAAAAACTAGACCACTTGCAAATATAACTTACAATATCATCAATGGTGTTCTTACATGTCCACTTTGTGCTCGGACTTTTACAGCAAAAGTTGGATATGCGAGTCATTGAAGAGCACATGAAAGGGCATATCAAAGCTCTCAACCACTCTAAAAGCCATCGATTGCAGTCGCTGTGGCCGGAATCGGCTAGATGGCATCATGTTCACACTTTCAAAGAACTTACTCCCGTTTTGGAAAATGACAAAAGTTATTTCAGTAACTACGAGTATTACTGCCCCGAAAAATACTGTCATGCCGTTGGCACCTTAAATATTTTTACAATTCTGTATTCCTTAAATATATTCAAGGGCCTGCACCTCCCAGGTCGACGGCGCGTCATATTCCACGCGCGCCTCAAAAAGCAAAATGACGGGGCCAAAGCCTGCCGGGGTCCCGGGACTTCTTTCCATCACCGTGATCCCGGACCTTAAAGGGCTATTGAAGGACACCGTGGATTTTAGTCAGTACAAGTCTGACAGTCCCTCCCGCCCTGCCCAGGGTGGGAGGACTCATTTGATGATTTTACCATGCAAAAAAAAAGGGCCTGGACCTACTTTGCATACAGCCATCTAGTACGATAAGCTATAAATTATAATTTGTTCGCGAAGTACTAAATAAACCACATATTAAACCAATCATTATAATATAATCAATACTTAAATGCCTTTTAAAATTTTGTAGTTTAATACCACTCAAGCCGACACACGAATTTATTTTCACTGCTATTTTATAAGACCACAAAATATTTCTTTTAGCCGTAAGATCGTTTTGAACGCACGCGTTTATTTAATCCAAGATCCAGACTGAATCCATCCTGACGTTTATGTATATTTACCTTGTCACAATATTTGCTTGTATTTAAAATACTTGAAGATGTTTTAGATACGATTAGCAATTCGTTAATAGCTTTAATAGTAATGCATTGTCGAACATGTGTGAATATTTAATGAAAACAAAAATCCTACCTTCAAGGACTTGTGTTCGTTCGGCACATCAGATGTAGGTTAAGAGACACACGCCGAAGACGGCCGACGGCAAACAATTTACACAATTCACGAATCCCCGTAACGTTTCTTGGATCACCTTAAATAAACTGTTTGCATGATTGTGATTAACACCTTGCCTCCCAATGAAACTTCACAACATCGCATTGTCAATACAATGGAATGATATTTATAGCTCAAGTTGTAACTTCAGAGCATAGACGTTCAGGACTCGTCCTACCACCAACACATCCTTACTTGAATTTACATTTTTTAAAACATCATAAAAATGATGAAAATTGTAAGTGATTTTTTTTTTGTGCCTAAAAATTTGTCCTAAAAAGTTTATATTAAACTGCGTCGGTTAAATTAAGAATTCACACTGAAACCGATATATACCTACATTATAAAGTTTGTTTGTTTAAACCCGCTGATCTCAAGAACTGCTGCGCCGAATTAAAAAATAATTATTTTTGTAAAATAAAATTAATTTAACTAAGTAATTCACCGTATTATTTAACTAAAATTGTTCATAGGATCACATTTTTGAACAGTGGTAATTTGATAAGATACTTAATTACATTTTCCAGCTTTTCCAGACTCTCTTCGCCCTGGCCGCTCTGGCAGTAGCATGCGCACAGGAGGCTGCGCCGGCGCAAGCAGGTGGCGCGCCCCCCGTCACGATCGTCAAGCAAGTCGATGAGGTTGATGTGGACAAGTACAACTTTGAGTAAGTTTCAATAAAGTTATTTTACTTTCCTTCCTAACATAAATCACGTGTGAAATCTTTATAAGTTTTAAAAATAGATTCAAAGCAAATTGTTAAAAATCTTAAATTTTAAATTATTTTGTGCGATATATTTATTTGTATGTTGACCCTAAGCCAAGCAACGTCAAGTTCACTAAAAAGTTTAAGAGAAAAGAAACCACTAGAAAATGTAACACGATAATTATTATTTGCCTTTATTCAGAAAAAAGTTAAATCGACAGCTTAGTACTCTGGGCACCAGTTTTTTTTTTAATACTGAAGGATATGGCATAATCCAGTCACCCAAACAGGCAGTTCGTATGACCGAATATTCGCAAAAAAATTTGTCAAGTAGCCACAAACCATTACCAAGCTATTAGGGTCACGACCATATTCCTCACAATATTTTAAATTTTCATAAAAATGACTTCCTATATTATTTAAAATTAGGCACAAGTTCTACCAGCAGAAACCTTCATTTTGCTATTTATGTACTTATTAACATTGGTCAAAAGGCATTGACATAATATAATGACATGATCAGGGGTCATAGCGAATAATTATTAACTTCTTTCAACTTGGGACATTACTTAAACCATTGTTTGTAAAGGGCATAGTCATCAAGATGGCTTGTGTGCCTACAGTAAAAATCTTCAACCATAAGCCTCATTGCGCATTGTGTCAAATAATATTTGCGTACTTACAGGTGTAGAGGGTCAGGGGCAAATATTGCTACGAAATTGTTAGTCTTTTTCTGACTTGCTGTATTAAAAAAAAACAGCCAAAGGTTTCCGTACCATTATTTATAACGACGGAAAAAAAAACTAGTGTAAAAAGGTTTTTTGTTGTTCAAGGTCCAGTTCTTAAATTCGAAGGTTTATTTGATTAAAACATAGATTAGTACTAAATATTTAAGAGAAAATTGTTAGAATTGCGGGTTATTTGTTCAAAAAATAAATAGTTATACATACTTTTGAAGTTAACGTGCCAGCAGTATCCTTGGACGAGACTTTAATGTTATTCTGCATGAGTAAAAAACACGCGCAATCCTGACCCTCAGGAAAAACGGAAACACTATATATTCCATGTATGTCATTGCATTTGGATAACAGAAGCTCAATAAGGCCACTTTAGTAGATTCATAACAGTATTATAATATTAATAGCTATAAAATTCATAAATAGGTAGCGGACACAGTCAGTATTATGAATTGTCAATATCATGATTCTGTATATGTGGCCATTTTAAACACCAACTTATTTGCTAAATTATTCATATTTTACCTGACGAAATGTGGTGCCTAAATCTTGTCTCAATCGACGATCAATGTTAGCTTAAATAATTTGTGTAAAACTAATTTATATAATATAATCCATTCTCCTCCAGATTTGAAACCAGTGACGGAACCTCAAGGCAGGAGACCGGCGAGTACAAGAATGACACAGACCAGGACGGTCTCGTAGTGAGGGGCAGCTACAAGTACGTCGCTCCTGATGGCCAACAGATCTCAGTCACCTACCTCGCCGACAAAAATGGTTACCAGCCCACCGAAGAGAAAGCTGACGGCCAGGCAGCTCCTGCCCCACAACAATAAACCTTAGAAGACCCCTGATTTAAGTCCTGTTTTTACTTATACTAAACATCTATTTGAATGCCTACTGTTGAAGTTTCAACTTTAAACGCTAAGCGTAGAATTGAAAATCCAACAGTTCACTTTTATTTAGGCATTCTTTTAAATGTCGCTTAGTGTATGTAAAATCGGGTACTAGTTTTTTTTTGCTAAAACCAAATAAGTAAAGGATTTTTATATCTGATCCTTGTTGTACCTTATCACTGCCAAATAAAGTTGCTACTGCCTGAGCAAAGGTTACACAAACAAATGTTTTTTTCGTAAGACCTTACATCAACACATCCCATTCAGCTAGCTATACTCGTGTAGGTTATCTTAGGGTCGTAGCACACATATCAAAACGGAAAGGGATCATCACCGTATCAACTCGAGCCGTTCAGTATTATTTATTTATATGAAACTCCTTACTGCAACGCATACTAATCGGAATCGTAACGTAATCGCATCGCCTCGGACAAGCTCACGAACCGCGGTGCAGTGCGAGAGCAACACGGACTTTTCAATTATTTCGTTTTAGCACCACTGGCACTGGAGTACAGCTACTCAATTTTAAGCATAAGTTTTATCTTTGTCCACCGATGGCGGACAAGCTAGGAGAAGATATTTGAAACCATCGCCCCCCGGAGTGGCCAGATTTTTTTAAACTGAAGTTATCCCACAAATGAATTTTTCATCTTTACAGTTTGTATGTCCGCATGATCATTGTAAAAAACGCTTTTAGGTATAAACATTATGTCTTAAGAATCATTAATGAGGATTAAAATCAAGTTTCATTTTAGAAGTCAAATAGGGCAAAGCATAATATACCTAAGCATGTCTATGGATCTTATAAATGATATAATATAGTGAATGATTCATCATAGATTTTTGTTGATTTTGTCCTATAAATTCAAATAAAATATACATGTATTTCATATTTTACATAATAGAATAAAAATATTGCTTTTGCATACTCCTTTACATTTTATTTACATAGTTATATTTCTCTATATATATTATAGTTTAATAAATGGGCCTGTACACTCCTAGCCCAGTGCTGTCCTTATGTAAGTACTGGGCCAAAAATTTATGAATGAAAATGTCAAATAACCTTACCACTATTACCAAGTGTGTTCATAGCAATATGTTAGGTTGCTATTTGTTGCTCATGCAATTACGAAAGACCCGGTAACCTGAAATACAAACATGACTTTGTTATTTAAAAATTTAGTTAAAGAAAGTGAAGATAACAATAGTTTAAAAAATCGTAATAAAAGTTTCATCAGTCTCAGGTCAGATCAGCTTTGGATTGTTCGTAATAATCATCTTTAAATATTTTACAGGCACTATACATAGAGACACTATATTTAAAACAAGAGCACTTACTTGATATATTTCACGATGGAAACTGATAGACTGTTCGAAATACTCATAAAATAGACTCGAGAGAGCAAACAAATCTTTAAATTAGATGCCTGCTAAAATAATGTCAGCACGAATTTACTAAATGAAAGTTCACGACGAACTCGACGCACAACAACGATATATTACTAGACTCCTAATAACAGGCGACCGATGTCTGTCAACGCCTTAGGCAAAAAAGTCTTATATCCGTCTTATTTCGACCACTCCTGTGAGCCGTAAACATACCTTGAGACAGAACAGACCTTGAGTTAGCCAATCACAACACAGTACCCTGTCTGCCTCGCTTACGTAGTAACTCAGCGAGTTGACAGAATATTTTTTGTTCCTTAAATCGTGCATGAGGAGTCTACTAGTAATATATCATCGTTGTCGACGCACTTAAACGGAAGGGAGTATCAAACTCTTACTGACTAAAAACTAGCCTGTGTGTTCCAGGACAGCGGAACCCCGTTAAAATGGACCCACGACATCAACAATAATTACGGGAACCTTCATGTTTTAGAACTTTTTAAATTAGACAAAACCTTCGTTCGTCATACAAATGATGCTAACAATGTTTTCCTACTAAACACTATGACACGACGCACTTAATTAATTTGTCACGTTTATTAGGTAAGCTCTGGATAATATAAAAAAAAAAACCTTACCTTGCCAATAATTGTGGTTTGAAACTTTAAAGTGATAGTGCGTATTGTAAGAAATTACTTCTAAAAATGTCTAATATTTTGTCTGATCTAGTGCGTAGTTAGGATTAAGAAGAGCTCTGTTCTGGTGAATACAAGATGGGCAGGACAGAAAACGGCGAATTGTGGTTCTACTATCAAACTGAGGCTTATTTTATTTTTTAAAGTTCCGAGTGACTTATTTTCCTTGATAGAGGACTCAGTAAATAATTTAAATGCGATAAAAATTGCAGATAATGGTCACAAATTTAACCAACCGAATATGTAATATCGAGAAAGGACATAAAAACAACAGATTAAAAAAAATAGAATAATATATTCCAAGTATAAAACAATACAAAAGTACAAATATTTATAAATTACTGTCGGGCTGGAAGAAGTCGAATGGTGGGTTTGTAGCCTTTGTCGTCAGCAGTGAAGTCGACCTGGTATTCTTCACCGTCCGGAGTCAGGTATGAGTAGGAGCCTTTGATTGAAATGCCTTGCTTGTCTCCTACGGTGATGAGACTGCCTTCTTCTTGACGGGAGACACCATCGCTAGTCTTGAAGCTGCAAGGAAAATTTAGTAATTTAGCTTATTGTATCATGACTGGTGTAGTTTTTAAGGCGGAAAAACGCAACGCGACCGCGTGTTGACTCGAATCAAATGAGTAGGCCTGGGGTTGCGTCGTTTATTCATAGTCTGATTCTGGTCTAAAGAAAACAATACATTTGATTCGAATCAACACGCATTGCGTTTCATCGGGTCGTGTCGCGTTTTAATAATGTGTTTCCGCCTTTATTCTGCATCTTAAGAAATGGTGAATGTGGACTAACATAGGAAAATCTCTTCTCTTGAGTGGTTAGGGCGTGTTCGTTATTGTGTCATGTTAAGAAACTTAACTTCTTCGGTTTGATATAAACATACTAATAACTGTCATATTAATTTCCTTTTTTACTCACTAGATTGGATTTTTCTCTAGCAATATCTAGAAATCATAAATTAGCTTTAAAGGGCTTCGAGAAAAAGGTCATTTTTCTCAATTCGTTTGAACTTTTTTTTTCGATATCGTTATCCTTCTAGAAGAGTGACCAAATAGTAATTTGAATAAGTTTAAACGTTATCCAATCATACTTACTCAAAACTATATCCATCAGGATTAACAATTGTTCTCTCTGTTATAATTTCAGCGACTGGTTTGTCTTCAGCAACAACTACAGCAGCAAATACTGCAATCACGAACAGTTTCTGAAACGTGACGAGATAAAACAAATTTAGTTGTGTGACGTAACGTAATATGTAGAAAATTTGTCGTGAAGTCTGAGGAATCGTTATTTTTACGTGTATGACCTTTAGCCTGAAACTCTTCACAGTTATGTAAATGCTTATTACAAGACAATGGTGTTTTCTAATATTATACACACATTATACATAGGTATTTTATTTATATTTCAACATCACTGCGCCATGTGCATTCATACAGCATTTTTCGTCACGTACTTAAGATTGGGTCATCAGTCATCGGTAAATCGAAACGGGTAGTTTTACGCTGCCTTCACATTTGGGTGACAGTCGCACGACAGACGGTGCTTATGCGCGGCTGTTCATATGAAATGTAAAGGAATGTGCTTCTGCCGCGCTGCTTGCGACGTAATGTGAAGGCGCCCTTTGGACTGGTTGCGAAAACTGGACACTTGGCTGTTATTCAATTATCAGTAATAAAGAATAGTATCTACCGAATGAATTCCGAAAATTCCAGAAAACGATATGTGTAGGGTTCGTACTCTGTTCATCGAACTCGTAGCAACCATGTAAAAGAAAGAGCTGAGTTAAGAAAGTCGTTCTTCCTAATGGACGGTAGGTTATTAGAACAAACTTTTGGATGCAGGCTTATTGATTCAAGAATAAGCGATTCTAGCTCCATAATGTTTGCACACCACCTGGGACATATTGGGCTTTTACTGACAGCCTACGACACAAACGGGATCTTGTTGAAAGGTTCCCCTTAGATCGTGTGGCTCTGAGAACATGCAAAGAGTCACAAATGGAAAAGATATGCCTGGACGAGCTGTGACATCGAGTCACGGCTCCCGATACTGTTGGTCTAGTGGTTAGTGACCCTGACTGCTATGCCGGGGGTCGTGGGTTCGATTCCCACCCAGGACAAATGTTTGTGTGATGAGTATAATCATTTGTTCTGTGTCTGGGTGTAATTTATCTATAATATTATGTTTTTAAAAATGTAATAGTAGTACCCATAACACAAGGTCTACTTAGTTTGAGGACTAGATGGCATTGTGTGATAGTTGTGGATTATTATTATTATTAATTATAAAGAGCCGTGACTCTGCCACAGCTCGTTTAGGATTGGACGCTTGTATATCATGGTTGAAATGGAATAAAGAAGCTAGGGATTATTGTTTTAATTTAAGTTCTGTTGCGGGTACAAGCGACAGCACATTGCTGGATTAAGCCTTTTATACTCTTGTAATTGCGAACGTTGAATTTATTTCTCGCGGCCTACTGATCCTATGCCATGAGTTCATATATTTTACTTCGTCTATTCTTACTTACCAGAGCGACCATGATGGTAGTTGAAGTGAAGATATCCAAATAGGCAGAACACGTGTATGTAAATGATATGTAAAACTGGCAAAAATCCCCTTAAATACATCGTTTGTTTGTAAAGTTACAGCAATTTTAGAAGTGCAGTAACTAAGGTGATAACACGAATCAGGTTATGAAATGTGGCATACACATAAATTGAGACACAATCTACTGGGCAACTGTTTGTCTTCACAATAAATACACATTAACTGCTGTGTGTTCAACAAGTCATTTGTTTTGAATTATTCATTTATTTTTGAAGTTTTTCTAAGGAATAGTTTTTTTCGTTTCAAGCTGTAGAAGTTATTTCATAAGTTGAATTGAATATTATACAATGTTACCGTTTCTAGTAGAGTTTGCTGCTATTTTTGACTAGCCTGTTGGTTTAGTGGTTAGTGACCCTGACTGCTATACCGGGGGTCGTGGGTTCGATTACCACCCAGAACAAATGTTTGTGTGATTAGCATGATCATTAATTGGTCTGTGTCTGAGTGTAATTTATCTTTATTATTTATGTATTTACAAATATATAAGTATGTTTATCAGTTGTCTAGTACCCATAACACAAGCTCTGCTTAGCTTGGGACTAGATGGCGTTCTGTGATAGTTGTAGAATATTATTATTGTTATTTTCTTCCTTTAAATGGTCCTTGCCTTGAAATAACAGACTCTGAAGAAATATTTATTAATATACACAAAAAAAACTCAAAGGAGTCTCATTTTGGTGAAAACTAAAAAGTGTTCATAGGCTTTTGAAAATCTAATATTCCAAGCCAGGAATCAAACCGCATGAAATACTCACTATTTATCTAAATGAGTATGTTTATGCAGATAAACATACTCATTTAGATAAATAGTGAGTACCTGTGATACCTTCAAAATTATCATGTACGAGTATATTGTTACTGTCAAAACATTCCTCATTCTTCCGCTTCACAAAATATTGTTTGAAACTGCTGGACATTAACATTTGTGACAACAATAAAGCACAGGCGTTCACAACTTGTTTGGTTATGCTTACCCTTTAGGTCCATAAGTAGTGTAAACGTAGAAATCCTTTTCTTGTCTTTTTTTTTTTTCATACATATTTCAGGTGGAAATAAAATAATACACAAATTATTTCTTTTATACACTTTTTTATTTAAAAGGCTTATTTAGAAATTCATTAATTTAAAACTTAAAATACCACATTAACCTAAAATTGAGATATCTGGCAGATTTTAAATGAATCAGCTTACAGTGTTTGTTTTATTGATAGGAGACATTCTTGAATTAGAAGTTTATTAATCGAGTAAAATTATTACATAATTGAAATAATTTATTTCAATGTAATAAACCATTCTAGTCAATAAATACAATAATTTGTCCAGTCTTTAATCATCGAAATATATTCGATCTAATACTTTAAGATGCACTCCATTGCTGCCGTGCAGGCCCTAAAGTGCAGTAAGAGGAAAAAAGCGGTTTCGAGAAAACCGCGAAAAACTTTTTAACACTGTTTTTTTTTGTATTATTAATGTTTATGGTGCCTACTTTTATTGCTGGGAGGATTGAGTGACACCAAAGATGGTATTTACAAAAACAAATGTTAATTTAGTTTATTAGATTTTAATTAAAATTGGATTTTTTAAAATCATAGCAGTTACTGCACGCAAAAAGTTACTCATATGCAGATTAAAATGCGGTAAAAATACTCGATACTGCATTCTTGTCTGCATTTTAATTTGTGTCCTGAACTAATGCACATGTAGTATAAGTATAAATATAACAATTTCTTTCTAATAATGAGTATGTTTAAGGTAGGAATATAGAAAAAAAATACATTTATTTATACAACGTGTAACGTTAATAGCGCACAACCTCTCGTGTGGTAAATCAGCCCATGTTACTGAACAATATTTGTTCTAAGACTTATGGAAACTCTCAAAACAAAATTTTGCTTTTTCATACAAAATGAGATATTGATCGGGCTTCTCAGTATTAAAAATATTTTTTATTGCGAAATTCCAAAAATTAAAACAAACATTGTTTCGGTAACATGGGCCGAGTTATTCCACGAGAGATTGTGCGCTATTAACGTTAAATGTTGCATATAAAATTGATGTTTTAAGTCCAGTCAACGCCGATTTTTTCCCTACAAAAGGTGGTGTAATTTGTTTTTTAATATTGCTTAAATAAGCTACTCATGAAAAAATTATGTTTTCGATCTCGAGGAGTGTCTGCGTTAGCCACTACCTACCTAAGATTGAAGGGGTTTGGTCGTTCTTTTTCACATAATGCTTCAACAGCTGACTTTATGACAATGTCTAAGAGAATTTTAAAGACAATGAAATCCAACAACAAATGATATTTATACGTTACGTATATTTCGTTTATTTAGACTCATGAAACTTGTTTTACCGAATGCGTATTAGACGCTAAGGTGTCTGAAGTAAAGGACAACTGAAAAAACAAGTTAATTTATGATCACATCAAGTTCCTTCCACTCGATTCAGTGTTATTGTCTTTTATCTTCCTAAATTAAGAAGAAAAAATAATAATATGAAAATGTATTTTATACATTATAACCACAGAAAACAAATATCCGCAATACATACAAAAAATCCCTGTATAAAAGAAAAAACTAACTGGCTGACTGACTGATGGATCAACGCCCAGCCGAAACCGCTAGGTGTAGAAGTATAAAATTTTGCACAAGTATTCCAAATTCTTTTTTCAATTCCATTCCATAAATGAAGTACCAAGGGCGGATTTTTGAAAATTCATCCCCTGTGAGGTTTAAAAATGCGGATTTTTGAAAATTCATCCTATATGAGGTTTAAAAATGGGATTAAAGTTTCTATGAAAATAATTTAATCTGACTGGATTTACTTAAAACTTTCCAATGTACAAAAATCAATAAAATCGTGGGCAAAATACAAATGTGTAGTTATTACGTTACTTATCATTGTTGAGTGTTCTTCCTCTTTTAACTTTGTTTCTATATGACTGACACAGAAACATGGGATTTTTCAATTAAATGGCACATTGATTTATATACCGACAGTATTTTGTTTCCGACTATAGATACTTTAAGGGGGTATTTAGACCCATTTATATCGACAAATATGCTTATAAAAAAACACTTCGCAAATGGCGGCCATTTTTGTTTTTTAATCGGCCGATCTGAAAATGTACATTTTCAGTAGTACAATAAAATCCAAATATCTTTGAAGCCAAGAGATCTATATACATGCAAATAACTTTATTGTGAAGATAAACGTTTTACCTTCTTTCTTACCAAAGTTTTCTAAAAAATAAAAAAAGATACAAAAACATGGGAATACACTAAATTGTACACAAAAGTTACTGATTGTTTTCACAAATTCACTCTAGCTCGAAAAATTCCCCTGATTTTTTCTTGGGTTTTTGTGGTAAATAAGAATTCGACTGATTGAGAGAGAGAGTTAGCGACAAATTCTGACTAGAACGCAGTAAAATATGACCTGTAACTGCAGTGAAATTAGTAAAATCGTTCAAGTTGCCAATTAAAATACAGTAACAGAGTGTCATACTGTGTTTTAATTAGTATTTAAGTTATTTTAATCTTTTGATAATACCGAGTATACTGCAGTAAATAATGAACATACTGCACTTAAGTTGGTTTTAACGATATAAAATTACTTCAATAGCACTAAATAAAATACCACATTTTATTACTTTGCTGCATATTAATATGTAGTTCATGTGAAATAAACTAGTGATCAACCATGCAGTATTAACTTTTTTGGTACAAAAACTACTCACTGCGTTTTAATTTATATTCCTTAATATTTTTTTGGGTATAGAATACAGATTTTTTGTGGTAATATTGATATTTACTGCGTTTAACTTGGTAAAGTGAGGGGTCGTGGTAGACGTAACTGCTATAACTGTATTTTAGTTGGTATTGTAATATTTTCAGGCACTGAAAAACTTTTACTGCTTACATTAATTTGATTTTTTAACCGTTTAAAGCATGCTAACAAATACCTGATTAGATATTCATGTTCCTTATAACATGACCATTAAGGTTCAATATTCAACAAAAAAATGACAAAAATGCTGTTACTGCGTTTTAGGGCCTGCACGGCAGATTGCCGGCGATGTATTAAGATAATTTCTTGATGATTGTTCTATAGCCTCTCTTGCCCGCCTTGTACGTCATTTGGTAGAGATGTCCCTTGGCGTCGTACCAGCGTACTGCGCCTGCGACGTCGAGAGCTGCGTCTTTGGTACCAGGGTTCAGGATCGCTCCCTCTTCAGTGCGAGATGAACCATCATTGGCGTCGTAACTGGAAATAATGAATCAAAGTTTTAATACAATGTTATAAAGACTAAATTTATTTATTTTGATCTTTATCAAGAGCTGAGCAAGCAGCTTTAGTGGTATTTATGGATACACGTAAAGTAACAGGCGCTGTAGCGCCTAGCATTTTCTTGACCATTTCAGACTTTGGCGTACGCCTGTTCTAAATATAGATAAATTCATTGTGTGGTTGTCGTAATTTTATAACCAGTTAATTATAAAATAACTACCGTACGTTTAAGTACTTATTGAGAAACTATTATCAATGAACGTAAGACACTGGAGACGCGGGATGTACGGGACGCTGCGCCGGCGCCGCCCCACCGTACTATATGGTTACCAATTTACCATGTTTTAGAACGGACAACCAGGTACCTATATTATGTTACCTGATTGTCCGTTCAAAAACATCTTTTTCAGTATTCAGCTTATAACTTGGTGAGTTTTTACAAAATTGTGCAAAGATTCTTAACATAAAAATATTATCAGGTTTCGCACATACTATAAAGAATGTTGTAGTATGTTTTATTTTCGTTATCCAAGTCGTGAATAGAGATAGAGGCACAACCTGGACCAGTCGAACCGTCTTCTTTTAGCCAAAACCCAGTCATAACAGCTATTATAATTTATCACACATAATATATCCTTATAGAGCGGTAGACAGACGCCCACACACACCAAAATATTTTCTACATTATATGAAGAAAACTAGTTTATCCCATAAACGTATATTATATAATGAACGACCTTGACTTTAAGGAGACACGTGAATTACCTCATAAAGAATTTATGTGGACTTTAAATTAAAGAAGGTCGAACTAAAGTTTAGATTCTAGACTTTTATGAAATATAACATTTTTTTTAACATTCCTTTTGCTCATTTTCAATAATTTTTGCCTGACTACGGTTGGGTTATCATTTTGACTATTTGTTTTTTTTTTTAATTTTGCCTCGCATTTTAATTTCTCCGTTACTGTGGATGCGTTTACAAGCTTAAAAACCCACGTACACAAATAGACCAGAATAATGACTACTTGCTGATTATAAAAATATTTGGTCCGTGCGAGGATCCAACCCACAAATCGATGCACGCTCTACAGCAGTGGATCGCTCAGTCAGTACGCCAACCTTATTATCGTCTGTTCCCCCATAGCTACTGAGCATAATTTGACACAACATTTGCATCCTATCCCAAAAAAATACAATAAATGAATAGGTGCATTTTGTGACAAAGTGGCATACAACTAAAGCTACTTTACAATTCCAGATGAGATTTTTTATTATTTCGTACTTTCTAGAATTTTTCGGTATTCAGTTGTCAGTTTTTTAAGTTATTTGTTTTAAACACTAGGCACTCAGACAAGTGAAGAGCCACGTGAAGGAGATGATAGAAAAAGCTTATGCGTCATTATTTAAAAATATATTATGTCTAAATAGGTATATTATGTATGTGCAATAATAAGTTTATTTGAAATCGGCTCTCTGTTTAGTTGTTAAAAAACACATACTTTTAAACTACGAAGGATTAGCCAGCGGTGCACCTAATAGAAATAGAAATAGAAATAGAAATCATTTATTTGCTAAAAATGTAGGTATACAAATAAGGTGTTAGATAATAATATAAAGTAGTCCCGTTACATTTTACCTTGCGGCATGCAAACATATTCCAATTACAGAAAATATTAAAATGTAAGTGCACACTTACACTGTTATAAAATTAATAAAGTCTATACAAACTAAATTACAGTAGAAAATAATCCAAACATTATAAATTACAATTTTCAATAATAATTATGTGCTATTAACAAAATTATAAAACAAACTAAATTAAGAAAAATTTGAAAAAGAATAAAAGGATAAAATTAATTAATAAATACGACAACTGATACATTTTAATTTAAATTATCATTTAAGAAATCTTTTACAGTGTAGTAACATTTCTGAATTAATAGTTTAGTTAACTGTTTTTTAAACATTTTTGTGGGTAGGTCTTTAATATTTGAGGAAGTTTATTAAATACAATAGGACCCATGGACAAAATATTGTTTTTTAATAGGGCTGTTTTATGCCCACCTGTGTATAATAAATTTTTATATTGGGATCGTATTGGTCCTGTACGTTGTCTTATATCTACCATTGACGTAAATAAATTCTTGTTTGTTTTAACGAATATGGCTACTTCAAGTATATAAAGACTGGGTAAGGTTAAAATTTTTAAAGACTTAAACACTGGTTGACAGCTCTCTGTAGTCTTTAAGCCTGTCATTGATCTGAGGCAACATTTTTGGGCTTTAAATATCCTTTCTCTCTCACTACAATTACCCCAAAATATGAGACCGAATCTTAACACAGAAGCAACTAAACCATGATAAGCTATCACTAAAGTATTTATGTTTACTTTTTTTGACAAGTTGTACAAAATATAGGCAGTTTTACTTAATTTTTTGCACACATGCTCTGCATGAGGTTTCCAAGTTAATTTACTGTCAATTTGAACACCTAAAAATCTTGCTACTGAAGTTGTGTCTACAGTTTGGTTGTTATATTTAGTTACGATATTATCTGGATGTAAACGCTGATAAAAATGCATGACATTTGTTTTCGCTAAATTTATGACTAGATTATTTTTATTTAACCAATCTATAATTTTTTCTAGAGTATTATTAATTTCTTTTGCGTAATTTGTTTTATCGACACATTCAATTATAGCCGTACTATCGTCGGCAAATAGTGTCATTGGTTGATGAATTTAATGTACTCTACAATCTGTCTACACTCGCTAGTTATGTTTTGTTATATATATTAAGGCATGAGCCTATTTACACATAAATCGAAGAGAACTTTTTAGCTAGCGTGACTCGTGAGGACAGATTTTTTTTGTAATTATATATTTTTTTGTAAAAATACAAGTACTGAACCACAGCGTGAGCTTCTCATTTCCCCTTCAGAACGCCCATTATAGTTGAGCTGATTAAGGTTGATTTTTATTGAAACGAAATAACATTCAGCTCTCTCTTATTATTATCAAGTGTATTAAGAATATTGATATTATGAATTAGCCAGTACTGTCTCAGCGCTGGGCAAATGCTTCCCTCCATTCTCTCCAAAGTTCACGACTTTGCGACACCTCCTCCCAATTCTCAAGGAAGACGGCAGGGCCCTTACCACGAGCTCTTAACGTGATTCAGTATACGCTGTGAGAAAGAGACAGAGCTATACCAGTCATCTATCGCCATCTCTTTCCCACAGTCTAAAGACTCACGCTTTAAGAGTTCATGGTAGGCCACCAGGTCTTCCAACTCTCTATTAGCGTTCTTTTAAAAAAAAAAACCCATTCTAGAAATTTCTTCTACATAGTGGGTCTCATCTCTTGTACTTAACTTTAAAATTGACATTCCGTTTGATTCCTTTGACTTAACTGAGAAGAAGGTGAAAACAAAGAAAACATTTTGATCTGTTGGTATTGCAGACTATCTAAACACTACACCAGTATTAGACGACATTAATTTGAGTAAAGATGAGTCATAGACATTAAATTTCAAACGTTAAAAAAAAGACATGGCATGAGAAATAAGATATTTATTTATTGGAGAGATGAAACGACAAATATTTGATGTTTTTTTTATAAGAATGACGTATCTGTTCAAAGTATTTGTAAGGATAGCAGGATGTATTTGAAATGTCCATTTAATTTACACATACTAATCTAGACAAAGTTCAATGACCATTACTTTAGCGAGCGATACAAGTAAATGTTATGTGAACTTGAATAGATCATCATCATCATCATCAGCCTATAATGTTCCCACTGCTGGGACACAGGCCTCCTCTCTGAGAGAGGGAGTGGGCCATAATCCACCACGTGGGCCCAGTGCGGATTGGTAGATGTCACATGTCTTCGAAATTTTGGTTCTAGGACATGTCGGTTTCCTCACGATGTTTTCCTTCACCGTTTTGAGAGCAGTGGTGATGAAATAAATTACACAAAGTGATGTGCCTGGCGGGGTTCGAACCCATGACCTACAACTCGTAACCAAGCCACCACTGCTCCAAATTGACTTGAATAGATTTAAAATTAAATTCAAAAAAGATTTTCTGGTGAATAGTTACGTTGAGATAAGTACTGTTTAGTATAGCTTCTAATTATACCATGTTTGTGAAGAAGTAAAACTTTAATCAATGTAGTAAGAGAAAACCACTTTTCGAGTTTTGCAAAGTGATCCATTCTATGGTTCCTTAAGGTCTCCCCACATTTATCGACGGCGTATCACCACACTACTCTACTTATCGCCGATCCCGTTGGCAAACGGCTCATGTCGCCGTCGGCCGATGCGAATGGTATTAGTAACACCCTTATTACGTAGATATAAAAGCTTTTTTGACCGGTGTTAGGCGATTCTGTATCGATAAATGTGGGGAGACCTTTCTTTAACTGGGTAAGTAATTTTATCTCTTACAACCGATACCTTAATTGAACGAAAAATCCCGGCGCTAACGAAATTGTTGAAACTTGTCTACACGAAAGAACGAAAACGAGTTATCCCAAATTAAAAGAAAAAAAAGAGACATCTTGTTACCTTACCGAGAGTTAAGTGAAATCCGACCTCAATGGTGTTTTTGGAATATCGTTCCTTATAAATAAAGTATTGTATAATTGAGGGCTTGTCCTCATTCAGATAACGGAGCTGTGTATGCTGTTAGGGCATTCGTTCCGCTTTCGGACGTTCAACTTAAAGGAGGCGTAGGTACAACATGTTATGTACCTACGTTTTTGTACCCCCCACGACAATGTAACATACATGTTACGATTCATCTTTTTTGTAACATTACAGTGACAAGCATGTCGTTAGAGTTTTTAGGATGATGAGATTATAAATGGTTCTGAGATCCGGGTTCTATGAGTACTAATCGTTTGATTGAACATCAAACAAAAAACATACTTATGTAGACAATTCTTTAGAAATTAGTGCACAAAAATCCCCTAAAGCACAATTACTCCCTTATTTCTTCATATTTTTATCAATTCTCAGTCAGACTCGTACTAACTGAATTCCACGGTGTTCCTTCGATAGCATTTTACGTTCCAGGGTCACGGTAAACTGATAAGACTGTCCCGTGACAAGATTTTCACCCTTTTTTTTATCGCGGTAATATCATCAATTCGGGAGGGACTGTCAGACTTGTACCGACTAAAATCCACGGTGTCCTTCGATAGCCCTTTATGTTCCGGGGTCACGGTGATGGAAATAAGTCCCGACCCCGGCAGGCTTTGGCCCTCTGTGAGGGGGCCCTGTCATTTTGCTGACGCTCTTTGAGGCGCGCGTGGAACACGACGCGCCTTCGACCCGGGCATGGTCCATGGTCGGACAGCGAGTTGCCCTTTACTCGCTGTCCTCATGCCCGCAAGATTTTCACCCTGCAGTAAAATTGTAATGTAATTAACGTTATGTTTTTAGACCTTACCAGGATGTACTGAAGGTACATTTTTATCTTCTCGTAGCATAAATGTTTACTTCAATGTACATCCTTGTTTTTGCAATTATTTAATGATGCACATCTTACCTCGTGTGTGATGATATCACAACTTACTTATGACAGGTATTCATAATGTTTGTTTAGGTATTTCTCATTTTGTACTTGAAAAGATTACGTTCTAAATGATTGCATTAATGCAATTAGGTAGTCATACTGTGCAAGATTTGACAAATCATTGTAATTAATGACGCCACAGTTAAGCACTGTGGTTTACTTATTCAATTATTATGTATTAGGATGTCATAGCATAATCTTAGCCTGTAATGTTCCTCTGAAAGGGAGTGGGCTCAGTGCGGTTTGTTAGATGTCACAAGCCTCCATATTATGGTTCTATGACATGCTGTGCTAGTATTTTCCTTCATCGTTTTAAGAACATGAAAATGGTTCTAAATTAACTATACGAAATAAGGGCTTAGCCGGGTTTAAACCCATGACCTACAACTCGTACTCTTCCTTTCTGAAAATTCTGTTGTTTTTTTTTTTTGCATACACGTTATTGATAGTACGTGCATTTTCAGCGTATGAAGTTAGCACACAGACTCCTAGTATGAAGTGAACTATAAAATTATAGTCACATTGCATCTGAGTTTCAGAGGACGTGAGCGTGGTCGGTCACGCAACATTAATATTTATGGGAAGCCGTTAAAACTTTTAGTTACAGTTAAATGAACAATTCAACAAGCCTTTTCTTTCGTTCTATTGATTAAAATCTATAATTTTACAAAGGAATATCGACGGTTTTCGTAAGCAGATTTATATAATATATTTTTATGTAGCATATTACTTGGAGCTTATAGTTTTCAGGAACCTACGGATTTGCAAGTTTATGAAACTAACGTGTTAATCGTCTTTCCAAGGTACAACCCGAGGAAAATCTCTGCGATAACTCAGACTTTTATGTTACGTTTCATGTTTGAAAACAAATTAGCACTTATAAGCCGATGCCGACTTTAATGAACTGCAAATATAATCCAATATCCGTATTTAACCAACAGGATGCGTCTAGGCTCAAACAATTTGCCGCTATCCTTGTGGCAGAAAGCCAACAAACATCACGGAAGAACGAGTTGAAAATATTTGCTTTCCAAATAAACAGTGTGTTAGTACCTATAAGGAGGTAGATCACGTATTCGGATTATCAGGTTACACCTGCACACGTAAGGACAATACGTTTATAATGGTCAATTTACATAAACATGACATTCCATAGTGTTGGTCTGCAACTATTTACGTCGTCCACCAAGTGGTGGGTGAGTCAGACGAACGCTTTCCCTTTCGTTTAGTATTCAAAATGTTTTTGTTAGATTATTACTGTAGGTAAGCATTATTCTTTATCCTGTTTGGCGTTTGACAAAAGTGAAAGACTCGTAGTGTTTCCTAAATAGTAGGTTAATAGTGGGCAACTCGCTGTCCGACAATGGACCATTCCCGGGTCGACGGCGCGTCGTGTTCCACGCGCGCCTCAAAGAGCGTCAACAAAATGACGGGGCCCCCTCACAGAGGGCCAAAGCCGTGACCCCGGAACATAAAGGGCTTTTGAAGGACACCATGGATTTATGATTTTACCACGATAAAAAAAAATAGTAGGTTACGCTCTAATGATTTTGTCAAATGGTATACAATATTATATATATATGTTTTGAATTTTCAACTACATTAGTCTCATATATTATGCTGTCTCCTCTCAATACAGTAAGTAAATAAAGAAAGACATTTTTCTTCGAATAAATGACATCATAGTAAGCCATTAAAGTCACGTTTATGTCGGTGAGTGATTGAAAACGGATTAAAGATTGGTCATAGAGTGGGAGGACACGTTTAACAAGATATAGAGATACACCCATTATAATTACAGGCATACCTAGTTATAAACATAGTTTTTTTTGCTAGTAGTAGTTTAGTTAAACTAAACTTAAGCTATGTTTAACGGTACGATAAAAGTAAGCGGTTGACACGGTTGTAGAGTAGGTTTATTGAGCGTAATTATTTTGGGCAGCATTCAAAATAGAGCTTGTATACTTGCTGAGTAATTGCGTGTCTGTAATCACATCAAAATGTCGATTAAGACATCTAACCAAAGATTTATGTCGTCATTAAACTTTCTAAGTAATCAATTCGGAAATTGGCTGCTAGATTGTAACTTTAGAAGTGCGATTAGAATACGAATGGAGATAATTCTATTTTAGTTTAAACATTAGCACCCAGAAGGTGTAGTAAAGTATTCTACTGGCCTAGTTCATGACATAATATCTTTGTTTTTCTTACTTTTGTAGAAAGAATATAACAAGATTATTTGTTGTATGTTAATCGTCTACTTAGGATACTTGTTGCATCAATATTTCGCAATCAATTTGTGTTATCTGTAGAATTAACAAAACAAAGATGTTGCCTTTGTAACGTGATATGCAGTTTCGCTTATCCTTGGATACATACAACTTCTAGTCCATTACGCAAGCGAGGCTAGGCTTTACAAGAAGATTGACTAATTATGTACGTAGGTAAGTAGGTTGTTCGCGTATTTCTAATTTGCGTAAAATCTAATAAAATTATCAAATGTTAGCTGTGATCGAAAGGAAGGCTTTTGCATAGGAGTTTTATGGTTATTAAAAAAAACTAGGCAGTGTTCCGAAGTTGTTGTCGGATTTTCAATGGGTGCCTTGAAGAGCTTAATAATAAAATTGAGCTATTAAAATAAATGTCTACAATTAATTTCAATGTGGTACAATTTATTGTTAGTTTTATGTCTTTTCATTAGCAATATCATAGCCAATATTTTTTTTTGCATCAGTAATAAGTTGTAATTGAAAACCAATCAGACTTCTGATTGATTGGCCATTTTCATAAATTATATTTAATTGCTTAAATAAAATAGTCTGAATTGGTAGTAGGTACTTAAAATAGCTTATATATATTTACTTGCATGAAGAAAATAGTCTGAACTGGTATTAGTACTGAAAATTGGTAGTAAATTGATTGTTTTAAGATGACAAACTAAAAATAGACTTCGCCATCGCTAAAAATACGAAAATAAAGTTTTTATTTTCGTTTTTAAAAACGTTGCCCGTCACTAGGATTATTTTCCTGAATAATGGGTGCGTTTACAAACATACACAAACAGTCAAAGCCGTAATAAAGTTATTTTTAGATTATACAAATATTTGCTCCTTGCAGGAGCCCACAGCAGCAGCAATAGTCAGCTCTGCCACTGAGCCAACAGTACCGTCAATTTGCTTTTGATTGATTCAAAGTTTGATTGAAATATGAAACGGGCTTATTGATCGATGGATGTAGGTTATCGGCCATAACATTTACATTTAAGGAGTCATTGACCTCATAGCTTAAACCTTTTTTTTAACATGTCGATGTATCAAGAGACAGTTGACTTTTCTTAACCAATCAAATTTTATGCATGTATTTCTGCATCTTGTAATAATTTATCTAAAAACACATTTATCAGAACGTTAAATGCTAAAATAAAATAATGTTTTTATTTTTGAATAATATTATGTTCGGGTTAAAATATTTTGGGATTACATCTCTTCATAGCAAAATAAATTACTTCTTCATAAAGTTTTATGTTTTTCGATTTCCTCGATAGGTTATTTATTAATGTTTCAATATTAATTACATAGTCGTTAAAATATTTTGGACAACAACAAATCCCGGACATAGGTTTAAAAAAAAATACCTCGAAAATTCATCTTGAAAATAATAATTTTGATGTATAGCAGCCTAGCTGACATAATGAGTACTCGTAATAGAAATTAAAAGCTGAACTACTTGTGGGTTAAAAGCATCAGCATTTTTTTGTATTTAGAATAACTTATGCGTCTAGATGAATTGTACGTGATTATACCTTTCAGAAAATAATTTCTACTTTCCAATATTACAAGGGTGCCGGATTTTACAAAATCGGCTAAAACTCTGCCTAAACGAAACTGAAAACTTGACTGAAAGTGAACTCGAAAATAAAAAAAAGGACTGGACTACCTATAGTGATAGAGTTTTTAACGCTAAATTAACCAATTATTGATTAATTTAGTTTACTTTTAATTAATGATCATTCTCACCCTAGTTTGCCGCATAGTTTTCTGCAAGCGGAATGTTATTCGCACCGACGTGGAAAGTAGAAGGAATGCTCTTTGAAAGATTGTCTTTCAGTGCCAGTGAGTAATCAGTCATCACCGTAGCATAGATAATATAATACTAGCGCCCGTAGTATTATCAATTCATAGTCTAGTTTTAAATGTATATGAAACATACTACCTGGAATATCTAATGGTTTACTACACTAGTTATTAGTTGCTAGTTTTACTTTTTTTATCGTGGTAAAATCATCAAAAATGATTCCTCACACCCAAGATGGGGAAGAGACTGTCAGACTCGTATTGACTAAAATTCACGGTATCCTGCCCATTTTGTTCCAGTGTCTCGGTAATTCGATAAGTCCCGCGATCAGTTTTACTTGCTTGTCAAAATTATCACATTTTACTACCCACATCCTAATTCATTTGGCGTTGGCACAGCTTACCTTCATCTTTCACAGTTTCTCTACTACTCGTGATCTCAACAGTAACCACCTTTCCAGCCATAGTATGCTACACACAAATCATCCAAGTTTCTTACGCGTTTTACTATTCAAATATACTCTTCCATTCGGGTCACATTTGCGCACAATTGTAATTAACGTTACGGGATACGAAATCTAGGTATACTTACTGGTATTTATATGAATTTGGCAGGTTGGCAGTGTCAAAGTTGTACTGAATAATTTGTGGTCTAGGTTTGCTGTCAACCGCAGGACTCGCCCCAAGCATTTGCACCAGCAAAGCGCACAGCAGGCTCTGTAACATTATCAAAAGTTTTATTCAATTTTCTTTCTTTTTGCTACTTATTTATGGTCGCTTTTCAATATCCAAGGTCATTAGCGACCACAGTTTACAGTATAGTATTTTAAGTCATTATACATAAGGATACAATACATGGTTCATTTAATTAGCTTAAGTTGAAGAGTGTCTTCTTTATTAGCCATTAAGGCCATGTCACACGCCTCCGGAACACGATTTAGGATTTTTGTGCGAACTTCATTAATTCAATGATAATATCTTTGAGAATGTCCGACCGGTAAAATTTCTTTAAATCATTTTTTTTTCAAGATTCCTTTCCTGGTTGTCGCCTCCTTAGTTTAAATAGTTTGATTAAATTTTATTGCCTGTTCCTTATGTAGAACACTAAAACTACGACCTTGATCTTATATTGGCATATTTTAGAGTTCATCTCGATTTGTTTTTTGTTTGCATTCTTAAAACGACTTTTCACGCAGTTGTTATGTTATTCAAAATTAGTCATGTTTTTACATAGATAACCTTCAAAAACTTATCATAAATAACAAAATATAACATTAATGACGTTAGTGAGATATAAAACAAAAAATAGAGGTATTTTATGGCTCTCATAGAAATGTTAACTACGATGTTAGGATTGAAAATTATTTTAAGAATTTCGCGGGTGATTCAATAAATAAAAAATAAACATAGAATAGACATTCACACATACTCGATTTGCTTATTATTAATTTTAAATATTGCAATAAACCCTTAAATTTTATAAACTCAGGTTACTACTAATTTTATCATAGGTAAACCCAAATGTACTTTGCAACGGATACTTGTAAACATAAAATTTTAAAGGGAATTTCGCCACATCTCGATGTCGGTATATACATAGGAGTGGATACAGCAAAGGTCAGAACCTAAACCTCTAACAACATTAGGTATAACCACACATGAATGCACTGGGCGCCTCGCCGGTACTTGCATCACACATCTTCGTCAATATGCAATCACTGGAAGGTCGTCAGTTCAAACACTGAATTTATTGACACAATTTATTATGCAAATTTTGACACTGTTTGGTCCCTAATCACATGCACTTATACACACTTAACACAGGACGATAATTACCAGAAAGAACAGCATCTTGTCGCGTTTCACAGATGACAAAAGAAGCAGGTGACTTCCTGGACAGGTTGTAGTCCGAATGTGCTAACGGTTTCGCAAGATCTCCTTATATATAAAGAGTGGCGGGTGTGTGCGCCTGGTGGCCGCATACAAGCGTGCGACCCGCTCCGCCTGCGCTGAAACAGAGCCAACTCTAGCTGACCATTACACAGATCGACATATGAATGGAGCCAAGATCCGCTCGGATTCTACGGTTACAGATCACTGAACAATAAGGTAAAACCAGCACTAACAATGCAACAATAGATTTTCAAATAGTTTAGCGAATTGTACGTAAAGACTAGTCATTAAAAAGTTTGTTAAGTTATTAGAAAAGCGATAAACAATAGTTTCCTTTATTTGACTAAAGCCTTAAAGCCTTCGACAAAAGGTAGTTAAGTAGTACAAGTATGCATGTACCTTTGTGTATATTATATGAGAGGACATAGCCACATGGGTAGCGTGTTTGTAGAATGGTGGGGTAGTAGGTACGAATGCATACAACTAGGCATAGCAAGCTAGCAACACAGAATCTATGTTAGCAGGTAAACATCATCGGATGCCTCATAAATGGCTCAGCAGCCTAAGTGGAAATTAAAACTAGCTTGCCCGATACATGGACATATATGGGCATTCGTGTAACATTTAGGTTTGACCCTATATAAATTTATGCACAGGAGAACTTTTTATTCTTAGTAGTTTTAATATGATATACTTAGGAACCATAAAAACACTTCAACATCATTATCGCGTAAATGTTTTGTTGCGGGTTATTATTACTAGTAGTAACTTTGTATGACCTAATGTTGTAACTATCATTAACGACCTCTTAACTGAAATTGTTGTTTGTGATTTTTTTATAAATACCTATTTAAGTTAATTTTCTGATAAAAATATTAACATTTCCTTGAATTCTTAATATTTGGGATTTTCTAACAATTTTCTTTTTGCAATCATAGTTTTCATAACTCAATACTATCTGGATACGAAAAATAAAGAAAACTAGTCCATAAAACCCTAATTTGTGTTACAGTTTCTTTACCATTATTTCAAAAAATGAATAATAAAAAATATTGTTTTTCACAATGTGCTGCAAAAAAAACATAGAGTAAGTCTAGATACCTACTAGCGACCCGCCTACGCTTCGCACGGATGTAATAAGAATATAGAAAATTTACATTTAAAAAAAGTACAAAATAACTTTTCGATTTATCTATTAGGAATAATTAAATTTTAAATTAAATTTATATTACTTTTAGTATAAAAATATGAACAATACACGTAGTATAAAAATTGTGTCTTCAGAACCCATTCGAGTTGCCAATTTAATTGATAAGCGCTTTCGGCAACCCTAAGCTTGTAATTCACATACTCCATGGTAAATAAAAAAGATAAAATCAAACGTTATCAAGTTCCACATAACTTGTGTAAGGATTATGTGGGCACTTACAAAAGTTTCAGATATATGCATGCATGCATGTAACGGGATTTCGGGAACTACCTACATATATTTTCTCTCTCGTATCTTTTCTCTTTAAAAATAAAATCGGTAAAGTATTTTATCTTGGTCGCGAGACTTACCTCATTACCGTGACCCCGGAACATAAAGGGCTATTGAAGGACACCGTGGATTTTAGCCAGTCTGACAGTCCCTTTCGCCCTGCCCGGGGCGGGAGCACTCATTTGATGATTTTAACACGAAAAAAAAAAGTATTTTATCTTCAATTGATATGTTTACGTCATTCCTATTTGTTTGCTGATGACGCATTCTATGGCGACAAGAGCAATAAGCACGTGCTAACTTGCACGTGAAATGGATGATTTGATTAAATTGTTGTTAGATGTATGTTAACTATATATATTTTCTTATGTAAGAATCCAAAAGTTATTTGATATAATTGATATTCTTTCTTCTGTAGTATGTAGCTAATATGACCTTTGGATTGTTTTAATTGTTAGAAAGACAATTTAGTATAATCATGTTTGAAAAACTCTTAAGTAGGATTTAGAGATCTTTCCCGTGTGAGGTCACTAAGAAAGTGTGTGCTGAATGATATTTCTTACAAAATTTCAAGTCGTTAGTTTGAGACGATTTCAATAAATCTTAAGAACTCTGAGCAAGATACATACCAACTAAAAAGTTGGTAGAAAAAATGACTTAACTTTTGAATGTCGCACTTTTATCGTGGTAAAATCATCAAATGAGTCCTCCCACCCCGGGCAGGGCGGGAGGGACTGTCAGACTTGTACTGACTAAAATCCACGGTGTCCTTCGATAGCCCTTTAGGAAATACATTATAATTTCTTACATTATAATTATAACTTAGCTTTTAAAACAATTTGCATGCTGAATAATAGTAAGCGGAATATGTAGAACTTTTTAGATTTAACACCACAATGTACCATATTTCACGCAAATAAAGATATTCTATTCTATTCTATTCTAGACGCGGCAGCCAAAAGCAATTAAGTCTTCCGAGTCTAGACTTATTAATACAATACGAGTGTGCAATTAAATTATTTTTCGAAAATCTAAATTGAACTTTTTTAAAGATTGCAAAGCTAGGCATTTAGTATTAATATTAAAATACATTTTAATGTCACATGAAAAAAATCTTCCCGGCATTAAAATTCAGATTAAAATTTTAATAACCGAGTGTCTAATTATAAAATCTATGCAATATTCCAATTATGCATGTATTTCATAAGTTATCGATCAAAATGCAAGGTCGACTAAAATAGATCACGATTTAAATATGACATTTCAATCGCAATATTTGGTAATTATTTAGTTTTTTGTTGACTATTTATGATTTTTTAATCAAAAATTGCGTAGCTACTGTCACCCAAAATTAATATTCCTTACGCCTGGCTAGGTTCTTTAAATTCATCAATTTATATGCTTACCTTTTATTATTTTTCGCACCAATTATGCTACTCACCATGTTTTTCGCGCACGGATAGCAGAAAAATTTAATATTAAAATCAGGACTAAACTACCAAAAACGACGTCACAATGTGGAATCTGAACAGAAAGTACTACAGACAGTTTTTACTGTATTGTACTGTATCGTACCTACTTTTGTTTCTTCTTTTCTTTTCTTTCTTCTTCGGGTGCCCACTGAAAACCAGCGCTGTGCTGTGGGTCCCTCACAGCACAGCATTATGCTGAGTGGTCACCTTTCTTTTTACAGCCATGGCATGCAGTTGTCAAATTTTGTTTTTTGTTACTTCTTTTTCTTTTATATGTTTAGATTTAGTTTAGTAAGTTGTGTTCTGTCTATTTTTTTTTTCTCTCAAGTTTTTGCATGCAAAGCTGTAAAAAAATAAAATATTTTTTCTTTCTTCTTTCTTTCTTTCTATTGTCGTTACGCAGGAATTCAGGAGTTCCTTCAGGGTGTGCGCACGCCTGTGAATGTTAGGCCCAATCTTTGCCTATCGACTAGACCGATGCCGAAAGGAAACCCATCTATCTATAATATAAAAATGGATCGCAAAATGTGTTGCTACGCTCATAACTCGAAAACGGCTGGACCGATTCCGATAATTCTTTTTTTGTTGTGTTTGTAACCCGTGCAAAGCCGGGATGGACCGCTAGATTTAAATAAAAAAAGGTTAGTAATTAAAAAAAAAACTATGTTCTTTTCTACAACAACCTTTTATTGTTAAAAATGTACTTACGATAGACAAAGTACTCGTCAAGACGAATCAAACGAGTCTAAACTTGATGGGTTTGCGGCGATTCATTGCACAGTTCCTATGACCTCCTTCCAGCTCCATCATCAGATCAGCTTCATGTCATATTAATATTGCATTTTTACGCGATATACATAAACGGCGAAGGAAAACATCGTGAGGAAACCGGCATGTTCTAGAACCGAAAATTCGAAGATATGTGATATCTACCAAACCGCACTGGGCCCGCGTGGTGGATTATGGCCCATCCCCTCTCTCAGAGAGGATGTCTGTGTCCCAGCAGTGGGAACATTATAGGCTGATGATGATGACATAAACGTGCAGAATTTCAGTTCACTCAAACCGGGAAACGGATAAAAATTTAACTTGTAAAGATAACAGACAACGAAACTAAATAAAAGCTTGTAATGAATATCATAATTATAAGTTAAAGGACTTGCCACGCACGATCGATCTAAACATCTCATTAGCCTATTTAGCCTTTTCCAACAATGTGTGGTTCCGCTATGTCCATTTTTCACGGAATGATATAGTTCCAAACTGTACCTATGTATCGGACTAAGATCAAAGATAACAAGGACAAGGAGTTCCTTCAAAAATATTAACATTCTAGAACTTCATAACAATGAGAAAATATTATCAGCAATTTTTTTATTTTTATATCACATAATGATAATCTATGACTGATATTTTGTTGACTAGTGTAAGTATGTAACATTCTGGATATCTCTATAGCTCTGATTCATTAGAATCATTAAAATCTAATTTGGTCGTTTTAATATGCTGTACCCTCATACATTATTCTGAAATATTGAACATTTAAAGGTTTATATATTATATTAGGAAAAGCTTCTGTTTTCCACATTAAAATATGCCTTATTCTAAGCTGATATTATGTATGTACGTGGCAATGATTATTAATAGTGAGTGTTGTTGTTTTTGCAATACATTGAGGACAGGTAAACAAAGATTATGCAAAACTGACCTATGATTGTCGGGTTTTGCTTGAAACGTGTTTGATAGAAATATTTAAATTTTATGTGACTCTAATAAACTGGAATGGATCTTATGTTTAAAATTAAATAGTTATTCAGATCAAACTATTAATTTATTTTTATGGTTTTTGATTGTGGAATCGCGGAATTCGTAATTGATAAAGAGCAGTCTGAACTAGGCTTGTCTTTCGAATTCATTCGTATCTATAATTGGGGATTAACACGGTTCGTTTGCCGTTTCATCCATGCGGCGAAAATTAGCCGTCTTAATCACAATTTGACTAGGCCTCAAGTGACTAAAATCGCAATCGTCAAAGTTAAGTTAGGCCCTTCGTACACAAGGCGACTCAAGTTTCTGATACCTTACGACTTTAGCATCCATTGACGCGTGCCTGTGAACGAATCTCTATGGAATTGTATTGCGATAGTCGCTTGGATACCGAAGTCGTAAGGTATCGGAGACTTGCGTCGCCTAGTGTACGAAGGGGCTTAGTGCCATCCGACTTTTGACGGCGGGTGGTTCAAATCTTGTATTTACGCTGTATTATTCCGGAAAATGAACAAGTCGTTAAGTAAATGGCAATTCAATTTTTGCAAGCGATGCGACTGCTGGTTTGCCCCATTGCTATATCGACCGGAAAAATCAACCCCCGTGAATCCCCTCTACTAAAATAAAGACGTGTAAAATTATTGGTAATTAATCCCTCACCCGATTAGATTTCTTGACATATTGATTTTAAACTCTCGCTAAGACACTAGAAGTGGTCGCGGGACTTATACCATCACCGTGACCCCGGAACATAAAGAGCTATTGAAGGACACCGTGGATTTTAGTCAGTACAAGTCTGACAGTCCCTCCCGCCCTGCCCGGGGTGGGAGGCCTCATCTGATGATTTTACCAGGTAAAAAAAAAAAGACACTAGAAGTAGCGTGAGTATGAGTGTTCACAGAATCTCTCATCTATCGTCGCTACTTCTCATTTATGTCTCAGCGAGAATGTGCAACGACCTTTAAGGAGATACTTGAGCTATTTAAGTGAATGTGTAAGCTTCGTTATGTTATTTTAATTCAAATACATCATTATTTTGCGAAAGTGCTTCTTACGTGTGGATGCTGGAATATGAAAGTTCCTTGTTGCAACATACATGTTGCAGATCTAGCATTATTGAGTTTTGTTATAAAACTTAATTTGAGATGAAATAAAGGTTAATGTTTGCTTAACTTATTATCTAAATAATAAAAAGTAATCGTATCTTTTGTAATCGTTTCAGGCGTTTGCCATGGCAGTGCAACATTTTTGATACAGTAGAAAAGATACTTAACTTGACACACATAAAACAATACGTATCTTTTTTGCATTATTACTTTATGATTATCTGCTGTGAACCAATAAATAAAGTGATTTATTGACAGATTTCAAATATAATCATCAAAGTTATTAAATTATTTAAATGTCTTGATTGCCATCCCAGCAGGCTCCGTTTTAATGAGAAATTAAATTGTTACATGATAGTCTATTGACATTATTTCCTATTGTTTGGTATTTATACAAGGCAATCATGATAATATTGTGATGTAGACAAATTATCAGCTTGCCTTGTCAGCCTTGAGATCATATTTTTGAGGATCTGCTTTCATTTTCTTTCAGTAAGAATAGGAAATTGAAAAACAAAATGAATATTGGTTTAGCCTGCAACAATGCATGTAATTAACTTAAAATGTCACTTACGGGATATCTTCCGTGATTCTTTGTTTGTTTGAGTTCCCGATATTTCGACGCGCTGTTGCAAGCGCCATGATCGCGGGTTGTCAAACACGTGAGTTATGAAGCTAACCGTGATAGTTAAAAAAAAATAATGAGTTATGTTATGTTATTATTATGTTTTTTTAAGTTTGTTTAATGCATGTAATTTATGGATGTTTGCATGGCTACTGGTTAGTCTAGGGTAAAAGACACTTGTATTGATATTGAGGTTATCTCCTCTGTGTCGCTGTTACGACTACTTTTTACAAACTCCATCAACACAAATTACATGTAAACATACATTGAGTACCTCTCCGCTCCTATTATTCGTAGCATGATAGTATGTAGCCTTCCATGATAAGCGTATTATTCAATACAAAAACAATTTCTCAATTCCCTCCTGTGGTTCATGGGATAAGCGCGTTCGACCAAACTAACAATTAAGCTTTATAATAGTAGTATAGATTCTCGACTCCAAGGAAAGCTGCATGCATTTTGTTCTTAATAACATGATCCATTTTAATTTACAAAACCAGTTTGACAATAATTGAGTTTCAATTAATGTTCCTAATTTTAGTAATTAATAGGTTGTTAACCCGATACTAATTCTGAAGATCCTATCAGAATATGCTTTAAATAAAATATTCTTACTAAATATAATCATAACTGCAGGTACTAAAATGTGAATATAAAAACAACATTTCCTTCTTTAGAATAAAATACACGTAAAGTTGATTACGTTAATGAATTCTCATGGAATTTCAGTACCTACATGAGAAGATGACGGCATATGATAAAATGTAAGACGTGTATTGTTAGACTAATGATAATGTCAAATATCGCGTCACTTTGTACAGGATCTTCATGTTTTTCTGGCCAAATATGGCCATTTCATTAGGATACCTTACCTCAGACAGATATGTCATGTTTAAAGAATGTGGGAAATCAATGAGGTGACTTGCAGGTTTCAAAACCCGCAAAAACCACGAAAATATAAAAAGTTATTTGGTATCCATAATAGCAGTTTCTGAAAATCTTCATACTAGTGGACTAGCTGAGCTGACGCTCTTTAAGGCACGCGTGGAACACAACGCGCCGTCAACCCGGGCATGGTCCATGGTCGGACAGCGAGTTGCCCTTTACTTGCCGACCGCAAGCCTGCGCCTATGGTAGCCGGAGATCGTCCCGCGACATCCGTCGCCGTGGGCATCTACCACTGTTGAATGTTACCCTAACTATTCACATTATAGTAGTTGTTCTGGGTTTGGCTGTTTATGTATGTGAGTTTAGACCATTGATGGTCTTAAACGCACCCACGATAGGGGGGAGTAATTCCTAAATTAGGTTCTCAGGTACCCTGAAACCTGGATGTCAGATGAAGTTAACCAGAATGTGGGAAAACCAAAAACATATAGACATCTATTTATTACAATTCTCTCTCCTGTTACTCCGGCACTTATACCATTTTACTTGGAGTCAGTGCAGCATAACTCCTTCTTCCATGGTATGTATGCATGCCCACAGTTCCCAATATATGTTTTAAATATAGAAACATTCTTAAACGAACTCTAAGAAATGACTAAGTTGGCAATTTATCAGGATATGAGATTGAGGAAAGGAGGTTTAAACCCAGCAGTGGGTACAAACGAGCGGTGAATAATAATGATAAAATGATTCAGATGATTTAAAAACAAAATAAATAATGTAAACGTTCAACGGTGCCATGTTGTATACTTTCTCTCGATACATCAAATATTAACGGTGTAATTGTAGAATTTGAATAAAGTTAAGGGTAAGTACTTGAGTCGACGGTTTTTCTTGTAACCTTTTTACCTATACTTTACAGCAATGACACACTTTTATAATGTTGTATTCTGTACCACGGCTTCCTAAAATTTTTTCATTGCTTTGATTATTATAAGTAAGTAAAATATAGTTAGTAAGAAGTAGTTTTTTTTACAGTGGTATAATCTTCAAATGAGTCCTCCCACCTAGGGTGGTGAAATAGACTGTCAGACTTGTTCTGACTTAAATTCACAATGATCCTTCAATAGCCTTTTATGTTCCAGAGTTACGGTTACATGATGAGACGCAGTCCCTCGATCCCAGAAGAAGTGATATGGTACGGTCTATTTCATCATCATCATCATCAGCCTATAACGTTCCCACTGCTGGGACACAGGCCTCCTCTCTTGTGAGACGGAGTGGGCCATAATCCACCACGCGGGCCCAGTGCGGATTGGCAGATGTCACATGTCTTCGAATTTGATGGTTCTAGGACATGCCGGTTTCCTCACGATGTTTTCCTTCGCCGTTTTGAGAGCAGTTGTGATGAAATAAATTACACAAAGTAATGCGCCAAGCTGGGTTCGAACCCACGACCTACAACTCGTAAGTCGGGACCGATACCACTGGGCCACCACTGCTCTACGGTCTATTTCGCCTATGCCATTCTTCGTATTTATTAACCATGTGAAAGTAACCCTGCAATATTTTGACATAAGGAAAAACAACGAACTGGGTAAAAAGGATATTTGGGTCTTTTTATCCCGTTACAGGAACATTCCTGTGGAATAATACCCAGAAAATGTCGGGTAAAGGTCAAGTTAAAAGGAGAAGATGTATAAAGCTCAATAAAATGTCGATAAAAATGGAAATTAATTCTTCTAATTACAGTAAGTTGCTATCAATAAAAAACTGATGTAATTTTATGTGTGTGGAAAGTAAAAGTTATTTGAAGGTTTGTACATACGGCTACATGGAGCTATAAAAACCAGTTTGTCTTGGTCTCGCTTCATACGAATTTTACACAAAATGAACGGTCGACTAATTCTGGTGTTGCATAGCTTGATGTGTAGCCGTCTGTACATACGAAAATTTGATATTTACGACTGTACTTGACCTTGGACATTTTGGACTATTGTATGCAAAACGTTTTTCGAGTTTCCTCAAAGAGTTATAGTCATAATGTTACGTACATAGAATACCCAGTAGCACAGGTAATTTCTTCACCTGATTTACAACCCGTTGTTCAACTTTTACCTTTTGTTTTGAGCATTAATGTGCACTTTCTTTGATGTGTAATGTACAGTAAATCTAAGATTTATTTCGTGAACGTGCTTGTTGTGTTAATTTTGTGGTCCCTTGAGTCAATGGTAACGGAACTTACAATTGATAAACGCGCTTAGTCAGTCTATCCAATCTAAATTTACAGATTTTTCTTTTCAGAGGCTGTCAGGTTATTTAAATCCAGTCTTCGCAACGATATGCTAAAATATAAGTGAATATCAGAGGAATAAAAGAGGAAACCTGTTCTATTTACTAAAATATGTATCCGTAAGAATATGTAGCCTGTAATGTATTCTACATCTGGGCAAAGGCCTCTTCTTTCTCCTTAAATTATAATCAAAAAGAATGTCTGAGAAGAGAAATAAAAAATATAATTGTCATGTAGGTAGAATATGTATGTATAGCCTACAAATGATTCCCAATGCTAAGCAAGGGCCTCCTGTTTCTTATTCCAAACCCCTATATTCTACCTTATGTTACAATGTTTAGCCTGTTCTGTCCCACACCCGAACAAAGTCCTTATTTTAACGCTCAGAAATAATGGCTTGGTAAATAATTGGAGACGGTATAAATGCAATCAGTTATATTTCCTTGCTATAACAAATTATAGTCTCATGATAGGCACACTCGTGTTTTCCATGGCAGACGACTGACTGACTGGCAACCATAAAGTTACATGATCTGTGACAACAACTGACACATCATTCCCTGTATCCCTGATATCGTGGAAGGATATGACGGTATGGCTAGCCGCTTAGCCAATGGCTTACTAAATGGCTTTTGGCATTGGCTGGCTGGCTGCCTGGCTGGCTGGCTGGCTATGGTGGTCTGACCAAGGCTGGGCTGCAGAGGCAGTATCTTGGCAGGCGTTACATTCTAGCTGCCTGTGGCTGATTGGCCAAGGCTGAGCTGCAGAGGCGATATCTTGCTTGGCGTTACATTATATTTTTTCGGTCTATTCCCATCCAATACCAAGAGCTAATACCATTTGGTATTCGATTATTTCCATTTTCTATCCTATTCTCAACTAAACTAATACCAAATGTCTCTTGGCATTGGATGGGAATAGGTCATTTTTTCCACCTTTCTCGATCGTGTGCTTCGTCACGCCGATCCACGAAGAAGCCATCACTTCTAAAATGAATCTATTTATAATAATGACACACATGAAACCTAAATTTCCCAGGTTGATATTTTCAATTACCTGAAACACTTATTTGGTAAGACGGATATTAATGACAAAAGAGCGTAGGCGAACTATTCGCACTGTATTTCAATGTTAGGTAACTTCAGTTTATTCTAACGATATCCAAAACAACGATATCTTTAGTCCTATAGAAATAAATGATTAGACTAGATTCCTTATCTAGACCGTCTAATCACTAGAAGAGTTGAAACCAGCGACAAGATCAATTCATTAAGAGGAAACACCAAGGGCTAGAGAATTGAAGAATAGGTATTTGTAAAATCTTTTGCTGACGCCCAGTGCAAAACGACAGAATAAAAGAGCGCAATAGAGACAACTGCAGCTTGGATCGAAAATACCTATAAAATGAGCACAAAATCAAGGATTCGTAGTCCCCTAATTACTACTCCAAAACTTACATGATTTTACTACTTTTTTTAAGTAGAGGAAAGCTTTGGCCGTGTTCCTATGTTTTCCTTTTTTATGGTTTTACCAGTGCTGTCTAAGATCTTGGAAAAGATCATTAATAAAAGACTACTTTTGTATTTGGAGAAACAAACAATTTTAGCCCACAATCAGTTTGGATTCAGACCTGGTAGGTCGACAGCACAGGCAGTTACCGAACTTACTAATCTTATAGCTACTCATATAGATGGCAAAAACAAATGCATTGGAATATTCTTAGACCTGGCCAAGGCCTTTGATACCGTATCTATTCCCATACTAATCAACAAAATGGATAAAATTGGTATAAGAGGCAAAGTACTAGATCTGTTTAAAGACTATTTAAATAATAGATCACAGAGAGTTAAAATAGACGATCTGTATAGTCCTGATGCGCTAGTATCATTTGGCGTGCCACAAGGTAGCGTTCTTGGCCCAACCCTTTTCCTAATTTATATTAATTGCTTATGTAACTTAAAAATACAAAACTGTAAAATATTTTCATTTGCTGATGACACAGCGTTAATATTTTATGGTAGTACATGGGATGAGGTAAAGCATTACGCCGAAATAGGTCTTCATAGAACAGCCCAATGGCTCTGTCAAAATTTACTTACGCTTAATATATCCAAAACAAAATTCATAACTTTCGCTAATACGGAACATACATTAAAAACGGCACAAAATTTGCAAATTCGAATGCACTCCTGTCAAAGCACGGACTATCAATACAGATGCAACTGCGGCTATCTGGAAAGGGTAAAAATAGTTAAATATCTCGGTATTCTCCTTGATGAAAAATTAACGTGGTGTCCATATATTGATTTACTAGCAGGGAGAACTAGGAAGTTAATATACGTTTTTAAGAAACTTAGACACGTGGCTGATACCGCTCTCCTCAAAACTGTCTATTTTGCACTGGCACAATCTGTTCTATCATACTGCATCACGTCATGGGGCGGAGCACGCAAAACCCATATTATAAAACTTGAGCGTGCACAACGAGCTTTACTTAAAGTTTTGAATTTTAAGCCCTTCAGATATCCAACAGTCAATCTGTACTCAGAGTGTGACGTTTTAACTATACGACAGTAAGTTATTCGTTAAAGACACTGTGATTCAACAACATCAAAAACTTAAATTTGTTGATAAAACCACAATGACCTCGAGACGTATCGATAGGGTGTGTCCTACTGTTGCATATTTGTAAAACTGCATTTATTGAAAAATTTCAATGTTATCTTGGACCAATGCTGTATAACAAAATAAACAAAATATTAAAAATATATCCGCTAAACCAATACTCGTGCAAAAAGGTCTTAGTATCCTGGCTAAAATCTCAAACCTATGAAAGTATTGAATATCTATTTGTAACTTTAAAATAATATTTAAAACCGGCAGATAAATAAATTTTAATTTTTTTTTATTAACGTCATTATAAAAGTAAAAAGAAAAAAAGTAACATTCATAAATATGGAAATTAATTAAGTCAGGAAACCGGTTAATAAAACAAAAATCACAAAAAATATAATTCAAACCCATTATCCAAAATTGCCTAAGTTCGTGCACTTCGTTGTTTCTCTAATGACTATTTCGGATGAAGGGTACCTATAAAAAGTTAACACTCAATAGTTGATTATTATATTACTTGATACTCCTGATAGTAGACGAGACTACCCACATTTTTATATTGAGCATTAAGTTTTATTATTATGTATTTCAACCTAAGTAAATGTGTACACTCACTATACTCTTCTGAGTACCTAATTATATACCAAAATTGGAAGCGACTAACGTCTAAGATACAGGCTCGGCCTAGTTTGGACGTTAGGGTTCATTCTGATCTGTTAACTATGTGTATTTTAAATATTGTCATAAATGTATAGTGTTAAATGTACTTCCTTTTTTCAATAAAGAATTTATTATTATTATTATTTATTATTATATTATAATCTCGTCAAATGCGTTTTCTGGTTGTCACTAAATAATTTAATTAACACGTGTTTTCATGCGATGGCCGAGTCAATATATTTATATAAAACATTAAAGATTTCTTAGGGAGTGGACGTATTAAGACAGGAAGTCGCTTAAGTATTACATGGATAGGACTTATTATACTCGACTTTGTCCTCTAGATTAGCATAAGAGATTACATGTAGTAGACATACGGTGTCGCCATCTGCACTGTGTTTGAGAGTTTTTTTTTTTTTTTTTTCTTTTTCGTCTGACCACCCCAGCCAGCCATCTTCATTACACATTCAGTGCTTCGCCATAACGCGCACTTTCTGCAAAAAATATAATTTTGTGTCGTGCAAGCGTTTTCGTTCTAACCATGGTTAAACGTTCTCGAATAGTGGAAGAGAATTATGAAGATATTGCTAATAAATTCAAAAAGTTAGAGCGTAAACTAATGCGTGCTCGACGCAGAGATCGACATAGGTCAACAGGACGGCGATTATCATCCTCATCATCGTCAGAGTCATCTTCGTCTTCTTCAAGTTCTACATCATCGCGCTCACGTTCAAGGTCAAGATCACCAAGGTGCAGTACAGCGGCGCCGCCGCAGCCCGAGCGTCTATGCATTGAAGGTAAAAAATTACATCTACCCACATGTTCAAAAAATTAATATTGCCGGTAACCTGCGGCGTTATTACTTACTAACGCTTTACGATCATATTGTCACGTATAAACTAGTGCTGCGGGCAATCTATGGGATTGTCACTTCGCTAAAACGTGATTATTGAACCCAGGTCAAACATGACGAGTGCAATGCGGGCATTTTTTGGGAATGTCACTTTGCGATATTATATGGTACTGCGAGCAGTCTGTGGGACTGTTACTTTACTATTATACTACCTACCTAAATTCGGTAGCCACGTTTAGTGGGATAATGGAAGCAATGCGGGCATTTTTTGGGAATGTCACTTTGCGATATTATATGGTACTGCGAGCAGTCTGTGGGACTGTTACTTTACTATTATACTACCTACCTAAATTCGGTAGCCACGTTTAGTGGGATAATGGAAGCAATGCGGGCATTTTTTGGGAATGTCACTTTGCGATATTATATGGTACTGCGAGCAGTCTGTGGGGCTGTTACTTTACTATTATACTACCTACCAAAAACCTAGTAGGGTAATGCGGCCAGCTTATGGGGCTGTCACGCTATCTAAAATATATACCTAAAATGGTTCAATGTCCATTTCAGACATGCCTACAAGAACGGCAGGCGCCGTCACCAATCCGCTACCGTCGACAAGTAACGCAGAACCTCAGCCGTCCACCAGCGCCGCAGTGCCAGTGCCGGTGCCTACGCCACCATTGCAAGCAGATGCGTCATCTGCAGCATTGGAGCTGGACGACGAGCTCATGGAAATATTAGGGGAGGACCCATCTAGGACTAAGACTTATGGTATAAATATTCAATCTGACCTTGCGATACGCCTGCAGCACATAGCCACTACAGGTTTATCTCAGGAAGAGCGCACAGAACTCTTGAAAAAATATTTGCCTCCAGCAAATTGTACTTCAATTGATGCCCCCGTTCTCAATCCTGAGGTCAAAGCTGCTATCTCAGAGACTGTCTACAAAAGAGACAAGGGCATCGAACTCAAACAAAGACAAACTTCTTCCGCAACATCATGTTTAGCTGAAGCGCTCACCTTACTGATTTCATCGGAACCTAAGAATACGGCGTTAATCAAATTACTCATGGACGCTATCAAACTTTTATGTGATAGGCAGTATTCAGACTCTGTCACACGCAGGAGCTTTGTTCTGTTTAATCTGAAAAAAGACCTAAAGGATCAGCTGCAAGCTACAAAAATAGACAAATTTCTTTTCAGCGAAGATCTTTCGGAAGCATTAAGAGCAGCAAAAGCTATCACAAAGTCTGGAGCTGACCTAAAATCTACCCCGTATCCGCCGAGCAAAAAACCGGTGAAGAATAAAAATAAACCGCATCAGAGAAATTTAAACTGGCGTGGTCCTCCCCTGAGTCACAGGCCGAGGTGGAACCAGAGGACGAAGGAGCCTGCATTCAAGAGCAATCAAAACAACTCTTCGAAACAATCGTCGCGTCAAGATCGGACTCGCAGCAGCCGCCGATAGACTCGGTAAAATACGCCGGTAGGCTATCTTACTTTCGCCACCAATGGTCACTTTTGACGAGTGATAAAAACATCCTATCATGGATTGATGGTTATCAAATTCCATTTTCAAGGCCTGTAAACCAGACCATTATCCCTACAAAAAGATCCTACTCCGTCTCTGAGAAAGCTCAATTTGAAAGAACAATTGGAAATCTGCTTAGTATAGGAGCCATCGCAGAATGTAAAGCCTGCGCTGAGCAATTCTTGTCCCCTATATTTTTAGTTCCAAAACCAAACGGCAAATCAAGATTTATATTAAATCTAAAGGCACTAAATAAGTTTATTGATACATCACATTTTAAGCTAGAAGACCTACGTACGGCAATTAAGCTTATTTCTAAGGATTGCTTTATGAGTACAATTGATTTAAAAGACGCATATTTTCTTATCCGAATTCATGATAATTTTAAAAAGTACCTTCGCTTTGAATTTGAAAATAGACTGTATGAATTTAATGTCTTGCCCTTTGGACTGAATACTGCTCCTTTCGTTTTCACGAAGATCATGAAACCAGTGATCGGTTTACTTAGATCTTGCGGACACTTATCTACAATTTATTTAGATGATACCTTACTTATCTCAAACTCTTTCGATTCATGCCTTAACAACATAACGGATACTACAAAACTTCTGAAAGCTCTTGGGTTCTTAATAAATCCTGAAAAAAGTATTCTTACCCCTCATAATACTTGTAAATTCTTAGGTTTCATAATAGACTCACAACGCTTACAGATTTCCCTACCTATAGAAAAACGGGAAAAAATAAAAATTGAAATTAATAAATTTCTATTTTTAGATCGTTGTAAAGTCAGGGAATTCGCAAGGTTAGTGGGTTTGCTAACCTCTGCATGCCCAGCCGTTGAATACGGCTGGCTCTATACTAAGGAACTTGAGCGTTGTAAATTTCTGGACATAAAAGACGATGTCAACTATGACAAATATATGAGTATTCCACAATCTGTCATGCCAGACCTCAAATGGTGGGCTCAGGCAATGAAAAGTCCCATTAATAAAATAAAAACAAGTAACTATATTTTAGTAATTTATAGTGATGCCTCAACTACGGGATGGGGGGCAGCCTGTGGGGATGAGCGTGCGAGCGGATTGTGGTCCTATAGTGAAAAGTCACGACATATAAATTATTTAGAAATCCTAGCTGCCTTTTTAGGACTTAGGACCTTTGCCAAGTCGTATCACGACTGTGAAATACTATTACGGATTGATAATACCACCGCTATTTCATACATCAACCGTATGGGAGGTGTTCAGTTTCCTCACCTCACGAGTATTACTAGAGAACTGTGGCAGTGGTGTGAAGAACGTAATATAGTAGTATTTGCGTCTTATATTAGCTCGACAGATAACCACATCGCCGATGCAGAATCGCGACGTGTCCACCCGGATATAGAGTGGGAATTGTCACATTCTGCATTTCATAAGATCGTACGAAATTATGGTATTCCAGAAATAGACTTATTTGCCAGTAGAGTCAATAAAAAATGCTTGAAATACGCATCTTGGCACAAAGACCCTGACGCGTATGTTATAGATGCATTCACTATCTCATGGTCTGATATGTATTTCTACTGTTTCCCCCCGATAGCTATCATACTAAAGGTATTAAGAAAAATTGTCAATGATAAGGCTAAGGGCATTATGATAGTACCGATGTGGCCCACGCAGCCGTGGTACCCATTATTTAACAGTTTACTCATAACTGAACCTCTCATATTCCATTCAAGTAAAAACTTAATTATTTCTCATTCCAGCAATCGGAAGGTGTATCAGAAAATTACCCTGGTTGCCGGAATATTATCAGGACGTCATTTCTGAAAAGAAATGTGCCACCAGATTCTATACCTCTCATAACAGCCTCACTGTCGGAGAACTCACTGAAGCAATATGATTCATGCCTCAAAAAATGGTTCAAATTCTGTAAAATAAACAATGTTGATTTATATTCAGCTTCGGTTCCAAATGTCATAAATTTCCTAACAGTATTGTACAATTCAGGTGCTCAGTATGGAACATTAAATAGTTGTAGATCAGCTCTCGCCCTGATTCTTGACCAAGAATTAGGTAAAGATGACTGTATTAAACGGTTGTTTAAAGGAATTTTTAGATTGCGACCTCCACTACCTAAGTATAACACTACTTGGGACACTTCTATAGTCCTTAACTTTTTAGCTAACTGGTACCCAAACAAGACACTTAACTTAGAGAAAATATCTAAGAAATTAATAACTTTGCTTGCACTGGCAACCGCACATAGAGTCCAGACATTTTCTAAAATTAATATTAAAAATGTAGAAGTATTTAATAACGAAATTCGAATTAAAATTCCAAACCTAATAAAAACGTCCCGTCTAGGATCATCACAACCAATATTAATCCTGCCTTTTTTCCGAGAACGGCCAGAAATATGTCCTGCTCTTGCGTTGCAATCTTATATTTCAATAACAAAATCTATAAGAAGAAGTGATAACCTCTTTGTAAGTTTAAAGAAACCACATAATTCCATCACTCCGCAGACACTGAGCAGATGGATAAAATCTACTTTAGGTAGTAGTGGAATTGATGTGACCATATTTACTGCACATAGTACTAGACACGCCTCTACTTCTAAGGCACATCAACTTGGAGTAAGCTTGGACGTAATCCGAAAAACAGCAGGCTGGAGTGATAACTCTAAAACATTTGGTAAATTTTATAATAAGATTATATCTAATGTGAGTGATGATTCTTTTGCTAGAAATATTTTGTTAAATACTGATTGATGATTATAAATTAAAACTTTTATGAATGATGAGCTGAAAATAACTAAATTTAGCTTTTTGTGTTGAAGGAAATAAATGATCCTTATTTTTTCTACAAAACTGTTTTTAATTTTTGTTGATATTTTCATATGGAACTCTCAACATCTACATGTAATCTCTTATGCTAATCTAGAGGACAAAGTCGAGTATAATTAATGATTAAACGAACTTACCAAGTGAAGTTCGATCATAATTATACGAAGGCTTTGTCCGAATAGATTAGCATCCCACCCTCCCATCTCCCCAGATTCAACATTCAAATATCAACCGGATGCTCTGAAGTAAATGAAGATGGCTGGCTGGGGTGGTCAGACGAAAAAGAAAAAAAAAAAAAAAAACTCTCAAACACAGTGCAGATGGCGACACCGTATGTCTACTACATGTAATCTCTTATGCTAATCTATTCGGACAAAGCCTTCGTATAATTATGATCGAACTTCACTTGGTAAGTTCGTTTAATCATTAAGTATTACATGGATCTCACAACTTTTTACCGTAGAACAACTGAGTTGCGAGACTTGGTTTTTTTGACAAGTATTGTTTTTGATGGCTTATATTCTTCCGTTGACAAAAGCAGGTTTTTAGGATGTCATGCTACCCGTGTTGATCTAAGAACGTGGACGAGGATAATGAAGTACCTACCTGTTCTCATGGAAAAATGTATCAGTTTATGTATGTATGTTGATATTTCAAGCAAAACAAATAGGTACTTATTTACTAAGCGCCACTCTAATTGTAAAAGTAAATACCCGTTAACAGAAAGGTAATCAGGCTCTGTTTGCAACTGCAATATTATGCTCAAAATATTTATATGCGCAAGACTAACGCCTATTCAACTACAATACAGGTTTAATGTTAAATTAGCAATAAATCACAAATCAATGGCCACCAACGAAATATCAACTAGACCATAAAAATAACATCCTTGTTTTTAACAATAAAATTCTTAATAATTCCTTGATAATACCATCGAACAAAGCTATATAATAGTTTACACATTCCTTTTATTTAGGTATAATTCTATTCACTATAGCTGACTTATTCGTCAACTCGCCTGCAATCATCTCGCCCGCTCTGGCGAGTTGGCACCTTCCGATTTTAACTATTTTTGTTGTCGTCAACTCGCCACTCAGCGAAAATCTGACGTATTTACAGTCGTCTACAAAAGTGTTTCTGTGCATTTAACATTTAATTTAATTAAACCTTCTTCACACTTTTATGACACTAAACGTGTAAAGTAGGTTAATTCAGGGCCAGTGGGTCGTCTTAGGGGCGGAGTTGTTTTGAGATCAATAATAAAATATAAACACAAAGACTTAATTAAGTAATAATGATTTTTTTTCATAAGTTAGAATTCAATGTGAAATCTAACCAGAAAGTACCAGGAGAACAGGATCATGGAGAAGGTTTTGGTTCCGAAATTAAATGAGGAATTAGAACAAAAAGTACTAGGAGAACAGAATCATGCTGAAGGTTTTCATGCCGCACACAACGAACGGTCTTCAAAAATAATAATGTCTTTTGGCGAATACTCAATACCCAAAAATGTACTAGGACTGCATAAAATCAAGGTGGTATTTTTCATTTTAACAGTTCTGTCTCAACATACAAGTTTTGGGCAAATCTATTTATCACAAAAGTAATAGGCTTGCACGAAAAGGTGGTATTTAAATCATTAAATAAAGGTACTTTATAGTATACAGGTATTTTACACTATTTTTACAAAAATACAATTAATATAAAATACCAGATATATAACAAGGTGTTTGTCCTGTGTCTTTGCCCCACGCTTGGGATTTCTCCTATATCGTGGGTACGTTTTCAAACATTCAAACTCAAATCTTACAGCGCCTCATACTATAAAGTAGGTTTGTTTATTAATTTATTATAACACTTATAAAGATGACTGTACCATTTTTCGGTCAGTTGCGAGTTGACGACAACAAAAATAGTTAAAATCGGAAGGTGCCAACTCGCCCGAGCGGGCGAGATAATTGCGGGCGAGTTGACGAATAAGTCCTATAGCTTTTGCCCGCGATATTTCACGTGTTGATAATCTATTTTATCTATATTCATTAATTTTTGCATGACGCATTTGCAAAGTTATACACAGTGAAAAACTTTAGTTCTTCCCCTTTTTTTTTCAAACAATATCGTAAATGTACAGACATCGGCAAAAACCATTAACCCTTTTTGATGCAGATTATCTTGAGATGACCTCAGTTGCATTTATTTATCTTTATTTTTTGAAAAACCAAAAAGCCACAGAAAAAAATGTTGTTCACATGATTTTTCATCACCTGAATGTTTATGAAGGAACGTCAAAACCATCTAAATCTACTTGTAAGTGCATACAAACATGAGTAGATGAAGAACAAGAGTGAAACTGATAATATTTACCGAAATAAGCTAAACTAATTTAAGTCAAGTAAAGTTGGATTATTGGTACCTAATGTGGTACGGCCAGTGCCTTTGATACCAATGATTTAATATTTCCCGCAATAAATAAATTCTTGTCATCCTTGTTAACGATTTTATTGTGTACATATTTCGTTTTGTAATCAAGTTGCTGGCGTTGCCGCCATGTTGCCGCCTACTATTTATTTTGGAGCAATTAATACGAATTGCTCCAAAATAAATAGTAGGTGTTGGTGTATACCAACGCATGATAAATTAAATAGTATTGTTGTAGCTTAGATAGTAAGTTGTTTTCTAATCAACTTTCAGTTTTCTATTTTTAGAAATAAATATAGATTTACTTTCTGATAAAGTTAATAGAGTGTAAAAACTTTTCTATAAAACGTAAAATTAAGCTGCAAATGTTACTCTGATTTTTAGCCGGCGAAGAACTCGCTGTTGTATTTACAATGACTCCTACTAAAAAGAAAAACTTACGGACGTACATTGATTGCAGATTTATTTTAGAAGGGTTTCATGCAAGGCAATAATACGAACTGTTTCTATTAAAAATTTTATTCAAATAAATTAAGATTCAACAATAATTATAAAGTTGTAGTTTATCTACCTTTGTAGGTACTCGTTACGTTTTGTGGCCCGTTAAAACAGCAACTACATCTAATAAATTATTATGTTTATGTACTGAAAGTACCTTTTCTAAATAGTTATATATAAATAAACGAAAAGAAAATGTTCATTTGTTACATCAAAATATCTTTATCGTCTTTTGATACATTTATGAAAAAGAAAGAAACACGTATATTTCTTTTACACTTGTAACAAAGCAATGTTTTTGACTCTCTGTTAAAACTAGAACCTACGTTACCTAACGGCTATATCGAATTAGCACGCTACTGGTAAGAGAATTAATATTGGAGAAAAATATAATAATATAATAGTAATCATTTTTTAGTAAAATAATCTTCTTCGCTATCGGTATTACAAGATCATGATAAAAAGGCAAGCTTACAGAAAGGCAATTAAATGAGTAATTAGAAAACACTTTTAATAGATTTTTATTGCATCCAATTATGTTTAGAGTGCTATAATGTTTTCATTAGTATTTCCATTTCATTTAGCAGTTAGTAATTAGTCAACCTAGACAAATCGCAAAAAACAATGATTTACAAACATATATCCGTAAGTAAAAAAACACCCGTTATTATATTTAATGTTATTTAGCGTTCCATTAATAAAATAAATAAATTTCAGATTTTTGGTATAATGATTGGGGCTGCTATTTGTAACAATACTGCGCCAATAGTTGAATTAAAAGAAGAGTAAGTATTTTAATTACATTATTCATTGATCTTGGCTGTACCTACTACATAAAAATATATGCATGCATTGTTTTAGATATGTGAATCACACCAGAGAGAACACAACAACGATTGTGGTGACAGCATTAAAAACTACCACAGACTTAAAAAGTAAAACAGCTATAAATAATACAACAACTACAGTATTGAATATCAGGAATCTGACGACGCACCCCGATGGAAAAACAAAAGCAGTACTAATTATTAACAGTCCTTCGACATTACGTCAGAGTAACGGAAAATCAAAAAGCAAAAAAAATGGCTCTAAAGACAAAAACAATGGTGTTCAAAATCTTCTTTACATGGAATACGGCGACGATGGTAAGGTGCTCACCGAGTTTATGATGAATAATTTGGAAGATGTTTCTAAGTTCTTCGAGCATTTTCTTCACACGAAACTTTGCCACGGAAGCTGCTAGCAACTGACACTTATCCTAAAAGCGATGCCACGGCCGCTGCAGGCAGTTGTCGATTGTCTAATAAATACAGTGTAGTCTGAAAAATAATAAAGAAGTAGTGAACCATTTGTACTATTTTTTTTATCTACTTGAACAAGGTTGCAAAAGAAAAGCATGATCATAATTAGATGTCAATCATACAAACGACAGCACATCAGTTCACCCTATTATTATGTTAATACAAACAATTTATTTACTAATAGAAAAAAAATGTCTATTGGGGTGTCTATTTTGTGCACAACGAATTAAATTATAATACCTGCACAGCAGGGGTCGAATATTTCGGCGCAGAACTCTGAAATCTGACGCATTGGAACATTATGACGATTACATTTATTATCTTTTATATTTGCTCTATCTAAATATTTAACTCTCGTTGTGCACCGTAACCCTGAAGAAAAATCAAAAAGGCAAGCCCGTTTGGGCCATCATGCATATAAAAATCTTCAAACTCCTTTGGCAGATTCGGGTATGTTGACGACCTGGCGTCTGTGCATGATCTGACTTGTAGTTTAATGGTCGCAAACGTGACTGCGGAGTATAAGGTCTTGGGTATGATTTCTAGAAATTGTTTCTGTATTTCCCCTAAGGATTTGTTAGTAGCAACCGCGGATTCTGAAGTTGTGACCGATTCATGGCAACAGGGTAGAAGATAGCTTATTGCCATGAGATTATTTAATGTAACTAGCGAAATATCGTAATACGCTCTTGTAGGTTTTTTTTTATAAATTATCTTCAAAATGATGTACGGAGTTCGTGCTAGCTGTTGGGCGTCAATGTTCCTTAAATCCTGTACATCTTATTTTATTAAGTTTAACACTTACAGTTTCGTACTCGCCAGTTTCTGTAACACCGTCAATGTTATTATCCACAGTTGTACTGTCGTAAGGAAATTGTGACTTTTGAAATATAAAATCAAGTAGTTGTTGATCAATCTCTACATTTTCTGGATTATCGCTTGTATTTTCGGGACCCTCATAAGTTCTTTCGGGTACTGTTATTGCATTGGTAACTTGTTTTCTGTCAGGTATTATTGTACTTAGATCTTCACTTTTGTGTTCTTGCCAAACATACCTCTCTCCTTTTTGAGTATCAATTTGAGGTCTTGTGTTTGATATGTCACTTCTTTGTGGAAACCTTATTGGAGATATCGTATTAGGATTCCTTACGTTACCATACGGTTCTATTGGTTCATGTTGATTATATTGGTAACTATTCCTACGGTTACCGGAAAATAAATTTCCGAAACCGCTGAGCGATTTTTTGGCAGCTGTAACTGTGTTTTTCAGGTTTAAACCGAATAAAGAGAAGTCGTTAGCTGGTGATCTTTTATGTCTTGTGTTGCCATCTTCATTTGTAATTCCTTCCAGCGCCATGCTTGTGGTTAACATAATATTTTCGCATATTATCCATAGAATTAGGAACTGAAAACAGTGCAGAAAAAGTGTAGTTAGACGAGTTTTTCTGTAGGTATATATAGATAAAAAAAAAACACACAAAAAGTACCAAACAAAGTTCTAAAATATATCTATAGGAATTATCTATCTAAGGAAGCATACAGAAAAATAGTCACGATTCTTCTTTTAATTCTAATGAATCTATTTTAAAATATTGGATGGCCTCTATTAAATTAAATCCGGCACAGTTAATGAAATGATGACGTTTTGTCAAAACACGTTTTCTTTGCTATAAAAACTAAATTAATTTACCATTGCCACACCAATCTTCCATTTGATTACCAAAACATTTTTTTTTCTACATTTAAGGGCTGATTTTATTTGTGAAATTCAAATGGGACCAACTTTGAGGTAGATAAACTTTTTCAAAGAATTTATGGAATCGGACTACGTTATAAAAAGTGATACGTGGTCTTACGTAAAAAAACGAAAAGTCGAATAGAGGATATTCTCCTTTTTTGAAAGTTAGAAAAGGTTTTTGATCGAATCTTTCGTTCTAGAATGTCCCGTTCTGTGGTTCTGAAACTAGAGGTCCGAACCTCTAGTTTCAGAACCACAATACAAATTGATCTCAACATTAATTCATAAAATAAAAAAAAAACAAAAGAAAACCTGTTTGAAATTTTATACTTGGATCTAGAAAAATTCTTACCTTAAAAACTGTAGTATCCATGACGTAGGAGTTCAATAACGATATTCCAATTAAAAAAACAGAATGTATTTCACACAATACTCTAATACAATTTCTTACAGAGTTTCACCACCTTTCTATGTTTCAAAAGATTAAAAAAAACTAATAAAATTATTATTTATAAGCCTATATCTTTACGTAAAAACACTCCGCTTCTGATCTACGAATGTGTCTGATTCGCTTGTTTCCTGTTAGTTAATGGACGCACAATCATAAGATGGAGTCTATTTTTTGTACGCATATAATTACTTCAGGTACATAACCAAACCAACACTATAAGATAGATGTATAACTGTTGGAAACAAAATATATATATGACATGGTGCAGGTAGACGCTCAAATTATGTTTATATCTGTATTTTTGTATACTGGTACTAGTATACTTTTGCTCTTCGTTTATTAATACATATATAATACGTAATTCATTTATATTGTCTACTTATATATTTTCTCTTCTGGAAAATTTATTCCAGTTAAGTTTTGGTCGTAGATAATTTGATAGATTTTTTCTACATCGATTCGGATATACCTACTCGTATTATTAGCCTCCCTAGGTCGGAGGAGGTCGAGGAACAACCGATGGGGAAGAAAGGTTCTCGAGTGGCGACAACGGACCGGAAGATGCAGCGTAGGTAGGCCTCCCACTAGGTGGACCGACGACATTGTGAGAGCCGCGGGCAACCGATGGATGCAAGTGGCGAATTGTTGTTCGGCGTGGCGGTCTAACGGGGAGGCCTATGTTCAGCAGTGGACGTCTTCCGGCTGATGATGATGATGATGAGGTCGTCGGACTGTGCAAGCAGGTTACTGTGACCGTGGAACGTAAAGGAAAATGGAACAAACAGAGTGGATATTCTCTAGCCAGTAAAAGTTTGCAGTCCATTTCGTTCCAGAGAGGACTTATTTGATGATTCTAACACCCGAAAAAAAAGGTAGTAATATTTTCTATATAAGACAAAATCGGTTCAGATAAGTGGAGGATTATTCGTAATGTGATCGTTTTGCATGTTTGTCTTGTGATCATTTGTCTATAAATTCTTGGGCCTATTTTTTAAAATTCGGAATTGTCCAACTCTTCATCATAAACCATTTACAATATAATGGTGTTCTAATATAAACTTTGCTCCAGAAACCTTACCAAATTATCAAAACTGGGAATTCTTTACTTCTAATGGTGGCCCGAAAGTTTTTTCACAATTTGTTTAATAATTTTACAGGTAAAGACTGTCAAAATCCTTCAAATTACAGCAGTAACCAACGAATCAACATACTTTTCGAGGTACAGAGGTCACTAAGGAAGGATGTATTGGATGCTTACTCTTTGCCCTCAGACCGGTTGATATTATTCGGTCACGTGTTCCTGTTTCTAAAATCAAGGCTAAAACTGATGTGAGGACAAAGTTAATGCTGATGTTTACATGCTTAAAAAGACTGGCCCAATTTGAGGAAATCAAGTTTGAATACACATAGAAGCGACATTAGTACATAATACAAAAAAAATAATATGAGGACCCACAATAAGAGGTGCTGTCGAGTGGAAAGTAAATAAACGAACTTCTTAGTAAGTATAGGTGCTTTTTGGTTTACATAAATCTTCTTGTCAATTTTATTATTTACTCTGACGTCAATATTGTCGTCATTTGGTTTGCTGTAAACATTTACTGGCAGACCACACGCAAGCCTCATTTGGACGCAGCCAGAACTCGCATGCAAGTTTCACTACATTTACCACATTGATTGATTGAACAAATACCACAATGTAGTAAAACTCGCATGCGACTTCTTGCATCGTCTAAGGTACGATTCATACCAACAACCGGCCGCGCCGGGTGGCATTTTACAATGCGGTAAAAAACATTGAAATGTATCAACAGTAAATACTGTTCATATTTGCATGCAAAGTTTTCTCCGTCGGCATCCCGCGACACGTAGCGACTGCGACGTGTCCCGTAAGTTGCATGCAAATATGAACTGTAATTACTGTTGATACGTTTAAAAGTTCTTTAACGCATTGTAAAATGCCGTCCGGCCCGGCCGGTTGGTCTGAATCGTACCTAAAGGAAGCTTTAGATGATAAAGATAAAACTTAAGGTACGAGGATTTCTTTTGTGATGATAATTAAATAGGAGTTGAAAATGTTTTTAAGGCAGTTCATCATTTATGAAGATGGGAAATAACACGCCTTGCAAATCATTCGAAACTGAGATGTAATCGGAAGAAAAATGGTTGTGTAATTGTAATTGTTGTTTTAATTATTCTATTGTATTGGATAGCATGAATGAAAATTGTAGCACAGGTATTTTAATTTTATGCAGAACGAGATGAAGCTGATTGCATTGAGGACAAATTAAAAACTAAACAATAATCAGTTGAAACATAAGCCTGCTATGAAGGCCGAGGTTATAACTAAAACAGGGCCAGGATCTGGCATTGTCATTTGACGAACTTTAACAATTAAATGATCGTTTTACATGAAACAGAGTCGAGCGGCAATACAAAAAAATGGTCGATTTCACTAATTTTAGTATACAACTCGCACTTGACCAAAAAATAAAACCGCCAAAATGTAAACACAAAAAAAAGCTGAAGATTCCTATGAAAGTTTTCTCGTATCTCATACTGATGCGGATATCTCTTTTTTGGCCAATTTAAAAGAAAGACCCTGTAGATAATAGTACGGAACCCTATGTGTGTGGTTCGACTCGACTTAGCAGGTTTTTTGTTTCCCATCATATGCATAAAAAATTGCGTGTATGAATTACACGCTAATCGTAGAAACTTGTTAACCGATATCAAAGAAATTATGTGAGTATATCTAATTACACTAATATTTATCTTAGATAGTATAATTATATTTTTTGACTCTCAATTACATCATTGTTCGGAGTTTTGGACCCCATAGATGGCGTTGTTCAACGCATGGCCTGATCTGCTAGTAAAATTTTTGTAACCACAATTAAAAAAAATCTTTTTAATACAGTCCTATCATTTTTGTAGATAAACAACCGAAAATTCCAGAGCAAGGTTTTAGTTTGATTCTTTTACATCCCGATAATTATTAAGATTATGTGAGTTAATTTCGACATACGAGTACGTGCGGATAAAGTCGCTAGAAATAGCTAGTTATAAAATAAAAAAAAAATAGTAGGCAAACATCACGTTTGTAGTTCATGATGAAAAAAACTTATAGTTGCCCCACAAATAAGGAAACCCATGACGGAAAATATTATACTCCACTGTAAATTATAATGCCGCTAAAATTCAAGGATTTTTGGGTCAAGTGCAGGTTATAATTTCATTTACGACATTATAGTCCGGTCAATTTAGACCAAAAAATGAGAGTGAAGTTACATAAAGTCCCAACAAGCTGGATTTTTGTGAAGTTGTTCAAAACATAATTATAAACAATGTCTGAAAGTTCCCCATCATTCCCCTGTAAGGAAAAAATTTAATTCAAGGTCAAAGGTAAAAAAAATGAGTTTTTCGCGATTTTCAGCAAAACGGTAAGTTTTATCATAATAGTACCTCCGACAAAAATTGTAGATCATAAAATTATCTATAAAAATGTATCAATACTTTTTTTCTTACGAGCCACCGTTTCTGAGATAAAACGATTCTAAAAGTTATAAAAGTTGTTATCGTCATAATATGCACACGTTTCCACGCCACCTATGAGGTAGTAGGTAGGTAGAGTACTTAGCGCGTTTTTGTTAACGTGGTTTCCCCAGTAGGCGTAATAACGGAAATTTTCAAAGATTGGGAAAGATAAAAGCGATGTTAATGAAAAAAAAGTGTTGAAGTTTATTCGTCTTATTCGTAAGTTTCAAATTCTTGTTCTTCTTTTTGATCTTCTTCTTGTTCTTCTTCTTGATCTTCTTCTTGTTCTTCTTCTCCTGCTTCTTCTTCATCTTCATTTTGGATGCAAGTAAATTGCGTCAATAGCGATGTATCGCATGATACTTCGTCGGAGTCAAACGAATCCTCCATTGTTTGTGATTAAATATTAGAGCACGACCGGCCTTGACAATTTGTGCATGCCAAAGAACAAGACAGTCCGACTTTTTTGCAACCACATTTAGCACTGCATCCCTTTTTGCAGTTGCAAAAAATAATGTTCAGCAGTTTTTCCGGCGCAGGTGGAAGTAAAGTTTGAACTGGCTCTAATATATTGTTTACCAACTTCCAACCCCAGTCTGTAGGGTCTAGCTGATAACCAAGCCACACTTGAACTTGGTAATATACTCGAAAAAGATGTTGGTGAGCAGCAACTGAAGTTGGAGGAAGACAAGCTAATTGAACTTGTTTTTTATTTTTAGTATTTTTAACGAAACATGCATATCGATTGTTTATCTAAACAGGTAGTTTTTTTAGGAGCTCCGTACATAGAAAGAAGAAAGCGAATGCCGTTGGTAATAACTTCTTGTTGAGTTGAATCACTTTTTTTAAAAACTTCAGCACTTTGAATTAAATCTTGTTTTTCATACGTACTCATGCATATTATGACGATAACAACTTTTATAACTTTTAGAATCGTTGTATCTCAGAAACGGTGGCTCGTAAGAAAAAAAGTATTGGTACATTTTTTATAGATAATTTTATGATCTACAATTTTTGTCTGAGGTACTTTTATGATAAAACTTACCGTTTTGCTGAAAATCGCGAAAAACTCTTTTTTTTTACCTTTGACCTTGAATTAAATTTTTTCCTTACAGGGGAATGATGGGGAACTTCCAGACATTGTTTATAAATATGTTTTGAACAACTTCACAAAAATCCAGCTTGTTGGGACTTTATGTAACTTCGAATGTCTAAATTGACCGGACTATTAAATAAGTTCATATATCCTACGTAAGTACAGTCGCCAGCAGGACAACCTACCCGAATCTGTCATTTTTTTTCCAATCGATCATTACCCTTCCACTATTGTGATAAGATTGAAAATCTATTAAAGTTTGAGAGATTTTGGGTAGGGTGATGTGCTGGCATCTCTACATGAATTTAGATTTTGTTTAAAAATTACATGAACATTCTCTGTTATATTATCTCTTTTGAGACAAATTTCACAGTTTACCAATATCCATCCACACTGTGTACGCAAATCAAGTTTTGCGGTTTCAAATAACATGAAGTTAAAAAATAACGATAATTAACGCGAATTAGGTTATTCTAATAACAGTTTAACAACAAAATTGTATGTCATGCGATAATAATACGAGTATACGATTAAATTGCTATTTCTACGAGAGCGGCGCTATAATTTTTGTTTTTCTGAATAACTGAAGAAATTGTTTTTTTTTTTCCCTTATTAATATGAAAAGTTAAACTGTTGCATCTCATGGTTCATCTTTTATTTTATTAATGGAAGTTGAACATTTTTATAAAGGTCGTTGATCACAATAAAATAATAATTATGAATGAAAGCTAAGCGTAGCGCCTGTAGAATGTTCCAAATTGAATGTTAAAATAAACGTGTTCTCATAGAAACTATCAGGCGTTCTTCACCCCGAATTTTAAATAGTACATTTCTCATGTAGATTCCAAAACTAATCCATAGCGATAACTAAGATTTATCCTTTCCGGAGTTTAAAAAATATAGCTGATAAGTCGAGTTTTGTTCATGGATTCATTTACATGTACGTACATTTTTTTCCTACCCTGCTAGGCTCAAATGCCTCTTCCCGTACTCCTTGCACTTTTGTTTAATTTAACATACTATACCCTCTCTTTCTTTCTCTCTTTTTCATTTTCAAAATAATGGTAGCTGAGAACAAAACATATAAACAACACATTTATTATGGATTCAGAATTGGACAAGCACTGACTTTTTAAAACATTAATATCTTCCATGGTTTCTGAAGTTTTTGATCGTGGAACTCGGAGAAGGCGTACGACTGCGTATGCGCAGGGCCCGCTGCTTCTTGCGCTGACGCTGTTCGCGCGGTGTCACTGACCTTGCTAAGTGGGACATCTCATTGAGCCTGTAGCGTCCCTGTTCTAGTTGCAACAGCCCTAGTCTTACTCCACGCTTTAATGCCCTGCAATAACATATTTTAAATTAAATACTTCATGGATTTCGAATGTATTCATCATCATCATCATCAGCCGGAAGACGTCCACTGCTGTATATAGGCCTCCCCCTTAGACCGCCACGCCGAACGACAATTCGCCACTTGCATCCATCGGTTGCCCGCGACTCTCACGATGTCGTCGGTTCACCTAGTGGGAGGCCTACCTAAGCTGCGTCTTCCGGTCCGTGGTTGCCACTCGAGAACCTTTCTTCCCCATCGGTTGTCAGTTCTACGAGCGATGTGGCCTGCCCATTGCCACTTCAACTTGCAAATTTTACGAGCTATGTCGGTGACTCTGGTTCTTCGCCGAAGTTTATTTTTATCAGCCCATAGTGTCCCACTGCTGGGCAAAGGCCTACCTCCACGCTTTCCACCGTGACCGTGGTCCAGTCCTTCAGGAAGCGGTCCAAGTCATCTCGCCATCTTCTCTTGGGCCTGCCACGACGTCGAGTTCTCCCTTTTGGCTCCCAATCGGATGTATGTTTTGCCAAACGATTGTTTGGCATTCGATATAGTATACAATTATATAATATACAATTTATACGACTCTAATTTTAGAATCCAGTGAGAAAATTCACAAATTAATCATTCTAGACTTGTGTTGCAAAGGAACAGAAAAATAAAGTTGTATTATAAAAAAAGAAGAAGCGTGGTAACATTTAAATAACAAGGCCGTACGAGTGTTGCAGGTGATCACGCACTCTTAACATGAACCATCAAATGAATTAGCAGTTAAAAATAGATTACTATCAGCAGATTTCCTTTCTTTACCCTTGCGTTACATACATTTTCGGGGTTCAGTTCACCAAACAGAGTGTGCTTCCATTGTCGTTTTGTCTTAATTTCACTACCATTATGATTAAGATTTATAATTTATGGATGAATTAATAACTCTCGACATATATTTATCCATATAATCCCCCAAGGAACTCCTTCTATTTGAATACCTTTTATAGTGTTAATTGAAACAATAAGAAATATTATATGTATATTGACCGCCGCTTTTTGTTATTAATTTACACAAAATATGTTTGATATGATACTAATAAATATACCTATATTATTAGTCATATCAAACATATTTTAGTGTAGTTCGTTCGGTTTCGTCTGGCTGTGTTCATAGTAGGTGGTGAGGGAAGGGTCTGAAAAGACTGCTGCTCCTATCTGGATCTGGCAATATCAAATACAACTTTCTATAGGTATGTGAAAAGGTAAAAATGATTTTTCCCAAATTATAAACATCCAAGAGCATATACCTCGTAAACTATACAAGATATCGAAATGCTTACTGAATAAAACTTATGGGGAATTTATTCAGCTTTTATTTCGTTCGTACATGTTATGCTGCTAAGACGCATGGTTTCTGAGATATAAGCGAAAAACCAAAAAAGGTACCTTCAAACCCTCCTCCCCCACAGCTCAAGTGCTAGGGGCGGGAACCTTTGATATAATCACATTCTAACTTGTCTGAACAACGTTACCTACGTACTCTCAAATTGTGTTCCAAGAATTTCCTTCTATACCTTGTTTTGGTCCTTGTTTTCATTCGTGGACTGGGCTATTCGGTATGTGTCAGGTAGGTATTACACAAACAACGTAGCGGTCACTAAAGGTGAAGGGCGCCCAATCAGTGTAATCAATATACAACTTTATATTAACTCAGATTTAGGCTCAATTTACATAGCCGTAAAACGGACTAAAATTGAAATTCTGTAACGAATTAAAATACAGAGCATAGTGAACTTTATGTTTATTGTGTAACGTATGGAATAGACAAGCCGAAAAGCATGTCGATTGTCGCTCGTCTCCCTAAGAATTCTTCAAGAGTTTGCGAAATTAGGCTCTCTTTTCTTTTGTGAGCGGGACTGGAGCGAATGTTTTGATCATTCTGATATGTAAAGTTATGCTTTTTAATGTCGCAAATCATATTTTGATCAAGTTATAACTTGACACTGATTAGCAAATTGCAAAAAATTCATGAAAATTTAAATTTCGCGGGCTACAACTGACGCTCCACTTTAATAAACAGGTCTTACCTGGAAATTTTTCGGCTTATTTTCGGATCTTCAACCCGATACTCCATCCTAATAAATTTAATAATCGTCCGTGCTGTCCAGCCTGTGTTTCTCATTAATTTCTTGATAGCTCTTAAAACCATCTCCCCTGTGTTTCCTCTAGAAGAAATATTTCTTTTGACCATTTTTACTGCAACAATAATTTACAAAGTAAAAGAATTATTTTAAGTAAAAGCTATCCTTACGCTTTTTACAATCTTTAAAGTTAAATAATAGACGAGACAAAGGTTTGTTGTTAAAGCTATATTCAGTAGTGGATTGGATAGGCAGATGTGACCCCAAATAATTGTAAATGGGCTGAAATGACGATTGTTAGGTTCAGATTATTTTATAAAATTAATATTTAGTTCGATTTATTGTAAACAACACTTAAGTTTATTTTTAATAAATTGATAATAAATACAATGTAACCGAAAAAAAAAACTGCTAGCAACACAAAAGCAGTTGTATTAAAAATATCAACATTATGACTTAGATTGAAAAATCTAGATACGGAATCATGTTAATATTTTATTAATGTGAAGTGAATTTTAGGATTTGGAATCCTTGTAATAAATCCTTTAGTGGAGTGCACTCGGAGTGCAGCAGTTTCATTATAAGATGATGATTTAAATATTGCTTTGTTGTGTTAAAAATAATGTTTAATTACTTACATGGATGTACAGGATTCTTCTACAAACAATTTAAAAATAGGCACTCATACAGCTCGATTTACACACAAGTTTTTGCAACTAATACAATTTTAAGAAATATTGGTGAAAAAAAATATTTCAGACATTACACGTCTGCTCTGACATAAGCAGACATTATTAAAAAGTTTTTATTTATTTAATAATAATATCTTTGATTTTTCTTTCAGAAAGAAGTTTTTAATCGTTTGGTAGCGAACATAGAATTCAGTCGTCAACAAAAAGACGTTGCAACGTCGGCAATGGAGCATTGAAGGAACTATAATATCCAACAAATTAATAAGAGATTCCGAAATCTCATTTCCTCGAAATTCCCACAATGATTGTTGCACTGAAAGCCCAATAGACACAATACCCAAATATGGATAGAAGATAGGTACAAACCCACCAACCTCCCATGGCCCCACCGACATCATGTCATATGGGCCAAAACATCAGAAGACGACTGCGTGGATAACGCAGCCGTTTCTTGACTACCTGTACAAGTACTCCCGTTGTGCCTTCTCGGTCCTTCTCCCCTTTTAGGAGCGAACTCTAGCGTACCCCACCAAAGGGGTGACGACACGCAGGTCGAAGGTACGATCCTTTTTAAGGGGTATTGAAGAACTTTAAGCCCTGTTCTTCGTACCCCAAAGGTTTATTGAAAAATGGTATTTAACCAGTGAAGACTTTTATATTATGATCTGTAATAATCTAAGTCATTCCCGTTCGTCCTTTACGACGTAACCATACTACAGAAATACATTCGAGGACTGATGTCTCAGTAAGGTGGTTCCGACAATTGGTCTAAGTTCAACCGTAGTGTTCTCCTGATTTATACTATCACACTCCACATTTTTTTAACGTGTTAAATCATCAAATGTGACGTCCCACCCAGGCTAGGGCAGGACAGACTGTTAGGCTTGTACTGACTAAAATTTCAGGTGTCCCACGGTGTCCTTTATGTTCCAGGGCCATGGTTACTCGTTAGTCCCGCGACCCGCGAGTTACGTTTTTCAATATGACTTTATTATTGTAAATGCCTATTAGAATTTAAAAGCAAATTTTAAAATAATGGAAATAAAACAGAATGTATAGGCTTAAAATAAAATAACTTTATTTAACAAATTAGACTATTATCTCTACAACAAATTAACCGAGGAGTGAAGCGACTACCGCCGAGGGGACAGCACCTCCCGGGCCCTGTTCGATGGTTGGTTGGTAGCCGTTCTCATCAGCAATGTAGTTGACAGTGTAGTTGACTCCATCGGGACCAATCCATGAATAAGAGCCCTTGACTGCGACGAATGCGTCTTCGGCTCCTGCGTTTCTCAGCTCTCCATCTTCGTTATGTTTTTGGCCATCACTTTGATCCCAGCTGTGAATAAGGGGCCTTATTTTAGTAGGTCTACAGACCGACGTACGATTTACGACTACAAGTCTTTTAGCATAGGGTTAAACTTGGTATCACGCCCTGCTTAGTTGACAAAACGCTTCGTCATTCTAGTACTCAAAGTGACTGCTGTAAGCTTCAGAGATCATCAGGATCTCTGCCGACAAACTTTACTGCGTTTGGCAGAACGAAAATGGTAATTTTTATGTAAGTTTGCTCGAATAAATAATAAAAAAAAGAAATCTCAACCCTTTTGTTAGGCTCGCAATCTACAAAAGCGGAGACAAGAGGAGATGTGTTTGAATAACCAATCAGAAATCTACCTCCTCTCCGCTTATCTTCGGTGGAAATCTGATTGGTTGTATAAACACATCTCCTTTCGTCTCCGCTTTTGTGGATTGTGGGCCTTAGTGACATCACTACCAAGACGGTGAGTTTTCTCAAAAGTTTTGAGAAGAGGATTTTAATAAAAACTAAGGCGTATTACCGAGCTTTGCTACTACTTACCGTTCGTTTTATTTGTATAAACAAGTTAATATTTCTTTATTTTATTTTCAAAGTAACGAGCGGTTACTATCATTGATTAGTAGACATACTGGGGAGGGTAGAATTTATGGTAACTGAGATGTGACTTTTAGACAGCACTATAGTGCATCCAAAAATACATAGCATTTGGCAATATGAGGGTGTTATCCAGGATTAGGTTACGAAGTAATAGTTAGTAAGTGTGATTTTACATGATTATAGATAAAGTTTAACTAATATCTATAAAAAACGAACACGGGCACGGCTGGCGCATTGCGGGTTCGATTTCTGCTTGTAATAAACACCTACAAACAGCCATACCTTACAAAGGTATGGCTGATTGTGTGTGAATTTCAATGTTCGCAAACATACCTTGCTAAAGAATTTATTTTTGTTGTCGCTACACAAGAGGTATGTGTTGTTTAAAATTAAAAAAATAAACATCTAAAATGTTTTCCGTAATCAGTGCAGGAAACTTACTAAAAATTGTAATAGCCAAGTCCATCATTATTTAAATCGTATCTCAAAAGCTGAACATCCTGATCGTACTGCGGGGCGGCAAGCACAACGCCTACCACAGCGACCAACGCACAAAGCACCAACTGAAAGTAAAACCGCACTATTACCAACACTTTTCACTTTAAAACCACAAACAAGAATTTAAATTTAAATTAAATTTTAATCACCACATAATAATTTAAATACTGACCGATTTCATGATCACTATTAAACGGTTTACCGTATCGAGTTTACTTGAACTATGTGCTCGTGAAATAACGTAACGCATGTTATATACTATTCCGAATATTGCATTACAACATACTGTTATTAGTTGACGTACATCTTGTTACAATGTTTTGTATGTTTGATCACTCCTACGACATGGTGGAGGTAAGATTCGAAGTGTTTGAGGACGTCTTTAATGGGGACCTTTCGAAATTGTGATTTTAATTATATCTGGTACCTACGAGATGTTACCTATAATTTGTTTGATTGACAGCACGTAGGAAAATTGTTTTTGTTGGAGTCAATGTGGAATTATCGAATCGGTAAAAGATTTGAGTATCTATCGAATAGTGAATCTTTTCAGTTGATTCAATCTCAATTGGTTCGATATCATTTTATGATACATATTTTTTCGTACCACTTGCTCAAAAAAGTGACATTCTATGCCACAAAAAGCGAACATAACAATAGTCATTTTTAATCTGTGAAAAACAGGGAAAGAATGTTGTACTGAATTTCATTCTCTCTCTAGGGAGAGAATGTGATTTAAATTTGGAATACTTAGATTACGGTAGACTCGATCGAAAGCTAACCAGAATAATAAAACATTAAAAAATAAAGATTTCGAGTCGACAACATATATCCGCAAAATTCGGATTGTCGAGTATTTTGTAAATTTCTAATGATTTTCTGACCAGACAGATCGCAGCCGCCATTATTGACATCGGTTATCATGTTAAGTTTTTTTTTCTTTCTTTATTTTCGGCCTATGACTTACCGTGACAGCTACATTTAGTACCTTGATGTGTTGGACACACGTTTCACCCGAGCGAAGCCGGATTTTCATCTAGTTAAATAAAATTACGAAAACCGACGAGGCCGTATGAGCTTGATGCCTTTGCTTTTTTAATTTGCCGCGTTTTTGTATTCTTCAAATACATAAACGTTGAGTTTATTTTTACTTATTTATAAATAAGTTAATGTTAAATATTAATGTTTAAAATGCGTATCTCATATAATTACTGTGTTATTTTTTTCGCAAATGGTACGAAAAGTAGAGTATTTTCCTCGGTGATAAAGCTGTCTTAGTCTTGGGTGAACTTAAATCCCTCGCTACACTCAGGACTCGTCTTAAATCCCTCGCTTCGCTCGTGATTTAAGTTTTTAACACCCTCGCTACGCTCGGGAGTAAACCTCGAGTCCTTCGTTACGCTCGCGATTTAATTCGCCACCCGCGACAGAAGACCCTGCTTTATCCCCTTGGTTAATAATCTACTATATTATATTTTGTTTTTAGATCCTCATCAAAATATAATACAATGTACTTGTGCATCTTATGGTCAGGGTCTCGTTAAAAAAAGCGAAAGCCACTATCTCTGTATACTTTTTTCATAAGTTTAAAATAAAGGGCGCTTTGCCGGAACACATCATGGTGAAATAGAATTTTTCAATCTCTGTTTAGACATGTGTTTGTTGCGGTTAACATTGTAAAGGAAAACCTAATTTAGACTCTAAAGTGATTTGAGCTTTTTTTTGACAATGGAGCTTTGAACATCGATGTTTCGCAGATAGTAATTCATGCTTAGTTATACAGAGATAAATATGCATCATATCCCATTTAGAACAATATATATTCTTTAATATATATTTTTGACTGGCCTGTTGGTCTGGGTTCGATTCCACATAGGCAAATGTTTGTGTAATGAGCATGATGATTTGTTCTATGTCTGGTTGTAATTATCTATAATATGTACGTGTTTAGAAATATATTATAAGTATGTTTATCAATTGTCTAGTACCCATAACACAAGCTGTGCTTAGCTTGGGACTTGATGGCGTTGTGTGATAGATATGAAATTTTATTATTAGATTATTATTAATTATACGATTAAACATAATCTTTCTAACCTATTAAACTTCAAAGATAATCAGCTAATCAATAATATTACAAGATGACATTTACCTCCGACCTCCGAGTGTTTGTAACTTTGTACTTAAATGTGGTTAGCCAATGTACATAATGATTTTTAGCAACTCAACACGCATTGTGTATGAATAAAAGGTTTGTAAATTATTGGATGATTACATTAAAGTATTCGTTAAATTAGTGTAGGTACTTCGATTTTATTTGTTAATATTTCGGTTTTGTGACGAGATTTGTTAAAGTTATAATTGAATTTGTTAAAGTAATCGTGTTAATTAACAAAAGAGCTGGTTTTCAGATCATAGATGTCTTTTATTAGGAATTTGCAATTGTTTCTTATTATACAGAAGGCTTTTCTGCCTGCAGGTATGAGTCCTCCCGCCCGGGCAGGGCAGAGGGAATGTCAGTCTTGACTCACTAAAATCCACGGTAACCTTCGGTAGCCTTTTGTGTACCGGAGTCGCGGTATAAATATGTCCCGCAACCCCGGCAAGGCTATGGCCCTCTATAGGGGGGGCCATGACGTCTTAATCTGCTTCCCTTGGCAGCTTGAATCATACCCTCCCCTCATCTTCAAATTGTGGCTGGGTCATTCGGTTCAGCTTACAGCGAGCATGGCATAGCAGGGAATTTTATATTTAGCCAACGTAAATTCATAACTAATTAATGGTATCATCATCATCTGCCTAGCCTTTTCCCAATTATACTGGGGTCGGCTTCCAGTCAAACCAGATGCAGCTGGATATCAATATTTTACATGGAGCGACTGCCTGTTGGACCTCCACAACCGAGGTACTGGGAAATACCATACCCCATGGTAAGACTGGTTGTCAGACTTTAGAGCTTCTTCCTAACAATAACGACTGTCAAAGATCTACAAATGACAACCGGGACCAACGGCTCCCACCACGGACCAACCTTGGCAAGCGCGGCTTGGCAACCCGGAAGATCGGCCTGTGAGGCTGTAATTATTTAGCTACGAGCTCCTCCTACGAGCGACAACAAGGCATATCAAAGGGATTTCGATTTGCTTTGAGGGACGCTACATGGCGGCGGTGGCGGTGGCAGGGTACACGCTGGCATGCCGATGCAAAATCCTCTTCCCGCCATCTTCGGTGTGCACTAGTTGCGCCCTGGGGCCAATTAAAACGTCTTAAAATCAGGCTTATTTCGGCGAGTGAAAGTGACAGAGCTATGCAAGTCGTCTAGCGCCATCTCCTTCACTCAATGGAACATGCCTGGTTTTAAGACGCTGTAATACCCCCCCTGCTTTAGTGTGCGTTGCGTTGGTCTGACTTCATCTTTTTGATTAATACGGAATTAACCGATTTTAAGGAAACTTCTTAAATAATCGGCCATTTCGGATAATAAGAACTTGAAGTTTTGTAAGGTTCTCTGAATACAATATTTTAAGTCAAAATAATGCAGTCAGTCTATGTACAAGTTTATGAGCTTAAAGTTTTAAATAAACAAATATGATTACATTATGAGATAATCTACAATATTTGCATACTAAAAAAGAAATACTTGAACTCCGGAAATGCCTAGTCAAGAATCTTCGAAGCCTCTTCACCATGACCTAGAGTTTCGGACTTATGTCTAAAGAGGTACTTTATATTTATATTTGACTTATAGTATCATCTTTAGCCAACGGCATTGGCCTTGTAATGTTTAATATATAATCATTTTAAGTCATAAATGAGGAAGTACTCATAGGTACTTACAGACAAAGTACCTTATTATAGTCTGTTTGTGTGATGAGGGAGCAGTGGTGGCCCAGTGGTATCGGTCCCGACTTACGAGTTGTAGGTCGCGGGTTCGAACCCCGTCAGGCACATTACTTTGTGTAATTTATTTCATCAACACTGCTTTCAAAACGGTGAAGGAAAACATCGTGAGGAAACCGTTCAGGTTCAGGTTCAGGACATCCTAGAACCAAGAATGCATGAAGTCATAAATGAGGAAGTACTCTTAGGTACTTCAGACAAAGTACCTTATTATAGTCTGTTTGTGTGATGAGGGAGCAGAGGTGGCCCAGTGGTATCGGCCCCGGCTTACGAGTTGTAGGTCGTGGGTTCGAACCTCGCCAGGTTCATTACTTTGTGTAATTTATTTCATCACCACTACTTTCAAAACGGTGAAGGAAAACATCGTGACGTAACCGGTTCTAAGACATCCTGGAACTAAAAATGCGAAGATATGCGACATCTATCAATCCGCACTGGGCCCGCGTGGTGGATTATGGCCCACCTCCTCTTTCAGAGAGGAGGCCTGTGTCCCAATAGTGGGAACACTATAAGTTGATGATGAGTATGATGACTTTAAAATCGTATTTTTTTTAAACTTCGTTTCATGTATTTTGAGAGCTTGATAATAGCGCAGACATATCGATAATTTGATACTATACGATTGCAACCGTAAGAAGTAAGGGTCGCAGAAAGATATCAAACAGTTGTTGTCTGAGCGATCGACTACTGCGCTGAATGTCGTGGGTTCGAACTCCGCACGGAAAAAAAAGATATATACCTAAATTAAATGTCATAGACCAAAATCCGTTACATCATACTGTGAAATGATTGCATCTTTCATGACGAACCTACTATGTACATACTATGATCAAGTTAATACAAAAGAAAATACATCTATGAATATTATAGGGGTAGGCAAAAACTATAGAAAGCTACGATCCGTATTGTACGGATCGTAGCTTTCTATACTTTAAAGGCGTATGTAATGTACGGTCCGTACATTACATACGCCTTTCGCCTTATAAAAATATCAACTTCAGGTGTCGAAATAATACGAAAATTAATGTTTGTTTTTTCTTTTTTTTTGTAAAAAATTAACAAATGAGTGAAAAGACGGACAAAAATAAGTGTTTCAATAAGATTATTACTGTTAATTAACAGTCTGTTATGCGTTATTATAAGCAAAAAGTGCAGCGATTACGGCTCTGGGAGTGCCCCTGTCGAATTGACTTTCTATCTTAGGTCGGAAGCCTTTGTCATCAGCAATAAATGTAACGGCGATACGGACACCTTCAGGAGTGTACCATGAGTAGGAACCCTTCACTGCAACAAAGGCATCTTCGGCTCCTGCGTTTCTCAGCTCTCCTGTCTCATTGCGGCTCGAGTCATATTCATTTTCGTACCTGTGAATTATAAATACGTTTAACTTTTCAATACATCTAACACCGAATATCAACATGTTTGGTCTTTCACCTCTCAACCGTTGGGTTGTTTTTTTTTTTTTTTGCGTGGTAAAATCTTCAAATGAGTTCTCCCACCCCGGGCAGGGTGGGAGGGATTGCCAGACTTGAACTGACTTACATCCATGGTGTCCTTCAATAGCCCTTTATGTTCCGGGGTCACGTGGAAATAAGTCCCGCGACCCCGGCAGGCTTTGGCCCTCTGTGAGGGGGCCCGTCATTGTATCGTTGGGTTGGTTGATTATTTTCTAATTGAAACAGCCCATATATTTGGGAAGTATACTTTATCCTCCATTTCATGAACCAGTTGCCGCGGGCTATACCCGCGGCCTCGTATATCCCGTGACGATTAACGACATCCATTGCAATAATTGGTAGCCAAAGGGAAATTCGCCATCTGATTAAGATCTCCGGTATCCCGGCATCGATGGTGAATAGTATTCAACGCCTCAAAGATCTATCAGCAAACTGACCGGGACCCTATAGAGCCAAAAGCCTACCGCGGTCAGGAACAGTTTGTAAAGGACCTCGTCCCACGCGTGGATCTTTAGTCAGTAAGAGTCTGATGGTCCCTTTCGGAATGGCCAAGACAAGAGGACTTATTTGATGATTTTCACACCAACAAAACAGCCTTTAATGTTCCCACATTAAGGTCGGTCGTATTGATGCGAGGCAGCGAAATCTTGTGTTTTAAAAATCTCTTTAAAAGTGAAGATTTGACAGAACAATGTGAGCAAGCCGGTATCTACCGGTTTGCTCACATTGTTCTGAAAGCAAGGTAAATCATTTAGATTGTGATTGAAAGTACGTTAAATAATCGCGTGGAGATATATTAAGCCCCAGCTAGTCTTATTTTCAGTGCAAATACAAGTAACTCAGCCGGCCGCCTGCCGGGGTCGCGGGTCTTATACCATCACCGTGACCCCGGAACATAAAGGGCTATTCAAGGACACCGTGGATTTTAGTCGGTACAAGTCTGACAGTACCTCTCGCCCTGCCCGGGGTGGGTGGTCTCATTTGATGATTTTACCACGTAAAAAAAAAAATACAAGTAACTTACCCAAAACTGTAGGTGCCAAGTCCGTCGTTATTCGAATAGTATTGCAGCTGCTGCATATCCTGAGCATTCTGAGGAGCGGTTAAGACCACACCTACCACAGCTGCTAACGCACAAAATTCCAACTGAAAGTAACAAAGCACTATTAGCAATTTAATACTCTTCATCATCATTATCAACCTATAACGTTCCCACTGCTGGGACACAGACCTCCTCTCTGAGAGAGGGAGTGGGCCATAATCCACCACGCGGGCCCAGTGCGGGTTGGTAGATGTCACATGTCTTCGAATTTTTGGTTCTAGGACATGTCGGTTTCCTCACGATGTTTTCCTTCACCGTTTTGAGAGCAGTGGTGATGTAATAAATTACACAGAGTAATGCGCCTGACGGGGTTCGAACCCACGATCTACAATTTGTAAGTCGGGACCGATACCACCGGGCCACCACTGCTCTCAGTCGTTTACTCTTCATACTAACACATTTTTAAACGACTAAAAATGTACTTACCAAGTTCATGGTTACTGTTTAACTATTGAATTCACTTCTGAGCCATGTTCTTATAAGTTTCATACTACCTATTCATATTGCCACACAGCTCATCATCATATCGTGTTTTTTTTGTTGTTGCACTCATCTTTTTTCAATGTTTTGCGTATTGACCATCACTTTGAAGTGAGTAGTGGTCAATGGAGTTAGTTTGTATGTCTTTGATGGTGTTCTTTCAAAATAGACACTTTGACGAGTAATTGATTTTGTGGATCCATAAAAATGTAGTTAAGATATTATAAAGAGATAAATTGAATTTTGTTTTCGTGTAACATGGTGTGGGTAATTATTTCAATTTTTTTTAAGAAAATGCTACCTCCATGTCACGAGTCGGCGGTCGTCCCTAAAACAAAGGAAATTCATACAATTTAAACAACGTTTAGCCTAATATTGAGGTCACGGGACTTCTTTCCATCATTGTGACCCCGGAACATAAAGGGATACTGAAGGACACCGCGGATTTTAGTCAGTACAAGTCTGACAGTCCCTCCCGCCCTGCCCGGGGTGGGAGGACTCATTTGATGATTTTACCACGCAAAAAAAAAGCCTAATATTGAGATGTTCAAGTCTAATGTAAGTGACCCCTTAAACCTAATCCACTTTCAAAAGATTTATTTATTTTCAGTTTCATATTGATCATTGCTCAACCTTTTTTCTTGTTGCAGCATACTCGGATGTAATAGGGCTTAATCATGAAAATTTTGAAGTTATTTTGTTTTCGTTTAAACTTTTCCTTAGAGAATCAAATAATGTGCAGAATGATTTTCATTCCTAGACCATACATCGGCCGGCCAACATTTATTTTATCTTTATGTTGCGTATTTTCTATATATTTTATATTTTTTTACGATTGTATAAAAATGAGGATGCGGAGAGTACAATAATTAAAAAAAAACTCGAAACATAAGTTTTTATCATTTTATTTAATAATATCAAAATACAATGCCTAGCTCAAACCCAGTACTGAAGCAGCGACCGCCGGCGATACTCTGTCGGCCACACCTACTGAGATGGTAGGCTGGTAACCGTTCTCATCAGCTGTGTAGTTAATTTCGTAGATATGATCATCAGGCGCGATCCACATGAAAGAACCCTTTACTGCAACGAATTCATTCTCGGCTCCTGCATTTCTGAGCTCACCTTTCTCTTTGTGACTGGAGTGATCGCTTTGCTTGTAGCTGTAAAAAGGATTTAATGAAAAAATAGGCCCAGGTGGCGTACTATGACGTCATAAAGCTTGAAACGTTTCGCTCAGGGAACGAGATGGCGCTAGACGACTTGTATAGCCGTGTCTCTTTCCCATAACCTAAACTGGATCGCGTTAAAAGCACGTGGTAAGGCTCCAGGTGGAATAAAAGAGTGGACTATATTTCTAGGTTAATTCAATAATTAAATATTGACTGTGGTCAATATTTAGTTATTTAAAAAATGATGAGTTTGCGGTCACGGTGTTATAAGAAATGCGGAGGGCACGCGACCCGTCGTCGTCGAGTCGCTGTGCTACCACCCCGCCCGCTCCCCTCTTGATGACACATTGTGTGTCTTTAAGGTTATAACGTGTGTGTTAACAATCAATATTCTTTTTTTTTAAAAAGAGTCATCAGAACGACACTTTTCATGATACCGAGTCACAGCGTTTTTGAATATTGCTCATTCTATTTGTAAAACCTTCCACATAATCTTTGGGTTGACTAAACGAACTTCACGATGCCACCGATACATGAAAATCCCGAAAGAAGATTATATTTTTAGATATTCCGTAAGACAAGAGCTAATTAGCACAGTTTTGCAATCGTCGCTTTGCCTGATCTAGATAAATAAAATTAAAAGGATTATGTTAGCGTGGGACAGTCGTAATCACGTTTTGAAAAATTCACGTCAGTGACTTACGCAAAACTATAGGTGCCAAGTCCATCATTTTTAGATTCAAATTCCAGGAGCTGAACGTTTTGAGCATTTTGAGGGGCGGCCAACACTACGCCTACCACCACTACTAATGTGCAAAGCACTAACTGAAAGTAAAACCACTATTATATTATCAACACTTTCCACTTAAAAAAATATTCACTTACTTCTGACTTACTGACCAATTTCATAGTATCTACTCATCAATTTCTCTAGTGAATTATGCGGTCATTAGTTGCGAAACTTATGTTTTATACAGTTCAGAATATTGTGCAATATAACCTTGTTTATCATGTGGTGTTTTATTATTGGCTGACACTGTCTTTGGATTAGCCTATCATTGTAGAACATCAAGTATACGTGTAACATATTACGTGGCATGGGGATCTATGTATTTTGTTCAAGGTCATTGTTATTATGGCCTTGAAGTCGTTATCATAAGCTAATTAGAAAATGGAATTTAAGATTGAAATGAAAGATCCTGTTCTGAATTTATTTTCCTTCTTCAAAACTAAGCTCAAGTTGAAAACACATAGTGTTCCACTCCACGTAGTTTTCCGCATGGAACTGTTATCAAACTGACACTATAGGACTAAAAGCCACGGGTCACGGGTCTGTCCATCTAAACAGGCTATAGCGTGCTACGGAAGGCAGAGGACATCTAAAGGAACATGTTGTTTTAGGTCATTAAAAGTCTAACATTCCCTTCCAAGGGGAATTCCAAGGGGGATTCCAAGGAGGAGAAAGAAAAAAGGATGTCCCTCTCTAGTAGGATAGCAGTTGCATCGGACAAACACTTTTCACAATAAATATATATTTTTTTAAATCACCGTAAAGCACCACAAACCATTTTCATAATAACTTTATGAACAGTTTACTCATCGAATACGCTTGTAAACTATGTGCTCATTATTTGATTTGAACTTAATTTTATACTATTTAGAATAATAATTATATTCGTCAGCAGGCATGTTATGGTTGATAGTCATCTTATCACTATGTTTTGTGATTCTTCCAAAAGTTTCTTCGACACGTGTCTAGAAAAATCTTTGAATACGTCTTTGATTGGGCTCCATAATTTGTTTGAATTTTGTGATTGACAAAAATCAATAGTACAGATGTTACCATGGAACTTGTTATTAACTGAGGAATAAACAGTGGGAATTTTTCAACTGGGCTTGGCGGTGCTGGTTTTCCTCATAGTTTTAGATATAGCCATCCACGCTCAGTTCAAACTATATAAATATGTGAAGTTTCAAGTCTTTCTCGTCTCGCTTAAAGAAAAAGAGTTCACTCGAATTCCGTTTAGAGACCAATATCATTTGTTACGTTGTTCGTTTAACTCGTTTTTCATTTATGTTATGGTCTACCACAATTTTCCATGTGCCTTCTTTAGCAATGGTCTTGAAAAACGAGCAAGTGAAATGAGAGCATCTATAAGTGTTCCTCTTATTAATAGCCGTTTTAATGTTTACTTGCGTTTGAGTGTCCGGATATACAAATTACTGGTAAAAGTTATTTTTTCCGTTATTACAAACTTACCTGAGTTAAGTAATAACGATAAAAACATACACCATAATGCTTGCGCAATAAGAGCTTAATTTGATCTAAATAAAAATGAATGACAACTTTCATATCGGTCGGTTCACGAATCTATTGTCAGTTGGCATTATTGTGATCGTATGCGAATGAAAACTCAGTGTAACATTACACCACGCGTTAAGTTACAATGTAATTTCAAACAAGAGCTTTCGTTTGTATCTCGACTAGTCGACTATGCATTCTCCTTTAACTCCACCGTACTGTACTTAGGATATAAATATACGAAAGAAAGGGCGAAAGAGTTTTTAATATAGCTATATACTAACTACTAATCATAATAAACTATTTATGTTTTTTTTACTAGATGGGTCTTGCTCAAGGTCTACAATGTAGCGAGATAACCCAGAGTATGTTCATTCTAACTTAAGAAGAGATTAGGGTTGAATGCGTTCAGAAATACAGACGTAGGCCAAGATTTATAGTATTTCGCTTATCTCATTATACGTTTGGAAACGCTTAGTGCGAATTGATCGAATGCAAATAATTTGAAGTTTGTCTGGCTGGTGGGATGAGGTCGTGGAGGTCTTGGGCACATTGAAGGAGATGTTCAATCTGTAGAAAACCGACAGGCATAACTGCTTATTCCACTGAACGCCTCAAAATATTCGCTTAGTAAATAGAAAGCTATCAGTTAATGGAAACTTATCATCACTGTTAATATATCATTGAAATTAAAACACTGATAGCTTTGAATGCATTCTGGGTGTCCATAATTCGTTAAAGTTCCCTCTTAATCACTCTCTCACTGCTTCGTTTTCACCCTTTTAACAGTTCACTTCATTTGCCATTATCTGTGTCCTGATAAAGTGCAAAAAGATCTATGTCCATATTATAACAAAACGTGTGTACAACAAAAGTTACGACAAAAACGTTGCATCAACTTAATGGCGGCAGAAATTAATTAATGTTTTCGCAATGACCCTTCGGCATACCTTAACATTTAACTTTGTTACCCTATTATTTTAATGGCATGTGTAATTGCTACGAGTCCATGTTAGATTTACGGAATTACCGTCTTACCAAACTTTGCTAAACTTCTATAGACAGAAAAGTTGCTGTGGCAATAGTACCGCCGTTTTAAAAATGAAGAGAACGGTCATTTAATTTTTGGACAATAGAAAAATGGAAACTCTTCGAACATTAAAATCGAAGTGGGAACTTCAGGTTTCTTCTGGAGCTAGCTGGCACTTGTGGGAAATAGTGATTGTCATTCAAGTGAATAAACGTTTCTAAAGCCTTATTTACATTGCGGTGTTTGTTTCATCGATTGAATTCATTGTACCTATAGTCCGCATTGTAATGCAACTCGTGTACGAGTTCTTACATCGCCGTAATGAGGCTTAAAAGTAAATACTAGCCACCAGTACGAAGGAAATTTTTGAAAATCACCTTTATGTAGTGCACAAGTATATACCCTCTATTTATTTACTGTCCTAGTCTGATGGGAGAGATCTAGTTAGTTAACGAAGCATGAGAGTCCTTCACAGTCAACTTATAGTTGACTGTGAACTCTGCTATTAATAACAAAAATCCCACTAAAACACTTTCACTGGACCTTGAAAACCATATGACACGGTCAACAGTCAAGTTTTAGATTTCGAAACTAACGAAGCATCCATAATAACAACAATATGCTGACATCATGTCAATCGTAATAATATGTGGGCGGAACCACCTCTTACGCATCATTTTAAACGAAGAAATGCCAACCGCGCAATAAATAAAAGGGTTTCGCAGTTTAAACAAGACAGTGATAAATCTTGCCATTGTTGTTAAAGTAAGCGACGTGGTAATCTTTATCCGATAAGGTTTCACATCGTTTTTATATTTGGTAACATGATATTTAAAAATTCATGCACCACATTCGAAATCTTTTCAGTGTCATGATCGGGGTCTGCGTTTAATTAAGCATAATACGTCATAAAATTAAACACTTGTCTAAAAAAATTTGCAACGTCAAAACGACATAATTTTTCCTTGATATAAGGGTCGTTTTGCAGTTACCCTTTTTTTTTGACAAGTTTTCAACGAGTGTTATTTTTTTTTGTGGTAATACGGAATAAATTTAAAATCACTGTTGTTCTAATTCCAAGTTTTGAACTTTTCGACAAATTAAAAATGTTGGTCACTTCCCTAAACATCTATTAGTCCAAGAATAAAAACACATAATAGGTAGGTAATTTTATAACATTTTTAATAATATCTATTTATATATATTTGGTAATGATAAAAATTAAATAACAAAATCTAATTAACCGAGGAGGGAAGCTACGACGGCAGAGGGGACGGCACCACCGGGTCCCTGGTCAATCTCAGGCTTGAAACCGTTGTCATCAGCGACGTAGACGACGCGGTACAGCACACCGTCGGGTCCTACCCATGAGTATGATCCCCTAACGGCGATTGACTCGTCTTCCCTACCTTCGTTGATGATCTCTCCTTGCTGTTCTTGGGCCTGGCCGTCAGTTTGTTCAAAGCTGGAAATTAAAAAGTTGGTGTCAGCATATAAATGTAGACGTTTTAGTATCGTAATTTAAAATGTCACTTACGGGATATCTTCCGTGATTATTATTTGTTTAGAGTTCCCGATATTTCATCCCGCGATCATGGCGCTTGCAACAGCGTCGAAATATCGGGAACTCAAAACAAATAATAATCACGGAAGATATCCCGTAAGTGACATTTTAAATTGTGAAATAAACCGTGTTAATCTAAAACAGTGTTTTAGTATCGTTTTCTGTAATCACTGCCTCGTTTTTTATTATACTTATTGTGTACTCGATATCCTACTGTGTGTTGTGATTTGCAAGAAAGCTTTTGTAAAACTATTTATTTTAACTGTGAACGATCATGTACAAAAAATAAAGTAACTCTCTCAGATCTGTACTTTATTTTTTATTTTTTGATTGTTACATTCGAATGAAATACACATATAAAAAATATAATGAAAACTATCCGAAAGGTAAACTTAGATAAAGGACCTTTATAAGTACGCGTTAGCTACTCGTAAAAGCGTAGAACAAACTTAACTCACCTGTATTTGTAGTTTCCAACACCTATGTTGTCGTTATCGTACCGGACAAGTTGTACGTTGTCTTGGGAGTAGTTTACTTTTTGGGCAGGGGCAGCAAGCGCCACCGCGACCAAGGAGAGAACTACGATCTGTAAACAAACGTTGGAAATTAGGTGAAGTTATTCTAATCTTCTAAACCCTTCGTAACCTAGGCGACTCAAGTCTCCGATATGTAAGACTTTGGTATCCAGAAGACAATCGCAATACAAATCCATAGAGGTTCGTATACAGCCACGAGTCAATGGATACCAAAGTCGTAAGGTATTTGGAGACTTGGGTCGCCTAGTGTACGAATGGGCTTAGAACTACTCAAAGTTACCCTAATAGAGCTCATACAGACTTAGCCCCTTCGTACACAAGGCGATGCAAATATCCGATACCTTACGACTTGGTATCCATTGACGCGTGCCTGTGTACGAACCTCTATGGGTTTGTATTGCGGTAGTTGCCTGGATTACGAAGTCGTAAGGTAGCGGAGACTTGCGTCGCCTTGTGTATGAAGGGGCTTACGGTGAGATGTCTCCTCAAGACTAGTAAAGTAAAAAAGACGTAGAAAAGCGGTGTATTCGGGGTTTCTCGCCGTGAGTCTATATGGGCTACAATAGAAGTGACCCTGTTTATTTATTATTGGATAAATGAACAAAGCGACAAATATACTATTTGATCCTGTTTCTTAATTTACAAGAAAAGCCGCTTCAACGGGTCTTAAACTAACTGTAACTGCGAACACAGAATTAACTACACTACAGTATTTTCTGGGCCATAAATAGCATTATTTTGGAAAAGTAAGAGGTTCCAAAAGATTTTACTAATTTTGTATAGCATCAAACGGCAATGCTTCAAAAGATAGTTATTTCAAAATAAATTTCAATTCGGAAAAAAAGTATAATCCTTTACAATTGTACGCAAAATAATGTCATAAAAATTTTCACTGCCAACACTTTTTGCAAATATTGTGAAAAACAAATGTAAAAAGTTCCCAAATGTGGAACAGGATTGCATGAAAAATATCCGAACCACTTTTTTTCATGCTTTTATTTAAATAATTAGTAGCGGGTACATTTTTCACCTAACACACTAAACACTGTTTAACACAAAATACACAAATATAACGAACCAGTTTCATGCTTGAAGTGGTGATTTTACGGATGAGTACGTTGAAGTGACGAATCTCACATGAAATTCGGTCTTTATATCTAGCACAACTTTTGATTTGATATATGCTAAAGTAGACCCGTAGAAGGTGAACCGCTTGACATCTACCTAATATTATAATGTAAATTCCCTTAATGCAATGCATAAACAAAACTTTTTAGAATAACCTTAATCGACGGAAGGAAACGGTAATTACAGAATATTAATTAGATTCGATACGAGATTAATCGCTAATTAATTATGTCAATTACCACTTTCTTTGAAAAAAAGCTTTTACTAACTGTATTAATAAGGCACACATTGTCATTGCATATTAATGGGATTGCTTTTTTTTTTGAGGTGATTCCCGTGTTTTTACTTTCTTGGAATATTTTTAATGGGAACGTTTCTGCAAAAAATACCTTGAGACAATTACGAAATACTTCCGAATGCCAAAATTCTAAATTGAGCCATTAGCTTAGAGGTTGAGCCGGCAGATGGTTCTCGTTTGCATGCAATCGGACTGTGAATTTGCATAAAAATATTTTGGTATTAATCTAAAATTTAATAATTTTGTGTGCGTGTGTAGGACTATGGCGTGTGCTGGTGTTTTTTACTTTTCTTGCAAATGTCCCATAATTGGTTGTGTTCTTCCTGTTTTATTTCTTTTTGCAGTTAGTAAACCCTACTTAGGATATGTCTGATTGATGTCGAAAGGCTCGCCTTCAAATTAAAACATAACGGATCACTTCTGCCTTTGAGCATAGTCAGGCAGGTCAAAAAGCATTACCAAAAGCTAATCTTGAGCAAAGCTAAATTATTTTCTAGATCTGTGAGTACAAATAACAGAATTTGACCTTTTTAAATGTTCAACCTACCTACACGTTAATAATATGATATAATAAATGGATCCATTTCAAATATAATGTATTAACATTGATGTCAATAAATTTTTGGATGCACCAAAGTCAACTTTTATGACTATTTTGTAATAATAAATAATAATTTGCGACATTAATCCTGTCCTGATATTTAAATGTTAGTATTTTCAAATTTATATTTTCATTTTATAGAGTACTAGTTGTTTTTTGGGCGTCGCCCGCGTTCAATATTTTCTGATGGAAACTTGATACAGTGATAAACGCTATCCCTTGCACGTGTTTTTCCAGACTGTTACCAAACTTCCTCGACATCAGCTGTTGATTTATGTCTTGATTGATACATCCATCCAAACTTTTTCATTTATAAAATAATTAGCTACTTCAAGAGAATTTACAAAATATACAACGTCTAAATAGCAAATTTTATAGCTTTTTGTTGTGAAATTAAGAATCTGCAATAGAAGAACCTATTCGAGTATTTACTCCTAAAACAGCGTTTGTGGAAAACTGAAAAAAAATTGATTGCAAATTTTCACTAACAAAAATTTACTTAAGGCCGTTATCATACTAGCGGTTTGGAAGCGGCTGCGGGGCGGAGCGGACGCGCAGCGCATCCGTCGCGAACACGCCGCGCATCCGTCGCGAACACGTCGCGGACGCGTGGCAAATGCGTTACGTTTTCGTCGCGTGTTTGTACACTCAGTAACAAAATGGATTCCGACGAGGAAACGTTGCTGTTGACGTTATTACTTCGAAAACGCCGAAAACGAAAACGAAAGCATCGACGAATTCGGGAAGATCCGTTATTAGATTAGGCTGAGGAATTTTTCGCAGAGAGTTATAAGCAATATTCATGTTTTGGTAAAAAAAAACTTCTCGGCTAAAAAAAATTTGGATGATTATGCATCTATAATCTGTATCACCTACTCTTATCATATTATGCCAAATTTCAGCGCTGGAGGAATTTTTCGAAAGTCTTCATACAAAAAATTTCTCGTTGATCTGAGGTGGGGCGGACGTTTTGGCGTTTGTTCGAGGCAGTACAAAATGGCGTCCACTTTGCTGTTCGCGGCGATCCCGTTGCGCGTCCGCAACGAATTCGCTGCGCAACCGCGGCGTGTTCGCAACGCATTCGCTGTGCGGCCGCTCCGCCCCGCAACGGCTTCCAAACCGCTAGTGTGATAAGGCCCTAAATCGGAAAATTTACGGCAAATAAGCAAAATATACTTTCAATAAATCCTGTGGGTAAGTGTACGCCCATTCCTCTTTCAACGTCTACGCAATAAGGCATAAGCCAATACCTAATTATTAAATGTAATTTTTTATATAATAATAATGATAAACGATGCTTTTAAAGCGAATGTTTATAAAAGTTTATTCAAAAAATATGCAAATATAAATAATCCTAGAAAGATTTCGATGCCGTAGAATTAATTTCTGCACATTATTTTTTATGACAGCTTTATAAATTAAATTCATAAATCTAATTGGAATTTTATGAAAATACCAAGCGAATATCTTTCTTTCAACACCTTAATAATTATTTTCCTGATGAAGAATAAGTTTAATATAATCCCTGTTTAGGTGAATGGTTAAACGAGGACGATTAACTAATCTTTAACATTTACTTCTAAAACCACGTGTAAAACTTTTTTCTTTCCCAGAGAAAAGATTAGGTAAGCTGTAAAAAGAAAAACTTGATTTCATGCAAGATTTAAACCTGCAGCTATTACGATCCTAAGCTCTTTTCATTTGGGCCATCACAGCCATACCAACAGTTTTGAATTCGGTAACTTTTACATCTCATAGTGACGTTGACAACAATAAATGATTAAAATTACAATAAACTCAAGCCTTGCAATATTTACTATAATCTTCTTCTATATATATATATAAAAGAAAGTCGTGTTAGTTACACCACTTATAACTCAAGAACGGCAGAACAGATTTGGCTGAAAATTGGTAGGGAGGTAGCTTAGAGCCAGGAGGCGGACATAAGATACTTTTTATCCATAAACGAACAGGATCCGCGTACGAAGTCGCGGGCAGAAGCTAGTTATGTATATTTGCTTTCTCAAAACGTTGAATGAAAACATCGTGAGGAAACCGGCATGTCCTAAAACCAAAAAATCGAAGATATGTGACATCCACCAATCCGCACTGGGCCCGCGTTGTAGATTATTATTATTATTATTTATTTCATATAAGATAACAAAGATCCATTGGGTTAGTAACAATATTCTTAACCTATGTTAGTACCTAATTTCTAACATCGACCGAGTACAGGAGACCAGTGACCTCACTAACGGGCTGTCATATCTCCCAATTAAAGCGCGTAGAATGCTATTGGGGCTGCCACGGAGTCTGCTTAGCAGCGAAGCCGTTTTCTTACGCCGTATGGCATTAAAACCGTCGGTACGTGCCTCAGCGAACATCGATGACGCGCTACAGAACCGAGGCAGTCGCAATAACACTCTAAATGCGTTGTTATATTGAATTCGCAGAGCATTGAAGGCCTTTTGGGTATAGCTGAACCACAGGCCCCCCGAGTACAGCGACATGCAAACGTAACTTTGACTGCGTCCGTACATCGGAAGAACCGGCGGGCCAGCATATTTGCTCGAACCGACAATGCTCTGCGTTCCCTCTCCATTTCTGCGTCATCTTTCAAATCATCTGTTAACAAGTGGCCTAGGTATTTAAAAGAGTACACCCTTTGCAACTCCACTCCGTTAAGTAACACCGGAGGGACCTCGGAGGGACACTTGGTACCAGACTTGAACACCATCAATTTCGACTTGCCTGCGTTGTATACCAGGCCATGAGAAGCAGCATACGACTCGCACACATCGAGACGAGCGCACCGACCGAGGGGACCAGCAGCACCATGATGGCATGATGGATGAGATTATGGCCCACTCCCTCTCACAGAGAGGAGACCTGTGTTCCAGCAGTGGAAACATTATAGGTTGATGATGATGATTTTTGCTTATATTAAAAAAAAAAAAAAAACTAGTGTATGAACTGCATTAGAGCGTCATGACATGATATCATGTCTTACTAACTTAAACAAAAAAGTTGACTGGTTCATCATAATATGTTTAGCCTATTTGTACAGGTAACAGTGACATAACATTGTCATAATGTCAATCAAAATCTTATGGATGAAGCTCATAATAATATTATGTAAGGTTGAAGAAGAAATGCAGGTGACTGATTGAGGAAACTTAAGTCTAATATTCATAATGGTTTGCATAATTATTGAAATGCTCCAGATCTACCTTACAGTACATAATCTTACCTGTGTGATAAATTAAAGCTGAATAGGGGGATCTGGGTTCGCTCTTAGCCTTTTCGAGAAAATATCCGTACTTTTTTTTTCCCGTGAGCCAAAGGCTGACATTCATTACATCACTTTATTGTTTATGTTGTTGATAAATATGTCAATATGTCATTCATTTTTTTTGCACCTCCCTGACTGCGGTCTTACAGACATAAACTGACTAAAATCTACGGTGCACCTTCAATAGCCCTTTACGTTCCACAGTCTCGGTTGACCTGTTCGTTTCAGATTTTTATCATTTAAAAATTGTCTAGAAAAAAAAACCCTGAGATAAAACAATATAAATAAAAATTGCGTGGTGTTGTGTTATGTTTTTTTTTAAATTATTTGTGATGTTTTTACTTTTTTAAAGTTGTCCCATGCAAGGAATGTATCCTGTATATAAAAGTGAATACTAACAAAAATTTACACTCGCATAAATATACAAATATTCAGACACATAACAAATACTTGTTATATTATACAAATACTTGTCCCGTGTGGGAATCGAAGCCCCCCGGAGATTTTTCTTTCAAACAAACCGAATTGCATTTATATTTTCTTTGCTTCTGTGTTTCTTTCTGTGTGTTTATATTGGTTCTGTTTGCTCAAAGAAATGTATTTAGAAAAAAATTAATGTGGGCCCAGTATTAATTACCTACGTTTTCTTCGTAAATATTTCTCTACAGAATTTATTTAGCAAAGCTATGTGGAAAGAAACTTACCAAGGCAATAAAATCACACCTTTTGTTTATAAAAATCAGTACATTTTATTACCTAATAATATACTAAAATAATATAAAACATAAAATAATTGACTTAGCATATAAATATTATATACATAGTCAGGAATATTTACACAGACCTAAACTATACCTAAAAAAATTAACCCAAGAGGGATGCAATGACAGCTGAAGGCACTGCACCGCCGGGACCTTGCTGGATTGTAGGTTGGAAGCCATTCTCATCAGCTATGTAGTTGACAGTGTAGAGGACGCCGTCGGGACCATACCACGCGTATTGTCCCTGAACAGCAATCCCCTCATTCTCTGTGCCCTGATTTTTCAACTGTCCTTGTTCCTCGTGTTTTGATCCATCTGACAGCTCCCATCTGTAAAAAAGATAGGATTTAGTTTAACAGAATAGACTTTCCTCACGACCTAGATTTGCAATATGGAGCATTCCTTACGCAAAATTGTAAGAATCTATTCCTCCATTGTTGACATCATATCGCACTATTTGCACATCCTGTGGGCTTTGTTGTGGAGCGGCGCACGCGGCGGCGATCAAAGCCAGAACCACAAACTGAAAACAAAACCATCTCCGTTAATCTAATTTCACAGTTCACTTTTCACTTCACAATCCATGACGTCACAGGACTAACCAATTTCATTTTCTTTGTTTTCTTGCGGCTGTCTTCTGCAGAGAACACTGTGTGGGATGATTACGTGCCCAAACGGTTCTCTTATATACCAGCGTTAGTATTTCTTCTAATACCGCGTTGCAACACCCCGGCTGGGCCAGTGAGGTGGTTCTTATTGTCGTGTACCGTATCCATAAGATGCAGCATCTTCCATGGAGACACTAGTGAGCGTTGCATGCAGGTACGTTTGTTGCATGCTTTTAATCGATGTTGTTTTACTGCCTTCATGTGTGTTTATAAACGCTTAATATTCCATAAAATTCCCTTATGTAAGTAATAATAGGCGTACAAATGTCAATGTTAACACGAATTACAAAAGGTTGCTATCCCTATTATTCGACATGTGATTGTACGTAACGTTACGATGTTTTGTTCTCACATAATATCTATATGCATGTATTGTTTCACGTGAATTGGTAACTTTGAATGGAGGTTTATTTATGAATTGTATTTTAAATCGTCAATTAGTCTAATGTATGCGGACATTAATTATCTTGTAATGCAACTCTTTATTGTTGCTTTAAATATTAAATAGCCGTTACGATCATTAATGTCTTAAGCAAATATGCATTAGAAGAAGCATTACACGTTACAACTGCATGTTATGTTCATTAGTTTAGGTATATTTTGGTATCAGATTACATAAACATCCACCACTTTTTATAGTAAAACAGCGATATTAATTAGATAGGAAGAACCAGCAGCTACTGACCTTTTTAGATTGTCAAATTCCTAGCTATATTTCAAATGTTTCTTGAAGAAATATAGTATGTTTCTAATTTTATACTTCAGGTGATATTCGCATACTTATTTATTTTGGCTAAGGATCCGTTTTGGCTATAGGTCAACGCATACATTTGGTGTGACATTCCAGAGATGTGGGCGATGTGATTATCGGTTCTCACTTATTAACTTATCTCACGACTTCAACACAAAACCAGATCTGTTAACTATCACTAGACGGATATCATACTTGTTCATCAGGGTGCCTATTCATTATATAAGGAGGTTAAAATCAAATAATGAGAAGATTGGGGAAAAGTTAAAAATATGTACAGATGACTGTTATTTGTGAAGCTTTTGAGTCGTAGGTATTAACATTTTTTTCACCATATTTAATAGTAATATAATTGGCAATCTAAATGATTTAAAAATAAGTTTTGTTACTCTTTCATTCTGCATACCACCACACATCAACCTAGAAGATTGTCGTCTTCTCGACCAGGCCAAATTCTGATGTTCCACACGTTTACGAGTACATGAAATTGTGGTTCTTAGGTAGAGGGCAATTACTCAAATTACCACTTACTGGGACTTTTCAAAAAGAACGAAGTCTTACTGTCGCTTTATTTACGAATTTATCTAGAACATAACCTTTAAAAGTGAACATAATAAAAATATTATATTCGTTCACATATTATGATAGACAAACGTTATCATAAAATTTTAAGACATCATAATAGTTTTGCAATATGAATAAACGTATTCCCTGGATTCATTTTAAGTTGTGACATACATTCATTCTATTTCCTTTCATTTCCCAGGTTACAGCGTCATCAGTGAATCTAGTTCATATTAATTGAAGACAGACACTTCCTAGTTGCAGGAAGGCAATTCTTCAGATGGTAAAATTAATTTTGTACAATATTTCTACATACAACTGTGTCATGTAGGCCAAGTAAGATTTTCCTTTTCTTTTTTTTTTATCGTTGTAAAATCATCATATGAGGCCTCCCACCCCGGGCAGGGCGGGAGGGACTGTCAGACTTGTACTGACTAAAATCCACGGTGTCCTTCAATAGCCCTTTATGTTCCGGGGTCACGGTGATGGAATAAGACCCGCGACCCCGGCAGGCTTTAGCCCTCTGAGAGGGGGCCTCGTCATTATGCTGACGCTCTTTGAGGCGCGCGTGGAACACGACGCGCCGTCGACCCGGGCATGGTCCATGGTCGGACGGCGAGTTGCCCTTTACTCGCCACCCGCATGCCCGCGCCTACGGTGGCCGGAGATCGTCTTGCGACGTCCGACGCCGTTGGCGTCCACAAGTAAGATTTGCCTTGGAAACTATGTTAATTTTTTAATACAAAATTACATAACAGTAGCAAATTTTAATTAAGCGCCTACTTGTAGGTAATGTTCCACTCACAAAACATTAATTTATTATTGAGTACAAAAGTTAATGTTTAAGATTTCATGTTCGGTTATCTTATAAATTACAAAGACGCATTGTAGTGAACGGACAGGATTACATACTGGCTTCACTTGTAATATATTAAGTAAGACTGACTTTTGCCCACGACTTCGCTTCTTCCCAGTCACAATTGAACTCTAGATGGTACCGATACATTATCCATGTAAGACGACGGTGACAACAGCTTTTGAGAAACAGCTCAGACATAGCAAATTAGTCATTTTACAATACAAATTGTACCTTGTTTTAGAAACAGCAGGCGTAGCATGGCGCCGTAGAAAGGGGTTTTGTCGACCGAAGAAAAGACAAAATGACAGAACGTATATTTTTTTTTTGCGTTTAAAGCATGGCAATTTAAAAAAAAAAAACAAAATGTTCTTTTCTTCAATGGTGTACGAATGGTGTCACATTTGTGCTAAAAAGCAGTCGATTTGTATAGAAATAACCATGAAATAGCTTTGTCTTTTCTTGGTAGAATAGAGATAGAATCGCCATGCTAAGCGTGCTGGAGTAAATAAATAAACGATTATGGCACACTATCTAATAATCTATAAGTGAAAGAAGAAGGATCAAAATTGCCCCACGTCCTATAACAACGTGACATATCTCAAAAAACAGATAAAAATGTATTAAAAAAGATGGCATATTTTCTAAGTTCAATTTTTTACAACTTCATATGAAAAAAATGCTTCGAAAATAGTTCAGGGGCTGTAATGAAAAAATCGTTCTTACGAGTATTTATGGACCGATTTTAAAAATTCTTTTTTTGTTTGATAGCGCCAAGCTAGTCCCATTGTCATATATTCAGGTCTCCGGTCTCCAGAATCCTGAAGAAATGAAAGTAAAATCTCAAAAGTAAGCTCATTTTTGTACTTCACATTATTTGTTTTTCACTCTCTTGTTGTTTCTTTTGATTTATTCCATTTTGATCAGAAAAAGGTAACGAGATACAGTGGTCGACAGAGGTCGTTTCACTTACATTATCACAAATGAGAGAGACGAATAACGATAGCGACGCGACGCGGCAAGCGAAGCTTTTAATAGACGAAATGAAGGATAATACCGTGGTTGAACACAGTTGTTCTTGTATACATGGGCGTAAGACAATGGGGGTATGTTCCCATGTTATGAGTGTAATATTTCATTTGGGCTGGATGTGGAACCAACCCGAAGAAAGGAAAGGCAGGTTTTTTGAACCAAGTTTTAAGGGATTTAGAAAATAATAAATGAATGCTGAGAAAATGACGGAACGAACTTTGGGTTATGCTCGCTATTTGTTGCACAAATGTCCTGTCCAAATTCATCGTAACGTGTGTATTGTGATTATAAACAATAGAAAAATGTTTTTTTTTGTAGTATCCTTAAATTCCCAGTCCACTCATTTTTTTAATCCATATCACCAAAATCGCCTCTTTTATACATAAATAATATGAGTGTTATTATATTAATATTAATATCAGTGGTATTCAAAGTAAAAATTCAAATATTACTTTGAATACTATAATAATATATTTTTCATCCCCCCATCTCGGAAAGGGTACTTTTGCTCTTCGATATCTGACGGTAAAAGCCGTTTTTATCCTCAAGTGAGTAAAAGCCGTTTTTATCCTCTAGTGAATAAAGTAAATTTGAATTTAGAACATCGTATGAACAAAAGAGTAGCAGCAGTAATGGCGGCCGGTGACCGCAACAGCTGATCGCTTGCTGTGGTGCCCACTTGACGTTCGAAGGTTGTCGAGGAAACAAATTCTATTTTTAAAATTTGATGTGGTACACAGGTGGGAAAGCAGAGTACGCTCCTCGGGTGTAAGGCTGCGTTGCCTTGGGCTAACTTGAATCCCTCGCTTCACAAAGGATTTTTAACTTTATTCCCTCTTTTCTTTCGGGTGTTAACACTTGAACCTTCTCGCTGCGCTACGGACGGAGGTTCACCCCCAGAATCCTTAGTATCGCTTCGGAATTCAATACGCCTCCCTTGGAGCGTAATCTACAATTATTTTGTTAAAATCTCAGACCCGAAACATTCTTGGCTCAGTACTTTGTTTTACCTTTTATTTGCTTTGTGCGGTTTTCCTTTCACGTCTTATTGTTATGTTATGACAAACCAAGATAAAAATAAGTAACTTAATAATACTTAGGTAGTAGTTTTCAACTACTACCTAAGTATTATTTGTTTTAATTTAAAAATTATTCTGTTCTATAATAATGTCTTAGCTAATACCTAAACTGAAATAAAAGCCTATCTTGTGGTTGTACAATGTACATCTGTTTTTATTTGTTTTTGCATTTAGTCATTTCCTCGCTGAGGTGGGATGAAAAGTTACGTGTTGCACTCGAGTGCAAAGATTTTTCACCTTGTGCTCTTTTGATTCCCTCGCTATCGCTCATGATTCTAATTTTGAATCACTCGTTGCACTCGTGATTCAATTTTAGAATCATTCGCTTGCTCGGTCATCAAAATTGAGCACGCGGTTAAAAATCAACTTTGCACTCTTGTATAACAAATAACTATTTTTGTTTTATCATTCTCTTATTTTAGGGTGGAGGACACACATTTAACATCTACTTTCCAAGTTTCAACGGCATAGCTTTTACACAAAAAGTGGTTGTGACATACATGACGAATCTGGGGTTAGGTTTTTTGCCATTTGGCTACGGAATGCTAAAAATGAAGTTATTTTTTAATTATTCTCACGTTTTCATAATCCGATAAATCAAGATATAAGTAATCGTCGGTTGTTTTTTTTTTTGCGCGGTATAATCATCCTATGAGTCTGTCAGACTTGTACTGACTAAAATCCACGGTGACCCTTCAATAGCCTTTTATGTACCAGGGCCGCGGTTACCAGGTGAGACAGTCCCGCGATCCCGGCAGGCATCGTCATATGATCTTTTATTGAACAAAATAAATGTAATATAATTATTAAAAACTACCATTATTGACAAAAAATAAGCTTATTTTTGAGAATTTCATTTCATTTCGCCAGGACCGCGGACACCAGATACCTGACTTTATGGCAGTGTGACTACCTTGGGGGTATCCTTTCAAACAGAAAAATAATTTTTTAAATCGGTTCATAAATACTCGTACGAACGAATTTTTCATAAAAGCGCCTGAACTACTTTTAAAACCATTTTCCACATGAAGGTGTAAAAAAATAAAGTTAGGGAATATGCCGTATTTTTTTATACATTTTTATCTTTTTCTTAACATACGTCACTTTGTAATAGGACGTGGGGTAATTTTGTATGGGTCGTGATCCGTCTTCTTTAGAATATCAATTCAGTTACATCATATTTAATGTGGTGTTGGTGTAATACAGTCGTAAAGGGCCGGATTTACGACCTTCCGAACTGTTGTTTGTAACGAATTCTTTCCAGAATTGGGAAGTTGATTTGTTTTGACCTATTCGAATCTTGTGGTGTTTGAAGGCTATAGGTTAACAACTCGTGTTGCTACTAGAGCCTTAGAGCCCCGCAGCCAAGGTGGGGCTATTTCGCGGGCATGCGGACAGCGAGTAAAGGGCAACTCGCTGTCCGACCATGGACCATGCCCGGGTCGACGGCGCGTCGTGTTCCACGCGCGCCTCAAAGAGCTGTCAGCAAAATGACGGGGCCCCCTCTCAGAGGGCCAAAGTCTGCCGGGGTAGCGGGACTTATTTCTATTACCGTGACCCCGGAACATAAAGGGCTACTGAAGGACACCGTGGATTTTAGTCAGTACAAGTCTGACAGTACCTCCCGCCCTGCCCGGGGTTGGAGGTCTCATTTGATGATTTTACCACGCTAAAAAAAAAAAAGGTGGGGCTATTTGACGCATTAGCGAGTATATAGCTTCATTATCAACTTACAAAAAGATACCATCAATTACATTACTGCCACAATAAATATCAAAAGCGATTACAGTCAATAGCCATTACATAAAGCATTATAATAATTGTATAACTCAATGTATGCTCACGATATTCCGATATAGTTCAACCGCAGTCGTAAGTCACCGCTCTCTTTTGAACTTTTGAAAGTCAGTATTAGACATTGATTGGGTGGAGCGAACTCCGCACAGTGTCACCATGTATGTAATACCTGGGGGCCAATTTTCGGTTTTAGAGATGGTGTCGAACTCGACAAAAATTTCTAACGACGTCATTTTTTCGACAAATTTTGAAAGTTGCTATGTCAAATTCGCCATTTGTCGAAGACTAACGTTAGAATTCAGTAAAAATTGACGAAAAAATGACCTCATTAGAAATTTTTGTCGAGTTCGACACCATATCTAAAACCGAGAATTGCCTCCCAGCACTACATGAACCCATTTTGTAATCGTGTCTAGCTTTTTCTATAGGCAAACAAAGTACTAAACATCATAAAGCTTGGACCGTCATTAGTTTCTATGACGTTAAGATGTCAAGTCGATGTTTTAGCAACGTTCACTCAATCAATGTTATTGTTTTTGTTCGGTTTAACAAACATTAGGGTACATTTACTTTATAATTTGTTGTTTAGTTAATGGTAACCGTAATGAAGATGTGTTGGTATGCTAATAGCAAAAAATAAATGAGATATAAAGTAGGTCACTTTTGAAGAGCCGCTTATGACCTCTAAACTAGCTTTTTATGCGTATAATTAGTAGGTCATTGGTGTTTTAGGATATGTTATTATGCAGAGTAGAATGCACGATTACCGTTTATATTCTTGTTTCTTTTAAATATATTTTTTTCTGTTTGGTTTTCTAATAAAAAAAACTAGCCGGTTTTTTTTATTTATTTCGTATTTTATCTGTGAACTTTGTGACTAATTTAGCTGGAATAATCGAAACCCAGAATTTTTTAAGTTTTAAAAACTTTCTGATTTATGCGAGGCCGATCTAGTACAATATACATAGGTAGTTAGACTTTTGACCATTTTAAATCTTAAATCCCTCTCATTATTTCTATCTCAAGAATATTTGCTGGAAAATAAATAATTATATATGCAATTTATGGTTACAAAATAATGTTATTGTCGGTAAATTATCCATTTTACATCAGTTCACGGTTATTCGTTGGTTCAAAAAGATGTTGAAATTATAACAACTTCTAAGCGAGTGTAAATAATTGTTAAATTCACCATTAATTTGCTTACAAAATAAAATCAAGGAATTCGGACGCCATTAACAAGCTTGTGTGGTACTGTCAATCAGCCGATGCCCTTAAAACGGCCTTTAGCATCTTCAATGGTAGAAATTATATTATAATACCATTTCGTAAAAAATTAAAATCTGAAAAAAGATTGTATTTATTAACAAATAAGGTTTAAAGTGCCTAAAGCGAGAACTTAATAATATAATTTACGAATACATGTACAAACTACAACGTTTAGTCGAAAATCGAGAGGAAAGGTCAAGGTTTCTGATGAGACTGTAGCATGATATAAAGTGCAACGTGAGTGTCTCGAAGACGCTTCAGACTCTTATATAACGAACTGCTTCTCAACTATTATTTAGTGTAATATTATTAATAGTTAGTGTATTTATTTGCAGATTATTAACAGTGGCGGGAACCGTAGTCTGCACATATCTTCTATCTTCTTCTATCTATCTATCTTCTCTTCTATAATATAAAAATGGATCGCTAAACGGCTGGACCGATTCGGCTAATTCTTTTTTTGTTGTATTTGTAATCATCAGGATCGGTTTATATAGGTATTTTTTTTGTGTCCACATGTCCACCCGTGCGAAGCCGGGGCGGGTCTCTAGTAGCATATAAAAACAAAATATTGCGACATTTGCCACAAATATGGATGGATTACAAAAGCTTTTTTAATATATTTTATCTTCATCGAGAGCGGAGGTTAGTTCCCAACCGGTCTGCTTACGTCACAGTCTGTTGAACCATACACTGCCGGCGACCTCTGACACCCGTCGCTTTCCTTATAGAATATACATCTCACATTTTAGGTCAAACTTTTAATGCAGACGCTTTAGACACTGTACAGTGACATAAAGCTCAAATAATATTAGCATAATAATCATAAATATTATGTAGTACAAGGTTACAATGACATAACAGTTTGTCGGCACCAAGATGACACCTCATTATTTTACATAACGATATAAATATTTACATTCCATTGAGTAGGTCAAGTTTTATGCATCGAGAGATTATACGTTTGCTACAAATTACCCATGTTTTTGACATTTTATTGGAACTTTAATCTGGGATGTACATTAATGGAGCTTAGCATAATCATAATATACTCAACAGATAATGTTCCCACTGCTGGGGAACTGACCTCCTCTTTGTGACAAGGAGTGGGCTGCAATTTATCACGTAGGCCCATTGTGGATTTGCAGATGTCACAGATGACATTAAACAGTCGTTCATTTATCATTAGGTTTTAAAGGAAATATTGTATGATGAAAAAACGATGGTTCTACAGGTCAATTAGTGTTGAAATTTATTCTCCCTATATGTAAATGTTGTCAGCCATCTTTGTTTCTAAGATCCGATAAAAGTAAACATCATAATAAATTAGCATGGCCCCATGAGGTAAGTCTCCATTGACTTAACCCCGTTCTTGCCTAACCATTTCTTTGTCATACCTATTATGACAAAAAAGTTGAAGCAAGAGGCAAGACGATTTTTTTTTTATTAGCAATCTTATTATCAAAAATTATTTTAACCTTGTTTTTTTTTGTAACTTAAGTCAAAATTAAGGAAAAGACGCTTCCTAAATTCACAATCCGTCACTTACCATTTTGCATACCTCTGTAATCATGAGCCTAGTTTTGGTTTTGATAACTAGGTAAAGATTCATTGATTTAATAAAAATAAAAAAACACAACTTCATTTTCTTCAAAAATATAACTGTCCGACTAATCATAAAGTTTTATGCGTTTTATTACAAACTATATGTAGGTGCTAGGTTTTTTTTAAATCAAAAACGTACCGAAAAAAAAAATACACTGTACATAAACCAAAATTTAATTTTCTAATTTCGTCTTTTCCGACTAATTAGATTTGCAATTTATAACATTACCGTTTTTAGTGTAAATTCATTTGCGTATTTACTGACCTTTTAATGACACATTTTGATGTAACTTGTTCAAACACTCCACGGTTATTTGTGTCCATAAATTCCAACCATGGTCAAGTATGACCTCTTAATGAATTTATTACACATCAAATCACCTCGTGTGACCCTCAAATATACAGATTTGATTTAAGAGCCCTTGTCACGTTATAATAAGAACAGAAGCGGTTATGAAGAACACTAGACCATTTGGAATTAACATCTTCTTGGCGTGTCGACCTCTAAATTTAATCCATTCAGGCCAAAACAGAAACTAAATGTTCCGAATCTGGGTATTTGTGTACCTGAGTTTTTCTTTTTTTGTAAACTGACCCACGACACAGGAAAAATTCCAAGTGTGGGAAAACAATAATTTAAAAAAAAAACTTTTGCAAAGTAATGACAGATTACTTTTATTAAAAACGACCTAGACCTAGTCTAATGTGATAAATGTGTGTGTAATGTGTAACACACATTTCTGTAATGTGTCTGTACATTACAGAAACTGAAGGATGCATCTGAAAATGAAAAAGTTATTTGTGGTTTACTCCTAATCCAATCTAGGTTATCATTGACGATCGACGATCATTTCATAAAGATGTAACTGTTACATTTGTCGATGATCTATTTTCAAATATCATGTCTCTTCGAATGCCAATACGTTTTACATAGATGCTATCTTTTTGAACTTTGTTAGAACTGACGAGATTAGATGCTCGGGTGTATTCAGCGCGTCTATCTAATTTTTGATTGCAAAGAATCTGTTGCTTCATTGGCAGCGTGATTCGCGGGACCATTGCGAAGATGCCTTTATTGGTCATGGGAAAATAACAAATTGTTTTACCAAATGCTCTCAGAATATGAATAAGTTATCTTTGAGGGATGCAATCGTTGACGTTTTCATACAAAATGTGTTTTATAAGTTGATAAAAGATGCTGATGATAAATTACTATGTAGGATGTGTTTTTTCTTTATAACTAATATGTGGTATTTTATGTAGTCTACTTATTATTTTACTTAAGTACGAGTATGAAGGAGCAAAGCCAGAGAGGACCAAAGCCTGCCGGGGTCGCGGGACGTATTTCCATCACTGTGACCCCGGAACATAAAGGGCTATTGAAGGACACCGTGGATTTTAGTCAGTACAAGTCTGACAGTACCTCCCGCCCTGCCCGGGGTGGGAGGCCTTATTTGATGATGTTACCATGCAAAAAAAAAGTACGAGTATAATTCATACAAAATATAAAGGTCAGCTGGATCAAATTTGATCAAGCTGAATTTTGTATGAAGCCTTTAAAAGACGCATCTCCATACTTCGGGTGAAAACAAAAGGATTCACGACTTGCAGGTTATCTTCAGATGATGCAACGATCGTGTACCGTCTGGGCGTGAATGATAACAATCTTATGTCTCAACTAACTTCGGGTGTGCAACAGAGACGAAATGAAGTCGCAATACAAGAGATAAAATATAGATATTATAAAGATGTAATGCAAATTACCCTGTCAAAGTAATGCCTATAATAAACGGGGTTAAGGCTTTGACTTATCCGCAGGTTAAGGTGTACGGATACACATGTAAGGTGTTATATCATTACCTTTTATTATGTGATTTTACGGCTATATTTTCAGGTTCAAGTGAAGGACGTGACGATTCAGTTCTGTAGCCATAGCTTTAGGCAGTGGTATAAGTTAAAAAAGATGTGTTATAGACATGATCGATTTTTCTCCCTAAAAAATATTTTCCTTATTATCGGTTATCCGTATTCTTGGTGACCCTTAAAAATACCTTTCAAACGTCCTTCAATGCATATGCAAGTCTCCCCCTATTTTTCCTATATTTAGAAATGCCATGACAGCGGAAGTACCTGCACTGTACTCGTCTACTGACGAAGTTACTGAATCCTAACTATGTTACATAAAATACAACCATGTGTTCCATGCATCAGTGTTCATAGTGCCAAAATAAAACAACATCTTGGTAAGATAGAATTCTTTATTTAAAATGAAGCTACAACTCGATCCAGCTCATCTTCAGTAAAGCAGAGAAGCATGAAACAGTACACTCGACGTCGGTCCGTAGGACTGTCAAATGTTTTAGATATGTAGTAAGCATCTTCATCCGGAGAGTATCGATCTACATCGATTTTACACATCTACAATAAAAGTGTGCGTTAGACATTGCTTTTTTTTTAAGATTGAATGCTTCCAAAAACCGTTCAAACAAGGGAACGAAAGATTCGGCCTCGACGAGTGGAGTTGCGATAGTCTAATTGGTAAGGTGTTTGGTTTGGAGTACTTATCCAAAATACGCAGGTTCGAGTCCCAGTCGCAGCTGAATTTTTCTTTCCCGAAAACTTTAGTGATAACGCTGTTCTATAATTTATTATGAAGAAAAAGTTTCTTTAAAGTGTGAATTACTGAATTATATGCCAAAGCAAAAAATGTGTAAGAGTTTTCCCTTAGAGATTCTATTTTCGTATTTGTATAGTCAAGTTTGTGAATGTATTCAGTGCTCGTTTAAAAATAGTATTATTATTTCGAAACGCTCATATCGACAGCCGATGCCATTTAGGCTTAACACTATAATTAATGACCGTTGCAGATCGTTTTACATAAATTGAAGGTCCATTTTAATTAATATCATTTAATTTAGTCTTGAGTTTCAGAAAATCAATTGGCATAGTTTTAATTACCGTTGAGATGGCTCTCAGTTAAATTCTCAGATCGAGAAAAGTATGGTTGGGTTTTTTAAGATTAACTTTTCAATATCAGCCATTCTTGCTCTGCAAAAGCAACGCAACGTGTGCAAAAGTCTTACTGAGAAAAAGTGTTGGTAACTTAAGTAATAATCTTCTTCGAAGTGAAATGATGCAGTTAGTAGATCATATTATATTTACACAAGTATATAATAATTATTATCTTTAAAAAAATTACCATACCTTTTTGTCATTTTTATCATAACACACAAGCTCCTCAAAATGACTATTTAATTTGGCTTTTGGATATTTGTAATAGCTCTCCAATTCGGCGTAACGACCTAGGTGCTAGGAGAAATAAATACCTATATTTGCATTATGTTATATAATTATGAAATTTTTGTGTCGTGTTCAAAGGACAATATTTACCGACTTTTATTTGACTGCCCCCATTTCTAATCATTTTTAAAATAAAATGTTTGTTTAGACACCGCATTATTGAAATCTTTGCTAACTTGAGTAACCACAATGATTCATAAGTTGTGTTAATATTTGTTAAAACATGAACTTATTTGCAAGAGAAGCTAAAAGTTGCGAAACTTTAATGAACTGTTACTCAAATTGTCTAGACCTCTCACAGGTCACAGAGCAAGAAATAATTTGTGAATTATATCTAATTGTAATCTGGGTCATCAATGCCCTGTCTGTTTTCATTATGTTTTGCTGTAAATTGTATTTCAATTATTTGGTAACTATCAAATTGTGATAAAATGTCTTTTACTGTACCTCTGGATCCAAGGAACCACTTTTTCTAATTGTGTCTTGAGGAAATTCACTTGGAAATATTCTCCTTAGTTCAATATCCTCACTGAAAACATCAACTATTTAATATAGTTTTGTTAAGTAAGGCAAGTTTTACTGTAAACTGTCATTTAGCGCCTTATTTCGTGTGTTTCATGCACGTTTTAGGAGCTGTAAGCAAATGACGAAGACGGCATCTGGCCCTATACCTATCAGCCCAAAAGCCAGCTGGGAATGCGAGACTGTCTACATTGCGATCCAGAGACGCAAAGGGCAACTTAAGAAACAAGATGGTTTTTAATGAGTAAGAATCAGTAAGTCCCTCCTACTCAGCCTAGAACGAGTCACTTGACAATTTTCTACCCAAAAAAAGTGTTGGCTTCAGTCAAGCCAAAAGGATAGTTTTGAAAGAGATCTAAATATGTAATAGAAATTAAACAGTATCTTTATAGAATGAAGATTAAATTTTCCAAATTTTAATGGAAAATATATATTTAACTCACTATGTGTAGACAACACAGTTACATCTCCTGATTAGACTGTTCAGGACCTGTAAAATAAATTATAACATTAGAACTGAACTAAAAAATATAACATACATATTATTGTTGTTTTTTCGATCTTGCGATACTCGACCTTTCGGTCGGTTGAATAGATATCCCGTCTCGCATCCCGCAAGAAAAAAGATATCCATTTCCCCACTACCTGTATATTCTCCTTCCTCTTCTTCGTCTATTGTTTAAGTTAGTTGATGATTGATTTTGTGTGTCTGATGTGTAAAAGGTAGATGAATGTTGTGTGTTAGATGATTGCTGTGGGGTTACTACTAGTGATGTTTGCTGTGTGCCTGCTAATGACGTGTGTGATGTTTGCTGCGTGTCTGGCGTGGGCTCCTGTGAGTTTGATGCGTTGTTCACAAACACTGTGTTTCCCAATACTTTATTTAGTATGATAGTTGTGTGTAAGGCTGCTTGTTTTTGCAAAATTGTTATGTCTATTGTTGTGTTTAATTGGTCTATGTATCTTTGTAAACTTTTGCTTATTATTCCAGTCGCTCCCACTACTATTGGGATCACAGTGGTTTGCGTGTCCCATAGGCGTCGAATCTCGGTCTTCAATACGTGGTATTTGTTTAACTTTTCTATTTCTTTGGCTCCTATATTGTAATCTGAAGGTACAGAAATGTCTATTAAGTGGGTGATATTGTTGGTTTTGTCTACATATATCAAGTCTGGTCTATTGTGCGTTACAGTAACATCTGTCTGTATCGGTATTTCCCACATGATTTTGGCCTGTTCATTTTCTCTAACTTGTGGCTGTGTCAATGCTTCTTTCCACCACAGATTCGATACCTCAAAGTTATGTTTCTTTGCCAGACACCAGTGTACATACTGAACCAAGCTATTATGCCTCTTGACGTAGTACATGCCCGCTAACTTTTCGCACCCCGATATAATATACATACATATTATATTATTTATACATAAATTATATTATATTATATTATTATATTATATAATTATATTATATATGAACATAATATATTATTTATCATTTAAATCACTTACTACATACACAGCAAAGCAGAAAAATATTTTGTACATTATAAGAAATGTTATATTACAATCCGACGGTCAAATAAATAATAATATTTGTGCTGTACTCGCTTATACAATTGTGAAATACATGTCGTAAACAATAAGTATCTAACATTCGTCAGGTTTTACGATGTCTTGCACATTTTAGTTTAATAAGATTTTCTGGTTTTTCCAAAGACCAATAGTTCGTTTTGTTTACTTACGGTAAAAAGTTATTGAATCTGAAATTATTTTACTTACAAAATGTCGTAATGGCCGAGCGATCGACTGCTGCGCTGTGTGTCGCTGGTTCGATTCCCGCACAGGACAAATATTTGTGTGATATTTAAGTTCTTGTTCCGGGTCTGGGTTTGTTTTGTCAGACTGTTGACTTGTGAAATCTACGGTTACCCTTCAATAACCCTGTTAGTTCTAGGGTAACGGTTACCTGACGATATAGTTCCACGACCGTTCCGATAGATTAATAGTCTAACCGGCAGTTCAATACAACAATCGCACTTTTAGCGACTCTGTACCTGACCGTTATAAGCTAGTCAATTTGCCAACAACCCCTTAATGAAACTGATTGTCAGAATTGATCTAATAAAACGGCACGGTTAACGCAGTGGCTGAGAAATTGGACTGCTACGCTGCGTGTCGCGGGTTCGATTCCCGCACGGAGTAAATATTTGTATGATCTACAAGTAGTTGTTCTTGGTCTGGGCGTTTGTGTATGTGAGTATATATGTTTGTAAACGCACCCACGATACAGGATAAAATCCTAGCGTAGGGCAACGTTTTTGTTTTAAAAAATTAAAACTTATAAAAACATTGTAAGAAGAAAAATATGGTTTCTGATTTTATTTTATTTCTTTCTGAACTTTTCCCAGACAACTTCGGTTAGAATACTCAAAAAATTAAAAGATGTAAACAAAAGAACTTAACAATGACATAAAGATATCAGTTACCCTTAATAAATCCTTACGTTCAAAAATACACACTCGAATTGGTGACATGTTTTCGAATGTCGTGTTTTACCTGCCTTTGTAATTTAAGAGCACTTTTATTTCACATACAAATCGGGACATGGAGGTGTAAATTAAGATGGAGCAAGCTCGCGAGAAGCGATAAGATACAAGCGAGTGTTTGTTTGGCAAAGCGGTAATCATAAATACATTATTTTATTTGACCGTACATTTTGGTTGAGATCTTGCGTGATTTACTTAATTAAATTGCCTGTAGACGTAAGAAAGCATTGTTCTTATAACAATAAACTGAATCATCTATCTAATCCGAAATTAATGATAGTCGTAGTTTGATCTCAGTAGCGATTCCTACCACATACTGTAGTACTTTTTTAAAAGACAAAATTGAACCCACATTCAAATTCAGAAGATGCGTCAAGAATGAATAATTAATCAACAAGCGAGCAAATCAATGAGGAATGCATAACTAGCATTGTTAAGTATGACAAATGTATAATTACTTCATTTACGCAATATACGACAATTTCAAGGTATTTTTTGTCGCCCTTGTACATATACCATACACACCAAAATCTGAACGTGGGTGAAATAAAATGTGTTTACTGGATTGAAGAAGTTGATATTTTTGTTGTTTTATGAAAAAAAAGGCTATAAATTATTGGGGTTTTGGGAAAGCAGTTATGATTGGAATAAACTAGATTAACACGTGGGTCAGGTAATTGTCCTACAAAATCGAACTATGTGTGCCACACATCCAAACTAGTTCCGATGTTTTTGTGTGAGATAAAGTAATATATCCATCCATTCGTCTTCACTAGCTTTCGCTTTTTTTATATTAGTAGCAAGATAATAAGACGTAATGTGTGGCGCTATGTTACATAATAATTATGTCCATAATACGTCGATTGCTGGGACGGAAATGTCCATCCTGTGAGAGAAATCAGTGGACCAAAGGGCCAGTTGTTCGGTCAGTAGTTAAGTAAACTGATATACACTTTTTCCCATTGGTTTTCACCAGTGCGGGTTAGTGGGACTTAAATCATCATTATCTTATCTTATCTTACCTGCCTAGCTTTTTCCCAATTATATTGGGATCGGCTTCCAGTCAAACCAGATGCAGCTGGATATCAGTATTTTACATGGAGCGACTGCCTATCGGACTTCCACAACTAGTTACACCATACCCCGTGGTAAGACTGGCTGTCAGACTTTAGAGCTTCTGAACAGTAACGACTGTCAAAGATCTACAAATGACAGCCGAGACCAACGGCTTAGCGGGACTCTACTCTACTCTACTAAATCAATAATTTAGAAACTAATAATATTTTCTAATACTTTATTATCACAACATCAAATAATTCTTCTATCATTAAACCTCGTGTGGTCGTCATTGACTCTTGGATGGTAGCCAGTGGCATCGGCTACATACTTTATAGAGTAAGGCATTCCTCTAGAGTCGATGTATCCGTACTCTCCTCGGACGACAAGCGAGCGACCTTCCGGCCCTGGTATTAGTCCACCATCTTCCCTCCTGTAGGTACCGTCTGATGTTTCATACCTGTATAAGAAAAAAAAAAGTTGTTCTGTTCAATAAATAAATTAGTGCCGGCAAGTAGACAATATTTATTATTATTATTATAAGCCCGTGTCGTCCCACTGCAGGGCAAAGGCCTCCCTTCCCTCCTTCCACATTTCGCGATCGAGTGCGATTGTAGGTCAATCCCTCAAAAATAAGTCCAGCTCATATAAAAGACAATGCCTATTTAACATTAAATTAGATATTTTACACTTGGGTAAGCAAGTAATAGGAAACAAGTTATTGGAAATATGTTTCTCAATGCTTTTAAATTCAATATTTTTAATAAGTAACTGGTAGTCAGTCATAAAATAATATACCAAATGTTATACTACTATGCATAACAAAATTAAGTCTAGGTACATTTATCATGAAGTGCGATAGTATTAGAAAATCTGAAACTTGAAATAATTATGTTGTAGCAAATATGAGAAACATTCTGACACGCACAGTTTCTTAATAAACAGAATTACTTTTCGGTACTCTCACGCTAAATCTATTAGTGGGTATGATTAGAATTCTTGACGGGATAAGGTCGAGACTCAGTCAGCTGAAACATTCACTTATACTGGTGTTGCGGTTAATATGAGCAGTTTCAAAATTGATATAAAGAATCTGTGTTCCTGATTCTTAGTGAGATTACTGATTATATAAAATTATAAAATGGTATGTGATTTACACATTTTTGTATTGTGTAAGTTTTTATTATACGATGACTCTTTACTAAACCTTAGATTAATAAACCTCAATTGCTTTTCTGATAACATACCTAATCCACTTGTTATGCAAACTGTTTTTTGGGAAATACTAAAACATTTAAATTTAGTATTATAGGTACTTGCTTTTTTTTGTAAAATCATCAAATGAGTCTTGGAACCCAGGGCAGGGCGGGAAGAAAATACTTCTACCTAATTCACCTTAAGCGAAGGGTTCGAGTACTATTAGTTTTCAGTTCGTTCATTAATAGACAAAACGTTCAGTAATATTAGATTTTAGAGAGATCTTGTATTAAAAGGAGCCTCCAAAGTTTGTAGATAGTTCATATTGGCTTATGTGTTCATGTATTTATTAGATAAAAGAAAGTTCATGCATTAATTCACTGATAGTTCGTGTATTAATTTACAAATCGTTTATTACTAAAAGCAGGTTCATAATGTATTAGTTCACAGAGTGTTCGTGTTAATTATTTTATAACACATTTGCTCGTAAAAGGTCTTTTACTGCACCACTATCAGTATTGTAATGTACCATATTACGCACTAGTGCGGTAATGTAAAACGCATCAAGATGTTCCGTCTAAAACAAACGATACTTTTTTAAATCTTAGCAAAGAGTTTTTATATCAGAAAAGTGGTCAACATTTTATGAATAAAATTAACTTTGAGAGATAAAATAATAATAAAAAAACATTTAATTCTTTAATTTAATTAATTTTGACATTTAATTACAACCATTTATCCGTAACAAAAATACAAAAGTATTAATTTATTTTATTAGTGGCTGTTTTTGTGCCTTTGCCATAAACAAAAGACGTTGATGCGCGAACTTCTCAACTTGGTAACCGATGTCAAAAATGGCGGCTACGATCTGTCTTGTAAGAAAACCATTACAATTTTACAAAATACTCCGCAACCCGAATTTTGCGGATATATGTTGTCGACTCGAAATCTCTATTTTTTTATGTTTTTTTATTCAGGTTAGCTTTCGATCGAGTCTACCGTAGACCTGCACGAAATTATTAATAAGTACAGATGTCAAGTAATAATGAATTTATTCGTTTAATAAAGTCCGAGTTTTATTTATTTCCTCACAAATGTGTTATAAAACGTCGTATGACATACGTGCGGTTTGATAATTACAGCCTCTGCTTTCTAATAGCATTCGCCCTACGGGCTCGTGCGAGCAATATCGCCTCGGCTGTAATGATCAACTTACCGCACTTGTATCATAATGTACTATTATAAGTCCGTAATTGCGCATTTGCTAAGTCTTTTCCCAACTATGTATGTTGGAGTCGGCTTCCAGTCGAACCGACTGCTGCTGTATATCAGTCCATCCTTTCTGTCCTTATTAGATACAATATGCAGTATTAATACTAACTGCTTTAAAACTTAATAATTATCGCTTTGATTAGTTTTGCTAAGTTGGTACGTAAGTTCGGGCAATTGCTGTTCATATTGCCAATTTTTGAATGCAGTAATTATATATGAATCAAGGTTTTCCCAGCCTATTTACCTACTGTATCTAGCCATTACTTGTGCAATTTTTAATCAAAACGTTAAGAAACTTCTGCTCTGCATAAAGTAATTAAATATTTGGAATACGTTATTATAAGTAATTGATACTAATTTGCTGGGATTAAATTAACTTTCCGACATGAAAGTTCAAGTAGAACAATTTCGTTATTATTGAGACATAGGTAAGCATCGAAAGTCATGAAACATTCTAGCATTGCGCATCGGAAATGATATATGCCAAAATAATAGTATCTTTATTGCAAAAGCGGTCATTATCACACTTACTCAAAACTATCATTAGAACTTAGGACTGTTTTGCGCCATGATCACGTGATCATTACGTGGAAATAGTGCTTTTTTTATTTGGTAAAATCTACAAATGAGTCCTCCCACCCCGGGCAGGGCGGGAGGGACTGTCAGACTTGTATTGACTTAAGTCCACGGTGTCCTTCAATAGCCCTTTATGTTCCGGGGTCACGGTGATGGAATAAATCCCGCGACCCTGGCTTTGGCCCTCTGAGAGCGGTCATTATGAAAATAGTGCTTGCAACAACACTGAAAAAATACTATCCCGATTTAAGTTCTAATTATAGTGTGACATTTTAAAAACTTACTCGAAACTGTATGAGCCCAATCCATTACTGTTGTAAACGAACTTTTTAATTTGCCCTCCAAGGCAACTAGCTACAGTGAAAAGAGTCATAAAGACCATAGGCAGGACGTAGAGATGAGCACCTTTTACCTGCGCAACAAAATACCATAATGTCAGGGCCAACGGGTCAAGCAAACTTGGCTTTTCATTATAATAATACTAGTTAAGTTACGTTCGCCGTTTTGCCAGCAATTTGTACTAAATTATTTTGCAAGGTCTGGAATTATTTTGTTAAGCATGGAGTGAAATTTCACCATCAGTGAAGTTTTGCTTAGATTCATCATTTAGCGAGAGCAAAGAAGTTTCGGAGCCTATTCAACACAAACAAACAATCAAATCTTTTCTCTTTTATATTATTAGTATGGAAATACCGACAAACATTCCGTGATATTATTAGATGTTGAAGATTTGTGATGACCTTGAAAGTAGGTTTTTCCATAGTTTATTTTTCATTCTTGGATCATGATTGAAGACTGCTAAATTCTAAATGTTATATCCGTATTCTGTGGATAATAATTATATTATTACCTATGTGGATAACAGCACACACTGACAATGAACTGATTTTGAAAACAGATTATAACGTTTCCACGCATGTAACCACAAATCGTGGCCTTTAAAGTTATGCAAATGCGTCTGTGGTTAGAGCGATGATGATTTTTTACAAGAAATAATTCATGGTATGTTCAAGGACCTCATTATGACCTGGTTCCAATCAGTGCGAGGGGTATTATATTTTCAGAATCTTAAAGGCTACGTAGAATCTTGTAGTACTGAGTGCATTTTAATTTTCGAAAATTGGATTCTAATTTTAGGCCTAGCGTCTTTCCTAAAACTTACGCCTCTACTCATCATCATCATCTCAGCCATAGGACGTTCACTGCTGAACATAGGCCTCCCCTTTAGATCTCCACATATACCGGTTGCAAGCGACCGCATCCAGCGTCTTCCGGCGACCTTTATAAGGTCGTCTGACCACCTTGTTGCTGGACGTCCTATTTCTATTTACCTACATATATCTTGTTTAATTTTTATTCATGTGTAAATTTACAAGATTCTAGTCGTTTTTTGAAAGACATAGACATCCCGGATGCAGGATAAAACAATAGTGTCAAGTTTTACAGTGGGTTTTATCTTATTGTTAATACAAATACAGTTTTATGGTAGATACATAAGTCATAAAATTCAAATAAGTGTTTAATGGCAATTTAACATACCTCTATCGGCATCTATGATCTGTGAGCTTTTTATTTTGGTAATTTACAAGGAAGAGACTATGATTCACAATTATGACCTACGTGATGTTTACAATGGCAATTTATTCTGATGTAGTTTTCATGTTTGCAAAAATAGTATTGTAAAATTTTGTTAGGTATGTATTTGATGTCCCGGATTTGAAGTTGCGTCATCAAAGAAGGTTTCAAGAAACTAAAATATCTGACTGTGTGTCCAGCGACATTCAATAACTTTCTGATGAAGATATTCTCGCATATCTAGCAGTAAGGTATGCTACGTGAGGTTCATGATGCCGATGGTGCAGGAAAACCACAAAACCTTACTTTAAATTAAAATACGTTCAAACATTATCAACCGAAACACTGCGTTCAGAAAATTTGTAGAATATGTAGAAATAATGAAGCTGTTGACAAATTACAGAACAAAAGGTGTGGAGTATGTAGAAAAGGATTTATTATAAAATCGCCTTGAAAGTATAATCGTTCTACGAAATCTTGCAGGAACGATGTCAAGAGGTTAAAACAAAATAATGTTCTTTGACATTTGAAGACTGAACATAATTCTGGGAGACTATTGAGCCATTCGTTTATAGCTACCTACTCAATAAAAATAAAAATGTTTATAAGTAGGTATTAATTAGCAACATTTCTAAGCGGTTATACTGGTGTTTTTTTAATCTTTTTTGTTGCAGATTCCTGTCTTGTCTAGTATATGCGATGACATAATTATGTCTTTGATTTTCGGTACTAATAATAAATTATGTTATGAGATGTTCGTAAGAATGTTGAAACAGCAGCTTAAGTCGCATGCCGCATCGTTTTATGGGTCAAGATTCCATAACAAGAATGGATTGCGACATTCAATGACACGTCAAAGGTTCGGAAACGAAAACATGGTTAACCTATTCTTAGTTTCTCCAAATCCGGATTCAAATCTAATCAATTTATTAATACGACCAATTACATAACATAATTAACATATGAAACTTGTTTTATTTTGACTTACCATATTGGGCGTGTTCTTTGCCGGAGTGGGTTTATGTGGACTGTGAGTTGGGGACAACTGCCCACACTTTATATCCAGTTCTTCAAGAATGTAATTTCTGGACTTCATTCCATAGTACAGTGCCACGTCAAGGACTAAAGGAGTCATTGACACCGTAGTATTATTACGCAAACGTGGGAAGGACCCGGCTATTCACACTGTGTCAGCTAAACTGCGTAATTATTCGCTCCTGTTTTACTGGATGGCATCGGAGTCGCAAGGAGTAGCTATAAATCTTTTTATGCGTTTACTTATTTATGATCGCTACTTTGTCCTCGTGGATCTTTATGTATAATTGCAACCAGGATGACTAAACTTTTCTTTTAAACCAGGGTATAAACCATCTCAGTATCAAATCAGTACAATATTTTTTGTGTAAAAGTTACTCTTTCTCTATCTCTCTTCTCTCTGTCTACATATTTTGTGTTCATACTCATGCCATTTTCATACTCATCCGTTTTCAGACTGAAACACAGATTGGATGGTAATTGCTGAAATTTTGCAACTGTTGCAAAATACCAGCAATTACCATCCAACTGCACTGTGACTACTTTATTAAGATTATGAAACCAGAGACTTGACGCAACTTAAAATCGGTCCTGTTAGCCCCTTCGTACACAAGGCGACGCAAGTTTCCGCTACCTTACGACTTTGGTATCCAGGTGACTATCGCAATATAAAACCATAGAGGTTCGTATACGGGAACGCGTCAATGGATACCAAAATCGTAAGGTATCGGAGACTTGCGTCGCCTAGTGTACGAAGGGGCTTAATGTTTTTCGGGTTTTGCGAATAAACTTAACCTCATGACTCTCTAAAATGTTATGTGATAAAAGCTTTCCTATCGATAAATTAATAAAACCTAGAACATGCTGATTAAATCATTTATAATATTTTTTTACGATTCCATTCACTTAAGTCGCCACTAGTAAAAAATAACAGGGGTGAAAAAAATAACTATTAATGACTACTTTAGGAGCTTTACATTAATTTATGATTGAAATGAATAAAAACAAATCCTTGATAATTACAAATTATTAAGCTTTATTAGTTTCAATAAACTCTATACCATTTTATGTTAACATTGATATCTTTTATTTTTCTCATAAAACACCTTTATGGATTGACTGACATGAATGGAAAGATAATACATTATCTCTCATTATTATTCAATTCAGTGTTAAGGACTCTACAGATTGGTCTACAAATCGCACCTAATAAGAAATTAATATACTAGGTTTTGCAGAAAGAACACCAGCTATTAAAGCAGTAAGTATGAACTATACTACTACAGCTTACAACGTTCCTTGTCATTTTCACAGATAGGCGTCTCCCAGTAGCTTGTAGAAAGACGTTATAACATCTTCATCGTCCATTCAACGTCTGTTATAACGTCTTTCTACACAAGTGTAAGAGAGGCGTTTCCCAGTAGTGGGAAAGTTATAGGCTGGATGATTATCCTTATAACAGACGTTGAATGGACGATGAAGATGCTATAACGTCTTTCTACAAGCTGCGTTATCAAAGTTATGCCAACTCACGAAAGCCGTGTCGTTGCACTTAAGTCAACCAACACACGAGTATATCAATTGTCTTCTTCGCATATCGTCCCATCGCAAGTCGCGTCACGGCGGATTTGTGGCATGTTCGAAGCAATTACTTTCATTTGTGCTCTCTGCGTATCACTTGAGTTGCTTGTAACCCAAAGATTACGCTTAGCCAACGCAGCGACCTCGCAACGAACCGCCTCCAGTGTGAACACATCTTAATCTCCTCCTTACTGGAGAGGCGGCGAATAAGTTGAGTAGCCCTGTAATAATAAAATGTAAACTACTATACTTACAGTCTCTTTTTGATCTAACCCGGTTTTATAATAGGAGTGATATTTATATTAATGTTCCTCGCCATTCAGGTCTTTTAACGAGCCCTTTCAATGTGACTGTTAAGGGCGTTTGCTTTTATTTTTATTTACGAGTATAGTTTATGATCGCGCTACATTGGAATTATTATTTTATTCATAAATATTTTTCTTCTTTTTTTTCAGGATTAAAATATTAAGTTTGATAATTGGAAGAAGAGTTAATTGACGACCCGGTTGGTGCAGTGACTGAGCGTGTTACGCTGCGTGTTGCGGTTTCGATACCCGCACGAAACAAATATTTCTAAGACTTAGGTACAGGTAGTTGTTCCGGGTCTGCGCGTTTGTGTATGTGAGTTTCTATGTTTGTAAACGCACTCACGACACAAGAAAAAGTCAAAATGTGGGCAACGTTAAAAACAAAATAAATAATGCATGCATAAGTAACACAAATATGTATATCAATGAAAATAATTATTAAGTCTGATTGCGTGATAGAAATGTAAGGTGTGAGCGTACCTAGTAGCAACTTGCAACTGGGGTGGTATTATGAGACCCTTGCAGTGGGCCATAATGACCATTTAAGCACATAGAAGGTCGTTAACACAGCTACTTTAATTTAAATAAATTAGTGTTTATTGTAATTATATATAATTATTTTCATCATAATTAGGTATTGAAACCGATATATCATATTATCATGTCAGGTGGTATACGATGGTCGGTGTCAAGGTTGTAGTATCTGTTACAAGACGTCGGAGCTTAAATCCTATTATTATTTGTCTATCTATAAAATATTCATATTCAAGATTAATTATTCAAAAGAAAAATAACCTGCCGAACAACTCAGAAACCAAACTGTGAATTTAAGATGAGTTTTTTGATAACCACTTGATCGGTATAAATGCATACATACCGACATCAAAACCGTCCAACAACATTAGGTTACAACGTCACAACGTCTTACAACACCATAAAGCATGCAAGAAAATAAAAGCATTCACCTAAAACGTGTAGTTCCTGCACACATTTCTTTCAACATTTTAACAAAGTAGAAAAACTAGCGTGACCATAATTATTTTTTTATATTCATACCAAATTATCTGAAAAACTAAGCTTATATGATAAAGTTATTTTAATAACTTATTCTTGTGAATTTTAATCATTGTTTTTGTAAATCACGAATCAATATCCTGACCGATTTGCTGTCATTAAATTCTATTTCATGGTTCCGCATGTTTATGTGATTGACCTAATAGACATCACGGTCCTATACAAAAAATAACAAAGGATTAAGGCGGAAACACATTATGAAAACGCGACGCGACCCGATAAAACATGATGCGTGATGACTCGAATCAAATGTGCAGGCATGGCGCATGGCGTCGCGTCGAATGTTCATTGTGTGATTCTGGTCTATAGAAAACAATACATTTGATTCGACTCAACACGCGTTTAATCGGGTCGTGTCACGTTTTAATAATGTGTAGGTGACTTTAGAGAGCTGTGGTTGCACCCTCTATCTGTAGGTACTATACGTACCAGGTCTGTTCAATGCAGATCTTCAGATACTGATTGAGGGAAGCTCGCGACCGGTCTGTGGCGTACGATCAGCTTCGGAGAAATGTCATCCCTCTATTTGTGACATCACTGCCAAAAGTAAGTGATATTTCTCTGAAGCTGTCTGTAGATTGGGATATTCCTATGACCTACAATGGATCAAACAGTCTTTATAATCGTAGCATCCCCAAAAAAAACTTACATTTCAAAGGATTTTTTATTAAACAGTACCAACTTAGTCCAAAGGTCCTGAAATTAACTAGAATTGTCATAAGCTTTATTGGTATCTACTTTCATAGAATATCTTTATTAAGATAGAGTGAATAGGAAGGAAAATATTACCTTTAATATATTATCTCGATAATTTTCACGACATTTCGTTTCTTTGAGCAATGTCTGTTGTACTTTTATACTTACATGAACCATTATCTTTTTTTTTTCGATCGGGAATTGAAGGCGCGATACGCAGTGCAGCAGTCCACGCAGCCACTCCATTAATCGCGTCTTAAAGTTTTGTAATTGCAGCGGACTTAGATTCATCAAAAGTTTTTAAAATAAAAAATACGGTATTTTATATACTTTAACTACAATATGAAAATAGTATACATAGGTGGCTGTTACAAAAATATCTTGATTTTCAGCAAAAACGCCTTCTTATTTCCCTAACAAACTTGCTGTCACACTTGGAGGGAGGGAGATGACCATTATTGGGGGGAGGCCCGTCTCGTCAATTGGTCCTGGTGCCTGCAAAAGGGAAAAAAAAATGTTGTAGTTTTTGTTTTAGGACGCCTTTTTACGTCAAGTTTGTTGTTTCTATTGTGTAAATACCTTGGTTTCCGTTCTTATGTGCTAGTATGAACAGAACTTTGTCTCTTCCCAAGAGGATAAAAGTATTGTCAGATTGAATAAGTCGACCGGTATTTCAAATACGAGATATTCCACATTATGGCACCGGCACCTGCGACAAATTTTGACAGGAACCTTATGTGGAGGAGATAAGATGCCAGTAGCTCAGATGCCATTATCACCTGGTGCCCTTTGTGGAATACCTCCCAAATACTACCATCTATTATGTATTACATTTTAAAGTTAATCTACACTAATGTTATAAAGAGGAAAGATTTTTATTTAATTATTAAACTCAAAAATTACTGGACCGATTTCAATTTTTTTTCTGCATTTGAAGCTGTTTTGGTCCTGAAGTACATAGGCAATAAGGGGCGGGGGCCGAAGCCACTAGCAAAAGCTAGTATAAAATGTTATAATATTTTCTTTCGTGCGGGAATCGTAGTCGAGACACACAGTGCGCAGCTACTGTATTAACCATATCTTAAAATTGTTCTAATTGCAGCGGACTTATAGATTCATCAAAGGTTTTTAAATTGAAAATGCGGCTTTTTATAGTATGGTTTTTACTATAATAATATAAGTACAGTACACACACAAGTGGGTGTAACAAATATGTCATAATTTTAAGCATAATTATGCGCCCTCTTATTTTCCTAACAAACTTGCTTTCACACTTTGAGGGAGGGTGATGGTGATTGACACATCCGTATCGCCTATTGGTCCTGGTGCCTGAAAATGGATAATAATATATTTTAAGAACTTTGCCCCACAATAGGAATTTCTTCCTGTACCGTGGGTGCGTTTACAATCATAAAATTTTACATGCAAAAACACACAGACCTGAAACAACTACTTGCAGATCATACAAATATTTCTTCCGTGCTGCACCCTTTTTTTTCGTCAAGTTCCTTGGTTTCCCTTCTTATCTGCTAATATGAACACAAGTTATCTGCTTTGTCTTTTCAAAGTAACTACAGATAAGATTAACTAGTAGTTGTCCAGTGGTCCAAATTCTACCAAAATATATTAAACTTGTTGTTAAAAAACACAATATTCCAATTATACAATAACACATTGTTTATGCGATGCGATACTTATGTTTAATACCTTATCTACTTATTACAAAGAATCTTAACCCAGTACCTTGCGAATGGCCGCTATTTTAGTTTTTTAACCGGTCGAACTCCGGTCGGTCTCCTTAAATTATCAGTTATCGGAAAACAAACACACCGTATAGATTCATTTAATAAAGAAAATATAAGATTACTAACGCGCCATGGATAACAAAAACATGTTGTAGATAGTTAGCCAAATCCGAGACACAACCAGATCAAATGCTAAACTCTTAACTTGACGTGCCTGCCATTTTAGTAATATCAACATACAGGCTTGTCATTTACTAAATGTTAAATTGTGCAGGCGCAAGGTGTAATGAACCATTTGTAAAATCGTGAAGCTTTTTTTAAAGAATCAATGAACTTATCTCGTTCCATATATCAATTTGAGTCTTTCATGGTCATGAACGGTGAAAATGATTAGTGTGGTACTGAGCACGATCATTTGTTCTGTGTCTGGGTGTAATTTATCTATAATATGTATGTATTTAGAAATATATAAGTATGTTTATATGTTGTTTAGTACCCATAACACAAGCTCTGCTTAGCTTGGGACTAGATAGCGTTGTGTGATAGTTGTGGAATAATATTATTATTACTTCCTGGCCGCGCCACAGTCCCGCTCCGATAGATTCCCGCTCAGAGTTAGATTAGGTTAGATAAGCATTTCAATTTCAGACTGACTGAAATCTGCACGCTTCAGGCTTCAAGTTTTTGACTCCTTGAATAATATTTTACACGCTAAAATTAAAGGCCAGCTGAACAGTTTTTTGTCGCGGAACTTTCTTATCAGGTAACCATTTTTTTTTAGCGTGGTAATATCATCAAATGTTTCCTCCAACCCCGGTCAGGGCGGGAGGGACTGTCAGACTTGTAGTGACTAAAATCCACGGTGTCCTTCAATAGCCCTTTATGTTCCGGGGTCACGGTGATAGAAATAAGTCTCGCGACCCCGGCAGGCTTTGGCCCTCTGAAAGGGGGCCCATTTTGCTGACAGCTCTTTGAGGCGCGCGTGGAACACGACGCGCCGTCGACCCGGGCATGGGCCATGGTCGGACAGTGAGTTGGCCTTTACTCGCTGTCCGCATGCCTATCAGGTAACCTAGAAATCATTTTAGTTCGCAAAAAAAAAATTGTCATAAAACATTATATACTACTCAAAAGAAAATAAGGGCCACCTGATTTTTGTCGATTTATTAAATAATATTTAACTATTAGTAGTTATAATGACTGAATCTGATTAATATTAACGATTTTACTTGGAAATACACAAAAATTAAGTTTGTATTCCAATCAATCGTTAAATTAAACGAAATTGAATGAAAAGTGAGGAATTGCAGGAATGTATCAACTTACTCAAAACATCAAAAAACTCGAAAAATAACGTCTTTAATGTTCTAAAGTGTTCTTTAAAGCTTCTCTTTTAACTCTGTTCTCTCTGTGCTACTCATTTTAATGGATGTGGAATGTTCAGGACTAAATACCAAACATTTTCTTTGGGATTCTCTACCAGCAAGTTTTCAGACAATTTATGAGATCCAGCTGGGTGTTGATGGGAATTTTACTTTCTTTTGCAATCCTCTTTAACTCATCTTTTAACTGCTGAATAAAACTTAGATAAAAATCCTGAGTAGCCACTGTAACATCGTAATTCGAACGTCAGTGTGTGTACTATTAGTCGCGTCGTGTTCGCTCGACCATTATCCTGCTTGAAGATGAACTCAGGTACTCGTTGCTGTGCGAATGGGATAATGTAGAGTTGCACCACATTCGCTACGCAATTTTGAGCAGTTACAGCAACGTTATTACGAAGTGCGAGCTCAGTTTTGCGTGATAGAGACAGCCGCCCCAGAGCATAATTCAGATCTCATCGGAACAGTCTGTTTCAAGAATGCAAAGATCTGAAACCTGTTGTTTAGATCTTCTCTACACACTAATGAATCAGTCTTTACTTAAAAAAAAATAAGCCTGCAGTCATAAATAAAAAGCAATGAAGCCCATTCAAAACACTTAAATGATTTTTCTCTTTGCAAATGTTTCACGATTTGCACCATACGGTCCAGTTAACTGGAGGAGAACCAAGCATCTTCTTGAGTATTGTAAGTCTTCATGGAGTCGATTCGGAATAGTCTAGTCAATTATAGGGGTGCCTGTAGCTCAACACAATGGAGTTTGTACGGTCCGCGCGGTAGATTTTCGCTCTATTTGCGCGCTTAATCAAACTTAATGGTCTTCTTAGGCTTTACTTACTTACTTTCTTCCTGGATCACGGCGTCTGGTGATATTACCCGTCTTTTGAGACCAGTTTCAAACTTTTTGAACCACTGGTTGCGAATATTTCACCATAAGACCTACCTGTTCTGGCTATGTCCCCCCTGGATTAGGGTAACACCCCAAGTGGCTGTTTTTGCATCCATATGTCTCCGAATAAATGACATTATGAGATTTAACAATCGTTATAGCCTACTTGCTGTATAAGTCAAAGAAAACTCCGTTAGAAGTTTGAAAAATAAAAAACACCAAACCGTAAATTCTAAGAAATCTCAAATATCAAATTAAAAAAAAGTTATGAATTTTCAATTCTGCAGTAGAAACAATATCCATACTTGAAAGAAACCATAACAAGGTATTTACCATCTATTATGTACACAGAATAAGAGTGATACTTGATTAAAGTGCAATTTAATAAGTGGCCCCTATTTTCTTTTGACGAGTATATATCTAATTTATTAAAAAAATATTCCCATCAGTTAAGCTACTGATACTAGATTGTTGAAAGGTTTTAATTAACAAAACACGAGCCATTCAGAAAAGTTTTATTCAAAGTTTTATATAGAGGAATTACAAAGTTTTAGTTTTTATAATACGTGGATATTAAAATATTTCAAAAACGTCATATTTTTAAAATACGTGGATAGGTAAGATGTACTATTCTTCTCATTTTCCTAATAAAGATGCTGTGACACTCACGGGAAGGCTGAACACAACCTTTTTTTGCTGTTGACAAAAAAAAAAAACTCAGTTATAAATCCATGGTTTGTCCCGTTTACATGCTGTAAATGGTGTAATGTACAATCATTTAAATGGTTATATTTATCTCCTATATATTCTATAATATAAAATGTTTTGCTAAGCTCATAACTCCAAAACGGCTGGACCGATTCGGATAGTTCTTTTTTGTTATGTTTGTAACTATCGGGACCGGGTTTTAGAGGACTTCTACCCGTGCGAAGCCGGGACGGGTCACTAGTAATAATAATATAATCTTCCATAATAATTTTCAATTTTAGCTTAAAAAATATATTTGCTATTAGAACGAGAGCACGGTAATATAATAATACAGTACCCCAACTTCATATAAACGGACGAAAAGCGAGCTATACCTACGCGCCTTGATGTCGGGGCGCGCTCGGGGCGCAGACAGTCACGGCTGTACCGCAGTGTCGAGCGGACGGTGTGTTGTTTTTTTAACAATAACCGCGTGATTTTTTCTCTAAAAATCTGTTCGAGTACATATTTAATAAGACGAGTAGTTTAATTAAGCTTTATATTAGAATGCGGATTTATTTTACTTTAAAATTTAACAATAACGCATTTCGTACGACTCAGTCGAGGCGCAAATATTTTTCGGTCTCAAATACTTCTATAATACATCGGACTTTATAAGCCCGATTTGTTTTTCAAACATAAACAAGATTTTTTTAATGAAATCTACCAATCAAAAAACAACACGAATTTTTATTGAACACTTCCTATTCATTATACAAAGTATTTCATTTATTTATATGTAAAAGTTTATTTACAATCACAAAACTAAAATAGAAACAGAAAGTACGCAAAGGCAAATGTTATTAAAATGATGTAGACGGGTAGCCCTAACGCATGTTTACGTACCGCGCGGCTGTAGGTATTTAAAACTGTCTGGCGGCCGAGTTACGCTACTGTATATTATTATACTGTGACGAGAGTGTACCTAGCTTTTTGAACGTTAACGTGATGATATTACGATGTTAGGTTTATGTTTTTTAATTATTTTCGTGAATCAACTAAACGATATCGTGACCGATTTGCTGTCATTATGTTGTAGTTTATGGTTCCGCATATTTAACGCGGTTGATCTTATAACCAAGGACCTACCTCAAAATCACAGAGAATCTTTTGTCTTAAAACGTAGGTACCTTTTGATTATTCACTAATTGTTCTGTTTACCTAACTCTTGATTGCTTAAACACTAACCAGTGCTAGAATATTACACTCAGAACCAACGACCACGGTCGTTGCTCAGTACTGATTGTACACTCAGTATATTGTATTTTTTTGGTGTTTTAAAATAAGTACCGCATTTAAACCCTCACTTAAGATGCAAAATGCATAGTGTAAATGTTGTATTGCGTAAGTAATTTAATACTCTCTAGTCTGCTTAAAAAAAAACGACACAACATACATAGTTTTATGAAAATAAAAATGCATTATTTTAGGTAGTAGTTTTATTACAATACAGTACATACTACACATAGGTTGGTATATGAAATAAGTCTTGATTTTGAAACCTATGGTCCATTATAATAATAATTATAGCTTTTAATTCTGAACTAAAACATAATTACATAAGTTTGTAACAGTCATGATGATTTGTGAATTCGCTAAATTAACAGAAAAAAACAGAAGCCACTGGAACGAGAAAAAGGAGGTCTATGCCAAGCGGCACGCTGAACTACGAGACATATGGTCTCTTACTTTCCTAATAAACTGGCCGTCACACTTGCGGGGAGTCCAACGGGCTGTTGAAAAGAAAGAAAAAGATATTAAATTCCAACTCTCATAAGTTAGTACTTTTCAATTTATTTTCTTAGTAACTGGATCTTATTATACTACGATTGCCGTCTTACCATAGGGTATGGTATTGCCCAGTTACTGGGTTGTGGAGGTCCGACAGGCAGTCGCTCCATGTAAAATACCTACTAATATCCATCTGAATCTGGTTTGACTGGAAGCCGACCCCAACTTGGGAAAAGACTAGGCAGATGATGATTCTACTACGATTGCGTTTAGCACGAAGCGAATTTAACACGGTTTTCCATCCATTTTCATAAAATGTTTAGACATTGACATGGCATATTTTTCTTTATCCTAATAATGTTTACGCATAACAGCTTACGCATAACTTTATAAGTATATTCTCTAGTCATACTAATGTTTGCGCATACTGATATTAAAGCATATAGGCGGCTAGTCGGAGTCCCGCTTGACGGGGCTTCTATTGCTGCGTGTAATATTTAAAATAACCTAACATAAAGGTGGTAGCGGGGTCTTTCTGTTCACCCAAGTCCAAGTTGATCCAATACCAGCCCAGCTATAGCCGGCGGTAATTGTTTTATTTTTTTTATTTTAGCAGTTAGTCAGCTGCATCTTTATGGCGCAAATGTTTTTGAATATTTTAAGTTGTGTTTATAAATAAACGAGACTATTTAAAATAGTTATTTATTTTAATGAACAAATTAACATTTAATTGTGTATTAAACTGAAAAAGATTACAATTTCCTATTTTTTTTTCATAATTATTTGGCTGGTTAGCAGCTTTCTAACTTAGATACTCCTTCGACCTCGTGAAATCAGAACAAGAAGAGGGAGGACTCCTTTTACAGTAATTTGGGTCTTTCTAAAGTCATTAACAAAAAATAGTAACATTAACAAATTAAAATGTTATACTTAATTTATCTTGTACTGGTAGTAAAATCGCATTTTACTTTATTTTCCTAATAATGAAGCCACCACATTTCCGGAAAAGTTCCTGTCAGCAAGGGCCGGTGCTAAGGCTAAGCCCTGTAGACAAAGAAAAAGTTTTTCAATGGATCTCAGAAAAAAAGGTTTTATTTTCTATGCCAACAAAATTAAGGGTAAGTTCGGTCTAGTTAGCCTACCATTACGAAAAAAAAATTAAAACTAGCTGGGCAAGCAAAGTTCGTACCATCTATAACTAACGTTATTCAATTGTTTTGCCTTCCCGGAATCCTACTCCACTAACACTACTTTAAGGTGTGGTATTAAAGTTCAAATTGACTTTTAAGTATTATTTACGAATCATAAATGTAGGAATATACAACATGTAACGTTAAAATAAATGAAATAAATAAAAGCGCAAAACCTCTCGTGGGGTAACTCAGCACATGTTACTGAATAATGTTTGTTCTAAGGCTTTCGAAAATTCGCACGATTACGGATAGGAATAAATAAATAAAAATGCCATAAGTATTTAATAACAACAATAAGTTTTTATAATTTAGGTCTTACAATATAAGTATTATAGTTTTTCTTGTATAAGTAGACAAGGCTGCCCTTTTTCTTTACTTTCCTAATAACGATGCCACCACAGACTGGTTAAATACTCTCTTTCCCGAGTCCTTTTTAGGGGGTGGGCGGGCCTGTTGAAAAATTAAAATTTAGAAAATAGATTCTACTTCTGGCCTACATAATTATTACTCCAGCCCATAATATCTTCACACGCGAGCTTGTACACTCCAAATGCCGTCATTGTATGTCGCCAGTGAAACTTGCTAGGTCTTTTCAAATAATTTTTGTGAACTTCATTTTTCCGGTGATTTTATCCCGACGTACTTTACAAAAGGCGGTTGTTTAATTCGCTGGCACTGTCATAGCAACTTCTTTTATATAATTTTTCAAATAAGGAAGAAAAACACTTGTTGTTTGTTGCCGATTGAAAAAAAAAACTCATGATCAAAGCTTGGATTCGTTTTTTTTATCAGGTACAAATTTAATTGCAAATAGAGAACAAATTTTCTTTCTTCAGAATTCTGTTTAAATAGATTTATTGGAAGAATTTTCCTTTGAAATTTGAAAAAAGTTTGGAAAAAAGTAGCCCATATCAGTGGTCAGCCTAAGTTTTGCTTATTGTTAACATTTCATTAGTGATAATGGGGTTTTGAAGTTGCTCCCACATCTCTTCCTGGGGTTGCTGTATCGTCGTGGTTAGGAAAATAGGAAAAATGGAGTTTATCAACCTCTTGCAAAACATCTGTACATTGATTAAACAGCCTCTTAGAGCGTTTGGATACGCGTAATCGAAAAAAACAACTTATCGCTAATATTATAAATACGATAGTTTGTGAGGATTTTTATTACTCTTTAACGCAAATACTGTTTAACGTTTTTGGACGAAATCAGGTTTACCGATAGTCTATGCTAGATTTTTTTTTTCGAAACCAACAGCTTGTAAAATTATAAAGATACAAAGCTCAAAGTCTTATTGAGTTTATAAGGCCATAACATGACTTTTCACGTTTTTTTGTGGATGCTAGTGCTTTAATAACATTAGGTATGTGCTCGTCCTTAGGTGTCTCCTCGACCGAGAGTAGGTACTGGAGGTATTCCTCGAAGGGTACCCACTGACAAATGGCACCTGAGCTAACGTGCAAGTGCACCTTATCTATTCGACATAAGGCTCCTGTCAACATTTTTTGCAGGTGATAGGTGCCCTCTGTGGAGTACCTCGGTACTCCCGGTTTGTGTGATCAAGGCATAAGGTAATCTTGCGTTAGTGCGACAGTGAAATTAGTTTTGTATGAAATAACAAACGCGGTGTGTGATGGAATTATTTATGTTTTAATAAGTAACTATATATATAAATTGTACATCAAGCGTTTCATGAACTCCATTAATTTTATTATCCCAACAACGATGCTACAACAGCTCCAGGAATTGGTGCTTGAACAGCCTGAAAAAGGACATGTGATTATTAAAGGTGATATTTTCTTATTTATTTATTGCCTAACTGACCGAATCAGAAACACCATACTGCGCACCAGAACTCAAATAGCCGACGTAGCTCACAAGGCTGTAAGACTAAAGTGGGACTGAGCAGGTCATGTCTGCCGGATGCCGTTACAACTGTGGGTTGAGACAGCTAGGCGGGGCCGCGGCAGGTTTAGGAGACGATGGCGGGACGCTTTGGATGGCTTCCTTGCGAATTGGTGAAAAGAGGCACACCATCGTGAGAAGTGGAAGAAATGGGGAGAGGCCTTTGCTCAGGAATGGGACAGTTAAGGCTAGAAAACAAAATATACCGCGCCATGACATTTTTTTTTAATAGAAGATTTAAGCATGATGGCAAAATAAACCTTATGAGTTTTATAAATGCCAATGGTGGTAACACCAATAATTGTGCTAATTTAGAATATTTGAAGTAGGACATAATAATGAATTTAAGCCTTAAAGGTTGATTTACATTGATCCAGTAACTGGATCCAGCGTCACAGTATTGAAAAATACAAACGTGCTCTATTCTGATCCAGCGTGGGATCTTGGACGCTGTACTATGTAGATTGAAAATACAGCCATAAAGTAAAAAATATGTATGACGTAGTCGAATTAATTTTATCACAAAAACTTATTTCTACGATCTTTGACCTTTTTTAAGAGATCCTGACCCATCCATAACTGATTAAAATAATAATATCTGAAATCTTAAAAATAAATTTGACATCATTGATCTGTCTGAAACTTGGAGGCTAGTAAATAAAATACAAAAATAATTAAAGGTCATGTTGCTAGAGTCTAGTAGAACGAGTTTCTTTATGAATGTTAAAGCATGTTCTAATCGGATGTAATCTAGCACCACAACAGGGTGACTTTGCCTGATGCCTGACAGATGAAATCAAAATTAAAACAGAATTCGTGGAATGGAATGGTGACAAAACCTGAAGAATTCACCAACAGAATCTGATACATCACACATCATCATTATCATCACATCTAAAATCAAAATGTTAAAAGACTTTTAAGCTATTGCATAGCTTTTATCGCGGGCTCTGAGCGCGACCAGCTACAAAAGGAGTTTTCACAATGTAACGTAGTTTAAAGATTCTCCTACAACAAAGAAGTTCTTTGTTACAGTAGTGCATCAGAAACATTTTAAATAAAATATGATTTTCTTGTTAAAAATACGCAGTAGGCGATTTTTTTTTAATCAAAACTGTATGCTATAGCTTCACCGCGGCAGTTTCAGTCCAGGTCAAAGGTGACTGAGACAAAGCCTACGATAGCGAGCTTTTTTTTGTTAAATCTATCTCCGTTGAGCTTCCTTTATAAGTAATCTTCACCTATACCTATTTTATTACTACTTTATCTCAGGTCCAGGTCAGGTAGTAACTAGTTGATGTGATTAATTCTATGTCAGTTATCACTTTAACTATGTCGTGCCAGATATTATACGTAACAACTAGCAAATGTGATTAACTGCTGTTTAATTAACACTGACCTTATCGCTCCTCCCACCGAATAATATCGTAATGTGATATAACGATACTTTGCGTTTTATTGCATATTCATCATGTACGTACTCTCTTACACATTGTCAATTTTTTTCACATTTTTCCTATGAGTACATTCCAAATTAGCATTTTTTTATTAACCATAGCCTTATTATTCCGTTACAGATATATTGTACTTATTTACGCGAATAACCTCGCTTCTAGTGATTACGGATAGCACTCCTAATAAGAATTCCAGTATGTTACGATAACGATATTATTCGAGTAAGAACAGCAAACTCGTTTTATAGTAAAGTTTTTTAACAATACTATTCCTGTAGAAATTTTATTTCAAAACTATGGTTAATACTGGTTACTATATAATTATGTATTGAAAAAAAATTGCAATTACTTTTACAATAGTTTATCGAGGTGATATCTACACTCAATCTACGATTGCTGTATTATCTATTAACATGAGCCACAAGCATTCGCATCGCTTTCTTTTTTTTCTAATGATAAAGAAAGGAATAGAATAATACCGAGTATGTGGCATACCTCCCCCAACGGACTTTGGCCCTGGCAACACACAACATCCGCACACTTAGTACCGATGATAAGATTATCGAGGTGGAGGAAGAATTGAGCAAAATGCGCTGGGATATCTTGGGATTATCTGAAACCCGAAGAGAGGGTCAGGAAACGATAGTTCTAGATTCCGGCAACATGCTCTTCTAGCATACCTTTCTCTCAGAATAACCAACCGATATCCGTTGAAGGTCATACAGGTGGATGCCGATCTGGACACATTCTGATGATGAAGTAGAGGCATTGTATGAGGAGGTGCATACATAAACATACTTCACCGTTGTTATGGGGGATTTCAACGCGAATGTGGGCTCACGGAATAGCAATGAGTTGAGAGTGGTTGGCATTTGGGTATGGGCAGGGAAATCATAGGGGCCAGCGAATAGTCGACTTCGTGGCAAAAGAAGAACTTCATTTAATGAACTCCTACTTCCAGAAGCGGCCATCCAGGAGGTGGATGAGTCCCGATGGTACTACCAGAAATGAGATCGACTTCATCATGACGACCAAGAAGCGAATATTCAGTGATGTCTCTGTGATCGCCAATGTAAAAACCTATAGCGATCTTGAAAGGTGCTTGAAAGGTCTCGCCTGGTAAAGTCCACGCTCCAACCTTGTCCTGCCCACATCCAGAACCCCGAAGACGTCTTTCAACTTCAACCGCACAATCGCTTCCAGTGCCTAACCGAATGCAAAACTGTGGACGAGATTAACAATGGGTTGGTGGAAACTGTCCTAGCTGTGGGGTCCAAGTTCTTTAAGACCCCGCGCCGCAATAATCCTCAAAAGTTCTCGAACGGAACCATCAAGTTGATGCAAGACCGAGATGAGGCTGCAATCTTTAGCTGATATGTCGGAATATGGGAAACCCAATAGACGAATCTCTAAATCAATGCGACGACGTGACCTGCGTGTCTATAGTATGTCACGGATCAAAGAGGCAATCGAGCGGAACCAGGGCTCAAAAGTCTTCGCAAAGAATTCGTCTATTGGGCAAAGCCAAATGACAAAGCTGAAGATTACGAACCGTCTCGAACGCTGGTTTGATGACTTCCAGCCTCCCGAACGAGCCGGTTTCAGAAATAGTTTTAGTACCATAGACCACATACGCACGCTACGCCAGGTTATACAGAAGACAGAGGAGTATATTTGGCCATTATATGTAGCGTTTGTGGACTATGAAAAAGCCTTTCATTCAATCGAAACCTGGGCAGTATTGCAGTCCCTCCAACGATGTCATATCGACTATAGGTATATCGAAGATAAATTGTTTGTATAGCAACGGCACCGTGTCCATCCGACTTCAGGAAGAGAGCACTAAACCAATCCGATTGCAGAAAGGCGTGAGACAGGGAGACGTTATTTCTCCGAAACTGTTCATGAACGCGTTGGGGGACGCTTTCAAGCTCTTGGAATGGAACGGACTCGGCATCAACATCAATGGCGAATACATTATACATCACTCACCTTCATTTTGCATGATTGCATGCATGCATTTGCATGATATTGCATGATATATATCATCCTGGCAGAATTGTTGGATCACCTCAATGCTATGCTCAGCGACCTCAGTATCGTTTCCCAACGGGTCGGACTTAAAATGAACATGAGCAAGACGAAAGTCATGACGAACGTGGTATCCGTGGAAGTTGTAGACCAGTATACTTACCTTGGACAGATTGTTCAGTAAGGTAGGTCCAACTTCGAGAAAGAGGTCGCCCGAAGAATCCAACTCGGATGGGCAGCGTTTGGGAAGCTACGTGATATTATCTTCTCATCGAGAATCCCACAGTGTCTCAAGACAAGGGTCTTTAACCAGTGTGTGTTGCCAGTGATTACATAATTATGGCTCTGAAACGTGGTCTTTGACTGCTGGCCTTTTAGAGAGACTATGAGTCACTCAACAAGCAATGGAAAGAGCTATACTCGGAGTTTCTTTGCGGGATAAAATCCGGAACACGGATATTCGGCGAAGAACCAGAGTCACCGACATAGCTCTTAAAATTTGCAAGTTGAAGTGGCAATGGGCAGGCCACATCACTCGTAGAACTGACAACTGATGGGGAAGAAAGGTTCTCGAGTGGCGACCACGGACCGAAAGACGCAGGTAGGCCTCCCACTGGGTGGACCGACGACATTGTGAGAGTCGCGGGCAACCGATGGATGCAAGTGGCGAATTGTCGTTCGGCGTGGCGGTCTAAGGGGGAGGCCTATGTTCAACAGTGGACGTCTTCCGGCTGTTGATGGTGATGGTGGGTTTTCTTTTATGAGAAACTCATAGTTTTATTGAAAGTTAAATTTCTAATTATGGATATTACTTAACAGGCAATTGAAGAATACAATAGTATTAAAACAATAATTCAAAATAGAATACATATTATATCGGCGAAAATCCCAGTTACAGTCTATTACCGTTTATGTTTGGATGTCTTTGTTCAACGAATAACATTGTAGTACACTATTATTGTGCACGCTGTCTTTTTGTTTTTACGCGAATAATATCGTAATGTTATGTTACGAAATAATGTTTTTGTAACGTATCCAGTAAAATATAATTTCTTTAATAACTTGGTCCTTATATAATAATAATTAAATACGTTTATTTTGAATGATTCTATAAAAAATTACCTTTCATTTGATATATAAATCATTCTCTTAGGTTGGACAATTTTTACAATAATCATAAAAAACCACTGTTTTATTTTTCCTGTAAAATTTGAATTTATCGATTACGATATTATTCGGTGGGAGGAGCGTTATGTTCTTAAAAGTTTTATAGGTGATGGATTCTAAAAAAAAAATGTTTACTTAAATATTTTGTTGCACTCGAAGAATTATTATTAGACTAGCTTGTGCCCGCGGCTTCGCTTCCGTAATCAGTCGAAAATGTAAGAAGATCTAGACAAACTGTCATCCCCTATTTTATCCTCTTGGCGGTAGAATTTATCAAAATCCTTTCTTATGGGATGCCTACGTCATAATAGCTTTGTGCATGCAAAGTATAAGCCCGATCGGTTTAAATTTACAAAGTTTCATACAAACTTTCATTCCCTATTTTAACCCCTTGGGGGTAGAATTGATCAATATCATTTCTTAGCGGATGCCTACGTCATAACATCTATCTGCATGCCAAATTTCAGGCCGATCAGTCCAGTGGTTTGGGCTGTGCGTTGGTAGATCATTATGTCAGTCAGTCACCTTTAAGTTTTATATATTTAGAATAGATATTCTTTATTTAACAGATTTTCATTTAGAAAAACAGTTAAGCTTTAAAGATCTAACAGTAAAGTATAATTCTTGCTACGACCAAGAGGAGCTTAGCAGCGGGGGTGAAGCCACGGGCAAGAACTAGTAATTAGATAAATAATAAAAAACTGTGTTTACCTGTTAGCCTCGAATGCCGTTGTTTAAGTTGCTCCAGTCAACATACGAGTTATGTTAACATACATTTATGCTACATACTATAGTATCTAACATAAATGCTGCTAAAACCTTATATATTTTCCTTAAAACATTACGTTTACTAAAGTAAATAAATAAAAACTAAAAAACTGCTTTAAATTTTAAGATATTTTTTTTTAAGTTTTCGTTCCTGACGTTGGTACTCGTATTCGTAGTCAACTTTTATTATTAGAAAAACTAGTTATGTTTCATTTCTATGTTAATATTGTAAGATGTTAATTAATAACTTGTTTTAGTCAGAAAATATTCCAAAGGTAAGAAAAGGCTTTTATTATCCTGTTTCTATAAACGAAAAAATCTGCGCAATCTGACTGGCCTGTTAGTCTAGTAGTTAGTGACCCTGACAGCTATGCCGGGGGGTCGTGGGTTCGATTCTCACCCAGGACAAATGTTTGTGTGATGAGCATGATCATTTGTTCTGTGTCTGGGTGTAATTTATCTATAATTTATGTATGCATTTAGAAATATATGTGTATGTTTATCAGTTGTCTAGTACCCATAACACAAGCTCTGCTTAGCTTGGGACTAGATGGCGTTGTGTGATAGTTGTGGAATATTATTATTTCGATTTCTTTTATTTTCTTCTCTCGTAAGAGAGTATCAAAAACCCACACACGGGCGTGAGCCAAGTTTGTGGGGGGGAGTTTAAATAGAGAATGTTGATGATATCGTAGAAGAAGTCAGGAATTTTCTGGTGATGCGACAAGTGTTCAGAATTGTGGCTTTTTGAAGCAGATGAAGAATGTAGGGAGGCATGTCTAAAATATTGAGGCTTTGTATGAGAGATTTTGGTATTTAACCAGTGGAAGAGAGTACTATGGGGACGTTATTATTATCTATTTTTTTCTGGCACAGGCAGAAAACGCGCTATTTATCTAAGGACCGAAATTTTGTTATAATATCCACAAAATAAAATTTAAGTCTGGCAGCTTACGTATGAGAGATAGTCCAAAAATAAATTTAATAAGAAGCCCCATAAGAAAGTGACTTAAGCCCTCTAGGCTTGATTTAATTATTTATTTTCTTGTTAGACAATATTTTATAACAGTCATTGTAGATCGCCCTAGATTAAACTAGCTGTTATTGCTATTATCAAAAGCGATTTTACCTATAACTGTAGAAGTGTAGTATTATGTGAACCGTCATACCTATTTATTTTACAGATTTTAGTAATTTTACAATTTATACATTTATTAAGCATTTTTAATATCTTAATTTTTCCTTTTGTTATTGTCGTCATGCACTTACCTTAAGTTCAGCAAATTTAGAATAAAGGAACAATTAGAATAGACTTACTATTATCGGATTGTAATGATAGCCATCTTTGTCAGCTCTGTAAATAACTTGAACAAGTTTTCCTTCAGCATCAAGGTAGGAGAAGGAACCTTGGACATCCACATACTGGTCTTCTGTTCCGGCATTGAGTAAACGTCCGGTCTCTTCACGTTTTATACCATTCGAGGTCTCGTAGCTTTAATAAAATAAAAATACAATTATAAAACAATAACAAAGGTAGAATAACACCGTTGCAAGTAAAAAAGAAGCAGGTGCTTCTGGTACAAGGTAACTTGTACCAGAAGCCTGCTTCCGATCGAAAACCTGCTTCTGATTCGAGTGGACTTGTCAAAATTCTACTCTAGCATTTGATTTTTAAATTAAATTTAGAAACTGATGGTAATAGGCACATAAGACATTTTAATCTCAAGCTTTATTTAAGAGCACGTATTCTGATAGTTGGCAACGTCGCTGTAGCTGACAAATATTTACAAGTTTTAATTATTTTGGAAAATTTACTGTATGAAAATAAGAAATATGGCTCTAAAGTGTAACTTGTAGGATACGCGCTGTTATCGGTAATTGTCTCAACATTGAAATATTTTATTTAGCTGCATTTATGAAACGTCGAAAAATTGGCACGGTTAGGGTTGGTCGTGGAGGATGGAGAAGAATCAACAAGAAACTCCATGTAGATGCAAAAAATTTAGACCAAATTTTTCACACAATTCATTCTTTTATCACGTGCATATTTTTTATTTGACATTTAAAATACAAAACAAACAAAAAAAAACATAATATAACACTTTGATATTTATACAGAAAGATGTTTTTTGAAGGTACGTCCCTGACATTCAACTTAGATAAACTCACCTGAAGTCGTAGTTACCAGTTCCATCATTTTCGTTTACATATTTAATAATTTGAGCTTGAGAATCATCAGGGATTGCTGCAGCAGCTGCCAGCGACACCAGTGCGCACGCGATGATTATACGAAACATTTTGAACGATGTTAATCTTTCAGCTGTGAGAATCCAACTGCCTTATAATAAAACGCAAGGCCGGAGTCTACGCGAGATATAATTTGAATGTACGTCAAAATGAAGCACGATTTTTAAAAATTGTTTTTGATTAGTACTTATATGTTAACGTTCAAACTACAAATGCTACATCTTCGAAAGCTTCCAACTTATTATACAGGTACAAGGTTTTTGAAATATTACTTTATGAATGTCATCAAATGCTAGTTAGATGACTAAAACAGTTTTCTACACTTTGAATGACCTGCTTGCCACACATATACGAATTCAGTAAAGGGCAGAGGTTCAGTAGAATTTCGAAAAACGCCTCAGGCTTCTTTATTGAAATTTTACTTCTCTTCATCGAGCTAAGTATTGCAACTAAATAACTAAGAATCAACTAAATATCTAAGAATCAGTTGCTATCAAAATATAATCTTAGAGACTATAGTAAATATGTAAATAACGCAATGGATTCTGTTAAATTATCAAAATGGCATGAAGATTGTAAGTGGGTTAAGTATATTTCAAAGTTTGTTTACCTTTTTGCTATTTAAAACTAAAGACCTAAACTTACATGACCGTATAATATTGCAATAGCAAAAAGTTAATTGAAAAAAAATAATCACTCGACGTTTCGATATTTTTATTCGCTGCAACAAATACATCACTATGCAACTATTAGATAATCCACTATTGATTTTTAATGCATATTGAGGTCACAATGCATCCATAATAATGGTCACTCCAAAAAAATAATGGCAACTCTAAAAAATAGTTCCTAGTACCTATTAGTTTCCTGAAATTACTTCCTTATTAGATCTACTTATGAAGATGATTGTGATAGACATGCAGTTCTGAGATTGTTGTTTTATTTAACTAAAAATGTAATTTTATTTAATGTTGATTTTTAGGTAAATGCTATTTTATAACGAATACCCGACTCGTGATACGTTTACCTCGAAATCGTTAAGTGGAAAACTTCTTGAGCTTGATTTTTTGCGCTCATTATGGCCACACAAGTTTCTGAGTCAAAAAATGCTAAGTATTAACGAGCGGGTGGACTGTAATAGAGGAAAATGAATGGAAACAGGATATTATCAATAAAATCAGTATTTATATTTACGTTGTAAAACAGACCAGAACTGACACCAGATGACAAACATATTTTTAAAAATAATCGAACACAAAAACAAATAAAAAGGAAATATGTACACAATCTACAGCAAAGAGGCCAGTTGCCAACATTCCCGCCCCCCAGTGGAACACTAATCCTCGGTGGCAACTGGCCCAGGTTCAGGCTCTAACAGTAGGACCTTTCGGACTGGTCGGCGTAACGTGCCTGCTTTAGTAAGGACGTCTACTACGCGAACCAGTCCGTCAGGTCCACGATAAGCTTTTGTAATTCTACCTAATGGCCACAAACCACGGGGAAGGGTTGCATCGGCGATAAGCACCACGTCCCTCTCATTGAAAACTGGCGTGCTGCTTCGTGCTCCTCTAGGACGCAATGTCGGCAAATATTCTTGTAGCCACCTCGCCCAGAAATGATCAGCCAGCCGTAGAGTTCTTCGCCACTCGCAGCGGCGCATCAAGTCAGCATCTGAGAGCGAACAAGTCCAAGGAGCGACGGATGAAGACCCAAGAATGAAATGAAAAGGTGTTATAGATTCTGGAGCGTGAGGAGAGGTTGGAATATACGTCAGTGGTCTTGAGTTTATGATTGCTTCAGCTTCTAGTAAAAATGTGACGAATACTTCCTCCTTAGGATCTCTGTCCCTTAAAACTACTCGAAGTGCTGTTTTTACGGATCGGATGAGACGTTCCCATGCGCCACCCATAAAAGGGGATGCTGGCGGGATGAAGCGCCACTCAATTTTATGATTCGTAGCGTACTCCTTAACAGAATCGCCGTGCAGTACTCGAAGTTCGCGACTGGTCCAACGAAGTTGGTGCCGTTGTCCGAGAATATGGTAGATGGGGATCCTCGACGAGCGATAAAACGTTTTAAACTCATAAGGGCAGAATCAGACGTAAGTGATGCGACCACTTCTAGGTGAACCGCTCTGGTGACCAGACACGTATATAACGCCACGTAGCGTTTCTCACGTCGGCGATGTACAATAACAATTACTGGCCCAAAGTAATCCAGACCTACATGGGTGAATGGTCTCTTGTGATGATCGAGTCTTTGTGCAGGTAGATCGCCAAGCTGGGGATTATTTAGGCGGCCTCTCAATCTTTTGCAGCGTGGGCAGGAATTGATTATACTGCGGATGGTGGTTCTCGCTTTGAGTATCCAATATCTCTGCCTTAGTTCATTGAGCACGCGTTCGTGGAAGGAATGGGCAGACTGAACGTGATAATGCATTATGATGAGACGCACTGTATGGTTGCTGCCGTCTAGTATGATCGGTGATATCGAAGCTTCACTGATGGCAGGGGCTGATCGAATGCGAGAGTCAATTCGGATGAGGCCATCTCCATCAAGGATTGGACCTAACGATGCGATCCGACTATTGGTGGGTACGGGTTCCGAGTTCTGGAGATGTTTCAACTCTTCACTGAAATTCTCAGCCTGAGCACACTGAAGTAGCATCTTCTCGGCTAACTGGAGATCTTTACAGAAGGACGTGGTGCCATCTATATAGAGTTTAGAATTTTGAGTGATTGGCCGAGATATTTTACACCGAAAAATACGTGCGCCCTGGAGAACACGGGCGGTGGTGCGTTGAAGACGCAACCAACTACTAAAACGCGTCGATACAGGTACTGGAGGAACTGGTAGCATGATGAGCAGCCCAACAAGTTCCGACCTTAAATCGGAGTCTGGTTTGGTCTCATCCGCGTCAGTGACAGGCTCAATAGGCCAACATGAAGATGATTGTAATAAAAATGACGGACCGGAAAACCAACGATGTGAGAGTGAAAGATTTAATTGTTTCGGCTTAGTGGCATCGTCAGCGATATTAACCCGGCGAGCGTAAGGTTAATATTTGTTACATAGAGCGTAAGGTGGGTGCAGCGTACCCATATGTTGAATTAGGCATTTTAATGTGAATATAATATTTTATTGATGACTTTATTAACTAATATAACTATTTAATAGTACAAGAATTGATTGTGAAAAAAAATAAACCAAAGAAATATTTTTTAATCATTTATTTATGGAATAATAAAAAAATAACATTTTCCCTTAAACATAGCATGGCACTTGAAATAATTATTTTCTTAAAATGGTAAGCAAAAAAAAAGAAATAAAACTAAAAGCTTCTCCTATTAGCTAATAATATTTGGAATCAAATGAGATCAAATTTGTACATATAATTAATTTGTGTATATAATTAATCAGACATTTCATAATCATCTTCAATTTGAGAGCAATGTCCACACGTAAATCAGCATGTTCAATACATAAATAACGATTACATTTATAATAAATGTGTTTTACAATCTTCGCATCCAGCTGAGTCTGTTTCTGCCTCATTTTGTAATTTTATCTCTTGTTCCGAATCACTTTCACAGCTTTTTTGACTAACATTATCAATTTCACGTCACTACCGGAATTATCATTAGAATCATCGTCCTCAGCTGCTTCAAAAAGACTTAATAATCTTCTTTGGTTTTGTTTGAATGACATTATTAATTATTTACCAGAAAAAACAAAAACAAATTAAAATATAACGAACATAACGCAAAAAATGTTTACGCAAATTTGTAACAAGAAGCGTAAGATGGGTGAAACTCACCCAGTCGCAACTTGAATGCCCTCTATACACCTCGGCTGTCGCCGGCAAATTGCAACGAGACACGAAACGCTTAGTTACCTCCCCCCGCGCAGCTACTCAGGCGCACAACTCATTTTGACGTATCAGACAAAAAATATCGAACCATTTATTAAAGGCTGGGTGTATTACACCCAACCTTACGCTCGCCGGGTTAAGAGAGCTAGGGAGCCACCTCCAATTAGAAGGATTTGTTGACTCTAGTAGCTCTCCTAATCTATGGGCCACGAATGGTTTAAAAGAGCGAGCATCACTCCGAAGCCATTTAAGAACTGTGGTTGAGTCCGTCCAATAAATGACATCAGAGGGCTTTATGCGATGAGCTTTTATGATGGTGTTAGCAAAGCGTGAGGCGATTAATGCTGCTTGAAGTTCGAGACGCGGAATCGAGATGGGTTTTAGAGGGGCTACTGGCGCTTTACTCCCTATCAAAGCTAAAGAGACAGAGTTATCGTCATATATAAAGCGCCAGTATGCCACACATGCGTAAGCTTGCTCTCCCCCGTCGGCCAGTACATGTAGTTGGACGTCTATGGGGTCAGGCCTACTCATGTACCAACGAGGAATTTTTATAGTAGAGGTAGCCTGTAATTGGATGAACCAATCTCTACATTCTGTGACGTATTTTTCAGGAACCGGTGAGTCCCAGTCTACACCTTCGCGCTATAACTTTTGTATAAGAATACGGCCCCAAATCACAACTGGCATCAATAAGCCAAGAGGGTCGTAAACTTTCATAACATTAGAAAGCAAACTACGTTTAGTCAGAGTATCAAAAGGAATATCAGACACCGTACGGAAACTCAGCTGGTCTTGGAAAGGATTCCATTTTACACCTAAAACGCCAACGTCACTGTTAGGTGGCAAGTCAACGTCTGAATTAGGGTTGCTTATTAATTCTTTTGGGATTAAAGACAACGCTTCGACCTTATTCGACGTCCAGGAACGCATATCAAAACAGCAATTGTTATGGACAGTTACGATATCAGAAGCTAACCGTGCCGCCTCGCCAACTGAATTAGTGCTTCCTAGATAGTCATCCATGTAATGATCGTGAATTATAGCGCGGCAGGCCTCCGGATAAACCGCTTCCAATTCTTTCGCATTTTTATTTTTGATGTAGAGTGCAATGAAAGGACTGGAAACAGCACCAAAGATCATGGAAGCCATGCGATACTCTTTTAATTCGCCCTTGTCAGTGCGCCATAAAAATCGCTGCGCGTCCCTGTCTTTCACGGCAATTTTAATTTGTGGAAACATTTCCCTAATATCACCGTTTAAAGCTACAGCTCCCTCTCTGAATCGAAAAATAACGTCTAATAAAGACTGTAGTAAGTCAGGGCCTTGTAACAATAAACTATTAAGACTTACTCCCTTTGTGACTGCGGCGGCATCATGCACAACCCTAAGCTTACGCTTCTGAGGATGGAAAACTCCAAAGGTCGGTAAATACCACCAGATATCGCCGTTAGAGTTCTGGTGTAAGCTTTTGTGATATGTTTCTGGTGAACATTCCTCGGCGTATCCCTTTTTGATGATGTTTTCCATAAAATTCTGATACGCTGTAGCAAATTCTCCATCCCGAGACATTTGACGCTCGAGTGCCCTCAAGCGGGACAATGCCTGGGGATAGCTATCAGGAATAATTTTAGGTAAGTCCTTCTTCCAAGGTAAACCTACCTCAAAACGGCCGTCGTCATATCTACGCGCCGTAGCTTCAATGATATCAACCGCACGTTTATCATCACAATTTGGTTGCGGCGCGCTTTTCGTTATCCCAATCGAATCAATTTCGTACTGAGTTTTAATGAAAGCATCCAGGTCGTCAGAAATATTATGATTAACCAATTCTACTGGTTTTGAGGATACGGAAAGTGCGCCGTGTAACACCCAACCTAATAATGTTTTCGAAGCCACAGGTTCATTCTTTTTCCCAACTCGGATTTCTTGACTCGAAAACAAATGCTAATCTGCAGCACCGATTAGTACAGTCGGGCTCATATCACTATATGTAAGCTCACTCGCTAAGTCGCATAAGTGATTAAATTTTGAAATATCTATGTCAGATTTGTGTTGAGCACGTAGTCCAAGGGGTGTTATAGCAAGTGCGTTCTCGATGTAATAACGATCAGTCGAATTACGTCCTTTATTATAAAAACTTACGCAACTTACGTCGAAGGGTTGAATCGGCGATAAGGTAGAATTACCAAAGCTTATCGTGGACCTGACGGACTGGTTCGCGTAGTAGACGTCCTTACTAAAGCAGGCACGTTACGCCGACCAGTCCGAAAGGTCCTACTGTTAGAGCCTGAACCTGGGCCAGTTGCCACCGAGGATTAGTGTTCCACTGGGGGGCGGGAATGTTGGCAACTGGCCTCTTTGCTGTAGATTGTGTACATATTTCCTTTTTATTTGTTTTTGTGTTCGATTATTTTAAAAATATGTTTGTCATCTGGTGTCAGCTCTGGTCTGTTTTACAACGTAAATATATAATAGAGGAAAATGAATGGAAACAGGATATGATCAATAAAATCAGTTGTAGAATATTCAGGCGCGGGGTTTTAATTTGGATCAGAAAGATAAAACGGCACTGAGGTTACTTGAAAAGTGTTATATTCACACGGAGTACAATAATCGATGTTGTTGTTGTTGTTGAGGCGTTCGACACCAGACTGCCCGTTACATGCCCCCGCGCTATATTTATACGCTCGACCGTAGGCGAGGAGTGGGGGTGAATCGCCCCCACGCTTTCTCTCTCTCTTCCCGCCTACGCTCGTCGTTTACACACACATGTATAGCGCGGGGTATTTTGTCTATTGTTCTATCATGGTATTTTTCTTACAACTAAAACTATATTAAGCATTGTTTCCTTATAACAATATAAAATGGGCTCTGGGAAGCCCAGCGTTATAAACATTACAGTCGGCATTTGTTAAGGCCTTAGACAATTAAAATAAGGCCCTAAACGTTACCTTTCTGACAATTACTTTTTCTTAATTGCTAGTTTACAATGTAGTTTCTCTGTATAATAAACATTTAAACCTTGCAGCTGTGCGAGGCTGCCAAAAGGCCTGGGCTCGAACAATACTTTATTATAGCTAATATAACTTCAAAGCGTGAGAAACATACTGGCTTAAAACTGAACAATTAAATAAATCTACACACAGAAACTATTTACTATCTAAATACTTATTTACTATGTACAAGAGTGTTTATTTATCAGGATGCTGTGCTCCTCAACATCTCCACCCCCCGTATGAGGGTTCAACCGACCATACTTCCATCGGTCGGGAGCACAACAACCTTCACAACTGGTCTTCGTAGGACTCCATGGTTCGTTCGTATATCGACCACTCTTATAATAGAGTCCGCACCCGGGAAAACACTTTGCACGACCCCTTTGGTCCACTGGTTTCGTGGCTTATTCTCGTCCACTAACACTACCACATCGTTAACTTTCACGTTCGGCTCGTCAGCCGACCACTTGTTGCGTCGTTGGAGCGTCGGCAGGTACTCGCGAAGCCAGCGCCGCCAAAACAGGTCGGCCAGCGCGTTCACCCGGCGCCACATCCGCCGCGCGTCCTCGTCGCGGGCGTGGCCTCTCGTACATGGCGCATCCCCCGCGGCAGTGCCCAGCAGGAGATGATTCGGCGTGAGTACCACCGGTTGCTCGACGTCGCTGCTGACGTAGGTGAGTGGCCGGCTGTTTACGACCAGCTCGGCCTCTAGGAGGAGGGTGTAGAGGACCTCCTCGCGGGGGGCGCGCTCGCGCAGGGTCGCCTTGAGCGCGTTTTTTACAGAGCGCACCAGCCTCTCCCAGCATCCGCCCATGTGTGGGGACGCCGGGGGATTAAAGTGCCACGCGATGCCGCGGCCTGTAGTCTCGTTCGCCAATCGTGAGTGATCCATCTCACGGAGGGCAGCGCGTAGCTCGGTGTGCGCCCCGACGAAGTTGGTACCCCGGTCGGAGTACATGTCCGATGGTCGCCCACGGCGCGCAATCAGGCGCCGCAGGGCAAGGATCGCCGAGTCGGCACTCAAAGATGATGCCAACTCCAGGTGCACGGCGCGGGTGGTGAGGCACGTGAACAACACGCCCCACCTCTTCTCTCGCCGCCGTCCGATGGAGACCTCCATGGGGCCGAAGTAGTCTACCCCGCAGTGGACGAACGCTCTCCGTGTGACCTCCAGCCTGGAGATCGGTAGGTCACCCATTTTTGGTGCCCTTGGCTTCGCTTTTTCAATGCGGCAGCGCTGGCAGCTTGCCGTGACAGCTTTAACTGAGGACCGCAAATTGGTGACCCAGTACAATTCTCGGATGCTGTTCACGACGGCCTCTTGATTTGCGTGCAGCGCCGCCTCGTGATGATGTCTGATGAGCCGGCGCGTGAGGTCGTGCCTCCCGTCCAGGATGACGGGGTGCCTCTCGCCGAAGCTCAGCTCGCTGCAAGCTCTCAGCCTGCCGCGCACTCGCAGGAGTCCATCCTCGTACAGCATTGGGTCCAGCGTGCGCAGCCTGCTGTTGGCTGGCAGCGGGCGGCCGGCTCTAAGGGCCGCGATGTCCGATGCGTAGCATTCCGCCTGCGCTAGGCGGAGTAGGTGTAACCTTGCTTCGTCAAGGTCTGCAGCTGTCACGGCACACGCCTCCCGTCGTTTACGGCAGCGCGCCGCGAAGATAAGTACGCGCGCCATGACGTACAGGGCGCGCGTCCAGGTCGGCAGCCGGGCGTACGTCAGCATCGGCTCAGGTGGCATGCTCGCAACGTGTACGCCCTGTACCCGCTCCAGGTCCGCCTCTGCAACACCGCTCATGTCGTCGCTCACCGGCCACTGCTCCTGTGGACAGCGAAGAAACGGAGGGCCACTCAGCCACTCGCTGCTGTTATTAGGCCAATCCAACCTGGTTGCCTTGTCTGCTGGGTTCTGCGCCGAGGGAACCCAACGCCAGTCCGACCTCTTTGACCTGTTATCTATTTCTGCTAACCTATGAGACACGAAACGTTGAAACTCGGTCGCGTCCGAATTTATCCATTTTAGTACGGTTTTACTATCCGTCCACAAGTATTTCCGTTTTATGGTGGCTCCTAGCTCCCTTTCGACGGTTTCCGCGAGTCTGCAAGCCAAAACGGCTGCCTGCAGCTCCAACCGTGGGATCGAGACCACTCTTTGAGGGGCCACCCTGGCCTTGCCCATTACGTTCGCGACGTTTCTCTCCCCGGAGACGTCCACCCCGACCAGGTAGACTACCGCTGCGTACGCGGATTCGCTCGCGTCACCGAAGGCGTGCAGCTCTAGGTGGTCTGTACACAACCCGTACCACCTAGGCACCGATACGTTCGCGAGATGCTGCAAGCTATCAAGCCAGTCAAACCAGCAGCGCGCCTCAGTTTGTCTCAGCTGTTCGTCCCAGCCGATACCCGTGCTCCAGATCTTTTTCATTAAAATCCGTGACTGTATGACGCACGGGTACAAAAATCCAAGTGGGTCGAATATCGACATGATGAAACGGAGGAACTCTCGTTTCGTGGGTACCACCCGCCCTTCCGTGATCTCCTTCGGCAATCTCTTGAAGGACAGATCAAAAGCCAATTCGTCAGTGGCGGGTGACCACGTGAGTCCCAGTGTCCGTTCCACACTGTCCTCTCCTTTGTCCAGCGATACTTTGTCCGGCATCTCAGTGCGTAGCCTGTCGCGCAGTTCCTGAGAGTTTGTGACCCACCCCCGTATCACAAATCCGCCCTCGGCGTGGATGTGGGTCACGTCCTCAATCAACTGACCGGCTTGCTCGACAGACCACGTACTGTCCAGGTAGTCATCCATGTAGTGGTTCCTCCTGATCGCTGCCACTGCGTCGGGGTGACTTTCTTCATATTTACTCGCGTTTTTATTTAATATATAAATCGCGGATGTAGGCGACGATACTGCACCGAATATCATAGAATTCATTTTATATATTTCAGGCTCCCTGTTGCTGTCCGCTGCCCACAAAAACAGCTGTGCCCCGCGGTCTTCCTCCCGGATTCGAACCCGGAGAAACATGTCGGCAATATCCGCTGTGAACGCGACAGGGCCCAAACGAAATTTAAATAGTACCCCTAATAATGGGTTCAGTAGGTCGGGTCCAGTCAAAAGGTGATCGTTTAGCGACGTACCTTCGTATTTCGCGGCGGCGTCGAACACTAAACGTAACTTGCCCGGCTTGTTGGGGTTAGTGACCCCGAAATGGGGCAGGTACCACACGGGCTCAGAGTTGAGTTTACCGTCTACCTTGCTGGCGTACCCTTCCTTTAACAGTCGTTCTGTTTGAACTATGTAGGCTTTCTCATAGGTCGCGTCTTTCTTGAACCTGCGCAATATTCCTGACAGACGCGACTTCGCGTTGACGTAGTTGTCAGGCAACTGAGGGTTGTCCTGACGCCACAACAGACCCACTTCCCAAGCTCCACCGTTTGACTGGCGGCTAGTGGTGTCCAAGATGTGGTTGGCGCGCTCGATGTCTGCGTGCTTACGCGGTACTTCCGATATCCCTATGGCCTCTAACTCGAATTGTTTCTTCACTAAATTATGCAAATCCGCAGTGCTTACACTAATACAATTTACAGATTGCCTATTATAATTAGTTGAACCTAAAGGTCCGTGCACGACCCATCCTAGCGAGGTCAAAGAGGCAACTGGCTTACCTGATTTGCCCCGGCGCATTTCCCTGCCGACGAGCAGCTCCCAGTTGTCTTGGCCCAGCAGCAACAGCGGCTTCGCTCCACACATTTCCTCGCATCCCAAGTCGCGTAGGTGGGCATGCTCCGACATGACGGCGGCGGGCACTGTTTGCGAGGGCAAGTCCATGTCTACGAGCGTGCGGCACTTCACTTGATGTATTTGTCCGTTGGGTCCGCGCACTCCCACACTAATCACTCGCGACGATTTGTCCGTTATTTGTTGTCCACGCGCACTTTTAATCGTTAGCGGCACCCGTTCGCCCTTGGCGTTCCCGGCCAGGACGCTGTCGATCAGCGATACCGTCGCACCGTCGTCCAGCAGAGCGTAGCAGCTCTCTTCTTTGCCTTCGCTGATGACGTGCACCGGCATGATCTTGAGAAGCGCCTTGCCGTTGTAATCGCTGACGTTCGTCACACTTTCTGGCTTCTTATCGACGTGTAGGAGGTTGTGATGCGCGAAGTTGCAGGTGGCGCATTTCTTCTTGCGGCACATTCTCTTCGAGTGCCTGCCTTCCAAGCAATTAAAGCAGAGCTTTTGTTCTTTGACGAACGCCCAGCGCTCGTTGACGTCCAAATCATTGAACCGCTTACATGATGCGAGCGTGTGTTTTTCTTTACACAGATGACACGAATCTTCTACGCTCGGAGCTCGCGTGTTTTCTTCCTCATTGGCGTGTACGTGCAGCCGCTGTATGTTCTTGGCTATCCTCGCTGGTGGCGCGCTTGCTCGTGGTTTGTTCGGCGCAGCCGCGGGCATGTCCAGCTGCACGTAGTATGACGACGCACGTGCCAGGTTACTCAGGAATTCTGAGAGCGTCTCTAGACTCGGAGACACCCTCATGTCCAGGCCTTGACTCGCCGCCATCCCCATCGCGAAGTCTCCGTACTGTGCGCGATGTACCGGCGTGAGCTTATTCAGTAGCTCGCTCACCAGCTGCGGGTTATTCAGGTACCCGTTAGCACTCACACTCTTCAGCAGCGACACGCAATTTCTCACCGTGGTTGAGAATCTCCTTAATTCGCGGCCGCTTTCAGTCACTTTCGGTAGTTCGCGTACTTTCTTCAACGCGTACTCTAAAATGAGGTTGGGGTGCCCGTATTCTTCATCCAGAGTCTTCATGATCTTTGACGGGCTGGCCGATGCTCGAAGTAAGTCTTCCACCGCTATTCTCGCCTCGCCTTGTAGCGACGTTTTCAACCTTGCGAGATTCTCGTGCGGCTTGAACTCGTACATCGTTGTCGTGTCGTGGTACATGTTCTTGTAGGACAGCCACTCCGCCGGGTCGCCTTTAAACGTTGGCAGTTCGTAGGCCTGTCTAGGTACCGGCCGCGGCCGTGCGAGGCGCGCGATTTCTTCCTCCAGCTGGTCTATTTTTCTATCGTGTGTATACCTGACCTTGTTGACTTTTTCGGCGCCCATGTCCCACTCGGGTACGTCGCGATTCGACGCGCGTGCTGTGCCAGCGTTAACTATCGGAGTCGCTGGGTACGCGGGCTCGCGTTGCGGGACGGGCGCGGGCGCACTCATCGGAGGCGCAGGTATTCGCTCGGGCTGTACCAGTGGCGGTGGCATGTTCTGACACGTCGACACTTGTTCTTGACGGGTCGCGACGGGCGTCGTGTGCGTGACCCACTCTTCTACGCGGCACGCGGTTGTTTCTTCCGCTTCGGAGCACAAATCATCCTCGGCGGCCGCGTCGATTGCTGCTAGGTCTGCTTCTAACTTCTTTTGCACTAATTTTTCTCTCATTTGTATCAACTCTCTTTCAGATTTTTCTCTCATTTGCACCAACTCTTTTTCAGCCTCATACTCGGCTCGTCGGCGCCGGTACTCGGCGCTCTTCTGGCTGTTCCTTGACGAGGTGACGCTGGTACCGGATCTTATTGTTCTCGCTGCCACCGACCGCACTGACGTCGACATACCCCGGTAGTCTATGACTCTACCGGGACCTGTCAGTGGGATGACTTGCGTCTGTTCCGGGTGTAGGGTTGGCGCTGTTGATGTTGAGCCTGGAGCCCTGTCCGAGGGTACGCCGGAGTCCGCTTCGAGAGCCCTCTTCCTTTGGACGTCCTCTTCTAACCGCTTCAGCTTGCTTCTCGTTGTGACGGCACTTTTCTCACTCATTTTCACGTTTTTCGCTTTTCACGCTATCTTCCTGATCCGGCTCGAAGGACCAAACTTGTAGAATATTCAGGCGCGGGGTTTTAATTTGGATCAGAAAGATAAAACGGCACTGAGGTTACTTGAAAAGTGTTATATTCACACGGAGTACAATAATCGATGTTGTTGTTGTTGTTGAGGCGTTCGACACCAGACTGCCCGTTACATGCCCCCGCGCTATATTTATACGCTCGACCGTAGGCGAGGAGTGGGGGTGAATCGCCCCCACGCTTTCTCTCTCTCTTCCCGCCTACGCTCGTCGTTTACACACACATGTATAGCGCGGGGTATTTTGTCTATTGTTCTATCATGGTATTTTTCTTACAACTAAAACTATATTAAGCATTGTTTCCTTATAACAATATAAAATGGGCTCTGGGAAGCCCAGCGTTATAAACATTACAGTCGGCATTTGTTAAGGCCTTAGACAATTAAAATAAGGCCCTAAACGTTACCTTTCTGACAATTACTTTTTCTTAATTGCTAGTTTACAATGTAGTTTCTCTGTATAATAAACATTTAAACCTTGCAGCTGTGCGAGGCTGCCAAAAGGCCTGGGCTCGAACAATACTTTATTATAGCTAATATAACTTCAAAGCGTGAGAAACATACTGGCTTAAAACTGAACAATTAAATAAATCTACACACAGAAACTATTTACTATCTAAATACTTATTTACTATGTACAAGAGTGTTTATTTATCAGGATGCTGTGCTCCTCAACATCAGTATTTATATTTACGTTGTAAAACAGACCAGAACTGACACCAGATGACAAACATATTTTTAAAAATAATCGAACACAAAAACAAATAAAAAGGAAACATGTACACAATCTACAGCAAAGAGGCCAGTTGCCAACACTAAGTACAAAAAAACTTAATTTTAGATTTATACCGTAGCGTATAATTGTAATTATATTAAATACTATAAACTATGTTCTATCTAGCTTATCAAGTCACGATAGCTAAATAAAATAACAAAAGCTTTTAAAAAACATCATGAGCAGATTGGCAGGTCCCAGGGCCGCGCCGAGCCCTAGCAGCGCCTGTGTGCAAAATTTTGGTAGCGCCTTTTTTTTGCCTGGGTTCGACATTTTTATTTTTTGAAAAATAATGTTTTCTCAGTTTTATTTTACAGTAGCTGTTGACCGCAGAATTCCCCCCCTCCCCCACCCCTCATATTTTAAATTTAATATTTTCCTAATTTTGATGTCACGGATTTCCGCAACGGAACGCCCAATTTTATAACTAATACAAGTATATTTTACAGTAACAGTAATTTGAAAAAACATACACAATACACAAAATACTGTTCCGTGCGGGAATCGAACCCGTGACACGCAGCGCAACAGCCGATCCCTCGCTCAGCCACTGCGCCAACCGTGTCGACTATATTAATATTGATTGTATATTTTTATAAATTATGACAGATTTATTGCTTTATTTATTTTATTTAAAACGCAGAAGGAACATCAGGGCTATTGTAGCATATTGTTTAAGAAATTACATAAAAAGAACATACCCCCGCTTAAAACATTTTTTGATCAGTTTTAACATCTTCATCAGTTCAAAACACTTCAATGATTCCCAAATCCTTGGAAGTAGACGTAGAACCGTAGTATTTTTATCACGTATAATTATCGTCACGTCGTATCCAGATAGTTTCTTTTATTTTCTTGTACACTACCAGTCTACCACTTATCGTGAAGACACTTTAAATATTGTCCTTAGTATTGTCATTAGTGTTAGAAATTAAACTTATTATTTTTATACTAGCTTCTGCCCGCGACTTCGTACGCGGATCCTTGTGCTTGTGCCAGCGACAACTGGGTTGTCTAAATCGAAAATATGAAACGTCTGTTGTCCAATACCAATAGCCCGGGTAAAAAAATAAATGGGAGTTTTGGCCAGTAGAGTCACATTTTTAATGATATACCATCGTCATCTAAAATCAGTTTTAAAGTCTTACCGCCTTCACCACGTTGAGGTACTCCCAGCTTATGTTATTTTATAGCGATACTTTTGATTTCCACATCAGATGTTTCTGATCTTCGATTTTTATAAGTCAACAGGAAATGCTCATCAGACCGAGCAACTCTTGCTAAGACGTTATTCCTATATGTGTGTTATGGTGTAGCTGGGCTCTTGGAGTTCCACAACAGGTGTTTCAGATCTTCGATTTTTAAAAGTCAACAGAGAGTGCACTTTTTCCTACAAATGTTATAGTGCAGCTGGGCTCTTGGAGTTCCACATGAGGTATTCCAGATCTTCAATTTTTATACGTCAACAAAGAATGCTCATCACGCTGAATAACTCTTGCTAAGTCGTCATTCCTGTATAGGTATGTTATAGTGTAGCTGGGCTCTTGGAGTTCCACATCAGGTGTTCCAGATCTTCAATTTTTATATCTCAACAGAGAGTGCTCATAAGGCCGAACAACTTTGCAAAGACGTCATTCCTGTATATGTTATGGTGTAGCTTGGCTCTTGTAGTTCCACATCAGGTGTTCCAGATCCTCAAATTTATTCTCTCAGCAGAAAATGCTCATCACGTGGAACAATTTTTGCTATCGCACCATTTTTGTATCTCTAATAGTTTAGCTGGTCTGTTGCGGTTCTGCGCCAGGTGTTCAATTTTCCAAAATAAATTATAGCCTATGTTTTGGCCAGACTTAATACCTATACAACAAAAAAAGAATCATTCAAATCCGTCCAGTACTTTTTGAGTTTATCCCGGACATACATACAGACAAACAGATAAACAGACAAACAGACAAACAGATAAACAGACAAACAGACAAAAATTCTAAAAACTATATTTTTGGCTTCAGTATCGATTGTAGATCACACCCCAAGTATTCTTTAAAAAAAATATTCAATGTACAGTTTTGACTTTCCTACTATTTTATTATATGTACTTATAGATAATTTATAGCACGGGACGTTCATTCAATGCGCACCTAGCACCCACTTTGGATAAAATGTATCTAATTGTTTATACTTATTTTTTCTCTGGTTAAAATCGTGAACTTGGCAAGTCCGCTGTCTCCGGTCGTATCAAGTTGCGTTAATATAAACTCATAATCTATGGCTCGGCTTTGTACTACATATAATAGTCAGCTATTGTATTGGCTGCGGCGCTCCTTTTGATTTTAAAACGTAGACGCAGCGCTTGAAGTTCGTATAAACTCATTACCCGAAATATAAACAGTGGGTCAATTCAAATAGCGCTTATGTCTTGGGTGACTTGTAGGTATCTACTTACTTATCGATACTGAGGTGAGGTATAATGTAACAAAAATGTTACTTGAAAAAATAATTTCATTAATTGACTTTGGCATTTCATCCGGCGCCCCTAAAGCCCTGGCGCCTGTGTGCGCCGCACACATCGCACACAGGGGCGGCGCGGCCCTGGCAGGTCCTATCCAATAACAAAAAAATCTACCGAATTGAGAACCTCCTCCTTTTTTTTGAAGTCGGTTTAAAATAAAGGCTAGTGACATCCACAAGCAACTGGACCCGTATGTAATGACTCGGAGGTAAGGAGAACTCTCTCTCACAAGGAGACCTGAAACCTATGTTCCAACAATAAAATGAACGGAAAAAATGAATGAATGAAGAATGAAGGCGGAATGGGAACGCTTTCTTCAGGCCTTGTCGATACCTAATCTGGGTCATAATTAATAACTTAACCAATCTACTAAAGTTCAGGTGTCGTTGTTTAGCGTGCTGTCCAACAATTGATTTATGATGTGTCTCATAAATGGTGAAACTGCATCTCGTATTGTCGAGCTAAGATTTCAATAGTTATGTAAGGTGACAGATGGGACGTCGGACCAAAGGTAACTGGCCCATAGTGAATACGTCTTATGATTGGATTACACACTGATATTGCACACACGACTCATTCTGAAAGGGTATCAATTTGAATACGATAATTATGCTGTCTGCGCCTTTTCTATTTTCTAATCTGAACTAATTTGTCTGTAAGATCTTATTATGGTTATTATCTTGGATCTGAGATAGGTCATTATAATATTACTGTTGTTATAAAAATTGTTCTTGCACATGTGCATTCGTGAACGCTTATATGATTGAATTATCAACATCGAAAGCACAATTTCTGAGGCTAGTTGGATAAGTTTTTGATTGGGAGCAAAATTGCTGTATAATTGTAGTTTCAAATGACAAAAATTCAACAAATAAGGATTCAATTTTTTTAACCGACTTTTAATTAATTTTGCACAATAAAAATGAAATCGAGAGCTTTTGCTTAGTCGTGGGATAAGATTAAAATTTACCATTTTCCGATTTAAAAAAAAATAATATTGCAGTTACAATGTTAGTTGCAAGGTTTATGGCTGTGACAAAAAAACAAAATGACAGTGAGGAGGACTTGCTACAAGGCTTTATTTACTACCATCTACCGGTATACTCGTGTATCGCGTTGGCATTGAACACTACAGAAAACATTCTCTTTGTTCATCGATTTTTTAAGGCTTCGTCTTACGTTCCTCATTTTGTAGTGAGTGCTTACAATGTCCAATAGATGGCTCTGCATGCTGTGTTTTTAGATAATAGTTGTTGTTTAGTTCTTATTAAATTTTAACATATATTTATTTCAACCGAAGAAGAAAAGGACGAGGTTCTTAATTGTACGTACATATTGTCTCAAATGTACATGTATATTTTTATGTATGATTTCAAAAAAATTTTTTTTCAAAGATTCCTCCTAAAGTAGAAAATAGGAATATATTGTCAATTTTGTAACAGTTATTAGCTGTCCAATCATGGGTCATGCCCAGGTCGACGAGGCGTCGTGTTCCACGGGCACCAGGAAAAGCTGTCAGCAATCTGACGAGCCTCCATAGAGGCCCGAAGCCTGCCGAGTTCGTGGGACTGTTGCATCGGGTAACTGTGATCCTGGTATGCAAATGGCTTTTGAAGGAACACCGTGAGTTTTAATTAGTTTGGGGTTAAAATTAGTCAACAAAAAAGTTGACTAAGTTGAAATAAATACTGAGGTTCGGGCCGGGGATCGCGACAGGAGGCAGCAACCGGGACCGCGACAGTATTTAGGTATCAAGCAATGTTATATGATCGGCAGTTCGCGAGCGAGACATAGACAGGAGACAGATACGGTAGCGATCTCCTGTTGCGGTCCCCGGTTGCTGTCTCCTGTTCGGCGCGAACCACCACCTTTACATTTTAGTATCGCTTCAATAAAATAAATGCGTATTTCAATAAACAAGAATAAGTTTACCTGTCTAATTTTGATGTTAATAAGGTCAACGGTTTATTCAAATTCCGTTACTTAGGAGATACCAATCTTGTAACCTTTAGTAATTCTCTTAAAACATCTGTTTATGTTATTGTATATTAGGTATTAGGAGTATTACTGAATGTTTTTAGGAGTACAATAATCGTAACTTATCTAAATCTTAGGTCATTACCCTCAAATTTGTTTAAAAGCCTTTATAAAATTAGACATTCTATCCATGAAGAGAATAATATACTTCTAAATACTGGAATGTAAAGTATTTTTGTCCTTCAATAAGTATTTATTTAATCTTACATGTGATCATCACAAAAATATTGGATCCATGCGGGAATCGAACCTTCAAAATGCCGTCCATCCCGTATATAACGTGTATCAAAAACTAGATTTCATTTAACAGACCACAAAATGAACTACTATATTCATGGAAGCATTATCACATCACACAACATTGTTAAAATAATAATTTTACGAATGTCGATTTTTTTTTTGCAATTACTTACTTACGATGTTTAGGTTATCTATACTATTCGTTTTATTATTTTTCTTTATCTACCTTTCCTTTTTTTAATAAATAGGTAATCCATCTGACCTCCACAACCCAAAATCGAGATAATAAATAGTTGGACCATCTGGTGCTACTGGTGGAAACTTAAGTCTGAATTTCCTCCTCTCTTCCACTGTCCCAGGGCGGGGTTTCCTTCTCTTCAGTTAGCGTATTTATTTATAGTTTGATCATAGTTCGTGTATGCAAAGGGTTCCTGTGTGTATGGTTAAAAGAAAGTTCATGTATTTACTGACTTCGTGTATTAATATATGTAGTTAAAAGGAGTTTGTGTATAAGTTAATGTATTAATAGTTTGTGTCAATTCGTGCGAGAACTCATTTGATGATTTTACCAGTATAAAATAATGCGTAATCATTATGGCTAATCTAATTCCGAAAATTCTTTCATTGGAAAGGTTCTTATTAAATTCAGTTAAGAATATTATCAAAGCTGCAGGCTAAAGTTAATTTTATATTTTCAAACTACAAAAATAATTTTGTCACATTGAATTGAACGCACAAAAAAAATTGCCCTACTACTAGGGCCGGGTTTGCTTATCAATTCTTATGCAAAGCTTTAAATAAACATATTACACAACAAGAAGTATATGACCTGTCAAATAATGTAATAAACACGAATAATTCATTGGTTAACCGTGTGTTGCTGTTTGTGTTCGGGCGTCTTCGGCAATCATCGGCTGCGCCGACTCCAGCTGCGGTGAGGGGAACGACGAGCCAACACTTCGTTTATTTATTATAATGATATATGACAACAGCATTGTGCTCACAAGTTGTACGAAGTCTAGTGAGGTAATTTATGGTGGTTCCTTGAAGTTAGGCTGTAATCATTTGAACAGACTTCCTCACAGTTTATCATGAAAAGTTGGTAGATGTAAAGAAACCAATAGGTTTCATCATCATCATCATCTGCCTAGACTTTTCCCAACTATATCGAGGTTGGCTTCCAATCGAACCAAGGGGCCGATTCTTGGTTTTAGAGATGGTGTCGAACTCGACAAAAATTTCTAATGACGTCATTTATTCGACCAAATTTAAAAGTTACTATGTCTAATTCGCCATTTGTCGAAGGCTAACGTTAGAGTTCAGTAAAATTTGTCGAAAAAATTACGTCATTAGAAGAGAGTTTTTGTCGAGTTCGACACCATCTCTAAAACTGAGAACTGCCCCCCAGATGCAGCTGAATACCAGTATTTTACATAGAGCGACTTTCGGATAATGGGTTACGACCTATCATGGTGTCTATTTTATTTCAATCTTCAATAGGACAGGCTTAGATTGAAGTACCTATGTGTTTCACATCGTGGAAGTGTTTACCATAATAAAACAGAGGAATAAAACCAAATCGCTTGTTTTATTTGGTGAGCAGAATTAGTGTATTGAAGTACTAGTGTTTTTATAAGAACCATTGTCGAATTCATTACTTAGTATAAATAAATGAATTGAGTAACAAGGGCTATCAATAAAGCCTTAAATTTAATTTGAATTGATTTCCAAATTAATTAACGATTCTATTTGATGACTTTACACTCTACATACATACATACATTTTGATCTAATATGATTTTTATTTATCTCATAAAAGTTAAATTTACCACATAAATAATGCATAGCAATTAAATACATTGGGTGCTATGAAACTTCGCGTCATGTTAGGTGTATGGGGCGACCCAATAACCTATGTTGTAAGCATACAAATGTATTAAATCGGTGAATTAATTAAATATACCTTTATATAGCTAAAATGTTGCATTTTTATAGTAATTTATTGGTTAACTATCATCTACATTCATTTTAATAGTTATATATCATTTTAAACGGATATGTTGCAATATTTTGAAACAACTACATGGTGTATTTACATGTATTATTTATAGTTCAAATTATTGTGTCAGAGCTCTTAACTAAATTGGTTTTCCAAATTTGATCTCATATGCAAGGACAGTCTTTTCTTAATCACCATTTGAAAGGAAATAAAACAAAAAAATAAAATGTACTTTTTTACTTATCGTTCTTAATTCTTCTTATAAAATATAATAAATCACAGTAACAATCGTTATGGTACTAATTCTAAGCGTACATCTTAACTATATGATGATAGGTACAGTCATGCATGAGTATCGTTCGATATCGTCATGTTGTTGGGTTGATGTCACTGAGTCGTTCACTTAACCGCGGAATGGTTGGTACTGGGGCTGTTGTTGGTAGACCTGCTGTTGGGGCTGCTTAGGCTGGGATTCGATGTACTGGAGAGCGCGGAGGATGGCCTCTGGGATTGGGGGAGGAGTGGGGAGGTGAGCGCCCTGGGGCTGGAATCCTGCAAGGAAACAAAAACATCAATTAATACATCGCTATTACCATAAAGATGAAATTGCTTTGGCCATTCATTTGGAGCATTTTGAATGAATTGGTGCTACTATAATACAACGCTCGTAATAACTAAACATTGAATGAAATTCTTACTACCTATAATAAAACTCTTAGCTCATTTACGTAATTACCGTAACACTAGTATGGATTCTGCAACATGCATTACACGCATTTTACCGTAACAAATTCTACTACTTACAAACTTCACAACACTATGTAATTTATTCATATCTGAATGAATGATCAAATAAGCTGTTGTTAATTACAAGTGCAGGTGTAAGATGAATCTCAAAACGTGTGTGTTCCAAGCGTTTAGTTTCTCTATTTGCATCGTTATTATTTAGCAGACTATTAAACGTTCTGGCTGTGAACATCGAGATTGGAATTTAGTATTTAACCTGTAAATTCGGCTTATTATTTTTATGTATCTCGACTACTAGTTTAGGAAGTCTTGTTAATTCAAAAAGATTTTTAGAGGAAAGAATAATTTAGCTGGGAGTGGGTTTGAACCCACGTCTTCTGGTTAAGATCTACTCCAAAACATTATAGAAGATTTAGTTTGGGCAGGTTGAGTTGTTGGTTGCGTTTGTAGTGCTCATTCATGTAACGCCAAATCCCACTTGCACCTGAATTTTTCTTTCACAGGCGTTAGTGTGTTTAAGTAATAATGAAGATTTTATCAACAACTGTTAAAAATTTTGTAATGAAACACAAGACAAAGAGGTTCGTCCAAATAAGTATTCAGTAACAGTTGGTTTTGCACCACCTACGAAGAAGCTACTGAAGCTATAATAAAGCCTTATAAAAGAAGACGCAATACTTTGTTAGTTTCCAATTAAAGCAAATATTTTAGACGTCATAAAACAGTAGGAGCGGTTAAAAAATCTAACTCTTTGGTCGTTTGACCCCGCTCAAGTGGGGCTCGCGGGTCTAAACGACCTAATGCGTTTTTGAATTTTTTGACATTTTCAAGAAATATAATTGTTAGATTCTAGCATTTGATTGCGTATTTTTCATTACCTGTTTGAATAAGGAGTATTCAGACCTAAAAGAACCTAAAGAGGTATTAATCAATTGAGTATTTAAGAGCTTTTAAACTTTCGGAGTTAATGTTTTTCTTATGTTGTAAAATTCAAAATAAAACAGTTAATTACCGTTCTCGTCAGCAATGTAGGACAGAGAGATGGGGATGCCCTCAGGTGAGGTGTAGGCGAAGTTTCCTTGGGCAACTTGGGCCTCAAGATCCTTCTGGCCAGCGTTCTTCAAGTATCCCTGCTCCTGGGCAGCAATGCCATTGCCGGTCTCGTAGCTAAAAAGAAAAACAATTAATTGAGAAAAGAAGACATGCTATATCGATATGAAGGATGGAAATGATGGGGAATGATGTGGACTAATACCAAAACAAAAACATAAAATGTTCTGTAATGAATTTTGTCTTTCGTAAGACAATAAGCATTATACATTAATTTGCTAATAATACTGACACGACAGTTGAAATTATGATAGACTTCTCCGATAAATCAATAAGAGAGTATGATATAACAATTTCTGCAATACTAAGTACCAACGTGGTATTTCAGCTTTAATGTACATGTTGCAGAAAGTAGAAACGTAAGTTCGTTAAGAAAAGGTTAACTGTTAAAAATGTCCAGTTAGTGTCAGCATTAATCCTCACTAAATATTTAGTTTACAATGTACTTATGTCTAGCAGACATAAAGTTATAAATGGAAGCTCAAAAAGATGACCATATTTCTACGAAGTATGCAATCTTATCCGTTGATCACATAGTTTATAGTTTTTCCTGTTAACTTTAAGGATTTCATAAATCACTTGTGTTTCAAACAAGAATTGGGCAAAGCAAAGCTTGAGGCGCTGCAACACGCCCGAAATGGTTGAATTTAATGATATGTTGCACCAAAACGTTTTCTGGTATTGTTAATCTAATGCATTTGGGAACCTTTTGTTTGCATACCACCATGTGGCAATTAGTGTTACACCATTCTTTTTAAGTTTTTTGTTGCACATTGAATAAAATTTAAACGGACATTTTAGAAAAAGATGTTGAATTGAATTATTTTGTCATTTGGAATGTTACATACATATCATTATTAATCTTGCATTTGATGACATTGTGATTTATCAAAAAAATCATTCATCTGAACCACATTTTAAGACTGTATTCTTTGACGATAGAGTTTGCTTAAAAACTCAGTTTTTCGAGCTTAATGTAGATGGTGCTTTGACATTATTGTGTTACATACTCTTGCAAGAACATGCATCAGGTGAATCAGAAAATATCAACTTATTCATGCACAGCTATAACACCTGAGCCAATTTGTTGCGTAATCAGGGCTTGGCTGCGAACGCTTGCACAGATACCTCCCACAAATTAAGCATTTAATACAGTCGACACTGAAGGAATCCATGCATGATCTCATCCTATTTCACAATCCCGCGACTGATATGGATGCATATTTTAGGGCTCATCAGTATGCAAATTTTATAAATTAATGTTTACCATCGATGTATGGAGTCCATTAATGAAATTAAATGACCATGATTTTTGACCTTTTGAATTTCGTCAGTTTCAAAACGAATTATGTTATTAACCGTATAAGACGTTGTAAATCGGAATCATGACTGTATATTTTACCATAAAAGAGCTTTTCTTCCCAAAGTTGCATCAACGGTGTGGTTCGAAATCAAAAATATGAGCGTATTGTTTGGCTGATGCAGTCTTAAACAACATCTTATAAAAGCTCTCATGCACTCTTAAAGTTGTATGACATATTTATTATGGTAGGTAAGTCACGGCTAACTTTATGGTTGCCATAAATCTTGACGGCAGATTCAGTAAAGAATCATTACTGAATGATTATTTTATTGTTTCACGGCAGATCATTTAATTTCACAACAATGAAATTGTCAGTGAAGAATGGAACATAACAGATGTTTGTTGTCCCCAATTTGTACGTTGTAAAACTCAAATTACCTGTATTGGTACGAGCCATCAGGGTTGATCTCTTGCTGTTGTTTGATGATGGGGATGACCTGGCTTTGGTACTGGGGTTGTTGTTGCTGGTACTGTCCCTGGAACTGAGGGGCGGCGTACGCAGCGGCGACGAGAAGGGAGAGGACGACGAACTGTTGAGAAAATGAAAACAATGTTATTTATATGTAGATTAGAGCTCACTTTGCCACAAAATATAAGAAACTGTGATAATGAATAGCTTGAAATATTAGTTCAAGTTCTACTTTGTTGCACATTTCAGCTTCACTACGCTTACGTTATCCGAAGTTATTTTAGGATCCGTTCCCAGGCACCTCTTTGAAATTTCAGATGAATTGTTATTTTAACAGTTTTGTAAAGTTCATAAATGACAGTGACCTGGCTTACAAAATGTATCTCCAAGATCACTTGTTACAACAGAAAAGGTCATTTACATTTTTATGATCGAATAAATGAAACACTGTTTTGGATGAGTTTCGTAACAAAACTGAGCATTTTCATCGAAAGTGTTTCTTTGGCCTTGATGCTTGGCCAGTGACGAATCTTTATCGCAGGTTAAGATGATCGATGACCGCTTTAATTGGTATTATGTGTGGTTAATCGATTTCACGATATTTATGTTCAAATAAAGTCTACTGATTTTGTAAAACTCTATCTACATTTCGTAAAAAATGCCACTTTTTTTTAATATTGAAGAAGCATGCTCTGGTTATGGCAATTAAAAATTAACGTGGCAAAATATAAGGAGTATTGTTGCTTCTGTGAACAATATGAAGCTAAAACAAACTCGTCTAAGCGCAACAAAAATAAACAAACTAAACCAGAATTATAAAACACTTCCTGAAGATAAAAAATGCATTAATAAATTTTTAGTTACCGTTAATTTACTATTAACATAATTTGTTATTATTACAATGAGACAAAAAACTAATTACAACATGAGTTTAGTAGTTATACTATTTTGGTATGAAAACAAAAGTATTCTCATATTCGTCAAACATCAATTACGCGTGGGAAATTGTGAATCAAGATAAAATGCTGTATGTATGTCAGGAATTATCATACAAACGAGTATATCATATCACAGGGTATTGTTCAGGTAATGACAAGTTACGGGAATGAAACATTGTCTGATTGTAGGAATATGACAGAGCATTGCTCAAATTAGGGACAAAGTTGTCAATCAATGACATTTTGTTGAAAAGAAAAATAGGCATAAGAGATTTTCTTTTTCTGTTAATCAGATAATTTAATTTTGTTGAACTATGCACTTTGACACGAAAATTTTGTTATATTTTTATGAGTGTTAATTAGTTATAATAATTAATTTGAATTTAACACTGATTACTATCCAATTGTCAAATTAGAACATTCCTTTAAATTTTCACTTTTTCGCCGATTTAATTGACTTATGACCGGTAACACAATATTTAACACTTAGGTCACTTACCGATCTCATTTTTAGGTTTTTATAAAATGTGGGTTGATGCAGGTGATGATCTGCGGTGGATGTGTAAGGCTGGAATGATTATTGAGATCGACCGCCGCGGCTTTTATACGAGTCGGCGTCAGCGCACATCGTGAAATTGGAGTACGAACGCGGGCGCAGCGCGGGTCCGCACGGGGCACTTCAAAGCGAGCATAGCCGCCCGCCCTGACACACTCCGACGTCCAGTACATTATGTTATTGTTTTATTGATATATCGACCGTGTAATGACACATTTTACTGCATGTCCATATTGATTATACACTGTCTTCTTTTCATGCACCTGCTTCACGCTTGCATATCCTAACATCATCAGGTTAACGACATCGATAAAATCATAAAGCTTTGTTAATTTTCTAATATTAACAATCATTTTCTTAATTACGTAACCATCTTGTAATTCTGTTACAATCAACTTATTAATATAATGAAAAGTTACTTAAAACTCATTCATTGTCACTGAACTTAGGTGCATCATTGACATTTGGATGACACTGCATTTTCGAAGTAATATTAGCATTGTTGTCTGTTCGTATATTAATATGAATAATTAAATGTAAATAAGTGGCAAAGATAATAATAAGATTTCATCGTTTTCTTGATATCATAGATTCTAGATATATTTTAGATTCCGAGTATCTTAGGCTAAGGCCTAATTTAGATAAATACATAAGAAATTGATAAAATTATTCATTCCAGATAAAGATGCAATGATGTAAAATGATGTATGTTAGAATGTGGGTTACCTAAATAGGTAAACCACATTTTTTAAGCTTACTCAAGTACATTCTTCAGTTAAAACAAGGCATGCCATTCACCACAAGTATGATAAAAAAACAAGAGGCATTTTTTGCTTGGCCTATCATAAAATGTTACGATAGATCTTCAAACCGCAAACCAGACGGACAGACGGCATTTTGGGAAACCCATTTAGACCAAATGATTTGCCAACCATGAACACCTGCCGAATCTTGAAGTGGCACAAAATGTTATCATCTTTCGAAATGCAAAACGACCTCTGTATGCATCCCGATTTGCCAGTTATAAATTCTCATGTAAAAAAAAACGGGTGTTTCCATGCTTGGGTGTTGAAATATCACCATAATTGTATCAGGAGTCTCAGAAGTAGGACAATAATGGATGCCAGAGTTGCAGGATGGCTCCAAAGAGTTACAACGGAACACCATGAGCTTTAATAGAACATAATTTAATATCCCACCCAAATGTTTTAATTTTTTTGAAAAAGAAATTCGAGTTTTTTTGCGAACAGGATTTGTACCTGTCGATTTTTCCTTTTCATAAGAAAAGGCTATACAATTCACAATGCAGCCATTATGCGTAAAAATATTTAGAGTCTCAGGTATGTACAGCCTTTCAGTGTGAGTTAAAAAAGGCTGTTCAAGATAAGATCAGGTAGTCAGCAAAAAGTGGTATAAGAAACCTAATTTGCTAAAAACAGATGGGCTTTTTTTTAAAATCATCCAATGTGTCCTCCTAGCATGGGTAGAGCAGAAGTGACTGTCATACTTGTGCTGACGAGTACGACGGTGGAAGAGGGGAAGGACCTTTACTTATCAGGTTACCAGATTCACGGTAACCTGATAAGACTGTCCCTTGTCTGAACAGGTAGGCTGGCAGTAACGGTGTTAGTATTAGAGGATTTTATTTTGTGTTTCTAATAATGATGTTTTCATATCAGGGGTTCCAGTTTCAATTTTGCCTATCGGAACAGCTAAAAAAGTGGCATTATACCTTCGCAATCTGAAAAACATTAAATTGTCCATTGTCCCTTTGTACTATTAGTTTAAGTATGTTCTTTTATTTTATACTGTGTATACATAAATGATTAAATAAATAAATAAACATTTTTGTGGTTGTGGTTACCCTTATAATCTCATGAATGAGAGAAAAAAGCACAAATAGAAAAGGTTTTTACCGCGTGCCATCGCTTTGAGTAAAAAATGTCGTCCTTGAAAAATATCTGCGAAGATAGTAATATCGAAAGTAAGTTTTAGACTAAATTTTAAAATACCAGTCTATCATTCTTAAAAATGCTTCCCATTTAAAAAAGTTCAAAACGTTTAAGGATTGAAGTTACAAGGTCATGAGTGTTACAAAATATAACATGTTTTTTTATGCGCTAACTACATACATATCTGATTTATAACCTTTTGTTACATAATTGCATTGAACTATAGTTTACGAACTGATTCATCGATTGTAAATTGATCAAAATAATGATATAATCATCTCGTTTAGCCAAAATATTTTTAACAGGAAGAGATCTGAATCGAATAGATAATCACTTAGATAAAAAATACTCATTCAAATAATTTTAAGTTCTGGGGTTAAAAGGCGGTCATGGGACTTATACCATCACCGTGAGCCCGGAACATAAAGGGCTATTGAAGGACACCGTGGATTTTAGTCAGTTTAAGTCTGACAGTCCCTCCCGCCCTGCCCGGGGTGGGAGGGCTCACCTGATGAATTTACCACATAAAAAAAAGTGGTTAAAAGCCACAAACTTATCATGATAATAAGGGTCAATTTCCTTTGCTGCAAAAGAAGTAATTCACGCTAAGTCAATGAGTTACTTTCCTACTTTAGTTAGTAAATCACCGTCTCAAGAATGCTTGGGAATTCTTCGGAAGACACTCAGTCCGTCTTTGGTCTCAAGTGTAATTTGTGCATTACATGATGATAAAGTTCATAATGCAAAACTTAAAAATAATAGTTCGCTTCCCTTCTCTTCCTTCGTAATGTAAATTGACCCTAAGTTGTTCCTTAATTAAGTTAATAAAGATTATGCACAAGATGGCATTAACGCAACTGTGAGCTAGATGTCGTGAGGCTGATGCGTTGCGCTATTGACCTAAACTCATATCATAATCATGCTAAAAATAAATGTAGGCTCCAACACCAAACTAGTTTTTAAAAAATATCTTCAACTTTTTTATTTTTTTGAGAGGGTCTTCTTATTTTCTTTTGAAATCTAATAAAGTCAGTTATCAAGATACGAATAAAAGTTACAATCGTATATTTTTCAGTACTTTTCGATAGGTATAACTTCAGAAGATGCTACAGTCGTTTCTAAAACAACATATCGTTATAATTTTTACCTATCAATATCTATATCAATATTCATTGATACAAAAAAACACGTGTCGAATATTTTTCAATGCCTAAACTGACGGACTAATAAAACAGATTTTTTAAATGCAGTTAAATACCCTATTTCTCGCGGAACTAAACTTACTAGTCATAGGGTACCTAGTTTACTGCTTGCTTTAGATTCTAAATAAACAAAACAATTAAAACTATTTATTTGAATCAATTGCTGTCCACGTAAAGAAATGTTTCTCTTCCTAAAAAATGAAGGGAGTTCGATGTTCTAACAAAGCATGAATTAGGCCTAACCATACTGTATTGTATAATGAACACGACGAATGAAATTTCTTCAAGCTTGTTCTAGACCACGTATGTGCTCATTGATTGTGCAAACACCATCTCATTTGTTAGCGTAGGTAGGTGTAAGAGATTTATTAATACGTATTTCGTACACACTTTCTTACGCACCTACCTACATAATGTTGCTAAGTTCATGTGTAACTAAATCAATTTGGATTTTCCTGTTCATCGTAACAGTATTGAGTAAATGGGCAGTTGCTAGTTTTGTTTATCTTTAGTTTTTAGTTAAGAAAAGGTCTACTATTACTCGCATCAACAACAGTGAAGAGTCCTGACAACATAGTATTTAATCATTATAGAACAATAATTTGTTATCCGAATTATAAAATATTTGCTGGAACCTATTTTTATACTAAATGGTCTAGCCCAGAGATTCCCAACTGTATGCCATAGAGAGTACATACAGAGAGGCGCCCGCTGTCAGACGCGAGTGTTGACCATTCTCCGGATGGACATTGCGTAGAACCAAGATTCTTTCTAATAAGACCTACCTGAAAGAAAAACATAGTATTAGTAGTAGAAGTACTTATACAGCTTCAAACCCACAAACTTCACATGCTCTGATTTCATGGAGTTTGCCACCAGTTGTTATAGTTATTTATTCACCTGGTATCAGCTAGGGCTTCTAGACAAAATACTTTACTTTGAGAACCCCAGGTCTGGCCAAAACAATAGCAAAAAAGTGATGACTAGAATAATTATAGGTAACTATTATTTTGCTTACACTAAAAACAAATAGACTACTAACTAATCAATCAGCTATAATTGACTTGCTTTGTATTTTTAATAACATAGTTTTAACATCTAATTAGTTTCGCTTCCTCGCGGCGGTTATCATGGCAACATCTTGTATATGAATGTATCAACGCTGCCTAGTGTGGCCGCTCATCTATCAAAAATAGGTGTCTCAACTTGAACGAATTTGTTAGTCACTATAATTATAATAATGTCAGTAAAATTAAGGAGTTTGTGATTTTGCAGGATTATGATTTGGTTTTGAAGGATTTTACGGATCGTTTTTCTTATATTTTTCTATGTAGGTGTGAGGATTATTGAGATAAGGATGTAAAACGGGAACACAGTTCGGGTTGATCATTCCCATAGAGAAGACATTTTACTATTTTACAAAAAGGGCACTTGGTAAAATATTAGAGAGGCATTTCCCAAACAACGAGAAGTTGTGGCTAAAAAAAAACTTTACTGAGATATTTTAAACGATTAGTGTTAGCAGATACGAAAAATCATCAACACATCATGATTAAATACAAGACCAGAATACAGATTGGCAGATGATACCTAAATCAAACAATCACAGCAGGTTATAATTAGTTAGCAACTGGACGGACGGAAAACGGTCAATAACGTATTATTATTATCACTTTATTAATCCATCATTATCTAATCATGATCATTAAATCAATTCTAATTTGAAATTAATATGTAACCATTCAAGTAATGTTTGTTATGCGCACCAATAATGGACCAATCCATTGCGCATAACAAACATTACTTGAATGGTTTTTTATTGACATTGTTTATATGGGACACTAAAACTGGTTATATGTACATTATTAGGCATGCGGGCGGCGAGTAAAGGGCAACTCGCCGTCCGACCATGGACCATGCCCGTGTCGACGGCGCGTCGTGTTCCACGCGCGCTTCAAAGAGCTGTCAGCAAAATGACGGGGCCCCCTCTCAGAGGGCTAAAGCCTGCCGGGGTCGCGGGACTTTTACCATCACCGTGACCCCGGAACATAAAGGGCTATTGAAGGACACCGTGGATTTTAGTCAGTACACGTCTGACAGTCCCTCCCGCCCAGCCCGGGTGGACTCATTTGATGATTTTACCACGATAAAAAAAAAATTCATTAATATGATATTATATGTATTAAGTATAACTATAATGTACTGCCGAAATTGAAACGTTATTAATTTCGAACGCAATTAACACAGCCCATAATTATTCTGTGCGTAACATCCATTTTTTTCACAACAGTTCAATAAAAGATTAAATATAGAGATTAAATAATGGCAGTAAGAACAATCCGGTTGAACATTTTATTTCGGATTCATGAGTTGTCCAATAAGTGAATACCGAAGGCCGATATACTCATTGAATTCATGGGTATGCGGTGTTAAAGTTTAATTAAATTTTAATAGGATAAGCATGTTAATAAGAGAGAGATGAATTCTTGATAATTGATTCCAATATATGAAATGTTGAAATATGCTGCAGATCTAAAAATTACAAAAATGGCTAATGTCAACAATTAATGTTACCCGATTTCTTTCATTAACTTTCGAGTCCCGAAGGTTTCTTTTTACTTTGATTTTTTTTAAACAAAACTCATTCAGTAATTCTATTTTTCATGCTGAACCGTGACAAAAATCTCAAACGTAACCAGTAGAATAGTAACATGATGCTATTGGCGCCCAACGTGAGCCGTGTTTATCGTGGCAAAATCATCAAATGAGGCCTCCCACCCCGGGCAAGGCGGGAGAGACTGTTAGACTTGTACTGACTAAAATCCACAGTGTCCTTTAATAGCCCTTTATGTTCCGGGGTCGCGGTGATGGTATGAGTCCCGCGACCCCGGCAGGCTTTAGCCCTCTGAGAGGGGGGCCCCGTCATTAGTCAGAAAAGACATACAACAAAAATAATTAAAATGTCTGAAAAAAAGAAATGAATAAAAACGATGATAATAAACTGTCCTATTTTGAGCACTATCTCCCATATTGATGATTGTTTTAACAAAAAACCATGCTTCTTCAAAATAACCTTGCTTTATTAACAAAATTAAATAACAGTGCAATACTGTGGTTTCTACGAAGGCTGTTTTTACTAAATATCCGATAACTATTAAGCCATTCATCGTACATATGTCTGTAGGATTTTGAAATTTATTTTGATAGTGCAAACTTTGGGTCTACCGCAAAGTTCAATAGTTACTTAATACGTAAATAACAATGTTTCAGAAATAAAGATAGCCGTAACACATGGGCCATAAGTTGTCCGCTCATTAAATCTGTCTTCTTCTCAACATCTAAGTGATATATTCGCTTCACTTAAATTGCGTGGGAAGGTAAGCACCTAGTAATTATATATTTAGGTTCCCATTTAAGTTTGGAGATATATAATCTTTTGTTTTACGAGCTGTCTAACACTTTGATACAATGTTGTAAGGCAAGAGAAGTATGTCATTTGTATTTTGATTCAATTATTATTAAAGTTTGTTTTATATTTAATATTTGTTTTATATTTAATACTAGCTGTGCCCGCGACTTCGTTCGCGTGGATGTCGGAATCGAACAATGTATTTTTTTAGTTCGAAGCGCTTAATTCTGGCCACGTTTTTCATATACACCCTGTATTTAGAATTTTCTCCATTCCAGTCCATTCCAGTCCATTCCAGTCCATTCCAGTCCATTCCAGTCCATTCCAGTCCATTCCAGTCCATTCCAGTCCATTCCAGTCCATTCCAGTCCATTCCAGTCCATTCCAGTCCATTCCAGTCCATTCCAGTCCATTCCAGTCCATTCCAGTCCATTCCAGTCCATTCCAGTCCATTCCAGTCCATTCCAGTCCATTCCAGTCCATTCCAGTCCATTCCAGTCCATTCCAGTCCATTCCAGTCCATTCCAGTCCATTCCAGTCCATTCCAGTCCATTCCAGTCCATTCCAGTCCATTCCAGTCCATTCCAGTCCATTCCAGTCCATTCCAGTCCATTCCAGTCCATTCCAGTCCATTCCAGTCCATTCCAGTCCATTCCAGTCCATTCCAGTCCATTCCAGTCCATTCCAGTCCATTCCAGTCCATTCCAGTCCATTCCAGTCCATTCCAGTCCATTCCAGTCCATTCCAGTCCATTCCAGTCCATTCCAGTCCATTCCAGTCCATTCCAGTCCATTCCAGTCCATTCCAGTCCATTCCAGTCCATTCCAGTCCATTCCAGTCCATTCCAGTCCATTCCAGTCCATTCCAGTCCATTCCAGTCCATTCCAGTCCATTCCAGTCCATTCCAGTCCATTCCAGTCCATTCCAGTCCATTCCAGTCCATTCCAGTCCATTCCAGTCCATTCCAGTCCATTCCAGTCCATTCCAGTCCATTCCAGTCCATTCCAGTCCATTCCAGTCCATTCCAGTCCATTCCAGTCCATTCCAGTCCATTCCAGTCCATTCCAGTCCATTCCAGTCCATTCCAGTCCATTCCAGTCCATTCCAGTCCATTCCAGTCCATTCCAGTCCATTCCAGTCCATTCCAGTCCATTCCAGTCCATTCCAGTCCATTCCAGTCCATTCCAGTCCATTCCAGTCCATTCCAGTCCATTCCAGTCCATTCCAGTCCATTCCAGTCCATTCCAGTCCATTCCAGTCCATTCCAGTCCATTCCAGTCCATTCCAGTCCATTCCAGTCCATTCCAGTCCATTCCAGTCCATTCCAGTCCATTCCAGTCCATTCCAGTCCATTCCAGTCCATTCCAGTCCATTCCAGTCCATTCCAGTCCATTCCAGTCCATTCCAGTCCATTCCAGTCCATTCCAGTCCATTCCAGTCCATTCCAGTCCATTCCAGTTAGATCGCGCGACTGACGTACGAAATCAATGTGTGAGACCAAAGTGCACCCGTAATTTTACTTCTGAAACACTTTAAATTCAAATATCTTTTGATAGACTGAACCGATTCCAATGAAACAAAAACTAAATTCCTCTCTAAGTTACGCTTAATCGTTGTGTATAAAAGTTATCTACATTAATTTCGTACATTTTATGTGATACCTGGACAAATACACAGACAAACAGACAAACAGATAAACAGACAAAAATTCTAAAAATGCTAGAAATGGGTTCTGTTGGTTGTCCTTTAATACCCAGGCTATATTTTTTGAGTTTTTTTTTAATGTACAAAAATAACTTTTCTACAGTTTTATTATATGTATAGAATAGAATAGATATAGATAGATAGAAGATATAGATTTAAGTAGGATTGTAATTAGACATTATTAATTAATTATCAAATAAAGTACCCACTAATACTTTAGAAAATAATGATTCATCAAACATGGTAGTTAGAAATACCGGAGGCAGCACATAGAAGCTAATTAAATTTGTCAAAAAATGAGTAAGTCTTGTAAGAACCTTTTATTTTCTGGTTTTGCAAGTTCAAACGACTCAATATCTGCGAACTTTAAATTTTATATACCTGCTCATAGCCATAACAATAAAAAATATAAACCTACAAAACATTATGTAAACGTTTACCCATTGTATCAGATTGCGCGGAGCAACAAATTGCCAATCATCTGTAAACTTTAGGTTAGAAGACTATCAGGCCCTCAGGCAACGTTTAGCACATAAGGCATCCACAATAAAATCCAATTACAAAGCAATTTGTTATTATTGTTTGTTATGTGTAAGCCTGGAATGCTCTTGCCATAATAATAACAGAATAATTCATTCGGAATTAAGTAATAATGCAAATATTAAACAAATTGCGTTTTAATCAGACATGTATTAAGACAGTAATTGTATTGTAAATTAGTAATCTTGTTTAGATAATATTTAAATGCGATTCTTGTATTGACTATTTTACTATGTTCTTTCTACAATACACTAAAAATCTACATTGCAGGAAACCGTTGCCCTTTTACCCAGGTAACGGTTACCTGCTAAGATATGATAGAATACTATCTCCCTGGGATAGTACCGTAACTCCTTTATTAATAAACGTGGACTATAGTTACGCCAAAGTAAATCCTTTAAAAATGTATGATAAATCCAAAGATTAAACTTGGCGTAACTTTAGTCCTCGTTTATTAATAAGGGAGTAAGACTCTACCCTCATAGAATTCCTACAATCATTGTTGCGTTGTGAATTTATAATACTTACGACATTACGTTACTTATAAGTAAAGGCTTATCATGCATAAATACAGAAACTCCAAATACGATTATACACTTAGGTAAGAAAATAATAGAGCTTTAATTCCTCCCCACTTTGGGCATAACGGTTTGTCTTCCCATGCGTAGATAAATTGTTTGAAGAAATCTCCTCATTATAATGCTCGTTTATATATAGGTTAACTTTATCAATTGTGGCCTATTGCATTATTAAAAGTAGATTAATAGTATATTTTGCAACGAGTGAATAAAGAGCGGATTTAAAGCGAGGGCCATTATACGAATCAAGAGCAAGCGAAGGATTTTAATGTCTGAATCACGACCGTAGGGAGTGATTCATGATGATTGAATCACGAGCGAAGCGAGTGATTCAAGTATTTAAATCCTGAGCGACGCGAGTGATTCAGGCCCTCGATTTAAATCCGTTTTATTCAAGAGTTGCAAACGATATTTTATACCATGACTACGAGAAAATGAAAGATTTGAGCGGTAAAAGATATTCAACGGAACAAAATAAAGTTTTTTTTAATAAGTCTGCTCCACACACACGTGGGTGCGAAGTAGTCCAATCGCTCGGTCACTGCGCCAACAAGCTGACATTAAAATCGGAGCAGTAATTTCAATTAAGAGTAATTTTCATATTCGCAAGGGGGTTGTCCAACATCGCGGTCGATGTCGAATGTACTAAAGTGTTCTAAATTCAAACACCAAAACAGTCAAGTGCGTAAAAGACTACTTTTACGCACTGTTTTCCGTGAGTAAAAGTAGCTTTTTCGAGGGGGAATGGTATAAAAATAATTGGATATATCTTCTAAGCTTTTTACGAGCAAAATTTTGTGCTGAACCAAGTCGGTCCGATCCACTTCCGTGGGTACTCCGTATTAGCAGCCGAATTTTTTTAAACGTTGCTCCGCGCTATAAATTCTACTATATGCTAGGTACTCGCATACACCAAAACCCGAACAAATACTTATAGATCATAATTAATTTTAATTTTTAACGTGCAAGAGTCGAAAACATGTCGCGCAGAGCGGCAGTCAATACCTCTACAACTGTACCAATCATGCCGCTATATCGCAGTCTACCATTCTTTAGCGGCGAAACAATACGTAAAACTACAAGTTTTAGCTATTGTTTCGCGGTTTGTTTTTAGTAGTTTTGTCTCTAAACATGGTCTATCAAAAAAAAAGTTTAACATCGACTCAACACTTGTCTTAAAAGTTAGTACAAAATGGCAGGTGACTGTTTTATAAGGGTTATTTTGCAGTAACCCGTTTTTTGTTAGGCAAGTGTTTAACAGATGTTTAAGTTGTTATAGTAAGTCAGTACATCTTGGATTCCTCAGGTTTTGTAGATACTACATGTGTTTGTAACCTCTAACCCGCAAGAAGGCCAACTGCTCGTTTGCCATCCAACACAATAAAGTCTTAAAGCCTTCTTTGACGTAGCGCAAGAATGTAGTAACATAACAATATGTAACAAGACAACATCACGTTGATTCATCCTTAATTATAATGTTACATTACTAGACTTTAGTTATAAATGTAACCTTTATCTTTACGTCTAAATTACTGTAAGTTGTAATTTAATTTACGCTTAGAAATTAATACTTTGTGGTTGTTGCTGTCATTCCCATTATAAGTTAACAGGCGGCATCAGTGATCTTTCGCGTTCCAAATACTTATTCCTGACAAATCTTTGTACTGTGTTCACGTTTGTTGTTAATATTAATCAGCGGTATGGTAAAGTTTGCATAGGTTCAAAGAGGTCATAATACTTGTTTTCTTAAACCTATTGTGCTGTCGGCACCCCACGCAATTTTGAACGTAAAAATTACTAATAATTTCTATAGTTGCGCATCCGCCCGTCTCAGTACCTTTAAGTTACCTTTAAATGCGTCGACACGGGGTGAGATAGGCAGCTTAACGCGAGCGGTAGCAGCGTGAGGACGCAACAAAGTTCTCGTGGGGTGGCCACGACACCCCGCGAGCGCTCGAGTTATACTTTTGCGGAGGTTACTTTATTAACAAGGTACGTATTTTAATATTTTTTTGTAAATCAAAATTATTGAACTGTACCCTTATTTACTATAATATAAATAATGATGTATTACTAAGCTTATTTAATGGTTTTTGTTCTTAGAAACTTTTGTTTACAGTGATTTGTCCATATGTATCATTTTTTTCGATTCTTTTTTGTTTCAGATGTATTGGGAACAAAAGCATGTTAGATTGGCAACTTTTTTACTTGAAATAATATAGGATAACGAAGACAATTTTGCAGTGGATAGTGATGCCACATAGATGAAGATTTCATTCAAGAATCTGATCATTATTCTTTGTCAGAACATAATTTTTGCAAACAAGTCATGTGTCAAAAACACATGAAGATAATTTGCAGTTCTTGTTACGAAAAATAAGTTTTTTTTATTTAATTTTGTTCTTTAATCCTTACATTTATGTTTTTTAATGCGAAAGTTTATGTTAGAAATGAGGGAGTTTCTTTTTCTGTGGTTCTTTGAGGACAGATCCCAATAATAAGACTAAAAAGGTTGATTTTGTAATGTTGTGTAGTACAGTAATAAAGTTCATTATAAAATTAACGTTTTTTTTAATTTACATACGTCATACAACACAAAATAATAAAATGCTAGTATAATTCCACTAACTGATATTATGTATATATAAATAGACTTTGAATATGTGGAGTGGCCACAACACCCCGCGAGTACTCACGAGGCTAAAAACCCGCGCGAGTGATCGCGGGTTAAATCGGGTTCAATTTTACTTGCGGTCGGCGTATCACGTATTTTCTTCCATTCTCGTATCAGACGTCAAAGTATCATTTACTGCATTTTCTCTCATATAATTCCTCAGACTATCCATCCTTCTTTTCTTTAGCCTTCCTCTTCCTCTCCATTTATCAACATTCATACTCATCACTCTCATACAATAATTATTATTTTTTAAACAAACAAAAGGCAACTGCTACAACATTTATAACCATACCCTCCTGTCAAAACCATTCAAATGCCAAAATGGACATGTAACACAACGTCAGATGTAGTAACTTGAGTGCACTTAAAAGTCAGATATCTATTAAATGAATAAAATAGATAATTCATTTCTTATTCAATTGATTTTCAAAATAAATATCATAGCATTCCTAAGTATTAAATACGTAGTATACAGCTATGAATTACTTTGCCACTTAATCTGCATCTTTAATCATATCAAGTATTAATCATTTGTGATACCAATCTCGAATATCCACATCAATAATAAGGATACACTTTTTGTTATAAACTGAATGTGTATCTAACCACATTGTTAGGCTTTTTTAATAATGTGTGAAAAACAACGATTTCTTAGATAAATGCATGTATTATTATAGAGATATGCATAATTCTGTTACAAGGCGTGACCTAACATTAATGTAAATCGTCATGCCACTTAACAAAATAGGTGGGCTAAAAGCTCATCAGTTTTTCATAGTATTCTCAGTAACATCATGTGCTTTCATGTTTTTTTAAGTTTCTAGAGTTGAACGAAACTTTTTTCCAGTCTAATGATTTATGCCTAGATAGTTCGTTATGAGTTTTAAAGCAAAGTGCGTTTTTTGTTACACATATTCAATAAGCATAAACTGATGTATTTTTTGTGTATTTATTTTTATGTACACATAATTAATATAAATATGGCATATAAAAACTAAAATTAATACTGAAATATTTACAAAAATGACTTAGATAAAGTAGCTTTAAAAATTTATAGGGCGTCAAAAATTCATCCACATCGCTGTCGATAGGAAAAGTGCCCAGAACGCTGGCAGCATTGCCACGTTGGATAGCAATGCTGATCCTTTGACCAAGAAAAAGGACAGCCCTCTGGTCACTAAAGGCGTCGACTAAGCGAATGTCTTTAAAGACTTAGTGGGCACTCGGACCCCATGGCCCTAGTGTTTCAACCCCAAACGGCTCAAATAAACTTGTATTGCTACTAAAACTGAAAAAGCGCAGTTAAGGACTCAAAAATAACAGGCGGATGAGTTTTTATCTAAGACTAGAATGATTCCGGATGTAGCAGACCTATGAGTAAGTCAAATGACGTTAAAATTTTGGTATTCAGTAGACAGAGCAGACCAGTATTCCTACTCTGCAGCAGATGGTTATCAAAATGGCAAGATGTTCCGCATTGTTGCCGCTCGTCCTTCAGATAACTTGATAAATTGACCGTCTGCAATTGTTTATTTTATTTTTATTATTTATCTTGGTCATGGCCTTTTTATTGTTTTTGCTAACTCTAAAACTCTACGTGACTATTAATTTATGAGATGATATTTATATTACTGCTCGTTATTTATAATGTGAGTTATTTTATGGCTAGTGTAGAGACATTGTAAAGATTCGATGACATTGAATAAATATAGTAGAATGGACTATTATGATCTTCGATTATTTCGGTATGATGTGTGTCTAATTGAATCAGTAAAACAAAGTAAAATGCTAGTAGTTTGCTAGTTGAATACATCAATTTGTTTTGCAATACATCGGGACTTGTTCTAGCTGATGACCAACTAATTTACCAGACATTTTATCCCCATTATTGGATATTGATGTTTATGGACAGATCTAACCTTTAGCTTTGAGTTGATAATGGTTTTCTAAGTAAACAACATTAAAGTAATTTTCACTGACTACTTCAGAAAGATTACTAGACAAGTGAGTTGCGAAATACGTAGTTCTATACATTGCTATTTTTAATCCTAGTTACTAAGAATACAAAAGAATTGCTTAAACTGCTTTTGTATACCGTGCATCGGGAGACTTTTGACCTCACGATCTGGTAATCATTTAAAGTCTTGATTGTATTTGTTAAAAAATAATGTATAATGTTTATCATGGTGCTACTGCAAATCTATGTAGATGGAATTATGTTTTTTTCCTCTGTGCCCACTATTCGTTTCTGATTATTTCGCTCCAGAAGAGAGTTAATTAATAATACTGGTTTCGTTGAGCTTCAATACCTTGGCGTTTTCAGGTGTTCTGATCCTGAAAGACAATATTATCCTTTTGTTTATCAGGATGCATTGATTTGCATTGGTCTGAGAAAATAGAAACGAGATTGTTGCGAACAAAAAAAAAACTTATGTACATCGGCGCCAGAAGGTGCCATGATGAATATAATTCAACTCATCGGACCTAAGAAATTCCCTGTAAAACATACAAATAAAAGTTAATCATTTTATGTACATATTATGCGTAATGGATGCAGTTAAGTACCGGCGTCGTTTAAAAATAAAAATAAATTAACATACTCCATCTTGTAAGCTTTACCGCCGTCATAAATTATTTATTCACGGCACTTGAGATGTCATTTGCCAAGCTTTTTATGTAGGTACCTACTTACGTATAAAACGACCATCTGTTGCACTATGAGAACATCTATCTATATACGCTAATTTACATTTAACACCTTTTAGGCAGTGTCAATATATAAGCTTAAAAAAATAAAGTACATTTTAAAATAAATTGTCCAAGTGCACCGAGGGTTCCGTTACAACTTGTAGTTGTAAAAGTTACAAACCTAAATTACATGGTCGCGGGACTTATTTCTATTACCGTGACCCCGGAACATAAAGGGCTACTGAAGGACACCGTGGATTTTAGTCAGTACAAGTCTGACAGTACCTCCCGCCCTGCCCGGGGTTGGAGGTCTCATTTGATGATTTTACCACGATAAAAAAAAAACCTAAATTACATATTCTCCGACTTTTATTTTATTTTCACAGTAAATTCTCCATTCATACCAGATTTTATGATAATAGGGCACCGGGAAGTACCTACCCTATAAGTTTTGATTTCCCTGCGAGCGTCAAAATGAGCGGCATAAACAGCATAATGTAATATTTGATTGCCTTGATTTAGCTAGTTGACGTTTTCTCAGCTCCAAAAAAATCTAGTCCTGAGTATTTGAAGCTTAAACCATCCACGTGTCCATGAGAAAAATGATTTTGGCAGATGTATAACAAGGTGATCTTATAAGGTTTGCAGTTTTGTTTGTGAGCCCAAAAATGTAAAACTATTAGAATCCTTACTTACTACTTAACCTTAGACCTTCTTCCTTTAGAAGTAAATGTGATAAGATTTAAACATGGATGTCTTTCGTTGAATTTTAACTGATTCGCCTTCACACATAGTAAGGTCCAGTTTTTTTTCTGTTTAGAAACTTGAATATGAACCCACTATTAACCCTTTAAAAACCATCATATAACCTTTGCTATCGCTGTAGACGGACATAGCAAAGTTGCTGATATAGCCCAAAGACTTAGTTAGCTGAAGCGGCAGTAGGCTGGCCACATTTCTCGCAGGACAGAAAACCGTTGGGGTAGACGAGTCCTAGATTGAACAATGATGATGGACATTGCAAGACCATTGTATGACATTTTTTTTACGTGGTAAAATCGCAATCCACGGTGCCCACGGTCCGTTCCGAGGTCACGGTATTGTATGACATTTTTTTTGTGTGTGTTTGGATTTTTTTTTTACCTTCAATTACTGATAATATAAAATTTCAATGAAAACTGTTGGGGATTTTCGATTAAGATGGGGTACCAAACTCATCATCATCTGCCTAGCCTTTTCCCAACTATTTTGGGGCCGGCATCCAGTTGAACCAGATGCATCTGAATTTCAGAATTTGACTGATAGAGCGATTACCTATCGGGCCTCCATAACCCTGTTACTAGAGTAATGGAGTACCAAACTGCCCTCCCAGTTAAGGTCTTATTCAATCTTTATAATACATCGACAGGTTAAGATAAATGGTTTGTAACTAGGAAATGTAATATGTGAGTAAGATGTGGAGAAGACGAAGGAGGATGGAGAAGCATGAATCATGTGTACTACTCACATTATGATTCATGCCACGGAAAAAGACCTAGGAAGTGACTGGAACAAGTCTATGCGTATGGAACACGCGCTCGTTCATTCAATAATTGATTTAAACTATCTAATAAGTATTCCCACAACAGTTTTATTGTATAAATCAGCAATAAAGGTAATTTAAAAGATATATTCTAATTAACCTTTCCTTTTATAGTGTTTTCCTTTTTTTTCTAGACATTGTACTAGCTACAATTTTAATGTTGGTTGACAACCCGCAATCATGGCACTTGCAACAGCGTCGAAATATCGGGAAGTCTAAATAATAATAATCACGGAAGATATCCCGTAAGCCACATTTTAAATTGAGAAACATACCGTGATTGTAGCTAAACTTAGTTCGACTTACCTTTTTTATTTATTATTTGTCCAATTTACTAATCTTAATTATTTTTTTAGCGAAGAAAATCATCAAATAAGTCCTCCCACCCAGGGCAGGAGGGAATAACAGACTTGTACTGACAACAATCCATGGTGTTCTTCAATAGCGTTTACGTTCCGGGGTAGCGGCAGCCCATTACTCGCGCGACCCCATGTTCTAATCTACTTACTTAAAATATTCCCTTATCGAACCAATTAATACTTTATGTCACCATTAATTGGGTTATGGGACATCTCGCCCACGAAAAAACTGGCCCTAAGGCCAGATGTCCCCTTTTTGAAATGTGCATGGGTAGATTCGCCCGAACCAATTTAGTAGAACGGGCCAGGTGTCTTCTATTAAATAGTGAAGGGATATTTCGGCTAGATCGTATATTTTTAATTAAATATCTGTTCACTAACAATATAATCAGCAAAAGTACCAGGCAAACATAAGTTCAAAGTGGTATGTACCTAAATAATTCTAGGCAGGAGGATTATTTAAGCACATACCACTTAAAAAAAACGTATGCTTCATACCACTTTGAACTTATGCTTGCCTAGTACTTTTGTTGATTATTAATGAACAGAAATATTTAATTAAAAATATACGATCTTGACGAAATATCCCTTCACTATTTAATAGAAGACATCTGGCCCGTTCTACTAAATTGGTTCGGGCGAATATACCCATGCACATTTCAAAAAAAGGACATCTCGCCCACGAAAAAAATCTAATTACTAATTCCAATCTAATTCTAATCTACTTACTTAAAATATTACCTTATCGAACCAATTAATACTTTATGTCACCATTAATTACTCGGTAATTTTCACTTTCTTGTCATTCCGGTATAAGGGGAAATAAAAGTTGCTCCTAACCTTTAACATATCAACAATCTATTTAGAAATTTATTAGAAACAAGGCCAGCAAGATAAGCAAAAATGTGTCAATAAGTTTAATTATTACGCTTTAAATGTTGTAACTTACTGTCGCGCCCTTCTCAACACCCATGGATAAGTAAAACAAATATTTATATCTTTTATTTATAAATGAATAAGAAATGGTAATATATTTAAATTAAATGTAACCTAATATACCGTACTTAACCTTTGTCACCTAGCGCAGATCTCAAACTGTCAGTAGAAGTCGACGTAACATTACGAACGTTAAATAGTACGACCTCCGGGTAGCCTATGTCCCTAAGACGGATGATAATAAAGGCAGCATTCTTAAATTAATTTTTATACTTCATCGTCATCATCATATCAGCCGTAAAACGTCCACTGCTGAACATAAGCCTCCCTTTTAGTTTTCCAGTAGGACCGGTTGTAGGTAAGCGGCCTGCATCCAGCGTGATCCTGTGGCCTTCATAAGATCGTCTGTCCAACTAGTGTGTGTACGTCCTTCGCTGCGCTTGCCGGTATGTGGTTTCCATTCGAGAACTAAGAGATTTTTTATACTTATTCATTACATTATTAATAATTTTCACGAAAAATAATTTAGAAAAAGCATCTGAAAATGTGAAAAATAGCAGTCCATCAGCACCAGGAACAGGGTCCAGGCTGCCGGTGGACTTATTATTATGATTATTAGGCTATTTTGCCCCACTGCAGGGCTCAGATCTCTCTTCACTCCTTCCATCTTCCCGCGATGCAATGCGAGTATAGGAGAATCCTTCAAAGCTGAATCCAGCTCATCCCGCCATCTTTTTTTGGGCATGTCGCGATACATGATAACAACGGATATTACTTTTACATAATTTTAATTTGAGACTAAGAAGGTGATTTTAAAGTAATTAATTAAATCACCGTGACCCCGGAACATAAAGGGCTATTGAAGGACACCGTGGATTTTAGTCAGTACAAGTCTGACAGTACCTCCCGCCCTGCCCGGGGTTGGAGGTCTCATTTGATGATTTTACCGCGTAAAAAAAAAAAAGTAGGTCTTTTGAAAAGTATCCTTTCGATTGAAACTTGTAAGCCTTTCAAAGTGTCATAAGCTTGATACATTGATGCATGCTTGCGCTTTATCAAAAATATACTGAGTTAGGAATACCCGAAATCCTATTTGGATGGAGACTTTACCTCTTGATATAACTCGTATAATGATTCACAATATAAACTTGTTTCTTTTTTGGGAGTTTAATTTTTCATTCATTCTTATGAAATTTATCTATTCCATGCTGAGTCATAAACACAAACTTTTGGCTTATTGGACGATTCGCACGAATTTAACTCGCACAAAACGTGCGAATCGACTCCTTTAAAACATATTATTTTTTCTGTAGTCGATTCGCACGAATTTCATTTATTGGCGTGCGAATCGACACCCTCACAAATATGTAGTAGGCTATTCGCACACATATTGTTTTTTTATGAAATGCAGTTAAGATAAAGTACACTTGAGCACAGAAGTAGTAAGGTCAAATATGTTTTACTCGTAATAGATAGAAAATAAAAACACAATCTATAATCAACAATATCTGTATTAAAATTAAAACTAAGTACTAAACACCTTCTAAGGTCGTCGTTTGATGATTAAAAATGAGCAAATATCGATCACAGAATAATAAATAATAAGTGTCAATAACAAACTACTACTCCACTAACCGCGTAATAAAAATAAAAGTACCAAAAATTTACATTTTTTTTTACATTACACAAACATTTACTTTTTTAATAAGGTAGGTTGATATATAATTAACCAATTTTTCTTATATTTATTATTGACGAACATTTGGTACAACAAAAACATGTTTTTCATCACACCTATTCGAAAAGGACGACTTGGTTCGCCTTTAAGTGCGCCCAAAAGTGGTGTTTTCTCTATTAAACCTTTAGCGAGCGTAACACTAAGATGTTCCAAATTCAAAAAGTGCGCCGCAACCGCAAATTACTTTTACGCCCACTATCAATAAGTATCTTAGTGTTCAGCGCCAGACTAGAATTAGTGGACAACAAATAGAACCCATTTCCAGCATTTTTAGAATTTTGGTCTGTTTGTATGTTTATATGTCCGCGCATCGTCGTAAAATGAGTGAGTGAGTGGGTGGAGCGGGTGGAGTGGGTTGAGTGGGTGGAGTGGGTAGAGTGGGTAGAGTGGGTGGAGAGGTGTCGTAGGTGGAGTGGGTGGAGCGGGTGGAGTGGGTGGAGCGGGTGGAGTGGCTTGAGTGGCTGGAGTGGGTGGAGTGGCTGGAGTGGAGTTTTTATTTTCTCATAGTGGGTGATGAAAAGCAGAGTGTATCACTCGTGACAAAATATATTTTTGGCTCGGGCGACTTACGTTGAATCCCTCACTGTGCTCTGGATTCAAAATAGCGCCCTCGCCGTAAAAATATTATTTTGCTCCCTTGTTATACAATCTACTATTAATGTTTTTCAGAAGTGTACCTAAAATACACAGTTCTCATAACTATAACAATAAAACTTTTAATCATAAAACTAGAACTAGGGCTATAATCACAATTCGAATCACAGATTTTTCTTTAAAATAACGTATAAAAGTGACTAAACCATGACCAACCCGAGTGAGCGTGATAGCATATATACAGAGTGTTTCTTTTAAATGGGCCAAAAGGGAGAAATCTGCATCCATAAGAGATCCCAGAAAACTTTCTTAGTAACCTTTAGCTCTTTTTTGATACTGATAATTTTGGCCTTTTTATTTTTTTGGTCAAGTGTGAGCTGTCCACATAAATGAGTGAAATTGACCAAATTTTTTTTTAATGCCGTTCGACTCTGTTTCATGTAAGGATCATTTCATTGTATCGGAAGAAAAAAATCGGGACGGCGGAAGTTGGTCAAATTAAGCAAAATATTTTTAACCGACTTCAAAAAGAAGGAGGTTATCAATTCGACGGTATGTTTTTTTTTTTTTTTTTTTTTGTGTTTGTTACGCGATTACTCCGGCGATTGTGGATCGATTTTCAAAATTCTTTTTTTATTCGAAAGGAGATGCTTTCGGAGTGGTCCCATATTCACCAAGTCAAGATCTGATGATTAGATCCTGGAGAAATCGAGGGCAACCCTCAAATTTTATAGGCCCACATATAGTTTTTCGCAAATATTATGAAGTAATTTAATTATTTGAGTATGGTAATCATAATCTCATGTAGCTGAGCTGATGATGGAAGGTACAACTCCTTAACTGTAAGGAGTAGGCATCGACTGATTTAGTTTGTGTTCGCTTATCTCCGGAACTACAAGTCCGATTTAAGTCATCCTTTTTTTGTTATACTAGGTATCGTTCAACTGAGGGAACACTGCAAGTTTCATCAAAATCGGTTCAGTAGTTTTTGAGATAGGAAATTTTATTAGCTAATTTTGTACATGAGCGATGTTATTACCGGTGCTACGGATTACAAAATTCCAGTGCACATGTAAGAAAATTATGTACCTATTTGTCAAGAATTTGGGTTCAATATTTAAACTAAAAAGAGTAAAATAAAAGCTTTTTAAAAAAAATGTAACCGCCTTCAAAACCAACTACTAAAAAAGAGTTTAATAACCTAAAAAATAACTTTTCTTTCGGAAGTCGGTGGCAAAAAAGACAATGAAAAAAAAAACCACCGACTTCCGAAAGAAAAGTTATTTTTTAGGTTATTAAACTCTTTTTTAGTGGTTGGTTTTGAAGGCGGTTACATTTTTTTTAAAAAGCTTTTATTTTTTTCATACAAATTGTATGAACGAAAAAAAATACCCTGCCTGCCCTGTATAGCTTTCTCTTTCATTTTTTCCTGTAATAGGCGAATTTTGCGGTCATGTTTATATTGTTTTGTATTAGTAAAAATGTAGATATGCCACGTTTTAAGTAATTATTATTATTACTTATTCCATACAGATCTTTCTTACTTTAGTAAATATCTGCTGTTTAAACTTCGATTATTTATTTTTATTCCAGTGATGGCTGAATACGACTGTACTTTAATTTTTTTAAACCTTAAAATGAAATGTGTGCGAATAGTCTACTACATATTTGTGAGGGTGTCGATTCGCACGCCAATAAATGAAATTCGTGCGAATCGACTACAGAAAAAATAATGTGTTTTAAAGGAGTCGATTCGCACGTTTTGTGCGAGTTAAATTCGTGCGAATCGTCCAATAAGCCAAACTTTTAAACGATTATATTCATTTCTATGTATTTGAATGTCGTCGTTCATTGAATATCTAATAATCTTAATCGCAGACAAGTTCATAAAAGTTCATAGATTATGTCAAGAATATTTCTTAATTCATTTATTGAAAAGACGGTAGGTACATTCAATAGCTTTATTGAAATTAATTACATTGCATTAACTCTTAAAATTATATATGACTTGTATTGGCTAAGAAAATTTACTTAAAACTAAGGGTAATTTAGTCTAAAATCCATTTTTAATATAATTTCGTTTTTGGAACAAAGGTGTTCACACAGAAATTCTAATACTAAAATGTATTATTTCTTAATAGGTATATATTGAGCAATAATCGAGAATGGTAATTTTCATGCACCTAAAAGATGCACTTTAGCATACCTACTTTCACAAAATCCATATAGTATCAAAAAATTTAAAAACCAAATCTTACCCTTTAACTTAACACATTAAAAGTCTGTTAAACAAATTAATACTTCAGATCTTTTATCTATAATATATTAAACTTTCTATATTTACACAATAATTATGGTAATGTGCAAAATTCGCTCATTATATTTATTCAACACTGTTTCGTATACATAAATCTAGATTATGTTGTTTAGAAGTTAGAAGTGTCTTGGCTTGAAGGGAGCGGCTTGAAACTGTGGCTTGATGTTGGATGAAGCTCCTTCGTTGCTAGGAGGAAGAGTCTTCAAGTATTCGAGTGCCTTCGCGATTGCTGGTGGGATTGGTGGAGGAGTGGGCAAATGATCTCCCTGAAAAAAAAAGACATCATTATTCATTGATTGGCCTTTTGGTCTAGTGGTTAGTGACCCTGACTGCTATGCCGGGGTCGTGGGTTCGATTCCCACACAGAACAAAAGTTTGTGTGATGAGCATGATCATTTGTTCTGTGTCTGGGTGTAATTTATCTATAATAATATATGTATGTATTTAGAAATATATAAGTATGTTTATCAGTTGTCTAGTATCCATAACACAAACTCTGCTTAGCTTGGGACTAGAATGGCGATGTCTGATTGTTGTGGAATATTATTATTTTATTATTATTCATTGCTAGACAGAACACGAGGTGTCATCGTACTAGGATAATGTCAAGTGTGAATATTATTAAAATTATAATATTCACACGAATCTAAGGATGGGTTTGGCTGTTACGTATACGTTGATTAATTGACTACAAAGCCATAAATATTTAATAAGTTACTGATCATTTTATTAGGATATTTTATCATTCTAAAAATTATTCTCATTTTTAAGCGGCTGTCCGTTTCACGTCTTTCATCATACCTAGTGAAATATTTTGTCGACGTGTTTCTTACATGATTGCTCTAATTTCAAAATATATGTATTAAAATTATAATAATTATTTTTATAATTAATATAAGTTAATCGTCACACGAGCAAAACAATTGGGTACCATTTTTTTTACAAAAATTTCATGGAAAATTATATGAAGGTACAGTTAGTGTTTATAAGGACAAGCCAGAGTTTGCAGAAAACCAATATTGTTTTGTATAATAATGCATTATATTAATGAATACATTATAATTTTATATTTATAATTTTATATTTACAAAAAATAAATTAGTGAAAAAATACACATAATAGACACACCCCGAATATCAAAATGTTTTACTGAAATTAACATAGAATTATTTACATACTCTTTGACAGTAAAACCTATAAAAAGCTTTGTTAAAATGACTCATGGTCGAATTTTAACCACTGAGCGACTACTACTATTACTAAATTAAATCATAGTAACGATAATCTCTTGTAATTTTTACTATTTGGATATTGCGTAATTTGGAATATTAATTTGAAATAATTATTTTAGGTAACGCCCTTATCCCGTTGGTATGACGAAGAGGTCTTTCATGAAATACTAGTTGTTCTGTTATTGCAATAACAAAACAACTAGTTATGTCACTGAATAGAGAGCTACAGTATTAATTTAAAATGGCTAGAGGTCATAATGTCACAAATATGGAAAAAAATACAAAGTGCTTGTCAAGAACTACATCGTCAACAATTCATCGTTTATCAGTTCTACTTGTTGATTCCATATGAAAAATTGATGGAATTAACAAATTGTCAAACATTTTAAAATAAACGTGATATTGATGTTTGACTTTAATTTATCGTTTAACAATTTTGTTGGATCACGTCAAATAATATGTGAAATAACATACTTAAAAATATTTGTCGACTTGTATTATGCGGTTTGTTCATAAACCTGTACAAGGCTTTTATCAGTTGCTTACAAAGCACTTTACAAATTAAACCACTCCACAACTATTTATTTTAATATTAGAAGCCTGGCTTCATATCAATTTTAGATTTGATTCCTGTAACGTGTTATTGAAAATTTATGAAGGTTGGATTTGTGCCCGTTTATTAGCAATAGACTCATCCCTATTACATGAGACTTCCGACATTCAGAGTGAATTTGGTGCTTCTTTAAGACTATTACCCAAATGCTATCATGCTCTATGCGTGTCCGTGTCTGTACACTGTACAATTCGGAGAATGCTACAAGCACCATAATTGACGTAGCCACCCACTGGGTCCAAGATCTGAAAAATCGTAGCATAGCACCGAAAAAAAAAAGAAATGAGACAAACCTTAACATAAATTTAGGTGTCATTACTTGGTATGGTTGACGTACATTTACATTTCTGGAATTAGTAGAGGCCTTATCATGAATTTACAGTTTTTGTGACGCAAACTAGAACTTTGACACTAATTTCATGGAAAGAATTAGTTCAATCTTCGCACACTAGAGGCGCTGTTCCTTTTTTCCATACAATACACGCAGTAAATACTACAAGTACACTGTAAACAAAATACTATGTGACAAAGCCTCTGGCCTCAGGTATGATGTTATGTTCCATGAATGAACAACGTATCAGCAATGCTTAGCATGATACTTTTAACATTGACATGGATTTAATTCATTTTTAAATACCGCGTTATAACCGATTGATACATAATTCACGGACTAGCTTTGACGTAACTTTTGAATTAGATTACTTTCGACATCAAAGTCAAGCCCATAAAAATATACGTTGTTGAGAAAGCTCAGCTAATATGCCCAGTAACTTATTAATTTGAATTCTGTTTCTAAGCCAACTGTTTTCTCAGTCAAAATACCAACGTAAGATTTAATTAAATAAGTATTTAGGTGTTAAATAAAATTTACAAAATTAAATTCGATAATATTGACAGATTAAACATCTTTTTGTTTGCTTTGACACCAAGCCACTAATTGTGTGTGTAAACCATGCAATCATATCAGTAGGCGTTGGCTGTTCTAATTTATTGTGTTTACATTGCACCACTTCAGCTAACATATAGCCATACATATAGTAGGCATAAGTTGTATAACCATCACTATTAGTTTTTCAAAGGTTGCGCAGGCGACGATAGTGGATCACTAATGAACGACATTATCTGTCAGGTAGGCGAGACAGAAGCCAGTTGTCGATATTCAATGTCGACACTAGAAGCCTTCCCATTTCCCAAGAGTGGGTCACGGGTCGACGTTTGATATTTTACAGCGACATTTGCTCACACGTTGGCTAACTAAGACCCACATCCACGCCACTGCAGCGTGCACCGTAGACATCTTCCTAAAGCTTTACGCAATGATGATTCAGGCCCGAGACGTTTTACGAGTATTTACTAGCTATGCCTTCACACGGACCACTCCTTGTTTTATCTTGGCATTACCCTTTATATTAATACGGATTTTTGCCAACATTTAGTTTTGACAGCAACCGCATCGTTGACCTATCCGCTTTAATGTTTTCCTTACAAGGGGTTTGCTTAGCTTCATGCCAAAAAACCGCACAAGGACGCCCAGTCAATAAAATTACAACAGGATGGAATATCTGCGGTTCATCTAACTTTACTAGACGTTCCATCATCACAAGCTTGAAATAATGCAGACCTTAATCGTAAAGCTGGCATTTTGAATAGGTACACAAATATAATCAATCTACTCGTTACAGAAACAAAGATGCATCAGTCTTTGGACATTTATGTAGGTGTTGATTACATAACCCAAATGGACAATTACTGTTTCCTTACGAAACGATGTATTAAATTCTTGAATGAAATATAGTGTGCCTAAAATTTGCTGGAATCTCTTTTGTGGGTCAATGCTGATTTTACTGGTATTATCTAGATTCCGAGCAATGTGCCGTTCGAGGTTGATTCAGTCTTTGTTTTAACAAAGATCAACCTATGACACGACTGAGCAATTTGTGGAACGATGGAATCCGTTATTAATATGAGTCAATTTATACATGCTTCACTATGACGTCATTACCAGAAAATAAAATGCTTTATCTACTTCGAACCGGTTAGTTTAACGGACGTCTAAGGACTTGACTTAACTTATTCACAGGTTTCCGTGAATCGTCCGCTGAGGAATATACCTACAAAATACTGTGGTTCCCGATGTAAAGATGTCAAGGCCTCTATGTACCGTTGGCATCAGCAGTATAAAAATATATAATTGCAATTTAGCAGGTGTTAAATTAGTCGTCATTTTATTTTATGCATTATTACACAATTCTTGAAACGATGCTTCAATCTTGACGCATCCTTTTATGTCTAAAGGCGTAACCGTCAGCGTTTAATTTGTTAAACTGTTGAGAGCCTTTGAGTTATAAGTGCCTTTGTCGCAAGATTTTTATTGTAACCCTTAAGTTTTGTTGCTGTGAAACTTGACGATTTTACAGAAAGTGTTTTACCATTTTTGTATTTAAATTCTGGTATTCCTTGTCAGATTGAAAAGGAGGAAAAGTTAACTACCAACGCCTATTTCTTGGAAGTGGGACATTAGCATACATATAAAGTTACCTGTGGTTGGAATCCGTTTTCGTCTGCGATGTACGTGAGCGCGATGAGTGAGCCGTCCGGAGCTTTATAACTGAACTTGCCTTCCGCCGTCTGAATCTCTTTGCCTTCGCCTTGTCCGAAGTTCTTCACATAACCTGACTCCTCAGCGTTGATCTCGTTCCCTGTCTCGTAACTGCAAATTACGAAAATCTATGTTAAAGCATCGAATGTAGGATGGGTTTATAGGTTTCTACTTTTGGGAGTTTATGGCTCAATAAAGAACCGTAACAGGCTATATACAGTGCTCAGTTTCTTCCATGCCTCAGAAAGACATTGGTTGTGGTAGCCATTAATAGATCTTTGGCTGTTGTTATAGATAGTTTAAAATTATGCAAACCATCATTCTTAGGAGTTTTGTATTACCCAATACTAATTGGTTCGTAGATGGGCGTTTCTGGTATCTAGTTTTTTTTTTTTAAACTTTGTTCACAAGGTGATCAGTAACTGCAGCTGGCTGAATGAGAGTAGCTGGTGATCGTGTGAAATGACGTGCTATTGAAAATGTAAGTATAAAATTAGAGGCTGATGATGATGATGTGATGATAAAGGTTTCGACGAAATGAGTATCAAAAATTAGGATTTGTAACTTAAACTCTTTTACCCATTCGGAATTTCTTAAGTTGGAACTCCGTACTCATCAAAATTGATTAGGAATAAAAAATGCCCTGTACCGTCAGCACGAGTTTTCAGTATTTGAGACGTAAAGTAAACTGGAACTTTGACGACTTCAAATTGACAACTTTCATGGAAAAATTGGTTCCTTCTTCGCACACCAGAGGCGCTGTTCCATATTTTCATACAAGAAACGCTGTAAATACTGGAAAGTTGCTGTAAAGTAAAAGATTGAAAACTCGTGCTAAGGGTACTGACTTGGTCGCGTGGATTTTAGTCAGTACAAGTCTGACAGTACCTCTCGCCCTGCCCGGGGTGGGAGGTCTCATTTGATGATTTTACCACGTAAAAAAAAAAAAAAAAGGGTACTGACTTGCATTTTCTGTTTTAAAATATTTTCTTACCTTACAATCTCTATAGGACTGATGCTTATCTCGTAAGATTCCATATTTTATTCAAAACTTGACGTGGTGACGTACATTATTATGTGGCTTATGTACTTCACCGAAGAGTGTGTTTGCCTTAATCTTGTATACAATCGCAGACAATGTGGTAAGTGGTTAACTTTACATAGCTGTTAAGCAAATGATCTTGGCTTTTTTGTTCAATGAAAATAATGTGGTCATTCATTCATAATCTTATAGCAAAGTAAAGATAAATAGATTGTAAAAACATGTATTTGAGTTCACACGGTATTAAGAAAATTAATCAATTTAGAAGCTTTACTGATCACACAACAATACAGATTGATCAAAAGGCCAAATTAAACATCATGTAACAATATTATGTCCAGAAATTGCACAAAATAGAAAGGTTTGGAAGGAAAAGAGTCTTCGCCCAGCAGTGGGACACATTATAAGCTATCAAAAATGAAATGTTATAAAGAAATAATGATAACATTATGTATACATAAGTGAAAATAGTTTAGCTTGAAATAAAAAAAAAACAGCTACCAGCATTAATAAAGATCCCTTAATTGTAACTGCATAGTAATCGTAATAATAATATTTGAACAGAATAACAATAACAGACCTGTTGGTCTGGTGGTTAGTGACCCTGATTGCTATGCCGGAGGTCGTGGGTTCGATTCCCACCCATGACAATGTTTGTGTGATTAGCACGATCATTTGTTCTGTGTTTGAGTGTAATTTATCTATAATATTTATGTTTTTAGAAGTATATATGTATCTTTATCAGTTGTCTAGTACCCATAACACAAGCTCTGCTTGTCTTGGGACTAGATGGCGTTATGTGATAGTTGTGGATATTGTATTTGAACTAAGTTGTACATAATAATACTTAATATTTCATAGACTGATAATTCAAATGAATTTGGACAATAGTACTTTATTGTTGATCGTGTAATTTAGTCTCTCTCTGGACAAATTTTGCTCAGCTACGTATCATAGAGACGACTATAAATGTCATCACAGCCGTGTTCCGCCAAAAACAAAAATGACAAACCCATATAGTTGATGGAAGTTCACAGTTTGAGACAGTAAAATTAAGATAAAAATAATCTTACAGCCATTTGTAGGTGCCATCAACATTAGGTCCCTCTGATTCAAAGCGAATGATCGGTATCGGAGGCGAGGACTGCGCCTGCGCTGCTGTATACGTCACAGCTACGAGTAACACGAAGAATAAGGAGATCTGCAAAAGACGAAAAGAATAAATTAATGCCTGAAGTCTGCTATGTTACTAGTTGAGTACTTGGTTTTTTAGCGTGTTAAAATCATTAAAATGAGGAGCTATTGTCCGACTTGTACTGACTAAAATGCACGATCATCATCATCGTCATCAGCCGGAACGTCCACTGCTGAACATAGGCCTCCCCCTTAGACCGCCACGCCGAACGACAATTCGCCACATGCATCCATCGGTTGCCCGCGACTCTCACGATGTCGTCGGTCCACCTAGTGGGAGGCCTACCTACGCTGCGTTTTCAGGTCCGTGGTCGCCACTCGAGAACCTTTCTTCCCCATCGGTTGTCAGTTCTACGAGCGATGTGGCCTGCCCATTGCCACTTCAACTTGCAAATTTTACGAGCTATGTCGGTGACTCTGGTTCTTCGCCGAATATCCGTGTTCCGGATTTTATCCCGCAAAGAAACTCCGAGCATAGCTCTTTCCATTGCTTTTTGAGTGACTCTTAGTTTCTCTAAAAGGCCAGCAGTCAAAGACCACGTTTCAGAGCCATATGTAATCACTGGCAACACACACTGGTTAAACACCCTTGTTTTGAGACACTGCGGGATTCCCGATGAGAAGATATCACGTAGCTTCCCAAACGCTGCCCATCCGAGTTGTATTCTTCGTGCGACCTCTTTCTCGAAGTTGGACCTACCTAACTGAACAATATGTCCAAGGTAAGTATAATGGTCTACAACTTCGAGAGTATTCCCAACAACAACCGGTACGGGCTCCACATGGACATTCGACATGACTTTCGTACATGCACGTTGTACTAACTAAAATACAGGGTGTCCTTCAAAAGCTTTTTACGTTCCGGGGTCACGGTACTTTTTTAAGGCCACGACCCCAGCAGGCTTTGGCCCTCTAAGGTGGGCCCCGTCATTGTGCTGACACTCTTTGAGGCGCGCGTGGAACATAACGAGCCGTCGACCTCATGGTCCATGATCGAAGAGCGCGTCGTCGCCAATTACTCGCCGCCCGCATGTCCGCGCTTATGGTGGCCGTAGATCGTCTTGCGACGTTGGGCACCGTGGGTACTAGTTACGATAAATTATAATGCAGCAATTCTTAAAAAAATATAATGTAAATTGTAAGTATAATCTACACACTGTTGTCGTTGCTCCGGATCTCCCTACCAATATTCAGATTATTACTTAAAAATCGGTTTCAAGCAAGCTCTTAGCTTTATTTGTACAAATAGGTTCTTGACTACCAATTTAAAGACCGAAGGATAAGTACAAGTCTTATTTAAAACAATGAATACACAAACAGTCAATATTTGAGCTAAGTAGGTGCTCAACAGAAGGCGCTTATACGAGTTAAGTGCAAATGTAAATAAAGGCGACACAGGATGCTGTTGTGTTTAGAGGGATCTCGTAACTAGTACTGTAATATAGTTGTTTCAACTGGTTTGTTCAAATACAAGTATAAATTCAATACTGAATACTCCAAAACTGTGTCTTATTTCTTACCTAACGACTTATGGATTGAAGTATTAATATTCAATCTCAATCCAAATCTCGTCCCTTTCGCCCACGGCGACGGACGTCGCAAGAAGATCTCCGGCCACCGTAGGTACGGGCATGCGGGCGGCGAGTAAAAGGCAACTTGCTGTCCGACCATGGACCATGCCCGGGTCGATGGCGCGTTGTGTTCCACACGCGCCTCAAAGAGCGTCACCATAATGACGGGGCCCTCCAAAGCCTGCCGGGGTCGCGGGATTTATCCCATTACCGTGATTCCGGAACATAAATGGCTAGTGAAGGACACCGTGGATTTTAGTCAGTACGAGTCTGAGAGTCCCTCTCGCCCTGACCGGGGTGGGAGGATTCATTTGATGATTTTACAACGATAAAAAAAAAATCTCGTCCTTTTGTTTTTGACGATTGCTTTGGACATCTTGGAGATTCGGGTAGACGAATTCGGTAGTTGACTGGGTACAGACAAACATCGAACCGAAGATAGCAACCGACTTTAATTACGTATTAATTTCCAATAATTAACAACAATAGAAGATGCGAGGGGCAGTTAATCTGTTTTTCAGTAACCAGTATGTTATGTCTGTGATATGCTTGCATATACAGGGTGAATTTTTCAACTGGGCGTGGATGGCTACTTTCGAAACTATGAGGAATATCGAAAAACGTTGAAAGGAGTCTCGAGGCCGATTTTGACGAAAACTAAAACTGCATCATTGGATTTTAGAAAAATCAAAAATCCTGGTCAGGAATCGAACCCGCTGATTTTGGAAAAAAAATCACACCCTGTATTATTACACCGTTCGATAGTGTTGCTAACAAGGATCAAATTCTGCGAAGTAATCATAAACGGCAAACTTAAGGAAATGGCAGATTTTTATGAAATTGCTATTTTTCCATGTTACTTTACATCTACTGAGCCATAATTTATTCGAAATTATAAAATTTCATTGTTTTCAAGTCCCACAGAATTTGACGTTTCAACAATCCCACTGTACTTAGCAATACGACATTATTGAATTGCATTATTATAAAAGAAGAAAAGGTGATTTATGTTTCAAATACGGTCTTTGCTTTGAAGATAAATCAGTTTATTTGTAATTATACATTTTCCTTAAGTTTGCCGTATATGATTACTTCCCAGAATTTTATCCTTATTAGCAACACTATCGAACGGTGTGATAATACAGGGTGTGATTTTTTTTCCAAAATCAGCGGGTTCGATTCCTGACCAGGATTTTTGATTTTTCTAAAATCCAATGATGCAGTTTTAGTTTTCGTCAAAATCGGCCTCGAGACTCCTTTCAACGTTTTTCGATATTGCTCATAGTTTCGAAAGTAGCCATCCACGCCCAGTTGAAAAATTCACCCTGTATATGATTATGTATTCTTATCTTTACTGGTCATGTAAATATATATCTTTATTAACATAAGCCAATGTAAACGGCAAACGCCTGACAGTTTTATATGGCATTTTTTTCTCAGACTATTTTTTTATTCTTAATTCGTAAACTAGTAGGCGTTTATGTCTACAGAGAGGTAGATAAATAGCATGAATTTGACTCATTTCATAAGAGGCAATATCTGTATTTATTGAACATGCTATAATTAATATCCTTCACTTTATTTCAGTAATGATAATTCGAAATGGAAAAAGATTGAATAATCGGGACACGTTTCAGAAATATTCAGCAAACGGTAGGAAACAAGCAAATTGATTACATTGTAAACGATAACATCCCTTTTCTGAGGTGGAAAATTGTCAAACCCTCAAGCCTCCACCCTGGGAGGTCACCTGAGTGGAGGGGAACGAAATGTCAGAATTGACTCATTAAAAAACAGAAATAAAACTGTTTCCCATTCCCATGTGACTGATCCCCTAAGAGGGCCAAAGCCTGCCGGGGTCGCGAGACTGTCTCACTTGGTATCCGCCGTCCTGTTACATAAAAGGCTATTGAAGGAACACCGTGGATTTTAGTAAGTACAAATCGGACAGTATGGGCGGGAGGAATCATAGGATGATTCTAGCAAGAGAAAAAAAAACCTGTTTCTCAACCCAACGATTTTCACCTCTTAGAATCAAACAAAAAAGATTACCGCAGACTCGCAGTTAAATAAGCCTAGCATGCTAGTTGTCATCATTATTGATATCGTTCACACGAACTTACGAATAGTTTACAATGCATATCCATCTCATGCCGGAAGGTACAAAGGTTGAAAGTGCTTTCTTCGTGAACAATGAAAATAAGTTTATAGAAATCGTGTGTTGAAACCACTAACCGCGCTCAGTGATTTATACACCGTCAGTTTTATATCGTGCACATACATCGGGGTTACACCACAAAGCATTACTGGCAAGAGGCCCAAAGCCTGCCGGGGTCGCGGGACTTATTCCATCACCGTGACCCCGGAACATAAAGGGCTATTGAAGGATTTTAGACAGTACAACTCTGACAGTCCCTCCCGCCCTGCCCGGGGTGGGACGACTCATTTGATGATTTTACCATGTAAAAAAAAAAGAAAGCATAACTGGCAAGGCTTTCTGTATAATCTACTTAGTTTTATTTTGACAAGGGATCTATTATCGACGATACGGTGAGCGCAGTGATTGAATTGGACTGCTGCGCTGCGTGTCGCGGGTTCGATTCCCGCACGGAACAAATATTTGTATTTGTATGATTTACAGGTAGTTGTTTCGGGTCTGGGCGGTTGTGTATGTGAGTTTATGTTTGTAAACGCACCCACAACACAGGAGAAATTCCTAGTGTGGGACAAAGGTTTATTTAAAAAAAAAAATTATGTTGAAAATATTGAAAGGGATCTCTTATACCATACCTGTTTCACGTATTTTCTTTTTCGGGTGCTCATCATACTCGTATACCAATCTAACTAGGTATTCATCGATCAGACTCGAATTCCTCTTCCAGTATTATAATTATGGACATGGCGGGCCGCGAGAGAGAGAGGACAGCGTCCTCCCTCCGCCCCAACCGCAGTGGTACACGCCCACGGCGTCGGACGTCAGCAGACGATCTCCGACCACCGTAGGCGCGGGCATGCGGACAGCGAGTAAAGAGCAACTCGCTGTCCGACCATAGACCATGCCCGGGTCGACGGCGCGTCGTGTTCCACGCGCGCCTCAAAGAGCTGTCAGCAAATGACGGGGCCCCCTCACAGACGGCCAAAGCCTGCCGGGGTCGCGGGATTTATTTCCTTACCGTGACCCCGGAACATAAAGGGCTAATGAAGAACACCGTGGATTTTAGTCAGTACAAGTCTGACAGTACCTCTCGCCCTGCCCGGGGTGGGAGGTCTCATTTGATGATTTTACCAAGTAAAAAAAAAAAAGTATTATAATTATGTGTTTGTTTATCTTTTCTTAAAGTAACTATTTTTAGCAGGAAGTATTACTGCAATACATAAATTGGTCTAGATTTTTGATAAAAGTTGAAAAGTTTCGTGCTTCGTTATTATGTTGTTCCCAAAGTTATTTTACCTAATAATTATTTAACTTGAAAGATTCCTCTAGCAAGTCTAGATAAGGACCGAAAATCTGATTCTTAATTTGAGTTCTATCGTAATCAACAAAAGTGCTAATTATGTCTCACAAACCTATCACGGGATCTCATTTTTCGCGCGGTCATTACAATTTCAATATGACTGTTGCATTGCAATACCTACTATGTCTGAAACCTATTTGAATGACTTTTGACACAAGACAACAGACACTGTAGAAATGGCTATTATAAAGCTGATTTATCATGCATTTATTGATCTCTTTATCATCAAGATGAATAGTCTAATCACTACTGACATTTCCTCATGTTATGAGGGTATCAATCCATCTATTTAAACATTGGATATTCCCGAAGCGTAAACAGATGCAACCAAATACATAGATGAAGGTTAGGTTAGATTAAGTTAACAACCACTTTTGACGGTTTTTATTCCTCCTCTCACACACTATAATCTACATTTCTTTTTCATTTCTCCTTTCGCGGGTCTGCTGGCAGAAATTTCTATAGAAATAAGCAGTACCCTTGTACTGAGTTCTATGTGTTACCTAATATTATCTTGTATTTTATGTGTACATAAATAGTAAAACAAATTATTATATTCTGTAATACTTACATTTACCTACGTTTTATGACAAAATCAATTGCTGATAAATCACATTTTATGAACAAAAGTTAATAGATTTGCTAATGAGCTTTGAAGGTGTTGAGTCATTGGCGTGGAAAATATAGCCTTCTTCGTTTTTGTAAACATTGAGTAGTTAGAAGTTATTAATCATCTAAGTGTCGTAATCCCCTTTTAGATCTTCACCGCCAATATTTTTTACCTACAGTGAATTACAAATAAGCATAGTATGGTTTAAAAAAGCTATTAAAACACGAGAATTATCCCAAAATATCGCACCGTGTGGTTAACAATAATTCTAACACACATTGCACGCACTGGCTCTCGAGGCAATACATATGTGTACGTTTCGTTTGTCAGTTACAAAAGTCCTTTGTTGGAAAACGACTACATTATATTTTACGATTGATATTGTGCAAACTTAACACGTAGAGGAAGTGGTTCGTCTTAAAAACGTGAGTTAAGTGGGTAGAAATTGTCGGACTGAGAGAAGAAAGGATTCCGTGATTCGACAACGATCTATCTGCATTGTGAACTCCCGTTCTTGAAACACGTGTTGAACCGTGACCCGTAACGTAACAGAAATAAATTTGCATACTAAAATTCTTTGAAGACGGATAAACGTTATGTGTAGCAAGAGAAAGCTGAAGCTTTCATAACTTTCAAGTTATGTACATTGTTACATGAGGGATATAATTTTATAGATATGTTATTAGTTACTGCTAAAATTTTAGGCTAGTAATGCAAAATGGTGATATTTTACGGATTTTTTTATTGTGAATATTATTATTTTTCGTAGTGATAAAGGTAAAACGCGAATTGATAAACTTAAAAAAAAAATTAATGCAGCTATCCTGAAATTCACGCATGGATTCAATCTTTTAAAGAGACATTTTAAGTAAATTCCAGATTTTGTATGTATACTAAATTAATTATAAGGAATTAATTATTTATAAGGAATTTCATTTACGGACTGTCGTCAAATTACAATATAATATGGCATGCAGGTTTGTGGTTCTCAAAAGGCTTGGTTGTAAATAATAATACAACAACATTTTGCCATCTGTATTTGAGTCGCATGTAGTAGATGCGCCTATGAACTGTGCACAAACACAGAAGTTTTACCCAAATTGAAGAATTTCAATTTCATAAAATTTATCTTTTCGGAGTTTTACATCATTATAAGATAATCTTTTCTTTCAAACATTTTCAAGAAGGCTCAAATATTTGTCAAATAGTTTGGTTTTGTGTAGATACGCGAGTAACGGGGAACTGCGAAAAAAATACTTGAAATTTTCTTTGATAGCATGCATGTTGTTATAAGGACTTGAGGCATCCCGATTCGGACAGGAATATAATTACAAGTTTTTTTTGTTTGGCCTTTATTTACTGTTTATGTCGTCATCGTGAAAAAGATTAAATACAAGAAAATATTTAGAATTAAATCATCGTTTTTTTTTCCATAAAATAAAAATGAATACTATCTATTCTCAGAAAGTAATCTTTATCAACTGTTATGAATTTGTTAAGACACAAATGCATCTCCTACATCAATTAGAAGAAGAAGAAGCAACATGAAAAGTCATATTTTTAGTGTAATATAAGTATTTAACTACCTTTACCTACATAATCTCCTAATTACATCTATTATAGTAACGAATTTATACTATGAGGTCGATATTAAAGGGTCAAATTGTAAGCCCACATCACGTTAACTTATCATAGAGCGCTCATTATTAGAGCCTTTAAACGTCACTCGATGGCTAAGAAAGACCGTAATCGATGGATAAATTTATGTAATTATATTACAAAAGATGAATGGTTTAACGAACTGCTTTCTTTGTGCAGAAAACTCACGACAAGTATAACCAAGGGAAAATCGGAAGGATTTCGAAGGATTTTATTAAATATAAGAAATAAATGTGTCCTCACCATTGTGTTAGGATGTAGGGCAGGGGACGTCAGTACAAAGGGACTGGATGCAATCACAGGCACAAATGTGTGCTCGTTGACACTGCATGGGGTTTATATACCAGCGTGTTTACCTATGAACTTCGTGCGACCCGACGGCGGCGCGGGCGCATCCCGGCGGTACATCTCCGCGTCGCTGCGCTCACTCACAAACGTGCCCAAACGCATGCTAAACAATCAGATACTAATGGAAAACGAATTATCTTCACAATTTTGAAGATCGGAATGCTTATAAAATTATTTTATTCAATTTGATTTCACATTATTGATCCCCGTTGAGCGATTGAACTTTATAAAATTTTCATATCTGAATATTTGTTGGGCATCTGGTAGATACACATACAGCTGTAAAAGTTAGGCAATTATTGCTTCTAAGGGAAACTAATAACAGTGGTAAAAAGGAATGTGAAATATGAGAATAATAATTATAAATTTAAGTTTTTCTCAATTATTTCTTAACTGAAATCTCGTTAGCTGTAATAAAATGATTAGTGACTATATAAAAGCCATTAAAGTATGATGGATGTTTTTTGATTTACCTCGTTAATCAGCAGGTTTAATGAAGCCAATGCGACACTAGTCATTTAACAGAAATAGCAGATGAGTTCACATTTAATTTTGTCTTATCCAGAAGGACATGGGAACTTGATCCTTACTATATACTTGAACAAGTGACTTATAATAAAAAGCTCATTTCTAAAGTGTAGCGGTAGATGTCAAGTTAAGTGGTTTTTTTTTCTAATTTCAGTCTGGTAATAACTGTGATTATAAAGCTAGCCTAATACTGGCAATTGACTGGCCTATTGGTCTAGTGGTTAGTGACCCTGACTGCTATGCCGGGGGTCGTGGGTTCGATTCCCACCCAGGATAAATGTTTGTGTGATGAGCATGATCATTTGTTCTGTGTCTGGGTGTAATATATCTATAATATGTATGTATTTAGAAATATATTAGTATGTTTATCAGTTGTCCAGTACCCATAACACAAGCTCTGCTTAGCTTGGGACTAGATCGCGTTGTACGATAGTTGTGGAAAAAAAAAGAAATTGGCCCCGGTATCACACGGTTAAATGGATAATAATTATAATATACAACTAAACAAAATCTATTTGAAACTGAAAGACCGTCCTTCTTCCATGTAGTTGTATTAGGATTATATGATGATGCACATACTCGTACAACGACTTCACATCTGTTGAAGAGAGGAGTTTTTTTACGGAAGGATGCAATGACATGATAAGTAAAAAAGGTGGGATTGGACATAAACTACCCCGCAAGCGTAGTGCGGGTAAGTGATCTTTTTATTGACTTTCAAAGAGTTGAGTTCGAACTTACGTCCACAATTTGACAGTCGTGAAGTTATCACATGGCATTATATGATTACGCCTCTGTTATGATGACCAATTGAAGAACTTGTCGAGTTAAAAGTTATTGCAATATTGCTAGGTATACCATTGCCTCGTTGGTCCAGCGAGTAAGAATATGAAGGTGGAGCAAGAGGTCCTTAGATCCATGTAATTAGTTGGCTTAGGGGAAAACTAGATAATACGCCCTAGTTGACAAAGTCCCCTTCATTCTAGAACTCTAACTTACTTCTCGATACGGTCGCTGTTGGCGTACAATATGGACGAAGCCTAGGTATATGTACACCAACATGACAGTATTGAAACTGGAACTGAAAAAAATCCAAACAGCATTGTGTTTGGATACCTGCAGTCGTCTTGTATTGTTATGTTTGCAAAAGCCAGCAAATTAATATTTTTCTTTACAAAAACTGATCTGTTCTATCCTTTGGGCATCGGTCTTCTTTTGGGCGTTTTTCTATTAGCCGGCCCGGCACCAGCACAGGTACAAAAATGTATAAATGTGTAAATATTGCTAATGGAAAAACGCTCAATTAGCTGTCTATACTAGATTATGTTTATTCTTCAAGCATGACCATGTTACATCATTCATGAAGCAGCTACGGTATGTTTGTTGAGTGAAAATATAGTCGCAGCGTAGACAACTCGTAGACTATCGTGTAGTCGTTGTGTAGACGCCGCGCATACTAATTAGTTCGCATTCAACTCAATCTGATCGCTTGTAGTGATGGAGTCTAAAATAATGCATGCTTATCTTGAAAACTATAGAAAGATACTACAGGTTCAGGAGCTGTTAAGGTTCAGAATTGCTCCTTTCAATATTTGACTATTACACTATTTTTTCTAAATAAATGAGTACTTAAGTTCTCAACTCATATATTTAAAACTTTAACGTAAGTTTTTCCACCTTTGTATTACCTATAGAATAGAATACACTTAAAGTAAATGAAACAATAGTCCTTTCGTAAAGAAAAGGAGGACCATTTTTTTATAGAAATCAATATCTCTATGGAAAAATCCATTCTTTCTCCAGCCCAATCCAAAGAATAGACAAGATAATTTATTAAACAATAAATCGAGATGTTTGGACATGTCTGTAACATTTATACAGTCTCTATTAACACATCCTGACTTGAGAAATATGTAGAAGTACCATAAAAAACATTTTATGGTATGCAGTTTTGATGTAAAGCTGACAAGGCAGGCTTGAGCAATCATTTCTTTTACAAAAGAGAAAATAAAATATGTTTTTACATTACGACACAAAGACGATGCAACAATGCACTTTGACAAATGTCTGAATTAACTAAGGTATATGGGTATAACAATGTTCGTACACATGCATAAAAATCTGCCTTTTCAACCAATTTATCGGACCATGGAAGGAAAGATTTAATTCTTCCTTCTTTTCTTTGAGGGTTGACAAGATGCATAGTGTGTAATTTTTCACAGTTTAAAATCCATACAAAATTTATACGGATTCCCTTTTTTGTTTGTTGTAGGCAGTTCCATGTACGTCACATTGTCGAAATAGTACCACTACTTAGACCCGAGTTCACCGACTCGGGTCCGGGTCCGGGTAAAGTCCGTGAACGGGCCGTGTTCGGATGTTTAACCATCTTATTGTCATTTGATGTGAGTTGTCATACAATAATTTACATTTTTTAAGATACGATGTTTAAGAATTCATCGGCCGATTACTCAAACATTGGTTGAACGAGAGTCTGTGAACTCGGGTCTAAATGTATCAAGCTTTAAGTAGGTTCCTTTAGAATTATGATTTACGATACAAGCGATAAATGGTTTTGTGGCAAAGAATCAAAATAGAAAAATATTTTTATATTAATTTGGGGACAAATCTTATTGTAATGAGGGATTTTCTTTTGATTGTTTCCCTAGTCGATGGATAGATGGCGCTGAACTTGGTATGTTACTGCAATGGACGGAACGTCGTCATTTTTAGATTTTTTTCACTTGATTGTAATTTTGAGATCTTAAAACGTAACGTACATGTCATGTCATTGTCAGTCACATCACATCACACCATTGGCATTTGGAAATAAATAACAACAAGGAAAGAGAAAAAAATATACGTTGACCAGTCTTTTTAATTTATGAGTTTTCCGCGCCATAAAGAAAATGTCCCAAGAGAAAAAGAAGAGAAGTCTGTGCCTCGTGGATTTGTGCAAAAATGAAGGCATAAATCTAGTAACGTAGTCAGATCAACGCCATCTACAGAGTTCTTGGAATCTACTTTTTTTTTAAGACTCGAAAAAGAAAACTTCTCATTGCAAAAACAGCTTCTTCATTAGCCCTGAAGATTATATTTTGTGTTGAAAATATATTTTTTCTATTCTATTCGATTCTTAAAAAAGCATTGATGATTTACGGCCTCGTCAATAGAAGTAATGTTAAGTTTTAAGACGTTTGTTAGGCATTAAGACCCAGACAACCTTGGGAATGGCCCTATGACTTATGATGGTAAGAGTTAAGGTTTCAAAATAATGTCCGGGTCGTATTCTAATGTAATATTTTACTCATCGAGAATTGCAACATAATGTATGAGTAGCGTAACGTTGAGTAGTGCTAAAACCAGTCAAAGATCTGTCTGCCATGTTCACGATAGTGTAAGTAAGGAAAACTTTGCATAAACAAGCACCGGAATATCTCAAAGTATTTTCAATATTAAAACTTGAAATTCAATATTAAATAACACGCAATAAGTTGCAGGAATGCGAGATAAAATTAAGTACATATAATTATTATTTAAAACGTATAGAGTTTTCTTGAAAATGTATGGACATTTATTTGGGACACGTAATGGTATTTCACAAAATAATGTTTATGTGAAATAATAATGGGCCAAAGCCTGCCGGGGTCGCGGAACTTATTTTATTACCATGACCCCGGAACATAAAGGGCTATTGAAGGACACCGTGGATTTTAGTCAGTACAGATCTGTTCAATCTCCCGCCCTGCCCGGGGTGGAGTCATCCCACCCCCGGCAGGGCGGGAGGTTGATGATTTCTCAATCATCAATCTCACGATCATCACACAATTTAAATAATAGTAAAATCAGTAGAATCATTACACGATTTAAATAATAGTAATGTAAAAGACGTAGTTGGCGCAAATGTGCAGAACTTCAGAAACAGCAGTTACGATCTGCAGCACTGATGATCTGTGTCCCTGCCCACAGGGCAACACACCTGTGTGCAAACGTTTCACTTATAAATGAGTTTGGCAATGTGCGCGTACATATGACGAGTCTACTGCTCTGACTGAGTCTATGTGCGCGCACTTAAGTATTCAGGTGTGCGTGAACATTTGTAGAATGTTCACAATTTGTTCGTGTTTGCTTGAGTGAGTTGACCAGAGCGATTATTTGTGCTTTACACTGTGTCGCACAGTGTCTTACGCTGGTGAACCCCTCGCATCGTAGGAATAATAGTTATCTTCATAACTTATTTGTCTCCAATTTTCCTCCAATTTTACATAGATTTTTTATTCAACAGTCATTACATAAAACTCATCCTTATGTACTAAGCTCATTTAGTAATTAAAGTAGATATCGTTTAGCATAAATCTAATAGAATGAGTTTTAAGAACATTAATTTTAAAGGTGAGTTGATCATAAGTTCATAAGATTATGCCTATTGCCTATTAAGGTATGGGTGGGCTAATATTACTGTGTTCGTATGAATTATTTCGAACCCTACACGTATCAACCTTTAATTGTAAGTAATTATTTTTCTTTGTCATTCGTCACTACAGAACTTTTCTTTTTTCATGGTTTAATCATTCAATGATTCCTCCCACTCAGAGAGGGATTGTCAGACTGACAAAAATCTCGTGATTCTTCTAATAGCGCTTAACATTTCAGGGTTACGGTGCCCTGATGAGATAGTGAGCGATAGGAACACGACGCGCCGCGCCATAGCGTCGCAACGGGCATGGTCCATGATCTGACGGCGAGTCACCCATTTACTTGCCATCCGCATGCTCGCGTATACGGTCACCAGAAATCGCATCGCAACGTCCGATGCAGTGGTGTCTCCGCGGTGCCTGGCTCATGAGGTGGACTTTTTATTGAGAGAGGTCTTTCTTCTGATAACCAACTCCAGACAATATACTTTTATTTAAGCAAAATAAATAGCAATTAAGGACTGTGCATAACTGCATACGCTACATCTCTCTATGAAGATATACCTTTTCCATGCAGTTGGAAATTCACAAAATTGTTACCGCATAACTTAAAGTTATCATGATTTAATCCGTCACGATTGTGAGTCCCTACCTCACATCTTTGCCAACGTGCATTTCGCTTAAATTTCCTCTGCAACAAACTGAAATATCATTAATATCATCTTTTGCGAAAAAAGACTTACTTTAGAGGTTTAATTAAGTGTTTGCGTAAACTGATCAAGTTCCATATGAGTGTTGGAGAGTTCACGCTTAACGGCTATACACATCAAAGGCGTGAACCGCTAACATAAGCCTGCGACCTTGTAGTCGGTGGACTACCTGGCGGCTTCGATTAACTGCAAATCGAAAACAGTTATCGTTACCATAATATATTGATAACTAGCTTTTGCCCGCGACTTCGTACGCGGATCTTGTTGCTTATGCCAGCGACAATGGGGTCGGCAAAATCGAAGATCTGAAAAGTCTGATACCCAACTCCAAGAGCCCGGGTAAAAAAATCATGGGAGTTTGGCGAGTAGAATAAAAATTGTATTCATATATTAATCGTCATCGAAAATCAGTCCGTGAAATTAGTGATAGCTTTGATTTCCACATCAGGTGTTCCAAATCTTATATTTTAATACATCAATAGATAATGCTCATTAGGCTGAACAGCTCTCTCTAAGACGTCATCCCTATACAGGTTGAATTTTTCAACTGGGAGTTGAGGTGAACAAAAATAAGCATGATTTCAAAGAAGAAAAGGTTAACTTAAGTTTCGAATACAGTCCTCGTCTAGAAGATTGATCAGTTTTTTTTTCAATTATACGTTTTTCTTAAGTTTGCCGTATATGATTACTTCCCAGAATTGCTGACGGACTCCTTGTCTTCAATATTTTTCGATATTCCTCATAGTTTCGAAGATAGCCGTCCACGCCCAGTTGAAAAAAATCATGTTATAGTGTAGCTGGGCTCTTTTTTTTTCGTGGTAAATCATCAAATGAGTCCTCCCACCACGGGCAGGGCGGGAGGGACTGTCAGATTTGTACTGACTAAAATCCACGGTGTCCTTCAATAGCCCTTTATGTTCCGGGGTAACGGTGATGGTATAAGTCCCGCGACCCCGGCAGGCTTTAGCCCTCCGAGAGGGGCCCTCGTCATTATGCTGACGCTCTTTAAGGCGCGCGTGGACCACGACGCGCCGTCCATGGTCGGACGGCGAGTTGCCCTTTACTCGCCGCCCGCATGCCCGCGCCTACGGTGGCCGGAGATCGTCTTGTGACGTCCGACGCCGTGGACGTCCACCACCGCGGGGTAGCTGGGCTCTAAGAGTTCCACATTAGGTGTTCTAGATCTTCAATTTTTATACGTCAACAGAGAGTGCTCATCACGCAGAAAAACTCTTGCTAAGACGTCATTCCTGTATATATTATAGTGTAGCTGGGCTCTTGAAGTTCCACATCAGGTGTTCCAGATCTTCAATTTTTATATGTCCACAGAGAGTGCTCATCAGGCCGAACAACTTTGCTAAGACGTTATTCCTGTATATGTTATAGTGTAGCTGGGCTCTTGGAGTTCCACATCAGGTGTTCCAGATCTTCAATTTTAATCTCTCAGCAGAAAATGCTCATCACGTGGAACACTTTTTGCTATGGCACCATTTTTGTATCTTTTATAGTTTAGCTGGTCTGTTGCGGTTCTGCGCCAGGTGTTCAAGTTTCCAGAATAATTTATAGCCTATGTTTTGACCAGATTTAATACCTATACAACAAAAAAAGAATCATTCAAATCCGTCCAGTACTTTTTGAGTTTATCCCGGACATACATACAGACAAACAGATAAACAGACAAACAGATAAACAGACAAACAGACAAAAATTCTAAAAACTATATTTTTGGCTTCGGTATCGATTGTAGATCACACCCCAAGTATTCTTTTAAAAAAATATGCAATGTACAGTTTTGACTTTCCTACTATTTTATTATATGTATAGATGAAAGATATACAACAGCTAAATTGTCTTTTCGCAAGAATTTGTAATAATACTGAGGCAGTCGTCCCGTCCCAATCGACGCTGCGGCAATAAATAGGGAGAGATACTTTTAGTTAGGAAACTGTATAAGAATTCCCGCCTAAAAAAAATAGTGACACGGATGAGTGACAGCTTAAGACAGTGAACAGAAGAGGTAGAATACCCATTCGGTTACAATACTACCTTCCAAAAATTATAATATATATAAAAATTATAATATATTATAATATAGTAAATATAGTATAATGAAAATATAAAACTTAAATGAATACCATAGGAGAATTTCGTTCCAGATGTTTTTGATTGTATTGTATAGTGTTGTCATGCTGCCGACAAGTTGGCCGGTGTCGGGCAGGTTGTGTCGGCGGGTATATAGAGCCCTTATTATTGCACAAAGCCGTCATACACTAGACGAACTAATGACCGATAAAGACCGAGGGTCCGTTGTGAAATACTAGTGTGCATGTAGGTACATGCGTCGCATCAACATGCACTGACCCCACCGCAGCCAGTTCTACGTGTGGCATTTGATGAAAACCTATAAAATATATAAAGTAATCAACTTTAAGCTTCTGCATTTACGAGTATATAATTTCCAAGTAATGCACACTTATTGATTTTCATTTTGTGGGGCCTACGAGAGATTGAAAGGTTAACACGATGTCTGACATTCTTGTAATTTTGTACCAGACTTGCAACAGGTACCTACTCTTTGGAGCAATTTGGACAAGAAATAAGTCTCTCTCAGTTCCTCTAACAAAGTATGTTGTGTCTCTGGAGTCTAGTCCAAGAAATAATAAATTTTCTCTGATGTGCGACAACTCAATCAAAATGTACTAATCTTCCTTTAAATATTTCCTAACTAATGGTAAAGATTGCTTCAAAATCCGCCAACTGTCTCAATTCACTCCGTTTTCCATAAAAATCTCAGAGTTCACCCTTTGACCCATCTTAACATGTACTGGAATTAATTTTTATATATTCCAGCCCTAAGGCTGGCTGGCCGCTTTTATGTAGGTCGGGGCTAACCCCGACCTACATAAAAGCGGAGATGAGACGAGAAGAGAGAAGTATTGTAATATAGAATTTAACATCTCCATCCACAAAAATTTAAACATCTGTAGAACACTAAAACAAATGTGTAACTGCAAAACAATCCTTATATCACCGTTTTGCTTTTGACAGTTATTTTTGACAAGTGTTCAACCGATGTTTAACTTTTCTGTAATAAGACGAATTCTTGTATCCTCTTGGGAGAGGAGATATGTCACATTTTTCCTAGGACAGCTTCCGCGCACGACTGACAAGGCAGCAGTACAAGGTGGAGATGAGAATAGATATTATGAGCGGCTTGGAATGAGGGTCCTAGCTTTTTGTGCTAAATCTCGCTTAACATGGAATAAGTAGCCATAGTATACATATCTCGGCTATGGTCTAGCAAGTACTGTCTAACAAGTTTCCGCCCAACATCAGTATAAATACTCCATTTCTTAAGCATCTCTCTTCCTATCCAATTCATATATCTCTAGACGCAGCCGCTTTGGTAGAGACAAGCCCATACGATAGTTGTATCTATGGAACATTCCCATTTCAAACATTCGTATACAAAAACTGCAGAAATTAACAAACGTAATCGACGCTGTTACACACATTACAGGTACATTTAAAATAACAAATTTGCTAATTACGAAGCGTAATTGGCAGTAAATTGTGACTGCTTAAGTGAATACGTAGCTAATGAAAGTATCCATACACCTGATTTTAGTGCTACTATAGTAAAAAACTGGTTCAGTACTCGGGCTGAGTGACAGCTAAATAGTGAGCACTAGCGCGTGCCCAGACGCATATGATGTAACCTCTAATATAACTTCGTATCCTGTGATTGTATAATTCTTTTTACCTGACTTTCTACCTAAAATTAGTTGTTGAACGTTAGATCTTATCACGATTTGTCATTTGCTTGACGATTTCATAACTATAGAAGTAATGGCTTCGCATAACTCATTACAGCATAAAGTCTGCTCAATATCGCAATCGTCTGCAAGAACTTTTAGTTTGTCATAGTTTTATTTTTTTTCGCTAGAAGAAGAGAAAGAAAAGAGAAGCTTTTTAAAGTAATGGCATTTTCTAAAGATTCCCGCAATCGATGTCATTGGAGGTGTCGCGAATTGACTGAAGATTTAGCAAAATGAACAGTATCAGTGGAAGAAAACACTTACTAAACTTATCACAAAAAGATCTGTTACAGTTGGACGCTTGTTTAAAAAAAGTGTAACTGCAAAACCACCCTTATATCAGCGTGACAGTTTTTACAGACCACTTTTCATCAGATATTTATCTTTCTTGTGGTAAGATGGTAAGAGAATTCTACTTCAAAATAGCGGATCGGCATTTCGGTCATCATTCGTCTATGGTTGTACGCATTTTACTTGGGAAAGGACACTAAATGGGAAAATGAGTTTTAAAATTATATTTTACATTTTATTTTAAGTCAAACATACAAAGATAAGTTAATTACAAAGGTAAGGTATTTACAAAAGTATAAAAGTATAATTGAACACTTTTATTGTTGGTGTTGTATCACAAAAAGAAAATTATGTAGATTTAGGATAACTTTCATAATTTTATGGAACCGTATCTATTTGTTAGTAATCTCAAGTCTATAATATTAAATTTCATAAAATTATGAATATTATCCTGAAGAGTTTTACTTTCAGCTCCACTCGTACACCAGAAATAGAATACTGGCAACATTATGACCATCAAAATGGTTCCTTCACGTCACAAGATACCTGTGTTTAAAGATCAGTTTGATTCTCATAACAGCATTATTTGTTAGCTCCAAGATCAAGTCTTTTAATATGATATCAGTTACCAGAAAATAACAGCATACCTAGTAATATCTGACACATTGAGTATTATATTATTTTGTAAAATAACAATTCGTCTTTACTCTAAACCTAAGCCTATGACCACAATATGTGAATACTGCATACGGCGATGAATAATAATATCATCCAATCAGGGATCACGATTTGTCCAAATATTGGTTTCGTTTATTGGTTGATTGGACAACAAGTCTTAAGATTTTTGTATGTGACATAATGTTGGTGATAGGCGATATCTAGTCTTAAAGTATATGGCATTTGGAGGTCCTGCCATCAGAACGTTCACGGTATCAACACTTGAGAGTCACTGTGAGTCACTTTACTGCTGGTAGTAAGTGCCTTTGTAGTCCAGAGCTGCTCTGTCTTCCTGCCTGGCGGCGGCTTCAGGGTTGTTCTTGGCTTCAAGGGCATCACGCTCCTGGAACATTACATTTTATCATTAGTAATATTCACACATACCTTCAAATTATATTCAGTATACATACAAGAAAAATCAGGAAGATAAGACCATGAAAATAAGTAGTCGTTATAACAGGGCAACTATCGTGAGACCTACAATAACGTAAACAAATAATTATACAATAATCTTCAGGTTCTGTACTGCGTACTTGCATAGGTAGAGCCTTTCTCTTTTGTAAAGCAGTTATTAATTGCACGCAGTTCCCGCGTGACTCTTACTACCTTATAAAGGGCGGTATTAGAACGATATCCTACTAATATTTGAACATTCTCAACGAAAGATATTCTTTAGGATATGATGTACTAAAACTGTCTACCTTAGGAAAGATCCTCCATTAATTATTACAGTACAGTGAGTAGTTTTGCAAAAAAATAATTTCTAGATGAGTATGCCCTTAAATAGTGACTAATTAATCTTGGAAGTATTATATCACCCATAAATACCACGTAGATACCATATCCACTGTTGTGATGAGATTTGAATTTTTAAGTATCCAAAAAGAAAAAAAATCGTATGTCTACTGTATCAATATTTTCAAGGTCTCCCATCAATATTCCCTTCTTTTAACGGGACGTTTTCTAATATATAAAATTCTCGTGTCACAATTTTCGTTGCCATACTACTCCGAAACGGCTTGACCGATTTTGATGTAATTTTTTGTGCTTATTCGGTATCTATGAGAATTGGCCAACATCTATTTTTCATCCCCCTAAATGTAATTATTTATATGGCAAAACAACGTTTGCCGGGTCAGCTAGTTAACTATAAAATGCGGAAATTGAGAGATATCTAAGAATTCAGAAAAACATAATACTTACAGCGTTAGCCTTGATTCCAGCGTAGATCAGGTCAAGACCTTTCTGGATTTCAGGGGAGACAGGGGGAGGGGTGGGGATGTGGTCTCCCTTGACTCTGAATCCGAACTCATCAGCGGTGTACTCAACGGTGATCACCTGACCATCAGGAGCGGTGTAGGAGTAAGATCCTTGCTGGACCAACGCGTTGTGGTCATCACCGAAGGGCTTCAGGTAACCTTCCTCGGAAGCATGGATGTTGTTGCCAGTTTCGTATCTGAAAATAGGTTAAGACTTGACGTTTACATTCATGTCTAGATAACAATTAGGCAGGTCGACTGACGACTAATGGATAGGAACATATTTTGAAAGTACAAAAATAATTACACTTAAATGGTAGCTATCTAAAATTAATTTTCAATAAACGGTTTATATCTATCAAAACTGTTATGTATAAAGTACTTTATTTAGCCTCTCTCCCAGGCCAGGGTAGGAGGGACTGTCAAAATCGTACTGACTTAAATCCAGGGTGTCCTTCAATAGCCCTTTACGTTCCACGGTCATGGTAATGAGAAGAGGTCCGCGACCGTTATAAAGTACTAGCTTAAGTCTTAATAATGGTGTCATTGATTTTTCAAATCTAGCTCTCGGGAGTAATAAACTTAAGAGTTCATAAATTGCAAAAACCGCAGAGCTGTTCTTATGAAAATCTATAAATATGCAAATACACTGTAATTTATTCATGTTAACTTAAGTGTTATAATAACAGCTCTGCGATTTCTGTAATTTATGAACTCTAAAGTTTATTACTACACAGTCCATGCGTAATCTTCAAGATGGTAAAAGTGGTCGGTCAAGGTTAGATATTTGAAGAGGAAAAAAAACTTAATACGACACCCACTACACAACCATGTGCACAGTAATGATGAATCAACAGCTATTATATAAAAAAAAGTGAGTCGGCTTCTTGGATTGAAAATGAAATGAGAAATAAATGCGTCAAACTAAACTATGTGGGTTAATTTTTATGTTTAGAAGTGCAATGCCCAGAATTAAAATAAATTAATAATGATTTGAACTAAATACTCACGATGTTTTGTAGCTTCCGTCGGTACCCTGCTCCTTGTCGAAACTGATGATGGGGATGAAAGTGGTTGTTTCCAAAGAAGCCTTGGGTCTGAAGTCATCGATCTGCTTAGCAGGTCTGTACTCCTGCTGTTGTTGGTAGTTGTTGTAGTTCTGCTCAGCTGGCTGCTGGTCATCCAATTCTTGCTGCTCAGGCTTGAGAGACACTCTCCTCTGCGGCAGAGCCGTCGCCAGGGACAGCAGCGCACAAGACACGACCTGAAATCACGAATTCCCAATTTGTTAAACGATGCAACACACTTGAACTTTAAGGTAACGTTAAATAACGAAATGATGTCAGACAGAAGAGTTTAATCATATTCGGAATGTCGTAAGATGAGATGGTACAGATACAATAGGCAGCATCTTGTGAAACCGGCTCATTCGACACGCAGGTTGGGCGAAAGTGGGCCCAACATGTATTGGCACTTACTACATGTTGGCAAGCATGCCATTGTTTTCATTGTCATCAGCTAACTTTTAGTTACGCTACGTTAACTAAGAGATTCTTTTGTTTAAGGTTACATAACGTATGCTTTATTAAAAAAAGTGGGTAAATAGAGTGTTAACATAGATGTCTCATTCTAATGTTTGAAAAACATACATCTGTGGGCAAATGTGCTAATATGTAAGAGTTATTACAACATATTATATAAGACTTCATTACCTACATGAGTGACTAGCTGATGGTCTAAATAAACGACCATAAAAGTAAACAATCTTAGCGCAACTTCATGTAAGTAGTTACGATCATCAATTACAAGTTCTTCCATTGTATCGGGCCACTTTGTAATGCAAGCATTAGACAAACAAGTTTTATAGTTGATCGGTTTACTACCAATGTTTTGTTGTGTTACGTTTACTGGACGTTCAAGATACACATAACATTGACTAAATTGTAATTCTGTTTCGATGATAATCTTTACGGTCACTGCACAAGAAAATAAGTTGGTCAGGCCAGACAACATTTCATTTAATATAATATTAAATTTACGTTTTTTTTTTTAATAATTTGACCTAGCAAACTGCACAATAAATTAAGTAGATATTGGTCAGGCTAGACAACATTTCATTTAATATAATATTAAATTAACGCTTTTTTTTCAAATAATTTGACCTAGAAAACGGTTATATAATGAACTGTGAAGAACAAGATCATTTGTGTAACCAAAAGTTCATTAGAACGAGGTTACGCCGTCAATTGAAATGTAATAGTTTCTTGTTTATATGCTAATGACTCCTTTCTTCGCTCATATCTGGTTTTATATCGTAAATGCGATTGCGTGATGTTACATTACACACGAAGATGAAAACATAAGCGATTACGAAGACGAGCTGAATCGATATACATCTGGGGGCACGGCAGTGTCCCCACCAAGTCGAGCAAAAAAGCGTGTGTTTTTCTGGGAGGCCTTGATGTTCAATTTTTTGACAAATCTGGACGGTAAATGCTTCTTAGTCTGTTGTATTCACAAATTTAGTTTGGTAGGTTTTCACTTTACTTTAGGATACTAAGATATAGAGAACATGATTAATAAATAAGTAATGTATGATTTTGGAATTTAATCAAAGTCTATCACCGATTATTTAATTTCTTACTTTTGTAAACCGGTTGTATCTATTTTAAACTCCAAGTTAGATAATTTTAACGTAACTGAATAAAATATTTTAGAGCTGCATGTGCAATCGTAACTAGCATGAAGACAATTTAATATATTATTGGTATGTTTTATTAGTTTATGTGCAAGAAACATGAAGACAATTTAATATATTGTTGGTAGGTTTACAACTAACTATTTAAAAAAGGGTTTGTGATGCACAGTCAGGAACGACGTTCAAAAACGTAGAGAAGTTTAATTCATAACTAGTAAATCCGCTTTAGCTTCTCACTAGTTAGATTTAAAAACAAAATATAGCTCAAATCACTCCAGAATAACGTAGCTTTCTAACTAGTGAGAGAATTTTCAAAATCAATTCAGTAGTTCCTGAAATAATCCTTCAAAAAAACTCACTAACTTTACCTCTTTATAGTTTAATTAGTATTGTAGTAATAATTACTCAATATAAGTAATTCTAATTATATTGGAGAAAACCGTTATTGAGTTTCACTAAGTTTACAAGCTTTGCCCTTGGCTGTACTTAAAGCGTATGCTAGAAAGCTGCTATTCACACATTTTATGTTCAGAAAACCAAACGCACACTGACCTACTTAACAAAAGTTCTTAAGTTATAAGGCCAGACGAGAGATGTAGGCCACTATTTCCAAAAATGGGCACACGAAATAAGCAGATGTATTGCCTCGTGACCAGAAATAATTGAAAGCATTGACCAAAAAAGTAAACTGATGGTGGTTAGGTCTATTTATACAGCGGAAACATTAATGTTAAAGAATGATTTAAAAGCAGTTCATTAGATCACGAGAAATTAATTAAATTCAAACTAAAAGTGTCACGTAAGCACTAAAGATATCCTGGTTACATACTATAACAAACAAAACCTACGCTTAAGGTCACTGTAGTTGTTCCGATTGCACTCGCGATAAACGATAAATAGTATAATTAAATGTAGGAATTTAAAGATGAAGACATTTAAATGCCAAAGTTCAATCGCCGACATATCTGCCGACCCTATTCTATGCCGCCGCTCACAACACACGATTGCATCCAATCCTTCACAGAACTTGGAAATTAACGTAATGCTAATATATTCCAATCATTATAATAACCACAATCTTCTATGATTGCTTCACTTTTAGAGAAAGGGGATTTTTAAAATTAATGAGGGAGAAGATAATTTTGAAAGGGGTGAGAAAGATAAAGAAAGAAGAAATGAGGGATAGTTTATGGATGATTCCACTTACCAGCAGTTTCATTGTTGTTTATGTGTGGTGTCGTGCAGCAGCGAAGTGGCACGTGGAGTGTCGTGAACTATGTCAGAGTGGTAGTAGTGCGCTCACTTTTATACCGCACCCCTGCCACTTATCCGAACTGTGAGCCATCTCACTTTCATAGCCGACTTGTCGCTGCAATACGGTGCAGCCACGATCGAAGCCGACGTAGTCGCGATTTTTCGATTTCAATTTCGATATCAAAAATCATGACATTGTTCATTTGTGCCTATGATTGTCATGGTTCGTTAGATGAGATCTGAAAGCTTTCCAATGATCAGTCCATTGTGTAGCGGTTGATTGTGACTACAATGCGTACATACGCGTACCGTCCGATTTAATATTGTGTAAATAAATCATCAATACAAATCTTATTTGACAATCGATCCTATAACTCTTTCATTAGACAAAACTGGACCGATCATTTAAAACTATTTATGTAATGAAAGCTATTAATGATATTATAGCTATTTTTTGTAGCTCTGTTATAAATTATAATTATTAGCTAACCACAAAACCATAACTATCATCTTAAGTACTGTATAACAATTATTCATAACAAATTTATTGGTCAAGTTATGTTATGAATGATTTAAGAAGTAGGTAATTATGTCAATAAATTAGCCCTATGCCATAAACTTTTTATTTTATGTAGGTATGAAAAGGTTTTGCTGCACTTTTTGCTGAAAAAATCACTGATACCTAACCATTAGATTTATGACTTCTAGGTTAGTCAGGGCGGATCGCGGAACTGTATAAAAAGCAGGATATCAAGAACCTGAAACGCAAAGAGCAACCAAAAGAACGGGGTGGATTATTTCACCAGTAAATATCTGTAAGTTCTTTTCGCTCTACCAAGGGCGGGAAGACTCATTTGACAATTTTAATACCATACCCAAAAAAGAAATGGTTAAGTCAGGATCCTACAAATAGAGTATTTGGTAGCATTATTTACCTACTTAATTTTGAATATTATGTTCATATTTGATCATCAATGACAAGTATGTACACTGTGTAACGATTCCTGTAATCGTCTTCTATCAATTTCGGAGATAGCAAATTGCTATGTTAAGCAGGTAGTGAACTTATATCTTTTTTTTTTTTTAGGTGGTAAAATCATCAAATGAGTCCTCCCGCCCTGGGTGGGGCGGAAGGGACTCTGTCAGACTCTTACTCACTAAAATCCACCCGTGTTCCTTCGGATGCCCTTTACGTTCCGGGGCCACGGTATCCTGGGTTAAGAAAAAACCCGCGACCCCAGCAGGCATTTGGCGCGAAACACGACGCGCCACCTGTTAACTTGTATCTAGTTCCCTTTTTACTCGAGCCTGTTGCATTACATTCTACTTTTTACTGGCTCAAAGACCTCTTAGTAGTTCTTTTTTCTTTAACATGTTTTCAAGCTGACAAACAGGATGTGAACAACAGACTAGGTATTCAGAGGTTACGTGGTTAGATGTTCTTGTGCAATATATTTTTTTCTTGTCATTTTCTATTGTATGTCGGAACCATGTCCTTGAAGAACGATGTAATAAAAAGCTGCATTAATGTCTATCAGGTACTTGACTTTTAGAGCCAGGTGGCTAGTTTCTATGTAGTATGTATGTACTCTGGTACTTAGTCTCATAGATCATTAACACAGAAATGCATACAACTGCACCTATGCATACATTTCATTCCGAGTGTTGTGAGTTGCTCATTTGCTTAGTTTGCAACAACATAAGCTTCCTTGTGATATTTATGTATACATGTCCTGGTTTCATGCTTCTTTTTTCAAATATTTATTCTACTTTGAAAGGCGAAGTTGTGATACCCACCCACTACTCAGGCCTCACCTTTGCCTCATGCATAGAATTATGTCTAAAGAGTTGAGATGTGTTTCATCTTAGCGGCACTATCTTAAGAGTCATGGTGTAAGGGGGCATCGCTTGCCAGTAGCTGTTACATAAATTGTAGGCGTTGTTTTCGCTTGTCAGTGTAGCAATACGTTACTATCAGTTATCAAGGCAACTTGTGCAATGGGCACAAGAGGGAGTGTGCGTGGACTCAGGCACGCCTGCGATGCGCTTCATTTCCGACCATTTTTGCACGATGCGCGTAAATGATTACCATTATGTGGATTAAAAGAAGTTTTCTGTATCAGTCAGTTTCCTGCATCTTTGCATAATAATGCCTGATATGGATCAGCTGTTAATCTGAATCACACGTATCAATCGTAGTGATGTAACTTTTGTGTTATGAAAATCTTTAATATGAATTTATTCATCTTAGTATTCTAAATTGTATTAGGAAGCAGTAATTTGACTATTAGAATTTAATGCTCACCTTTTATTTTGTTAAACTTTCAAATATACTGATATATTTTACAGAACGAAACTACGTATGCCATTCTTAGGAAGTCGCGGAGTTTCACATTCTTCATAATTCAGTATAATCGTGATCTTAAAAGTAATCAGTCTTAAAATCAGCACACAAACTTTCTTGAATCTTAGTTTTAACCATGAACTTTAGCTCACTCTACCGAGAAAGCGTCTCTTTGTCAGTGTCACTTACTTCATAAGTTTTACAAAACGGTATATTATATATCGTAACATATCGTTAGCTTGTCCGTAGTTACTATTTTGTCATATATTTCAATTGCACGTCTTTGGCGGACCCGAGATGAGTGTGTTACGTAAGGCACTGCGCTTTTGAGGTTACTGACACTGCTGCGTGCCGTACGGGGCACGGGGCACCCAATCCTAAATGTTTTGCACTCATTACTCATTACCATCACTCGCCTTACTATAACACGAAACTTGGCGTGCGTGAGGTCCCCCTCTTATTTGATTCATCTAACCTTGGAATACTAGTTGAGTAGAGCGGTTTAATACACTTGCTTCATAATCGGGTTAGTAGGAGAAAGATGAGTAGTTAGTACAGCTTAACAATGAGATAATATTTACGTAGTTATTACAATATTCGTAATGAGCTCTTGTAATATTCTTAAAGATGTTAGCTATTAACATAATAATGATAAAGGGCACCCACATCTTAAGGCATTGAATAGATTTTAATCGACGTAGGCGAAACAAAAGAGGAATGCAAGGACAATAAAATGATGTGCCGTTCTCTGCCTACCCTCGACAAGTGTAATGTTAAACTACCGACACATATTAATTAAATTATGAATAGATTATTGGAGACTACTTCGTGCTAATGATTCATCGTACTATGAGCCATAAAGGTATTTTGTCCGATTCTGTCTGTCTGTTTCGACTCGTCCTTTCGGCGAATAGTCCAAAGGTGAAAGAGTCTATCGGTGAAACGGCCATAAGTGAATCGTCCAGTCGACGAAACGTCCAATAATGAATCGGTCGTCGGTGAATCGTTGCAGAATCATTACCTTTTAGAAAGTCTGATTATCATGAAGCTTTAAACAATTCCTGCCTTAATTTCGTTTTGGAAGAGTGACTTCAGATACTTTCACATCACCTTAAGAATATTTTGTTTTAATACCTCATCATCATCTTTATTTTTATGCAAAATCTCCACTGGGTCAAATAGCATTTTTCTACAATTAATATACATTAGCACTCGTTTGTTTTAACAAGAATATAACAATCAACTCGTTTAGTATTTTCACTGCAAAAGCAAACGTAATTTACACTACTTACATCACTATTTGTAATGACATATTTAGAATTTCTTTTTGTTGTAACGTTTTGTGTGTCAAGGTGTTTCTCGTCTTCGTTACCACATACTACAGGCATCTTATGTTGTACCTATAATGTCTAGGAACACTACAATAGCCATTCATCGTTGTAACGTAGGTAGCCTGTTAATTATACATTCATCACGTCGGTTCAAGCAAATGCATGTCTTCACTTTGTTAACTTTGACACTGACTTTGAATTCAATGCTGAGGAAAATTAATTTATTAATGTTAGTCACGGATAAGTAACTAACAAAGCTCATTTAAAATTAAAAATTATTGATTAAATTCGAATTGATTAAATTTATGCAGCATTGACAATGCTCAAGTGCTGAATTGTGTTCCACTGACTTTCAGAAATAGAAGGCTTTTGTCCCAGCATTGGGGACACATTGATGGCTTGTGAAAGTGATGCATTTTCTTATGATATCAAGTTATGGTATTAACTATTGAAGCTTAGTATTGAAGTGTCATGACTGGTTCATTAGTATTTCATTCAAATCTTTGTAAATAAAGGTTTGGCTAGTATGTGTCGACAAAGTATTCACATATTGCTTCACGTATAGTGTACAACGGCTATTAAGTGAAACCTTTTTATCAATAGACCATTATTTGCGTGAGACGATGATCAAAACTGATAGTCAATGTTTTTATAGTGGTTGAACGGACAGATACTTGAAACGAGCTACGAAATAAAATAAATGATTAAAGAGCATCGAAAAATTCCTTCTCAGCGTAGTCAGCTCGTAATGTGCCCAAAAGACTAGCGGGCCGGTTTCGGGCTAAAAGTCAGCCTTTGGTCAGTCAATCACTCATTTTGAAGAAGTTGTGAGTACTCAGACCTAATGGCCCAAAACTACCCCGTATAACAGCTCAAATATAATTTATTTCTACTAAGATTGTCACATTCATGCAGTTTAAGGTTTTCTGCAGCCAGCCATCCCGCGCCGAACAGTAGATCGGCACGCCCACATAGTCTTTAGATTTTTCCAATTCTTCGAAGATAGCCTAACAATTAGAACGCGGACGGGACGGTAGCAAGAGCTCATCGAATAAATTGTATTTTTTTTAACAGATCTGCGCCGCTTTCGTGAGGCCTACCACTGGTAGTTTCGGTCAACTGTCACTGCTTGTTACTGGTAGCCCTTTTTATCGTGGTAAATCATGAAATGAGTCCGCCCACACATACTGTCAGACTGTCGTTCATATGTGCATGCCACTTATAACAGCTCCCGCATTTCGACTATATGACATACCGTTTTGTCTGAGGCGATTGACACCTTCATCACAGTTACAGTTTTGAAAAACAAAGTGGAGCTCCTGATCGGAAGATAAATACCAAGGAACATTAAGACCACATTCCTAAGTATGGAAATAAGTTAACATCTTGGAATGATTTGATAACTTTTCTATCCTTTCTCATTGATTGTTCAAGACTAAAAATATATTTAGTTACATCGTGATTTGCATGTTTTTATCAATCTTTAAGAATGTTAAGATTTTATTGATGGACGGGGCTAAAGGTTAGGGTTATGACATACAAAAACTTTCAACATAACCTAAATTAGTATTTTGGCAATGCAGTCTGTTATAATTATGAATTCTCGAACATACGTATTAGATATCAGACAATTTACAGAAAGATTTTTTTAAATAGCACACTGAATATGTGAAAAAATCAAAATATTTTATGTCACATGACCCTCAATGGACACTATAAAACATCGAAACAAGGGAACGGTTCGGGGTGGTCGTTTCCAAGAAGAAAACCGGCCATGATTATTCTTTTCATAACGACTTTGTTCGTCTATAGCAAATTACTAATAGATTTTCAAGAAGTGATTCGGGAGTGGTGCATATTTATAACACGTATACATCTAGATTACACCCGTGCAAAACCGGACGGTCCACTTCATAAAGAATAAGAAAATATACACTTTAATGAGAAAAACTTCGAGATAACTAAATCATACTCGTATCAGCTGATAGATAAAAAGTATATTCTCGAAAATTCCATACAGATAAAAGATTGTCGACAGACTAAAGTCATTCAACTTGTGGCCTTTTCGATACAAACTTTTATTAACTTATTTGTTAAAAATAAAACATGACCTATTTAGACCAGATCAGTTGGTAACAAGTTGCTCTCAAAATAAACCACTACACATCCTGTCGACTACATGACATTCTCCTTTATTTCTCGATTTTTTTTTATTATTTATCAATGGCATAATGGCTGCCATGTTGGTGGTCGCAATTGCTGAACATAAGGTTCTTATTTCAAGTCTGGCATCGGGATACTCAATAGCAGTTACGTAGTTTGTATGAATGCCCCCCCCCCCCCCCCATTACATGTGACTTAAACGTAACTGGCGAAATTTGGATACCACTAAGTACAGAGATGTATCTCTGCCTAAATTTTCAAGGATTACAGAATGATGTGATGTTATGTTGTTTTAACATGTTGTTAAACTACTCTACATAAGCACTTATGGGTTATGGGACATCTCGCCCTCGGAAAACTGGCCAGCGGACCCTAGGTCCACTTTTTAAAATGTGCATGGGTATATTTATCCGGACCCATTTAGTACAATGGGCCAAATGTCTCCAAATTAAAGGGATATTTCAGCAAAACCTTGCTACAGCAGAACTGAACGCGCACTGCAATGGCGGGTTTGAAGTGGCGGTCGAAAAAAATAAGTAATTGGAAATAAAAAACCTACTTTCAGTACTTCGTGGGAAAATATTGGTATAATTTCTTTCTCGACGACAACGACAAGATTGAACAGGTTTCAATAAAAAAACATGTTTTGGAAAAAGATAAGTATATATTAAGCATAATTATTTAGAAAAAAGAATATGTGTGTATAATCACTGTAATTGGTTCATTGGCCTGCATTTGAAAAGCTAGAAGTCATGAGGAATGCCATTATCGAGCAGTGTGACGACGGATTTAGTTACGACAAGTTAATGGTGGCAATCACTCATTTACGTGGTAACCATCTTCGTCAGCGGTGTATTTGGTGACGTGGACTTCACCGTCGTCACCAATATACGAGATCTTTCCCTCTACTATCATGGTGTAGCCAGTGCCGTCTGGTGTGAGCAGTAGCTTGGTTCGCTCCGACACCACAGTGCCCTCAGCCGTCACGTATCGCATTGCGAATTGTCCAAATTCATCGTATAAATTATCATCTGACACCAGGTCTGGCATACTCCCTCCAAGGTAATTATTTAATGGTCTGGCAAATACTGAACATATTTATTAGGTATCTCGTTTGGGATGAGGGACTAAAGGTCTATTGAAGGACACCGTGGATTTCAGTCAGTCTGTAGTCAGTACCAGACTGGCAGAGGCTATTAGACTGGTACTGACTCCTGCTTTGCCCTGGGACTGGGCTCATTTCATGATTTTAACATTCTAAAAAATGAGGGTATTTACGTATATCAGTAGAATGTTTTGTTTTACATTATGTGGTTTTACTCGGAGAGACAATGGTCAGTATGGCAATATTAGTCTATTGATATTGGTAGTCAGATATATTCAATTAGAATGGAAGCCGATTAGAGCAGAATTTGGATAGTAAGTAATTATGATGATGGTGGAATATTTACTTACCTTTGTCATGTTAGCACTTGAAAATGTTTCCTGCTACTGCTTCGTAAGGTCAGTATTGCCGTGATTGATGACATTTTTACTTCACGAAATGTTTAAATATTACAATGTGTTGCAATAAAACTATCCCTAATGAGGAATAATGGCGTAAAACTGGATCTTTTACGAAACTTGTACTATTATACTTTAAATGGGTTACTCATTTATTGAATTATTAACTTAATAATTCCACTGTGGACTCCAGTATTTTTTTTACTTTATGTAAACATAGTTTTTTTCGTATATCTGACGGGTATTTACTGAAAGAATTATTATATTAAAAAAATATTTGACATTTTTTTTTCTTTTGTTATGAAAACCAAGTTGACGCAGATACGACACTTAAAAAATTGTCAATACGTCAGAAGCAAGTACAGTTTTTGCTTGCTTCTCACGTCACACAACCTTCTGATATTTTGGCACGTTATTTATCTTTGTAAATATGCCTTGATTTAGCAAAAAAAAAATCGTATCCATTATTTAACAAAACTCTAGCTAAGGGAACTGTCGGTTGTGGTGAGATTATTTTTGTAATTTTATTATGTAAATGGAAAACTTAACGTATACATACGTTTATATGAGAGTATTGTGGGAGCTACGTCTACCAACAAACTAGTCTATAGTTTGACAGAAGTAATGAATTTGACTTAAGTTCCAAATAAACATTTTTTCATTATTTTTTTCATTTATATTTGCAATTTAGTGATGCCTTAAGTAATTTAAACATGCCTATCTTAAATATTTATGACAAAGAAAAACAATGAATCGAGTCTATATATTTTTTAAAGTTTTGATAGTTATGTATCACTCTGACTGAAAGTCTTTTTTTGAACATAACACAACTCGGATGCTAAAGTGGAATACCATCAAGATACCACAACAATATGCGGAGACACTAAACGGAGAAAGTAAAACTGTAACGTAGGATGTCTCGAGGCGTCTAACTTATGTAAGCCGTACTATGTAGAAACAGAACTTAAAAATTAAAATAGAAATTGTTGTAATGTTTCTTATATTTCCTATTTAGTGTAAAACCTGAGAAAAATATTTCAAATCGGAAGAAAAAGAAAACTAGATAACAGTAAATCATGTCTACAGCAAAAATGTTCACTTTAAGTACTGTTTATTGAGTTTTTTTTTTTTTTATCGTTGCCTCACACTAAGAATTTCTCCTGTGTCGTGGGTGCGTTTACATACAAACATATAAACTCACATACACAAACGCCCAGACCCGAAACAACTACCTGTGGATCACACAAATATTGACTCCGTGCGAGAATCGAACCCACGACATGTTTCGCAGCAGTCCAATCGCTCAGCCTCTGCGCTAACGGTGCCGTCAAAATTAACTTTTTCACTTAAGGAATTTAAATTTGTAGGTATCCTATACCTACAAATTTACTTCCTTTTAAAGTTACTTCCTAAATTAACTTATTAGAGAAAGAACCACTTGTTTCTGCCATAAGTTAATGAATCGATTTCACAATACTTGATTGACTGATTTTGACTAATTGTATAATATTAAAGCTAAAACATTGTGGAAGAGAACATATACATATAAATAACCACTTAAGTGTAAGACACAAGGTCAATTTCATAACCCTTCATTTTGCCTTCGCAAAGATTCCGCTTCAATCGATAAACGTTTACTAATAAAATCAATCTAGTTTAGCCTTAAAATAGTAAAAAAACTTGTAGCATACCTACCTACTTACCTAAATCGAGAGACCGGCAGAGCAACTAAACTTGAAGTGTATACTAATGTCTGGTGCATGACTATCTACTTGTACCTGTATAATTATCTTCAAAGTAAATTGGCGCGTTTAAAAGTATTTGTTGATTTATTTCAAGTATTAGAGTATTGTTAAGTGTTTTTTTTTTTTGTAAGTTTAGGGCTTTTTTTTTTTTTAGCGTGGTAAAATCATCAAATGAGACCTCCAACCCCGGGCAGGGCGGGAGGTACTGTCAGACTTGTACTGACTAAAATCCACGGTGTCCTTCAGTAGCCCTTTATGTTCCGGGGTTACGGTAATAGAAATAAGTCCCGCGACCCCGGCAGGCTTTGGCCCACTGAGAGGGGGCCCCGTCATTTTGCTGACAGCTCTTTGAGGCGCGCGTGGAACACGACGCGCCGTCGACCCGGGCATGGTCCATGGTCGGACAGCGAGTTGCCCTTTACTCGCTGTCCGCATGGCCGCGCTTAAGTTTATGGCTAAGTGGCTATTTGAAATTGATCAAGTGATGAATACGTACTTCCTTTAAATTTTTGTTGAGATCATTTCCTTTGTTTTAGGCCTCCTTTGGGAGCCTTGTATGAAATGAAATAATTAACTACAATTGATGGAACACCTTTGAACTCCGTTACACATTAAGATGGAAAACAAATTGTCATGTTGCGCTGCGCGCTGAGTAAGAAGAATTTGATACGTTGACCCTTCAGTGTAAATATGTAAGTAAAGACTTACTTATCTTAACTGAAGGGTCTGGCTTTTTTTTTATCGTGGTAAAATCATCCAATGAGTCCTCCCGCCCAAGTCGGGACGGGAGGGATTGTCAGACTTACACTGACTAAAATCCACGATGATCCTTCAATAGCCCTTTAAGTACCTGGACCACGGTTATTTATTTATTTATATTAGGGATAACAACAGCATCCAACACTTAACTAAGTACTTAACTATATTACTTGAGTAGCCAATAATAGTTATCCACGGTGGATTCATTATAGTGGATGAGTACAATATATGGTAAGATTATATTCAAACTGATTGGCAGACTTCGACAAAATAATACCATGTAACATACCGATATTTGAAACAAAAAAAAAATTAAAAAAATTAAATAAAAAAAGTAGCAAAAATACAACATTTATTTAATGGTTATTTCATAATAAATGATAAATAAATAGTAAATACATAATTAAGTAAATAAATATTAGTTATAATAAAATTACATAAATACAAAAGAAAATAAATAATAGGATATACCTAGAAAACCATCCGCTAAATTGTAACATTTTGACGTTATGATAACCTATGATGAAAGCAATGTAATAACTCGATTTTTGAAGTTATTTTTGGAACCAATGAATAGGTCCACACTATTAATGTGTTTATTGTAAGTGTCAAGTAATCGTGATATTACACTATTCTTGCCATAATTAGTCGAGTGGAATGGGGTGCAAAACAATGTAGTGTGTCTGGTGCGTTTCTTGGGCACATTAAACTTAATGTTGCTTAAAAGCATCGGACAATCAGTTCGTTACCAGATGAGACAATACCGCGACAAAGTCTGGCTGACATAAATGAATATAAATAATTAGATGTACATATCTTAATTCAACTGTAATCAGAAGACCTCAAATTCAACTCCACGTAAACAATTTGAAACCAATACTTCCAACAAACAAATAACTCCCTTGACTTTTCTTGAGCATTCCGAAACAAAATTATATCAGTGCATCTAATACCTAAGATAAACGTCATTGGTTTCACAACAAAAGTGAGAGGAGGAACGCTTCTCCACGCTGTGTGCTATGCGTTGAACACTTGAACTGATCTTGACATTTCATTGAACTGATATTTCAATTTGCATCGGTAGGTACACGCAAGGTGTATTAGAGTAGCTGGTCCACTTTCTTCTCTGTAGCTGGTAAGACATGCACAGTATACTCGTATTCATCATCATCAGCCTATAATGTTCCCACTACTGAGACACAGGCCTCCCCTCTGTAAGAGGGAGTGAGCCATAATCCAACGCGAGGGCCTAGTGCGTGTTGCTGGATGTCACATGTCTTCGAATTTTTGATTCTAGGACATGCCGGTTTCCTCACGATGTTTTCCGTCACCGTTTTGAGAGCAGGGGTGATAAAATAAACTACACAAAGTCATGCGCCAGGCTGGATTCAAACCCACGACCTACAACTCGTAAGACGGGGCCGATACCACTGGGCCACCACTGCTCTTTATATACTCGTATTATTTACAATTAATACATACATACAATACAGCGCCCAGTTCTAATGCCTTCATGTTCTAGCTCGCTCCATGCTGGCTGGCTAGGTTGAGGACGTGAGCAAACATTATCTCCAGGCTTTGTCTCATTTTTAATAGAGGCTGGCTCTCCCATTCGTCCTTCTCCAGATATATCGTTTCTGAGTTGTCAGTCTAATACATCTGCGGCAAAGACTTTCCTAATAACTGACATCCATGTTACTCGGGGTCTGCCGTGGCTATTTTATCCTGAATCAAGCTGTAGCACTTTTCTTGTGATGTATTCATTAGGTCTTATGACATGGCATATCTCCTTTTTAATAAAACAAAGCCACGTGTAATTTATTCGAGTATGCCAAATAATCAATATAATAATTGGCACGGTTAGCGCAGTGGCTAAGCGATTGGACTGCTACGCTGCGTGTCGCGGATTTGATTCCCACACGGATCAGATATTTTTATGACCAGCAGATAGACTAATTTATTTTCACTAAGATCTACCATTAATTCGAATAAAGATCTTGAACTGAGACAAAGCGACGTCCTGCCGGCGATGTCGAGTTAGAAACATAATAGGATTGAATGAAAAAGCTGTGAAATGCCAGACGCATTTAAAGTGATAACTTAATAATTACATAGGACCTCTAAATAAAATTTATATTTTATTCAAACTTTCTTACTTCATGAACTATTAATACTATTACGTAATTAAAAGAGCAAGGTCGAATCAAACTAAGTGTCTGAGTACTCTCTAATAAACACTACGAGCGTGTGTTTTGCCTGAAAGAAAAAAACGGTACCTAACAAATATATTCGGCTAACATAAATGTGAAACACGCATTAAAATTCAAATTAAGCAACTCCTTGCCTAGAATACTAACTAAAGAATTATGGATTTCAGAAGTACTTTCGTGTAACTGAAACTTAATAACAGAAGAAAGGAAAACTGTGGACAATAACGCATCTACAGCCTCTCACGCATTGGTATAAGGTAATCATAGACCACGTAAACTATTGAATCGTGTGGAGCTCTCATAATAGCTATTGTTTGTACGTATGCATTACTGCAAATATATTAGAAACCGAAAGAAAAGTTATTTTATAGTTTTTTTGTGTTGTTTTGAAGTCGGTTACCTTTTTTTAAAAAAGTTTTATTTTTTATTTTTTCCTTTTTAGTTTTAATATTCAACAAAAATCTTCATAATATTGCCTTTACGGTGCCTTTGAAAATCTACAATCCTAGTAAGCAACAAAAACGAATCTATGTGGGCAACTTCACAAGGTATCTATTATTGTTATATACTTAATCCTTCTCCAGAATGTAACGAACACTTTACTAAAAACCGCATCAAAATCCGTCCAGCCAAACCCGAGATAATCAAAACCGAGATGGCCAAAGATTGCCGGGGTCGCGGGACTGCCTCATCGGGTAACCGTGACCCTAGAACGTAAATGGCTACTGAAGAAAAACCCTGGATTTTAGTCAGTACGAGTCTGAAAGTCCCTCCCCGTCCTCGACGACGCATTCGATGATTTTACCACGCTATAAAATAGATTAATATAAAAAATAATGATTGTTTATTCAAAGGGCCACCTACATTTATTAGAGAACAACTGTACTACTGTGAGTAAAATCATTTCCAAAATAGTTTGAATTTAATAAGCGTTTCTTTGGGATAAAAAGCTGACGAAGGACAAATAAAGTTGAGTAAAACAAAAGTTCAACAATAACTTACATGTATTTTCTTACAAAAACATTCAGCCACAAATTAAACTAATCGTTGACTTAGAAAACGTTAATCTAACACACTTTTGTAGTATTTACATAAACTCACTACCAATAACCTCATACCGGTAGGATAAAATTCTTTCATGACCATGAATTATCATTACTGCGATCTTTACGCCGTCTTATTTTTATCTTTTTCGTTTGGACTTTGTTTTACTTCTTCTTTAGGATCACTGACTGACATCGTTTTCAGACTTCTTGGCAGGTTTTCCATTATCTGTAACAGGGTTTTCAGATTCTTTTGAAGATAAGTCAGCGTTAACTGACAAGCTTACAGGTGGTTTATCGTCAGAGTTATCAGTTACAGGATTAGGTGTTGGCAGTGCCTGAGCTAAAACTACGGCCTGGTTAGCGGCTTTCTCTGCTGCTTCAGCAGCATTTCCAACTACCTGAGCGGCCTGAAGCGCTTCTTTTGCAGCACTTTTTGCTATCTGTGCGTGTGCTTCTGTCTCATTATCAGCAATTCCAATTACACGCTGTTCTTTAATAGACTTTATTACCTTCTCCGCAGTTTTCAGAGCTTCCATAGCGGATTGCACCGCGCCCTTTGCTGATTCTTTCGCATCTTGTGCGACATTAACAGCCTGTTTTGATATGTTCACGGCTTCGATTGCCGGTGTAGATTTATCGCCCTCTTTAGAAGAAAGTTCCTCACTTTTCTCTCCTTTCTTGGAAGAGGGAGAGTCTCCTTCTTTAGCGTCACTAACCTCTCCTTCTTTTGTACCAGTCTTGTCTTCTACTTTGGCACCAGCCGGCTCTTCTTTCTTACCCACAGGTTTTTCTTCTACTTTACTCATAGGTTCCTCCCCATCTTTATCAGCTGGAGTCTCTTTTCCTTTAGCTGCTGCTTTCTCACCAATATTTTTAGCAGTCGTCTCTGCTTCCTTAGCAGTGGTATTCTCTCCATCCTTAGCAGCGGGAGTCTTACTGTCCTTAGCAGTGGAAGTTTCCCCTTCCTTGGCAGCGGTAGTATCTCCTTCCTTTGGAGCAGGAGTCTTTCCGTCCTTAGTAGCAGGTGTCTCTTTTTCCTTGGCAGCAAGAGACTCTCCTTCTTTGGCAGAGGGTTTTTCTTCATCCTTAGCAGCGGGAGACTCTCCTTTTTTTGCAGCGGGTTTTTCTAAATCCTTAGCAAAGGGTTTTTCTTTATCCTTAGCAGCGGGTTTTTCTTCATCCTTAGCAGCGAGCATTTTACCTTCCTTAGCAGTGGAAGCGGCTTCTTTGGGAGTGGTAGTCTCTCCTTCTTTAGGAGCAGCAGTCTCTCCTTCCTTCGGAGCAGCAGTCTCTCCTTCCTTAGAAGCAGCAGTCTCTCCTTCCTTAGGAGCAGCAGTCTCTCCTTCGTTTACAGCGGATTTGTCTGCTTCCTTAGCAGTGGGAGTCTCTCCTTCTTTAGGAGCAGCAGTCTCTCCTTCCTTAGGAGCAGCAGTCTCTCCTTCTTTAGGAGCAGCAGTCTCTCCTTCTTTAGGAGCAGCAGTCTCTTCTTTAGGAGCAGCAGTCCTTCTCGCTTTCGTAGGAGCAAGCAGTCTCTCTTCCTTAGGAGTAGCAGTCCTCTCTTCCTTAGAGCAGCAGTCCTCGCCTTCCTTAGGACAACAGTCCTCTCCTTCCTTAGGAGCAACAGTCTCTCCTGCCTTAGGAGCAACAGTCTCTCCTGTCCTTAGGAGCAACAGTCCCCTCTCCGATCCTTAGCAGCGGAGTCTTACTGGCCATAGCAGTGGTCGTATCTCCTTCCTTGGCAGCGGTAGTCTCTCCTTCTTTAGGAGCAGCAGTCTCTTCTTCTTTAGGAGTAGCAGTCTCTCCTTCCTTAGCAGCGGGAGTCTTACTGTCCATAGCAGTGGTCGTATCTCCTTCCTTGGCAGCGGTAGTCTCTCCTTCTTCAGGAGCAGCAGTCTCTTCTTCTTTAGGAGCAGCAGTCTCTCCTTCCTTAGGAGCAGCAGTCTCTCCTTCCTTAGGAGTAGCAGTCTCTCCTTCCTTAGGAGCAGCAGTCTCTCCTTCCTTAGGAGCAACAGTGTCTCCTTCCTTAGGAGCAACAGTCTCTCCTTCCTTAGCAGCGGGAGTCTCACTGTCCATAGCAGTATCTCCTTCCTTGGGAGCGATAGTTTCTCCTTGCTTTAGAACAGGAGTCTTTCCTTCCTTAGCAGCAGATATTTCTTCCTTCTTGGCAGTGGGAGACTCTCCTTCTTTTGTAGCGGGTGTTTCTCCTTCCTTAGCAGCGGGAGTCTCTCCTACCTGTGGTGCAGGAGACTTTCTTTCCTTAGCATCAGGTGTATTTTCTTCTTTGGTAGCGGAAGGCTCTCCTTCTTTTTCACCGGCTTTTTCATCTACCTTATCAGCGGAAGTTTTACCATCTGTGGCAGCGTTACTATGTCTTTCCTGAGGAGCAGCAGTCTCACCTTGCATAGGAGCAACTGTTTCTCCTTCCCTAGTGGCGGGAGATTCCTCTACCTTAGTAGCAGGTGTCTCTTCTTCCTTGGCAGCTGGAGACTCTGCTTCCTTAGTAGCGTTAGTCTTACTTTCCTTAGCTGTGGGACTTTTTCCTGCATTGGCAGCGGAGGCCTCTTCTTCCTCAGGAGCAGGAGCCTTCCCTTCCATCGCAGCAATCTCTTCTTCCTTAGCAGCGGCAGACTCTCCTTCTTTAGCAGCGGGTTTATCTTCTTCCTTAGCAGTGGGAGTTTCTCCTCCCTTAGCAGAAGGTGTCTGTTCTTCCTTGGAAGTGGGAGACTCTCCTTCTTTTGCAGCGGGTTTTTCTTCTTCCTTAGTGGGAGGTTTTTTTACTTCTTTATCTGCGATAATTTCTCCTTCTTTAACTGCTTTTTCTCCTATCTTACCAGTGGGAATCTCTCCCTCCTTAACTGTAGTATTCTCTCCTTTCTTAGCAGGTGGCTTATCTTCAGTCTTAGCAGTGGGTTTTTCTTCATTTTTACCCGTAAATTCCTTTTCTTCCTGATTGTTGGTAGCTACATTTTCTATAGTTTCGGACTTTTTAAGTTCGTTTGGAGGCTTTTCTTCTTTTTTAATGGGCTCCTCACCAAATCTAGACGATATCTTAAAATTTTCCTTAACTGCTTTTTTGTCTTTGGTCTTTTCACTTTTATCCGTGGGTTTCACAGCCTTTGGAGCAGCAGGTGACCCTTTCTTTGGAATCTTTTCAGCAAAGTTACCGTTAGGTGGAGATATATCTTCAAGTGATTCTGAATCAGAGTTTTCTGAAGAAGATTTGTCATCAGGAGCAGCACTAGAGTTATTTTCATCACTGGCCTCCAATTTTCGTGAATGTTTGTGCTTATGGGTATGGCTTGGAGTACTTGGTAGTTGTGGTCCCAGGTTTATGTGATTACCAACTGGTCGGAAGCCATTTTCATCTGCAATATACCTGTAATTAAAAACATGGTTTTAATAGAGTTTCTTTCCTTTAATAAAATCATAAGTACGGATCAAATCTGATGATATCACCGAAAGTAATAATTTATGATTAATCAACAGGATCTAACTAGTAAATACAAAAGATCTAACACTTTACAAGTACTAGCACTCGAAAATTCCAATGCTGTGAAGAACATTATCATGATTGGTGTGCATTGATCACATCAATTTTATTAATAGAACTTGCTAGATATTTCAAGGGTTTTCCGTCACCTTTGGTAACCTTTTCTCACTATACATCATGCTTGAATTTAGATATTAAATTAATTAGTACACAGTGTAAATCTAGTAGACATACGTAATTAGTAAGCAACATGGATAAGTAAGTGACATTATTCATAACTGCTAACGATGCTTGAGTTCTAACACGTTTTTCAGTTTTCCAATGTCTTATTCACAATCCACTTCAATTAAGTCCATTGCAATTATTCTTCGTTCAAATCTGCCATCTAGGGTAGCAGTTATTAATCTCAACTGCATCAAAAGATAGTACTGGCACATTTATATTTTAAACTCTACAATGGTATTTGCTATTACTACTACCAATATTTTTAAAGTCAATAAGCTTAATCAATTCTTACTTCACACTGATAAGGGTTCCATCGGGTGCTGTATAAGAGTATGATCCTCGCTGCACATGTATTTCTCCACTGTCATCATCTTCACCACCTTCGTTGCTACAGTCACTGTGTTTGTGAGCTGTCTTTCCATCTATCACTTTGTCAAAGGATGTCTCTTCACGTTTGATACCGTTCCCAGTTTCATAGCTGAAATAAAGTGTTGTCAAAGTTTATATTATTTAATAAAATAGTATTTCACTTTTATGATTATCAAAAATCTTTAATCAGTGGATTACCACTGATTAAAGAAGAGAAGACTTTTTAATTAACACCATAAAAATCACTCAGATTTAAAATTATATCAACGATTGCACTGTTCAGTTATTCAAATTAATAGGAACTAATTTCAGTTCGAAACCATAGAGCCATTGCTACGATCTGTCCAGTCAAACTAATACTAGGAACTAATTTAGAAAATTAACTATCGTATTACCTAAATTTATATTTTCCATCAGCATCAATTTCCTCAGACTGTGAAACAATTGGTATCACTGTAGGCTGTTGCCTTTCCTTTGGCACCTCATCGGTGGGGGGTGCGGAAAGCACGCACGCCGCTGCCCAACACAAACAAACAAATTTTAATAACATCTCTATTCTAACCACTCCTGATTTACATGTATGAGTGATGCTCCAGACTTGTTGTCCACTTATATGTAAGATTCATTTATTTACTCTATCCTCCCCCCGCGTTCCGGAGGAGCGAGCCTCACCGGACGCTAAATACTTCAACCTTAACGGTTGACTGATGTGTTCTTCGGAAAATTGCACAATAACCTAGGTGTCAACAGTAAGACATGATCGGTGACGATTGGACGCGATTAAACTATTGACCACTCTTAACAAGGTCTGAAAATTTTGCTGAAATAAAAATTTGGTGTTCCAAACATTACTAATGCAGAGGTGCCTCAGTGTACAAACTTACTTATTTACAATTGTAATTAAATGGATTTCCTACTATTATTTTTACAAAATCTACATTTTAACTGATGCACTTCCTAATTAATTTTTAGGATCATACTGTATGCCAAATTAACATTATTACGACATGCATGTTGACGTTCGTCTTGTTTGGATACGTGATGTTTATTATCGTGCGTGTAATTTACAAAAACAAGAAATTCAGCCATTCTCGTCAAACCAGTGAATAGATTACGAATTAAACCAATAATGAGTTTGGTTTCTGAGTCATCTTCACTTGCTGTTCTAATCGCGCGAGAGAAGGATCATTATTACTTAGTGGATTACAGAGTCAGTGAAAATGTTATTACCTTTATCATTATTACCTATTTACTTATTTTTAGTTAACGGTGTGGCTAGTGCAAACTTTGGTAACAGTAAAAGAGTGCCTCGAAGAGAGACTCAAGTCACAAGGACATATAGTTATAATCACCCTCCACTTGTAGAAACCGAGGATAAAATTCCAGTTAGTATAGTATATGATGACGAAGAAGTGATAAAAATAAGTGATAATAATGAAAGAAGACCTGATGATAAGAAACTTTTGGAGCATGCAAGGGATGGAAAAGCAATTAATCTCGAAGTTTCAGTGAATCATCCACCTTCCAGTGGTTTATATTCATATGCTGGAGTCAAGGATAATGAAGCAGAACTAATTCCAAAACCCAGGTCCCGATCTTTAAAAAAACCAGTGCCTGAATCTGAACAAACAAAAGAAGAGACGGAAACTAGAACGAGAGCTAAGCCGCGAAGGAGGGTACAAAAAGTAAGAAGAGTGAAAGTGAATAAAACTCAACTTGATACATATGTCAGGGACTCAGAAATAACTAAAACTAAAGAAGATAAAGAAATAACAGCTACGACTGCTCGATCCAGATCTGATAAGCCATCGTCACATGCTCCTCCAACCTTTAAACCAAGGTCTAGCGTACGTGATCCAGTAGTTCCTATAATTGATTCAGAAAGTTATGTTTTCTCACATTCCGGAGCTTTTCATTATAGGTAAGTGGATCAGGAATAAGATTTTTATAGTAATTGTAGAAAGGTTCATTTATACCCACGACGGAACGGAGCAGATATATGCGTTTAGGGTGAGAGATGTTTGTGCGTTTTTGTCAACTGACAACGTGAAATTAATTTTGCAGTTATGAAGGCGGTGACGGCACAAAAGCTTATGAGAGAGGTGAACTGAAAAAATTCAAAGGCGGTTCCGGAAGTGCTGTAGAAGGGAACTTTTCATACAAAGTAAGAAGATGGCTTTAAAGAGATGATTTATGTTAATTATTTTGTTATTATATAAGTCCCTGCTTCGCACGGGTGGAAGTCTTCTAAAACCCGGTCCCGATGGTTATAAACACAATAAAAAAAGAATTATCCGAATCGGTCCAGCCATTTTCGATTGCAGTATTATGAGCTTAGCAACACATTTTGCGATCCACTTTTATATTATACATCGTATAGATATAAATTACAAACTCGATCTATTTTATAGTACGAGTATTATTAGCTACTAAGCCACGCTTTGTACGGCAACGCGTTACAGATCCGTTTTTTTCAAAACTGGAACCAACCTTATACCATTTCATTGAATTCGATGATGGTTTCAGGGGTAAGCGTGGACGATATAATGACGAGTGTGTTTATATACATTAATATACCCTTCGATATTTCTTTTAGAAAATAATCACAATACTTCTACTTTTTCAGGACAAAGATGGTAATGACGTCAGTTTGACATACACAGCTGATGAGAATGGCTACAGACCAGTAGGCGCACATTTACCAACACCACCGCCCATTCCCATCGCGATACAGCGCGCCTTAGATTATCTTGCTACTAAGACCACTCCTGAACCGATAACTGAAAGAATAAAAACAGTGAAAAAGAAAGATTTAGTATAAAACTAGCCTTAAACTTGACACAGGCTTCTTTCATTGGTAAGAGTAATTGAGTAAGCTATTCAAATAATAAAGGGACTTCGAAGATTTTGTTAGCTTATAGGAGCAAAACATGACATCTTAAGATAAAATTATCTACATGAAAAAAAATACTGGGTAAGATAATTACAGGACATTCTTTATTGATTGCTTGTGATATCAGAATAATTTTAAAGTGTGAAGTTCTTGTGTTTCAACTTTCTTTCGACTAATCGCTAAAATTTCATCAATTATTAGGATTGCAATTTATTTGTTTTGGAGCCTGAGATTTGTACAATTAAATGAGCTCATATTTTTTACTGGTTTTGTTTTCTTATACTGTGACAAAGGATGCAGATTATCATTGGGTAGTTACAATCTGTGATGTCAGAGCCTAAACAAGAGTACTAGAATAAAAGGCAAATCTACTATGATTGCCCTATTGTTATCCCTCTGCCATAATTATTCCGTTCATTAATTTTTAAACATACTCATTACATATAAAATTTATAAGTTAAAACAAACATAAATTGTAAATAGTAGTGAGGACTTCTACCTACCTTCTTAATCAGTCATTTGATCGAACTACTTAAAGGGAGCAAACTACGAAAGATGTTAGTTAAAGATTTTGGCTATCGAGAACATTGCATAATACGACCATCAATACAGTGATAGCCAAAATATTTGAGATGTCACAACGAATGAAAATGTTTTGAATCTGACCTAGTAACTAACATATTCATTAGGACTTCAAACGGGATATTTTCCATGATTATTATTTGTTTAATCTCTGATATATTATGTCTACACTGCTGCAAATGCCATAACTACGTGTAAACCTTGTTCCGTGATCGGTATTTACAATATTTCCAAAAGTTTATATTTTTAATGTAATTGAACTGAATATAATACGATACTATATATTTTTAAATGTAACCTAAAGTCGCTTGCCCACGTTACTACTAATTATGCTGCTACAATTTCCGTAAACAATATCCAGTCCTTCGTTTAATTAATTTAAATATTGGACTGGATTTTGATGGTAAAAATAACATTGACTACCTGCTACTGCTTATCTTCTCTATTAAATAAAAAACAATTGCTGTTCGTTAGTCCCGCTAAAACTCGAGAACGGCTAGCACAATTTGGCTGATTTTGGTTTTGAAATGTTTTTGGAAGTCCAGAGAAGGTTTAAACGGCTTTTTTTTTCTGAGGTGGTACGAAATTTGCCGGGTCAGCTGGTACAGATATAAACATAACAAAACAACTATCAGTTGATCAATAACTAAAATTACGTAAGTATCTGGTAATTCGTTAATTAGTACCATTTGTTTGTGTCTGTTAGGAATCATATTTCGTCATCGTCGTCAATATGTTCATATTCATGGCCCAACCAGTAAATCGTGTTCCATCTTTACATAGAAAACATTGTTCTATGTTCTCATCATCGACCTTGGGTTAAACGCTCACTTTTGCAAACAGGTTGCAGAGCAATGCCGAACACCATCTGTTGTGGGGAACACTTTTGCTTTCTATTGAAATGAAAAATTATTTTCTCTCACATTGAGGAGGCAGCCGGTGTACGCGTGTTTTTATGCAACACAGAACGACTCACAGTCGGGGCCCCTTGGGAAGTTTTTAAGCTATTGCATAGCTTTTATTGCGGGCTCTGAGCGCGGTGCAGCGCGGTGACCGTATCAAGAAATTCTCAAAACCTAACGAAAATACCTGACACCACACATCGTTTAACGTTGTTTCAGTTCGGGAGACTTCGGCAACCATAAAAATATTCGTCATTAAGACAATTTACTTTTTCTTACTGTTTCTAAACGGCCAGTTACAAAAGGAGTTTTCACAATGAATATTACTTTTAAAATTCTAAATCGCGGAAGCGAATTTTTTATAAAAAAAAAATGCAATAGTAGCTTCACCGCGGCAGTTTCGGGACTGCCAGATGTTTTTTATTTATTTAATTATTTAATTGGTAGAATGGGCTCCGACTATGAATCGTTCAGTTATGCATTAGAATTTATGATTTGTTTTATGTGTGTATTGATTAAAACTATTTCAATTGTGTAGTTATTTAGTATAGCTTAACAGAATTCTAAGCTACTGGGCTTGTTTTTAGTTTTTATTTAAGTTAATTTTTCACGTATTTTTTAAAATTAGGTTTTACAGTCGGATTTTTTTTAAATTGGTGAACAAGTACAATTGGTTTTGAGCCATTTGGGATTAGCTAAAATGGTCATGCTCTATCTACTTATCACAAGTTAGCTGTTTCATTAATTATGCGCTATCTAGTTTAAAGGTGAAACCAACCAAAATTTTAATTTTAATTTATTTCAAAAACGCCAATCGTATTTAAACATATTTCGCCAGGTGTTCAGTAGATTTTTTGATACCACACAACTCTTTTATTTTACCTTTTTTACTTATTCCTTGCACATATTTTAATATTTAATTTAGTTTGTGCTATAATTAAGAATATAAGACAAAACCAGATTCATTTTGAATATTGGGAAGCTCGTTTAATAGGTAAATGACATTAGCAAGCTTATCTTACTTCGAAGATTTACCACGTCATATTTTCTTAAATTTTACTTGAAAACATCCGGCCAATACACGTTCCAGTAACTACTAGGACCTTTGATATCGTTTATAAGAAATGACATCAACATTTATCACTTGAGTGACGTTATGTATCTGTAAATTTCATGCTAATGAAAATTCTCTGTATTTGGCCATTGTCTCATCTCTATTAGTATTAAACCTTGATATTATCATCCCATACCGATAGATGACAAAAATAGTAGAAGGATGTTGTTGTATACTTAACGAATTCTTCTGTAGTAGAAGTAAAGGCAAAATGTGTATGTAGTGTTTAAATTATTCGGCTGCTTTTACATTTTGTATAGTCTTTAAGGAATTTGTCTGATATTTGACTCGCCTTATAAAAAGGGGTAATATTCAATTTATAGATAACCTAAGAGGTGCTGTACACCGGATTTTTTTTATTGTGATGACTTTTTGTCATTCAGTCGAATGTCTCTGCAGCTCTAAACTATTTGTCACCATAGACAGCGCACAGCAATCATCGTATCGTCACTTGACGGGGTAACAAAAACTCACCGTGCGTGGCTAGCCTAAGACAGGGGGTAGGGACAGCTTTAGTCCATTGAAAAACCACATTACATTTTGCAATGCATCTTTGGCACTGATTTTGCTTTTATTTAAATAAATATACAAACATTTTACGTAAATTCAATCATTGTCTATCACAGTTCAGTCATTGTAGTTACATTCTTTTTTATATGTTTTTTATTGCTTACTATATTATATTGGTTTAATGTAAGTGCAGTTTTGTGAACAGGATTTAAATATGCTTAAGTTCAATTTATCTAAATCTATGTTTTTGCATAAAAACTTCACTTATCTAAAAAAGACTGGTGGTGCTTATAACGCACAACGAGATCTTTTTAACTATAAAATGAGAGAGAAAACTTAAGTAACAAAAAAGAATTTACTAAAAAATTTTTTTTTAAGCTTTAAATTCTGTTTTCAAAACTGTACGAGTATTCGTGGGATAACAGGTACGTAGGGTTCTCAGGTCGTCAAGACATCGGGCAATCAGTTGGCGGAGGTTTTAGTTTCTGCCGGGCGGAGGTGGGGGGAGAGTCGCCAGGTAGTCGAGAGCCTTCTGGATCGCTTCTGGGATTGGTGGAGGAGTCGGCAAATGGGCACCCTGGAACAGAAACAACATGGGTAAAAAGAAATTTTAATTTTTTAGCAAGATTGTTATCATTAAGAAAAATGCTAGACGTAAGATCCATATTGTGATCCGTTAATATAAACTGTCAGATTATTGTATTTATTGTGACGTTTAGGGTGGTGTATGATGGATAACAATATTATCATTATCATCATCATCAGCCGGAAGACGTCCACTGCTGAACATAGGCTTCCCCTTTAATCCGCCACGCCGAACAATAATTCACTACTTGCACCGTTTATCACATAGGGAATGAAGTCCCTAATGCCAACGTATCTGTTCATTTCAATTTAAGATATAGTACAATAATGTAAAATATTCACGAAAATATCAAACCGACATTATTGTAGTAAACCCATAAAACCATAGGAGGCAACTGAAAATTATTTATTAAATATTTTCTTCCCATAATAGTTATCAACGATTATATTAAGTTAATTTAATGAAGGTCTTCTAAAATCGTCAAGACACAATTAAACTTATAAGGAATAAAATCCAAGTAGGTACTAAAATTTTAAGAAGCAAGATAAGATTTCAATATTGACGTAATAATGCGTGTTAATAGTCTATTTTTACTAAAATGACCAAATCACATAGAAAAAAATCTGTACTCTAAAGGTTAAGAGCGTATATTCCTCCACATTCTAAACAAATTAAAATAACCTTGAGTTTTTATACTGCCTATTTTATTAGCATAGCAATAAATAAGCCAGTGTATCAAACCAGTTCAAGAAATGGACCATCGTTAAATTATTATTATGTAGTTTATATTAATATGCTTCGATATATGTACTATAGATTGTTTTTTTGCTATTTGATAGGTATCAATTATATGTCTAAATCAAAGCATTTATTTCAAATTACATGTAATAGATAAGGCAGTTAAGCACTTTTGAATTGTCGAAGACAAATAAAATATTATTAAACACTACAAAAATTGTGGTGCTACAGTCCCAGTCACAAGACATAAAAACTGTGTAAGTACCGTAGTACCCTTTCCAAGAAGTAGATCTCTATGAAGAAGTACGGGGATGAAACTCCATGGACACTCTTTTATATCGATACTGTTTTACGGCTGAGCAATGGCCATCGCACGCTTTTCTTAAAATTTCACCTCAAACCAGTCAACAGATACGTGCATGGTAAGCATAACCTAAATATTATTTTGAATATTATAATCGAAGGTGCGAATTTATGACGATGAAAAGAACTGCAAAAGTGACCACAAGTAAACTTGATATTTCTTAAAATCGTTAGTTAAAAGATTAGATAACTTTTCACACTTAATAAATATAATTTCATGTATCATATCCTCAGAAAAATGTGGTGTAGATGACTGTTCGGCGAACAGTCACTCCCCCTCACTTAGTCAATCCATTAGAGCATTTTCCTCCTAAACACGAAATGCAGAAGCTAACTTGAAAAGTCTCCCAAAGGTTTGCAGGCCCCGCCATGTGTTTTTCTGGTGAAACAGGCCAGTATGCAGCGTCAAAACTATAGCCTGCCCCCAATAGGTTTTTAATTTTATACTTAAAATATAAAGCTGACAATCGACTAAAAAGCAACTGCAGTTCCGAAGTACGCTGCGTCGTTTAAAAAATCTTAAGTTAGTCGCTGTAGATATAACCTGATCAAATAGATGGGTATCCTGAACCCATATATGATACAGTGACAGTGTAGAATCCTTCTGTAGGATATACCTTACTTCCTTTCCTGTCCAACTACTTTGCCTCATTTGCTTTCTGCTGCCGAACTACCATTAGCTTCCAGGAATCAAACGAAGCAAACGATAGAACTGTACATTGTGTGACTGCACTTTGGTCAGGTATAATTTAAGTCCCGAACGCATAGATGAAGCAAAAAAAAATCACCTCAGGTTTGAAACCACCCTCATCATCAGCAACATAGTTGAGGTTGATGACAGTGCCATCTGGTGCAGTGTAGCTGAATGCTCCCTGGGCGATGATGACGTCACTGGCATCGGGACCAGCGGCCTTCTTCAACGTGCCAGTTTCTTCAGCTTTGATGCCGTTTTCAGCCTCGTAGCTGGGGAGGAAAGAGCATTGGATTTATGTAGGCCTGTTGTTTAATAGTCAGAAAAGTCTTATAAGGAAGTGTATCAGATCTGCATCGCAACATCTCGTTTTTCTAACTTTCTCAAACCAAGTCGATACCTTTACAGTACATAAAAAGTTTTACTAATAGGTATGGTGGAGTTTCTTAAACGAGGTGCATCAAATCCACCTGTGGTTGGTTCCCAATTATGTCGCTGTTCGCCAAATATTTGAAAAAGAAGAATTTATTTTACTGAACAGAACGAATGAATATTAAGGTGCAGCCTACAAGAAGATACCTTTTCAATATTATTACACACATCTTATTTAGCAACTGGGTTATAGGACTGTATTTGATTAGTCTAGACATCGCCCAATGATAATTGAGAAACACATAAGTATATGATGAGTATAAGTCTATAGTGTTAACCCATTGAAGGTACCTACAGGTAATAAATGTCGTACATATTGTGATTTATCGAGTGATTAATCAAGCAAGAACTTATTACTCATTATTTACTTAGGTTTTTTTACCGAATGTTGTTTTCGTAGATCCTGAAAACCCGGTGACGTTACTCATAGAACCGGACTTTCAGTGTATTTCTGTATTTTGTTGTAGGTAAACACATTGAGTATTTGTTCTGTGTAGTCTACTGCTGAAGATTCGCTTAAAATAGAAGAAAATTCTTTTTTTTTCTCACATGGATAATATTGTATTCAAGATTCGCTAACAATGTAAACAACAAATAGGTCGCCATTGATGCGACCTTTCTTAATCGTGTAATCAAAGTTAGGTGCGAATCGAATGGTAAGAATTGTTATTGTCCGATCAAGGTTTTTACGTTTCGCGATACTTATCAAAGCACACCTTAGTCTTGAAAAAAAAAAGTTATGCTGAAATAACGGACCGTTCAGTTTTATAAAATTCAATGAATAAGGGGGTTATTCTGCAAACTATTTGAACGTGAACACAGAATATAATAATATATTCCACAACTATCACACAACGCCATCTAGTCCCAAGCTAACCATAGCTTGTGTTATGGGTACTAGACAACTGATAAACATACTTATATATTTCTAAATACATACATATTACAGACAAATTACACCCAGACACAGAACAAATGATCGTGCTCATCACACAAACATATGTCCAGGGTGGGAATCGAACCCACGACCTCCGGCATAGCAGTCAGGGTCACTAACCACTTGACCAACAGGCCAGTAAAAATATCAAATCTATACTAATATTATAAAGCTGAAGAGTTTGTTTGTTTGTTTGATTGTTTGTTTGTTTGTTTGTTTGTTTGAACGCGCTAATCTCAGGATCTACTGGTTGGAATTGAAAAATTCTTTTTGTGTTGGATAGTCCATTTATCGAGGCAGGTTATAGGCTATAAAGCATCACGCTATCACCTATAGGAGCGGAGCAGTAATGAGAAATGTTTCAAAATCGGGAAAATGTATTCCTTTTTTAGAGCTTCCGTTGCGTGCGCTGCGTAAACGGTTAGAGTTTTGCAAAAATTATGTACTACGGAATTGTTCCTCATAAAATTTTCTAAAATAAAGTCCCCCAGAGCATATATCTATCTTTAAAGGTTAGGTCACTATAACCTTTTTTATGGAAACAAAAATTTGTTTTTAAGTAATGCATTATTTGCGAAGGTGTTTTCATTAATATGATATTAATCCTTATCCAAATAAATACGTTAATCATCACAAGCATTTAATTTTGAATGAAATTGCCCTTTACATCATTTGATTTCAATTGAGATGTAAATGGTTAGGGAAATAAAAGAGAAGATCACTGCTTGGTTCCCATTGGAAAAGTATAATGAATACTCAATAATTATACATGAATGCATTCAAGTAGTACATAGAGCAACGTAAACAATAATATGATACGTTAATATAAAGGAGCATACTTACTAACAATATAAAGGAACATACACACTTCACCTCCGACAATGTAAAAAAAAAAAAAAGAAATCATTCAATTTTTTTTTTTTTTTATGTGTTTGATACAAATGGTTTGGTTCTATTTTTATGAACAATATCTATTTTATTGTTTTTCGATATTTTAACATTGCATCCTAAATCTTCAAGAACACTGAATGGACCATTGTATAAAGGACTCAATTTTCCTCCAACTTCATTTTTTACTAACAACAAATCATCCTTATTGTAGTGAACAGAGTTCAATTTTTTATCATAATAATTAGTTTTACGATTACATTTGCTTAAAATTAAATTATTTCTAGCGTCTTTACTAGCTACTTGAAGTTTATATCTAAGGTTACTGCAGTAATTTTCTGGATTATATAAAGGATCAATTACATTACTTAACCTAGAAGGGACATTACATGGTCTGCCAAAAACAAGCTCAAACGGTTGGTATTTAGTTGCCGAATGAACGGTTGTGTTATAGCTGAAACACCAATATGATAACCAATGTGACCATGATTGTGGATTATTTTGACATTGAATTCTAAGGAATGCTCCTAAATTTTTATGTGAATTTTCTAATGAACCAACTGATTGATGATGATATGCCGTAGATGATATTTTTTCTATATTTAAAAGCTTACAAACCTCTTCCATAGTTGACGACATAAATTCAGCACCTCGATCAGTTGCTATGGTTTTTGGTAAACCAAACCTTAAAATAAAATTATCTACTAATGCTTTACTTACAGTTATGGTATCCTTAGCTTTAAGTGGATAGGCCTCTACAAACTTACTCAGCTCACATTGAAGACTAAGAATGTATACATTACCTTCATAATCTTGAGGTAGTGGACCTACTATATCCAAAAATATTTTTTGGAATGCATACGACGCCGTGGTAGTTATGCACATGGGTTCCTTAACGTAGTTACTATGCTTCATCTTTTGACATTTATCGCAAGTTTTTACAAACTCTTGAACGTCTTTTTCAAGTCCTGGCCAGTAAAATTGTCTTTTAATATTGTTTATCATTCTGCGCATACCAGCATGACCACTGGTTGGCAGTAAATGAAAATCGTGTAATATAAACTTTATGTCTTCATCTTTAGTAATTCTCGTAATACCTCTTAGTACATGTACTCGTGGTCCGGACCAAGTTTTTAATAAATCGATTTCTTTGCATAACTCTTCTAGAAAGTTAGCATTAATTTTATCTTTAATCACACAAATCTCTTTGATACTTAATTTCTTACAAAATTTGCTCAACTTTGACACAAATTCGGCTCGCGTAAAATGTGACTTAAAATTGAGATTTATGAATAAAATCTTTTTATTTTCTGCATAAGCAAAACATTCATCTTGGAATGACATCATATGATTTTTCATTAACTTATTTAATTCATCTCCTTCTATTAACTTCATTTCGACAGAATCGTTTGGTTTCTTTAGTATTTCCGCAACTCTTGGTTGATCAGACCTCGTGTCGTCGGACTTACTAAATAAATCAGTACTTTCTACATTGTCCGCATCCGTCATTTTTTTCTTTTGAGCTCTAGTTAATACATTTATTTCATTTAGCATATTCTTTAATTCATTCGATGTTATTACAATTCTCGACAATGCATCCGCGGCGACATTGTCTTTTCCTTTAACGTATACTATCTCAAAATCATATTCCTCTAATGTTAATCTAAATTTCATCAAACGACTTGAAGGATCTTTCATCCCAAAAAGATATATTAGTGGTTTATGATCCGTTTCAATAATAAAATGTTTGCCAAAAAGGTATGGCCTAAAATATTTAACAGACCAAACAATGGCTAGCAATTCTTTTTGTATTGTTGGATAATTTCTTTCAGCCTTGTTTAGTGGTCGACTCGCATATGCAATTGGTTTCATATTTTTGTTACAAAGAACTGATCCAATTGCTAACCCGGAAGCATCAGTTTTTAAAATAAATTCACTATCATCTGCAAAATCGGGGTATTGTAGAATTGGTGGGTTAGTCATATGTTGCTTAAGGCTGTCAAATGATTCTTGACAACATTTTGACCAAATAAAAGGTTCATTTTTTCTGCACAATTTATTAAGTGGTGCTGTTATGTCAGCAAAAGCTGGAATAAATTTTCTATAGTAATTGCAGAAGGCAATAAATCTTTTTATTTCTTCAGAAGTTTGAGGTACAGGATATTCAAGCAAAACTTTTATCTTTTCTGGGTCTGGTAAGACACCTTGTGCTGACACAATATGACCAAGGTATAACAGTTCCTTTTTTAAGAATTGGCACTTAGTAGGATTTAGTTTTAAATTTACTTTTCTTAATCTTTCAAATATATCTATTAAATTGCGATTATGAGCTTCTAAATTACGACCAAAAACAATTAAATCATCAAGATAAACAAAACATTTGTCAAAAGTTAAACCAGATAAAGCCACTGTCATTACCCTACTAAAAGCACTTGGGGAAATTTTTAAACCCATTGGTAGACGTTTCATTTGAAACTGTCCTGAATTTGTACTAAATGCTGTAAATTTCCTACTTGAAGGTTCTAAAGGTACTTGATAATAACCTGAATGTAAATCAAGATGGCTAAATAAAATAGCTCCTGAGAGAGAATCTAAAATTTCAGTTATGTTAGGTAGTGGAAATTTATCATCTTGAATTTTCTCGTTAAGTTTACGATAGTCTACTACCAAACGCCATTTCTTCTCACTACTTTCAGTATTTTTCTTTGGTACTAGTAATATTGGACTAGACCATTCACTTTGAGTTTCCTCAATAATGTCATCTTTTATCATATTTTGTATTTGTTTATTTAATTCTGCCTTTAAAGATTGTGGTAATCGGTAAGGTTTTGTGTAAATAGGACTAGTATTGGATTTTAATGTTATTGTTTGCTCATAAATATTAGTTGTTGTTAATTTATCGTTAGGCAAATGAAAAACATCAGAGTACTTTTCACAAATGTCCTCAATAGACGTTTTTTCCTCAGAATTAAGATGTTGTAATTTTAATAATGTTTTTAATTTTTCTGCTCTAGTTGCATTTGCTTTATTTTTATCACATTGATAGCAATCGAATGAAGATAAGGGTTTTAAGATTGGTGTAAATATTGGAATTCGTATATCCTTTTCACTTACATTTAAAATTTTAACAGGTATTTTATCGACGTTTGCTTTTACTATAGCACCAGCTAAAAATAAATTATTCCCTAAGTCTTCGGCGTAAACAACACTATCTTCTTTCGAACATGTATTTATTTTAATGTAATGGAAAGATTCGCATCGCGCCGGAACTGTTAAAAATTCAGAATTGCATTCTGATTTATCAAATATCGGCGTTTTTATTTCTTTCTTATTTAGTTGTAGTGTTAAAACTTTCGTCTCTAAATTTATTTTTGCTAGATACTTGCTCAAAAAGTCTAACCCGATAATACCATCGGCCTTAAGAGGTAAGTTCTTAAATATATGGAACTTATGTTTAAATGATTCACCATTATCCGATGACAATGTTAGATAAACATGACCTTGTGAGTGTATTTGACCTCCTATGCCATTGACTAAAACATTATTTCTGAAAATATCTATATTTTGTGGCAAACTTTCTTTTCGTATAATTGACAAAGAAGCTCCTGTATCTAATAACCAGTAATATGCGTTGTTTCCTAAATTAAATGAAATTAATTTCGTTAGTCCATTAAAAGCAAATATTTCACTTTGATTCACGAAAAAATTTTGATTGATCTTTTTGTTCTGTTTCTTGACCACTGTTATTTGTTGACTCGGTTACTTGCGCCGAATAAATTCTACGGTTATTTCCTCGATAATTATTATTATTTCGAAAATTTCTGCCTCTATAAGATTGTTGCGATCCCCTGTGATTGTAATTTCCACGTGAATTATGGTTACCGCGAAAATTATAATATTTAGAATAATATTGTCCTCGTACATACCTATTTGATGATTGTCCTCGTCCTTGAGTACCTCTTCCTCCATGTCCTTGCTGATATCTCGAATGGTTGGCATAGTTTCCTCTTTGTCCTCTATTATTTGATTTATTGGTAAAATGCATTACGTCACCTGAACCTGATGATATCAAACAATCTTCATCCTTTGCGGCCTGTATAGCGTCCTTTAGTGAATTATAATTGCGGGCTGCAATTATGGTGCTTAACCTAGAACTTTTTAATCCGTCTGCAAATTTTCTAATAGCAAATTTTTCATTGATTGGCTTTAAAACATTATATTTAGTTGACTCACCATCTGCTTGAGAAATTGTCAAGTCCGTAAAAAGTTGTTCAAGTTCTGTCCCATATTCATCAATTGATCTAAACCCTTGGGAAATATTTTGAAGTCGCGACTGAATTGCCGTGAATGACTTTTTAGTAATTAGATGAGTACGCATGTCCTTGACAAGTTCTGAAATAGATTTATAAGTCCCAGCCAATCGTAATTTAGCGTTTTCTGTGATCCTATTTTTTAAAACAAATTTTATTAATAAATCATTATCTGACGCATTAATCATTTCTGAATACATTTCAATACCATCAATCAGTCGTTTCGTTACATTCTCTGTACCATCCATAACTGGCAACAAATTACAAGCCGTTTTTAGGTCGAACTCCATTTTGACTATTTCAATATTTGGATCCATACACAAATTATTAATGTCTTCATAAAGTTCTTTAATATTTTTGAAAATATCTGATGCTGAGGATATAACCTTGATATCCTGTTTTGATTTTAAAAGTAAAAATAATTCACTGCATTTGTCAAAAATATTTTTCGCTTCGCCTAACTTAATTTCAATAGTTTTTCCAACATATCTGGATTTACCCTTTTTAACTAAATATTTCCTTATTTCTTTCAAATCGTTGTAATTTTCTACCAAGGTCTCAATCATAATCTAAAAATAAATTTCCTTAATTAAATCAGTTACATGATTGTACTAACTACGTACAAACAAAAGTGTAAAATTACATGCACTGGCGTAAAGAATGTCACACGTTTACATATTTGCAGCACTGTATCAAATTACATGAGTGTTTGTGCACGATTCTAGACAATTTACCGAAGAACATAATAACGTTTAAGGAAATGTGGGTTTTTTTTTTTTTTATATATATAAACTACATTTTTAACTAGTATCTACGTACTTAAAGTTCTTAAGGTCAAATATTAGTTTGAACTTTCACTCGCGATATTTAAAACACTGATTTGCTCAATCGGTTATTTCACTTTTTTTTTTTCGCTTTAGCATATTGAAAAGTAACTCAATGTTATGTGGACAACACTGATGCTTATGCTGCAGCTTCGACGGTCTGGCGTCCCCTGAGTGATGCGCGGATACGTTGGATTGCCTGTAGACCAATTTCGTCCTGGATCCAGCGCTGATGGCACCTTTTGTAGACACGTACCAAAAAATAGCAGACTACCACGCTAAAGATAGCCAGCATTGTGAAGACGGCGATGTTCATGCGCTCCACGTGTTCACCGACACCCTTCAATGTTGCTTCATTGTTACCGGCCGTGTTTTGGGTGATGAAAACTTCGTCTTTTTCAATCGCAGACCGACACATTTTTTTTTTTTCGTTAGTTAGAGAAGTTCAATAACTTTGTAATCGCTACCTAATAATGTAGCGTTTGGCAGGGTCGCCATGAGATGTAAATGGTTAGGGAAATAAAAGAGAAGATCACTGCTTGGTTCCCATTGGAAAAGTATAATGAATACTCAATAATTATACATGAATGCATTCAAGTAGTACATAGAGCAACGTAAACAATAATATGATACGTTAATATAAAGGAGCATACTTACTAACAATATAAAGGAACATACACACTTCACAATGAATATCTTAGGAGATATCACAGTTTCAAAATAATACCGCGATAAAATAATGACGGGCTGGGTAAATTGCGGCGGTAAGAACCTTCTTTGAGAAGTGGTTGGAGACCGCTACGGCGTCCTCACCTTCAACCTGAGGCAAGTCCTCCCGGGCACGGTTGTTGCGGGAGGTACCTCAGGGATTCTGTGGCGGGCGCGGGGAATGGGAAACAGTCGGAACACGTGATTTTTGATAAACTCAGAAAGTACTGGATGGTTTTTTTTTATGTATGCCTATTAAGGTGTGGCCAACATATTTAAAGGCTATAATTTATCTTGGGAACTTGAACACCTGGTGCAGAACAGAACCGCAACAGACCAGCTAAACTATAAGAGATGCAAAATGGTACCATAGCAAAAACTGTTCCACTTGATGAGCATGTTCTGCAGAGAGAATAACGCTGGCATAAGCATAAGGATGCGCGTACGAAGTCGCGGGCAGAAGCTAGTACTTATATAGTTATGTTGCTTTTTTTCAATGTCTTTCTATTTGTCACTTATGTATGTACTTGACCTTTATTGCTGACCCTCTGGCGGTCAGAGGCGGCGGTCAAATCAATGATAGTGAAGTCGCTAATGTAACGTAATACTTTGAGTGTCGTTATGTAATGTTGAAACCGTACTACCTGCAGGCGAACACGACATGGCTTAACAAGTAACAACAATACGTTGAAATTCAACCGGAAATAGAATAATATTCCACGACTATCACACAACGCCATCCAAGCTAAGCAGAGCTTGTGTTATGGGTACTAAACATACTTATATATTTCTAAATACCTACATAAATATTATAGATAAATTACACCCAGACAAAAAACAAAATAAAAATTAAATCATGCTCATCACACAAACATTTGTCCTGGGTCGGAATCGAACATAACAGTCAGGGTCACTAACCACTAGACCAACAATCCAATCAATTTTTTTTTTATTTAAATATTTTTGACTTTAGTCTAGGTTAAAACACGATGGAGGGATTTACCCACAAGAAGCCTGAGTTTAACTTAGAAGAGGCACGACAACATAGGCGTAGGTAGAGGGTTCCATTTATTAACTATGCGGATTATAGAAGATTTTTAGAAACGCTTAGTGCGAATCCAATGAGAAGTTTTCTTTTACGAGTATATAAAAAAAAAGTTTCCAAGAACTCTGTAGATGGCGTTGAACTGACTACGTTACTAGATTTATGCCTTTATTTTTGCACAAATCCACGAGGAACAGATTTCTCTTCTTTTTCTCTTGAGACATTTTCTTTATGGCGTGGAAAACTCTTAAATTAAAAAGACTGGTCAATGAATATTTTTTTCTTTGTCCTTGTTGTTATTTATTTCCAAATGTCAATGGTGTGATGTGATGTGACTGACAATGACATGACAAGTACGTTACGTTTTAAGATCTCAAAATTACAATCAAGTGAAAAAAAACAAAAAATGACGAAGTTCCGTTCATTGCAGTAACATACCAAGTTCATCTATCGACTAGGGAAACAGTCAAAAGAAAATCCCTCATTAGATTTTATGATTTACCTAAAGGAATTCTAGAATATTCCGATGCACTGTTTATTTTCCACTTTATTAGAACCTGCTTTTAGCTGCGTACTGGTACTACACTGCGTACTGGCAATGATCCCGAGTAGATTTTAGGTCACAATTGCATCCACAAATCCGCATTTTAGACCAATTTTATTTAGGCACTAATTATGTTAAATGCTTAAAATCATTTCAGAGATTTGATACACGACGTCACTTCGAGTATGCCTAAGTAAATCATAAACTGAAAACTTTTGCTTTACACTAAGCTAATCTATGGTTAAACCATATCCCGAAACTGCTGCTAACTACCACTATGTTAAGCATACATAATATTATTCATGTTTTATGTATGTACATAATTGTTTAGATTAAGATTAACAGTTTAACACATTGAATAATGAAGTATGTATGTTTTTATAACAACCAAAAATAATATTTGCTTCATAATGTGGAAACTAAATATTTAGACCTTTGGTTATTTGTTCTTATTATTTAATAGATTAACATCATAACTCCTATTCCACACCATGTCTTGGTGGGTGGCCCATGAAACATTTGAAAATTAAATTGGCATAATTTTAACACTCAAAGTATTACAACTATTTAGAGTAATTTCTTGCATGCTTTAAACCAAATTCATTCCTCAGAGCGCCTTACATTTATATGACAACTTGCATTTGTGAACAATCCTGTATGAAAGCTTGCTATTAAATCCAAACTGTGAAAACCAGACGAAACCAAACATTGTGTTACGATCTATTAGTTAGCATACAGTGAAAATGTCATATTGTTTATCGAGGACATGATAAAGGTATCCAATATATACATTACATACATACGTTCGTATATATACGTACATTTCTCAAGAATCATACCTGTATCTGTAAGATCCATCTGGTTGCTGATCAAAGTCTTGTGAGAGGATTGCTACGACTTTGTCTGCAGGCCCCTGCGGCGCTGATATCGATACTGCCACCACTCCCAACAGAATTAAAACCCTCTGGAAACAAAATAAAGACAAATTTTGAATAAAACTCACTATAAAATAACAAAATTTGACAAATGCAGGTAGTAAACTACATTTCCTCATGGTTGGAATTGACACCGTAGCTTAGTATAGCTTCTAATATTTATAAAAATATCGTATCGAGGTTCGGCTTTGCATTATTCTGAAACAACTCAACAGATTTCTTTTTTTACAATGTTTTTTTTGTTAGCAATAAGTTGTAGGTACATTATTAATTGCACATCCTCCTACCTCAACCCCCAATAAAAAACTGACGCCTAGCAAAATGAGCATCGGTCATCGAATTTTTTTTTTTTTTTAAATTACCGGCAATTCTGACTAATAAGCTTCCTGTATTATTTAACCTTAAGGAATATCCATGATTCTGAGCTTACATTCGATTTTTCTGTTCCATTCTAAACGCCTGCTATAATAGCAGTAGCAATAAGAGTGAATTTTGAGTCAAATGATTATAAAATACCCAGGCATTCAAAGGTTATACATTCGCTGAAACAAAAGTAGATTTTATACACCTTTGCTAGCTTCAATCAACAAGGCACTAAACAAGTGAAGCTACAAGGTTATTGAAGACACATCGCGACCTACAATTACAAGGACATGGTAACATTAAACCTTTAGTTTATAGTCTCTAGTCTATGCTTATGTCGTTGAAAGATTTATATGCCATTTGTAACCAATATCAATTTCAATTTAATTCACAGGCAACCAATTATTTTCTATGAAATTAATTTTAATTAAATTGATTTATTGCAGATGAGTTTTTGTCTTCCTACTGAGATTTATAGACAGTTATCATCATATGTTTAAAAATCTCGGCATCTTTTGTGTATAATTTAGACTCTGTACTGTGTAATTTTTACAATTTACAAAGTATTTGAATTCAATAATTTTTGTGAATTCTGTCATCGCTCAATTGCTGTCACTCTCCTTTCTGATCGACTTCAAAAAAGGAGTAGGTTGTTTCTCAATTCGGTCGGTATTTTTTATCTTTTTTCCGTGTTTTCATAGTTATCCGTTTTATGAATTTGACCTAATAACACATAGCACTAAAACGCATTTAATGCAACACGTTTGCAGTAAGTCAAACAAAATGACATCATAACATCAGTGACCTTTTGGTCACTTATTTTAGGTCACGCACGCATCTCTGGATAAACAAACTTATTAGATGTACCTGCTAATAGTACTCACAACACTAGAACAAATACAATTAGCCAGTAACCGACAACCTAGTGGCCGTTTATGGTCGTTTGTGGCACGCGGCCTTCACGCGACTATCACGCGAGTGACACACGCAGGGTTACAGAAAATTTTGAGACTAAACATAATTATTATAACGTAATATGGTTCTCATCATATCAAGTTCTTATTTAGTAACCATATTTTGTAACCATTCAAAGTATTTCTAAGCCCATGAAACATTCCAACTCCCTGCATCATCAAAATCATCATCAGCCCATAATGTTCCCACTACTGGGGCACAGGCCTCCTCTCTGAGAGAGGGACTGGACCATAATCCACCACGCGGGCCCAGTGAGGATTGGCAGATGCCACATATCTTCGTATTTTTGGTTCTAGGACATGCTGTTTTTCCTCACGATGTTTTCCTTCACCGTTTTGAGAGCAGTGGTGATAAAATAAATTAAATAAAGTAATGCGCCTGGCGGGGTTCGAACCTACGACTTACAACTTGTAATCGGTACCGATACCACTCGGCCACCACTGCTCATTCCACTTACTTAAACGTTCAAACTTATCACGTGTCATTTTGTTTTGTTCCCTGGATGCTACTAAAGGCGGCTAACTTGTAGTTTTTCACTAACCATAAGATTCTTGTCGAGATGCTATTATGAGGGCTACATTTTGGTATAAACTTTGGGTTTCTGGTATAATCGCAGTGGTTTTAAAGCGAAACTAATAATAGGGAGTGACCAAATTCCATGGTGACTAACACAATTTAGGTTATAATATTCTAGTTTATATTAATGGATGCGGAATTGCGGATACACAAAAAAGTAATATGATGTGATGTTTTATTATTTTAAAACTTGAATAACCTAATATGGATATGGGAATCATTTCAAGCTTTAGCAATTTAGATAATTAATTTTTAAGCGATGTCGGTGTTTAATTACCTTTTCAACTTAATTAGACAGGTTTAAGCTAAGAATTTATGAATGACCATATTAAGCTTTGATACAATCAAAGTGTAACAGAATATGCGAAACCTATTAATTAAATTAAGACTTATAAATGCCTGTATAAATTATACGTTACATCAACTTTGACATTTAAAACAATGAGGGATTTTATTTTTATTTTTTCCCTAGTCGATGGATAGATGGCGCTGAACTTTGTATGTACGTACTGCAATGAACGGAATGTCACGTCATTTTTTGTTTTTTTTCACTTGGTTGTAATTTTGAGATCGTAAAACGTAACGTACATGTCATGTCATTGTCAGTCACATCACATCGCACCATTGGCAGTTGGAAATAAATAACAACAAAATATTCATTTACCAGTCTTTTTAATTTAGATCCAGAGTTTTCTACGCCATAAAGAAAATGTCCCAAGAGAAAAAGAAGCGAAATGTGTGCCTCGTGGATTTATGCAAAAATCAAGGCATACATCTAGTAACGTAGTCAGTTCAACGCCATCTACAGAGTTCTTGGAAACTACTTTGTTTTTAATACTCAAAAAAGAAAACTTCTCATTGTGTTTGATCAAACACCTGAAATTTAAAAGCCTAAAGCCCTTTTTTTTTAAAGCAAAGTCTGGGAAAACCCCTTTAAAGTCTAAGCGATCCAGCTGCTTTTGGTTGTGCGTAATTTTATATAGTCTATAGCTTCCTAGATAAATAGACTATCCAAAACAACAAAATTTTCTCAGTTCGAACCTGCAGTTCCGGAGATTAGAACATGTGATGAGGAGGGATGAGACTCATGTAACTAAGAGAGTGATAAGTACGAATGTTGATGGATGAAGAGGAAGAGGAAGGCCAAAGAAAAGATAGATGGACTGTGTAAGGAATGATATGATTGAAAAAGGAGGAAATTATACTGTAACCTCTGATAGGGGAGAATGGAAGAAAAAAATGTTTGTGCCGACCGCAAGTAAAATGGGATAAGGGCAGGAAGATGACGAGTTCCGGAGATTAGCGAGTTCAACCAAACTAACTCTACAGCTTATATTATAATATTAAGCATACATTACTAGTTGCACAACTAAGAAACTTTGTATTACCAGTAATATTGATACTTTGAACTGTGGTCTAATCGGTGTCAATGCGCATGCACATCGTTGACTTGACAGTTAACATTAAACTTATAGTAATCGATGAATTAACAGATATTGAAGGCTTGAGCAAGTGCTGGCGAGGTTTAGGTAAGCAGTAAAGGCTACTACTAAGAGTACATTTCATAAAGCATCCGTACTTACATTTACTATTAAAATAGTTTCGTAATGTGAAGTTATAATAAATGCTAGTGAATATCATTAAGTTCAAAATATTCCACTTTTCTTAAACTTTACTCTATAATTGGTTTTAGTTCCTGCCCTAGTAAACTCTAAAGAGAAGATGGCTGATTTGTTTTTCCCGTGGTTTTGCTCACTTTAGTTTAAAATTTCACAATCAATTCGGATCGTACATGGGCGCTACTTATTACCATTTGAATGTCATTGTTCTTTTTCTTTGGGGCAGTACTTTCATGCTGAATTTCTGTATAATCAGTTCAGTAGTTTAGGCGTGAAAAGTTAACAAACCAGCAAACTTATTTTGGCTTAAATAATATTTGTTAAAATAATCGTTTTATAATTAGCTTAATCTACTCCCTAATGACACTTTGTAATAAAATATATTTAGGGCCGTGTTCACGGACTTTAACCGACGTTTAACCATCTATTTGACATTTGATGTGAGTTGTCATACAACAATTTACGATTTTTAAGATGCGATGTTTAAGAATTCATCGGCCGATTACTCAAACATTGGTTAAACGAGACTCGGTGAACTGGGGTCTTAGAATTAGAATCAGAGTTCATGTTACATTTAACAAGGAGGTTGTTGTGTCGTCCATCTTTAGCCTTGTACAATTAATTGAATTCCTCAATATCTATTTGTTAAAACCATTAATAGATTTTACTAGTGCCCCCTGACCCTCTACAGTGCATCCGTATTAATGGTTAATTGAGCCAGCTACAAAACTTGTATCAATTAACCTTTGTATAAACGGGACAGTTAGCTACTAAACGTCTTGTACTATTCGGCTTTATGAATATAATAAAAATTCTATTGAAATAACTTTTACTACACTCAAAAATATCTACAATAATAATGTACTCTATCCAGGGTTATACACTAAAAATAAAATATTTACAAAGTGAACTAGATTAAAAGCAGGGCGCTCAAAAATTCAACAACATCGCTGTCAATGGGGAAATTGGCTGGCCGGCGACATTGCCATACGGGATGGCACTACTAATCTTTTGCGGAATGGTGCTGATATATGTGTCATGTTCGTGAACGGGTGTTGTCAGTTGGAACTTGGAACTTGCTCATCTCTTAGCTACCGCGGTCTATTTTAATATTATTAATAACTTTATTTTGGTATGGCATTTTTATATTCACTATGGACAGTAATAACCATCTCATGATGAATGATGTAAAAAAAGTTCTGTAATAATTTTGATGACTGAAAAAGAGTGTCCATGGAGTTTCTTGCTCATTCTTCTCCATAGAGATCTACGCATAGAATGATCACCTACGGTACTTGTAGTTTAAAATTTGATTTTTATTTTTCAAGTAGTAAGTTTATCTATGTGGACGAAAATCTATGTTGACGTGAAGATTCATTGACAAAATGACGACATAATATTGACCGACGAGTATAGTGTAAGGACCGCGTGTGGATTACCGGCGATCTAGAGTTACGAAGGTTGATACGCTTCACGGACCATTAGCAGAGTCTACTCAGTAATTAATATCGTTACTTGAAACCTAGGCCTGATTGATTAGTGTGACATATTTGCTTTTAACGATCTGAAAATAAAATATAAATTAATTATCGGTTGGTTATTTGATATTGTCTCGATTGCTGGTTAAAAACATTTCTCGTTACTTTTTTTTTGTATTCGAAAGAGCTTTAAGGGTTTGCACAATGATCACCGCAGCAAAAAGTTACGGCAGTCTTGGAACGTATGTTTAGGAAATTGAAGACACAAGGGGTGTTTTAGTACGTACTTGTCGCTCAGTTCCGCTGCCCCAGAGCGGAAGGAATAATTTGATGATTTTCTGCTGAATTTGCAAAGAAACATTTATCTCTAATTTGACATAAATCATAGAACAAGTTGTGAACTACAGATAAGAAAGCAAACGAGTATACTTCGATGAAACCTAGCTGTCTATCTGCGTATCATAAAGAAGCAATAATTGAATTATCTTCACTATTGATTTATCTCATTACGAAACTACCTATCAAGTAAAGATACCTACATACGACATTATCGTCACATTTTAAAGACAGGTAAATGCTGTTAGACACAAATTTCATCACAATAAATGCGTAATCTCAACTTAAAGGATAAACTGCCTAAATGCGACTCTTCGCTTTAATAATATTTATTATTACAAAGTGTGTTACTACTATGCATTATGCAAAGAAACCCACGTGTGCTACTGTAACCGATGAGAGATTAACATCAGGACAGACAGAAAATGAAGTACCTACATATTTGCATGTTTTATCAAACACAGTTAATTAAAAGCTGGTAGATAAAGGCAGGAATAGACGATGAGGAGACAAGAATAGAAAGTTCCGGGAAATTATATGTAAAAAAACTCAGGGAAATTTCGTGGTATTTGTCACCTAAACCAGCAAAGGTTTTTGTCCAAACAAAACTGCGTAAATATTACCACGGGTAAACCACTTAGATACGCTTAAGTACGTTACCGTAAAACAAAAGGTTTTCAAGTCACCGTTTGTCACCCACGAGCTATTCTTAGCACCGCCTAAATACCTGTGGATGCTGCGGTATGCAGATGTAGACACACCAGCTATTTCACAAGTGTATTGAGTTGTGGGAACATGTCATAGAATTCGAGAGTTGCCTCGGAAACAATGTACTACGTGCAAAAACAAAAGGTGTGCACCTAATTAACCGCTCGCACGCCTCCGCAGGAATACAGGGACGGACTTTGAGATTTGACCGTAATTTTTTTGTTGGTCAGGTTTGAACATTTTTTTTTATCAGTAGGAGAGATTTGATGAAACGGTTGGCTTATTGACTAAGTGATAAGCTGCTGTGTTACGAGCAGCGGCTTCAATTCCGGTATGAAACAAATGTTTGTATCATGTATGGATAGTCATCATCATCAGCCTATAATGTTCCCACTGCTGGGACACAAGCCTCCTCTCTGAGAGAGGAAGTGGGCCATAATCCATCACGCTGGCCCAGTGCGGATTGGTAGATGCCACATATCTTCGAATTTTTTATTCTAGTACATGCCGGTTTCCTCACGATGTTTTCCTTCAACGTTTTGAGAGCAGTGGTGATGAAATAAATGACACAAAGTAATTCGCCTGGCGGGGTTTGAACCCACGACCTACAACTCGTAAGTCAAGACCGATACCACTGGGCCACCACTGCTCTCATGGATAGTGCTATTGTTAAAAGGTACCCACAATACAGGGTAAACATACCCACAATACATTCCCACAGAGGACTAAACATTTTTTTCAAAGAAAATAATCGAAAAATGACTATTGAAAACTCACAAAAGCACCGCCATTGTATAGAAAAAACTTAATCAATAAATTATTTGCTGCGCAAATAAAGATATCTGTCTCATGTGACCCCAATGGATAACCCTGTCAAAGCGGATCCTATTTTATATATTCTTTTTATATATTATATAATATAATTTATTTTACACACGAAAGCTTACAAAAACGAGTGTCATATAATTATTCAAATGACTAATTAAATTAATGAGCAGTATTGTTTTTCTATACGTTGTGTTTTAAAAATTGATTATTTATGCTAAAATTGATTTTCATTTTGTCAAATAACTTGTTGAAATTCAATAAATTATAACACCTACCTTATTATTGATTGGCGTGAGTAAACCGTTTTATGCGTGTTTATTTATTAGTCCCTTCGTACACAAGGCGACGCAAGTCTCCGATACCTTACGACTTTGATATCTAGGCGACTATCGCAATAAAAATCCACAGAGGTTCGTACACACGCACGCGTCAATTGATACCAAAGTCGTAAGGTATTAGACTTGCGTCGCGTTGTGTACGAAGGGGCTTATACGTAAATGAACATTAGTAATGTTACAACTACGGGCAAAAAATTTCGTTGAAATAATAGAATTCGTCTTCCTAATATTCCATTCATTTCAATAAATTACACCTTAATTCTTTACTATATTGCGAATATTTATATTTTAAACTAGCGGCCCGCCCCGTGGTTCGCTAAATGTTACAAAAAATGAGATAAATGAAGAACCGCTCGACCGATTTGTTTGTAATGTATGACGATGGTCTATAACGTTTTTTTTTTTTTTTATTGTGGTTATATTATCAAATGAGTCCTCCATGCACCCCTACTATCAAACTTGTACTGACTAAAAGCAACGGTGATCCTGCAATAGCCTTTTACGTTTCAGAGTCACGGTTATTTGATCGACCCAGATAGACCCGCGACCCCTGTCATGTATGCGGGCGGAGTTTTCATAACTTTACAGAACCTTTTTGCATTTATTTTAAACCAAAACTTAATGATTTTATAATATTTTAATATACAGGACTTTTATTAGTGATTCATACCTGATATTATTTAAACTATACCTAATCATTGATTTGTTTATCTTAACAAAAAGGCAGCTAATCTACCAAGAATTCTGGCGCCTTCTATATATTTTTTTTTTTCTTAATGTAATAAGCTAGCAATAATAAATACACAGAAGTTTATTTATGATCAAAACAATCACTGGGTAGGTCCTTTTAATTTAATTTATTATTGGTTAAAATTTATGGTGACGGACAAGAATTTTGAGATGGACTTTGACAGTGTAGGTTTAGATTAATTTTTTTGACTAGCTAGCCTAGATAGGTAGGTATAATTACCTTGTAATACACTGTAAAGGCAGTAGGCCCATTGCATTTAACTAATAAGGGTTCCTTGTTGACTACGGAACCCTAAAAAGAACATTACCTGGTGAAATACACAATCTTTAAAATCACAAGATTAAATCGATTGTTATAAACCCATAAATCGCATTGAATACTTCCAATTGATAAATAAACACGCCGTTGCCTTATAATAAATCTGCATAAAACGATGACACGCTTGTCACTGAGGTAAACAGCGGAGTTGTCGGTAAAGGTTGCATGCATTGTGGGCGCAATAAATGCACGAAGCGTTGCATAACTACTAGCTGACCCTATGCCCTATGCACCCACTTTGACTGCGTCCATAAAAACGAGATGAATCTAAGACTCATCATCATCTGCCTAACCTTTTCCCAATTATATTGGGGTCGGCTACCAGTCAAACCAGATGCAGCTGGATATCAGTATTTTACATGGAGCGACTGCCTATCGGACCTTCACAACCCATTAACTGAGTAATACCATACCCCGTGGTAAGACTGGTTGTCAGACATTAGAGCTTCTGACTAACAGTAACGACTGTGAAAGATCTACAAATGACAGCCGGGACCAACGGCTTTACGTGCTTTCCGAGGCACGGAGGATAGTCGCTACGACAGATAGTCACCCATCTTAGATGAATCTAAGACTAAGATCTGTAAAACGAACTTTGACACAACTCTACCTAAGTAGAGTCGCACTACATTTGAAATTAAACCTTATTTTTATTCTGGCAATGTACTTATTTCCACAAGAGACAGTGATCAAGCGTACCATAATGAATTTGAACCGTAAATTATGCGTGATAAGTCTAATTTTCGAATGACGCGTGTATTCAAAGTTCGCTTTATAGATTTTGTCCCTTAGAGGATGTCGCGATACTAATTAAGAGGTTAAATTAGATAGGAGCGGGAGTTATCTGCATAATTAAGTACCATTTACATACGATTTAAAGTATTTGGGTTTCCTTCTTGCGATTAGATTCCAGTCTGTTATTAGTTTTCCTTAAAGGTTTAGGTGGCATTCAATTCATGAACTTCGAGAAACATTAGGTACAGCATGTATTTTTTTTTTAAATTATTAAGTTGTTACTTGGTACTTAGCTCTTGCCATTTCTTTGAAACTCTTACTGTGACTGCAGAAATGCTGTATGCCATTCAGCCAATTTGTAAGATGAACTGGGTGAGATGTACATTTTTTTTGTCGTTGTAAAATCGTCAAATGAGTCCTCCCACCCAGGACAGAGTAGGATAGACTATCAGACTGGTATTAACTAAAATCCACGGTGTCCTTCAACAGCCCTTTACGTTCCGCGGTCACGATATCGTTAGTCCCGCGACCATTCGTTTGTCCCGCAATCGGGTGAGATGTAGGTACATAGGAATATTAGTTAATTTCAGCTATTCACTACCTACAGAAGAAGGTTTCCTTTGACTTATGCCAAAGATATGATTTTCCGTTTCTAAAAAAACAGTATAAATGGGATATCCTTATTTCGTATTTAATTCCTTTATTAAAAATATTCGTAATTTGTATTCATCAGTAACTAAGGTAAATAAATGTTCTGTAATTTTCTAAAGTTGAAGTACGTAACAGCGCTTATTTATAGGTAGAACTCAAAATAATATAAGGACTTTAAAAATTTTGGACAATAATATACAAAAGGCTAATGAACAATAACATATTGGAAACGAAATAAACAAACTCAATTTAGAACATCTTTTAAACAAACACGAACAATTTAATATTCATATTTAAGTCATCGACAGGGACACAACAAACTCTAAACTCTTCCTAATTAGATATCATCTAAAAATAATACGACCTACCTGCGATATTAAAGATGCCCTTCTGCCTAAATGTTAAAGATGCAACATCCTACAGCGCAGGTCAGGAGTTCACATCCCAGCATGGGTTATAATTTATAGAATCATTTAAGTCCGTTTAAGGATTGCTTAAATGGTTCTAGCACTTTTAAGTCCTTTTATACTTAAGTGAAATTTATTAAGGTTCGGCAAATTACTTCTGTATCCCATTTTAGATGGTAGGGAGCGTCAAGTAATAAATATTAAAAACTTCTAAAGTTTTTCATTCGAATCATGCTTTTGATTTTAAATTACACCTACATACTTGATTTCTTTGTATCATTGAGTACATGGAAGGTGACCTATTTGTTGTCCAGAATCATCATATTATCATCCCTTGTTATAGTTTAACAAAGGCAAATGTATAATACGATGGCTTTTACCTTTACATGAACACCAACAATTAAAAATCACATTACTAATTATTGAAATATTTTAAAGGCCCGAAAAATTAAAAAAAAATGCGTACAGGAACATAATTTATCGATACTAATTTCCAAATAGCAAAATATATATCTAATTCCCGATATCTATTTATCTAAAACTAAATTGAAAACAACTAAGACTTACCATTGTCATATTGAAAAGAGCACTTGATAAATAAATATTCAGGATGAGCAAATGTAATAATATCCCATGTGGTTAGGTCGACGGCGTGTGCGCCCGATTGTACTTACTCGTCTAATCACCTGTCCCTTTTATAGAGACGCGGATTTGTCTAGCCATTGCATGCGGCCGGGGGAGCCTGCACTGCCTGCACAGTACAGGGATGGACTTAGGCCTACGGTTTGTGCGACAGAATTAATAAAATATCTCGAAATATTTATTTAAATTGAGTTTGTTTGATACCGACTGTTTTTAGGTCATTACTCATAGCATAAACCATCCCATTAAAAAAGTCCTTTTTCGATCCAGAGCCAAGGTAGAACACTATTGAACGCGACGACTCGTCGACGTCTGATCTACAAAAATCTGGATAACAAATTCTGTAGCATTTTTTTTTCTTCAAGTATTAAAGAAATTAAAAACATACAGGATGGTTGCGTTCCCACCTTCAGAATTTCTGGAAAAGAAAAAACATAATTGTCTATATTTTATTTTCATGAGTCAGCTTGTAAATGTTACGTCTTTACCAGCCACATAACATAATAAGAATTCAATAGTGATGTCTCACTCGAAAACAATGTGGCCATCAAAAGAATATAATTTTCAATAAATTAGCATACAACATACCTCCTAATTTTTAACTGACTTTTATTGAAGTTTCGACTATAAAAGTGAATTTTTACGACTTAATTATGTGTCTATTATTAATTATTGTAAATTAATAAAACATAATATGATGTTACTGCATATTTATTGATACACATGTCATAATAAAAACAAAAGTGTATTTATAGTAAATGTCCCGCTGGGTTTTCGGGCAATTTAATGATTCTTTGAATAATTCGGGCCAGTAACATTTTATTTTAATATTATTATTATTGCCTTAAATTACACAGTCAGTATAAATTATAACTTTACGAGTTTGGTTATCTATTTTATTAAAATAAGTTATAAATTCCTCATTACCATTAATGTTTTTTGAGTGTATCATAATAAAAAGTGTGACCGTATTTAAGTATATCACTATGAATCGATTCGGAGGATGATTAAGGGCCCTAGATTACGAATTAAGTTTTATATGTGGACTGTTTTACGTATAAGTAGATTTATTTACTAAATTCAAATATTTTATTTTTGGCTTCGTACTTGGATTTAATTCTAATTAATGCCTTTTAAACCTATGTTTGCTCGACACATCCAGTTAATTACAAGTGATAAATAACTGTGTATTAAAAAAAAAACCCTCAAAAAATCTAAAATAAGCTTATTGAATAATTTGCGCTGAAACCACAAAAGTGATAGGAAAACCCCATAAACAGTGTTAGCATTCCTAAATTATTTAAACATCATTTTATTGTTATTTATCTTACTAATTTGCAATAAATGAAACGCTTATTTATTTTTTGAAGTAAATATTCATTCATTTACGTCAAACAATATCACTCAGTGCTATCAATTTGATGAACTTTTGAGTCTTTAAAAAGCTGTGATTGTGGTTTGCAAAAAAATTACAAATAACTTGTAGGACACCTAGTTCGTTCCTGTAATAGTGTTGTAAGAAATGGCTTGGAAAATTTTCCGAAAATATAGCTATATTTTTTATGACAGATTATCATCAAAACTGCTGTAATTCATTCTTGTAGCTCCTGAAAAACATAATTATATAGTACATAGATCATACAAATTATTATAAAGTTGTCATGCGTGTCCCATAGTACGCCCCTTTGTCGTAACATTATCTCGTTCAACATACAATAGAATAACTATCAAGAGTCTCGTAAACCGATGGCCAACCCAACACTTAAATGGTACGCACGCTTTATGTCAAATGCATTGCAAATTGCGCCCGCGCCGCAGTGAAGATGCCACTGCGCTTGGCATTTTACAATTTTATTTAAACTTGGAACTTATTAACTGCTTTGACACACCAACACACTTACATACCAAACACGCGAAGTCAATATACCTACGTTCGTTAGCTCGAAACATTTACACATTTAGATGCAAGTTGGCTCATAAGTTTAAGCTAGCGAATTTTAAGAAATAACTGCTTAGGACTCTTACAAATTAGCTGTTTTATTATTAGTTGCATAGTTCCATTAACTTTTTGCTAACAAAGCGCACTTGACACGTAAGTGCAGTTGTCGTAAGATGTATAGGTACAATATACCTACGCATCATGTACCTACACATAGATATAGATGGACATCTTGGAAATTAAATGTACCCAGGTATTCAGAAATTTCATGCAAGTCGAACTTAATTTCGATACACCGCGGTCGTTAAAGTTATTGTTCGACCACTCATTCAGATTATGAAATACATATTGTTACTCTTTAACGTGTCTATTTCCGCATCATAAACATAGAGTCCAACTTTCATGGTCGTTTTATGGTGATTTTATGGCTACATTAAACCGGTCATGTAATAGGTCACTTTATCGAAACTAAGAAATTAATAATAAGATGTGTTCAAGAGAATTGATGGAAACAATTCAGTGTCCACCTTATGATTTACTGTTTTTAATTCTTGGTTAAACATAACCTACACGCGCCTCTTACTATGTATTTGTATGGAACAGCTTTATCTAAGCTATATAGAGTAAGGGATTTTAGTGTCAATTTTAAGTATTAATTTTTTTCATCAAATGGATCCAAGCTCAGGCTGGAGTGGAAAGAGCTATCAGACCTGTTTGCTTGTACTAGAGACTAAAATCGTTTGCTTCGGGGCCCTTCCATTACGCTGTCATCTTCATAAAGCACAACTCGCCTTCGACTCCAGTCTGGCTTTTATCTGATAGAAAACTTTTTGAAATATTACCTATAAGCCTTAAATGTTTATCTATTACAATTTAATTTAGCACGAAACCTTGAACATACATGGCGAAGGCAATAACTTGTGTCATACTTATAGAATTAGGAAACGATAAAATATACAAAAATAGCTCTGCTTTGTTAAAACCCGGAAAATAACAAATTATTTTAAGCAAAAATCTGAAATATTGAGATAATCTTCAATATACACTAGCTGGTTATTTAAATAAATGAACAATTAACAGATAAAAGTTTAATCAGTATTCGGTATTTTTATATGGTTATTTTTTTGGGTTTATTAATTTGATATTTTAGTCTGAGACGAGACTTGGCGTCATCATCATCATCAATCATCTTAAATATTATAGATATACTACCAAATTATTTCGAGGTCAGCATCATTAGTGAACATTAAGATTTCCAATATCGAATACCTACTTAAAATTCTTCCCAAAGTGTCGATTATTATGGCAAAGATGGGTAAGTAGGTCTCTGCGTTTCAATGTGTCGGTATAATATCATATTTTATTATATAATAAATTATGTTATAAGCATTATTGCCTCTGTATACATTACTGGATGAACTTTAATATCTACTACTTACAATATCAATGACAATGTTTATGATTGATATATAATTATGTATAATATTATGTCTGTGTTATTGAGATAATTTATAAAGCTACGTTTATTATCTGTACTAGAATAAAATCGACCTATGAAGATGTCATAACCAAGGAACTAAGACTTAAAGAGCTAGGGAGTTCAAATCATCTCCAGCTCTTTTATTGTCCAATTCATAATGCGGGCTTTACTTCAGTTTGAAGAGGACAACATAATACAAGTATATTAAGAAAACTAAACTGCAGACTTTTAAATACGTGAACTCCAGTAAATTGTAATTCAGACGTACGATAATTTTCAATTAAACTTGAATCACCCAAATTGTAATTAATCGTTCTCTGTAAAACGAAAACTTACAAGCATGTCATTAATTTGTCTCACAAGCCGTAGAATAAGTCATAGCAATTAGCCACTTAATTAAAAACACAATGCGACAGATAAAAGTTCTCATTTAAAAACGTACAATTGTGTAAACTATAGTTTAACAGGTCATCGGACCAAATTTTTAAACAATAAAACTATTATAGTATTGTTTTCGAGCACAAAAGCTCATTAGAGTAAGCGTCTGCGAATACCAGCGGAGGTTAATCTTAATGAGATTAGTAGATGAGCGATTAGAAGGATCATTTGTGTGGGACAGTTTCTCACACCTTATGTTTTGGTGGTATGTCGCACGCTCCCACCAGTTTGTTACCAACATATAATAATATATTAAAAAGAGCTTAAATGTTGAAACGAGCAGTATTCTAGGAGTTCCACTTTGGGTTAGATGTTGTAGAACTAAAAATTGTAAATAAAAAACACTGTGAATAGGGTTAGGCAAAATTATTTTTATAACGATTTATGTATATTTTTTTTTTTTGCTCATTTACTATGTTTTTTTTTTGGTCTGACACAGAAAGCGATGACCGATTTTCATTAATTTAATGCATCGGTAGAACTCAAAATACTAGTGTAGTGAATATTCCAAAAGTCTTTTACGTAAAAAATTAGTATCGGACAAAATCTCGGTGTTAATTGGTGTACATGAATAATTAAAAAAAATACACCAACCGAACTCCTTTTTAAATACCTAATTCTTTAGAAGATTGTTTCCCAAATGGACCAGCATTTTTCAAGGAAGGACCAAATAAGCTCCAATTCGGTACTCTTAAAAGACGGCTTTAATTTATATCTATCAGAATAATAATGACGACGATAAAGGTGTGAACAATTTTACTGTAACAACAATAATTAAATTTTGCTAAAGAAAGTTACACAGAGAATTGATAGTCCATTGACAAATGCAACAAAAACAATAACAATGGTATATTTGTAATAAAATTCTCGTTTCTTTATGAGAATGGAAGTAATATATTGCTAACTCGCTATTTGCTTTCATCAATCTTGACATAATTAGCACACAACGTAAGGTATACAAAGGAAAAATGCTATAGCCGTTCATAGGTTCGTAGTTAAAAAGGTACGTTATTTCCTTAAACGAACAACTAGATTGATGGATCCCTTCTTAATATAGAAACTAATAATAAACAACAAATTGCAAATCGCAGACATGACGACTCTCTGCGCCTAGTCTTATTCAATCAAACCATCATTAAGTACAAGGGTGACATCAAAGAGACATTCGATTAACATACCTACAGCAAAAAATACCTAAATGAACTTTGCGATGCTCAACAAGCATTTGCCGCTCACTACGTAAGGATTTCTTGAGGACAGTGTAAATTACAACCAGTTAACATTATTTCCATACAGTACCCCTAGCACGAGTTTTCAGTATTTTACTATACAGAGTCTTTCCATTATTTACAGCGTGTTTTTGTATGAAAAAATGGAACAGCGCCTCTGGTGTGAGAAGACGGAACTAATTTACTCCCTATAGCCAACTCATCAGTACCTTTAGCACGAGTTTTCAGTAAATGAAACGTAAAGTAAACTGGAACTTTGACACAAAAAAATTAGTTCCTTCTTCGCACACCAGAGGCGCTGTTCCATTTTTTCCTTGAAAATTGTCAATTTGAAATTGTCAAAGTTCCAGTTTACTTTACGTCTCAAATACTAAAAACTCGTGGTATGGGTACAGGACTGATCCCTAAAAATGTCAAGAAATATTTATTAGCTGTCCAAATCAATTTTTTAATTTATATTCAGAGTTTAAAGAACCAGTCCGAAACGGATGTCTCGTCTCGTCTCGTGACAGAATTAGATGTTTATGACATTTCTTTGGTGCGTTCTCATAAAAATGACATCATTCCGTGAAAAATGTAGACTTGATTGTAGCCAATTTTGGAAATACGAGACGCGCCTCAAATAGCTCAGTTGTGTTGGAAAAGTCTAGATTTAGAATCTATGGAAGGTGTTGGAAACGTATTTAGAAATAAAAAGTAACAAACCTAGATAGAATATTGTTTGTCGTATGTTTTATTTCGCTGGTACCGCCAGTGGAAACGATCGTAACCTCTAGTGACACTTTTAGTGCCATTACTCGCTACAGACCCACATAAAGTGCATCGCACTCACCCCAAAACTGATACTGCAAGCCTACTTCATCCCACTGCTGGACAAAGGTAACCTCCAGTTTTCGCGATTCAGGGCCAAAGTGGACCACTGATCGTTTGTTATGCCAGCTCATTCCGCCATCTTCTATGAGGTCTGCCGCGACTCGCGAGAGGGGTGTCAGAGCTCCTCAAAGTGATTATTTTCGCCCAAAGGTCATTGAGTATGCGGCAGACGTGGCCTGTCCAGACCCATTTTAGTGTACCCCAAAATATAAACAAATAACTGAAACACTAGATATTCATACTAATAATAAAAACAGACGTTGAGACGTAGACTTTTTAGTATAAATGTTTTAACTTAAGTCATGGTGTTTTGTTAATATTTACATGATGGCCTTAAAAGGTTTTGAGGTCTTGACACCTATAAATAACTATAACAGGCTAAGAATATCAAGCATTGTGTAAATACACAATTACACAGTATTTTCTGTCGGGCACCGATGTAATCAAATCATAAAGAAGAATATAAGGGCCAGTCGTGAACTCGTGAGTTATCTCGAAACTGATGTAAAAAATGTAATAGCAGAAATTGAATCTGACATTAAGTTACCCATTTAATCTTAAGAAACATCTCAGACTACAGTATTTTGTTCTACAAATCGTTTTATCTAGCTGCGGCGAGGTGGTAAATGCAACAACATAATTAAAGAATTCAATTTTGGAATCTTCACTTAATATTTGAATGATTAGTGGAATAAGACATTTCGTGATCTATAGAGGCAATTGCATGGATAAATATATTAGTTCGATACTTAAAATTATTTTTTAAGGCAGGCTACAATGTTTTGTTAGACAATATTACTTTCTTAGGTTCTTTAGGCTCCACACACACAATATTCAATAGGACTCTGACATTTTGTTACAGCTAACGAACGATTACTCAGAGCCATCCGAACATATGGCATTAACTGTATAACCTACATCGAGCTTCAGAGGACATTATATTCGCATAAAACCACGACCTCTAAGATATTGTAATTGAAAATGATTTTAGCATCACTTTATAACAGTTATTAATAAAGTTCTTTGCAATGGCGTTGAGCCATAAATACGGTGTTTACCCAAATATGAATTACAATTCAGTCTGTTTATGATTCGAGAGTTTTACAGGATTAAAGGTATAATGAGGAGGTAACTACATTTATAAGTACAAGTAAGCTCATGCTCAGTTTTAAGTAAATCAAATAAATTGTGGTGCAAGTGAACTGCGACCTCTGACTCGTGCCTACAAACCTATTTGTTTAATGCTAGTGGTGTGGCGGCGCCGAGGATGCAACGCCAACGTGTCGCCGAGCGGGTTCCACGGTTATTATTGCTCATTTTCCATCTGAATTGAACCTCTATAACCTAGAATAACATTTCGAATAAAATTATTGAGTTACGACACGTAATGTGTATCATCGTCTTTGCTTTTGTCTAGAATTTGGTCAGCTCCAGGGCTGCTAATCAGTGTTGACCCAGAAACAGAATTGACACCTCCATGCTAATTGGACGCACAATACATACATCGCTTGAGACACGTAACGTAACAGAAACTATAGATCTAGAGAACAGCGTCTTTAGCAAATCGAAACCTTGACATCCCAGTAATAAAAAAAATACGATGGTTTGGGCATAAGTAGTATACAAGTCCCTGCGATAAAATGTATCGATGAGTTGAAGAAAATATCTGACAGCGGACTGCCCGTGCCCAAGACCAGTATAGTTAGCACACTTTGAGGGAGGCTCACGTTCAAGCAATGCATTGCATGCATTGGACAACAATTGGCTGATATATAGTCATAGATAATGAAGAAAACACTACTCGTATAATGAATTATAGAAAACAAAAACAATACTTGTAATGCAGCGCAAGTCAAAACGCGTTGATGTCTTTTATAGGCGGATTGGGTAACATTAACAAAATTAACGACTTCTTCCCCAATATTTTTTACATTTTTAGGTTTCTTTGGTCCCATAGTGTCTGTGATCAAATTTTTAAAGTTAAACTTGGTGTAAGCCAACAAAACAAAAATAAATGTTTCTCTGAAACCTGACGCTTTAGGACATAACTTTGACAATCTGCAAAATTACAACTGAATCCTAACTTCCTAACTAATATTATAAATGAGAAAGTAATTTCGTTTGTTTGTTTATTTGTAACCTTTTCATACCTTAACCACCGAACCGATCAACCATGTGCAAACGTCCCCGGTGTAGCGAGACGGACATCATATCATGTAGTATATATATCTACCTTCCATCAGAAAAAAAGTACTGTTACCGCGAAAAACAACAAAATTGATAAATGATGACCCCACATGTACAATAGACAAACTTAAAACATGATCCATATTGTAAAAAAAACTTTTGAATCCGTCAAAAGAACAAAGATCAAGGTCTTTACCATGGATATATTGCATGTATATGAAGGTCTGTAAGAAAAAATTGGCTTGTGGTGGGTCATAATTCAAATGTGTCGATTGTACGATTTAAATTGATTTTCAAATTCTAAATAAACGTGGGCAAAGTCGCCAACTAAAGCTGGTAGGCTATAAAATGAAGAGGAATCAAAACAAAATTGACATTCAACCCATAAAGGAACTTGATAGATTGCAACATTCTTGGAGTAATCTCATCCTCCATACATGGAAGTAACTAGCATGTTAAGGTTGGAAAACCTCAGACGCTGCCTTTAATGGCAACTCATAATAAATATCTACATACAAATTCTATTATTTTTTGTTCGATTTCTGACATCATTATTATGATAATAAACGTAATAGCAAAAGTACAAATAAGTACATAAAGAAAAACAAGTATCTCAGTTTAACGAGTCATAAAAATCTAGGAAAAAGCTTTTCCTGTTACCGCCAGTCTGTGTCATCAGACTGCTGGGTAAAAGCCTCTCGCCTTTCCCCAGCAGTGGGTCCAGACGTCAGTACATAATACTTGAATACAAATAAAAGTAAAATCCATGACATATTTTTGGTTTAGTAGTCGTAATAGCATATACGAATAGGTGAAAAATAATTCTGAAAAAAATAAATAAATCAAAGAGCAAAAAATGCTCGAATTGAGTCTCCTTGAATCAAGTCAAGCATTTGACTCGTTAGTTTAGGTGTTGCTTGCTGTTAAAACATTGCATCATAAAATATGATAGGCAGTTTAGTATTTCTAGAAACTACAAACACGTTGTGTCATCACTTTAATTTATATTCATAATTGTATCGATATTTTTTTTTCGATACTGATTTTTAGATCTAAAATATGCAAATAAAATTATCTCCTTGCCATAATATGCATGCTCGGCGTCCTCGAACAAAAATAATGTAAAGTGGTTAAAAAATTTAATCTTTGACATTAAAATTTGATATGCTCAGCGCACTTATGTCCCATTTTTTAAGATTAATGCAGATTTTAACTAAATAATATTATAAGTAGTTGTATAATAATGCATAATTAAATATGTTTTTGTTCACGTGAATGAACAGTGTCTGGTGATTGTGCAAAAAATGCTTGTTTATGTTATTGACTTTTTGTGATCTTCCTGAAGCCATGATTTTTCATGTTTTTGTTACGTAAAGTAAATCTAGAACTTTGACGTTATTTTTTATGGAAAAAAAAATCATTCATACAACACAGGCGCTTTTTCAATTTTCCATAGTGACAATGAACGCAGCAATTACTAAAAGGACGCTGTAAATAAATACAGAAATCTTGTGATAAGGTCTCAGAAATTGCCTGATAGCTTTATTTTAATTATATTTATATGATATAAAATGTCTTACGATACAAACAAACGCAATTTAGTGGTGGTAATTCCCTAGGTGGGCGGGCACCACTTTGACCAAATAAATTAGGAATTTATTATAACGCAGATTTGGCCGATATCGTTTATTTTTGGGTGTAATTGGTGGTAAAAAATGTATGGTTGCAAGTTACTTTTTTCCTCAAGAGGTTAACAGGGGCCAAGTTGCAAATTTTGTAGCATGTATACTTAAGCATATAAAATGCATAGCTAAGTTGTATTGTATTGAAGAACACTGTGGATTTTAGTTACTACGAGTCTGACAGTTCCTCCTACTCTTTCATGGGTGGGAGGACTTGTTTGATGATATTACCACGATACAAAAAAAAATGAACCACACTAGTGACATGTCGCCATCCTATCGCCCATAAACACGACTAAGGTAGGCACTAGATTTCCTACATAAATATGACAAATATTAAAAAAAAACACAAATAATCATAAATTCAACGAGCATTGCTGTGACAGACATAACTATGTAACGCTGCTTTGTCTATATATATAAAAATGAAACCCGTTTTCCGTTGTGACGACATAACATGAAAACGGCTTGACCGATTCGGATAATTATTTTTTTGTTGTGTTTGTAACCATCAGGACCAGGTTTTAGACCGGGTACTCCACCCGTGCGAAGCCGGGACGGGCCGCTAGTACTTTATAAAATGTCTTATTGTATTTTTATCACTGGTCAATCAATTGCCAATTGCTGGTCAATAAATCCCGTGAATTTGTTAAAACCACACTTAGGTCAAACCAAAATTATCATCGTAAAGATAGAATAACACTAAATGTCTGTTATCTATTGTCTTTCAAGTAACGCAAAACACAAAACAGATTTTACAACGCCATTAAATAATATAGACGAAACATAAAGATTGTTCAATGAACAATAATCTTTATGAACTGTGACATTATCATCAATATTGCATTACTATTCAAATTACTGTAAGACACATAACTTTGCATTCATTCAAACTTAAAAAAAAGAAACTTTAGCAACTAAAGGCTTTAGAAGGTTGAATCGTTTTTTGATTGTTCTTTTCGGATTTGCCTTGAAAGCTTTGGTACGAAAGAAACCTTCAGTTTAAACAAAAAGCTTTACTATAATATCTATTATTTAGAATGAACATCTGTTACATAAAATTGACGGACAGATGCGACTAGTTATAAGCTAAACACAAGCTCGACAGGACAAAAACAGCCACATTAATAAATCTACTCGGTATTCCCCGCGGGGACTTCTGCGAATTTAAGTATTCGTATCAGGTAATACGAATACAAGTTAGTTGTGGTCAACTATGATGAACTCAAAAGCAATTAAAGAACACGTTAATTGTTTTGTAATAGGTATAATTCAATAGCAATTCATAATAAATCAGCGACCATCTTCGCCCTCAGAATTGAAAGGGTCTCAACGGTGTCGTTCACTACAATGTCACTATTAGAAGCGGAGTAATAGACCATGTCAACTACTAACATTTCGGGTGATCTTTCTATAAAAGCCAGAACCTTTTTTGATGTGATAAAATCATCAAAAGAGCCCTCCCAGGCCCCCCCTGCCCCCCCCCCAGGGCAGGGACTGTTAGACTTGTACTGACTGTACTGACTAAAATCCACGGTATCCTTCAATAGCCTTTTGCCATCCGAAACCACGGTTACCCATTAGTCCCGCGACCCCGATATGTATTGGCCCTCTAAGGGGGGGTTGGTCTGTTTCTGGGAGCTTTCTGAGGCACACGAACACGACACGCTGTTGACCCGGGCATGGTCCATGGTTGGACAGAGAGTCACCCATTACTCACCGTCCGCGTGCCCGTGCCTACGGTGGCCGGACATCCAGACTTTAAGGGATATTTGGATTAAAACTGCTTACAGGTCTGATATAGAGCGATCCATATAATATGATCACAAGATTACAACTAATGGCTTGAGCAGAGTCATCTCCAGCCGCGCCCATTTACCAGATCAGCTTGCATAAATTTATATAGGTAGGTATCTAGATAATTTTGCCATGAACTTTTCAAATAAAGATATGGATTAGGTAGTGATAAAAAGTTATCGGTGTATCAGCCGCATCGTTAACACGATTATTATGATAGGCTGAAGGTTTGAGTTTAAAGTAAACTTTAAAGCAATATCCTATTTGTGTGTGATATTTCCCTTTGTTATTTTTCACGTTATAAAGGTTATCAAAACTTTCCATCAAACTATGTCGCGGTTACAATGTTTGATTATCATTTTTCTGATTTTAAATCAGTATTTGCATTAAACAGGTGTAATAAATTTAAAATAATCGATTATTAATTCATCAAAACGCAGACAAAATACAACAAATTCGACAAATGATGAAAATAAAAAAATCTACAAGATAATCTTAAAGAATATCCATATGAATTAAATTACTATGATAATAAAATACACGTGATTTAATTCATTATTGTTATAATATTTCGTTTCATTTAATAAAATCCTTTGAAAACTTCATAGAGGAACTCTCAAGAATTTTCTTAACTCTGCACCGATTAGTTCAAACAGCCCTTTTTTTTTTTGCTTGGTAAAATCATCAAATGAGTCCTCCATCCCCAGGCAGGGCGGGAGGGACTGTCAGACTTGTACTGACTAAAATCCACGGTGTCCTTCAGTAGCCCTTTATGTTCCGGGGTCACGTGAGGACACGTCGGTGCTCTGCCCAAGCTGGGCAGTCTTGCACCGTATGCTCTACTGAGTCCTCCGGGCGATCTTCGCAGTGGTGACACCCAGGCGTTTCCTCCTTTCCCATCAGCCACAGGTACCTCCCGAAACTTCCGTGTCCGGTGACGACCTGCGTCATGCGAAGGACGCCGTGACGTTTCTCCAGCCACTCCTCAAAGAGGGGTCTTACCGCCGTTATTGCGGCGTGCCCGGCCGTCGGTTGCGACAATCGTCCTCTCCATACTACCCTGAGCTCGCGCCGGAGCTCTTCCCGCCACGCCTTCTTGAGGCAGCGGGGATTTGCCCCGGCGCTGCGCCTCCACACGCCACTCATAGACGTGCTGGAGGGCAGTCGCCTCCAGATCCCAGGGTAGTAATCCGGCAAGGAGGTTGGCCGATTCGGCGGCGATCGTTCGTTTACTATGACGACGATGTTAGTCTTTGAAGAAAATTAAAAATTATTTATCTATGTAGGTTTAGCTGTTCCTCGGCTACTGTAGAAGGCTACGTCAGAAGTTCTTAAAGCGTGAAGTATTTTTCTAATTTAGCGATTATGTCACCTGATGGTAAGCGATGTTGCGGTAAAGCAGACTTTGAAGTTGTTGCTGCATTTAGTTCTTGTAATAATCGCAATGAAACAACAATACGTCAAGTGTGCCCTGGGCGAAGGTACTCGTATAGGCCACGTTGATCCGCATTAATCATGAAGCGACTGTTCACTATTAAACCTATACAAAATATAGAACAGTATAGTAGTAGGCGACAGCGTATGTTTGTCTGTTTGTGCACAATCGAATTTCAAAAAATGTGTACCTCTAATAAGTATAAAAAAATAAGATCTCGTCTCAACTAAGCCACCACTTAATAATAATTATTTATTTATTTATTTCAGATATATTACATCCAATAACATCCATCTCGACATAATTATTAACTTGTAACTGATTGCATTTTTTAAAATATTTTGTACGCATTAATTAACGCCCGATTAAATTAAATAATAAAGGATTTTGCGAAAACTTCGACATTAGGATTCTTACCTGAGTCCTTCTGGATAAGTACTCCAGAAATTCAACCAACTAAGCCATCGTAACCCTGGTTGGTTTATTTACAACGGCTTAGTTACTCATTTAGTTTTATTAAAACTTCCTATTAATATTATTGTAACACGCCGTTATTGAGTTACACTCTCCTTCAACTGTTTCTATTCCTATATATTTTTGAGTCAATATAGTTCCACATATTAGTCGACTCTATTAGACTCACGGTCACCCATAAAATAATAGCCTACTCAATTATAATAATATCTACGGCAAATAACGTGTCGTAACAAATGCCCATAATTAAATAAGGAATATACGAGCAACATTGTAGGGATTTACTTGTATCGTGTATAAAACAGTAAGTGCGTTATGCCAAATGCTAAGGTCGCGCCCGAACGGACCGCATAACATCACGATAGTGCTTCATGGAGAGGTGAAGATCACCTGGCGCATCACACGCCATACCTTTGTCTAAAGAACGATTATTATTCACATTTAATCCGTTTATAAACCTTTATTTAGTTACGAAAACACACAAAGCAGATCTATCATTTGGCTTTGAGGTGTCAAATTAACGTTGTACTAGTATTTATGTTTAGAGATGGGCCCACCAAGCCGACTGACGGAACAGTCGGCCAATATTAAGAGACATTCCACTAAATTGATCCGGGCGAATCTGCCCCTGTAGATTTTAAAAAGGGAACACCTCGCCCACGGAATATAAATATTTGAAATTTCACATCAACCAAATAATCGCCAATCAGCTGGCGACTTTCAAATGAAAAGACAGAAATTAAAACGTTTATTGACAAAACCCACAAGTTCACACAGTTAATAGCAAAAACAAAATAAAAAATACTTATAAATTTTCAAAATAAAGGAAAAACCATTGTGTGACTCACGTCTGCGCCAAATAGGTCCATTTCAGCGTAATATCGAACAACTGTCCGATGCTGATATTATCAATTGTACCTATGAAAATGACCTACTAGTCGGCTTTACCTGCTAGTCGGCTATACCGGCTAGTCGACACATCTCTTTGGAACATTGTTATGACCCGAATCCACGTTTTGCTGTTATCATTCGTCTACCTTACCTACAAAAGCGCTTTGGCTCATTTATCTATGAAGAAGGGCATTCGACATTGATATTATAATCCGATAAATTAACATAATATTTAGACTAATTTACGTTAATCACATAATTTATTCGTTAATCTATTTAATCGGAAGCGAAACTGGTTCTTGATCTTGCTATTTTTATGACATATCCCGTGTGTTTACTACGAAAAAAGGTAAAAATAAATGTGTTATAATTAATAAAACCTAACATCACAATTAATAAAAACATAGATTATAGAACCATTTTCGTCGTATGTTTGGAGCAGGCTATTATTTGAGTTATGCAGAATGTAAAGTATCCGTTAATAAAGTTCATCGCGTGAGTCAATAAACAAGAACGGTGACTTTTAGGGTTCCGCAACCAAAAAGCAAAAACCCTTGTAAATGATATTCCTTCGATTTCCTATTATTTGTATATCTAGTCACATCTGGCTATATGACTGAAGTATCTGTTATCAATTCTCAAAAGTGTCTTTACAGACTATCGAAAAAATAGAACGAATAATTTCGTGGTCTTTACACCGCTCTACAATACATGTGCGAGTAGTGAAGTTGCGTTAAAATATAGTTAATATTCGAAATTTTATATATCCAGGGGATAAATAAAATATTAACTAACTTAAAATTCCAGGGAAAATAAAGAATCTGATATTTAAATATCAACTTTTAACTTCAGTCAATTGATTTACAGATTTGAGCTTTCGATTAAAACCGCAGACATCATTTTTTCTAGGTATAGAACCCTTCACTATTCGTGGTCAGGTACACAATAAACTGATTTAAGAAAATCTTACAAATATCTATTAATGAATCCTCTGAGGTCACAACAGAAATAAATCTGTTAGAACCTGTTCGCCGTAAAGATTCTAAGACATTGTGTAATGGTTGGATGGATGAGCACCGCGCAATCGTGTGGGTTCAGCTACCTTCTGTGGTCAACTGACATTACATAGAATCTATAAAAACGAAGGACACTCTGCCATTAGGGACAATGCGATCGACTTCTTATCGATTTATAGCCTCATTAGCAGCCAAATGACCATTTCCATACCAAAACCGTATCGTGTTAAAAAAAATCGTTTACATTTTAATCTAAATTTGATTCGGTCCTAGTAGGTGCTGATAAGTGATAAAATAATTATTTTACTAAATACAACTAACATTTAAAGTAAATAAAGCGATGTTTTAACTTTGTACTCAGATAATCTTAACAATTCTGTAAACATGAAATGTCTATCTCTTATTTACAATCTGTTGAGAACGTGTTAACTACATTTAATTGGCCCTTAACGGAATTATTTCACAGAAATTGTTAACAAAGATGCTACAATACTACAGCAGATACAATTTGCGATTACATTGAGATTGTTAAACTCGTAGTTTAATTTAATAATATTTCTGGTTTTAATTTATTATTGGTAGCCATTAGGTGGTAAAAGGCAAAATAAATACAGAAAATGTTGAAAAATAGTAGCAAAAATCATAAAAAAGCCATGAAAAGGGCTTTATCCAGAAGCTAAACGTTGAAACAATTTTAACCTACACAATCCCTACTAATATTATAAATGCGAAAGTAACTCTGTCTGTTTGTTACTTTTTTCACGCTTAACCCACTGAATCGATTTGGATGAAATTTGGTACAAAGTTAGTTTGAGTGCCCAGTATGGTCATAGGATAGTTTTTATCCCGAAATTCCCACAGGAACGATAAAAAACGTTTTGCGCGTACGAAGTCGCGGGCAAAAGCTAGTAATGTATAATTTTACAATTTATTGAAGTTCAATTACATCTGGATAATATCATTCAAGATTACGCAAAAACATGAAAATGAAAATAATGAACAACAAACAATTTTTAAATATTAAAATTCTCGAGTGGCATTGGATGTTTTGATGAATAGCTTTTGTGATAAATAATACATAAGGATATTAAATGTTAATTTCTGAATAATGGATTTCGTTTTAATCTAATTCCGTCTTAAGAAACTACTTATTTAATATTATTTGCTATATTGAAAAGGTTATGGGTGTGGTGATTGTTCATTATAATAATGATGATCGAAAATAAATCTATAATATTCTTATAACAATTTTATTTGTCTGATTGTTAATAAATTATTACTAGTGTCAGAATAGCTTCAGCCACGTGATTGTACGAGGCCTTATCGCTTAGTTTTTAATCGCGATCCAACCCAAAGTTCCGCCCATATCATGTTAGTGATATCTTGAATTTAATTTTTTTTAATCGAAACTTAGATCCCTTTAGTCGAAATTATGACGTAACACGCACATTGCGATTGCGACCATTAGTCGACGGTCTTGGTTCAAAAAATAAATAAACAATATTTTCAAAACAGTAATAGTGTTTTATTTACACTTGCACGTATATAACTAAAGGACATAATTACCATACGTATAAATAGCAAATAAAAGTTGTCATTAAAATATATCACAATTTTATTTTTTTCATTTTAGTTCACAATACTTCTAGGTTGTACTTTCGTTTTGTAATTTACTTATACTGATGTGTAAGTTTTGCAGTGGGTTCAGCTTATTTCTTGAGGGGCGCATTTTTGGCGATGTAGGCGAGGGCGCGGGCGATCTGTTCGGGAATAGGGGGAGAAGTGGGGATGGCGTCACCCTGAAAGTGCAAAAAAAAACATTATTAAATAACATTAAATCACGATCTATTTTAAAAGGTAATAGAACCCAGCATCAACTGAAATATAAAGAAAACAAGTAATTTACTCACAGTGGGCTGGAAACCGTTCTCGTCAGCGACGTATGAGATGGCGATGGGCTGACCCTCGGGCGAGGTGTAGGAGAAAGATCCCTGGGCGACAACGGGGACGACAGGGGGGTTTCCACCGAAGTTGCGGGGAGTGCCCTGTTCCTGAGCCGCGATACCGTTGTCGGTTTCGTAGCTAAAGAAAAATTATGAATCAATTAAATAGAGTTTTACATACCACAACGATATAATTTGGAGGGGTGAATCGTGCAGATACTCACAAGTAAGCGTAGCTGCCGTCAGGGTTGGCTTCATTTCCGTATTTCAGGATCTGAGCGTTGCGGGCATCACCCTGGTACCTGGCCACGGGCACAGGGACGGGGACGAAGGGACGGGGAGCAGCAGTGGACGAGGGGTATGCAATGGGGGTGTATGCGCGGAAAGGCTTGGGGGTGGGCTTGTACTGGAATTGGTTACGGCTGTACTGGTTTGCGAAGGGGTTGTAGGGGTTCCTGTTGTATGCTCCGCTGTTGAACTGCGCGCTAGCGGCAGCCACACACGCCAAAATCACCACCTGTATCCACAAAACCAATTAAAGTATCACTGGATATTTCACCTAATTTTTCACATTATTTACACTGGCAATTTTTTTTTTAATATTTTATTAATTCGTGTTGTAATTTACTTACTGCTGCGAATTTCATTTTGGATATCTAAGATTGTCTAGCTGCGGTGAACTAGTTTGTGTGCGGGTAAAAAATCCGCGCAGGCTTATATATTGCTCTAGGAACCACCCACTTTAGGCGGCGAACTGCAATAACATTTAAATAATTTGACGCGAGACTAGAAATTGTATTAAAATAACACTTGGGCTATCCATCCTGCTCGCTATTAAAAATGTTAAGGTCAAGTTCAATGGGTCATAAAAGGTATTGTTAGTTGGAATTCATATTTTTCTTTGTTAATTTATGTATTTCATAAATTGAACTCCTGCATTTTTGAAATTAAAAAATAATCTTGAAGATTTTATAGACATAGGTTTCATTGTAAATGTTGCAAACCAAATAACACTGTAGCTGGCTTTAGAATAATGAACCAGTTACTTATAAATTAAATTATAATTTAAGAAGTAGTGTAATTTAGAAAAGCTTCATAATGATTTGAAGATACGTTTTTAAACGAGTTTTCCTAAATTAAGAATTGTTTCTTAAGAAAATGGCGTATTTTACTTACTTACTTTAGTCGTAGTCATTTTGAATCAAGGTTTGCCATTTAATTTAGGAAATCAATATTGAAATAATTATTTATTGATGAATACAATGTTAAACAATAATTGAACCCATCCTAACTACTACTATAAAAATCAGTTTGTTTGTAACGCATTAACGCCAAAACCGCTGAACCTAGTTTCTTGAATTTTGGTACAGAGATAGAAGAGAACCTGGAAACGATAACAGGCTATTTTTCTGGATTCTAACAGATACTTCTTTTTGCAACTTAAAACGGCAAAAAGGGATTGGTTTTAAACTATAAAATTACCAAGCAGTGAACATTAAAGGAAATTCCCTTTCGGATATACGAGTACAAAGAGTTATTTATTATTCATGTGCGTAATTTTAATTTACAACAGTCTTCTTAACAATATGTATCTACGATCATCCATCTACCCTGAACTACTTCTTTGCTTATAATATACCCTAAATAACTTCTTTGCAGTAGTTTCTTTGCAATAGTTTTCACTTTTCCTAACTTAGGACACACTTGAAACGCGCCCTTCTAGATCTCATATAAAGCCAAGCTTCTGAATCTACACGGCCTAGTGCTACCGACCCTAACTTCAATAATTTTACATATAAGTAAAAATGTATGACTTGGCTGTTTTGTTACTTAATTCAGAAATAAAATATTTGCATCACCTCCACGATAGTTTATTTAACCACACATAACAACACTGTCATACTATGTATGTATATGTGTATATTCCATAATGATAGAGGCAAGCCGTATACTTTATCTGCAACCTGTCGTGTTCAGCAACTTCCCAAAATGTATTGAAGTTATTAAGTCGTTCAGAAATATTCGTTAATAACTGGCCAACAGGCCGAAATATAAAGCTGAAGGTGCAAAGACGCGACAGTATCTTACAAAGGGTGGTTTTATCAAAGGTGGTTTTAGAATTTGCTTCACCCGTGTAGAGTTGTTGACCGCTCATTGTATTACCCTAAGTGGAATATTTCTTATTTTGTAAATTAAAATAGTTGTACACAATAAAGAATATTTTACCTATCAATCTTGATCATTACTGTTTGCCTCACACAGATTGCAGAGCGGTGTCATGCATAAAACCACTTCAGTGCAGCAAAGGTGGGTAACCACAACAATTTCAAGAGTTGTGCCTCCCCGGCTCAGTAGCAAACGACATAGATGAACAACACACAGTACTTTGGTCTTTATACCAAAGATCTTTGTCATGTCCATCTCATTTCTTTCTCTTGCTGAAAATGAACAAAAGTTACGTATCCATGTGCTAACCTGTAACCCTTTTTTTTTTTTACGTGGTAAAATCATCAAATGAGACCTCGAACCCCGGGCAGGGCGAGAGGTACTGTCAGACTTGTACTGACTGAAATCCACGGTGTCCTTCAATAGCCCTTTATGTTCCGGGGTCACGGTGATGGTATAAGACCCGCGACCTAACCTGTAACCCTAGCACGAGTTTTCTCTATTTTACTTTACAGAGTTTTTCCAGTATTTACAGCGTTTATTGTATGAAAATATGGTACAGCGCCTCTGGTGTGCGAAGAAGGAACCAATTTTTCCCTTGAAAATTGTCAATTTGAAGTCGTCAAAGTTCCAGTTTACTTTACGTCTCAAATACTGAAAACTCGTGCTGACGGTACTGGTGGTCATCTTAGATTATAAAATGTCCAGACTCGGCGGTCGAAACAAAACGTAACGTTTTTAGTGAAGCCACTTTTTTATAAATGTGTGTGGGAGCGCTATGCTAACTAAATATTTTCCTTAGAGATGTTCACTTGTTTCACATGGGAATCAAACGACGGGGGTAATGTTTCTTACGTGTTGTTGCTTCAATTTTCAGTGGCCTACTAGGAATGGACATTCTGGTCGCGGAACTTATTCCATCACCGTGACCCCGGAACATAAAGGGCTATTGAAGGACACCGTGAATTTTAGTCAGTACAAGTCTGACAGTCTCTCCCACCCTGCCTGGGGTGGGAGAACTCATTTGATGATTAGAGGAATGGACATTCTATAATTAAAAAACAAATTCTCGTGTGACTTAAATTATATTGCTGTATTAACATTATTGCGTTCAGAAGAAATATTTTTTATTGTAAATAATCAGCAAATAAAAAATGAAATACCAAAACCAAATGGCGTTACTAGTTCTACTATAAAATATTATTCAATCAGTCTTAATGAATTATTACGGAATAGACACCTATATAACTATAATTGATTTTAAATTGAAGATTAATTTGTTAAAAGCGGTGAACTTTGTTTGAGCCATTGACATTGATTGTGCTGTACATACACTGAGATGAACATAAAACAAGAATTTTAATAACTTTTATATTTACATAGAGAAAACTTTAAAGATGGTGAGGCCATAGGCCAGCTGTGTGATTTAAACAGTTTTTTAAACACCATTATCTTTCTGTGGTTTTATTTGTAAACCATATACAGGGTGAATTTTTCAACTGGGCGTGGATGGCTACTTTCGAAACTATGAGGAATATCGAAAAACGTTGAAAGGAGTCTCGAAGCCGATTTTGACGAAAACTAAAACTGCATCATCGGATTTTAGAAAAATCCTAGCCAGGAATCGAACCCGCTGATTTTGGAAAAAAAATCACACCCTGTATTATTACACCGTTCGATAGTGTTACTAATAAGGATCAAATTCTGGGAAGTAATCATATACGGAAAACTTAAGGAAATGGCTAATTTTTATGAAATTGCTATTTTTCCATGTTACTTTACATCTACTGAGCCATAATTTATTCAAAATTATAAAATTTCATTGTTTTCAATGCCTCACTGGGTTTGACGTTTCAACAATCCCACTGCACTTAGCAATACGACATTATTGAGTTGAACTAAAAATAGCATTATTTTAAAGAAGAAACGGTAACTTATGTTTCAAATACAGTCTTTGCCTTGAAGATTAATCAGTTTTTTTGTAATTATACGTTTTCCTTAAGTTTGCCGTATATGATTACTTCCCATAATTTGATCCTTATTAGCAACACTATCGAATGGTATAATAATACAGGGTGTGATTTTTTTTTTTCAAAATCAGTAGGTTCGATTCCTGACCAGGATTTTTGATTTTTCTAAAATCCAATGATGCAGTTTTAGTTTTCGTCAAAATCGGCCTCGAGACTCCTTTCAACGTTTTTCGATATTCCTCATAGTTTCGAAAGTAGCCATCCACGCCCAGTTGAAAAATTCACCCTGTATAACACAATAATATGTACGCCTCCCCGAGCACATGAATAATCTTTATATTTGCTTTATATAACTATTCCAACGGAAACTCGTGGAAAACTTGAAGTTTTCGCACACTTTTGCACAACATTCTTCAATTTGCATTCAAATTATAATTTAAATTTTATGCAAATTAAAAATGTCAAAGATGATCATCAATCATTAAACAATTAAAATATACAAAATTTTATTTTTTGATGACGGTAAGGGAGTACTAAATGTTATGTGTTATTTTTTAAAAATTAATAAACGGTCGCGCCTGACGGTTGCTGTTCGCCATTTTATTTTACAACGTGTTCTAAACACTATTGCGTAGTGATTTATGAGTTTTAAATTAATCAAAGCGAAAGAAGCTATATTGAATAAACATGAGAATTCAAAATCCGCTCCATATTCAGTAACTTTTGTAATGATAATAAAACTAAAAATGTCACTTTCGTATGCAATCGATCTTTTTTTACGTAAGCACTTCGTCCAAAATATTCTTTGCTCTGTTATAGAAATATTATTCGAATATCATAAAATACAGCCATAAGTAAAGGTACGTAGTATAAGGTTGTACGTAAATAGAAGCTGTCACCGAATTATATAAACCTAACTAAATAAAGAAAAAAGTAAGTTAATCGATAAAATTCGATCAATCGACATTTTTGCATAATATTATTCATTTGTATTTTTAGTGTTTTGACTTTTATATGTACGATTTTATGACAATAACTTAAAACTAATATTTTTGATGATCAGAATGATGATCGATTAACAAGTGCCTCCCGCGGCTCTGCTTGTAAAAATGAAACAATGTATGAAACAATAATGCCTCAAAACAAAAGATTTAATCATTCAGAAATAATGGTGGGCATATTGTTGCTAAATCAAACAGTTTGTTCCTATGTTGAGCAAGGAATTAGCGGGACGTCCCCCAGCTAAACAGACCGACGATCTTAAGAAGGTGGCTGGGACAGACTGGATGCCGGATGACTAAGTCAAATGGCATAGCCTGGGAGAGGGTTTTTGTCCGGCAATGAACTGCGATAGACTAAGTAATATTTAAAGTTGGTTTTAAATTTTTAATTGTTCAACTCTCATTAAACGGAAAAAAAACCCCTTGAACTAAAATTAAATATAATAATCCCAGCAAAAACATTTCATGTCAACTGTTGCCAAAACGAGCACATAAGGTTTGTCTTACGAAAAATATATCAGATCTCATGTAGAACCAAGCTTCTGAATCTACACGGCCTAACTCTAGCAACCATAACTTCACAAATTCTACAAATCAGTAAAATGTATGGCTTCACCGTTTCGCTACCGTTGTGGAGGTGATGCTAATATTTAGTTTCTGAAGTACCTAAGTAACGAAAAAGCCAAGCCATACATTTTACTGATTTGTAGAATTTCTACTAGAATTCGAGAAAAGGTAGGTAGTGCCCTTGCGCTTCGCTTGGCTCGTTTTCCCGGGGGCACTGCCGTGCCCCCAGATCTCAGAACGAAAGTTTTCGTCTATTTTCTTAAATGGTCCTGTAACTAATTATATTAAAATTACAAATAAAATTCTACTGCCTTTGAGGGAAAGGAATTGGTATGTTTGCCAAGTTTCATCTTCATAGTTGACTGATATTCGGAGATTCGGAGAAAATTGACTTTAAAGAAGTCAGCGGCTATGTATTGCCACGAGTATACACGAGTTATCTTCTAAGGGTAAGGCCAAACAAGAATAAAATTTCGTGTTCTGGTGCCCTACCAGAACACGAAATTTTATTCTTGACAGACACTCATTTTGCGCCTCGAAAGACTTTCTTTGAAAGCGACCGAAATTCTGCGACTCACGACTCACAACATTAAGCTCGTTTGGCCTTACCCTTAGGATTCCATTTTTTCATTTGGACGTACGTGACCCTTAAATCTTCTCTTCAACGATGTCAATCAGCTGGTAATTTTGCCAAAGAGACTGGTGTTGGTTGCCATGTTGTATGTTAACGTTAGCCTCCGGCAAAGGCAAAAAGTCTTATTAAAAAAAAGGCTTACAAAAAATTAAAATTACTTTTATTTCGGACAAACCGCCATTTTTATTCCTCAGATAAAAAGTTAACGTTAAATAAATCAGCACTTAATTAAGTAATTAGTGTTTTAAACTAAAATGGTTATAAAATAAAACCAGCCTACTGCATGACTCTCATTTTGCTACGTTTTTATAAACTCACTTTTCCTGTTTACGTTACTACTAAACTTTATATTTATATTTTAGGCGTGAAGAATTTAATCTGAAATTTTAGACTCGGGTATTTTGACTATGACCGCGTGTATTCAAAACATTCCCATTATTTCCTTCAAACAAACTTACAAACTGTTTTATAACATAGTAGATATATATAATGTTTTATTAACACAAGCAACAGATGCTCTAAGTAATAAATTATGTAAATCATACAAAATTATGTGTGAGTGAAATTTTAAAATAAGAGATGACCTAGTCGTTCATCTATGATCTGAATCACGTTTTCAGAAAATGTTCATGTCAAAATGTCGTGTTTATTGATTTATTAAATGAATATTAGTCATCATTATGTTTATCACACAAAGACTTAATTCAATAACTTAAAAGTTTCTAGTCTAGTTTAATGCAAAGACTTTGAAGAAAATAAAAATATAACATCACCCATATAATCCAGAAAGGCAAAGGGTATAGTATTCCCCCATTCACCAATTATGTTCAAATTCCATGAAGTAAGAAGCGAGAATGCTGCGGTAATCAACTGAACAGATTTCATGCAATGCATAGTATATCGTGGGTTCAAACCAGGAGGCGCCTCCCTGCGCCGTGTGAAGAAAAAAAGGACGCAGACTGTCGCGTACAATGTTTGTAGGTGTGAACTATCAGGAGAAACATGAGGAATTCATTCCTAATCAATTAAAGTCGCACAAGCCTATCTTCCGGGTTAAGCCACGCTCAGTGCCGGTCCTACTAACATTTTCAACCGGTGCGAGGACTAAAAATGGCGCCCCTCTAAAAAAAAAATCTTGCAGTATTTATTTTCAACCACAAAAAGCAATGGGTTCAAATTATTCTGCTGGCAAAAGTTTGTTTAACCAATTTGTGCTAATGTGTTTATATGTGAAGTCTTGTAGTATTGGTATATATGTGAAGTCAATCATTAAAATTATTTTTCAGTTGGCCACCACAACTGAAAAGTAATTTTAATGATTGTCAGCTTTTATTATTTTATTCTTTTCACATGACATTACCTAGTCAAATCGAATGATTGTTTAGTAATAGTAGGAAAATAACCTTCAACAGCTACTTTCCTAGGATTTTTTCAGTGGCGCGGTAGCGACCTAGAGGCGCGGTAGTGGCGCGGTAGCGACCGTATATACAACCTAAAGGCGCGGTAGTGGCGCGGTAGCGACCGTATACACAGCATAGAGGCGCGGTGGCGGCGCGTTAGCGACCGGATACACAACCTAGAGGCGCGGTAGTGGCGCGGTAGCGACCGTATACACAACCTAAAGGCGTGGTAGTGGCGCGGTAGCGACCGTATACACAGCCTAGAGACGCGGTGGCGGCGCGTTAGCGACCGGATACACAGCCTAGAGGCGCGGTAGCGATCGTATACACAGCCTAGAGGCGCGGTGGCGACCGTATACACAGCATAGAGGCGCGGTATTAGCGACTGTATACACAGCCTAGAGGCGCGGTGGCGACCGTATACACAGCCTAGAGGCGCGGTGGCGACCGTATACACAGCCTAGAGGCGCGGTGGCGGCGTGTTAGTGACCCTATACACAGCCTAGAGGCGTGGTGGCGGGCGGCGCGGTAGCGACCGTATACACAGCCTAGAGGCGTGGTGGCGGCGCGGTAGCGACCGTATACACAGCCTAGAGGCGCGGTGGCGGCGCGGTAGCGACCGTATACACAGCCTGGAGGCGCGGTGGCGACCGTACACACAGCCTAGAGGCGCGGTGGCGGCGTGTTAGTGACCTTATACACAGCCTAGAGGCGTGGTGGCGGCGCGGTAGCGACCGTATACACAGCCTAGAGGCGCGGTGGCGGCGCGTTAGTGACCGTATACACAGCCTAGAGGCGCGGTGGCGGCGCGGTAGCGACTTTATACACAGCCTAGAGGCGCGGTGGCGGCGCGGCGGCGGCGGCGTCGTGTACATGAGCGCTTACGCGACTCGCGTGTCTTTTGTTTCAAGTTTTGGATCATTTTGGCGCCCCCCCTTAGAAGGCGCCCGGTGCGGTCGCACCGCTCGCACCGCCCTAGGACCGGCCCTGGCCACGCTTGCCGAACTTTGCCTGTCGATGGGTAACCATCTGATTCTGTAATAGCATGTATCGTACGTGCTTTGGAAAGTACGTAAAGATGTTGGTCCTGTTGGTCGTTAATCACAGTCAGACGCTTGAAAGTCTAAGAGTCCACAGAACTTTCCTACTACGTAAAACTCCTTCGTAGAACCCTCGTACACATCTTATAGCACTCCGAGGTTTGTATAATTGACGGCACGGTTGGTGCAGTGGCTGAGTGATTGGACTGCAGCGCTGCGTGTCGCGGGTTTGGTTCCCGCATGGATCAAATATTTGTATGATCTAGAGAGCTCATTCCCAAGGTAATAATTCCGTCGTTATTCTTTAAAAAGGTTTAAATACATTTTGTATAAATGACGCATAACATAAGTGATGACCACGTACCCAGCCTGCGTAGAAACTACAAGTTCACAGAGTTCGCGATGGACGCTTGTAGGTTCTACGTACAGGCTGTACTCTACAAGGCGATTGGTAATAGGGTGCATTCCTTGAAACAGATGATACTACACCTAATTTGGCACAACCGTTAGGCACACGGTGCCTACATTCATTATATTCTCGTAATTTATATTTTTTAGTGGTAACTGTGTGCTTAAGGCTTGCCAAATAAAGTTGTTTTCTTTATTTTCTTTCTAATTTGCAGCAATTTTAACACGGACAACATTGATTTGTTTTAAAGATATCAAAGTTTAAAAATGTTACGAATTTCCAACTTTCCATTAAAACTGAATTGATACTTTTTTGTTTCTACTGAATCCAGTCGTTGATAGACTATCAAAAAATATCAATTAGATTTACAGGGTCTATCTTTTATATTGGCCAACAAGGAGAAATCCGCATCCATATGAGATACAGAAAACCTTTAGGAAACTTAAGTTTTTTTTACGTGCATTTTTGCGGTCAACTCACACTTGATCAAAAATATAAAAACGCTATAAACATCAATAAAGTCTCCCAACATAGTTTTTTGTATCAAATCAAATCAAATCAAAACGTTTATTTCAACTAGGCCTTAACCGGCACTTTTGAACTGTCAAAAGACAAAATAAAACTAGTACAAAATATTTATGGTGCTACAGTCCCAGTCACAAGACATAAAAACTGTGAAAGTACCGTAGGTGCTCATTCCAAGGTGTAGATCTCTATGGAGAAGAACGAGCAAGAAACTCCATGGACACTCTTTTTCAATCGCCAAAATTATTACAGATCTTTGGTTACATCATTCGTCATCAGATGGTAGGTACATTATGTGAGAACGATGTGGCAAGTTATTAGTGTCCATAGTAAGTATAAAAAAGACAATTCAAAAATAAAGTTATTAATAATTAAAATAGACCATGGCAGCTAAGAGATGACCAGTCCCAACTGACAGCGCCCGTTCACGAACATGACACATATATCAGCACTACTCAGCTCAACCATTTTGAAGGGAACTAAATGATCCGACACACATGCCACCATCAGCGAGACATTTGAGTGAGCATGACATACTCTCAACCGCCAGAGTCATTCAAGTCAATGACAGACGTAGGATTTTAGTAAAAGACAGCTCTGAAGTACATGGTACTCACACAATGCTGGCAATGACTCTATATAATACTAGATAAATACACTCTATCTAGTATCTTTCAGATATCCCCCTGTTCGCTAATGTAAAAGAAAGATCCTGTATATCAGATATCTTTTATAAAAAAAAAATTAAACAGGGTGAATTTTCCAACTAGTCGTTGAAACTGAACGGAGCTTCGAAGCCGGAAAACTAATACTACATCGTTACATTTTAGAAAAATCAGTAATCCTGGTCAGGAATCGAACACGCTGATTTTGAAAAAAAACACACCATTCGTTAGTATCACTAATAAGGATCGTTTTAGAAACTAATGATGTCAGGCAAACTTAAGGAAATACCTGAGACCTGATCCTGATCCTGACTCCTCTTTGAAGAGTCAGGATCAGGATCAGGTCGCAGCGATTCCGAACCTCGGTTGCGACAATCGTTCCATCCATACCGCCTTGAGATCGCGTATAATTCAATTTATGGGCGGTCAATTAATTTTAACTGGTGCATAAATTGAACATAGAGATAGGAACATAGAGCAGTGGTGGCCCAGTGGTATCGGTCCCGACTTACGAGTTGTAGGTCGTGGGTTCGAACCCCGCCAGGCACATTACTTTGTGTAATTTATTTCACCACCACTGCTCTCAAAACGGTGAAGGAAAACATCGTGAGGAAACCGGCATGTCCTAGAACCAAAAAATTCGAAGATATGTGACATCTACCAATACGCACTGGGCCCGCGTGGTGGATTATGGCCCACTCCCTCTCTCAGAGAGGAGGCCTGTGTCCCAGCAGTGGGAACATTATAGGCTGATGATGATGATGATGATGATAAATTGAACTGGTGAACTTGGTGACTTTATAATGTCTTTATCTTTTGTGAATTATTAGACATTATCATTATATTTACTAAAAATATGCATTTATTAAACGAGTCAAACTATGAATAAATTCATAGATATTAATTCCAACATATTTTGTATTCTGGCGCAATAGAAATATTTTATTATTATTAGGTGAGAATGCCTTAATCTCATCTTTTTTGAAGGATTTAGGATTTAAGTTAAATGTTTTTTTGAAAATGAATTACTCAGAAATACGAGTATGCATTTTTCTAACCACAACAGAATTATGTGCTTTTATTCAGGGTAATAAAATGGGTAGTAAAGTAATAAAATATCAAATTAGTTATTTCTTATTTAATAATGGAAACAATTTGGAATACCTTGTTTTTTACATTTGACACCATTACAATATAAATAACAATTTACGTCCAATTTAAATAACACATCTTACAAGTGGCATTGGTAGAAATGTTACCACTTGTTGTCGAATATAAATAATAATGTACGAAATGAACCTATTTACAATAGTTCATGAGAATCATAAAGTCTTATGTTTTTTTTTAAATTGGCTAAGTTAATTTAGTTGATCATTTACTTCTGGCGTTTGCTGATGTACTCCAGAGACTTGAGGATGGCCTCAGGAATGGGGTGAGGAGTAGGGATAGCGTCACCCTGAAAGGAAACAAAAATATTAGTTAAGCGACTTAAAAGAAAGATGTAAAGTGCAATGATTTTACAACACGGACTTTTCAAGCGATTGAGCTTTTTCTGTCATACTTATGTTTTATAATATCTTCGTATCATATTTATCAAGACCTGTTCCTCAGAACGTGATCATGTAAGCACACAGTGAGAGGACATTGACGTAGATCAATTTTGTTGCAAATTGCTGACATTTTAAGTAACCAAATTAGTTGGGTACTTTTTAGATGATGACACATCATATGCCTGTCATTTAAGTGCCTAATTGTGAATAATTCAGTTTCTGTAGCTATTATAATTGATTAACTTACAGTGGGCTGGTATCCGTTCTCGTCAGCGACGTATGAGATGGCGATGGGCTGACCCTCGGGGGAAGTCCAGGAGAAAGCTCCCTGGGCGACAACAGGGACTACAGGGGGGTTTCCACCGAAGTCACGGGGAGTACCCTGGGCCTGAGCGGCGATGCCGTTGTCGATTTCCACACTGCAGGGTAAACATTATTAAATAAGTAACAGTATTAGATGGGTACCTTTTTTGCGTGGTAAAATCATCAAATGAGTCCTCCCACCCCGGGCAGGGCCGGAGGGACTGTCAGACTTGTACTGACTAAAAGCCACGGTTTCTTTCAATAGATTAGATGGGTACTAATAACAATTAGATTTTGATTGACTAAAGAAATTTTAGAAGTTGTATAAAGATTGATAGTGGACTCGTATGTACTTACGCGTAGGCGTAGCTGCCATCAGGGTTGATGTCGTTGTCGTAGCGGAGGACGTTAGCAGCCTGGTCGCTGTTAGCGACACGGCTGACAACAGGCTTGGGTGCTGCAGGAGTGGGACGAGCAACGTAGCGACCTTGGTTGCCGAAGCCAGCGAACTGGGCGGCGGAGACGGCCATCACGGCGGCGAAGACAAGCTGAAAATAACAATAGTATGCTGTAGACCACCAGAAATTTTCTTTCACTCAGAACAGAAAACAATGCAATTGTAATGTCACTCACAGCGAATTTCATTTTTAGATGATTGTTTTTGGATTGTTAGGCAGATGAATAGATCTGAAGATCTGTTGGCTAACTGATGTCTATTGATGCGATTTTTTTTACTTTTATACCAATCCAATCCACTTATTTACGCAAGATGGCATTGATATTGTCATTATGTTTGCATATGTATTAATTACTAAAATGCAACATTTGGCTATCAACAAATAGCATCTTCTGCATAACAAATGTATTATAATGATTTTAAGTATCATATAGTATAACTTACCGAAAACGTTCAACCACAGTCTCTTGTTAGTTATCAGGGTGATAAGTCACTATTATGACGGAAAGGTAATGAAACTTCTAAATGTCCAAAAATAGTTTCAGCAAAAAATATAACTCAAAAGCCCTAGCATGGCTTTTCACGTTTTTGTGACGTAAAGTTGACCAGGAAGTTTCTCGTTCGTATGTTAGAGAGAAGAGAACCTTTTTCAATTTTCCATACAATACACGCAGTAAAAAATTTAAATCGACGGCACGGCTAGTTTGTGGTGGATTGCACTGCTGCGCTGCGTGTCGCGTGTTCGATTCCCGCACGAAGCTTTGAAATCTCAATAAACTTTCAGTACAGTAAGCGTAATCGTTCAGTATACTGATCTAGCGGCAGTAGGACTCGCGTACGAGGGTTCCTTACCAACCGTAGTTATGACAAACTTAAAATTAATCAATTTGTTGCTACTGTATCAACACTTTGTTTATGTAATAAACTACAAAATAAGTTTATTATAATAACCAATTCTTGGACTTTATTTATACTTCAAGTTGATTTATAATAATTCTAGTTCAAAGACAACAAAGACCCTATAGGTTTTTAATACCTCACGGCCTTTAAAATATACGATAACTTCGATTTAGAAGTTTGGGATTTTCACTTTTCCAGGGGATTTCTGCGAAATGCAGAGCTCCGCGCGTTTTTGAAAAAAATATCTAGCTTGTCAGACAGACAACACATACGCAACCCAAAAACTGTATAATATTCATCTGTTTAATTTATTGCTCTTTGACAAGGCAATCATGCGTTATTAATAATAAGAACAAATGATCGTGCTCATCACACAAACATTTGTCCTGGGTGGGAATCGAACCCACGACCCCCGGCATAGCAGTCAGGGTCACTAACCTCTAGACCAACAGGCCAGTCAAATAGTCATATTCTGTAGTAGGAAGGAGGAGGCAGGAGTTAGGGGAATAAGAGCAATTTATAGCAGTGTAGTTGATCGGTTCTTATAATGTTTTGTGTTTTTTTGCAAAACTAACGAAACTGACTGTTTTTAAGTCATCAAGATGTCCGTCCATATAAAAAATGACATTTTAGTGTTGAACTTTAGCTCAATATGATGAATGTTTTTTAAAGTGCATATAACATGTAACTAATAGATGTTTGACGCTCTAAAGATAAATCCAATCATAAATTCATGATTTACATTCGCATAAGTACAAAGATGATTTTAACTCAAATTATGATGAATCAGGTTTTCCAAAATTTTCCGCTAGATCGATCTTGATTTTTTACATAATAATAGATAATATTATATAATCAAATAAAAAGTAAGTTGTTTATTATTAAAACTAAGCAACAGCATGAAGGGGAAGTACTTCGAGTTAAGACCTTACCGTTGTAATAGGTTTGTTCCAGATAAATATCAATTGGTAAGATAATATTTTCTCGTTCAGTGGTTATTGAGATATAGGCACAAAAAAGGATGTTCAGTAGGTAATACAATAATATCCTATTTTTAACAAGCTTTTTTTTTAATTTTTAAAAAGCTACTTTTATTTTTATCAGTCAGATAATCATTTAAAACAATAAATCAGGCAACCCAAACGAGAAAAACTACTGGTAAAAAAGCGGAATAGACAAAGCTTGTGACTCAGTCAAAAGGAATGCTACAACAATTAGTTTAAATTTATAGGATCGCTGTCGAAATCTAATGTGTGTAATGATCATAATTTGATAACGTCTTATAAATAAACTTTATATTTAGCATAGAATGACTAAGAGGCACACAATTGATTCATCAATTTAATCTATCACCTTTCATTCGTAGGTAGTCGAATCTAAAAGTTTAACTCCAAAATATGCGCAATTCCTTTCGATACGTTTCGTCAGGATTGCTCAATAAACTGAGACGAGTCTGCTCTGTAAGGCAAAGGATGTAGCGCCGCCTACAGACCCATAAAATCTCAGGTAGGGACATAAGACTTAAAATATCTCAGTTGTTGTGAGTAATAAAATAACAGGATGCTTTATATTTTTTAATCTGCGGTCTCAAAATATTTTACATCGATTTACTTAATTTAAGTATTTCTAAAGAGAATAAGGCGCCTTGGGCAGATGTGCCCCACTTGCTCTGTATCCATTCTCGTCGGCGACATAGTCTACCCTGTATTTAACGCCATCATCGGCGATAAATTCGTAGAAGCCTCTGACCCTGGTTCCTCCACCGACTCCGTTGACGGAAGCGTCAACAATTCCGGACTCTTCAGCAGCAATTCCATTGTTGGTTTCGTATGAGTAATGGTAGTTGTTTTCATCGAAGGTTCTGTCTTCTCTGAGGACGGTTGCAGCGCCATCGGAGACAGACTTATGGTAAATTGCTGCAGGAGCTTGGACTTGCTTGGTGCTTAGGGCGAACGGCTTGGGTGTGGAATATACGATCGGGCGGTAAGTTGATTCAACAGTGACTGGAGTGCGGTACGTCACTGTCACAGGGGCGGCGGTCGGTTGCTCAACACTGTAACAAAAGAAATACTTTTACAATCGATGAACACTGAAGAGATCATAATATTCAGAACTTTGCTTCAGAAACGTCAAACTGGGTGAATAGGGACGCAGGAGTGAATCGGATCAAAGCTTTAACAGGGATTTTAATATTGAATTAATATGATAGGTAACCAACAACTCATCATCATCATCAGCCGGAAGACGTCCACTGCTGAAAATAGGTCTCCCCCTTACCAAACCAACAAACACTCAATTTTATTTATTGAATACTACCACATTATTTTTAAGACCTTGTTGGCAACATACCATCATAATTTGTCGTTAAAATCCCTTTCAAAGTTTTGTCCTGATTCACCACTGCAGCTGCGTCTCTATACATCGTACTGTACCGTTTGACTCGGTATTACAAACCCTGGGATTTAAACATAACTGATGTAATATGCGTGTACTATTCGGTAGCTCTGCCTAACCCTTCACGGATCACAGGATGATGATATTAATCTGCTTTTGTATTCTAGCAATGAAACAACTGACATTTTAATTTGGCCTTTGTTTTTCAATTAGTAGGGTCAAATCATTAATTGGATTTATCATCCAAAAATAATTAATGGCCTGTTTAATTTTGGTTACCGTGAAGAATCCCACGCCTTAATTATGAATTCGTAACACGTGTTATGTCCTTGAATTTTCATGGAAAATGTCATCTGTCATGCTGGTAGGAGGCTAACGCGGATGTACGGAACACCTCGCATCCATCATGATAACATCAGAAATTATGTATCATCATAACACGATCTACCGTGGTGTTAAAAGATGGAAAATTTTGACGTCTTTCTTTGTATGCCAAGTTTTTAAGACATATTTTTGCAATTAAGTGTCTGGGAAATATGTTCGAAACACGATCTGACAAAATTTTAAAGAAGCTTATATATTTTTTTTTAAACTCCACGAATTGTTTTAGTCGTTAAAATATTTAAGACGTTTTAAAATCTTAAAGCAATTATCCTCTAAAAATATCTGTTAGTCTCTAAAATAACAATTAGTGAATTATGTAACTCAGCAAGGTTAATAATATTAATTATCATACATAAACAATACAAATTAATTTAGCCCCCGGGCTAAAATCGACAAATAACATAGAACGGTTAGTAATTTTTAACGATTATTAAATTAATGTTAATACTATCGTTATATATGATATCCCAGTTAAATGTCATATATTTCACGTCTGATCAATTTATTTACAAAATGGCAGATAACCAAGTATTGAAACATAGCATCCTAAAGGCCATGAGTTCAATCCTAATCCCACTGAACTATGCAAATGTAGTTGCTTCCTGCTTGACATTTAAATGGTAGGCTCATTGATAAGATTCCTGTTTTGATACATGGTGATGAGATCGATATGGCTGTGTGAAATAATTACTAAATACGATCGTCAAGACACATTATCATCATCTGCCTAGCTTTTTTTATACAACTATGTTTGGGTTGGTTTCCGGTCAAAGTTAATGTAGCCGAATGTCAATATTTCACATGAAGCTATCTGGATTACAATCCCTCTTGTTAAGACAGGTTTGTCAGACTTCTGAGCTTCGGGCTAGCATTCAAGTCTATCAAATATTTCAGAATGGCTGTTGGGATCATCGGCTTAACGTGCTTTCCGAGACACGGAGGTATCAACAACAATTCTATGCTGTTTATTTAGCCGTTGCTGATACAGGTCTTTGCGGGTTCATACTATCTTGGATATTTTAGATCCAAAACTAGGGATCAGGATGTGAGATCATTCCTGGTAAAATTAATTATGTGCCTGTCTGGATTCGAAAGTACCAAATAGCTTACTTAAGTTATGGTAAACTAGCTGCTGCCAGTGGCTTTACCTAGATATTATCCCATGGGAACGTAATATTAAAAAAAAAAATTAATCCAGAATAAAATCTATCTGTACACAAAATTTCATCCAAATGCGTTCAGCAGTTTTTGTATGAAAGAGAGAGCTTCAGAAACTTTCGCATTTATAAAATTAAAAATTAGTAAAATAATAAAAGGGTCATATAGCCCCTGGGTCACCAACATTCTCCTGAGAATCTAAAACTTACTTACTTAAACAAATTGGACATGAAATACAATAAGCAAACATTTGTATCACGCAGTTCAGCAACTTATTGCATTTATAAATCTGTAGGAAAATTGTAGGATAACATGTAACGTCTTACTGCAAAATAATAATAATAAATCGATCGGTTGAACTCTTGACTTAAAAAAGTGAAAGTGTCAACTGCAAAACGGCATTTTACGTTGATATAAGGGTTGACTTAGACAGGCACTGTCTTACTGCCTCTGCCAATTAACACCACATCGATTTAAGAAATACATAAGATAGACATGACTGTGTACGTCTGAAATAACGTTAACGTATAACTTTTAAACCAAAAGAAAGGCAAATAAGCATTTAACTAAGTTGACCTTTCCATCCTGGAGGTGACAATTGGACACAATTACATTTCTTTGTAAAATGTAAACATTGATATATATTTTGTGACAGGAGCTGTTATTTTCATTACTAAAAGTCTTTATTAAAATATAAAATGATTTCCCGTCAAACTAAACATATCAGCAGCTTAAATATTAAACACGAATTAATTTAATTTATTTGCCTAATTGAAATAACTGGTTAGATTTTAACTAAATGCGGGAAAAGTGCTACTTAGTTTTATCATTGTAAAGTTCTCAGTATCAGGCACGGAGTCTGAATTTTTTTTTCACTAACTTTTTGGCACAGAACTGTTGAAATAGGGGTAAACTACCAGGCACACCTTTGTCCAACCCATCAAGGGATATAGACATGATGTTACTTGTTTAAAAATGGAATATAAAACAATAGTTTTCCTTACCCCACAGGGGGTGCCCTTAGCGTGTGGTCACTTAGTTTCTAGGCTTTTAGTTGTAAGCCACTGCCTCTAAGCCTCCTAAGGCTGGAGACTTTAGAGTCTTAGGGTCATGCCTTAGAGGCATCCACAGAAAATCGGTTAAGCACACCACAACTTCTTTTAGGCTGACCGGCAACATGCCATTAAAAAAAAAGTTCTCCTTACCTTGCGCTGTAGCTGACCGGAGGAGTCAAAAGTTCCCGATTAAGCGCCTGATAGTACTGCGGCTGTTGATACGCGTTGTAGAACGATCCGTATTTGCCATTCCTATATCCCTGGCGGTTGAAGCCTCCATACTGTTCAGGGTGATACCGCCCATCGTTGACAGCTTGGGAGAAGCTGACTGCGGTCAGGGCCAGAACTATGAACTAAATTGAAAATAATTTGGTTAATTTATCTTGTCGCCGTTGTACTCGTTATAAGCACTTTGAGACTTAATTTAAAGTAATTTCTTGAAAATTTTGTTTTTGATGTGTTAAGTTTTTTAAGCTACGGTAGTTAATTATTTTAGAGCTTGAAACACAAAATACAGACGCAGAGTTTGGTTAAAAATTCAGTAAATTGCACAGAAAAATGAAGACGCAAGTTGTTATGAAAACACATTTTCTTAGCTCTAAAGGTGCCTAGTAGAAAACTAGTTCTATGTTGTATATAGACAAAGAGGGGCGAAAAAAGCTTCAGGAGGTTTATGATAAAGAGAACTTTGATTAAAAATACGCAATGGAAAAAGGGCTCGGGGTGTAAAATTTAATGAAACCGGTCGAAGAAAAAAAATTTTTTTTTTACTAAAAATAAAAGTGCAAGCTTTAAGGCACTTTTAAATAAAAAATCCGGAATTAAATAGTAGTGGTCCATTTGTTATTATTTTCAAAACAGAGAGGGGTAGTTCTTTTGTCAATCCTTCATATTTATTAAAAGGATGTGAGACCTTGTGATTTAAGTCATCTGTATATAATTACTAAAATTCCTTAATCGAGCATCATTTTTAGGTCTACATTATTCTGAAACACCTATATCTCTTTGATTAAAGCAAATTTAATATGATTGTATTAATTAATCCGTTAACTTTCTATTCAATTATTTGTTATTATCAGTTATCGATTAATTTCCTAGTTTTGTAGATCCTGAAATAATATATTTTACTAGATCTTTAAACTGCTTTGAGTTACGACTTCCTACAATTAAATTCAGTTAGTGAAAATGAACAGATTTTTACAAAATATTTTGAAAAACTATTTTGCCTACTCACAGTAATCGTATTCATTGTTTCTCGTGGCTTCTTAACAATGAAATAAGGCCTAAACGCCCATCGTTTCTTTATATACGACCGTCAAAAACGAAAATGGAGTATTTATTGCAACAATACCTCAGTTTAAATTGCAAAAATGTAAATTTTATTTGTGAGGGCGTCGTTTGCGCCGCTTATTTGGGCCGCTTTGTGATATATTATACAACTGACCGCGCCCAAACTAGCATAGTTAGATCACTCCGTGACCGCCCACTGTAAAAATACTTTGCCGGAAACGTAACAAATAGTAGACGTCTCCTAACTAAAATTAGGTTCTTATTACCATAAACAACCAGCACGCGTAGCATGGCGCTGTAGAAAGGGGTTTTGTCGACGGGAGAATCGACAAAATGACATAACTTAAAAGATTTTTATCGGTTTAAGCATAGCAATGTTTAAAATATAGAAAAGATATGTTTCTATTCTTTAAAAGTGTTACAATAGTGTCACATTTGTGCAAAAAAACAGTAGATTCGTAAAGAAATAACGACGAAATAACTTTGTCTTTTCTTGGTAGAATAGAGATAGAATCGCCATGCTACGCGTGCAGGGCATGTTGTTACAGCTTGCTTCGTCTATCCTTTTCGAACACTATGTAGGTACAAGCCAGCCTTGCAATTTATTTGGGGCCATACGCTCGAATTTGGGTTATATTTATATTCTTAAACATTTGCCTACAGTTCAGATCAAGGTACGGTTCTCTATTGTGTTACCTAACTTTTTTATCCATAATCAAAAGTGCCATAATTTATTTTGATCTAATCATCGTTTGTCCGAATTTTTACTTACCCGAACTAATTTCACATTATATCACATGCCGTAATATTGAAATTCCTAAATTCACTATGTTCTAACATTGAAAATTAACTTCTGCCCGCGTCTTCGTACGCGAATCCTGCTGCTTATGCCAGCGACAACGGGGTCGTCAAAATCGAAGATCTGAAACGGCTGATGCCCAATTCCAAGAGCCGGGTAAAAAAAAATAAAGGGAGTCTTGGCCAGTAATGTCAAAATTTTATTCATAATATTCATCGTCATCGAAAATCAGTTCTAAACTGTTACCGACTTCACTAAGTGGAGTTACTCTCAGCTTATGTTATTTTATAATTAAGTATACAGTTAAATTAATGATAGATTCGATTTCCACATCAGGTGTTCCAGATCTTCAAATTTATTCTCTCAGCAGAAAATGCTCATCGGGTGGGACAGTTTTCGCACTTTTCTTTACCTGGTTTGTTGCATTTCTGCACCTCGTGTTCAAGTTTCCAAGATAAATTATAGCCTATATGTTGGCCAGACAACAAAAAAAATGAATCAAATCCGTCCAGTACTTTTTGGATTTATCCCAGACACACATACAGACAAAATTTTTAAAAACTACGTTTTTGGTTTCGGTATCGATTGTAGATCACACTACAAGTATTCTTTTAAAAAAATATTCATTTTACAGTTTTCACTCTCCTACTATTTTATTATAATGTATACATAATATGTTACGGGTAATACCCGAAGTGCGGATACACCGAGGTTTAACCGGCTATAGCTAGGTGTTAGGGGTCTTTTAGACCCCGCCTCGAACGTAACTGCCCTTCTTCCCTCCCTTCGAACCTATCCTGTCCGCGTCGGGGTGCCCCAAGTTCCGAGCTCGTTTCACTCGCTCTTGGATCCCAAGTTATTCGGTTTTTTGTATTTCAATAATATGGCACACTTTTGTTTATCTTTCACGAATATGAGATCTATTTCTGTCGAAGGGGTTTAATGGAACCTAAACATTTATTTAATGGAATATGAATTTTACTAAACCTAAATGACCATTCGGAATAACACACATTATGTAATACAATAATGAAGAACATTATAGCTTTATCTCATATAAAATTAGGAGAGATATTATTATATCAAATCAACGTTAGAAGTGAAGATAATTATGTGAAACAATATTAAGAATTTTTGGTCATTATGGCTACTGAATTTTATAGCAAAAGTTTTATGGATTATGATTTTCCGACAAACAAATTTAGGAGAAGAAAAGGGATACCATCAAGGTACCACATTGCCTACATTCTTTTGATTCTGCACTAAGGAGGAACGAAAGATATTTGACGTGATACTAAAATTAGGTTATATCTTATGACATAAGTCCATAAGGACTCTCTCTCATCCATAGGCAATTATTTGTCTTATTGGCGTAGTTACTAAACAATCGACTGCTGGTTCGAACCTCGCACGAAACAAATATTTGTATGATCTACAAGTAGTTGTTCCGGATAAGGTTGTATGTGTATGTTTGTTTCTATGTTTATAAAGGCAGCCACGACACATAAAAAAAGCCTAGAGAAGGGCAAAGTTTACAAAAAAAAAACCGCTTAGTATATCCAGAATTTTTGGGGTATTACCCACTTCTTACCTATTTTCTGAACTGCAAGCACAAGGTGATGCAGGCCCAGTTGTATTGTAAACGACAACTTCAGTATAAATTACTGTCCAGATGACCGTATTTGACGTCATTTGCCAGCTGTAGTTGTGTCAAATATATAAGGAAAGACGAAGGCTTTCGATGAGTCATCCCAGAGCAGGACGGGAGGGACAATCAGACATGTATTGAAAATCCACGGTGTCCTTCTTCGACGTTCCGGCTTCATGGTTACTTGATAAGACAGTCCCGCGACCCCGGCAGGCTTGGGCCATCCCAGGAGGGCCCATCACTTAGTTTGCTGACAGCTGTATGAGGCGCGCGTGGATCACGACTTGCCGTCGACCCGGGTATTGTGCATGATCTGATGGCGAGGCGCCCATTAACGGCGTCCGCATGCACGCTAGACATAGGCCTAATGTTTTTGTTTTTGAGTGGACATATAAATTTAAACTTAAGTGGGGCTCTGAGACGCCGATGTCACTGCACCAGCGCTTAACCTGACATAATACCTGATGACTAAGTTTACATTATATTCCCCGTGCAGAAATCGCCTGTCAGGTATAATTGTATAGACGTGGCATGCAAAGCTCAATAGAATAGAATAGAATAATATTTATTTGCATAAAAACATGGTATAAAAAATGGAACTGGCTCGTCAAAAGGTCAGGTTTGCTCTAAAACCAATGAGCTACAATTGTTACGAACCCCATACAATAATGACGATCATAATATATTAAAGAATTGTGAAATTAGGACTAGTACGGACTGTACAGTTAAAATAGAACTGTTTTTGAACGTAACATACTCACTCGTACCGAAATAGAGATTATAGATATTATATTATAGATATTATTAATCCGTTCATCTTTATTACTTTTATTTATTTCAAACGTCGAAAAAAACAGTACTGTCTAAATCAAACTGGTTTTCCCGTTCATAACTGCATCCTATAACTGGAAAAAAAAGCTATGGTACCGGTTCCTATTCTGCGTGTCTTAAGGTGCCTTTCCACCAGAGATGTGCTATAGAGCTATGGTGCGAGAATGTAAAAGTTGAGCTACGAAACTTTGCGACCATCTCCACTGTAGCTGCGCGAGGAAGATGCACAGCTCGAGCTATGCGATTTATCGAGAGTAGGGAAGACGACCCTTAGCAGGAATCCAAGGCACGCATCGTTCCATGAAAAAAGCATAATGTTAGTTAAATCCGTTTCCACCAGTGATGTACTGTGTGCACCAATGAATATGATTAGTGGATATTAAACGCATCCATAGCTACGTAGCATAGCACATCTCTGGTGGAAAAGCAGCCTTGCTTACGAGAATTATGAAAAAGTGTTGGCTCGCTTAGTAAAAGTGTGGTACCCAAAAATACATACACAACTTCGTAAACGAACGTGAATGATTTTCGTAAAAACTCTTCGTGATGGTATTTTTTTTTTCAAATTCAGACAGTATTTGGGAAATTTTATATGAATTATAAAAAAAAATAAGGAATAAAAAATTACAATATTATTTTATAACTTTGTACTGAAACTATTAACCACGAAATGATAATATTAGCAATAAGCTGTGGCAATAAGTGTTATTTTGAATACTATTTAATTTGTTGCTGGGGCCAACTTTAGTATTTTATAATTCACTTAAAAAAGCGTGTGAGAATAACGGTATTGAAACAACATATTGGAGAACAATAGATTTGAAGCGGTCTCCCGAGCGCTTCTTTATAAATATAACCTGTCTGCCTGTCAACCATACCCGCCATTCTTTCATAATGATAATCATTTATTTGTCAGAATGCGGTACAGAGTGTCTTAAGATACGAGTAGATTAATAGGTGGTGGTGGTGGTCCTTTAAATTGTAAAGTGTGGAGAGTAAAAAACTTTAAAAAATAACTTGTGGAAGTGACTTAATATTGAAAAATATATTAAGCAGAGATTTTTTTCTTTTAGATTAACACAAAATCAATTCAAAAATATTGTTCACCAACAGAAAGTCACATTATATGAAAATAATATGTTATTCTCTAATCACACCACCTGTGAGATGGCTGGGGCTGTTAAAAAATGTCTGCTTTGGTAAAATCAAACTTTTCAACGAACTTAAAATATTTACAAAATAGTGTTTTAAAATATATAACTACGCAATTTTTATGTTTAAACTACGATTTCCTTAAAATCTAACATACTTTAAAAATTTGACAACATTATCATTTGCGTTATACTGGCGATTTTTCAGGTTTTCAAGTCACCAGTCAGATCACTAGCAAAACTCAAATCACCACCCCGTTTATCTCTACAATCTTCTCAGTCTATCGCAGTCCACTGCTGGACATAAGCCTCTGCCAGTATGCGCCTGATCATCGTCACACATAAATTCATATTATGTAATTTATTATCAATATATTGACAACGTAGTATACCTACTGTACTACAATACAAAAACAAAATACTTATACAATTATATAAACTATATAAGAAAAATAATTATTAACAATTTTTAAAAGTTTTTCTAGAAAAGGATCTAGGTGTCCTAGTATTATTCAATCAACACTTTTACGAGCAGTTTTTATCATTTTCTACTCAGCCATACCTAAAACAATAATACTAAAAGTGTGCTTTTTAAGAATTTTACATAATTAAGCTAGATTTGTTAATGTCAAGTCTAAACCTACTGAAGTGCCTGTGAGACTTTTAGTCATTTATGATTTTATTTCAAGTAATTAAAATATATCGATCCAATTAATTGCAAGGACGTCTTGGCTAATATTTTAGAATCTTTTCTGACAATTTTGTTTTTGACCGTCAGAAAGCGTACATTTTTTTAATGATTTTGATGAGTTTTCATATTGAAAATTGCTGTTTACTTGTTATGGCTAGCCCACACTACCCCACTGGTAGACAGAGGCCTCCCCTAATTTTAGGTAGGAGTCCAAAAGGTCTCGTCATCTCTTCTGGGGCGACCACTAGGAACCCATTGATTGTGAGGTAACTTTTGCCCATCTGTCAACGGCTGTTTACCTACAGAGGCCTTAGGCCTGATCAAATCTGTAAATTAAGTCACAAAAATTCACGATTAGGCATCAGATCCCAAAACGCGACGGTTCCTTTTAGCTTATAATTTTCAATAAACCTTTGTCAGCGTCGCATGAAAAAATAATATTATCAGAAGCCGGAACCACATCACTAGCACAAATAAAAAAACAAAACATTCTACCCGCTCTGCCCAAATCAATGTCGAAGCTTCATAAATATTTAAATTATAAGATAAAATTCAATATTTTGTATTTATTACCCGTTATTTGAGTTCGAGCTCATATATTGCATTTAAAATGATCTAAGATGGCTCATTATTAATCACATGGATCTGTAACATTTTAGTCTAAACTTGTTTTGAGGAATTTGTTATTTCTGTTTATTACATTATTATTTGGAGGTCGAAAGCTTCATCCTGTTTAGAAGTGAATCACTTATTCTTTAAAAAAAAGAAGAAATTCCTAACCTTTTAAATTATTACGATACTTTTGTTTTTTAATGATGTTTATATATGGCGTGTTTTTCCACAAAATGCACAAAATATCTAAGTACGTCATCACTTTGCACGTCAATGCTTTGCCAAGAATGCGGATGCCATATTGTAGGTACATTTCCAAACAGCATTCCTTTAATGGTCAGAGGAGCCATAAGATTTTTAAAAGTTAGATTGTATCAGATGGTAACTTTCAGGATTGCAAATTACTAAAATAGAGTAATAACTGGCGCTGCAGTGAAAAAACTAAAAGATTTTTATCAAAGCTTTTGGTAAGTATATTGTAAAAAAATACACCATTCCTCTGCAATATACTGAAAGTATAAGAAATACTATTAAAATATTTTTTTTCTCAGTTGCAGGTGCTTCGCTCTCGTTTAATGTCGAAAATTATTCCTCAGAAACGATTTGTTTGTGTTATACCAGATATTATTAATTATCTGTGTACAATAATCTCCTCAGAAATGAGGAGATTCGTAGACGAACCAAAGTTACCGACATAGCCCAACGGCAGGCCATATATCACGCAGAACTGTTGGCCGATGAAGCCATAAGGATCTCGAAAAGAGACCACGGCAAAAGTAGCAACAACACAGTAGGACGTCCAGCAACAAGGTGGGCAGACGATCTTATGAAGACCACAGGATCTCGCTGGATGCAAGCCGCTTTCATCCAAATCCATTATATCCAGATGATGATGATGTACTTTTTCATCCAAATCATTCAGTAGGTACTAATTTAATGAAAATAACAAACATCGAGTAAAATAAATAAATTAAATAATACTTTTTGTGTTAATAGTTCTAATTTTGATTTAACCCTAGAGTACTAATCATCGCCTGAGAGGCCGCCCGTGGTCAGTTTTTTCTGGTTATTTTGAAATTGCGGGGACGTGTCGCGCCCTGCTTTCGCGCCAACTCATTGTAGCCCACGACGCGGCGGGGAGAGCTTTCGCGCTCGGCGGGGATACAGCGTTCCCGAGATATTGCCTACAAGATCGCCTGGGAGGCGATCATTGACTGAGTTCGACTTAGTCTGCAGTAAGCTATGTGATGATTAGACTAGTTTTTTGTTATGTTTTTCATACTTTATAAATTATATTGTAGTTTTTATACCAAAACAGTGGTCCAATGTCAACATTTAAAAAAATAAATAATATCCCTTAAGGCTGTGTTAGAAAGTTAAGTATTATGTGTAAGGCTGATTTTAAAACCAATAAGAGTTTCTCATATATAATTTTTTTTGCATTTCATAAAGGCAGAGGTATGCCTGTTATTTGTTATAAATTTTGTTACATTTCAATAAAAGTTTAGTACTAAAATTTTGCTTTATTTATAAAGTAGCCTCCCAGGCGATAATTAGTATTAAGCAGTAATAAATTTATATTAGTACTCTAGGGTTAAATAATAAATGTTTCCTAAATGGTCACTTAGTTTAATCGTTTTTTAAGAAAATTATGTCCTTGGGATGGACAGATTTATTTTGATCCCTTCATTACTATAATTTGATTATTTCATGACGTGTAATATCTTATTTTGGGATTATGTCGTTTAGATAAGTTTTTTATTATATTTATTTAAAACAAAATTTATTTAAAAGACTAAAGAAAATAATTCAGTACGAACGGTGCATGCTACGAGCCAGATTCAAAATTAAATTAATTACTTTTCATTTACGATCAATTTTTATCACGAAACTAAGAATTTTCCCAGGATGCTGCAGCATGACATAACATGCCACAGCACGCTGCCGCAATGCGTTATATGGATACGTTATTTCATGATATTAAAGCATTGTGAGTGCTAAGTAGTAAATGTAAGGTTAAATCTATCCCGATTAAGTGAGCGCCAGATTGCATTGTCTAACATTTCAAAGTGAAACGGCACTGGATAATGTGGTACGCAGAGGGATCCTTCAGTATGCCGCAAAATGATTTCGGGTGCTGAAATATGCTGCCAAGCCTTGACATACCGTGCCGTCTGTGAGGCTGGCCCTAAGGCTGAGAACTATAGAGTGAGTTGAGCCTTAGCTCAAGTAAAGCTAAGCACAGTCTATGCTTAAGCTCCATCCGACTGCGAATTCGTCTTGCATCGCAGATATCTGCGAGTTCGCTCGAATGTACCGCAATACATCGCGCATTCCTGCAACATTACGTCACACTTGGTGACGCCATTTCAGTCCACTCTGTGACAGTCCTGTGACCCCAGGAATAGCAATAAAATATTTTTCTATTGAGTTTGTAATCAATCAATAGCTAAAAATACAAATAATGCTGATTTCAAAATAATCTTCTATTAAAAAAAATGCCGTTCGTTAGTCTCGCTAAACCTTGAGACAGGATGGACTAATTTGACTAATTTTGGTTTTGAATTATTTTTGAAAGTCCAGGGAAGGTTTAAAAGGTGAAAAAAAAAATGTTTCTGAGGCGGTACGAAGTTTGCCGGGTCAGCTAAATAAAATCTACCTACTCTTCTACTTCCTACTTCTTAAAAATAAAATCCTACTAAAAACATTTCGTCTTGTCGGGGGGCACGGTAGTGCCCCCCGACAAGACGAGCCAAGCGAAGCGCAAGGGCACTACCTACCTTTTCTCGTAGTGTTTCGTCGTTTTTTTGAACCCTCATAGAGTTGGTTTACGAGGTACCAGATAGTTCATATTCACAGGATATGATGCCAATGATAGATTTATTTAGCATACAAAGTTTCAATAGAATAGCTCTAATACTTTAGATTTTATTGACATCTAAAATACACGGATTTCGTCACTAATTCACTGACACACTGATGATCATCAAAATGTTTGGCCACTTCCTGAAGTGAGTGTGAAATTCGGTACGTAATATAAGTTTAGTATACAACCAACAAAAAAATCCACAAACCTATAACTTTCGTCCCCCATCCCCTAAAACTGGTGGTGGAAGTTTGTAAGAGACCTTAAAATGTTAGGGTACTTCGTGAAGTGCTAGAACGCCGAAATTTGGTATATATACAAAATTCAGTATGTCACTATGTCAGTGAATCAGTGACGAAATCCGTGTATTTTAGATGTCAATAAAATCTAAAGTATCAGAGCTATTCTATTGAAACTTTATATGCTTAATAAATCTATCATTGGCATCATATCCTGTGAATATGAACTATCTGGTACCTCAGAAACCAACTCTTTGAGGGTTCAAAAAAACGACGAAACACTTCGAGAAAAGGTAGGTAGTGCCCTTGCGCTTCGCTTGGCTCGTCTTGGCGGAGGGCCGTGCCCCCAGATCTACTTCTTTTTTCAAACCACATAGTACAGTCGCGTTCATTAAGATGTTGGCACGTCTGGACTTCAAAAATATATGAACATCAAAATAATTCAGAATATTGTGACAACTAAAGCATCATTAAATTGTGATCAAGATTCAGATCCATTAATATGTGACTGCGTTTTCTCAATAACATGTATACAGCCAAAGGGACATTTTTATATGAACAACTTTAAGATCATAAATATCTGAACAGTGTTCACTTTACAATTCACAATTATGTAAGCTCGCAACACGTAAATGTAATTAAAATTCAAACTTATTACAACGTCATAAAGATGATTTTACTAGAAATCTTAAAACTGCGTGGTCAAGGAGTTTGCAACATTATTTAGGTATCACTGGCTAGTTTTCCATCAAGTGCCGTTGTTTTTTTTATTAAAAAGAAATAACTGACGCACATGTCATTCAGAAAAATATACTATGGCATTGAAATACTCATTTCAAAAGACCTAAAAAGCATTCGCACGGAAAACAATTGAAATACTGTAATTTCAATAACAATGTAAACTGGATCCTATTTATTCGAGCAAATAATATACTATCCTATGCATGTAGACATATTTATGAAGCTTACCCTGCTCAGATATTATTAAAGCTTATACAGTTTACATATATGTATTATTAAACGGTCATCACATATTATTGCCTAATGCAAATTATATATTATTGAACCTTCACTTGAGCACATATTTTTTATCTCTAGATTTGTAGATTTTTATGAGCTTATCAACGCTCACAATATTTTGAATCATTGACAATGCCAACATATTATTGAACTCGACTGTACTTTCGAGTAAAACAATTTTCCATTAGCGCTCATAATCTTAATAAATCGATTAGACCAAAATCTTACTATCACCAACATCTATTTAACAATAACAGCAGCGCAAGAATAGTTTTGTGATCCATGTGGTTATTCCTTAAAACACATACAATACTGCTGACTTCGATAAAAGTATGGTCACCTGATCCAACGCCTTGTTGCACGAAATCGCATCGCATCGCATAGCATTTATGTGTACTAAAAAAAAAGAAAAAAAGCTCTGCCTAACAGGTAATGTACTGTTGTATCTTTCAGAGTCTGATGTCCTCAACAGGTTCGTAATCCTTTGGCATGTCTTCGACTGCACCTTAAACGGAGTTATTTTTAGGGCGGGCATATTAAACAAAAACATTCTAAGAATACATGCGAGGCCACTGACCCGTGAAGTGTTAACGGACAAAATATTAAAGTTAACAATGACTAAACAAAAAAATATCAAAATAATTTTTACTCAATTTCGTGTAGATTATCTTAGCACAAACAATGAGGAGCAATAAATATATGTCGATATATGGGACGTGGATTCAGCTATCATTGCGCCGATTAACTTGTCGGCCCATGCCAAGAGCCTCGAACAACACCTAAGGTGGCTCTCGTTAGGCAACTGGATTAAGTGCTTGATTCAGAAAGCAGTTCTTCTGGATACGATGCGCATTATTAGGAGGTTCCTTTCTCTGGAGCCCTGACCGCCGGTAGGTTGGACCCTGTTCCCTATACCGGTGGGCAACTATTATTAATATTTTTAAATGTTTTTTTTACTGTCATTTTGTAAAAATATTTAAAAATGTTAATAATAAGTAGGGAAAAACGAGTAAAAGAATATTAAGAAGTAATAAAACAATCAAGAAATAAAATTGTACAGTTAAATTAGATTTATTAAATTACAGTATTGCCAAAACATAAAATATCATAAATATCACGATTATGTTACATTAAATAAGGTGCACAAATATTCACTGCGTTGTTACGTCAACTACTCTAACAAATACTTCATATTCTAACTTTATCTTATTTGTAAGAGCGTTTTCTACGGTATTTAGAGTCTTGGTGCCTCTAAAACTGTAGTACGAGCCGAACTTTTCATTATCGGCAACCTTCAGAGATGGAGGATACCTGTAAAAAGTAAAACAGACAGTGTAAATTACCTTTTATATCGAAAACTAATAGTGGAATGGAAATTATGAGTGTATAATGGCAATAGTTCTTTCGGTTGTTACACCTGTTGACCGCAACTTTTTGTAGGTACCTAGTTCGATTGAATGAAATCACCGAAGTTACAGAATTTATTTTTCATTTCATTTCTTGGGAAATAGAATGGTTATATTTTCACGTAGATTACTCATGTTTACTTTACAAATGGGAAGATAAGGAATGTTCAATCGTCTCTCTCAACTATGGGTTAGCCAAATCTCAGGGAACCGCCGAGCCATCAAAATAATTACTAGTCGAAAACATGACATCAGCCAACAGTGTCACTGTGGACTACAAGCTGCTCCTTATGATAGGAGGATCTTCTTTCTAACTGGATATGCTTATATCTCGTCATAAAGAACAATGGGGGCTGATTATGAACATGCTCAGTCAGAATTTACAACAAAAGTCAATATAAGGTAAAGGGAGTAATGTGAAATAATGCAACTAATTCACCACTAAAGTGGAATAGATGTAGTGACACATCATTTCCCATTACTGCATACATAGGTAACGTTTTGAGAGACTTATCTGACTATCACTGAGTTGCCTGTCTCACCAAATAATTTCCCTTTACCCTTTTTTTGGTAAAATCATCAAATGAGTCCTCCCTCCCCGGGCAGGACGGGAGGGATAGTGAGACTTGTACTGACTAAAACCCACGGTGTCCTTCAATAGCCCTTTATGTTCCGGGGTCACGGTAATGACATAAGTCCCGCGACCCCGGCAGGCTTCGGCCCTTTGAGGCGCGCGGAACACAACGCGCCGTCGACCCGTCCCTTTACCCTACTGTAAATATTCTGCATCCTAGAAATGATTTATTGTTGCTTTTCAAAGATGCATCGTTCTGCATAATAATACAAATCTTCATTCATGTGCTAATGCTACCTCTACGACTTTCCTCAATACCTTTATGAGTACTTGAGTCATGAAACTGAAGGAAAAACAACACTTAGTTTATTTTATGAACTTGAAGGAGCATTGTTTCGAGCTAAGGCAATACTTGCATAGGATCAAAGGCACTTAATAAAGTATGAAGAAGTTGTGTTTTACCAAAAGGTATAATTGGATACAAACATTTGTGATTGTACAAATGTGTGTATTTTATTGACTAAGGAGTCAATTGTCATTATAGTGTTAATTGTGTCTTTCATTCTTGGTATTTAGAATTTGTTTTAAAACTGAAATTGATGTTTGACGCATAAGTAAAATAATGCGGGGCAATTATTTTTTAGTTATCTAAGTGACAATCTAGTTAGCTTATTTTGGCACACAACACAGCCTCCTAGTTTTGAATGCAATCACAAGAACCTTTCCTGACAAACAAGAAAGTAGTTTTACTTACTGGGTAACAAACTCCGTGTGATTGGATCTTGGCCCCAGATATCTGCATTTCACTGCAATCTCGTTGTCGGCGTACACCTTCCTGTAGTGGTTAGTGCTTCCTTCGTATTCGTTTCCAAAGTTCGACTCGTCTGACACATACTTGTCCACCAAAGACTTGATCACTTTGTGAATGTAAGGATATCTTTTGGCATAGTTCTTTTGACTGTAGTCGATTTTGTTGGGTTTTGGACCACGGCCTGGCGGGCCGGGTGGGCCGGGAGGTCCGGGAGGGCCACGAGGGCCGTTGGGGCCCCCTGGGCCGTTGGGTCCTCCTGGGCCGTTGGGTCCAAACCCTCCGTTGCCCCCATTCCCACCAAATCCTCCATTGCCTCCAAATCCGCCGTTGCCTCCGAACCCTCCATTGGGTCCAACCTGATGGATGTATCTGTAGTCACGGTCATCTTCTGGATATAACCCGTGCACATACTGTCCTTCATTTGTCGGAACATATTTCCCCTCATTCAGAGGCCTGTAATATCTACCATCGTCGTTCTTTCCGTACTTTTCTGGCCTGTACTTTCCATCGTCATAAGGAGAACAATGTATGACTGTCCATAACGTTATCACAAATACCTGGAAATAATGAATAATTATTCGATTAGGTAAGTAAATACTTATGTAAATGCACTGTTTTAAATACGAATTATTTTCTAATGTCAAATCATTATGAAGGCATGCAAGTATGCAATCGTTATCAATTATTAATTCATCAGGTAAAACCCTGAATGATCCTTGCATATAACATCGCACTGAACAGTAGATAAATATTTGTATTAAAATCAAAGTATTTAAGATAAACAAATAAACCTCTTTATTAGGGGTTCAAGACTCGATAAAGAGGCCCTTGACTATAAATTCACAAACGTTTTATATTTTTCAAATAACAGCATTCCAAACTTGTATGGTCACCTTATAATGTTTCTAAACGATGACTAATTTTTTAAACAAAAGTATTTTTAAATGAATTAAAATTAATACACAAATTATAAAAATCACTGTCCACAAATAAAATAATCAAGTTTCACATTAATTAATTAATATAGTACTTACAAGTTTCAGAGCATTCGCCATTTTTCTTCACTAAGGAATTCACCAGCAACAGCTACCAGTCGACCTGCTATCTCCACAAATTATGCTCTTGATCTGAAACTAGATCAAAATGTGTCATAGGTTAGCATCTCGGTGGAAATACATTTATATTGTCAAAATGATCTCCTTCATCATTGACATTTAATTAACATTTAAATGCTCGTAAATTTTGTTTAAAACGTACCAAAAGTAGAACAGAATCCTTAAATCGAGGTGTGACGAGGTCGAATTAAAACATTAGCATAGCTTATAAATAATAAATAGTTCCGTGCGACTTTGATGAGCGATATTAATCATTCACTTAGCACTTCGATTTTGCATTTTTTTAAATATTAAATAAATTTAGTTACTAACAGAGCAATCCCGTGCAGTTTCGAGACGACCGACTTGTAAGAGAGTCGTAATTCTCATATGGAATGTTTGAAGATCCACTTCACACATCGATTTGCATAAAACAAAAATGATTAAAATGCAACATTATAGTGCCGCCCGCGTTCACATCACATTAGGTCCATTTTCGTATAAATCTAGGTTTTTTGAGTTGGTTGACTTAGTTGACATACATTATCTAGTCCGTTCGGCTTTCGTAGGTGTTATGATATCTACCTACGTATTTGTGACATGAGTGGCATCGTTCCTTATACGCAAATATGCAGTCAACAACAACTTTAATAATGCCATTTACACTTTTATTTGTGAGACTTCTGTTTACATAGAATGTTGACTACTCAAATGTTTTAAAAAATCATAATAAAATCTTCCGTAAAAATAAAGTCGAAGTTCTGTAAGTACACGTATTTAAAATTTTTATTAAATGTAAAAATAAAGAAATTATTATTAAAAAACTATACAATGGACTGAAATACTCAAAAGCTATTCGCGAATAAATTGACAAAAGTTTAAGAGTTCGAAGAAACTAGAAAAAAAAACGGTAAAATGTCGAATAATTCGATAAAAATTAGAAGCTATTCATTAAAGTGAATGTCAAAACGTATTAGAAAAAATTGTTTAAGTTGTTGTTAGATAAAGTCAGCCTCAAAAATTTAAAATGTTATTCAGTTTCAAAAGGCGTTATGAGCCTGGAGGTAAAAGCACCTTCTTCAAAGCTTTATCATCGTGGTTACTCAGCTCCTATTCTCCGTAACGTGATGTTTTATCCCTTCCTCAATAAATGGACTATCCAACACAAAAACATATATTTTTTATATTGTACCTACCAGTAGTTCTTGAGATTTGCGTGTTAGCACAAACAAACTCTTCAGCTTCATTATATTAGTATAGATGAAACGATTTATAGACTACTGAAATTAACTTTTCAAGCATATTTTTGCTAAAACACATTGGCAATTTCGTAGCTCGTATGGGGTTATTCACGTTAATAGGAAACATAGTTGGGCAGTTAGACGTAAAGATTTCCTTGGCTCCTAATTTAGGTAACCGATAGTTACAAGATGTGCAGTTTTGCACCATTCTATAACGCGTTTGTCACCAACATGACTTTCGCCGATTCGCCATTATTTTACCGTTTGGAGTATTATTGGTTAGTATTATTATTATTAGTTTGGCCCAATAACACCGAACGGTTTCCATGCGATAGACACATTTTGATATGTGATCATTTGTATACGGAATTTAACATTTTCTGTGCAAACAATTTTATTAGAAAAAAAAAAAAAAAAAAATACCGACTTTTAAAACTCTTAGCCGGTGATTAAGTTTTTATTTTATTTCTTGACTCTTTTTTTTTTTTATTATTTATTTAAGGTCATTTTTTAACATCACAGGTCATAAGTGCCAACAATTAACATTATTTTACGTACATAGATACATTAGGATTTTTTTTTCATTCATTTTCTTGACTTTTGTGTCATCGACTTCCGAAAGAAAACTTTTTATTCTGTTATTTTTTAAGTAAGTTTTCTTTTTTTTTACCCCTTTGGGTATCGGCATGATATTATGAAACGTGATTGATTGTAAACAACTCATAGAGATGCGATAACAGCTATCGCCGTTGATTTGCTATCTTTTATTTATTTATTTATAATTCATGTACAAATCAACGGACTTAAGGATGCGCTAGTCGGCGGGACGAACTCGTTGGCGGGCGGGATTAAAATGCTTGTTATTTCATACAACATCACATATCGATAGGATGGATGAGCAGTAAGTAGCTAGGGCACTTATCCACACATACTCCACCCTTCGACTGACTCATGAATGCGTGATTACTTGGAAAAATGAACTACTGCAACTTTTCAAAAGACCTTCGGGAATTTGGATATCATGAAAAAACTACTGAATGTATCTCTTCAAAATAAAGTTATCTAGAATTCTGAACAAATTATCTATTTCTGTATGGAAATAACTTTACAATTTACTGTCTTCTTTTGTTATTTATTTCCCCCCAAAGATTCGTTAAAATTAGGCTTAAAATAAGGAAGTTTCGACACCCATAACCCATAATGTTTTTTTTTTACTTTTTTGATTCCATACAGGACCAGACAATGATGAGATGAATGTAGATCATTGTTTAATGTGAATTTAAACCGTCAAATATTGGAATAATCGCGAAACTACGTTTGTATGGAAGAATGACCGACTAGTGTACCCTTAATGCCACAAAGTATTCTCTACCAGTCAACCTTTGGGTGTAAGACAACAAAAATTAAAGAGAGATTCCTTACTTTGAATTCCATCATCAAATCCTAACTTAATGATCATGGGACTGTCTGCGTAGTTACATACTTTCAACCAAAAAATAAACAAAATCGGTCGAGTCCAACGTCTTTGAGTAATCGGGGAAATACATTTAAAAAAAAACCGACGAATTTCATCTTTTTTTCTATTTAAGTCTAAAACACATATTAGAAATAAAAATGTGATAAAGGAACTTCCAGCATAAATTCTCGAAATGTTGACGAAGAACAAGAAACTATGAAATACTTAGAAGACTCACGCTTTCTTGGTTAAAACTGCATATGATTAAATAAATAAATCAGTTCTTTTTTAACAAATAATTGTTACATTTACATGTAACAATTATTGAAGTATTGCAATACTGCTCTAGGGAAATTCTGCTAATTCTCCTTTAGAGCTTTTTATCATTGATGTATTTATTATTATTAGTTAGGAGCATATCTTCTTTTTAATGACATTCTGGAAATTAGAGTTCATTAATTCTGATGTGTTCTAAATACCAAATAAAATAACATTTTCATAAATAATGCAGTATTGACCTCGATCTTATTTTATAAGGTCAAATTTTGTATTTTTTTTTTTTGTGGATTTACTATGACGTTATAAATTATGTAATAATATTATTACTAAAATTAAATTATAAACTAAAAACAACATAAGAATTTGTAACATACAAAGTTAATTTCAACTCGCTCTTGGCCAAATTTTAATTTGTTACCAAAACCAGTTATGTGATTTTGGATGGTGACAGGATTCTCCAAAGCTTAGTAAGGGTTCAAGACGATGACACATCCTTTAGGCGGCTGGGTCAAGGGCCTGATGTTGGGAGCAGTTATCCTCGACACAGCGTGGGAGACTCGAAATGAAGTAAAAGTATTTCATTGAACAATGTTATTTCAAGATAGTTGGACATTTACCGATTTTTTTTCATTTTATTATTTCTTAATTATTTTTCTCCTCATAAAAATAAGATACTATTTCTCTTTTTACTATAATAAATTACTATAAGAACTTATTTTAAATAAAGAAGTGTTTTCCCAAAAAAAAAATGTAAACCTATGATGACCTATCCTACTGCGACTTTATAAAAAAGCAAATAAAGTTATTTACGCGCACCGAATTGTAGCTACTGGTTTTCTTTTATTATTTTGCATACCAAACTAAACAGGATATGTATGTACATAATAATTATCATGTCTTCTGTATGTAAATCAAATACTGTTCTGTAACAAAAACAGCTCGATCGATTTGTTTTTTTTTTTTTTGTGTATTCCTAATTGTTTAGACAAACTTAAAAAAAAAAATATACGTACATACATGTATTTATAGTATATTTAATCAATTGCACGAAAGGCCGGGTCTTCCAGTATTTTAATAAGAAATGAAAAAAAAAAAAGCCAAAAATACTCACCAAACCCGAAATGCAGAAACAATGCAGACGTTGACTTGGTTTTACGGACGCTTACGAGACTAAAATATTTGTTATAGACTTTGGTATTTATAACGGTTATCAAATCAAATAAAACATTTATCGAACACACTCATCCCTTTCTTTGAAGTAATGTAAATTAATTTTAGGTATTTCCTTGAACGTAAGCAGGATCTAGATTCTATTGACATTTTCATGTTTTTGTTTTTTCCCTTTAAGATATGAGTCGGGTTTTCCAGAATGAGACATTCTAATGCTTCGATGGTACTTAATGTTTCCAAGCCCGATGGCGCCATTATAAAAAAAAACCCTTGTCATTGTAATGTTGTCTTTAATAAACTGCATAATATTTTGTCAATTATGCGGATTACTCTAATGTAAAAATATAAATTGATGTTTCTATTCAGTAGCATTTTATTTATTCCCATTATAATCCTATTATTCATAAGTAATCCCATTATAATCCTTATATTCTTGCTTTAATGTTATGAGGGGATTAACGTAAAATTATACTTCTTATACTTATATTACCATAAAGTAGTTTTGCTTACTCACCTTGCCCCATATGAATTTACTGGCTAGTAATAATGTATGATGCCTCATATCCCTCATATATGCAAAGTAGAGATTAATGTACCAACACACAAGGTACCGAAACCCGTTCCGTTTAGGTCGATGACCTTTAATGATAAAATTAAGAAACTATTCATACTTGTCATAGAATAAATGTACACATAGGAAGTAATATTAGATCATGCGTCAATGACCGATCGACTAAATACCGCGCCGAAACAAAAAATATTTATTTATGTACCGGCAAATTAGCAATTACGCTTTCGTGTTCTGTAATTAACTTTGCATAATTGTATGTTTGTTTCTTGAATTAATTAAAAAGTGAGTACTTCATTATTAAAAAAATGTAGTTTATCGCTTGTGAGTCATTATGATCGGTGTTCCTCTTACTTGACTCATTTTGGCATAAAAGTATAAATCTGGACAGGTTTACAGGGCCGTAATTAAGGGAAGGTAATTATGGGGCAATGCCTTTTTTTTATTAACATTTTTACTCTTATGAGTTTTCCCACCCAGGGCGGGACGGGAGGAACTGTCAGACTTGTACTGACTAAAGGGTGATCCTTGATTCATTGACTATTTATATTTCAGGGTCACAGTTATTGTCCCGCAACCACAGCAGGCTTTGAGCCTCTAAGGGGGGCAGACAGTTTGCTAACAGCTCTTTGAGGCGCGAGTCTCTGGCATGCGAGCAGCTTTGCCAGTCGCGTCCACATGCATAGGGCCCACCTGGGACCCCGTTTATGGTCGTGAACCGCACGTCACTAGCTAACAGCCTCCAACAGGAGGGGCACTCCCCCCTCTTGTCGGAGGCCTTAAAATACCATCCACTATAATAAAGTGTTCGTAGCAAAACTAGATCAATTATGACTTTGGCTGATTAGCTGACTAGTCGACTGCGAATAGACCTATTAGAGACGGCCAAGCTGATTATTCTCGTCGGTAGACTTCGTGGGCTATTGAAAACATCAGTGTCATTTCACGGAACAGCTAAGCCCCATACATTAAATATGTTCATTATAGAATGCACTAAATCACACCCGCTGAGTGGTCGTAAATATTTATAATTCATTTTAAATATTTATGAACGCACGACGAAATTTATACGCTAAATAATCTAACTTTTTATTTTTTCTAAGTCTAATTTCAGCATTACGAAGAAATTTTATAAAATGTTATGTTTTTATTAATATTTTGAAAACTGTAAGACTAATACAATAGGTTTTTAAAGAAAAATCATACTCAATAGTGACCTTTCAAATAATCTACCAAATAACGCAATTGATGCAAATAGAACCCAGTTCTACTGTATCAATTTGCGGTATGTAGAGTATGAGCGGCCGCCATCTTTGTGACTTCACAGCTATCATATGCGTGTGCGAGAGAGAGAGGACAGCGTCCTCCCTCCGCCCCAACCGCAGTGGTGTACGCCCACGGCGCCGTACGTCGCAAGACAATCTCCGGCCACCGTAGGCGCGGGCATGCGGACAGCGAGTAAAGGGCAACTCGCTGTCCGACCATGGACCATGCCCGGGTCGACGGCGCGTCGTGTTCCACGCGCGCCTCAAAGAGCTGTCAGCAAAATGACGGGGCCCCCTCTCAGAGGGCAAAAGCCTGCCGGGGTCGCGGGACTTATTTCTATTACCGTGACCCCGGAACATAAAGGGCTACTGAAGGACACCGTGGATTTTAGTCAGTACAAGTCTGACAGTACCTCCCGCCCTGCCCGGGGTTGGAGGTCTCATTTGATGATTTTACCACGATAAAAAAAAAAAAAAAAAAAACATTTGCGTGTCCCCACTTCCTCCCCTTAAAACTCTCAGTGTCGTGTTTTGTAGAGCACAAGGAACATAAACATACCAGTTTTAGATAAATGTAAAAGAGGGGTATACAAAAATCTCAAATTGCTTCGTCGCCTCCTAACTTATTGTTCGTCGGGTCGACTTTCCTTGAGTTATGAGTTAAGCTACGCGATAACCGACAAATGCTTGCACTGACTGGATTTTTAACTTTAAAGGTATAAGGTAACGTATAAAGTTAAATCTATAAAAAATACTACTGAGCGGGGCTAACTAACTATCTACGGGGGCTGTTCACAAATACGATGGACAAGTTTTAACCAAAGATCAGATTAAGGGCTGATTTATCAATAGTCATATAACTTTTGTCTATAATATGTATGTAATAAATACCCTTTTCTTTTGCCCTGTCTGTATCCGCCACTGCCATGACTACGTCCCTGAAGGCGGAGCTCATCAATTTATTATACTGATTGCAACTTGCATCAATAAATGAAAGGTCACATTGGAAGGTCGATATTCAGCTATCTGTTCACTGTAGCGACATCTATGACACAACAGACTAACTAAAATCTTTCTTCAATCTATACACTTTATCGTCGTGAGTCATCTGATCGTGATTCCGCCTACATGCCATCCAATTCGGCTTAGAAGTATGGTCAAAAGAAGGTAAAAACACACCAATAAAGGTATTATACTAACCACTGCTGGGTCTATTAAAAAAGGTCACATCTCAAAGTCGATATCCTATAAGCGCTATTCACACATTTCTGGTACTGGGACTTGTCGTGTACCGTCACGAACGGAGGAAATATCGTTTACGTACAACTTGTACGAACTCACATAGCTGCGTGGATCTGTTCCCATCCAATACCAAGAGCTGATACTATTTGGTTTTTAGCTTATTTCCGACTATTGTTTCTATTCCCAACGAGTATTTATTTCAAAACCAATACCAAAACAAGAAATTAGGTACATTCAGGTTCAGAAAAATTAAAATATTTTAAGTGATTTTAATAATGATGTATGACCTACTACAGTTTCAAAGAACACGACGAGGTCTTAAAAAACCCGCTATACCATGTATGTCCGAAGCTACCGAGGAAGAGGGAGGGAGCTCTATTTCTGATTGGTATAAAGTAACGTAACACGAAGCGGATTCCTTTCGAACCTAACCTGTCCGAGTTGGGGTGCCCAAAGTCCCGAGCTCGCTTCGCTCCCTCTTCGATTGATAGTATGTAATTTGTGTAGCTGAGTGTACAACAAGTCACGTTTTGGTTTTCTTTAATAATAGATTTTTACTTAAAAAATGTGACACTCTTTGGACATAGAAGCAAAAGTTGGAAATAAACTAATACCAAATGGTATTAGCTATTGGTATTGGATGGGAATAGACCGCTGCGTGACCGGATCGTCAGGATCCCGGATCAGTGCTATCCGATTTTTATCCATGAACATTGATGACATCAAGAACACAGACAGGTTGAGATAGCTTAAGAAACGATTTTTAAATCCACTGAATCCACTTTATTTGAATTCTAAAAAGAAAAATGCGTATCAGGTAAAGAAACAGATAAAATGATACCAAATATCCAGGTATGTGGGAACAACGGGAGATGACCCTGCCGGGAACATTGAAACGAAAAACGCGATAGACGGGTAGCCCTTACTTTACCCAGAAATGTGTGCGACATCTACAACGCGAAATACGAATTAAAATCACGCAATATTGGTGCGATTAATCTGTTCGTGATTGGAAATTACTGATTGCACCTACATAACAATCGATTCAGTCAATTGTGGGTGATTCAATCAGAAGGTTACGCGCATCAAAATATTTTCACTAAGTACTACCTAGGTATATTATAAAAGTTCAAATCAGAACGTTTAAATAAAATTTACTGTTCATTGCACTCCCAGTAACGACATCTATGACGCAATAAACGAACTAGAATCATGCATCGCGCAAGATAAAATAAGAAGATTTTTACAGCAATAAAACAGCACATCCAGAATCAACAATTAACACTCTAGCATTGTTGAATCTTTCAATAATTGTGGAGGGTGAGGTAGGTTGGGTACAGTACCAAAAACTCCTGTAGCAAAAAGAACGCGACATCGATGGACTAATAAAGGAACTAGTCAAAAGGGGTACTTGTAACTTAAAAAGTACTAAACTGAGTTCCATAACGACTCTTAACTGGTGAGCCTGCTTATTTCGCCACAGCAGTCAGCCTTTACTCAGCAGTGCTATTCTCTATACCTGCGACCGCTAAAGTTTGCTATGCTCTAAGCTACAGGCATGCGGCGCGAACTGTGAGCGCTCACGCTTCGCGAATGGATGATCTCAATGACGTCGCGTCGAAGAGAACCATCGAAGAGGGATCGTAGACTCCAGGGATGTGATTTCTTATTGAGAATAGCAAACCTGATCAGCATCAACCGCTCCGACTGACTGGAAATGTAACAATTATCTAGAATTAGAACTTTCCAAGCATCGAGATGTACGGACGACTCAACTTGCTATTGATCGTTATTTTCAGAAGGAAAGTGATGTTGAGATTACTGGCAAGATTTAGATCCTTAGATATGTGTTTAATAAATGGTACCTACCAGACATTACATCAATCACCCATATGTGGATTTATGGAACTTACGCCCCTTTAAACAAACCAATATAACATAACTGTAAGACATGAAGACAAAAATTGGAGTGGCCATATGGAAGTGAAAAGCCGGGTGAAGGCATCAGAGTTACCGTAACCTGCAGAGTAATACGACGGACCGATTCCATTGGCTGTGGTAGGCCTCAACATAGCCTCATGCTAGCACTTTTACTGTGCTATATCGATGCACAGTGCCTATTCCTTTGCCTATTCCTGCCCCATCTTACAGACACTGGTACTGCGGAATGAAACGCAAAGGGAAATCAAAGTAAGAGGGTGTTTTTCGTCAAAACAAGTCTGACAGTCCCTTACGCTCTACCTAGGACTCGATAAGTCGTTCGACCACTGGTATGCCATTAATCAGGTCCAAAACTACTTATATTTCAAACCGGATACAACATATATTATGTATATATGTATTCATCTTAGGTACATATTGAAATAATTTAATTGAAATCATGACTAAGAAGATAAATGAGCGCGAATATAATTATTGCGAGTTGTTAAAACTGTTAAAATGTTTAAAATTCTACTACAAAAAGAAATATTTTATTTTATTGACGCGAATAAAAACCTTTATGCTGCACTAAAAGCCGCACCCAACAACCCAAAAATTTTATTGTCACATAAACCATAGGTTTGTGTTGTCATCGAATCGACAGTGAATTAATTACTAAAACATTTTCCGCCTTACCACGAGGAATATAAACAACTGTTGAACACTTCACGTTGATATAAGGGTCGTTTTAGAATTATACTTTTTTTAGTCAAGTGTTCAACATTCATCTTTTTGAGGTAAGGTGGTTTACATCGGTTGCTACTGAAGTAAACAAAACCCACTTTTAGCAGTAGCTGACCTTATTATGATCCAGCTGCTTTAATTATTCGAGGCCAGGGCAACCTTTTTGACCATTTTAACATAAATCCTTGTAATGCAGTTTCCAGATTACCTTCCTTGGATCATAATGTCCCATCTTAAAATAGTAATTATGTTTTTATTTTACAATGCATAAGTGGTATAATCAATTAAGCTAATTTTATGAAATCTGTCTAATAAACTATTTAATTTATAGCTAGTTGCTTGAGTGACATACCTACTGACATATCAAAACCGGCCCCAAAATATTTCCGAAAAGGTACTCTTAGTCGACGATTTAAAATTGAAATGTCACAAAATTCATAAAATCACAACTTGTAGTCATGCCACATTATCTCGAATTAATTTTGAAGTTTATTTCAAATTGACATCTTGTGAACTACCTACATTCCGCGAATAAATGAATAGATTTTGACACTTACAATAAAAATATAATTATATCACTTAGGTTAAAGGTTGAGGAGTCGAACCCAGGCCGGATACTTAATATTATTTAGTTCCTCACCGTTACTCTCAAAACTCTATGTCGTGGATAATAATCTAGTTTTCTCTCGTAAAATTAGAAAGGATGTTTAAAAATCATGCCTATAACGATAATAAAACAAAAAGGGTAACAAATAGCATCTTTATTATACCTACAAATTTAGGACAGGTACATCGTATTTTGCTTAGTTACTTCTAAAGATTAATTATCCCAAACATAATGAGGAATTTATACGACTAGATTTATTTGGGAATGTGAGCGCCAACGGGAACAAAACCATTCTCATCAGCAGTGTAGTCCACCCTGTAGGTGACACCATCGGGGCCAACGTACTCATAGAATCCCTTAGCCCTAATGCCGTCATTTTCGCTGTCAATCTGCTCCAGTTTACCGGCTTCTTCAGCGAGGATCTTGTTCTCGGTTTCGTAGAGGTAATGGTAACCGTCAGGGAGAACATCGGTCTCCTGGCGGATGATACCGTATTTGTAGTCGTAACCTGAACCAGTGGGAGGGGCAGATCCCTTGCTGTATGCGCCAGATCCGGCGCCGGAGGCAGATCCGGAACCGAGACCGCTTGAGACACTGCCTGAACCAAGTTTGCCAGATCCGCTGCCGGAGCTTCCAGAACCGCTGTTCTTGTCACCGGTGTAGAAGCCTCCAGCTGAGCCACGGTCTCCACGGTCACCGCTGTAGAACATCCATCAAGGTCAACATCATAAACATAATCGAGTTTCATCATTAACTGTTCAATATTCTAACTAATATAATTAACACCCGTTAATTTATGAGTTGCTACCTGTTTAATCGTTTGTTACTGGTATAGATCGCGGATGCCATATTAGGTATGGCACATTATGCCGTCTTCGTGTATAATTAAGGTGGAAATACGTAAATGCGGCTTTTAGGATACAATAGAACCTTATTTTCTTGTCTTAAAATAAAAATATATACAAGGTTCTGTTTTTGTAACTTCAATGTCCATCATAAAATCTTTTGCCACTTTCTTAATTATTTATATGGATTTTATTTACGTAATCGCTACTCTCAAATGGCGACTAATGAATCGTAACGTCCACACGACAAAGGTCAATGGCGCATATCCAGCTTTTAATAAAATGTAAAAATTGATAGGATAATTCTTTGTTAGACAATATTGTGTAATCCAAAACTCGAAGTATTCGTTTGCAATTATTAATTTCTTATTAGTCATTACTTAAACTCATATATACTTTTTTATTTAACTAGATATGTATTGTACTCACTTGTAAGCACCGCTGCCGTCAGGGTTGTAACGGCCAGAGTTGTCACCACCCGAGTAGAATCCACCAGCACCGCCAGCGTCGCTGGATCCGGTGTATTTGCCGCCGGGACCGCCGGGGCCGCCGGCAGAGCCAGATCCAGAGTAAGCACCTCCGGGACCTCCGGCAGATCCGGATCCGGTGTAAGCACCACCAGCACCACCGCGGTCACCACGGTCACCGCTAATTAAAACAAAACTCATTTGTAAATTTTACTTTTGAAGTAACTTTTTGAACTCACGTTTATTGTTTGTGACTGACTTTTATTACTAATTCAATAAACTGTTTTGGAACGTACTACATGGTTTTGATTTTTATTTTATTACTATGTTAAGTTTACAGATTACCAATTTACAGCTTAAGTATCGTCAAGGTCTGCTTGTAAATAAAAAAAATAAAATTTTGATTTCAAAAAATCATCGTTTTGAGGAAACTATTAAAGAACATAAATTTTCCAGCGACTGTTCGTGGCAGCAATAGCTTGTATAACTACGATTCACTTTGAATTAAATTTAGCCTACACATATCAATTGCAAGATGAAAATGAAATGCAAAATAAATGCACTTACTTGTAACGTCCAGAGTCGTCAGGTACGTATCTGCCAGAGTTATCGTAGCGGCCAGGGTCGTAGCGTCCCGCGCTGTCGCGTCCTGACGCGTCGTATCGCGGGTTAGAGTAGTACCTCGAAGTGACGGGCCTGTACACTAAAGGTGCTGGGGTTGTGCCGAAGAAGCTGTACCGCCGGGTAGTGGGGGCGAATGAAAAGGGTTTGAAGACAGACCTGAAGGACAAAACAAATTCAAGCTAAAAAGGATTGCTGATAATTGCAGACTCTACATTTATTTGCAAATGTCATGGATAAAATGCATTTGTTTTATTTTTTAGTTCATAAACGCGGTTTTTTCGCCCAAAGTGTTTATAATTCCCTAAATTAAATAGGGTTACAATGCTGAACATGTGATTAAGGTAGGTGTGCAAAAGTTCTGTGTGGGATTTACAGTGTCACCCTCGCAGAAAAAGGTTTTATTTTTTGAATATCTATTACATTGTGAAATAACGCTGTGAAGTTTTCAGTGCGAATAATATCGTGTGATATAATTCCTTATTATTATATTATATTTGTATTATTCGATGTCGCGTAGTAAAAATCTTTTAAAAAATATATAAGAACGCTCTTTAAATAATGTCATAAGAATTATAATGTTTGGGTATAAAAATTTGACAGCTTAAAAAATTGATTATTACCTTACTGTCGGTTCGGCCGCAAGGGCCATTGTCACAGACAGACATAACACCTGAAACAAATAAATAAAACTTAATACAACAGGTAGTACGTTGAGGCCAAAAATTAAGTCACTTAATAAAATATATTTATACAAAAAATCTAAAATCTGACGTTAATATCCCATAAATTAAATTAACACTTTATTATCACATAATATATAGTCTATCTTGAGCTGCATACTCATAGTGAATCAGAGCCATGAACTGATGGAATTAACAATGTCACACATCTCTTGTTACTTACCAAAAAGCCGCGCATTTTCGTTGTTATCAAGCGAACTTAACTACTTGAATGTGCTCTTCTATAGATCAAAGCGTATTTATACCTTTTTTATCTAATTTTATAATGTTCCTCTGTCCAGTTCGTCTCATTTATAATGTGTTGTCTGACGCTAATTCATTGGCACAGTGTTTCTCAATCTGTGAGTGTCATACTCATTGATTTATTAAATAGCTGTGACAATCTGAGATACGAACCTTTGAAATATATGTGTTTGTTGGTGAACTATGCAATTTAGATTCACGGCGGAGTGGGCCTACCAAGCCTTGACTTTAAAAGGACTTTGTTCGATTTAATATGTTTAGCAACAATGAAATATTTTTAAAGCATATCTCTTAACAAAAATAATAACCTAGTAACCTGGGTTCATCATTTATTTTTATTTTTTTGAAGAATTAATGAACCTATTAAACGAAAAATTTAATTAAATATTGAGTTTCAAAATATGTCACGAGATGTAAAAAGAAAATAATTAAAATTGACACAAACCTACATAACAGTTTCACGGAAAAAATATACATCAGAAGTGTGGTGGTGCATTTAACGAAGAAATCTTATTTCGGCTTAGAAATTCCATAGTCCATTGTTCATAACATTTAAAATAAATAAAATGTTTCAATGGTAAATATTTGTTTTTTAATCAATATGCCTCAGGCTCCGGTTACGACGAGGCAAGAGTCGATTTCGTAATAAAAATCTTTCAAAATTTAACTTTTATTTAGAGGACAACTTAAGGCAAAGCAATACGATAAAGTTAAATCTATGAAAATATTTAGATGGATTCCAGGCAGGACTTCTTTTTATGATGATCACATATTTTTTTACTGAAAATCAAATCCATCAAGCTTAGCATGACACCGTAGAAACGGATTCTGTCGACGGAAGCGTAGAAAAAATTACAAAAAAACCTATAAAAGTTCTCTTCATGCGGACGGCGAGTAATGGACGACTCGCTGTCCGACCATGGACTATGCCAGGATCGAGGCGCTGTGATCCACGTGTGCCCGAAACGTAATTGCCTTGACCCTGGAAAGTAAAGGGCCATTGAAGTACACCCTGAATTTTAATGAATACAAGTCTGACAGTCCCGCCCGCTCTGATCTGGGTGGGAGGACTCATTTGATGATTTTACCACGATAAAAAAAGCATGGCGGTGTTTAAAATGTGTAAAATAAATGTTTCTATTCCTTAGATGTCTACAGATCATGTCATATTCGAGCAAAAATAATGTTGAATTGAATAAAAATATAGTTTTCTCTATTCTTGGTAGAATAGAGATACAATTGGTCATGTAACGCAATCAGGTGCTTTTAATCTAACTAGAAACTAACACTAACATTACCTGACCTAAGTTTATACAATTCCTTAAGATGCTATGTCACAGTACCAAGTAAGTAAAACCTGATGTACTTAAACTTAATATCCTAAGACAGAACATCAGTAAATAATGGTGATGATTTTAAAATGTATGGCCTCTTGTTTTTAAGTTTATAATAAAATTAATAAAGCAAACAAGAATTAAAATTAATACATGTACTGTCTTGTTGCAATAGGTAAAATAATTTATTGTATGTCAACTTCAACTTGTCTTATCAATTACATCAGAACAAAATCGAACACGATTATGATGTATTTATATTATGTGAAAAATATTAATAAATCTTACATATAAAAATCAATTGCTGTTCGTTAGTCTGGCTAAAACTCGAAAACGGCTGGACCGATTTGGCTAATTTTGGTGACAAAATTGATTCTGGGGCGGTACGAAGTTTGCCAAGTCAGCTAGTAATTAAATAAATAAAGTGACCAAAGAGTTTGGGCCTCACCGGACACGGATGTTTCGGGAGGTACCTGTGTCTAATGAAGAAGGAAGAAACACCTGGGTGTCACCACTGCGAAGATCGCCCGGAGGAGACAGTTGAGCATACGGTGCAGGATTGCCCCGCTTTTGCGGCGCACCGGCGTGTCCTCACGGCAGCGATAGGCGGAGACCTCTCGCGCCCAGCACTGGTCGCGGCCATGCTGCGGGGCGAGACGGAGTGGGAAGTGGTCGCCTCCTTCTGCGAAACAGTCATGCTCGCGAAGGAGGAGGCGCGCCACGCGAGAGAGGACAATGTCCCCCTTCCGCCCCACCCGTGGTGGTGGACGCCTACGGCGTCGGACGTCGCAAGACGATCTCCGGCCACCGGCGCGGGCATGCGAACGGCGAGTAAAGGGCAACTCGCCGTCCGACCATGGACCATGCCCGGGTCTACGGCGCGTTGTGTTCCACGCGCGCCTCAAAGAGCGTCAGCATAATGACAAGGCCCAGTCTCAGAGGCCTAAAGCCTGCCGGGGTCGCGGGACTTATACCATCACCGTGACCCCGGAACATACAGGGCTATTGAAGGACACCGTGTTACTTTGTTGACAAATATAAAAACGATCAAGAAACATAAAAATTAAAGTCGGTAGCCAGTTCGATCGCATTACTTCGATGTCTTGTAACCCGCAAAGTGAGCATTAAATAGGTCTTATTTTGCCCGCTTCAATCTCCATGTTATGCTCCACTGTGTTCTACAGGCCACAACCAGGCTTTCAAAAAAATAAAGACACCCTTGCTCATTCTGCCTGCCGACTCTACATGGTTGGTCCATGTAGAGTCAGATCCTGTTTAACCATCTTTTGAAAATGACTTTTAAGTATATGACGGAATTTTCAAAGCGTTTTCCCTTATTCATTTCTAATACTTACCCAAATAAATGCTTAAAGAGTCAAGATAATCTACATTTTAATGTTAATTGTAAACTACATTAAAATTTAAATGATTAAATTTTCTTTAACAGTACTTACATCATTTGAATTAATAGTTTAAGGTCTAAGCTAAAAGTTAGTCATTATAACCATTTTCATAATACACACTTCTTTAGGACTTCCGATAAAATAAAACTAATATATTTGGTACCCGGTTTGACTGGAACCCGACCCCCATCTAGTAGGGAAAAAGCTATTTCCCGACTATATCGGAGGCTGCCTAGGCAGATGATGATGAAAACATTAAAAAAATACCCTGTACACATTTCTCTTAATAACGGGCGGATAAAGTGTTAAATTAAGTAGCATCGTTCTAAGTAAAGAGTTTTCAGACATGTAGCGCAACGCAAATGGCTTTGCTATGCCAAATTACATCGAAGGGAACACAAATTACAATTTATTTTGGGTTATATCCGTCATTGCTTCACAATAAATGGTGATGTTGAATAATAGACAATGGATGACTACTTATTTGATTTGCTTTTTGGCAAATATAATCAGTCTTATATCTCCTGAAAGCGTATTGATCATGAAAAATTATATTATTGTTAATACCACCTTATCCACGCACACCATCATGATGATGGAAGATTTCTAACGATATGGCGTGAAAACTGCTGTGTTCAATGTTAATGTCATAGGCAGCAGAAGACATTGGTATTTCGGGACGAACCGACTTTAGAAGGTGATTTACTCCGACTCTTCATTTGTAGATAGTCATGCTAGCTAGTCAAGGTACCTGGTGGTCGCTTGAAATTGCTTAAGTAGCCAGACCATGTTTTTCACCTTCTTCTTCAATACTAGCTGGATCAGATGGCATCCCTATCAAGCCGATCTCCATGTCGACTGTCTTCAATCTCCTGCGGCCATAATAGCAGATAAAGAACATTTATTCCTAGCATAATCGGGCAGTTCGCTAATAAATATAATAATTATGATTCGGTACGAAACTTTCGATTGAAGGAATACAATAATACTCTTAGAACTTCCAGTTTGAGAATCGTTTTTTGTATACTAATTAATGATATGCTCTAATAAAAACAAATTCACAATATTATAACACAGAGGATACGTTGATAAACTGCATCATTGTCGCGAGGCCAATTTATTCAATGCCGGTAGTGAATATTGATCCAATTATAATATTAACCATTTCCTGAGAATCATCTTTTGATTCATATGTTACTGCGTTTGGTTAAAATTTTCGAGAACTATAATAGCACACAAAAAACTTACTATGAATTTTATAAAAGCCTGTAACCACAACATTATTATAATGTCTTATTTCCTCGAAGCAGTTATCGTGCAGGTATAGATGGTGTGACTGTGAAATCTAAACACTTGATTCTTAAAGAGTTATTAGATGGATCAGACCGCCTAATTATTGTTTTAGTAAGTAAAGATTACTCTCCTAAACCAATAATTAATTGACACATTTATTGTTCTCGCGGCCCGGTACGTGCTTCGCTACTAACAAAAAAAATGTGATAAATGAAGAACCGCTCGACCGATTTTGTGCAAACTTCAGATTAAACTATCTAATAAATAGTCCGAACAAAGACTAAGATTTGGTTAGGATAAAGTAGCCCGTTCTTGAGTTATAAAATTACACCGAAAAGTGGCATTGATTTTTATATACATAATATTGATGTATGATTTCTTATTAGTATAATAAAGTTCAACGCGTAAACAGTAGTTTTTATCAGCTATTTATCATAATAATATCTATGCGCCTAGTAATGGCTTTTTTATGAGCCTTAATCAGGATTTTATGTTAATTTCATTTTTTTGTCTCGAATGATGAACCAGAAGATTTTTAATGAAATAATTGTACTTTATTTTGAATTGATTGACAACTTGTTGATTAATTAGTTCAATTTTTAAGCTATTCTTTTGGGTGGGGATCCATCTAATGTCTGTCAGTCATCTAAGACTGGAACCGATCAAAACCGAACCTTATTTGTATTACATATTTGTTATCACGCAGAAGGGACTGGTAGACCTGAATAATGTCCACTCTTTTCCTTCGGTATTCCCTTACTGGACAGTAGAGCTGTGATAACTTGTTAATAAATTGTAATCGCTGCGTAATGTAATAAGCAGAAGTATCAGATCGATGAGCGGCAAGGATTTTTTTTAATTTTTCAAAAATAACTGTCATCATTCATCACATTGCATACAGAATTTCAATATTAACTTACACTAGTAACTTACTGATGTAAAGCTGAGTTAAACCTTCCCCCAATCTGTGAAATTTTACCAATCGAACATAAACCTTACAGTGATAGGTTAAAAATCTATTTAAGAAATTTTACAGATTCAAGTAGGTTCTTGTGTTTGCGTCTGTAGCTAAAAAGCTTTACAATTTTATTTCTTTTTTATAGGATGCAGGTAGGTACACATTATATTATTTAAATTGACCCATTAAAATTTTTAAAAGCTAGACTTTGATTCGTTTTCGAAACAGTAGATTACTTCATCACTGTAAATAGAAACAGCTTTTTTAAAAATCAGAGATCCGTTTTGGTTTAAGGATAAATGATGCTCTCATGAATTGATTGTCATCAAATTTTATTTTTTTAAAGCTGTCATAAAGTTGCGTAACTAAACTACTAAAGACAAATTAAAATTCATGAATTGGGCTAATTTAAATAATAGTTATTTTCTGCTGTTGTTTTACAACCTCTTATGTAATTTTTAAAAGTAAAGTTTCTTACTATACACATAGCAGTGATTGTTTATTTTTCTCAGCTCTATTGACAATGTAGCGTACTATATGCAGGGTATTCATTTTTTCACACTTCCTGCTTGTAAATTACAAATGTAACCATGTAAACTTAAGTTATAACAAGTTTGTTTACAATTTTCTATCAGCGGTCCTATAGAACGTAGTTTTTTGTGTTCGATCGGCCTGTGGGACATTCGGTTTATGCTAAACATCCGTCATTCTTGACCTAGGCTCCAAACCGTGCAGTAATAGTTATTTTTTTCGCGGAAAAGCTCGGTTACATCTTTCCGAGGAGTGGTCGTACGAATATCTTGAACTTGGGGTCACGTTGAATTGAGAGTCGATGTCCTATTGTGCTCCATTCATTGAGGCAAAAGGTCTAAAAATTTGAGGATCCCCTCCAAGGTGAGACGGTACTTTGCGCCTAAACAGCGCAAGTCTGATCATGCACGGAGTACTAGGGGTAGGGGGTAGGAGTACTACGTTCTCTGGAATAGTTCTGCCAAATACCAACTCCATGCAATTGAGTCAATTGAAAAACGGGCCAAGAGGCTTATCAATGATGCTTTAGTCGATTCAAAGCTCCAGAGCTTTAGTTATCGTCGCCGAATTGCCAGCCTGTCGATTTTTTATCGGTTGCATTTCAATAACTGTGCGATGGAAACACACAATTTGATTTCACCTGGCCCTTTCCATCGGACTACAAGACGTACGCCAATGCGCCATCGGTGGATATCTCTTTGGTACGTGGGTACAAAACGCTTTGCCAATACTTGTATTGTGCGCACAGCCAAGGTGTTGATTAAGGGTTCTGTATTTTCCGGTATAACCTTAAAGTCTAAAATTAATAAGTTACTTCTATGCAAGCGTGCTTCACCGTCGACCACATCTTTGCTTACCGGCGAGATTATAGTGGTCAAACAAAAAAGTATCTGTATATTTTCATTAGCGCTGGTAAGTAGCAGGAAAACTTTTACGAAAGGTTTTCTCACTTGGTGGGTTATAGTCGCCAATGACCTAAATAGTTAAATTACTCAACTAAGTCGGTCAACTTAATAGTAGTAACATGTGAAATATAAAAATAATTACACTTGGTTCACTGTAATAAAATTATATGAATTCTTTAACACATTGTCTTCCTTTCTATCGCAGTACGCTTAGCTAGGTGTCCCAACAGAGCAAGACACATTCTGCGGTGATTGTACCTCTGTAAATCCTAGAACATTAATACAAGCATTCCCATTTATTTCATATTCAAATCAAATCAATCAAAATCAAATCAAAACGTTTATTTCAATTAGGCCATAACCGGCACTTTTGAACTGTCAAAAGACAAAATAAAACTAGTACAAAAATAGTTATGGTGCTACAGTCCCAGTCACAAGACATAAAAACTGTGAAAGTACCGTAGGTGCTCATTCCAAAGCGTAGATCTCTATGGAGAAGAATGAGCAAGAAACTCCATAAATATTATTAATATTATTAAATGTGTGTATTAATGATGCCACGAAGGGCACCTGGCCTGCTAAAAATTTTGGCAGGAGTTTTATATCGAATAGATATGGTGCAAGTAGTTCAGGCGCCATTGTCAGCGGGTGCTCTTCCTGGAATACCTTAATATTTCACAAATTTCCTGAAAAAGCTCTGAATTCTTTAGATTTCTTAGGGACTGTATATAATTCCTGTCTCTCACATATTTGCTATGACATACCTAATAGGCAAGTAAGAATTATGTCATAGGTCAAACTTTTGTTCGTTTTTTTAAAATAAACTGATTATCCTTGCAAAATCAATAACGTCCAAAATTTAATTTAATTATTCATAAATATTTATTTTATTCACTTGCACCGGACATGATTGTATATGATTAGCTCATTTTATTCACAAGTGCGATGTAACATTGCAAAGTACGAACACATTTCTAAGTTCACTGATGCGTAATTGAGAATCCTGTCATCTTCATTATGACTAAATTATTAATTGAACATAAATTAACAATTTAATTGACACAACCTACATTTGTAGCATGCAAATTTTCATTTGATACCATATTAACATGTTGTTTTTATCGCTTATGGCAGAGACATCCTCGGACAATCATAATCATATTCCTATGCATTTACTACATAAACAGCTTTACATTGAATGTAGGTAACTAACTTCTTGGATTTATGTAGGTGTACACTGCCTTGCAAACCATTTTTGGGGCTCGAATGTATTTTAATGAATACATGACATTTAAATAGAACTAACATTAAGATAACCAGCTTAATTTGCAAACATATGGATGTATTTAAATCTATGAACTTTAATTTTATTACCAACTAATGTTATTTTTGTTGCATCCATTTTGTACACATTCAATTTCTTTTTCTTATTATTTGTTAGATTTTTTCCTGGACTCCAAAAGAGTTTAGTTTGAAAAGAATACGTTTTTAACTGTCCAAGCAAACCTGGTCCTCAACAAATCCCTAATAATGAGTCCCACTTAATGTAAAAAATTTAGGTAATTTAATTGCGAATATAATGAGGGATTTTCTTTTGATTATTTCCCTAATCGAGGGCGAAAACGATCCTATAGGAACAATACAAGGAACACAAGTAAACAAAAAGAATAAAACTCAGGCAAATCAAGGACTACAGAGATCGTCTAGTCTGTCAGAAGGAGTTCTTAAACCTGGAATACTTAGTTTTTTAACCAACAAAAACCCTGGAAACCCACGAAGCGAACAAATAGATAAAAACTTAAACCAATAGCAATTACCGCCCCTTCTCACATGAAAAACACAACAAGTACACAATTAAAGAATAAAAAACATCTTCCAAGCCGGCCGGTCACCGTGGAAGATCACGACCAAAACCCTCCAGAGAAATTAACAACAAACAATACAAAAAACAGTCAATAGAATACCCTATACATAATCACATACAACGTTAGAACATTGTCGACATACTCTCGATTACTGGAATTAACAGAAAGTCTGAAAAATATAAAGTTTGATATTATTGGTCTATCAGAAATTAGAAAACTTGGAAACACGATTGAAGAACACGACGAGTTTATTTTATACTACATTGGAGAGACACCTGGATTGTACGGAGTTGGATTTATTGTCAAAAAATATCTAAAACGATACATCATAAGCTTCACAGGACTATCAGAAAGAGTAGCGTTGTTAAGGATGAAAATCAATAGCTTAGAATTAAGTATTATTCAAGTTTACGCTCCAACGGAGGCTTCGAGCGACGAGGAGTTGGGATTTTTCTACAGTACTGTCGACAAAGCTATACATCTCTCAGGTAACAATATCGTAATCATGGGAGATTTTAACGCCAAAATAGGACAAACCAATCCTAACGAAGCTGCTACTGGCAACCACGGCTACGGAGATAGAAACTGTAGAGGAGACAGACTCGTTGATTTTGCGCACGAGAATAATCTATGTATCATGAAAACCTTCTTCAAAAAAAATAGCAAACAAAGATGGACTTGGAGATCTCCTAATGGCAAAATAAAAAACGAGATAGACTACATATTGACAACTTTACATAAAAATATATGCAATATACATATACAGACTCTAAACATCACTTACCCTTCGGATCACAGACCTGTGAGAGCAACACTAAACATTCTTCCCATAGCAAAAAGTCGGTGTATGTTCGGCCAATGCCCCAGATCCCAATTAAGAAGCGAAGAAGAAATACAAAACTACAAACAAACACTGAATAGTTGCACAACAAACCTACTTAAAAACTGGAGAGACGAAGACACCGTTCAAAATCACTACGATAATATTATAAACGCAATAGACACCAGTTTAAAACAAACATACGAGGTTTCACCCAATACAAATCCAGGGAAAAACCAAGTACTATCGGCACGCACAAAGACGTTAATTTACAGAAGACATGAATTACAAAAGACAAAACCAAAATCAAGGGCCATGAAAAATGAACTAAAAGCACTCTACAAACTCATCAGTAAACGCATCCACTTAGACTACAAGGCGTACCGCACAAGAATCTTCGAAAAACATCTTAATACTACAAACAGTGTCAAGAAGGCATACAAGGAACTGAGAACACATAAACTATGGATTGAAGAGTTGAAAGATGAAACAAAAAGTACCCAAAATAGAACGGAAATACTGAAAATAGCAACAAAATTCTATAAAAAACTATACAGCACACCGAACCGTTATGCATATGAATTATCAGACACAAATAATGGAGGGGAGAAGAGAACAAACATAGAAGAGTCTGAAGTGATCAAAGGCATTAAAACACTAAAAACGGAGAAAAGCCCAGGCCCCGACGGAATCGCCAATGAAGTCATAATAACTGGATGTGAGTTTCTAGTAAAACCACTAACTCTACTGTCTAATCAGATACTGAACAGCTCATATACGCCTCGTCAATGGGCAGAGTCAAATATTATATTGCTCTACAAAAAAGGAGACCCTAACAACATAAATAATTACAGACCGATAAGCCTGCTACCTTCACTATATAAATTGTTCTCCTCAATAATAGAGAAAAAAATAAAAGAAAGTACAGAAAAATACCAACCTATAGAACGAGCCGGATTCAGAAGAAGTTTTTCAACAGTGGATCACATACACTCGCTAGAAATGTTGATAGAAAAATACCAAGAGTTCACGAGACCACTTTATATTGCCTTTGTCGACTACCAAAAAGCGTTCGACTCTCTGTTCCATTCATCAATATGGGATACACTACTCTCACAAGAAGTACCAGTAGACTACATAAAAGTCATAAAAAATATCTATGATAACAGTACTAGTAGAGTGAAGCTAGACACTACAGGACCACCCATACAAATAAACAGAGGTGTGCGACAGGGAGACCCACTCTCGCCAACCATCTTCATAGCGGTGCTACAGGTCATCATTGGCAAACTAAATTGGGAAAAAGTTGGCATAAATATAAATGGGCGCTACTTGAGTCATCTGAGATTTGCTGACGACATAGTCCTGCTCTCAGAAGATACAAACCAACTACAAACAATGATAAACGCTCTATACGAAGAAAGTCGTAAAGTGGGCTTGGAAATCAATTTAACAAAAACTAATGTCATGACGAACCATACTGAGAGACCAATATACCTGAAAAATTCACCCCTAATATATGTAAACGCTTACATTTACCTGGGAAAGAAAATTTCATTCAACCAAGAAAATAACGAACAAGAAGTCGAGAGAAGAGTCAACATCACATGGAAGAAATTTTAGAGCTTTAAAGAAATACTCAAAAGCAAAATGACCATACGAATGAAAACGAAAGTCATGAACACCTGCCTACTACCCTCATTAACATACGCCTGCCAAACTCGGAAATTTACCAGAGCGGTAAAAAATAAAATTGTAACCAGCCAAAGGAGCATGGAGAGGAGCATTCTGAAAATAAGAAAAATCCAGAAGATTCGCCACACTCTAATAAGACAGAAAACTCAAGCCATTGACGCTCTCAATTACTCACAAAAGCTTAAATGGCGATGGGCTGGACACGTAGCGAGGCTAAACGATAACCGATGGACAAGAGAGACAACACAATGGACAGGCCCACTAGGAAAGAGAAGGAGAGGAAGACCAAATGCACGCTGGGCAGACGAAATCATAAAAGTAGCAGGTACTCATTGGATACGAGCGGCAGAGAATAGAGAGTACTGGGCTTCTCTGGAGGAGGCCTTTACCTTTCATGGAGAGGGTTCTTGCTAAGAATATTACTAAGAATTATTATTGAATATTATTAAAATTTGAATATTATCGAATTTTGCTCAAAATTTATAAATTAATATTGTCATTGTGATAACATTAACTTCAAAACTATAAAAAATTATTTCATTTTTGTATTTTTGCTAAATGAAAATACACAAATGTAATTGATTAGAATATATTTATTTTACAATCTAATTATTTAATAATCACTCTAATTCTAATTTATTTTGCATGCACACTGTAAATGAGATCTTAAAACGTAACGTACATGTCATGTCATTGTCAGTCACATCACAGCACACCATTGGCATTTGGAAATAAATAACAACAAGGAAAAAGAAAAAAATATTCATTGGCCAGTCTTTTTAAGTTATGAGTTTTCCACGCCATACAGAAAATGTTCCAAGAGAAAAAGAAGAGAAGTCTGTGCCTCGTGGATTTGTGCAAAAATGAAGCCATAAATCTAGTAACGTAGTCAGTTCAGCGCCATCTACAGAGTTCTTGGAAACTACTTTTTTTTTAATACTCGAAAAAGAAAACTTCTCATTGTGAAGGTTTGTGATAAAGGATGTATATAAAAATTTCAACGATTTTTGTTTGTTTGACAAGATAATATTGTCGTTTCTGTGGGTTAAATACTGAATTTCATGTGGATAACGCATAATCCATTAAAGTTGGTTATTTTATATTGCTTACTGAAAACACAGTACCTGAAATTAATGTATTTAAGGCATAGGTAATCATTGTAAATAAATAGTATTCAGTAAATGTAAATTTTTAACCCTAAATCTTTTTGAGAGAAGCAAGGTCTGATAACAAAATGTTTGCTAATATGTTGTTATAGGCGGTGAAAAATATTATTTATTATTATTATGCCTTATCATCTGTTTATACGGTCGAATCAAGAAGAAAAGAAACAATAAAAATTTCATAGATTATCAATATTTTCTAATATAATTATTTGCTACGAGGTAATTTGTCACAAGATTGCCAATATGTTGATGAGCAAAGACAGGCATAAGCAAATATGCAACAAAGGTTGAGAGCCTGTTTCATTACTAATAGCAATTCTATTTTAGGTGCTATACAACTCAATAAACCGCAGGAGTTTGGATGTAACACATTGTTGGAATGTGTAGATAATTACTAAAAGCAATTAAAAATTAACATTTATATTTCTTCATGTGTATCCGAGTTCTTTAAGTCTGACAACGAGTCTTACGGAAGTGTTTCGAAGTACCTAATACTGACTGATTTGGGAAAGTCAGACAAGCAGTTGCTCCTTGTAAAATACCTACTGCTTCTGGTTAAAATGTAACCGATTTCAGTTGTGAGAACGCTGGGCAAGTGTGATGATCTAAGTTATTTAATATCATAACAAAATGATGTCCAGGAGTAAACCTAATAGGTATTTAGATAAACCACATTTTTAACCAATTAAATTAAAGTCCCATGTAATAGGGGAGATGCTATTTGGAACTACCAGGCTCAAATCCAAATCCGTGACTGCTACTAAGATCATAAAAACTAATAGCACTTTTACCCGACCTGGGAATCGAACCCAGGAATTCTTGGTAAGCAGTAACACTTGCGAACACTACCACAGAATACTTAATTGTAAGTACTGCGCTACTACACCAATTAAACATCAGTACTGTTATGTAAGTCTTACTGTCAAATGTAACGTTTTAGAACATTTTTTTAGTAATTCCTCATTGGACAAATGGACAGTTTCCGATTAGAAATTCCTTTTTGGCAAAAAGTCTTGAGGACCTAGACAACTCCTCAACAGTCATGCATAAGGTTCTGAGGTCCCAGAGACAGCTTAATTATCTCTGACTCCGGAGGATTGCCATATCCTCCCACGAAATAAATAAAAGGCGAAAAATAGGTGTACCTACTATTAGACACACCCACATTCCGAGAGTTTTTAGTTGAACCATTCGTGAATCACAGAATATTGATGTCGTCCATCTGCCAATTCCAACATTCACCATGAACTTTGTTTTGCATGCTTGATCGCGTCGTGGTCATAAAATATTGCACAAGCAATGCAATCTTTAAATTAAAATAAATACCTGTTCCAATTCCGGTTCCAGGAACCTTTGAGAAGGTATTAGCACTTTGAAATAATGATAAATTTCTTGTAAAATAAATCCCACCAGAAACATGCCTTTTTCTGTTTTTTAAATTTGATGAATTTCGGCCAGATGTACCGTTGACGTGAATAAGATGGTGGCTGTATGCGGAAGGCGGAGGGCTGAGTGTGGTGGCGAATCTTGGAAATTGTAAATGTTTACCAGTTGATCATGCTGTTGATGAAAATGATCGATTTAAAGTGCATGTAATAATACAAAATTTTATACCTGGCCCTCATATAATCGTGACACATTTATATTTAACTCATGTATAATTAGTTACTGGGTCAGTTTCATTAACTAACTTTCGCAAATTTGAGACTGCTTGACATACAATAAACTTTTTTTTAACACATGCTTGTAATGTCTGTGTTACATTTTAACAACCGAAAAAACATATAAGTAGGTAATTTGTAATCCGTAGTTTAGCTTATCTAATTAGTGGATATTGTGTTGCGCACATTGACGTCACTCTGTTAGTATAAATACGAATTATATTTCCAAAGCAAATCAGGTTATTTTAATAGAGCATGAAATATCATCTAGGTAGGTACTAAACTGACGCTTTCGAGAACTTTATTTTTATTTTTTAATATCATTATAGCTCAATCAAAATTATTTTCGTGCCCGTGTTTAAATTAATATGTTTGGTAATTGGGTGCATTCCAATTTGGGTTGAGTTCCAAACACCCATTTTGGAACCCAAACCAAATTCAAGTACCTGATACTTTTTGCGAAAAGCAAATGTCCTCCCGGTTAAAAGATTGAATCCAGAAGAATGGATTCAGTTATTCATAAGCTTTCTAAAAAGTTCGATCACTCCAAATCAACACAGTTTGAATCCCAAAATTGGGATTATAATTGTTGAAAATTACGTCTGGCTCCTAACCATGGTTGATGTATTTTTTTTGGGTGAAACCACACAAAAAAAAATACATCAACCATGGTTTTAGTCGACGCATTTTTTTTAACTTCACGATTAACGCGTGAATCTAAATGTGTCCACTGCTTTTTAAATAAAATAAAATATCATTGGACTGTGTTGTAAGTTTGCAATAAAAATAATTCCCCACGAAAAAAATTTTGATCCTGTTCTCCTAGTAGGTACTTTCTGTTCAGATTCCACATTTTCCTCGTTTTCGGTAGTTATGAGCTGGATTTTATTATTTGTTCTGGTATCCGTGCGGAAAACAGAAATGGGGAGAATAGACAATAATAAAAAAAACAAAACCTTTGTCTTATTTTATACATACTTTTTTTCGTGAGGAATTAATTTTGTGGCAAACTTAGGGCTTACCCCCATATGATGTTTGATCTCAGTGTACGATTCGAACTACTAGCAAAAAGTTAAGGTTGTTTTGGCAAAATCTATCAATCACTTGTTTACACCCTTGACCTGATTTATTTACAAACATTTGAAAAAAAGCCACTCTGACGATGAATTAATCAAAAATGTGAAAAGTTTACCTATCAATCATTGCAAATACACACCAAAAAATTATGAATACCTTGTGATACATATGTGATTAATTTAATTACAAAATAAACATTTAAAATATGGGAGGACAAGTGAGAATATCTTTAATTAATAGACACCTAATTTTTAATTATCAAAGATTAATAAGTAGGTATCATTAGGTGAATGGACTAATTAACTATGCAAATAATGAACATAGGTCGTTCACCTTTTTTCATTTGAAATGGGTTCCGTCTTGGCCTTGATTAGCTCAGAACTAAAGCTGAGACTTGAGGTGAAGCGTGCTCACCCAGAAGAAATTGCAGTGCTATTCTCTGTAAAGACAGCCTTATGACCGCGCTCGCCGCAGCACTAACGCGACTATGGGGCTTAAGTTTGCTATGCACTAAGTTACTGGCATGGCATAGCACAGGAGTGTGGTTGTTCTCTTTTTGAAAAAGGATGATATCACCTTGTTGAAGAATTATAGATTAATTAGTCTTAGTCTCAAATCTGAGCCTGTATACTAGCTGTTAAAATTATCTGCCTAGCCTTTTCCCAACTATATTGGGGTCGGTTTCCAGTTCAACCAGTTAGAGCTGAATATCAGTATTATATCAGTATCGGACCTCCACAACCCAGTAACTAGGTAAATACGATACCCTATGGTAAGACTGGTTGATAGACTTTTAGAGATTCTGACTAATAACAACGACTGTTTGAGATCTACAAATGACAGCTAGGACCAACGGGTATAAGTGCTTTCCGAGGCACGGAGGAAACTCGCTACGACAGATCGGTCACCCATCCATAGACTAACTTCGAACTCCGAAAAAATAAATAATACCAGTAAAAAAATCTAATCCATTTATGCAAAGGCGGCCAGCTCATCTGCTCTATTAAGCATTCGCCTGTGATGTAACGCTACAGATGCAAACATTACACGAGTAACGGAGGAAAAATGGGAATGACAATACGCACCTTGTATAAAACAATTCGTAATAAAAAATAAAATAATATCCTTGTTACAATGCGCTCTACTTCCAATGTTTTCGGCGCCGGCTTGCATACGTTACATTACACGTAAATGTTCATTAAAAGGATCAACAAATCTCAGTTCAATGAAAGCACAAAAATTATGGCACAATTCCTTTAATAACACAAAAACAATGTGCTGCTATTCAACATCAACATCTTCATATAATATAGCAGGCAGTGTCAAAAACCAGACCGCTAGCTGGTTCTGCGGTCCGTGTAGTGTAGTGGGTCAAGTCAAGGTTTAGTATTTCTGGACGGCGTCCTTGGTGTGGGCGGCGATGTAGACGAGGGAGCGGGCGATCGCCTCGGGGATGGCGGGGCCAACGGGAAGGATGTCGCTCTGAAAAGAAAGAAAAATCAGTATGTTTTGACACATGATCGACAACCTTATCGGCAAATCAAAATGAACAAAAAAAATTAATGGTTGGTTTCGTTGGGCCTTGCAGTAACAAACACGACTTCAAGTTAATCACGCTATTAATTTCATTTAAGAATTACAATATTATTTTACAATATTTTTATCGTCATAATAAGTTAAAATTACAATTTACAAACAGATAGGTCATAATGACCGAGGAAGTAATGCTGGAACATCGGAATGAAGGCTTGTACTGTTAACTTATACATTCCTACATTAATAGTAACTTATTATGCAGATACGTTTCTTATGCATAAATTTCATTTTCACCTTCCGCTTAGGTTTGTGATTAGTTTAAAGGTCAAGTGTTAGTTGTTTACCGAGGGTTGGTATCCGTTCTCGTCAGCGACGTAGTTGACAACCACGGGGGTACCGTCAGGGGCGGTGTATCTGTAAGAACCCTGGGAGACCTGTAACGTAAAAAGAATATCATTAGTACGTGGTAATCATTATGGTCATCTTTCATCCAGAATAATGGTAACAATGTTAAACTCCATTTTTTTTCCGACGAAGACGCGGATATTAAGCAAAACTTCATTAAAAAATTATCATTATGAAGTATTAACTTACGCTTGACATTGCATTCTATGGGTTACCACAGTAGAGCATGGATACCAGTCAAATTATGAGAATGATTCGTGTTATTGCTTATACGAGTAATAAGGAAATACTCACAACACCACCGGCTTCTCCGACCTGTCTGTAGGAACCGTCAGCGTTAGCGCTGATACCGTTGGAGGTTTCGAACCTGGAGGAAAAACCAATTAGTATTGAAATAGCGGAACACGAAGATAAGATATCGAGTTTTTAAAAAATGTAAATCAGAAACGCACTCTTTCTTTAGAGTATGAGGATGTAATAGCCTCTGGTGTCAAATTAATTAAGCCATTTCTCGAAACTTCACAGGATAAATAAGTCCACAAGCTCGAATTTGGCACACTCTCTCTCACAAAAAGCTGGCTTTTGTTCCAGCAGTGGATGGCGAGGTGCTAACATCGGGTCATCAAGACTGAGACATATTTAAGACTGTAAGTATATACCAATTAAGGAATATTTCGATCTGGCATCAATTTGCTTTAGAGATTTATCCACAAATAGTTCAAACTTTGGTAAAAATTAACACTTACGTGTACTTGTAACCGTCTGCGCTCACGTCGCTCTCGGAGCGGAGGACGGCGGCCTGAGCGTCGTCGGAGTAAGCCTTGTTGACAACGCTCTTGGCGCCCTGGTACACGGCGTTACCAGCCTGGTAGGTGGCATCAGCGGCAGCGACGAAGGGGGCAGCAACGACGGCGGCGGCCTTAGCGGCGACCGCTGCAGGGGCAGCCACGGCGGAACCCTTGTAGTTCTTGTAACCACCGAAGGGAGTGGAGCCGAAGCTCGCCGCGCTAGCAGCGCACACGCACAGAGCAAGTACCTGTGGAATTAATTACAATTATTAATAAATTCACGTGTTATTGTAATTTAGTATCATTAAATACCAATAAAAGAAAGTTTTAATTATTCATTTCTTTTTAAAAAATGGTGTTATTTAAGTTACTGAAATAGATTATCTCACCAAGAATTTCATCTTTGCTGAGATCTGTACGAATGTCAGAAACAAACAGGTACCTTCCCATTGAATTTTTATCCTTTTATATAAAATAGAGCATCATAAAAAACAGCAAATTATTCGGGTATTGACACGAAAGAGTGACCTTGAATACCACATTAATTTCTCGATGTCAAACAGAATATCATTAAGACTGGATCTATTATCAAATCATTTAAATATAGTAGACCATTATTTAATATCAAAAAAATCTGTATATTTTCTCATTCACTGTTTCCGTGGTTCCGTAGTTATAATTTTAGAAACGTTAAATCGGATCTTCAATATGTATTTTTTTTTATCGTGGTAAAATCATCAAATGAGGCCTCCCACCCCGGGCAGGGCGGGAGGGACTGTCAGACTTGTACTGACTACAATCCACGGTGTCCTTCAATAGCCCTTTATGTTCCGGGGTCACGGTGATAGTATGAGTCCCGCGACCCCGGCAGGCTTTAGCCCTCTGAGAGGGGGCCCCGTCATTTGCTGACAGCACTTTGAGGCGCGCGTGGAACACGACGCACCGTCGACACGAGCATGGTCCATGGTCGGGCGGCGAGTTGCCCTTTACTCGCCGCCCGCATGCCCGCGCCTACGGTGACCGGAGATCGTCATGCGACGTCCGACGCCGTGGGCTTCCACCAACGCGGGTGGGGCGGAGGGGAGACATTGTCCTCTCTCTCGCACGGCGCGCCTCCTCCTTCGCGAGCATGACTGCTTCGCAGAAGGAGGCGACCGCTTCCCACTCCGTCTCGCCCCGCAGCATGGCCGCGACCAGTGCCGGGCGCGAGAGGTCTCCGCCTATCGCCGCCGTGAGGAAACGTCGGTACTCCGCCCAACCGGGGCAATCCTGCACCGTATGCTCGACTGTGTCCTCCGGGCGATCTACGCAGTGGTGACACCCAGGCGTTGCCTCCTTTCTCATTAGACACAGGTACCTCCCGAAATATCCGTGTCCGGTGAGGACCTGCGTCACGCGGAAGGTTAGGACGCCGGCCACTCCTCATAGAGGGGTCTTACCGCCGCTATTGCGGCGTGTCCAGCCGTCGGTCGCGACAGTCATGCCCTCCATACCGCCCTGAGATCGCGCCGGAGCTCTTCCCGCCGCTCCTCGACTTCTCGAGGCAGCGGGGATACGCCCCGGGTCTTCTATATGTATGCGAACATTTGCATTATATAGATTCAATCTTCCTAATAATAAATGTAGTTTAATTGCCAAGGGCCTCGACCGACATCTCAGGAGGCTCTCGTTAGGCAGCTGGATCAAGGGCCAGATTCAGATTCTATATGTTCTTCAAGACACGGCGCGCATTGTTAGGAGCTTCCTTACTCTGGAGCCCTGACTGCCGGTGGCTTGGACCGGATACCGGTAGGCCACTATCTTAATATATATAAATCTCGTGTCACAATGTTTGTCCTTAATGGACTCCTAAACCACTTAACCGATTATAATAAAATTCGCACACCATGTGCAGTTCGATCCAACTTGAGAGATAGGATAGTTTAAATCTCAAATTTTAGACCGGGTCCTCCACCCGTGCGAAGCCGGGACGGGCCGCTAGTTATTTATATTTTTAAATGTAATATTTAAAAATGTACTTAATAAGGTAAACAAATGAATAAAGGACATAATGCAGTTTCATAGCCAGCATTGTATGAGTCCTAAGTATATAGCACTGATGCATGTGTCAGCTTTCGTGATCTTTTAGTTGCCATGGTTTACTTTAATTTATTGATGATTTTATTGAAATGTCTTTTTGTTTATAATTCCTGTGACACCTTTTTGCTTGCAAAATCTTCTCGAAAAATATAGTATCTATAGTATAAATTATGTAATAAAGTTTTTTTAACAGTTCTGGCGATTGAAAAAAAATGTGTTCATGGAGTTTTTTGTTCGTTCATCTCCATAGAGATTTACTCCTCGGAATGCATCTACGGTACTTTCACAGTTACTACGTCATGTAACTTGGACAGTAGCACCATAATTATTTTAAATTATACTTAGTTTTAATTTTTGTCTTACTGATTACGATTTAAAAGTGCCGGTATAAGACAGGGACGCGAAGTATAGTAGGAAATCACTCACTTAAAGCAAACTTAACACAATACTAACGTAGTGCAAGCGCCAACAGAACGCCATTTGTTAATGGCCGTTTGCATATGTGACGTCCTAATGCGCTTGCGCTACATTAGTGTTGTGTTAAGTATATATGCTTAAAGGGTGTATGCCCCCATTATACCTCGCGTGCCCGTCTAATTACACTGTTCCCCTAATTGCCTTCTTGAAATAAATGCTTTGATTTTGAACAACTAGCTTTTGCTGGCGTGAATTTAGAATTTGACCATTAATTCGGTGACATTTCCTATCTACTGTGGTAGCTACTTTTTAACCGACTTCAAAAAAAGGATGAGGTTCTCAATTCGTTGGTATCTTTTTTTTAAGTATGTTCCCCGATTTCTCGAATACACCTGGACCGATTTGGAAAACTTTTCTTTTGTTTAAAAGGTTATACTTCCCAAGTGGTCCCATGATCATCAGGTCGGGATTTGATGATGGGATCTCAGGGAAATCGAGGGCAACCTTCAAATTTTATAGGCACATAGTACCATTTTCATAAATATATTTTCTAAAGCTGTAATAGTATTTGCATCTGATAATTAACATGTCAGGTGGATGAACTGATGATGGAAGGTATAACTCCTTAACAGTAAGGAGTAGGCATCTACTGATTTATTTTGCGTTCGCACGTCTCCGGAACTACAAGTTCGATTTAAGTCATTCTTTTTGTTGTAGTAGGTATCGGTCAACTTAAGGAATACCGCAAGTTTCATCAAAATCGGTTCAATAGTTTTTGAGATAGGGAATTTTATTCTTAGCTAATTGTGTACATGAGCGATGTTATTACCGGTGCTACGTATTACTGGAAATTCTTGGGCACATGTAAGAAAATAATGTATTGGACAAGAATTTGGATTCAATATTTAAGCAGAAAAGAGCAAAATATATTTTTTTTTTTTAAATGTAACCGCCTTCAAAAACAACCACAAAAAAGGGTAAAATAACCTACAAAATAACTTCGAATGAAAAGTTATTTTACTCTTCTTTGTGGTTGTTTTTGAAGGCGATTACATTTTTTTTTAATTTATATGTCGAGAGAAACTTAAATATTTTAAAAATAATAATTAAAGTTAAGATAGCAGAAAAAATACATACAATATTACAACCTTTATTTATAAGTACGTTGAAAAAATCCCGAATATTTTTCCTTTTCTATTCAATTGTAATTCTTCAATTCAATTATACTGAAAATATAATATAAACGGTACAGACATATCAAACATAACCATGAACAAAATTACTTTCGTTTTGGAAATATAATAACAGTCCATTCATATTCAAATACATGAATTTGACGACACGTTTGGAGCAGCGGCTGAGCAATTGGACTGCTGCGCTGTGTGTCGCGGGTTCGATCCCCGCACGGAACAAATATTTGTATGATTTGCAAGTAGTTGTTCCGGGTCTGGGTGTTTGTGTATGTGAGTTTCTATATTTGTAAACGCACCCAAGTTATAGGAGAAATTCTTAGTGTGGGGCAATACAAAAAAAACTAAATGAAATACCTATTTATCACAAGCTAAGGGGGCACCTGAACTCTCAATGAAAGCACAAAAATTATGGCACAACTCCTTTATTAACACAAAAACAATGTGCTGCTATTCAACATCAACATCTTCATATAATATAGTAGGCAGTGTCAGTAACCAGACCGCTAGCTTGTTCTGCGGTCCGTGTAGTGTAGTGGGTCAAGTCAAGGTTTAGTATTTCTGGACGGCGTCCTTGGTGTGGGCGGCGATGTAGTCAAGGGAGCGGGCGATCGCCTCGGGGATGGCGGGGCCAACGGGAAGGATGTCGCTCTGAAAAGAAAGAAAAATCAGTAAGTTTTGACACATGATCGACAACCTTATCGACAAATCTTAATGGTGAACATTGGTAAGGATGCAATTCCATGACATTTCCCCAAAGTTTCGTGGGGCCTTGCAGTAACAAACATAACTTCAAGTTAATCACGGTATTTCATTTATGAATTAAAATATTTTTATCGCCATTATTATGTTAAAACCACAATTTAAAACCACATAAGTCATTATGAAAGTAATGCTAAAACATAGGAATGAACGCTTGTACTATTAACTTATACGTCCTACTTTAATAATAACTTATGCAGATCTTTCCTTTCCTTATACATAAATTTCATTTCCACCTTCCGTTAAGGTAGGTATGTCTTAGTTAAGAGGTCAAATGTTAGTTGTTTACCGAGGGCTGGTATCCGTTCTCGTCAGCGACGTAGTTGACAACCACGGGGGTACCGTCAGGGGCGGTGTATCTGTAAGAACCCTGGGAGACCTGTAACGTAAAATATCATTAGTACGTGGTAATCATTATGGTCATCTTTCATCCAGAATAATGGTAACAATGTTAAACTCCATTTGTTTTCCGCCGAAAACGCGGATATTAAACTAAAACCTATCATATGAAGTATTAGGTTACGCTTGACATTACACTCTGTGGGTTACCACAGTAGAGCATAGATACCAGTCAGATTATCAGAATAATTTGTGTTATTGCTTATACAAGTAATAAGGAAATACTTACAACACCACCGGCTTCTCCGACCTGTCTGTAGGAACCGTAAGCTTCAGCGCCGATACCGTTGGAGGTTTCGAACCTGGAGGAAAAACCAATTAGTATTGAAATAGCGGAACACGAAGATATAATATCGAGTATTTAAAAAATGTAAATCAGAAATGCACTCTTTCTTTAGAGTATGAGGATGTAATCGCCTCTGGTGTCAAATTAATTAAGCCACCTCTCGAAACTTCGCAGGTTAGATGAATCCTCAAGCTAGATTTTGGCACACTCTCTCTCAAAGAAAGCAGGCTTTTGACCCAGCTGATGCGGATGGCGAGGTGCTAACATGGGTTCATCAAGACTAAGACATATTTAAGACCGTAAGTAAATACCAATTAAGGAATATTTCGATCTGGCATCAATTTGCTTTAGAGATTTATCCACAAATAGTTCAAACTTTGGTAAAAATTAACACTTACGTGTACTTGAAACCGTCTGCGCTCACGTCGCTCTCGGAGCGGAGGACAGAGGCCTGAGCGTCGTCGGAGTAAGCCTTGTTGACAACGCTCTTGGCGCCTTGGTAAACGGCGTTTCCAGCCTGGTAGGTGGCATCAGCGGCAGCGACGAAGGGGGCAGCAACGACGGCGGCGGCCTTAGCGGCGACCGCTGCAGGGGCAGCCACGGCGGAACCCTTGTAGTTCTTGTAACCACCGAAGGGAGTGGAGCCGAAGCTCGCCGCGCTAGCAGCGCACACGCACAGAGCAAGTACCTGTGGAGTTAATTACAATTATTAATAAATTCACGTGTTATTGTAATTTAGTCTCATTAAAGACCAATAAAAGAAAGTTTTAATTATTCATTTCTTTTTAAAAAATGCTGTTTATTAAGTTACTGAAATAGATTATCTCACCAAGAATTTCATCTTTGCTGAGATCTGTACGAATGTCAGAAACAAACAGGTACCTTCCCATTGAATTTTTATCCTTTTATATAAAATAGAAGATGATAAAAAACGGCAAATTATTCGGGTATTGACACGAAAAAGTGACCTTGAATACCACATTAATTTCTCGATGTCAAACAGAATATCATTAAGACTGGATCTATTATCAAAACGTTTAAATATAGTAGACCATTATTTAACATCCAAACAATCTGTATATTTTCTCATTTACTGTAAAGTGGTTCCGTAGCTTATAATTTTAGAAACATTTCATCATTACTTTACTAAGCATAGATATGAACAACTAATTTTTGCCCGCGGCTTCGCTGGCGTGAATATGACAATCAATGCGGCGACAAGCGGCGACATCGGTTACCTTAAGAACATTATTTTTGTTTTCCTACCTACTACTGTAAATACCTTTATTTTTAGGAAAAGGCTATGTCTTTTTATGTACACTTGACAATCTGTACGCATAATTTCATGATAAAAATCATGTTTAAATTCAGTAGTTTAGGCGTGAAAGGTAACAAACACACGAAGAAGCTTACATTCAAAATTTAAGTTAGGACAAGTAATAATGTCTCTCTTGATTCCTTTTATTTTTCACAAAATACATAATTATAACTTACCAAGCTTTGTTTATAAGTACGTTGATAAAATTCCGAATGTTTTTCCTTTTCTATTCAGGGCGAGGAAACCTAATTAATGGTTAAAAGAGAAGAAGAGGAAAGAGAATCAGCCTTCCTCTCCTATACTGAATTTATAACAAACGGTGCATATCGACACCTACAAGCAATGACACCGTAACTCACTTTTTGGCGATTTTGAGTTACGATGTAATCGTAACTCAAAATCGCCAAAAAGTCATATCAAATTCTTACTCTACAAAAAAAAATAGAATTTTTGCACTTACTCCGGTGGCTCTAGTCCTTTAAACAACTGTCCTTTTTTTATTTAAAAATATTGTTAGTGAGTGTCCACAGAAGTTCGTAAAAGGGTAAATTTAATTACACATCACTGTCAACATTGCCTTTGTTTGCCATTACTAATATTACGTTGATAAACAAGTTACAATTTTGTTATTACAAATTGTTGTCTCATATTAAGTCCATATTATCACACTTTACCGATTGTATGTCTGAGTTACAATTTGCAATGTCATTTTAAACAGTATATGTTGTGACATTGTAACTCACGAAAATACTTTAAATATGCATATAAATAATATCTATAACAATCATTTAAAAGTGTAGTTAGCTAGCTGACATTATTTTTTTAGTTGGTTGGCAGTAAAATTGCCAAAAGTGAGTTACTATATTATTGCTTGAAGGTGTCGAATTGTCTTTGCATAAACAGATACGGGAAGTGAAAAATAATTCGGACCCTTTCTTACGAAAATTACGATGAGGACGATTATACTTGTCAAGACGAATCACATGAGTCTAAATTCGATGGGTTTGTGGTGCTCCATTACAGAGTTCCTATGTGAATAGGTATTTGTCTCTTCTTACGCATAACATACTGCGAATTGTTTCAGCCATGAGACATAAAATCTAAATACAAACAAACAGACAGACATAGAGTTTTCTTTATGTAATATGATTTATTGGCGCCACCAGTCCATTGATTTTTGAAATGCTGTTAATAAGTTCTGTCATAATGCCTACTGGTCCCCGATTTTATTTAGGATTTATATTATTCAGGTTTTAAACATCGGTTTGATACTAGTCATTCCTTAGTCCGGAAATATGAAACCATCTTGCATGATGTCACTGTTTTTCATTGTGACCTGTTTCGGTAAAATAAAAAACTAAAATGTCAAACTATTTGTACTAATAAATTCATTTAGTCGTAGATAGGCTAGTCTTAATCTGTGACGATTATTTAAAATGATTCTTCTTTTTTTAATGTTCGAAGTATTTTCTTTTAACACCGAGTTACGCAATGATGATTATATGAGTATTAAGACATAATATCTGAATAATGATCTATTCAGAATTTCAGATCGAATATCTGTAGAGAATAGAGGATAGTAACAATGGTTTAGCCATTTTTTAGAGGCATTCCACTTAGGGCACCCGCTGTCAATGGCACCTGAGCTACTGGTACTTTATGTATTCTACATAAGGCTCCTGTCAAAATTTTTCGCAGGTCTGTGTCAGGTGCCCTAAGTGGAATACCTCATTTTTTATTGAATACAATTTATTCCAGAAATGGAAGATTTTTTTTTGTTTTTTTTTTGTAATGTGATACTAGACTTTTCACCTCAGGTTTTGATATAAACCCCTAAATTTGCATTTTCTGAAACAAACAAACCTTAAAATTCGGTTATAGTCACGGGTAGAGCTAGTATCTAAATAAGTACAAAGGTCAACACAAAATGCCAATCAACAGATTTATTTGTCTGATTTGCCTTGTAATGAAAAAAAACGTGTCATGATTTATTGAAGTAGTCTGCCGGCAAGTATGTGTGAGTATTTACATCAAAAATATACCTTAGCATTAATCTAAAATTCCAAAGTAAATACGTAATGCCTAAACGAAAATAAAAATATGTATGTAAATGTAATGTAATGTAAATAATCGTGTGTTCCTATGTATGTCATACAACGGATAAGTCCATATCCAAACAAAGCCGCGGTCGCTGGTGCCGGGGTCGCGGGACTGTCCCACCTGGTAACCCTGGCCCTGATACGCAAAGGGCTATTGAAGGATCATCGTGGATTTTAGTTAGTCTAAGTCTGACAGCCCAAGGTGGGACGGGAGGACTTATTTGATGATTTTACCACAATGAAAAAAAAAAACCAAACAAAGTGTACATAGGCCTCCATTCACTCTTCAATTGTCTTTTAATTTAACATACTGCGGCCTTGAATCATAATAAATGATTTGGACATAATACAGCCGTTTAACTCCCTGTGTTTCAAACTAAAAAAAAAAAGATAGCAGATCTTTATATCTTTTTTTTTTAAATACTGAACAGATTGCAGCTTATTTTTTTCCTTGCCTATACGGAATGCCATTTTAACTAGACGTGGGATAGAACGCCCACTCATAGTCATTTTAGATAAACTATAAATTAAAGACATCCTAGTTGACCTTGGTGATAGCACCACACTCTGGAAGCGTGGCATCCGTTGATCGCAAGATGAATCGAACGAGGGCCTCTAAAAAACTAGTTTCCATATTTTAAATGTCAACGACTATTATTAACACGTGTACGGGTCATCAGGGTGTGACCCATGCCATCTGCAGCCCACAAATCACGCAACACTTTATATGACAAATAAAATATGTAAAAAATTTGGACAAAAATAAATTCAATCCATCCACACCTTTGTAATTGGTGTAATAACTTTTTTTTGTTTCAGATTAATTTATTAACTTGATTTCTGTCTCGGTGATCGAACTTTTGCCGACGATTAGAAATTAGTTTTCGCATAGATCAAGAATTTAAAAACTTTTTCATGTAACCATTCTTTTACATGGGGTGCTAAGGCAGGAAACCTCCACGTGCGCCCGTGGACTGGAGTTCCCTCTCGGATACGTCCGGGGGGAAGACCAGTTTTTCGGGCCGGTGCACCCTGGGATGCGGGCAAAAACTCTTCTTTAGGCTCTGTGTGCCTAAGGAGTCTTTGCCCGTATGCGAATAGCCTGTCGTGTGGACGCTCCAAAGCGTGTCCCTCTGATCAGCAGAGGGCACAGCGGCGGAGCGGGCTTGCGGACGGTGAGTAATGGGTGGCTCGCCGTCCGACCGAGGACCAAGCCCGGGTTGGTGGCGCGTCGTGTTTCGCGCCAAATGCCTGCTGGGGTCGCGGGTTTTTTCTTAACCCAGGTTACCGCGGCCCCGGAACGTACAGGGCATCCGAAGGAACACGGGTGGATTTTAGTCAGTAAGAGTCTGACAGTCCCTTCCGCCCCACCCAGGGCGGGAGGACTCATTTGACGATTTTACCACCTAAAAAAAAAAAAAAAAAAAAAAACCATTCTTTTACATAAAGGGAATGCTAGATGAGAATTAAATGAAATTAATTAAATTCTTTTTCTTTCGAATTGAAATGGCAGTGGGCAGGCCATATAGCACGCAGAACTGATGGCCGATGGGGCCGTAAGGTTCTCGAATGGAGACCACGCACCGGCATCTTATGAAGGCCACAGGATCACGCTGGATGCAGGCCGCTTACAACCGGTCCTACTGGAAGTCTAAAGGGGAGGCCTATGTTCAGCAGTGGACGTCTGACGGCTGATATGATGATGATGAATTAAATTCTAGCTAGCTTTAAGCGAAAAAAAATGTCACTTCATACAAAACTACTGCCAATTTTTTTAAATAGAATATTTGTTATGTCTGACAAACGTTCTATTTAAAAAATAGGTATAAGTAGTAAGTTAAATTAATTGCCCAGTGATTCAGGGGTTAACATACTCATTTCAACAAAACATGCTTATCGAAAAACCTTCAAAAATGATTGTAACGATTTTTAAAGCAAATTAATTTGAATAAATTAAACAAGTTTGACAAAAATAACATATTTACTATAAAACTCGACCAGACGCCTGGTAATTTCGCTAAGAAGATTTTACGAAGGTCCTTTTTAAAAAAAGTTCAACCTTTGAAACATTTTCAGGTATTTTCAGACAGATCCAGAACTTTTTTTTGTAGTATATGCATAATTCATAATTATGCGCTTTTCCCAAAAAGCATCTTAAAAATCGTAAGAATCTTCCATCTGTTATTTATTGTGCAAGGTACCAGTAGGTACCCAGCTTAGTCACCACCATTGAGAAAGTTCTCCAAACTACCAGGAATCGCAACGGAAATACAAGAATGCAGTAAGTAGGTACCTACTAAAGTGGCACCTTGACCTAGAAGGTAGAAGACGTAGTAATACCCTGCCAGTTATAAATAGACTCTTAAATTAACCTTCTACTTTTATTAATTAACAACAAGCGCTGCGCCGGTTGTATGTAATAATGCTCCAAGCGACATTTTGGCGGGCGTTTGATTATGGTTAAAAATAAACTTTATAATCACAGTCTCATAATCGCCAATTATTACTATCTTATGTCATTACGTTCTTTGAAATCCTTGCAGTTTGTTTTGTAAGAAACACACGTACTTGCGCTGAAATTGGGTTGATTATAGCTTGTTTGATTGTAAGGTAGTTTACTGCATAAATAAATTGATAACCTGTTACACTACCGAATACAATACTTTTTTTGTAATCAATTGACAAAGTTAAAACGTTTCGAAATTCGGGAGAGAGAGCTTGTGACGTCGCGTCGTCATAACGCCTGTAAAATTAAACGGATCAGTACCGTCAGCACGAGTTTTCAGTATTTGAGACGTAAAGTAAACTGGAACTTTGACGACTTCAAATTGACAATTTTCAATGAAAAAATTGATTCCTTCATCGCACACCAGAGGCGCTGTACCATATTTTCATACAATAAACGGTGTAAATACTGGAAAAACTCTGTAAAGTAAAATAGAGAAAACTCGTGCTAGGGGTACAGTACCGTCAGCACGAGTTTTCAGTATTTGAGACGTAAAGTAAACTGGAACTTTGACGACTTCAAATTGACAATTTTCAATGAAAAAATTGATTCCTTCATCGCACACCAGAGGCGCTGTTCCATAAAAAAAAATACTGAAAAGACTCTGTAAAGTAAAACAGTGAAAATTCGTGCTAGGGGTACAAGTGAGGTTTTGTGATTTTTAGAAGCGTTGTATCTTGGTCAATTTTGGTTAATGTAACAAAAGAATAAATACGGTTCAAATATTTTTTCATAATCTATCTTTAGGAATAATTTAATTTACACAAAAAAAAATATTTTTTTTTTTTGTGTAAATTAGCCTATTGTTATCAGTTTACTTATATTTCATAAAGGTTTTAACATGTTATGCTCATAAATGACCTTAGGTTAAAGGTAAAAGTAGTCTTGTAACTGTTGAAATAGAAGTACATAGATCACCCAACTGAAGATTTTACATAACAGTATTGATATTAACGATACATGTAGCAAAAATGATAGACATGTAACAAAACATTGGCACAATACCTACGAACATTTCTTCTATCAATCACCAAAATGATTGATGTCATTGAAATTGTAAAGTCATCCTTTTCTGAAGAAACTGATACTAAACGATGTTACAACCTTAATTCTCAGTGCATATTTCGTAAACCCAATGACACATAAGGGTCAAGTCACACCGATACGCGACACTGCGTGCACATTTCAATCGAGCTACTCAAAATCGAATTCTATTTACTACACGAAAATATACACATTTCCAGTAGCATCGCATCACGTCGCGCCACGTAACATCTATGTGTGTGCTGACCCTAATAGCGTCGAGGCAATCAATATGAAGAACAACGCCATCTTCATATTTCTACGAGAAATAACAAAATGAAAACACAGCTTCTTGAGCAAATGATGTCAAAGATGAAATCAAATTGATCTTCGATATTCAAATTAATTCAGATCTTAATAGTTCACGCATTTGTCGCCAGATGGATCTTGAAGAAATAAATAGGATAAATAAATTCTATAATAAGATTACAAATCAATGTTTCTTTTTAATTAATGCCAAGATTTGACACAATCTTATTTACTATAAAAGCTCGAAGCTAATTAACTTACTATCATACTTCCACGAAACGTTGGTGGAGTATATAGTTCTTCTTCTGTAATTTTAACTAGCAGTAGTACTTACAAAACAATTTAATATATGCGCTTATCTTGAAAAAAAAAACTGTACCTTGATGTCAGTACCTATTATGTTCGGTGCATCAAAGCACACCGGATAATTTTCTTCGGAACATTTCTCCCTTGATCGACTTATCCTCCACGAAAACAGCAAGGCGCGTTTTCAAGTTTTCTGTAGCAGAGGACTCTCCCAATTCCTCCACTTTTCCCAAACCGCCCGCCTCAAACCAACCAATTAATTCTTTATTTTTCCTAATAAAATAATCAAAGATCCTCTAAGTATGTCCTCCCAAAGCGGAACTGGTGACTTATGTACTGACTGAAATCCAGGGTGATCCATCAATAGCCCTTTACGTTCCAGGCTACCGCAACCAATTAATCCTATATTGAGATCCGATATTTTGTATACAATCCACCGGTGTGGAGGCTCAGTTTTGACATTACCTAAGCGGCGGAACAAAATTCTAGGTTTTCAACACATCTAAGGCCATCTTTTACTTTCTCCGATAACCAATGATAAAACCATGAATAAATAAAGGCCGCATCCTTGACTACTATTATTCCTCAACGCATATTTACATTTGTTATCAAGTAATTTCCGATTATGAAAACTTTGCATATATGTTGGATTTCGTCATCGTTTAAAATAATAAAGAAACGTGCAGGCTTTTTTATTACAGTATTTCAGTCGTTTTCTTGTAAACAGGCGTGAATTTCTATGTATATTTCTAAACATAGATTACATTACACATCATATTTTCTAATGCCAGTGGTATCATAATACACTTTATACACACGATTGGATCGTTCACTAAAGTATAGCTTTTGTGTGATCGGGAGCTTGATAAAACGACTGTTGTACTAAATCGGAAGGTTTAAGTCCTGGGGGGCAATTCTCGGTTTTAGAGATGGTGTCGAACTCGACAAAAAATTCTAATGACGTCATTTTTTCGACACAAATCCACAAAAATCTTTATGATGCGCGACGCAAGCGTCTATGCGTACAAAAAAGGTTATTTATATTTCATTTGATGTAAAATCAGCAAAACAGGTACGCAGGCAGCAATTTTCAAATGGTTTCCGAATGTAGTCTATGTATCTGTATATCAAACTCTTTGGCTGCATTGAATACACAGCTAAATATAGTGCATACATACGGCATACAGCATATGAATTTAGAATGTAGGAAAACCATTTGAAAGTTTTTGCCTACATACCTGCTTTGCTGACTGTACTACACATCGCGATTGGCCCAGTGGCCGAGAGATTGACATTGACTACCAACAGACATTTTCCAGAAATTTAACAAATTAATTTAATTTATTTAAGTACTGATCAAACAACTGAGGGCCCTTAACCTATTAATTATTGTGTACCGTTACCTTCACACAGGTCAAATTGTTTACATTTTAATTTCTAGTATAGTACCTACTCATGATAAAATTACCAGTTTAAAGAACTTGCTATCTCCGTTCTATACTGTAGATTTATTTAACAAGAAGTTCACACTTAATTCAGGTCTAGATATTGTCTTTTATTTTGATTCTTATTGACATTGTAAAAAGCAAAGCAAAGATGTTGGGCTATGCTTTCATCATTGCCTGTTTCTGACAAATTATTTTCCAGGCTGTGGCTTATAATTGGAAAAGCCAATGTGTAATGTGCAGTCGTGAAATGCTGATAGCTTATGACGATGATTTCCTTTATAAACGAAATGCTAAGTTACTTTTAACCGTTTAACCTAATTCTTGGACCTAATTAAGGTTTGACGTTTGATGAAATTACTGACATATTTAAATCACAGGTTGTTGACAATACAATATGGATGCAATATAGAAATAATAGTGCAATGGTGCTGACCATTGCACTATTATTGTAAGGACCTTCAAAGTTAAATAAATTTTTAATATTTTATAAAATAAATTTTGTTAATAGTAATGAAAGTAAAACTTGATAGTAAGTAGTTATAGTGAAAGGTTGACAGAAAATGCAATATCAACTTCAAAATGTTATATTTACATCACATAGAACAGTTTATGTACAAAATAAAAAAGTTATAAAATACTGAATTTCTAATAGGCGTTAAATTATTCCATAATAGATTAATAGGCCTTGCCTATTTAAATATTAAGGAAAATAATTTAAATAACAATACATTGAATAGTGCTTAACCTATAGATGAAACATGAATTTAGTTTTCAGGCTGGGGAGGTGCGGTGGCGAGGTATGCCAGGGCGCGCTGGATGGCCTCCGGGATTGGGGGAGAAGTGGGAATATGAGCACCCTGGGGCTGGAATCCATTTTCGTTGGCAATGTATGTGAGCTGGATGTTGCCACCGTCTTCACTGGGGTATGAGAACTGCCCTTCAACCTGCAGGGCTGGCTCTTCGGCGCCGACGTCCTTCAGCGCTCCCTTCTCGTCAGCTTTAATACCGTTGCCGGTTTCGTACAGCCACGAGTAGGAGCCATCCGGGTTGATGTCGCTCTCTTGTCTCAGGATGGGAATGGGTTCAGTAGCGGACTGAGGCGCAGCGGCGGCGAAAGCCAGGAAACCGAGGAAGACCTGGAAAAAATGAGCTTTTATAAATATTTTGTCCACTTAACTTTTACTATGAAAAAATCCCAGTCAGATATTCTATACACAACACTGTGATCACTAGGCACTTTCGTTTAGGTATCCAATGAATGACTGCACTATCACAACACTTACAATGGTTTTCATGTTTGTTGTTGTTTGTTTGTCGGTGAAGGCACTAGACAATGTTGATCTAACAGTGTTATCGGTATATATACGGACGGGTCACTATGCCGCCTACCACTTCTGGATGGTATTGCACCATTTGACACGTCAGAATAAATTCGACAAAATATGTGCGTGCTTACTGTAGTCAATGCGCTTGCGTGATATTTGCAGCATCATGTTTTAATCGACCCTCAGTCAATTCTTTGCCTTTGGATACGATTGGACGTTCAGCTGCCAATTAACTAAAAAACGTTATTTAATTTTTGATACTTACCAGTTAACAGGGAATCTTCTCAAAAAGTATAAATCATGTCAACTTTGGCAATCGGACAATTTTGAAGCACAAAGTTAAGCTTTCTTTTTTTATAATACTTTGCACATTCTTTGTGTAAAGAATTCAAAAAGAAAAGTTTATGTATATGTTATATAATATGTATATTAAATAGGTAAATAACTTAGTTATCAAAATAACGATGTGACTACTTTATCAACAGGTTATTTTTAATCGAATCTCTATTTTCAACTTCGATATTTCATTTAAAACATGCGTTTTTAAGTTAATTAGCCAGTTAATGGTACATTGATTTGTTTACTTTTTGTATAAAATAACCAATTAGAGTACTTTCGACATCTACCCGTAACCCATTACATTTTTTTATTAAAAACCCACGTAAACGTTTTTTATTCCTACTTACATCGAATCTCGTTTATTTATTTCTGGGTGATTAGGTAAACTCTATAACATGCTTGTACAACGATAATTTTATGCAATAATTCGAATAAAAAGATGTTTTAAAACATTAAAACACAATAGTTTTCCAGTTTTACGAAACCGGTAACACAAGGTCGTCTGATTAGAAGCTAGTAGGTTCGCAAGTATAAATAACTTATCAACTATGTATATTTATTGCGAGGATTTTGGAAGATGACAAAATTGTTTTAGAGGAATCATGTTAGAGCTTGAATTCTAAACAATAATATTCATAAATTAAGATTCTCTAATTTTAATATGAACGCTGATTATTCGGCATTTGATATTAATTAAAATGTTAAATAAAGCAGTATTGCGGAATGTAGGTAGCCAAAAAGTCAATATCAGATTTTTAGGTCTGAATATATCCAAGTATGAAGTGTGAAATACATTTAATTACGACAAAACATATTAGCAGGTCTCTGTATGAAAGGTATACATGATATAAAAAAATACGTTAAATTTTTAACCGACTTTGTAAAAAGAGTAGGTTCTCAATTCGTCGGAATCTTTAGTAGAAACAAATTCACGGAATTCCAATAATAACTTTTCGTGCAAAACTTATTTTACACTTTTTGTGATTCTTCTAAAATATTTTTTTTTATTTTTTTATTAAATTGTTTCACATTTTTAGATTGATTTATTTCTTATGTAGGACAATTTATTAATTTATCGGCCAACCACCAAATTATTCAAACCTATAAACAAATACAGGAAACTGATATCGGACAGGTAGAACAACACCTGAAACAATATTTACGACTGAAGTATTCGCCGCAGACCACCGTATTCCTGGTCTCAGACTACGCTATAATATATTAGCATATAGTATATAGCTCATAGCACAATATCGATAACAATATCGCGCTCCTTACATTGTTATGGACACGTTCACTTTGTACTGTACTGTATATTATTGGCTTGCTAGCATCAGGTCCTTCTTTGCTATACTTTATAGCACAATAGTATTGCGTAGTCTGTAAGCACCTTAATTCATCTTTTCTATTTCTGCCTAAAGAGATATGTTAAAAAAATATTTTCTTATCTACAATCAGGTACCGAACCGACATAAAAAATTTAATGTCAGACATAATTTTATTTATAAATAGTTACCTAGTAAAATTATCATAAACTAGTTATTTTACAATTATTCTAAACTATAACGACATCATTATTGTTTCCGTTCTACAATCATGTCATGATTTAATTTTATGGGTTCGTTTTTTTTTATAGTCTTTACATAAGATACAGGCTTCCAAATACCTAAAAAATATGTATATCCTCAATTCAAGCTAAAAATGGTTGCTAAATGATGCCACTTATTAAATTTTCTTTATTCTTCATTATTATAACGTTTTATATAAGCAGATAATTCTCGTGGCAATATTTACTTAACATAGTTAGAAATAGAAATCATTTATTTTTTAGCAAAAACTTAAATGATTTCTTTTCTATTTTTACAATTGTTTGTCTTCATATTGTAGGTACAGACGCCAGCACATCAACCAAACACAATTTGTTCAGTTTCTGTAATAGATTTTCAACCATAACACAATAGAGAAAGGTTAATTGATAAAATTTGACAGAATCGGATACATGACCTGTTGGCGTCTAGAGGTCGAAAATCTATTGATAAAAATTGACAGATTAAGATAGGTTGATAATGGTTTGTTGAGGGTCTGTATACACACGATTCAAACTCCTAATACTACAAGATAAATATTAGCCTTGTGGTTTGTGGTGTTCCGATCGAAAGTGAATTGTGGTTGCCGTATGATTTGTATACCACTTAAATAAACTTCATCCGTTCATTAAATAGCAAAGACTCTGACTGGTAGCCTGTATATCCCACTGATGGGCAAAAGTCTCTCCCTACGACTACCTACCATCAAATTACATCCAATGTGGACCGCTGGTCGTTTGTTTTGCTAGGGGGACGTAAAAAGGCCATCTTAACACTGTAGGTCGGAATTAGGTACAGTGAAATAATAATAACAGATAGGAAACAGACCTCCCACCTCTTTCTTGCCTTAATCGGCTGGCTAAAGTGGAGTAAGTGTTTGTAGGGATCGACCAAACTTCTGGGTTCCTGGTTGATTTTGAGAACCGTGAGATACCTCGCCACTCCTCAAGCACCTCAGGATATTTTTGCCCCTTGTCGCTACGTCACCTAGCGATATGTTTGGGGGCCCATTTGTTGAGTGTGCAAGTCACCCCCTGCCAGCGTATCTATGTATATTAAACATTGATTAGGCAGGGGCCATAGTCTTTCCATAGTTATATATAACCAGACCACCAAACCCACCAAACGCCATAACCCAGTCTTTTGTTCCCACATTCCGCAATCGTCTAACTCTAACCGGGGGTTGTCCGACCTTGGGTATACCATAGTACATACAGGGATAACCGCCGGTTTGGGCCTCATCTCATTTAAATGCGCAATGGGCATCTGCAAGATGGCTTCGGCTCCTGGCACGCCCTTTAAAAGTCTGGGATCCCATGATCCCGAAATCTTCAAAGTAAAGAAAATAATAATAATCAATCTCAATCTTAACGTGGGTAGCGACGCTTTACTAAACCTAATTTAGTCCAACGAAACGTTCGTCGAAAAAACCTGACCATTCATGATAAAAAAAGTATTCGTTTCGATAAAAAAAACATGTATACCTCTACTTTTCAATTAAATGAAAAAAACCTTATACCTTACGCTTCTCATTATTTTTTATGATTGGATTAACATAGATAGATTGTTTACATCATTACCAAAATATATGCATAAACACTGGGTGTGTTAATTATACCTATTAATTGTTACTGTTGATAATGTCAAGGGTAATTGGTCACACTGCAATATACCTACTATTTGTATTTGCAAAGGCAAATTGGTTACTTATTTATCTATTTTTTAAGATTTTTTGCAAATATCTTAAAATTCTATAACTGTAACATTAAAGTACTAACAGGATTCAACGGGCTAGACTAAGAATAGAATACCAATATTTAAGGTGTTTTATATTCAAGACGGTATCGTCGAGGAATTCGCCTACTTTATATTCGTTTTAGTGAATATTTTTTGCAAATGTGTATTTATTCTGATGATTCCTACTTAAATTAATGAGATAGTTAGTGCCGGTTTGTCCGGTTCGTCGGTCAATTTGTTCTTATTCAAATGAGAATGATCTGACCTTCACATTTCAACTTCAGCAAAATTTGAAAAGAGAGTAAAATGTATTTGAAATGAGAATCAGTTTTGTGGTTAAACTAGTTCTATAAATTATTCTCGAGATATGATTAGAATTCAATTCAGCGCAGATTAAAAAAAGAGTTAAGTTTTACGTTAGATTTATTCAGAGTAGAAAATTAAAAAAAAAAAACATATTATTATAATAATATGTGATTTTGAGTATTGTTGCATCAGCCAACATGAAATCTATTGTGTGGCAGGAGCTCCCTGCGGGGGCGCGGCGGTGGCGAGGTAGGCGAGGGCACGCTGGATGGCTTCGGGTACTGGGGGCGCGGTGGGCAGATGAGCGCCCTCAGGGTGGAAGCCGTTCTCATCAGCGGTGTAAGTGAGATGGATGGCCTCTCCATTCTCGCTGGGGTAAGAGAACTCTCCCTGTACCTCCAAAGCGTCAACGTCCCCGACCTTCTTCAGTTCTCCCTTCTGGTCAGCAGAAATACCATTGCTTGTTTCATAGGCATACTGGTAAGATCCGTCGCCGTTGATCTGGCTGTCATCTTTCACGATGGAGATGGGCTCAGCCGGGGCGCCTTGGGGAGCAGCGAACGCCACCACGAACAGCATACACGCCAACACCTATCACAAGAAACTTTAATTAGACATGGAAATAAATAAACATAAACACATTCCCAACAGATTTGATCTAATGAGCTGCGATAATTGATGACAAATTTAAATAATTTATAGATCAAAACCTTTCAATTTACATAATGTTCTACCCGCGACAGTTGCATATTTTTATGGTTATATTAGCATTTTTTGTTTACAAGGTAAATCACTACACTGAACGGCTTATTGGACGATTCGCACGAATTTAACTCGCACAAAACGTGCGAATCGACTCCTTTAAAACATATTATTTTTTCTGTAGTCTATTCGCACGAATTTCATTTAGTGGCGTGCGAATCGACACTCTCACAAATATGTAGTAGGCTATTCGCACACATATTGTTTTTTATGAAATGCAGTTAAGATAAAGTACACTTGAGCACAGCAGTAGTAAGGTCAAATATGTTTTACTCGTAATAGATAGAAAATAAAAACACAATCTATAATCAACAATATCTGTATTAAAACTAAGTACTAAACATCTTCTAAGCTCGTGGTTTGAGGATTAAAAATGAGCAAATATCGATCACAGAATAATAAATAATAAGTGTCACTAACAAACTACTACTCCACTAACCGCGTAATAAAAAATAAAAGTAGCAAAAAAAAAAATTTTTTTTACATTACACAATCACTTATTCAGTACAGATGTTTCTTACTTTCAAGTAAATATCTGCTGTTTAAACTTCGATTATTTTTTATTTCAGTGATGGCTGAATACGACTGTACTTTAATTTTTTTAAACCTTAAAATGAAATGTGTGCGAATAGCCTACTACATATTTGTGAGGGTGTCGATTCGCACGCCAATAAATGAAATTCGTGCGAATCGACTACAGAAAAAATAATGTGTTTTAAAGGAGTCGATTCGCACGTTTCGTGCGAGTTAAATTCGTGCGAATCGTCCAATAAGCCCACTGAACTAGGTTTCGTGCCAATATCACAAATCTTATTTAGGAACACAATATTTGGAACTCTAAGCAACTTTTAAACACTGAATTTTTAATCACTTACAATAGATTTCATTTTGTAGTATTTGGTGATGGTGGAACAAACAGTGATGATAACTGTTGTCGACTGATGCTTTCAGTCCTGAAAAATTGACGTTATATAGTTATCACATTTGCCCACCTCCCTGCATTCTAGTTTCACAATTCATTATGGTGTCGCAAAATCTATGAGATAAGTAAACACTGGGTGCATTACCTCGCCTCATGTATGTCAACTTGGCCTGCGACGTAATGGTAAACAACAAACATAACGGGCCTACCATTTGGGCGGCCTTAGTAGCGCAAGCTTCGTGCTGTTTGCACAAAAGATTTACATCCATTCAAATTGCCAATTACCCATGGCCGAATCAGTCACAGTTGCACAAAAATTCTCAAATGTGATGTACATTTCAACGAAACCAAAGAATCCAAATCTTTTATTACTATATTATTGGAATACATTTTAATAACTGACATTTCCAGACTGAATTAATAAGATTCTTTATTTTTATTAAAATTTTAATAGATTTATCTTATGTTGAATAGGCAATAAACCAGTAAAATTATCATACGTAGGTACACGCGATCCGAGTGATTTCGAGGTGAAGTTCACGTAGTGGGTGCGTGATAACTGAATTTCTTCAATGGATCAAGTAGGCAGCGTGCTTTATTCTTCAGTTACGTAAAGCTCTCGAGAAGATCCCTGACACCTCGATCCAATCAAGACCATAGTTTCATCATCGTTTGTGCGCAAATAAAGAGCGTGGTTATTAACCTTTTCGCCTATTCATTACGTATATAGAGTTATGGTGTGTAAGTGTAATAATTTTTAGCAATTAAAAACTAGCAAGCCTGTCTTTTAGACTGTACCTATCCTCCTGCCTCATCAACTCGAGCAAAAGATACATAAGGGATGAAATGAATGAATATACTTAATACTGCCAAAATTACGTATAGATAGAGTAGACTGTATAGAAACAAGCTCCTCATTAGTTATCGTTTCAATAGCTACGTAAATCTCAAAATTAATGTGTTTTCCCAGAATTAATTAAACTCGTTTGTCTAGTCAAGTTTGTCCATAAAATAACATAATCAGTAGACTAAGTAAATATAGAACAGCAGTACAATAAAGCCACTAGGTTACCAATCCGCGAAATACTTTGTAAATTGATAAAGTAAACCAATCGCTATTGTAAGTGTTTTATCACTTTGCAAAAGCTAAGATGTTTGCATTCAAATTTTACTAGGTACTTTCAATGTTTTCTTTTTTTAGACTGAAGCGTTGATTTGACCATCTGCCTTCACAGGTGACGGTCGTTTTGGTAAGTATAATATTTAAAATCACGCATGTGTCTTCCCACATTTTGACAGTTTTTTAATAATTATACAACCTCGTGCTTGTACTCTATGTAAACTAAAACAATTGAACTTATAGAGTAGAAAACTCCTCTTCAACGGTTTCGGCTTTTAATAAATGTCCAAGATACCGTCGCGCCGTTGCTATAAAAAAGCAGTCCTGAGTGAAAGAAGCATCAATCAGGTATTTTGGTACTTCTTTATTAGGCAAATTATTTTTTATTGATTTAGTATTTTTTCAGTACCTATCAGAAACTGGTAACGAACGAGTATGGTTCCATAATAAATATTATGGGATTATGGGTGGATGGGATCCACCTCCGGTTGGTCTATAGAAGGCAATGGCACCAGAGTCTACCTGTAACCTGTGGTAACAGCTAAGCGATCCCACTGACTGTAGTCAGCCTCACCTGGTTCTCCACCACAATCACGACGGAAACAGAAGCCATACGTTTCACTGTGTGACGATAGATATTGAATCTAGTTCCTCCTATGTGATCTCGATCATTCTTAAGCCTCATCTTTGCTTCTTTCAGGCAAAGATTAAACCTATTTGAAAAATAATAATAAATGAAACAATTTAGTACTTGCTTTACAACAAGAAGTGCCTAATCATGCTGACGTATACAAATCTCAATCGTATTAAATTGTCGGTATCGGATCAATAGCCTACATAATTATGCAAGTGATACCATCCATGGTAGTCTTTTTGAATAGGTATTCAGACAACAAAAGATTTCACTCCTATCTCTTATGTAAATCGTATTGTAGACACTTTAGTGAATAGAATGTCTTCAGGCAAATTCTGATATTGCTGCATTAACATCTATTTGTTGGGAGTGGCCTACGGGTGACTTATGTATGGCTATGATAATTTGATGAAGTCATTTGACATTTAAAGCTCCAGTACATATTTGTTCAACTAAGTATTTTTTCTTGGGAATGATTCAATGAATTTTTTGCAGCTCTACGCATCTTTTCGCATTTCGTGGAAGATGTAAGCTCTACAGTTGGTACAATCAAGACACAATGATGTCGGTCGACTGATTAGCATCTAAATGTAGGTTTAGTATGCAAAATAATGTGTTGGCGTTGCAAAAAATTGTTTATAATTTTGAGGATGTTAGCTATATAATTATACTTGGTGAGGTTGTGGTTAAGGATCGCCCAGGTTGGCCAAAAATATTATTGTTATTAAATCAGTTACCGGCTGATGGAGCTCAGGTAGCCAAACGCTTTAACATAGGTACTGGTATACATAGTTCTAAATAGGCTAAGATGACTAGGAAATTGTAAAGTCATTGATCAAGATGGTGGGTTGAGCGAGCTTTCATTGGGTTTACTATCACATAATTAGTCCTCCTAACCGATTTGCGTGGGACATTCAACAGGTATAGTGCACAAGTGTGTGCAGGCACAGTTGCATTCTTTGTTTCTTTACTCTCATATTCCGATGGGACGGCAATCCGACACGACCGGAGAAAAATCAGGCGCCGAACCAACGGCTTAACGTGTTTTCTTAGGCACGTGCCTAATACCCCCGTGGGTATCATACCGCCAACTTCCAAACTCGGGGCACCTACTGAGAAATTATTTTTAGAAAAACCCAATTGCACTTTTTGCGCGATCCGGGAATCGAACCAAGGACTCCACGCTCAGCAGTCGCGCTTGCGACCATAAGACCAACAGGACAGTTAATCACATAACTTGTTATTAAATAATGTTATTAAGTAATGTCCATGACATACAGCTGTTTGGTATAATCTATCAAATTAGGTTCAAGAATGACTAAATACATATTAATCGAGATTTGATACATAGCTGATGATAGCTGTTTTTATCAAAAGAGTTTTAGTTAAAGGTCAAAAGATAAATTATCGCCTTTGAAACAATGATTTTCCATTCACATTCCACAAAATTCTGGTTTAAGTGGGAAATGGGTATACATAGATAATAAATGCCATGTAGTGGAGATTATGATTACAAATAACTTTATGTATTAGCTGTTACCAGCGAGTTAAAGCTAGTATATTATGTTGAAAATTGTCTCACGGGTACATAAAACTGGGATCAATGGTATCGGGACTGTAAACTGTCTTTGTACCAAACTTCATACAAATCCGGTAACCTGGTCGCGGGACTTATCGAATTAGCGTGACCCTGGAACCTAAAGGGCTATTGAAGGACACCGTGGAATTTAGTCAGTACGACTCTGATAGTCCCTCCCACCCTGCTTTGGTTGGGAGGACTCATTCGATGATATCCACTTAAAAAAAAAAGATTCTGTCGTGATTAACAAGCAAACTGAAATTTAATGCATCCAAATTTAAGCATTTGTAGCATTAAGCTGATATACTCGGTAGCGGGACTTATTTCTATCACCGTGACCCCGGAACATAAAGGGCTACTGAAGGACACCGTGGATTTTAGTCAGTGCAAGTCTGACAGTCCCTCCAGCCCTGCCCGGGGTTGGAGGACTCATTTGATGATTTTACCACGCTAAAAAAAAAAACCTGATATACTCGTAGATTTATGAGATTCTAAAATTGTACGCTAGACACTAATACGTGTTTGGACTTTGTTAAAGTGCTAAGACATCATGATGAAGCTATTTTGTCTTAGTAAGACAAAGCTTATGATAAAAGTATTCCACGTCTACGTCTGGACGAAAACCTCCCGCTATTCCTTCTAACGAAGGAGAACAGATTTAGATGGGAAAAAAAAAGTTGAGTAGGTATCTAAGTAATAAGCTAATAAGTAACCGGCTGCCAGTATAAAATCGCCAACAATATTGTCATGCCACATACATCTCTGTCGTTCAGTTTTTTTTTTTTATTTATTTTTATTGGTCATTGGTGACATAAAAATAATAAAGATGTTCAACCCGGATACAAAGACAAAGCAAGATAATTATCAAATAATTTTGCAGTCGAAAAGCAGAAAGTTCCATTTCAGCGTAACTTTCTCCTTTGCGGTGAAACAATGGATTTTCTTCTTTCATTCTACAATATTAATAGGAAAGTACGTGGTAGGTACGTAAGTAAGAACTTGTTAATTCACTGGAAGTTTTACTTAGTTTTGAGAAACATGACCTAAAAGCAAAACATATCAGAAAATCGAAAACATGTGACTTCTACCAACACACACTAAAGCCACGTGGTCTCTCTTATTTGCAGGAGGTTCGTGTCCCATAAATCGCGTATATTACAAGCTGATTATTCTATTCTGCATTTGAACTTGTTGAGCAAAGTACAATTTTAACCTCCACAGTAAGATGTGATACACAGATCATGTATATTTTGGGTATTCTCCGATGTTTGTGTACTTGTGTGGAGCATGGCGATGGTATGACGATGGTCGACCTTGACACGGAGGTGTGGGGAAAGTGAACCGACCGGTTGTTGAGCAAGGGGTCGCGCCGAACGAACATCGTCCGCTTAGGACGAGAACACACGCGATAATTTTCGTATTACGGACTTCTGTGTACTGGGAATTATAATGGTGCTGTTTTTCAGATAGGTACTTAATAGATATTTTTTTCAAAAAAATACCGTTTTCACTCTGAACCTCCAACCTTTTATTTTGACAGCGATATCGTCTCTAAAGTGTTATTGGGTCAAACCCTAACCAAATTCTGATATTGATAAGAATACTTGCGATCTGTGCTGTTGGGCAAGAAGATTCATCAGAAGATCAGAAGATGTTACTACGAAACAATCACTGAAATTAAAAAGTCTATATACGTATGACTGCGTGCATTGAACTTCTAAGTTAAGGCTATGCTTAATTCCTGACAAGACAGTTGAGGGTCCTAGCTAAACATGTACACATCGCGGCGCAAGCGCAGGGTGTAATTACCACTGACAGCCCGTGAGCCGATAATCACCACAGACGGTTACCTATTATAAACTCTGACCTTGTATATGAACAAACAAACATTTAATCTTCGAGTTGCGAAATGAAGTTATTGGATCAAAATAAACGGTTTTTAATTGAAGCTTCAACTGGCAACATAGTCTACAATTCGTTGCGCAAACCTCAGTTTTAAATTCTCTTTTAAACATATTATATTACAGAAATGATTTAAACTTATCTAATGTATCCTAAAGCAATTAATATTTTAACTAAATCTATATAAAGATAAAAAATCAAGTTCTTGACGCAAATCATCATTCGAAAACTTGTTTTCATAGAAATTCCAATAAAACGAGACAGCTTAACATAAAATCAAAATATATTATGCAAAATTTACAAAAAAATAACTAATAACTATCTTAACCGCTTATCAACACGTATTGTACATTACGTAACATCTTTTTTTTTAACCTTGGTATATCACATGAGTGACAAAGTTAACCTATGACTGAGTTTCTATTATTTAAATCCTAGTCCCTTTTAACAAACCTTGAGTTAAGTTTAACGTTAATTAAATAGGTATCGTTTTTTATTAATTTCTGTGTTCTAATTCCTGGGATAATCTCTATTTTCTGGGTTCTGCGGGGGGAGTGTCGCGAGGTAGTCCAGAGCGCTCAAGATTTCTGGTGGCGTTGGGGGAGGAGTGGGGAGATGAGCACCCTGGGGCTGGAACCCATTTTCATCAGCCAAATACTGTAACTGGATCACCTGGAAACAAAAACAGTTTATTTAAAGAGACATGTAAAACATCTTCATCATTTTGTTTTATTCATTCGAAAATGAGACGAAGCAGCACTTTGATAATAATAGGAAGATTACCTAAACTATTATAAACAGAGTGCTTTTAAAAAAAAATCTTGGTTTGGAACGAATATGAAAACTAATAGATAAGAAATACATTGCCTGAATACGGATACTAAAACTTAATCAAATTTTAAAAATAAAGCTTTTGTAATTTTACGACAACAAAGGAAATAAGGTTCTCTTTAGCACGGCGGGCTCTCTTGAAAATAATATCTTCAAATACTAATCGAAACAGCAGATTTTATTCCTGTCACTGAATTATAGCTTTAGTGGCCTTGACTTTGAAGTAAACGGAGTATTCCATGATTACCTTTTCACGGCCGTCAATAATGAAGGTATTTTTTATAACGATTGCCTTGAATAGTAATTATATTAGGTATGTAGGTATGAGGTAATTAGGTATGTGTCATCACTAAGGTATGCTCATAAGGCAAATTAGTTACTATTACCTACTACGAACCATATTAATTCCTTCATCGTATTTTTCATATTATATTCTGTCATCAGTAAAATATCGAATTACTTAAACATACGTTAAATTTTCAAAAGCTTATTTGACTATTTTAGCAAACAATGGACAGGTAGGCTATTCATCGTTTTATTTATACTTTGTGACCTTAACATTATTCATTTAGTTAAATTGTATCCGGTCTTGCCGCTTCTTAGATTTGACAAGGATATTATAATTATCATCATCTTGTAGAATTGTTGTCACCAAAAGACTTCTTCGCAAAGAACACATTGAGGTTTTTTTTTTGTCAATCAGAAAATACGAGAGTTCTTTAAGTATGCTAGCGAATGGATTCTGCAACGATTCACCGACGACCGTTTCACCATTGGACGCTTCGTCGACAGGACGATTCACTTATGGTCGTTTCATCGATAGACTCTTTCACTTTTGGACTTTTCGCCAATACGACGATTCATTTATGCCCGGTTCATCGATAGAACTTTTCACCTAAGGACTATTCGCCGACAGGACGATTCGTTTCATCAATAGACTCTTTCAACAACGGACGTTTTGCCGACACGACGGTTAACTGTAACTCTTTAAACTCTTTTAAACTTATCATCTTCATCTTCGAAAAGTCCGTTGTTGAAAGAGTCTATTAGTGAAACGGATATAAACGAATCGTCCTGTCGACGAAACGTCCAATGATGAACCGGTCGTCGGTGAATCGTTGCAGAATCTATCGAATGTTGTCATCCAACGAATTATGTTTAGCAATCAATCAAATAAATAGATGTTTATCATTTGATTAATAGTAAAATAGACGGAAGACATCGACATGACAACATCAACCTAAAATTAAAGATTAGTATGATTCGGTAACCACTATTCAAACATTCGTTATTTTTAGAGGTTAGTCACAAGTTTACGAGTAATGGCTGGGAATGTGAACATATTAATTTAAATATATAAACTTGTTTAACGATGTCAAACGTTTATTTGAACTACAGGTTGTAAAGATTACCATCTATCTTCAGTTAGAACAGACAAATGACTTAATAAAGCCTGCGAAACTTTTACATGCAGCTGCATAGCTAATCAAAGTAAACAATGCTCTATCTGTTTGCGTAGGCGCAACTTTACATAAATCCTTGTAAAATATTATAAAAAATTTGAAAGATGACAGGTGAATATTTTAGCATCAAGCTTTTCAGCATGGACCATCACACATATTTGTAAATGATGACCGATTGCTGAATACATACACATAATTTGTTTTTTTTAATGCATGTTGAATGCATGTTTGGAGTTTTGCATGATAGAAGAGTACAAGTTACTCCTTGTAAATTCTTGACATTAAAATATTACATAGATGTCGAAAAAATAGTAGAAGAACCAGCAGCTTTTTTTGATTTTCTTGCTAGAACAGGTAAATCTTGATTTCTCATACTTAAATGTATCTAGTAGTAGTCTGAGATTTTATTTTTTCTAAAATAATGTTGATAAATTCTAACTTCACGAATAAAATGAAACTAGAAAATATTTGACACACGCATGGGCCATAGCCTGAGTCAACATACTTTTTATGCTGTAACTACGTTCCTGTGGGATGGCTTTTAGTCTTCAGTTACCTGTCCATCGGGTGCAGTGTACTGGTACTGTCCCTGGGCGACCTGGGCTTCTTGCTCCGGGATGCCTTGGTTCTTCACGTATCCTTGCTCCTCAGCAGAAATACCGTTTCCAGTCTCGTAGCTACAATCATAAACATTTTGTAATTACTTAGATTAGATAGATACTTACGACTTGATAATAAAAATGAAAAATAATATAGAACGTCAAATGTTAAGGATCAGAATGTCAAAGGGGAATTACAATTTTATCATTCTGTTTTTGTGAAGAAGAAAAAAAAAGGCAAAGAATTGACCCCTGTGACTTTGTAATCTATCTACCATTTGCATCAGATTCGTTCATCTGAAACAAATACACACGAATGCAAAAATTATAGAGGCATGAATTGATCGTATATAAGACTAGCTGTGCCCGCGACTTCGTTCGCGTGGATGTCGGAAATTACCAATGTATTTTTTTGTGCAAAGCGTCGGGTAAAAAGGTCTCCCTCCAAAATCCCACCGTATCCCATCGTATCCCACCGTATCCTATCGTATCCCATCGTATCCCATCTTATCCCATCTTATCCCATCTTATCCCATCTTATCCCATCTTATCCCATCTAATCCCATCTTATCCCATTTTATCCCATCTTATCCCATCTTATCCCGTCCTGTCCCGTCTTGTCCCGTACTGTCCCGTCCTGTCCCGTCCAGTCCCGTCCTGTCCCGAGCTGTCCCGTCCTGTCCGTCCTGTCCCGTCCTGTCCCGCCCTGTCCCGTCCTCCCCCTGTCCCGTCCTGTCCCGTCCCGTCCCGTCCTGTCCCGTCCTGTCCCGTCCTGTCCCGTCCTGTCCCGTCCTGTCCTGTCCTGTCCCGTCCTATCCCGTCCTATCCCATCCTGTCCCGTCCTGTCCTGTCCTGTCGCGTCCTGTCCCATCCTATCCCATCCTATCCTATCCTATCCCATCCTATCCTATCCCATCCTATCATCATCATTAGATGAATTATTTGAATATGTAGCAGAATCGAAGCTAGATTGCGCTATGAACTACGCGTCTTGGTGTGAACTGACATATTCGAATAACTTTTGATAGACTGAACCGATTGCAATGAAACAAAAACTAAATGTTACCTCAAGTCACGCTAAATAGTTGTGTATATAAGTTATTTACATTGATTTCGTGCATTTTACGTGATGCTCGGACATATAAACATACAAACAGACAAACAGACAAACCGACAAACAGACAAAAATTCAAAAAATGCTAGAAATGGGTCCTATTGGTTGTCCTTTAACACCCTAGCTATTTTTTTTTGATTTTATTTTGATGTACAAAAATGATTTTTCTACAGTTTTATTATATGTATAGATATAGATATAGATATAGATAGAATAGAATATAGAAGATATAGATAGATAGATCAGCCGATAAATTAAATGACTGTTTGAGGCAAAATTAGATACTTTTTTTTTGCGTGGTAAAATGATCAAATGAGTCCTCCCACCCCTTACTGTCAGACTTGTCCTGACTAAAATCCACGAAGTCCTTCAATAGCCCTTTATTTTCCGGAGTCACGGTGATGGAAATAAGTCCCGCGACCCCGGCAGGCTTTGACCCTCTGTGAGTCATTTTAAAAATTAGACACTTAAAGTTATTAAAGGGCTCAAGTCTTACCACGCTAAAAAAAGAAGGGCTCAAGTTTTATTTAAGTTTACTAGCTGTGCCCGCAACTTCGTTCGCGTGAATGTCGGAATTTAACAATGTATATTTTAGTTGCAAGCGCTTAATTCAGGCCACGTTTTTCATATAAACCGTGTATTTAGAATTTTCTTAGATTAATCAAAAATATTTGACACTTGTATTCCAGGTTTATGTAGGACTATTTTCCTAATGCCCGCTCTCACCACACACACCATACCACACCATTCCACACCACCATTCCATTCCATTCCATTCTGTTCTACTCTATGATTCCTTTAAATATTGCTTTAATTAATTTATATTTTTTATTATTATGTGAACCGATTACGATGAAACAAAATACATAATGTTACTTCAATTTAAACACGTCTATTCCAGGTTTTCTTTTAACGCCATCTGCCGTGCGTTGTAATTTTGCTATTCGAATTCGAAGTTAGATCGCACGACTGACGTACGAAATCAAATTGTGAGACCAAAGTGTAAAACACTTTAAATTCAAATATCTTTTGATAGACTGAACCGATTCCAATGAAACAAAAACTAAATTCCTCTCCAAGTTACGCTTAATCGTTGTGTATAAAAGTTATCTACATTAATTTCGTACATTTTACGTGATACCTGGACAAATAAACATACAAACAGACAAACCGACAAACAGACAAAAATTCTAAAAATGCTGGAAATGGGTTCTATTGGTTGTCCTTTAATACCCTGGCTATATTTTTTGAGTTTTTTTTAAATGTACAAAAATAACTTTCCTACAGTTTTATTATATGTATAGATATAGATAGAAGATAGATATAGAAGATAGATAGATAGGTTAGGTTTTAAGATATCTCTGACTGAAATAACAGGCCAGATCGCGAAAATACTTTCACTGCTAGCATAATTTGCTTTCAAATTTTTCTTGCATAGAATTACATGATTATTTTCGGCGTGGATATCTCATACTCTCAATGGATATTATTATTATTTGCCTTTAGTAGATGAAGTGTTGACATCCAAATGAGAAGATAAATACAAAGATAAGTCAAGATCTGGATCTGTTTGTGAAAGCACGACAGATCAACCCCATCCTTGGGTGTATCTGTATAGCCAATAATGGTGATAGTTAACTAACCTCCATTTATAAGATCCGTCTGGATTTTGCACGTGTTCTTGTCTTATAATGGGAATGGGTTCCGTGGTGTACTGCGGTTGTTGTTGTTGTTGCTGCTGATACAACGGCTGTTGTTGGAACTGCTGAAAGCTGCTGACATCAGCAAAAGCTGCGCCCACCAGAAACGCCAGTAGTACCTTTATAAATGACAGACAAAATATTTACATTTATTAAATTCTATGAATGATTTTTAGGATTTTGTAGTAAACCGTTACCCATAAAGTTTCGCCATGTCCGTCGGTCTGTCTATTTATTCGTAGCTCAGATTAGTTTCTTCTACAAAGTGATATAATACAATCTTGTAAAAATAATTGGTCCTCCTACATCCCATACATGTAAAGCGGGGATATTTATTGTTAAGGTATCCGCTAGTGGATTATTTACTATTTACAAACATGCACTATTCCCCAGCATGACTCCTAACACAGCTCTGGCAGCGGCGCTGTAGCGTGAATCGTAGCGTATCCGTTGATACCATTCATTATTTTGTATAACTTTTCAGGGCAAAACTCGTTACGATAAGAAAAAAATTGATACAGAATTAAAATCTCATTTTAAGATTTATCAATAGCTTAAAAAAAAATACACTAAACATTTAAAATTAACTAAAACACTATGATGATAAGAAATTTTAAAAGTTTAGAAAAAAAAGCTATGAAAACTTACAACGCACTTCATGTTGAACCAAGTACAAAACAGTTGCAAGATGGATGCGTATGAAACAAAAGAAATGTAATGATGCAATTTGGATTCACCCCCAGTATTTATACCGAAAACTTATGTCGCAATTACACATCGCAGCGAATTCTGTATATATTTTATGATCATAAGTACAACGAAGGACAGTTGGGACGTCCCTTATGGTAACGAAACATCGCAAGTAACGATTGAATAAGAACTTAATTCTCTTGCTGATAAGACTTAAATGATACACCGTAAACTGCCAATAAAATTGGAAACTATTATAGCTTTTGCGTGAAATTTAAATTTTATTGCCATAGTTTTTTGTAATGTTCAAGTTGAACGGTACTGTACGTGCTAATTAATGCTTGAAGGGAATTTTTGTCTTCATCATTAATGCTGTGCATCCTATACCTTTTATAGTTAATTAAGTACGCGTACATTAAGATGTATTCACATTCTCTGTTCTTCAACATCTAATTCTTCAACTCCTATTTCTTCAAGTTTCTTATCATCAAAAAGAAAAAGTTGTAAAGGTCATTAATGTTTCTTAACAGGTTCCTCCATGAATGAAGGCCTTAAATTTATGGCTCCTCGGGATTGTCCGGTTAAGCAGCTGACAACCTCCTCTTAGTGTAAATGTTTTTTTCTTTTTTTCTTTCTTTCTCAGCTAACCTGCGAGATGCCACTAAAATGTCTAAGTTGAAGAGATTCCATTTCAACCTGCTTAGCAGGGATAAGACTGATAGCAATACAGTACAGCTTTTCTGTCTACCATTACTTTAATATGTGCTAAGTATTGCAGTCCCTCCAACGATGTCATATCGACTATAGGTATATCCATCCGATTTCAGGAAGAGAGCACGAAACCAATCCAATTGCAGAAAGGCGTGAGACAGGGAGACGTTATTTCTCCGAAACTGTTCACGAACGCGTTGGAGGACGTTTTCAAGCTCTTGGAATGGAACGGACGCGGCATCAACATCAATGGCGAATACATCACTCACCTTCGTTTTGCCGATGATATAGTCATCATGGCAGAATCGTTGGGGCACCTCAATGCTATGCTCAGCGACCTCAGTATCGTTTCCCAACGGGTCGGCCTTAAAATGAACATGGACAAGACGAAAGTCATGTCGAATGTCCATGTGGCGCCCGTACCGGTTGTTGTTGGGAATGATACTCTCGAAGTTGTAGACCATTATACTTACCTTGGACAGATTGTTCAGTTAGGTAGGTCCAACCCGTGGAATCCAACTCGGATGGGCAACGTTTGGGAAGCTACGTGATATCTTCTCATCGAGAATCCCGCAGTGTCTCAAAACAAGGGTGTTTAACCAGTGTGTGTTGCCAGTGATTACATATGGCTCTGAAACGTGGTCTTTGACAGCTGGCCTTTTAGATAAACTAAGAGTCACTCAACGAGCAATGGAAAGAGCTATGCTTGGAGTTTCTTTGCGGGATAAAATCCGGAACACGGATATTCGGCGAAGAACAAAAGTCACCGACATAGCTCGTAAAATTTGCAAGTTGAAGTGGCAATGGGCAGGCCACATCGCTCGTAGAATTGACAACCGATGGGGAAGAAAGGTTCTCGAGTGGCGACCACGGACCGGAAGACGCAGCGTAGGGAGGCCTCCCACTAGGTGGACCGACGACATCGTGAGAGTCGCGGGCAACCGATGGATGCAAGTGGCGAATTGTCGTTCGGCGTGGCGGTCTAAGGGGGAGGCCTATGTTCAGCAGTGGACGTCTTTCGGCTGATGATGATGAACTCGTATAGTGTACCTGTACATTCTTAGCAAAACGTAAGGAAATGAAAAAGGAATTCTCCATAACAGACACACCTTATAAGAATGAGAACGTACCTACTACATGGATTCCTATATTTTCTGCGGAACGCAAAAACATACAATAAAAATTAAAGAATACAGTAACATGATGTAACTTGTCGCAGTAAAGTTAACTTTAAATCTTAGGCGCATCAGCGGAGGCGGATCTCAGAAACCAGTCGCATCACGCGCTTGTGACATACTTCAACAAGGTTCAAAGAAAAAAAAACGGCCAAGTGCAGTTTGGGGAATCATTGTACACTGCTTTGTATAGTGTATCCTCCAAGGTTTCACAAATTAAAAATACATACTCTGTTTACCTATATGACAACCGTTTGATCAATGGATATGAAACAAAGCACGATCGTAAAATCATCAAATAAGTCCTCCTATCAAAGTGCGGGGTGGGAGAGACTGTGTGACTTGTACTGACTAAAATCCACGGTAATCCTTCAATAGCCCTTTACGTTCCAGGGTCACAGTTTCCTAATGAGACTGCCCTGCGAATATCGACGGAGGCTCGTTTTTCAATTTAGGAATATTTTGTTACTGATTTGTCGGACACGAATGTTACTATTAATGTCATGTTGTTTTAATCTTTTACAAGACATTACCACAGAGCGAACGATTTAAGTATCCAATGCATAAAATACGAAATTGATCGCAACCCCCCACACCTTGCTACATTCATACTTCTGTTAAGTTATGACTGGTAACACGAGTATAAAAATTCTCATGCACAAATGTGTACAGGAAAAAATACGTGTGGGTATTCTGGTGAAATCTTGATGTCTCTTGTACTAATTTATTCAGCTGCGGTAGGTGCGTTGTGGTTCTGTACAGTAATTAAGTCATTTATTCTCTTCAGTAGCAAATGCCTAGCAAATTGTCTCTTATAATTTGTAAAGTCAATTCATAAAAAATTAGGCTAGTTCATGAACTGGCATTTTTGTACCCTTATATGCCTTCATCAATATCATAAGCCTATTAGTTCAATTCTCCAATCATACGCCATTTGGCTCGATCATCGGTGATTTTTTACACTACTGCCCAAAAAAGGAGAGGTAGGTATTAACAATGTTGATAGAGTTTGGACACGTCGGATAGTGAATTACATCTCGAAAATCTATCTGCACGACTGATTTGCATAAATCTAAAACTAAATTTAGTTACAATATCATGGCAGTATTCCAGTCGCATTTTTTACAATTGAAAGAATTTTGATTTTTAATTTACCTACATGGGAGCTGAAACGAGAAAGCAAATCTTTATGTTCTGTGTCATAATATTTAAGTACCTACGTGCCAAAGGCTTTTAAATTTTGTAGTGCATAAAGTAAGAATGTCGTATTATATTAAACGATTCGACTATTTATCTCCAACTACATGTTGATTAATATTAAGTGCCGCATCCGAATAATTGTTGGGCAACCCACGACATGCATCATCTTCAAAAGCCGCTTAATGTAAGTACTTGCCGCAGTGACTACTTGGAAAGGATTCGAAGAACACTAAGGAGATACTGATGTAATTCATAGCCAACAATCAAGAATAAAAACAGAATCTTACTTAATTTCAATGCAATCACAGTGACGGAAATAGCAAAGAAGGTCTAAAAAAAGCAACATTATATATCACAGGTTTTATTCATATACCATGAAAAATATACATTGTCCTTTTTCTTACTTAGAACTAATTAATCAATCGATTTCCGTAATGAGTTGCATTCAGGATTGTCAATAAGTCTAGGCAGAATTATTATTTTTATTAGCCTCTTGGTTAGAACCTCTGTTTTGGCCGGTTTGGTAGGTGTTATAGTTATTGTTGTTTAAATAGGGATTAACTTTCGTGGGGTCGTAAGGATATCTTGGATCATAAGGTCGGTTGTACTGGCCAAAGGTGTTGTATCTGTTTCTGTTGGAGTAAGGATCGTAACGGTTGTACGTTGGGTCGAAGACTTGATTGTTGACTCGGTCAACTACTGGCACAATGGGAGCAATCGCTTTTCCGTTCGCAGGAATATGCACGCCTGATGGCCTGAATCCTGGAAGATTGAATTGCATTATAAATTACGTTTTCTTTCAGCCTGAGTATAAAGATATCTATATAAACGAATGGTAATGTCATATGGATGTACCATTCTGTCCAAGTGCGCACTTGATGAAAAATAATTATATTGTGTACTAAGATTATGCAGTACATTACAAAATATGGATAAAAAAAGCCTGAATTACAAAACAAAAAGAAACAAAAACCAGCTTGTCTGATTATTATGTAAAAATCGTAGTGTCTACTTTATAATTGTGTAGCAGTATTTATCTTTTATAATTTAACAGTTCTAAGCTAGGTTATACAAAGCGTGTATAACAAAATACATACCATTTTCATCAGCAACATAACTAACTTGAATGGGAGTCCCGTCAGGCGATATGTAAGCATAGCTTCCTTGAACAACCTGAGAAAAAAAAATATGGGAACTTATGGAGGGTTAATATGAACAGACGTTCCTCACTTATCACCCACTGGATATACAAGAAACCTTTACTTATGATTATTACGATGAGGTTCCGATAATTTTGAAAATACTTCTATAGAATGGCAATAATTAAACGTGTACCTGTAACAAAGAATGAATTTGTTCGATTTTCCGAAAAATTTCCATCTACGAGTATAATGAGAGCTTCTTAGTTCTGTAGCCTGTGTATAAGAAAAACAACCACCAAAAGTTTATCATTTCAAAAATTGGTAGGCTACGTTACGCTCTAGGCAAAAATGTTTAAATTATCTACCGACTGCGAAAAAGGACGATTTCTCGATAACAACTGAACCGATTTAAAAAAATCATCTTTTTTCAATCACCACAATCTAATGACAAAATCTTGGGGTAATCCAAGGAACTCTTTATCTCTAACTCTCATAAATCAACAGAGCATAAAACATAATATTAGGCATGACATGAGCAAAGACTCTTGCTGGTTCTATCGTATATTCAGCATAAAAATCTTCATTATTTTCACTCTAGTTAACTTTTGATAACTTATGATTTTATACAGAAATATGTAAGAAATGAAAAAAAACTCCGAAGTCTTAGTATAATACCTGAGTCCCTTGAGGATTTCCAGTATTATCAATGTATGCATCCTTTAAATATCCATTTTCCTGAGCTTGCTTGCCGTCTGCAGTTGAAAAACTGAAAACAATATTTGACATCAGTACCTACCTAAATAATTAGCTTTGCCTTGCAGAAAAACAGTTAACAGAGTCGATTGAAAATTATACTACTCATGATTTTTTATAATTTACAAAATTTTACAGTAGGTATAAATTAATATCAAACCTGAAAGCGTAGGTCCCATCCGCGCCGTGTTCGCTAGAGTACGACACGATGGGAATAGCAGGGGCTCCCGCGTAGTTGTAGTAAGGGTTATTGACTCCAGGTGCTATCGCTGCGGCTGCAGGGGCGAATGGAAAAGCAGTCGGTACTATCGGCCTGACCCCTGGGGCATAAGGAACAGCAGTCGGCACTACAGGCGTGGACCCCGGGGCATAAGGAAAAGCAGTGGGCACGATGGGAGTAGACCCCGGTGCGTATGGGAACGGCGTCGGTATCACAGTTGTTGGCGCGACTACCGGCGCAGCGGGGAACGGAAATGGATATCCCGTAGTCAGAGTGCAGTAAAGCAGCACACAGCTGATGAGTCGAAACATTCTGAAACATCAACGGTTTAGAGAATATAAAGATGCTATATTCTATTTGGTTCAGGCGGCAAAGTTGATCACAATATTTAGATTAGGGTTTCAATAAAAACATAACGTATAATATCTTAAGGATTTGGAACAGTTTTCATTAAATAATAATACAATACAACAAAACAATTTTCACGCCAGAAGTCAAATCAGGTCATTTCATTGGTATGTCGTCAATCTATTGATTGTTGCGGTAACACATCAAAGAACCGCGAATATACCGGAAGCAATCGGAAGTCATTTACCACTCCAACGCATACCAGTACCATACCTACGTAAACCCAATCGCATTACGTACTTTTAAAATCACTTTTTAAATAAAATTACCTCCAAAGTAGCTTATTTGATTTACCTTGTTCGAAGTTACTGAAACAATTATAATTTTATCAGAATTTAATTTACAACTCGTTCATTTACCTCAACAATGCTCAAATGGACTGCGCTCGTTGTACTCAAAGTGTTACTGTTAGCGTGGGATCCGAATATTCCATTTATAGGCGGCAGGGTTGCTCTGAGCTGATATTTTTTGTTGTGCCATCGCTCAAACGTGAGCGTTACACACGTCTTTTTAGTCCATCAGCTGTTATTAGCCGCGTTATGGTTGCTAGAAACCAAAGCTGAACACGAACATGATGGTTGTAATCATTTAGCAATTTTAAGTCAAAATTATGGTAAATGTTACAGGGCTCAGTTACTTTTGGACATCGACTCAATTAGGATGTTGCAGAATAGCTATAAGGCAGCGGCTGTCGTGCACAAAGATCCTAGAACAGCGAACTGCCTATTACTTTGGTACTATTTACTAGTTTCATATTCCAATTGAGAAATCCTTAATTGAATTCCGCTGTGAGTCTACTGCATGGTGTTCAATCACATTGAATATTAAAGTTTCTAAGAAAAAATAGGAAATCGAATCAAGTTTCATCGGCTGTTGTTTTTCAATGCAGAGCTGTTCCTACAGCAAACGTCGCGAACTAGTAAACCTACAATGTAGTCCACATGGGCATTCCTAGGGTTCACCATAACATTTTGTCGACAATCCTGAGTCATCCAACAAGACCCCGTTCTCGATTGCCTAGTGAAGCAGTACTCCAAGTATGACCAGATTAGAGCATTATACAAGTTCAGCAGCTGTTCAGGCGCGAAGTACCGTTTCAACTTGGTAAGGAACCATTACTTTTTTTGCAAACAACTGAGCCTTTGCCACAACGAATAGGCCAAAATTAAGAGTCTATGTCAACGGCACCCTGAGGGGTCAAGATGCTCCCATAGTGTTATGGTTACACATCAGAAAAGGTTAGCATTGAACCTGATTAGATTGGCCCAATTCGGAGACTGCTTCCAAAGACAATTTCAAGCGCTCAACCGGCCATGGATCTTAAGCCTGATATCTGTGAATTAGTCAATTATTCAACAGCGACAAGTACTCAATATTTTTAAACACAATATAATTCATTATACACTTACACACTAAATATTATTGGTGAGCGGATTTTCACCGTGAGTGGTTCTGAACAATAATAGGTAGTGTTTGGAACCCTCGGGATCTCACTGTTTACTTCGAAAGGAAAGTGGCAAAGGCTCCTGTTGTTTTCTTCTAGTATCGGATCTTTCATTTAAGCATAATTATTAGGAACTTTCGTTTTCATAATACTATCAACTTTAAACGCTAATACGGAAACCAATTACCAGCCTATTACATTGGTCTATTTTTACCATCCCACATTCATTATAATTATTATGAAACTAACACAGTAGGTTATTAAATTATTTTTACAAATTTTCCCATAACCTGCAATATTTTTTATGTGTGAAGACGTAGCACAGATGCTAGAAACGAATGTATCTATCTAGCTATAAATTATTCACTAGTTTTAGCCCGTAGCTTCGCTAACGTTTGTATAAATTTATATTGCTATTATTAGTACGAATTCGCTCTCATTACTTATAAAGAAATCCAAGAGGCGAATGGTTTTCATTATACTATACAAAAAGATATAGATCTAAGTGTCAATTAATTTACATGATTACATCAACGGTAACCAACTAATTATACGCAGTAGTTTTTTTGTACATTATTACGGATCTCTAAATTAATTTTTAGAATAAGATTATGTATTGTGTGGAGGCTATTCCAACGTGCGTTTTAATTATACAAGACCAACATTTTCATTACTTTTGTCTAGTTTTTTGTGAGACCATTTTGTTTATATGATTACTACACGTGTTTAATATGCAATAGCAAATGAACAACAACAGCAAATGTGCTGGCTAAATAATAATGTATACATATTAAAATACATAAACTAGGTCACACCACAACGGGCACTCCGTAATCGCGGCGGTAAGATCCTCACCTCACCTTCCGCCTAACGCAGGTCCTGGGAGGTTCCTGGTGTCTGATCGGAAAGGAAAAAAAACGCCTGGGTGTCACTACTGCGAGTTTCGCCCGGTGGACTGGTGGAGGATACGGTGCAGGACTGAGAGCACCGCCGCGTCCTCACGGAGGCGCTTAGGCGATAACCTTTAGCACCCGGCATTAGTCGAGGCCCTGTTGCGGGGCGAGACGGAATGCGAAGCGTTCGCCTCCTTTTGAGAAGCAGTCATGCTAGTGAAGCAGGAGGCGGGACGCGTGAGGTGGAGGACAGCGTCCACCTTACAACTCAGCTTACGGGAGACTCCCACGGCTTCGGACGCCAAGAGGTGGTTTCCAGCTACCGTAGGCTCGCGCAAGCGGATGGCGAGTAATGAGTGACTCGCCGACAGTGCGAATCCGGTCATGGGGGTCATGAACGTATGTAACTGTGACCCTGGAACGTAAAGGCATATCGAAGGATAACCGTAGGTTTCAGTCGGTACAAGTCTGGTGACAAATTGAAATTAATAAATTAAACTACTAAAAAGGAAAAAAAAATTGCTTAACGTTATAAAAGTACGGATGCAATATTTAGACAATAATCTCCACTAGATTTTAGTAAAAATCGTATTCATTTCTCACGACCAGGGTGCTCTTAATTAATTGGTGTTACAACAATCAAGTCGGTGATTCCGTGTTATTGTAAGTTCAGAATTACGCAGCTTAGTTTACCTACTTACGGCCATAGTCTCGTCACTCGATGTCATATTAATTAAATTATTGATTGGAGAAATATTGAGACAACGACAATATTATTTGAGTATTTTTTAAAACGATGTTACGCGGGATAGTTTTCTGGACTTTAAAAAAAATACTTTATATTTCTCAATGCAAAAATGTAAAAGTAAATGTCTATAAAACGGATTTTCTTTATGATAGTAAAAAACATCATCTTTAATAATTTCAGAGTATTATCGATTTTTGCAGACATCTATACCATTTTAGTGATAATGATCCATGTATAAGTATTGTGTTTAGAATAGATGCTACATCGAGAAGAACGGCATGCTTATCTTTGTCATGCAATCGCAGAGTAGACCTGCAGCATAGCCAAGTTGGTGTTAGTATGAGAGAGACTCGATAGATAAACAAAATAACATGTGATTCATTCGCGAAACAGGTGTAATATAGCTATCGAAGCATAAATTCTTCTAGTGACAAGTGAAGACGTCAAAGACGACTTATTCGTCAACTAGCGCGAAATTAACTCGCTCGCTCGCGCCAGTTGGCACCTTTATTTTTGCTGTCGTCAACTCGCAACTGAGCGAAAAATGGTACAGTCATCTTTAAAAGTGTTATAATAAATTTAATGTAGCAACCTACTTTATAGTATGAGGTATAGTACTGTATTTGAGTTTGAATATTTGAAAACGCACCCACGATATTGGAGAAATCCCAAGCGTGGGGCAAAGGTACAGGGCAAACAGTTTGTATTTTATATTAATTAGATTAATTTTATATCTGGTATTTTATATTAATTGTATTTTTGTAGAAATAGTGTAAAATAACTGTCTACTATGAAGTACCCTTATTAAATGATTTAAATACCACCTGAATTTAATGCAAACCTAGTACTTTTTTCTTAAATATATTTTACCCAAAACTTGTATGTTGGGATAGAATTGTTAAAATGAATAATACCACCTTGAATTTATGCAGTCCTAGTACATTTTCGGGTATTGAGTATTCGCCGAAAGGTATTTTTAGTTTTGAAAACCGTTGGATAGCATGAACACCTGCTGCATGGTTCTGTTCTCCTAATACTTTTTGTTCCGATCCCTCATTCAATCCTGTTCTTCTGGTACTTTCTGCTTAGATTTCACATTGAGTTCTAACTTTAGAAAAAAAAACTTAATTACTTATATCTTAATACTTTGCATTCTATCTACCACAAAACAACTCCACCCCTAAGACCCACTGACCCTCAATTAACCAACTTTACACGTTTAGTGTCTTATACGTGTGAAGTAGATTCAATTCAATTAAATGTTGAATATTATAGAAACACTTTTGTTGTGTACTGTAAATACGTAAAATCGGAATGTGCCCACCCGCGCGAGCGAGCGAGTTAATTGCGCGCGAGTTGACGAATAAGTCGTGAAGACAGGTTTCTCCATTAACAACATTTTCTATACAGTTCATACTATACTTATGTTAAATTTTATTTAATGTTTATACTTTTTGCTGCGCCCTATAGGGTACACTCTAATCATAGTATAAAAATTATAGCAAAAATAAATTTTGAGGCGGCGCCAAAGAAACAATCAACGAAAATCAATCTAAAGTACGATTATTAATTCGAGTCAGTAAAATGACATTTGTTCATTAAAGAAATGTACTAAATATCATTGTATCAATGACAGTTGCACTTGTCATTTTACTGACTGGAATTAAAAATCGTACTTTAGCTACAATTGTTCTTCGGTTCAAAAAATAATTTACACGTTTGTTTCTTTGGCGACGCCTCAAAATTTATTTTTGCTTGCTCTAATCAGTAAAACCTGAAGACGAGTTCCTCTCGAGAGTTGTTCTACGTACGTCACAGTACCACTGCTTTAAATGTTGAAGACCTCTTGCAATTGAAGTGTCCATTCTCAGACTATCGACGACTGTCAAATCACAGCTATGTCTTAAGTTCTCATCAAGTTGAATGAAATGAGCTCATATTCGATATATTTGCTGTTGACTGTTGAGGATCTCTTCGAACTTACTTCACAACATATCAAGAATATGGAGGTCATGTGACGAGGACGAGGGGGATCTCCGCTTGTAAATAAATTCCAAGTAACGTCAACTAAATTTTATTTACAGTCCGGCAATCGTTAAATCAAAACAAATTGTACAAAAACACACATATGTATGACTATATAACTAATTATATACTCTACTTAATATGTCTGTAATACAAACTGTTTTATTTGTACTTTCAAAAAAAACATTTTTGTTAAAATCAGCTTATAAACAACCGATTAATTTAAAATATATAGATCAATCAATTGTTAATGAGCAAATGGTCGTTGGGTTACTTATTGCGGGTTCTTGGGGATAGAGTCTCCCTCTGCCTGGAAGCCGTTCTCATCAGCCACGTAGGTGATCACCACGGGCTTGCCGTCCACTCCCGTGTAGCTGAAAGAGCCGCGGACGACGACGACATCATGAGGCTTGTTCTCCTCATCAGCAACTGTCTTCAATTGTCCCTCCTCTTGGCGGTTGATGCCATTTCCGGTTTCAAAACTGTAAAAATAGATAGCTGTGAGACACAGATACATACACAGAAAAAAAAATGTCTTTTTTTTAATGTTTAAATAAGATCCATTGAAATAATATTTTACTGTAAATAAAGTTCTCATGTAACTGCTACAAGGTCAGAACGTGCCACTTCTATTAGTATTCTTGCAAAAAAAAGGTTAACTATTTAACTACCTACTCGAATTGGTAACCACCGTTGGGGTCCTGTACACTATTTGACCGGAGGATCGGGATAACTTCGTCGACAGGGGCGGCAGCGACGACGGCCACGAGGGCGAGGGCGACAAGGATCATCTGCACAAAAAGGTAACTACAAACTTGAGACAACAAACTAAACACGAATTTTGTATTGAAAAACATGTAATGCAATAATTAAATTTAATGTAAGACTCAAACGATCATACCGATTTCATATTGAAATATTTGGTTATTGTTCGGCGGCTGATGAGCAACTGATGCACAATCTATCACGATCTCATCTTTTATACATGTTCTCGCTCTCTCTCCAGCATAATGTCAACTGTCATGCTAGACGATGTCGATATTCCGGTTTGCCATTGATAAATAATTTACTCAATGAAATGCTGCCCAAATCACCATAATGTAGTTACTATGAGACATTTAGTGTTTTGTGGTTGCTTCTAATATCTATTTGTTAATCATATATCTGTTGGTCTCGCGGCCGCAGCCGTGACTGTTGAGTGTATGTGCAAAAATTTATTGAATTTTTCTAAAATGAATTTCTCAGTAAATGCCCGAAGTTTGGAAGTTGGCGGTATACTAGCCCCGTGCTTCGGAAAGTACGTTAAGCTTTTGGTCCTGCGCCTCATGTCTCTCCGGTCGTGTCGGATTGCAGTCCCATTGTATTTATAAGAAACAAATATAGGTAGTTTGTTCAGAATCAGTAGCTGAATCGATCCTAGCAATTTTTACACCATGTTACATTTTGTTCGAAAAATATTTTAATTAAATTATACATATGACCAGTTAATTACAAATAAACTCGTTACAGTTAGGTACTTATTGCCAAACTATTATCAATGCGTTTACGATACAAGAGACGCGGGTTGAGCGGGGGTATCACATCGTGCCGCGTATTTAGCATGTTTTTGAACGGACAACCAGCTAACTTAACAAGCTTATGACTTTGTGATTTTTCAATTTTTTACATAGATTCTTTATACAAAAATACTAGACAGTAGTAGTTTCATATAAACCAAAAAAATATTTTTGTATATGTTATAGTGTAGCTGGGCTCTTGGAGTTCCACCAAGCAGATTATGTCATCAGTTTGTAATAAAAAAAACCGGCCAAGTGCGTTAACTGATGCGCAAACTGATTCGCTGAATTTAATTTTAATTAAATAAAGTTGACAAACTTACATTTGCAGTTGAAGAACATAATCTCCGATACATTTTGTTTAGGAAAATATGTTATCCACGTACGTTTTATAAGTTGATCGACTATTTCTCGTAAACTTGTAAAGCCTACTTAGTCATGATAATTTTCTTTTAAACTTCGTTATATACAGAGTGTTTCTTTTAAATTGGCCAAAAGGGAGAAATCTGCATCCATAGGAGATACGGGAAAAGTTTCTTAGGAACCTTTAGCTCTTTTTTGATACTGATAATTTTGGCGTTTTTATTTTTTTGGTCAAGTGTGAGCTGTCCACAGAAATGAGTGAAATTGACCAAAAATGTTTTTAATGCCGTTCGACTCTGTTTCACGTAAGGATCATTTCATTGTATCGGAAGAAAAAAATCGGGACGGCGGAAGTTGGTCAAATTTAGCAAAATATTTTTTCACACCCCCAAACATAACCGTTTAGCTGGTGAGGGGGGGGGGGGCACTCGAGTCGAACAAAAATTAGCACTTTGAAGCTTAATATTTCACAAACGAATCTTTTTATCCAAAAATTGTGAATTGAAACTATAAATATTTTTAAAGGCCTATTTAATGATACCCCACACCAAGGGTGCGCGAGAATAAAAACATCCCCACTTTACGTGTACAGGAGGTACCCTAAAAAATATTTTACGAGATTTTATTTAACAAAAATTTTTGGCGCAACAAATCCGTATATTTACACCAAATTACAGCTTTCTAGTACTGGACGTCTCTGAGCTAAGCTGCGGACAGACGGACGGACGGACGGACATGACGAAACTATAAGGGTTCCTTGTTGGCTACGGAACTCTAAAAATATGAACATAATACTGACTATATTTATTGGAAGTAGTTCAAAAATTAAAAAGAAGGACTTAACGGATAGCATCACTGAGTTATTAAAGTTAAATTGTCCAAAAGTTATATTGTGTGCTTTCCCCTACTTTGAGAAATGATTATTGTCCTCTAGTCAAAACAATTATATTTACATGCTTAATAAGCATCTTCATTTCTTAGTTAGTCTCTATAGTGACAAACTTATGTATTTTGATACCAATGTTTGTATTGATAAACTTTGGTCAACTCAAGGTACGGTGTATCTGCCATATATGTATAGACGCGAAATAGCCAGGCTATTAGTTTTTTTTAATATTCACACAGACATAAATAGTATGTCTAAGCTTAGTAGAATAGTTATTACTGATAGTGTTCATAGCACTCCTTTTGATGCACCTAGTGATTTAAACTGTTAAGTACGACAATAGGCAAGCCACATTATGTTGAATGTTGTGAATTAAAATATGCAGGGTTTGTCTGGCAAAGAGTTAGAATTAAGTTTATCTATAGAACACTATCAGGTTCAGGTCTTATGTCTTACTGAACACTGGTTGAAGGAGCATGAATTACCGTTCTTTAATGATAACAATTTTACAGTACAGAGTGCGTTTGTCAGACGGGGCGCGCTATTCGTGGTGGTTCTTTGGTTCTTGTTTCAAACAAGTTGAAATGTAAGGAACGTTTAGATCTTGTTAATCTTTCTGTTAAGCGTATTATTGAGTTGTCTTGTGTGGAACTTGAAAAATATACAGGGTGTTTCTTTTAAATTGGCCCAAAGGGAGATATCCGAGTTCATAAGAGATGCAGGAAAACTTTCTTAGGAACCTTTAGCTCTTTTTTGATGTTGACAATTTTGGCGATTTTTATTTTTTGATCAAGTCTGAGTTGTCCACAAAATAGACAACGTCCAACAATGGTCCTGTATAATAATTTGTGTTTATAGACTTTTCTCGCTTCGAATCTGTAACGGAGGATTCACTTAGTACCTATCGATTGTAGATCACACCCCAAGTATTCTTTAAAAAAAAACAATGTACAGTTTTGCCTTTCCTACTATTTTATTATGGGTATAGATAGAAAGCAATAGATAAAAGGCCGCATTATGTTGCCACAACCATCTTACGGTGACCTTTATCAAATATTAAATCGCATACCTCTCTAACTCGTACTAATTTGTTTATTTGTACTCCTGCTAAATAAAATATGATCTGTCGTCACCTCACTGTTTAAGTAATCCTACCTACTTGAATGAGACTCGGGTTTTGTAAAGGTCGATGTCACCATTTTTTTTCAAATAGCTAACTTCAAGAAGATCTTTTTTTTTGGCGTGGCAATATCATCAAATCAGTCCTTCCATCGAAGTGGGCCTATCAGACTAGTACTGACTAAAATCACAAAGTCCTTCAATAACTTTGTATTTTTCAGGGTCACGGTTCATCATCATCATCTCAGCCATAGGACGTCCACTGCTGAACATAGGCCTCCCCTTTTGATCGCCACAAGTACCGGTTGGAAGCGACCTGCATCCAGCGTCTTCCGGCGACCTTCATAAGGTCGTCTGTCCACCTTGTTGGTGGACGTCCTACGCTGCGCTTGCTAGTCCGTGGTCTCCACTCTAGCACTTTTCGACCCCATCTGCCATCCGCTCTGCGAGCAATATGGCCTGCCCACTGCCACTTCAGCTTGCTAATCCGGTGGGCTATATCGGTGACTTTAGTTCGTCTACGGATCTCCTCATTTCGGATTCGATCACGCAGAGAAACACCGAGCATAGCCCTCTCCATAGCTCGCTGAGCGACTTTGAGCTTTGAGATGAGGCCGACAGTGAAAGACCACGTTTCGGTGCCGTAACTCATCACTGGTAACACACATTGGTTGAAGACTCTCGTCTTGAGGCACTGAGGTATATCGGACGAAAAGACACTGCGTAGTTTCCCGAACGCTGCCCAACCGAATTGGATTCGGCGGCTGACCTCTTTCTCGAAGTTGGACCTACCTAATTGGACTACTTGTCCTAAGTAGATATATGAGTTAACAACTTCGAGTACCGAGTTTCCAACAGAGACTGGGGTGGGCACAACATTGGCATTTGACATAATTTTCGTCTTGTCCATGTTCATTTTCAAGCCCACCCGTTGTGAAACTCGGTCGAGGCCATCGAGCATCATGCTGAGTTCCTCCATCGACTTTGCCATGACTACGATGTCGTCGGCAAACCGAAGGTGAGTGATGTACTCGCCATTGATGTTGATGCCAAGTCCTTGCCATTCCAGGAGCTTGAAGGCGTCTTCCATTGCGGCAGTAAAGAGTTTAGGGGAGATAACATCCCCCTGTCTGACGCCTCTTCTCAATGGAATCGCCTTCGTACTCTGCTCCTGTACTCGGACCGACATGGTGGCGTTATTATACAAACACTTCAACACCTCGATGTATCGACAGTCGATACGGCATCGCTGGAGTGACTCAAGCACCGCCCATGTTTCCACCGAATCGAAGGCTTTCTCATAGTCCACAAACGCTAAGCATAATGGCAAGTTATACTCCTCGGTCTTCTGTATGACTTGCCGCAGCGTATGGATGTGGTCTATGGTACTGTAGCCTCTTCGGAAACCGGCTTGTTCGGGAGGCTGGAAGTCATCAAGTCTGTGTTCGAGACGGTTCGTGATAACCCTTGAAAACAGCTTATAAACATGACTCAGAAGCGTGATGGGTCTGTAGTTCTTCAATAGGCTGTTATCACCTTTTTTGAAGAACAGCAGCACCTCACCTCTGCTCCATGCTTCGGGCTTTTTGCCCTCGAACAGGACGGTGTTAAAGAGCTTCTGGAGGACTTTAAGTACCGGTGTTCCACCCGCTCTCATAAGCTCTGAGGTGATTCCGTCCTCGCCCGGCGCCTTGTTGTTCTTAAGCTGTTTCAGGGCCATCCTAATCTCGTACAGACTGATGTCCGGGATATCTTCGGTATAATGTCGGGACAGCTTGGCTCTTGGATCTCCTACCAAGCTGTCAACGAGCTTTGCGACCGAAGTGTATAACTGTCCATAGAACCTCTCGATCTCGCCTAAAACCTCTGCTTTGGTCGACGCTATGCTGCCATCCTCCCGTTTCAGCTTTGTCATCCGGCTTTGCCCAATAGACTTGTCCTTTGCGAACACTTTGGAGCCTTGGTTTCGCTGTATGGTCTCTTTAACACGATTCGTATTAAAGAGACGCAGGTCGTGCCGCAAGGACTTAGATATACGTCTATTGAGCTGCCTATATGACTTCGCGTCAACGGAAGACTGCAACTGTAGCAAACGTCGTTCAGCCATGAGGTTTAAGGTTTGATCGGTCATTTTCTGAGGTCTATCTTTACGGCCAGGTCTAAAAAACTTAGACCCTACCATGCGGACAGTTTCCACTAGCCCGTCGTTGATCTCGTCCACTGAAACTAAGTTCTCAAGGCAAGCAAAGCGATTAGAGAGCTCGAGTTGAAAGCTTTCGGGGTTTTGAATATGGGACCGAGTAGGTCGGAGCGTAGACTTCATCAGGCTGGACCTTTCAAGTTTAACATTGATATTCAGCGAGCCTCTTACGATTCGGTGATCGCTACCGGTTTTCACCCTGTTGATCACAGAGACATCACTGAATATCCGTTTCTTGTCGGTCATGAAGAAGTCTATCTCGTTTCTCGTGGAACCATCGGGACTCAGCCAGGTCCATTTCCTGTGAGGCGGCTTCTGGAAGAAAGAGTTCATCATGAAGAGTTCCTCTTTCTCCAGAAAGTCGGCCAGCCTCTGTCCCCTAGGGTTTCGTTGCCCATACCCAAATTGCCCCACTCTCAACTCATCACCGCTTTTCTTGCCCAACTTTGCGTTAAACGGTCACGGTTACCCGATAAGAAAGTCCCGCGACCCAGAGAATCCCACTACCAAACTTAAAGCAGAACTTGAAGGAGTAAATTAGCTCTGATTCTGTTCAAAATCATTCAAGCTTGAAAGTATTCCCGGAGGAAAATATAGTTCAGTACAGATCCTGCCATTATGGAAAAAGCTACATATATTATTATTCGTGAGTCATCAAAAATAGCAGAAACAATTTTTAACGACACAACAATTTTACATAGTTTTGAAAAATCTTGAATTTTCTCCATTTACAAGAAAATAACATTACATTGCCAAGGTTTCCTGCACGAAATCAATCACTTGATTTATGCCATTGCTAGTAATATAGGGTAGGTAATATTTTGTTGAGTTACCAACCGACTTCATTGAGGTACAAATCTCTTCATAGATTCATAATAGCGTATTATTATCACAAGTGACATCGAATTTTATTATGGTGCAAATATTATGTACAATCTACAAAGTTGAATGATGACCCATTTTGAAAATAAATCGTTTGAATCCGTCGAAATAAAAAGATTAGATGGTGGATATGTACGTTTAAGAGAATGTGGACCTAATTTAATACCTTAGAAAACACACAATTAATAAAATTAAATGAGTATGTTCCACATATAAAATAATACGAACTTGTATTGCTTTAAAATTATGTTTATTTACAAAGTCAATCACGCTAATAAAACACTAAAGTTTATACAACATAATATGGCAGTGTGCACCACCTGATTCTGTCCTGTAATAAGCTATACGTCATCAGGGTGGCAAGAAAATTCGATGATGAATTAATGATTAATGGCAATAGTTTGAATCAATCAACAATTCATCTGCGAGTCAATGTTCTTAGCTTATCTCCTAGCGGGCCTGGTCATTAAATCAGCTTATGAACAACCAATTAACTAAAATTGAAATAGATCAATCAATTGTTAATAAGCAGGTGGTCCTTGGGTAACTTATTGCGGGTTCTTGGGGATAGAGTCTCCCTCTGCGCGGAAGCCGTTCTCATCAGCCACGTAGGTGATCACCACGGGCTTGCCGTCCACTCCCGTGTAGCTGAAAGAGCCGCGGACGACGACGACATCATGAGGCTTGTTCTCCTCATCAGCAACTGTCTTCAATTGTCCCTCCTCTTGGCGGTTGATGCCATTTTCGGTTTCAAAACTGTAAAAATAGAAAGCTGTGAGACACAGATACATACACAGATAAAAAAACAGAATAAGAGCCATTCAAAACAATATTTTACTGTAAGTAAATTTCTCATGTAACTGCTACAAGGTCAGAACGTGCCACTTCTTAGTATTCTAGCAAAAAAAAAGTTTACTATTTAATTACCTGTATTGGAAATTACCCTGGGGGCTCTGTTCGAAGTCTGACCGGACGATCTGGAAATTTTTCTTAACTTCGTCGACAGGGGCGGCAGCGACGACGGCCACGAGGGCGAGGGCTACAAGGAATATCTGAAAAGGAAAAAATAAAAAGTAATATAAAAATAGAGGATCACAACATTGACAACCCAATAAAATACAATTTACTGGATTTCTAATAAATATTTACTTATACTTCATTTATTCGTTTGAGTGTTTACAACACAAAATAATAATGAATTTTAAAATACCAGCACACTTACGGATTTCATTTTGATAAGTTTTGTTCGGTTGCTGCTGTGCGACTGATGCTGGATCAAACCAAAAACGAGCCTTTATACATTTCTATGACTTCCAACGTACTTATCGCCTGATCTATAATATTAATAGGCACTAATATGCGTGATATCTATTTTTAAGTTACCTCTAACCTTTAACCGCACGCATTGATAAAATTAATAATCTACAGAAGATGGAAATCAATGTGTTGACAAAAAAACTGGTCACTTGCGTGTTGGTCCGCGCATAATGAAGGCTTTCGTAGTTGAAAATGGTTAACCACATACCCAAACTTAGTAGTCGTCGACAGTACCTTCGCCCGCTACTACTCGGAAATTAACCCACGGGAACATTAAATCGGGATTATTATCTACACTTATAATACAAAGAGAAAAGCCGGGATGGGCCGATAGTGTTATGTGCAAGTTTGGTTAATATACCACCATTTCAGTACTTTATTTTCCGGTCATAAACTTATTTAAAGCGGGTACTGTGGTACAATTTAAAAAAGTAATGAGGCTACAATGTTTTCCCTGCTATCTGCACACTAAGTAATAAACATTATTTTGTTTTGAGAAACCTGGCTTGAAAATCTCAGTCAGTTTCCAGCAAACTTCCATAATTTCAACTTTAAAGCGATAAATTTCCCAAGGTATGTGATTGTGTACCTAGAACATACCGGGTTTCAATAGATTGAGTAGTTCATAAGCTATCAGAAAAATCACTCGGACCAAGTTGCGGACAGAGTGCTACTTACTTATAAAGTAAATTAATACTTTTGTGTTTTTGTTACGAATTACGGATATGAAATACGGTTGTAATCTATATACATATAATAAAATAGTAGGAAAGTCAAAACTGTACATTGAATATTTTTTTAAAAGAATACTTGGGGTGTGATCTACAATCGATACCGAGGCCAAAAATATAGTTTTTAGAATTTTTGTCTGTTTGTCTGTTTATCTGTTTGTCTGTTTGTCTGTTTGTCTGTATGTATGTCCGGGATAAACTCAAAAAGTACTGGACGGATTTGAATGATTCTTTTTTTGTTGTATAGGTATTAAGTCTGGTCAAAACATAGGCTATAATTTATTTTGAAAACTTGAACAACTGGCGCAGAACCGCAACAGACCAGCTAAACTATAAGAGATACAAATATGGTGCAAAAGCAAAAATTGTTCGACTTGATGAGCATTTTCTGCTGAGAGAATTAGTTTGAAGATCTGGAACACCTGATGTGGAACTCCAAGAGCCCAGCTACACTATAACATATACAGGAATAACGTCTCAGCAAAGTTGTTCGGCCTGATGAGCACTCTCTGTGGACATATAAAAATTGAAGATCTGGAACACCTGATGTGCAACTCCAAGAGCCCAGCTACACTGTAACATATACAGGAATGACGTCTTAGCAAGAGTTGTTCAGCGTGATGAGCACTCTCTGCTGACGTATAAAAAATGGAAGATCTAGAACACTTAATGTGGAACTCCAAAATCCCAGCTACCCCGCGGTGGTGGACGCCCACGGCGTCGGACGTCACAAGACGTTCTCCGGCCACCGTAGGCGCGGGCATGCGGGCGGCGAGTAAAGGGCAACTCGCCAAACTCGCCCTCCCGCCCTGCCCGGGGTGGGAGGACTCATTTGATGATTTACCACGAAAAAAAAAGAGCCCAGCTACACTATAACATGATTTTTTTAACTGGGCGTGGATGGCTATCTTCGAAACTATGAGGAATATCGAAAAATGTTGAAGACTCCTTTCAACAATTCTGGGAAGTAATCATATACGGCAAAACTTAAGAAAAACGTAGGTATAATTGAAAAAAAACTGATCAATCTTCAAGGCGAGGACTGTATTCGAAACTTAAGTTAACCTTTTCTTCTTTGAAATCATGCTTATTTTTGTTCAACTCAACGCCCAGTTCAACCTGTATAGGAACGACGTCTTAGAAAGAGCTGTTGAGCCTAATGAGCATTATCTATTGATGTATTAAAACATAAGATTTGGAACACCTGATGTGGAAATCAAAGCTATCACTAATTTCACGGACTGATTTTCGATGACGATTAATATATTAATACAATTTTTATTCTACTGGCCAAACTCCCATGAATTTTTTACCCGGGCTCTTGGAGTTGGGTATCAGACTTTTCAGATCTTCGATTTTGCCGACTCCATTGTCGCTGGCATAAGCAACAAGATCCGCGTACGAAGTCGCGGGCAGAAGCTAGTTAATTGTTAAAATTAAGTTAATTAAATGTTTATTTATTATATCTCCCTAAGTTAATTTGATTCATAAAATGTTGACCACTTTTCTGACATAAAAACTCTAGGATAAGCTGGATATATATAATAAGGAGGCTAAGATTTAAAAAAAGTACCGTTTGTTTTAGACGAGCATTCTGATAAAACTGTGTGTTTTACGCTACCATTACGCACAAGCTCGTAATTGTAGTGAGATACATGCATTCTCAAAATCGAAGATCTGAAAAGTGTGATACCCAACTCCAAGGGCTCGGGTAAAAAATGAATGGGAGTTTGGCCAGTAGAGGAAAATTTTTATTCACATATTCATGGTCATCGAAAATCAGTCCTATACTGTTACCTACTTCACTGCGCGAGGTACTTCCAGCTTATGTTTTTTTTCATTCCTAAAATGTAGCTGGGCTCTTGGAGTTCCACATCAGGTGATCCAGATCTTCAATTTTTATACGTCAACAGAGAGTACTCATCAGGCTGAAGAACTCTTGCTAGAAGTCATTCCTGTATACATATGTTATAGTGTAGCTGGGCTCTTGGAATTCCACATCAGATGTTCCAGATCTTCCAATTTATTCTCTCAGCAGAAAATGCTCATCAATTGAAAGAATTTTTGCTATCGCACCATTTTTGTGTCTCTTATAGTTTAGCTGGTTTGTTGCGGTTCTGCACCAGGTGTTCAAGTTTCCAAGATAAATTATAGCCTATGTGTTGGCCAGACTTAATACCTATACAACAAATAAAAATCATTCAAATCCGTTCAGTACTTTTTGAGTTTATCCCGGACATACATACAGACAAAAAGACAAAAAATTTAAAAACTATATTTTTGGCTTCGGTATCGATTGTAGATCACGCCCCAAATATTCTTTTAAAAACTATTCAATGTACAGTTTTGACTTTCCTACTATTTTATTTTAAGTAGTATAGATTTATAGATGTACGCAAATGCTCCCGGTGAGGGAGCGCCTTTAGGATAAATGTTAACTAAAGGTCAATTATAATGCCCGGGTCGACGGCGCGTCGTGCTCCACGCGCGCCTCAAAGAGCGGCAGCAAAATGACGGGGCCCCCTCCCTGAGGGCCAAAGCCTGCCGGGGTCGCGGGACTTATTTCCATCACCGTGACCCCGGAATATAAAGGGCTATTGAAGGACACCGTGGATTTTAGTCAGTACAAGTCTGGCAGTCCCTCTCGCCCTCCCGGGGGTGGGAGGACACATTTGATGATTTTACCACGAAAAAAAAAAAAAAGGCCAATTATAATCATTTGTTTATTTTCATTTATCCGAACTATAATTATAAAATGAGTAACTGTGTTGGATTGAATATTATTTATTTGTCACAAAATAAAATACATGTAAAAATATCCAACGGGCAGGGGTCGTGAAATATTTCTTCATACTAAAGGGGTCAAGCCATGAAAAAGGTTGAAAAACCCTGCATTACGATATTGAAATTGGTGCAGTAAGAGACCTTTTACGAGCAAATGTGTTATAAATCAATTAAAAAAATTTAAAAACCCTGGCCGATACCACTGGGCTACCACTGCTCCTAGTTCAACCTTCAAGGTTCGGCCTTATTTTTATTTGTATCAGTAAAATGTACAACATTTTCTCCCGTAAACGACAGTTCACAAATATTTGAAGTCTACGAATATACAACTGGGCAAAAATGGTGTCAAGTGTCTAGCTCAGTGTATAAGGTCATTGTAACTCAAATATTATCAACATCGCATAAAATCCGCGTCAAGGTCAGACTATGGCGCGGAAACCGCTTTCGCTTGACCCCTGACGAATACTAGTATCCATCAAAAAGAAAGACCTAGTGAGGCTTTGAATCATCCGTACGTTTAATTTGTACAGTTCTTCAAATCAGTCTTTCATCATACAACTATTGAACCGAGTGTGATTTACTTGTGCAAGTTCTATTGTGATTGTCTCTATCGCACAGGGCGTATTTCCATCACAACTGATTTACTATGAAATCTAGAACCATGAGGTACCGTCCTATTTAATAATTTTGCTTCTACTCTATCTCTTCACCTTCATACTTATTTGTCTAGAACAGGTATGTACATTATACATTTTGTTTAAATTATTGTCATTGTATCGTCAATGGAGGTCCAGAGCCATTACAATTTTTATTTTTCAATTCTTTATTTTAAGATTCTATGAGTACCATGGAGCTCGATTTCCAGACCACTGGCGCGGCGCACAGTGGTCCGGATTTTAAAAAAGGTGGACATAGGATCGAAAATGCATATTTAACTTAACAAAAAATTGTTTCATATAGGAAATTTAACGCTGATTAATACTTATTACTACAACTTTTCAAAAAAACTGCTCCTTCATGTCAAAAAAAAATATTGAAGAAAAAAATGTATGGGAGAAAATCTGTTTTATTTTTTTTCTCCGTTCAGTATCAAAGTATAGCAAGCAAACCTTATATTCTGGTAAGTACTTATTGCCCTTAATATGACGACATATAAATTGCTTGCGTATCCCTGCGGCCTTGGCGCCTACGATGCTTCAAAGTTTAAAATTTAAAAAAGGCGGACATAGGATCGAAAATGCATATTTCAACTTAACAAAAAATTGTTTCTTTTAGGAAATTTAACGCTGATTAATACTTATTACTACAACTTTTCAAAAAAACTGCTCCTTCATGTCAAAAAAAAATATTGAAGAAAAAAATGTTTGGGAGAAAATCTGTTTTATTTTTTTTCTCCGTTCAGTATCAAAGTATAGCAACCAAACCTTATATTCTGGTAAGTACTTATTGCCCTTAATATGACGACATATAAATTGCTTGCGTATCCCTGCGGCCTTGGCGCCTACGATGATTCAAAGTTTAAAATTTCAATGTTGAATTATCTTAATATTTTAGATTAATTTCAAAACTCGTTAATAACGAGTTTTTCTATTAAAATTAATCTAAAATATAATTTTTCATAAAATAAGCTCCCCGCGCGTCCCTTCCGTGTATTAGGCTCGCCCCCTATTACTTGGGACTTATACATGTATAACTGGCGAAATGACAGTGTAGTTTATACCACTGCCGAATCCTTCGGGGAATATAAAACGTGATCTTATGATGAAATAAGCATTTTAGCTTATTATTTTGTAAATAACCTTCTGTTGATTATTCTTTCATCTTCTAAATATATAAAACTCAAAGGTGACTGACTGACATAGTGATCTATCATCGCACAGCCCAAACCACTAGACGGATTGGGCTGAAATTTGGCATGCAGATAGATGTTATGACGTAGGCATCTGATAAGAAAGGATTTTGATCAATTCTACCCCCAAGGGGTTAAAATAGGGGATGAAAGTTTGTATGAAACTTTGTAAAGTTAAACCGATCGGGCTGATACTTTGCATACAAAAAGATACTATGACGTAAACATCCCCCAAGAAAGGATTTTAAAAAATTCCACCCCTAAAGGGATAAACTAGGCGATGAAAGTTTGAATAAATCTTCCTTGATTTTGGACGGATCAGGATGGGCATGCAGGTAGATGTTAAGACGTAGACATCCTTTAAGAAAGGGTTTTGATAAATTCTACACCCAAGGGTATAAAATAGGGGATGACAGTTTGTATAAATCTTCTTATATTTTCGACTGATTGTTGGTTATACTACAAGCGTAGCGATTGTAACCACGCCGCATGTCTATTCATTAAAGTCTTCTGATTTCTAGAAGCACTTGCCCATCTGCGCTTGATATTACTGATTTAGTTCTTCAAAAAGGTCTTGATTATTTCTAAATCTTCTGGACATGTTTCAACTGGGATATTCAGAATAATAGCTTCATAGAGTCGTGCCCAATTCATGTCTCCTTCAACACGGAGGAACATAAAGATGTCCAGGTTTGTAACAAATGCAGCCATAACGAAACTCACAAAACTTTCACACAGCACGGGTGTTTCCTCAAGGGTTGAGAAAAAAGTTCCTTTAATTGTTGCATGCACAGATATTAATAACATACACACGCGCGCAAGTAGCGACTGACAAAATTAGTACCACATCTTCAACAGCCAATCAGCGTTGTCGGTAAATCATTCTTTTATCACAGGAGTCGTTTCAGTCAGTTACAAATAGGCAACGAATCAGGACGTGTCTATAATTATATGACTAAAGTTAAAAGCTTTTATTACTATTTTTTATTAATATTAAATAAACAAATACTTGCCAAATGCTTGAATGCGTATGTTTTAATTTTTATATAATGAAAAAATGGTATTTTATATTCAGCATAATTGAAAAACTCGGTAATAATTAGAAAAAAAACCCAATTGAAATTTTAAACTTTGAATCATCGTAGGCGCCAAGGCCGCAGGGATACGCAAGCAATTTATATGTCGTCATATTAAGGGCAATGAGTACTTACCAGAATATAAGGTTTGCTTGCTATACTTTGATACTGAACGGAGAAAAAAAAAATAGATTTTCTCCCATACATTTTTTTCTTCAATATTTTTTTTCGACGTGAAGGAGCAGTTTTTTTGAAAAGTTGTAGTAATAAGTATTAATCAGCGTTAAATTTCCTAAAAGAAACAATTTTTTGTTAAGTTAAAATATGCATTTTCGATCCTATGTCCGCCTTTTTTAAATTTTAAACTTTGAAGCATCGTAGGCGCCAAGGCCGCAGGGATACGCAAGCAATTTTTATGTCGTCATATTAAGGGCAATGAGTACTTGCCAGAATATAAGGTTTGCTTGCTATACTTTGATACTGAACGGAGAAAAAAAATAAAATAGATTTTCTCCCATACATTTTTTTCTTCAATATTTTTTTTCGACATGAAGGAGCAGTTTTTTTGAAAAGTTGTAGCAATAAGTATTAATCAGCGTTAAATTTCCTATACGAAACAATTTTTTGTTAAGTTAAATATGCATTTTCGATCCTATGTCCACCTTTTTCAAAATCCGGACCACTGTGCGGCGGGCGCAGTTGAAAATCGTTCCGTGAGCTCTTAGCCTTAAGGGAACGATTGTACGAAACTGCGGCCTCAACCAGCTTTAAAATTATTGTTTGACGTATAAAAGTGTTTTTTTAACAACCAATCTTTTGTGCCGATGCACTTTTCGGTAGTACTTAGGTATATTATTTTTATACAGTAAGGAAAAAGTGCCAATACTCATAAATTATGGCAACCTACGGGCATAAAAACAGTTTTGTAGTAATGAGACTAACTAAATACCATTCAATGTTTTATAATAGGTACTTACAGCATGTTGTATACACTTAAAGCGCTACTTACACTTATTTATCCCGTATTTTTATATTATATATTTTAAAGAAAATAAGTGAGTAGGTACACTAAGCGCGCGAGTTGAATGTCTGCATTCAACTCACAGCTTAGGAGTGCTGTGGTAGTGCTGTTGACAAGGATGGTAAAGTACTACACTGCAGGCGCGTGAGGTGGGGCGTGCGGGTAGCGGGGGGCTCTTCACCTCAGACCCCGACTGCATTCAACTCGCGCGCTATCTGTAGGTACCAGCCGCTACATTACGATTGCGTCACTCACTCGTGCCAGCTCCTCTTGAGTTCAACATAGATGTAGGAGGTTATGACAATAGCATAAAAAATCGCTAGTTTTGATCAATGACGTTCCGTTAACAAAGAAATAATAAATAAATGAGTTCTTTGGGATTATATTTCACTTAATGTATAAATCGCTTATAACTTTTTTGAATAATTGAATATGTTGCATTTAGAACTAAAAAAACAAAATAGATGAATTCTTAAAGAAGCCTCATTGTTTTGATAATTGATATTTTATGGTTCATCAGATAAATTAGGCTTAATTTAGATTTCCATTTTTTTAAATAACAGTCACAGATTGTATCCCATTTATTTATTTGTCTTAATAATGCTTAAAACTAATCGATAAATAGTTATCAATTTACTTTGTTATAAGTCCTTGACTGTTTACAGGTGAGAGGTTGTGGGGAGTTTATCACCTTCAGACTGTCTTGGGGATGGTTGACCCGTCAGCGTGATAGCCGGTATCATCAGCGAAGTAGGTTATGGTGTCTGACTTGCCTTCAGCGTTCAGGTAACTGTAAGATCCCTGTACAACGATGACATTTTGAGGCTTGTTGTCTTCGTCCAAAGTTTGCTTCAGAACGCCTGTCTCCTGCCTGGAGCTGCCGTCTGAAGTCTGAAAACTGTTGATATTTTTTAGTTTTGGTGTGAACAAAATCTTATTCTGAAGTGAAATTTATCTACATGTACGTAAACGCTTTTTATTGGATTGAACCTACAAAATGCTTAGATATTTAATGCATCAGTAACATCACCCATCATTAAAATTATAGGTACCATCTGACTGCTGAACTGTAATATAAATAATATACTTTGTTACCTCATCGACTTCAGACTTGAAGGCGACAGGCAACTCTAGCTATAAAAACAAATAAAAATACCTGTAACTATAGGAGCCATCTGGGTTCGTCTGTGAGGTGTAGCTGATAATTTCTACGGGTGGCTTCTTTTCAGAGGGTGCAGAAGAGGTGATCGCCACTAGGGCGAGAGTGACTAAGATGACCTTAAGTGAAATAAAAACATAATCAACAAATTGTAGCAGAAATGAGAATGAAAAAAAAATGTTAAAACGGGGCAATTGCCGGAGTGAATCTCCGCTGTCGAGGAGCTGCGTGAACAGCTCCGGGGCTCGATCTCTGGGCAAACGACTGTGGCAAACAAGGTCTGGGCACTTTTTCAATGATGCAAATAACAAGAAGTAAAAAATGGTGAATAGATGACGGGCCACAGGACAAATCAAACTCACTCATTTTTTACTTTAGCTGATTTATTTTCTTATTTTTACTTTCCTTTTATTCTTTATGAAAAGCAGTGTATACCTCGGGTAAAAGACTTATTTATTCCCTCGACTAGCACTCTGATTCCGACGGTGGACGCCATCATGCGCGTTAGAGCCCTCACGACGGGGGATGCTGTTGCCCGGGGCAGGGTCGTCTTGGCGGTGTCTTTGGACATCTCCAACGCCTTCAACACCCTGCCCTGGAGTTACATCAGGGAGGCACTCCGGTATCACCGGGTGCCGACCTACCTCCGTCGTGCTGTCGAGGATTACCTGACGGACGGAGCCGTCATCTACCCCGGTCACCGGGGAGAGTGGAACCGGCGAGAGATGTCGTGAGATGTCGTGAGATGTCCCACAGAGTTCGGTCTTGGGGCAGTCCCTGTGGAACATCGGCTACGACTACGTGCTGTGAGGCGACCTCCCGGACGGCGTCAGCGTAATTTGTTACGCTGACGACACGCTCGTCCTGGCGCAGGGAGAGTCGCACCAGGCGGCGGCCGACAAGGCGACACAAGTGGTTGCGACAGTCGTCGAAAGGATCCGGCAGCTGGGACTCGAGGTGGCGCTTCACAAAACGGTGGCCATGTGCTTCCATGGCCGCTTAAACGCGCCGCGGTCCGAGTCCCACATAACGGTGGAGGGGGTTCGCATCGGCGTCGGGGGGACGATGAAGTGCCTAGGACTCGTCCTCGACAGCCGGTGGAACTTCAGGGAGCATTTCCTGAGTTTGGCCCCTAGGCTGAACCGGACAGCAGCCGCGGGCCAAACGCCTCCTGCCGTAGGCTGTACGCCGGTATCGTGCGGTCCATGGCCTTCTACGGGGCCCCCGTGTGGGCCCTGAGCATCCGGACGCGACCACTAAAGTTGGTCGCATGCCAGAGGGTCATGGCTATCCGGATGATCCGGGGATACCGCACGATCGCCGGCGAATCGGCCAACCTGCTTGCCGGATTACTAACCTGGGATCTGGAGGCGACTGCCCTCCAGCACGTCTATGAGTGGCGTGTGGAGGCGCAGCACCGGGGCGAGTCCCCGCTGCCACGAGAAGTTGAAGCGTGGCGGGAAGAGCTCCGGCGCGATCTCAGGGCAGTATGGAGGGCTCGACTGTCGCGACCGACGGCCGGGCACGCCGCAATAGCGGCGATAAGACCCCTCTTTGAGGAGTGGCTGGAGAGACGTCACGGCGTCCTTACCTACCGCATGACGCAGGTCCTCACCGGACACGGAAGTTTCGGGAGGTACCTGTGTCTGATGGGAAAGGAGGAAACGCCTGGGTGTCACCACTGCGAAGATCGCCCGGAGGACACAGTAGAGCATACGGTGCAAGACTGCCCAGCTTGGGCAGAGCACCGACGTGTCCTCACGGCGGCGATAGGCGGAGACCTCTCGCGCCCGGCATTGGTTTCCGCCATGCTGCGGAGCGAGACGGAGTGGGAAGCGGTCGCCACCTTCTGCGAGGCACTAATGCTCGTGAAGGAGGTGGCGGGCCGCGAGAGAAAGAGGACAGCGTCCTCCCTCCGCCCCAACCGCAGTGGTGTACGCCCACGGCGTCGGACGTCGCAAGATCGAGACGATCTCCGGCCACCGCAGGCGCGGGCATGCGGACTGCGAGTAAAGGGCAACTCGCTGTCCGACCATGGACCATGCCCGGGTCGACGGCGCGTCGTGTTCCACGCGCGCCTCAAAGAGCTGTCAGCAAAATGACGGGGCCCCCTCTCAGAGGGCCAAAGCCTGCCGGGGTCGCGGGACTTATTTCTATCACCGTGACCCCGGAACATAAAAGGCTATTGAAGGACACCGTGGATTTTAGTCAGTACAAGTCTGACAGTCCCTCCAGCTCTGCCCGGGGTTGGAGGACTCATTTGATGATTTTACCACGCTAAAAAAAAGCACTCTCATTAAAAAATAGTACTAAAATAGTAAATACGGTCCCGGGGTTATATATTAATAAGTTACTTTCATCCCTAGGATAACAATGTTCCATTTCGATAACCCCACGCCGCAATAAACCTCAAAAGCTCTCGAACGGAACCATCAAGTTGATGCAAGACCGGACTGAGATGAGGCTGCAATCATCAGCTGATATGTCGGAATATGGCAAACTCAATAGACGAATCTCGAAATCAATGCGACGTGACCTGCGTGCCTATAGTGCAGCACGGATCAAAGAGGCGATCGAGCGGAACCAGGGCTCAAAAGTCTTCGCAAAGAATTCGTCTATTGGGCAAAGCCAAATGACAAGGCTGAAGATTAACGACGGCAGCATCATTTCGACGAAACCGGAGATCCTAAGAGAGCTTGAGAGGTTTTACGGACAGTTATACACATCTACACGACAACCCAGTGTCGGTACAGCTCGAGACGCAAGAGCTAAACTGACTCGGCACTACACTGAGGATATCCCGGACATCAGCCTGTACGAGATTAGAATGGCTCTTAAACAGCTCAAAAATAACAAGGCGCCGGGCGATGACGGAATCACAACAGAACTTCTGAGAGCGGGTGGAAAACCGGTACTTCTAGTCCTCCAGAAGTTATTTAATTCCGTCATACTCGAAGGCACTACGCCAGAAGCATGGCACAGGAGTGTGGTTGTTCTTTTCTTCAAAAAGGGTGACAACACCTTGTTGAAGAACTACAGGCCAATCTCACTTCTGAGCCATGTTTACAAGCTGTTCTCAAGACCGTCTCGAACGCAGGTTTGATGACTTCCAGCCTCCCGAACAAGCCGGTTTCCGAAAAGGTTTTAGCACCATAGACCACATACACACGCTCCGCCAGATTATACAGAAGACAGAGGAGTATAATCGGCCATTATGTTTAGCGTTTGTGGACTATGAAAAAGCCTTCGATTCAATCGAAACCTGGGCAGTATTGCAGTCCCTCCAACGATGTCATATCGACTATAGGTATATCGAAGTATTGAAGTGTTTGTATAGTAACGCCACCATGTCCATCCGACTTCAGGAAGAGAGCACGAAACCAATCCAATTGCAGAAAGGCGTGAGACAGGGAGACGTTATTTCTCCGAAACTGTTCACGAACGCGTTGGAGGACGTTTTCAAGCTCTTGGAATGGGACGGACTCGGCATCAACATCAATGGCGAATACATCACTCAACTTCGTTTTGCCGATGATATAGTCATCATGGCAGAATCGTTGGAGCACCTCAATGCTATGCTCAGCGACCTCAGTATCGTTTCCCAACGGGTCGGCCTTAAAATGAACATGGACAAGACGAAAGTCATGTCGAATGTCCATGTGGCGCCCGTACCGGTTGTTGTTGGGAATGATACTCTCGAAGTTGTAGACCATTATACTTACCTTGGACAGATTGTTCAGTTAGGTAGGTCCAACTTCGAGAAAGAGGTCGCCCGAAGAATCCAACTAGGATGGGCAGCGTTTGGGAAGCTACGTGATATCTTCTCATCGAAAATCCCGCAGTGTCTCAAAACAAGGGTGTTTAACCAGTGTGTGTTGCCAGTGATTACATATGGCTCTGAAACGTGGTCTTTGACTGCTGGCCTTTTAGAGAAACTAAGAGTCACTCAACGAGCAATGGAAAGAGCTATGCTCGGAGTTTCTTTGCGGGATAAAATCCGGAACACGGATATTCGGCGAAGAACCAGAGTCACCGACATAGCTCGTAAAATTTGCAAGTTGAAGTGGCAATGGGCAGGCCACATCGCTCGTAGAACTGACAACCGATGGGGAAGAAAGGTTCTCGAGTGGCGACCACGGACCGGAAAACGCAGCGTAGGTAGGCCTCCCACTAGGTGGACCGACGACATCGTGAGAGTCGCGGGCAACCGATGGATGCAAGTGGCGAATTGTCGTTCGGCGTGGCGGTCTAAGGGGGAGGCCTATGTTCAGCAGTGGACGTCTTCCGGCTGATGATGATGATGATGATGATTTCGATAACAATAAATGTAGTGTGTCAATATTGTAAGCGTAGTAATGCACACACAAATAAAAAGTAAATGGTGAACAACTAACTTACCAATTTCATTTTGAACGTTGTTGGATGGCTACTGGATCCGCAACTGATACTTTCCTGATCTTAATGTGACCTTTTATACATTTCTATGCTACTGTAGTATATAAGTATAAATACACAAAATATATTTCTATGGAAAAACGATCACAATATTATTAACACGTGTAATAAAAAACACAGATGACCACATGTGCGTGATAGTATAAAAATGAAATATATTTAGAAAATTTAGATTATGATAGAAATTAAATTCCAAACTTGATATGAAACGAATTTTAATTTACAGCCCCATTTATATTATAATCAGTATGATTGAGGCGACGAATAAAATGTTTCAATTTAAAAAAATGCAGTTTATCTTTGTATAAAACTTAAATAAACCTTCGCAAACCTTTTTTTTCGCAATATTTCTTAATGATAATAAGTCCCTTCTCAGTCATTCTTGGATGTTGTAAATCCATCTATTTTTTTCGCAACTTTGATATCTTCAACACATCGCGCTTTTTGATGGGTCTGGTTTCTTTTGATTTGTAGCCTGGGCCATGGGCCTGGTTTTTATTTGGTGGTTTTATTAATTACTAGCAGTTCACCTGTGGCTTCGTCCGCGCGTATTTCGAACTTTGCCTCTTCGAATTTCTACTCCTGGCTACCTTCTTTCTGAAAACCATTTGGTAAATCTAAATTAATATCCAACAAAATTTTTATCAACCCCAAAAACAAAAAACCTTAAGGATGCGCTAGTTGGCGGGCCGGATTAAAATGCTTGTTATTTCATCCAACATCACGTATCGACAGGATGGATGAGCAGTAAGTAGCTAGGGCACTTATGCACACATAATCCACCTTTCGACTGACTCATGAGTGCGTGATTACTTTGAATAATGGACTACTGCAACTTTTCAAAAGACCTTCGGGAATTTGGATATTATGAATGTATCTGTTCAAAATAAAGTTATCTAGAATTTTGAACAAATCATCTATTCCTGTATGGAAATTATTTTACAATTTACTGTCTTCTTTTGTTATTTATTTCCCCCCAAAGATTCGTTAAAATTAGGCTTAAAATAAGGAAGTTTCGACACCCATAACTAATAATAGATGTTTTTTTTTACTTTTTTGATTCCATACAGGACTAGACAATGATGAGATGAATGTAGATCATTGTTTAATGTGAATTTATACCGTCAAATATTGGAATAATCGCGAAACTACGTTTGTATGGAAGAATGACCGACTAGCGCAACCTTAAAGAGAACAAACCTATGCAAAATTTGTGACTCCTAACTATCCCAAAACAACCCCTTTTTTATCGTGCTAAAATCTCCAAATAACCCCTCCCCCCAGACCGGAACGGGAGGGATTGTCAGACATGTACTGACTAAAATCCACGGTGATCCTTCAATATCCCTTTACGTCCCAGGGTCATGGTTACCTTTTAAGACAGTCCCGCGACCTCGGCAAGCTTTGGCCCTCTAAATGAAGGCCCCGTCATTTTGCTGACAGCTCTTTGAGGTGCGTATGGAACACGACGCGCCATCGACACGGGCAAGGTACATGATCTGACGGCGAGTCACCATTACATCCTATCCGCATGCCCGCGCCTACGGTGACCAGAAATTGCCTTGCGACGTCTGTTGTCATGAGCGCCTCCTCCCGCGGCGATGGGTTGTGAGGTGGACGCAGTCCTCTCTCTCACGTGACCCGCCTCATCCTTCGCTAGCATGACTGTTTTGCTGAAAGAAGCGACCGCTTCCTATTCCGTCTCGCTCTGCAGCAAGGCTTAGACAAATGCCGGGTGCGAGAGGTCGCTGCCTTTCGCTTCCGTGAGGACACAAGGTGCTCTGTCCAAGCGTGGCAGTCCTATACCATATACTCCAGGCGATCCGAGCAATTCTCGCAGTGGTGACACCCCAGCGTTCAACCTTCTCAATCAGAATCAGGAACCTCGTGAAACTAACGTGTCCGGTGAAGACCTGTGTCAAGCGAAAGGCGAGGACGTCGTGACGCTTCTATAGCCACTCTTCAAAGAGGGGTTATATCGCAACATCCCGTCTTAGTGAGCATATTCATTCTATTAATAAACCCAATTCATAATTGAGACTCCCTAGCACTTGTATTACCTACCGAAGAATCAAACTAACAACCTCAAAAACAACAACGATGGGGTCATATTTCGCAAAACCGTCTCTCAGTTCTAAAAACCTGTATTCTAAAAAGAACCTTCATGCAAAATTTGAGATATTTAACTATCTTCCCCAAAAACAACCATTAAGTGGTCGAATCCGCAAAATCCCGTCTTATTAAACATTTACGTCCTAAAAATAGCGACAACGCAAAGCTGCAACATTTGAGACTCGTAGCACTTATAAATAACAAAGTTTGCAATATTCCGTCTTAGGTAGCACCTACTTCTTAAATAGTACTTCCTTGCAAAATTTGGGACTCCTAACTATCAACCCTTAGGGGTTGAATTTCCCAACATCCCGTCTTAAGTACAGTCAGCGCCAAAAGTCGATGAACAGAATCAACATTACAAAACACCTGTTCACAATAAAATGCCATAAGTTATAGTCGCAACTAGGAAACAAAATAGCCTGTACACCAGAAATTTACAAAAGTCGTTGAACACGAGTATTTCAAAAGTACATGTGCACTAGTATTCCTAAAGTCGCTGTACACCATCAATCCAAATGTCGCTGGACATCATTGTATCAAAAGTCACTAAACAGCAGTAAAAATACAAAATTAGGTTAACAAAGTATATTTTTAATGTTGCCGTGTGTTAATATACTTTTGACCCTTATGTTGTTCAGCTACTTTTGGGACAGTGCTTGTTGACCATTCGATAGTGTTGCTAATATGGATCAAATTCTGGGAAGTAATCATATACGGCAAACTAAAGGAAATGGCTGATTTTTATGAAATTGCTATTTTTTCATGTTACTTTACATCTAATGAGCCATAATTTTTTTGAAATTATAAAATTTCATTGTTTTCAATCAGACTTACTCACTCTCACTGGATTTGACGTTTCAACAATCCCACTGTACTTAGCAATACGACATTATTGAGTTGAACAAAAAATAGCATTAATTTAAAGAAGAAAAGGTGACATGATGATGATTCAAATACAGTCTTTGCTTTGAAGATAAATCAGTTTTTTTGTAATTATACGTTTTCCTTATGTTTGCCGTATATGATTACTTCCCAGAATTTGATCCATATTAGCAACACTATCGAATGGTGTAATAATACAGGGTGTGATTTTTTTCCGAAATCAGCGGGTTCGATTCCTGGCCAGGATTAATGATTTTTACAAAATCCAATGATGCAGTTTTAGTTTTCGTCAAAATCGGCCTAGAGACTCCTTACAACGTTTTTCGATATTCCTCATAGTTTTGAAAGTAGCCTTCCACGCCCAGTTGAAAAATTCACCCTGTATAGATAGCACAATCAAAAATTCAAATGAAAATATTTTAGATATCTATAAACAGGGTGAATTTTTCAACTGGGCGTGGATGGCTATATCCGAAACTATGAGGAATATCGAAAAACGTTGAAAGGAGTCTCGAGGCCGATTTTGATGAAAACTAAAACTGCATCATCGGATTTTAGAAAATTCAATAATCCTGGCCAGGAATCGAACCCCCTGATTTTGTAAAAAAAATCACACCCTGTATTATTGCACCTTTCGATAGTGTTGCTAATAAGGATCAAATTCTGGGAAGTAACCATATACGGCAAACTTAAGGAAATAGCAAATTTTAATGAAATTGCTATTTTTCTATGTTACTTTACTTCTACGGAGCCATAATCTATTCGAAATTATAAAATTTCATTGTTTTCAATGTTTCACTGTATTTAACGTCTCAACTATCGCACTGTATTCAGCAATCCGAAATTGTTGAGTTGAACAAAAAATTGCATTATTTCAAGAACCAACAGCTAATTTATGTTTCAAATACAGTAATTGCCTTGAAGATTGACCAGTTTTCTTTTAATTAAACGTTTTCCCTAAGTTTGCCGTATATGATTACTTCCCAGAATTTGATCCTTATTAGCAACACTATCGAATGGTGTAATAATACAGGGTGTGATTTTTTTTCCAAAATCAGTGGGTTCGATTCCTGGCTAGGAATATTGAATTTTCCAAAATCCAATGATGCACTTTTAGTTTTCGTCAAAATCGACCTCGAGACTCCTTCCAACGTTTTTCGATATTCCTCATAGTTTCGGATATAGCCATCCACGCCCAGTTGAAAAATTCACCCTGTATATAAAAATGAAACCCGTTTTCCGTTGTCACGACATAACATGAAAACGGCTTGACCGATTCGGATAATTATTTTTTTGTTGTGTTTGTAACCATCGGGACCGGGTTTTAGAGCGGGTCCTCCATCCGTGCGAAGCCGGGACGGGCCGCTAGTTATAATATAAATCTTAACATATTTTTGATTAAAAATTGGATGCTGAAAGTTGACAAAAAATCTTGAGTATTATCTCAAATTTTGAATCACCCGGTCGACTCAGCTGATGTGTCATGTGTCAAAATTTTGTCGTGCAGAGTGGTTAAGGTCAACAAGCACTGTCCCAAAAGTAGCTGAACAACATAAAGGTCAAAAGTATATTAACACACGGCAACATTAAAAATATACTTTGTTAACCTAATTTTGTATTTTTACTGCTGTTTAGTGACTTTTGATACAATGATGTTCAGCGACATTTGGATTGATGGTGTACAGCGACTTTAGGAATACTAGTGCACATGTACTTTTGAAATACTCGTGTTCAACGACTTTTGTAAATTTCTGGTGTACAGGCTATTTTGTTTCCTAGTTGCGACTATAACTTATGGCATTTTATTGTGAACAGGTGTTTTGTAATGTTGATTCTGTTCATCGACTTTTGGCGCTGACTGTACCATCTAAATTCTAAAAAGAATATAACATTTGAAACTCTTAGTACTTGTAGTAACAAAGTTTCATACAAACTATCCATGCCGAAAAACACCCCTTAGGGGTTGAATTTCACAATATCCCGTCTTAGTAAGCATTTTTGTCCTTAAAAGAATCCCCATGCAAAATTTGAGACCTCTATCTATCAATACCTAAAACAACCCCTTAGGGGTCGAATTTCGCAACATCCCCTCTAAGCGAGCATCTACCTCCTAAAAATATCAGCCATCCAACATTAACTGAGACTCGTAGCTTATAAATAACAAAGTTTCATACAAATTTTCGTCCCTAAAAACAACCCCTTAGGGGTCCAATTTCCCAACATCCCGTCTTTAGTACATCCAAAGTCTTAAACAGAACCGTCATGTAACATTTGAAACCCTTAGTACTTGTAGTAACAAAATTTCATACAAACTATCCATGACGTAAAACAACCCCTTAGGGGTCGAATTTCACAACATCCTGTCTCAGTGAGCATTTTTGTCCTTAAAAGAATCCCCATGCAAAATTTGAGACCTCTATCTATAAAGACCAAGAACAACCCCTTAGGGGTCTAATTTCGCAACATCAAGTCTAAGTGAGCATTAACTTCCTAAAAATATCCCCCATGCAAAATTTGAGACAAACAATGAAGTTTCAAACAAACTTTCAACACCAAAAACAACCCCTTAGGGGTCGAATTTTGAAAAACCCTTATTGTAAGTATCACCTACTTCTTAAAAAGAACCCGCATGCAAAATTTAAAACTCCTAGTACATATAGCAACAAAGTTTCATACAAACTGTCAACCCCAAAAACAACCCCTTAGGCGCGTAATATCGCAAAATCCGTTCTTAGCGGGTACCTACGTCCTACAAAGAACCCTTGTGCAAAATTTTAAAACCCTAGTAGGTAGGTACTGGTAGTTTCTGAGATTTCGTGTCCTATGAGTGAGTGACCTTTGGCTTCTATATATATAGATTTTTATTTAGATAATTAATGTTGTGTGTGGCCGTTGAAGGGTACACAACGGTACAAAACCAGGTGCACCATAACACCATTGCACCAATCTTGACTTGTACCCACTCACCAAAGGCCAAGTCACACAACATTAACAATAATAATAAAGACTGCGATTTCTCTAAGGAACATTTGACTTGCCACGACATTGTATAGATTTTATTACTTTCTAGAGATATGATATGTGGTAAAATCATCTTAGATCTGGGCGAGACTTGTCTCTGCCTACCTGAGACTCGAGACTGTCAGACTTGTACTGACTAAAATCCACGGTGTCCTTCAATAGCCCTTTATGTTCCGGGGTCACGGTGACGGAATGAGTCCCGCGACCCCGGCAGGCTTTGCCCCTCTGAGAGGGAGCCCCGTCGTTATGCTGACGCTCTTTAAGGCGCGCGTGGAACACGACGCGCCGTCGACCCGAGCAAGGTCCATGGTCGGACAGCGAGTTGCCCTTTACTCGCCGCCCGCATGCCCGCGCCTACGGTGGCCGGAGATCGTCTTGCGACGTCCGTCGCCGTAGGCGTCCACCACCGCGGGTGGGGTGGAGAGAGGACATTGTCCTCTACCTCACGCGGCCCGCTTCCTCCTTCGCGAGCATGACTGATTCGCAGAAGGAGGCGACCGCTTCCCACTCCATCTCGCACCGCAGCATAGCCGCAACCAATACCGGCCCGAGAGGTCTCCGCCTATCGCCGCCGTGAGGATACGTTGGTGCTCCCCCCAAGAGGGGCAATCCTGCACCGTATGCTCGACTGTCTCCTCCAGGCGATCTTGGCAGTGGTGGCATAAGACACAAACAAAAAAATACATAAACTCTTTAAATTGTGTAACGGTCAAAGCCCGAAGTGCGGTTACACCTAAATTTAACCGGCTAAACCTAGGTGTAACCGACCACATGCGGTTAAACCTAGGTGTAGGTATCCTTCCTTCATATTTTTCTTAATTACTTAATAATAATCACTTGGAGCATCCACCATCCTCACGGGGAGTTTCTCACCCGCTACGACACTCATTAGGGCAGTCTCTTTTTTCCATAATCATCTTTGTACCTACACTTGTTGACTAGACTAAATATATCGTCATCTCTGGGAACTTCCACAGTGGGAAACGAGATGGCGCTAGACGACTTTTATAGCTCTGTATTTTATTTAGGTGGTAAAATCATCAAATGAATCCTCCCTGGGTGGGGTGGAAGGGACTGTCAGACTCGTACTGACTAAAATCCACCCGTGTTCCTTGGGATGCCCTTTACGTTTCGGGGCCGCGGTATCCTAGGTTAAGAAAAAACTCGCGACCCCAGCAGGCATTTGGCGCGAAACACGACGCGCCACCAACCCGGGCTTGGTCCTCGGTCGGACGGCGAGCTACCCATTACTCACCGTCCGCAAACCCGCTCCGGCGCTGTGCCCTCTGCTGATCAGACGGACACGCGTTGGAGCGTCCACACGACAGGCTATTCGCATACGGGCAGAGAGACCCCAGAAGAGTTTTTGCCCGCATCCCAGGGTGCACCGGCCCGAAAAACTCCAGTCCACGAGCGCACGTGGAGGTTTCCTGTCTTAGCACCCTGCCGGACACCCTAGGTCCACAAAATTAATAGAAATGTAAATTAATAACGAGATATAAAGAGCACGGCTTTTCTGTGGTTTTAAGTTTGTCAGTAAGTTCACATTATCATAAATAAATATTATGTTCATTAAATTAAGATCATACATCACTCCCGGAATGGGTGGCATGAAAGGGACCCAACTACCTCAGATTACCTTTTCCAGTAACCCTTATTGAGTTCCAGTTCCAAAAGCTGTCTTTTTTGAGATAATCCAACGGCCGAGTCGTCTGACGAGAAATACATAATAATATTAATAACCTATAAGTAGTTATTATAAATATTATACGCATTAACGAATCCGAATTTCAAAGATTTTCTTGCAGTTGTTTCGGATGTGATTCTTTTATTTTATGTGTATTATATTTTTCTTTATTGGTAGATACATAAAACAGTTACTCATCTTGCATATAAAAAAAACAATTGCTGTTCGTTAGTCTCGCTAAAACTCGAGAACTGCTGGGCTGATTTGGTTGATTTAAGTCTTGAACAATTTCTAGAAGTCCAGGGAAGGTTTAAAATATGAGTAAATATGGCGGTACGAAGTTTGCCGAGTCAGCTAGTTGCATAATAGTTTTGATACTTTACAAGTTTGTAAACGCACCACAATGCAGAAGAAAATCCCAGAACTACAATGTTTAAAAAAGATTGTCACCTTTTCTTTAATACTCTCAATTGGTATTTGCATACATTTATTTTTACTAATGGGTTTAGGATTATTGTGAACATCACATATACGATAACCAACAAAAGAAAAAAAACAAATATCAGATCTTCTATTTCATTTTAATTATAGTATGAATCACATTATTAAAACTCAACACGTAACAAAAATAATTATGGCAATTAGCATCAAAGAACAAAGAGCGCTATGAAGAGGGCAAACCCCTTTGTGCCTTAAACATTATCAGAGTCCCTGGATACAGCAGCTGATAAACACAACGACTGATTCAATGTCATTACCTTGGTCGATCAATTTATCTGCGAGTGTTCGTTGGGTAGATTAGTTTTACTCCACTTTGGGGATAATAGCTCCCTCAGCTTTGTAACCATCCTGGTCAGCAACGTAGCTGACCACCTGGGGCTGGCCGTTGACATCGATGTAGCCGTAGGAGCCGCGGACCTCGAGGAAGTTCACCGGCTTGTTCTCCTCATCAACACCTTGCTTCAATTTAGCTACTTCTTCGCGTTTGTTGCCATCCGCGCCTTCGTAACTGTTGATATTAGGTACATACATGAATAAAATTTAACTACAGAATTTTACTATAAAATACTAATTGATCTACTTGTTAAACTAACAAGATTAATGTTTTACCTGAATACGTATTCACCGTTGGGCTGTTGTTCATTGTTGTAGCTAACGATTTGGACAGGCTCCTCAGCAGGGGCGGCGGCAGCGACGGCCACGAGGGCGAGGGCGACAAGGATCATCTGTAAACCAAAAAATATAACTTAAATATTACTTTTTAAGTAGAGCAATCGATGCAATCAGTTCACTGGATTTGAAATAGATATCCCCCAAGAGTAAGACCGAGGTCACTTTTTTTAGGCCACATACGTGTGGGCCTACTAGTCTATTGCCATCATCCGGGCACAAATGGGCCGGGTCGCTGCCAGGAAGTGGAAAAACCCGGTAATACTTTGCCTCATGTGGAAATCGAATCGGTGACTTTACACCCAGCAGTCGGATGTGCGACCACTAATCACTAGACCAACAAGGCAGCCAGTAAAATCCAAATATGTTTATAATAAAAAAAAACACGTACGGATTTCATTTTGATAGGTTTTGTTCGGTGGCTGCTGTGCGACTGATGCTAGATCGATCGGAAAACGAGCTTTTATACATTTCTCTATCTTGTAACGTAACGCCTGATATACGATGTTGCTAATCTGGATTTGTTAATTAGTGGCATAACATTATTGATATTTTAAAGTGACAATAATAATTTTAAACGCAGATGACAATTAATATATTCATGATATTTTTGTAAAACTGGAAAATTGGACCATCGTTTAGTGTTCCATTCAATCTGGAAGCACGGTAGTGCCACCGATAAGACCATGCGAAACGAAACGGCCCTACTAAGCCCGATACCTTACGACTTTGGTATCCATTGACGCGTGCCTGTGTACGAATCTATTCATATTCATCAAATTCTAGATAAAAGCTTGTGTCGCCTTGTGTACGAAAGGGGCTTATTTTCTTCCAAGCGAATTTCGTTTTATAAAGGCTCGTGATAATTTTGTAAGATTATGATAACTTTTCTTTTCAAGTACACACGGCTACATATCATGCTATACAAAACCAGTATTAGCTGACCGTTCATTGTGTGGAAAAAATAAATTAAAAATTTAATAAACCCCCGACACAAAAACCAATTTAAAAAGTAAAAAATAACAAAAATACGTCGCGTTGGGGCTTATTAGGAAACTATACCTTCAGCCAACGCTCATGACGTCAGAGATCGTGTTGCCGTCGGTCATATTTTCAAATCCAGAAACAAAGAATTAACTCAATAAAGTGTACCTTTACCTAACATTTGTGACGACACTGGCCGAGTTGACATCGGGTATACTTTCAGATTTATGATTTCGCGCGTAGGTATTTTAAAACATACCCGACCGCAACGAAGTAATCGTTCGGTATTCTTTTGTCACGTTACTATTCCAATCGGGATTTGACCCCGTGTGTACGAAACGGGGCAATGAGAAAAAAAAATCGTTCAAACGACTTGGGGCACCCCGACACGGGCAGGTTAGGTTAGAAGGGGATGGCGGGGTCTGAAAGACCCCGCTATTCCCTTCGTGGTTATTTTTTTTTAAACCACTCAGAAGTAGGAGCACCGCTTGCGGTGCTCCGTCGACTTTTTCTGACATTTTACTAGATTTATCTTAGTTTCAAATGAAAAGTTATTTTTGTCATTTCGCTGAACCAATTTAGGAATTTGTTTTAATCACCAAATTTGCTTAGGCAAATGATAAAATCGTGTCGTTATTCTAACATCCTCCGTGATTTGATCAAATCCCTTAGGGATGTGGCCAAAACCAGGTTTATCATATCCCTGCGACAGAGACAGTAAAACGGGTATACATTACAGTACAGTAAAATGGAATGTCCTACATGAAAGTATACCCCAGCAAAATGTTGGGATCGGGTATATTTTGAAATCCCTAACACGGGCGTATATATTTTTAACGTCTACCTGAACTCAACACTACAGAGCGTTGGCTGAAGGTATAGTTTCCAAATACGCCGCGTTGGGGGACTGCTCCAAATTATTTATCATCTCCTGTTTTTTTGCAGTCCCCCAACGCGACGTATTTTTGTTATTTTTGGTTTTTGTGTCGGGGGTTTATTATATTTTTAATTTATTTTTTATTTTACACTTTTTATAGGTACAAACATATCATTTTATGTTGCTAAGAGTACTCCCGACTAAGTCATCAATATTCCCTTTCAATACGCTTTCATTTGATACCCAACCCGAGTATATTTGCAGATCCTCGGTTACCTTTCCCCACTTTCACCCCCACAACTTCTAAACGGCTCAACCGATTTTCATCAAACATGTCTAAGAACACTCGCAGATAAGTCACCTTTCATACAAAAAAAAACAAATTTAGATCGCTTCATCCGTTCGGGCTCTATGATGCCACAGACAGACAGACAGACACGTCAAACTTATAACACCCCTCTTTTTCCGTCGGGGGTTAAAAATCGTGGGACGCGAGACCAAGACAAACAAGTTTTGTATAGCTTGATGTGTAGCCGTGTGTACACACAAATAGACAGACTCTGAAGGACTTTTTAAAGGTGATACAAATCCTAGTAATATTATAAACGGGAAAGTTTGAGATGGTTGGATGTATGGATGTTTGTTGCTCTTTCACACAAAAACGAATGAACGAATTTCATTCAAAAAAAATTTGGGCAATTTCACTATTTTCTGGACAACTCCCACTTGACCACAAAAATAAATATGCTTAATTTGTTTACCTCAAAAAAGAGCAAAAGGTTCAAGTGCTGGGTAACTTCGGGCACGCCGCAATAGTGGCGGTAAGACCCCTCTTTGAGGAGTGGCTGGATAGGCGTCACGGCGTCCTAACCTTCCGCGTGACGCAAGTCCTCACCAGACACGGATGATTCGGGAGGTACCTGTGTCTAATGAGGAAGGAGGAAACGCCTGGGTGTCACCACTGCGAAGATCGCCCGGAGGACACAGTCGAGCATACGGTGCAGGATTGCCCCGCTTGGGCGGAGCACCGACGTGTCCTCACTGCGGCGATAGGCGGAGACCTCTCGCGCTGGCATTGGTCGCGGCCATGCTGCGGGGGAGACGGAGTGGAAAGCGGTCGCCTCCTTCTGTGAAGCAGTCATGCTCGCGAAGGAGGAGGCGCGCCACGCGAGAGAGAGGACAATGTCTCCCCTCCGCCCCACCCGCGGTGGTGGACGCGCACGGCGTCGGACATCGCAGGACGATCTCCGGCCACCGTAGGCGCGGGCAGGCGTGGGATGCCCGCCATGGACCATGCCCGGGTCGACGGCGCGTCGTGTCCCACACGCGCCTCAAAGAGCGTCAGCATAATGACGGGGCCCCCTCTGAGAGAGATCACCGTGACCCCGGAACATAAAGGGCTATTGAAGGACACAGTGGATTTTATTCAGTACATGTCTGACAGTCCGTCCCGCCCTGCCCGGGGTGGGAGAACTCATTTGATGATTTTGCCACGATAAAAAAAAAGTGCTGGGTAACTTAACAGCAAGACTCTATACATGCTCAGACGCACTCAAATTTCTTTAATAGATTTTCAACCTTATTGTAATAAGGTTGGAAATCGGAAGATGATTAATGTGTGATTGGTAGAATTTGACAGATTCGGTTAGGTTGACCTGCTGGCCAGTGCTGGCGTCTGTACATGTTACTAACATAACATATTTTAAAATGAATTTCTGTGCTATTTTAATTACTGCTCCTTCGATGGGACGAAGACAAGAGATACCAAGCTTGGTGGTGGCCACTAAATTTAAGAATTACTAATGGCGTATTTTGACTTGACTGGCCTGTTGGTCTAGTAGTCAGTGACCCTGACTGCTATGCCGGGGGTCGTGGGTTCGATTCCCACCCAGGGCAAATGTTTGTGTGATGAGCACGATCATTTGTTCTGTGTCTGGATGTAATTTATCTGTAATAAGTATGTATTTAGAAATATATAAGTATGTTTATCAGTTGTCTAGTACCCATAACACAAGCTCTGCTTAGTTTGGGACTGGATGTCGTTGTGATAGTTGTGGAATTTTTTTTTTCAGTGTTCGTTAACTCGTTCGGTATACAGCATATGGGGTGTCCTCGCAGGACAGATAACAACCAATGAAAGTTACAAGTCAATACGTGTTCGTTACACCGTGCACCGTCTGCAGTGATTCTCCGCTTGCTAATACCGATCGTGATATCGACCAATGAGATTCATCGGTCGATATACAGTTTGCGGGCTGTCACTATGGTCAATAAATATCGACGATCATGGGGGCTGTCATACACCCCACGCGCACGTGCACGCGGGCTATCGACTAATGAAAACGGCTCCCCGCATGCAGGCACTGTGGCATACGTTCCAGAAATCTCTTGCATCAGGCATGCGGGCCCTACCAACTAATGAAAACGGTTCCCCCAATGTAGGCCCTGTGGCATGAAAACTGCCTAAACTAGAAAGTGTGACACTTCTATGGAACCATGTACTAACTTATTATACAGCGACCAAATAACAGGGCGATGTAGAATTATTATAACGCTAAGTTAAGTAATTAAGTAAGTTTATATATTTTGACTTTAATATAATTTATTTTTATTTATTTATTGAACTTCATGCACAAGACAGTACAAAGGCGGACTTAATGCCTTGGGCATTCTCTCCCAGTCTACCTTAGTTGTTAATATTTCTCTAAATAAATAAATAGTATAGATTTCGGTAATGAAAACTAATCGCTGAATAACTGGACGACTACAGGACATAAAACAAGATAAACGGGCAAGCAGCAATCCGAACCGCACTCATTTATTCTTTTTCTCAAAATTCATGTTCTTATTTTAACTTTCCTCGTATTCGTAATGAAAAGCACAGTGCTAACCTCGTAAAAGACTTTTTCAGCGATTCTATTAGCGCTCTCAAAACTTTACGGGTGCCAAACCCCGCCAAAACTTAAATAAGTAACTTTCACTCCTTGGATATAATTGAATTACATATTTGATATATATTCGAAAGATCAAGAAATTATTATTCCTTCAATTTTGTCCCGAAAGAACTCGGGTGATTTTTTTTAGGTACCTATAGCAATAACTAGGTAATAGAAGCGCTGTCCAGCGAAAAAACTGGCACTTACTTTCGAATCGACTTTGGAAGTTTACTTTCAAAGTTGAATTCTCAGCCCACCATGCGTCGTCGCCCCAGAGCCCGGACCCACTTGACGCAGTGACTTTCCAACCTCTTCAAGAGCGACACACGTCCTAATTTTTTTTTTTGTGAAGTTTTCCCCACTCTAAGAATTTCTCCTGTGTCGTGAATGCGTTTACAACATTTTAACTCACACACATAAACGCCCAGACCCGCAACAACAAATTACGCAAACATAAATAAGTCACGCAAATATTGATTCCGTGCGGGAATCGAACCCGCGACACACAGCGCAGCAGTACTATCGCTCAGCCACTGCGCCTGCTGTCTTCAATTAATCTGTCCATCTTCAATTAATCTTGTAAACTTTTATTTCGCTTATTTTATTTAATACAAATATTTTCTACTAAAAACTTGTACCTTTTGTTATAAAATCCTCCCGCAAAAGTGCGCTATCTAACATTCGGAGAATATGGAAACCGGTTTAATATCTATTTTCGGCCATAATATAATGAGATGAATCTTAATAGGTATCATCAAATAATAAATTAAAATCTTTCCTTCGGATAGCCGCATTTTTTTTTTAAATTAAGTTTGGCCTGGGTTGTGGAGGTCCGATAGGATATTTCATTTAAAAAACTAGTATTCAGTTTCGGGACCGGCAATTTGGTTCCCGGTTGGTTCAATTCGCGCTAGCGTCCACGAGACTAATGAACAGTTAAACGGCAAAAAATGCTTACCCCTAATATCTTTTCGCCTAAACCTATGTGGACCTTTAGCGAGAGGGTTGATCCTTAGTGAATATGAAAAATAGATATTTGTAATACAAGGCATAAAAAATAACTATTTTCACCTGCATTCAGTAGTTTTTGGCGCGAGTGCTTGAATTGAAAACTGAGCAAGTGAAGTGTTCAAATATAGAATCCTGAGTGTAGGGACATTCCGATGCGCGGACATGCGGGCGGCGAATAAATGGCAACTCGCTGTCCGACCATGGACCATGCCCGGGTCGACGGCGCGTCGTGTTCCACGCGTTCCTAAGAGCGTCAGCATAAGGTAAGAGTAGGTACTCGATACTTTTGATTACTAATAGTATCGAATCGAATCAATCTTGCGATACTTACTCGGTATCGAAACAAAAGTACCTACTTGGTATCGAATCGAACCAGACAGCCTGATCTTATTTTAAATAGACACAAGATAAAAAAAAATTTTTAATTAAATGAGTCCTCCTCCCAGGGCAGGACAGGAGGGACTATCTTAAGTACTTGTACTGAATAAAATCCTTCAATAGCCCTTTACGTTCCGAGGTCACAGTCATTAGGATGTCCCGCGAGCCCGAAGAAAAACAACTTAGATAATAAAGTTAAATTCGTGTTTATTTATTTACTGTTTTAAATTAGTAATAAATAGTAGATTACGCAACAAGGGAGTAAAGCAATGCCTTACGTCACGGGCGTATTGAATCCCGAAGCGACACTAAGGATTCTGGGAGTGAACCTCCGTAGCGCAGCGAGGAGGTTCAAGTGTTAATTCCCGAGTGAAACGAGGGAATTAAGTTAAGAATCCTTAGTGTAGCGAGGGATTCAAGTTAGCCCAAGACAAGGCAGCTTTACTCCCGAGGAGCGTACTCTGCTTTTCACACCTACTGCGAGGAAATAAATTCGATTTTTGAAATTTGTTGTAGTACGACAACCTTCGAACGTGAAGTTCGCACCACTGCAACCGATCAGCTGTTGCGGCCAGCAGCCGCCATGATTGATACAACTCCTTGGTGAAAGTTTTCATACGGTTTTATTTGAGGTTCCAAATTCAAATCACATTATTCCCACGGGAATAATGAAATTCAGTACATATATTATTGCCCGGTTCGAGCGAGAGGGAACAATGACTTGCTTTACAGTAGGGTTGCCTGATATATAATTTGACATTTACGAGTAAGTAGTGTGAAAAGATAATTACTAAAATTGGTAATAGTTAAAGTGTTTTTTTTTGGAATTGTTATGCTTGTGTTTATCACCGTCTTGTGTTATATTATTGAAATACATCGTGGTGCTGCTGGACATGAGGTTCTTCGTTTGATCAATGGGTTGGAAAATAAAGTGCTATTGGGTTCTATAAGAATTCCTCAGTACTTAACTAGGAGCCCGGAGTTTGGAAGTTGGCGGCATGATAACCCCTACCTCGAAATGCTACGATTCAGTCCAGTCGTCGTCGGTCGTGTGGTGGAATCTGTTTTCTATTTCACGCGTCCCATCCCGCCTCCTCCTTCGCTATCATGACTGCTAAACGGAAGGAGGTGGCTGCTTCTATTTCCTCAACCAATGCCGGGCGCGAGAGATTACCGTAAATCGTCTCCTTGAGGACACGGTGGTGCTCTAGCCAAGTGTGGCAGTCCTGCACCGTCTGCTCCATCGTGTCCTGCGGGCGACCCTTTACAGCATGCAATTGAATTGAGTGCTTACGAAGATATTACAGGTTTAAAATGCAGGGACATAGCGGTTGCGGCAGGACCGTCCCGATGGCCGGTGTTGATGATTGTTCATTATGTATTATTATTATTGAGGGTGGATGTACAATTACGGTCTTGACAGTTAAACTTTCGTTAAATCCTACCAGTGGTGACTCGAGAAACACGTGTTGAAAACATAAATTCTTTACTAGAAGATTCAACCTTTGGCCACACGTCGAGCGTAAAACTTACATAAGGGTTTCGTTGTGGCATGCGGATGGGCGAGTATTGCGTGACTCGCCGTCTCCGGCTGTCAATGTTCCACGAGCTCCTCCAAGAGCCATCAGCAATCCGACGGGATCCACCTTTGAAGGCCAATGGCCTGCCGAGGTTGCGGTACTGTTTCATCTGGTAACCATGACTTTGGATCGTGAAGGATCACCGTGAATGTTAATTAGTACAAGTCTGACAGTCCTTGCCATCACGCCTTAGGTGGACATTCACAATAAATAATCATTTATGATTTATCACGTTATAAAAGGGTCTCGTTGTCTTCCACTCGAGAACAGGCTCTTTTGAGATATGCTGCTAAAAGTTGACAATGGAGAGTTAACAAAAAGTGAAGGAAGGACTTAACCTAGAAAATCTTTGTGTTTTGATAGACAACATCGAAGTGTGTCAACAATGTCTAGATCTGATAACCTAGGTTATAAGATTATATTATTTATTTGGTTTAAAGAAAGAGCGATTCTGCCACCAACTGAAAAACATGTAGGTACATAAGGTAAATGACTTGATCCTTTCGAAGATTCCAGCCCTGTCGTAATATACTACTCGGTTGATCATTAGGTACAGTTTGACAATTTGTGGTATCATAATATGCTGGCATCTGTAGGTACATATTTTTTATACATAGGTACTTACGTGTTGCGTATCTCACAATTTTATTTACAGTAAAAAATGTTAGGAATTTTACTCCTGAGTCGGGATTTCTTTGAGAATCTGGTAACTCTTAATGCAGGTGTTGCTAATGTCGCAATTAGGAGTTAATGTTCGATTTCGAAAATTTTAAAGATTGATGTGGGTTGATGTGCTGGCGTCTAGCGTCAGTACCCCAAAGGTGGAAACAAGATTTAAGTAAAAATAGTACAAATGAATTCAATTGAACTTTAATTGCTATTTGAATCACGTCATTAAAACATAACAAATAATACAAAAACGTAAAAAATATGGCAGTGGGCGTCAAGAAACAGAGAGAAGTTAGCGCAGCTGATGCACCATACTTCTGCAATGTGGTAACCGTTCCATTCAGTCCTTAAACGTTATCAGGGGCTCAAGTCATAGGGAAATAGCTGACGAACAACTTATTAAATTATAACAATTATCTATTCATCGGAGAGTCGTTGTTGTTAACTTATTTCCTGGCGGGCTTGGGGATGGAGTCTCCCTCGGCGCGGTAGCCATCCTGGTCAGCCTCGTAGCTGACAACCACGGGCTTGCCGTCTTCTCCGGGGTAGCTGTAGGAGCCGCGAACGACCACCACGGAATGGGGCTTGTTCTCCTCATCAAGAACTTCCTTCACAACACCAGTTTCTTCGCGCTGAACGCCGTTTCCAGATTCGAAACTGTTGATGTTACATGCATTTATAAATACGTGAGATACATTATTTATTTTTGTAAAAATTAAACCGATTTCTAAAAAAACAATTAATTCCAATAAGGATCAAAAGTTATTTCACTTTATACTGTTTGTTTTGTTTTAGAAATTAGTTTAATGATGATCATTTTCAAAAACTTTTCTGTTTTCGTCTTATAATGGGTATCGGTATAGGTGCAATATTTTTTTTTTTTTGTGTAATTGCGCAAACAATCCATGGATATAATAATATTTCACAACTATCACACAACGCCATCTAGTCCCAAGCTAAGCAGAGCTTGTGTTATGGATACTATACAACTGATAAACATACTTATATATTTCTAAATACATACATTTATAGGTAAATTACACCCAGACACAGAACAAATGATCATGCTCATCACCCGAATATTTTTCCTGGGTGGGAGTCGAACCCACGAGCCCCCCGGCATAGCAGTCAGGGTCACTAACCACTAGACCAACAGGCCATGGATATGCGATAGGAACAATTGCTGATCATTTGCTGTCATTAATTAAAGAGTTCCCTCGATTCCTCCAAGATCCGCCATCAGATCATGACACGAATACCATGGAACCATTTGTGAACCACACACCCTTTCAAACAAAGGGAGAATTTTCCAAATCTGTCCGGGAGTCATGGAAAAATCGGGGAAAATACATAAAAAAGATTCCTTCTATCTTCGAACTCTATTTAAAAAAAAAAAAACATTTTTTTACCCGAATTGGTATGAACCGTCAGGCTGCGTGTCGTAGTTGGAGCGCACGATTGGGACAGGTTCTTCAACGGGGAGGGCGGCGGCGACGGCCACGAGGGCGAGGGCGACAAGGATCATCTGAAGAGAAAAATACATATCACATTAATAATGAAGATTATCACAAACAAAACGATGGTTTTATTCAAAACTTTTTGGAAAAATTGGTTCAAATGTCATGCAGCTTGATGGGGCGAAACTGACAATCTCATACTGACTAAAAATTACCCTATTCCTTCAGTTGACACATTCCAGGTTCATGGTTACGTTTACGGACGGACGGTTACGCGTATCTAACAAAATCGACACTATAAATTTCACTTCAATTATTTTATTCCTCTTGCAAAAGCGACACCACTGTCAATATTAGAGCAACTCTAAAAAGTAAATAATATAATTATTATCCTAGGGCACTTAAAAAAATGGGGAGTATAACATGAGTTAGTACATCTTCATGTCTAACACGAAAAAAAATAAACCACAAAAACTTCAGTAAAAAATAAAATATTTCCGTAATGTAGTATTTTTTTCTACGTACCGATTTCATTTTGATAGGTTTGGTTGGTTCGGTGGCTGATGAGCGACTGATGCATTAGCAGATGCAACATAATCTTTTATACATTTCTCCGGCGTCTAACTTAATGTCAAATGACAGCAAACATTCGATGTCGGTATTTCGAATTCGGTCACCAATGCTCACAGTGCGCACACATGTTGTATGAGTCGTAACGACTATTTGACTATGTTATTTTAGTGTGTGCATCATAGACTCACACGTGTCACGCTTAATAAACGTGACAAGGATTTTTTATAAAAGATGATAGGCCGAGACCAATGACATTAATCTTGCATCATTCGTTAAAATACTATTAATAGAAGGGTCTTAAAGACCTACCTTGGCAATAGCTGGCAATACTCTTCGTGGTTATTTTTCTTAAACCATTTAGACATCCGGGGTCGCGGGACTTATTTCATTACCATTTTCATTACCGTGACCCCGGAACATAAAAGGCTATTGGAGGAAACCATGGATTATAGTCAGAATAAGTCTGACAGTAAGGGGTGGGAGGACTCATTTGATGATTTTACCACCCAAAAATAAAACCATTTAGAAATAGGAGAAATCGGCCTTCGTCTTCTATTTCTTGACAACTTTATGTATGCAGATTGTTGATTTAAAAAAACTAAAACTGATTTAAAAGAGCAGTCCTTCGGTGAATAAATATTTATTCGATGAATCGTTCAGTCAAAGTAGCGCTTGGCGATAAGAGGTTGTTTCGTAATAAATTTCATTGGAACAATCGTTCAGTGGACTTTCAGTTTATTGAGCATTTTTTGACTTTTGAAGTTAAATTAATGGCTGAAAAAAGGAAATATCACAAAATACAAAAACCATCATAATGGGAATGGCATCTCAAAGGTATTTGTAGATGGCGCTGGGTGCGTTTGTCCAGATCTCAGTTTAATTTTTAGGTATCTAATACATAAAAAAAACAAACAGATATTTTTGTGATATTTATTGAGTTTTGATACAAAACAGACATGAAAGATTATTCTTCAATTCAAGTGCATAAACTACAAAAATAACTAGGGTTGCATCGGCACGCCTTTTCGCCCATACTTTTTTTGAAGTCGGTTAAAAAACAACAGCATTACAAAATATTTGTACAGAATACGCATTTTTTGTAAAGAAAAACACAGTAATTAAAAAATCTTTAATTTTATTTTTAATATTTAATTATTATTAGGACCCCTCGGCGGGTAATAGACCTCCTCCAATAATAATTTCCAGTGCTTTCCGTACTTGTTTTCTCAAGCCATGATATGCCAGTCAGTACTAGGTATCTCGTCTTTCTGACCCTTTTTCTCTTACCGTCTTACTTACGCTCGCTAGTATTTATTTCCTTCTTTGTATGATCGAACGCGCTATTCTCGTGAATTACCGAATTCGGGTTCGAATTCAAAAAACTCTTTTGTGTTGGAAAGTCCAGTTATTAAAGAAAGCGACCCATTCCTCCCATCTATTGAGATTTAATGTCATGATGCTATGTGATTTAATGTCATGGAAGGATATTCCATGACATTAAATCACATAGCATCATAACTTTTTTTAACCGACTTCAAAAAAAGGAGGAGGTTCTCAATTCGGTCGGTATGTTTTTTTTTTTTTTTTTTTTTTTTTTTTATGTATGTACATCGATTACTCCGAGGTTTCTAGTCCGATTAGTGTGATTCTTTTTTTGTTCGATGCAAGATACTTGCAGTTTGGTCCCATAAAAATTTCATTAAATTTGGATCAGTACTTTTTATTTTGTGAGCATTTTTATTAATTTCGCCTACTTGGACGACATGATGATTTTTACTTTTTGCGTGTTTGTTACGCGATTACTTCGCCAATTGTGGACCGATTTTCAAAATTGTTTTGTTGTTGTACTAGGGATCGTTCACCTTAGGGAATACTGCAAGTTTCATCGAACTCTGTTCAGCATTTTTTGAGATAGGGAATTTTATTGGAACTTTCTTATATGTATAGGCGATGTTAATACCGGTGCTACGGATTACAAAATTCTAGTGCACATGGAAGAAAATGATGTATTTGCCAAGAATTTGGGTTGAATATTTAAACTAAAAAGAGTAAAATAAAAAACTTTTTAAAAAAAAAATTTAACCGCCTTCAAAAACCACCACAAAAAAGGGTAAAATAACCTACAAAATAACTTTTCTTTCGGAAGTCGGTGGCAAAAAGATATCGAAATAATAAAACAAAGCCACCGACTTCCGAAAGAAAAGTTATTTTGTAGGTTATTTTACCCTTTTTTGTGGTGGTTTTTGAAGGCGGTTAAATTTTTTTTTTATTTCCATACAGTATGTATGAAAAAATGTTTCACCAACTAATATAGCAATAAAAAAATTGGGATGGCGTATTACTATCCCGATTTTTCCTGACAAGTAACAGAGTCGAACGGCATTAAAAAATATCTGCCCAATTTCACTCATTTTTTGGACACTTGACCCAAAAACTCAAAAAGTGCTAAAGGTTAGAAAATTTTCCCGTATCTTTTACGGCCAATTACATAAAAGAAGGACCCTGTATTTAAATCTGATAATGACGGAAGGATCACTATAACATGCCATACAATTGTACCATTAGTGGGTTCGATTCCCACCCAGGACAAATGTTTGTGTGATGAGCATGATCATTTTTTCTGTGTCTAGGTGTAATTTATCTATAATTTATTTTATATATATGTATGTATTTAGAAATATACCTATAAGTATGTTTATCAGTTGTCTAGTACCCATAACACAAACTCTGCTTTGCTTGGGACTAGATGGCGTTGTTTGATAGTTGTGGAATATTATGATTAGGTATCTCTTTATTCATCTTTAAAAATCTAAAATTAAAACATTTAAAAAAAAAAAATAGTGTTCCATCGATGTGGGAGCAGGGTCCAAGCTACCGGTGGTTAGGGCTCCAGAGACAGGAACCTCCTCACAATACGAGCCGTATCAAGAAGTATTGCCTTCTGAATCAGGTCCTTGATCCAACCCCCTAAGGCAGGGTTTCTTAAACTTTTTGCAGTCACGGACCACCTTCACAATATCAATAATTCCACAGACCCCCCCCCCCCCCCCCGTCAAAGAATATTTTGAACAGATCAACATGAAACAATCCCTGCCCTAGAAGTTTAGTCTTTGTTCAATTAATTCATGTTTTGTGACTGACGATATGTTGTCGCGGTGAGTTCTTGTATTTACCTAGACGAGATTATTATACTATTTCCTAGTAAATAGGTTAAGAGTTAGCTGACCTACTACGTACCCCTGGTACACATGCCAGGGACCCCCAGGGGGTCCGTGGACCCCACTTTAAGAAACCCTGCCCTAAGGAGAGTCGAACTGCGTTAGCGCCGTTAGCGCTCATACATAGTCGCCAGTGTCTACGATTTTATATATTTTATTATTTCATCAATATTAAATTAATTAAATACACAGACTACACACACAGACTCAGAAATAAAATCTTTTTGAATACCAAATTAGTTTAAACTTTGAACTTTGGATATAGGTAGGTAAACACGTACGTGTCATACAGGTACCTACACTTATTCGTCTGGGCCAAGGAAGTTTCTTTGAAAACGAATAGTTTTATAAAATATTTTGTAGTTTATACCTACCTAATCATTTTTATATTAAACAAAACCATTATGTAAATATTTGTTCCAAATAGTTTGGTTTCCAGCAACCCTAGGGGCCGAAGGATGTGTCGTACCTGCCTAGCCTTCGAAAATTGTCGGGATTTCTATAAAAGGTTAGTAGTGTGGAGTGTTCATCTTTCGTCGTAACAAACGTAACTCAATCCAGGGTCATTATATAGATCATGATCACGATAGATCTAAAGCCACATAAAGCTTTACATATTTTAATAGTTTACTAGCTTCTGCTTCACGGTTTCAGCGCGTTATGTTAGGCGTTTGGCGCCAAGGTAGTCTCCGACAATTTTGTGATCGGGCTCAGACTTGGGCCTTGTCCTTAGTCACCGCCCGCAACGATGGGCGGTGGGTGAAATTGTCCCGCGATTTCTGACGTCCATGTCGTCTTTGGCGGAGGATGGAGCGTGAGGTATTAGATGTCCTTTCCTTTACGCATTCCAACTGAACTATTTATACCTATACGAGAAGAGAATGGAATATTGAGGCACCTATACAGTGTGGTATTATAATGTCAGGCATACGTAGGCACAATTATCGAAATTCAGTACCTATTAGCGATCTAACAATGAATGTTAAATAAAATCAATAAACCAAAATAAATAAAAAATAGGAAATAAGAAACAAAAGATAACCCGAGATGTTTCCAGCGAATTAATATTTAAAGGTCAAGCTATAAAAATTGTTCTTGTCTAGAAACTTATTATTAATCTGGATATAAAACAGGTGTAAATAGGCTAAAACTTGTCCGGCGGTATTCACGACATGAATAAAAGTGATGTGCTCTTAACCTTTCCAGAGGTCGTATCCGTACCTACTTAATATCGTGAAATTATAATTCAAGGTCGGTTTGTTTTTTACTACAGGTAGGAGGATGTTTATATTGCGGCTGTTTTATTAACCAATAATTAAACACAAAACTTTCAAGTGCCATGAGCAATATCTTTGGTCACCAGTAGACAAATAAGAGGCTAAGTAACTTCATGGAAGTTGTCTCATAACTAACGAATAACTAATTTTCGACAGCACATAATGCTGCATTCACACCGATCATTGATTTGTTTTCTTGATATTGTAGTGAATTTTAGATATTATCGATATCACAAAATGTAAGGAGAGGTCGTAATAAAATTAATGAATGCAGATAGTGTGAGGTCTACACTATTTATATCGTCGAGTAATACATATTTGGTAGACTGTCGGACACATCAACCAGCCTACATCTGTTATTATCATAGGTCGGAATTAGGTAGGTATAGTTATTCATGTACTTACACCTGATATAATAAAGCGAAAGAATAAAGTTGATATGCCCCGAATCCGGGAATTACTTAAGAGCAGAAAAATCCCGAGATTTATTAAATAAAAAATATATTTGCCCACTCAATTTATTTATATAGGTAATCTATCTCTGATGTTTTTATTGTTATTATTTATTTTTATACTGTTTTCCACAAGAGATTGTCTAATAGAAATCCCGGGAAGATCCATATTAATATTAATATCAACATTTCGATGCAAGTACTAAAATAAATAGGTACCTAATTCCGACCTCTGGTTATTATGAAACTGTTCAATTGGCCATTTTTTCCGAAAGACATTGGCGGTCTGAAGAACACAAACTGAATAAAACTGCATGGTAAAATGAATAAATTTTTCTGTCTATCTACGTAATTTGATGTTGGTTTATTAAACCTCTACCACCTTAGTATTCGATTATTATTCCTAGTTATTTTCCTCCCAGAAACAATACAAGAGTACCTACTACATTTTACGATTTAGCTAGATCATAATTTAGCAAATGTAAACGCGCCTTAGTAGTCAAATGTAGTCAGGTTTAGGCGATCACTCGAAACTAACGAATATTAGCCATTTAGAACCGGTTATTATTTATTACAAGAGGTGATAAAAATATTTAAGCAATATCCAAATGTAAAATACCTATTTAATAATAATTGTAGTGACATTACGTAGGTAAACCACGTGAAGGATTGAAAATAATTTAAAATGATCGAAAAAATGCTCGATTACAATAAAACATTGACAAGCATTGCACTGGTGCGCACCTGGTGAGGCACAGTTTGACAAGTCCGTTTGAATTCTGGTCGGACTGTCATTCCTACGCTTAAGCAGGTAGGTAAGTATCGCGTAATAGCTTTCTATGACAATTCATTAGTTTACAAGGGGACCTAACCATCAATAAACACAACTTGCCGATCGACCGCGCCGTCGCACTATGCGCCTGAGTCTCCACACCCAGGGCAGGGCGGGAAGGACTGTCAGACTCGTCCTGACTAAAATCCACGGTGTCCTTCAATAGCCCTTTATGTTCCGGGGTCACGGTAATGAAATAAATTTCGCGACCCCGGCAGGCTTTGGTTCCTTACCCAAAGGGTAAAACAGGACTCTTTACTAATACTTCGCTGTCCGTCTGTCTGTCTTGAGGCTGTATCTCATGAACCGTGATAGTTAACAAATTTTCACAGACCCTGGAACGTTTACGTTCACATAAAAATTGTACATACAGAATGATTTTTTCAACAGGGCATGAATGACTATGTCCATAACTATGCGGAATATCGAAAAATACTGAAAGGATTCTCAATACCGATTTTCACGAAAAGCAAAATTGCATTAGATTTTAGAGAAATGGCCAGGAATAGAACTAGTCGATTTTGGAAAAAAAAAATCACATGCTGTATTATTACCACCCGATAGTGTCGCTAATAAGGATCAAATTCTTAACTTGTACCTTATTGTTGATCCACCAGAAACCATGCAGCTTCTTGTGATATAGCCCTGCTGAGCGAACACCATGCAACAGGAGTCCGGCGCCAAAACGTTCTATATTACTGTATTACGTCGGTGCGCAGGAGTTTCCTTCTGGTGAGCTCCCTCCATCTTAAATCTCATCTTCGCTTCTGGGCCAGATCGAGACCAACCCCTTTAAAAATAAAGGCTGAGCATTTAAGTACTAAATACGGTTTCCACTAAGGCAAGTGTTTTTTTATCGTTTCAAAAGTTATCAATCATCGAATGGGTAAAATTAACGGTGATCCTTCAATCGCCCTTTACGTTCCAGAGTCACGGTCAGCTGAAAAGACAGTCCCGAGACTCTGGCAAGTGATATTGGGTTTCACAATACATAAAACTACGTAATTGATGTTTAAATATGTTTAATAAATTAAAAGAAACAAAAATGTATAAAATCACCAAGTCAGTCGCATTACATGATCAGTTTTCCTTTTAGATGATTTGATAAAGCCAAGGAACTGTAGTTCGGCCACGGCACGGGTAAATCTTAATCTGGAACAAAGAGAACAATATCTTTACCAAAATCTGTTTAGTACTTTTTGCAAAAAACGATTCAATTATCGTTATTTTATGGTTTTAATTATTCTTCTCCTAATAGCGCAATTACACCAGTACAGTTTATCCATATCTCTTCTTGATTAGGATTTGTTTTGGCTTACATTAAACAATGACTCTGCCCACCTTTTGACTTACCTGCCAGATACTTTTTTTTTGGGACAAACCCACCAAACTATTCCCAAACCACTGCAACTCCTGAGAGCTAGAATCAACAGTGGCAACCACCAGAAAAGCGCCGAGACAATGAAGCTTGACGTGGCCCAGAGAATGAATTTACCTGTATTGGATGCTGCAGCGAAATTAATCAGAAAAGAATAGTGGGAAGTAGGAAAAATATGTTTCCACTGTCAGGTACTGCCAAGTACTTGTCTTAAACGGCAATTACATTGTCCGATTTTCAGGATACGATTAAGGATAAGAAATATAGACGCCAAAGCACGTACAAAATCGTGTCCTAATAAAAATGCGATTACACTTTCCTGAATTCAGGACGTCCAGTATCCTTATCACGAGTTTTCACTATTTTTCTTTACAGCATCTTTCCAGTATATACAGCGTTTCTTGTATGGAAAAATAAAACAGCGCCTCAAGTTCCAGTTTGCTTTACGTCTCAATTACTGAAAACTCGTGCTGAGGGTACTAAAAACTCGTGATAGGGGCTCTGAATATCGAATCCTGTACCGTCAGCACGAGTTTTCAGTATTTGAGACGTAAACTGGAACTTTGACGACTTCAAATTGACAATTTTCAAGGAAAAAATTGGTTCCTTCTTCGCACACCAGAGGCGCTGTTCCATATTTTCATACAAGAAACGCTGTAAATACTGGAAAAACTCTGTAAAGTAAAATAGTGAAAACTTGTGCTAGGGGTACTGAAATCGGACAATGTAATTGCCGCTTTAATCAGAAACGCCTAACTTTTTTTTCTTAACTTTATGGTCATTAAACTACATCATAGTAAAATGCCAAGCTTACAGGACGTTGTGGGAAAGAGACAGAGCTATACAAGTCGTCTAGCACCAGCATTAAGACGTCATGGTAGGGCCCCAGGTTGCCTTACCACATGTGTCAATGTTTCTAAAACGTGGGCAAGTATAGGATGAACATACTGTGTATTAGAATCCTGATGTCTTTGCTCGTCGTCTTCATCGGGCCGCAGTACCGATGCGAAGGCTTGCAGCCAGTCGTACAAGTTGATGTGTTTACCACACTCGCGATGAAGCTTGTACGCCAGACAAACGTCGGGCAGGGTGTTTATGACGCTGTCCGATGATGGCAGCTGACAGCAAGAACACTGAAATGCAGTAATGTTAAAGTTATGTATGTATAATTTGTAAATAACTATGTCGCAGAATCAACACAGCAGCACAATAATTTAGAATAACGCCATCTATTATCATGCTGCGGAATCAAAACAGAAACACAATTTGCAATCAGATTATTGTTAATTTAGAATAACGCCATCTAGTGTCGTTGGCGTGGAATCAAAACAGAAACGCAAATTAGAATATCTATAGATTTTATTATTGTTAATTTAGAATAACGCTATCTATCTCTCATTGGAGGAACTATGAAATCAGATTTGACAGATAACATTTAGAACCGTCAAGTTATTACACTTACTTGGGGATGGTTAGCGTGGAGGAATGGCAACACCGAGCGAATAGTCGAGTTGAATTCGATCGAATCAATTCGGAAGTTTAATCAGCTATTCGACGTTGACAGGTAGTGACGTTGACAGATAGGTTGGCAAACCTGTGAGTGGGGGTAGGTCACGTCGGCAGTGACAGTTGAGAGAAGCGAACACTTTGAATCGGTACGGCAAGCTGGGTAGACGTCTTGGTTGCTCCTCCATGCTAAACTTCCCGCGTTTCAAAGTTTTTAAGCGAGCCATATCTCGGACATCCTTGATTATTTTGTATTCAGTGTGTTTTAGCAAGTAATTAAGTGTTAACAAAGGTTTTGTGAGTGTTATTTCCGATACTGCGACCCCTCTGATAACGAACTCTTCGTTAACTTTAATTATCCCTAAATACAAAAATGCAGCCCACGCTGAAATTAGCGGAATTAAACCAAGCCAGACTTACTTAAAAAAAAATCTTTGAGGCATTTTGAAACCTTTATCGTAAAATAATGATAAAGGTATAAAGTTTACACCTTTAGAATTGTTTCTTTTTCGACTAAATAATCAGGATTTACACTTCGCCGCGACGCAAAAATATATTTAAAAAAAAATTGGGCAATGGGATTACATGCCAAATATAAGAATGTTTACTTTGTTTTTTTTTACCGATTATGAAAAATGGAGAATGTTAATAAAAACGTTATAATATTACAACATATATCTCTAAAGACTTCTTTACTATTCAATGCAACCTACCATAAAAGGTCATACACAAAAAAAAAATGTTTCCTAACACTATTTAGGGCAATGTTACTAGATATAGCTACATTAAGCCCATTAACGCCTTCTACATACCCAAGATGAGCCAGAAAGTGTTTTGACAAAACCTTTCTTTAAGCGTATGCATCTTCGCATTTAAGAAAAAAAATCTATGAACAAATTAACATGACTGATTATGAGCAAGATTTACCTGTAAGTAATGTACAGGATTGCTAAGCGCGGTGTGCACGGCGCCGCGCGAGGATCCCACGATGTGTCTGCGCACGTGCGTGACGTCACTGAACAGCAGCAGCTCGTGCAGCGCCTGCGCGCGCGCCGGCCGCAGCGCCGCTCCACACACTTGTTCCAGGTAACTCACGAAGCGAGACCGAACCATCTCGAACTCAGACTGGACCCTGTCCACTCTTGTTGCTTTTAGAAGTTTCTAGAACAAACATGTTATGGTTGGTGGATTGAACTGTAGTTTACTGTTCTTAGTATGACATATAGTGACAGAATGATGCGTCACTTTTTTTATTATTGGACATCTTTTTCGAGTTAAATAATAGTTATACTAATTAGAAACTTCTCACACATTGCAATATATTGCAAGAAAACAAAGAAAGAAGATGGACCCGATATGTGCAGAACTTGTTTACATGCATTTCATCCTACAGATATAATGTTAATAGTGGTTAATACTTTTTTTTTTAATCCTTACCTCCTTCAACTTATATCTATTTCCTGGTACATTTTCATCAATATTTTCAACCTCTGGTAAAACGTTAGAAGTGACAGTTGTGTCGGTACTGGCATTCTCTATTTGTCTCAAAAATGTTAATAAATGCACTCTCAATGACTTGACAAAGTTTTCACCAAGATCATCATTGAGTAATATATTATTGAGATGATTCTTCATTGGAGATGACCGCAGAGGTCTAACTGGTGACACAACTTGTAAGTATGAGTTCACTATCTTTAAGGCACTTTTGATACTTTCAACCAACTTTGTTTGTGACTGAAACTTTAATAGCTGCATGCAGTCTTTGAATGCTGGTGTATCTGCTACACATTCTGAAGCACACTTTGTATAGATTTCCCGGACCTAGAATAATTAATTTTATTATTAACCAACAATGCCAAAAATGTTTTATCAGTGAAGCTATTTTGATGTTTTTTTTTCTTTGAGCAAATTCTTATTTGTTCTTTGCCCTATGTAAAATCGCCAAGATAATTGAGCTAAACACTACTAAACACATTTCCACCATAGATATCAGTTAACTACTTTAATATTATTTTACTTTTTTTATTGATATAGGTAAGCCTACCCGCACGCATGCTGCTTTCTGAGTTCAAAATTATATAGGCGCTTTGGATTTGCAAGCATTCCTCGTTTGGAAGTTAAGTTTAATGTTCAAGTTTAAAGTTATGTTATGATGTGCTATAAATATTTGTTACTCACAGATTTCCCAAGTAAATTCTTTGGTAAGTCTTTCACAAACACACAAAGCACTCTCAGACACATATAAAAGCTGTATAAATAATCATGAAGTCTATTCATCTGCTTGTAAAGAGCCTCTCTGAAGAAATTGTCGTCTTCAAACAGACTGATCTTAGTTCTACAATCTTGTTGTTCTAAAAACGGCCTGAATGACATCAACTGCCGTATGTTTTCTAGATCATCTGCATTTAGCTTCATTATGACTTCTTCAAGTTTGTCACGGTCACAACATAGAGATTTTAAGTTGTCTCCATAGAAATGATCCATCATGCAATACTGAAAACAGAGGTTAAATGAAAAATATAGTACATTCATAATATTGTTATCAGTTTTAAGTTTTTAAATTCTAACTTTTTTTATCGTGGTAACATCATCAAATGAGTCTTCCCACCAAGGGCAGGGCGGGAGGGACTGTCAGACTCGTACTGATTAAAATACACGGTGTCCTTCAATAACCCTTCACGTTCTAGGCTCACGGTAAAAAGAAAAGTCCCGCGACACTGGCAGGCTTTGGCCTTCTAGGCCCCGTCATTATGCTGACACTAGGTCAGGACGCCGTGGCCTATCCAGCCACTTTTGAAGAGGGGTCTTACCGCTGCGATTGCTGCGTGATCAGTTATTTAGGTATTAACTGTTAGAATAGAATAATAAGTAGATAGTTAATATTCTAACTTAGAAAACAAATATACTACTCAAAAGAAAATAAGGGCCATCTGATTTTTGTCGATTTATTAAATAATATTTAAATATTACTTGTTATAATGACTGAATCTGATTAATATTAACGATTTTACTTGGAAATACACAAAAATTAAGTTTGTATTCCAATCAATCGTTAAATTAAATGAAATTGAATGAAAAGTGGGAAATTGCAGGGATGTATCAACTCACACAAAACATCGAAAAAATAACGTCTTTAATGTTCGAAAGTGTTCTTTAAAGCTTCTCTTTTAACTCTGTTCTCTCAGCAGCACACTGCTCATTTTAATGGATGTGGAATGTTCAGGAGTAAATACCAAACATTTTCTTTGGGATTCTCTACCAGCAAGTTTTCAGACAATTAATGAGATCCAGCTGGGTGTTGATGGGAATTTTACTTTCTTTTGCACTCCTCTTTAACTCATCTTTTAACTGCTGAATGAAACTTAGGTAAAAATCCTGAGTAGCCACTTTAACATCGTAATTTAAACGTCAGCGAATGTGTGCACTGTTAGTCGCGACGTGTTCGCTCGACCATTATCCTGCTTGAAGATGAACTCAGGTACTCGTTGCTGTGCGAATGGGATAATGTGGAGTTGCACCACATTCGCTACGCAATTTTGAGCAATTTATAACAACGTTATTACGAAGTGCGAACTCAGTTTTGCGTGATAGAGACAAGACAATAAAAAACAATGAAGCCCATTCAAAACAGTTAATTAATTTTTCTCTTTGCAAATGTTTCACGATTTGCACCATACGCTCCAGTTAACTGGAGGAGAACCAAGCATCTTCTTGAGTATTGTTAGTCTTCATGGAGAATAGAGAATATTCGGAATAGTCTAGTCAATTATAGGGGTGCCTGTAGCTCAACGCAATGGAGTTTGTACGGTCCGCGCGCTAGATTTTCGCTCTATTTGCACAGTTAATCCAACTTAATGGCCTTCTTAGGCTTTACTTACTTACTTTCTTCATGGATCACGGCGTCTGGTGATATTACTCGTCTTTTGAGACCAGTTTCAAACTTTTTGAACCACTGGTTACGAATATTCCACCATAAGACCTACCTATTCTGGCTTTGCCCCCCCCTGGATTAAGGAAACACCCCAAGTGGCTGTTTTTGCATCCATATGTCTCCGAATAAATGGCATTATGAGATTAAACAATCGTTATAGCCTACTTGCTGTATACGTCGAAGAAAACTTCGTTAGAAGTTTGAAAAATAAAAAACACCAAACCGTAAATTCTAAGAAATCTTGAATATCTAATTTTAAAAAAGTTATGAATTTTCAATTATGCAGTAGAAACAATATTAATACTTGAAAGAAACTATAACAAGGTATTTACCATCTATTATGTACACAGAATAAGAGTGATACTTGATTAAAGTGCAATTTAATAAGTGGCCCCTATTTTGTTTTGACGAGTATATAATGAAATTGAACTACCTTTATACTTTGAATGAGACCAGTAACTGAAAAATCGTAGAAAAGGAAGACATCTGTCAGCAGTTCAAACGCCTTGCCAGATAAATGAAATGGACTTGTGTGTGTTAAGAAAATATCTTCTAATACCTGGAACAGAACAAAATAATTTGTTTTATGAAAATAAATCATTAATGTAATGACCTCTTGAATAAAACTAGGTTTAATAAGAGTTAAACTTTCATAAATGACAGGTAACAAAGAAAGTGCATGGTCTTTTTTGGGGCCAGGAGGAAGTATGCTGATTACTCACCAGTAAATTATATCAATAGATGCCAACTTAATACAGTTGATAATATGTCTGAATATCTCATTCATCTATAAAGCTTTGGACTGGAGAACAATGCAAACATTGAAAAAGAACCGTATAGGGCGCTAATTCTCCGTTTTATTGTGATATATGTGCCCGTAGTGTTCGAGAGAGTATTTTAGTTGAAATATATATAACTCAAAGGTGACTGATTGACATAGTGATCTATCAACTCACAGCCCAAATCACTGGACGAATCGGAAATCGGATCGACCTGAAATTTGGCATGCAGGTAGATGTTATGACGTAGGCATCCGCTAAGAAAGGATTTTGATCAATTCTACCCCCAAATAGGGGACGAAAGTTTATATAAATCTTCTTTTCTTAGATTTTCGGCTGATTACGCGAGCGAAGCCGCGTGCAAAAGCTAGTTAATTACTAAAGCTGAAGGGTTTGTTTAACGCGCTAGTCTCAGGAAATCCTGGTTCAAATTGACAAATAAAAGCAGTCACTAATACATTTTCAACCTTACAACCCAGCGCGTAAAGTTGAAAATCTATTGAAGTTATCGTTTTCGTTTGTTTCGTTCGTTACCGCGCAGCAGTCTTAAATAGATTTTTAACTTTGTGTGCTAGGGTATAAAGTTGAAAATGTATTAGTGGCTGCTGAGCGATAACGATTGTCGTCGTCTGTTTGTCTATAGGGCCTGATGGATAAAGAACGAATATCAGTGTGAAGTAAGATAAAGTTGTCCATGTTACAATATCAACTTACTTGATTCATATAAACGGGGGATGCATGTGAATGAAACACTTTGATCAGTAGCTTTGACGACACATGATAAGGAAACGACTTATGAAGTGCTGATACTGACGTCGCCACTCCAAACACGAACACTATCGCCATTGTTGATACATACGAACTGGAAAATGTAAAAAAGGATTTTAATTATTTATTTCAATTTATGACATTCTCTACCAATAAACTTTTCCGTTATGAGTACTCTGAGCACTAGCCCAAAGCCACTCAATGCGTGGGGGTCGTATCAGTTCCTGCAAATGTCATAATGGTTTCTTGCAGGAAACGAAACAGCCAATCAGGCAAGGCATTGGCGCTTGTTGTCAAACACTCATTATTTATGATTTGTACAGGATAATCATTTTAATAATCATTCTTGAATAAATTACCTCACAATCATTACAAAGTCTTGTAAAACATTACAATTAAAGCTCTCAAAATCAGGAATAATAATAACTAGTGCTCTTTTGGTGGTGCTTGACTTTTTCTTCATTGGTGATGTCTTGCACTTTGTTTCATACCAATTTTTGAGGGTTTTCATTGTGCACTGATTCTTTTTTAATTTCTTTGTTTGAGTGATGCATTCTTCTGATTCATCATCATAATCCTGTAAATAATGATAACATGAATTATAGTAGGTACATAAAAAAATACCAAAAAGGCAATATGTGTATGTAGGTCAAAATGGAGTGCAGAATGCATACCATCTCCATAGATATAAATAAAAAATAAATAAATACGGATGTTTTGTTTCTAAGCTCAAAACTGGGGTAGGTTAAATAGACAAACATACAATACAATATAAACTGAAATATCTCAACCAAGTTAAACTATTAGTAGTAGATATTCTTTATTGTATGTGACTCACCGACATTTGATTTCCATGGATTAACTGCCAAACAGCATTTTCTACCAAGTGCTTTACGGTGGGTGCATCTTGTGAATTTACTAATGCCACATGCGGAGTCACTTCATTCCTGTAAAATAAAAATAAAAACTTACAATCCAACCATTCGTTTTTGATATTGTTAAAAATAAGGATTTAATATTTGCTATTGTAAATATACTTACATAAATGCAATCTGAGAATGCAAAAAGAAAACTGTATATTTATTTATTAATATTAATATACATATGAATGATTCATCAAATAATTGACTGTAGTACTAGAATTACCTGATGATATCAATAAGCGAAGTAAACTGGGACACATGGTCTGATTGACTGACCCCAGTCAGTAGAGTGGCACTCGGAATGACCCCTTCCAAAGCAGATGCTTCACTAACACCATGATTCTTTATGTAATTCACAATATCATTTAGGAGTAGACTGTATGTCTTTTCATGAAGTTCCTGGAAATATTGGAATTTAAAATTTTAACATTTTTTACTTGTTTCTGACACACAAGCCTCCACTCTCGATCATGATTTGACCTATTCACAACAAGTGTGTTACATGACCAGGGGGGGGTATTACATCTCAAAACCACTTCCGGCGAGTGAAAGTGACAGTGCTATACAAGTTGTCTAGCAGTATCTCACTGGAACAAGCCTGGTTTTAAGATGTGGTAATGGTAAAACCGCCCCTGGTGTTTGCTTTGGATTTTAGTATTTTCTTGTCTTTCCTGTCTCTATACATAAAATATTATGTTTAAATTCCTACGCTTATGCCTTTTAGTTTAAGCTTTCTGCATTCTGCTTTTTCTTGTAGACTGTGTTGTATGTAAAAATTAATAAATGTTATAACCATGAGTTTTTACAAAGTATGATTTCTCTATTATGTTGTTGTAACAGCTGTTGACTGGAGTTAGTTTTATTTTAGGTGTAAATATTTGTATGAATACATGTTGATTAATGCAGTGGTATACCTTACAAGGCAACTTATGCACTTGAAGTTACCCCTTTGGGTCATAAACAGTATGGGCAAATGGACATATTACCTGCAGTTCACCTTCAATGTGGTTCCAATTCTGTCTATATGTTTCATACCAAAGTTCTTTCATAAATATCTTTTCAAACAATACTTTTCCACCTTTACTCTTAGCTTTTCCTTTTTTGAATCCATTTTTGAACAGGAAAACTCCCTGGAATTTAAGATAAATAATTAATTGGACATTGTTTACTCTTGTGTTTATCATAAAAATATGAAAATTGGAGGTTAGCCAAGTAGTATATGAAATGTAAGTCAGCAAAATCTTATGGCGGCATTTAAACGCGTCAGCGAATACATTATTACTCCTTTATATTAAGTCTAAACAGTCTAAATTAGAGGTTATCAACTTGTTTATTATGTTGAGTGTATCAGCAGGTCTTGTCCTAGCGCAGCGGTTGCAATATGTTGCAATCTATTGTTTCTAAAATATCTTATGGAGAATAGTTGATGCAAAAAGCTCTCTAATCTGGATATATTTTTAATAAATAATAATTATTAATTACCTTAGAAACCGACACAGTTGACTCCATTTTCTTTAATAATACGCGCCAAAGCCAGTGTCAATGTCAATATGACATTGACAGACACACTCTGACAATTGTGTTTTTTTGCAATATTTTTGGCATGGTTTCAAGGCCTTTAAGCCTAGTTATGGCAGTTGTTGACTTCTTGGCAAGGAACTTATAGGAAGTTCCTTGCTTCTTGGATAGAGAAAATAATAGACGGCTTGATCATAGACTTAAAGTATAGACTGCGTAATTGCTGCCTAAAATTGACTCCACTCAACTAGATAGGGAGGAATTGAAGTGCGGGTCCTATCTTTTATGTTAAAAGGAATAGATAGGCAGGCTCACCACAGTATGGTCGATTTTATCAATCAGTTGGCTAGGGAAGGTGAACTCCATTCTCTATATCTATGGGCTTAATGGATAGAGAAAACTATAGATACAGATAGCGCGCGAGTTGAATGCAGTCGGGGTCTGAGGTGAAGAGCCCCCCGCTACCCGCACGCCCCACCTCACGCGCCTGCAGTGTAGTACTTTGCCATCCTTGTCAACAGCACTACCGCATTCCTAAGCTCTGCATTCAACTCGAGCGCTTAGTGTATCTTGGTAACCTTCTTTTTCTTTTTCTCGAAAAGAAAAATAAATCGACAAAACCGTAGAAAGAGAAAGGTATAGAAAACGTTATCATTCCTTCTCTTTCCTTCAAGAAAGAAAAGCAAATCGACAAATCGCATAAGAAGAAAAAGGACAGAGCATAGCTGTCTCCATCTCTCTGCGCGAACCGGTTTTTTCAAGGCCAGCAAAAACACATTGCTGTATTTAGGAATACCAGATTCAGGCTTTATTTTTTTCCCGAACAATTTGTTCTGTACGATACCAAATGAAAATTGTTTTTTTGAAAATTGATTTTTTTGTGTTTTTATTTGTTGGTCAAGTGTGATTTGCCCGCGAAAATGAGTAATATAGGCAAAAAATTCTTAAGTTCCAGCACTTTTATGAATTAAGTACCTATCTCTTTTTTGTTGGATCAGTTCATAAACTGTAATTTCCTCTTTAGTGCAAGTCGACCGATGTTCAGTCGGCACCCTCACCAGTCACCACAAAAGAATTGAAATTCACGTTTTGACGAGACTGCAACTGCTTGACCCTCAGGGTAAGCTTGGACTTGATAATTACGGACATACTCTACAATCATCGCGACCTTTGTAGTGTAGTGCAGCCGGGACACGTACAGCAGCGTCACTGGTTCCGAAAAGTAGGCTTTCTCCTCTGCTTCTTCTCAACTTTGATAAAACCATCCTTGTCGCACTGGTCTTTCTCTGAACCCTGCTGAGGCAGAACCCTATAAATAGGTACCTGCTTATCCCCTTGCTGCTTAGATTGAGGCGCAGCTGGTTTGTTGGTGGCAGTAATAGCAGCGTAAGCACGTTTCGGGGTTGACGTACTAACGCGTGTAAGCTCGACCGTAGTTGAGTGACGGTCGGTGGTAAATGATGTTTATTTTGCAAATAGGTTTTCGAAAACACTTTTACAAGTCAAAACACTTTTTATAACTAGATGAGGCCGGTGTTTCGTACCTGACTACTCTGAGAAGAAACAACCGAAACAAACTCAAGTAGGTAGGTACGTCTATACAAACTCGTTTTGAGTTTTATATTTTGAATTTAACGTTAGGAGAGTAGATAAAATCAAGCGGTGAAACAATTTCTCCCAACTTCCTCGTTGATGGGGCAGGAGAAGCAAGTCAGATGATTCCAACCTATCAGTTATGAAAGAAATTATGATGGGAAAGTGTGGTTAATTAAACATCTATTTTGTAACAGAAACATGATTTTATTGTCAACGCCGAGCTCTAACGGGCTGAAATCAGTTGTATAAACAAAAAAAAAAGAATCTAAAAAATATATAATACGCTTGTGTAATAGAAAAATCTAATTAGCCGATCTTCGTTGTCAGTGGGAGTATCAAAAAAAAATGTGACAACCTTTTGCTGTTATTACGAAAATTGACACTGCCGCGCCGTGGTCTCAATTTTAGTGCACAACCCCGAACCGTCGAGTATTGATGCGTTTACCTTTCTGAATATATTTTACTGATTGTAACAAAATAAAAAAAGCGCTTCAATTCTTTTTCAAAACTCCTGACAACTAATTAGATTTGCAATTTATTAATGCTGGAATCTAGCCTAATAGGTTACATGATTTGCTTTTAGACAAATTACTTTGCGTTTCATTATATAATGCCAACATTCACAAAAAAAAGTTCAAGATAAGCATTTTGACAAGTGTTCAAAAACATCAATTAAGGGTATTGGTCTAATAATTACTAAGTATACCAACAATTTAATAAATAGTGTGAAGATTTTGTGAAGCGCGAACAACAACACTGAAGTTTAATGGTACAAGTCCCTGATTGGCATACCTACCTATTATGTGGAATGCTTCTTGCACTCTATGAATCGTACAAGTACTGAATTAATTCATAAAATCTTTCAGGGTATTTACAAATCTATGTAAGTTTAAATGAGTGCAAAAAAATACTTACAATAAATTGAAACTATTAAAATACGAAGGTATCGATCTACTTTCGTAGAATCATGTCTGTCTTATTTATTAATACATTATTAAATCTACTTTATTTACACTAAAATATTTCGTGAATAATATATTGTATACTTACAACATTCAAAAATATTTCTAATTTGATCCGAACTTTACAGAATAAAAAAATATATATCAAAAGGCCTCGGAGTCCATGTTTATTATTCAATATATTTTGCAACTTTATTTAGAGGACTGGTCATAATCACTGAGTAGGTGAGCGCGGTGGTAGTGCGGACTCCTCACATGGCGACTGGCGTTCTTCTTCAGTGCTAAACTTATACTCTCGTTCACTTTGTGGGTGTTCCTGTCCGGGGGGCGTGGCTCGGCCTTCGCCGGCTGTAGCGGCTTCAAGCGTAGGCCCCGTAGGGCCGAAAGACATGCCTTCTGCGCCATATGGTACTTCCCCTGTACCGACGTACTCCGAAGGCTGGTAGCCATAACTATTCAGACTGAAAAAAATAAAAAGTTGGGTTAAAATTGTTCTATGACTGAATTCCAATAATAAGTATTATAGTTATATTCACGAAAATATTGGGATTTATGTATACCTGTTTGGCCAATATGATATATCTTCAATAGCATGATGAGCATATGGTGCATATGCATGCTGGTAGTATGGCGAGTGATGCTGTGCTGGAGTCTCGTACTGTAGTGGGTACAGTGGCGCGGGAGCTGAAGAGGGCGCTGAGGTGCTGGTCGGTGGCACAGGCGCATACTCCAGGGGGGCTGGGTACGCGTGCGGAGGGGTCCGGTAGGGGGCAGGGGAGGTGTTCGGTTGCGGGGAGCTCCCGCCTTGCGTTGAGTTCCAGTAGCCACTGCTGCTTACCCATGTGTAGCTGCCGCTGCCATTTGTCGCTGTAGTCGTTCGTTCAGGATTACTGTAGGAGGCTGTGAGACAAAGGTAGAAATTCAATACTCCCGAGCTTCTAAATCGAACCACTACCTACAGATAGCGCGCGAGTTGAATGCAGAGCTTAGGAATGCGGTAGTGCTGTTGACAAGGATGGCAAAGTACTACACTGCAGGCGCGTGAGGTGGGGCGTGCGGGTAGCGGACAAAGCACGGATAAACTTTAAAGATTTTTTTTTTGTTTTTGTTTTTAACTATACATTTGTATACATAATTAAAACAAGTTTGGCGTATTTGATTGCTTCTCATAATTGGATCTTTATTAGCAACACTATTCGAATGGTGTAATAATACAGGGTGTGTTTTTTTTTCCAAAATCAGCAAGTTCGATTCCTGGCCAGAATTATTGATTTTTCAAAAATCCAATGATGCAGTTTAGATGCAATTTTAGTTTTCGTCAAAATTGGCCTTGAGTCTCTTTTCAACGTTTTCGCATATTCCTCATACTTAGTTTCGGATATAGCCATCCACGCCCAGTTGAAAAATTCAGCCTGTATACGTACTTATGCTTGCAAAGAAATAAATGATTTGATTTGATGTTTTGCTTTACCGAGGCCAGTAATGTCCATTGGACATTTCTAAGATAAACTAAGAAAGTAGAATTGTACTGAAAATATACATCATTGATACATGTATGTATGTGTTTCGAACTCACAACATTGTCCATGACAAGCTGGATGCTAGCTTAGCAATAACAGTAAGTTTGATGCCCAGCAATCACTAGGTTTACTTACAAGGTGGAGATAATGTTCGTGGACGCGATGGTGGTCGTGGTGGATACGGCGCAGGTCTTCTGGACGTGGCGTTACTACCTCCATACAACGACTGGGACGTCACAAACCATCCACCAACTGCAAAGTTAAATAACAAATAAATTGTGACCATAAATTGTGACACTCAGATAAAATGTCGAAATAAAGCGCAATATAGGACTCTATTGACACAGGACATGGTTGAGAGTTGTGGTCACAGACTTAGTAGAGAGTATACAGTTGTGTACAGTTACGGTAGGTGTCACTTAGTATTTATGAAAATGGTCAATTATGAGGATCACGTCACTATTTAAGCGTATGTGTATTTGTAAAGATGTCTACCATTAGGTACTACAGTCAAAAAACTCACTTTTTTTATTCGATTCTATCCGATTATATAGAACTTGTTTATTTAATAACCAACTGTTTTTGTTTACTTACATTGTGGATACTGATGAGGCGAAGAACTTTGTTGAGGATAATGTGAGCCCACAAAATCTCTCTGATAATATCCCTCCGGTCTTTCCTTGGCGTCTAGGAAGGCTTTAGCGAACGGATTGTACTTTATCTTTAGCGAAGTCACCTCTTCGTTCTGATAAGCGGTGACAGCTATGAACTGCGTCTCCGGGAAGGGATAAGTCATAATACGACGAAGGTCTGTACCGACTTTTACTAAGTGTACTCGGGGCTCGTATTTGTGTAAGCTATTTAACATTATCTGTAACAATCGTACATTTCGAAATTATAAAATAGAATTAAATGAGCATCAAGTTACTTCCCAGTTCCCAGTGAATCCTGTACGTGGACTTACACTCGTAGCAAAATACGTTGCCACGTGTCATACGAATATTGTTATAAGTGCAATACAATGAGATGTGTACATCATTACTGTTAGCATAACGACCACAGGGGCATCAGCTTATTTTTAAGACATGTGTAATGTAAACATAGCGCAGAGACAATAATTATTACAAATGATAGTTCGTACAGACAGCCGCTAAACAGTTGGTAAAGCTACATATTTCACACCGAGCCGTCAACGTATGGATCTAGATGTATCAGATGTTTGCTTTCATATTCATTCGCACCACATACAACCGTGAGAACTTGCTTCTCCGAACTAGCGATAGCGGTAGCCACGAAACTGTAGTGCTACAGTTTCACACTCACACCTTGCCATCGAAAGCATTCTGTTATAAAATTAGTATTCTGACAATACTGTGAACTAATTATTATGCTCGGTCAGGCACATAATCTGGCGTGGATCCCGCTATAAATATTGAATCTGTAATTTGTGTTTATCCTGCTCGAAACTCATTTATGTTTATGAGAAACAATGTAAATGTTCGCAGTAAACTACACAAAGTATCTCGTAAACAGACGTCTTATTTGCAAATATGTTTTTATTTATGCAGTAGGTCCTGTTATAGATCTCATCATCATCATCATCAGCCTATAATGTTCCCACTACTGGGACACGGGCCTCCTCTCAGAGAGGGAGTGGGCCATAATCCACCACGCGGGCCCAGTGCGTATTGGTAGATGTCACATATCTTCGAATTTTTGGTTCTAGGACATGCCGGTTTCCTCACGATGTTTTCCTTCACCGTTTTGAGAGCAGTGGTGATGAAATAAATTACACAAAGTAATGCGCCTGGCGGGGTTCGAACCCACGACCTACAACTCGTAAGTCGGGATCGATACCACTGGGCCACCACTGCACTACCGATACCACTGGGCCACCACTGCACTACCGGTAGGTATGTTATAGATCTATTCATTGTTAATGTTCGTAACTCATTTATTTTTTTAATCACTGCAGATATATAAAGTTTGGATTATGGGTGTAGACGAATGCCAAAAAACGTAGGTATAAGTATTAAAAGATACTCATGTATGACGAGAAATTTGCATAAAATTAACATTTATTATTGTTAATGTATTGAGATAAATAAAGACAGGAGACTGATGTTATAACTGTTTCTCACATTTTTTTAAATTACAGACCAAAAATGTCAAAGACTCGGTTCATAACAATGAATATCGTATACCGTACCTGTCCATTTCCATTAGTTTTATTGGTAAGTTTAACTTTAGCGAAAGAGATTGGTTCTTTCATCCAATGCGCTCCAAAGTTCGGGCTCTCGGGATGAATGTATATTGCGTTGGATGGTGGAACTTCCGCCTTGCCGCCGGGAACCTATGAAGATATAATAAAAGGCGGATTAGGTAACACAATTTTAAATTACGAGTAGGTACATTATAGATGCATCAAAAACTCTACATAAGCGTTAATTTCGAAATGTAAAATAATATATTAATACGCAATAACGCCTGCATAGCGTTTTCGTAATTCAGCTCCAATCGAGTCTATTACGATAGCTTAATTGGTAAGGCGTCTGAAGCACTTATCCAAAAGACGCGGGTTCGAGTCCCACTCGCAGCCTTCTTTTCTCAAAAAATCTATAATAAAAAGTCGTCCATACTATTTCTATTTTCTTTTTTTTAACCGTTGCCCCACAAACGCATAATTATTCTTAGATACATGATTTTTACATACCCATTCTCCATTAACATATTTCCATCGATGTGAGTCTACTTGCACAAATTCTAATAGCACGGTATACATCGCCGTCGGGTCCAAACCACTGGCAGTTACTTTGACTACGGGAAACATTCGTCTGAAACAAAAGAACAATAATAAAAACCCTGAATAAACAAAGTTTAATCAATTTATTACGTTTCTTACTTTAGACCCAAGGGATGGTTATAAAGTTTCGAGCGTAGATAAACGATATCAGTGAGATAATATTGAAAATGGACTTTTTTGTTGTTATCTATGGCCGGATACTACTGCGAACAGGTAGTGGTCAAATATGGGTACTGGTAGGCAAAATTGTTAGTTTAAGTACATACTTTACACGAAAAATGTGTAGGTACAACGCTTTTTTTTTTAAAGGACATAAACTAGGTTTTAATTTTATTACCAAACCACTCTACGGGAATATTATAAGAATTTACTTGAAAGTTTATAAATAAATAAAAAAGCCTTATATTTCTTACTAAAACTAAAAAAAAACTGAAAGTTTATAACAACCTAAACCACTGTTGTGAGCTTGATCTCTCGAAAAAGTATAATAATTATAAGGATGCCTCAGACCTCTCGATGTGTGTAGACGTGTAATTCATTGCGAAAACTGAATCAGTTGAAACCTAGCTCTAATGTTTTAGCTCTTTTCCTTTGTTTCATTAAAACAATACAAGAGTCACGACACATGCGAAATTCCTAGTGTGGGACTAGGAATTCCGCATGTGTCGTGAGACCATTTACGAAGATATAAACACATATACACCAACAGCCAAACCCAGAGCCACCACTTGTAGATCAAAAATTTCGTAAGGGAATCAAACCGCAGATTAGCAACTGTTTGCTCGACTACTAACACACCTGCGGAAAAGGTGAAGTATTTGCCCATCTAACATTGAGAAAATGGCACCGCATCTGTTATGAATAGCTAACGTTTACTTCACAAAAGCACAACTTTTTGTTTTTGATGTTAAATCCAGTCCAGCTCCATGTATACATAACTAATTTAAAACATAATAGTACTTATAGCCACATTACTGTACAACAAAACGTCACTTCGTCAAGGGTAAGGGTTCCGTCATTGCTCATCGGCATCGGGCGGTTTCATTTAGCCAGCCAGCGTTAATGAGTAAGACCTACCGCGTTAATAGCTGAAAACTAGCCGCCGGCCAGCGAGCGGTTAGCACTGGCAAAATGTGACCGTGTATGTAAGTATACCATCATTGTTCTTAACGTTTGCTCGGAGTTATATTTATCGGTCAGTTTTTTGTTTCGATCGATTAAAACATAAAATAATCGGATCGTTGTGCATTTGCCATAAAGTTAATTCGCCACGAAAAAAATAGTCTTGAATAAAATTTACGGAAGAAAATTCTGCAGTCACCACAGTATTCTAAATTCAATGATTTTGTGGTATCATTTGTGATACTCTTAGCGTGTCCACAGCAAATTGGCTTAAAATCCAGCCCAAGATGTGAAGTATACTGGAGACAGGGCAGGGGATAGAAAATGGACTATAATACTTGAGATCCGAGGTGATTGGGAATCCCCATCTGCGGAGATTGTCTTCGCTACAACAGACTTGGGTTTGCAGTTTAGTAGGCCAGGGTACCACGTGTTGGAATGGAAGGCTTAGAGGCTGATCAAGCCTTCAGGTGATTTAAACAGATCTCGCAAAACTGCACATCTTGCTTCGGAGGAGTGTCTAGTGGCTGGTCTATTGAAGCTAAAGGGGCTTTTAAGGCTTTTTAGCCTGTGGGGTACATCGCCTGGCGTAACTCATCTTGCTACTGCGTCCCATCAAGGAGACTGGCTATAATCCCTCGTACTTTTGGAGTCGCAATCCCACTTAATAGATACAGCATTTGTATCGGGGTCGGATTAAAGCAACTGCTTGTTTCCCGGCTCATCTCATTTAGACCTGTATCCACTAGGTTGGCATCACCAAAACCAACAGAGAAAAAGAGCACCATTCCAGTAGTTGTCTCTTTCTGGCATTCGTCGTTTTTCATCCTTTAGTCATTACACAGATAGCAACGACATGTCTGTAACACTGTTAATGATGTGTTTACTTATTTATGGTGGCAAAACTCTTAAACCGTAGAAACCCTGCCTCGTGTCTGGAACCGATTATGAAACACATACTGTCTAACATAATGGGAAGTTTTGTATATACTAAGGTAGAGATTATACAGAAACGTACTATTGAGCACGAGCCCTGCATTATATTGCTCTAATATAATTATAACGAAAGCGTTGTTTACTTTTTGAACAGTTGTTTATATAACACTGTGCTGCTAAATGCGTTGCAAATCATTCATATTTTAAAGCCATTATTTATTTTACAGTTCTCAGTTCAATAAAAATACATAGGCGTAAAATGCAATCTCGCCTAGGACCATCCCTTGGTTTTCTTTTAGTTTTTTTGATATTTAATAAAATATTTTAGAAATCATAAATTATAGTAAGTAATGTGCAGACGCCAGCAGGTCAACCTACCCGAATCAGTCAAATTTTACCAATCAACATTAACCTTCTACTATTGTGATAAGGTTGAAAATGTATTAAAGTTTGACAGGTTCGTGTATGCTGTTTAGGAAATAGCCTAGTTGAATTTGTGTAAGTTAATATTGTGATTCTCACCTTCCATTCTTCGTGACAATCATCTCGTTGGTGAGCGTCTGGAAGCGCACCCATAGCTCCCGATCATCGAGCGCCACGTTGACTTCCCTCTCACGACCGCTTCGGGAACTGCCGCCGCCCACCGTAGGCTCCACAGCGCTCAGGATGTGCGATGCAGCCATCCTGTAAAGACAAACAAGTGTTTATTAATCATCATCAGTATTCAGTACATCACCATCAGCCTATTGCAGTCCACTGCTGGTCATAAGCACTGCGCTCTCCCTTTTTTTTTCCAGCCACTGCTGGGCGTCATACCCTATGTTTACATAGGAACAGTGTCTCCATTCGAGAAGGAAGGAAAGTACCACCTTTCGCCGGTTGATGACCAGCCCACTGGCACTTCAGCTTACTACAGTTTTAAACAATACCTATAACTTATGGTGGCCCTTAGCTTCATGTTCCTTGTTTCGGCTCCGTAAGTTAGCTATTTTTTATATAAGGGTTAGGCAGAGTTTATGTGTTAACACCAAAATTGTTATACATCTTCGGCCGTAATCAAACAGCCACGTATCGACAATTTTGTTTTACGTCCCATGTCAGTCTATTCATGAGTCAGTCTATTGCTATCAGACCTAAATAAAACATCACAACTTAGAAACCTTCTTTAAAGGTTTCTATTCAATACCTAATTTATACAATACTCTCTAGTCCAAAGTGTTCTCTCTCCCTCCAAACTGTTTTTGTTAATTTGGTGAGAATGTTGGTATTGATTATGTATCTAGAGTCTAGATATAATCATCATAAATCTACATAATTTACGTACTGACGTACTTAAATAAACCACGCCTATTTTCCAAAAAAGAACACTTGCTTACAAAGCAATTAAGCAAGTGTTCTTTGTTTTGCGCAAAATACTTCGATTTACACTGTAGAAAAAAGAATCACCAAAATCGGTGCATAAACGACGAAGTTCTGCACGTACAAACATAAAACAGCATATATAAAGGGTCGGATTGAGTAACCTCCTTTATTAAAAGTAGGTTAAAAAAAGAAGATTAACTTCTATTTGAAAAATTCATGCAGAATCTTTTTAGCCTGCTAAAATAACCTTATAATAGGTACTGTTTTTCCAGGGTAGTTTTAGGTAACCTCTTCAGATTGAGCTGACTGTTAAAAGAAGACAATTATACGACAATTTCGATTGAAGTTTGTAAAATCAAGCTTTGCCGTCAAGTTTCTTCCCACCCAACACGATTCAAGTGTTGTCATAAAACAAACATTGTTATAAGAAACATGTATCAATTGAATTACCAACCAAACATTACCGAGCTACTCTGTTACGACATCTATGTTATGCGCTGGCAAACAAATTGGCAACGTTGGTTCATAAACAACAAATCATAACTAATAAAAAAAACTTTTTTAAGTCAGTGGCTTTGCTTTTTATTTTATCGACTTTTGAAACTTTTTGTAAATATGGAACCAATTTCAAAACCAATAGTTTTGAAATCGGTTCCATTTTTACAAAAAGTTTCTTATTTTATTTTACACTTTTTTAAGGGTTTCATACCCAAGGGGTCAAACGGGACCCTATTACTGAGACTTCGCTGTCTGTATCTCATGAACCATGATATTTAGGTTGTTAAAATTTTTGCAGATGATATATTTCTGTTGCCGCTATAACATCAAATACTAAAAATAAGAAATAAATAAATATTTTTATAACTAATGGTACGGCACCCTTCATGCGCGAGTCCGACTCGCACTTGGCCGGTTCAATCAACTTGTATACCAATGTGATGTCATACTTGTATGCAAGTCTTTTTTTTTTTGGGACAAACCCACCACACTATTCCCAAACCACTGCAACCTGAAAGCCAGAATCAACAGTGGCAACCACCAGAAAAGCGCCGAGACAATGAAGCTCGACGTGTCCCGGAGAGTGAATTTACCTGTCTTGGATCCTGCAACGAAATTAATCAGAAAAGAATAGTGGAGGAGTAGAATGCAAGTCTTGCCAAATGGAAACCTGCCTTTATTCTGGAAAAAGCATCTATTGATATTTAATTATTTATTTAACGTCATTATAATCCCAACGATCCCCATTTTCGTAACGATTTTGAGATGGTGCGTTAGATAAGTACATTTATACTTTCCTTTCAACTTTATTTTTTAAGTAGCACTATCATAGATTTTCTGTTTTGCAAATGCATAGTACTGAAGGTAAGTGTTTGTTATATGACATCACAGATTTTTGACGAAATGATCGTGGAACGGGAAGTCCTTGGATTTACACAACAACAAAGATTAACATTTAATCTTTGATTATATAATGCATTTAATAAATTAAGTGGGGACCTATGTACACAGAGTTAGTTAATGTTCGTAAATACAAATAGTATATGAAATAACTCTACCTATAGTAATAACTAACTAAAACCTATAGCAACATTCCATTAATTTGACTGGACGCTAACCAACTCATCTGATTCTTGTAACTGGCCAGAAAAAAAAGAATATGAACAGCGTATGTTGTAATAATATTCTTCCAGCTGATCTGATCACGGCCAATCAAATACAGTCACGTTGGTAAACCTACGCTGGAGAAGTTGAGATATAACATCGAACAAGTGTGTGCACAAGTGTAATAATAGGTACTCTCTCTCGGTCGAAGTGAAAAAGAGACACGGTGGCACACCAACTCCTACTACTCAGAAATTCATAATTAAAAAACACAGTAACATATTCCCCTTGGAGTGGACCTATGCTCAATAGTCCTCAGTATTTACCACAGCGATATTTGTTCTCCAAAAAGACAAATACTGTAACTATACAATTCTTGAAACTGGTCTTCGAACGGAAGGCATCACGAAATCCATCGTCAGTGGCAAATAAGCCGGATATTTTATTGTAAGTTTGTCTCGAGCACGATCTCCGTCCAATGTTTATTGTACCTATTATCACCGCAGCTTCGTCGGTTCAACGTCCCAATCCTTCTGACACGGTATTTTTGACAAATTCTGGTTCTTGTTACGTAGATAGAATTTTACACTTTGTAAATCGTTTGAGAATTTTAACACGCCATAATTTCTTTAACCAGAGTTTCGATTTCTATATTAAAATCGAGAAAGTGGTTCTAAATCTCGTTAGATTTAACCAAGTCTCGTTAGACTTGGTTTATCAAATGAATTGTCACATTTTATATGACAAATCGCAAAAAGATATTGTAATAATGATGATTTTAGGACATGCACCTTGTGTTTGAAAGATAGAGATCCCTAGGACGGTGCCTTGCTTCCTGCTTGCCTATAAGTAACCTATTCTGTAGATATCAGAAAACAGATTCCTGCAGGAAATTGCATCCATAGCTGTGCCCACAACTTTAATATTTGCAAAAAGATTTGTTTAAAACTAAGAGCCCTTCGTACACTAGGCTACACACGTCTCCGATATCTTATCATTTTGTCATCCTAGGGACCTTTATGGATTTGTATTGCGAAACTTACCAGGATACCAAAGTCATACCTAAGTTGTCGGAGACTTGCATCGTCTAGTGTACGAAGAGCTTAAGGGCAATGGATATAAATGTACAAGTCACGAAATACTATCATAACTGACTAACAAACTCTATTCATGGCATGAACAGCCAGAAAATCCCGCACTTTTAACTTGTGCACGGATCATTTTCTATACAAAACCATTTTATCGTGGTCTCGCTTTGTTTCTTCTTTCCATAAATCGAACGGTCAGACTTTACTGGTTTTGTATAGCTTGATGTGTAGCCGTGTGTACTAATATAACACATACACGCAGACTGTTTAATGACTAAGTATTTTGTTTTAAGACTTTGTGGTAATCCTAAATATTCATTTGTATTTACAAACATTAACGGTTATTGGTTAATGTTGGCTGTAAAGCGTTTGAAATAATCCCGCTTGAATATTTTTCAATACTCTATCTTTCAAAGAATACCTAATACAAGAATATGTCATAAACCTTTTTTTTTTACGTGGTAAAATCATCAGATGAGTCCTCCCACCCCGGGCAGGGCGAGAGGGACTGTCAGACTTGTACTGACTAAAAACCACGGTGTCCTTCAATAGCTCTTTATGTTCCGGGGTCACGGTGATGGTAACAGTCCCGCGACCCCGGTAGGATGTCAATAACCTTTGGATTCAGTTTTGATTTATTGTCCGAATCTGTAATTGTTTGTAAATACCGGCCAAAATGAGTTTTGAGACAAACTTATTTAAGCCAGCTAAAAGTATTTTTATTATTAACATTTACTTATAAGCCACTTATACTTACTTATAAGCCACTAACTTTAATTATCAATGCTAGCGTCAAATCTAAAGTTTAAAATTTTTGCGGAACTGTTTGTGGTGCTAATGTGTGTGTGCCCAATGTAAAATCGCAAGTTATAACATACTGTTTTTGTCTCAGATATTTACTAAAATGTCCTAGAATGTTATTAATAAATAACTAGTCCTTGGGGTACTAATCACCAATATTTTAAATGACATTTCTGCGATTTTGATTATCTTTGACAAAGTTGCGATCGGCGCTCGGGATCTAAAACTTGATTATTCATTGGGCCAACACCACTAATAAGTGTGCAAAAAATGAGAACAACCGGATTTAACGCAAATCGCCTGACTAACTTTCAGGCGACAAAATTATTAAACTATTATTAAGACTGTTTTTTATAAACCTTTTATGGTAAGTATAAAAAAATCGTGTTTGAGAATATACAAAAATTCATCGAACGTAGTACTTTCTGACCTTTTCCGTTGTTTCATGAAATTTTAAGATAATTATAATCTTTATGGGTTCATTTTATAAGCAAGTACTTAGGTTCAGAAATAAACCACAAATTGTCGTTAAAAAGTAATTCCTTGTTTGTAACTGAGCCGCTAAAGCATGCCACAATAACCACGAGATTCTGGTAAAAGTAATTACTTTGGAATAGAGCCATTAAACAACCAATCCATGTGGTTTACTGGGAAGATTGAAATCATAAACTAACGTTTTGCAAAATTTTCGAACGCAACTTTTTCCTCAAAAAAAATTCAAGAACAAAAGACATCAACGCGCGGAAAGGTCCGTTTTAATTTTAATGATTTAGTATGCTTAAATTATTTATTTAAAAACTCGCACATTAATTGTATTAAGTATATAAACGGTTTAAAATGAAATAATATTAGAATGAACGAAAAATCTAAATTTTTGTTTACGAAGTTTAGATAAAATAAAAGGAAAAAATCAATCTAGTTACATTCTTCCCATTTTGTCATATGTTTTAGTAAGTAGTAAATTACTAATACATAATTTCAAAATAAGAAGAATGCACATGTTCATGATTTTGCGTTTTAGTGATAAGAGAAGACCTCCCTTCTTAAGTTCTTTCATGGCCCTTCTTACATTAATGTTAAAATATTAACTTCTGAAATCTAAATTTCTTTGAAGTTTGAATGACACTTTCAACAGTCAAATAAGAGTATGATAAATTAATAGAGAACATAAATATTGTACTGCTTTACTAAGCAAGTCACCTAGGTACTTACAGTTAGCTACAAAATAGTATTGCAAACATTGAAAGACCTTTTCTTGTTTGCCGAGATGCAAAACTTTATTGAAAATTATATATTTATCATCATAAAAGCTCGACGAAGGAGAAAGAACATAATTTGTTTTTACGTCCACATCAGAGAATAGATCCGAAGGTTTGGATCGTATTCCACAACATTTAAGCATTAAACAACAAGAAAGCAAGCAACGGGTATGTATAAAGGCGAAGTAATTACAGCGTTAGCCCACTCGACTGCAGCGTCATTATTCATCGTTTTACGACTCCATGAGTTATAAATATTAAACTTAGTCGTATAGATGTACTGCGAACATTTTCTTTTTAATGGCGAAGTTAAATAATATGATGCGCGATGCGAATGTCGGCCCCGGTTTCAGTTCCGACCGTCATAGAGCCGCAACAAACTGTGCGCTCGGAGCGTGCCGGACAATGTGAATAGTTATTACTTTTTAATTACGTGTAATAACGTTTTTATCTGCATGCGTCGCATCATCCCTCGTGCCTCGAACACCGAGTGAGACGCGGTGCGGAGCGGCGCGCGGCGCGAGCGCGTGGAATGTCGCTTAATCGTGTCGCAGTGCCGACGTTTTACAGATCCTATAAAATATCAAAGATAACAACGAATGGCTCTGAAGGCTGTTTCGAAAGGAACCAGGGACCAGTGATTGGACGTTTATGGCGTTCGCTTCGATAAATGTACGTATTATGTGTGCGGCCGATACCGAGGCGCAATTGTCCCGCGCCGCCGAGCGCGCTCCTCGCCCGAACTCCGCGGAGGTGCTAATTATCAAATGCAAGACCGACCAAACCGATATTGAAACCATTGAAACAATACATCTCATGTTTTCTTTTCCAATTTCAAAGTTTGCAGAATGGCTGTGTAATGAAGGCCGAGAAGGCTATGCAAACGAAACGATGCCGAAAACTCAAGTAAGTATTTTAATGGTCTTGCGTCATCCGTGTTTCAAACTTGAATTTTCATTATCACTTTACGTGTATACCTACTACCACCAGCCTTGATATGTTAATCAAACAATAGACTAAAATCAAATAGCCGCAACACACGATCAATAAGATTCGACCTTACAAATAAAATATATTTTTCTACTGTTGACCAACTGTTGACACAATATTCGATTAGTTTGTAGACAGATCTAACTGACGTGCGCAGGCACATATATCTATGTACATGATAAAGTATCCACCTAAACGATTGCGTAGTACGTCTACGTACACAGTTTAATGTGGTAGGTATAGTGTACTGGTATTTTCCTTATTGTTGACATTTTGGATCGACACTTAGAAGTAGGAATATACTTTTACAAAATCGTAATCAAAGACTGCATAAAGTTCACAAAAAACCAGCCAAGTTGTACTCGCCTCGAAGGGTGGGATGGCCTATAAATCGTGATTATTATTTTTTTCTATTTAGCATTTGTTTTTCTTACGGCAACAGAAATACATCATCTGTAAAAAAATCAAACGTCTAACTATCGCGGTTCATGAGATATAGCCTGGTGACAGACGACAGACAGACAACGAAGTTTTCATAATAGAGTTCCGTTTTGCTGGGAATACTAAAAGCAACACTTTTATGATTTATTTTAAAATCATTGTAGTAGAAATCAATATCATAATAGTAGTAATGTAATGAGCTAACTCAAAATTGACAGTTCGTCGTAGCAGAACCTACACCTTTTTTTTTTTTTTTTTTTTTTTTACGTGGTAAAATCATCAAATGAGACCTCCCACCCCGAGCAGGGCGAGAGGTACTGTCAGACTTGTACTGACTAAAATCCACGGTGTCCTTCAATAGCCCTTTATGTTCCGGGGTCACGGTGATGGTATAAGACCCGCGACCCCGGCAGGCTTTAGCCCTCTGAGAGGGGGCCTCGTCATTATGCTGACGCTCTTTGAGGCGCGCGTGGAACACGACGCGCCGTCGACCCGGGCATGGTCCATGGTCGGGCGGCGAGTTGCCCTTTACTCGCCGCCCGAGAACCTACACCTAGACCACAAGCTAGAAACAACATGATGTTGACATTTTAGTTTCATTATATTTTGCATGTAAATATTTAATTTTAATAGCGAAATAAATAAAAATTTAACTTTCCCACATATTTTTCAGACCTTTACAAAATTCGGCACACAACAGGGTAAAAGTACCCTTCTTTGGGAAAAAGGGATTATTCTCTTTGGAATAAAGTTGAAAACAACTTAAATGAACTGAACTTACATCTTATCTTACTTTCTTTCTCATCTTACAAGTGCAAAGTAATTTTAAAAAAGGAGGGTAAGCTTCTAGTGCGGAGTGCAATCTATATTGCAACTCTTAAACCATCACACATTTCAAGTTCCTAAACCTGTGCTGACACTGCCGCTGGGGCTGCTGACCTCAAACGGGGTAAATGTATATCTTCAAGCCGTTTGAAGTTCAAACTCAGCACTTTCCTCTACGAAATGTAAAAACAACTTTTATTTTTATTTCACATGGGTTTCCTCTTGACTCTAGTTGCTCTAGTCCAGGTTTAAAGACAACAAAGACTTAGCCTACGTTGGAAGAGATTACCTTGCTTATTGCTTATGTAGAAGTACTTATGTAAAAGTTTAGTTTTACCATTTCAATTTAATAAATATATTTTACTTATGTAGAAGGAAGCAAATTGAATTAATAAAATCTTATTCCACAGTCTTTCAACTTTTATATATTTAAAAAGATAAAAATATGTTAAAAGTAATTTATTGATAACATATGGAACACCGTTTGATTTGCTAACGAAAGCTCGTTTTACAACATTTTTTTTATTTCGTTTATTATATTTGCCATTTCATTAAAATTTATTTGTTTAAGTCAAGTTTTATAAAGAACTGTTTATTTACATTTATAGAGTGCGCACATATAAAATTAACTGTTAGCGTTACTATGTTAAACCCTGTGTTTGTAAAATACGGCTTACGACTTCTGTCGACTCAGACTCATAGACAATTCACTTATTTTGTTGTATTCTATTTGTGTTCAGTGTAAATATTCAAATTCGGAAGCTGATAACCACAATCAAACTTTTTTCGGGCTACATTTCAATTAAATTTTATTTCTCAATTCTGTGGTTGTCATAAAACTTTAAAGTTTGACGAGTAAAGCCCATTGAGGAACTCCGAATTGATATTAATTCAAATAACTCGGGTTAAAAAGTCAGGGTTTTATGCGCGTTGTAAAAGTTTATTGTAGGGCTTTGTGGCGAGCCGGACGCGCCGATAGGCCTGGCATCGATGACGGAACCTGCGCCGCCGCCGCCAGCCGCACGGCCACGCCGCCGCTGCCTTTGTGCCCGCGCCTGCGCCGAGCCGGCTACAATACCGCACGCGTCTTCACTCTATAAATCCCGACATCAGGTGCTACCTAACGCCGCATAGTGCACCTTTTATTACTGCAACTAAAACCCAAACTGGACACGAGCACTAACCGCGCCCCGGCGAGATGGCGGCGATGTAATTAAGTTGCGAACCTCTACCATAAAATAAGAGAGGAAGAAATTGCCTACGTAATATAGATAGATGCTTCTTATTAAAAAACTTTATTATGTACGTCAACAGCCTCTATATCAGTTTGCGCTTTGATAATGTGCAGTTTTATAGATCTTGAAATCTGGATGTGGCATCATAAGAAATGCGACTTAGCGAATAAATTAAATCAGAAGTTGCCGTTGATATTTTTATTAGTGAAACTAAAGAAATTATGTAAGTACTATGACTGTATTCAAAAAGAATACTCAATCAAGGTGATCAGGAAAGTTCTTGTAAAGTGGTTTTAGTGTTAGGCACCTAGTGTTGGAACCGAAAACCCATGCGTTGATGCGTCATCAGCAAGTTCTTTTGTGATTTCAGTTAACGACATTGAGGTGGTGTTATTTATTTATCGTCAAAGAAAATAATTACGCGAAAAACTTAAACTTAACACAATAACAAGTACGAAGTTACTTTTGGTTGGTCTCATCTACCCCGCTCGCGCTGCCGCTGCCCCGTAAGAAGGGTAGATGGGAACATTTTTATCATCGGCCCCCTCCAGACTGCTTCGGTATGTAACGGGGTGGTTGGCTCAGATAAGTTTAATTACCCCCTGTTTTAAATGGGAGGACGGCACAGATCAAGTTTCATTTGCTATTAGTAGAAGTAAAACTATTAATTTTCTGAAAAAGGTTTAAGATTTCAATAATCGGACTTAACGGCGCTTAATTAATTTTCCAAACTATACAATTTGAATGGACTTGCATTGAGTCCTTCATAAACTAACAGAAAAGTATTACTTAAACCGTGGTTAAGCGTAGATTCTGAACGGTATAAAATCATAGAAAGCAGTTTATGGTTTTCAGGAATTCCAGTTATTATTCAATCACCCCCTGTAGGCGGCTTATTGTCGAGATTACAACTTTCAAATCGCTTTATCTTAAAAAGGTGATTATTACGAAATAAAGTTTATTATATTAATATTAGTTTATTATTTTTATTGTTGTGTGTATCGTGGTCTCTTTTGCGCCAAATAAATGTTTTTTCTTTCTTTATTAGGATAAAAATTTTGTACTTTACTTTTCTCTGAAATTTATAATTTTTTGTTAAAATGTCTCTGGGTGGTAAAATCATCACATGAGTCCTCCCGCCTGTATCGTTTTTAGGGTTCCGTAGTAAATCCTTATTATAGTTTCGTACTAGAAAACTTTAATAAGGCATAAATATACAGATTGATTAATTACGCCGACAAAACGGTTAAGTAATATCTTCTGTCATATTTTTCTTAAGTTGTTTTTTTAGTAGTTATCCCGGATGTCATTCGATAGGTCTTATATAATCAGTCAGTATCCGTCTTCCGAAAGATGTATAATTATTACAATAAATTGAGATACAGTGAGGTAAGTAGATATCAGTATCTGGTGGCGTAAAGCAGCTTAGGTTGGACAAACTTGTTAATAAAATAAGCGCAACTCTATGTGAAGGGTCTCGGGAGCGTTTCATCAAGTAACCGTGACAAGCGAAAGAAAAGGACTTCTGAAAGAACACCTTAGATTTTATATAGCAGTATGAGTCTGAGAGTCCCTCCCTTCCCGCCCTGGATGAGAATCGTTCGATGATTTTATCACCTTAAAAAAGGGTGTTTGCGAAAGAGGTTCTCTGGTGCTGTGTTTTGTTTTAGCTTGTAACCGTATTGACCCCATTTTCGGCACCAAAATTAATCGGAATAGGTTAAGTAATTTAGGCGTAAAAGCAAAACAAGCTTATACTTTCGTAATTATAATATTAATTCGGATGTGTGAGTACGATTAGGACTGAGACTCACTTACGTCACAAATTCAACTGCACTCCAACTACAAAGCAGTTTGAATGCAGTTAGTACGACTGCAATGCTAAATGCTGACTGCAAACAAACAGTACGGTCGACGTGCAGTTCAGATGCTTTATGACCAACTTGGACCATGCAGTTAGCAGTCAGTTGTGACTGCTCGCCAAATGCACACTGACTGGAACCGTACGGTCGGTTTGCAGTTGTACTTACTGCATTCAAACTGCAAATATGGAGTCGAAGTGCAGCTGAAACGCTGTCCGTCTGTCTCATAGTAAAAAAAAACAGCATACTTAGTTGGTAAAAGTGATAAAGAATGATAAGTAGCTGTTATAGCTGTGTAAAATGTTGAGTGGATCTCGATATAGAAGAAGGAGGATAAGCTCAAATTTTTCTTTTATCTCCTAGTTCTGTTGCTTTCCGTATCTTAAGAGAATCAACCGTAAAACCTCATAAAAAATATAAATCATAATTGAAGTTCCTGCTACATTCTCTAAAAGACACTTTAAGGCTGCACACTACGACGAGCTCGTCGTCGAGAGAGCTGTTAGTATGTAGCTTAGTTTCGTGGCAACACTGCGCAGAAGGCTGTCCTTAGAGAATAGCACTGATGGTTGATGATTCACATGATCGGATCTTTCAACTTCATACCTACCTAATTATTTTTTCTAATTTGAGAACCAACTATTTGATAACAAAAAGGACCTAGAAGTAATAAAGTTATAAAGACCGATTGCCTGATGCTGTTAGATATTTAACAGATTCATTGTCATTATATCATTTTGTAAGTAAAAGTGACGACATTGAGTTAAACATTGAAAGTCAAAAAACACTCGAAGACAGCCTTTATTATGAATCATGTGTGGGTATCGAACCCAGAACCATCGATTATACAATTTTTAGGCTCTTATAAATAGAGCTATGAACTGAAAAAATCAGAAATCTTTTCTCTACGTCTGATGAGCATTACATACTTATATTTAACTTTAAGTTTTATAAAATAGTTGCATTTTCTCTTACCTTTCGTCTCCGGTTACTTTTCCCTCAATTTCGACGACTCATAAAACACATTTAAAACAATGAAAAGTCCTTTATGCCACTCCAGACCACAGTTCACGTTTTTCACATCAACTCAAATAAAATACATTATTTCCGTATCTCTATCTTTGAAACAGTAAGAAATAGTAGATAAATAGTTGATAAACAAATTCTTCAGTAAACTGAAAATGCAGATTTTTTTCCCTACGTTTTTCACAAATCACAAATCAGTGGTGGCGTGCCAACTGCATGAGCAACTACCGCAAACTCGACCGCACTACACTTCATTAGCGCATATACAGAACAACATACCCACTACAACTTGGACGTAGCACTCGAAAACCTCTCATAAAGCGTTACAATAGAACCTCTTTTCCTGTATGATGTTTAAATCTTCTGCTGTAAGATGACAGGCAAGAAAACACTTTACGCCTATAGCTATAGAGTTCTGAATCAACTTGTGCTGGATACGATGATGCCAGCAGGCTTACTGGGCAAAGCCCCGCCCCCGACGTATTGACAAACAAAACGATTGGCGGTGAGACGAGCGCGCTAGAGAGGCAATCCTGCGCAACATTGAGGCGGTCACTTAGATAATACTTATATTTCCATAAAATATACCTCCAATTACATTTTATGAAATACATACACTGGTATCTGAAATTATTGGAATTATCTAAAATATTATGACATCTTTAAAAAAAAGCATTGAAGTAGCTATGCGATGCGCTTTTATTTTCAACATTCAAGTAATTTGAGACCAGAAAAAAATGTCTTACACACACCTTTACCGAGAAAATGAAACACAAATTGAGGTTGGGTAAGAATTTAATCACATACAAAAACATTAAAAACAAACCATTGCGGTCCCAGCTTCAGCACCTTTTCAAAAGACCCAAGCAGAGTAAGGTAAGAGTTCTAAAGGATTAAATTCTTACATTCAAACCCAATTAACATATAGCTTGAGAGAATAAAAACAAAGATATAAAACACTCTTGCTGGCTGACTTGCGATTATTAAGTAGTGGGATCAAACCCAGCTAGGCACATCACTTGGTGTAATTTCTTTATGTCTTCGCATCTGCTCTCACAGTTGACGGGAAGCGTCGTCGTGTGGAAAGTCTTTATTTTCTTCTTTCTTTTTTTTTAAATTTTTCTCCACACTAGTTAATTTTCCCGTGTCGTTTGTGCGTTTACAAACATAGAAAACACATACACAAAGACCCAGACCTGGAACAACTCCTTGTAGTTCACAATTTTTTTTTTCCGTGCGGAGATCGAATCCGAGGCTCGCTGCGAAACAGTCCAATCGCTCAACCACTACGTTAGCCGTGTTCTAGAACTAAAAATTCAATAACTCGTAAAAATACAATCCAGAAGACGCCTGTGGACATTATAAGCAGATGTTAGACACAACTTCATCCAACTTATTGATAGCTTTACTTATTAGTACTAATATGTTAGACTATTAACATACACAGGTAGACGTCGTGGAGACAATGTACAAATAAATATTCAAATAATTTATTAAGTCGCATGTTCATTATATTATCATGAGATTTGTGCTAAGTGGTCCATGGAACTTATCCCCTTCGAAACATGAAATGTGCCATCCATATGCCAACATGAATAAGTCTGAAAATTTGCGAGTATTACTGGATTAAGTACCGGGTTCCTACCTATTCAAAGTAAAGTTCCCTAAAGCGTTCAAACAAAATCTTAAATTATTTAGTGGAGTAAGCACAACATTAAAATTATTCCTTAACAATAACTACAAATAATAAAATAAAACAAAAGTTGAAGCTGTTATTGGATTAATTTTAAACTACGTCATTTATCAGCTTAGGAGGCTAAGAATATCTCGTACCATCAGTACCTAACAAAACAACAGTTTTTACATAAGATTTCTTTTACCGAAATTGAATGAAACTTTCAGAATCTAATGGTAATTAAAATTCACTCTACACTTCACAATTACAATTCTTACAGATCCGCATGCCACTCGTGTGTGATATTATCGTCAGTTATAATTTGTGAAAGCGATGCTATTTCCGTTTATGAACTGAAACAAATAAAACAGACACTTCTTTTGAAAGAGCAAAACTAAAAATGATTATTTCGATACTAAATAAGTCGGTTTTATTATTTTATCTGATGTAATGAAGTCTATCAAAAACCTATTGAATCACTATCTGCTCAATAAAAATAAAACAGACTACAAGATTTTGCTTTCAGTCACTAAATCAAACAATGAATCTATTGTTCGATAATTTGATAGTAAAATAGTTTATTCAGACTGAGAAGGTAGGTATAATAAAGTTTACTATTCCAAGCAAAAAGTCATCGATAAAACCCATTAGTCATCGTTGTTTATTGTAGAAAAGAGATTTGAAATGTCATTGTAATTTACTTTTTGACCTTGCATTATGGTAAGTCATAAGTGTACAGACTCATAAACCTACTTAAAGGAAGATCTCCAATTCTTGCACTTTCTGACTCGCTCATCAGTAAAGTAGAATGCCAACTCTTGTACTTAGTTGTGAAAACTTTCGCCTATTTTTTTACTCTTTGTTTTAGCTAGCTTTCATATTTTATAAAACAGAAAATTGTTTTGGGTAGAGATGCCAATACTGTGAGTTTAAAGCAGATTCACGAACCTACGGGAAACGAATAAGGAGATATATTTCATAACCCTAAAATACCAATCGATGAAATCTGAAACAGCTTTCACAAGATACACGATAGTTGCACGTCGTATGTACGAAGTTAAATGTGGTACCTCCCGCGAGGAACTGCTGTAGACACCTAGTCAGCATTCCAATGCATCGGACCCGCCTCACCCAGTTACGGTCTGCCGGCCGACCAAGTGCTAATTGGAAAAGGAAACCTCAAACAACGAGCCAGCTCAATGCTCTCCACAGAAATGTTTCATTTTTAAACATCTCAGTGACCGTTATAAGTGTTATAACCGATAGATAGGCACACTCATTGCACTTCTCAGAGGTGGCTGGTCGTTGACCAATGATCATGAGTAGGTCTGGGTTAGTTTTATAAATTTCTTATTCCTAACCGACTATCTATGCTTAAAACAAACTAAATAGATCACTGAAGGAAGTCTCTACCTAGACATTTTTTTCTCATTATTTCGATAAGTAGGTACTTATGTAGATCAGTTTTTCCAAATAGGTAGAATCAATTTCAGTTTACATTCCCGACTTATTTTAGAGCACTGTTTTCTTGTCAAACTTAAATTTTAAGTTTATGCTTGCTACAAAAACTTGTCTCAAAAACTTGCTACGGCTGGGTCAGTTTTAACCCTGTCCCTTCTTAGAAACTACTGAACCCAAATTCTCTAGTCCGTCTGTTTACACAGCGATAGCTACAAAATCGACAATTCCGAGACATAAGTGGCTGTTATAACTACTCTCCACAAGCTTTTGTTCTCATTTATTTTATGAAATTTTAAATATTCACAAAGATGTCACGGTTTTCGTAGCTAGTGCTACGAATCAGTGTAGCGGCGTAGTCTACTTTGCATTTCTCGACTACAATAAAGACGAAATTGATTGTGTTAGTTGCATATAACTTTTTTTTCATTTAATCATTATCTATTTACATGTGTAGGCTTTTACACAGTGGGACAGCATAGGCTAAGGAAAATCAACAAATCAAGAGTTACTTCCTATTACGAATTACGATCGACTATTGGTAAACATTCTAAACATTAATATCACTTCGCAGATATGTTACCACACTATAATGACCATAAATATTTGAAGCAGTAATAAATAGTAAACAAACAAGATTAACGAAGGATACGCGAGATCTGTGGGAGTGGCGTGGAGCTCGCACGCGTACTCGGCTGCACGTAAACTCAGGCGCAGTGTTTATTCGGAGCCCCATGCTAACTCCGCCGTTTAAACACTACGTGCTAGCAGGGCATGAATTAACTTTTCATATAAATAAAATTCACGCTACTCTAACCTCCTGAAATTAACACCTTGGCGTAAATAGTATTTAGTCGCATCATCTCGTGTGGAGTGAGGCCATGTTGTCTTCTGTAGATCGTTGAATGGTCGTCTCGTTTATGGTTCACGAGATTACGTTGACGGCTGTGTTTTAATTGCCAGCAAATACGTGTATAAGACCAATTAGGCACCTATTCGACAAGCGTAGCTGTGACCGCGCGAGCTACTTTATTATTTTGTTGTCGTTATCGATTTTTGAGTTAATTTATTGGACTTAGTTGCTGTATTTTAATTGGTTTGAATAGAGTGAGTGTTAGTGTTTTATAAGTAGTAAGTAACCCAGGAAAAGTTTTTTAGTTTTAAATAATTTATTTAGTTTTTTATAATTATTTTACCTTTATAAATGGCTATCTATAGCTATCTTACACAAAGAATAGATACTGTACATAGGTATGCTTGGCAAAACGAAAATAGGAAAATGATATCCTCCGTGCCTCCGTCTAGTAAAATCTCAGATCTTACTGTTTCAGAAAGTCGTTTGTTACTATTTTTCTTAGTTGGTTATTCTCCCCATTTTTCAGATCGTTTCAGCCATTATGCGGAACCAAATACAAACCTACAGCTCCGAAATATCAATATCCGTTATGGTAAATATGTATTAAGCCTCTCCGGTTATATAAATACGAATAATACGATCTGAAAACATATAAAATATTTTTTATATTTGCTCGTTTAACTAAAAACACCTAATATTTTAATGTCATTTAAAGCGTTAACGAAACGCTAAAGATAGCAGTTTCGGACTGTCATGATAGAAAATCAACATTTACATACCTCCATTTTGAATTCTCAACTTCCCAGATGTGTCTACATACGATACATAACTACATAGATACAGTCAATACTTGGGGTTCCGTCGAAATAATACCGACTGTATAAGACTTCTTACATATAGGTACCTCATGAAAAAAAAAACGGTAACGATGAATGAACTTTAGAAAGTTTAAATTTAGCTCCATACTTATACTTAAACTGTGTTAAGCTATGTATTGTCCAGTAAACATGTTATGCACTTGGGAAAACCAAATATAGACTCGTGTGCTTGTCAAATAAGTTGTTAGCTCCTAAAAACTACAATTCCTTAAATCTTATAACGTAAATGACGCGGCCCTCTCATAGAGAGCCTGCGCGGGACTTATTTCCATCACCTTGACCCCGGAATATATAGGGCTATTGAAGGACACCGTGGATTTTAGTCAGTACAAGCCTGAGAGTCCCTCCCGCCCTGCCCGGGGTGGGAGGCCTCATTTGATGATTTTACCACGCAAAAAATAAAAATCTAATAACGTGGTAACTTATTACCTACTTTGTGATACAATTGTAAAACGTACAGGCCCCTCTAAGGAAACACCATTCGCTAAGTTTATTGAACCAAACACGTCGCTCTCACTGTCTCAGATTTTCTGTTAGCTCTACCTACTGCCTGCCTCTACTTTACGATCCGTGCGTAAACTTACAAACAACGTCGCGGCAAGTATCCGCCATACTCGTCCACTTTAGTGTTTGTCCATGGTGACATGAAACGTGTTCGATAATTATTGGAAGGATCAATAACGCTACACCAAGTATTCGTCTCTCTGTAAACATGTTTTATGAGCGACGCGAAGACGCTGAACCTACGTTTCTATTTGAATGTTAATTTCAAACTTGGTTTATTTTAACTAACTCAATAATAATGACGCGAGGGAACGTAAACGCTATCGGGTTTTTGTAAAAGTTTCTTATAAGTTGGTTTGTATTTAGACTATGGCAATTCAAGTCGTTTCAAAAATGTAGATAAATGTTAAAAGAGAGAGGGGCCAGAAATACATGAATCCTGGGTATGATAGATACTGTAGCTAGGTATATTATCAACACTCTAGTTATTGTGATAGGTACACACTACACAATAATATAGACCGGCTACAAATCCAGTAGAGATTTAATAACAGTTATATAGGTAAGTGATGAAATCAGGCTTACTTTGCGGAAATCCAAAACATTTAGATTTTAGTTTTTAATTCAGGTCAATTAAATTAAAATTATCGTAACATTTTAAGGAATTTATTATTCGCAACCAACGTTCCCCCATAAAATTTTCTAAGGCTGAATTAAAGGGCCAAAGCCTGCCTTATTTCTTTTCCGTGACCCCGGAACAGAAAGGGCTATTGAAGGACACCGTGGATTTTAGTCAGTATACAGGTCTGACAGTCCCTCCCGCACTGCCCGGGGTGGGTGGACTCATTTGATGATTTTATCACGATAAAAAAAAGGCTAATATAAAACTGGTGCTTGATACATTCAATTATCATATCAAGCTCATAGTCCCACTGCTGGTCAAAACCTCCTGTACTATACTTCCACATCTCGCGACTACCGGGACCGTGGTCCAGTCTTATTTGAAACTTTTTTTATCGTGTCTTAGTAAGATGAAGCTGGAGTGGTACAACTCATCTCATCATAATCTGTAAATCTAATTGTGGGCCTTGCCACGACGCTTAAATATTAGTTCTCCCTTTAACACCCATTCTGATAATAATTGTTTTGCCCAGCACTGTATGATATGCGACATACTACGTGGCCTGCCCGGTTCCATTTCACCATGGCAGCTTCTTTTTTCTCAAATAAGTACATACAATTATTGACAAAAACTAAAACTTTGTTAACTTCAAATAAGTACTTGGTGCGTATCAGAAATAACTGGAGTTCTCAATCAGTACTTAAATATAAATGATAGAGCATGCATCTCTGTGTGGCTTATAAGCCTTTTTGAACGTCACATTAGCCCAGAGCTATTTGCCTTTTACTGCTTACCGTGCTATCCAAAAAATAATTTTATGATAGCAAAAAAAAACACCGTGGGAGGTATTATGCAAATTATTTTACCTGTAACGCTAGCAGCATCCAAGGCAAATAGAAAATATGCCTTATCCTGGTTTACTTAGGTTTACGATGCGTGTGTAAAATAAGATTATTTCTTTGACCATTCTTTGCCGAATGACCAAACACCTAGCTACAAAAATGCCGACAGTTGTATAAATAATTACGAATTAAATAATCACCTGCCTGTGGTTTACTGGACAACTTAAACTGAAATGCAAATTGAGGTGTGTGAGACAAAGAGCTGGGGGTTGCATAGTTTTAGGTATATGAGATAATGTATTTGACAAAAGGTAATCTACCTATATAGAAAATAGGAAATGAGATCTGACGGCACAAAATAGTCCATGGACGCAGCGACGCCGACGGCAACGAACGGCGCCGGGGCGGCTTCGGCCGGGGCACCGCAGCCGACGGCACCAATAATATCAACACAGCCACAGCCCCAGAGCGAGGTCAACCAACAAGTACCCAAGTTAAGTTAACCTTATCATTTATTACAAATTTTTACTAGTAACTTTCTGACTACTTAATAAGAATATTATTATCCGAATGGTTAATTTCTGTGAATAATTAATTTAAATTAAGTATTTGGGCATGTTTCTTTAATCGTGGTCAACTTTCGGTACTGTAATTTTTTACATGACAATCACTTAAAAATCGATTAAAACTTGGGTAAGTTTTTAATTTAATTGATTCAAAATGTTGCCAATATCAAGTGACGGATTAACCCTTAATCAAATTAAGCAATTGCCTAGGGCGTCACGTCTGGGGGAGGGGGGCCAGAAGAAGCACAAAAAAACCATAAGGACGGATTTTATTGTGCTTATTCTGGTAATCCAATGGGCACAAGTCTCACTCTCACGTCACCAAAAACTTCTGAAACAGCTTAAATTTTCTAGCTCGCTTCGCACGCTATTCCATCTGCAATGGCCTGGTTACCTTATTTATTGCATAATTATACAAGAAATGTGCAAAAAATAATTAGACCTTCCATAACACTAATGAATACGTTAGAAAAAATACAGGCAGACACTACTGTTATAATAATAATAATAATAAACCCGCAGGGCAGCTTGTGGCGAGCTGTTGGGCAGTTGCGACCCACACGGACCTGATCTCCCGGGAGATATCTCGTTCCTCATCTCTGGCTTGCCTTTATTGGCCGGTCAGAGTGAACACTGACGAGGAACAGACCTCCCACCTCTTTCTTGCCTTAATCGGCTGGCTAGAGTGGAGATTCGCAAGAGCAAACGTGCTCGGAGGAAGGAAGTATTTCAGTAAGTGTTTGTAGGGATCGACCATACTTCCGGGTTCCTGGTCGATTCTGAGAACCGTGAAATACCTCTCCACTCCTCAAGCACGTCAGGATATGTTTGCCCCTTGTCGCTACGTCACCTAGTGCTAGCGATATGTTTGGGGGCCCATTTGTTGAGTGTGCGAGTCACCCCCTGCCAGCGTATCTATGTATATTAAACATTGATTAGGCAGGGGCCATAGTGTTCCCATAGGTATACATAACCAGTCCACCAAACCCACCAAACGCCATAACCCAGTCTTTTGTTTCCACATTCCGCAATAGTCTAACTCTAACCGGGGGTTGTCCTTGGGTATACTGGTATAGTGCATACAGGGATAACCGCCGGTTTGGGCCTCATCTCATTTAAATTATGTAATGGGCCTCTGCAAGATGGCTTCGGCTCCTGGCACGCCTTTTAAAAGTCCGGGATCCTATGATCCCGAGATCTTAAAAGATATGAAAAATAATAATAATAATATAATATAATAAATTGTTTATTGAATTAATTGTACAAAAACATTTACAATATTAGGGTCTGATTATTACTATTGGTATAAAATAAAGATCCTACCTGAACTAGGATTAACCTGTATCTCAGGTAACTCACTATATTTAGTACAAAAAACATTATCTAAGATTCCTTAAACAAGTTTCTATTACATAACTTATAAACTATAATTATTAAAAAAATAGAAATTACTAAAGTAGAAATGTTGCATTAACGGAAATAACTAGGTCGCATTCTTAAACTATACTAACAAATATCCAGTCAGCAAAATGAGAAATGATTGCATTAAGTATATTACGTGCGCTATTATAACTATAACATAGAAGGAAAATAAAAATAATGTATTATGAGTAAAATAGGTATTATCATGTGACGTCATTGTAATCAATAGAATTGATGTATCTTGTCTCAGCCATTTTCTTAGCAGGGCATTCTTGATCTCCTGTTTTGTGGTTGCTCGGTTTTTTGTATCGCAAGCATGTAGCGCACTGTGATGGTTCAGCAGTTTTAGTGCACTCATTGAATTGATGACCTTGTTCCCCGCAATGTCCACATGTATAGGTAGTCTCCCGACAAACCTTAGCGGCATGACCGTACTGCTGACATTTAAAACACCTGGTCACAAGTGTATAGTCCCTCACTGGACAGGATGTCCAGTTAATGTACACTCTGTTTTGGTTTATAAGGGTCTTTCTGATGCTTGCAGTTACTTCTAAAATAAAGTTGCAGGTAGGTCTTTCTTTTTGTCCTGATTTGTGACTCAATTTTATGGAGGCCATAAACGTGTCACGGGACAAGGTTTGCAACTTGTCGACAATATTCTGCTCATAGATGCAATCGTAAACTTCCTGATCACTTAAAACTGTTGGAACTCCTATGATTGCAATTTTTGGCCTTCTCTTATGGGGCTCTTCCACTTTTAGGCCTGAATTACTCAGCTGACTTGATTTCCTAAGTTTTTCAATGTCTTCTTTTGTCTCTGTGCTAATTATGACGCCCCCGTTCTTTGTTTTGTGCAATCCTCTAATGTTGCAGTTTCATTTGTTCTGGGCATATTATTTTTTGTACTATTGATTTTGTGTCGTCACTAGATTTTAATTTATCTGTTGGATAAATTGCAATAGAACTGAGGTTATTAGGGCGCAAATAATTGTTCTTATTTGTTTTAACCATGTCAGCAAACGAAAGTTTTTCATCCACGGATGTTTTGGTGCAAGTCTCTTGAATGCTAGCTTGAATGGTTTTCTGGAACGATTCTAGGCAATCCGTGAGGTCGCGTTTTTCTGTCAATGTTACAGTAGAATGTTGAAGTTCTTTGGCCTTGAGTTTCAAGTCTTGATAGTATACTGCGATTTGTGAGACGCCATGTCCTACCTTACGCGAAAGGGAATTGATCCTCAGTTTTTGTTCCGAGTTCAGCTTCCCTTCCTGTGCAATAACACAAACTTCATTGAGGCATTTCTCGATGGAGATCAACCAGTTACTTATTTCACAGGTTTCTACAGCTTCAAATCTTCTTTCTGTCGTGTGATGAGGTGATTGCGATTTATTCGCAGGCAGGATATCCCGCGGGCTATCTTCAATATTTGACATTTCTACTTAGTTCATAATTAGACACTTATTAATCATTGAGTAGGTAAAACGTAAACTAAGCGGAAAAATTCGGTTTCTAGGTCACTGATCACTCGAACATTATTTTAACGCCATGTAATTAATAATTATTTCTTATAAACACGTCCGCTCAACTTGAGTGCTAAAATAGCTATAATACTGTTGAAAGGTGGGAGACGCTCACGGCAACGGAAACTGCGAGGCGATTTGCGATCCTACTTCCTATCCTACTAATATCCTATCCTCTAAAATATTATAAACATGAAAGTTTGTTTGGCCGGATGGATAGATATTTCACCACTGAACGGTCCAAATGGACGATATTTGGTACACAGATAGTTTATAACCTGGATTTACACATGGGATAGTTTTATATCCCAATTTTGTCTTCCCTTAGATACTTTTCGATTTGTAGCAGCAAAAGCCGATGGCAACAGCTTCCTAAGGAGTTTGAAAAGTTCGCGTCCTAACGATATGTGAGGGTGGTATTATTTTCAACACATTTGCTCGTAAAATGCATGATTACAAAGTCTGTAAACATTGTTCGAAAGTTAAAAATTACGCACCATACAACAGACCGTGCGGTAAAATAGGTTCTCTCAAATAAGTATCGCATTTTCCCGCAACTTTCTATACGGTTTTTTTTTTAATTTCCAAAAAAAAAAAGAATTCTACCAAAGAGTGAAACTCTTTCATTATGAGAATAAACAACCTGACTGCTAGAACCTTCGAGTCGAGTTTGTAAATGCCAATTTCTGCACGTGTGTCATACAACGTTTTTCAACACATTTTTCCATATTAATATCAGATTCCTCGCTTGAACTCATAGTATTACTTTGTTTCGCAACAATTTTGAAGTTTCTAATATGAAAATGGCGCGAATTTGCAAATGACGCCACATGCACGTGGTAAAAAATAGAACTACGTCTTTTGTCTCATTTACCTACTCAGCTACTCTGTAGTATTAAAATGAGACAACATATTTAGCAAAAGCTTAAGTACCTACCATGGTACCTACCTATTTTACGGCATACCCCGTTGTATAGCACCGTGCGTTTTCCTAACGTTTTTTTTTTCATTTCCATTAAAAAAAAAGAATTCCGCCAAAGAAGAGTTTCACTATATGAGAATAACCAACCTGACTGATCGAACCTCCTTATTTTTTTTACGTGGTCAAATCATCAAATGAGTCTGCCCACCCCGGGCAGGGCGTGAGGGACTGTTAGACTTGTACTGACTAAAATCCACGGTGTCCTTCAATAGACCATTATGTTCCAGGGTCACGGTGATGTACCTAAATAAGTCCCGCGACCCCGGCAGGCTTTGGCCCACTGAGAGGGGGCCCCGTCATTGTGCTGACGCTTTTTGAGACGCGCCGTCGACCCGGGCATGGTCCATGGTCGGACAGCGAGTTGCCCTTTACTCGCCGCTCGCATGCCCGCGCCTACAGTGGCCGGAGGTCGTCTTGCGACGTCCGTCGCCGTGGGCGTCGCTCACCGCGGGTGGGGCGGAGGGAGGACATTGTACTCTCTCTCACGAGGCCCGCCTCCTCCTTCGCGAGTATGACTGCTTCGCAGAAGGAGGCGACCGCTTCCCACGCCTTCCCCCCGCACTCTACTACTCGCCCCGCAGCATGGCCGCAACCAATGCCAGGCACGAGAGGTCTGCGCCTATCGCCGCCGTGAGGACACGTCGGTGCTCCGCCCAAGCGGGGCAATCCTACACCGTATGCTCGACTGTGTCCTCCGGGCGATCTTCGCAGTGGTGACACCCAGGCGTTTCCTCCTTTCTCATAAGACACAGGTACCTCCCGTAACATCCGTGTCCAGTGAGGAACTTCGTCACGCGGAAGGTCAGGACGCCGTGACGCCTATCCAGCCACTCCTCAAAGAGGGGTCTTAGCGCCGCTATTGCGGCGTGCCCGATGATCGAACCTCCTTGGAAGCGCTCTTGCTCAATACGTTGTCTCACTTTAATACTACAGAGTAAATGAGACGAAAGATGTAGTTCTAATTTTTACCACGTCTATGTGGCACCATTTTCATATTAGAAACTTCAAAAATTGTTGCGAAAAAAAGTAATAATATGAGTTCAAGCGAGGAATCTGATATTAATATGGGAATATGTGTTGAAAAACATTGTATGACACACGTGCAGAAATTGGCATTTTCAAACTCGTGACTATGGTAAGCCCTCCCGGGTCGACGGCGCGTCGTGTTCCACGCGCGCCTCAAAGAGCTGTCAGCCAAAATGACGGGGCCCCCTCTCAGAGGGCCAAAGCCTGCCGGGGTCGCGGGATTTATTTCTATTACCGTGACCCCGGAACATAAAGGGCTACTGAAGGACACCGTGGATTTTAGTCAGTACAAGTCTGACAGTACCTCCCGCCCTGCCCGGGGTTGGAGGTCTCATTTGATGATTTTACCACGATAAAAAAAAAAAAAAAAAATGGTAAGCCCTCGACTTTGCCTCAGGCTTACATTTGTCTATTCGTTTTTAAAAACCAACTTACCGCACTAGTATTATAAATAACTATTACCTAATATATTTTTTCCTTTCTTTTTATCTCTTAAATTCTTCATATCTCGCACTTTCTCGAATTCTCTCAATGAACCAAATAAAAGACCTTGTAATAGTAATGCATATATTTCGTTTTATTATAACATGAAAAAAAAATTATGTGACAATTTGCATAATTGAATTGAGTCCGAGGACAATAACCCACTACTCCTACGAGCATAATTCGCACAACAACTTGCCCTGAGGGCTCAACACAACATTCGTAACATTATTTTACATTCCTTCACAAAATTGCGTAGGAGTAGTATTGCTAGACCCCGAGTGTGATATTATATCAAATAGCTTACAATCTTTATCTCCTTCTCCTTTCCTAACTTTACTCACAAGTGAATTTAATACACAGCCTTATAATAAATAAAACCCACTGCCGCAAAATTTAAGCCCGGATATATTTCCAAAATTGATTTTTAATCAGAACTAGCTATCACTATCCTAATCGAAAGTTACATGTCGTCGCCACATCTCTCCTCAATAACATTTTCGATAAACATACGAATACAGTCGTATTCCATAATCTCGTTCATTACCAATTTTATCAGTAAATGAATCACGACCGAGCAGAAATAAGAATGTATAGGAGCGTGCCGAGTCGACAGGGCAGTGAGCAGAGTGCACAGTAGGTTTACATAAGATTAAACAATAGCATTGCCAGAATCAGTCGCGATTCAATATGTCTACACTTCAACACAGATCTAATGACGAATAGCCTGCCGTTAAAACTTCACGACTGCACCCGACAGTTATTATTGAATCTTACAGCTTCAAATGCACACCGACGTAAGGGCAAATTCTTGGGAGTCTCAGTATAAATTGTATAATTAATTCGATGAATGCGGCTACAACACTATACCGTGCAGCCATCGTATATGCCACTGCACGCTAGGTCCTTAGTATATTCAAATACATACATAAACTGAAATGAAGGTTTACGACCATATTGAATCTACGCGTGCCATTGAACTGCTCTTACGTCGCGGTGCGTCTTGGGACGTTTGCCGAAGTTAGTCCTTGGAGGACGTGTCCATGGGGCTGGCGGGCTGCATGAGCGCGGGGTTGGGGAGCGGCGCGGCCGACAGCGGGGCCGGCGGGGCCAGCGGGGCCGGCGGGGCCAGCGGGGGCTCCAGCGGGCCCGGCCGCCCCACCAGCCCGGCCCCGCCCGGGATCGCCGGCTTCACGAACCTGTCGCTTGCACGACGTGTCTGTTAATTGAAAAACAAAGTTTAAAAAAACGCAGCTGTGAAGGTATGATGGGGCTTTGTTATTGTGACGTCATATACGCTTTTCTAACACTTGCTTGCACGCTATAATCAATAAATCTAAGAAATTACAAGAACAAGATAATTATGATAATAATGATATAATGACCAAAAGTGTCAATAGACAAACCGACAACTATTGACAAAGGTCATTGATGTTGTTCTGACTCAATGCTTTTACGTCATTATTTAAGACGATATTCACCTCTAAAGGACATTTACCTGAGAATTGAGATGCAGTGCGGGCCGTGACAGTGGCATCCCAGCGGCATTAGGCAACAATGGTGATGCGTATGGTGAGAGAGGCCGTGACCCGCCTGGTGACGACACACTCCGCGATCGTGCCTGTAAATTGGTCATTACAAAATTATTTACATTTGTTAGGTGCTTTCTCACGTATTTGGTAGAGCTGGGCACTATTTATCTTACTTCTTAACCCACTTCGAAAAAAGAGGAAGTTCTCATAAAAAGATTCCAACGCTTTTTTTTAACAAAATTATTTTACCACCATCATACTTCACTGTCTTTATTGCAAATATCGCCTTATTATTTCTGTTTCCTCTCATCAGGATTATTTTCTACATAAGTAACAGTAAAATATTGATATTGTGGAACTTACACTCAAAGCTTCATTGAATTGCCTCTCTTCCTCCATTTCAAGCGAGGACTCACTCTCGGACAGATGCCTGCACAGTGCCTCACGACGCTCCACCTCTTGCTGCAGTTTCCGCTGCAAACGAACATTTTCCTCCCTGATGTGCTTCTCTTCAAGAGCAAAGCGATGCATCTTCTCCTTGTTCTCATTTTGGGAGACGGCCAGCTGATTTCTGTTGCAAATTGTTTTGTATGAAAATTATGGAATGGATATCAAGGGATCTAAAAAGGTCACTTTAGCAAATTCATATCGCAAAAATCCTAAATTGTTCACTAAATTGACAATTCTTAATATAATTCTTAACTGTGTGTTCATTCATCCATTTGACATTTTGTATGGAGAATAGGAAAATAGTTCACAAAATTACAGCATGGACTGATTGACATGAAACTTTCCCTACCTAGCCAAATGTAAGAAAAAGGTTACATTACACATTATCCAAGACATTATCTTTGTCTTACAAGAAAAAAAATAAATGGTCCTACAAAATTGTTTTACACCCTTCAGATTATGGCACTGCACATTATGCTCTGTCCAATGTACCTATAGTTTGACATTCAGTGAAATGCAATTATGCTTATCCATGTAATTATATATGCTATTTTAGAACTAGCTAGAAGAATTTCTTCAGATTTTGCTAGGAATTCACATAGTGAATCACTTTTAGAAGACTAGCTTAAAGTAGCCGTTTTAAACTAGCAGAGGATGTAACTCAATTTAACATTATTAATTTCAAGTACCAATATTTATTTTACTGGGACATTATTACAGACCTTTTTTAACTAGAGTATTGGTGATATAATGATAACCTGGTAATCATGAGTAGCATGACACTGATATTAAAGTTGCCTTTAAATGAAAACACACAACACCACTCTTAGCTAAAGCATAGTTAGTGTGTCAAGGCCTTGTACAGATTACAGATTGTATATAAAGTTGATGACTTACTCAGTCCAATTGGAATACTGAGACCAGTTTTTTTTTCATATTGGTGTAGAATGAATATTATGCGCTTTGTTAGTGAGCCGGCGATTTAAATTCACATTCGAGACATACCTGTCCTAAAGTATGTAAAAATCATGTAATTAAAATAAATTATAATTATGGTATCAACTCACCTTAACTTTACAACTTCAGAACGCAGGGTCTGAATGTGATTGCTTAAATTGGATGCTGTATCACCATTACTAATGTCCCTAGCAAGAAAAAACTCCATTAATAATAAAACAATGAAAATATAGCAAGATGCATGAAGAATTATTTAATAAAAATAAACAAGTACCATGCCTTAAAACTATCATGCGTTTTATTAAGAAATATGAGATAATTTCAGGACTGGGTTCTAAATAGTTTGTGAATAATAGTCTTGAAATTAATTATTTTACTAAAGGAGTTTCAAATTACTAAGCCCCTGAGTAAAAATTGGAGATTCTATGTTATTGTTTACACCCCAAAAATAGTAGCAAAATATTAGAAGAAAAGTACACAAAACAACACAATGAAGGTTTGATAAATTATAAGATTTTCACCTAGGACTAGCTGGGTCGGATACGGGCTGGTCAAGCCTGATCTGCAGAGATCTCTTCTCTGCCTCCAATTTGTCCATTCTCTTCCACAGTCTGTTCACTAGAGCTTCCTGCTCCTGTTCCAATGTGTTTTCGAGTTCCACCTGTAGAAAAAAAATAATCCTATATAATTTTCCAATAATGCAAAAACCCAAATAAACTAAAAATGTTGACTTCAATGCCATCTAACGGAAGATTGGCTGGGAACAGACCTTCGCAATCACCTTAAGATTTTACTTTATATTACATAATTTCCAGACAGATGATCAGTATAATCTTTTTCTAATCTCCAATTTTTAATGCAGAGACCCGTTGCTGCACTCTATTAAAAAAGAAGAAAAAAATTACCAATAGAGAAGAATAAGGTTCCTTAAAACTAAAAAGACTAATCACCTTTTCCCTCCGCAGTCTCTCTAAATTCATTTGCTTGGCAAGTGTTTCAGCTTCAAGTTTTTCTATTTTCCTCATCAATTTGTTCACCAAACATTCTTGCTCCTGCTCCAGAGTTTGCTCCAAGCGGCATTTCTCTTGTCGTAACTGAAACATAATACTTATCTTCTAAAAACTCATAATCCTTAATCTCTGTAATTCTTTTACTTAGAAAAACCAGGCTCTTAATTTAGTTTCAGTCTTTTATTTTCTACCGGGTCTTTCTAGGTTCTTCTTTACAGGTCTTTAAAGGTCATTGTTTCACTTGCCATGAATACTGATTCTAAACTTAGTTTCTTAGTTATTAAATCTAAAGGGCACACACAACAAAGGCAAAGATATCAAAAGATAAGATACTGTTTAGTATGGTTTAATAGGGTAGTTTAACGCAATAAATTTAAAAATTGATTAAAAATAGGAAACCCTTTTTATTTGTTTTTTTGGTCAATGAATATTGACAAAGATAAAATGCTTCATGCTATTCAGGAGTGTGGGCAGAACACCTGTAGAATTATACCAACCGAGAGATGCTTGTATCTTTGTCAACTTTTGTATAGGTACAAAATCTGTGTGAAATATTTGTTGATGATCTATCTTTTGGACTAATTAAATTTTTGGAGAAATATAGTGTATTAAACAATTTCCCTTTCACAAAAATATGCTGATGCATGAAAGGATGGTCAAAAATATACCACTCTGACACTTACACAATTTTGTCCTGGTTAGGCTGTGAGGGATAAAATTATGTAATCTAATAATAAATTATTGACCTTACCTGATTCAGTTTCCTGGAGAGATCATTAGTAAGACATTCTTCTTCACGTTCATAATGATGTGCCAATGTTTCTTTTTCTTTTTTGAGGGCTTGAATTTTTTTCAGTAATGTGTTAGATATATATTCTTCTTCTTGCTCAGCCTTAGCTTGCTATGAACAGATAATTGTAGAATATTAAACATTATTTATTTTTTACCACAAACATAATTTGGTTATTAAATTTAATGCTGAGAAAGGCTCAAGAATAAATGGTATAGTGTGGAAAAAGGTAGGAAAACTTACAATTGATACTGATGCTTGTCTCAAAGCACGATTCTCTTCTTGGAGAGCCTTCACTCTTAGCTTGTAAGTATCCAGCTCCACTTTGAGAACCCTGAAACACACCACCATTGTCTTATAAGAAAAAGGAGGGAGTTTTATACAAATTACAATTTATTAGTCGATTACAAACTAAAATAGCATTTCTAACACAATACACTCAACATATTATTTATGTATTTATCAATACTAAAATATGAACAAAAACAAAAGACACTGGTGAAACACTAGAAAAACAGATGTAACAACTTATAAGAATCTTATACATTTACAATAAAAACATACCTGTTTTGTTGCTGCAGAGATTCTATTCTTTTCTGTAGCTGATCACGAGAAACTGTACTTGGAGGCAACATAGCTCCGCCATCCAATGAGCTGGAGTCGCTTTCAGACGCTGAATCTCCCATCTTATTACCTATAATTAATATAGTTAAATAAAAGAAAGTAAATATGTAGGATAATAATCTTTTTCACGTGAATATCTGCAGTGTACCTGGCGAAATCACTGTATCATCCATTTGCACGAGTGATGAGGACGGTAACAAAATGTCATAAAAGTTGAAATTTGTTACGTGCTTCTAATTTTTCACAAATACAATATTTTTAAATGATTTCCATCAAATTATTTAATTAAAAATCAAAGGAAAACGAATTATAATGCAATATAATAAATTAAAACACGCGAAAACCGTCTCGTTGTTGCAGGACCAACTAGAGATGTGCGTAGACTATTTTTGTTTTAATTATAGATAATCAATTTTGTCGGGAAATTACGGTTTTTAATAAAATATTATTATCCCTAGAAACTTAATAATTATTTTTGAAGTAGATCACAAGGATTACAGAAAAAACAGGAGACTTCTCTCTTTCTTCCAGTTTCGTGAGTTAAATCTTGCGTGTGTCACGGATTTTTGGGAATCTAAATACTACTATCGAGAATACCCATCACATTGGTTAACCTTTTTTGATGAGTAGAAACCCCAGTGGAAAAAAAAAACATTTATAAAAAGTGACACACACGCCATAATGTAAATTGCTTCTCGATTTGGCGTTTGAGTTAAAAAAATACATTTTGATGTTAAAAATTCGTTTATAATGTATAAATAAGACATTTAAAATGTCCTTAGTTAATATTGGTAAGAAGTAAATCTATAGGCTAGATGTAATCTGTGTTAAACATTCTCCTTTCAAAGTATTTAGGTTGGATCAAAGGAATCGAAGCCATTTCGTTCTTTTCGTGTAAACGGTATTAAAGTTAAATTTCTTGTTGTTCCTATTGTTAAAAACGCAAGTGATGATGTCTGAAAGACAGACATATAGTTGAATTGAAAAAGTGATGGCCGAGTCGTCGCCATAGTTGAGGTGTTGGTACGATTTCAGAAGTCATTGCTGCTGTTATTGCACCGTATGTAGTGTTCAGGGAGTATGGCATAATAACTGTCATCGAGAAATAGGTGTCTCTCGCAATGTTATATCTTTTGCTTCATTTATAGTGTTATTCATGAACAATACATGTGTTTTGTACTTATTACTGCAGCTTGGACCTAGGATTGAGATTTTTTTTTACTAGTTAAACTTGTAAACAAAACCTACAGTGCTGTGTTGTAATGTCTGAAAAACTGATGAATCCCTGTTTTCTTTATTAATAAAATATATTTCATAAGGTCAAGTTCTAGTAAGCTAAATAGTTTTTGTTGTTATTTGTGAAAAGATTGGTAATTTGACACAGTTGTTGATATTTATGCTACCTGAGTAGATAAAGTATGAAATTCTTGAATTACAAATAACTATTCTAAACCCTAAGAGATAAATGTTTTGATAATCATAGGTCATTTTTATCCTGGTATTTTTTTTTTGCTTTTGGTATTTTGAATCATGGATTAGTTCCATGATTGAAAACTTGCAGTTTTGTTGTCAAAGAGTCAACATTTTGTTGACTAATCTTAATCCTGCTTAACAATTTTACAAATTTCAATTAAGTAGCATTGAATACAATACAAATATAAACATTGTGTTGAAAACGCTTTATACTTTTTGAAAAAGTATCACACAATAATTATGAAGATACAAAAAATTAAACAATACTAATATCATTTTTCTCAATTAACTGCAAGATGAATATGGCACTACATAATCATCATCAAACAAATTTGTTTTTTAACTGAAGGTTCACCGTCTTCTTTAACTGAATATACTGGCTGAGAACCAGTACTACTAAAACAGTATATAAAATAAGAAGGCATTGCCTAATATTATAATTTGCACTCGAATTCAAGCAGTTAATTCAGTAACTATTTATAATTAGTGAACCAATGTGGAGAACATATATAATTTAGCAAAAGTAGGAATACATTATCTATCTCAAACAAAACTGAATAAAATTCAGTTTTGTTTGAGATAGATATGATGAAATCATAATGGTCATACCACTAAGTCGATACTAATATTATAAAGCTGAAGTTTCTTTGGTTGTACTCCCTAATTTTGGGAACCACTGGTTTGAATTGCAAACAATATTTTTGCATTGAATAGTGAATTTACTGAGAAACTATATAACATCACTACAACCAATAGCTGCCAATGAACAATGGTGAAACTGCAGGCGAAGAGCTAGTCATACAATATTTAGTTATTAATTAAGTGTAGCATGGAACAATTTGGAGATAATTAATGTAACACCCATGTAGCTAGATTCATTTAAAATTGCTCTGGGTATTGCTCAGTATATGCTTAAAAGGAGTTGTTTCTCAATTACCTGAGTTACTCACAATTTGATTTGAAAAATGGCCTACTTAATCATTTTAATTATATTTCTGGCTGACAGAGGCCTATTATTATCTGTGTAGCTAGTTTTGGGTTTTATACTTGTTTAAATCAATTTATTACTTCATATTTTATATTAAGGAAAAGATATGAATTATTTTGAATGAGTTTTTAACTTGTGTATTCTTCTAGGCTAAGCACTTGCAATGGCACAATATTACCAGATAGTTGGACAAGGACAACAACTGACTCTTGAGGATCTACAAAGATATTGTCCAAACCTATGTTTGGATAGAATAATAGTGAATCAAGATGAACAGCAATATGCACAACCACAGGTAAGAAAAAACATGCAGAAAATATATAAATGCTGATTCATCTTATGCCTTTTTGTAATAATTCAAATCTTTAATTATTTTAATACAGCAGCAATTTGTAATATCTTTGCCAGGTTGTTGTACAGCAAGCTGATCCCCAGAATGATATTATAGTAAGCGAAGGTGTGCAGTCTCAGTTGGTTGTGAGTGATGGCTTGCAGTACCAACCCCATTATATTATTCGACATGAAGCCCCTCCGCCTCAACCCCCTCGTTCTGACTTTCAACAACAACAGCAACAGCAGCAACAACAACAGCAGCAGCAACAACAACAGCAGCAGCAGCAACAACAACAACAGCAGCAGCAGCAACAACAACAGCAGGCTCTCCATAGACACCAAGTGGGTATTATTTAAAAACCATTACAGCTGGAAATGTAATACTATTAAAATTATGTATTGATTCTAAAGAACACAACTAAAAAAGTTGTTGAATCCATTATATTTTGGGTAACAATGCAAGGTTGCCATTAAAATATATGTGATTAAAATATATTTAGTTCTTAACAAGTGTGGCATAAGTTGTGATGTGTAATTTAATTTATTTGTAGGTTTACTACACATCTGATTTACCTGTGGATGCCCAGGTTGTGTTACAACAGGCCCAACAGATCATTGATGCATCTTTGATGCAACAGGCATCTCCACAACGACCACAACATGTATGTCTCCTGACTAGATCATTTATGCACTAAAAACAAACTATTGCATTATGGTTTTAAAACTCCTTGGTCTAATATGCTTAGCATGTTACTTTTTTATTTGATTAAAAGATTTTTATTTACATTTGGTTAACAAGTACATAGAATTATCTTTTAATTTAAATAATAAATGCTAATTTGTTTTTCTGACATAAAGCATACCATTAGGGATGGTTTCATGGCAGTCAAGCAAAACAGTTGTATTACTTTTTGTATTCTGTGTGAGGGTATACATTGTCAATAACCATAGCAGTACTCTGTCCTTATTTGTGAGAAACATTTACAAAATTAACATAAAAGAGTAATCAGTTTGTCTTTACAAAAAAGAAACATCATTTCTACCTATTAAAAAAAATCAGCTAATTGCCAATAAAAATAAGCCTTGGTTTAAGGGTCTAACATTCCTAACGCATAATTATATAATGCTCTAACAGAGGTTTTCATTTATGCTTTCTTAATGAGGTAGGAACATAGAATCATCATCTTCCTGCCCTTATCCCATAACATAGACTCAATTGGATGTTACGTACGACGTTACGTAATAATTTATCTTTTTTTTATGTAGGGTTGTTTTATATTCCAATGCCTCAAATCAAAGTAGTATTTAGAACTTATTTTTCGTTTCTCTAGCTCTAGATAATTATTATTTCATTGTGGACGTGGTTTTTTAGATGTAAATAAATTATTTTGTACTCATGACTAAAGTCTAATGTATGGTGCATCTTATATTTTCTTCTTACTGTAAATATTTGAGCCTTAAGGTTTCTATGATAGGTATTTTACACTTTTTAATAATATAATTGTATTGAGAATAATGATTAGAATCTGCAATTTCATCTATAGTTGTTTCCTCATCTTCTGCAGCACCTTGTATTGTAAGTCATTGCTCCGTCAGAATTATGAAATTGGTATCACCTATCACACATTGTTTTAATTTACTAATCTGAAAGGTTTCTATCAAAGACATATAATCAATAATGTACACATACTAATATCAGCCGGAAACGGGATTGGGAGCACTATTTAAATAATATCCTGTAAATGAATAACTGGCACCATTCCTGGTGGAATCCACAGGGTGTTATTATCATTTTTCTTACTCTTTTTTAGCTCTTGACTGGTTCATGCTTGTGCTAACGGTCCATACTTCCGTAGACACTAAAGCATGCCTTTCTTTACACCTGGATTTTGACACATAATTAATTCAAACTCTGTGAAATAATGTGTGTGGTTGTAATGTAATAATAGCCTATCAAATAAATACTACAGCCATAAAAAAAATACTTTCCATAAGAAATGAGATAGAGATGTGGATGAAAGGTGGTTAAAAAAAAAGATGTTAAACTGTTGATTCTGGGTTCACAAATTGATATGTTCTAAAGTTTGTTATTGACGCCAGCAGCTAGTAAGCCCGGCACACGTGCTGTCGCAACCAACTGTGATACATCCCGCGCAGCCGCCGCCGCCGCAGCCTCCACCCCCGCCTCCTCCGCCACAACATGCTCCACAACCTACGGTACGGAAATCGTGAAACAGCTATATTATATTCATACAAGCAAACTATAAAAATAATCGCCTTGTATTTTTATTTATAGCAAACCCAACAACAGCAACAATTGTCGCGAGCATCACCCCAACTCATACACTTCCAACAGCATCAACAACAGATTCATCTGCAGCAGCTACAACAACAACAGTTGCAGCATCAGCTGCAACAACAACAGCAGCAACAAGCACAACACCAACAACACTTGCAATCACAACAAATTCCACATCAGCAGGTGGTTATGCATGCAGCATACATAAATCAAGCTGTAAGTTTGATGTTTCTTTTGGAAGTAAGCTATGAATTTGGGTTATTTTAACTAGTTCTACTACTAGAGTGTAAATGGCAATCAATCTCGAGACTTCGAAGTAAAAGTCGTCTTTGTGCATATCCAGTTTCAAAACTAAGCTGTATTTACGGTCGGAGAATATAACTGAACCCTTCCGATATATTTGTAGAACCAGTCGGATTAACCCACGAATGGTTACTGCGCGTGTTCGGGCTGTAGTGTTGCTCGTGTACAGCGTGATGTTGTTATACAGGGAGCAGCTCGGCCGCGGCTGCTGAACCCGGGGCTGGGCGGCGGCGCGGGCGTGACGCTAGTGCGTGCGCCCGTGAGGACCGTGCGCCCGCGCCGCCCCGCACAGCGCGCTGCGCCCGCCGCCATCAACATGCCGCGCATGCTAAACACCATGCAACCGGTAAGTCATCCGCCAAATATTCCCCAATGTTAAGACAACGTGATAACACGCGTCGCAATCTTAGTGGCGGAAGGTGAGGTGCCACGTCATCCTCACCTAACGCCTGTGGCAGGGCTTTAATGAACATGGTGTTCCCGCTTCGGCAGACCTCCACGGTTTGTTAGTGATCTCGCACCCGGCAATAGTTAAGGCTTTGCTCATTTGCTGCCGGCTAATACTGCTTTTGGAAAGCGGTAATGCTAGCGAAATAGAAGGCGGAATACGTGAGTGAGAGGACCATCTTCCACCTCACGACTCAGTGGCTGCGAGATACGTCCAAGTCGTTATCTCGATACCCGATCAAGGATCAATTCCGGGTCGACAGCGCGTAATGTTCCACGCGCGCCTCTTGAAGTATCAGTCTGACAGTCCTTTCCGTTTCTCCCAATGCTGTAGGATTTTACAAGCTCAAGTAATAATGTAGGACTTACTCGTGAATTCCATTGAGAAAAAAATATTACAACAATAAGTTCGTAAGTTGCCCAACTAATGGTTGCTGTGGATGTAAGGCACCTATTTAAGTATTATAGTGGAATATCTTAGTTATATAATTATTAATATAGTGCTCTCAAGATTTATATTTTCACCTTCAGCAACAAGTGCATATATTTAGATAGCACAACATTTTTTTTCTTTAACCATTATGGTTTGATGATCGTTAGAGCCCTATTAATCGGTGTGCATGTGTGATTGAACGTTAGACCCTGTGAAAAATTAATTTCCTTTGTATTAACATTAAAAAGTCATGATCCCGGTAAACTGACAACGATCATGATTGACTACGTGAATGTCCCACACAATCCAACACGCGTATACGCGGACCGACAGGGCCAGGCGTCGTCCCCGGGGCTGGCGGGCGTGGCGGGTGTGAGCGCGGCGGGCGCGGGGCCCTCGCCGGCGCGCGCGCCCGCTCCTCGCGTGCTGAACCCGCAGGCGTCGCACGCGCAGCACCGCCCTCCCCGCCCGCGCACCCCGCTCCACCCCTCGCTGCAGGTACAGGCATGCTCACACAATCCAAATCCTTCTTACAACTGCTGACCTAACAGTTTATATGTTAGTGCTGCAGACTTCGCATAAGTTCTATTTGGTAGTTAGTGCATGCGAGACCTATATTTGTATGCGCCCTCGATTCTCCTCCGATCTCCGAAGCTTATTCCTTACTTGTGTGTCGTTTTAGCAGCACCAACACGCCCAACAACACCAGCAGCATCAACTAGCACAACACGTGTTAGGACAACAGGTTCATCCGCAACAACTGAATCAACACAAGCTCTCCAATCATCAAGTGAGACAAGTTTCTCTTTTTGCAAAAGATAATAATTATGTGCCTAACATGTCTCGTATTTCAAAATTCATTGTTTATATTGAAATTCTAAATGAATACTCAACTGTATTTTATTTGTTCTATTTGTACTACCAATATACCCAAATCTTGTAAGTACTGCACTAAGAAACTTTTATTGCACTTTCCGGGAATAATATTTGTTATCTCTTCCAGCTTCTCAATCAACAAAACCAGGCTCATGCACAGACTACTCGAATAATAACACCACAGGGGACAATAGTGACACAAAATGTACCTACACAGATGCCCCAACACTCAGTAGTTCAAGCAAATCAGAACAATGGACCTCTACCTCAACAGAACACTCTCACTAACATTCAGCAAAGATCTTCACCCCATCCACAACAAGTGCAGCAGCAAGTTAAAAAAGTCGTCGTTCAGCCTAACAATGCTAACGACATGGACGATCTCGAAGAAAGTATTACAGCCGCCATACTCACCAAACACTCGGTCACTGAAAATATGACTCCCTCGCCACAGCAGTTCCACACACCACCACCGACGATGCGGCCCAATCACGTAGCTGGTAACGTCGCGCAACAACACCAGCAACTGAACTTCAACTCGCAGCACAGTTTCCAGCCACAACAACTGTCATATGAACAACCCCACGTGCAACAACATCCCCAAACTCTCACACAGCTGTTGATGGACCCAGACATGGAGGAGGAAAGACAAGTATTAACCCTAACCAATGGTCAGAGAATAACGCTCGCCGACTATAAACGGTTGCAACTACCACCGCGTACGCCTATACAACAACAGCAACAAGCAAGGTATGTATTGTTTGTGGTCAACCTGCAATGTTGCTAATGTTGTTGATGTTTACTAATGTTTTATATTTTTCATACAATAATTTACAGAGATGCCGGAAGACAAACCTTAGTGAGAAGTAAAGAATTGCAGAGGCCAGTACAGAGAGTACCGCCGATGCAAGCGCAACAACTCAACTCGACAGTAGCCCCTCAACATGGTATGTATAAAGTATTCAGTACTTAAAAAAAAAATGTTCAGATGGATCATGTCAACAACTTGAACAAGTTCTGTGTCGTTTGCCGAATTTCAATCTAAAACTAAAATTAGTAAAAAAAAGCTAATCAACAGATAAAAGTTACAGATATCTACCTATTTAAATTTTCAAATAATGTTTGTCGTGCCTTTCGTAATGTGAAGTAGCCCTCTTTTCAGAAAACAACGAAATGTCTGGACCCTCGGAGCCAATGTCGGAGACGCAATCTGCAAAAATGTTAATATTCCTCCAAAATGGTGAACAGAGGTTGATCACTTTTACACTGCCTAAAGAAAGCTGTACACTTCAAGAAGTTCTTGAACAGGTATGTTATTTATGCTTTATTCTTAACAAGTAAAAGGTTGTTACATAAGGAATTTTAATTTCTCATTTGTGTTACAGGTCAATGTTCCTTTCACGGAGGAAACCCATATACAATGTATGCAAAACACAAGCAGCGAGATAGACTACTTTGTGTCAGTGGGCTCAACAACTAGAATCGAGGAGATGTTAGAAAATCACCCGGTTTGTAATTCTATAAATTTTTCTTTATTCATTTTTAAAGGCTCTCTGCACTCCTACTCCATAAAACTTTAACGTTTCACGAATGTCATACCTATTTCTGCATTCCGCGGACCACAAAGATTTTGCATCACATGCAAATTGATAAAAATAGGTTGTAGCGAAAATAATATATCATCAATCATACATTTTACTCATTTGGATAAAATTATAATTGGCACACGCAACTTACAGACCACTCGTCAGCTGTCAGGGCCCACAAATTTTTTATAACAATTGTAATGTATTATTGTTTCAGATGTTGGTAGGAGGAGATATGAGTAGTAGAAATTCTCCCACATTGTTGTCACAACCTCAAAGTAGTGAAATGTCTACGCCTGAAAAATCCCAGTGTCCAGATAATGGTATGTTCTTCAACAAATTAGCTAAAAATAACACATTCCAGATTACCTGGCTCAGCATTGGATATGGTTTAAATAACGACGTACCCAATGCTGAGGCTTATTTTAATTTACTAAAACATTGTGATAAAAATTGCGAAAAAGCGTCAAATTTGAATTACCAAGATAGTATTTATCTCGCATTAACGACAAATTGTTCCTAAACGTTAACTCAGTTGTCTAAACACGCTATAATTTTATGTATGTTATTGTTATTTTAGTAGTAAACAACAGTCCAGAATCTCCAGGACCACGGTCTCCGCCGCCACGGCTAGTGGACGGCATGCTAGCTGTTTGTAAATCATGTGGATACACGGGTTACGACTTCAGTCGTTGCGAACGGTATGCATAACTATTATTTTATATGACGTATGACAATCTACAGGCAGTTGACACTGGATAAAATCTGTTTTCCGCATCGTTCCCCTTACTTCCTGTTAAAAATCGACTTGCCTGAATGTGAAATGAGCTCAGCAGGGCTATTGGCTAACTTGATAGTCACTGACCAGCAGTTGTCAACTGAACTTCGATAGCTTGATACCTGTTTTGAGGCTAAGTTGAGGAGTGGAGTGCCTCAAGAAGTTTAAAATTCTGATTTTAGAGGATATTTACATTTATCACTTTCATTGCAAGTGTAAAAGCCAATACGAACTTTATCTTTTGACAGCTATTTGTTGGGCACCACACAGACACTGAGATACGCAATAGCCCCGCAGAACAGTCTGTAAATGTTTCCCTTTTACTAATTTTGTTTTTTCTAGGTGTAAACGAGTATTCACTGAAGAGCCTAAAGGTGTACCAAGTAAAAAAGTAGAACAAAAGAAAAAAGAACCAGAAAAATCAGTATCAGTCCTAGAAAAACAGAGGTAAGTTCTTTTTTATTTTTCTTTGAAATATTTTGTTGTATTCATATTGTAGGAGAATTGCCCTCCTCTCTTTTGCTACATAAAGACTTATGAATTATGATGGACATTTATAGGTTTTTTTTAAATCTTGTTACAGCACGTGTGGAGAAGGAATTAAGTTAAATCTATTAAAAACAACTATGAAAACACTGAACAATAAAACAGTAAGTATGGTCTTGTCCCAAAGTTTGATCAAAAGTACCATTTGATAATTATATTCATTCAATACAGTGATGATTATACAATTGATTTTTTTTTTTCTTTAGCCTGTACAAGAAAAGAAGCCGCCTAGAGTAAGAAAGCCCAGGGGTAAACAACCGGATCCAGAGCCCGTCATACTAACTTTAAGTTCAGATGAAGAAGATTCAAATAGTTCCATGTTGAGTCAGGTAATTAACTATAATACTGTCAGTTTTGAATATCAAACAAAAGGGTCATTTTGGCCGGTCAGAGTTATGCTATAAATAGACTTTAAATACTTTGTTCATTCAGTAGAACCTGATGATACTTGTAACAGCATCTATTATGTAAGCTTAACTACAAGTAAAAATATTTCATTGTTTTGTTTGTAGCATGAACATTCAATAAGTATGAAGGAACCATCATTAAGTGAAATAGAAGGTGGGACACCAGACAGTGGCATTGGTATTGACAACATGGATGGTAAGTTTGATTTTTATATCATTCAAAAACACTTCAGAGGTCCTACCTATGAATTCTATGTAGTGGACCGTACTACAAACTAGAAGTAAGACGACACAAAATTAAAATTGCATTTAGTGTACAAATGAGCAATTAAGTCCGTCTATAAAAAATTGAAAGAGTAAAATCTTATTTTTTACACTTAGGTACTACTGTTAGTGCACATTTGCACGAGCATTTTTTCGCGGCATTATATAAGCGCCGAAAATAAAACAAAGGCATTCGCACCATGTATCTGTTCACACGTCAGCGCTTTTGAAACGCGGTGGTTTTTTTTTTATTCAAACTGTATTTGAGCTTGAGTACTGGGGGGACATTTAAGTTCAATTTATCTTTTTGTTAAAACTCAGCGTTTTTTGAACGCCCGAAAAAAAGCGCTCGTGCGAATGGGCTCATAGTAACTAAAACCGAAAATATTCTATAGCTATAAATTGACAGGCCACAACCTGTCGTAAGAGGCTCGCTGAATATCAATGTTAAACTTGAAAGGTCCAGCCTGATGAAGTCTACGCTCCGACCTACTTGGTCCCATATTCAAAACCCCGAAAGCTTTCAACTCGAGCTCTCTAATCGCTTTGCTTGCCTTGAGATCTTCGAGTTTCAGTGGACGAGATCAACGACGGGCTAGTGGAAACTGTCCGCACGGTATAGGGTCTAAGTTTTTTAAACCCTGCCGTAAAGATAGACCTCAGAAATTGACCGATCAAACCTTAAACCTCATGGCTGAACGACGTTTGCTACAGTTGCAGTCTTCCAAAGACGCGAAGTCATATAGGCAGCTCAAAAGACGTATATCTAAGTCCTTGCGACACGATTTGCGTCTCTTTAATACGAATCGTGTTAACGGAACCAAGGCTCCAAAGTGTTCGCAAAGGACAAGTCTATTGGGCAAAGCCAGATGACTAAGCTGAAACGGGAGGATGGCAGCATAGCGACAACCAAAGCAGAGGTTTTAGGCGAGATCGAGAGGGTCTATGGACAGCTATACACTTCGGTCGCAAAACCCGTTGACAGCTTGGTAGGAGATCCAAGAGCCAAGCTGTCCCGACATTGTACCGAAGATATGCCGGACATCAGTGTGTACGAGATAAGGCTGGCCCTGAAGAAGCTTAAGAACAACAAGGCGCCGGGCGAGGACGGAATCACCTCAGAGCTTCTGAGAGCGGGTGGAACACCGGTACTTAAAGTCCTCCAGAAGCTCTTTAATAATACCGTGCTGTTCGAGCGCAAAACGCCCGAAGCATAAAGCAGAGGTGAGGTGGTGCTGTTCTTCAAAAAAGGTGGTAACAGCCTATTGAAAAACTACAGACCCATCACGCTTCTGAGTCATGTTTATAAGCTGTTTTCAAGGGTTATCACGAACCGTCTCGAACACAGACTTGATTGACTTCCAGCTTCCCGAACAAGCCGGTTTCCGAAGAGGCTATAGTACCATAGACCACATCCATACGCTGCGGCAAGTTATACAGAAGAGCGAAGAGTATAACTTGCCACTATGCTTAGCATTTGTGGACTATGAGAAAGCCTTCGATTCGGTGGAAACATGGACGGTGCTTGAGTCACTCCAGCGATGCCGTATTGACTGTCGGTACATCGAGGTGTTGAAGGGTTTGTAACCCTTTTATAACGCCACCATGTCGGTCCGAGTACAGGAGCAGAGTACGAAGGTCCGCTAAACTGTTTACTGCCGCGACGGAAGACACCTTCAAGCTCCTGGAATGGCAAGGACTTGGCATCAACATCAATGGCGAATACATCACTCACCTTCGGTTTGCCGACGACATCGTAGTCATGGCAAAGTCGATGGAGGAACTCAGCATGATGCTCGATGGCCTCGACCGAGTTTCGCAACGGGTGGGCTTGAAAATGAACATGGACAAGACGAAACTTATGTCAAATGCCAATGTTGTGCCCACCCTAGTCTCTGTTGGAAACTCAGTACTCGAAGTTGTTCACTCATATATCTACTTAGGACAAGTAGTCCAATTAGGTAGATCCAGCTTCGGGAAAGAGGTCAGCCGCCGAATCCAACTCGGTTGGGCAGCGTTCGGGAAACTACGCAGTGTCTTTTCGTCCGATATACCTCAGTGCCTCAAGACGAAAGTCTTCAACCAATGTGTGTTACCAGTGATGAGTTACGGCACCGAAACGTGGTCTGTCACTATCGGCCTCATCTCAAAGTCGCTCAGCGAGCTATGGAGAGGGCTATGCTCGGTGTTTCTCTGCGTGATCGAATCCGAAATGAAGAGATCCGTAGACGGACAAAAGTCACCGATATAGCCCACCGGATTAGCAAGCTGAAGTGGCAATGGGCAGGCCATATTACTTGCAGAGCAGATGGCCGATGGGGGTCGAAAAGTGCTAGAGTGGAGACCACGGACTAGCTAGTAGCGCAGCGTAGGACGTCCACCAACAAGGTGTCGCCGGAAGACGCTGGATGTTGCTTCCAACCGGTATATGTGGAGATCAAAAGGGGAGACGTATGTTCAGCAGTGGGCGTCATATGGCTGAGATGATGATGATGAACCACCCTGTGATACACTTCTACATAAATCTTTACACAGTTTTTATTTATTTATAAACTACATTGATCTATAATGTTAGTAATTATGATATGTAGTTAGTTATTATGATAGCCAAACAAAAATTACCCGAAACAGTGATGTATTATGAACCGTACATTTTATGTAATGAGCGTTCAATCGAGACTATTCCAGGCTTCTCTAGTGGAGTTCATGGTTATTGTTAACCATAGACTTTTTTGTTTCTTTTCGTCCCTCTTTGGGACAGGCAAAAGGAGCTGAGCCCATACAGCCAATTAATCATAGACTATTTTTTTTTTTGTATAATTTTCTTTCCTTCACACGAAAAAGGCACAGCTCTTACAGTCTGGTCTTATTTCCATGACCATAGATTTAAAGTATGGACTGAGCAGTAGCTGCCTAGCCTAGAATTGGCGACTACCTCTTTCCGAAAGTGTTACAACCTTACTACAAAAACTTAAACATCTGTTGAACACTTGTCTAAAAAAAGTGTGACTGCAAAGCGGACCTTATTTCAGCGTCATAATCTGTCATTTTTTTGGACAAGTGTTCAACAGACGTTTAAAAGTTTTTGTGACACGACGGTTTATGTTTATCTTTATTTCTTGAAAATGGTCAATTTTATATCTATTTTCTATTAGTTGACTAGGGAAGAAGGTGCAGTCCATCTTCCAAGTCTTTGTTATATTCTCTCTGTCAATAATTCGTTCTAAGAAAATGACCTATTTGAATTTTCCTCTCATTTTTACACTTTTCATAAATTACTTTCCTTATCAAAATGAATGGAATTTTTTAAAACATACTAAAATATACGTAAATCAAAAAAAAAGTCCAAAAATATCTCTTTTATAAACCGTAAAGTAGTGAAAACCGGTGTTTTCAAACGTTTTTACTCTGGCAACATTACCAAAGATCAAATTCCGCGCAAAAAGGCATGTCCATCTGTCACAATCTCTAAATTATTTTGAATCTGTGGAAGACGTGGATGGGTCGCAATGCGTCTTGTTTAGCATCTGAAACTAAAATCTTTGTGATAAATTTTCACTGAATGTACGAAAATGTCCAGGGATACCTCCAAACATGATACAGGTAAATGCCTTTTTAATCGACCTTCAAGGTTATTTTTATAAAATAGACGCCGCCTCGTACTGTAAATGCAAACTTGAGTACTAGACATAATATCCATAACTGCCTAGACAGTGATTTTTAATCAATACCTACTTGTTAATACCGACGATATTCCGGCGAACTTTTTGTAATTCTACATACCATATCCCTAATCGGAACTATTACGCATCGCTTCCAGTAAAACCTAGTTTGCATGGTCTATATCTGTATAATCCATATAGTTGAAAAGAAAGAAACATTATGGCATGTGAAATAAGTGATTTCTTTTGTATTTTTTACATCACAAGTTAAATTATTATTGAGTGAATAACACTGCTGGTGGATATAAGATAATACATATTTTATTTTAGTTTTTTATAGTAGTAAATGGGTCAGAAATTGAGAAAGAAACGTGAGGTCATTTGACAAAAATGGCTTAAATGAAATGATTGCCCTAATTTTAAACTCTCATTAATGGAATAAGTACAGAAATAAAATACATTTGAAGTGTTTTGTCAATACTTTTATTAGTATCCAGCTAAGGAGTGGAATTCCCTAGTTGGGTCCATACTCTGATAGCTATAACCTTCGGGTCTTCAAGTCAAGAGTGAATAGGTCACTTCTAGTGTGCTTCACCATATCGGCCACTTAATTGCTCGGCATCAAGCAAGATGGTGGTGAAACATGGACTTACTGATAAATTGGTGGAACATGAACTTAATGTAGTGATGATAGTTGACTTCAATGGGTTCAGTGAAACAGACATCATGAAATAATTATTGTGGATATAGCTATACAAACGTGGACTGCAGTTTTATAATGGTATTCACACTAGTATCCCAAGGAGCACACAAGCGTTAATGATATCAAATATGCGGCACTTATAGAACTTAGAGTTCTTTTGGAGACGACAAGGGTTTCAAGAAAAGATTCTTTATATTTATAAGATTTATTTACCAGTTATAATACAGCTTAAGCTGTACTAAATCTTTATAAAAGAATTCACTTAAACTAAAGGTGTTTAGTATGCAATGTTAAAACTAGAAAAAATATTTGACAGTTTAACCTAATGTGTTTACACTTCAAGCTGCACAGAGGCTGTATTGTTGCATGTGATCTTGCTTACTAGTACTACTTAGGTATTAATATAGTATCACTCTGTTTAATGGTATATGAAAACTCCTTAAACTTATTATTATTGCGTAATTGTACACCCTTGTAATTTGGGGTAAGCTTGTTACGGATTTATGAATTTTGACGTTAAAACAGTATAAAGATAAATTAATTCTATAGTACAGCTTTAGTCTTTTTAATAAATAAAACAAACAATTTTATGCCGTTTTTGAATAAATAAAACAAAACATAATGCAACTTGTACAGCCTACTTGTAAATAAATTAATACTAATAAAATATAGCTTTTATACAGCTTGTCTTACTCCTTGGGATCTATATACTGAAATCTCACCATAAATTATCAGTTTTTCTAAAACGGACCGAATGAGACTAAGTGCAGAAAAAGAAGTGTCAACATGATCAGTTTCTCTAAAGAATTTGAAGTAAACTACTTAGTCAGAATTTCATCTATTATGCTTAGTGTTCAGTTGTAATCTACATCTACTTTCTCTCTCTCTCTATTATAAAAGAAAGTCGCCGAAAGCTGTCTGTCTGACATAATATTATTATTAATAAAATATAGCGGCCCGCCCGTACATCGCTACGTGTTACAAAAAATGTGATAAATGAAAAACCACTCAACTGATTTTGTGCAAAATTCACATAAATAATCTACTAAATAGTCCGAACAAAGCCTAAACATTTGGTTTAGATAGGTGAGCCCATTCTTGAGTAATAAAGTTACAAGGCAAAGTGGCATTGATTTTTATACATATAGATTTCAGTAAGTGTTTATATGTATAGATAATGAATAAAGAAGATAGTGAACTCTTAAAAGAGTTCGTAAAAAAAGTATGGCTAGAGAATGTAGATCTACAAAGGTTAAATGGAATGGAGAACAGTTTACTTTTTTTCAAGAGGCCTCTTGACCTCTTAAGAGGTTGTCATATGCAGCACTTGATAAGTGTCTTAGCACCCTTATTGACTTCGGGAGGCGTGATCATCCGTGTTTTAAAATTAATATCCTTTCAACAGATGGTAGCCGAGAAGAAATCAGTCAAAATTCTATACAAGTTACTTCAATCAACTGTCGAACCATTAGAATTGGATCATACAGATACACGCCAAAAGAAAAGGTACTTTATTTTTGACAAGTTTCACTATTATGTTCTTACATTACAAACAATGATTACTGCTCATATTCCATGAAAAAAGTTATCACAAAGAATGTTAATTAGCTAATCCAGACATACCACAAATAGTACTTGTTTCTTGGGAGCCATAAAGGCACAAGCTTTTTTGCCCTTGTAGTATTTGATAATGCTTCTGTCATTTATGTGTAATTTTTTTTAATAAACTTAGCCCCTTCTACGTCCTAATGATCCACCAATGAATTGTAGGGACTATCAGTCGGTATCTGTTAAATCTAATCAAATATTCCAACAAGAATGTTCTTTCTTGATGATAACTTGGTAATTATTGAAAATATTCTACAGGTTTACATATCAGCAAAAGGCATAAAAATTGTGGCACCTTCACTCAAAAATGAATCAAGAGATGTGGCTCTACAAATTCAACTCAAAGAAGTTGTCAGAATTTTGGTACATTTTGGTAAAGGATTACCTGTTATTTTTTTATACACTATGAGCAAATGTGGTGGTTATATCAGAAAAGCATTGGATATGGCAGAGGATTCAGGTAATATACACAAACATATTTATTACTTTTTGTGTCCATTCAGGTAAATTGTAATTGTTAAAATTATTTTTCTTTGTTTACAGGTCCTTATTATAATCCAATGTCAAAAATAGATCCTTTCAAAAGAATAACATTGCTACCAGAAACTATAACCGAGGAAGCAAAAAGAACATTGCAAGTTTTATTTGGTAAAGTGATGGATGATTTGAGTGCTCGGGAAGCCAATGATATATTAGTGAGAACCTGTCCTAAAGAAAGCAATAATGTTGCTAGAATGGCAACAAGATTGTCAAGTGCTTCCGTTGCATCTGGAGCTAAGAGGTATGTGGGCATCATTGTCATCTTTTTTTTTTGCCCAACTTATTGGGCTGTCCATTTATATTTTTGTGTTGAATTCATAATGTATGTATTTCTTTTTATATTTCAGTTCCAACCCTGCAGAAATAAGGCAAATCTTAATTTATCCACCAGGAAAAGGTGGCATACCTATTAACACGGAAGACTACATGTGCCTAGCCCAAGATCAGTTTTTAAATGATGTCATAATCGATTTTTATTTGAAACATTTAGTTCATGATGTTTTAACACCTCGACAGAGAGAAAAGACTCATATTTTTAGCACATTTTTTTACAAAAGGCTTACTACGAAACCAAGTAAAGTGAACAGAAGTTCAAATCCCCATGAATGGGATAGTAATTTGACTCCAGCACAGAAACGACATGCCAGAGTCAAAACATGGACAAAAAATGTCAATATCTTTGAAAAAGATTTTATAGTAGTTCCTATTAATGAAAATTGTCACTGGTTTGTTGCTATTATCTGCTACCCAAGCTTAGACGGCTGTCGGAGTACGATAGATAACAGAGTAGTTACTCCCCAGGAAATTAAAAAGAAAGGTGAGAATGATTAATGCAAGATCATTATTAATTATATCTTATTTATAAACGTGAAAGTTTGTTTGAATGGATGGATCGATTTTCGTAACTCTTTCACGGATTTGGATGAAATTTGGTACACAGATAGTTTATAACCTGAATTAACACATTTTTTTTTTCCAATTTTCCCATGGAATAATTTTCGAGTTGTAGTGGGTGAAACTGCTGGCTTTAGCTCTAGCCAGTTAATAATAATTTATGGGACTACAACTTCTTTTTTTTTAACCCCCGACGGAAAAAGAGGGTTGTTATAAGTTTGACGTGTCTGTCTGTCTGTCGGTCTGTCTGTCTATCTGTGGCATCATAGAGCCCGAACGGATGAAGCGATTTCAATTTAGTTTTTTTTGTATGAAAGGTGACTTACCTGCGAGTGTTCTTAGACATGTTTGATGAAAATCGGTTGAGCCGTTTAGAAGTTATGGGGATGAAAGTGGGGAAAGGTAACCGAGGGTCTGCAAATATACTCGAGTTGGGTATCAAATGAAAGCGTACTAAAAGGGAATATTGATGAATTAATCGGGAGTACTCTTAACAACAAAAAATTTATATAAGTATGTACCTATAAAAAGTATAAAATAAATTAAAAATTTAAAAAACCCCCGACACAAAAACCAAGTTCCCTTTAAAAAGTAAAAAACAATAAAAATACGTCGCGTTGGGGGACTGCAAAAAAACAGGAGATGATGAATAATTTCGAGAATTTTAATTTATTTTTTATTATTTTATAACCTTCAGGGGTCGAAACTAGTCAGTAAAATCAGTAAAAGTCAGTTTTTTTTAGCATGGTCAGTTTTTTCAGTTTTTTGAGATCAACACATATATTGCTCCTTTTTTGGAACCTTATTAATTTGCAAATCTTTATATCTTACAAATGCTTTCTTATTTCAGAACGTAGATCATCTATGCAAATAGGGAACACAACTATTACTCCATTAAATAAACAAGAACAACTTACATTAAGTTGTGATTCTGACAATCTAAGTGAGCGTGATGAGGCTGAAGCTGAGGTAACTCTAGTTTAATTATTTACAATTCAGTTTCAAGATTATGTTATACCATTTATTGACGTAATTTTCCATTACAGGAAAGTGATTTGGACATGCAGTGTGATTCAGATGAAGAAGAAGCAGCAACACCGGAAAAAAGTCCTGTGGAAAAGAAAGTTGAAATTCAACCTAATAGAAAAACCGAACCTATTAAACAGTACGTATTTATAACTAGCAGCATAGTTACTATTGCTAATCAATATTTTTTTATTCTTTATCTGTTGATAAATGTGAAAACATCATGTGAAGTATAAAGCAATTTAAACTGATCTTCTTTCATTCTCAGATCAGCATTGGAAACAACTGTAAATCAGCAAGGAAAAGATTATATCATTAGGTGTGTTCTAACACCTAACAAAACAATTATTTTGGATTGTCTAGTTCTAATCTTTTTTGTACCTAAATATACTTAAGAATTATTTTCTTTTCAGGCCGTGTATACTTATATTTGATTCGTTAGCTGGGGCATCTAGATCAAGAGTCGTAGCCACTCTACGAGATTACCTTACTTGCGAATATCAGGCAAAAGTTTGTATATTATTTTAGTTGATTACATAAAACAAAATATGTTAATGTTTGTGTATATAATAATCTGTTTAAAAATTACGTTGTATTGCAGGTGTCACAAAATAAAATTTTCAACAAAGACAACATCAAAGGAAGTTGTCCTAAAATACCTCAACAAAACAATTTTACAGACTGTGGGTTGTATTTGCTGCAATATGTAGAACAATTTTTTAAAGTGAGTATTTCAATGTGATTAGAGCTTTGGAATTGTAAGTGATACAATTTCTATTGATTTTATATTGTACTAACTACATTGTTTTTTTTTTTTTCAGGATCCTATATTAGACTATGCTTTACCTATAAAACAACTAGCCAATTGGTTTGATGAAATAGTCGTAACTCGAAAACGTGAAGAGATCTCTATTTTATTAAAAGCTTTGATGCACAAATATAACCCAGATTCGCATTTGGCTTTGCCTGATATTACATTCCCTACTTTAAATGGTACGTATTTGTCGGTATTTTAGTATTATTTTTATTTTATACAGGGTGAATTTTTTACCTGGACATGAATGGCTAAATCTGAAACTATAATGAATAACGAAAAAATCTTGCAGTAGTTTCGAGCCCGATTTTGATGAAAACTAAAACTTCATCACTAGGTTTTCGAAATATCAACAGGTACCTTTGATTCCTAACCAGGAATCGAAATCGAAAAAATAATTCTGTATTTTTACACTTTCTGGTAAAGTCGCCTAAAAGGATCAAATTATGTGAAGTAAATAAGGTAAATTATATGTTTTTAATAATTCGATTCTAATGTGTAATAATGGTCTTGATTGATGACACAATCATCTAGTACACTACATCAACCCAGAATGCAGTTTGCAGTTTATCATTACCTCCCAAAATTCGATCCTGATCAGCGACACTATGAAACGGTGTAATACAGAGTGTGATTTGTTTTTCAAAATCAAGTTTCTATTCATTGCCAGAGATATTGATTTTTAAAAATCCAATGATGTAGTCTTTCTATGAAAAGACAATTTAGAACCGCGAGCGGGATTGGAAAATGCGACCTCCGGATTCAGTTCATCCGATGCTCTTGCCAGCTGAACCATCGATGTTCTTACCTTTTATTTCTGTGTGAATATTTAATGCGGTTCACAGAATAAAACTACTTTACCATGTTTGAACAGTATAGTTTTTATAGTTTCGAAAAAAAGTAGCGGTGGCAAACGGACAGACAGACATAACGAATCCATAAGGGTTCCGTTTTTTGCCATTTGCCTACAGTACCCTAAAAAAGGGAATCATACATCTGTGGTGTTAATCAAAACAGTCATTCTCGCATTTAAAATATTACTGAAGAATTGGTAGACGTAAATGAACTCTGTAGTTTTATTGTCTTATTTAGATAAGCTTTCATACTGCATAACACACTCCATCTAAATTTTAAACCCCGTCTACCATGGTCCTCAGCCACGGGACCTCTTTTGTGTGCCGTCACTCTTGAACTTGAGTTACATTTCTTATTATTCGTAGCATTAGTGAAATTCTATGACATGCCACTTAACTTTTTTATGTGTTAACTCTAACCAATATTTTATAGGTAAATTAATTGAAACTGAAGATCAACAAGAAGAAGGTTCTGACGGCGACAAAGGCAATTCCAGCAAATCACAAAAAACCGAAGGAAAAGAGTCTGAAACACCAACTCTAACAATTGTAAAACAAATGCCAACAGGCGACATAGTAGTGAAGCGAAACTATGCAGACTCTTCCGACACTATTCATTTGCGGAAAACTATAAGACTTTCAAGTGATGCAGAAAATAGATCTATGGTCCAATTAAAGCAAGAATTTATCAAGAAAGGTGATAGCGAAAATCAAATCTTGATTCCTATTAAGTTACATACACATAATAGTGACTTCGTTAAAGACATTCAAAATACTTTAATAGTTAATAAGAATAATAAAACTTTGGGTGATAAAAAACATGGTGTACATAATCAGAATGTATCCAATGTGAACTGTATTCGACAAAACATCGGTGAAAGTGACAGCCATCATTCATTCCTAAAATCGAGAAGGGTAAACAAACTCGATGATGTGATGAATGAAACAAGTAAGAAATTCAAAAAGAATGAATGTTAAAACTTGTTGCCTGTCCATATACCATGTCTATTAAATTATTTAATTTAATAAAGTGTATAGTTGTTCTATGGACTTGTAAATATTAGTAATTAATACTATTAACAATATGTATTTAATACCTATTTTATAAAGATTACTGTAAAGATTTAAAATTTTACTTGTGTATCATATTAGCTTCCACGAAATACAAAACTGAAAGAAATTAAAATGACTATCTTTTGTTTTGTATTTTTTTATTATTATTTAAAAGTTATGCTCTTAGACGAAAGGATTAAACAAAATGAAATAAAATGTGTTATGGTTATTATGATTTCCTCTTGAGAGAGCTCAATCCATTGAAATAAAATAGCCCGTGCTTCCTGGGCTTTCTATGTTATGCTAGGGGGCCACACCATGAATGCCATTATTTTTCGCGTTTATACCAACATACTAAAGGTATCATAGGAAGGTAAGATAATGAAACTTATTATAGAGGCTGTCCCCGTTAGTGTGGCCCCCGCATTATACAGAGTGAATTTGTCAAAGTCGGTGACAAATAGACAACGAAATATAAAAAAACAAAGCCATTTATTATTTTACCCTTTTTTGTGGTTGTTTTTGAAGGCGGTGCATATTTTTCTTTAAAGTTTTTTATTCTACTCTTTTTAGTTTAAATCTATACATAATAAAATAGTAGGAAAGTCAAAACTGTACATTGAATATTTTTTTAAAAGAATACTTGGGGTGTGATCTACAATCGATACCGAAGCCAAAAATATAGTTTTTAGAATTTTTGTCTGTTTATCTGTTTGTCTGTATGTATGTCCGGGATAAACTCAAAAAGTACTGGACGGATTTGAATGATTCTTTTTTTGTTGTATAGGTATTAAGTCTGGTCAAAACATAGGCTATAATTTATTTTTAAAACTTGAACAATTGGCGCAGAACCGCAACAGAGCAGCTAAACTATAAGAGATACAAAAATGGTGCGAAAGCAAAAATTGTTCCACGTGATGAGCATTTTCTGCTGAGAGAATTAGTTTGAAGATTTGGAACACCTGATGTGGAACTCCTAGAGCCCAGCTACACTATAACATATACAGGAATGACGAAGACGTCATTGAAGATTTTGATTGTCATGAAGACGTCAACTCTTGCTAAGAAGAAGAGTTGTTCAGCGTGATGAGCACTCTCTGCTGACGTATAAAAATTGAAGATCTAGAACACCTAATGTGGAACTCCAAGAGCCCAGCTACCCCGCGGTGGTGGACGCCCACGGCGTCAGACGTCACAAGACGATCTCCAGCCACCGTAGGCGCGGGCATGCGGGCGGCGAGTAAAGTGCAACTCGCCGTCCGACCATGGACAGCGCGTCGTGTTCCACGCGCGCCTTAAAGAGCGTCAGCATAATGACGGGGCCCCCTCTCAGAGGGCTAAAGCCTGCCGGGGTCGCGGGACTTATACCATCACCGTTACCCCGGAACAAAAAGGGCTATTGAAGGACACTGTGGATTTTAGTCAGTACAAGTCTGACAGTCCTTCCTGCCCTGCCCGGGGTGGGACCGTGGGAGGACTCATTTGATGATTTACCACGAAAAAAAAAGAGCTCAGCTACGCTATAACATGATTTTATTCAACTGGGCGTGGATGGCTATCTTCGAAACTATGAGGAATATCGAAAAATGTTGAAGACTCCTTTCAACAATTCTGGGAAGTAATCATATAAGGTCACCCGGGGCGAAAGCAACTATGGGGCTAAAGCAACTAATTAAATTTTCTCTCTATCTAATCGTTTTTGTAGATAGATCTATCTATTGGAGTAAAGAGGAATCATAGTTTTTTCAAATGAAGTACAGATGGCATCGCCAGTTCACCGATTGTAGTACCTACAGACCATTTTCTGTCAGCCGTCATTTTGGAGCAACGTGTTGCTGCGGCCTGTGTTATGTTTTAAGTCATTAAAATTATTTCAAGTCGTCGCAAGGAAAATTATAAGTGCATCCTAAAAATAAGATAAACCGTCAGTGTTTTTGGTATATTTGGTTAAACTCTAGGTGTTGTAATTAATATTTTATTGATATAGTTACATTAACCCCAACTTTTCATGCAAGTGGGTTATTGCGACTATTTTGGCAGTTACAATTGCCCCATGCTTTTTGTATGGAAACTGCAAATTACTAGTGACGTTCCGTGTCGATATTTCGATAAATGTTTATCTGCAATTATATAATAAAACAGAAAGCTTAAATGAAAAATGTACCAAGTTAATACAAAATCCAAATTTTGTTAGGTATCAGAAATTATAAAAGAAAAAACGAGAACACTTATTGCTGTGAAACACTTCTGGAAGCTGTACGACTAGTAAAGCAAAATCAGTTATGCAGCTGCGGAACGCTTCAATATTCCTCGTTCAGCAATAATATCACATTCATACGCTACGCGCCAAAAACTGTACTTTTACATTAAATTTAAAACCTTTCATTATTGTTAATTATCGAATCTTTGCATATTTATATTTATCGATAAGTAGTAGGTACTACATCTCAAATTCTCAACACTAGTCAGTATGGAAGACAGTCGCATTCGCCCCATAAAAAAATAAAACTAAATTTACTTGAAACTGAACTCTTTCTCAGCAACTGTAGATAGCTTTTACGGATAATTCTGTGTGCATCTACATGTACTCTTGACCTCAATATTTAGAAATAGATTACAACAGAGTTATAACGAATAGTCACATTTACCCCAAAGTGGGGTGAATGTAACTTTTACTGGTCATATTCAACAATAATACAAATTAATGAAAAACTAAAGCTTGTTTGTAAGTTAATTTATGTCGAAACTGTTCATCGAAAACTATGCAATGAAGTACGTCTACTAGAATATCCCTATTATTTAAGTAGCTTATGGTAGAGGGAAGCAAACTTTCAAAATTATTTTGTTTAGTTGCTTTCGCCCCGGGTGACCTTACGGCAAACTTAAGAAAAACGTGTAATTGAAAAAAAACTGATCAATCTTCAAGGCCATGACTGTATTCGAAACTTAAGTTAACCTTTTCTTCTTTGAAATCATGCTTATTTTTGTTCAACTTAACGCCCAGTTGAAAAATTCAACCGGTATAGGAATGACGTCTTAGAAAGAGCTGTTAAGCCTATTGAACATAATCTATTGATGTATTAAAATATAAGATTTGGAACACCTGATGTGGAAATCAAAGCTATCACTAATTTCACGGACTGATGTTCGACGATTAATATATTAATACAATTTTTATTCTACTGGCCAAACTCCCATGAATGTTTTACCCGGGCTCTTGGAGTTGGGTATCAGACTTTTCAGATCTTCGATTTTGCCGACCCCATTGTCGCTGGCATAAGCAACAAGATCCGCGTACGAAGTCGCGGGCAGAAGCTAGTAGGTTTATAATCCAAATTCTTGTCTAGTAAATCATTTTCTTACATGTAGGTACACTAGAATTTTGTAATTCGTATTGCACCGGTATTAACATCGCTGATGTACACGGTATAAGCTAATAAAATTCCCCATCTCCAAATCTGCTGAACCGATTTTGATGATTCCCTTGTAAACGATCCCTAGTACAACAAAAAAACGGTCCACAAATAGCGGAGTACTGCGTAAGGAACATACAAAAAATAAATACCAGTACTGTTTTTTTTTTTATCATCGTGGTAAAATCATCAAATGAGGCCACCCACTTCCCTCCCCGGGCAGGGCGGGAGGGACTGTCAGACTTGTACTGACTAAAATCCACGGTGTCCTTCAATAGCCCTTTATGTTCCGGGGTCACGGTGATAAGACCAGTACTGTTGGAAACAGATTCAACTAAGATGTGTTTTTCGGCGGAAGGATGCGTGCTATGGATTGTCTACCTATTTTGATGATTCCCAGGTAAACGATCCCTAGTACAACAATAAATCGGTCCACAAATAGCGGAGTACTGCGTAAGAAACACACAAAAAATAAAGACCAGTACTGTTGGAAACAGATTCAACTAAGATGTGTTTTTCTATGGAAGGATGCGTGCTATGGATCGTTTTCTCTGCTATCGATAGGCAGTGCCGGTTTTAGCACTACCAGCGCCCTTGGGCGAGATTTTCTACGGCGCCCCCTAAGTGCAATACAAACCCCATTTTTTTTTAGCCTGGTAACATCATCAAATGAGTCCTCCCACCTCGGGCAGGGCGGGAGGGACTGTCCGACTTGTACTGACTAAAATCCACGGTGACCTTCAATAGCCCTTTATGTTCCGGGGTCACGGTAACGAGATAAGCGACCCCGGCGGGCTCTGGCCCTCTAGAGGGGGGGCCAGTCGTCGTGCTATGCTCTTTGAGGCGCGCGTGGAACACAACGCGCTGTTGACCCGGGCGTGGTCCGTGGTCGGACAGCGTGTTGCCCTTCACTCGCTGCCCGCAAGTCCGCGCCTACGTTGGCCGGAGATCATCTGCCGACGTCCGACACCGTGGGCGTCTCCACTGCGGCTGGTGTGGAGGGAGAACGTTATCGTCTCCCTCACGCGGCCCGCCTCCTCCTTCGCGAGCATGACTGCGTCACAGAAGGAGGCGACCGCTTCCCACTCCGTCTCGCCCCGCAGCATGGCAGCGACCAATGCGTCTCCGCCTATGGCCACCGTGAGGACACGTCGGTGCTCTCCCCAAGCGAAGCAGTCCAGCACCGTTTGCTCTACTGTGTCCACCGGATGATCCTCACAGTGGTGACACCCAGGCGTTTCCTCCTTCCTCATCAGACACAGATACCTCCCGAAACTTCCGTGTCCGTAGATCAGGACGTCGTGACGCCTATCGAGCCACTCCTCAAAGAGGGCTCTTATCGCCGAGATTGCGGCGTGCCCGAATACAAACTCAAAACTCAAAACCAGGGGTAGCCACATTCTGATCTGGCAAAAAAGATTTCAGGCTTATAAGCTCATCACATAACATACACCCATCTATATCGGATTTGGGTTGCGGGACATACGTATACCGCGACTCCGGTAAACAAAGGGCTACCGAAGGACACCGTGGATTTTAGTCAGTCAAGTCTGACAGTCCCTCCCGCCCTGCCCGGGGTGGGAGGACTCATTTGATGATTTTACCAAGTAAAAAAAAAATCGGATCTAGAGTCTACAGTTAATTTGAATTGGAGATCTCCACAGAGTTTTCGAAGGTCAGGTTTTTCCGGAATCTTTTTCATTTTGTACAATAAGACCAATATTCTGAATACTCATTGAGCTGCGCATCTTTCATGGACTGAAATTATAGAAGTGTCCAAAAGACAGTTGAAAAATTCAAACTCAATTTTTTTTTCCGAAGAAATAGTAGGCCTGCGGCGCCCCTTCGTATTTGGCGCCCCAGGCGGTCGCCTAACCGCGCCTTACCCTAACGCCGGTACTGTCGATAGGTACGGTTACGTTGACAGCTCGTCTCATTAGCTATATCTTACTCGCACAGGTACATAGCGAAGCTTCAGTGGAAACGGTCACACAAGTTTCGTAGCTCAGCTTTTACATCCTTGCAGCCAAGGGCGGATCCAGATTTTACATCAGGGGGGGGTCACCATGACGCAGACAGCTTGCCTCTGTAGCTAGCTATACTTTTTTTTTATCGTGGTAAAATCATCAAATGAGTCCTCCCAGGGCAGAGCGGGAGGGACTGTCAGACTTGTACTGACTAAAAGCCCATTATGTTCCGGGGTCACGGTAATGATATAAGTCTCGCGACCCCGGCAGACTTCGACCCTCTGAAGGAGGGGCCCGGCATCATGCTGACACTCTTTGGGGGCGCGTGGCACACAACGTGCCGTCGACCATGGTCATGGTCCATGGTCGGTCAGCGAGTAGCCCATTACCTCCTTGCCACCCGCATGCCCGTGCCTACGGTGGCCAGACACCGTCTGCCGACGTCCATCGCCGTGGGCGTCTACTACTGCAGCTGGGGTGGAGGGAGGACGCTGTCCTTTCCCTCAAGCAGCCCGTCTCCTCCTTCGCGAGCATGACTGCTTGGCAGAAAGAGGCGACCGCTTCACATTCCCTCTCTCCCCACAGCATGGCCTCGACCAATGCCGGGCACAAGACGTCTCCGCCTATCGGCGTCGTGAGGACACGGCGGCGGTGCTCTGCCCAAGCGGGGCAGTCCTACACAGTATGCTCCACCGTGTCCTCCGACGATCTTCACAGTGGTGACACCCAGGCGTTTCTTCCTTCCCCATCCGACACAGGTACCTCCCGAAACTTTCGGGTCCGGTGAGGACCTAAGTCGTGCGCTAGGTCAGGACGTCGCTCGTGACGCCTGTTTAGCCACTCCTCAAAGCGGGGTCTTACCGCCGCGATTGCGACGTGCCCGAGATATAGATATATTTAATATTTTATAGAAACGCAAAAGTGTGTTTGTCAATTTTCACGTTGAAACCGCTAAATGAATAAGATTTCATGGGATCGATTGCATTGGTCCTCCATTGCACGCGGCCAGGTACGCGGACGGAGTTACCGGAAAATCTAGTAAATAACACTTTTTTTAAACAATAGTTAATTGTTAAGCAAGGCTGCAAAGTTGTTTTTGGCGCGAGGAGGTACTTGAATTAAAAACTAAGCAAGGGAAGGCCTCTTCGCTCGCGGTTTAAAATATAGAGTCCTGAGCGTAGCGAAGTTTTCAAAGGTACCAGAGCCCAACGATGATAAAGTTATTTTGCGTCTCGTACCTTTGAAAACTTCGCTATGATCGCTCAGGATTCTATATTTGAACCACTCGCAATTGCAGAAGCCACCTATGACCTAGCCTGCCGCCCAGGGGGGGGTCATGACCCCCATGACCCCCCCCCTGGATCCGCCCTTGCTTGCAGCACAGTTACTCAGCACCGTAAAGGGCACAAATCAAATGCAGTTCGAAAAAATGTAACCGCCTTCAAAACCAACCACTAAAAAAGGGTAAAATAACCTACAAAATAACTTTTCTTTCGGAAGTCGGTGGTTTTTTTTTTATTGTCTTTTGTGCCACCGACTTCCGAAAGAAAAGTTATTTCGTAGGTTATTTTACCCTTTTTTAGTGGTTGGTTTTGAAGGCGGTTACATTTTTTTTTGAAAAAGCTTTTATTTTACTCTTTTTAGTTTAAATATTCAACCTAAATTCTTTTCAAATAGGTACACCATTTCTTACATGTGCACTAGAATTTTGTAATCCGTAGCACCGGTAATAACATCGCTCATGTACAAAATTAGCTAATAAAATTCCCTATCTCAAAAACTACTGAACCGATTTTGATGAAACTTGCAGTGTTCCCTCAGTTGAACAATACCTAGTAAAACAAAAAAAAGAATGACTTAAATCGGACTTGTAGTTCCAGAGATAAGCGAACACAAACTAAATCAGTCGATGCCTACTCCTTACTTTTAAGGAGTTGTACCTTTCATCATCAGCTCAGCTACATGAGATTATGATTACCATACGCAAATACTTAAATTACTTCATAATATTTGCGAAAAACTATATGTGGGCCTATAAAATTTGAGGGTTGCCCTCGATTTCTCCAGGATCCAATCATCAGATCTTGACTTGGTGAATATGGGACCACTCCGGAAGCATCTCCTTTCGAACAAAAAAAGAATTTTGAAAATCGGTCCACAATCGCCGGAGCAATCGCGTAACAAACACAAAAAATAAACAAAAAAACATACCGTTGAATTGATAACCTCCTTCTTTTTGAAGTCGGTTAAAAAAACGCCTTGATTTAAGAGGAAATGCATTCTCGTGTATCGACATGAGAATGCATTTGTTCTATTTCCAGAGCTTCATTAACGCCCAGAAAAAAATGCATGCCCGACATAATGTTGCTCTAGAGCCAGACGAGAATACCCAGAAATAATGACGTGTCGGATCGATTCTCCGTCGTTGCCAAGATACCGTAGCACAATTTGATGATTTTATTAGCCAAATAACGTGGTTAATTCAGAAAACAGCACTTGCCGTCAGGATTCGTATTGTTAGGAGCACAGTTAGGAGGTTTCCCTCCCAAGATCCCTACCACTGACCACAGGCAACATTCTGTTCCCGATGCTGGCCCCACCAGCAGATTAATATATTTGAACATATTTTTATTTTCACAAAAAATAAATGATTATTATTCATTTTAATTGTGTATACCTCTGCCCAACCCTTCAGGGATTACAGGCGTAAAGATGTTTTAAGTTAAATTGCTTGAGGTCGCTATTTCTAGCAGTACTTATCATTATTTGGTGTTTCTCGACACTTTCGAAAAATAAAAAATGTACGAAAATTACGAATCTTCGAACTTGTATAACTTGGCCGAGAGGAATCCTACAACTTTTGTACCATAGTAACTATTGCTCCAAATGACCAGTAGGTACTACCCACAGGTACAATTATTTTTCGCTGGCACTTTCAGAAAATGCCCAAAAATATATGGAACGTGAATGTTCTCCTTTACTTTGAAGTAGGTACAACCTTGTGGAAACGGAAATGCCATACTGTAAGTATGCACCCGACCCAGTTCTCGAAAATGGCAATTTCTCGTCAGGACTATTTGTTGCCAATAAGCCTGACATTGTGGTGATAGATTGATCCGATTGATAGGAACGTCGCAATAATTGTTGATTTAAATTTAAAGGTCCCGCATGACGAGAACCTCGTGAAAGCAGAAAAAGATAAACCAATTCAAGAATCTTGATTTGGCTCGTGAGGTTGTTGACATGTGAGACGTAATACTGCTGTACCTATGTACAGCAGTTATTGTGGCAATGGCTTAATTGCCAAGAGCGTCTACTAACACCCACACCAGCTGAGGTGACTCTCGCTGGGTAGCGAATGCCTCCTGAGGTGTTCGTCGGTATCAAGCGCTTGATTCAGAAGGCAGTAGTCCTGGAAATGGCGCGTATTGTTAGGAGGTTCCTCTCTCAAGAGCCTTGACCACTGGTAGCTGAGACCCTGTACCCGGTGCTCGTGGACTGCTATTTTTTATATTTTTAAATGTTTTACTTATTTTTTTGTAAAACTTTTAAAATGTAAGAAATTAGTGAAAAGATTTAATAAATATCAAACATATCAAATAACTTAAAATGTCACTTATGGGATATCTTCCGTGATTATTAATTTGTTTGAGTTCCCGATATTTCGACGCTGTTGCAAGCGTCATGACAAACAAATTAATAATCACGGAAGATATCCCGTAAGTGACATTTTAAGTTATGAAGCAAACCGTGATATCAAATAAGTACGACAAAAACTACGATTGAAATAAAATTCATAAAGTTACAGTCCGTTGTGGTAGAATAATAAATATGAGTAAGTTTAAAATCCTTTTGATACCTGTGAACTTAGATTATAGATTTCTAGTATTAGGCCAATGAGAATTGAAGCCAGAAAATCAGTAGAAAAGATACGTCCTCGTTGATAATTCCAACAATTAGTGAAGATTTCCAAGGAAAACATTCAAATGATTGTGTACTTGGCGCTCACAGTGTATACTCTCTACTAAGTCTGTGGCGCTCACTAACACATTTTTATAGTGGCTTCACTAAAAACGTTTCCTATTGTTTCGAACTCGGAATCTGGACATTTCAGATTACAGTAGGCATAATGTGTGTAGTGTACTGTACCTAAATGGCAAAACATGTAGTTCATGAATAAGGCCTGTAATTAATATATTTATTTCTCATTATTTCCAGTCCAAAACAAAAAAAAAACAAACCAACATTAAAATGCCAATGGCCAATCCATACAATTTTGCAAAAAAGAAATATTGTCTCTGATCAGGCGCGTATGACAGTGACATGATATGGCAGTGACAGATCATGGACAGAAACCTTGACAGAAACTCACTATCAAAAAGTAGACATCCGTGGTGAAAAGAAAACAAAAATATTATGTAAAGCCATGGATACCGCGGAGAAAGAAGAGCGTCTCGAACGAATAAAAGTTAAGTCAAAGTCAACAATTTGCACTTACATAAAGTTGTATTATAACCTTTCTTATAACTTCCCAGTCAATTGACTGCATGCGAAAGCGAAACCTCAAAGCTCATTAATAATGCTTACACAAGTATACTTTGATGGTAGATACAAAGTTATGAATCATTGTGGACCCTGTCGGGCACAGCAAAAACTTTTACACTTTAAGTCCTACAATACACATGCCAGTAAGTATGCAAGTAGCTGGTATCCCACTATATCATTCATAATATGTCGTAAAGCGTAATGGCATGCAAGCTACTTGCATACTTTTGTGCAAGTTACTGGCATGTGTAATGTAGGTCCTAGTTTAATAATTTGTGCATTTCTGATGTAGAAAATCTCTGGAGCTTTCAAAATAAAATAGGAAATAAATATCTAATACATGTATTTTTTTTACATTTATGTTAAAGTTTTTGTTAACTTGTATCCTAGTTTTATATTTATTTTACAGCTGGTGCATTTTTGGCTACAGTGGCTGGGATATCTGCTTTTCTAAGTTTTGGTGCAACACTATCTACTGCTAAGAAAACAGATCCTAAGTACTTTAACAAAGGTACCTTTTTGCCCACACTTTTTCAATTTACCTTGTTGTATGTTTTAGTAATTACTCTTTATTTTTTTAAGGCTTACATGGTAGTCCAGAATTAGCAGATGCTGGTGCTATCCTTGCCCTAAGGGCTCTCGGATGGGGTACTTTTTATGCTGTAACAGGCACTACATGTTTATGTTATGGGATATGGAAACTATCGGGTGCCAAAAATGTAAGATAAATGAACAGTAATTTGAATATGTATTGCATAAAACTAACCTACCTATTTGCCCAACTGATTAATAATTCCATATTTAAAATTACAGCTGAAAGAGTTCAGAATAAAAATGGGTAACATGTTACCTGTTTTACCAAAGAATAACCCACCTACTTCAAGAACAGAATTCACAGGACTCAATGATTTGATGACCTATTTATCAGAAGACTATGGGAAGGCACCAGTGAAGGAAAAATAATCATGTGTATATATTTATTTAATAGTAATTATTAATGCTTAGCTTGATAAATCTTGTTTTATAATAACTTCGTTTTTGTATGCTTGTCCTTGATCGCAACTTGATTTACAAGTGTAAACCACAAGTACTCCCCAGTCAATGCTATTGAGTTCTATACCAACATCAATGAAGTTGAGAAGTTGTGGCATTATCTGAAAGAGAACTTGTTGATTAGGAAACACATATGTAATTTAAAAGTAAAATACTAATATCACACTTGTAATCCCTGAGGGATTTGGAACAGAGTCTTAAATAATGGAGGTCGCACATTTGCCAGTACCGCTAGTTCTGCATTTACTGACTTGAGCATATAATATGCATTGCCACATGGGCACTTGTTATTGCAAATTTTCACTGTAGACTGCACTGCTTGTATCACACAAACTGTAATGTCAGCAACAACATTAGTTTTTCAATATTGGGATGCTGACAAATGTGTGACCACCTCAATATGGGATAACCCTATTGTTCTAAACTGAGCACAAATCTAGGCATCCAGTTCTCTCTCCCTCGAATTATATCAGTACATGCAACACTTACTTGGAATTCAAATTGCCTTTCTCCATTACAGTATTGACAGTTTGGTATATTCACAACATTGTTACCAGGGTTACCAGTAATCCATAGTGGTTGACCACCCCTGTCATACCTCAACACTTGATCTGGGTGTCTAGCCACCCTTTTGTTAAACTTATTAAAGACTTTGTCTTCAGGCATTGTCTTTGTATATTGTTCCAGTTCATCTTCACTAACATTGCTTAATGTACCAGCTCTTTTTTCTTCCATCAGTTTTCTTAACTTTTCCATTTCTTTATCAACATTTACATCTTTGGGATCCTCCTGAAAATTCATATTGATAGGTGTGCATTCAAGTTAGGCTACCCTACTGGGATAGGTGATAGGTAAAAATGATGCAGTTACTGACTGATCATGACTGATGTGATCAACCAGAATGGCATTGAGTCTAAAAGTTAATATAACATAGAGATTTTATGAAATTGTATGTATGTATGTACTTCATTCCCTGGTCCTTTTTTAGAATGTGGAAGTTGGTGCATCATGGGCAAGCAATTCATAATTGCAGACTTTACTAATGCATTCCACTTGCTATGCAGATATGCAAAGCTAACACACTAAAAGCATTGTGAGTTCTCCCTCTGTAGATGTTGACAACCATGTATATTCTTAATATTGAACTTGGCACATTTTCACATTTACAGTTTTGAAGGGCTTATTTAACTAGTATCATGAATATTGAGACCTACCTCATCTTCCTCATCTACTATAAGTTCCCACTCCTTGAATAGAACAGATTTTCCTGCTTCTGTGACTATAAAATTGTTATGTTTTCTGCCAACTGTCTGCAAAACATGGATTACATTCATGAAAACAGTTAATTTGAATATGGATAGTTTACAGGGGCCTAAGTCTACTAATTTATAAACGTTACAATGGTCTCTCAATGGTGTGTTTTTGACAGTTTTTGTATGGCAACGCTGTCAAAAACTTACCATTGAGAGACCATTGTGACGTATATAAATTAGTAGACTTAGGCCCCTGATGTAAAGATGATCTCACCTGTAACTCCGGACATATTTGCTTGTGACCTTTTTGCCAGTCTAGGATTTGATGTTTGCGACTGCAGTAATACGTCTTTTTACATTTGGAACAATGTGAAGGGCCTTTACAACCACAAAGATTGCACAAATGAGGCCACTCATCCATTGGAAAGTCCTGGAAATATAAATGTTAAATTACTCAATTATGAAAGTCATTTCAAAGATGGCCAGTTACCCACTGGCTGTACAGCAATTTTTTATTGGTATGTATAGAATTTTAATCAAACATTGTAATACAATTTTACATGCAAATGTTATCTAATTAATATTTGTTGTAGGTGGTAAATTTAGTCACTTAGTAGATGGGAAAATAGAGCTCTTATATTCCAAATCATACATCAGTTTCTATTTCTTCATATGGTTCAAAAGAATAAAAATCATTCTTTCTTGGGAGTTGGCAGCGCAACACAATGAAATTATCTGAACTGTTTGTTTGACAACATGATCCATTTCTACAAACAAATAAGAATATTGTCCTGTGGAAAGCTGTGCTGGATTCTTCGTATGGCGCATAAATCTGCAATGTAGAAAATTACAAATAAATATTAAGTATATTGTAACCTAATATTATTATAATTATTATTTTGCAGCCACACCGGGGAAACATTGTGAGTACATTATACGCTTATTATACCTGACAGAGGAACACCATCGGATCGTTGCATTTCTTGCAAAGTAGCTCATTTGGGCTTGGCAAGTCTTTTAAATTTAACCATGCTGGTTTTCCTCCTACTTTGCTTGGAAAGAATTTTGGGTGTAATAACCAACTATTCTTTTCTTCTAAGAAACCAATATCCACTTTGGTACTGGAAGCCATGTGTAGGCAAAACCTTTTTCAACTCTCGACTCGACTATATTGACAATATTTGATAAATAACATGCCAATGCCATGCCATTTACCATGTTTTACAAACTGACACAAATGACAAATGCCAAATGCAGGGCTGCCAGTATGATTTCACAAAAAAGTACGGTTGGCTTTCTCAAAAGGTACGGTGTTTATGTTCAAGGTAAGGTTGGGTCGTTGGGTCGCTCGGGATTCTCATTTTTTTTTCTTTTCGAGTTGGCTATCTGCGATGTAGGACCATAGGTTGGAAAAGAAACAATAGGGAATCGAATATTCAAAGGGATGTAGAAAAAAAAGGAGGGGTAAACATTATTACTGATTGTATCGAACACATTCATTTGTAAATCAATGGAATGAAGTCGTCATTAAATTCGTTAATTATGCAATGAATATTTTTTGATAATTATTTATCATAGAAATAATGTGATGAGGAAGTACAGATACCAAGCAATATTATTCTCTATATTTAAAGGAACAAAAAGTATTGTTTTTTTTTATTGTTTTCAAACAAGTGTGCAAAATTCTGCTGTACCTATACAGGGTGAATTTTTCAACTGGGCGTGGATGGCTACTTTCGAAACTATGAGGAATATCGAAAAACGTTGAAAGGAGTCTCGAGGCCGATTTTGACGAAAACTAAAACTGCATCATTGGATTTTAGAAAAATCAAAAATCCTGGTCAGGAATCGAACCCGCTGATTTTGGAAAAAAAATCACATCCTGTATTATTATACCGTTCGATAGTGTTACTAATAAGGATCAAATTCTGGGAAGTAATCATATACGGCAAACTTAAGGAAAACGTATAATTACAAAAAAACTGATTAATCTTCAGGGCAAAGACTGTATTTGAAACATAAGTAATTACCGTTTTTTCTTTAAAATAATGCTATTTTTAGTTCAACTCAATAATGTCGTATTGCTTAGTACAGTGGGATTGTTGAAATGTCAAATCAAGTGAGACATTGAAAACAATGAAATTTTATAATTTCGAATAATTTATGGCTCAGTAGATTTAAAGTAACATGGAAAAATAGCAATTTCATAAAAAACAGCCATTTCCTTAAGTTTGCCGTATATGATTACTTCCCAGAATTTGATCCTTATTAGTAACACTATCGAACGGTGTAATAATACAGGATGTGATTTTTTTCCAAAATCAGCGGGTTCGATTCCTGGCCAGGATTTTTGATTTTTCTAAAATCCAATGATGCAGTTTCAGTTTTCGTCAAAATCGGTCTCGAGACTCCTTTCAACGTTTTTCGATATTCCTCATAGTTTCGAAAGTAGCCATCCACGCCCAGTTGAAAAATTCACTCTGTATAATAATATACCTGTCAGAAACTTGAAACGAAATAACAATAATTTTGTTTAATTTATTTATAATGCCGGTAAAATCTATTTTTTTTTAGTCGCTGTTCGAATCAATCGCAACTAGAAGAAATCTAATTCTTGCAGTAGTATTCCGACCCGTACCCGGTTTTGCTAGAATTTTGACAATGAGAAGTTTTCTTTTTCGAGTATTAAAAAAATAGTTTCCAAGAACTCTGTAGATGGCGTTGAACTGACTACGTTACTAGATTCATGCCTTCATTTTTGCACAAATCCACGAGGAAAAGACTTCTCTTCTTTTTCTCTTGGGACATTTTCTTTATGGCGTGGAAAACTCATAAATTAAAAAGACTGGTCAATGAATATTTTTTTCTTTTTCCTTGTTGTTATTTATTTCCAAATTCCAATGGTGTGATGTGATGTGACTGACAATGACATGACATGTACGTTACATTTTAAGATCTCAAATTACAATCAAGTGAAAAAAATAAAAAAAATGACGAAGTTCCGTTCATTGCAGTAACATACCAAGTTCAGCGCCATCTATCCATCGACTGGCCCTCATTGCTATATTCTACTCAAATTCTACAGCGAAAAAAACTTGTTTGTCAAAAATATTATGCAAATAATGTTTAAGGAACTAAGAAAGTAATTTGTGTCCATATTTTAGTGTCAAATAAAAGGGAACCCAAACAGCCAAGTCTTATTTGGTTGGAAAAAAAAAAGATTTTTAAACGCAAATTCAAAATTTTGAGCAAGACAGGGGAAGGCGATTTTATTTATATTTTTTTTGTTTATTTTTCCTTTGTAGTGAAAAATAAATCACTAGTATAGATAAAAGGTACGAAAAAGGTACGGTCTACATTGGTGGTACGGTTGTGGTACGATAGTGTGATGAATAGTACGGAAAACCGTACTTTTTGGCACGGTCTGGCAACGCTGGCCAAATGTCTTACTTTTTTTTAATACTATTTATTTATGACCAGAGATGCAAGTTTTTCAGTCGAATGAGTCAAATATATTTTGAACTCAAACACACATTTATAAAACAAATAATGTTGTCAGGTCTTTTGTGTAGTAGTGACTTACGCTGTAGACCTACGATTCCGGTGGTGGATGCCCACGGCGTCGGACGTCGCAAGACGATTTACGGCCACCGTAGGCGCGGGCATGCGGCCATGCTGCGGGGCGAGACGGAGTGGGAAGCGGTCGCCTCCTTCTGCGAAGCAGTCATGCTCGCGAAGGAGGAGGCGGGCCGCGTGAGAGAGAGGACAAGGTCCTCCTTCCGCCCCACCCGCGGTGGTGATTAATACAGAAGTTATTATGACAAATTGCAATTAACCTTCCGTACCGTCTTCTGTTGTTTTTTTTTTATTCCGGGGGTTTTCCTAGTAACGACGGCTATAAATATTTCTGAGAGTTGGTACCTCTGCATTTATGTCAAATGTTGCTGCTGCTGTCATGTCATGTCAATGTGTCATGTAATCATGTTGATGTCATGTGTCAAATTGTGATGGGCAAGGCGATGGCATGGCACATTGGCACCGCATTAGCATTTTTGTTTGTTTATTTCCTTTGTATAGGTTAATTGTATAGTAGCTCAACGTCCCAAACACGCAAATCGTAGAAACATGAAGAATAAAACAAATATCACTGACTTGTTTGACGAAGCAAGGTCTAACCAGACTTATGTTAAAGTCTGTGCTCCTATGGTCAGATATAGTAAAGTGCAATTCAGAACTCTTGTTAAAAAGTAAGTTATTCATTGTTAGCAAGACAAGGGCACTAAAAGGTTTTAAACAATACAAGTGTTGTACTTATAGTTATCTAGACATTTATTTAATAAAAAAAGAACGATTCAGAAAGTCTTCATAGAGATCGTAATGATGGTAATCAATGTTGTTTGTTCCAGCTATGGGGTAGATTTATGCTTCACACCAATGATATTGGCCGATTCTTTCTGTCAAAATTCAAAAGCACGTTTTAGTGAGTTTGCGACAACAGTTAATGATACTCCTTTGATTGTGCAATTTGCTGCTAACAACCGCAATGACTTTGTAGATGCCTCTAAACTGGTTTATGCATATGCTGATGGTGTGGACTTGAACTGTGGTTGCCCACAAAAGTGGGCCATGAAGGATGGTTATGGCTGTTCACTTTTATCAAAACCTGAAATAATTCAGGATCTAGTTAAAGGTATAAGGAACAGTTTGCCTAATAACTTTAGTGTCTCAGTCAAAATAAGGATATTGAAGGAATTAAACCAGACCATTGAACTGTGTCGGCAGTTAGAAAAATGCGGTGTAAATTTTTTGACAGTTCATGGAAGGACACCAACACAGAAAAGTGGTGATAAAGTAAATGCAGTAGCTTTACGTGATGTAGTTGAGTCAGTTCAAATACCTATAATTGCGAATGGTGGCATTAAGACATTGGAGGATGCAGATGATTTGCACACACAAGTGAATTGTAGTGGTGTTATGGCTGCCAGTGGGCTTCTTACCAATCCTGGACTCTTCAGTGGAGCCACAAGGACTCCATTAAGTTGTGTTAAAATGTGGATGGACATGAAAGATCAAGACAGTGATAAGATAACATTTCAATGTTATCACCATCATTTAGTTTTTATGTTAGAGAAAGTGTTGACTAAACAAGAAAAGCTAATTTTCAATCATCTGAGTACATTTGTAACTGTTGACGAGTATTTGAAAGAATACTTATTAAATTCTGTAGATGATAGATTAGAGTTTAAGTATAACCTAGAGGAGTTTGTTGATTGTGAATTTGCCGATGAAATAACACTGAAACATTCTAGTAAATGTAGGGGTTGTGGGAAAAGTGTTTGTTATTGCATTTGTAATAAATATGATTCTAATAAAACAGATGGGAGTTACTTTGTATCTTGTGTAAAAGAAAATGATTCTCTTGATTATATGGACTTGAATATATTTGATGAAACTTGTTGAACAGTATTTGATAAAATATATGTTTTTATTGACAATCTTTTTGTTCATGTATTCTTTGAATTATCCTAATAATCTTACGTAGATAATAAAACTACTTTCACATTTGTATGCTAAAGGTACAGAAATATTGATATTATGTAATCAATACAAGCCAACTTGCTTTAATGCCCTTTTTAGGGTCACAGATTCACTATTAGCGTATTTTTGCATAGAGCTCTACAACCACCTGTGGAGGTGTGGTTGACGCCCATAGCGTCGGACGACGGCAGACGACCTCCGGCCACCGTTGGCGCGGGCATGCGGACAGCGAAAAGGGCAACAAGTAACAGGCTATCCGACCATGGACCATGCCCGGGTCGACGCCGCGTCGTGTTCCACGCGCGCCTCCAAGAGCGTCAGCAAAAATGACGAGACCCCCTCTATGACGGCCAAAGCCTGCCGGGGTCGCGGGACTCATTTCTATTACCGTGACCCCGGAACATAAAGGGCTATTGAAGGACACCGTGGATTTTAGTCAGCACAAGCCTGACAGTCTCTCCCGCCCTGCCCGGGGTGGGAGGACTCATTTGATGATATTACCAAGATAAAAAAAAAAACACCTGTGGAGGTGGATGTGGATCCACAACAACATCAATTCCTTTTTACAACATTGTAAACCCGTCTATAGAGTACCTACACGCTACGGCGGAAGTCCATGATTTAGTGACAGACACAAGCGTCGCGTCAAAATATTTCATTGTGTCGGGGATTTTAGATAGCTTGGATGAGACTTCGTTACAAGTGGTAGGGAGTCTTAAATTTTACAGAGGAAAAGATCTAAATTCCTGCTAACGATTTCGCGGGTGGAGTGCTAGTGCTTGTGTCGTGGTTGCATTTCTAAATTTCAACTCACAACACTCAGACTGAGGACGACTACTGATGGACCACACAAATATTTGTTCTGTGCGGTAATCGAACCTGCGACACGCAGCGTAGCAGTCGATCACTGGGCCACTGCGCCAACAATGCCGACACGGTTGGTCCAGTGGCTGAGAATTGGACTGCTACGTTGTGTGTCGCGGGTTCGGTTCCCGCACGGAGCAAATATTTATAAGATCTACAAATAGTCTTTCCAGGTTTGGGCGTTTGTGTTTGTATATGTACCCACGATACTGGAGAAATTCTAGGTGTGGGGCAATATATAAAAAAAATCCCGTACCGAAAATATACCCATGTTACGAAGGTATTAGACAGGTACGTGGAAAAACAACAGGTCAGGCGGGTCACAGTTAGTCTGAAAAGCCTTTCTAATTTAGATTTTATCATCCTTCCTACTTAATCAGTCGAAAATATAATTCCAAGAAGTGGTGTAAGTAAGTTACCTGGGACTTTAATTGCTGTGTTAAGTTACAATTACCAAGCGTACGTGTAGCAAAGAGTGTGTAAACCGGCTATTATAGAGCACATTAAGTACAAGTTTAATAGTTAAAAAAATACATCGAGAACGAGTAAGTATGTTAGATGAGCGTGACTTTAAATTAAATAGATATACTTAATAATAATTATACAACTGTTAGCAGTATTCTCGTTTAATTTAGGTTATTTTAGTAAAATTATATTCTTAAATACTTGCTGCACAGGTCAGTTTAAAAAATCTTAGCAAACAGGAGAGCCCTACTGTTTGCTAGGAATTCTTAAACTGACCTGTACCTGCTACTACATTGATTTTATGTCATAGATTGATCGGACCTTGCTAAGTTTTAAGACGATTTTGTTTTACTAATGTTGATAACTCTTCGTCATCTTCCTGTTCTTATCGGAAAAAACGTGTCTCCCTGATCGGTGCAACACGTTATTACTTCCATTCTTCTTCTTTCTTAATCATTCTATCAGACGTCACAAAATAATAGTAGATTACGCACCAAGGGAGTAAAGCATTGCCTTACGTCACGGGCGTATTGAATCCCGAAACGACACTAAGGATTCTGGGGTGAACCTCCGTAGCGCAGCGAGGAGGTTCAAGTGTTAATTCCCGAGTGAAACGAGGGAATTAAGTTAAGAATCCTTAGTGTAGCGAGGGATTCAAGTCAGCCCAAGACTAGGCAGCTTTACTCCCGAGGAGCGTACTCTGCTTTTCACACCTACTGCGAGGAAATAAATTCGATTTTTGAAATTTGATGTGGTACGACAACCTTCGAACGTGAAGTTGGCACCACTGTAAGCGATCAGCTGTTGCTGCCAGCGGCCGCCATTACTGATACGACTTCTTGGTGAAAGTTTTCATACGGTTTTCTTTGAGGTTCCAAATTCAAATCACATTATTCCCACGGGAATAATGAAATTCAGTACATATATTATTCCCGGCTCGAGCGAGGGGGAATAATGTCATGCTTTACAGTATGTTTGCCTGATATATAATTTGACATTTACGAGCAAGTGGTGTGAAAAATTATTAACCTACCTATATATGAACATCATAACGTTTTATAGGTGTTACAAAGTTAGTAAAATAAACCTTATCCCGTTAACATGAAAAGACGACAAGCGAGTAATCTATACAGCAATGGAAGAACACATACTTACATCAAAATCCTGTAATGCACAATAATAAAAAAATACCTTAAGTTTAGAACAAAATCTGACTGGCCTGTTAGACTAGTGGTTAAAACCCTGACTGCTATGCGGGGGTCGGTGGTTCGATTCCCACCCAGGAAAAATGTTTGTGTGATGCGCATGATCATTTGTCTGGGTGCAATTTATCTATAATATGTATGTATTTAAAAAAATATAAGTATGTTTCAGTTTTCTAGTACCCATCACACAAGCTTTGCTTAGCTTAGGACTAGATGGCGTTGTGTGATAGTTGTGGAATATTATATTATATTAAAATGCTAGCTGCTGCCCGCAACGTCGTCTGCGTGAATTCGTTGAAGAAATAAAGATTCACTGCTCGTTCCCCGTAGGTTACCCGTAGGTGATGGGTTGCCCAGTAGCCTAAATGTTGACCCGACTTCATATCAATATTCGTGCCGAGGAAGGAAATCCATGCTGGACTTTTTGAGTTTATCCCGGACATACATACAGTAAAACCGACAAAATCTGAACACCGACTGAAAACTATATTTTTGCTTCACTCCAAGTACATAATTATATTCAATCTACAGTTTTGACTTTCCTACCATTTTATTATATGTAGGTAGTAGATTTTTAGATAACTAGGCTATTTTACTTTAAATAGTACGAAAGATAGATTATCTTAAATATTTGACCCGTATTTTTTCTTAAGTTACTTAATACCTAATCCAAAATTGTCGAAAATAGAACGCTTCTAAAAATCACAAATCGTCTCTCGGTTGGTATAATTTTACAGGCTTTGTGACGAAACACTTATTATTAATAGCTACCGAGTGACGTTTTGTGATTTTTAGAAGCGTTCTACCTTCGTCAAAAAAGGTACCCATATTTTCAGCTAAATGAACAGACTTATGTAAATACGACCGTCCAGACCGAATAATTCAACCTGATTATATGCTCTATACCTATAGCACAGATTTGATAACGAATTCTTCAAAGTAGTAACACCTTGTCACAGTTTCGTAACTGCTACGAAAGATGATGACCCGTGACTGTGTGGGGTTTGGTCTCTATGTAGAGTAAAACTGTTAATACACCTTAGTTTACAGAACGCCCCGCCATGCTAGGATTCAAACTTACTGCTCGAAACAGCACGCGAGGGTGGCCGCTGTTGGCATATTAACATAGCTGAGGCCGAGGGCCCAGGGTTTAGCGAAAGCGATTAATAAACCACCGCAAAAATAGGCTCAACAACCTACCCCAGTCTGTGAAATTTTATATGACCATAGCTGTTCCCGGCTGCTCGCTCTTATTGGTTGTAGCGTGATATTATATTAGCTTAGAGCCTACCTCTGTATGGACTCTGTATGGGCTATCAAAAACAGATTTTTCTTAAAGTATAAAAGCGGATGGGGTTGAGTCTTACAAAAGCTTTCTGGTGGAGCAAGTTATGGAAGAAACTAGTGATTAGATAGATAAAGGTTAAAGGTACACACTCTCAATTTTAAGGTATGTTCTGGTGTTTCTACCTACACACTTTCCAATGAATGTCAAAGAAAAATAATTGTGCACTTAATAACTATGAGTAAGTATAAATGACAAAGTAACAACTAAATCTGTATGATTAATATCTATAACTGTATGTCCCATAAGTGTCCCGCACATTTGCGCAAATTTGCGTAACGAGTTTTGAATAAAAAACTGAAAAGCTCTTGTTAGAAATATTCACAAACAAGAATCTTAGTATTATTTAGTTAGTAGGCAATCGAATATTTTTGTTGAAAGTCCAATATACGGGTTTTGTTAGCACACGTGAAGTATGGAATAACGCATGCCATTAAAAATGGTAGTACCTACATGGTTGGCGGTAACACACATTAGAGCATGCGTGTTGCGGTGTTGGATACCGTCAGTGTGGAGGACTCACGCGCAGACATTGGTTCGGTCCTGTTGGTGAAATTCCCGCGCTTTTTAACGAAAACTTTTCACAAAAAACATTTTATAAGTGGAACTTAAATGTCACATGTTGGAGATTTCAAACAGAAAACAGTAAGTGAAATAGATCTTTCTTTTTTATGTATTTTTAATTCGTAGTAGAGCAATCCTAATTTCTTTTTAAACTTTTCAGTAGGTATACTCCTTTAAGTAACTTCTTTTTGATTTTATTTTGTAATATTTTTGGCATGCTTGGACTCATAATACTTGTTGTAGGATAGGTACCAATTTGTTTTATTTTTCAAAGGAATATTTTTTAAGCAAGTACCTACCTAGTAGACCTCCAACATCTAAAAGAGTTCCATAACGTTGTGTGTTTCGTCATGTGTTTTTTTCAATCATAACAATTGTCTGTTTTTAAAGACAGCCGGTAAACCGCATGTGGATTTACCTAGAGTAGGTAGATAAAGCTGCAATTTTCAGAGTAAATAACTTCTTAGTTTATTAAAACGGTAAGAACCTACAAGTTTAGAATATTTTAAAGAAATTATACTCTGGACTGTTAATAATTTATGCACATGAAGCATTATTACATGCTACTTATATTTTTACCTTCCATTTTTAATAAGGTGAAACAATAAATTCTAAAATGTGACGTTTATGTTAAGTTTTCAATCCGAAGACCTTTAAAGTATTAGACTTCAACTTATACTTACACTACACTTACACTACACTTTCATAAAAGTCTGCCTAGTGATAAATTAAATTTTCACACAATAATAAATTTTATCAAATATGTAGTATCTACCAAAATTTTTGAATTTTATAGTATTATCACTTGGGCTTTACGACAACACGGTACCTAAGTCTAGCAATGTTTACGTGCCGGAACAATAATAATGTCTTGCACACAATTCAAGATTAATCTACCTAATAAATATTCATAACTAATACATAGGTACTAAACTACTTAGCCGAGCTGTAAATTAAACTCTATACCTACTTTACATCAAACATAAATAAATCCAAATGTTTATTTTTGAGTCCAATAACTTCTGCAGTGTTTGCATTGCAAGACAAGTGGGAAGCAAGATCTAGAATGTTAGACTTAAAAAAATATAACGTTGTCTCAAGCTGTGCCTATATTGACACAAAACTACTTTTACTTTCGAAAAATCAAATCATTTTTGAGTGTATCTTATAATGATTGATGGTACCTTGTCATCAATTTAATCTATTCCTCTCTTTTCATGTTATATCCTTCCAACACTGAGTGTGGGTTGTAGGTATTGGTACTCTCCATTGCAAGCTGATTCTATGACCAGGTCGCTAACGACTTCAGTCAGTTGGACTAATCGATCTGACTAATTTCTACTTACTTCAATTGAATAGACCCTTTTTTATCCTGGTAAAATCATCAAATGACTCCATCACCCACCCAAAGCAGACGGGAGGGGCTGTCAGACTTTTACTGATTAAAATAGAACCTGCCAAATTTTTACAACACCTAATATACATAAGTCCACTTAGAAAGTAATTCGAACCTCTCATAATCACAAGATAAATCTTTAATTGTACATATTATAATCCTACTTCTGGTAATTTAATTAATCTACCCTTAAACCGTGATTGTTGACCAGGGCTTCAAATCGGCAAACATTGACGTTGTACTTGCTGAGGGATTTATTTTTGAAAGTAGTGTAGTCTTATTGTAGTACTAACACACCTCAACGTATCTGCATAGTCTTGTCTTCTAGTAATCCTCCTTACCTTACCTTCGTATGATGTAGTACTTTGGTATACCGGTCTGCCTACCTGTTAGTCTGTTTGTCACTGGGATATGTCTGTGCTTGCCTCTTTTAGACCGACCTAAGTACGGTTCGAAAGGATGGGCGATAGAAATAGGACAAAAGTAATTTTACTTTGTAAAATTACATGTATTTTTATAATGAAATATTTGAAATACGAGCAGGATTTGCTCCTGGTCAGAATTCAGTGAATCCCAAGCTCTTTCCAACCGAGCCATCGAGGTTTCTGTCTGCAGCGTCGAGTTTTTCAATTTTTAATGTCTCTATAAATTTAATTGACCTAGGTCAAAAAAGAATCAAATAAAATATTCCCAAAGCACATCGTTTAACAGTTGCTTTTACTAAAACTTTTCAGTGGATGTCCTCACTGACCTGGCCGTAGAATTCTAATGCGTTGAGAGACAAGTTCGCATTTCTCTTCTGTGAGAAATGCTATGAGTAGGTTTAGTTGTTTGGTTGTAGTTTGCAGACAATACATAGTTATACATATTGCAAGCCTGAAATATTAGCTATATGTCCGCTAGGTAAACAATAGACGTCATAGCAAGTAGGACAAGAAAGAGGCTTACAATTTTTCATGGATCACGGATCTTAATCATAAAATACCTTCACGAGTTAATTGATATCGGCAAATCGGTAATGAACGTTAACAATACAACATCATATATAGCATGTGTATTCTGGTTACTGACATATGCTGTAGATAATTGATAATGTACTAGAAACGAATCTGACCCTAGCTTTCTATTTTAGTAGTAGGTAAACTATTTGGATAAAACGTTTTTACACTGTTTTTTTAACGGAGGCAGATATTAGATCTTTAGAAAATAAATTCTACTAAGTTGTTGTGGTTTTAGCCTCTTTCCTTTACTTGTCGTCTATTAAAATATTAGGAAGCTCTGCATGAGTCATGTGTGTTTAGTGTTTGAAGAGAAGCTCCGCAGATTATATCACGTTACCTTGATCCTAGCGGCAATGTGATAAACCAATAAATCAGCAAACTGACACATACATAATTCAGCAACTTAATGCTTGGACTGCTTGGCGCTCCATAAACGTGATAAATGGAAATTGTAAATCTGGCAATCTTACGTTGGACCCGAAACTTAAAGTAAGCTCATAACTTAAGTATACTAATGAATAGATTAAATAAACAGACTTTCATTCTCACACAAAACATTGCATACCAATTTCAATTGCTCACTTAAATACTTCGTTTTAGGTTAAGTATAACTGCCAAGTAAGACGTAGGTTGTAGGAAGTGTATAGGTTGGTAAGATGATGCTTCCAATTTTCTTCTTGTTTGATTAGACCTATTTGCTCTACACTTTCACGAGTGGTGCTACTTTAAAAACGTTGACCTGGTCGGGTGTGTTTGGTTAATTTAGCCTTTATTGGCGTGTGAGACATCGGGCGTGCATGTCACTGCTACAACACAGATACTGAGCAGAGGCATCTATTTGCACGATCCGCGAGGAATTAAAAGTGTGCCACAAACATAGCGTGTTTACAGACGTCCGAGTTTGGTTCCGTGCTCACCGGATCATTGTTGAAGATTCAGCCAAATTACTCGAAAATTGCGTGAAAGAAATTCTTAAATTATTACTCTAATCCATTTTGTAACGGTGTGTTTTCACAGGCTATTATCAAGTGTGTTGTGAGTGCGATTAGATTGTTTTATTGCTAAACGTTTAAAGCGCTATTCATTGTCCTTATTTCTATATTCTTATTCTTACAAATACCTACTAAGGGTCATTCCATCGTTTCGGGTGTTACAATTGAACTCAATAAACTACGTTTTATTAGTAGTAGTATTCTTAACTAGACAATTATAACGATCGGATCACCAACATATTGGGCTATATTTTCTTTTCCTAAAATCACAATCTTTAAATATTTCGCCAATAAAGAGAAAATGCCAAATAAGTAGCCGTTTCGGGCGTTACACGAAATTGCCTCTACCTTCAGACCATCTGTCTTAACATGCATAATTCAGCGAATTTTCCAAGTAACCTCTAGTTGAATTTATAACAAGCTAAACTAGATCCAGTAGCCCACCTAAACACGTGGCAAAAAGTCAGTTATCTGTTTTCCATGAATTTTAATAAATAAAATTACCTGTTTCGGGTGTTACCACTGTTTCGTTTCGGGCGTTACGAGTACGAAATTGAGTCACATATATCCGAAATTATGAGCTATATTAATGAAATTTCAGACTTTCTTTTAAAACTATTTATAACAAATAACTATTACAGAATTTAGAATTTATAAAATAGAAGAAAACTATGAATATAAGGGCGAAAAGTTACTCATCACGAAAACTCAAAAACTACAAGTGCCAGTATTAGTAGAGTTTCAAATTTAGACAGAGTGTTTTTTTTAGGGCGTAGGTGATCACTAACACGGGATTTTGCGAAATTCGACCGCTAAGGGGTTTTTTTTTCGGTTGATACTTTGTATGAAACTTCGTGAACAAGTGCTAGGAATCTTAAGTTTTGTTAGGTATTTATTTGATTTTCTAAAAATATTCCATAAAGAGGGTGACCCCGGCCAGACATTCACAAAGAAAAAGTTCGAAATTAGTACAGACGATGTCACGGGTGGAGTGGCACTTTTATTTTCTAACAATAAGATATATTTTTCATAAACATGTATTTGTACTGGGAATTCGATCATCTTTAGTCCTCGTAACGCAGATTTGTTAAAATACAACTTGAGCATCGCCTTTAGCCTATTTTAAAGGTGATTCATCAGAGAGATTTCTTTATTCTTGTCACATACATCATATTAACAAACCCATGCAACAAAATATTGTATCCTACGACGATAAATAATTACATAAAAGCAGTATAAGATTGTTTTATAAATAATGTAACACCCGAAACTTCGGGTGTTACACATTTAAAACCGTTGTAAATACAATAAAACACATGATTTCACAATCATTGTTAGATATTCGACTAGATTAACCACTGGACCTTACTTTGGCAAAATATGTTAGTTTAAATATAATTAGGCGCAAAATTAAACAAACAATTACGTCTTTTTCGTTTCGGGCGTTACACTGATACCCCCAGTTTGCAAAACCCTTCTCAAAACAGTAAATATAAACTATTAATTTTTTTTCGCATGATACAAATAACTACAATAAGTAAAGCTAACTTATTACGGAAACCAAGTGATGGTTGATAGCTTCATTCTTTTCTTTTAGCTTTGCCAATATTGGCCTTTAAATTACCTTTCAGCCCTGGTTTTTCTAACATTACTTTTACGTGGGTATAATATGAAAACTATTGTGAATAATGCAAAAAAAATCTAGACATGAAGGATAGGAATGTTCTCTATGAAATAAGGTTATAATTGACTTATTACGACGAAGTTTTTTTTTTGAGGCCTTGGTAGCGTTTGTCATGGAATGACCCCTAAATAAAAACCTACAAAAATAAATATTTTAAGGTCGTCTCTAATAAACATACATAGAAACATTGAATTATTACCTACTCCTGAACACAATGAGGAAACAAGAAAATTAATAATAAATAATCAATTTTTAAAGTACATAATTGACTAGTGATAAGAATACATTGTTAATGCATTTCTCTTTCATTGATATTTCAGATGTGTGAATGGCTGTCGCACGGCGAGTGGTGCGATGTGAAACTCCTGTGCGGCGGGCGCGCATTCAGCGCGCATCGTGCCGTGCTCGCCAGCGTCAGTGCTTTTCTCAGGGTAAGCAAACACTTCTTATTGCCGTCTTCTTCAAAGCTTTTATAATCTTTATAATAATCATACAACCACTAATGATCTTAATTTTCTTACAGCGGCTTCTCCTTTCTTGTCCCACAGATGAATCGCCAACTTTTATCGTTTTACCAGATTTTGACCTCGAGGCTATGTCATCTGTACTTTATTATATTTATAATGGGGAAGTTACTGTACAAAAAGAAAAAATTGAAATGTTTCTAGACATTATTAAAGCTATGCAAATATTTATCGATACTCAACATCTACCGTACATTTCTGATACATTGGAGTATAATAATATCGAAGCAAGTTTTCGCCATGGAATGAATATGACAAAAAGGAATGTGCATTATTTAGGATTTGAAGGCTGTAAAGATCAACGATACATAAATATAAAGAAAGGCAAGGAAACCCAGGATGTATTACAGTATTCAGTTAGCAGCCAAGATTGCAAAGATAAGCTGGTACGTAGTCAGAATCCAAGTGGAGACTGTCAGTCTTCTTTAGGAAATCTGAAATCGCCGTGTGGAGACCGACAAAGGAACTCTTTTCTACGTGATTTATTTATCGAGACATATCCTCGAAACGGTAATGTTAACGGTCTGACGGCAGGCGTGCTAGCAATATCAAATGAATGCTATCGTGCTCCGGCATCTGTGCTCTTGACGAATGCAAATGGCAAACATCTCAGAGCCGACGGTTCACTCTTAGAACCATATAAAAAAACGAACGAGCACATCAGTCATTCGCCTACAGTATTTCACCATCACGAGCAGCAGCGATACACTCGAGACGAACCAGATTACGGTGAAACTAACAAAACATTGTATGACCAATCTTGTCTAAAAATTTGTTCGACTGCAAAAAATAATAAGACCCACACCTTTGGCAATGACACAAATAATGTGCAGATGAATATTTTAATGAACCATGTTCCTATGTCGGCAAATCCTTTGATTCAGTTGGGGATACAGGAGCAAATTCTTTCAGGATTTTATGTTCCTTCTTTGGACTTCAGTATTTCTCAATCAATGTTCCATTCGATAAGAACCATGCCAGTTCATAGAAATAGATCCAATATTGGCAATGCCAGCGATGGAAGTAGTAAAGAAATAGACGTGACAACGTCTGCTAGAGCAACTATTTTAAATCAAGTATTAGAGAGTCCATGGAGTCCTCGGATTCCTAACAATTACAAGCCATTCCGTAGAAAAGCCGAATGTCCTGTACAGCTACAACCGACCAAACTAAATGTAAGATTTCAATTTCATTTCTTTATTGTCTTTTCACCTATAAGTTAAATCTATATATATAAAAGAAAGTCGTGTTAGTTACACCACTTATAACTCAAGAACGGCAGAACAGATTTGGCTGAAAATTGGTAGGGAGGTAGCTTAGAGCCAGGAGACGGACATAAGATACTTTTTATCCATAAACGAACAGGATCCGCGTACGAAGTCGCGGGCAGAAGCTAGTTTTTAAACATAAAAAAAACATTAAAAAGGAACATTTAGAAATATAAAAATAGCAGTCTAGCAGTAGCGAGTACCACGTAGAGCCCGGACCATCGTCCGGGCTCTTGAGAGAGAAACCTTCTAAGAAATTGCGCCGTCTCCAGAAGTACTGTTTTCTAAAGTTTCAAATCAGGCGCTTCAGAAGGCAGTACTATTTTTATTTATATTATCTGACAATCAGCTGATTTTCAGGGAAACGGAAGCAGTACAGTCAACGACAGTAACAATAATGTTCCCAAACCCAGTGCATCATCAGAACCGGAAGTACTTGGTGACAAAGCGGCTATAGGAGACATGAAAGTACTGCCTACAGTTTCATGTCAACCAAGTAATCGGAGAGATGACTTCAAATGCAATATTTGCAATCAGGTAATCTTAACAAAACAAAATATTAGTTGAAATACAGTCGTCAAAATTAGAAAGTAAATAGCTTTAGCCAGTGACTTTGCCTTCGTGTTACTCGAAAATTATCTTACAGGTGCACGGCAACATGATACCGAGATAAAAGTTATCCTCAGATACAAATTTTATCAAGATGCGTTCAGTCGTTTTGACGTGATTGATCATCCAATTTATCATCAAACATCCTTTCATTCATCCACCCATTCATCAAAACATTCAATAATAATACTTATATTAGCCAACTTTCTACATACCATAACCACCACCTTTGAAATAAATTAGTTTCCCTATATGGTGAATGAAGTAGATGTTTTCAGACTCGATAAGTTCCAGTTATTATTTTATCTAAAACACGAATAATGGTGATGCTTCACAACCCTGTCGTGGATCTAGTTCTTTAGATTTTGGCATTATGCCAAACGATACTCACGCATATATTTGAACGTCGCTGCTTATTATGAACGGATGGATTCGTGCATACAATCTCATATAGAATTGACAGTATCTTCAAGTTGTTTCAATCAAATACGTCTTCTTGAAGTAATATCGATAGCGTTTCCTTAAAACCTGGGATTGCTTTCACCACACTGAGTGGAAATGTTTTACGCTAAAATGCATTTATATTCATGTAGTCGTTTGCATTCGCAGTTGAAATGCAACGTCCACTAAGCTGTTATTTCTCGGTCTATAGTAAAGTGCCTGAAGTTGGGATGCCTATACAAACAATATTTTACATGTTATGTACTGTTTTATAGTCTTTTTATGTTTTTTGTTATATATGTGAAGTCACGTAACTAACTTGTAACCTTTCTTAAAAGGCACATAAATTATTGATATTCACATTGTTCTGAAGAAAACGGTTTACTTGAACAAGTCAAAGTTATAAATTATAACTAAAAATATATTACATATAAATATAGGAATTGTGTATATCTAACTGTTCCATGAATATATAAAACGGTTAGATATACTAAATTCCTAAAAATTTAAACGTATCTTATTAGATACTTTAAAATTTTTAAATGTACATTTTTCAACGTCATTATCATATTGAAGTATTGAAATTAGAACCGCTTTATTTTGTAGCCACTCATGTTTCAAACTCCTTCAAATCTGTAAAGCAAATACTTAATTCGCCAAAGGCAACGGCATACCTAACTTGGTAAGTCAAATAAAATTATTTTCGACATGTTATTTTTGAGTGATTAGGATCACGTCCAATTTCCTGGGAAGCGAATCTATGCTAATATTATGAAGAGTTTGTTTGGTTAATCTCAGGAACTATACTGTGTTGGATAGTTATTTTATTTATGAAGGCTATTGACATTATGTTATGACCAAGAGGAGCAAAGCAGCGTTAAAACCACGGGGAACAGCTACATATTTAGAATTAAACTTCATTGTTTGAGTTTCACCCAAGACAAGAACACGCGATCTGTCAAAATTAATTGCTTGCTTTAACATCATCCTAAACGTAACTGCCAGGTGTTCACGAGTGATGAGGGTCTCGCGGTGCACATGCGGCGGCACTCCGCGAGTGCTCGTTACTCCTGCGGCGAGTGCGGCAAGACGTTCTCCCAGCTGCGCAACTTCAAGTACCACATGTCCATACACCGGGGCACCAGGGAGTTCGCTGCGACCTGCACCGTCTGCGGCAAGTACTTCAACGACAGAGGATACCTCAGTAGCCACATGAAGATCCATCGGTAAGGATTTCGAGTTTACATACTTATAGACAGATTATACAGGATGTCCCCAGATGTGTGGATCAAATTGAACAGCCGCATGGGAAGGGTCATTTCCAATCTTTTTACCTCTGAGAAATCCATATCCAATAACTTATAAACTAGCGCCATCGCTATTACCTACAGTTCATAAGTTATTACCACTTTTCATGTTCAGATAGAGAACAAATGCCTAAACGTGGTCAACTGTCGCTAATGTAAAATTGTCATAAGTAAATCGCTTGACAGTCTAGTACCTTTTTTGCAGTAAATGTTTTTTAATACAAATTGGGACATGGAGTTGGACAATCCTATCGTAAAACTTATATGGTGAATCAAAATTGAAATACAAGCTTTTAAAATATTGCTAACTTTAAATATACAACGGCAATCTTATCGCTGATAGCGATTACTTACCTACTCGTATGTATTTTTTAAATATTTAAACAGTTTCATGATAATATGTCTAATCTGGGAAGTATAAAAAAACCTTTCATTATAAAAGCTTTCGAAAGTAGTGACGTCTAGGGAAATAAGACTCTTTCCTCTTTGTTTTCAGAAACCGTAAAGAGTATAAGTGTACTCTCTGTCCCAAGTCCTTCAACCAACGCGTTGCATATAATATGCATGTGAGGATTCACACAGGTAAGTTGACAATATTGAAGTCTAATGTTATTGGTTACATTTAATAGACGCAACAATACAAAATATAGTGTGTTTGACTTTTTTTTTTCGGTAATATCATCAAATGAGTCCTCCCACCCCCCTATTGTCAGACTTGTACTGACTATAATCCACGGTGTCCTGCAATAGCCCTTTACTTTCCGGGGTCACGGTAATTTGAGAGTCCCGCGACCTCGCCAGGCTTTGGCTAAAGAGGGGCTCCGTCATTTATGCTGACACTACTTGTGGCGCGCGCGGAACACAAGGCGCCGTCGACCCGGGCATGATCCATGGTCGGACCGGGCAGAAACGACTACCCAACATCTTTAACTAATTTGGTAGAGTTCTGCTCGCAACTTATTTTGTTATGTACGAGCCCCCCTTAAATAATTATTTTATTCTGTATTTTAGTATTGTTGTTATAGCCGTAAAAGAAATACAGAATCTGTGAAAATTTCAACTGTCTGTCGACTGAAATCGGTGTTTATATCATTACATCAAATTGCATTAAAAATATTTAGTACCATCAATATTCCGCAGGACTTCAGTAGTGGCGCGGATTCTATCACGGTTCATGAGATACAGCTTGGTAACAGACAGACAGACGGACAGCGGAGTTTTAGATATACGGTCCCACTTCACTCTTTTTTTTAAAATGGGCAGGGGTGGGAACCGTGGGCAGGGCGGGAGGGACTGTCAGACTCGTACTGACTAAAATCCACGGTGTCCTATGATAGCCCTTTACGTTCCGGTGTCACGGTAATGAGATAAGTCCCGCGACCCCCATTTTAACTTTTTGGTACAAAAACCCCGTAACGAAGAAATACAACAAAATAAGAAAATCTGTAACAAATGTTCAAGAATATTTGTTATTTATTATACTGATCACTGGTGTCGAGACCAAACTAAGTACACATTAAATTAGTTATGTAGTGCTAAGTTTACACTTTCCCAAACGTGCGATTTCTAGATCCCTCAAGCAAATCTACAGTTTCTTATTAGGATGATTATCAAACAGACCCGATCTTTATAGGTATTATTGTAAATGGGTTATGTAGGGCAGTTCTAGAAGAGAAGTCTTTATTTATGATATACCAAATACTTTTTTGTTGACTTCGGCTGGTCCGAAGCTTTGAAATGGAACTTCACTGCAAAACTCTTCATAGCAGGAAGATTCGGCTCTACAACTGCATTCAGTTTCGTATGACTTTATCCGTTTTTTTTTTTACTTCACTGTTGGTGATAAACGATAGAGTACTGCGCTCCGTGTTATGGGTTCGATTCCCGAATGGAGCAAATATTTGTATGATTTACAAGGATTTGTTCCGGGTCTGAGTGTTTGTGCATGTAAAAGTGTTTGTGAACGCAACAAAATCCAAGAAAAAATCGTAGTGTGGAGGAACTAAAAGACTCATTCAAAATTATACTCCACAACTGTTTCTATACCTATTACATACATAAACTCACACTGTTTCTCATAGTAGTTACAAAGTCCAGAACGCTACCTATAGGATCCGTGTATACTCTTTTCACTCCGTCCACGTTTTGTCTCTGGTCATACATCATCTATACATACATATACCATCTTACTACTAAAAGTTAAAGACCTGTTGAACACTTGTCTAAAAAAGTTGTTTGGCATGAGTCAAACAGATGTTTAACTTTTTGTAGTAGTAAGACAGTTACTGTTTATGGATTAACCTCGTTCCAGGTGTAAAGCCGCACGTATGCGAGGAGTGCGGCAAGGCTTTCTCCCGCAAGATGTTGCTGAAGCAGCACCAGCGTACGCATTCGGGCGAGCGGCCCTACGCCTGCCCTCACTGCGACAAGCGCTTCGCCGACCGCTCTAACATGACGCTACACCTGCGTCTACACACAGGTCGGTTAAACAGAGAGGTTAGGCGCTGGCCACACAGAAAAGACGTAAGATGCAGACGGGGCGGAACCATTTGTCTCTAGCGCACACTGGTTCCGATTTGGAAAATCAGGGACATAGGAACGAATGGGAACGAATATCCGAATTTAGGTTTCATCGTTTATAGAAGTGTCGCGACGGAAAAGATACAGAAGAGTCGGGTCGCAGGCGAAACGCGCATGTCCGCGATGCGTCCACCTCTAACGTCTCTTCTGTGTGGCCTAAATTTTTTCCTTAAGAAAGGTATTAATATTACGAACCCAGCTGATTATTTGGCGTTCGTCTAATGATTATATTATTGATTTGGTTAACTTCAAGTTTTATTCTAAATTCATGAATTAACATATACTTATTGCGGCATGCATTTATGTGCCTACAACTAGATTGATACTGAAGTGAACTTACATAGATACTGATAGGTAAGGTGACTAACATTTCCATTAAAATCACCTTGTGCTCGACATTCACTATCAATGCTTAATTACATTAATTGGATGCCGTAATCACGTACTTACGTACTAGATATGAAAGCAAAGAAAGTGCATCGCAGGGACATATACTTACTTCAATATGTGTGTATATGTTTGTAGTTTATATTGTGATTGTGTATGACATTGATAAAGATGTTATAATATCAATGACCAATAACGATAGCTCTTGTGATTCCGTTCCCATACAAACTTCAACCCAAACACTTTACTAATACTACGACCCCGAAAGACGAATTATAATGGTGACATTAATGTCTGCTTGCATATAAAAAGCCTGAAAAATACAATAATTTTGTTTTACAGGTGTAAAGCCGTTCTCCTGCACGTTATGCCCGAAATCATTTACAAAGAAGCATCACTTGAAGTCTCACCTGAACTTCCATACCGGCTCCAAGCCGTATTCGTGTCCTCGTTGCAAGCTGGCCTTCACCCAGTCCTCCAACATGAGGACTCATCTCAAGAAGTGCCGTGCGCCTGAACCAGTGCCCAGTGAGACTCCACAACACAGCGAAGATACCACGATGCAGCTGCAGACGTAGTACTCACGAACGCCAAGACGTATACTTAATTTGAAACGTAACTTGCCTGTACTTTTTATGTTGTATATACTCATACTTTTTAATTTAATAAATGATTAAAACGTAATTCCTGTTGATACTCTGTTAAGTAATTTTAATTTTATTTATCAAACATAAAACGTTGTTTTACTGAAATTGATCTGTAGCTACATATATTATGTTTTCTTTATCAACTAGATTACTAGTGATAGAAAATGAAAGTCATGCTTGCGATATTGTATTAGTCTTTTAGAATATCGTTGTTATTAATAAATATTTAAAATTGAAAATTGCACTGGGCTCTCGTAGTGGATTAAAGCGCAGTCCTCCTCACAGAGAGGATGCTTGCGTCCCAGCAGTGGCATCAAACATTGTAGCTTAATTATGGTTTATGTGCTTCTTACATTTAATGGCTTTAGTTATATCAAACGATTATTTTTGTATTTCAAATAAAAATGTTCAAATCACTGAATTAATGTGTTGTTTATTAAATTGATAGCGATAAGTAGGGGTACTAAAATATAATAAAACCACAGTTTATATTTTTACTCCCGTTTTAATGAATTTGGTGTTGTAAAATAATTATTATCGATCAAGGTGTACAAAATTACAGGCCTTTACAGTATGTAGGTAAGTTTCTGGCGCATTAAGTAGTTACAATATTACCTATACTCTTTACGAGGTGTATGCGAGTACATTATATTTATTTTATACATAATAGTAGCAAAAGGTATTAAATACATACAGTGATAATATTGCTTACTTTGCAGTACCACAAGTAACGTATTGTACTTACATTATTTATTATGACCGTCAATCTCTCTTAGGTGTCAATTTTATACATTATTGAAATATGGTTACGTAGGTAATGAATGACTGATATATCATTAAATGTAAATAATTTAAAAATATACCACATTATTTTATAATTCATCGGAATTATTTACAGTGTGTATTATTTAATTGCTACGTACCTGTTTGCGCTTCACAAAACATATCAAAATCGCCAAAATCCCATAAAGAAATAAAATATTATGGTTTATTGTACCTACGTACTGTTCAGCATACTTAATATTCTTTATTTTGTCTTAGTGCGAGATTTGTGCGGTGTTTACTATTTTATTTCCATATTAAATTTTGGGCTCTGTTCGAGGTCTACTTTATTATTTTCAATTGTCAAACAAAAATGTATTTTTATAGAAACCAATAAGTGTCTCAAATGGTATGTTCAAGAAATTACTGATTGTTAAGTTCCCCGACAGCGTTGTGTTACGACGTGAAAGATAAATAAATACATACTATAATTAAAAATCTAACAAAATACGATAACTATAATATTTAATAGTATAAGGAATGGCGAGAAGTCAACGAGTTCATATATGTAACAAGATCGTAGTCAACATGCTGTGCTCAAGTCACTCAACAATAGTTAATTTCTATCAATAATTAAAATATAAAATAGTACATATTTTTACATAAGTGTAGACGTTCAAATGAAAATCGACAAAAAATGATTTCGACGTTTGAAATTAGTTCAGTAAAAGATAAAATTTATACAAAGCAAAAAAATGGCATTATATAAATTGTTCATTTAATTCTGTAAATCGATTAAATTATGTGACCTTAGATAGATTCACAATATTAATAACCCTGTAATTTTACTTTATCATGAATGTATAAATATAAATATTCAGAATGAATAGAGAATAATAGGTTTTGCATATAAAAATTTTACATCAGTGAGGATACACGTAAGTATGCAGGTGATTAGTTTCTAATTAGATTTCACGTTCATGACGTGGTAAATACATAGTGTAAGAACATATTATTTATTAAGATTTTAATGAATTTGTTTAAGTCACCTGTATACTTACGACATGTATTATGCGGGTAAATGTTTACATTAATTACAACTCTTTTAACTTGTCAAAGTTTTCTTATTATTAGTTATGTCCTTAACGATAAGTATCAATAAAAAGTTTATTTCAAAGAGTTACAGATTTAAGTTAAAGACAAATTAAGAAATGAGAAGAGAGATATAAGTATAAAAGAATTTTAAAGTCTGAAAGTTAAAAGAATTGTAACTTTAAGTTGTAATAAAACGATAACGTCGAAATCAGCGCAAAATGTTAACACGAGTGTGGTTACGATATTTTCAGCCATGAACGATTGTGGCTCACATACAAATTCTTTTGCTCTGTAAACAGTAGAAAATATACCGTTAATAAATCTACTAAAGATTGCGTGTAAATCTTATTCGTATGAACAATAGAAATATACAAAACGCTATAGTTTGGTTTTACATCACGTATAAACTGTGAATACATAATATTACACACAAGCTTTTATTTCCAAGCGATGTTTACACAAGTTACACATAATGTAAACCAATACTTACTTACGTTTAATTTGCCAAACATTACATTACATTTAATTATCTCAGCCTTTTCGAATAGGAGAATCATAATTACTTGGGAATATAAAATAGTAACTAGTAGACTCGGTGAATTAACATTAGGATGTAGTACGCGAGCGTGCGCGCGCGCACGCGGCGCGGCGGTGCCAGCGACCACTACTCTACGATGTGAAGCACCATTTGTTCTAGCGTAGGGATAATGTACACGATTTGACAATTTTTATCTTAATAAATAACATTAGAATTACGTTGTTGCACATATCATGTGCTAACTTTCCGATTATTCATTAGGAACAACAATTTAAAAATACTATACGCTCGTCTCTTTAATTTTAACTTAAAATAAAAATGTGCTTTTGGCACTTACCGCTAATCAGTTGTTTGATAACGTGTTTCGGACTGATTTGCTATAATTTCACAAAACAGGATTCTCTCGGCACTTTATTGCTGTTCAGTTATTCTTTGGTGAAATTTTATAATAGTAACACTTTTATGTATATGTGCTGATGTTTGATACTACTACTAATTGAACAACAAATTATTAGGGATCATCTTCAATCACGACAACACTGTTAAGAAGATTTTTATATCTGGAAGTAGGTACATACATCTGCAATTGTGTAAAAAATTAAATAAGTCGATGTCTCAAAATCCTATTTACAATAGAATTCTAATTATACATATAAAATTGAGCATTAGTATAAACAGAGGCTGCTGAAATCTTGGATGTAATATTTAAATTCTTAACTAAATATGATACACTTCCCGAAGGGACTAACATTACTCAAGTACTTAGTACTTATTAATATCGCATCGCATTTACAAGTATAATTCTTACAAATGTACAACTTAAAGTTTATATCGTAATCTCATAGCCACTGCGAGGGACGAAGTCCTCGTCCGAATGTCTTTACGAAATACTTTCGTTTGATCACAAGACTGGAATCACAAGATGCGGCGGGGAAACACGCGTCCGGCGAGTGCGTGCTGCGCCAGGAAGGCTCAGGTGCACTCGATGATGAGAGGCTGGCTGGACTCGATGACAGAGGCGCGCGGCTCGGGCGCCGCGTAGTGCGCCTCGTGTTCGGGAAGCGCGCGGTACGCGTGCGGCGAGTGCGGCCCTAGAGGCGCGTGCGGCGCGTGCGGCGCCAGGTGAGGCGTGGTGGAGTGCGCCTGCGCCAGCAGCTCGCTGTGCGACATCGCCACTCGCGCCCCACCGGCTCCCACCAGCCCTCCCTGTGATGGAGAGTGCACCTCGTATGCCTCGTGCCCCTCTCTTTCGTGGCAGTCTTTGTCGACGGTACCTGCAAAGTGCACGCGAAAATGAAATCGGTCGCGTTCAGCGAGAGCGCAAGTGAAAGTTGCGGTTCACCTACGAAGAGAAAGTGCAGCGCGCTGCAGTTGCTCTCGCGACCGTGGTCGCGTTAATTCTCTTTCATTGAATTTAATATTGGTTTAAATTTAAATTTCGCATTATAAAAAAGTTATTAGTGATCAGAAGAGTTAATAAAAAACAGCGACATATGTTAACTTACCGATGCATTCAGTGTTTGCTGCATTAGTTATTGCTAATACTTCTTCAATATTGTTTGGTTTACAGCTAGTAGTTTTCCAGTGAGTGCGTAGCCCGGAAGCACTGATGTACTTCTTGTCACATCCTTGGCAAACGTATGGCCTGTCATTCGTATGAAGCCGCTTGTGAAGTTTTAAATGTACAAATTGTGTGAATTTCTGCATACACAAATCACATGCGTATGGTTTTTGTCCAGAATGCAAACGTAAATGTGTTTTTAGATTCGATGTCGAGGAGAACCGTTTTTTGCAAATATCACATTGGTGCGGTTTCTCTCCGGTATGTACTAAGTGATGTTTCTGTAGATGTGCGAGTTGCGTGAACGATTTACTGCATACGTTGCATTTGAAAGGTCGTTCGCCAGAATGCGTTCGCAAGTGAACTTTTAGATTCGATAGTTGTCCAAACGTCTTACAGCAAACATTGCACTCGTAGTGCATTTTTCCGTCCTTTTTCTTTAGCGGGTACGGCAAGCTCCTATAGCCCCGTGAGGATTGCGATCCCGGGCTCATTGGTGCGCCCATGAGTCCACACGAGCCGTCGGGGCTGACGCTGCCGTGTTGAGGAACCATTTGACTGTTCACATTCGTGTTTTGAATTAAACTTAGCTGTGAACAATTTTTGAGCGTAATCACACTAGTCGACGATGGATAGTGGTGGTTACTTTGAACATTCTGGGATCTCTCGTATTGGTGAGATGAAGTCACTGTCGGTGAGTAATTACTGGGCGGAGATCCTAGTTGAGTGATTATTGTAGAATTAGGAGGAGAGTATAAGTTATATGAGTAGTTGGGGTAGTGACTTTCATATCGGGTCTCGCGAATCTCTCTTATTTCTCTGATTTCACGGATTTCAGTTGTGTGTGGAATCGTGTGCGGTGGTGATGATGAATAAATTGAGGCAGCGCTGGGTGTAGGCAGCTGCTGTGGTAGTGGCAGTAGCGACGGCAGAGGCGTTAGGTTGGAACTGGAGTCTGGACTGCAAACATTGCCGTACCTCTGACTCTTCTTATATGAATAAGCCATTTCAGTTGGGGACGATGGCGGAGGCGTCGCATTTGGTTGACGGCGGTTTGGATCATTATTGTTTGTATCAATTCTGTTACCAGTTAAAATTGTTTCCAATATTCTAGTATCTGGTGGAGAGTATCTCATAAAAGCAGGTTGAGGCGGTGGTGAAATTGCACCTTCTTCATAGTATGGTTTGGTTAGTGGAACCACCGTATTTTGAGACGACTCCAACACTATGACAGTCGATGTAGCTGGATCACGTCTGGGTGGTGATAAATTTTGCGGAGTGTTGGGAACTTCCTCAGCAATTACTAATTCTTTTTCACTTTCACAGTCCGTATCTTTATGATTTTGGTACTGATATGCTCTTGGCATTTTTATTTTCACTTTTCTGTATTCATTGCGATGCATGTCTTGGTCAATTTTTTGGACAATTACTGTCTCTTTGGGCTCATTGGTTTTATTTGAACAATCGAGAACGTAATTTTCTACATCGGAATCACTGGAATCTTCCGGTGGTGTAAATTCATCGTGATAACCGTTACTATGGTATCCTTCATCTGATCGCACCGATCCATCATTAGGGGTCAGTTGATGTTCGTAGTGTGGTCCTACACAATGAGTGAGGATGGGTGACTTACTCCCCAACTTCTCCTGATTACTTTGAGCCATTGGAGATGGTCCTCGCATATCCCTCATGGTTTGGCACTGGGCAGGTGATCTATTGCTCTGAATTCTTGGATTCTCGAGTTGGTGTATAACCACTTGGGATGTGCTCTCTTTGTGTTGATGGATTATTAGGGTAGGGTTTTCTCTATGCATTTTTACCGGCGACGGAGAAGGCATTAAGCTGGTTGGTGAGAGTGATCTTTGTTCACTGACAAGTGAGCTTTCCGTTTTGTTATGAATGATGTTGGTAGAAATATCCGCCCTGAGTACCACCCTGTCGTTTTTGTTGATACATCTCGGGTCTTCGCGGATTATAGTTGCTGAATTTTCATGGAAAGGCTTATCAGTTGCTTCACGTTTTCGCCGTCGGCTTGGAATCTCAGCTTCTAGCAATTCCTTAGTATTCGTTAATCCAAGAACGTATTTCATGTGATTGAAGGCGATTTCAGGGTGCACTGGTGCAGGTGGCAAGCCATAAGCTTTTTTAATTGTCTCTTCTTTGCCTGAAATAAAAAAAAGAACAAAATATTAAAATCGTTGTTTATAAAATAATCAGAATATTAAAATTTAAATGCGGTCAAATTCAAATACTTACAGATAGAGTAAGTAGCTCTTTCTGGATCGATGTCATAACCCAACCTCGTTGCAAAATCTTTGCAATACCAGACCATTAACTCTTCGTTTGGCATAATATCTCTGAAAAAATAATAATTCGTTTAACTACATGTTCATTGAAAATGAAAGTTATAGTGAGTGTACGTGTTGGTGTTGTGAAGTGAGGTTACCTGATCGTGTAGAAGTAAATGTGTTCCTGATGTTGACAAGCCACGAGGTTCATCACGGACAGGGAGTACGCGGACGCGACGTATCGCATCCAGTTCGCGACGCTCGTGTCGGAACCGTCCAGGTAATAATAGTCACTATCCTTAAATATCTGTAATTAATTAAAAATAATTGTAACACTTGTAAGCAGTATACACATGTAAACATAGTTGAGTACGCAACTGTCAAATAAGACGAATTTATTTTTTTATTGCTTTATAGTTTTCACAACGCGAGTAGTTTGTATTTTTCGTTTGAACTTAAGTTACTTCGACTAAACGTTTAGTTAGTTACTCTTGTAATAATAATTACTTGCAGTTTGTAATCATAGGTTTACAATACTCATAAATTATCAAGTAATTAATTGTTTATTTGCTTATATTGTGCATGTTAGAAATGAAACTTATTTAATTGAGATGTACACATGTTATTCGTGCACGTGACACGTGCAGGATATTTACAGTGCGCGTGCAACTGATAGCGACACGCTTACATTATAGTAGTGTAGTGGGGAGTCAAGGACGAGATGCAATGTCACTCGAGAGGTAATATAGGACGCGGAAGATAACGCGCGTTCAACAATGATTTATGTTTGAACAACTTTGTGGGCTCACCTAGCGCTGTGAACGGGGATATCAGCAACATGCATTGTGATAATTTTATGACATTGCTACTACTAATTTTATTCAAATATTTGTACCAGTTAGATGAAGCGTGACGTTAAGCGATCTGTTCCAATCTGTATCTCTATCAAACACAGTATCGTGGCATAAAAGATGACGTGTTCGACATAAAAGTTCTAATTGACAGAAATAAAAATTTTGATCCACCACCATTGGTATCGAATTGAAAGCCCAATCTCACCTTAATATTTCCATAAGTATGATGTCTCACAGTTTCCTGTACCTGGCCCAAAGAGAGAGTTCGGTTAATTGAAGAAGAAAATAATAGTGCTTTGTAAACAGATAAATTATAAAATACGCCAGAGATATTAGTCTAGTAGTTTGCTTAGTTGAGGATAGTCTGAATTGCGGTCTATAAGGTTGTGCTGCCGAATGTACAGATACAAGCCTCAACCAAAATAAAATAAAAGCAAAGCGGGTTGCGATTATGGGATCAAATTAATGATTAAATTATGATGGATCTATAGTTACACTTACCCTCCAATAATATCTCCAGGAGACCTTATCATTAGGTTTGTTCGGTGTTCGGGTGCCTTCGAAGGGCCCGAAGCGTGTTCCACGCGGTATTACACCTGTACTCCATACACCCTCAGTCTGGAATAATTGTAATAGATTACTATGCGATTCAATCTAATCTGATTGTTGATCAATTGAGTTTATTCTCAACTTCAATGATTCGATAGTATAAAAAGGATTTGCATATGTCACACACCGGAGTATTTGGAGTGGATAATACTGCAGATGGCCGGAGTGCCAAACTGCGCGGGAGCGTCCGCTCAGCGCGGTTGGCGGTGCCGCGTTCACACGGCACGTCGGGCACGATGTACACTGTGAGCCTCTCGAACTCCTCCTCGCGCATGCGCGTCACGTCGTATGCGCCCGCGCTGGACACGCCGCTGGCCACATCTGCGCCGCCGGGACTCCCGGTGCGACCCACCACCGTTGTGCTTGGAACTTCTTCGCTCGTTGACTGTTGACAATACGTTCCAAGTTAAATTAAGTCCCCATCCTTAACACTGACCAAGTTTATTCAAAACTATTTCAGCTTAAGACACATTCGTGATCAGCAGAAGCAAATTATGGGCAAACTTTTTATCACAGTGAAAATTGAAACACCACCGATAGTTCGCGACTCGGTCATTTTTAGAACCCAAAAATATGCAAATAACGTCGTAACGAAATGCATTTTCCCTCTTTACAGCCGTGTGCATTTCCCGTCGTGCCACCTAACTTTGAGTGTTATTTCCTCGTAAAAGAGTTTAGTTTCCTAAGAGAGGCGTGAAAAACGACGTTCGATAAAGGGGCGGCGTCACTACTGACCCAGTTTTGTGATAAGTGCGCACTTTCCACTGCGCACCGACACTTCCCCTTTGCCTATTTATATTTTCAACAAAATTTAATTGAATACTTAGACAGAAGAGATGTCCAACTCAATTTGGTGAAAAGGTAACTAAACAAAATCTTCAATTTAACTTACCAGTCTCATTTTGATTGATTTCTGTGTTGTCCTTTAAACCTGTATTGTCATCATTACTTTCACCGTATTGAAGTAACTCGTACCTGGAACAAAATTAAAACATTTTTATTTTCTAAAAACAAGGAGTTCTGTCGTCAGTTGAATTTGAAAATCACGTTTAATATACCGGAAGATTTAAAAACAACGGTTTTACAAGAGCTCAGAGATAATAGTAAAACCGTAAACCTCATCTCTGCAAAGAAATTGCACACCATGATCAAACCCCAAGTCTGTACAATAACGTAAATAATTGACAAAATACTTAGCTTTGATTAGAAATTTTTAGAATATATTTTTTATTCAGAAAATCTTTTCTAAGTACCTAATGGTCCGGGGTCGCGGGTCTTATACCATCACCGTGACCCTGGAACATAAAGGGCTATTGAAGGACTCCGTGGATTTTAGTCAGTACAAGTCTGACAGTACCTCTCGCCCTGCCCGGGGTGGGAGGTCTCATTTGATGATTTCACCACGTAAAAAAAAAAAAAAAAAGTATCTAATGGTAAACGTATATTGATTTACCAAACCAAATAGAAAGAAAAACGTTTGATATAAAATAAAAAATATTGAAACTGCATCAGTAATTCAGTATCAAGTGAAAGCTTTTCAACAATTATATTATTAATTAAACCTTTAGATACCAATAATTTTCAGGAAATGATAATTGTACTGTTTATGCATTACGATGGCAACGGTAAAACAAATCAGTTTAAATATAGGATGTATATCAAATTGATCGCATTTTGCTCTCTTGACGGTAGATGCATTGAATATTTGCCAAGTTGGCACCACTCATGTGGAATACGGAACAGTGAATTGGTCACGAAATTGAAATTCTTTGTAATTCTAACAATCGTCAAAGGTTTGAAATAAACCTGAAAGTATGTTTCATCCATTTCCATTTCCTGATAAAACAGTTTGTGAGAAAACAACTATGGATTGTGGATCTGTCTTGATAAGTTTTATTTTATTGATAATGTTTAGTTAAAATTTTAATGAAGCGTTTAATTTTAAAAAGAAAATAAATTGTTGCGTAAAAGCAATATAAATAACCGTCGCTCGTAGTTAAGTGTTCAGATATGGGCAACTCCGTAAAAGAATGCATTCCCATGTTGGTGCAGTGAGGCAACATTGAAGTTCAACATTTCATTGCATAATTGCGGAAGCGAGGCGGCTTACGGCCGACGACTCCTCTCGATGAGAACGAAAATTTTGTTTTCCAAACCGGCCCCATTTGACATTCAAATAGTTGCGCAAGCGCCGCCGAGCTCCGTATTGTAAACATTATGCGCTGCATTTGTAATGCTTTTATGTATGAGTTTTGTAACCAATGTAGTGCATCGCTAAGTATTTATTGTATTTTTTGTTCATAAGTCAATACCTATATAAGTTATTGAATTTAATTACCCCTACCCAGTAGTATGCAATGAAGGAAATGATTTAAATTATGAGAGGAAATAATGTTTTTCAAAATACTTTGAACAGTTTTAATAACAAGCTTATCTAAATATTATCACTGTCTGACCTTTTCTGAATAAGAACGAATGTTATGACGATCACTTTCTCTGATTTGGAGGTAAATCGGAAGTGTATCAATCAATGGTAATGAAAGAATTGTATGATGAATGTGTAGTAAATTTTGTTGCGTAAGGGTTGATGTTTACTGTAATTATGGTCGTAACCTCCTTAGGGGGATGGGAGGAGGGGTGAAGGGCGGGGGAGACTGCACGTGACCGTGAGTGCAAGTTGCGCAATGCGTCCGCGCAATGTCACACATCGCGCGCCACCCCGCCTGGCAACCACTACATAGCGCTTGCACTTTTCCTGATAACACCGACCATTTTTATAATAATATTTTATACTATAATATAAACAGTAATCATTATGTGATTTAATTTGTTTAATCATTTAATTACGAATGCTATCAGGTAATTATACAGTCTGAGTATTGAAATGACTGAAACAGAAATATTTATCTCACAAAGTCTAGATTTGTGTGTTTGGTTTTTATTCTAAATATTGTAATTCAGTCTTAAATAATAGAAAAATAAAGTTTTTTATTTTTTCTCTATAGTTACAAACAAAAGAAAAAAGTATGCAAATCGGTTCAGGCGTTATCAAGAAATCGGAGAACATAAATAAAAAAGATTTCGACGAATTGAGAACCTCCTCCTGTTTTCGAAGGCGGTTAAAACGTGATAAATTTTCAAAAAGTGAATTTCTTATTTTACAAGGTACACTCCAATGTCTAATCGAAAACCGTTTTGTAATTCTTCGTAAATAAATTTATGAAAACTCACTAAACTTTTACGTTTACAAAAATCCATTAAGAGCCATGAATGCCAATCACGATTCTTCACGTAATTATGTGTGAAACATTAGTTACGGTTGAAAAACATCGGTCTGAATGCGGCGCACAGTGCATGGCTATCGCACGGTAGCGCACGCCCGTCGCCCACCGCCCGCGGCCGCGGCGCATCGTCGCGCGCGCACCAGGAAGCAACCTTGTGCACGCGCATCATGCGCTCGCTCTTGAACTTGCCCTTTACGCTAGCACGTTGCGACCATGCAGGGCTGTCAAAGCTCACTTTTTAAAACTAATATTATGTAATAAATGCACTATTACTTTTTTAGTTATTTTATTTTAAGATTTTAACCTGGAAGAGTATTTAAATAAAATTGAAAATTGCAAGCAGCTTAACACTTTTAGGATTTATTTTCGGTATTAGATATTATTATATAAAGTTCGATAATATGAAGGATAGCCTGCAATTATATTATTACATATACAAAAAAAAACACGATTTTTTTGGCATGTAAAAAGACAGTTTGTCTGTCATTACAAAAACACAGGTGGTAAACTGAACACCCCCTTGTTTTCAACGGTCATTAAATAAAAGTTTTGGAAATAAAAGTAGAGGTAACATTACGTAGAGATGTAATAGATAAGGTACCTTTTTATACATGATAACAAAACAAACTTTAAAATTAGGAAGAAAGATCTAAGTTACTGCAATTGGCTGGAAATGACTCAAGCAGGAGTTTATTGGACAATAAATAATTAAGAATATTATTGAAGAAGAAGAAGAATATATTTACCAATCAATCCAGATACTTGTGATGTTCAAGTACAAGTGTTGAGAGTGCGGAACCCTGCCGGCGGCGATGCGCGTTGACGCTGAACGTTATTATTCAGTGATTAATATGATATGATGAATCGATTGTTTTGATCTATTCGGACTCGGCAAGGTCCCTTTAAGTATCTATATTCTCATTTCCCGATCGGATTTGTTACTATAATAATTAGAGATACGTACGCGACTGAAGCACTTCATAAATGCGGAAGTTATTAAATTGTTCTCTTGACGTTATTAATCTGAACACTTATCCCCACAGATTAGATAATTATAAAATTACGTAAAACACACATTGTAGGTTTTCGATTTCTATGAAAGAAAACGTTTGTATTATCCAAGCCAAGAGCGCAAGGTCGCGTATTGAAAAGTGTCACTAATAAGAGTGATGTTGTAAAATAGCAATGATGACCGCAACACGTATGTTACATAGCCATGCGAGAGTGCAGCGGGAACACTAACCTTGCAGGCTAATAATACATTTAATACGTAGATATTTCCACTACAAATAGACGCGAGTACCTATCAGCTAGATAAAGCATAATATGTTATGTAAATGAGGAATTGAATGCACAATTTATCAACTAATTTAATTTTAAACAGAATTTACAATTCACACTAAGATCCCCTTCAGCGGATAGGGATTCGTAGTAAGGCTATCAACCGACGTCTTAAAAATCTCCGATGGCGCTTAGTTTGTTAAAAATTACTCGTCACTACTTCCGGCATAGGTACTAGTCATCGTAACCGTATTCACCACCAACTATTGTTGATTTCACAAAACTTTTTAAAGTAAACTGCGTTAATCAAGACAGTTTTTAGAAATGGACTAAAATATAGCAATACTTACAATCATAAATATTCATCGTTCATGACATTCTTGAGATATTGTTCATAGTTAACGCGTTTAATGTTGGTACTACCGCGAATAAACAACGAGATTTATCGTCTTTGGAGCATTAATAGTGTGATGATGGGGAGCCTAGGAGGCGGGCGCGAGGTGCAACGACTTGAGGTACTCGAGCAGGATCCGCAGCGCCAGCAGAGGGACGAGGGGCCGCAGCCGGCGCGCCGCTCTCATGTCGTGCTGCGGCTGGCTCGCGCGGTCGCCGCCTCGTGCGCCTCGTGCTGCCGTGCGAGCCGGCGGAGCGCACCGCGCATTATGCAACCCGGAGGCCGCTGTGCCGACCTGCCTCACGTCTAGCCGGCGAGCGCCGAGCACTAACCCGACACCCGCGCCGCTATGCCCACCGACCTAGATGCACTTTTACGACGCCGAGAATGCAATCGACACACATATTCGCGTCTCGTTCCGATAAACGCATCGACGACGAAAGCGGCCTGTGACGGAGAATGCGGACGAATTTGACAGCAAATGCAGTGAGTACGTCACGTTCGCGCCTCCTATTCTCTTATTAGAGGAGAGCGGGACGGCACAGCGCATTGCGACCGCGGACTGCATTCAAGTTCATTACTTCCGTAGTGTGGCGGCCGCGGCGCGCGCCGTGACCGTGCTCTCGATCCCACGACCACTGACGATCTGCGAGCGAAGCCGCGGGACATGCACACTGTATGACACCAACTATTACTACACTAATATTTCCTTTAACTGTAATCCGCTGGAAATGACGTCTATAAATTAAATCGAAAAAAAATAAATAAGAAAGAAAATAAACGCCTAAATAAAATTGACTATTTTTTGCTGATCTCATAAAGGTTTAGTTAAAAATAGAAAACAAATGAATAACATCAGCACTTAATACACCTTACGCATCAAATGTCACACCTTTATAAATAATCACAGCTAAAAGAGCACTAATTAGTCCAAGTTGAAAACAACGTGGTCGCGGGTGTCGTGAGAACGGCAGCGAAAGCCATGCAGGGCGGGCGGCGGCCTGCGCGCCTCCCCGGAACACGCTTTCACTCTCACGGGTCGTCGACACAGCCTGCACACGCACCCTTACCTTCGATTCTCGATCGCACCCTTTATAAAACTAAAGTTTAAATACTTTTTTGATCGACGAACTTTTGTAGTGTGAACGAGTTCAGATTTTCTTTTAGATTTGAAAGTCGTATTTTCGAGTATAAAGTTCATGGTAAGGGTGCATCTCACTCCACGCCGCACCCTGCCGCCTACCATTATCCAATATTGATTTCACTATTTACAGCCAGTAATCTATTAACAGCTGCAAACTGCTCGGCCGTATAAAGGAGCAGGCGGTTGACTGTCGACACTTAAACACTGCCTTTCAATTAGATTGAATGAATGCCGTTGCATTTTGTTGATTTTTACTTTTAGTTTAGTTTTGCTTTTACTGTAGGTACTGAGAGAGCCACACTTCTTACAATGGTGAACGCCTGAAAATATGGATACGTTTACATATAAGTTTATGTTCGTTGTAGGATCAGGAAGATTCGGATTTATTTCTAAGAGTCTACTGTTTTATGAGGTCTTAAGCGGTTCCTAGATAATTTACTACATCATCTAAGATGTTTAATTCTAAATAAACGAGACTTAGCCATGTCTTCATAGATCGATTTTCGTCCATTGAAGGAATTTGAAAGCACCCTTTATTACGTGTTTGCACTGGCACCCCTCCAGTAGCCGTATTTACGTGTATTTGCACCCTTTACAACCACGACCTACGATAACGTCTGGCAATTTCCGATCATTCGTGATCTACCCCAAAGCACAACGTTTTTCAGGCTCACTGGTTCATTGCACGTCTGCGTCTGAACCCTACACGCACTCGTCACAATCTCTATCGATTAAGACATAATTGACATCTATGTGGTCAGGATATGGGTGTATTTATATAAATATAGGTTTTTAAGTTAGTGTGACTTCCTCCGTTTATTTATTCATTTAAAAAAACATATAAATTAAACAAACATAACATACACCGAAAAATGTATGGTTACTTCATCATGAATCGTAGATCAAGTTCAATTCGATAGTGAAATATGGTATATAATTATTGTTCCTTTCATATAGTCAGTAAAAATTAGTTAGTAAAATACCAATTACTAGTAAGTTGGACATTCAATTTTGAAAAAAAAAATATTAACTTTTCTCTTTTTAATAAACTGAATATTTATTTAAACATTTTTTAAAGCTGGAGTTTATCTGTTTGGAATAAATTGTTAGAAAATCTTTTTAAAATCAATTATTTGTAACACCTCCTAATCCTATTAGAGACAAATCGTTCATTTAAAAAACGAAATTATCCGATTGTCGGTCAATTAGGGCGTGAAAAGCGAAGCGCATCAAAGAAAATGCAGTTTTCCAGCGGCGGCGGAGGCTTGAGCGGTATCAAAACACTGAATCTTCCGGGGTGAACGGCCGCGGCGCCTCGTCCCACTCCGAGCGGCCCGCCACCCGCGCGAGCGAGACGCCGCGCGCCTGCCGCCGCACCGCCGCGCGAATAAATCGCACGCTGCGCTCGTGTGCGCCGGGAAATGCGTTTTCTGTACGAGTATTGGGCACACGGTCGTTGACATCACAAATTTTCTTTCGGCTTGTAATATAAACTTTAACGGCGTTTTATTACGTAACTCTGTAAAAGGGTATTGATATAAGGAAACACTTTGATTGCTTTCATATTATCTAATTGGTTTTCTCGTAAATGCATCTTTGGTATTTAATTTTGAAAAGACTTGGCGTAACGATTTATCACACTTCGCCATGGATTGTGTATGACCAAATAAACTATGAAATATAGTCGCTTTTACAAAAAGTAATTAGCGACAACAATTGTTTTTTTTTGCTTATTGGATTTATTTATCACTTTTGTAATTCAAATACGTAATTGTTGTTAAATAGACATTGTTCGAGACTAATACACAAAAAAAAACAGAGTATGCATGTTCATTGACGTTTGTCTAATTGGTAAATTATTCTGTTTGTGTATAGGGTAGAGTACGAGCATGGCATGCTTCCTCTAAGTTATATGATTAACGAGCCCGTGTGTCCTGAACCGTTGGGTTTGATTGTTATGAGTTTGCGTTGGGTTATTATGTTCAATATTATAAATAACACAAAAACCTATCAACATAGGTGTTCGTTTTATATTTGTTGGCATATTGAAACCTGGTTTTATACATGAGTTTTTATAAGTGAGTTCTTTCGTAATAGAACAAAAAAAAACAGTGTTTCTCAAACAAGTTTCCTACGAAGATAAAAAAGTGTCGTCAGTTTCATAGTTGGGTTAAAGTTTTGATGGTAAAGCACTATTGATCCTATTTAGTATAATGTATAGGGCTCGTCTATATCTGTGCAAGTGCTGGTGCCCGCAGTGCAAACTCGATTTCCCCCTTCTTGGGGTAGGCTTCAATACTCATTCATGCGTTTTTCCCTCTCTGGCTGGGAGCGGGCGCATAGCGCGCTCCCGCTCGCCGAGCTTCCGCGTTGGTACCGCTACATACGCGCATGCACTAGACCTAGCCCAATGCAGCGAATTTTGCGTAGGGTCGTTGTCCTCTCGTACATCTCTATCACCATAGCTATGTAACTAAATGTCCCGATAAGTCTGGCTAAATTTCTAATCCTCCAGTACCCACTGCCGCCTCCCTTCTTTATGAAGTTTTTACAATTTGAATACTTTTCACTTTTAGCACAAACTGTGCAATTTCTTTTGTCGGTCTGTTTTTTGCGATAGTTCAATACAGTAACAAAGGACGTTGAGATGGGAAAGGTATTTAAGAAACAACGACCCGCCGGATTTTATGACCAATTACGTCAGTAATATAATAGGACGCACTAAAAATGCCATTTGCACAAATTGCATTTCTGGCTTTTAGCAAATTGAATAGTGTGTTTTTTAAGAAAACATAAAACGTCAACAACAATGCATCTGTGCGTTAAAAAAAAACGCAAGTCCTGGAAGGACGAGCAACGGTGGTTGAAGACAATCATTTTTAATAAATAAAGCTGTGTTTTTATTTACATATTTAATGTTTAGACGAATGGATATTCCAAGGTTAGTTTGATGGTTTAATTTTTACCTACAATTATCGTCTACAATAGTACATTTTAATTTTTTTTTGTGGTTCTGTCTCTTTCATTTTTTTTATGTTGTAACAACATTTTTTTATATAAGTTATAACAGTAATATTATATTTAATTGAACATCTATGGTTCTTCAGTGCTCCGCTCGAGTCAATTAGGTATCCACATAATATGTATTTATAAAAATACACATGATAATAGTGAGGCAGGTACCTAGATGAATCGGTGCACAGAGGTGTTGAAGTACTAGACTAGAATGTGGCTAGGGTCAAAAGCCGCGCAGTATGTCAGCGTTTAGTATTCCGTGAGCCCGAGCTCGGGCCAGCTAACGGGACTGCTCGACCGTCTACTCAGGCCTTTACTTTCATCGATCGAACAAACCACATCGACGGTTTACTTTCCTTTGTTAGTTTTGGGTTCCGCAGACTATCAAATACACATGCTTAATTTTATGTCATGTAAATCGTTACGTAGATCCTCTTATACATAATATTTTTTATCATGTTAAGACACAAAAAAAATGAAGTAAATTATTAAAACGTGATTTTTAATAAGGACAGGTTATAAAGAGATTATCTATGGTGGCTACCTTTGAGAAAAAAAACGAAAGGGACGTTAAGTATACGGTTAAATAGCAGGTAGGTCCCGCATCCGGAAAAAAATAAGACGGGACTGTTGAGCTTTTGTATAGGACAGTACCGTTAGATCTGCTCGAGACGACTATCAACAGAATATGAAATATGATCATCTATTTATTGTTGCTCCGAGTTCAGTTCACCTGCAGAATTGTTTGCTAAAATATTAGAGAGGTCCTGTTATACCTCAACTAAGTTTACGACTGCAGTGATTCATAGTTTGTGAATCAACACGCATAGGAATATACCGCTAAGCAAAAACAATGTGCTGACCAACAGGACTCGGATTACAGAACTGCATATGTATGCAGTTGTGTTATCCTAGTTTCTTAGAATATAGAGGTAAATGTATGAAGTGGTCGGTGAAGTGTGAGGAAAACTTGTGTTTAACCCTGATATCTACATGTAATGGAAAAAGCAAAGAAGGGAAAGGAATAATATAGAGGCATACGACGGACCTGTAATCTGTTAATCTTGCATCCTTGTTGATAACAGTTGGAACTCTCTCTATTACAATGTTACAGGCCGGCTCCATACATATGCATAAACATATTTCGATAGACATGCATACATATACAGAGGCGATCCGTCACAGTGTAAGGTTTAACGCATGTTTTTATTCATGCGGCACCTACTGCATCCCACTACCGTTAGGTCGTGGAGATAAAAAATAAAAATAGGAGGGTGAAATCAGAGCCTTTTGAGATGCATCCTCGTCTGCAAGCTTGTTTCCCAGGAGGTCGGAAGAATGACAATTTCTAATGAAAATATTAACTGAATTGTTCAATTTCCATTGCAGGTTTGATGCTAGGTAATAATTATTATTTGTGCAGCTTTTTTTCAGCAGAACCTTAAATAGTTTACCAAGTATTTCTACATAAGTATGTTGTTCGTTGGTTGGTTTGTACGGAAAGTCTTGCCTTTAGAAAATATCTCCAGGGAAATCTATAGAAGACGTTTCTGAAAAGACTTTAGTACAACGTGTGGGATGCAGTCTTAGCTTACAACTAACTTGTGGTACTCGCAATTATTATGTATCTGTTACTGACTGCTCTTACTCATTTTTAATGTGAGGTTAAGAAGGGAAAAGGAAATTGATAGGAAAGTATTTTTTACTAGGCAACACACACGCCTCAAACCAATGACAATAGATAGACAGTGTATAGCATACTATGTAAGTCTATTTGCTATGAATTTGCTACGAATTATGGTGTGGTAACCGTTGGTCGGCTGCCACCGGAAGGCTCCTGGCATACATATTATAGCTACTCATATGCATGTGGGACACACTGTCATCGATATTTTTACAAACACGTGCTGCTGCACTTCCTGCAACTTTACTTTCATAACTTATACAGAATAATAAATAGTTTATTACGTTAAGCTCCTGGGAACAATTGCAGTGCAGTAGAGTTTAAATAAATGCAAGTCTTGCCTGTTTTGCATGTACATTTGTACGTTGATATCTCCTTTTCTCGGTAGTCTAAGTTGTTCGTTTATATTAGCTTACTTTGAAGGAACAAGTGATTCATCTAGTATTCAGGCGTTTAACAGCGCATTTTATTCGAATGAGAGTTTGCTAAGTACTGAAGTGATACTGTTTAATTACATTATGTAAATAGACGAATTACTTAAAGACATTGTATATCTGAGTCACATCTGATACAGTAACTTATATAGTTAGCATTTGAAATTCTAAGTTAAATTCCTAAAACAAAGAACTTAACGAAATACATCGTGTGTATATCATACACGTCATCGGGTTCCCCTATGCTTAATAAAAACAAACAAATCGCTATTGAAAGTTAAGGTCACATGTTGAAGGGACGAGTCAGTCGAGCGAGAAAAAGGTTATTACTTATTACATAATGGGTGCGTGTGCGCCCGGGGCTCGATACGGAGGTACCGTTGTTCGAACAGGTTCCACGCATTACAGCGCCCTCCGCCTCCGCTTCCCTCGCGACCTCCCGGCGCCCGCGCACTCCCCGCCGGCCACGCGCGTTTGCCTGTACTCAACATTTACTTTCTACCCATCAAGGACCTTCCCGGCTCATCCATGTCAACAGTTCAACACTAACTAAATTGTAATGATGTCGGTAACCTCAAGTACTGAGATTTCTGCTTGCTCCTTGTCCGTGCTCTAACTATGTCGCATATACTATTTTAGCCTTTTTCATAATAAAGTTGGACTGAAATCAGTGTCGCCTACTTTATATCAAGTGCTTTTCCACATTAATAATTTTCATAAATAAAGAGATCAAGAACAAAACATTTTATGCGATCCTCAAAATCCAGAAAAGTCAAACGTTCTATTTTTCAGGAGTAGACTAACGTCATTGACTTTGTAGAATGTCTTATCAATGTGTAGATATTTGTCTAAGCCGTCATTGTTTATGTAATTAGGTTTGATTCCCTTAAATCATACGAACTAAATCATAACATATACCTACTTCCGTCACGAATTTTCAGTCTAAATCTTAACTGTACCTTTATATCTTTAGGTTATTGTCAACTCAAAATTAACTTTATGTTCAGCAGCGTAAACATAAAAATCGCATGAGCGAAAGCGTCGAGAAGTGGGGCTGAGTCGCAAGCGCGCGGTTCAATGACCGAGTTTTCACGGGTTTGACAGCCTTCTGTTATATCATCGGTCGTTGTCATTGTCATTGCCGAAACCGCGGCGGCTGGCACGCATGCTAATTTGTAACTTTTGCGCTTGCGATTGGGACCACTTTTGCTTGTCGTCAGGCTTATTTAAATTATATTTTTTCGCTTCCATCTACATAAGTGTGCGTGTTCAATGTAATACTTATTTATATACCTGGCAGCAATAATTTGTTCAATCATTCAGTAGTATTTGCTAAAAATAAAATAAGTTCGATGCAGTCTTGTTTCGTAGGTCAAAAGTGAAATGGTCATGCATGATTTAATGATGATGACATACAGTGATGAAATGTGATTCAAGGCTTTCATAATAGCAATATTCAGGTTTATAACTTAATTAAATATGTATCGTGAATAATTAAGTAGCATTTACATAACACAATAATGTGTGTAGGTTTGCATTGCTGAAAAAAAGTATATTTGTGCTTTAAAATTTGTTTGAAAGAAATTGTAGAAAAAAAAATGTTATTGAACTGGATTTGATAGACAGCTAGATATCAAATCAGATACTAATAACAAAATGCCGAACCGACTATATAAATACAGATAACAAACAAATAAATCAATGCAGTCCATTACATAAAACGCTGCATGGATTACGTAATTTCGGCGTAGGAGTCGGATCACGTGACGTGTTCAAATGTTCGCCTTGAGTTTGAACCTGGCAAGTTCAAGGCTTTGTTTTTGCGCACCCAACAACGACGCAACAACAATAACGCGCATGTGTGCGTGATACCCGCGCATCTTATGATTTCTGTAATTGCCGCCCAAAAAACATGGAGCCAAAAAGTCTTTTCTAAATTGCGGCCATCGTGGATTTATTTATCGTTGTGTAATGATTGCAAGATCTTAATGATAACAATGATTTCAGGAATAAATTGGGTTGAATAAGGTGTTAGTTTGTTTATTTCGCGCCATAACCAATTAATTAATAAAGTTAACGTTGAGATAATTAGAATTGCGCTCATTAACCAAGGTTATTCCAGCCATGTAAGTGTTAAATTCAGTTAGTATTTTAGTAGAATGTGTAAAAACTTAATTTATAAAGTCAAACAAGTAATTGTTATATTTTATTGATTGAATTAATTTGATTGTAAGTAATTGCAATTTCTATTTATTATTTTTTTCGTGTTTTTGTTAAATATTTTTCATAAGCTCTATTTCAGTATATCAGTGAGTATGTTAGTGTACCAGGTCAAAACAATAACCACTAACTTCGTTAACAAAAGCCTTCAAAATTGTAAGTAGTTACTAAGACGCGCGTTGATGTCTTTTGATAGCGCGAAGAAATTCGTAAGTAACTTGATTAGTAGAGACTACAAAACTTAAGTCTATGTTATTTCTTAAATTATAATTAGATGATTAAATACTAACCATTTGGCTTACAGTCCTGATGTGATGAAGAATTTGAAGAAAATCCAAATCATAAAATCCTAATGGGAAATGTTTGTTTATGTTTTCACTAACACTTAAAAATAAATCCACACCTCACATAAAACCGTCACTTAAAAATAAAGAAATTTATAAAAATAAGTCTTATCTTGAGATCTATGTTGCTTTCAGTCTAGTTATAAATGCAAAACGTCACTGAGTATCGTAATATTAGAGGGTCATGTTGGAGCGTACTGCGACGCGGCGTGGCGCACCGACACCTCCGGATAACTGATAAAATATAGCTCGGTTCATGGTCGGAGACGTCCTTCCTGCGCGACTACCCGTGTACAGCCGCCCGCCTCGGTACCTGCGCCCGCGCAACGCTTCTCTTCCGCACTCGCCGCGCGCGCGGGTGAATGAACTGCTGCGCCAGAGTGAGACGGAACACCATGCCGCACTTCCTCCCGCACTCTTCACCACCACCCCGCATACTCCAATGCCATGGTCGAAGCTGACAGTGAATCTTACTCCTGTATCGACAAGATAATCTAGTACAAGTGTCAAAATAGAGTTTTTGCCTTATTCGCACTTAGATTTCGCTGAAGCTGAAATCAGTTCAGAGTGCTCACAAACATGGTCAATTGGTCACCGCAAGGTGCTAATTGAATTCTGTTCTCATATGACTGCAAGAATTCAAGAACTCAGTTCGGCAGCTCGATCAGAAACTGTTCTAGTTTAAGGTTAACTACATATAAAGACAAGAAATACCTAAAACCTAGCAGTTATATCTTCTGACGTTTAATGCATGATTGCTAAAATGCAAAAGATATCAGGAGGAAGAAACAAAATAATGTGGATGTGGTAGAGTAAGATTTTCAACCTTGACGTATGACGTATAAGGGTATTCATATACCCGACCAACTATGCTATGACGCTTCTACACTAGTAGAAGCGCCATACAGAGTCTATCAATAGAAACCCAAAAACAAAAGAGACGCAAATTAGACGATGACATAATCGGAATTTTCTTTGACTATTTGCTCTCACTAAATAATAACTATGCATAACGTCTAATTTTTGAAGCATAACAAACGTTCAGTTTCATAAATATTTCGTGAGGGAAGAAAATTTCAGCTGCGAGCGGGGTTCGAACCTGCGTCATCTGGATGAGTACTCCAGATGCCTTACCAATTAGGCTATCGCAACCACTCATTTCGAAGCTGAATCTTTCATTCCCTTGTTTTTGAAAGCTTTACGCTGAAAACACAGGTTCCAGAAGTCGCAGGTCTAGCTGCTCGCAGCAGGATTTTTATTCCTCATAAAAATCTTTACGAAAACACGCAACGCAGCCGTTATTGAGTATAAAAATATAACTTTAATACACTGTCACATTATTTAAACATTCAGGCAAAAGAAAACAGGTATACAATCTAGATTTAAGAAGTAAAACATTCACATCCGATACAGGTTTGTTATACAAGCTGATCTACTGTCAACGAGAGGACACACAGGATACCTCTGAGGGTGTAAAGTGTGACGTGTAACAGTTATGTCACGGCCATAAGTACTGCGGTAACAAGACATGTGACATGTGTCGTCTTTGCAGTAAAGTAGAAAAAAAACGTCGTATGTACTGGATTTTGGCATAAATAACTTGGAGTTTTCTTCAAAAGGAACAAAATACTTGTTTTCAGCCTGTTACATTTGTACTGTCTGTAACCAGTCTTCAATATATTATGATTGCTATACAAATCCATCCTGTCCCTTGCTGTCCTCCCCCAGTGACTCCGAGATTCCTACCCTGGCTGGAAACATTTGATTCACCTAAGACGTCCACACTGTCCTTAGGGTTGATTGGTTAAGCAGCTTACAACCTGTAGGTGAATAGAATAGAATAGAATAATTTATTTGCATTCAATGTAGGTAAATACATAAGTTGTTATGTATATGGTGGACATGAGGGATGTTATTCAGAAAAAAAAAACACATCAATATGCACTAATGATACTTACAATCTATCAAAAATTCTCTATGACGATGATTGCTTTCTTGTCCTAACTCACATTACTATTTGAGGTTATATTAGATAAATACCCGCACGCTACCATCTGTTGACTGATGACATCATAATGCCAACATTTACCTCCACGCCAAATATGGTTCCATTGCTTTTCTTTTATTGTTATTAGGAAAAAAAAGACCTCTTGATAGAATAAATAAAACGTAAAGCTAAATTATTATACGAGTTTGTTATACTAAGGGCTAATTTTTCAATAGTTAGCTAATTATATATAGATAACTTTTATCTCAGGAATAAAAATACTGATTTGACATATTTTCCATAGATAAGCTGTCAAACCGCCATTTTTATGCCTCAGATAACTATTGACCTGACTATATAAAAAATCAGAATTTAATCTAGTTAATGTTGTATTTGAACCCTTTAATAAGCTACGCCCCTCATAATTGTTGTATAATGCACTAGCTTCTGCCTGCGACTTCGTTTGCGTGAAGTCTATTAAATCACTAGTATTATTTGTACACGTTGGACAAACGCTTGAACGCCATTTAAAGTATAATTAAAAAAAAATACCTATAATAATAGGCAGAAGAAAGTAACAAAAAAAAAAATATATATTTTGTAAAAGAAAATCATCTGAAAAAGTAGGAAAAAGCCGGTCGAGTGCGATCATCTATAAAACGGCAAAATAATTACTGATTTTAAAATGGGAATTCCCTCTAACATTTGTTTTAGAATAATTTAATTACAAAATAAACTAAACGTGACACAAACTTAAAATAAACGTGATTAAAATATAAATACAGAACTGAAAACTTAAAATTCAATGGACAAAATCTTAATGGTGCATAATAAGACATCTTGTACAATATACCACAGGTCAAATTATTGTACCACTTTATGGATGGATGACCTAAAAATTCTTCATTGTAGATAAGTAAGTACTTACGTGAACCTTTTGCCAAATTTGAACGGTCAAACTCGGAGGTTTTCTGTGCGAAATAGAGTCAATCAATTTTCCTTTTATATGCTATGATTAACACAAAACAAAGCATATTCAGAACATTGAAATAGGCATATAATATTAGTATTTTTCATCACCTTTTTTACCACGTTCAGGTCTAAGCAGTTTTCCTAAACTTTCAGTCACATCACATCATTTTTTGAATCGAGATTATAAGTATACTTTATAATTTTGATTAAGCACTATAATCACCCTTCGTAGATTTAAATAAATTGATAACAATAAAGATAAACAACAATATTTATTTAATTTTAAAATGGAAATTTATAATCTTTTACGTTGCTCACGTGGGTTTCGCCTCAGCAGCCCATTGCGGTTAATATTTTCCGACCTTAATAATGACATAATATGTATCGTTTTTGATTGAAGTTTTTCAGGAATTTTCCGGCGAACTTTTTTGTTCAAGTTAAGATGGTTTACGATGAATGTTACCTAATACAAGTAAAATTATAAGGATGTTCACGGCTAACCGTTCGAAGCTGGAGGTAGTCGAGCGGTAAAGAGCAACGATCTCTACACGGATTCTCTAGTTCTCAACAATGTCATACCTCTTTTTGTAAGAGCACGTCTGTCGGAGAATTATATCTTCAGGTTCTGTGACCTTATTAGTTATAAATTTTAAAACCACGGTGGAGAAATTATATCTATGTAAAATAAATGAGTCTTCCTACCCTGTGTGAAGCGAAAGGGACGGTATACTGTGTTCCTTCACGTTCCAGGGTCACGGCTACCTGTTAAGAGTGTGCTGCGACCCATTAGGTATATTGATTTATTTTCGTTCGATCCCACAAAACATTATTATGTATTCCTTTGGAAAAAATCATTGAAATTCGCGACGCATGCTTTAATGCGGATATTTTAAAGTAAAATTATGTATTCCCGTTGGATCCCAAATTTAGCTTCCCGCAGCGTCACCAGAAAATCAACAAACATTATTATTTACTACTAGCAAACACGTTACAGGGATTCATAGCATAGCAGTCACATATTTTTATAAACTGATTTTGAATCTATCACTGTTCTCAAAGTGATCAAAAGTCGTCATATTACTGAAGCAGTCGTCTACGTCCCAATAGACGCTGCTGCAATAAATAGGGAGGAACGAAGGTATTGGACTAAAATAAGTAGCCACTACAAGGTTTATAGTTCTTTATTTTTGTCTTCAAAGGTTGAAGATAAAAGGTGAGACCCTTTATCAGGGCAAATAATACTCCAATTATTTTCACAACAATAATAAATATTCTTAATTTAAGAGTTCAGGGAAGCAGAAGAAAACTGAATTTACTTAAACATATTATTTAATTTCTTAAATAACATAGCAGCACAGATGCGGCTGCCAGGTTTTTAAAACTGTAATGAATCAAAAGGAGCTGAAAGTGATACAATGACAGGCTGAATTCGAAATATGAATATTCAAATTTAGAAAATCAATAAATAGGTCTAAAATGAAAGAGGTTAAGACAACGGAAGAGGTAGAATACCCACTCTGTTACATTACTAAAGCATGATTTCAGTAAAATGGCGACTTTTGTCCAAGTTACAAACCTCTAAAGGTATTTCATGCCTTAAAGGATAAAACACTTACAAGTGGTGAGTTGGTAAAAGCCGGTCGTTTATTTCCCTTTACTGAGCAAAGCTGTTAGCAGCACAGCCCGCCTGGCAGGGCTCCAAGCCACGTGTACCAGTTACTGCTAGGATAAAGATTAGAATAGTATACGCAGCCTAGTTATAAGAACATGGCCAACCTTCCACGACCTCCAAACGGTGTGGGGCGTTTGTGGACTTTTCTATGTATGTGGTTAAAATTTCGATAAGGCGGGATGGCCCAAATACATAAGTGATTAGTCTATCAACGATTAATTAATGAGGTCTCAATTATAAGTTTGGATTTGCTTTTTTTTTTAAACTGAGCAACACATTTGAAAATAGAAGCACCATCTATTTTGTTACAGGAAAATTGTCATGTTGCGAGTTTGACCGTAGAAATTGTAGCATGATATGTATTTATCCTCTTTTGAATTTCCGAAGTCAAAACAAAATACAGTATCGCACATGTGCATCAACAATAAAATGTTGCACATGCCTTCCGCCGCACTGCTATCAGGCGCAATCAAAGAAACGACAAAGAGGTGAATGTTTGAATTTATGAAATGGGAATTTACAGTTACGTAAGGGCCATTACAAAAATTTGGAACATCTGAACAATAAAAAATCTACATTACATATGCTCAATCGCAGCGTTAATCGCAGGCTTCGATCAAGAGATTTGCTCTACCTGCCGAACCCTTAAGTTTTTTTTTTAAAGGGTGGCCGTTATAATGACGCAGTCGAAAAAATCTAACGGTCCCTTTCCACCCAAACACACATTGCAATGACAAAAACACAATGACATAGAAACTTTTATGTTTCCTGCGACAAAAATAGTTGCAATTTGAGAAAAGTAAAAAATGTGTTTCGTATTCATCTTGTTTTACTTAAAAAAGTATGGAACGGCTTAATTGTTTGTTTGAAGACTTTTTGAAAGTGATTGATTAGTGTCCTTCGTTTTTCATTTGCAAAAAATCTGTGAAGGTTGTTTAGTAATTATACTTGTCATACTTGCGGCTCTATACAACAACCTTTTCATTATTTAAATAGCTTAAAGTTGATAATAAACCCTGCGGCCGCTGTTTGGTTTAGTTTAGGCGGCTTTTCCGAGTTAGATTAAATTAAGCTCTCTTTAGAAAAAGGATTAAACGTGGAATTAAAAGTAGTAATTTTGTACCCGCATCTTCACTTGTCAAGTTTTTATGAAAAAATAACGAAAAAAGGCTTAGAAAGAGTTTCATTATGCAGTAGCCGATTGTAAAAGAAAGGGGTGCGCCCTCAATTCGTGTCATTGTTTTGCTACTGACCACCCTGAGGGCGGAGAATGTAGTTGTTACATTGTTAGATGACTTTCTCATTGATTTATTATGCTTCGACAGTAGCTGTTTCACACAAAAGTCCTTCGTCTTCTAATGTTACTAATTGTTACAGTTTTTGAGTTGAAATCTGAAAAGAGAAGTCATTCACACAATAGTTTTGTATAAAACTCGAATAAAATTAGCATTTCTATTCTTTGTTCTGAACAAGAACTCGATAAACATCTAGGAACATAATTAAAATTCCGAATCGCAGTAACTTCAACGAACACCGAACTATACGATTCCTTGTGTGTTATGTAAAAACCTGACCGAAGTGAAGTACCTACCTAACATAGTGTATAATAGACGGTATTAGGAAAAAAAGAAGTGAACGCCCAAACTAGCCAGTTGGAGGCTCCCCTCCACTGGCCGGCAGGACGCGATCAGCGATTTGGGAGCAATGTCCTCGACCTTGAAAATAGATGAACTTATGTAACCGCCGCCGCCCGAGGGCACAGAGCCTCCTCCACCAAATATTCCTTGAGTTTTTGCACGTCCCGCCGGATTATAACAACCTATGCATAAAAACTTTACAATCCTAATAATTATGATGTCTCACTTCCAGACTTGTTGCTGGTATTTCTCGTCTAAATTCAATGGAATCGTTCGAAATTAATCGCTAAACGATTAATTTCGAACGATTCCATTGAATTTCCCGAAAATTTACTTTCAGATCTTTGTTTTCGTATTTTACTGAATCGCGTCATTTTCATTTGAAATTACTAAGCATAATTTCAGATATCTTTTGCGAATTCATGTTCAATGATTATGTTAGACTCAAGATCCACGTGGTTTTGCCGCGTGAGCCAACGGGCTAATCGGAAGCTGGTATAAATCTGTGGTCGTTCACGATGTATCTATTATTATTTAAAATTAATTCAGCAGAGAGAATCTTAACCGTATTTAGTTTCAAGTAACAATGTGTAACTTGTATGTTTTTATTGAAATTTTGGTACTTTATAATTGTTACTGATACTTGGTTTCAATAAAACAGAGTAGTTTGAACCAGAAAGATACAAGTTTTGTATAATATAGTTTACTTTGTTTTACAGAAAGCTAAATAATGATTATTTATCTTCTGCACAATTCCTGATTTTTACCTTCCGATTCCTTCTGCATATTTGTTGTCTCTTAATTTGCATGTTTTCATTTGGTTGCTATGGCACATGGCTTAATTTTTCTCCCATTGTCTCAAGGTTCCTCCATGAAACGTAAAGAGGTTTAGAGCTTAGATTTTAAATAATTTGCACAAGTAATCAGTATACTCATAAAATAAGAATTTAAGGATATATTTTATCTTACTTTTCGAGGTTGCTTAAAAATGTAATTAAAAAAATGGCGGAATACTGTTTTTTTTTAATCAGGAGAAGCAACAGAATTGCTAGTTAATCAAACTTTATGATAATTGAATACTCAAAGAACTAGCAAAAACTGATTGACTGATCCATAAAATAGAATAATTTATGTTTATGTTATCAATCACGTTTCAAAAGATTTTTTTAAAAAATTAGATTGGATATACATATGTTTCATGCTTAAATAAGTTTATAGCATTATAAACTTTAACGGCTACGGAAAAAGTTACAGAGCTTTAACAAAAACCACTTTTAGACTAATAATTACGGGTTCTCCTCTCAAAGATATGAATTAGTGCCAACATTATGTCTGCAGTAATTAACAGTCGTTCTTTGTAATTGTGTAGCCAAGGATAAATAAGCGCAATGAGTAATAAAATAATAAATGTTCATGAACCACTGTTATTTTTTTTGTGTCGATGTTATTCTTCGACTATTCACCAAAGCTTAGTTTTAAGTTTAGCTTTTTCTACTTTTCCAAATACAAGATTTTTATCAAGTTGCTCTGAATTGTGTATGAATCAATTTATTTGAACAAAGTACTCCTTCAGTTTAAATTAATCTTTCTTCTGGAAAAAATCATAAGTTCTGTGACATGAATTAAAAAATATTTTTCCTAATTTAAAAGAAAAGTAAAAAAATATAAACCACATAATCAGTGCGGGAAAACTTTCTGTAATTCCTTATTATCAAAATTCTTTTTAATATGCCTAGTTATGTTACAAAACTTTTAAGTGATTACGTTACATCAAAATACGGAGTTTCATTTTATGGTTACCAAGAGTTCTACAAAAATTTGCACTATGTCATCATCAAAGAAAATTCGAAAACTCACGTTCGACGACTTTTCCAATGTAAAGCTGTATAAACAAACATAATATTACTTATAACACATACGCATAGTTCATACCTAAAGTAGCGTCAAGTTGCTAGTCAGGGTGATGTCATAACCAAAAGCAAGAATGCACAAAAAAGCCATTGTGTAAAGAGTCGTGAGACTAGCTAGCTCAAGTCCACGAGCGTTGAACTCTTTTGAGTGCCGAACAGAGTCAATGCCTGCTATTAGCCAATTTATATGACGAACTAACGATGTTTGAATTGCTTTTCCAACTCCACATAACAACCTACAATATGAACAAATATTTTTGACAACCCGCTCGCACTGACGTGGAATAAACACCTTCAAAGGGATCACAAAGAGTTGGAGTTATTTTCCACACTTGTAGCCAATTTGTTATGTATTGTTTCATGATAACGTTCATGTAACCCGCATAAGTAGAGGTTTTTGACTCCCGCGACAAAGACCGTGAAAATAATGGCATGTTGAGTACAAATAACATTTATTTTTGTAACTGCTGAAAACAGAATTGATTTTTCAACAAAAAAATTGTTAAACACACTTGTGTAAAAACGTGTGCTTATTGTTTGCTGAAAACAACAAATTTTGAACCCTATGTTCCTCGACGAACTATCTTTTACAATTATTTGATTAACGAATTAAATAAAATATCATCATAAATACATAAACATTCTTCTTTCAATATTACACAAGCTGCTATGACATCATACGAGTAAGAAATTAATTAAGCATAATTATTAATAGGGCCTGTTCATTTTGTTTACTCGATGAAGTAGTGTTACTGAATCCATGAAATGTTTCTACTTGTAATGAGTATGTAGTTACAACAACTAAGCTTTGGGATGTGGTTATTTATTGTAGAACATTAACAACCTTTCATTGGTTGAAAGTACTTAATAAAAAAAAGGAAACCAACCCTGAAACAACTGAAAGTTGGTTTCATAGCAATAGTTTTTTATAACCATTATTATTTTCCCCCCTGACAGGACTGCCCCTGACAGGTTGGTAGTTATCAACAATTAAGAGTGACTTGATAAGGTTTACTGTCATTTACTTACAACGTGCGACATTGAAACGAAACTCAGCCATAAAAATAAAGGAAGAAAATGAAAACAATAAAGTTTACATAATAAAAATGTTGAAAAAATCCACAATGGTTGCTTAACTTTCAATATAATTGAAAAAAGGATAAAATAATAAAAAAAAACTGATTTACAGAAGTCTTGTAACGAAAGGTCATAAAAGTAAAGAACTTTTGAAAGCAGATTTTGATCTCTCGTAGAGTCGGACATGTAAACAACAGAGTATCAGTTTTAACATCACTTTCCTACATTGTTTTACCTTTCTGGTTCTCGAAGAAGTAGATGTGGTAATAACATTTCAACTTCCTATGAACTTTAATAGTGGGACTTTAATAAAACCCTACAGAAGAAGGCTTACGTATGAAGGAGGCCTAAATTCAGCAGTGGACCTCCTACGGCTGATATGATAATGATGATGATGAAAACTCAACAAAATCCGTTGGGGACTGCCATTACTATTTTAAGTTTCAGTTGTTTATGTTAAAATTTAAAAAATGGAAAAAGATGAGAAGATAAAATTTCAGCATACCTACGGAGAGTTTTAGCATTTGTTAGATTCTAATATAAAGATAAATGATATTTTTTTTGCAAGTTGGTTGTTAAAAACACTGTTTTACGTCAAATACTTAATATTTTTATAGCTAGATGTGGCCGGTGTTTCGTACCTGACTACTCTGAGAAGAAACATCCGAAGCAAATCAGAGGTCATTGTCTGGACATTATACTGTTTTAGCCATATTAGGACCGTGCAGGTGTCTGAAATGGTCTTATAAGGAAAGAACAACACAGATTTGAGTGGACCTATCCAGTAAGTGCAAGCATTTGTCAGATATTGTGAAGCTCGACTCATAATTCAAGGAGCTCAGATTTTTTCGTGATCGCAACCTACCAGTCACACCAGCGGTGGATTTATATAAATTGGTTAAATAATTATTTACTAATAAAAGTGTGAACATTGGCTACTTACGAATGTTCACACTGGCCCGGTGAGATTTCCTATCGCCATTTCTTAGATACATACAAGGCAGAATTTAAAAAAATGTTATAAATAGAGAGAGACGTACTTGGTAATTCATTTTACTAATATTTGTGAATGCGCGGACCAGGCCTGTGGTAGAGTTAGCCATCAAATGGTAGCAAATAGCAATAGTACCAACTCTTGCCGGTTTGGTCTATGGTTTCTATCTATTGTCTCTAAGCCAAAGTCATCGTCGAAGTCAAAATTGCATGACTCCACGTTTTATTTTCGTAAAGTCCAATATTCATTGAAAAATACCATCATTCTTCACGTAATATAATTTCAAACAAATACGTAATCATTAAAGGATGTTAGATGTTGCATTTCATCTGTGATAACAGTAAGGCTGTGCTCAGGCAGGGCAGATCGCTACCGTAAGTTTGGACTTTTCATCTGGGCGGTCCACACAGTTGTGACGTTATCTTAGCAAATGGTTTGGTTGATTGATTTTGGTATTTTTGCATATACGCATTTGCATTTTCTAAAGAAATGCTTTAGAAAATGCAAATGCGTATATGCAAAAATATTCCATTCAATTGTCTCATTTATTAATATATAGCTGTTCCTCGTGATTTCACTGCCACTGCTCGGTTCCTATTGGTAGCTTGTAGCCTTCCTCCAAAAATAGACTACCAAACACAGCAAGATTTTTTCAATTCCAAATACATAGTAGTTCCTGAGATAAGCGCGTTAAACCAAACAAACTTTTCGCTTAATAATATAGTATTTAGTACAAATTGGGGTACAAAAAGGGCTAGTCCAATTAATGTACTAAATAACCTTCTAACTTCAAGCACAGGATTAGCTACATACGTGACTACATTATTGTCTCAAAAGTCTAGAAAATTCGATCAGTCTTTTTTGCAGTCAGTTTTGCGTGTGTCTGACTGACTTAACACTTCGTCAATGCTTGTTTAGCCTACATATAGATATGTTAATAACAAAGTTAACAACACTGTACTAAGTGGATTGAAGATTACAGTTTGAAAAATGTGAGACGGTATTAATCTGGTTTAAAAGTAAACTTGAATAAAATTCTATTTTAAACGTTAGTAAGTTACAAATGTAGAGACACACAGACTGGCAATAACAGTTGAATGATTCAATAAAATATTAAGTAATGGAATTAGTATTTGACGTCTCTGTGTGAAAATAGCATCTATTTTGAAAAAAATCAATATCAACCTCAGTCTGTATGAAAATATGTCAGTTTTATCACACAAAAAATAATAATTTACAGTGCTTTTCTGTATTCAATTTCTGGCTGTTGGTTTGTTTTTTATTTTAAATCCTGCGAAATCAGAACACATTGATAAACAAAAAAAGGAAATTCTTTAACTTTAAAAACGGATAACCGATTCAGAAATTACATTGTGATAAGTGATAAGCAATTTATTAAAATTTATTTTACCAACCTAAAGGATTCTCTCTGATGATGTTGTTAATAAAGAAGAAAGTATTATTATGTGACTAGTGGCGATGTATTGCGAGCGCACGTAGAAGCTTGAGGTCAACGCTTTTCGACTCAAGATTAATGTTTTGATAAGAAGTAAGTGGATCAAACAGCGCTACGTAATTGTCTTATTATGCTGTTGCATTTGCAAAATTATATTGTTGAGGATGTTTGCGTTAGAATTTAAACCTTTTTGTTTTGTTACAGATTTGATCTTGAGGCAAAATGCGCCATATTATGAGCTGCTCGCATACTCGAGGACACAAATATCTAAGGTTGGTTGCTTTTGTTTTTCTTTGACTTTAAACATGAAATGCTGTCATGTCATTTCGTCACGTACCCGTCACTTTTATGTTTTCGACTTTTTGTGTAATGATATCAGATGATGGTCCACAGCTCCAAAAATAAAACTTTTAAGTAAGGTGATATTTTTTTTGTTTGGTGTTGTAAAATAATCAAATGAGTCCTCCAACCCAGAGCAGGGCAGGAGGGACTGTCTGTACTGACTAAAATCAACGGTGTCCTTCAATAGCCCTATACGTTCCGGGGTCCTTGGAGTTAAAGTGTAGAAAGTAGTTTTTGTAAAATAATATTCGGATTGAATATCGGACGAGAATGAAGGCTATTCACAATACAAAGTAGATCTGATGTCATAGATCGTTCTCGGTAATCTGGTCAAACCAACTAGACAATACAGCATTGGTCGTACGATTCGCGCATACAATTAGGCTCCGACCCTCTTTGTATATGTTTCAATAAAAAATGTGGAGTGTGTCGAATCATCGAGTGCATGCGACTATTGACGGATAAGATATGCAGTAATGATGATTAATATATAGTGAAATGAGGAAAGTAATTGTATTACTTACTTATTTTTAACAGTAATTCTGGTCTATGAATGGCTTATTTTTTCGAAATAATTGGCGTGGTATTTTTAATTGCTTGGCAATAATTTTAACATTTGATTTTAGCTTTTTGATGAAATGGGTATTTGTGCTCTGTAGAGCCTTTAATAATCTCAGGAATTGAAAAAAAATAGATGTTGTAGACTTTGTGCTTTACCTTTTTATACGCACTTCTTTGCCTTTGTCACCCTCTATTGGGCAAAGGGCTATATACTATATTAGGTCCATTATGTAAGTTAAAATTTATTTAATTAGCATAGAGTTGCAGCTGCCTATCAAAATTCGTAGGTAAGACATACGCAACGATGGTTGCAATAAAATAATTGTAAGAAAATGTCGAGCGATGTATTGCCTAGTTTTCTATGCGTCGAAGTTGAACGCACGGCGGTGCCGGCGGTGGTGGCGGCAGCGGCGGTGTGCGTCGAGTCAAGGTAAGTGTGCCGACGGCCGGGGATGACCTAGTGCGGCTCCCCCACCCTGCTCAGTTCTGCACTCGCGAAAGTTCAACGAACCTCCAGCAGAATTCTTACAGGCATACGCGACGGTTACATTACCGGAAAGCAGTTGCAATCACCTACATGCCCGCAGAATCGAACGCTCCACACAATAGGGTTTGACGTTGTCTTGAGGCTAAACAAATCGCGGCCAACTTTTCTCTGGGCGTAGTTAGCTAATGCGGATTCTGGTTTGTCTGCATATAATGAATATAATTAAGTTATTAAATAATATGTTTGCGAAAAATATTTGTGTTCGATAATATTTATTTAAGACTTTAAATTCAATGTAGTTTGCGTATGCCCATACTTATGTATCTACGTGTATTTATCTAAATGTTTGATTGAAATGACCTATATGATTACATGCACTATAGAAAATATACTTTAACATACAGTCCGAGCGGGTTTTAAGACAGTTTTAACACAAACTACGTTTAGGTAAATAGAACAGAAAATGTAAAATTTTCATTCAGTGCCTCAGTTTATTACTTCACGTATCAAAATCATTATAGCGCGATTGCCTATTGCCTACACAATGAGCGTACAATATTATTGACCTTTGCTAAGAGCTTGCACTTGGCAAATAGAACAGTGCTAGAACAAGTTTCCTTAAGTTAGATAAAGCAATGACTCGCGCGGTAAACAGTATGAGTAAGAGTGAAGGAAAGGCTTTAGCAGAAATTCGCAGCAGAAATATGTTAATTTGGCGTCTTATGTCACCGAGCGGGCAAGTTTCGTGAATCATGCGCTCACGCACGACACGTATTATACATACACCGTTATTACTTTCTACGAAGCTGATGAATTTTCCTAATTTCCTGTTTCATGCTCGAGTTATTGCAATCAGTTCTCATATTAAAATTATTTAATACTTATTTAATTTATTTTTTGGTTCATCATAATGTCACAGAAGCGTTACCAAAATTATTGATGCAAGAATTTTCCAGAGACTTTGACTTTATTTAGGCTGAACATTTTGAAATGCAGTTTTACTTCTAAATGAAAATGTAGGAAGGAAAAGCTTATCTATAAATACAATATGTGTGTGTCTTGATGGATATTTTTATATGAGGCTTGTGGAGAGTGTCGTGGTCGGTCCGGCAGCCGCAGCGCCGCGCTGTAACGGCGCGATCGGGGCCGATGAACGCCGCTGGCCTTATTCCGGCAAACTATCGCAAGCGAGAAACGCGACGTGTACTTTCATTGTCACCTCACTGTACGCACACCACCGCTCAACACTTCAACCAGCCTCTATCAGTCAAGGTTGCATTGATAAAAAGATAAGCCAAAAACTAAGTAAATAGATTCAATTTGCGTCACGTAAAAATTTACGTGACGGCAGTCTAGACAAGCTAGGTTTTTTTGATGAATTAGTAGATTATAGGTAAATGACATGTTTCATCTAGCTGCAAAGAAAGATAACTTTCTCATTGTACTCCTTGGTAAATACCCTGTTGCATCTTTGGTGTGATTTGAATCATTGGCAGTATAAATAGTAGGTACATGCGAATACAGTCATGTTATCGGAGCAGGAGATCTGTCTGGAGAGGTCAGCTACGGTATACGATTGTACGATTCGGCGCGAGGCGGCGGCGGCAGTAACAATGGCGCAACAGTCGCGGCTACGTCACTCAGTGTCAAGTGCATCGAGCTCAGATAATAGCTTTGATCTTGAATACAATTTTATTGAAACTGTATGTGTTTTCCACGTGAATATGTTATAATTATACTGAATAGTTTTAGACAATTAATAAGCAAACGTTTTTCTTTTCGTGATAGAATTACAGGCAGTTTCATTCTCTTCTTTTGATCATTTCATTCCCATTCCCATAGGACTTTGATACTTCTTGATGGTAACGTGCTCATTCAATCATCATTTTCAAATCTATTATACCTTAGTTTGACTAGAGTTGGGAGCAGGGCAATTCATCGTTAGTTTTATGTATATCCCGAAAACTGTTGTTTAGCTGTGCATGCTGTACAGGAAAGGCTTTTAAGATATCCTGTGACGGAGGTCAACATAGGCAGCAGCTGAGTTCTGGGACCACATGAAAAAAAATCCCGGAGTAAAAAAAAACCGAAATGTGTTTTCAAGTTTCATGTACACCCCGATTAGTTAATCAGAATCTATTTCAGTGACGATGAATCTATTTGATGAATCAAACCTAGTAATAGCCTAGGAAGTCATGAGACAGTCTAAACAGGTAACTGTGACCCTAGAACGTAAAGGGCAATTAAAGGAACACGGTGGATTTTAGTCAGTACAAGTCTAACAGTCCCTGTCTCTTTAAACAGGGCGAGGGGATTCATTTGATGATTTTACCACCACGAAAACTTTTAGAAAATGAAAACGACTCTAAAAAAGCCGGTGGCGAAAAAATCAAAGAAATAAGAAAAACTTATAGACAGAAATAACAAACAATTTATTTTACCCTTTTTGATGGGTCTGTTCCCACTAAAAAAGGTAACATTATGTTGTGTGATTGCATAAACAATGCATCGATGTGCGATAGTAGAAATCGTTGATAATTTGCTGTCATTTATCCTGCCATCAGATTCAGACCTAATTAACATCTGTGGAGTAAGCCCCATCAAACAAAAAAGAATTTTCCTAATCGGTCATCGAGAATTTATGGAAAATGCCGAAAAGAAAACATCCTCCTTTTTTCGAAGTCGGTTACAGAAACCTAATAGTATGATAAACTATACAGGTTAAACCTACAAAATGTTCCAAATATCTGCACTTGTGTTGCGGTCCCCGCTGTATTGGATTTACGTTGATAATGACCTGCTCTACATTACTGAGTATCGATGTCAGTGTTGATGTTTACATTTTGGTGACGATTATCGTTTTCAGTGCTTAGTGACGACGACAAACTCTGTTGAATGAGTCGACTGGACTTTCCACCCAATTTTATTATTAGAAGAGTGACGGACAGTTATTGATAATTTAATGTTTTTTTTAAATATTTTGTCTAACCAATTTTGATCTCGACTGTATCCATTGGTCAAAGTCAAATCATTTATTTCAATTAAGCCATCAAGGACGCACTTTTAAACGTCGCGTTAATTAAAATTAATATAAGGAAATAGGATGGGATGGGATTGATTCTACACCCATTCGCAAAGGTAGGTTGTTTGAAGAAGAATGAGCAAGAAAGTTCATACTTACTCTTTAAAAAAAATGTTTTACAATATTTTTTAACTCGTTTGTACAATAAAAAACAAGGAGTCCAGTCCAAAACATAACAAATAATTTCTGTGGTCAAGTGAACCCGTGGGTCTACAACGGAGCGGGTCCAGATGACCAGACACGTATATTTATTTCACAAACATATTTATTTGCTCTAGCAAGTGTTGTGTATATTCACAGTAAAAGATCATTTATGTTTCTTAGTCTTGTAGTAGTAGTAGAAAACATATAATACTCACACTGCAAGTGTGCCTTATGTGTTGCATTTTCCCCGAAAGTATGCCACTTTCTCAATATTTTTCAGTTTCTATCTTGAACTGGGAAGAAAAAAACGTCGTGTATCGATTGTGGGAAATGGGTTGTTGTTGTGATCTTAGGTTCATTATACTGATGATTATTGTTACAGGCATTCTTTCTCATTATTCATAAGGCAACACCGTGTTGTTAAGTGAGCCTTACAGCCGTGCTAATGCACCTTAGCGTTGATACTAAAGGCACTGTTATTCATAATGGTAGGTAGGTACAGTACTAACTATTACTTATTGTTGTTACTAGGGGATAAGGTAAGGTAAAACGTTGTTAAGCAAGTGTTCCTACAGAGAGTAAGTCATACTTTAACAGAACAAATTTCTTGGTCGTGGAAACGTCCTCGATGACTGTGTCAGCTTAAAGGGTTTTTGTAAGGACAGGTGAATAAAGTGTGCTTAAGCAATGGGGAAAATATCTAGCTTTATTTTTAGGTGAAGTTAGACACAGTTGGTGCGCCTGTTGTGTGTCGGGTGAATTTCAATATTTGTAAATGAACTCACAATACAGGAGAAACTTTTAGTTAGGGGACCCACCGTTAAAAAGATGCCAATCGTATCGTCATAAATGATACTTTTTTTTGCATGTTTGCATACTTAAATCATTCTAAAACATATTTTTAATACATCTCGTATAAATTATTGTTTTGTAGGTAATACAAGCTTTAGCTAATTTCTTATAACCTGGCCTTGTTTCTCACAAGACTATATAAAATTAACACGTTTTTCCATTTCTCTCTAAGTTCGTGTTGGTGAGTGAAAACCGCATGGCCGCGCGGACGTCATTCCACTTTTCCGAGGCGTCGTCGGTGATTTATAAGGCAACCGGTGTTATTTGAGCTCCGTCATTGAAGCGGGTTTTCCTTTTGTTATGTGATGGTGAGGGAGCGCGAGGGGCTGGGGGAGTTCTAATGATGCTGGTTAGTGTAGACGTATCCGCAGAAGCGACGACGCGCCGCCGATGCATTTCGCCGCTGCAGCGTGCAGTAGGTAAGTGTGTCAATGCACTCTAATCCCCCCCATCCTTCTCTCTGCAATCACTCATGACAAGTTCAACTCGTCTAGTCTCGCCGAGCCCTATGTGGAACAAGCTTACCTACCTCGCAAAAACTTTGCTACTCACTGGTGATAATGCACTAACGAATGATAATTATACATGCTTGAGGGTTAAATTCACATATAACTTCAACTGAATTAAATAAGGAAAAAAGGTCCCAAAGAAAATAAAAAAAAACAATATGTCCTTCTTAACATTAAAAAATCTATGTTACTAGATGAATACGTAAGTCATAGAAAGTGCGACACTTCTTTGACAACTTGTAGTCATTTTCCAGCCTAGCAACTATTGTGAAAATGATACAACAAAACCATTTTTATTACATACTTACAAAATTACTTGTTCGACAGAACACAGTTCGTTTTGTTAAAAATCTTGAAACTTGTCAAGTGTTTCGAAGAAAGTTGGAAAACTAAGTACCTAGTTATCTGAAACACGTTTTCTGTTTATCATTTACAATAATCATTAGTTGTAACAATAAGAGAAAATTAATGACGAAGTGTTGCAAATAAAGTAGTGAAGTGATAGGCGTCAGACATTGGGAGATGCAATAAACGGGTTCGTTAGCCTGTCTCGTTTTCATTAGCGTGTGCCTCCGCGCCACCGTGCGCAGACGCTGGTTACGACTGAAAAACTTTCATGTTACATCGCATACGTCTTTATCAGAGATTTACCCAATGCATACTTGGGATATGATCAACGTTTTAGAAAATCTTGAGAGGATATTACCATGTGCAGTATTTGAAGGCTTTATTAAATAAAATGCAGGTAAATCTCTCTATATCTCTACCTAATGTAGGTAAGGCTCTCTTAATTGGTTCATAAGATGATAATTCCCGTCTGAAATAAGCAAATATGTCTTCAAATTCACTAGCCTACTTATTTTTATACAATGCATTGCTTTAGTCATAATTGGACAGAACCCACTTTATGCTGTATGCTCGATAAAGTTTCAGAGTAGCATAAAAGTTACATTAAATTTTAAGAAGGCTTATGTATTTCTTTGTGTCCGCAGTGTGTTGTAAATCATGGTGTTGAGGGTTATACGGACAGGTGGGTGCGAGCGCAGTGCGCCGAGTTTCCTATCCGTATCTAGGCGAGTGACAGTAGCGGCTTGCGAAAGTGCACATAATTGGATCGGCGCTTTAGAAAGGGGGTTATGAGTTTGTAAGTGCAACGAACTCGCGTGCATTTCATCGGGAAGATGCAGTTCAGTCAGCGTGCGTGGAAAGCGCGCGTTTCCAGGAATCGACGGCTCGTCGACACTCCGTCGCGCGCTCGTCTCGCGCTCTCGCCCCGTGCTCCATAAGGCGAAAAGTGAAAATAATTATACTAAACACCAACATCTGAGCAACATCAACTACACTTACATTATTATCTCATTATTTGTTGATACATATAAGCACACACATGTCTTATAAAAATATGTAGGCTTTATCTATGACTATGCCAAATAAGTAGAACACATTGTAGACCTTGTGTAAAAAACCCATCACCTGGCGCACATTGTTGGTCTTTAGTAACTTTAAAAAAACGCCAGCTATTATGATGATTATGCAACTGTTAAACAAACGCGGTATAACGGGGCCAAAGGGTTACGCGACCATATGGCCTGGTGCCGGATATGGGTTAAGTAATCACAGGCGTTTTTTAGCATCCTCTCTATTAAACCCCTTTCTTTGTTAATGCCATAACAGTACAGTTTAACAAGTCGACATTTGCACGCATGGGCGGCATGTTAATAGAATCGGTTAGAATCGATGCCATCTCAGTTTGGACCGTGCTAATGTCATTTTTTGCTCATCACAGATCAGCAGATGCTTTTTTCGTTAATTATACCTATATATTTATTCTTCCAACGAACGGATATACACAAGTATGTATTTGCATCTGTTGCTACTTTCTTTCATAGACCCTATTTATTTAAGGTAAAAATTAAAATAATAATTATTCTAGGTAATGCTTATTGCATTGTAGCATTTTTTTGCGGTATTGCAAATTTTTTGTTTAGAGTGTTGGCAACATTTGTCTTATAAACATTATAGGCAACCACAACATTAACGTATACAGTTATTGTAAATTGCTATCGTAAACATGGACCTCTGAAGGACATAAATATTAGGACCTCTTTTTGTTATTATTTATGAAAACTTAAATTACTAAGTATCAGTGACCTATAGAAAACTGTATGGTAGTACAAATAAAATTGAGAATAGATTTGTATGCAATTCGGTACACATTATATTTCAAAACCTAGATTAACATATAGGATTGTTTTCATCCCGATTTCCTTCGGGACAACTTCAGAGTTGTAGCGGGGGGACCGCTAGCAACAGGCAGTAAATTCTAAAACATAATATGAATACCCATAATTTATGTTCATAGCGTATTAGCTGATTGATGTTTCTGCTGTTTTATAAGTGATTAAAATTAATAACAATTGATTTTGATTCCAATTCTTATTCTGATAATGAATTTTTATTTGATTGTTATTTATATTTTAATTATGTACCTACTAACATAGATTTTAAGCTTCTATTGTTACTAACCATTATGGATCAATGTTATCTGACTAATAAATATAAAATAAATAAATAAAAGGAAACTTTTAATTAGCTTTCTTTAACTATCTTAATTTTTTAATAATATTAAAAAGAAATAATAAAATAGAAATTAGTAATATTATCTGTTGGGACAGAATACCATAACTCATCTGGGGCACCCAAAAACAATCTATAATAGGGTTAAATCAAAGTCCCAATAAATTACTATTCGTGGTCCTAATTTAATCGCCAGACTACTACTTTAGATAGCTGCTGGATTTATTTCAGATACTGAAATCAATAATCTGTCGAGAAACGTTGTTAAAATAAATAATAAAGATAATTTATAATAACGTATTTGTCCAGCAGTGGGACAAAACATGTTTATAAAAATATTATATGGATTTAGATGTTTACAGCCATTATAGGCAGATGCATTGGAATTTGGAACACCGTTATATTTTATCCTAATAGCAAACCAAAATACAAAAAAATACTGAAAATACCGATACCTACTTTCTTAATTTAACTGTCAGTCACAGACAAAAGTTAGGTACAAGTAAAAACATGGAGCTTTTCATTTACTGACATTTCGTTAAGCATAAACAATCGTCAGGAAAACCCACAACGGTAAAATATCTACTATTAAAAATTATTAACAATACTTTATATCTCCTTAACCACAACTACCTGAGTGTCAAACATAAACAAAAAGTGTACGTGGTTCAAAGATGAGATAATAATATGGTATTTAAACCTCAAATTGGTCACAGTCCGGAGAAAAAATGAGCGGTCATATATCTTCCTAATCTTTTGTACTTAAGGGTCCGTTGGTTCTGAGAAACAGCTATTACTATAGATCCCGGTTCACAAGAGGAACTGTTACTTTGTAGCGGGCACTGCATGACGGCAAAAGTGCATTTTTGTTGGAAATGCAGGCGTGTGACGTCACAGAGAGTACGTCACACGCAGCGCGGGGTGCAGGGTGCGAGGCTGGCTCCCGTTACTCGCACAAAGGGCTCGTAAACAAAGGACCTCTAGTTTGACCACAAAGTAGCTGCTCACTGCACATTGTTTTGAGCGTAAAGCCATAAATCAATCGGTAACGGGAGATCTTGTTTGTTTGTGAACATGCATATGTAACAGACTGGTTTGTTTTACTGTTAATGTAAGTACGTAAAAGTACATGATACATGTTATATCATATTATGAGTTGATTGCATTTGCATCAATAAATAATCAAGATCGAGTGACTGTTATGTTCATGAATTCATAATACGATATAGGTATTACATCCTCATTTAAATCCAAAAATAGTTTTGACACGGTATTCCACTATTATTATTACATTATACTGTACCTTCTCCAAGCGTTAAGGAAACAATATAACGTTAACCCTGGTACAAAGAATCAAACAAAAATATCATAATTAAAATGAATCGAAAATTGTCAGTGAGGCGTCATTAAAAGTGAACGCATGCCGATGGTCCGAGGTTGAAAAAAGTAAAAAGAAGGTAGGAGTCCCGTTAGAGGCCGGTATCCCGAGGCATGCGGCAGTGCATGCACCGATAGATAGGTCGGAGGCTCGGGTTTATTACCTGATGGCTTGCCTTACCTTCTATTACGTAATGAAATATACAGTAACATCGTCGACGCGTGCTCAGATCGTGTAGATAGTATATATTATGTGAGCTTGGGTTTTTCAATGTCGAAGTTGTTTCTTTAAGTCACAAAGGTTTCCAAGAGTAAGGAAAAAGGTTTTCTTTCTTTATTAAGGTGTATTTACAGTCGTAAATGTCATAACACTGACACCCGTTTATTTATTAGAAATTAAATCATTTTGCAGAAACCAGTTAGCTTTTGTTTTAATAAATCGATGATAGTTGTCGATTTATGATATGAACAGCGACGTATTTTGAGTTAAATAACTGACACCAGTTGTCAAAGGACACAACTAGGGGACAAATTGACAAGAATTACAGGTCCAAGCAAAATATCTAATCTGATTAAATCTAAATTAGCTACAGATCAAATAAAAACATAGAAAGAAAGACTACAAATTATACTAGAGTAATAAGGGTACAAGAAATTTAATGGCAATGTAAGAGCTATTAATTAAATTATAAGACCCTGATCTAAATTTTTACATGGGATATGTACAGAGATTTTCTCGTAGCGGCAAATAAAACATAACGCTCAATGTGCTATGTTTTATTTACCCATAAAAGATGTGAGTCCCAATATACGATATAGGAGCTGTACTTACTTCTCAGCAAAAAAGGAATTGTCTCTCGTTATTCGGTATATAAGTATAAGGCCCCACTAGATTCTTAAAAAAAACCTCACGTTCACAATAACCTGAAATAAAGCAAATTAAAGAACGAAATAAGACTCTATGTAAAAGCATTAAAGTTTCCCGAAACACCATATAAACTTAAAATTATTAAAGAACGTCCAGATTTCGAGTGATCGACTGGGAAAAGAAGCCAATACATAAAACAAGTGAACATCTAACAGAAAACATTTAAATGTGTGCTGCTTCACGAAAAACTTTACGTTTTGTTTTGAACACCTATTCTGGACTTTTTATTTTATACTAGCGGCCCGTCCGGGCTTCGCACGGGTGGACATGATGATTTTCGTCCTCTAAAACCTGGCCCTGACCACAAAAAAAATTATCCGAATCAGTCCAGCCGTTTTCGAGCTATGAGCTTAGCAACACATTTAGAAATCCATTTTTATATTATAGAAGATACATAAGATATAAACCCACTAAATACGCAACTCGCTATTCCTGACTCACTCAAACGCCTGAAGAGGTAAAATACTGAAACTAGATAGCCTACACAAAAGTGAGCTACTGGACAAAGCACAGTCAATCTCAGTGGTGGATTATATCTACAAAACACTTAATCTGACAACACATCTGCTCAGTCAATCGGCTGCTTACAAGATATTATGGAACAAAAGAAAAAAAAAACAATACGTTTTATGAAAGTAGGCAGCATATTTGTTTGACATCTAAATTGCGTACTGTGATTATTTATTAAAATGTAAATATTTAAGATTCTCTTAACTTAAATAATAAATTTGTCAAATATTCTTTTGTTTTCATGGCATCATTTAAAAATACATTTCAATCTTGTAATATATCTAAGATCAGGGGTTCATCTACTTAGAAGCTAGGTAACACTGTATTTAAGACACGTTTTCCAACACAAATCTGGATTTAAAAAATAAATCATTTATTTTATCTAATTACTGGTATGATTGTGGGTATGTCATATCATCTTGTTTGTCACCTCATGTGTTAATTGTGTTTATATGAAAAAATAATAAATACTCCAAGTTATAGACACAATCAAACCCATACAATTCCATCGCTGAATTATTATTACACCTTTATCATTTGAGAAAACATAAAAAATATTATCAGCGATCCATCCTTACGAATAAATACGTAAATGCCTTACAATTTGAGTTGCATCTGCCTAAATGGAATTCTGAAGTATACAGCGTTCATTAAATTCCAATTTGAGTAGAGGGACTAAGTGGTCGGGTGGCAACGGCCTGTTTATGTGGGATACCACGGACGCGTTTCCTGGACAACCTTCGATTATACTTGAGGAAACCTCGACGGACCATAAAAGGATTAAAGATTTTCATAATCTTGAATATTCGATTGAAGCCAACAGATCAAAGATTAGGAATATCTTTAATCCCTTGTCTGATTTCCTTGTTTCATCCATGTATTCTATCATAATAACGTAGATCATCGTTCCAAGTAATTCAGCTATGTTAAAGAAAACTTGTTGAAGTGTGGAAATTGCAACGCATACAAGACTTGTTTGAAATATAATTTTGACATTTTCTCAGATTTCCTATCTCCATTGATTAACAAAGTACCGTGAAGGGCGGTGTAAGACAATAAATAATGATAACATAACTACATTCTAAATAGAAGTGTCAAAGGCAGTCCACTAATTAGGTTTAAGACCGAGAGAAATTCTTGTAAGAGACGATGTGCAGCACTATAGAAAACTCTGAATTATGAATTACTTAAATGTAAAAGAAAAAGAAGTATGATTTAAGAACAAAATTGATTTAAAAATGAGTCAAATATCTGTGACAATGCCTTAGCATTGAGCTTGAAGTTGATGTATTTATTCCAAATAGAAAAGGTCTCGTTTTTCGCAGCGTGAGGTAACAATTTCTAGGTTACCGGCTCATAGTCTGAATTCTTATAGGTCTAACACGTTTCGATGCTACCGACTTGACCAAACAAGCCGAGAAATGGATCAGCACAATGCTTTCTCCTACCTGATATTTTCAGCAATTAATAGTGTGCGAAGCATTGTAAAGAAAAGTCATAGTCGTAACTCGTAGTATAAATTAATTATTTTTCTAGAAAAGTGGCGCACAATAATTCTTGTGGGCGGCGTGCGCGACGCGCGGCGCTGGCGTCGTCGCTGCGCGAGCGCATTGCTAGTAGGAAAGTTGTTTATGAAGTCGGAAAGTGTCACGTTGAACCATGGTGAACCGCGACCGGTGTCTTCTGCGGTACCTGGCCTACTCACCAAATTGTCATTCTATCAATACGTCACCATGACTTTATCTTCGTCATCTGAAGGGTACATTTGCACAGCTCCAAGACTTGTCGTGCTCTTACTTTTGAACGATATTGCCTGTCACATTCACCGTAACTCTTCTTTGTCCTAATGAGATTTGGCAAATTGAACTGGCACTGTTTCGTGTCTTCGTTTTGAGTTTGAAAAGCTTAGTCTTTCTGCCACTTATTACCGCATCTATTAGATAACGCTCAATTATTTTAATTAGGAAGCTCACAGTCAATGTCTCTCAGAATTTTATTAGTAAACTATTACATTATGCAACTCTGCATGTTGTCTTAAATGGATCCCAGTCATTGGTCAACTAAATATTTTTTCTTAATTGTAGTGTTTATCTTTTATAGTGTGCTACTTTTATGGAAATAGAAAGGCCATTGCCATCACGTTTAAACTTAGTACATTTCTATAACCAAGTATTAAATCAGTTTTGGTATAACAATCTTGTTAAAAGAACTTAAAAGTATGTTTCTCTTAAGAAAATAATAAGTATGATATTTGAATATAGCCATAATATAATAAAAGTGATGATGGCCGTGGGCCGTGAATCCGTGATAGTTTAGTTGTAAGTGTTGGTTTGGACGCGCTGCCGCGGCAGGCGTGACGCGAATCATCGACCTCTCTCGCCATTTGTAATGTTCGGTGGCGAAATAGAGGTCATTGACAAGGCCTAGCTCGCACCACCATTATACCATTTGAATCAACAATGCTTATTCAACGCTCTGTTCCCACTACATCAGTTTTCATTTGAACAAAGTAATGGAAACATAATACGTGTTAATGAAATCCTTCTCGTGATGTTTTTGCATTACATCCGGCTTTTGCAAAACTGACAAGTAAACCCATCTAATGTCATAACGTTTGTATTATTTTTTGTATGAAAAGGGTATAATTCATATCCTGAATTTCATAAATATTTGGATTTATTTCTAACACAGTCCTGATTGACGTTGTTTGAAAAAATATGAGTTTTAGCTGACATGTTGTCGAAGCATCGAATTTTTTGTGTCTGTTTGAACAATGACTTGTATAGCTAGTCGTGATCTAAGTTGGCGGAATGGGGGGCTTTGCTCGCGGAGTGGGGTGGGGGGAAGCGGCACGCACACTACGCCAACGAAACGAAAATTTGTGAGGTGAACGAACGCAAGTGGCCGCGCAACCAAACGTCAGGTTGATTCACTTTTCATCTACGTTCACTCTGTTATGGATATTGTAAACTTCTTTATTTTTGATATAATGAAAACTCACTTTTTACATTTTAGATGTTTCGTTTTATTTATTTTTTAATGTATTTCATCAGTTCTTTAATTTTTGTGCGCTTATCTGTAGTAATAAATAATGCAGCTTAAAACAATTCTGGATGTAGGAATAAAAGATACATGAATATTAAAATTGTTCAGTTTTATAGCACCTTTACAATATGTAGTGTCACAAGAATGTTTTCCAAAAAAACAGGAAAAGTAGGAAGTTAGTAGTACTCCCATCTTGCATAGACTGTATAGTTGCTATGTGCAGCAGACTGTAGGCACAAGCTGTTGATAAATGTATCATATTCATGTTGTTGCACTAGCAGGGTGATATTTCAGATCCCCATACATAGGACGGACTGAAATCCAAGTGGGATACAGCACGGCACCTGAAAACAACTGTAAGGGGAAACAGGAAGGCTCTGGGTTATACTCCAATCAATACACGATAATTGTTCATATTTCTTCTTGTAATCTCTCCTCGCGTACTGGATGAACATTTATCTTGTAACAGCGCGCAAAGTATGAGTTTTTACTTTTATCGAGCATGTGAGTGGCGGTCATCGACCCCGCGTGTCCGCGTTTGGCGGGAATCCACAGTTCGCGAGCGCGCACTTTTCTGACAAGCCACGTGACGAAGCCCGATGATGACTTTAATCAGGACTACTTGGGTTTTTACTTCTTGTTATTTTTCATGTGTGAGTCATTGTTAAAAACAATGACGCAGGAACTTTTACATTTCACCGAAAAATAACCAGGACTGTTAAACAGAATTTATGGTCTACTATACAAAATGCATCAAATGTGTAGTTTAGTTTATTTTTTACCGATTAAATGACTTCAATTTAGATAAACTGTTTTAAACAGAATATTAGATAGCGATTATCTCTAAGTTCATAATAATCAGTAGGTAATATGCAAATCTTATTGGAGTGTTAATAAAATATGGTAGAAGCTAAGATGCAACAATTAACAATAAAAATATTCTTAGCGTGAGAAAAATGCTAAGTAGATACCAGTAAATACGAGTTGATGTCAATGACTGCAGAATCACAGAACGTGCAAGGAAAAGGCTTATATTAAAACTCTTATTAATTATATAAGTGATAGCAACATTATACTGTTAGGGCAATAAGGCGCGCAGGCGCAGGGCGGTGTGCTGCGCGCACGTTGATGTCGTTTGTTCTAGCGATTGCTTCGCGCTTGTTGTGCGACTTGCACATTTGTTAAGAACTATTTTTAATGTTACTTAATTAAAGCTGCTTATATTATGTTGTAGTTAATAGAATATTTTTTAGTCCAATCCCTAAAATTCATGGAATCAATTGGGATCGTTATATCTTTATAATTATCCCAATTGATTGCATGATATTCAAAAGAAGAGTTAATAAATTATCATAGTCGAATCTTCAATATAGCCAACATAATGTATACCTAAATAGAAACAACCACACCATAAACAGGTAAGTAATTATTACCGACAGTAAGAGCTTATCAGTAAGCTTAGTGGTTATAATACCGTATATAATTACTGTGCTTAGCTGGATACATCCTCTTGGAGACATTAGCAACATGGTGTGGGATGAAACTAAGAATATCATGAATCCACTTGTGACTATTATAAGATTTATAGGTTCATCCATTACAGATATTAATTCACTTCACTTAGTAGAGTGAGTTAGATTTAAATATATAAGGATCTAATAATAAGAATAACGTCTCCTGTAAGATTAGTTAAGAGATATTTATTTCGTAAAACATGACTAGGTTTATAAATTTTAAATGTTTTGCACTTATGGCGTAAATAATAAGTCGCAGAAAATAAAGTGCCATAGAATAATGCCAAAATATTGATTCAATTCAAAATTACAATGCTAAAGTTTAAATTTAAGTAATATACACACTTACACAGACAAAAAAATAAACACGAATTTTCACAATTCTCACAAGAAAAACATCATTTATGAATTCATCTACCTTCGCTGCAATAGCACTTCCTTTCGGGCACTGGGTGGAGACCCTTAACCGGTGGGTCTGTCAGACTCTTAGGCCGGGACTCCACCAAAACGGAGAGAAGAGGAGATGTGTTTGAATAACCAATCAGAAATCCACATCTCCTCTCCGCTTAGCTTCGGTGGAAATCTCATTGGTTAACACATCTCTCGTCTCCGCTTTGGTGGAGTCCCGGCCTTACCCTACGAATAGTTCATTCTAATAGAACTAATTAGACAGTCCGGTGCCCTGCGACACTAAAGAGATTTTTTTTTTAAAGTACCGTAAAACGGTGTGAATAGGGACGCAGCTGCAGGGGTGAATCGGGACAAAACTTTAACAGGGATTTAAATGTTGAATTAATGTGATAGGTTACTAACAACTACTCAATTTTATTTATTGATTAATTCTACATTAATTTGAAACCTTGCTGGCAACATACCATCATAATTTTTCGTTAAAATCCACTTCAAAGTTTTGTCCCGATTCACCCCTGTGCGTCCCTATTCACCCCGTTTGACCGTTTCCTTAAATGATTTTTCAGTAAATAAGTTTCTTCTATATGCTAAAAAGTTCACAACAAATGGAAATCACCATGAAGAAAGAACTCTTCACATTACTATACATATTTTTGATAAATACAAACCAAAGCTATTGCTGTATATTCAGTTTTAATTTATCGTGATTATAATAGGATAAACAAACGTCTTCTGACTACCTAGAAGTCTTTGTCACGGGGGAATTAACCTGTAACGGTTCCTTTTCCGAGAAAACTTTCTTCGCGAATAACAAAAGCATTTCAGTGTTCAGATTCTTTCGAAACTACAAAAGTTACATGTATTGGGTTTGTCAAGTATGCGATTTTGGTAAGATAGCTAGGAAACTGCATTTTTATTTGAGAACTTTAAGGTCTGCATTTAGTCAACGTTCAACTTTCCTTTCCTTTCTACGTTGTAATACAGTGATTAGTTAATACAAGTTGACGTTGGATACATAGTTTTTAAATTAATTGATGTGATGTGTAGCTGTGGTGGTTTGTGCCCGCGCCGGCAGCAAAAAGCGGAGTTTCCGCATTGCGCGCGCAGATCGGCGCCCGCGCAGCGTTGCAGCCTGCAGCGAACATTTCCGCGCCCGTTGTTAAGCCGCCTGCAACACGAGCGGAGGGAAACCTCAACATTTTTTGTTAAGAACATAGAAAGTATATTAATGTTGCATTTTATATATTATGTGTATTATTTATAAGTATAACATAAATAAAATAGTAAGCAAATATTTATTATATGTGTCGTCTGTCGCCTGCATAGCAAACATATAGGTACTGTAAGTCCATAATATTTTTTATAATTTAATTTGAAGAGATACACTGACTGACTTTATAATTTCCTGAGGTTTTGATTACGTTTTGCTGTTCCATTATATTTTGTAACAATAATTGCAATGACCCTACCCGTACGTTAAAATATCTTAAAAATGCACAATTATATTATTAGTACGGTGACCAAAATGGTGTATTTCTTAATCATTTTCCTTTTTTGTTCCAGCTGTCATAATTTAAATCAAAATTATTTTATTTTTGTTGAAAGCGTTTTTCTATGCACCAAGATTACGTGTTAAGTAGTAATGAGATGAAACAGCGATGATATATCGGTAGTTCGGTACATAACATTGAAAAAAGGTAAATTTTCGAAACACTTTTGCGAACCGCAGGAACGTTTTAGTTCTCGGTAGAACTATAAATAGCGTTCGATTTTACGACACGTGTGGTTGACGGAATAACAATAAAGTGCATTGCGTGGTGCCGCAGGTTGGCGACGCCTGTCGCCATCGGCGGCTAGCGGTTCGCAAGGTTTAGGTTCACTCGGGTTCATTGCCATAGTTTTGTAACCCTTCTTGTGTAACTCGCTCTCGGCCCTTCTCGCGCACCTCTCACTTGGACTCATTATTGCACTTATTTACTTTTCTCGAAATGCCCATTCTATGTCTCACTGTAACGTGGACGTCTGTCATTGGACTGCATGCGATGTTGAATAATATAATTAGTAACTCGAGTGAGTCGTGTGACAGAACAATTCAATCTGTAGGACGTCCGCGACGTGGGTGTTTGATTAATCGCGTAGGTTTGGTCATCATTTCTTTAATTATAGGCCTCCATTTATTATGAGCTATTATTCAAATTTTGCAACATTCATTATACGAATGTACAGTTACAGAATAAACAGACAAATTGTCTCTGCTACTAACAAGGAAGTGACATCACAATTGTGCGGCTCTTGACCTTATGTTTGATTAATAATTTTCAGATGTTTACATTTTATGATATCTACATTACAATATTGGTAAATATTTAATTTAAAAATAATATGCATATTACATGCATAGGTAGTTATTATAATTTCTTGCATTTGTTAGTCGGTCTTTGACTTATGGTAAAATTACTTTCGTCACATGAAACTGTTACAGTGTCAATAGGAATGTGTGATGAGTGGTGTATTATTATATCAACATGATTGTTTGAACGTGATGATGTTCCATGGTGTGGGTATGGATATAATGTACATGCGGAATGTTTAATTGAGCAGTCGTGTAGGCTGCGGTTCCGCGTCTAGCGGCCGTCGACCCCGCAGCCTTTCGAGAGTATCGAACCGCATGGATTACGTCACCGCGCAAGCCTCCCCCCCATGCCCGGCCTGATCACCGCGCCGCGACGCCTAGTGCCAACTGACGAACGAGCCATGGAATATTCCTACACTTCTCTATTGCCCAAAAAAATGTTCGTTAAACTTTTTGCCCGAAGGACTCATGTTTAAAATCGATGGCTCAAATTCAAGGTTGTTTTTTAAGCCATAGAGATTTAAAACTATCATGTATTTTTTGCGTTTAGAAATTAATAAGATTCAATATAAGTTTTTTGGGAAGTTTTTATTGGAGACCCCAATTAAGCTCGGATAGACAATGTAATCGTAGCAAAGTAATAAACGTGCTACGCCGTAGTCGTTCAAACTCTGGCAATAAAGCTGTAGCGCTCTCAAAAAATTTGGGCACAAAGTTTGGCGCTGGAACTTTCGTTGGTTACGCTCACTCAGTCGATAAGGTAAACATCATCGAGTCAGCGGCAGTCATCGACCTGAGCCGCTCACAAGGCCACTCGCTTACACAACTCGCCACTAAATTTTTATTGACTTACTTCTTTTGGACCCCTTTAATTTGTTTAACTTAACCGATCTAATCGACTTTTATGCGCATTGCGTAAGATAGTTGACTTGACAAGTGTTTTTAAGCGTCCGATGATAAATTATGCAAATGATGTTGAAAGATATAACAGTTCGAGTAACTGAACTTAACATTCTCCTTGCAGTACAATTTTATTTTGAAAAGATCTTTGTTTTGAGCGAACTCATACTAAACAACGACGTTGTTCTCAATACAGTGAACTCGAGCGATCGCTCGTGCAAGCGGCGCGGTGGTGCGGTGGCGGCGCGACCAACAAAAGTACTTTCGGCCGAGTAACGGGACCGGGCGGAGAAATGCTCTACGAAATCGAAACACGCGGTCCCGTTAGACGGCCCTCGCCCTAAGAGCCTGCCGGGATAATCTTGGTAAATCACAGCCGACCATCCGCCGTTACCTCGTATTAGTGCTCGTAATTTCCGCTGTACTGGTTTACTGCATAGTTTTCGCAGTTGGTTGTATTTTTGCCAAAGTAGTTTAAGTCACTTTTGTATTTGTTTATGAAGCTAGATTTACCATATGTAAGGTTACATGAAGGTTGTGATTAGATTTATTACAAGCGCTCCTATAAGATCGCAGATACTTTAAATTTACCGTTACTTTGAAAGTTACAAATAACCTGAAACGCATTGTCATGTAATCGACCATTTCAAACTCCTGTACGAATCTATTAACAGTAATAAAGTTAATGAGATTCGCCTGACATAATTGGTACACTCAACTTTAATTAAAGCATGTAATCAAAAAGTATTCTGAAAACATAAAAACTTAATAACTTTCAATCGTGGCTCTACATAGTTTGTTGGACGGAACTCTCTGCGTCGCCATCTAGCGGCGCCTGTTAATACTGTTACTTAACTCTCCCTCTCTACATAGTAGAGTGTTTCATACCAATACTAGAGTTGCTCAACACTGTACAATAGGTTAGAAGTTCTTGCGATATCTACCAGGTGGCGGTACTTTAAAAAATTTGTTCAGCAAAATAATTTATTGCAAGTTGATTTATTGCAGTTAAAATTGAAATATGGGTTATTGTTAGTACTGGTAGAGGTTTTACTGTGAGTGTTAACCTTAAGTGCACTTTATAAGCACTGGCTGAATCAAGCCGCATAACAAGTAGAACTGTTTAGTAACAGAGTGAAAAGAAACAATTGTAAAAAGTGCGCGTTGCGTTGAATACATACGTAAAAGTAATATTTATTTTCATTTTTAAAGATCCCTATTAGAGTACTTACCTACTCTCATTTATTTACGGGCGGCGTTTACTGTATGGTAAAATGACGTAAAGTAAACCGGAACTTTGACCTTAAACTGAAGCAAAATTAGGTCCTCGTTCATACACTAGAGGTGCTTTTTAATTTTCTTCAGTTCGTTTATCTAAAGAGGTAAGTAACAAGTGGATATTTAAGAATTCTCTCTATTTTATAATTTTTTAAAAGTCTTTTTAAAAAAGTCCACAACTTGTTTCTTATATTTTGTTAAAGTTTAAGCAGATAAGCATTTCCTTTGCAAAATAATTTAAGGCTTAATGTAACATGAATTACTTTTTTATCTTAAAATTGTTTACCATAATTTGGAGTAATACTTCCGCACTATTGTTGCTATTATAAATATTGCTCAAGAAAGCATATTTTAAAGCATAATTTCCCTAGTCGTTATAATGTTTGCGCCAATGATATTATAGCATAATTTATATACACATACACCTAAAGTGTTAATCCCGCTGTATCCTAAGTATACAAGCTCGCTACGCTCGGTCTTCTGCTAAAGTGAATTGAAAGCAAAGCCAACGTTTGTCATGACAACTAAACGTTCATGATGCCTTCCTATCCATTCACATATTAAGCTAATAGTCATTATGCTTAGTAACATTATGCGAAAAAAAAGATTCTGAAATAAAGTCTGGGTTGCAGATTCTCGAACATTTTTATTAATATAAATATTGTCTTTCGAGGAGTTGGCATGTATTGCGATCGATTATATTATTTTGTTTTCATGACATGGACATGTCTGATTATTTTTTAACTTTCGCAATTAAGTTGAATTTGTGTAATATCGAATAATATTCGCTATTATGGTCGTTATTTGGTTATTTTCGTTCTGAAACGTAATACCTACATCGGTGGATTTTTTAGTCAGATTTTCACCAACTTTTAGGGAGACAGACCATATGACCACATATTTCTTCATTAAAAAGTCAATGAAGAAACTCTGAAAGATGAGGTTAAAAAATAATTTGATACCCGTTTATTATTTTCAATGTAGAGCAGCTAAAAATAGCGAGTGGTGCACACAATGCAGTGTTGGAGTTTAGTTAGGGGCTGGCGCAAGAGTGTTTGCTAGATTTATTTCCGAGATTGCTAGTTCTGCTACACTGTCCTATTTGTGACGCTTGCACAACATCTGGTGCATGAATTTGATGAACTTAGTAAAAAAAGCCATTACCAAGAGATACAATGTTCCTTAAAAATGGGTGAGATCAATATATATCTGTTGGTACTGAAAATTGTAGTAAAATATGTAGTTTATGTTAGGTTAGTAAAGTAATATAATCTATTAGTATAAAAACCACCCTATTTTTTAACAACCGTAAAAAGTCACCACCCAGAAGTTACGTCATATACCTAAATGTAGTAAAAGCGTCAGTACGTAGCCAACAATCATCAATCACATTACATAAGGGTACATACAACGAGTGGTTCGTAAAACGCGAACGTTTTTTATCATTTTTGTGCTTTATTTAAAAAATAAGCGAATTGATTGGCTGCGCGGGTCTCGCGGTGAGTTCGCGCAGCGCGCAGCGTCCCTCCATCAACCGACCAATAGCAGCCAAGGACCTCGCGAGGGTGCTCGCCCTTAATCATTATACAAAAAATCATTTTGTTCTACAATGCCAAATTTTGGCAACGGAACAAATTGTCAGGATTAATCAATATTTTCGTTGCAATTTTATACTATTTTGTGTAGTGTGAGGCTAACAATGACTGATTAGCGAACTGTTCTTTAGTGACTGTTAATTTCTAAGAGAAATAGGATTCGTTATTTCTACAATTAAATCTTTTAGTTTTTTTACTTTAATTTACTGCTGGTGGTTTCTTAATAATTTCCGAAACCACCAGCTGCTTCTTGAAAAAAAGATTTAATTTGAAGCTTCAAAAAAGCCTTTCGTAAAAACGAGGTCTTATGAATCACCTCATTCATTTATAGTCTGAATAGATAGGAATGTAAAGTGTAAAATCACTAACATTATTTTTAAGTATGATTACAATTGACTTCATATTTTGCTATTTTTCTGTTTTTAGGTTTCCCTACTTGAAAACCAAAAAAACGAAACCGTTATAGAATCACTTTGTTGTCCGTCTGTCCTTCTCGACTCTTTTTCTCAGGAATGCTTGCAGGTATCAAAAGAAATTAATATCAAATACTTACTCAACTCTACAATCCCTGGGAACAGAGAACAAAAATCAAACGTCTAATTCAACGTAATCGGTAGGTAAACGGCCGTGAAAAAACCTATGGGTACTTACCGTGTACCTAAAGTCAAGTTTGCCCAGAAGCAAGAATTTCTAGAACTAATAAAGGACATTCGAAGTTAGGAAATTTTATTACTCGTAAATCACAGAAAACAACAAAAAATTAGTTTTTTTATTGGACACTTTTTATCCCCATTTAATGATCCCGTGGGATAATTTTCGAGTTGTAGCAGGCGAAACCGGTGGCAACAACTAGTACAACAATAATGTAAATTTTGAATATGGGATAAAACATTTTCAGCAACGAAATCCTTTACTTGCCCAGTTGCTTTATTTTATTCTAAAAAATAAACATTTTGATTTATAGTTCTAGCTTCTAGCTAAGAAATTCACGCAAGCTAAGCAATTTCATTCATAGAAAGCTAGATTTAATTTAAAAAAAAGAGAAACGAATAGGCTAGTTATTTTCTTTACTTGCTTACATTTCAATCATCAGCCACTCAAACAGCTCCATTGAAAACATGAATACACCCTAAGTATTATCAAATATTAGTGCTAAACCTACCAATAAACAAACTCACCATGACTTAAACATGTCACATTTTGACGTCGTCATTGTTCGCTAGAGTTTGTTTCGCGAATATGTAAACTGAAATGACGATGATGGAGCGAATGAGCTATATTGTGTGTGTGGGCACAGAGTTGTTAGATCGAGGGTGCCAGTGTGCACACCCCCGCGGCCCTCAGGGATGAAGTGCTCGAGTGTGACTCAATGAGACAATGACTTAACAAAATGTCACGTAAAAATTGAAAATTATATGCTTGAGGGCATTATTTTTAACACTGTGATTTATGAAACTATGTATGTATGTATTTGATTAATAAACAGTGCGGAGAAAATTTTATTTTCAACTCGCATTGATTATAAATAAGTTTGATCAGTGTTAGCATTAAATAAGTTAATGATAGCGTTAGTGGAACAACTTAACAAAGAAGTTACGTTGTAGTGCCTAAGTTTTAATTAAAGCAACGATATTATATTCTCTAGCATAGTCTATATCTAAGTGGTATACTTTACAGCGAGCTCATAATACGAGCAGAGCAAATATTACAAGATTAAGGTTTTAAATCAAAACCTGTAACATAATCGGCCGTTAGACAATCTTTCTGTAGTGGACGTAGGCATCATCATCTGCCTGCCTTTTCCCAACTATATTGGGGTCGGCTTCCAGTCGAAGCAGATTCAGCTGGATATCAGTATTTTACATGGAGCGACTGCCTGTCGGACCTCCACAACCCAGTCTCTGGGTATGTCTGGGTCTCTCTCTCCATGGTAAGACTGGTTGTCAGACTTTAGAGCTTCTGACTAACAGTAACGACTGTCAAAGATCTACAAATGACAGCCGGGACCAAAGGCTTTACGTGCTTTCCGAAGCACAGAGGAAACTCGCTATGACAGATGGCCACCCACCATTCCAGCATGATCAACCTATGCAAGCGCAGCTTAACCCGGAAGATCGGCCTTTGCGGCTGTAATTATTTACCCATGAGCTCCTCTAGTGGACGTAGACATATGTACCTAAAATCATAATCTACGATGCTTTTTTTTCAACTATTTTAACTTCCAGTCTAAGCTGAGCTAAGTATTTTATAATTATGAAGCGACTGACTATAGTCCAGTCAGCACCTCTCGCTAAGCTACGTCTGTTGTTGTGGATGCGTTTGTTGCCCGCTAATCATATTCTTGGTCCACAGACCACAGCACTGGTTGAAACGGCTTCACCTAAGCTACGTTATTTATATGGAAACAAGCGTGCTGTGGATGTGGTTTGCTAATCCTACTCGGTGCTAACACCGAGTAGGATTAGCAACCAACCAGCAAACCACTCGGTGTTTGCACATTGTTCTATCGAGAACAGCCTTAGGGCTGTTCAATAGTCGAGCTGCGCATCTTCCTCGCACAGCTACCACTACAGTGGCGCATCTTACTCGCTCCGCAACATAGGTACATGGCATATAATTACCTCCAGTGGAAAACCACCCTAACATATGACTGGAGGAAAAATATGCTAACATTAGATTTCAGACTACAAAATAAGAAAATTATTTAGGCTTACGAAGCCAAGATCAGAATCGCGCAGGAATGCTCTGCAATTTTTGCTTATTAATTTTACAAAGCATTGCTAGTAACATAAGTGACAGTGATAAGTGACAGAAATAAGTGTGCACATCAAGTACCTGGTTGAGCGATGTTCTCATTAATTGTCACTCTCATTACTTGAGTTGATTATTTTAATTTTTAATTTAAGATACGATATTTTTTTAGATTTTATAAAATAATAAACTTCATTACTTTCGCACTTTACTTTTACTACATTTGAGAGCTTTGTGGCAGAAGTTAAAAAAAAAGTGATAACCATAAATCAGCGGCGGCTGATTCTAACATTTTGCTAATTTTAAAATATATCACTTTTTATTGGCACGAGGGTTGGCACGCGACTCAATCCTAGATAATAAATAGCCCTTCCTTTAATGTGAGGGTTTATTCGCAATCCTCAATTTGGTTTTTTGGGACCATTGTGATTTTTTTTGCCTTTTTTTGTATGGTCAATGAGGGGTCAGTTTTTTAGATGGGTCCCTGCCTCGTTGAGATTGATTGACAGGCAACGGTCACTCGCAAATTGCCATCTGCATTTACGTCAAAATAATAAAAATAATTCGCAGTGATATCGACCGAGGGGTTTTTATTGAAATGCAGGAATCGTATTTCAGTATGAGTAAAGTTAGAATAAAAGCTTTAATAGTGGCAATTATTCAGTTATCGTTTTCTGCAAAGTCTTCCTGTAAAATTAATTTATTGCGTGTAGTATGCATTGATTCAATACATTGAAAATATGATCTTAAATCTCTCCGAAATGTTTCAGGACGTAAATAATGTCAATGCACTTCAATTCAAACGTATTAATATAAAACAAACAAACCAATTTCTTAAGAACCTATGCTTTATACAATAGCAATTTCACATTGAGATGGTTCGTTTTATTATTTATTTATATTTCTAATTCATTGTATAAGGTCTCATTACCGGGCACAGTGTGTCCATTGTCCACGTTGTCACGCGCCTGATCTCTATTTTTTGTCACATTCACTTTTTCACAGCTAATATTTTTGCATTAATGGATAAAAAACCTCCCCTATTTACAAATAACAGGGACCTTTAATCCGAACGCTTATTAAATGTAAATATTTCATGAAATATTATCGTGATGGATATTTATGGCGTTTTTAGTGCTTATTGTGATTCAATCATCATTTTTGGTTCAAAAATATAGATAGACTGTACTGAGTTCTTGAATGTAGAAGTAAAATACCGTATTCGACTTTTTCTTATTACTGTTTGTTTGGTGGCTTAGAAATACAGAATCTTCAGCCATAATGCTGACTTTAAAAGTACCTAAAGTAAAGTTTATGGTAAAGGGTGATCCTGGATATATTGCGAAACACAATGAATGCTTTGTATGAATCGTTGTATTTTAATAATAATTTTATGTAATGCATTTTACTAACTTTCTATTGAAAGAATTCTTTAATTTCCATCTAGACTCAATATCAAGAAACACACTGAGTAATTTGAAATGTGCAAATAATCGAAATGTGCATATCAAATCCCATACTATTGGTTTTGGCAAACTGATGATTGAAAAAATTGGAGCATTGACGTACGCGCGCCTAGCGTCGCATGGGTCAGGTAATTGTACTGTGTCCTAGATTTTGTAAAATGAGAGACATTCCTGTATTTATAACCTAAGTTGTTGTATTAGAAACATGATTTAAACTTTGTTAATATTGTAAAAAACGTTTTCAAACGCTGTTCAAAGAAAGAATGTGACTTTTATTTGGTTTATTCACAAAATGTGTAATTGTATAATTATTATTAAATACAAATGTATATTTTTTTCGTATATGAGGTTTTACAATGAAAAATTTCATATTAAGTGGTCTGATTTTTTGCACGAATTTTCTCAAGTACAAAAGACTTAAACGCATGCAAAATTTTCTTCATGTATTGATGAAGTTAAAATAGTTTAAAATGTGTCTCTAATTCATGATGAAATGGTGACTGTAGTCGGCATTGTGTCCACGAGCTGACCAGCAGATGTGCGGCCGGCTGTTTGTATTCACTCGTCGCTGTGCGCATGCGTACCCTCTGCGAGCTTTCGCAAATATGGCCGCCGACCAGCACAATTATTTGATTATTTTTATTTTGTACAGTAGCCATTATCAAAAAAATAGTTTATCACGAATCGGTCTGTAATTTGTATAAATGCTATAGAAAATATCTTTGGCGGTATAAGATGAATTGAAATAAACGTAAGTCAATAAAATATGGCAAATAATTAAATATGGTTAGTTTCATAAAAAAAATAAACACTGGCGAAAAAGATTAATAGGAGAGATACGTCAACAATAAAATATTTTTAGTCAAGACTAAGGTGTGACTGAAGGCGGTTTTTTAACAAAAAAGAAACAAAATGACTTTCGTGTTTATATTACTTATTAGTTACGATAGTTACATTATGGATACTTCTACAAATAAGTAATCGCTTTATAATTGTATTACGATTAACTGGGATACGTTATATGTGAAACTAACATCCGGCTATATAAAACTGAGCTTGTCAAAAGAAAAACAATAATATAATCTGCACGCAGAATTAATAAAGAAAAATAGTAGATTATTAACCAAGGGGATAAAGCAGGGTCTTCTGTCGCGGGTGGCGAATTAAATCGCGAGCGTAACGAAGGACTCGAAGTTTACTCCCGAGCGTAGCGAGGGTGTTTAAAACTTAAATCACGAGCGCAGCGAGGGATTTAAGACGAGTCCTAAGTGTAGCGAGGGATTTAAGTTCACCCAAGACTAAGACAGCTTTATCACCGAGGAAAATACTCTACTTTTCGTACCATTTGCGAAAAAAATAACACAGTAATAATATGAGATACGCATTTTAAACATTAATATTTAACATTAACTTATTTATTTATAAAAATAAGTAGAAATAAACTCAACGTTTATGTATTTGAAGAATACAAAAACGCGGCAAATTAAAAAAGCAAAGGCATCAAGCTCATACGGCCTCGTCGGTTTTCGTAATTTTATTTAACTAGATGAAAATCCGGCTTCGCTCGGGTGAAACGTGTGTCCCAAATACTACACATCACGGTACTAAATGTAGGTGTCACGGTAAGTCATAGGCCGAAAATAAAGAAAGAAAAAAAAACTCAACATGATAACTGATGTCAATAATGGCGGCTGCGATCTGTCTGGTCAGAAAATCATTAGAAATTTACAAAATACTCGACAATCCGAATTTTGCGGATATATGTTGTCGACTCGAAATCTTTATTTTTTAATGTTTTATTATTCTGGTTAGCTTTCGATCGAGTCTACCGTAATCTAAGTATTCCAAATTTAAATCACATTCTCTCCCTAGAGAGAGAATGAAATTCAGTACAACATTCTTTCCCTGTTTTTAACAGATTAAAAATGACTATTGTTATGTTCGCTTTTTGTGGCATAGAATGTCACTTTTTTGAGCAAGTGGTACGAAAAAGTAATTTACGTGAACAAGGAAATCATAAAATAAACAAATGAATGTTTCAAAGTACTATTACAAATATATTCGATTTGAGCATATCATATTTTATGTAAAAAACGATACCTTCATTTTCACAAACACAAGTGGTTATAAAACTTAGTTCTTAGCAGAAGCCGTCATTATTACCATTGAATTTTAATTTTATTTTATTCTTTAGGTCAAAAGTGAATAGGTTGCTTTTAGGCAAGCGTGCTTCACTGTTGACCACATCATCGCTTATCATCAAGCGAGATAGTAGTCAAATGCGAACTTTTCTTTAAATAAAAAATAGCTTAGGTTTTTGAAGTTTAGATATAAAACGATTGAGCGGTGAAAAAGCCAAAAAATCGAATTCATAAGAAATCTGAACTAAAACATACCAATCAGCTTCTAGTTATATCGTTGATCACTGTTGAGATAAATGTAGCTTTTGAGGTATTGCTAGTTTTGTAGTAGTAATTTTTTTATTTTAAATTGTGAATTTGGAGCAATATATTGAATTCATATCAACAACTCTTACTATTGTATTTACTTGTAGTAAATGTTGGCAGCATCCCCCGTCCATGCGCGTCACCCCAAATCAAAACGCACCACGCAGTCTTTCGGTAATCGCCACGCAGTTCGCAGCTCTAGCATGTATACCACTCTCGTTTCACAATTACGACACCATAAAAAACCTCATAAATATTTCTTACAATCAATAAATAGGGTCTAAAGAACATCGGCGTGCAGTTTTTTATACTCTTCCCTTTCGGTATTCGCGGCCAAGTAACAAGTGTGGTGTTATTGTGTTTTTTATTGAATTATGTTTGACAATATAAAAAGGCTATGTATCAATATTTTTAAGTAGCAGTGCGTATGTGATACGCTCGTTGGGGTTTCTCTTTAGAGGGGCGGCTCGCGGCGTACATGAAGGGTGAGATACTTTTATATACCTACTCGCTTGAGAATGATCAGTTGATCGAATTTAAAGTTGTGAATCAAAAAGTCATGCATTCAATTTGTAGTGTTCTCTTATTGCTTTTCTTATTAGTTATTTAGATCAAAACAAACACCAGAAAACCAACACATAAAAGTGATTTTAATAAAAAGTCCATCCTGTTTTAATAATAATAGAATGGACAAGGACATTCTTATTAAACCGAAATATAGAAACTTATGTGCTTCATAATAAAAATAATAAAAAAAAATACACGATAACTAATAACCTAAAACAGATAAGAAGATGTTGGTTTGGCGCAATAAACTAATACCTAAATGCATTGTATACTTTGTTCTCTAAATACTTAACTTGATAAATAACAATACTGTTGCTGGGTTATCTTTTTCGTAAATACCAATATGAATCATTTAAAAATTGGAATTAGGCAATTATTCACTAAATTATGTTGTAATATACTACTTAAACAGTTTGTTGTTTTGTAATGAAAAAATGAGAATAAAAATGAACTAAGTCACGACACATTCATATGGTAAAAAGAAGATAATAAGGTCAGAATAATAAATAGGTATGTAACTGTATAAGAAATTTTTATCATCTCTCAAAATAATTGCAAATCACTTTTAGACGGCATTAATTAGACTCCACAGCGTTTATCAACTTGAATAAACAATACTTAGTACACGAACTGCAATGATTTTTGTCTATGTATAAACATAAGAATATTTTGATTAGTAGCTCGGGACAGCATGATTATTCTACATTTAACCAAATGTATTAATTGAGAGACCAAAATAGGCTTTTACCACATAAACTTTAATTCATTAATTTTAAATATTTTTACAAAATTATAAAAACGAATACACAAAAAAATAGTAGCCCACTGGAATCAGAAACAAAGATGATTTGTTTAAACAAAGTGTTATTATTTTAGTATTATTAGTTATTTGTCAGACTTGGTATGGTTTTTCCCCTAATAAGTAAATATAAAATAGGTCTTTAAAAACATTGCACAAAATTTAAGATACCAACATCTTGTTAGACTCTGCATGATACATTGCTCTGTTACTAATTTATTGAATTTCATTAACCTAATTTTATTGAGTTCTTGATTCCTTTCAAGTGCAGTACATTTTTCTGTTCATGACTATATTAAAACAATTAGATATTTTCTTATAAGATTTTTATAATTTCAGTAGTTGATCGGACGAATCAGTGTTCAAACTGATTGAATTGGAAATGTTATCTCTTGTTTCACACATCCTAAAGATTTTCAGTTTTGTGCCCATTAATTAATCTAATTCTAGGAGATAAAATGATTTTTCCAACGATGTTATGTTTGTTACCCAGTATTTAGCCTATATTGTACTCCTGGCTAAAAGGGCTCTTTCCATATTAAGTTTCTCTATAATAATTGAAACAATGTTTCGTTGTATTGCAGAGTGCAGCGTGTGCGCAGCGGCAGCGGCCGCAGCCGCAGCAGCAGCAGCAGCGGCGGCGTCGTGGGCAGCCAACCACGCTGCAGAGATCAGCAAACACTCGCCGCCCGTCATCGTCGCCAACGGCACTCTCAATGGAACTGCACAGTATAATGGAAATTGTAAGATAACAGCACCTTTTTTACTAATATGACAACAAACATTCCAAAATCTACTCTTGCGCATATATTTATGACTAGCAATCGGCCCCGGTTTTGCACGGATAGCAGTTTGAAAATAAATAAAGCTTGAAACTGATTTTACTACTATTTTACAACTGTAGGTATTTTTTTAGATCAATTAAATAATTATCCATTACAATCAATTAAAAATCAAACGTTTCTTTGAAAATTATAAGAAGATTTTTAAAAAATCTAGAAGAATCTCGAAAATCTATAGGGAATGTTGTTATTCTTTGTAGATTATGACAGTAAAATCGACGAGTCCGGGGCAGTGGTCCAACTAGTTAGACCATGGGTCTTTGCTAGGGGAAGTTGACCAACTTTAAAAATAGTTGGGCCACAGGATCTTTGGAAGTTCCGTGGTCCTATTCATTTTAAAATTACTCACCAACTCTAAAAAAACTCAAATGCATCTTTATGTGCGTGTAATATCTACTGGTTTACGGTTATATTGAACTTCTTTGCAGTAAAACTACAAAATTAAAGTCGGGTGAATACTTTTAAACGTTTTTTTAATGTTTACAATAATCAAAGAAATTTATATAAAGCATGACATACAGTATATCAGCTGAACTCAGTTGTAGCTAAATTTCACGAATAAAATTATCATTCTCAATTTGGACCTTACGTCTTTTGTGTGCGATTTCACTTGAAAAAGATGTAAAATTTACTAAAACATTTAATAGACGCAACGATGCAACAATAATAATATATAATGTGTTTGACTTTGAATTTTTTGTCTAATTTCTACTCACTCTGACTACTTAAATTTCACAACTGATTTACATGCCATTTTCTTCAATAGAAATATTCGAGAGTAAGCTTTATACGTGCATATTAATACTGTTCGATTCTATATTTCAAAAGTATGTTTTAAATATATAAAAGTGTATAGCTCTTCGTTATGCCTACGGAAGTCAGCAAAACATGTTTTAATGTAATGAGATTTACCGTACATAACTAACTACCTAAATATTTCTAATCTAATATTTCTTATCTAATCTAAAATAAATAAAATATAAGAATCTATAAATATTAATCAAAAAATATAAAAAAACTGGTCAAATATTTCTGATTTAAGTTCTGCTGTAGTGATCATATCAGTATACAATTCTAATTAGACTGACTATAACAAAAATGGTAATTGAAGTTGCAAAAATATATCGAACAAATTATATTTTTTTTAAGTATAAATCATGGCATAAGCAAGGAATACATTGATTCGGTCGACGACTTTTTTAATTTTTTACCTCTTACTATAAAAAAACCTTTTTTTTTTAAATGTAACCAACTTCAAAAACAACCACGAACAAAGATAAAATAACCTACCAAATACCTTTTCTTTCGGAACTCGGTGGCTTTGATTTTTTATTTAATTATTTGCCACCGACGTCCGAAAGAAAAGTCATTTCTTATCAATTCAAGTAAGTTCTTATCAATACAAATTAATCAAGCAATCGTTGAGGAGTTCCTTGAGTTGTTTCTAGCCTCTTACATCAGATCTACTCCAGATCTTCTACTTATTATACTTCTTTATTCAATTGTAGTGCTTTAAAATTCTTAATAAATAACTTACAAACGCACAAAAACTTAAAAATCGTAGAGGCGACTAGCCCCTACGATTTTTAAAGTTCCCCTCGATTTCCCCGGTCTCCCTTCCTTACCTTTTTGCTATTTTCTTTATTCCCTATTATTTTATTTTTTAATCATGTTTTGTTTAGATTTTCAAGGTACATTGCTTTTACATTATTTATTACAATGATGTAAAAAAATATTGTAAAACATTTTTAAAAAGAGTAAGTATGGAGTTTCTTGCCCATTCTTCTTCATACAACCTACCTTTGCGAATGGGTGTAGAATCAATCCCATCCCATCCCATCCCATTTCCTTAATTTTAATTCGACGTTTAAAAGTGCCTCTTTGATGGCCCAATTGAAATAAATGATTTGACTTTGACTTCCATTATCAAACTTTGATTTCCTTATCATGGGACCACCTTTGAAATATCTCCTTTTCAACGAAAAAAGAATCACAAAAATTGGTTCATAAACGACGAAGTTCGCCGCGAACAAACAAAGAAAAAAAGCATAAATACGGTCGAATTGAGTAACCTCATTTTTAGAAGTCGGTTAAACATATGCGGTAAACAAAAACCGATTTTGCAATTTATAATATTCATAAATAATTTGAGTGGCGTAGCAACTTCGTAGCAGTTTCGTAGCAGCGGCGTAGACACGGCGTAGCAGCTTCGTAGCAGCGGCGTAGACACGGCGTAGCAGCTTCGTAGCAGCGGCGTAGACTCGGCATAGCACTTATACTTCTACGGATTTTAACACACAAAACTTAAAAGCTAAGACAGGCAACCCTTTAAATGTTTTGGAGATAATTTTATCGAACGGGGTCACTGTTTTTTACTTTTTTTTATCTTTATTGTTTTTTTGATGTGTGTAGTCTCGCACGTTGTAGCACCGAGTGCACTCCAAATCTTTATAGTTTTCAAATGAGCTGTAAGGATTTTGTCGCTATAAATATCTTACGTTACATAAACAATCAATTTATCGTAAAAATAAGATTCATATGGCGCCGGCTTTTGTGTTTTTTGGCTGTGGATGTTTGATGCGTAGAGACGACATTTTAAAGTTAAAACAATTGAATTACGTGTAAAAGTGACACACTTATATATATCAATGCCTTCTTGCCCAGCGGTCATAGTAGTGTTTTTATACATCTTAAAGCGAAACTAAAGGGGTCCGGATAGTAAAACTGATCCTTTCATGGAACCACGTAGTAAGCTACCTGCCTTGTGATCCTTTTTTGTTATCCAACTGTCTTGATCTTCAGTATCGTTGCAAATTGATGCAGTAGTAACAAAATAATGTAAAATTGCGTTTGAAATGATTTTAAAATATATTTAAGTTCTTTCATTGAATATAAACCTATAGTAGTTAGGTTACAACATTTCTCTGATTCATTCAATGATGAAATCAACTCAGATATTTAAATAAACTTAATAAGGTCGTCTGCCGTATTCAAGTTACATTTAAACGAAAAAAGGACGTAGGATATGATCCAAACATAGCTATTTTTATATTTTAGGGTGCCAGTAAGCGCCACCCCTCCCAGGGCACGCCTTTAAAGCAAAATTAACATAACACATTGGGGTCGATTGCTGAGCCCTTCGGCTTGGCTCTCGTTTTAAAGTTCCGTAGCACCAACACAGATGGCGGTATGATATTAACGAAACCAATGCCATCTGCAGTTAACTTGACGAACTAATAAATTGGGAAGTCCATCAAAATATATTTTCGTATACGAGTTTTACACTAGAGGACACTTTTAAGCATGTTTGTTCGATGCCCTATTAATTTTTCACATATTGTTATACCTTTTGCCACAGAAATGCTCATCTATCTATGCAATGTATAAAAAAATATAACAAATATCGTTAACTAATTTAGGTAAATATTTTAGTTACAACTCCGATTATAATAAGATAGCTAAAAGCCCCCTTACGAATGTTAGCACCATTTGAAATATTGATATTTCTTCCAAATTTCTACACTGTATTTGATTGATTTTTGTTGTAGGCAGAACGTTGTAGCTGAATAACTATTTCAAGGTCATTAATTCTTTAAACCCTTATCTACGAACGCGTTACTCATCTTGTTTTTTAACCTTTTCGATACAATATGAATCACATTTCGAAGAAGGGAAGTCTAACAATCGATTAATCAGCTAGTTTTAATTTGCAACGAGTCATAGAAATATACAAAAAAAAAACGAAGTATCCTTTGGTTGGGGTGAAAAGATCAGAGAAAGTGAATACGACAATTGGTCGAGTTTCATTATTTCCAAAACGTGTTTTTCTTGTGAAGCGACCATTGTCAAATTTTGTTGATGCATAATCATACGTGGATTAGATAAGTAACAATGGGTCCGGTCGACCAGGTCGTCAGCATATGACGTGACCGAAGGGGACTCCCTCTAACGGTTGGGGAGGATACGCTAACAATTTCGCCATACCTGATTCTCAACCGAAATACAGAAAAGCAAACGTGAAATTGTCACACTAGTAACAATAGACATCAAACTTGGTAATGAATTTCATAGGAATTCTTAGGGGAACGTGGATTTAAATATAATTGAATACTTATTCATTGATCTGTTTATTCAACTTTCTGACTTTTGTACGAGCCTGGGATCTTTCTTTAATATTTTCTCCCTTAAGAAGCACTTTTTAAAGAGGTTTGTCTATTAACTGCAGCTTCAACGAGAAATCTTGATACAATTCAACTGAACGAACTAGGAATTTTACATAACTCAAAAATACTAAATTGTAATACTCGGAGTTTAAGTTTGGTTCTTATATGTATTAAGTTCTCTGTGTAAAAACTGAACTGTCGGAGAAGGTTCACACGCTCAAGTTGATTTTCAGCAAAATGAGTACTCTAAAACTCATATTTTTTTATGTTAATTGGATCATTTATGTATCTGGCTATTAGCTTAAACTTCTTTATTGTTAAGTACGGCCTAATATAGATTTTCCTTATTGACAAAAATATTCAAATATGTATTAGAGAAACATATGTTAGAGGGCTCATTCAATAAAACTAATTCCGTTCAGACTCAGTTCCGACAGAGCCGGGTATCTCGATTTAATGCGTGCCATAAACTTGGACGCGAACTCTGCATTCCGATCAAAGTTGTCTCCCAGAAGATTCGGTGACATACACGTTTTGATACACGTTTAAATTCCTTTCATATTAAAAAGTTTGAGAAATGAAAATACTTTACACGTACCTATGTACCTTCTATCAAATTGCATAATATCTCAGTACTCAACAATGCGAATCAGCTACTCGCACGTTAGGTTCAAAAACCACATTATTCAAGAATGTATGTAGGTATATGAATAAACATTTTGATTCATGGCAAAGCATTATTAGTACCTAAAACTAAAATTATTTGATTTGAAAGGTACAAAGCAAGTTATATCCGATGACACGATAGTAGACTATCGTGAAAGTTCATGCATTTTAATTTCGTAACTCCAAATGTTCACGTTAATCTGTATAGAATGAATTATATATTTTTCAGCATATTGTTGCCTATTTAGCCAAAATAGACAGATAGAAAATATTTAAGTGAGAACATGATTTCGGTTGAAAAAAAGTGAAAAACCCAAACATGATATTTAGCATGTATATCGAACGCAAAAAGTTAACCATGTATTTTTACATAAAAATAACTCCATTGGCATTACATTTCATATACATTTTCAAGTCCTAATCCTTGGAAAATAACTGAACTTATTGAAAATGGATTAAGGATTTCAATAAAATCGATCCAGTAATTAAAAAAAATAAGGACTTTAAAGATAGTAAAATGTCGTTCAGCGTACGCGCTCTTAATATGTAGTAGTATTTTTTTTGAAGGTAAACAATTCCACTTCCTCTAAAAGTTTATTTTTGTAAAGAAACCATCAAAAGCTCATTCAGTGGTATTTCAGGGCGATCATTTTAGAATTTACACAGGAAATAGCAAGTTACACTTTACGTAATATAGTTTATTTAGGTACAATTCTGGAAATAGCATAAAAACCATTTATTGTTGCTGGATATAAAAACAAAAAGACTTGTGAAGTTGATCATTCCTAAAAGGTCCCTTTTGCGGTCGGTTGTACACGGCTTCTATTGAGAATATTTTTTGTGAGGTTCGAAGATGTTGTTGGGTGTTTGTAAGCAATATGTGAGGTAGGTAGTAGAAGCCGTTCACCCTGCAGCGTGCTCGTGTCTGTTGGGAACGTTCGTGCTCCACGCCGCGCGCTGTGCCGCCGCGCCAACAAGTGACACAATTTGGGTTGGGGTAAAGCGGCCGGCGCTTTCGGGCGGTGTACACGTTTCGTTAGCTTCTCTATTTTAAAAACTACTTGCTTGACGATATCCGGGAAGGGACCGACCGCATCACCGCGGCGTCGACTCTACACCACTGTCACTCATTTTCGATGCAGTCGACCTGCGTACGCGTCGTTGGTCGCTTCGCGCGCACGCGCGTCCGCCTTATGCACTTAACACATTTTGATAGTTAATAAGTTTTTAACGTGCTAAGGTAAATGAACTTATTATAAACAAAGTGCCTTTTTTCAATCAGAGGATGTATGTTACGGAGAGGTGATATTTGTGGTGCCAGTTGATAATTTTTAGTTACCATGAGCGGGAGGGAAGGCGGAAATGCAGTTCCCTCTTCAAGTAAGTAGATATTCAAGATTTTTTTTCTTAGATTTTATAAATATTTTTGTCTTCTGTTTTGTTGTTTACGCCAATTTTAGAAACAACGGAAAATATAGCGGGAACTAAATCAAGTTACGTCAAAAAGCTGTTTCATGTGTTGGAACTTGACATGGCCCTTATCGAACGGATGATTGTACGCAGTGCCCAGGGAGGCAATCACAAACAGTTCATCATTGAAATTATTCAAATTGAGGTTAATAGAGTCTCGTTTTACTGATGTCACACATATGTGTGCCATGTTTACTGGGTATCAAGTTGATCAACAACAAGATATACTAATTATAAATTCGTACTTCCTAATTAGAGAATGTCTTGTATGGCATGACGTCACGTTATACGCAATAATTTGTATTTTTTTGTGGTAATGGCATTTGTATATATTTTAAGGACTTACGGGTTTTAAAAAACAAAACATTTACGTCCACATTTGAAATGAATTTAAAACAAAGTGCGTAAATTCATGAATGGACGTACCAGCAGTCCTTGTATAACATGAGTATCAAGTATTGAATTGGAAACATGTGACGTGAACATTTTATCAAACAAGGCCTACGCATCGAGCAGTTAATTGTTTACTATTCCTACGATACCGTTTTAGTTGCTCGCATGCGTGCTGCCCTGCCTGCGACTTGGCGCCGCTGCTGCGCTGTTTTCGACTCTAACAACACTCTTATAAGTTTTATACTACCAAAATACTTTCTATTTATATTTATCTGTGTGAGTGATAAAAGCTTGAATGTGTTTAGGTAAGCCGACTGCATTTTAGAAGGACCTTAATCTCGCTCCCCACTACTCCTGCACTACGTGTTTTTGTCGTCGACATACCAGAGTTTTAGTGATGAACGCACTATCGATATTTTTATGCTGATTAGAATATTGTTTACATTCTTACGCAACAACATTATACGAGCCAAGGTGTTGTAGTACATCCTCAATATGCATACCTTTGGGCTTGTATCTACTGCGTAGTGCGTCGTAGTACCTACTTCAAACAAGAAATCATTTTAGGACGGAAAACGTAAACAAGTTCGCTTGATCTGTTAAATTAATTCGTTTGTACAAACCATATACACAAATATGTCGAAAGCATTCTTCCAAACAGGATTGTCATAGAGAGTCATTGAAGTACCATCCGGAATTTTTAGAAAGTCGATGTAAAGTGAGGTGACGTCCCTACGGCAGGGTCCGAGTTCGTAACCAGTCAATTAAATCCGAATGGTGGTACACTCGGCTGTCTCTTTCCCTCCTAGTTCAAGATACCCGAGCACAAGCGCCACTTGACGATGATTCACGTTCAAATTCCATACCTACGATTGATAACAGCAAAAAGTGGTGAATGGCACAATGTTTTAGGTCATTTCATTTGCTTGCTGGACATGCGTTCAACAATCATATTGGTATGCGTTTTGTTTACTACACGTGTGACTCGTTCCATTCAAATAATGAATGAGCATTTGAACTATGATAAATATGTATGTATTTATAGCCTTAGTATGTATAACCTACATCAACTTTGTTTGAATGAGGCGAAACTAAACTATCATTGATTTTTTTAAATATGTAGTAAAATAACAAAATACATAAATAACTGTAAAGTTTTGTCGATGGATAAATAATTGTTTTATCGACATTTGTGATGTAGTGTAGTACCATTATCATTAAAACATCATAGTTTGTTATCGATAGGCCTTAAACCTACACTACTTTGTAAGTCTGTTTCTAAGAAGTGATCTCTGGAACTACTGAGCCAATTTCTTCCACCCGTAGAAAGCTATTCTTGCGTGACATAGGCTATGTATTATTTGAACTGTGCGAAAACAATACTGATTGCCTACTTATTTCTATAAAGACAATTTGTTTATATTAAGAGACGAGTCCATAATTATATAGTAAATAGTAATAAATAAACTTAAGTATCATCTTCGTCCCACGCCCTTCAGCAGGCGCTGCATCTGATCGCCGTCATGTTGCTACTCGTGTGAATCATCGCCCGCATCCCGGCGCACACACATCACTACATAAAATCATTAAGTACTGGAAAAAAATGGCTTTTTAATCATTCAACACTAACCCTCAAACCACCGACAAATGCTTTAAGCTCCACTACTCAATCTTGCGCTTTTTTAATTTTTGATTGCATTCATGAGAATATTTCTCAAAAAACATAACCCAAGGAGGGTTAAAATAAGACGATAACGTCCACATGGAAATACCATTGAAAAATATTATTTGAAATATGCAATCGTCATGGAGACTAAGACAACAGATGCGTCAACACGTGTTCGTTTATTGAGTAAACTTTATTTTCATTCATGGAAGTGATTCTTTACCTCGTGACCATGTTATTATGAATGAAGAGCTAGTTGAAATGTGTCATTTTATTACTTCGGCGACTGTGCAATGTAAAACAACGTGCGAGCTTTAAGCTCATCTTATTTGTCCCTATTTAATGGTTTACAAATGTCGCGGGAAATAAATCATTATTCAGTTTTTAAGTAGGCTGAAATTATAACTACAGCATTAAATTGAATAATAACAATACTGGTGGCAAAACTAAATACTGGTACCTATATTTTTGAAAAGAAAGAAAATTGAGTTTATTAGCATCTAAACTTAAAACTAAATAAAAAACAAAACTACTCTTTGAAATGCCAAGTGGCAGCACAAAGTTTACCACTTTACGCTGATTTTCAGCTGCAGCCCACAATACGAAAACTACTTATTGTAATTCAATGATAAACAAAAAAATGTGTGTACAAAAACTGAAAAGATAAAACATTCAAAGGGCGTTGTCAAAAAAGTCCACATAGCTGTCACCGGGAACAGTGCACACCACCAGCGCTGACAACATTGCTGCGTTGTATGGCAATGCTGATTCGTTGTTTTAGGATTAAGCCAGCCCTCTGCTCACCTGAAGAGTCGACTAATCGCCTGGTGATATCTTTAAGCTAGCGTATCGCGTTAACCGACCTGCACTCCTGCTGCAGGAAAGGCCGTGGTGCCCGAGACATCTCACTTCACCACTTCTGGTGTATGGCATAGAGATACGGCACAAGCAAAGTGCTGTACGAATGTTTTTTCCGGGCCCTTCATGAGCCTGATGTAAACGTTTACATCCGTAGCCTGGCTACAATCCGGGAACCTCTTTGGAAAAAGCAAAGGTTTTGTCTGCGCAATTATTGATGAAGTTATGATGACGAATAACGACTAATTCTACCGGAAATTGATTATGAAGGCATCGTTTGTATAATGTCGGGCATGCCACCATCGGGGCAAATAAATCCGTCACATTATTTCGGGATGTTCTCATCTTGCTAGCGGAGAATATTTGCATGGACACAACTATGTAGTCAGGACAATCCATCAGCAACTTGCTCTAAAATACAGCCTTGTGGATTCGAAAGTGCCGTACTACATATGTGTCGAACTCAGTTCTTGAAAGTGACGATATCACACTGTACTTGGATCTATCCATCATCACTGACAGGAGTATTGTAGCCAATAGAACTGATATAGTGCTGCTGGATCGATCAGAGCGGCGCGTAAATGATTGTTGACATTATCGTCTCGCATGACGAGAACCTCGTGAAAGTTGAAAAAGATAAGTAAATCTAAATCTTGATTTGGCTCGCGAGGTTGTCCATATATGTGTGATGTGGATTCAGCGATCATTGTGCCGATTTTCGTGTCGGCCCATGGCTTAATTGCCAGAAGCGTCGACACCTAAGGAGGCTCTAGTCAGGCAGCTGGGTCAAGAGCCTAAATCAGTTGTACCCTGTTCCCGTTACCGGGGGGCTACTATTTCTTATAATATTTTAAGATTTTTTTAAACATATTTTTACAAAAATATTTTAAAATGTAACTGATATGTAGGTATGGAAAATGAGTAAAGAAATGTTAGGTAAATTAAAATGAAAAAATATTTTTAGGCATGTTAATTTGTATACAGTATTGTAATGATTCATTTCGGAAGTTTATTATACAATTTTGAAACCGTTGCAGATTCTTCCCTGAAATCGTAAATACTGTAGATTACTTTTAATTCAATGAGCACGGCTATTTACACCTGCCCCAGGTAAGCTTAACTAGCACCGTCTATTCGTAAATTAACGTAACAAGACATAGGGGTGCGCGCGCGCATCAAAATGTTCCATTTAAAATATGCGTAGAATTTCCCCTTCCTGCTTTTAAAATACCACGAGCTTAAATTTAAATTCCAGTTTAAAAATAGTGCATCTAATCGCTTCAGGAACTGATAATAAACCAGAAACGTCACGATTTCTGTCTTGTTTTGTTATTCTGTAGAGAAGCTAAACATTTTTGTTATATTTAGTAGAACTGGGACATTTTAATCTGCACCACAACAGTTCGTTGCACAACAGTTGTGGTAATTTGATACGAAGTAAAAGAGGCAAAGTAATGGTTAAATATTTGAAGAGGCGCGTCAGTGTTGCATTAGACGAATGCCGTGTAATGCATCTGTTGCATAGAAATTCCGGCGCATGTTGAGGTGTAGCGTGGAATGTGCGTAGTTGTGCGGGGGGAAGAGTGATGGTGCGCGGGCGGGGGACGGAGACTCGCGCGCACCATGCTGAGTAAACAAAACTACAAAACAGGCATAGCACAGCAGTCGGATGCGCCGGAGTGCTACCTCACTCTGTACATATACGAATATAAATAACGTGCTGCTACCGACCAGCGCACTAATACCATGTATTGTAATGAGCGATCACCCCTCTACATTTAAGCCAACTGAACACTAACAACGTCAGTGAGTTAACAGGTAGCTTTACATTGAGAAACTTGAATTACTGGCTAAATAAAAGCTTTTATTCTGTATCAATACAACCTCATTGCATTTACGAGTTAAGTGTAATCAAGCTTCTGTCTTAAGAGCTTTATGAAAAACTACTGGAACATAAATTGTTAGTCAAGATATATTATGATTGGTATGTCTATTGGACTGCTCTATAGTAATACATAGTAGGTACCAGTATATGAAGCCTCAATTATAGCTTAGTATATGGGCAATATCAACACATGTGTTTATTTACAGAGCAGAGTTAAAATAATAAAGATTAATTTTTATACTGGTATCAACACGGAAAATCTCGTTTAGTGGTCTCTTTAGTCACGTGCCGAATTTTTAATACACGCGTAGTTAAGAGTACCTAGTAAACTTAAACGTAGTAAATAGATGGCCGACTGGGACATTGGTCGACTTCGACAAGTCGATAACGAGAAAGATCATCTCTTCTTTGAAAATGACGTTTCACAGAACAGCTAAGTACCTAAATTTTTAACCAGTACGAGTCTGACAGTCCTTCCCGCCCTGCCCTGGGTCGGAGGACGATAAAAAAAGGTTACATTGATTACATTTTAAAATGCATTGGATCATACATCATAAATGATATGAATAGGAATACTATAGGTAAATAAACACTCCACAATTACTACTACTAAGTAAGTATGTAAATGTATGACAAAACGGAGATTCATTCTCCATATGAGTTGACTCTGAAGATGTTTAAAAACCGACAAATAGGAAACGTATTAAGAGAGAGAAATGTATTTAAACTTACAGCAGCGAAACATATTTAAATTCTGAAATTGAATCAAAACTGCAGTATATTAGCCATAAAATCTCAACAAATAGATTACCTCATGTATGCATTTATATTATTGAAATACGCGGCATAAGCGAGCTCTACTTTCACTACTTCTTAGTATTTCAAAAAGTATTCATTTTATAAATGAAAATCCTTAGTTCTGTAATGAATATTGTAGTTAACGCTCAAGCCTTTAAGAATTTACCCGTTTCTTAAATAAACACTGTGTTCACTTTAATAAATATTTAAATACTAAGAAAACAAGTCTCTACAAAGAAAAAACATATTTTTGTAACGGCAAACAGTTAAGATACAAGTTGATTTTGGTATACGTATTAACTCAGCGTCCGATAGAATTTAGTTAAATGAAACATGTTCAAATGGGTCCCACGTTATTTAGAAACAAGTCTAAAAGCTTTCTCATTAATATGGGATAGGGAATAATAAATATTGAGTATGGTGAGCGTGGTGAGGTAGTGCGGCGACGAGGCCGGTGCAGTGTTACGGCAATGAATGAAAAAGGTTTTTTTTTTTTTTTTTTTTTTTTTTTTTTTTTTTTTTTTTGAATGGCATCTCGCAGGTCAACCTAGAGGAGGTTGTGTGCTGCTTAACCGGACTTTTCTGTGGATGCCATAGATTTTACTCTAAGGCCTCCAGCCAGAGCTTACAAGCTAGGCAAAAAAACTATAAACTAAGTGACCGTTCGCTAAGGGCACCCCCTGTGGGGTACGGACCTCGGCTTAGGACGTCACTGACAGAGGACAGCAAGGGACAGGCTGGATCACAATAATATCTTATTTAGGGACTAATTTAAAACTACTGGCTCAGCATCGCGGGCTGGCTCTTGCAAGGGTCGGGGGGGGCATTGACTTGGGCGTCGCGACGGGCGGCCTCGGCGGCGAGGGCGGAATGACGGAGTCGGTCTGTGTCTGTGTTTCTTAAGAGTACTGGTTTCCCTACTGCTCTCCTGGAGGAGAGTGATGGGGTCGTCGGGCTCTACGAGGGTGTGCTTAGGGCGTCGGGTGGTACTGATACGCGATGGTTCGTATCGGGCGGCCGATGCGATCAAGGGATTGGGGTGCCTAATAGCGGAATCGAAGAAGCGCTTGGAAAGGCGCTTCATGAACTGAGCGAATGAAAAAGGTACCAGAAACTTAACCTAAATACCGAACATTCTTCCAGTCCCCGCCGCCCGCCGCCGTCGCCACGTGTGCTGCCACCACGCTTTTACCGCTGCCGCCGCCCGAAATAATATGCTTAGCTTACATACCAACACATGGAAATGTATATCGAATTAGCAAACCCACCAATAAATTCTCATATAACTAACATTTGAGTAAGCCTCCGCGATACTAACGCTCGATTGATGAGAGAGCGTCGTGAGAACTTTCAGCTTGCTTTATTTAAATGTTGTTTTGTTATGGTCTAGATTCGACTCATATTATACATATTTATAATATTTGGCCGTTTATAAAACGCTTTAACTATTTGTTTATTATAATTCTAGATAATAAATTAAATCTTTTTTATTTTAAATAAAACAAAAATGCAAAGACTGTACACATAAAGAGAAATTATAGCCTTGTTTTAAATAACCAACAAAAAATACGACTTTGGTATTTGGAGATAAGTCATTCAGTACGGGGAAATAAAAAATATTTGGTGTTAATCAGTGTGAGTATGAGAATCGGTGTTTGTCATGTGAAGTATTTCCGGATTTTTCTAATAAACTTGTTAGTCACTACTTATATTTTTTCAAGGAAGTAACGTTACTTGAACATTAGTCATCGTTACTATTGATGTTTTCGATGGCTAATACTACCATTCAAACTTCTACTCTCTTTTAATTTGGTTGAAACTTAATATGCCTAAATACATGTGGAATAGCTATAGTGTAAAAGGAGTTGTCTTTTATTTAATTCCGTTCCCACGTTATTTGTTGTCTCGTTGCCCGATAAGGGGAACAGTATACCCTTTCTTCGTCCAGTAAACGATTGTAGGCCCTTATTTATTGCTAATAGATTTCCGAACGTTAAAATGTCTATGCGTGCGTTTAAAAGCAAGGGAATACGACCCACTTAATGCAATTTGAAAATTGATAGACAAATGGGAAGAAAACCATCCGGATGTACATGTTATTGATAAACTATTTTTTTATATTGCCGTTTCAAGTTGAATACATCTACTTACTCTCTAACCCTAAATAACTATAGTATTAAACTATGAACTTATGGGTGCATAGCATGCGTTAATGATAACATATAGCGTCGTAAAACCTATGTATGTACCGGAAACAAAAGTTTGATGTGAATGTAATGTGTAATGAACTAAGTTGTGAAAAAAGTAAGATTGTAGATTCCATAACAGGTAAGAAAGTGAGAGAGTTGCGCGGGCGCACGGGGTTGTAGGACAGGCGGGAGCGGGTGAATGAGCGGGCGGCGGGCGCGGTGCTGGTGGCGCGGTACTCACAACTAAACTGTTTATTATTTGCAGGTGCAGCGGGCGCGAGCGGCAGCGCCGTCACAGGGGTGACGCGCCGCGGACGATGTAAGTGGTTCAACGTCGCAAAGGGCTGGGGGTTCATTACCCCTGACGATGGCGGGCAAGATGTTTTTGTGCACCAGGTGATTGTTATCATTTTATTTCACGAAGCATGCACGCAACGAACACATTTTAAAATTAGATACGAAGCAAAATTTTAGAAGAACTCCCATGCAGTTTATTTAATCGCTCCGTTCTCTACAATAGTTAAAATAGGAAAATAAATCCATTCAGAAAAAATATTGTGGCGTATCTAGCGGTTGACCCGATAGTGCGCTTATTTGTTTGCTCGGCTTATCAAGGCCGGATGTTTTTTCTATACATTTGCGCCACCATACTTGTACTTCGTTCGGCTGCAGCGACGCTAGCGGTAAAACTTATATTAGGTCAAGACTATGTTACTGGATGCCGATAACGTTGATTTTTTTCTCATAAGCGATAAGTAAATTTATAGCCCATTGAAGGGACCCACAGTCAATAATAATAGTTAGCATGAAGTTGTTATTTTTATACTGAACTAGCGAGCTGCCTCGCAGCACCGCGCGTTGCCGTGCCGCTGTCGTACGCACGCAGTATTATTATAACTTTGGGACTGCTTCATCGATACTATTTACTTTTACAATTCTCAATACTTTTCTGAACTTTGAGATTTAAACGTGAAACGAGTTTATGAACCAGGAAAATCGCCTATAATGGGTATTGGAAACTTAGGCTTATTATTGTAACACGCATTTTCAACAGCATTTTTTTGCATTAATTTTCAAGCATGTGAGGCTTGCAGCTTTCATTGTAGGAACTGCTTATAAAAAAACAAAATTGGATTAACTGACACATTTGTCTGTTCCTTTTCAGAGCGTGATCCAGATGCAGGGATTCCGGTCACTTGGAGACGAGGAGGAGGTGGAGTTCGAGTGCAAGGAGTCAGATAAAGGCCTGGAGGCGACACGTGTCTCCGGACCCTCGTCGGTGGATTGCCAAGGCTCACACCGGCGCCCGCTCTCCAAGAAACGGTTCAGAAAGATACGGTAATTTTGGCTAAGTAGCGTAGGAGGAAGTATCTTAACGCCTGTTTGTATGGACGATACTTTCTAGCTTGCAGTGTGCCAAATTGCTAAACGTAGAACCTTTCAGTAGGAGCTGATGTAGGGATGATCTTATTATCACAGACTGTTGTAAATATATATTTAATTGAAACCCTACTATGAACTAGTCAAACACATTATAATGAAAAGGCAAACGTTCAGTTATCAAGCCATTAAACAATTTCATGAAGTACTTAATAGTCAAACGATAACCTATTGAAATTAATATTGAACGATTACGCCACGATTTGACTATTTCAATGATATTGTAGGTTTGTATTTGTGCTATTCACTTGTTTACAACAGTCATAACAGTATTGTAGATAGGTACCTATTAAAAAGAATTGAAACTGCAATAACTTCAACATACTTCTTATGCATCTGGTGTCAAATTTCATATAAATATGAATATCGTACATATATTCTATCTGCTTACTTGTTGCCGAGTCAAACAGTTAATCGGAGGGTTATCGCATTATCTAACCATGGGAAAATATCGAGCCTACGAAGCTGTCGAGCTGTTAACTTTCTTGGAAATACAGTTCAAATCTTTTTTACTACACGGCATAGGCAGATGCTAGATAAAATTCTATTTTGGGCAATGTTAAATAGATAAGGTTTAATCGTAATGTTTTAATTGGTTTAAAAATGATAGAACATATTGTGTCTATTATTTGCTATTAGTTTGACAGTTTTTTTTAAATAAAAATGTGAGTTTACCTCACATGCCATACCTTTGTCGGTTTTGAAGCTTGTAGCCAGCCTAGAATGTAAAAAAATCCAAATAAAGATGTTTCAACCAATTGATTGCATAGAATCTTTCCATTCAATTCATAAGACATCTGTGACTCCTCAAACATATATCCTGTGCTGTGAGTCAACAAGTCAGCAGCCTTTGAGCAAAATAGTCATTTCACAATTTTATTTACGAATTCCAAATGTCAAACGTAGCTGGTGTAAAATATGAAACCCTCATTAAAAAGTACTAGTGCTACGTTTCAGGGTATCACGTACTTTAGTTACGGTTTCTAAATGATGTTTTTAAAAAGTACTGCTAAATAGTAGATGATTTAGGTACGGTTTGGTTTGGTTTTCAGTTTTGTAACTGGTTTTTATTGCATGTTACATTTAATCTTTCAGCTAACCTGGTACGTTTTGGTATCATCAACGTTACTAAAGATTTTTAAACGGAAATGTTTGTCTAAAAGAAGATGTTTATTTGTTTTCAGTTGCTACAACTGCGGTGAGTTCGCCAACCACATAGCCGCTAAGTGCAGCATTGGCCCACAACCAAAGAGATGTCACAACTGCAAGAGTGAGGATCACCTCATTGCTGAATGTCCGATAAAGGTAAGATCCTCGTTAGGCTGCGTTTCCACCAGAGAAGTGCCGAGGAAATGTGTCGTGCGAGGATGTCTAGCTGTGCTGTGAAATTGTGTGGGCGTTTCCACCAAAGCTGTGCGATGAAAATGTGCCTACGAGGATGTGTAGCGGAGCTGTGAAAATGCGCATTAATGTGTGGTGCGAGGATGTGTAGCGGAGCTGTGAAAATGGGCATTAATGTGTGGTGCGAGGATGCGTCTATGGACTGACTGGTACAGTATGCGCAAACCTCGCAACACATTTCTCACCACACATTCCTTGCAACACAGCCCTCGCACACATCCCTCGTACACATCCCTCGCACACATCCCTCGTACACATTCCTCGCACACATCCCTCGCGTGTTTTGTATGTGCAAAAATCAAGCTCCGCTGAGCCGTTTCCACCAGAGCTGTGCTGACCGAGACGAAGTAAATGAAGCGATTCATTCTATTGGTTCTTTACAAACACATTCTTCGCTAAACATCCTCGCGCATCTCTGGTGGAAACGCAGCCTTATCGTAAGTTATTGTTTAAGTAAGTAGTAATAAGTACCTAGTGTTTAAGTAGTATTTTAAAAGGGGTGAGGCCTTCCATCAACCAGGCAGAAGTCCCAACTCTGTGGCTGCTACTGAGATATTATACCTAATGGAAGAGCCCAATAACAATTTGTTTCACCTGGAAATCGATCCCGGGACCTTGTGTTCAGCAGTCGCGCTTGCTACCGGAAGGCCAAGGGGTAGTCTTCTTTTTACACTCTGTGACTTTTTTAGCCGTCTTACAACGGCAGCCCAGTTCATGTATCCAACAATAAAAAATAGGTATTTAAGAGATCTAAAAAATTAAATTGATCTGAGGTATTTTAGGTCGGATACATTAAGTAGACCACTTTTGTAAGACGACTAAAAAGTCACGGTGTATATTTTCTTCTATTTGCTCACTTACTATGTCTTTAGACTAAGTTATAAACTTTCTTCATACTCTCTTACAAATAGAAAAAAATTAGGATAACTAATATATACAGGAAGTAGAAAATTTAAAAAAAAACAGTTTTAATAAGACACTATTCACTATGATATGACACAGTACATGTTGACTTGATAGAATATGTTATCTGTCGCTACTAAAAAAATGGAAAATTTCCATGACTGTTCGTGGTTTGACTGCTAACTTGTTAGTCAAGTGCCTTTTCGTAGAATGAGTTTAGGTAGGTCAATAAAAGTTAGTGCCATTAAGCAAACGTATTGGCAATTGACATATTATTATCTGGTGTTAAAAAGGATGTTGTTGCTAAAGACAGACCGTTTCGAACTAAACTTAAAGTAAGGTGAGTTAGCTTAGAGCTAGCTGCAGACCTTTTGAGTTTACTTTTAAATATTGTCTAGAAAGGCAGAAGATGCTTTTAATATGAACCTTAATGAAAGTCAATACCAAGCCAAACATTTGATGAGATCTTCATCGAAAACTGTCCCAAGCAGACTGATTGGAGACCGACATACTCATTTACGTGTTTGCAGAGCAAGATTTGTTGTTTAAAATCATTAAACAACAAATCATTTGCAATGGGAAATTGTTTAACCACATATTTAAATTATAGGTGGAGAAGAAGAAGGACGATGCAAGTAAGAGTAGTTCGAGCAGCTCTCAGGGAGGACAGCAGGAAAGTCCACCACACTCGTAACTCCATCACCACACATACTGTATTCCAAAACCCGACGAAACTTGTAGACTTTTTAACGGCATTTCTTCGCTCTTACTTTAACTATGTTATAACATTTTGTAAGTTTAAACAAAGCTTTTTCCGTCTAGATACTCCATTCCAATTGAAACGACCTAATTGAATTAACAGATTTTCTTCAGAATTAAATATTGTACCCACGATTATCATCAATATCTTAACATTATAAGAACGCATCTACCTCAATATAGTTACAGATAAACTATACAAATAAGTACAAGACTGAACAGTACAAATCCATAATTCTAGTACAAACTATACAATATATACTTTTACATAATAATTTTAATGATAGTAATATTACAACCTAAGTTTGCAAACGTAACGTAAGTACAAATTTTATGTGTTCGAGTGACCTTAATTATTTTACGTATATTGGTGTTTATCCAAAGTTAAGTGTGTGTTTATATTATTATTATTTTGTTGCTATATTATATGACAAACTTTATGTTAATTTTAGCAATTTTAGCTCATAATCAACGACGAGTTAGAAGTATTATAACTGGCTATGAGACAAAATGAAAATTGAGAGAGTGTCACAATATACTTTTAAATAACGTGAAAACAGTGAAGTGAAAAGATATTTCAAAGATCAAAACAAATTAATAATATGTAATAACTATATCGTAACACAAAGTACAAAACCTTAAAGGTAAGAATAGCTCCTGCACGAACGTTGCGTAATTGGAATTAAATGTAAGCCCCTAATATTAAATTAGACGGTTAACGTAGGAAAGAAAATAATATCAATTTGTTTGTATATTTTTTCTGATGCTTAATGCAATGTAAACGTTAAAGTTAATGTGCCAAAGTCAAATTAACATTGTTGCAATAATTGTAAAAATATTTTAATTAAGTGTAGATTCAGTACGAATTATACATATATCTATTACTTGCCGTAGCATATTAGAGTGCTAAACTTAATACAGATAACAGTCAGTACAAATATAATGTTTCTACGGGTATTTCATTGAATTTTGCCATGTATAATATTTGCGACTTATGTTTGCTCAAGAGCCTAATCATAATTAAGTAGAACAAGCCGTGAGTGTAGTGGAGGTACTTAATCCTGTAATTTATCCAAGTTTGCCATTTTTACCAGTTTTAAAATTGTAATTCGAATTTAATGAAATAAAAATTAACAACCAATTTTAAAATCGGAGCAGTGTACGTAATTTCAAGCTAAAAAGAATACACACAACAGTTATTTATACCTCAGGAAGAAACTACACTAGTAATCAGCATAGGTCAGAATTAGGTAGAGTTATTCATGTGTTTACACTCATTTCATACAGCGAAAGACTAAAGTGGATATTCCGAATTACTTTTATAAAGCATTAAAATCCAAGGATTTACTAAATAAAACAGTTATTTACTTTTACAGAATTAATTTGCTTAATCGATCTCTGAAACTTTTTATTGTTATTATTTACTAGCGGCTCGTCCCGGCTTCGCACGGGTGGAGGACCAGGTCTAAAACCCGGTCCCGATAGTTACAAACCCAACAAAAAAATAATTATCCGAATCGGTCAAGCCGTTTTCATGTTATGTCGTGACAACGGAAAACGGGTTTCATTTTTATATATATAGATTTGTAATACTGTTTTCCACATGACATTGTCGCCCAATCTCAATCCCGGGAAGATCCATATTACTATCAACATTTAGATATAAGTTCTAAAATAACTATACCTAATTCTGACCCTGGCCATTGTAGCTATTTGATTTTTGCTGTCAATGAGATTTAATAACCCATTGGTTGATTTATTGAAGGATGATCAAAACTACGAATAGTGGAGAACGGTACACAAATGTGTACTACCAATAATTCGATTAAAATACGCATTGTACGAAAGCGAAAGCTGGCTTTGGAGTGCTACATCTATGTTCCAACGGGATAATATTATGTTCAGTAATAAGAATGTGTTTTAAATTCTTTTTTATATTATGATTGCTAACGTAGAATGTTCACCACCTACCGACCCATCGATGTTAATTTAAGACTTTGTTTTTTACACACAAAATCTATTAAGGTAGTTTAGTTACAAATAATACGGAGTAATAATCTACCTCAATATTAATGTAAATGACTTAGTTAAGATATTTTACTGTATTTGTTTTTAGGTTATAAAACTGACTGTCGAAAGCCAACAGGAACTTTACACACAGGCCCACTGAAACTGTCTTTTAAAACTTTTTTTTGGAAGTTACATATTTGCACAATTCTATGATTATGTGTTAAGACACCAAATAGCCAAACGCCACAAACACAAGGTAATGAACGATTGATCTAGTTAAGGAATAATTAATGTAGAACGTCCGTCCTGCGTTAGATACCAATGAATTTTAGATTTTGTTTTAAGAATCTAAATCTGCATAAAACGTTGTGTAGAGACACATAAATAATTGTTTTAATTATTACTATATTTTTTTGTTAAAACATGATAAACAGGGATTGACTCAGTTTACAGTGGTGCCTACACATTTAATTTTCAAATTGAAATGATTGGATATAATCAGTAGGGTAAATTTCTTTCAATTATAAAATATTATGTTGTTATTGAAACATTTAATAATCATTTTATTGGATATCACTTGATTTACTCGTACCTATATGTATCTCAGGTACAAAAGAACATCAAAAGGTTAACATGGACTATTTAATAACATAGGTTATTTTTCAAAACAACTTGAAAAAACAAGGGTTTAGTCAAGAAGAATTTTCAAATAACAATGTTTTAGTCACCAAGATTTTTTTTAAATTTCTGTCATCAACATTTGATGTTAGCTTTACATTATGAAATGTAATAAAAATGAAGGTTATCAAATTCTCCGGGGAGTTCTAACACTCGCATGCGTGTTAAACTTGACCCAGTACTGTCAATAACATCAGAAATATTTTAAATTCTATACTGACTTGTAATATAACAAGTTAATATCATAATATAAAGTAGTAAGTTTAGTCATATGACATCACGGTAGAGACAGATCGGTTTAGCGATATTATAAACTACGGGTCTTTTTGCATTTCATTTTATATAGCAGTAGTTGTGATGTAGTTTTAATTTATAAGATTTTAATGAAAGACTATTTGCAAACATCTACCTCATAATTTAATTACGTTAAATAGAGTTTATTGATAAGTTAATTAACATTTATAAATTCTAGCAATTATTTTTTTCCATAATTATATCTTTGCTGTATGCCGAATTTCTTTCTTAGAGTTTAAATTTTGTTTTTTATTATTATTCAAAGAAAAATAAATCATAAAAATATGTTGTTGTTTTTTCGTATACATCCTTAATTTCTAAGAGATATTAAGTATTACTGCTATTTATGACACTCCAGTAGATTATGTCATCAGTCAACGATCTCACTTAAACAGGCTGAAATGATTTTTTTAACTTGACGATATAAAGCATTGTTTCAGAGCAACTTACAAAAAAAATCATTGAGAATTTCTTTCCAGGGATATCTTAATACGAACGTTTACACAAAAAATCTTAATGGCGTGTTAAGAGCATCATTATATTGCAAATGCTAATTAGTCAATGAATATTATCAAAGTTAAAACTCATTAAAACACGAGAGTCCGGTTTGTGACGTCGGAAGCAAGTTCAAATTGTTACTTGCTTACGACATATTGCCAATTCTCAAAGTGTCATAATTATCTACGTAATTTGAATTTAGGTAACAAAAGAAAGAAAAAAATAATTATAAAATAACTTTATTTCGTATAAATTTGGCTTACATTATACACATCGAGGAGTCTACATTTAGGCATAGGAATGCCTGTAGATGAAGACTCCGCTCATTTTCTTACAATGTAAATATACAATTAAGTATGTGTAAGTATACAAATTCGTTTTTTGATAATCTGATCGATTATCAAAAACGAAATTGAACTCTGATTTGATTTAAGTGAAATGTTCCAAATTAAACAAGAAGTAAAAAGTTGTGTTAGTAGCAAAGTTTTCATTAAAAAGCTCTTTTTGATAATGTTTTTCTTATTATATTGGTTGCTCAAAAAACGTTAACTTCCATGCTCAATTAATCACCTATGTATGTAGGTAAATAGCTTGGATGGACCGCGAATTATCAGTCGTATAAGCAGCAAATGTTCTCCTTGAAAAGATCATTCCCATGGTATGTATTTTGTCTATTGGACTTTCACTTTCCTTTTAATTCAAATTCTGGTCATATTTTCATTGACGAACTTCAGATTCGTATGAGTTAATTATTTTGTAATAATTATACTTATTTTTTCTAAAAAACATGTAAGCAGAAATCATGCCACAGGTTTGTCAATTCTCCAGACAGATTATGTTTAAAAATCTTAAAACTTTTTATGTGTAAATTAACTTTTTCTTGTCTTGAGCTCACCATCGTTTTATTGAGAAATTCATGCCTCATTATAAGTAAATAAACTAATGTAATGGGAACCATACCCGTAATTGCATCTACGTAATGAGTTTCTACACAAAATGACCACGAGTGAGTGATGGTAAGGTCCTTGGAGAGAGATGGAAAGGCGAGAAGCGAGAGGGCGCGGGGTGCGCGGGGAGCGGTCGACGCGGAGCAGAGATGTCACGTTTTTCAGCGAAGCCGGGCGAAGATGGGCGCCCGGAGGATGCAGTAGTGCGGGGCTCCCCTCACCGCGCTCCCGCTCCCCGCCGCGGCCCCGCGCTGACGTAACGCTGGCGTGTCCGCCGCCCGCCCTAGTGTGTGCCGCGCCGCGCTCCGACCGGGCCATCACGCACGCCGCGCCCAAACGACATCAGTGCTAATCACTTGACGTTTCCCGTTTTTGCGCTCTGGTTCTGAGCTTTAAAAGTGAATGAGGTGCATGACGAGGTTGTGCATATTGCTTATGTACGTCTCCTAGCTTTTACCCTAATTTGTAATTGCCGTAAACACTTGACACCGCCCTTAAAGGCCGGATGCATCGGTGTCATTCTCAAATGAGTTATCGCGTTGCAAAATCTCGGCTCTTTAATTTTTCTAAGGCGTTGGTAGTTCAGGTTAGAGTAAATTGGGCCCTAATTTAAAACATAATTTATTTTCACCGTGTTTTAAAATATATAAGGTGGTTCAATCAGTTTCAATAGAACCGTAGTAGGGAAATGGAATGCAGAGGAGTATTGATGATATTTTTCCTAACGAGATTCAGTTCGTGATTGAATTAAACATTTGAGTTATTGTAGAAATACTGAAACGTTTTGTTGTTTACGAAAAACTAAGTATCAAATTTGTAAAAGATCAGTTCAATTTCGGACTTTTAGAAGCAAAAGAGATAACTACACGACATTTCCTTCTAGGTCTCATGATATCCGAAGTTGTGTAACATTAAACAACTAAGCGGATAATAATATCTGATCGACTGTCAGCAGCGATGTGTAACACATAGCCAGCATCAGCTCATACACAGTATTGATAGTTGGATAATAGTTCCATTGATATGATCATACGGTAAGTTAGATGTGATCGATCCTGACAAGCGTATGTAGTGTAAACATTAAGCTTTTTAGTGATTAGAAGCATCATTTACTGCATTTTATATCTTCGAGCTTCCCAGAACGAGTCCTCTGGTGACTGCCTCGTGCATACCATCATCCATCTTCATGTAGTTTTATTTATTCCAGCAGCATCGATGGCCTTGAATTTAGATGAATGTATTCGTTATTCTTACAAATGTAATGCAGCAGTAACTCAACCACTCGATCTGTTACTTCAAGTGGAATACGTTGTAATATAGACACAGTTACAACGACATTTGGAGTTGTTATGCAGTGGTGAATACATTGAGAGCATCGAGATTGCTAACGTTATATCGATCTGTATATAATTAAAACCAACTATCTATTTAGTGGTCAGAGGGGAATAGGAACATCGTTTGTGGTAGCTACTAATGGTTTTGTAGAACATCACGACTTGTTGCACTGACTACTGTCATGTCACATTCATTGAGGTAATTGATTACTGGTTCATCAGCTTTAATGTTCTTGAAGATTTTCGCCAAGAAATGAGACAAGAGCAATTAGGCCATTCGTAGGGTTAATTACTTCAACATTTTACCTAGACATGCTAATACTTGTTTTGTCTAAGCTTTTTCGTTTTAATTCAACTTTTCAGTTTACTAAAAACTTCAAATTCCACGATATATCATAACTATTACTTTAATACCAATTACATTTATGGTACTAAAACATTGTGGAACAGAAAATACATTCCAATAAAACTTCTATTCCATTTATGGAATTGGTTGGCAAAGGTAGAACTTCTCAGGGCTTTGGCTGCATTTCACTTTTGATAATTAGACTGAAATGCGCTCTGTGGCGCACTGAAATGTTATAACTTACACTGAAGGGCGAAACTCATTTCGCTCGACAAAAGTTTCAGTGAATTTTCCTGAATCATCAACATTCGCTAGTTGGCTTTTCAGGTTCGTTCCTAAAGTAACTACACTATTCCAAAGCGCCATCTGCCAGTGAATGACGAAACTAACGTCAGTTTGTTTATGTTTTCTGAGGTAGATGTCGCTACAAGTAACATGAGAAGATTATTTACTCATAGCTCGCTCAGTTGCTTTCGTTTCGCTACTACATTTTTCCACTTCGTCAGCCTAATAAAATGAACTATTTGAAGCATTATAAATATTAAATAATTCAACAGAAGAATGACATTAGGGTTTGTGATATTTGAATTTTGATCCTAGTAGAACTTAATGATTGTCCGAACTACATAATCATATTTTTAAGTAGTTCAGAAAGTGAGCAGTTCTTCCGAACATGGTGTGCATTGTTAGGAGGTTCATTTCTCTGGAGCCCGCCGCTGCCGCTGGTATTTGGACCCTGTTCTCGGCGCCGGTGGGACACTATTGTTTATATTTTTAAATGTTTCTTTTTTCCTTTTTGGTTTTATTAAAACATTTAAAAATGTAAAGAATAAAAAACAAAAACGACTAAAGAAATTAGTATAAAATAAAAAGGTCTGTTTTTTAGATTTTTGTTTGTTATGAAAAAACTCACAAACCTGCCTATTAAACTGATACGATGTCGGTACTGCGGACACTGAACCGAAATCTATATCTACTATTACCAATAGTCAGTCTGACTTGATTAATTAATAAACTCAGTCTATTGTTAACTTATGTATTTACACGAGATCAATCAACAACTATAAAAAAAAACATAATCTGTCCTTCAGTGAAAGGAAATAATAAACCGAGTTACAAAATTAGTAACTAAGCTAGTATTACAACTGCTGACATAGGTCAGCAGTTACAACAATCTTGAATATTGTTTCGAATTTCACCAAAACTTAACAATTTGGTGAAAAAAATTAATCCAATTACATATCAATTAGAATACAAGATTTACATACAAAACTCAATTGATCTATATAACCACAATTTTAAGATCAGTGAAAACTAAAACTAAACCTATATTTTTTTAAGGAGCAATCGAAGAATTGGCAATAGTTTTCTTCCACACGAGAATTTAAGTTGTGTGTTGTATAAATTTTATAGTTTGATTAGTCCTGGCTTAATTACGACGACGCATAGGTCGATCTGTGGATGTGTGACCATCGATCGTAGCAAGTTTCGTTCGGTGCTCGGAAATCAATATCCATTTTTATAAGGGTTCCGTAGTCAACAAGGAACCCTTATAGTTTCACCATGTCTGTCCGGCTGTCCGTCTGTCCGCAGCTTAGCTCAGAGACGCCCAGTACTAGAAAGCTGTAATTTGGTGTTAACATACGGATTTGTTGTGCCCAAAAAGTGGTAAAATAAAATCTCTTTAAATATCTTTTTTATGATACCTCCTGTACACGTAAAGTGGGGATGTTTTTTTTTCCTCGCGTACCCCTTAATGTGGGGTATCATTAAATAGGTCTTTAAAATAAATATTGATAGTTTCCATTAACAATTTTTTGATAAAAAGATTAGTTTGTGAAATATTAAGCTATAAAGTATATTCGAGCAAGGATAATAGTATATTATATATAGTATTATCCTTGCTCGACTCGAGTGACCCCCCCTTCTACCAGCTAAAATGTTATGTTTGGGGATGTGAAAAAAATTACAGTAGTAGTATACAGGGTGAATTTTTCAACTGGGCGTGGATGGCTACTTTCGAAACTATGAGGAATATCGAAAAACGTTGAAAGGAGTCTCGAGGCCGATTTTGACGAAAACTAAAAGTACATCATTGGATTTTAGAAAAATCAAAAATCCTAGCCAGGAATCGAACCCGCTGATTTTGGAAAAAAAAATCACACCCTGTATTATTACACCGTTCGATAGTGTTACTAATAAGGATCAAATTCTGGGAAGTAATCATATACGGCAAACTTAAGGAAATGGCTGATTTTTATGAAATTGCTATTTTTCCATGTTACTTTACATTTACTGAGCCATAATTTATTTGAATTTATAAAATTTCATTGTTTTCAATGTCTCACTAGATTTGACGTTTCAACAATCCCACTGTACTTAGCATTACGAAATTATTGAGTTGAACTAAAAATAGCATTATTTTAAAGAAGAAACGGTAACTTATGTTTCAAATACAGTCTTTGCCTTGAAGATTAATCAGTTTTTTTGTAATTATACGTTTTCCTTAAGTTTGCCGTATATGCTTACTTCCCAGAATTTGATTCTTATTACTAACACTATCGAACGGTATAATAATACAGGGTGTGATTTTTTTTTCAAAATCAGCGGGTTCGATTCCTGACCAGGATTTTTGATTTTTCTAAAATCGAATGATGTAGTTTTAGTTTTCGTCAAAATCGGCCTCGAGACTCCTTTCAACGTTTTTCGATATTCCTCATAGTTTCGAAAGTAGCCATCCACGCCCAGTTGAAAAATTCACCCTGTATATAACGAAGTTTACAAGAAATTATCATGACTAAGTAAGCTTTACAAGATTACGAGTAATAGTCGACCAACTTATAAAAAGTACTTGGAATACATATTTTCCTAAGCAAAATGTATTGGAGAACATGTTCTTCAACTGCAAATGTAAGTTTGTCAACTTTAATTAATTAAAATTAAACTCAGCGAATAAGTTTAGTTCGTTCGCATAAGTATTTTGATGGGAAACTACGGAACCCTACACTGTGCATGGCCCGACACGCACTTGGCCGGTTTTTATTACAATAAAAGTTCGATAGGAAAATAGGTATAAACGTTTAAACGTAAAACACACCCAGATATTGCCTGTACGAGTAACGTGGGTGTGTTTAAAAATATTTAAACTTACCTAAATGCCAATTTTCACCCAGACCGGGAACAACTACTGCAGTCATTGTTCATCCACTGCACAAACCGTGCATACTTGTACTGTGAAAAAATAAGATCTTTTGGCTTTTGGTTTCCTTACACCAGATTGGTTTGTCAGTCTTGTCAATATCTGCCTATCCTTTTTCCCAACAATATTAGGGTAGGCTTCCAGTCGAACCAGATGCAGCTGGATATCAGTCTTTACACGTAGCGACTGCCTGTCGGACCCAGTAACTGGGTAATACGATACCCCATAGTATGACTGGTTGTCGACTTTAACGATTCTGGCAAACAGTGACGACTGTCAAAGTATACAAATGACAGCCAGAACCAGCGGCTTTCCGGGACACGGAGGAGACTCGCTATGATAGATGGTCACCCATCCACAGACCCTACCTACCTCGGCAAGCGCGGCTTAACCTGGAAAATCGGCATGTGCGGCTGTAATTATTTAGCTACGAGCTCGTCACTCCTCTGGTTTGTCAGTCTTGTAGGCTTCTCAAAGTTCAAAAGAAAAGGAAAGCTATCATTGATGACATAACAACTGACCAATAGCCACATAAGCGAATGAAGACAGCAAGCCTACCTCTTGGTACCCTAAAAGTCCTACATACCTCGTAAGTTAGATAGGAGAAATGACCAGAACTAATCAGTCTTCATCAAATACGGACTTGCACTTCTTTGAAGTAGCTAAAGTGAGATTGAAGATCGCCAGTTATTGATGAATCTCAATTTTAAAAGCGAAGTCTGTTCCCCTGGATTTTAAATGTTCTTTTGATTGCCAACTGATAGCATATGGATTACATTCAGAATCTTTCAGAATATTTTAATTTAAATAAAATAACGATTTATCAAATGATAGCAGAGTGAAATTAATATTTGTATGTTTTAAAAATAATGATGTTATTTTATAGACTTCCATCGTTATGTATGAAACGTCCAAGCTATTATAAAGCTTTTACTAACATCATGTTAAGACCAAAATGAGCTGAGCTCCGGGTGAAAACGCGGGGAACAACTGGTTCTTAAATATATACGTTCGTATTGCTTCCCTTTAGATACTTATGCAGTCAATCTTGATCGTGGTTTGTGCTCAAAATGAAGTATCGCAATTCAGATTCAGAATAAAAGGTACCTCGTCCCAGCAATTTGAATCATGGCCATTGATCACAAATGGGATCGACGATCGTTTCATTTATGTTGATGATTTAAATACGCTGAATTTGTGTGAATACGGATTTTAGTATAGAACTAGAAAGATCTAGTTCTACTTGACGTAGTATTACGAACTACGTCTTCAATGCAGTAACTCAATTGGTAATTTGAATCAGGTACCTAATTACGAAACCAATGCGGAGAGAGAGAGAGTGCCCTAGAAAACGTTGCAGTAGGTACCTAGTGAAATTTTAGATGAGCACATGAGTGAAATGATAGGGACATTTGGGCTTAGCCTTGCGGAAATCGATACTAGTAGCCAGACCTGCAACTCACACATATTTATATCTACTCGTATGAGCGAAGAAATTTGAAAGGCTGCCTCGTAAAATGTATCCACCTCTGTCTACGTAGGTATTCATAATATTCGGTCATATTTTGCAGTATTACCAATAAAATGAAGTAGTCGTATTTTCAATAAGTATTCATATGTATGACATTATTCTTAATGCCTACTGATTTAAGATATTTTTTTCATTTTCAAAGTCATTGACATGGTTTACCTAATTTCAATATTTATTGATTCTATATTTATTCATATAATACTCTTAAGTTAAAAAAAAACATTATATTTGGTTTCAGTACTAGCAGATATTAGATAGAAAAATTCGTTACTGTCTGTGTAACGCTGCAATTGCTGGTAAGATTTAATTGATCCGCGCTCTAAATGTGTGTTTAAATTATTAAGAATTTAGTTTAACAAGTCCCTCATAAAATGTAGGTATATTGTTATCTTATACATAATTCACCAGCTCAAAATACAACAGAGCTTAAAAAGATGCCAGATTCCTATCTGATAGGATTAAAATTGTAATTACGGTTAACGATGCAATAAACTGAACTGGACTGATGGGATAGACGTTTTACAATTGTTATTTGTTTTGTAATAATATTTTTCCTTGTATGACACAACCTACCACTAAATACGGAAGAAAATGTTGTTTGTAGCTTCACATAAGAAGGGCTAATCCAATTCATGTGACGGCTTCGGTATCCGGTAGCCTACTGTGTCCAGATTATGATAAGGTATTTTTAAACTCCGTGGGAAACTAAATAACCTCGCTGGGTTAGTTACCAGAAGAATAATAATTTTCCACAACAATCACACAACGCCATTTACACCCAGACACAGAACAAATGATCATGCTCATCACATAAACATGTGTCCTAGGTGGGAATCGAACCCACGAACCCCGGTATAGCAGCCAGGGTCACTAACCACTAGACCAACAGACCAGTGAAAAAGAAGAAGTAAGTAGTGTCCAAATAACGGGAACTTATTTCAACCAAAATGCCGTAAGAAATTTTCTTTAGCAAAAGCTTCCCGTTTCTCACTACGTCTTACAAACACAGTAGTTTGGTATTGGATTTAGGGTTTGTACAGACCTCATTGTCCTCTACAAAGTTAGCGTTCTTACTGTTATAGGTAACTTGACGACTAACGACTTACCGTCCGAACATGGACCATGCCCGCCCGGGTTGACGGCGTATCGTGTTTCACGCGCGCCTCAAAGAGATGTCAGTAACATGACGGGACCCCTTTTATAGGACCAAAGCTTACTGTCACACATTGGAACTGTCTTATCGGGGAACCGTGACTCTCGAACGTAAACGGTTATTGAAGGAAAACCGTGGATTTTAGTCAGTAGGAGTCTATTTATATATAGGATAAAAAAGCGTTCTTACTGTGTCCCAGTTCCGCTTAGTGCCTATTTTTGTCCTAATCTCTATCTATCTATCTTCTATAATATAAAAAAGGATCGCTAAATGTGTTGCTCAACTCGAAAACGGCTGGACCGATTCGGATAATTATTTTTTTGTGGTGTTTGTAACCATCGGGACCGGGTTTTAGAGGACTTCCACCCGTGTGAAGCCGGGACGGGCCGCTAGTATATTATAAATATAAGGACATTCTATTCACAATATCGATAATAGTTATTGTGAAAACCAAAGACACGATGAATTCAACGAAATTTGTGTCTAGGATGATATTTTTTTTTCTTCTTTGGCAATTGAAGGATGATAATGAATTATTGCAAAATGAAATGACTGCTGAAATGTCAAATAGAGAACAAAAATACATGTTACAACAACCCCAGATCAACATTTGGATAAGCAATGATGCCAAAAACCTTGAGTTTTAAGCCGTAAAAAACTGTTGTGGTTTAGAACTTGCTAATACTTAGTTATAAGCAATACATATCTAATTTTCTTTGACACATTAGGTATGTAGTGTAACGACTGCTGCCAAAACACTACCAACCTCGTTCGATACAAATGTTGTGGGTAATATTTGACATATTGGAATATGAAGCGACATGTTGCCAACCCATCGCCAGTATGAATAGTGCAGGCCGCAAAAGGAATTTCGTTTGCAAAATATGAGGACCGCAATCTGTTTTATGAAGTTTGCAAATGGGTTCTAGGATTATTTAAAAATGCATGTTGCCAGTGTCTGGAGTGGTCCAGAAATTTGTAAAACACTACCGCACTAAACGTAGTAAAATCCTTCCCTTAAAACTTAATCACCCCTTTTCACCACTTTAGGGGGCGATTTTTGAAAAACCCAAAAACACGTGTTTGATAATTTTTGATCTAATTTCCAAATACCGGGTTTCAAATTCATCGGTTAGCACGTTATGATTTTCCTATACAAACTTTAACATCGTCTAGAGTATCATTGGAGGGTAGTTTAAAAAAACTAATAATGCCCTTTGCCACCCCCTTAAAGGTGAAATCCTTTCTTAGTGCTCACCTATATGATAAATTGCAACTACCATCCAAAAAGCAGGTTATACGTTTAGCACTTTAAAATCCTTCCCTTTAAACTTGAATACCCCTTTTCACTAACTTTGGTGGCGATTTTTGAAAAATCCAAAAACACGTGTTTGATAATTTCTGTTTTCGTATATAAACACTGATTTTCAAAGTAATCGGATAACGCGTTATGATTTTTCCATATAAAATTTAGCATCGACTAGATCACTAATGGAAAAACTAATAGTGCTTATCTATTTTATTTACTTGTGTTCTTATTCATGATTAGTTTCAAATGTATAAACCCAAGGAATAGGATTTTTCATACAGTAGTTTTCACACCTTTAGAGGACGATTTTCACAAAATCCCGTCCTTATGCCCCCTTAAATGGTAGACTGCAACTATTGTCCAAAATCCAAGTTTCTACGTTTAGTGATTTCGGCTGTAGGTGAATCTTACGACCATACCACAGGGTATGGTCGTAAGATTCTTAAGATCTTTTCAATATATAGATAATTATGTATTCATATGTTTTTCTACTATATTTTCTAATTATTTTATCAAGGTCTCTTCATAATAAAGCATAATCAGTATGTAACTCCATATCATATGAAATTTATTCAGATCAAAACCCACAAATCATCATCAGCCTATAACGTTCCCACTGCTGGGACACAGGCCTCCTCTCTTGTGAGAGGTAGTAGGCTATAATCCACCACGCGGGCCCAGTGCGGATTGGCAGATGTCACATGTCTTCGAATTTGATGGTTCTAGGACATGCCGGTTTCCTCACGATGTTTTCCTTCGCCGTTTTGAGAGTAGTGGTGATGAAATAAATTACACAAAGTAATGCGCCAAGCTGGTTTCGAACCCACGACCTACAACTCGTAAGTCGGGACCGATACCACTGGGCCACCACTGCTCCAAAACCACAAATATCAACGTTTTATCGAGCTGAGATCACAGTGCGGATTTTTTTTTTGGACCACGATAATTGCTGGCAACATCGAAAATATATATCTTGACAATCCTAAAAATATATTGCAAAACTTAAAACTCGGTCCTCATATTTTGCATACGGATATCTTCTTTCTATAGAATGCAGTTGGGTATCTGAACCATCTATCAATTGACATACTTATGTACTTTATTGTATCAACTATCAAAACGAGATGTTTCTAAAATTCATCAATTTTTCAGACATTTTTCAAAAGATTTTTCTAAGATTCATCTTCATCGATTAGTTCACACAACTATTAATGAACAAAAAAATCCTAGAACAAAAACACTAAGAGTAACCTAGGAACAAAATTTTGTATGTACAAAAACTGTAATAACTTGAAAACTAGCGAACCGATTTGTTTCAAACAACTTCTACAATAGTTTTTATGGTGAAACACAACCCTTTTAACAACTTTAATTCGGTCATTGCAAATTGTGACGTCACTAATTAGTTAAGTCAATTCTCTTATCTATTTGGTGATATTGGAACTATTAAAAATCAAATTTAACAGTTTTCTAAAGCACAATCATGTTTTCTGGCATAAGAAAGTGTGTTTTAAGAGAAATTGCATTTAAGAATTGGTTGATGGTTTCAAATATCCAAATAATCTCAATACTTTAAGTATGTTTTTTCGGATTATATGCATGGCTGTCTGTTAAGAAACTCTGTTTTTGATGTCTTTACTATCCCTTCAGAGAGAGAAATTTTGTGAAATGGATCGAAAGTGTGTGGAGGCAAGTGGAACAGAATTTGATAAATATGAATAGTTTGGATCATTTATTTGATCAGAGGTTTTTTTTTGCGTGGTAAAATCATCAAATGAGTCCTCCAATCCGGGCAGCACGGGAGGGACTGTCAGACTCGTATTGAATTCAGTATCCCTTTATCTTTGGCCTTGATCTGAGGCTTGGATAAACATTAATTAACATTAATTCTTCGAAAAAAAAAAACACCGGTTGCTGAGTTGATCCCCTGAATTGGTCATTTCAATATTCAAAATCGTTACAGCATAAAAAAATTGTTTTGAAAATGCGCTTTTATTGAAGTTTTACAATATGTAGTAGTTTTTACGTCAAATAAAACTTAGTTCATTTTCCAAAAATATATAAGTACTCTATGTCCTTATTTTATACATAAGAATTTTAAGTTGAAGTGAAGCATCGTATATTTATTTACAATTGTGAGACGTTTGAAGTGGCCTCGACGTTCACTTTGTAACTTCATTATACTACATATCATTAATTAATGGAGAAATTGTAAATGAGATTCTGCAGGTAAACGCAGTACATGAATTAAAAATTTGTTACGAAGAAGTTTACGTCAGTAGAAATAATAACAAAACTTAAGTGGTTAAAGTAGGTATGTACTAATCATAATTTGGTAATAAGTCTGGTTGCGTTTTCGTACTAATAAATAAAATAACATAGAGCCTAAAATTAGTTCAAAATAGTACATGGGTAAATCTATTGCATTTCTTGAAAACTGTTATGCTCGTGGCTTAATAATTACAGCCACACTGGCCGGTCTCCCGGGTTAAGCCACGCTTGCCGAAGTTGCTTTGTGGATGGGTGCCCATCTGTCATAGCCAGTTTCCTCCGAAAGTTTCCTCAGAAAGCACGTAAAACCGTTGGGGTCCCGACTGTCATTTGTAGATCTTTGACAGTCGTTACTGTTAGACAGAAGCTCTAAAAGTCTGACAACCACTCATACTATGGGGTATCGTTTTATCCAGTTACTGGGTGGTGGAAGTCGATAGGCAGTCGCTCAATGTAAATGACTAATATTTAGCTGCACTTGATTCGACTGGAGACCGATCCCAATATAGTTGGGAAAAGGCTAGGCAGCTGATGCTGTTATGCAAGCGTACCTAATTAAATAAAATATTCATTAATTGTCACAAGTGAACAATAATATTTCCTATGTTTCATAAATGGTGATATATATGAATTGTACTTTCATTATCATTACTGCATTGCTGTATTTTACTCTAATGCACTCTAATTTATGAATTACAATTTATCAATGTCACAAGGTTCAATTTTAGGCGCTCTCTTAATATGAAGGACGACACCGAATACGTGAGCAAAAACTATTGGCTTTCTTATTATGGAAGCAATGAAAAAAGCAATATTATTTTAAAATTAATTACTTTTCTAAAAACCTATAACAATCGTCGCAACATTTTGACGGCGGATGCAGTTTCTGAATCATAAAAATATAAATTCATTTTTCGATGACGACAAAGAAACGTACAAACATTTCTTTGAACTACATATATATATTTTTTTAATCTAGATATAATTTATGATGGAAGTGAAATAAATAGTTTAACTGAAAAATTCAAATATCACGTCATTGCTACAAAATATGTCTACGAACGCGTAGCAGGCGGCGTAGCAAACGTCTACGATGGTACGATCGGATGAGTCACAGTTTTTTAACTCGATTATTGTTACTTAAGTCAATCTATTTATTAAGCGACTTCCTATAAATCTATTAAGCGTCGTCTTAGTAAATAAAACAGTTAATAGTAGTTTTTGTGAAGCCGCTACCGCAAAATGTCAAATTTATTTAATAGATTTTCAACTTATTCACTGTAACAGAAGGTTCATGTTCAATTGAGAATAATTTACATCTACCTATTTTAACTTAACCTAACCTTACCAAACTTCACACTGCAATTATATTAAGCGATACAGCTTACTGCAATTAGCTTTAAAGTACTTTACTATCGTGGCACAATTATCAAATGAGTCCTCACGACCTGGGTGGAGTTGAGGGGACTGTCAGGCTCGTACTGACTACAGATAACCCAATGTTTGGTCAAAAAAGGAATCGTAATAAACGTATTCCTGTCCAATTTCAACTATTTTTATTCACCTAAGTAAAATCCATTACAAGTTTGCAAATAAAAAAGACTATGATATGGTTTTTTTTTTACTTTTAAGTTTTTTTTATCATTCCATTTACTTAAAAGCATAAGCAACCGATCTTCTGGGACACAGACCTCCTCTTTGAGAGAGAGGCTGTAATCCAACACGAGCACCCAGTGTGGTTTGGTAGGTCTACGTCTCTTCGAAATAAATGAAAAAAAAATGGATATAAGGATAATATTTATGATTTTGCACCCAAAAATAAGAAGAAACACATTTTTAACCCCCGACGGAAAAAGAGGGATGTTATAAGTTTGACGTGTCTGTCTGTCTGTGGCATCATAGAGCCCGAACGGATGAAGCGATTTCAATTTAGTTTTATTTGTATGAAAGGTGACTTACCTGCGAGTGTTCTTAGACATGTTTGATGAAAATCGGTTGAGCCGTTTAGAAGTTGTGGGGGTGCAAGTGGGGAAAGGTAACCGAGGGTCTGCAAATATACTCGAGTTGGGTATCAAATGAAAGCGTACTGAAAGGGAATATTGATGACTTAATCGGCAGTACTCTTAGCAACATAAAATGATATAAGTATGTACCTATAAAAATTATTTTTTATTATAGACTAATCTATAATAATCGTATACATCTTGACTACAAATTAAAAATAGCGTTTTCAGGTTTTGTACTCAAAGGTAAGACGGGATCCCTTTACTAAGACTGTTCTGTTTTTTTGTCTGTCTGTCTGCTACTCCATGTGTCAGTCGAAATTTTTACAAATGTTGTATTGCTATTGCCGCTACAATAACCAATACTAAAAAGCTAAATTAAAATAAATATTTTAAGGGGCTCCTATAAAACAGATACGATTTTTTTGCCATTTTCAGGGTTCCGTAGTCAACAAGGAACCGTTATAGTTTCGCCATGTCCGTCCCTCCGTCTGGTCGCAGCTTAGCTCAGAGACGCCTAGTACTAGAAAGCTGTAATTTGGTGTAAATATACGGATTTGTTGCTCCGAAAAAGTGGTAAAATAAAATCTCGTAAGTGATTTTTTTAGGGTACCTCCTGTACACGTAAATTGGAGAGATTTTTTTTTCTCGCGTACCCCTTTTTGTGGAGTATCATTAAATAAGTCTTTAAAAAATATTGAGAAAAAAATATAGTTAGTTCGCGTAGTATAAGTATTTTGATGGGCAACTACGGAACCCTACAGTGTGCGTGGCCCGACACGCACTTGACCGGTTTTATTATAGAATCTTAAAACATATCAATGCTTTTCTATTACAGTGTATTCGAAAAAATTTTGCCTGTTATCAAAATACAATTTTGTTTGTCCTTGACCATTTTGATGGTTCCATGTGTTTTGCTGTTTATTCGAAGCCATCTCCATTTCTGGAAACTGTACAGTACTTCAGTTACGGGAACCCAGTTATCCTTTGGAAATTCGAATAATTCTCTCACAGCCGTCAGCGTCACTTAGGCTTTTATTCCATTATCGCTTCGAAGTGAAATCTAGACTGACATCTCTAGGCTGCAAACTTGCATAATATAAACTAAATACAAGCACATAAAGCATATTTTCAATTCAAGCGACACTGCAGTAGCGCATGTTCGACTTAATAAAACTTCTTATTTAAGAACTTTCGTATGGTATTTCGTGTCAGTTATAGAGAAATTGAGTGAGGCAGTCTTGCTAAGCTGCTTTTTATATTCACTGACGACAGTTTCGTCAGTGTAATAAAATTATAAATATTTTGTTTAACCGTATACTAAGAAATTTCTGTCAGAAAAATTCTGATGCTCACAGGAAGGCACTTCACTGCATATATTTTGTATCAGATACCGCACACTGTAACAAAAATTCTAACGGATCATTCGCTTCTGATGCACGTCAATAAATTATGCAGTACAAATTGTATACACCGAGTACTGTACCTGTACTTTATATGTTGCTGGGTCACAATTTCTGATAACATTAAGTCTCATTTAGACGGAGCAAGAACTCGCATGCGAGTTTCACAACATTGCGGTGTTTGTTTGAGCAACTAAATTCATTGAACTCTTAAAGTCCGCAATCTAATGCAACTAGCGTGTTCTTGCAGTTCTTGCATCGTCTAAATGAGGCTTTAGAATTTTTCTTACAAAATTTTCTAACAGTATGCGGTCACGCTAAAGTAATTACACATTTTTTTATTTCCGAACCATATTTAAAGCCAACAAAAAATAGCAGCCACGTAACATCCTACTGACTGTCTAAAACCGACAGCGCGGCCTCGGTATGCAAAAGGAAACCGAAGGAATAGAATTGTTTTTATTCTCTACACCCAAGACGAAAGGACGCGTTTGATATTTTCCACCCAAAAAAATGTCGGTCTTGCTAACGTTCCTCCGTGCGGTGACCAATTCGGTATTCCTTACAAATACGCTGTGATTCGGAAAGCGTAATAACTTGTTTATCCTGGCTGTAATTTGTACGTACCTTGCATGGGTTTTATCAGGTAGTCGGTGACCCAAAAGACTTATAAATTAGTACTTGTTAGGTTTTTGCAGTCAGAAAGATAGTAGCTACGTGTAAAATATTAGTATTCAGATGCATTTTATGGAAGTTTATCCAGACATTCAGATCATGTTCGTTCATCAACAAGTCATATAATCTACTATAAATCTCCTTGATGCCTCGTTAATTATGGCAATTCTTAAATTCAATTCATTCATTTCCCTACTTTACCTGTGTGCCACCTACATTGTAGGTTTTGTTGATGAGATGATTTGAAAGCACATACATATGGGTACATACAACTTAGAATCATGCATGGTTAAAAGGTTTTTGTGAACTATTTCACGGGCATAAGATAGGGCATAAGGTATTGTTGACAATTCAGGAAATAAAGATTAGTTTCAATAAATCCTAATATAATTTGTGTTTGTCCTAGTGTTGCTTTTTCTGTACGTTAGAAGTAAATAAAAAGAATGATTGTTTCGCATGTACTGAACCAAACTGCAGTTTTGGAAAAACATTCAATTGGGCAGCTCAACATTTAGCACAAGCTTTAAGTTAGAGCCAGAATTTTTTTTTTTATCGTGGTAAAATCATCGAATGAGGCCTCCCACCCCGGGCAGGGCGGAAGGGGACTGTCAGACTTGTACTGACTAAAATCCACGGTGTCCTTCAATAGCCCTTTATGTTCCGGGGTAACGGTGATGGTATAAGTCCCGCGATTAGCCAGAAATTATCTTAATACAAATTTGACAGGCCCTGCCGACACTTCTGCCGTCTAGCAAGTCAAATGACGTTTATACTGCTCATTTGCTACCCACGAGTTACTCGGCCAAGATAATACAAAGTTGCCTTACTGCTTTCAGTTATCATAGTTAATGTTTGACCTAGTCGCGCATCTGTGTATGGGGCGGGCGCTTTGACTGCTGCCTCACGATATCATGAAAACAAAGGGGCCTTGTTTTGTGTTTGATTCTGCTACATCTGTGCTGTATCGATGCACTTCCATCAGTAATTAAACTATTTGTTAGTACGTTTGAAATTATTGAAAAAATGCTGAAAAATACACCGTAAAATTATTTTACTTAAATACCAACTTTTATAGGGTTACTGCCTTATTAATATTTCATGTTAACGAAATAGAATAAAAGTAACAAAATTGCTACATTTTTAATTAAAAATAATTATTTAAATAATATTATCTATTTTAAAATAAAATAAAGTTATTTTACTAAGTAAAGCATTATTTATTTAAGTTAAAAGTAAATATGAACAGTTCCATTAAGACCCTGTAATAACGTTTAATTGTTCGATAGAATCTTCAACAACCCAGCCTTCCCGAACAACTGCTCATAAAGCAATAATGCTAAGCATTCAATTAATTTTATTTTTAATTTGTTCGGTGGACAATCCACTAGTCAATGCAGCCAGTGTAACCCGTGGGACACTCATGAATTTATATCATACACTAGCGTTTACCAGCTACGACTTCGGTCACTCATTAGGTACCACAAATAAAAGATGTAGGGTACAAGAAATATTTTTTGAGTTTCTCTGACTGTGGCTTTCTTTTTCATGATATTAGTGTAAATGTATGTATTACATCACAAACATTAGATACCTGAAGCGCATTTTGTCTCAACGTTCATTTTTAAGCGGAAAAAAAATCGTAGACTCAGTATTCCGGAAGATAAACTTAAAAGATTTTCGTACAGTCCATTCAACATTGTTGAGTCGTCACAATGAAGGATATTATGTACCAATGCCCGTTACAAAATACGGTGTCATTTCTTCTTTCATTCGTGGAATCGACATCAGTAGAGTAAAAAAATGATAGGATTCAAACTTTGTTTTTTATCGTGGTAAAATCACCAAATGGGGGGGGCCATTTCCGGGATCCAGGTCGAGACCGCAGGGACTGTCAGAATCATAGTGACTAAAAACCACTGAGACCCTTCGAGAGCCCTTTACGTTCCACGGTGACGGTCCCGCGACCCCGGCTGGTTTTGGCCCTCTAAGTGGGCCCTGTCAGATAAGATTAAAATTTACGGTACACTTTGAAATCATTCTAATGACATGTTTTTATTGCGTAATAATTTAAAAGTAGTTTTTATTGCTTAATTTGTGTGTACTTAATTCCTACTTTGATTTTTTATTGCTCTAGTAGGAACATAATACATACTACGAATGCCGAATTTATGTTTTCTGGCATTCCATTCTTTAGTTTTGTTGTAATGTAATGAGTTTAACTACGCTTAGCTATAACCGTAGCATACATGATTTTCATTAAAATCAGATCTTTTATCTTATACCTACTTACTTTAAATGAATACAATTATTTAATATAAAACACGAATGAATATCGTTTTTACTTGTACCAGTCATGATAGTGTACCTAATTAAGTATCAATATGTATGCCTTTATATGAACCATTTAATTTTAGAGAAGTGAGATACAAAAACCAGGTTAAAATAATTATTTGATATTCTGACGTCAAATTTGATAGAGCGTCTTAACAAAATAACCAGCTGTGCAACAGCCTGACCTAATTTTGCAAATTTTTGCTATTCTCGCGACCATCCCCGATACCTGGACTTGTACCTAACAGCTGACTATCAAAACTGATATTTGATTGGTTTTGCAACTTGAAATATTGTTATTTAATGTATCAGTGCTACCTATATGTTATTAGGTTCCTTATATCCCCACTAATGTTAATGTAATTTGGTGTTTTCGGTCTTTAATTTACCAGCCTAATACAGCGTATATAATCACTATTACCTAAGCTTAGCGATTTATAGATAATCTCTCTAAAAATACGTAATTATACTTTGGTATGAGGCCCACGAAAAAAACTAAGTAACTAACTGCGCATCATGAGCGTCAATAATACTTTGACCCCTAAACCATTCATATTATAAACTTTAGGTACATCTGAATATATCGATATTGTACAGTAAAGCTGATGAACCAGATAGTGTGATTACTGACTTTATGTAATTTGATGTTAATGTGGCATGTCGTGAGCTTCAGTACATATTTATCAACAGGGGTACTGCTTACTACGTGTTTTTATGATAGGTGTAATTAAGATTTTAAATGTAATCAGCTGTAATGATTAAATAGTCGTGTACTCGGTCGTAGCTTAGAATGAACTATTAAAGCCTTGGTTGGGCCACAGTAAGCATCCAACAGTCATGGACCAAAATCGAATGTTGTCTCGGGCAGAGTGCGCGCGCAACTCCCGCCCCACGCCGCACCGCTCCGAACGTCCATTGATGATCTTCTTAATCTCGATACATGTTATTAATACTATTCGTATGCAAACTCGTATAAGGCGTACATCTCCTCATTTTTTCACTAAAGATTGATTTTATTGAGGAAGTGAGCCGAGATAAAGTTAGGAAAATAGGAGGGCGACTCATCTCGCTGAGATGGAGGGCGCTGGCCACCGTATCGTTTGCTAGGTTTGGGCGTCGCTGCGTCTCGGCTGGCGGCGGCGGCGGTGCGCGGCGGTGCGCGGCGGCGGCGCCGTGCGCACACCGCGCCGCCACGCACGCTTGTATCGCGACCCAGTCTGCTCTGACGTGTAGCCGAGCCGCCGGTGTCGCCCTGCCGCACCGTTCGCTAAAACGTATCACCGCACATTATATTCTGCGCACTAAGAGATACCCGGAGATAATCGAAAGTGTTAGGTGTTGGCGGTGCTAGTGAGGTCGCGCGTAGGACAGTAGGGTCGCGGACGGTGCGGCCAGGGGCCAGGGTGCGGGCGAGCTGCCGGCCGCAGGAGCGCGCCGCACAGCAGCTGGCCGTGTTTACACGCGGCGCCTGCATCCGTCGCCAGCGCCAGCGCCCAGCGCCCAGCGCCCGGCGCCCCGAGCCCTCGGTGGCTCGTGCGCGTTGTGTGTTCTGTGCGCTCTTGCGCTCCGTGAGCTCCGTGCGCTGCTCGCTGCAACATACAACACCCCTCATTTACTATTCAACGCTGTGAATTTTTAACTTTGCGAACGACCGAAGATAGAGGTATTTAAATGCTTATCAAAGCTGACTCTCGCAGAGAGACCGGCCGTAGTGCACATTAGTGTCACGAGCTCAGAGCATTCGCATCGAAACAGAATTGTCATAGTTCATACGAGTGATTTCACAACTTCGTAAATATGGGTGCTAAAGAAAGCGTGGAGGCTGCTAAATTTTCTTCGCAAAATTGGAACAATTTCGAGGTTCGTAAATACCTTTAAATTGATTTGCACATGGAGTGTTTGTATTCCCCTACCTCCCTCGTGAATGTCTGTATTATGGGGCGTTTTGCCGTTAAAATGATGATAAATTAACGTTATGTGAAATCATAATTAAAATTTCATGCACACTTGGATCGAGCAATCAATTTATGCATGTTCACACATTATGTTTAAAACTTGTCCAATAATAAAAATAATAACAAGCTAAGCCTATTTAAATTAAGTAAGTATACCTACTTTGATATTGTATTGTGTGTATAAGTTTATGTATTCAATTACGTTTTCGCTATATAATATGTAGTATATTATTTCCATTGTACTGTAAGTATGCTAGAGAATTCTAAATATTTAATTAACGTTTAACACGTAATCTATACGCTGACGGCAATGGAGCGCACCTATATGCCAGCTGGGGTCACGCAGATGGATCTGGACATCGTGTGTACCATTACCCTAACGTTTATTACGTCAGATAATATTATACGTGAGCAGATCGAGATAATTGTATCATATTACATAGTGAGATCTAATTGACACCGTCAGAGTAGTACAGTGCTAACGCCTTCAAGCGATATGATCATCGCATATCTTTTACTTAGATACGCTGCTGTAGCTAGACCATTAATGTCCAATTAGCCATAAAACCTGACATTTAATAGTACGACAAGAATCTTACAGACGTCCATTAATATTGATTGTTGACGATGACATTATCACTTATGAAGGTGAATAGCTAATCAGTCAACAAACACATGACATGTGAATAACAATAGTCAGTCAGTGAACAAAATAGTCAGTCAGTGAACAAAATAGTCAATGAATACGAACAAGTTATCGACGAGTAGGTGTTATATAGTCAGTTTTAAATAAGAAGCCAAACCAAGCTGACCCACATACAGTCGGTCTAATCTAACATGATTGAAGGCACTGCCGTGGAGATCGAAATGCGGTGTTAGAATTTTAATTACCATTTGATAGGATTGAGTTGGATTTGAACGTATCGATAACCTAGATACCAGATTAAATAGTACCTTCTTGATTTAACTAATTAAGTATTAAAATATCGAAGGTATCTTTGTAATTTATAGAGAGCAATGTTGATGATGATGATTACAAATTCAAATAAATGGATAACTGCTTTAGAAATTTTCTGTGAGTATCGCTAATTTGTAAGTTCCCAAAAGATGCGCACTGCTGAAACCACTCGTAAAAAGTCAGTCTTAGTAGTTTTCTCGCATATTACAATTTCAGCAAATATACTTTAGTCATGAAATACGGCCTCCATAACAGCTGTCAAAATACTTTCAAAATTAACATGGAGTATTGAAATAAGTAACTGTCTAGATACCTTACTTTTATGAAAGATTTTTTTCAATATTATCCCAACTTATATTGACAAAAAAGATTCAGGAATCCCCCAATTGGAATTTTGGAGTCTTCGCAATACCACTTGATCCGTATCTAATGAAACTTGGTTCAAGAAACTTGCATCTTATTGGAAAGAGAGTGATGATCTATATCGACGTCGGTGGTCGAGAACTTTTTGCATTGACCTAGACAAATAATTATTTATCTGTGTGAAGAACCTGATGGACAAAAAATTAATAAATTAGTGAAACATAAGATGATGCTATCAACTTTAATTGTATTTAGCTTATTGTTCAAGGTGTGTTAGCTTAGATGACTTAATATTATCTATGACTCACATGTCCATGTACAACTTGGATAGATATCAACGCTCTGTGATTCAATGACACTTCGATTACTACGTCTTGCGAAAAACTGAGCAACTAATGTGTTTTAGAAATAGTGGCTATTGCAATGAAGTTAACTGTTTATGCAGGTGAAGCCTTAGAGTAAGTCAATTTTCACACTTTGTAAATCCCAGTATGTACCTACAACTTTATATATTTATAAAGTGACGATGCTAAATGATCTCACAAATATACCATCCAAATATTATGCTATGCTGACATTTTGTATGTAAAACTATTTTAATAGTGTTTATTTATATATTATTTTTGTTTTCATGCATGTTTTTCTATATAACGCTTCACATCCTCTTCCTATCAAATTGCATCATCTAAACTCATAACTAAATAAGCAACAATATAAAATAATAATACTTTCCTTATCTTCCTTAAATTAAATACTTCTTAAATATATTTAAAAATAATACTGAGACTTGAGACGAACAGCTTTTGATGTATTTTTGAATTTTGATGGAGTAAGTATTTGTCGGTGATTATGGTTTTAAACGATAGGGGTTGGGTTGATGTTTTCAAAGATGTAGAAGAATTTGGTGGGGTATCCTGTGTGTTGTGTGTGTAATATAGTCCGTTGTGTTTGAATGCAAGAGGGTTGTGTTGTGGTTGCAGCACGCCGCTGTGAATCGCCCGTACCGCCACGGCACGCAGCGGTCGCAGAGCCTGAACCGCGGCCACTCGCTGTCGCGCACCGATGGCACCTGGTGACATCACGGGACCGCGGGTGAGTGCTCCACTGCCTGAGTAGCTGATCGCATGTGCACTCATGTGCAGCACTCTATATGAGTATTTATTGAAGCGTACTCGACGCCTCTGAAGACTAGTTTGCATTGGTAGACTGGGTAAAATGCACTATCTACATCAATTTGTATTACAACCGTACTAACGTGGTTCGTAAATGGGTTTACTGTCACTCAATTATTTTTTTACTTACTCTACCGATGCAACAAGACTTCCAGCTGTTCAAGTCTGCGGTTATTAATATAGTTTGATTGACATTAAATTACTCATTCGCATAGGTTAAAAAAGTTTTTGTTTACTTAAATGTTACAGTAGATAAAGTTTACTAGAAATATATCACGAATGGGATAATCTATATCTATAAAATTCTCGTAACAAACCAAGCTATACCTTACTGGACATTCTATAAAAGGCCTTTCAGATACTTAAAAGTTTTAATTTTTTTGATAGTCACTTTAAATGGACAGACAAGGCTATTAAGTCCCTATACATAGCAAAATGGAATTGGTATTTGCTCAGCATTTTATTTCAATTTGGAAATCATTGCATTTGAGAACTTTATGTCAAATACATCAATATATTTAAAATTCGTAGACATCTGGCCCATTTTATAGGAATACTATTTAATCAGTGTGTTCTAAATATTTTAGGCAGTTTGATGTGTATATAAACATGTTTCGTAGAGCAATAAATGTTAATATTGGGTTATGTTTAAATATATATTACATACATATTTTGATGATGAGAGACTGAAGTGTCTATGTTGTTTTAAAACACAGCATAAGCATTTGAACTGTTTTATCGTTTTATAACCTAAATCTATATTTTGAATCATAAATTATAATGTACCGTAACAAAAAAGGTTCGGATTTTCAAGGTGCTAGCAAACTTTTTATGTTGTACGTATGATGATATAGAAAAATTAGACTACAAGGCAATTTGTAGTTTTTAAGACAACTAGTAGCTGATTACCAGTATTTTACATGAACCGACTGCTTAACTGACCCCATATCCCAGTTACTGGGTAATACGATACACTTTTTAAGAATGGTTGTCAGACCTACAGCAAGGTATGATAATCTCACTGCGCCCTAGATAACATTTAATATGAAAATACTTTGTGCAAGAAATCTGCAGCCAGCAGCCATGTTTGATTAAAATATTTATTACAGGTTTAACACGTTGATTTAATGAAAATTTTATTTCACTAAGGGTTTATATCAGATTTACATTAACCAAATGGGCATTATCCAACTGATACATTATATTTACACTTGGTATATATTACATTATGTAAAGTTAACGAGTTGTGTGACTAATTTTTTTTTTTATATCTTTTCGTCTAATAAAAATATTTGTACCTATATTTTAGTCTATTTATCGAGAAAGGAAAGAAGAAAGAAAGAAAGAAAGCCTTGTAATATCACGCTATGACTAATAGTAGCCGAACAGTGGGTACAATTAGTGGCTTTAAAATCAATTAGTTAACAAATAATTCATCTAAAATTATATAGTTAGAATCAAATTCTTGACTAAAAATATACTTTAGCTTCCTTAAAGTATATTTTTAGTCAAGAATTTCATTAAGAAACTAATACTTTTTTTCTTTTAAATGAAAAAAAAAGAACAAAAGTATCCACATGACAGGGCAGTTTGAAGCCTAGAGCCCCTAAATGAGAAACTAATTAGTCCAAAATTAGAGAACACATCAATACTAACTAGAAATTGGGTTGCAGAGGTCAGGTAGAAGTGTCTGTGCAACGTTTTATGTTTCGAAGCTCCCGAAGTTCCGACACATCTAATTAAGAACAAGCTGCTGTGGGCAGCAATTTATGGCTTTGATTCCTTCAATTTTCTGCTTATTTTTCTCTATAATTGTGGCTTTTCAAGGTGAAACATAAATGCATTCTTAAGAAGTAAGAATAAACACCTTGACTTTTTATTTTGGAATTTTGTCTACACTAATCTAAGTGCAGTGGTGCGGTCAAACGGAGCAAATCGGACCGTGGACTGGCTGTAGAGACCGGTGTCCAGAATTTAACATTATCTGTGGTAGTCTGTTATCCGTCTGGTCTGGTCTTCAGATCTTTAGGTTTAGTTCGAGACAGCATAAACTCTCTAATCAGTTAATTTATGTAACCGCTATTAATGTCGAATTTCAAATGACTAGCTTTATGTGTCGCGGGACCGTCTCATCCGGTAAACGAGACACTGAAACGTAAAGGTCCATTGAAGAATCATCGTAGATTCGTACTAATATAAGTCTGACAGTTCCAGCCGTCCAGCACTGGGTGGAAGACTTTACCACGATAAAAATTATATTATGAGTAGTAATGAGTGTTGGTTTGCAGGCAGCATAGTGCAGTGCGCCGAGTGTGGCACGCGCACGATGGGCAACAAGCTCTCGTCGTGCTCGTGCGCGCCCATCCTGCGCAAGGCGTACCGCTATGAAGACAGCCCGTGGCAGAACTCCAGGCGAAGAGACGGACATTTACTAAGGTGATGCTTCACTTAAGATTTTTAGAGTCATCGCCTATACGCAACAGACTATAGCCTTAGTCAAACGTAGTGAACAAAAGAGCGAGACAGTATTCTCGGCCGAGTACTCGGTATGTATAAAGCACAGCCATTAGCGCTACGTTTATACGTACCGAGTACTCGGCCCACTGCCTTGCCCGATTGCTCGGTATGTGTGATCAAGGCACCAGATCCTGCAGCTGCCTTCGTCAGCATGGTCTGATGTTGAGCGTCATAGCATTTATATTCAGGCAATCAGTAAAGTATACAGTTTGGTACACTGTCTGGCTTGCCAAAACATGAGATAATACACATTTTTGTAGAGCTTGTGCTGTTAGGAGAGAAGAAGTGCATCTATTTATGAATTCTATCTTGTCTATTTAATTGTCTTATTATCAGCCTGTTTCTTTATAACTATAAACTTGCATGGGATCTTCAAGTCAAGAGTAAACAGGTTACTTCTAGACAAGCAGGCTTCACCGTCGACCACATCATTGTTTACCATCAAATCAAATGGTCAAATGCGTATCTGTATACACAGTATCAATAAAAGTATGTTGAATAAAATAGGAACGTGCAGCTAATGATCAAGTATAAAGGCACAAACGAAGAGAACAGAAATAAATAAGTATTCGAGTTGCAGTAGGTAGGTAACCTGTCTAAAGCAACTTTGTCGCCGGTCTCTTGATGTTATTACCACGATGTTATACTCAGAGTAAACACAATATATCACGTTTACTTTATTGGTTGCATCAAAGCAACTCGTTCTAATTTTACTTACTATACTAGGTAACATGTTTTGAGTAAACTTTATGCAGCCAAATGGAGCGGCATAAGTTTTAACGATGTTTTACGTGAATGCTGCGACAGCAACAGTACATGTTTATTTCAAAGTTAAATGTTTTCTTTTAGTTACCTACTTTTCTGTTTATTTTATCTATCAGTTAATGCACTCAGAGAAATTCTTATTGTTGTACCTGTTAAGTGAATGTTTGCTATTTTGTATACCTATGTATGTGAGAGGAAACACCACTAATAATAAAAAGGGCGATATATCTGTAACCGAAACTACGTTCTTATGTCTACAACATGCTAAGGAATAAAGTAATAACGTGGTTTTAGAAAGTAAAATGCAACTGAAGTAGAACTAAGGCAGGAGGAATTAGTTGATTTTACCACAAGTGTAACTGTTTTTCCTCACATTAAAACATTTCTCAAACATGGCATAATTGTATGTTTAAATTATAGGTATCAATTTGTCATTCTTCACTGTAGTGTTTTTGTTGTATTTCTAATGTGAAAATCGTTGCAGACTATGGGCGGAGGTGTTCCACGTGTCAGCCAGTGGCGCCGGTACGGTGAAGTGGCAGCAGGTGTCTGAGGACCTGGTGCCAGTCAACATCACCTGCATCCAGGACTCGCCTGAGTGCGTGTTCCACATCACCGCCTACAACTCGCAGGTCGACAAGATCCTCGACGTCAGACTATTGCAGCCCGGTAAGTTAAATTTACCTACATATCATCTGTCTAGCTTTTTCCCAACTACATAATGTAGTTGGCTTCAACTTAAGCAGTTGTAACTGAATGCCAATATAGAGCAAATGCCTTTCTGATCTGTATATTGGGGCATGGAGGTATCTCTACCGGGTGGTACTTTACATTTGGTTAAGACTGTCTGGTAAGGTGGATATGAAATTTGAGGGCCACAGACTAACTGTAATAACTATCGCAGTATCTACAAATTAGGCGGACAGCAAGAACCAACTGCTTAACTTGCTTTCCGATGCATGTGTGAAACTCTGTATGAAATGAATGGGTACACATTAACGGACTATATAAAATCTGCTGAAGGCTGATCTCGGGAATGTTAAACCGGTTACCTTGAACCAAGGACGTAAAGGGCTATTGAAGGAACACCTAGGCTTGTGTTCAGTACTAGTCTGATAGTCCCTTCCATGCATTCCATGCGTGCATGGATTCTTTGGATGAATTTACCATGTAAAAAACGTTTCCTTTCAATGTTCTTCACCGACTACGGTGAAAACCAAAACAAAGTTATAAAGAAGCCTCCCAGTTCTGAAAACCAAATATTATACGTGTCTACTACACAAAACGAATCTTAAATATTGGCAGTACCATAACATCAATACGTATGTAAACCAAAGCTAATACCTACTGACATTATTTCATTCATAAAAGTCTTCTAAATATAGCCATGCTAATGTAAAATCGACATAAATCTTCTGGCAGATATATTGGTGCAAATTGTGGGCTACTAATAATACCTGGTGTAGGCAGGCCGCCTACTGAACGGGTTGAAAGTGAACAGTGGGACGTTACAGCTGTCCGTGACATAATGTTAGCTCTAAGTTATTAATCCATAACACCAGTAAGGTCAGCACGACAAACAATAATGAGTTTTGGGGTTTTTTTATTGATTTAGACTTATAATATTCACGAAATGTACAGAATTACAGTATAATCAGCACCACTCATGTTCTACTGAAAATTTGAGGTTCTTCATTTTTTTATTTTTGCAATTTGAAATAAACACTAAAGTTAATCTGAATCTGAGTTGAGAGATCCGAGAAAACTACATATTTGGCTACAAAAGCATCCTCGCAGCATTATGACGTTTGACGCCATATTTATGTCGGTCTTACATCATACATTATGGACGTTAAAAACTAGTTCCCGAAATAAACACTTTTGTAACAAACGTGGAGATCACTGACAGTGCAACACCTACATTTTACTGGGGCAATTCGGCAGACACGACGCCAGCGGCTCTAACCTAGTTTTAAATTTACTCTGGATAGTTAGACGGGTAATCGACCGAATTCTCCAGCACGTACCTGACGTCCAATACATTACTTTCTTCACATGCTCACGGCATTAAAACTGTTGCTGAACACGTAAACAGTTAAATTATGAAAACAAATCGCGACTACATATCTATTGACTTTATTGCTGACTCTACTCCTGGTATTGCAACTAGTATCTACTTTGTTTACTTTCATACTAAATCTTATTTACATAAAACAACACCAGTTCGTTATGGGTTCATTTGAATACAAGAACTGAATATACAATCTCTAACTGACACGACGGTTCGGACGGACTTCTGCGGTGCCATAACTTTTCTCCCGTGCTTAGAAAAAAAAATATTTAGTTATCAGGATAACACTGTAACGTTCTCTATTTTTTGATTTTCCTTTTGAATGCTTTAGTGCCTCAAAATCAAATTATTTCATTACTCATAGGCCTTAATGATCACTTATAAAACGTTGATAAATGGGTGCATCAGACTGTCTTAACTTTAAATGCTATTTATCTTGACTGGCCTGTTGGTCTAGTGGTTAGTGACCCTGACTGCTATGCCGGAGGTCGTGGGTTCGATTCCCATCCAGGACAAATGTTTGTGTGATGAGCACGATCATTTGTTCTGTGTCCGGGTGTAATTTATCTATAATATTTATATATTTAGAAATATATAAATATGTTTATCAGTTGTCTAGTACCCATAACACAAGCTCTGCTTAGCTTGGGACTAAATGGTGTTGTGTGATAGTTGTGGAATATTATTATTATCTTCGAATATATCAATGTATTTTCGTTTCAGGAACTCGTATCGGGCAAGCGTCCGAATGCTTCGTGTACTGGAAGGATCCCATGACTAACGATACCTGGGGTCTGAACTTCACTTCTCCCATTGATGCCAAACAATTTAGAGAATGCTGTGTAAGTATCAAACGTGTAAGTTGAAACAAATGGTTGTATGTTCTGGAATTTATGACATAGTAGGTTTTTATTTTATTTTATTGGCAAGTTGCACATTTTAGGTTTTAGGCAAGTTATAGTGACAAAATTCATATTATTTTATAAATTTTATTCAAATTAGAAATCACAAACTACTTATCTTTAAAAACGTCTTGTTTTTCGAAAAGGGTCGATGCAATCCCTATTTTTCTACCATTCCCTTCCGCTAGCTACCACAATAATGATAACGCTATATCAATTACTCCGTTTTTTGTATCATTCCTCATACAATCCATCGTCAATTGATGCATCTACGGTTTCTTACATCATTATCATTTCAGCCTATTGCAATCCACTGTTGGAGTGCCCACAGCGGACAAACTCCCGCTTTTTCCATCCAGCCTCTGCTAACTACCAGCTTCATAAGGTCATCGGTCTATCTTGTTGATGTTTACGACGCGCGATGTCCATTCGAGAACCTTCCTACTCCGCCTTTAGTCGGTACAGGTCGCCATGTCTACCGCCGCGAAGGTAATGAAGTCATTACCTTCCTAAAATAAACCTTATGAATATTGTCACTATGACGACATTGCAAGATAAAAACACTTGTTCATGCAGCACCCAAGCATAGATTCATGTTTATTTGTAATCAATTACAATTTTTATGCTTATAGTCACCATCATTCAAATTCTCCCGCAAGGCTTCATCGAGCTACAGCCTGAAGCTGGACCCGCCGGGCAGCAAGCAAAAGTTCAAGGCTAAGAGGAAGCCGCTCTCGACACCCGCCAGCCCCAATCGATCCAGGTAAACATTACACCCTAATAACAATTACATTACATCACGTCTCACAGCGCAAGAGTTAGGCAGAAGTGTAGGCACCTAATTAGCTCACATTTCGCCAGTATGTTCAAGTCCCATGTAATAGGGGGTGAACCTGGTTGCCATCGACGAACAATACCAGACGTGACTGGTAGTGAAAACTCCCTGCCTGAAATCACCAATATCACTTTGTCTGACCTTGGAAACGAACCTTAGACTTCATGCTCAGCAGTTACACCTGCGGCAACTGCTGCGACGACGAGTGGAAAATCTAGGCAAAATTAAGAATAATTTAATTTCACTAATAGATTTGTAATTACGCGAATTCACGGCTCGAGTCGTGACAACATTTAGTTCCAGGTTCAAGTCTTGCGTCTAGTTCGTAGCTTTATTTATCAACAATTCACATAAAAATAAAACATTGAGAGCGATGTTCTATCCATCCGCTAAGCTTTCCATAGATTGAACTTGACCGTAAATGACAAACGACTCTGGTACCTACTGGTAGACATCAGATAGGTACTGAATTAAGGGAATAACTGCAATTCTGTATTTGGATCACAAAAATCATTGAATTGTGAAAAAAATCTAGACGGAGGAGCTGCCAACAAGATCGGAGAAATATTTTTGTTTATTGTAAGTTTAGAAATAATTAGTGAGAGTAGGTTGATTCATAATACGCAATGTTGCATTGTACGATGCAACTCTGCACGCCGCAATGAACAAACCTTGTTCTAACCATAAGTTCTGTGAGTAATGCACCTTTGTGATTGTAGTTTGACCTACGGGCGCGAGCCACAGTGCACGTGCATGTCGCAAGAACAATATGCACGACTGAGGGCACAGGATCCTCGCTATCGTGAGTATACCTTCAACATTTCATTATATAGATATTCTTATCAAAATAGGTACTCTTAGAGTCGCTGCACACGAGCCACTCACGATAGACACAAACGCCGTCACGAGAAGCTAGAAGCGGCCACAGAAGTAGCTGAAGCGCGCGACAGCCATTCGTGGCCAGTGGTCGTTGGCTGCTACTTTTTTTAACCAATGCATGCTAACAGGTTTACTGAGGTAAGGGAGAGAAGGGTGCGGAATCGCGTAAAGTGGCGTGTGGCAGCGTTTTGTGGCGGCGTTTAGTGGCCGGTGCGGGCCACAAGAATCGAGCAGCGACGATTAAACCGTGTGGCGACCACTGGCGTCAACCGAGTCCATATAGCATGTATGAAAACTATTGGAAATATAGCGGCGTTTTGTGGTTGTGGCCCGTGTGCCCTCAGAAAACTTCAACAAGCTTGGTGAGTTTTTCAAATAACTCGAGGGAGAATTAATGAAGAATTTTTCATCTGGGACAGTAAAAGTTTATCAGAGTTTTTTCAAAAGTGAACCAAATCACCAGAGATATTCTTATTGCAGCTGGAGTTATCATCTACATATTATTTTCTCGCATAATCGGGTCTGAGGATAGGACCACTGATAAAAATAAGATTGCCAAACATGAGGTGCGTTGATCTTAACCTTTACCCACATAGTTTTAACCCCAGTCCAAAGATCACTCCCACACCCCTCCTGGAAAAATGAATACTAGTATGTTATCGTTCGCAGCGATTCCATACTACCCATTTTTGCCATTTAATGATACTAATTGGTGTAGGTTCATCGACCCTGCCCCGAACCACGGCTCGCGCTATCGAAACAGAAGGAGGCGCGGCGGGCGGGACTTCGGGTCGCTCTGACAAGGTTGCTGCTGCCACGTCGTCCACCTCGCTGTATGACAACGTCTCCAATTCACAGCCAGCACACCAGGCGCCACCGAAACGTTAGTATTTTTGATAAAGATATTGCATAATTGTGCCGTCACGTTGTAACTGCTGGACCTTCTTTTCGTAAGGAACAAAAGGTCTACATCCAATCTAAGTATCGAGTGCGGAGAAGCTGTCAAATCTTTCTGATATGCACAATAATCAATGCATCACTGCCACACATTACTTTGCAGTAACAAAGTCACTATTTATTAAAAATAGGTGTACCTGCAGAATTACACTAAATATCATCATCATCATCATCATCTCAGCCATAGGATGTCCACTGCTGAACATAGGCCTCCCCTTTAGATCTCCACATATACTGGTTGGAATCGACCTGCATCCAGCGTCTTCCGGCGACCTTTATAAGGTCGTCTGTCCACCTTGTTGGTGGACGTCCTACGCTGCGCTGCGCACACTAAATATATTTCCTCTAAATTTCAGCGGCATCACGACAGGCTGACGCGGCGTCTCAGCCTCCAACACGACCTCCCAAGTCACAGGAGACATCTACCATGACTACTAACACTGCAACTGCTCCTAAGACTGTCACGGCTTCAGTGGGAACACATGGCACTAACGTAAGACCAACATGATGTACCTATGCAACTAGAATGATTAAAATTAGACGAACTCTTATATGAATGCAAGATTTTTTAGGAGAAAACTATATTTTACGTTAAAAATTACCACACTGAAACATTTGAAGTAAGTAAAAAAAAAAGAATACAGAAACATTGTCAAGAAAGCAACCGTACTTACTGTAGGTATAATAAAGTTACAGTAAGTTAAAGAATACTAGAACTTTCTATCGTCACACGGACAGGCCGTATTAGTATTTCTGTTGTGACGACAACAATGACAATTGTATGACAGAGTTATTCATAGATAGTTACAGATAGGCAAAGAAATCAAGATATCCAAAGTATGGTAAACGCGCTAAAATGACGATAAATAATAATAATATTCTGTCATCAGATTAATGAAGAAACTCAGGCGGGTGGCGCGGGTGCTACGGCCCAAACACAACACACTCAAGACTTGAAATCGGAGGGAGTACAGGCTGGCGGGACCCTCACGTCTTCCAAATCCTCGGCCACTTCCACACGCTCCGGCAAAGAACATCTGCAGCACATGCCCAAGAGCATTGACTACGGAGATGGCAATGAATCTGTACGTATCATTTACTATTAATGTAGCTGCACTAGGTAGTAATTTTGAGAAATGGCTAAAAAACCTCCATAAAAGTATTGTAATATACACCCAATTTTTTAATCAAATTCTCAGATTTTGGAGCTGAACTTATTAATCTGAATCAGATTACTATTGACTTTACTTTTCACTAATTCTCATAAGCTAATATCCTGGAAGCTCACCAGAACTGTATGAATTTTCAGTCCCGTGAATCGGACAGGCACGCAGCTCATCACCACAACGTGATCAATAACAACACATCGGGATCGCGGCGCACTAAGTCCAAGAGCACAGAAGATATGAACATGGGTGAGTCAAACCTTTATAAATAGGGCCTCCAGTCTAACTGGATGTAGCTGTATTGCATAATTTATTATGGTGCGACTGCCTATCTAGTTTTAATTAGTTGTTCAATAATACAAAATATATGTGTCTTAGAATTACTGGTTTTGAGAATTTCGGGCTCCTAAATACCTGTTAACTGCTCCTAAATAACAGTTAAAGATTTACAAACGGTAGCCGTGGTCAACGGCTTAAAATACTAGCAGGGACATGAACACGTGCAATATAATACGAAAGCATACAAGCTTTCTTCATTACTTTGGATATTCGTTTGCAAACTTGGTAAAAACTCGTCGTCCTCATGACTTTTGAAAGATGCGTAATTTTGTCACGCAATGTTTATCAGGAGTCAACGATATTTCTCTGAAAACTTAGAAAGCACGAGTGCCACTTATGTTCAAAACGTAAGAAGTCGACACAGAAATAAAATTTTACTCATCTGCTGTAAAATGCCATAGACTCCATGTACCTACAAACTTTGTTTATGAAAAAGTACCTGTAAACGCGTACAAATATTAAATTTGTGTATAAAATGATGATGTTTGTTTCAGACTCGAGCACTCTCAAACGCATGCTGAAGCCGATGCCGTCAACAGAAAGCCCGGTGACATCGCCGGAGATGGGCCGGCGACGATACGGAGGTGCGCCCCCGTGCCCGCCGTCCTGCGGCTCACACGGCCACCGCCAGCAGCACATGCACCACGGACACTACTCCCACATCGTCAACAACAACAGTCGTCAGAGTTCGCAGCGGTACGTACAGTTACTTAGAAAATGAGGAGGTAACCGATGATTAACCGGTTTTAGGCACAGTGTTCTAGGGCCAGGACCACTTTAGGACGCGTTTTCATTAGGTACCTAGGTAATCTTGCCTACAAATATGGCATCACATTTGTATATAAGTTCCTTGAGTAGGAAAAAATGTAATTTACGCGATCTAACTACTTGTTACTTGTATGCAGGTTTGTTCAAGTTGTATTTTGCAACTTGTATGCAAGTAGATAAGTTGTACAATGGCAACGCGACCTAAGAGCAATAACACTTGCAGTGCAGGTAACCGAGATAAACTGAGTTATTTTCTTGTTGCCTCTGGTACCATGTGCTCATGGACAGTTTATAATCTATGCTTATAGGCAAAGCATAGGTAACACATTAACACATTATTTTGAAGGATGGCAAGTAATCATTTTACTTCAGGCAATTACGATTTGCTTTTGTTTATTTTGCAGCTCATTCGACGTAAAAAAACCTTTTTATACTACACCTGCTTGGGAAAAAGTAATTTATTTTCCTCGTAGGTGTAGTATAAAGCACTATGTATCACTCAAGAGAAAGTGCGATTCCCGATCTCGGGTATTTTAAAGTCCTCGGCTACGCCTCGGACTTTTAACGACACCCTCGACGGTAATCGGTCACTTTCTCCTCTCGGTAAACAATGTACTATTTCAATCTGAATGTGTTCACAACTAGAAGCCACACTGATTTACAATCGTACTAACTAATCTTTTTTATCAAAGTCGCGGAGTTGGTGTGGGTGCAGCACCCAGCGGGTATCCTGGCCGTGGGCTATATCTGGAGCTGGGTGGAGGAGAACGAGACATGTCTCCGCCTTCCGACAATGTGATGTTTGATAACCAGTGCTATGCCACCACGCCATCTTCATCTAACGGCAACTCAGACCAAGAGCCGTGTCAACGTCGTGATTCGAGGCAGCCACACCATCATTCGGTGAGTATTAGGTCAACTTAGAAATTACTTTATACTAAACATATTATTTCAGGTTATACAAATGTGGTTGTGCTCAGAACGGTAGCTAAAGCAAGTAAGCTTTTCAATGTCCTATAGCTGTACCTACAGTCCTACAAAAATCGTTATTATCACAACGTTCACGGTTTAAAACTAAATTTATACGATTAATATCATGATTGTTTTGAGCTCCCGGTAACTCTGCGCGATTACAAGTGCCATGATCACGGGATGGCCAAGAGCACAAAATTATCGACAATCTCGGAAGATTTCTCGTCTGTCATCTCGGAAGTGACAGTAGTTATAAATTTACGTAATGCATTTGTCCCTTTTAAGTAGTATTTAACTGTAAACACATTTTAAACGTAGTTCTGTTTTGATTATTGAGAGAAGTGCAAAGATGCTCTGAGTAACTCAATTATTCTTGATTTCTTAATGCAAGTAAGCTTTAATTTGACTTTATTCATTCAATTTGTGTTTGCATCAGAAGCCGTGCTTGTCACGTCAAGCATCCCAGTCGAGTGCCACGCCCGCCCCGGGGTCACCAACCTCTCGGCTACTGCTGGAGTACGAGATGCATCTGAGAAATACCCTCGCCAAGGGCATGGACGCTGAAAGTTACAGTCTGCATACTTTTGAGGCGCTTTTGAGTCAGAGCATGGAGGATTTAGGTATTTTATGCTTTTTTAACAATGTTTTATAAAATATTCCCTTATTTATATGAATTTATTTTTATATTGTAGGTTTTCACAAAAAGGTATAAAAGTAATGGTAACATAAAAGTAATTTGCATTACTATGTTTTGATATTAGTCTTACGGAATTGATTATTCAGTGCATTAGCTTAATGTACACAAATAATAGTATAAAGCCAAGTATATCTCCAAAGAAAAGGGCAACCTGATGGTAAAAAAAGGTAAAAAACATTTTGCCAAATATTTTTAGGGTCCAAGTAATAGGAGGCGAACCTATTGCTATGACCGAGACACAAATCGAGACTTTAGTAGCTGCTACTGAGAATATTCTTGGGGTAAAATAACACTTTTCTCGACCTGTACATTGAACCCGGGTTCTTATGCACAGAAGTCGTGCTTGCGACCCTGAAATCATCGAGTTAGGCAATTTAATGACAAAATGATTCCTGAAATGTTATCAACCTCATTTGATCTCTTGGTTAACTAATTATAGAGTTTCGAGTAGAGATATAAAAGACGGAAGTTGTCTCGGAACAACAACAAGTTTCTATTTTTCTACATATCAGCGTATTTCATTTTAGACATTTTCACAATAAAAACAGAGAATGGCTTTTAGTTCGTGACAAAATGCGAATATTTACATACACTAACGATTAATAATTTTGACCTAGAATACAACGACAACGTGTCATCTTCCAATCAACGAAGTCCTTACCCGCCGAGGCGACGTAAGTATCACACAAGTACCTAACCATAAACTTTAAAAAACTTTGGCTTTTGACACTTTTAAAAATAACCTAAAAAAACAGCATGCAGCCAACTTTGATTATTCTGACTTTAATATTAAAATACATTTTTACAACATAAACTGCACACGATTTAACCTTGTTTGTATTTAATTTGAACCCTGTTTTTGTTTTGTTGAGGACCGACCCAAGAATCAATTCTACAATCTTTGAGACACCTTAAGGAGGCTGCGTTAAGGGACAGAGGTGATAAACATTGATTATTTATTGTATGAGTGGTATCATTGCATTATCATGTGTATCTATGCAATATGTACCTATGTTGGAATGTTAATACTATGTATTCTATTAACCTTACCCGTTAATTGTTTTGTTTGTTTTCTTTTTACCATGAACATTTGATTTTGTTCTTGTAAAAGGAAAAGCATGTTACTCACAAAACTATATTTTTCACATACTAATAATTTTATTTGCTACTTATGGAGTGAACCATTCAATCCTTATCCTAACATTCACACAAGATCACAGCTTCAATTTTCGAACTAGAACAGAACTAGATAGAGATAATAAAGTAGACTCACAATTTTCACCTTCAGTTCCATTTAAAGGTGAATTTCTCAAATGAAACTGAACTTGGTCATAACTGCACATATAAACTGCAGATTCAGAGAGATTGCAGAGCATATCGACACGTGAAAGTCTTGAACGCATTGTAGAAATATTAATTGCATTCAGATTTCAATGGAATTAGATCAAGTCAAATGCAAAATAGGGGTTTATTTAGGTATATTATAAGCATTGTTAAAAAACTTAACTATTATTTTATGAATGATTTAATTGATTGTTTTGCTCCATAGAAATAATTATCTAAACTATACACACTATATCTTAAGCCCATAGTTATACATATTTATTATCCACGTAGATGTTCAAATATAACAACCACGTATGATTTTTACATACAGTCAATTAAACAGATGGGTACACGGGCAGTTAACTATTATAACTTAGTACTATGGATGAGTTTAGTTAGATTCATCCGTAACTTCCCATTCACGACTTTGTTCAAGTGCCGTAAAAAGCAGCGGGCGACGCAAATTAAGCCGGGTCCACACTGCTGTAACGCGAATGTAACGATTACGAGTAATATGCTGCAATGTTGAAACAGTGTGAACGGCACACGAACTCAAGTGAATTGAGAACGCGAATACTGCGTGCGCCTTTGTGTTCGCGCAAAAAGCGACAGCCGATGGATCAACCGCGAGCGTTACATGTAATGCTCACGGTGCCGTCCACACCTACAATTCGCGTTACATTACACCAGTTGGGACCCGGCTTTAAACATTAATTATTTTGTAATTTTGAATTCGCTACTGGCGGCGCCTCGTGGTGTGTTTCAAACATTTCTGCTTAACACTCGCCGCCCTGCGCTAAGTGACTGCTATAAGCAGCATGGTTGTGAACGGGCGGTAAGTAATGTATTATTAAGGATACATACATTGCATATGGATACTCTAAGCTCATCCATTACCCTTAAAAAGATTTCACGTATACAATAAAAATGAAAACTTGACGAAGTTAAATAGTTTTACCTGTACTATTACCGTTTCATTGTCTGTACTTATTAATAACATATATCGCTATAAAATTCAGAATCACATGAGTTATAGGTATACAACAAAAAGATAAAGTACTCGTTAAGACGAATCAAACGAGTCCAAACTCGATAGGGTTGTGTGGTTTAATACTGAGTAACTATGGTCACCTTCCAGTTCCATCATCAGATCAGCTCTATGTCATTATAATATTGCACTGTCACGCGATATACCGACATACACGTGTAAAATTACAGCTCAATCGGAAATTGGGAAATTAGGAAGTGTGTCGAATTTAACCTATAATAAAGTTTAAACAGACAAACATTACACTTTTCAACGAAAAACGTTTTTACCTAACTGGTTGCTAGATAAGTATTTTTAAAACAGTTTTCATGTAACTGGATAAAAATCAAACGCGCCAGCGACTAGCGACATAAATAGAAAAACTATTTTTAAATAAATGTGTATAAAATTATTCGAAATACCTAAAGCGAAAAAATGTTGAACAAGTACCGTATTAAATTTTGCACAGTTTTCAACAAAAGAGTTAAGAAAATGTTATGTTAAGCGAATAAAAGCCATAAGCTACAATAGAAAGAAACACAGTGTTTTTTTTTATATTTGTCTTAAAAAATAAAAAAGATACTACTAATCTTCACAGTTTTCACCAAAAAGTTTTAGTAGGAACAAAAAAAAACTGGTCAGGAATTCAGCAAACAATCATGAAAACCCTTTAAAAAAAAGTATTCAAAAAAAGGTTGAGGTTTAAATAGGAAATCAAAAAAACGACCAGTCGGAGTAGAAAAGAGGTTTTACGTAGAATATCATACTCGTATTTATGAATTGCTTTTAATATTGTAAATATTATTTATCTAATTAATAAATCTTGGTGTTCCGGAAAGAAGCAGCGTCTCAGTGCTCGGGAGGAGGCAGTCGATCTTCAACATTACCGCTGCCGCATCGCCTCGGTGTGGAGAGACAACATAGCGCGAGGTCTGACCGCGATGGATACTACAGGTACTTATTATATAAAATAATATACATTTTTGCCTTAACGTAAAATAACAGCGATTCTTTATAGCCAAAAGCAACTGCAAAACAACTAAAAAAACAGTTTTTGTTTAACAAAAATGCGAACAAATGTAAGAAATTGCCAAAAAACTATGAACATTAAAAAAGCGCGCGCATTCCAAATTTGAATGTTGAAATGTCGCCACTGTAAACATGGCTGGTCCTGTCCAATATTAAGTCGGATAAAATTCCTAAAATAAAGAAATTTAAAAATATATTTTTTAAGCATTTTTGAAGCTTTTAAAAAAAAAGAATTCGATACTTAAAAATATAATTCAAATTCCTAGATTTTTGTGTTAAAGCTCGAGTTAACTTTTTGCTGAAAAACTTACCTAAAGTACGATTTTTAATTGTAGTCAGTAAAATGACAGTAAAATGACATTTGTTCTCTATAGAAATGTGCTAAATTTCATAGTATCAGTGACAGTTGCACTTGTCATTTTACTGACTACAATTAAAAATCATACTATACTTCTATCTTTATGTTACTGGCCAGGACGATTACCATAAAGCGAAAGAAAATTAAGAAATATTTTTCCCGCTTCTTTAGGTGTCACAATATTGATCATTATTTTATCTTTTGTAATAATACAACATAATTGTAAAATGAAAAGATTTTAAATAGTTGTTATGTTTTTAGTGATCGGAATGAGCTGATGCGCGAACGTGAGCGGGATCGAGAGCGTGGTTACTTGAGCGACCACAATTCCAGGTTTGTTTAACTAACGACTTATTTAGCTTTAAGGCCAGTTGTTTGATCAATAGTTAAAACTAACCATTGTTAAAATCACATACATTTAAGAAAATGGCAGCGTGGGCCTTAGCTGGAAATGAGGACCAGGTCGAAAGCTTTGTACTGGCATTATGCTGAACTGAGAATTATTTGGCGTTAAAAGATTCTTTTATTTATTTTATTTTGATTATTTTTTTAAGAACTTTTAATATCCACAAAAATCATTTTTTGTGGATATATTTTTCTTTCTTTCAAAATGATTTGTATGATTAAAAATTGTACAGTTTCACTACTAATAAAAAAACTCACCTTTAACAACTTAACATTAACTCAATTTTCGAATTCCAAAAACTATTTTATGTCTATCTGGTATAACATGCGGTTAATCGTCTTAAAATTAGATAAATATCTTTGAAGAGCTAATATGTTCCGTTTATAAACAATGCTTCATTCATACTAAGTTTGGCAATATTCAGGGCGCCCTTAAATTAATACTCCATTATTTGAATTGCTTGTGTGTCTGTGCGGGCAATCAATACTATTTATGACGTAACCATGTCGTTAATTGAATAGAGTGACGAATATTAATTTATTATGTATAAGATGTTTGCCATAAAGGCTTTGCCAAACACCTTGCTTGGAGTGGCGCAATGAGAGCGTGGCGTGTTCTTGGCGTGCTTACTATTAGCCGGGCCACACTAAAGACATTTGCTTTTTTTCGATATTAGCCTTTATATGTTCGTGTAAATATCTATTAACGGCATTTACTGTTAGTGTGGACCCAGTTTAAGAACAAATCTGTTAATCGTCACACAAAACACGGCATACTATTGTCAAAATTTAGCGGGACTTCGGCGCTATTTTCATACTAAGCACGGCCACGCTATTCTCTCGACACGCTGAGTACGCTGTTTGCAAACCCTTTAAAATATGGATACATTTCTTATCCATCCATTTAAAATGGGCTTGCGGGAGGCGACTAATGACTCGCCGTCCGATCATGGACTATGCCCGGGTTGACGGCGCATCGTGTTCCACGCGCGTCTCAAAGACCTGTCAGCAATCTGTCGGCTTCTTTTAGAGGGCCAATGCCTGCCGGAGCCTAACGTAAAGGACTATTGAAGGATCACCGTGGATTTCAGTAAGAACGAGTCTGACAGTCCCGGGGTCCCGGTGCGAGAACTCATTTAATGATTTTACTAGGAAAAAAAAATCATTTTAAATGTTTCGTAACAACAAGCCTTCTGTTTTTGGTTGTTACGAGTAAACACCCTTGACTCAGCATGACGAAGTGCTTACTTGCTATAATGAACGATCAACATGTTTTCCACAATCCAAAAACAATTTTTTAGGGCTGCAACTAAGCAATCATAACAACGAAAAAAAAAACAAATAATAACCGTTTGAACTTAGGTACTGTATTCTTATGTAGTTCTTCACATTTTTTACATGCAGATTACGGTGCATTGGCTGCACCTGTTCTTGTAATAGGTATGGCACTTGATAATACTGTTTTGTAACCTTTAATTAAATAGCCCGACTGTTAACATCTCGTTTCATATTGTGTAGGTATGTTATGCTTCTGCTCATAAAACATAACCAGCTAATTTAGATTGAGGACCTTAGCCAGTTGTTTGATTAATAGTTAAATTGACTATTTGTTAAATCCTATACATTTTGTAACTTTTTGTTGAAAACAAATGGATTTTTACCAATAGTTAGTTTAGCTATTGACCAAGCAACTGTCGCTAAAAGACCACTTATCTCTACTAATCATACTGCTTGTCGTAGATCGTTTGTAGCGTAGGAACTATGAGACATAACGTTAAATGACGAAGCACGTCCAACCAACCATATTTTAGAAATTCATTGATAACACCCAGAAAAAAATTCTTTGTAGAAAAGTTGGAGATAGTTTCGATAACGACTAAACGACCACGATAAGAACAAGAACAAAGCTGTGATGGCGTAAAATCAAAATGAAAATGACATTAACAAAACTAAAATTATTTAAACCTGACCACTGGTGGACTAGTATTTTCATATTTTTGATAAATTGTCAATTTTTATTGCAATTTAATTTGCACATAATAATTTTGTTGCTAAAATTGTGTGTCCACGACCATCTTACCGTGTTCGAATAGTATGAGCTTCAATGTTAAATGAAAATCACCATTTTTGGTATCTATATGGTTAAAGATACCAAAAATGGTGATTTGAAAAGATTCGAAAAGATATTGGTATATTTTATCGAATCTTTTGTGTATAACTGAAAATTATTTTCTTTTGTTCCAGGGACAGGGTGCGAGATCGTGATCAAGGATATCTCAGTGATCATCAGTCAAGGTTAGTAGCAGTTTATAATTATGCAGCTTACGTTAAAACGTGATTTAAATATTTATCCATCTAAATAAATCAGTAACAATTAAATGATTTTTGAAATAATGATATAATAACGATGTTAAAAGAAAAGTATCATCAGTGGAATAATTGTGTTACATACAAAATTCAGCAAGCATTCATTTTCGCAAGTCAAAATTATTTCTTGTAATTATGTTGTTGAGTAGTAAATGTTACGCGTATGAATCCCATTTCATGAACAAGTGGTGTTAAACTTTTACTATAAGAACTTAACTCATGAATGTCTGTATACCAAGTACTTTATCAAAAGGAGTTTTCTTAAAATGTTAGTTGGGCTATTTAATTTTACTAAAGAAATTCAGTTACAATTAAGATCTGCAGGTCTAAAACGGCCATATTATATTCATATTGATTCAGGAGAATAGCCAATGACGTTGCTGGAACATTAAGAAGTGAATCATTAGAAATATTGCTTAAAGTGGCCGTTATAGACCCGCTGTGATCAATTATCCGTTAAATCGTATTCTTTATCGTTATCAGTTATGTTGACGTCAAGTTGACTTCACGCGAGTGCAGTCTACTGCTGCGTCATTATAATACTCTCGTAGCTATTTCTAGGAAACACTAGGGATGAAACACAAACAGGGCAAACTAAATAAAATCGTTTAAAAATACGTTTTAAAACTAAAATCATCAAAACTACATGAATTCGTCTACTGTAATTTGACAAATAAGTAATTTTATGGCTTTAAAGTGTAAACACCGGATATCTTAGTTTGATTTTAGGATGCGCCTATCAAAACTTAACAAATCTAAAACATAATCAAGCTACACTTATTTTCAAACTACATCGTTTACTTATTCCAAACTTACAAGCAGTAAAAATAGATATTGTTACTTGGAAATACACACTAAACTCCGCCGCCGAGTACTGTTATCATATGATAAGTAAGTTATTTTGGGTCAGCTAAATGGCTATTTGTTACTAGCTGTAGTTTAATTTTAACTTTGACCCTGTTACTTTATTGATGTTTAAGCAAATTCTCTTATCACAACTAGATCAGTTTTAGAGAATGCAAGTAGATTGCTGTTTAAGTTGCGAACCTTCTAACGTATGTAAATTACACAATTACAGTAAAAGTATTATCCCTTAAGACATACACTATGCGACAAAGATAAGGATGAAGCTGACGGCCCCATATTGCATCGTCATGCACGCTTTTAATGAAAATAATAATACCTACTAACTAATATCTAATATTATTATTTCTACGAGGTGAAATTCCTCGCTATGCTACGAAGGTTCGCTCTAGAATCCTTAGTGTCACTTCGGGCTTCCACATGCCCGTGACGTAAGGCACTGCCTTATCCCCTTGGTGCGAAATCTACTCTTATACCCCATTATTACGTGCCCGTGGGATGATTCTCGAGATACACGTGTGTGAAGCCGCTGGTACCGCCAGCGGCTTCACACACGTGTATCTCGAAAATTTAGCTTTATTTTAGCTATCATTAGAGGTAAATGAACGAATATATTTTATGCCAGCACCAGAAGCTATCATCGACAATATTAATATGTGGTTTCAATAATCACATTAGGTATATTAAAGTGAATTTTAACCTTATTTTGGTAAAATTCAAACTGAATGACTGAATATGCATATTTCCATGAAGCTGCGAGTGAAACCACAACAAATTTAAATACTGGTATCCCTATATTTATTGACAAAATACATTAATTCCATTGCATTAAATTACATATCAGTGAAAACAGTTCACAGTAATCAATTGTTGCGTTACTATTTACAAATTGAAATGGTGGTTACAATTGATGGTAGTAATTAATAGATACGCCTCATTACAGATGTATTTGTAAAAAGAATCAGTTAAATATTGAATAGGCATCTCTGAGCATAGCATTTTAATACATTGACTTTTGAGAGTATTTTGCCAGATGGAAATATACAGGGTTACTTGTTTAAGTAAAAAATTAGCAACCTTTCATTGGCTAGAAATATTTATGGTTAAACAATCCCGAAAGAAAAAAAGAATCAGTGGTTTCATACATTGACAACGCAAAAATATTCCATTTTGTACTAAACATGTCTTTTTTTTTATTTCTTCCAGGGTTGGTTTCATAGTTTTAATTGTTTATAAGTACTTTCGGCCCATGAAACTTCATGAGAGGTTGTTAATGTTTTACAAATAACCCTGTAGACTTGTATTCTATTCAATACGGACATAACTTATGGCTCAAAGGGCTTTTTTTTACGTGGTAAAATCATCGAATGAGGCCTCCCACCCCGGGCAGGGCGAGAGGGACTGTCAGACTTGTACTGACTAAAATCCACGGTGTCCTTCAGTAGCCTTTTTGTGTGCTGGAGTCGCGGTATACGTATGTCCCGCGACCTGGTTCAATGAGCTAGCAGCAACCACTATTAAATTAATACATCATTCATATGTGCTCTCAATCACCACTCTGAAATTACCAATTAATTCATGAATTACCCTTGCTACCCGTGGCTGAAAGGTGATTGATTTTTGTATTGAAAGTTCCGAATGCCCGGGAAATAGGGAAAATAGGGAAATGGGAGGGAAAATATGTTGAAAAGCATAACGTTACTCTCTGACTTATTAGGTTGCATAGTATAGGAAAATGCTATGACAGTAAAACTAAATAATAAAATAAAATAACATTTCTTACTTGAAGTACTTATGTTTAAAATAGTAGATTGTTATACAAGGGTGGAAAGAAATCAATTCCCATAAGAGGGATTTAGACGCACGAGCGAAGCGAGGACGGCTATAGTCCGAGTGGGAATTGATGACTTTCACCCGTGTTAAACACTCTACTTTTCATTTCAAATATAAGGAAAGTAAAAAATAGTCTTTTTTAATTTAAATTTCAAATATGGAACACACCGCCCGCGTCACCGCCGCGGGCCATCCCACTTTAATAGGTATTTTTTTTTATTCACATTAGCCGTATACACTCACAAGACCGCAGCCTTTTGTTTTTTAATTGATATTTTTCTTAGTTCTATTTTTAAAATTCATTCTCGCCCTAGGGAGGGAAGCAATTACTATGAGTCTTTCCCGCCCCAGGTAGGGAAGCATCGTTTTCGACCCGCTGCTCTGATCAAACAAACACTACTTTCCGAGTATGAGAAATGAAAAAAATATTTGTTAGTATTGTGTTTAGTATTAACGTTGTCAGTCTTTATTCTGAGAAAGGACTGCCTATTTGCCTAAGGAGGTAAAAGCCATCTCCAAATGTTTCCATTTATTGCCAAATCTAGCTGTCCTAGCCAAGAGGTTTCCAGCAGTAGATATTGACAATGTTGTCTTCCCGGCATTTACAAGCCTGCCTAAGGCAGTAGTGATTTATAAATTAATAAAGGTACACCAACAGCTTGTGTATAACTTATGAAATGAAAGAAGGTAACATAAAGTAATAGGTCTATCTAAACAGTATCTATAGGTACTGATAAGTATTTCATTTGAATAAAGTGAAAAATGATTAGAACTTATTCTGTCTGATCACACGACCATTAATAAGAAAAGAAAAAAATTGATAATAAAGTAAAATGAAGTACTTTATAGCAAACCAACTCGTAGTAGGCGTTATCTCATCTGACTGTCATCTATAAATTCTTGAGTAAGGACATTAAACGTCACCCTAGAATCGTAATAAATCACTTAAACTATCAAAAGAATAAAACTCCAGGCTTCTTAGTGGAATTGAGACGAAGTATCGCGAAAGTGACAAATAATGGCTTTATTATTTTTATCTTATCTTACTTCTGACTAAAATCATAAACGCGAAAGTTTATGAGGATTTTGTGGATGATTATTACTGTTTTAACAAACTACTGCGCGTAGCATGACACGTAGTTCTCTACGGTTTCTAATGAAAGAAAAGATAAACTGACAGCACGTTGAATAATTTTGCCTGTTTTAAGCAGGCAATGTTTAAAATATAGAAAATAAATGTTTCTATTCTGGTAAATAGTGTACGGATCGTGCCATACTCGTGCAAAGAATATTTGAATTTTATCCAAATCACGGGGAAATAACTTTGTCTATTCTTGATGTGATGGAGAAAGAGAGTAATGTGTCCTAAACTTCATTAAAGTAGTATATAGGTTTTTTGGGAAGATAATGTGTGAATGAATTTCCAAAAATTTATTAACTATCGTTTCTTGCTAAAACCAGTTGAAAAATATATAAATAGATAAATGAAGGTACTTAAACATTGTTTAAAAAGTAAAAATATATAAAATTTATTTCATTATCAAAGAACGTTCGATAATGCATTAATTAAAGGCCAATTAATGAATTGGCAAATTTATTATGAAAACGTTCCAAAGTCTGCCGAATAATTAAAGTAGGATTCAGTTGAACCATTCGCATTATCGAGAATTACTCTTTAAATAGGTCAATTAATGTGTTTACGAATGGATGAGTTTCGAATTCATTGGAAATCGACAGAGATAAAATTCGAATTCGATTTTACAAAATAGATACGACACGACTGTCACGTTTGAACACGTGCAAATGGACAAAGATTGAATGTAACAACCTGCTCTCCGGTGCATGTATGCATTAGTGTGAAAAAGCTTTCCTGAATACCTTGTAACTCGTCATCCCTTTCAAACAGGTTCTGTGTAGAGATTCAGAGCTGAAAATACGTGACTGCAAAAAGAGCATGTCGGTATTCAATTTTTACGTATCTGAAGGAGTCTGTTATAGAAAGCTAAAAGATTATTCGAAAGTGATAAAAATCCAATTAACTTAATTTTATGAAATCAACTTAAAATACCTTCTCATAATGTTACCTAACATTAACCTGAAAATACATAAACTCCGCGCCACGTTATCATGTAAATAGAACATTTTTATTTTGGCGTATTATTTTAACGTGTAAAATAACGCGTGGAGTATGCGGACGCCTATGTTATGTAGCTATCATATATAATATGTTACGAAAACATAATTACAATTAAATAATGTAGGCGGGTAAGTAGGAATGTTCTCACAATATTCCCGGTTCAGCGTACAAATTCAATCAACACCTAATAATTGAGTTGTATACAATATATTCAAATCGAACATCAACTCATGACATTGAAAAGTTTGTTTCCATTATTCAAATAAATGTTCAATAAGTACTAATTTATACACGAAGTCTGTGTATGAATTTTATAGGTTTGTCGAAATTTCGGTATTCGAATTCGGTGCTTATTAATACCAGCAGTCAGACTAATTTAAAACTTACTAGCGTTGAAAGTTATTCCATAGGAACTGGGTCAGTAATACCGGGATAAAAGGTATTCTATTCCAAACTTATGGCCTACCTCTGTTTACCAAATATCATTCAGACCCGTTCATTGGTTCTGACGTTTCCAAGCTTTTGCATTTATAATATTACCAAACTGTTAGATAGCTATTACCTGAAAGAAAGTAAACTACGTTAAAAGTTATGTCGTTTTACCAAGCACGAATAAGAATCTTATTTCACTACTTACACCAACATCACTCATTATTTTACCTTCGGAAAAAAATCTAACTGTAACTGCAAAACCATAGCATTGCAGCTGATATTTCCCTAGGGTGTGTATTCTCCTAGAAATGTGCAAAACGCAGAGTAAGAATAAAGTCTATTCACAGAGGTTTAGTAATGTCCTCATAAGCATTGAGGTATCTAAACGGATTAAGGAGACTCATTCCGAAAACAATAATGCTTAGTAGAATACAAGGAAACCGTGCAATCGGTATACGAAGAAGTAGCTACGTGTTTACGATACATTTATAGAGATAACGATTTCGATTCATCCCTCGCTCAACCACTTAGTGAAGGGCTTTACTTGAAAAATAACAATAGTTAGCGTCAGGAAAAATATCTCTTACAAAGTGGTCAGCTTACTGAATTCGGCGTGCCGACTTTCCTTTCACGTAAAAATAGATGGCCAAAATTAAGCTTTTAGATACCCTTAATGGAACTATACTTTTAGATACCTACAAACATAAAAATATAACGTATTAAACAGTTGTGTTCTTTATGTATTGTAAATAGCATACATCTGCAGTAATAAAAGTAAAATGTTTTCGTTGTAAAAAGTATAATGTGCAGAATGGGAAGTTTCATCTGTAAGCAGATGTACTCATAGGCCATTGATTTATTTACCGACACACCTACATTTTGCCTACGGGAAAATGTCGTTGGACGCACTTAATATTCAATCAGTGCTCATGCATTTCAATATTTCTGTTTCAAAATGTTACTTTAGAATATTTATTCTGATTTAGATATGTGTAACTGTATAGAGATCTGTTACTGTCACATTTTGGTGTAGACATAATTACCTGATTACAAAGGAATCTTACATTTTGTAACTTGAATTGTGTCCTCTTTATGTAGAGCTACTTTCATAACAGATATATACAATCTTTATATTTAATTCTGTAGAGTTACCACTTAACATATCAATCGTTACATACAATAAGCAGCCGCTAGTCCCATGCGGTCGACCAAAAAGTTACCACGTTTACTTTTATCAATTACATTATTGGTTGGTAACATATGTTATTTTGTTGATATTTCGTCCCGCAGGACCCATTGTCGTGTAAGTAGGGTTAGGTATCGATCGCGGGACTCAGTTATTGTCGTAGTTATCGTTTTTCCTGAGTCACGTATGCTCCAGGGTATACTCTCGAGACGGAATTAGCCATTCGCGAACCAAGCAATTTTTGTAATACTAAAGGGCCGACAAATAATTTATGATGCTTTTGATAATATTACACAATTTTGCGATCCATAATGCTGTTCCTGGAGGTCTATAAGGATATTAAGGCTGGCAAGTCATATCTTATTAGATGATTGAATGATGGAAACGTTGAAGATGCTTTTGCAAATTTTATGAAGGTACTTTGCTTTGTTGTGAGAGTGATGTTTAATAAAGTACTTGACAAGAATTCGTTACAATATTTTTTCTTTGGTCTTGAGCACAATGATTGATTAGGTTAAAAGATTCCCTGTGCCCGTATAAAAGACGTAAGTAAAAAAGGTATATTATATTAATATTCTTCCTTGCCTACGTATTTGGAAAATAAGAGACTTGTGCTTACTGCTTTGAAAACTACGGTACTTACTTCAAAGGGAGGTATTCATGATCCTGTTATTACAAAATTGTTTACGTCTTGCCTATATTAAACTGTTGCTGTGTTCTGCCCCAACTATGAACAAATACATCCACATAGCCTTTAGTGAAGTTTCTTCAAGGATTCTGCATAGTTATCTTGTTGGAAGCGCTCTCTTTGATCAGATCTACGAACAGCGCTATATGAACTCAAAACGTTAGGTATGTGTGTGACACACTTGACCAAACCTGATTTAAGAGAGTACCCCTAAATCTCCGTGCAAGAATAATGGCCACTCTTGAAATATTAAAGCCGGATTGTAGTATTCTTCGTTCAATGTGAATATATTTTTCAAATGACTTCACTGTACAAATTCGTGTTCATAATTTATTATTTAATTTGGAAGAGAATTTATGTGTAGTACGAGTATTTATTTTTGTTGACAAATATGTGACTATATTTTTCTACTCTATTTCATGGAACAACTTTTCATTATGCCCAGAAATAATACGCTCGAGTTTAAAATTTTTTTAAGCAAACCGTATTTAAGAGGGGAGAACATCAAAAACTAGGAGCTGTTAATCTGACACGGAATCTGGCTCCCAATCCCATTGGGATAGCCATCGCAGCCGGAATACGTCCATTTCAAATTATTTTAACTTTTCACGGTTTGTTTATTTTTCATTTAGCTGAGGCATGGAAAACGGAAATTTTACTTTGTAGAGTTCAGTTGTTTTAACGTGAAATAACGGATAGATGCAATTTTTGTGCAAATATTTGTTCCCGACAGACCAAAAGTTAATGGAAAACTTATTGTTTAACTTAAAATACAGACAGACTACGTTGTTCATTTTTAGGTACCTTCAAGCTTAATTAAGTTAGTTTAGGAAATGAGTTTAGTTAGGTATAATATGGTACATTCAAGTCCGCAGATTTTATAAAACCTTAATCATATAATTACTAACAGCAAATGCTGAAATTTTTAACGTGACACAAATATAAAACATGTAGGTATCCATGATCCATAGATGAAAATGAAAAACATGAACCCATTACAGGATCATTTCAATTTGTATTCAACGTGAAATAGCGCCTGCGTTAATGTCAGCTACGAGTATTAAAGGCAGCACGACAATTATAATGTACGTTATGCACAGTTTCGTGAGCGCATCCCGGTGCGCTTCATGCATCGGTGAGTCAGCCCGCGCGGCGTGGTACCGCCACTCAGACGGGTGGCGCGGCGCTCCGCCCCCCGGCCCTCGCCGCTCGCCCTGGGACTCCCTCCCCAGCCTCCGCCATGAGGGCAGCCTTAACGACTCCGGCTACAGGAGCAACAGGGCTGACAGCTTCGAACAAAGGTATGATATACCCAGTTCTACGATGTATTTATTTTATTATTAATGATTATTACAGCGCATACTTTAGTTGACGGTCATTATGGTGACAAGCATCATATTTTGACCATGTTTATTTTAATAGTTAAAATACGTATTTTAAGAATTAATCAATCTGAAATTATTAGTTCCTAAAATCTGAAATTATTTACTCATATAAAATTTAACGTAATAAATTAAATACGAACTTATCCGAAACTCAATGTTCATTTTAACAATTTATGTCGCTGAAGAAGATTGGCAGTGAAATCCGAGTCCAAATGAAGTTCTCATTACTGCCTGTCTATCGGAACCCGGCCCGAAATGAATGAACGGATTTTGATTCCCCTTGACAGGTTCATTTTTAATACCTAATTTATTAGTTAAAATGGAAAAACGAAAAGTTTCCAGTTCGACTAACTTTAATTTGTTCTGAAAGTAAAATTAATAAGGGCGATAAAATACTCCTGTGCCAACGAATTTTTTCTGGAGTAACGCCCAATAAAGTCACTGAATATGATAAATATTTATTCTTCTCTGTTGGAGGAAATCTTTTATCAAACGATATAATTGGTTACGTGGGATTTCACTCGGTAGCAACTAAAAGGTATTAAGTCAACAGCTTTTGTCAATTTGTTTAAAAGAAGTCCTTTATGTAGATTTATATATCACAAAAGCCATTCTTAGACTCACTAGCAACCAACTAAATATTTCATTATATTCCAGGACTTGACGTTGACGTAAAAACAAAATTAACGTTACTCCCATAGGAAGTAAATTATAGGATCAGTCTCTTTAATAAGGAAAATTTTAAGTGAAATTTAATCTAAATTTAGCCCAGTCAACAAAAAGTATAGAGAGAAATTCAACTAAAACCATTTTGACTTCGTACCTTTGTTTGGACTAACTGGGAGATGAGCATATTAAAAATCCCCGCCATTAGCTCTAAAGCCGCAGGGGAGGTTTGAAGGCTTTATTTTTAGGTTATCGCTTCTGTCTAGAAAACTAACTAACCTTACCTAACGACAAACATTTATATGGAAAAGACTGATAATCCACAAGTTTAATTTTGTAAACATTAAAATCATATCGTTATTTTGATCAGCTCTTGAAATTCTGTAATTTTGGGGTAAAATATTTTTATATTTGCTAAGTTGTATCCGAAGTCGCCAAAGATCTAGAAATAAGCAGCAGTGTTTTCAGATCATTCCTCAATTACCTAGGAGTACATCGTAGGTCAGTCAGGTGAAACCTGCATTTTGAGGTGGTATGGAGTTCCAACTAAGGAGATGTCCCTCAAAGACCACAGGTATAAGTAATCCTTGAATTCGGTGGCCACTTCCTTGAGTTCGGTGGCCACTATCAAGTTTGATTTGAACGTTTCATCAAGTCCAGCTGTAGCTGAAAAATGAGCTGCTTCTCAAGATACGTGGATGGAAGACTGAGAACAACTTTCTATTCCCAGTACAGGCTTGATGGTGGCCACCAATTTAAAAAATAACTCATACCAGTAAGAGTTGAGAGAGACCTCTTTAGCTCTACATGCTACGCATGCGGCTAGGTACAGCTAAAGAAGCTCAAGTAGGTTTTAACTTATTTTGGACATGGACGGTGGTGAAAAATGGGTCTGAAAAAAGCCTCTGCAGCTTTCTGGACATTTGGGGACTTCAAAAATATGAAAGGGCCAAAACGATTTTCCCAAAAATACTTACAGACTTTCAAGAGGAGATATTATTATCTCGAAAACTGTAAAAGGTATTGAAAAACTTGAGTAAATAATACTTGTAGCTTATTTAATAAGCTTTTACTACTTCTTCCGAGCCATAAGCAAAAACTCAAAAAATGGAAACCTTAAACCCCCTCCCCCTCAGTTCAAAGGCTAGGGGGCTGCTTCTGATATATTCACCTCCTAACTAGTCCAAACAAAGTAATGAAGTCTAAAATTGTGTTCCAAGAATTTCCTTGTATTATACCTTTCTTAGCGTTTGTTGACTGGGCAGCATCAAAATGTTTAAAAAAATTAATAAGCAGTTCACATCTCTGATGCCCAACAAGACTATTCAAAAGATATTTCCTAATCCTCGCAGGAGGTTGAAAATTAGAAAGTTTGCTAATACGTAAGCCAAAAGGTATTTCGTGTTTTTTTTCCACGTAACGAGGGTCCCATGTGTCTTCATTTCCGCTGATGATACATGACTGCGTATATTTTCCACATTCCATCAAAGTTGTCTCGTCAAGTTACGTACGGCTGACTAACTAAAAAAAGGTCTTTTCATCACTCAAAGAAAGATAAATATTTGGTTAAAGAACTCCAATATCAATATCGCAATTTTTTTTTACTTTTATTTTCCATTTTAATTTAAAACTCTACGTGAAAGTTAAACACAAATCCGTTGATGAAGAAAAGTTAAGAAAAGGGTCAATATTTAGTTTCTGTTACAGAGGCGTTTTCGACCGGCAAGACAGTGTTCGTTCGGAATACACAAGCGATCGTGAATCTACGCGCTATGGAATTGTTCAGCAAGCCTCCATTGATAGTACGGACTCCAGGATTTGCTACTTAACATCGAGTGAGGTAAGAATTACTTTTATTGTAATAAAATTTAAATCTCCCTTCTCCTCCTATTTTCTTTATTGTATACATATAGCTACGACAAGCATATCATAAGAAAGGAATTTATGTATAAAGTAAACATCCGGTTTATTGCGGACATACCTTACGTTTTATTAAATCTTATACATTTATATTGCCATCATCTTGTGAAGGAACCAGGATTGTCATTTTTTCTACATTCATGTTCAATTAGACACTTGCTGAAAAAATGTGAGTTTTTTGCTTACGAAGAGTTTTACTTAGAACACACAAAGATCAATCAGTTTACATAAATATAAGAATTAACGTGAACAACGCATGGTGTAGTTACTAAGACTGCATCGTCCAAAATGTCTGTCTAATTACACCAATATGCAGAGAAGAAGTGTAAGTAACTTAATAAAATGCAACTAAACTAAGACAGTTTTTAGTTTTTCATAATTTTCCTTAATTACATAATTATTTAACATTCATTATTAAAGTTAACCAACTTTACACAAAATACATTAAAATGAGAGAAATTCTGATGGCTGTAGGTAGTTGATTAAGTCTCACTAAAGGAATTCATGTTGTTAATTCCATAATATTATTGCTGAATCGTTTCAAAATGGTTCCAAATCAAATGGTAATTCAGTCAAACGTTAATTCTATGGTACTCTACAGCTACACGTACCGAAGTTATTCAAGTATCAGGAAATCAAAAGCAAATCAATTTACTGAAACGGCTTCTGTGTACCTACATTCACAGTAAGAAAGACAAAAAAAAAGATTTTTTCAACTTTGGTCACCATTTTGTTACAAATTGTGAGTATTGTGACCAACTAATTATTAACTCTTTTTATTGACTTCTTTTTTCTCTTCGATAGAGTTTACTTTTACTGTGAGTTTATTCAGGTATTCATTGAGTTTTAGAGTAGCAGACGAAACCATCAAAGTAATACCTAAAATGTATCGCTAACATCATCCATCAAGAAGCTTCATTATCGTTACCTTTATTAATTAGTCCTTATCGCCCCTCTGTTACGAAAAGACCTTTCACTGCTTGTCTTATTAAAGTCGCCGAGTTTTTCTCTGTGCGTTTTGCGATTTCCACATTATCATCCAAAGGTTTTCCTCATAACTATTTTTCCCTACAAATTTTGCCGCTAGTTCTTTCATTTTCATGCAATATCTTAAAACAGAAACATAAATCATAATAAAATCTGTTTTTTATTTACTTGTAATTTTAGCTTCAGCAGGCTCTAATGGTTTTTTCAGTAGGTAGGATTTTCTAGGCTACCTGCGAATGTTTTAGATCATAGTGGCATTATTCTCAAATACTATAAATCGTAGCAGAACACACTTTAATAATCTTACATCACTGCGCAATCTATATGTAAATTAGCTACCTAGAGTACAGGTTTTTGAATTAATTTTATCTTTTTTTGCCATTATGTACATAATGAAGCAGTACTATTTCATTTGCTTATGCTGTCCTGCCCTGGTTGACGATGTTAATAAAGTTGTTCGTTTTTTGACATAAAAACCTTAATAGCAAGAACAATTTTAATTATTTTAGAAAATCATGAATCATTTTCATAGAATGTTGGAATACCAGCAGAAAAGTGAGTGATAAGATGTTGTAAAAATTGTGCTAAAAGAATCAACCATTATAAAATAAATGAAATGAACTACTTCTTTCTTTTGTTCAAAAGTAATCTATTTTTGTTTTATAATTCACTAGTAATTAATATCATAGTTCACATGCTAAACAAAATGTTAAATAGTTGTGGTCGACGGACGGTCCGGAGGAGCGAGATCTGGGATGTTCGCCCCGCGTTCGGAAACGATCGGGCGGAGCCTGCGCGCCAGGCGCGCTGCGCACTCAACTCCTCCAATCGTATCCTGAACGTAGTATTAAAAATATTATTTTGAGGTTAACTTCTCTCTTGTATTACAATAAATTGAGGCTAATCGTGGGTTTCAAACACCTAAATTTGTCGCAAAATAGGCGTGTCGAATGTCGCGAAAGAGAACACTGAATCGAAAATTGAGACGTTTTGTGTGTGTAAATACAAAGCTATTACTGTCAAGTGCACGGACAAAGAAGAGTTGCGTCGTCCTCGCTACGTTTTGCAGCGATACTCAGTTGTAATGCTCATGGTTGTTTTAGTTAAACCAAAAATCGAATAAAACTATTGTGAATATACGTAAATTTTCTATAAACATATCCTGCGTGTTGAAGTGAAGTCAATTCAAAGGCCTACGTACGAGTGAATTGTTGACATATATAAATGTTCCATTTCCATTAATAATAAGGAGATATTTAATAAAATTAAATATATGACATGTTACTAATTAAGTAGAGTTCCTGCCTGTATATCGCTTGATCCACCTGTGATATTTCGTCTTCGTAATGAATGTTAACCTTTGTGTGTAGGTGTTTTCTAAAGCTGCCAACTCTAAGTAAATATTTTATTGTAACTCATAGAGTGTTCAATGTTATTTTGTTGATATTGTAAAAATCAGTCTTTGACTATATACTTAATTATAAAATAACTCAAACTCGTAAATATTTACTGTTGTTAGATGTAATATAAATATAAACAAACAAAAAGTTGATATACTTCAAGACGATCACGACATTGAATAATTAATGATGTTTGCACTATAACTTGCATGGGGGCCATCAAATCTAAGAATGCTGTCTTTTTGAAGGTATTGTTCTATCATAAATAATATTTTAAATATAATTTTTTATTAAACTATTTATGGACTCTATGAGAACAAAATAGAAGCGTGCCAACAGTGCCAAGTATTTCTTTAAATTTAATTCAAATCCATTGCCAGTAATAAAAATATCAATCAGTAGCATTGAAAATTGGCTAATTGATCAAGATTTTTTACGAATCATCATCAAATATACACATCTTACAAAATCAACAAACTTGTCTTTATCTTTTTAACTATTTAAACTAAATGTAAACTTGTTCTTGCTAGTCAATTGTACACTTTCCTCGGCAAAAGTTTATTTTAGCTTGTTTGTTAAGCCACCCTCTCTATTTCACTGTAATGGGTACTGAAGGCCTAATGTTTATTCTTGAACGCGGCCGCCAAGGTACGGCCACTGTAAATTGTGTCAAGGTCGAGTTTCTATTGATTCCCTTCTTTCGTAGCGAGAGCCGGCCCGTCCCATGTGTTTTCCGGTTTATACATTCTGATGTGTATAATTATTTCAAGACCCAGCGGACAAATTGAATAAAAAAGGGTTGGATACTTGGAAGTGATTTTTTATTGTACACGATCTTTTTTGCCTTCCTGATGTTCATAATATGTTTTTATTGGAGTACTTTTTGTGATCCTTTATTTAAAAAGGCTTTTTAATGTTCTTTTTGTTTTTATTATACCTACGGATAAAGCCTTTTGAAAAGGTTCTAATAAAGTTCTCTTAGTATCAAATAGGATAATAAATTGTTGTCTGTACACAATCACAAAACTACTTTTTTCATAATGTATATCATAAAATTGAACTACAATATCATTAATAATGTACAAAGATTTACAATGACCTTCGTGAAACAAATAAGGGTCATAACTCATAATGTATTTCCATGGATTACCCTGGTGGTTAATGGCTTTTACTGAGTATTTTTGTATTAAATTAAACCACTTTGACAGTTTCAAGCCCCGATTTACGTAGACCATTTGCTAAGCAAGTAGATACTAAACAGTAATAAAAATCACTGCTTAAGTACCAACCATAACTTTGGAGAACTTAATGAGTGAGGTCCTTTTAAAACTTCAAAGAGAATTTTAAAACGGACCCCTGACATACCGAAAATTTCAAACTGGCCTTTTATACTTGAGTTGCCCATTTTAAATGGAACACTCGCTGTATGTATTTGGTTGATCCATAATTCACCGATGATGTATTATTTTGAGTAATTATTAAGATATATTTCAATACTCAATTTTGTTTTGACCCTTCGGAAATAAAACTCTTATTCAGTAATAAATCTTCCAATATTGTAATCCTTTGCTCAAAGTCATAAAACAGCAGTTTCGCTTTTTCCTGTTGTCAAATAATAAGACAGTAAATGTCATTCGTATAAATATAGCACAAGAATGATAACAAAAACATTTATAAGTGCCTTTAAGGCAAATGTGATACATTTTTTGCTAGTGACTAAATAAATGGTAGAGAAAATAGCTCAACATGATGTATATCAACAGGAAACATGTAATACGTTGAAGACAGGTTATAAATCGAGGTAACACAAACCCCATTTGTTGGGAAAGCTTTTAGAGGCTACCATAAACTAACAGAGTTTTTCTTTTTACAAAAAACTAGGCCCGTTTTGACAATTCCATTAAATGATCATCATAGACAACTGTAAGTATAGAATAATTTATTAATTATATATTTTTTTGTTATAGGTAAGTCACTTTTTAAATTATGCTCAAGTACCCAACATTAAGGTAAGTACTTATTTTATAAGTTACTCCAAATATTAAGTTATTAATGTTCCAGATGTATGGAAACACTCATGCTAAATAGAAGATGTTAAAGTATAATTATATCACATTTTATTGTCATACCATGCAATGATAATGAAAAAGAAGAAATACTGCAAGTAGACATATTGGTAAGGTAAATTCGTGAGGAAGGAAATTGGTGCTATACTCTTAAAAGTATTTCAAGATGTTACCCATGCACGCAATATCACGTCATGATGTGGCACTAAGTCTTTTCCATCTTTGTGTTAAACTAGTTCCATCGTTTCGCATTACTGCATGTATAGGAAACGTTTAAAAAGACTTTTAAGACTCTATCACTGAATTGCCTGTCTCACCAAATAACTTTCCTTCACCTTATAGTATTAAATATGCTCAGGGCCCCCGCATCCATATGTGCAAAGTGTGCAATGCATACGGGCATACGGGCGCCATCCTCTAAGGGCGCAAAAGCAAAGGTCCCAAAAAAAAATTAAAAAAAGTTTTTAAATAATTTAGAAATAGGAGTTGAGATTTTTTATAGAATTACATACAAGTAAGTACTTTAAATATTTGATCTCACTTTCAGATTAAAACTAAAGTCCGGAAACGTTTTACTTTTAGAGCTGACTGCGCTCGCTCTTCTATGAAGAATTACCTTGTTTTATTCCAAAAACCTAAAAAATTTCGCGCTCGCTTCGCTCGCGCTTATGGTAAATCGATTGCCGTTCGGTTTTCTTGACCTCTCTTTTGATAGCTCGTTGTGTTCCACTAAATTGTAAAAAGTTTGAAAGTTTTTTCTAATATGGTATGGCACTCTCGTTTGGGTGTGAAGTTGATGGTGGACTTGATGGTTTCTTTTGTGCTTAAGTTTCGACGCGGCAAGCTTACAGTCCAAGGGCGCTGAATTTTAAAATACACCACTGACCTACCTACCATAAAAAATGATGATTCAAAATGCTCTAAGGGGCGCCAAAATCTTTTTTGCACACAGGCGCCAGTAGCCCTTACGGGGCCCTGAATGTGCTTGCACTATTGCTTATTAAAGGTACAGAGATAAACTCTTTAATACATTTGTTAAAAGCAGACTGCAGACTGTACCTTCGCAAAAGTTTCTAAATACCACCATTTTTCGATTATTTCATTACTACATGATGATTGTACACCAATCAAACACTTTTTAACATTATTATAAAATAAAAGAACCAAAATATCCAACTTTGTGTTTAATGTTTATATTATGTGGGTAAGTAGAGGCGCTATGCACGAAAAAAATCACTCAAATACTTCCGATATAATGTGTGATGTAAAGCTACCGCAGTCTTTTATAGAATCTACAAAACCTTAGAACGACCATTCATTTTACATTATTCTACTTTAATGGGTATTATATTATGAACAATTTTACAGGTTTTATTACAAAAAATCTACAAATATTGCAAACTAAATTATCGGAAAATTTTCCTCTACCCTTACAGTGTCGAATAAATAGCACAACAATTACTGTGAAAAAGCTGCCCTGAGTAAGAGCAGCTTTTTCACAGTAATTGTTGATATAAGAAAAAACATAGCTCTTTCCTTCCGGTCCGTATAAAAATACGTTTCAGAGTCATTCCGTGAAAGTGGCCCGTCTGATATTGTTGCTATTTATTTTATACCTACCTCACGGCAACTACTGTGAAATACGTTCTCCCTTTCTCCTTGCCCTTGAGATTCAAGTACGGTTAAAGCCAGTTCTTATAGCGTAGAGCCATTAAAGTTAAATCGTACGTCACGAAGTACGTAATACGTATAAGGAAAAATATGATTGAGTGAAAAGCGCTTGAGATTTATCGACAGTGATAGAGACATACATTGATATGAACAGATATTTTTTTAGGTAAGTACCTATATATTACATACAACGAGTAATTTGTGTTTACGATAAGTAGGTTTGCCGATGTTGGCACCATTTTAATTAAACGTATACCTGTAGCTAAACGATACGCTCGGTATAACTAGTTTACATTCAGAGATGAAGTCCGTATACACGAGATCGTTGCATCGATCGCACTGACTGTCATTATTCTGTAATTGAATAGCTCGGACAATCTCTCAAAATACTTGTGAAACGGATGCTTCGTAGTAAATTAAATTGAGAACACTTCATGCGCTGGCCCTGTCAGGTCTCGTAGAGGCTGACGACGCGGCCCTCGGAAGGCCCGGACGCTCGCATCATTGTTGCATCAGGCTCTGCTTCGTTTCACCTTCTACGTGCATCGGCCAATGCATGTAGCAGGCGAAGTAGCAGGGGGACGCGCGGGGTAGCCGCGTGACGCGCGGGGAAGCCGCGTGACGCGCGGGGGCTGTAAGGCCTTACGCCTGCGCCGTGCCGCCAGCGCCATTTATCCTCTTGTAACATACTCTTGGTTCGTTTGCTAGGTCAATTATCTTTAACGTATTGAAGCTAGGATGAAACGTATTATAGTTACAGGTTGCTTTTAATATATCTTGATTTAGCTTCAGTTATAACAAACGTAGGTAAGCTTCGTGCATGCAATAGTCGTATCTTCAATAAAAACATGTAGGTACTTATCTAGTTAATCACATTTGTTCATAAAAGCTTAGTCATTTATAATAATGTCCGATAAATTTTGAAAAGGTAGGAGGTTCATTAAATCGATTGCGATGCTCAGCCAGAGAAGCGATCATAATTTATGATTAATTAACTTTGCTTGTTCACTGCGTGATTTTCCAACTTCCTCGAAAATACAGATAGGCGACGGAATTGCTAGCGACCAATTATTCTAACTGATTAAGTTTAAATGTGTTTTGAAGACGTTGTGTAATGGGTAAAGAAATTAATTATTTTAGCTTAACTTAGTTTTAACTCGAGCATTTAATTATGGAAATGGATAAATCTAGTTAGTAGAAATGAGTAGACATGTTACTACCTATTTCTACGATAAAATATGTTCGCCAACGAGTACGTTTGAAATACATAAAAAATAATAGGGTATGAGAACCAGACGTCCAGCAGGCTTCGGAGGGAGTGCTCTGATGTTATTTTGTGTGCTAATGATTGATCGTTGGACAATAAATTGTGCGTATGATGGAGGATATTTGTTACATTGTAAACACGTTCGTATCGTTAAATAATTCTAAACTATATATCAAAGACATTATTGAAAAAAAAAATGTTAGGTACTAAGTAATCTCTTCTCTCTCTTTCTTTCTAAATTAAATACTTAGGAAGACTTAATTATGATACGCTTATTACTATACAACGGTCGGTATACCGACGGTCTTGTTTTAGTATAACGTTCACTTATCGCTAATGTTATTAGTTTCACACCACGCGTTCTACAATGAAACGAACAAGTCTATATTACCGCACATTTACCAATGTCTCACAAATTAATTAACTAGCTGCTTGTTCCAAATAGGCGCTATATTTTCTTGCTCTCCAATGCCAATGTAATATATTACGGGGAGAATACCTAATCAGTAGGATTATAGTACCCTTTTCAACCCAATACAGGTACAATGACTCTGAATATATGTATCAAAAGGTCGACCGTTTCCATGCCTCCGCTAAATAAAACAAAAAATATATTCAATAGGATTTCATGTAGGCACGAATTTCATTTACTGCTTATGAAGACCCACCGTTTGAATCTAAATGAAAGTGTTGAGCTGATGGATGATGGACGGGGAAAATCCGCACTCGATGAAGAGAGTTCAGTTTTATTGTGGGAACTATCGAGTACATTTTGGTCATCAATGTTATTCTTTTTATATTCCAATTTACCAATATTGATTCTAGAAAGTATTGAAAGAAAGAATTTTATCCGTTCCTTGTTATTCTTCTATTGTTTTATTATGACAAACGATATCAATTATCTTGTAATTTAAATTGAAAAAGAATTAAAATAAATTAGCTAGCATCGACTAGGATGATTAGGTACAAATCCATCTCTAACTACCTATATCTTGTACCCCTTTTTATAAGGTTGGAAAACCATCAAATGACTGCTTCCGCCCTAGGAGAAGCTGACGGGTCAGTGAGACCTGACTGACTAAAAAGTAGCCTCTCTTTGCGTTTCTAAGGCAGCAGTACCCTTTTAAGACATTCCCAAGAACCGTACCGCATGCCTGTGGTTTAAATATCATGTTACTAATACCTACTTGGAAAGTCATAATCTGAGCAGGTAACGTGGTTTGATGACAGCACTAAACCTTGCCTCCAAGATTATGACATTAACCATTCCGTCGTCCCCTGGGTCGTTTGTTTTGCAAGTCTACGAGCTCAAGCAAAGTTTGTAGAGTCAATGAGTGCCCGCTTACCGAGCAGGTATTATTGATGAACATTTTTATTACATAATATGCATTTTATTTGTAAGATTATAATTAATATTCGAAAACTTCTAATAATAGCCATCAAAAACTGATTAGAGACAAAATTCCAAGAAGAGGCAATATGTATAAGTGTGTTTCTTGGTCTACAAAAGCTTGAGCCTTAAAAATCTTCCAAACGCTTTTCCATTGAAAGTGAAACAAGTAATGAATTATTGATTTTAAGGCACTGATTGTTATAAAAACTAGAAATGGCAATGTTACACTCACACGCGGTTCGCTAAAAACATTTCAAAAGTTACTAATTGCCAAAGTGTTAAAAGTTAGAAACGTATTCAAATCGTACCATTGTTTTCTCAACGTACTCGCAACAAGAACGTGTTAAATAAATGTTACAATAAACTTCCTCATACGTAAGTCGTGTAAGATGTAAACAGTTTCAAAAGAACATGAATAAATACTTAAAGTTGTGAATTAGGAAGAGGGCGCCGAAAGCCCCCGCGGTTGCCATCCCCAGACACATTATTATTTGCTTCAGTACACAATCTGCTATCAAAACGTAAAAATTGCCCCGAGGTAACTTATTTTCGTAGTTTTACGCTCCGCTAACGAATATTAAAAATGATGGACGACTATCTATCACTAACGGACCGTACTTCGATGTTGATGTTAACGGAATATACGGGCGACATCAAGCCGGAAAAAATGATATCAATCAATAATATCGCATGGCGTGCCCTACTAATCTTACACAGAGTAAATAACCGCTGGGAGTGCATTCACCTTATATAGTACATGTGCATGTAAAGCGCATGTTTTATATCTTTTTACTTCTTCAGTGTAACACGAAGATGGCAAGAATATTTTCCGCGTGGGAAAACTCGGTAGCGAAGCGTGACAGGCGCGCGATAACGTTCTGCTATGTTGTACTCTAATTAGATTAAGCCGGCACTGAGCAAAACTTCGTCTGCATTATACTATTTACTTAGCCTATATCTTACTCTATTCAAATAAGGAAATCTGCATTTAAAATATAACCTAGACGTGATATTGTTATTTAAAATAACCCATTTAAATTTGCGCTTTATGTTAAAGAGTCATATTTCACCTTACATAGAAAACCGGCTTTAACAGTACAAATACCTATACCTACTTTAAAGTTAGCTTTTTACAAGTCATGTTAAAATAAATATTCGTATTACTAAATCCTTCTTATCTATTTCTTATTTCGTATTATTATCTTCTTAACTCAAGCCGTTACAAAAAGAGACGCAGAATCCTTCAAAATGGATTATCAGGCTGCCATAATGCTGTTCTTTACAATAATTTAATTAATCTCTTTATCAATGTCAACACTTATCTGGAAATATCCGTTAATTCTAGTAGAAATAAATTTAAACAGTGGGTTGTTATATCGTGTGGTAGGCGGGCAGAGCGGGGCACACGGGCGCCGCCCGCCCGCAGGCGCGCTTGCTCCGAAAGCGCCCGAGGACTTACGATCGTTTCATTCCGAATCGTAACGAAGTTCGACGATCGCGACCACCCTCCGTTGACGCGTGCTGGATCCAGTCGCAGCGAGGGCCGCCAGGGCGTTGGAGCGGCTCTGTGTGTGCCTAGTGCTTGGTTATGTAACTCAAAAAACTTATTTATTTATTAACTTAAACAAATCGACTCGTGACTTCACTGTAGACGTGCCGATAAACACTGGTTAAATAAATAAATATTAATGATCGTGCTCGCCATTTACGTATTGTGTGTAAAAGTGATGTGTACGCCTATCCTCGAAGCGATTGAAAGTCTGTACAGGTTTATCGTTTGCTTAAAAATATTCGATTGCATTAAGTGCACAAACATGTTTTAAACAGAACACATTAAAAATTGTTTAAACCATTGGTGATATATTTGAGTGTGATATTTAAGGCAGTTGTTCTAAATTTTGTAGAAGAATAATATTGTTGTTGAAGGATTATAAATATGAAACGTGACGAACGTCAGGTGAATATTGGAAGAGTGTAACTTATTGATACTTAACTGAACAGGGCCGTAGACATTTAGATGGCAGGTCACGCTTGTCGTTGTTGTTCCAATTAAAAGAACAAATAGAACCAAACCAAACTGAATTTGGCGCAATGCAGGGCGCTTGGATGGAAACGTCCACGAGTTGTGGTGACTCATTTCGAATCCATAATTGCTTAGTGGATTCAACATTCAATGCAATCTCAATCACACCCGTATATTGTACACATGTTGATACGAATGACTATTTCCTCAATACATCTAATTCCTTTCGTAGGTTGTAACATTATATGGAAAAGCTTTTATCTAAGATTTTTTGTTTACCGAAACTCCCGACGGAACGGGGGAACTGCAAGAACTCTTTGTATATTTGAATACGATACAAACATAGCCGCTTATAATGTTTTATTTGAACTCAATATAGAAGCCAGATTCAATAAAACATGACATTTTCCATTTTCAACATTTCATCTCGCGCTCGGGTTGAAAGGCAATGCAAGCGCTAGATACGATTTGCGGTATTGTCAATGGCAACTTGGAATTTGAACTTCTACTATTGTCGGGGACATTCCATATTTATGTGTTTTCCTACTAAACGAAATTGGTCTTATCTGTTAGATATTTAATCTTTTATCAGCGGTATCATTTAAAAATTCATTCTGAGTTGAGAGTATTAGTTTGAAGGACTCTTTAAAGTATTTCATGGATTCTATAATATTTCAACACAATTTAGCTTATTCAGTGACAATAGCTAAATGTATTTTAGTCTGTTACAAGATGATTGTATAAAAAGAGCTTTGTCTATCAATTATTCAAAAACTTTTTCCTTTAATGGATTCGGTAATAACAAAAACAGCAAACAGAAGGTAACGGCTTAACGAGGGCAATTTATCAGATTCTATTGGAGATTAAATTCCATTACTTTATCGCTATACGTTATTTTCAAGTGATTTGTTGCGATGGCTTTTACCGTTACATCTGTAAATGTAATACCTAATGATATTTTGAGATTCAATCGCGACAACATTATTTCAATCAATTTGTTTCATTTACTTTCATTCAAATGGTTACGTAGTTAACTTAATTTAGTTTATTTAAATTTATGTAATTATCAAAAATTACAGGACAGATTTCGAAAAAAAAACACTTATCATTACATATTTAAAAGAGATTAAGATCATAATATAATAAACAGGTTAATGGAAATATAATTTCAAATTCAATTACATTATCTTTTTCAACTACCATTTCCAATCCAATTGAATGTAGGCATTTTTTTTTCATCTCGTTATAACCAAAAAATCTAAATATTTTGAATGACTGACGAGCCTATACAATGAGGCTATAGACGAGATACCAAATGAGGCGCTGCCATAACAATATAGTTCATACTCGTCATCAATAACACAAGTTATTGTTGAGAAATTTCTTCGACGTCATTATAACTTGCTGCTCCGTTCTGATCTCTGCAAATATATGGATGCTACGAGTATCATATTATATTGGTTGACGTCACGTTACGACGATATTTCTACATAATAACTGATTTAATAACTAAAACTGTATTGTGATACCGGGTTTATACAGAAATACTAAGTAGGCAAACCAAATAATTTTCCAATATACAAGGTGCCCAAAAAATCGTGAATCAACGAAACGGAACGATAGTTGATACTATCTTCTCTATAATATCGAAAACGGCTGGACCGATTCAGATAATTCTTTTTATGTTGTGTTTGTAACCATCAGGGTTAGGTTATAGAGGGTGAAAATCATCATGTCCACCCGTACGAAGCCGGGACGGGCCGCTAGTTTGCAGTAAAATTAACTTGATTTTTTGCCCATCCTGTGAAGGTACGAAACTAGGTTTGAATCTGGAATATGAATCCTATGCTCGACCCGGATAACGAACCCATTATCTGAATCGAACCTGAATTCAGTAATTCATGTTGTCCAACAATCACTTAATAAATTCAAGACTAAACTCATATTAATTGAGAGTTTGCGTAAATATTGATTAGTTACCATAATAGAACACTTATCATGAAATTTTGGGTTTCAAATATCACATTTTTATTACTCATTATAATAAAAAGCAGCTCAGTATCGCATCGCCAAACGGGATGTCGCTTTGCTGTGGTGTGTCACGCCCTACTTCACTTGGAAAAGTTCGCGCCAGCTATTAGCGTAATTAAAACGCTACCAAACTACAAAAAGATTCATCACTACCATGCCGTGAATACGTCCAACTTATATTTTGTTAGAAGAAAAACTTACAGAATCGCTGCCTGGAAAAATTTCGTCTGGGTTGCTTGGCAAGTAAAAATCTTAAGTTATAATTAAAAAGGAAAGTTTTTGTTACACAACGTGTATATTGTTCTCCCTTCCGTCGTACAGTTTAAGAAATGCTGGAGTAAATTCAACTACAACAAGAATCCACAAAATGGTATAAAAATATCTGTTAACAATTATTCTGACAGCTTGTTAACGTCTCTGCCGGGAACAAGCCACTTCAAACGCAGAACGTTTTATCGGATTTCTATTGTAAACGCCTACCTATTTACTTATCATTCTATGGTTTCCATATTCTCTCATAAATATCTGGTACCAACCGCGAGGACACATCTTGTACATAATTAACTACTATTATCCAATTTCGTGCAGATGAGTGGTTGAGTTTGTTGAGATTTTAGCAGGACCTTTTTCATTGGAAATCTTGCTAGACTAACGAGCAGTTGATATTTATATTTGCAGCATCGTGAGTATATTGCATTAAAAGGTAACATGGACATTTAGCTGTCATCATTTTTTTCAACTAACCCAATTTTGTAGAATTACTGCCCTTCATATCACACTTCTTCTCATTATCACTCTTTCTATAACAACTTTAACTAAACAAATAAAAAGAAAAATTAAGATAGTATGACGTGTTTCTCTATTATAAAACTTTGAACATTGTGCTTAGTGAAAACAATAGAAGTTTGAATCGTGAAGCGATTACGATCAACCTTCAAAATGACTTTAAAAAGAATTAAAGTGCATTAATAATGTACGCAATAACATAAAAGAAAATTGAAAATTGAGAAGTAGGAGGAAACAGAGAATACCGGAGAGTGGTAGAGGCGTGATGAGGTGACGCTCGCGCGCCGGCCGCTGACGCCGCTCCTTGCCAATGATGGTGGAGACGCACCGCGCGCCGCCGCCTCGATGTGCGCGCGCGCTCGAGCCTCGCACCAAGCCCGCCTCAGTCTCGGCGCCGCCCTCGCTGGCCGGCAGTGGAACTGTCATGCACCTGCGACGACGCCGACACAAGACTGTTCACTTCGGAGAAAATTTGCTGATGCAAGTCTGCGCTGATCGTGCCCATCTAGCAGCGCTTGGGGCGCGGGTTCCCGATGTTTCGTTTTGCCACAAAGCTCATACAGGACTTGGCAAAGGAGATGCCCGCTTTTGCTGTGTTGCCCATCATTGTTGTCTAGCCGCAGGAGCTCTTGTAGCGTTAACGTCGAGCGGTCGACCAAAACCACGCAGAGAGCGCAGTGTTGACTCGCAATCGAGCGGTGGAGAAACTGGAGATAAAGGGGACGGTGGCGGTAGCAGTTCGGCGTCGAAGGAGCCAAAACGCAAGTCTAAACACCATCACCACCACCACCACCATCATCATAAAATTCACAGCTGTCCCTACCACGACGTTGCGCCACCGCCTGAAGATGAGCCTGACGAAAAGGCCATTGTTCCAAAAAAAACCGTTTCGCCTTATCTCTATATACCTAGTAAGTTAGAGCCTAACGTGCAACAGTTATTTAGCTTTATAGAGAGCGTGCTGAGCGCCTGGGCAGCCGAAGAGGGTCTCACAAGTACAGGAGAATATTCAGAGCCAGATGAACGCATGGTGCGTAGGCGTAAACTGAACAAGTACAAGAAACGCACTGATGTGCTCAACATAAGGCGCATAGCGTATGATGTATCAATTTTGCGCGGAACAAGACTGCTGGGCAATGTAAGATTTCGTCATTATCATTGGAAAGGAACGGCACAAACCTGTAATGAAGCATTTCTCAGGAAGGTGAGATATGAGGGTCTTTATAAAATTAAAATCAATATGATAGAGATACGTACTTAATTTATAATGGTTCTCATTATAATAAATAACAACGTTGAAAGTAAGACGTAACAATAGGGCTGAGAAGAAAATACGATGAAGATACCTAACATTTTGACCTTATTTTAGTTTCCTCTTAGTGGAAACTGCAATTTCCTTTTTGCTAATGAGGGTTTTCATTTTCTTTACTCTATTAAAGCTATAATAAGGCTTTGTGGGCATTGTTCTCTTTTACATTAATTACAGTTTTTTGTTCTTTGTCCACACACGTGTAAGAGCGTACGATTATTTAGATTATACAAACAAACATTTTCATAAAACCTCTTGGATATCATAGAGAATAATTTTCTATATTGTTTCAACATCATAGAACTCCGTGGTTCTTGCAAAACATGAAAGATGGGTTTAGATATTAAATCTTCGCTGTTTCCATTAATTGAATAATTGTCTATTCCTGTAATTGTAATTATTTAAAAATCTTTAATTCGCGTGTAGATATTATGTTAGTAATAACAAAAACACTGTTCTTCAAAAGTCTAGGATCTTAAGCATATGTCAAGAAGGTATACACTGCTTCGAGTAATATTACTCTACATATTTTTCGTATTTTTATCGTCACAATGAAGCCATCTTCCGAGAAACATACGACGAAGATAAAAATGTTTATTCGTTTGTAACTTGGCAACCAAAAGTTAAGTTTATGTTTCTCGTAATGTTTTGCTTTCATAATCGTAAAGCAAAAAAAGCTACAATCATCTCAAAAGATTTGTACTTGGAGTGGATTAATCTTTTGTTTTCGACATGCACCTCGTCTTCGAAAATATCTCGGACGAGACTATTGAAATGAATCGAAATCTTTTGTATACTTTATTTGATGGGATTTCAAGATATTGGTAGACTGCTAAGATACTCGTGTTCAAACAAGGCAAATACATATCTGACATAGTAAAAGCTCAAACAAGAAAAAGTTCTAGTAACATCATTATTTACCTTCAACGAAAAACGACGAATGGACGTATTATGAAACTATGTAGGTATTATGCTCAACTATACCAAAGTTAAAGTTTGTTCCGGAGTTGCGATTCCCAGTTAACTAAGCGAGGTGCAATTAAGTATTATATCTACATAGGTACGACGGAGTTGGACGGTTGTAAGCTTTGAGGTGCCAAAAAGGAATTCATATTAAATGCAATTTCATTTAGAGCGGTTATCCAATTCACAACATCAAACCCTGTGTAGTTTATTTCCAACTGTAAGAGGATTAAAATTAATTTTGATAAACCTTCTTGTGAATCAAGCACTAGTTTTTATAAGTACCTACTACTTGCTCAAAGGCGGTTTATTAAGCCAATATTGTGTATGTATGACGGAATATATCAAAGCGTTAGTCTGCTTCAAAGGAGCATGAATTAATTATTGTATATTTTATAATATGTGGGGACATATAGTCTTCTTTTTTCGTGAAAGGCAGTGGCAAGGGCGCTGTGCGGCGTCAAGAGCCATCGAGCCGAGAGCGCGCTGCCGTGGTCCGCATGCGCCTCAAAGCAACTCTTTTCTTATATACTGTGTTGTGATCAAAAGCGCAAGACATAACATGACAAAATATGGTTATAAAAAATAAAGTCAGTTTAAAACATCGAATCCAAGCAACAAAAATAATATTGTTAATTAATGCGAAAGTGTTTAGTTTTGTATGTTTCGTTTTCGCTACGAAACCACTAAACTGATTTAGAGAAATTTTGTTACTGAGATAGATAGAACCCTAGACATGTTTATATGCTTTAAAGGGGCGAGCGAAGACGCGTACTACTGATGATATTTTATACCTAAGTTACACAAGACACACGTAAACACACAACAATAACAAAACGTCGAAACAGAAGATACGGGAGTCGTCGAGTCGAGCAAATTGTATGTTATCTTAATTCATATCTCATACAGTAACAATGCCATGATTTCGGCATTCTACAACTTTCAACGACTTCTTCACACCATGTCATACTTCTAACACAAACAACAGTAATTCCGCTTAAATTCCTTCATCATTTCAGGAAAGTAAGTCACTGTTTCCGTCTTTATACGGTACGTGATAACGATACACTGTATTTTTAGTAGAATCTATTTTCAGCCAGTCACGTCCGTTTGGGTAAATATAAAGTACAAAAATTAAGTGTTTCAGAAGGCTTTTAAATGTAAGTGAATTTACAAAATTCAACCTAAAAGCAATCAATTTCAGAAAACTTGTTACATCACTTTGAAGTTTTCTAATTATTTATTAAAAAGTATTGAGATTTCACTTCGAACTAAATTTATTTCTGTCATAAACAGTGTTGTTTAGTACTCGTTCTTGTGGTTTGCACCACTGTGCACCTAGCCTAGTACCTGAGAGGCGAGGTAACAATTTCAAAAGTGGAAACGAGGGTGGTCTGGGGGTGAAAACTGCGTTACACAGTAAAATGTTGAAACTTGTCCAAGCTTGAACTTATGTTGTTTGCGCGAGATTTAAATGACGTCAGAGCAGACATTTTCACCATCTTATAATATTTTGCTTGGATTTCAATTTAAGGAACTATCTCGTGCTTTGGATTGAAGATAAGCGTTGTTATAATTGCGTTTTAACCTCAATTCGGTATCATTATTACAACACTATTGACAGCACAGTTGACGCTGTGGCTGAGCGGTCGACTACTGCGTAGCGTGGTGTGGGTTCGAACCCGGCATGGAACAATTATTTGTATGATCTGCCAGTAATTGTTCTAGATCTGGTTTTATTTGTATGTCATTTTAAATGCTTTTAAACGCATCCATTATACTGGTTTTTTTTGTGTGAGGCAACTAATTGTTAATTTAACCTATTCATTCAATAAATAGGTACAGCAATAGCAAAATGCAATAACAAGCCGATGGAAGGATCTGTAATACTTACCACGATACGACAATGCAAATCAAAACTTTCTATATGAACTATACTTAAATAAAAATAAATTGTAATTAAATGTATAATATTTGTGTAGATATCGGATGATGACCGCATGTCGTTAACAACGGCGGTGTCTGACGAAGAGGATCCTGGTGAGAGCGCGATGAATTCTCCGTACAAAGGGAAGCAGACAGGCGCTGCGGCCGCATCCTTCAACTGCACCGGAGCTGTCAGGAAAGCCGGGTGAGTACTTCTATAGCAGATCTTTATGACATTTTCTACTTAAGGTTATCCTGGTTGCACTAACTTCGCTTTTGTACTTTATCTGCTCTACTCCATTTCATTAAAATTGAGAGACAGAAACATTATTATTAAAACAACGTATGAATAAAAATAATGAAAAATATTAGTGACCCAACACATTTTGACATACTTAATGAGATTCTTAATTATCTAACTTACGACTTTTCATAATATCTGTGTCCCTTTCAGAACAAAGCAATTAATTAATTATGAGTTTTGATCCCATTTATATTTCGTGTGCCTTATTTAATAAAGTAAATGATCACCTTGATACTCACAGTAGCAACTTAGGTATCTAATAATAATGATAATCCGAAAATCTTTAAATAAAATCGTAATTTAGGAAATGATTTGGTAGGTATAAAGTATAAAGTTTTTGAAATGAAAAAACATTAAACTATATTTGGTTTGGTTTGTGACAATAGATCTTATTTATAAGTTCCAAACAATCACCAAGTTTATGATCATCAATCCCGTATTTTTATATTAATTTAGTTTTACTTTACATAAACATAAGATAACAGTTGTCTGTCTATAATAATAATTAAGAAAAATCTCTGTAACATTTCGATGTTTCAAAGTTTCCAAGATTCAACAAAATAAAAATGATATATTACGGTGTACGGAAGAGCGAAAGCTAAAATACTGTACATGCCAAATCTATACATCTAAAATATAACCGTCGTCTCCGCATTCCTTCGGCCTATTGCCAAGGTCCTCTTTGCTCGCCGGAAATTCCATATACATAATGTCCAATAAAATACTTATATGTACCGAATTTATGTAAATCTGCATAATATATTATGGAAACGAAGATATAGTTTGTGAACGGTAATATTTCAAGACGATGTCTGAGTTATTTGGTAAAATCTAGGAGTATTTATAATCCAAAAACGAGGAACACGCGAATAAACATGTTATACGAGATCTATATTATGTATGACTTAATTTATTACATGGCAACCGTAGTTACATTTAGGTGAACCGCAATTTCATAACTGACTGTTTTGGTTTGTACCTAATTAAAGTTGTGACGGGTTTATGTCTTTATTATAAAACCTATTAAGCTCACAGCTAACTAGAATTCCCGCATTTTGAGAAATATTTTCGTTTAAAAGGGACTCCTCTGAGTCGTGGAGTTAAATTCGTAGAGAGATAAATGACAAAGATTTCCCAAAGTTCTACCGTTACAATGCTCACGAGACTACTACTCAAATGGACCATTATCTCCATTATAGGTATTTTGCTTCCCTCCGCAGACAAAAGATATTCTGTCTTTCTTGTAACCGTTTTCTTCACTTCTAATTTTTATTAAAAATATCCTTAAATCGTACTTGATAAAATTACTTCCACCACAACACATTATTCACATGTAACATGTATTGTATTCCGTGTTCTCATCGCGTGCTCACATCGACACTTCATTGTGCACTGTAGCGCCCGTAAGAACAAAACAAAGACTTAATATTAATACCTGTCCTTTGTGTCGTTTTCGAGATGCTTTAATAAATGTAAGCGAGATGTGAAGGGGGCGAAAGGAAGATGACGTCGTGTGTCGGGCGCCTTCTGTCGAGTGTCATAGTCTCTATTAGGAAAAGCCTACGGCATCCTTTATGTTCCTTAAGGCTACAATTCCTCTTCCATGAATTCCAAATGACCGGAGGGAAATCTTAGCCGTGACCTATTCAACGTCGTAAACGCGTACAGAGTGAGCAGGCAAGATGATGCTGTAGCTACTGCCGACTAAGCATCCTTACAAATCCGACCAGGACATTGAGACAGCTTTTTGTTCTTACTTCTCATTCACTTTCATTAGACTTGTGATTTATGTTCAAAATTTGTTCGCAGTAATTTAAATCCCATTGTAATTAATTATCAAAAGCACTCGGTTATTTAGTATTGTACAGCAATTACAGTCACGCGAGATCAGCATTTGGCTTTTAATGAACTAGCAAAGCTTACTTTGCAGGATTTTTATACCCTATATTTGCAATGAATACGATCTCAATATAAATATTTATTAGTGGCAATAATTCCTGGGTACTTACTACCGATCAAAATATGATGATTAATTTCCGAAGCTTTCCTTGATTGCTTTTTTTATTTGTTATTCGGAAATGAACCAGGATAACATTCCAAGATTCGCTAAGTAATGTACCGACTTTTATTACTTTGGATTACAGTACTTATTTATCAGAAATAAGTAATTCTTTATCGTCTTTTTCAATTAATTATTTAAATATTCACCAAAATAAAACGGATTCATAAATAATCAACTTGACACATTGAGTCCTCCTTGCGCTGTAAAACGTAGATCATCTATAGATAAACTGTGGTACTAAATGTAGTTTGACAAGCTGTTGACAAATAAAAAGGTGCATCTATCAATGATTTCGTAACAAAAACCAAATAATTAATAAAAATAGTAAATATTTTAAAGTGATACAATAAAAATGAAAACTTGTCAATTAGGAGCAGTCAATGTAGTCTACTGAATTGATATTACCTACGTCAGGGGTAAAAATACCATGTACCATGAAGACACGTGATTTGCCAAGTTCAAAAGTTTTGCGTATTCGTTCTGACTGTGGGCCTTGCAATTGCAAGTCTATATTAAAATCTAAGGATCGGGAACAGAAGTGGAAGAAGCAACAACGGCCAGTAAACGTTATCATATGGGCTATGAAAGTGCTTGGTAATGGTACACAGGGTGTACCGATGAATAAGATAAGGTCGCTTATTAAAAAGAACTTTTATCTGCCTTGCAAAAAGAAAGATATTGATAAAAAGATTACAATGACTGTTATGTTGGCAGTCGAATTTGGTATTCTTGAAAAATGTGAAAGTTTGTTTTTTCTGAAATGTCCCGAGTTCAATCGATCTTTAAGTATTTCAAGTCATAGTAATTTAAAATATGAGTGATAGTGTTGTAAATGTTAAGTTTGGATTACAGCAATCTGAAGAGTCAAATAAACCTTGTTCATGCACATATGTCTTTTTAATTGTGTTTACAACCGTCCCCTTCATAATATTTGATGCAACACACAATATTATTAAGTAACTGTTTGTGGTGGAACATGTTCATAATTTGATAATGTTTTCCTATCTTATGCTTTCATCAAAGAGTGTCAACAAGATAACGGGCCGCCCTTTAGAGGGCCAAAGCCTGCCGAGGTCGCGGGAGCTATCAAATTTTCATGACCTTGAAACGTAAAGGGCTATTGAAGGACACCGTGGATTTAAGTCAGTACAAGTCTGACAGTCCCTCCCGCCTTGCCCTGGGTGGGACTCATTTGATGATATTACCACGATAAAAAAATCTGTAAGAAACTGATTAGCTAACTGATTTATAGAACAAAGCACGAGTCTAAAAGCATCAATTCACAAATTGGGACGCATATTAGGAAATTCAACTCTTATAAATTCTCTGGGTCGAATAAATTACACAATTTATTCTAACCATTTAAAAAAAAGTGTCACACTTTAACCAGTAAAACAATTACCTCCAACACGTTACCTGTTATAACGTTGTTACTGGTAAACTTATTATCAAACTTTCGAGCCATAAACCATGACTTAGTTACTGTAACGAAGTCCAACTATCCGTGCACTGATATCAGCAAAATTATAACACGCATTGATCTAGGTTAGGTAACTCATGTTTACGCAGTCTGATATTATTTTGCAAGCGGTTTAAACCGATTAACTTTTTGTTGAGACCGAAAAACTGGTTTAGTTTAGAACGCTTTTACCATTATTTTCTATTTTTTTGTTTAAGTTCCTAGGTCCTACTTTTCTCAATATTTCAAATGCAACATTAAAAAATTTGACTCTCGAATGTTTTTCGTTTCAACAACTTCAATAAAATTGCCGTTTTGTGTAGGTTTTTGAGTGTGAAGAAATGGTTACTCCGTAAGAAGCATCAGATTGAATTGGCTCGCAAACGCGGCTGGAAGGGCTACTGGGTGTGCTTGAAGGGCACTACACTGCTCTTCTATCCTTGCGATTCTCGTGAAGGACGCTCCGTTGAAGCGGCTCCAAAGCATCTGATCATAGTCGATGGGGCCATCATGCAGCCAATTCCAGAGCATCCCAAGCGTGATCACATATTTTGTTTGAGCACCGCATTTGGTGATGCTTACTTGTTCCAAGCACCATGCCAGGTAAGTTTAAAAAATTTTATGAGGCAAAGAACAAAAATACTCATCGCAGATAATTAAGTTGCTAACGGTGATAAATTTTCTCGTAGATTGAGCTCGAAAACTGGGTAAACAGCATACATAGCGCATGTGCCGCTGCATTTGCTCGTCATCGTGGCAAAACTGGTACTCTTCATTTACTGCAGGAGGAAATATACCGCCTTGAAAAGGCTATCGAATCTGTAAGTAAATACAACGCATATTTATATAATTTAGTTAAGTTAGTTACGTTTATTTAAACTTCTTGTACAAATAAATAACATTATTATTATTACATTGCAATTCAACTACTTTACATCTCAATTATTTTTTGGTGTACTAGCATAAGTTATGAGGGCAAATAATGTTCCAAATATAAATAAGTATTTATTGATCTCTAAAGATATAATAGAAACAACTTGCAATATTGATTTATTTTTTTCGGGCAAAATTAAGCGGGTGAAGCTATAAAGCCGTGTATTAAAGCGGAAAGCTTTGTTAATATTATTCGCAACTGAACAAATGAAAATGTGCTGAGGCACAAAGTGAATTCGCTGAGGAATTATGCATCGCTCGATCCAAACTGCGCATCGCATAGCCTAAACCAACAGGCCATTGTTTGACAACCATGAATCTACTTCCAACGAGCAATTTCACACGCGGACCATAACTCACGTAGTCATAAAGACCAGTTTCAGTTGCATCACTGCGCTCATGTGTTGTGAATCCTGAATTAATCATAATTATTGCGAAAGCAACAACTCTGATCAATCCGGATGAAACGAGATATTCCACCGGCATGGCAACACATAACTTACTACATAGCTTAAGTCACAAATATTTCTTTAGGTAGACTTGCTCACGTAAACAAATACAAAAATCTACGTGTTTTCATTACATTAATTAAAGTTGCACAAAGGTTTGTCGATGGAAGCAGAGACTAACGCAACTTATAGAATCGTTCTTGCTATTTCAAATCTTATATTAAAACAGTGGTTTTACAGAACACTAGTTCAAAGGAAACTATTAGACGGTAACCTTTGCAAGCTTTTCCTCAGTTACTAACGTATTACCTATATATTAGCTGAATACATATGTGGTCTCTGGGCAGAGTCGGCGGCGTGCGGTTCGAAACGTTCCTCGTGCAAATCGCGCCAATTTCTGACCCGCACTGGGTGACCGCAGCACGCATCAAAGCCTTTGTGGCAAGCACACACTACTACATATTTACCACGTGCGAATGTGCTCTGTCAGACATGTTTTCAATTAACTGTAACGGAAATGAAGCAAATACGATTGTCTGGTTGCAGTGTTGCTGATTGCATTGGTTAAGACGCAATCAAAGGGGAATAGTATTAAATTAAACTAGTTTCACAGTGAAACCCGATATTTTACCCAAGCTTATCGCTTACTAGCCGGTACAATAATAACACCAACCGAACATGACCTAGCTATAATTCGCCGTCTTAATTGCAAACTTGAAAGTTTAATGACTTTATGAATTTCAAATAACCTCTTGTGCTGCAAAATATTCAAAACAGACACCGTAATTAAGGTCGGGAACACATGCTTGTAGTAGAAACAATCCATTTTATCGCCGTGATAGTTATCACGGGCAGGTGGGAGCACGCGCTCATTAATATTCATAGCACACGTCATCCTCGGGCGTGAGTTCGAGGACCGCGTCCGGACTATTCAAAATATATTATACGCATACTTACATTTAAGCCCAGCTGTCTGTAAGTAACACATTTTTTGCATAAGTAACGCTCTTTACAATGACAGGACCACAAGCTAAAGCACATGGCAGACCTTCAACAATCAGTAGTCTCTGATCCTGAGACTCGGGCTCAACTAGCTGTCCAAATGCTACAGTGGGAAGAAAATCTCGAACGTCTACATTGTGAACAATTCCGATTGCGCTGCTACATGGCGAGCCTTCAGAGCGGCGAACTCCCTAACCCCAAGGTAAATGTTCAACAAAATTGAGTTTTCCGTTTCTTCCTACAAAAGTGACCTTACCTAATGAAGTAGTAAAATCTCCATAACTTTTTATTTGGTGGAAGCCCACAAGAACTTTGTTTGTAGCAGTACTTTGGATTCATCTTTGCGATTCTCAACAATTCTTTATTGAATATCATAAGTTTGACAAAATTGACTTTGTTTATTACTTTCAACGTTACTCGTGTAATCCTCACCTCAATAAATCACGTCTATTGAATTTTATTTGTGCTAACTCACCAGTCGTTCAATATCCTGTTTTCGAAATATGATAACGAAAACAGCGCGCTGGTCGTAATTCATCACCCGATAATAAGACAAGAGAGGGGTGTTGAAATTGTCAAGTGATTTCATCGAGGTGACAGAGAAAGGAAATTTGTTGGCTTCGCTATCAAATTGACAGTTCCGTTGACCGGGGGAACGGGGTTGGAATCTGTTACGCCGTGACCCATGTCACGATGGACGGACGTCATAATGGTCCCCAACATGCGAATAATAAAAGTTGCTTACAATTTTTCACAGAAATGGGTTTGATTAACGGATATATCAATATCCTTTTGAGTATAAAAATATCTACGTCAATATGTTATGAGCAAAAGATAAGAACCAAATAAAGTAGTACCTGCAATCTGAATTGTGGCTTTAAAACTCTGTATTTATCAATGAGATTATGACATTATTTACGTCTACATTTTAAAGTTATCTAAACTGTGAATACTAACATCGTAATACCTATCAAGCAATATGTAAAGAGATCTGTATTTGTCCCAGTCTCTGCTTACACACGTGTCCCGTGGTACAAAGAGCACCCTGAACAAGCTTGGTGTGTTCACGGTATCGTCGTTCCACGCGTTCATCTGCGCGCGATCACCGTCGCTGCTCAACAACTTGCTGGCCGGGCGCGGCGCCACCAAGCGCCGAGCGCCACAGCTGTCGCGATCCAACTCTGGTTCCAGCCGACGATCCATGCAGGTCAGTCTTAAAATACTTCAAGTGTCCTGCAACACATTTATTAGTCCTTTAATATGTAAAATAATTTAACATTTCCTAATCGATAATTAACTCTCTTGTATTGTTATATAGTTGAAAATCTATCAAGATGCCAATTTATACTTAAAAACATTAGACAAATTGAAATAATTGAAATAACGTTTGAAAATTATCTTTACACGTGCCCATGTTAAAATAGTACAGTCTTGAAAGTTATCTAGAAACTTGTATATTAAGAGCCTTCTTTCGCTGAAATACTGTAGCACTACTTCCAGTAACCTAAAATTCGAAGAAAACATTGCTGAGAATTAAATTTGAAATTATGTGTTTCCTGGAAATAATAAATTTCAATAAGATAACTATTTCGTAGACCGTGCTACGCCAATTGCTACGCCAGTTGCTACGAGTGCGTCGAGGGTTTTTAAATCACGCACCCACATACAACGAACTATTACTTTATACTTTGAAAATACATACGTTTTCTTTGAAAGTGTGTTTAGATATACTATCAAGAAAATTATGACCTTAATGTAATTGATATGATACCATAGACTTAAAGTCGCTCGGTTAACGCAATGACCAAGCGATCGACTGTTGTGCAGTGTGTTGCGGGTTCGATACCCGTACGGAACAAATATTTGTATAACCTACAAGTAGTTGTTCCGGGACAGGGTGTTTATGAATGTGAGTTTTTATTTTTGTAAACGCACTGTAACGCACGATAAAGAAAAAACACTAGTGTGGGGAAAAGATTGTTTAAACGAAAAAAAAAACAGTACAATCTTATTCTAAAAGATACTTAATTCTGTGATAAAGCATTTGTGAATAGTAGAAAGAAACTTAGCGCTGCCTACGGTAAAGAGCTATAAAAGCTGTTGTATTACTGAATATGGCCGTAAGTAATATACGTGAGCGCTTTCCCCTCAGGTAGCTGAGCCATTTGGAAGTGTACAAACGTGCCTCATACAAAGCCACATGTATAGTGAATGTGCTTTCGTAATCATTTAGTCTGTTTAATAGCTATAGGAGAGCACGGAGCGAATAAAACGAACGTAAATGTTGTTTCAATTTTATGGTATCATTTCTACAAAACAAAGTAGTCATTAAAACTAGGGTGATTTAAAAAGTTATGTATTACACGCCTAAGACGCTAAGCTTTCATTGTGTAAAGATTAATAGATACTCAAACTTGTGCCAAGGATGTTTTTGATAAGACAAACATAAAATAATTTAATCGTTCTATGTAACTACTTTAAGAACTACATAAAACAATGTTCTATTCCTGATTTTACGAGCATAGTTCCATATAGTTTCCATAACATACCAAACGTTTTTCTATCTATGTTGTCGCATAAAGAAAGAACATAAAAACCACAACAAAGCTTCCGAATTGGAAATGCCGATGTGGCGTGTCCCTTAATCCTTGGCGAGGCCGTAATACAGAACGTCACGAAAAAAGACTATTACTCGAGACAAACTGCCCGCCGCTTACAGCCTGTCCTTACTTAATGTTGTTGATTCAGCAATCCCAGTGTAATAATTTAATTATTTGCTCACAAATAATTAAATTATTACGTTGGGATTTGATAAACTTACTAATTTTCCGAAGTTATTATCAAAATCAGCAGAAAAGTACTTGAGTAAGCCCATCCATTACTTTTTGGAATGTTTCAATATTTATTTCTTAATAAGTAACAGCGAAATAAATTTAATATCTGTAACGGGAAATGCGTTACCAACGTTTGCCTATATCGATGACCTCGCAATACATTCTGAATTTATTGAACCGCGAATGTACAGAAATAATGAACATACCTGTTGTTGTTTTCACGGAATAAAACTAAAAAAAACACTGTAAACACATTTAACGCTGTAGGCAAAAAATAAATTATTCAGTTTTAAATTCGTTACAAAAGAGTGGTTTTACTTGTAAGCATTTACTAATTTATATACATGTCTTCCTATGAAAATAAAACTCCTATAGGTCCAATCTAACCCCAGCTCGGGGGCTATTTGAATAGAAGTGTCGGAACTAGTAAACAGAGCACGAGATTTGCTCTCCCTGACTCGCTATAATTTAATTTGAAATAGGGATTTGCTTCCAAGTGTTGATTCAGTTTAGTTATGTCGTTTGTTCTTAGTTGTCTTCGAATTTTCCTTTGAGGAACTATTTCAATTCTGCAACTAGGATTGAATGCCAAACATTCTATTTTGATTTGACGACACGTATGCTGCAGTGGCTGAGCAATTGGACTACTGCGCTGCGCGCTGTGTGTTGCTGGTTCCAACCTCGCACGGAACAAATATTTGTATGATCTGCATTAATAGTTATTCCGGTTCCGGGTGTTTGTGTATGTGAGTTTCTATGTTTGTAAACGATACAGAAGAAATTCTTAGTGTGGGGGAACGTTTTAAAAAAAGAAAAATTTATACATATTTAAACAATAAATTTTCTTATTAGTAAAGCATTGCAAAAAAGCTTAATTTTATAAATAAAAATGGAGGTCCAATACAATGAATTAATTAGATCGATATTTGACGTGAAATTACCGGTTATCAGTTACTACCCAAATCAAATCCGAACTTCAATACATCAATTTTTTACTAGATGTCCCGTGAAGATGGCGAGGCCTCAGTGCGTGTGTCCCTCCCAGAGGGAACCACAGCGACTGTGGGAGTGCGCGAGGGCATGTCTGTCGAAGAGTTCCTCGCCGCCGCGTGCGCACGCCGCTCCCTCAACGCTCTCGAACACTTTGTCAGGGTCAAGAAGCGGCGTGATATGGAAGATCATAACTACTTCGTTCCTCATCGCAGTGATCTGATTGAAACTTATGTAAGTACTAATCAATCTTTATTACTCTATCCTCCACAAGTATTAGCGGCGATGAATATTTGTAGAATTTGTGTCAACTTGCATAAATTGCCAATAGCTACGAAATTTAACGGTCATTTTAAAATCATTAAAAAAAAATCTGATACACTTAACTGGTAAATACAATATTTGTATCGCACATACCTATTGATTGAATTGCCTAAAAACTCAAGAAGTAAAGAAACAATTAGTAGCTATATAAGCTCCTTTTTCATTAGTTCGTGTTTAAATCCTTCTATTCAAAACACAGTCTTTGCAACACCAAGTTCTCGTTAAAACTATGACATAATCATACCACAAATACTTTGTTAACTATAGCAACATTCAAGCAAGTACTACGAATCAAATCCCTCACTCGCTTAATAAATGTTCGTAGCCATTTCGTAGCAATTTCGTAGACAACCTTATTTGTATTCATAAAATAAACAAGATGCCATTTCAGATAGCCTATGTTATTATTTAAAATCACGATAGTGTTAAACATAAACGTGTGGTTACCTCAAAATTATACAAATATGCCACACATTCATGGAAGTGAAAATAAAAGTATAAATGTTTTGTGACCGAGGTTGACGTGAGTAGGGTCTGACAGCGCCCATTCCGTCACAGGCTTTGCGCGACACAGCGTGGAAAGGTTATCAAAAAGTTATATTACTGTTACTTTAGGATCAACAAATGCGGAATGCATATGACGAAGTTAAATCCCATTCTGCTTGTTGTTCGACGAATTTCATTTGTAGAAAGATGCGGTAATCCTTTGAGCGGAAGGTGGAACAAAATACGTGGATACGGAATTATAATTTAACATAAACTTTTTCATACCAACTTTCACTTTGTCTCTTTGAGTTACTTAAAGCAAAATAGTGATTGCAGTAACAAAGTATGAATTTACGATAAATATTAAATTAATCTACTAAGTGCTTAATCCACCTTATTATGATTTAAAACAAAACGTTTAGTTGTGCAGGGAAGGCTTTACCTTGATTGAGGTCTGACAGTATGAGGATTACGTTTATTATACGAGCATTACTATGTAGGTGACTCTCCCTCATCAACTTTCAAAACGAAAATCCATTAAACTAATTAAAGAAAAACAAATAAAAAGATTTTTCTTTATTGCAAGCAATTCAGGTTGTTGATTGGTGGTATTAAAATAAAATAATAATGACTTAATTACCGGTTCGTAATGAAAACAGAACCCCGCTATTAAATACTTTCACGTGAATAAATTACAATAAGTAGGTACGTGCTTTACAAACAAACAATGCAAATGTCACCAAATTTTGCAAAAGTTATTAAAGAACAGGAAAATGTAAATTTTCACAAATGAATTAATGTATTCTTCCTTTTGCCGAGCGAAAACAATGAAGGTATTCAAAGTTATATTGGTTGCATATACTATAACACATTCTGCAAATACCTACGTCTAATTATCTCATGTGTCGCACAAGGACGAGTAAGCCCATCATCAATTTTCGGACCGTGCTCCATGTGGACGGGTTGTCACTTTGTCTCCAAAATAAACACGACTGTAACCTCAATATTATAACTACTGCTGCCACTATTTGTTTTGTCCGCTTTGAGCTACTACTACATAGAGTGGCAATTTATAAGCACACGTTTGACATACATGTTTTCAACCAACATCGCAAAAGCCTTTGAATCACAGTTTTGAATAAAATTATGCACTACAGACAGCAGCTACCAATTTTAACTCTGAGTATTTAAAACAATTTCAAAAACGACGTACACATTAATCAATATAATCTAATTAGTAATATAATTGTTATTTAGCTGCATACCCACGAAGTAGTGGAAGTGTGCGCCAAGATCCTGTATCAAGTAGAATTACAACGCACAACGCTGGAGCAAATGTGGGGATTCAGTGTGGAAGCGGAACTCATTGAGAACGCGGAGCGGCAAGACGAGCTCTGCTGCTACGTGAGCCGAGTTGAAGACAAGAGCGTCGCTATGCAAAATGGTAATTTATCATCGTTCAACGTTATACTTCCATCTTTACAGGCTGCATTTCGTTGAAGTTTATAAATACGTCGTAATATTTCTTGTGGCAAAAGTTCTGCAAAATTCTAGCTTGCATAATATATTTCAGACCACGCAGCCGCTAGCCGCATTCCGCTACGTACATACATAATCTCAAGTTATTTTTCACAATATAAGACTAAATATATGCAAGTAGGTAAATGAAAATGCAAATACATTTTAAATGACGTGCCTTGTGAAACATCATAATCATAATATTATGTAACGGGTATTGTATTCAATCCACGTCGGGTACTAGAAACCCTGATGTGAAAAAATAAGAACAATCATTCCAAATACAGTCTTTTTCATTTTTCTGTCAGGTATAATCAAAGGCGACGAAATAATGGTTATCAACGGAGCGATCGTATCTGACCTAGATATGATGTACCTGGAGAGCGTTCTGCAAGAGGAACTGTCCCTCGTCATGATGATGAGGTATTTATAACGCTGTTTATTTTTACTTCTGTGTCCTTCAGAATATCCATAACCCCGCTCATTTTTGCCATATTGTTACAATAAAAACAAAATATTCTTATCCAGTATTTTATTTAAAGTTTCTGTGAACGTATCCGACATCAATAGAAACAGTTTGTGATCATTAATCGAGAAGCCAAGCTACGAGCGCTCGTTAAAATAGAATAATTCATAGCAGATAGCAACGAGAATATTTCTTAATATAAAAAAGGTCGAACAGCATTCCCATTTAGCGAGGTTCGAAGTACCACTGACAAACAGGAAAGCGGGCGCCTAGCACCTAATAAAACGGAAGTTAAAGAGCGCGCAGCCGGGGCAGGGTGGAAAGCCTGTTCATCGGCATTTCCCGCCCTCATACACCTGACCTTTCGCGGCCGCGACAAGTTTACTGAAGCGCTCGGTGCGACCTACATAGGCGGCCGCCTGCAGCCCTGCGCCGGCCTCCACCTGGCTCGCAGCTCCCGTCGTCACCGCGCCACCGTGCCGCAGCCATTGTGAACGACCGCAATTGAGCCTCTCGGCGTTACCGCACCCGCGTCGCGTGAAATAATGCTCCCCAACAAATGTCATCTCGAAACAAGCACTCGCGACACGATATTATTATTGTTGTGAGTTGTTTCATCTCCCCGTTCATATAAAGCCTTTCCGGCTTTAAGGCGCTCGCTTTTATTGTCTTGTTAAACCTGGTGAAGTTTATGCGAATAATTAGAGCATTACCTACATAACTCACTTAACACACATAACTTCGCGTCTTCCTAACAACTCTATAAAAATACATTTATTTCGAATAGTGCAAGGCAAAAAGTGGAAAAATGAGAATTTTACCTAACGTATTTCACAGAAATGCGATATCACTATAAAAGGCTGTTCCCAATCCCGTTTTCATTTGTGAGTTGTGATGTCGGCCGTTGCCTTGATAATTGTTGAGCTTTTCATGTTTCTGTCAGAAAAAGTAAATCGTTTTCGTTTCATTTTGATGATCGCGACGCGACGCTGGAAACGAGTGATTCGTACTTTGATATTATCTTTTGTGCCAGCGTTATATCCTTTCCCTCCCAAGTATCGAGGCGCTCATATAAAATCTGGAGTAAAGACATCACGTGTTGTTTCTGTAAATCGAGTAATCCGTTTTATAGTTCGGATGAAGATTGTTATTTAGATAGCGGTTTGAGCAGCGATTTCTACCCAGGTCGTCTCGCACGGAGCCCCCGGAGCTGACGGGCGTGATGCGCGCGGCCACCGACGACATAATCGATTCCCTCGTGTGCCCGCCGCCGCCCAGCGAGCCGCCAGTCATCTCCGACGACATGATATCCGGCCTCATCGTGCCCGCACCCGCCTGGAGTGAGTACTCCACCACACATCTCTCTATTTCCAGACTGTCTGTAAATCGGAACCTGCATGCGCCTTTGTACATTGTGTGTCCCCGCAGGTCGTCAATCTTCAGCATTTACACTGCCGAAACGATAATTTTAATCAATCACCGATACAAAATGTTAAATAGAAGATGATTCAGTAAAACCATCTAGTAAATTTTAAAAGTAGGTACGGTATATCGTGTAGGTATTTATGTACACTCCTTATGTTTTCATACGACCCGTTGCCTATTTTTCACTGTCGATGACGTCGCAGATTGTTTAGCAGAACGTTTTTAGCTTACGTTCTGTGTGGCTCGCTATTGAAAGTAACCGCAGCGTCATGATGATAATTTGAGTAATGCAGTATTTACCTTTTGAAAGCTACTACTAGTATTATACCTTTTAACAATATTTCGTCCATTTAATCAGAAGCATTCATATTAATTACATTTACAACATCAATTATTTTATTGCACAATAAAAATTAATAACGGCACAGTTCCATCAATCGTTTATGTTTATGAAAGTACGTAGGTATGTCAGTTTTTATGAATAACGAAATAATGGAATAAATTGGGATGAATACTTATCATTATTTGTTGTGCTAGAACCCTTAACAAGCAACTCTTCAATATTTCCTTTACGTAATACTTGGCATCGTTTCGGAACAACCCTGAATCTTCATTTTCGGATTGTGGCTGTCAGCCAGTAACTCATTGTGCATAACAACTACCTACTATCGCACGATGCGGAATACTTATCGATCATCGTTATAAGTCCCAGTTATCGCTTATTGTCATTATTTATACGTATCCTCGTTATGCGAAGGCATTGTTTACCGTATACACAGTCATCACATGCTTTGAAAGCCACAATCAGAATGCGATACGATAGCGATGTAGATGGAGCAAATAAACCTCTACAAGCCTTAGTAAACGGAAGCTATACCAGCTCGCTTATTGAACGTTTCGCTCGCTCGTCATTATTGTGTGTTATTAACTTTGTAACAATAGAACGTCTTCCGCTCGTGTTCATAGTAACTACCTTATATTATTATACAAATAGATACAAATACATTATACATTAGTAAGAATATTAAAATAGTCCTTAAGCTTGACCCATTTAAGACAGGACGACCATTTTTAATCCCCGAAAAGGCAGTTAAAATTTGTTAGGGTCATATTTAAATTTAATTCATTCCGAGAAACTCAGCCTGGTTTTCCTTATGAAAGAAGTAAATTGAGAATTATTATTTCCTTACGAATTTTTTCCACCCCTTTTTCATCCTTGTTTCTGGCTGGAGGCGTTTACGTCGTGCCCGGTCATTATTTAAACTTACCGATCCGAAATTGCTGCCCTCTCTAAAGGTTTGCAGTAATTTATTTCACGACTCGTGCTCTAGCCTCACAAGAGGCAATTATGACGACATATTGAGTCGACGTGTAGTTGTTGTTTGTTTTATGACGGCTATAGGAGTATCGGAGTGCGGCTTGACGCGGCCTGACTTCGAATCGCGGGTGGTCGTAACAATGGGAGGCTTTCACTATCGCAAACACATTATTTATTACGACGTTCCCCACTAATGAAACTACTCACTTAATGGAATGTTGAACAGAAAAATACCTTACTATTGATATGGAACTTAATAAATTTGGTTATGATTAATCACCTTTTTTTTTTTTTTTTTTTTTTTTTTTTAGCGTGGTAAAATCATCAAATGAGACCTCCAACCCCGGGCAGGGCGGGAGGTACTGTCAGACTTGTACTGACTAAAATCCACGGTGTCCTTCAGTAGCCCTTTATGTTCCGGGGTCACGGTAATAGAAATAAATCCCGCGACCCCGGCAGGCTTTGGCCCTCTGAGAGGGGGCCCCGTCATCTTTGCTGACAGCTCTTTGAGGCGCGCGTGGAACACGACGCGCCGTCGACCCGGGCACAGTATAATAATCATACAGTAGCGTAACTCGGCCGCCAGACAGATTTAAATACCTACAGCCGCGCGGTACGTAAACATGCGTTAGGGCTACCCGTCTACAACATTTTAATAACATTTGCCTTTGCGTACTTTCTGTTTCTATTTTAGTTTTGTGATTGTAAATATACTTTTTTATATAAATAAATGAAATACTTTGTATAATGAATAGGAAGTGTTCAATAAAAATGCGTGTTGTTATTTGATTGGTAGATTTCATTTAAAAAATCATGTTTTTGTTTGAAAAACAAATCGGGCTTAAAAAAGTCCGATATATTATAGAAGTATTTGAAACCGAAAAATATTTGCGCCACGACCGAGTCGTACGAAATGCTTTATTGTTAAATTTTAAAGTATAATAAATCCGCATTCTAATATAAAGCTTAATTAAACTACTCGTCTTATTAGATATGTACTCGAACTGATTTTAAGAGATAAAAACACGCGGTTATTGTTAAAAAACCAACACACCGTCCGCTCGACACTCCGGTACAGCCGTGACTGTCTGCACCCCGAGCGCGCCCCGACATCGAGGCGCGTAGGTATAGCTCGCTTTTCGTCCGTTTCTATGAAGTTGGAGTACTGTATGATTATATTACCGTGACCCGGGCATGGTCCATGGTCGGACAGCGAGTTGCCCTTTACTCGCTGTCCGCATGCCCGCGCCTACGGTGGCCGGAGATCGTCTTGCGACGTGCGGCGCCGTGGGCGTACACCACTGCGGTTGGGGCGGAGGGAGGACGCTGTCCTCTCTCTCTCGCGGCCCGCCGCCTCCTTCACGAGCATTACTGCCTCGCAGAAGGCGGCGACCGCTTCCCACTCCGTCTCGCTCCGCAGCATGGCCGAAACCAATGCCGGGCGCGAGAGGTCTCCGCCTATCATGATTAATCACCTATAATAAATTATAATACATACTTGTACTTTAGTGTTTCACTGTAGGGTAGGGACTTAACAAATATTCATATTAAGTAAGTTAAGTAAATAAATAAATAAATAATAAATAAATAAATATTCGTAAGATCATTGAAAATTGATTCGGATTCCACCGTTTCGATAATTCTTCATAAAAGTACGATGATTCTCAGATTTGAAACAAAATAGGGTCTTCATTATATCCACAATAACAAATAAAAATAGCAGCTTACGGTGTTGTGCTAATTCTGCAACAAAAATACCGGTTCTCTAAATAAAGGCCACGACCTCGCCTAGGGCTATTTGCTTGCGCCCGATGTTGACTTACCGCGGCCAAAAACTCATTGTGTGACTTCTTGTCATAAAGCGGCCTTTACATGAAAGTTTCATCACGAACAGTGTAATTTCCTCTCATGTTATTGAAATCTGAGCATCTCTTTTCAAACCAGTTTTATTGAACATTTTGATTTCACAATTCTTAATCTTTTCGTATTAAAAGAGGATTTATGGAGAGATCGTTAGTATTATATTGACTGACATATACTGTTGTGTGAGTGTGTGGGCCAAATGACATGTTTTTACAGCTTAGATCTATATCGAGTGAGTGCAAATATCAAAGATGTAAGGGATGTGATTTAATATAGCAATGTTTATACGTAAAAGGTAAAGTAAGGCAGGCCTATATACAAAACATGCTTTTCAATTTTGATTTGGCTGAAGCTTTTACAAACGTTAAAATGTTGGTTTAGAATATAATAAAACTCCTTCGTAGCGTCTCTCTAATAATAAAGTCTTCCGTATTTATCATGTCGAAGTAAAGCTACCTACATTTTATACCTGATGTTATCCATCTACTTGAATGATAGATATTTACAAAACTTGTGTCTCCCCATTTGTTATGGATACGTCTGCAAACCATGATTTATATACCTATGTTTCACGGAATAAGATCGTATTTTCTTGTTTATCAAGTTTACCAGATACTTACCGAACTGAAAAAGAAACTTTATTTTGAGTAACCCCATTACCTAGTTCATTGTAAGTTTTTCAGGTACGTGAGTCTTGTATAATTTATGTAACATGTAATGCGGCACAGGTAAGGAGCTGTACAGCCCGGACACGGATGCTCACGGCGGCGACTCCGTCAACACCGGCCCGCCCAAAGTCAGCTCCCGAACAAACTCGTTTGAGATTGAAAATCTACTAAAGGTATTTTACAAAATAACAAAAAATTTCATTACTACGTTCGTCACATGCACGCCTCTGCGACTTAATCCCCGATTCAATTATCCATCTCTCCGAGAATATTCCCGTTTTATTTCGTTAGCGTACCCGCATGGTAATGTCTCTCTCGAAAATAATAATCGTCTCTAGAGACTCAGCCAGCGTCCCCTATTATATCCCTTTCTCTACCTTTATATCTCTCCAATTATAGATATCTATTGATTTTATCATTGTCGAAAGCGTCTCTTTGTTTAGTATCATAATCTTTCAAGTTCATTTACTAAGACTACGATTATTTGTTTCATTTATCAAACCTTGGATTTAGAAGTCGGTTTTGTGGACATATCTAATCATTAACACTAAAAGTATTAACTGAATACTTTAGGTTACGAACAGTTCAGGACGTCAGTAGCAGTTTAGTTAAGCCCATATAAAACTTACAAATTACTTGCAAATGAGTATACAAGAAGCAGGCATGCCATTTTTACATTCAGAAAAGAGAACGTTGGGGTTAGGTTGAGACGGAATCGGCGTGCTACAGATTTTTGTATGACGTGTTGAATGTATCCACGTACAGAGCGCGGAGCAGGTGACGGGCTGGTGCCGGTCGCCGGCGGAGACCCGGCGCGGCAGCCCCACAGGCAGCGTGGCCAGCGCCGCGGCCGGCACGCCCTCGCGCCACCTCTCCGACGCCGACAAGCTGCGCAAAGTGCTGCTCGAGCTCGTCGACACCGAACGGGCCTACGTCAAGGTAAAACTGTCATCCACTACTTGATAGATATTAAGGTATCCGCCTCCCCGGTATCCGTAACACTCCCAGTCGAATCCTAAGCGTATTTACAGAACAAATTGAATAATATCAAGGAAAATCTTCTTCAATTATAATCGTAAATCTGAAGGTGTATAAAGCCTACCTTTATTATCATTTTTCAATAAGGATCTACGAAATTGTTTTTAAAGTGCTTTTGTACGCTAAACCTGTATTGTTTTCAGCATTTCAGCTTCCACTATTTTGATAATATTGTCCTGTAAATCAACTCAATATTTCCACTCTGCAATTTTTAGATATATATCCTTAAACTCTAATTCAGGCTAACTGCACTGACTCCGCAACTAGTTATCCTTATAATATCTACGAAGTAACAACTTCGAGACACATTTGCGAGTAGTTACTCGTAGTTCATTCGGAACTCAGGAACTGAAATAACTTCAGCTGCGGGTAGGCCGCTTCCTAACTTAATAAATGGCTGTTACGATTCCAGAATCAGATTTCTGCCGCACGATTCAATCTTTAAATGCAAATAGAATGAAAGATAAAGCAATAGTAAAAGTCAACTTCTTCCGTATAAATATTCATCACTGGCCAAAAGTTTTGATGGATTTATAAAACATATTTAAAACTTGGTAAACCTGGTCGCATCTGCGGTTATATAACAACCTGTTCAGTGTTCACGATTAAAAAGTTACTTTTAAAATAAATCCTGAATGGGGTTAATCTAAAATTTAGAGCTACATTGCGGTATTCATAAAAACTTTTGACCGCAACCAAGGTGCTTGTAAAATAATGGATGACGGAAATGAACAAGTAAAGCTATTGAACCTTAATTTTTATATCCTTATAAATAAAAGTCGGTTTCATTATTTTGCAATAACTTAAGCTCAGCAATAATTATTTCTTTTTAGAGCAGATGAAGTACTTTCTTAGAATAAAAGACATCGTTCTTTTGTTGTACCTACAACACAAGGTTCTTCGATATCAGAGTACTGAACTATCACAGGGAAACCTTTGTGAAGTTTCAGGTGTCAAACGAGTTCTCATTACTCTTGATTGTACAATCGACAAATTTGTATTATGACCCACGTAAGTGTATTTTCTAACAGACATTCAAATACAATTAGGTTCACATTTATGTGTATCACATCTTAGTTATTAATTGTCAAAATGGGTCATGATCAAAATTTGTCGATAGTGCATGGAAATTCTGGACAGGATACAATAATAACACCGCAACTACGTAGTCCATTGCGGGCATGTGGGCTTCATACTAATTGCTTTACGTAACAGGATTCTCCAATATCAAAGCACCAATTATTACAGGAAACCCTTTGTGCAGTATTAAGTCTCAACGAAGTCTATAGTAATCTAGCTCTATCATAGAAACACTGCATCCACTGAAAACGTATCTGCAGGGTAAACAACACGGTAACTTTGTAATACCTGGTTAAATCGAGTTACAAACAAAAAGTTTAAATGTTAATTCAGACACGCGTAGCATATAACACGGAGCGTTATTACTTCCAGCACCTGAACAACTTACTGGAAAACTACCTGGAGCCTCTCAAGAAGGAAACTTTTTTATCAAACGCCGAGATCAACGCTTTGTTCGGCAATATACAGGAGATAGTGACTTTCCAAAGACAATTCCTGCAAAACTTAGAGGAAGCGCTTGAGGCTGAACCTAACTTCCACCACTTTGAATTTTCAAATCAGTTTAAGGTACACAATAACTATTTCTTTACAGTCATTTTAATTATTTTTCTTCATTCTACAACGGCTTTTATTCTTTCAGAATGTACTCTTCTCAGTTGGGAATGCTTTCTTGTACTACGTCAATCATTTTAAATTATACAGTTCTTTCTGTGCTAGTCACAGTAAAGCCCAGAAAGTATTACATCCAAGTAAGTAATATTTTATTTGGAATTTCATATGATTTTGGAATTCTATTGCGTACGTACTGAATCATTTGTTTTGCTGTCGTATTACAGATGAAGGTAATCAAGCTTTACAAGAGTTTCTTGCGGCTCGCAATCCAAAGCAGCAACATTCATCAACATTGGAGTCGTACTTAATAAAACCCATTCAGCGGATATTAAAATATCCGTTGTTACTTCAACAATTGAGAAATTTGACTGATGTAAATTCGGAGGAGCATCTCCATTTAGTGGGTAAGAACCTTGACATTTAGATTTATTGTGAATTTTAATTGGTTTCTTAAGATACGAATAATATTTCGATGAAATTTAATCATTTCAGAGGCTCTGAAAGGTATGGAAAAAGTTGCAGAGCACATCAATGAAATGCAACGAATACATGAGGAATATGGTGCTATATTTGATCACTTGTTTAGACAACATCAAAAGTCTTGCAAGCAACCTATAGATCTAAGTCCTGGTGTGTATCTTATAAAATAAAAATATTTCACTTGCGTTAACTTACTTCCAGACTGTATTCTAAACTCAACTTATTTTTCAGGCGATTTGTTATACTACGGTGGAGTAGAATGGTTAAATATTTCAGACTTTTTAGGAAAAATTAAAAAGGGATTGGAATTGCACGCAATGTGCTTTGTGTTTAAATCGGCTGTTGTCTTCCTCTGTAAAGAAAGACTGAGGCAGAAGAAAAAACTTATGGTAACTTACACTTTTTTTATGACCCTGTAACACTACTGTACTTTAGACCATAATACTAATTGTCTAAACGTTTTTAGGGTGTATCTTCTAAGAATAGTTCGAACGAGGTAGAAATCATTAGGTACCAGGTACTGATACCAGTAACCGAAGTGCAAGTTCGGGCATCCTCAGCCAAGGACATGGACAGTCACTTCCTGTGGGAACTCATACATTTGCGCAGCCAACTGCAGCGCCGCTCCGAGAAAGTTTACGTACTGTCTAACAGGTGCGAGTTTGAAACTATGATTGAATCGATTACCATTCCAGACGGACTTTAGTTTTGAAACTATTTAAATGTTAATGATGGATCGAGGCGGCGTGTTGTACAACCAGTTTTAGTTATAGTTGTTTTGGCACGTATTTGTAAAGTTAGGGCTTGCATTATGTTCTAACTAAGTACTCAATAATTAATCGTAAAGATTCTTAATAAATGAAAGTCATAAAAGTCGCTAATCTTTAGCTTATTTAACCTAATTCGCAAGTAGTCTTCAATTAAGCAAAAGTAATAAAATCCCGCCAACTTCAAATTAGCTTACTTTCACAGCCGCGTAAAGTTTTATTATTTTATACTTAATGAAATCTTTGGGTTCTTTCTCGTAGCACGGCTGACTTCCGCAACGCGTTCCTGAAGACGATTCGTCAAATAATCCGCGAGTCGGTGCGCAACATGTCTCTGCCGACCACCCGCCCCGCGCCCGCGCCCCCGCGAGCCCCGCACACGCTTGACCGGGATAGATCGAAACACCAGGTAACTCACACATTCTTAATTTTTTATGTACAAACTACAAAGGTGTCTTCTGTCCACACACAATTGTCTTCCACATTCATGCTGTCATAAAATCATTTACTCAAATGAAAAATTAACAGCAAATCCTGGGCGATAATATTAGGTATGTCATATCGATTTAAAGAAAGATGCTGTTGCTCATTTGTACAAGACAGAAAAAGTTCTACCAACCGAAAGTTTTCTTGATTTTCTTTCATTTTTAAAAAAAACAATGTTTTGGATACACAGGTGCAAGTGATGCAAGGCTCACAAACTCTCGGAAAAACGAAGAAACCTAAAATCACTGGACAGCGACTGTCGGCCGGAAACATTGAGGTACGCTACATAATATTTTAATCCACCAATAGGTAGGCTTTGTCGATCTTGAACTCTGATCTATCTAGTTAACAAACTCATACCAGTATAAAACGGACACATCATAAATTAATACTTTAGGCCTATCACCATCATCATTTCACCTACTGCAGACGTGTATCTGTTCTCGTTCCATCCAAATATCGATTTCGGAACGACTTTGTTTTCTTTGCCCTAACCTTGATTAAAGGTCTACGCATATCCACCAAACCTGTAGTTCTCGTTCACTACTTTGATCTAAGTGAGGAGTGAACGGAACGACGGTTCGCGCGGATTAGACATTAATTACTTTGAAAGTATTACATTAATCACTTTCGAATTTTTCGTGTTTCAAATATTTCCATATTTTATTTTTCTTCCTGTTCCTTAGAGGGCCAAAGCCTGCCGAGCTCACGGAACTGTCTCATCAGGTAACCGTGATCCAGGAACAAAAAGGGCTATTATTTTAGTAAATACAAGTCTGACAGTAAGTGGGAGGACTCATTCGATGATTTTATCACGATAAAAAAAACCGTTCGTCCTAAGTCACCGCGCTAAGTCACCGCTTACAGCAGCAAGGTCGTGTTCTGAAACAGTGATGCGAAACTCATCAAAATACTATGTTTCTTGCAGGTGGGCGACCTATCGCGGGAGAACTCGCAAGATGCGGAGGAACCGCCGCCGGAGCCTCCGCCCGAAGAGCCTGCCTTCAGACATCGCAGCAAGACCCTCGGCGATGCTACCGGTGAGTACCCATCACTTTCTTCTTGGTGTTTTGATTTTTTAACAAGCTTCTTCAACAAACGTTCTTCAGGCTAAAATTAATAGGTACCGCATTTTTGTGTGAAAATAATTATTTAGCCTGACGCATTTTACTAACTATAGCAATCACTAACGTAACCCAATCGCTTTACTAGGTACGGAGTTTTGAAAAAAATAATTTGTTTGTAAAAGAAAATACCTCCGAAAATGGTCGATGCGCAATTAATGCTCCACAGATTTTTTCTAGATTTATTTCTACCTGCTATTTATTAACAGTTGTTTATTTTAACCAAAGGCACTTTTCCATTGCCAAGCCTTACACACAAATATGACGTCACATTTGTAGTTGAATGAAATGTCGTCACTTGATACAAAATCTACAACTTTCAAACTACAAACTTGTAACTTGAATGGGAATTTATTCAAGTTGCATACAATTTGCACCTTGTACACAAGTAACTTGTGTAGGATCGCGGAACTGCCTTATCAGGTAACCTGGAACGTAAAGCTATTGAAGGATGCCTTAGATTTTAGTCAGTACGAGTCTGATAGTCCCTACAGTACCGTGTGAGAACACATTTGATGATTTTACCTCGTAAAAAAAACGGGAAGCAACTTTTAAACATTTCCTCGAAAAAGCTGCGAGCACGTCCTTATCACCTTTTGTACCTTAAGAGCCACTCGAAATTTTGGAATAGTGCTTGAGTCATTCTGAAAACTTGCTCAATAACTTTTGCAACGGAAACGCGCCTTCAAGCATGCTTGCACTTACAACTAACGCTCGCTTGACTAACAGAAACAGTGGCGAAGCGCGCGCCGCCGCCGCCGCCGCCCGAGCGCGACCTCGACAAGAGCGACCCCGGCTGCAAGTCGGAGGGCGAGGACGAGCAGCCGCCGCCGCCCGCCAAGCGTGGCCTCGGCAGGACGCCCAACCATCTCACGCTCAGGTATACTTACTTAATGATAAATGGGACGTTAAGTATTACTAAGACTCCGCTGTCTGGCTGTTGATGGTCCGTCTTTCTCTCTGTCCGTCTCTATCTCATGAACCGTGATAGTTACACAGTTGAAACGTCAAGATCTCTGTTACTGTATAACAACAAAATATTAAAAAACAAAGTAAAATAAATATTTAAGGGGACACATACAACAAACTTTATTTTTTTGCCCGTTTTTGCTCGATATTGATAGCGGCAACAGGTAGACGCTTGAAATATTTACTTACTTTAAAAATAAATTGTTTTGTGTAACAAGAGTGTGGTTTGATATTTTAATAGAAAATAGTACAGAAGCATTCGTGCGGGCTCGCACTTGGCCAGTTTGTTTTACTTATTATATATGTGGACAATCACGAAATACTAATAAGCAGTTAACACATATATGTATAAATAAAACTATTCTCCATAAATGTGCCCTTGCTAACAGTTCTACATAAAATGTTTCTATTTTCCGCAGCACGACGTCGACGTTGAGCGCAGGCAGCACAGGCAGCCAGGCCCGGCTCATCCAGTCGTCACATCAGCCCACCCAGTACCAACCCACCATGGTGAAGGAACTAGGTAAGCAAGAATCGCAGTCTCTCAAATCTTCACCAGAAAGAAAATGTACTACCACCGCACCCGAGAAGAGGATCAAGGTCATACGATCTTGCAGCGGCAGCAGCATCAATAGAGATAGATCTCCAAATCGCTCCGTAGACCGCACGTCACCAGATCGGGATCGTGTCACAAAAGTAATTGTTTGCAAGTCTCCGAACAAATCGAGCCTGAAGCAAACCAAAACGTTGCATCGCTCTCCTAGAGGAAGCTTTGACCAAACGAAATCTCCCCGCGGATCCATCGACAAGTCACGATCTCCGCAGCAAAGCTTTGATGGATCTCGGTCACCACGCGGTAGCATCATGAAATCACGTGAGAATAGCATCGATCGTTCACGATCACCGAAACCTGCACCAAAGAAAGGAATAATGCGGACCCCGCAGGCTAGTTTTGATAAGTCGCCCTGCAAGTCACCAAATCTAAGCCGAAGGTCTTCTAAATCTGGAGGAGAAAAATTAGCGCGTCTCGGAACAAATTCTCTAGATAGAATGACGCACTATTCTCAATTAGCTAAGGCAGAAGATAAAGCAATCAAAATGGGTATTGTAGTCTCGAAGTCGACAGAATCGATTGCAAAGGCTATTGAACATCCAACTTGTGTTCAATGTTACCTTTCTGGTAAAAAACAAAGTAAAACCTCCTAGCATAAGGCAAAGGGCAAGTCGCCCAAAACTCGACGAAAGTCAATGACTGCTCAATCGATTCTGACGTCATCAGACCGGAGCAGCGTCGAGACTTTGGACGACTTGCCCCACGAGCGGGCGCGCTTCACGCCCACTCGCCACCACGACAAGAACGACTTCGATCAAATACATGTATAAACTAATTTGACAAAACACCCGATATGAAAACCTCGGATGATACATACATTGACTCTGAAACTTTCAATGAAAATCCCAGTCTTTAACGAACAATGCTGTAATATCAGATTATTCAGTAATACGAACATACTGCAGTAGACCTTCGCATTGTGGGGTTTTTATTGAATTTTCAGGAATCAAATTACTATTATGACAAAATATACACCACTTTACAAGACTGTTTTACCAATTTGAGACTATCACACTACCAAAACGTTGAATGAAGTTGTAAACGTATAAGGCATGAATCACATACTCGAGCCGCAAAACAATTAAACGTTCAAATAAAAGTATACGTGAAAATTTTAAACTCATCGTAAATTCAATGTCACAGTTGTAGGTAACTGTACTAGACACATAGAGTAATTCCACAAATCTCAATGTAGTAATAAATGTACCTCCGTAATATAAGTAGACACAATAATAATAACAACCGTATGTTAAAGCATATTAAAGTTAATCAAACCTTAATTCTAGATAAATCCAAGTGCTAAGTGTTACATAATAATGGCTGTGGTATCGTACTGATATTAATCCTTTTATCACCTTCGTCATAATATTCTTCTTGTTAATTTATACTGTTATTATACATCCCGATAGATTTAATGTATTATTGTGTAGATGGCCATGGATTTGTATCGTTAATTAAGTCTTCCAATTCTAAGTATGTATAAGTAATGATATTGATTTATTTTATCTCTCGCATCTCTTCAGTACCTGCTCAATTTAGTATTAACCTTATCAATTTATTAAGTACTTATATTCCGAACATATTTTACAATCCAAACAATATTTACATACCATTTTATGCTATACGCAATAATTATTATTATAATTTATGACGTTTTTATTTCATTGATGAATCTATTTATATTATTATACATTTTAGATAGGTTATTTCCAAATTTGCACAAGTACCTTTAAAAATATATAATTGTGGCCAACTTTCAAACGCTTCGTAGCATTATAGGCTGGTTGTGCATTGTATTATTGAAGCAAAATATACTTAGCAGCATTATTATTGTTCATCTTACTCTTATAGAATACACTGAACTACTTTTATGGATACACTCCACAACGAGTATATGGAACCGAATATTCTGGAACTGTTCAAGTAGCCAAAAAGTGTTTCAGTTTTATACGTATAGTGAATCATTTTAAACCGTTACATTTAAAATATTCGTCGGACTACATAATGTTAAATGCATGAATAAACGATATTGACATATAATGTGGTAAACTATAATGCTATACAATTTACTAATAAATAGGCTAGCTGTGTATCCAAATTATAATCTATACTTAAAAACAATGTAGGCAAAACACTCTCTTTGTTCACGTAGTGCTTTATCTTAACCTCTGTAGCTGAGCACAGATTCTCTGTCGAATTAGATGATTGCACCCATGGGCAGAAATGAATGTCATCGTATATAAGTACCTAATCAATAGTGAATAAAGTAAATATATGTATTCAATGCATAAATAATGGATGGTGCACCGTAGATTCTATCGTCACTGTGTGTATCTAGGCTACCGCTTAAGTAACGTAAGTAGATGTTCTATCGAAAATAGTGGACGCCGCCAAAGCTCTGCCAGCCCCCTTGAACCGCTTGAATGTTCGATGACTCGCGACCGCGGCGGCGCGCCCCCCGCCCCCCACACCTCATCAAACATTCAACTCTTTGCTCGCGCGCGCGACTTCCCGGCGATCGGTCCCATCCGTCCAAATTCCGTTGGCGCTCTGCCGTGAGATGATGGAAGCCTAGATCACACGGCACTTGTTTCATTTTGCATACGCGGATGCCACAGTACACTAAAATATATGAAAAAAATATATTTCTTACGGAGAAGATTATATACAAACCTCAATAATGTCACAAAATTAATTCATTTTTAAACGTCAGAAAGTTTTGCGACTGCTATACATATTGTTACACGCTGAAAAGCAGACGATCATTTTTTCAACCATCATTACTTATTTATTAACGGTGCGACGACAGAGATCGTTAATGTACTTTGGCATCTCCGCATACAATTTATGTTTGGGACAAGTGAAGTGTGACGTAGGCTTGATAAAGAGTTCGGTGTTTGGTGTGTTGTAGGATCGCCCGTGTGGAAACCGCGCGACATGTCGAGCTCGGCGGGCGGGGGCGGGGGCGCGGGCGCGGGCGCGGGGGGCGCGGCGCCCACCACGCTGCCGCGCTCCACGCGCGCGGCGCCGCGCCCGCACCACCTGTCGGCCAGCCGCAAGTCGCTGGCGCCCGACCACCGCCACTAGCCGCCCCTAGCCGCCACTGGCCGCCACTAGCCGCCGCTAGCCGCCGCTAGCCGCCGGGCCGCACTACCGACGCGCGGCGTCCGGACGCAGAGCACGAGTGTTGTTACCCGCCGCCTACTGACCCCGCAATAGTCTAATCACTTGAACGTGCCATGTTTGTGTACCTTTTATTTCTTTCTTCAGTTTTGTATTAGTTTAATCACAAGTTCCCCTAAACTTGCGTTTTTAAGCTCAAATATTACCTTACCTGTATCTTAATCAATCCACGGAATATTTTTTTTTTTTTTATCGATGAGCTCAAAGTATGTTTGTGTTAGGTGCATAATCCTGTGCCCGTAACGAATAAGACTGCGTGCGGCTCTTTTGTGAGGTATAGGTAGTGTACCTATCTAATTATATTTAAAATATTTTGACAATACCCTCGTTAATCAACTCATTATTTCGTGAGATCCCTCTTACGTAAAATAATCGCATTCTATCACATGAAAACCAGACACTTAGTCTGAAAATGAAAGATTGCCTGAGGGTTCTACCAGGTATTGACATGATTTGCCCTGAATATTCATTTGTAATTGATAGGACGTAAATATATCGCAATGCATTTGTTATGGGGTTTGTAACAGAAACCAACATGTTGACTCAAAACGCGTTACAATACAGTGTCGCATCCTGTTATGACTTTCATATTTAATATAATTTGTTGTTTCAGAATATAATAAATATCCACTGGGTATGAAAATAACCTCACATTAATAGAAAATAAGTTTTATTTAAAATCGACCTACATGACACATTAATTTAAGTAGGTCTATTTTATAACTACAAATAAATGACAATATCAATAGTAAATCATGAAAATTATTGAGTCACATTACACAATTAGTTTCAGAGATGAATTTATAATGAACACGTTACTTTTTAATTCGATCTGATTGTTACATTCCGTAGAACGTAAATCAGTTAATGCCTACATCATGAAACCGTACATTTGTTTACACTGAAGGTAGTCTAAGTCCGCCACCCACCACTCTACAGAGACATTATCCTCGTGAAGACTTTCTACTTTAGCTTTATTTAAGGCATTCCTTTAATACTTGTTTAAGCATGCGAATATCCTAGATTCGTTTTGTACGGACTGCTCTGTGCCAAATTAGGTACTCTCCACACCTTGTGCTTGAATACTTATCGTGAAGATATTCCTGAATAAATAAATATATCGTGAGAGTAGTTAGCTGTAATGTATTTGCGTTTGATTTTCGTCACATTGGCAACTCACTACCCTATAGTTCAAAATGCACTAACCCAAATGGAAATATACACTAGGTAGTTTTGATAATAATTTCTCTTCGTGATCAAATTCGAAAGTTCTATCATAGGCTAGGTGAATGATATAACATGTATCCACAAATTGAGTTTTAATATAATTGAATGTATTATAATAATTATATGTATGATTGTTTGTTTGCTGTAATATATTGTAAATGTGTTGACTGCAGTCGCGGAAAACTGTAAACTGGATCGATGAAATACTTTGAACCCGTGATATTTAGACCGCTACGACGACGTAGCGATCACTAATATATTATTACCGGAACTTGACTCATGTGGATAGCAGTTTTAAATTCCCTGTAAATGTATGTATAACTAACTATCGACTTAAACTGGTAAGAGGAACGTTGTATAAAGAATTCCGACTTGTAATAATATATTATGAAGATGGCGACGACATCTCGATGTAGGTAAGCGAAGTCGAGTATCTCGTAGCACTTCGGTAGTTTTCAGTCGGAACATATCAACGGCGGTGGAGCTAACTCGTTCAGCTTATAAGTTTTCTCGTGATCTAGTAACTGTTAATTGTTTTAAGTATTTTGCAGTTACCAGGAGTATGTATACACATGCACTATGATGTTTAGATAATACCTGTGTAATATGTATGTATATTATTGTGACCACATTATATTTTGAACTTTAAATATTGTTTAAGTGTTTGTTTTGTGACTTATTGAAATAAAACCGTTTATTAATATACATATGTTAAAATATTCGAATTTAATAATTACGAACTTATACAATCAATTTATAGATTATTATTATACTAAGAAAATTATAATTAATAAAATGAATAAACAAATATGAGTGAAAATTAAATGAAGGATGAACTCATTAATTGCGATTGTATTTCATACTTCAATGACATTTGAAAGTAAAGTAGGAAAATGAATGAATATTTAGAAAGACTTATTGAAGTAAAATACGAAAGTAACTAATGTTATAATAAGTATTGAACTTTTATAATTTGTTGTTGACATCATTTGCTGATTTCGTTGTTTTGTTATTCGTTTCTGTCAGCGTAATGTGGAGAATAATCTCACCTGTATACAATGTTAGGTATGTATTACCGTTGTCAAACTACTTTACAGATTTTAAATACAATCCTTGTATCTCAATGAGTCACTTTCGTGCACTGTTAAGTTTGATTTCCCTTTATATTTTACCGGAATGTAATTCTAACTTCTAACACAAATCTTCTTTAATTCTAAGTTTAGTTTCAAATAAATGAAACATTATTTTGTAAGTAGTCACAATAAAATCGTTTGAGATACAAACGATTTTTTAGACTGAATCTATTTGCTTAGTCGCATCACATCTCTAGGTAACCGTTTTGTTCGATTATCTAAATTTAAAGTGCCTTCACATTAAAAAAAAAGTGCACGTGTGTTTTGTTTAATAGATGGAACTACTAAATCTTTGAAGTAGTTTGTCAATACCTGCTAAATGGGAAATGGTATTAATTCTAGTATCCTTTAGTGGCTTCCAAAACAACTAGTCTAATTTACAATTTTAATAATATATTTATTTATTGTTTTCATAAGTATAATGATATGTTAAATTTTGTGACACGTATGGAAATTACTTTTTATTGCTTATGAATAAACATAAAATATGATATACTGTTTTTAATCATTTAACAACCCATCAGTTGTACGGTCGAGCTTTTCTCCGGTAAAATTAGAGAATTTTCCCAGATATGAAAACTCCCCTGTAAATCTATTTACTTACCTAACTTCATCAAAATCGGGCGTGCCGTTGGGTAGGTGCCTCAGAATATTAAATTTATAAATATTGCGCGTTTAATAGTTTAGGATTTAATCGTTATTCCATTTATATGCAGCAGCGTTATGGCACTTCTTTTTTTACTTGCCGCGAAAATACCCACTTTCACAATGCTGTTTTCAACTGATTGTGACCAAAGGTTTTATGATAATGAATAAAACGCGTATAGATAATCGGTACAATGTGTTTATTAAATCGTACATCGACGTTCATAAATCAAACATTTCAGTGTTTCCGGATTCAAAACCTTACAATTTGCTAGTAAAACAGATTTTCTAAATTGATATGAGTGAAACATTCAAAATATAATTAATTATGTATTTACAAGATTAATAATAATTATAACTAGATAGGTACACAATATTTTTTCATTATATATTTTTGTTCAGTAATTTCAACCACCTCAACAAATTTACATAAAACTTACGCATCTAAATTTTGTTGGCCTAATATTTTTAACGAATCTTGAAGAAACTTAAGGAACAATTCACTCATACCTGACCTCAACATTAGGTAAAAAACTATGGAGGCATAATAACTACAATATATTAAAACGATTTAAGTTCATTACACAGTCATGTTTATTATTTATGTATTAAGACATTAGCTATTTGATTGTAAAGGAAATTTTATTTTGACAAAGTTCTACGTGAAAAATGCTCTATAATCTATTTGTGGCAAGTAGGTAAGACTAAAAAATATTAGTTTTAGCAATGATTTAGTTCTGAATTCTATTTAAATTCCATATGTTAGTGCAATAAACAGAAATTTGTATACACTTACGGACAAAGGGGCCAATGTCAGATGAATTGGTGTTAGGGAATATGCATGTAATTCAAACTAACCTTTTTTATATTATTTGTTTAAATAGTATTGAACGATATAAACAATGCGACACATTTATTTGATTCTTTATTTCATCTCTTATTTTACAATTCATTATTTTACATTAAGTTTTTTTTTTATTAAACTCGAAGTCAAAACGTATAATTCTCGACAGTTCTTAGATAGTGACGAAACAATTCATGTGCCAAAGAAACACTTGCAATCGTTAAAAATGATTCGCATTTCTTTAAAAAATTATTATAGTAATGGAATTGTGAGTTCTGCTTAAATGAAGCACAAACAATTAACTTATACAATTAAAGCCCAAAAATATAAAAGTTAGCAAGGAAGCTTGACGTCACATTATGGCTGTCATCGTCACGAACGTATGAAGAATAGTTGAAAATTGACTTTTTGAGCGACATGCACTAGTTTTTTTTTTAATTCTTGTATTTGTAGGACTATTTATTATTGATCTAAATTAATGAAAAATATACATGCATATTCCCTATTGCAAATCTTAAATGCACTTGAAGCAATATAAAAAAATATTAAACCGGGAAGCAGAAGATTCGAAGGTAAGATTCAAGATTACGTAACACGCAAAAACTTTATTGGGAGACAAAATTGTGATTTACTCACTCGGGAAGCTCTATTTGTGAACACCTATAATGTATATCGTTTTACTTTATATTACGATCTTTACGTCTCTCTACATTAGAAATTATATTCCTTTCTAATATTTAAACAATAACAATAGTACTATCTAAGGAGATGTATATATCATAAAATACATAATTTATGTGGCACTGGCTACAAATGTAGGTAATGTCATCAGAGTTAAGATCATCAAGTTGATCATTTCGATGGGTGAGTCTCGAAACTATTGTTGGCTTTCAAGACTAAACTGATTAACATTTACCTATCCATAATTTTATTTCATGTAAATGTAAGCCTTGCGGGAATCTATTATGTATGAAAGTATAACGCACTTTCTAAATAACACACGAAATCGGAAGAAATGGTGTACACCCTAACTACACATAGTCGTACCTAAATTGATTGCACTATAAAAAAATACAATCAGAATTAAATTTTAATTTAATCTTAGTAATAAACACTAGACGCTAAAATGATACTTCGTTTTTCTCTACTATAAATAACAAAATATTTTTAAATTAATATACTTTGCAATAAAATAATTTAGTGCACACCACGATTATTTTTAATTTTTAATAGATATTTATATTACATGTAAAGATAATCATTAAATAACTCTGATTAAGTTCATTACAATTCTATCAATTAATGAAATACTCGATTTAAAAGAAGTTTCATTACGCTATTATATTTTATTATGGTGTTTCATCAAATTATGCTAGAATAAAATTCATCCATCCTAATTTCATATCATATTAAATACGTAAGGCACTCCATTTAATTTTGCTGTTTTTTTTTCATCGATAAAGACCGAAAATACTGTCACACAAGTTTCCTCTATAAAAATGAAGACCACTGGAAGTTACTGTTATCCATGCACCGCACATTATAAGATAAATTTATTTAAATATTAAGCTCGAAACAAAGTAACTAACATCAATTTAGCTTCTGCTTTCATTCAACAAATTGGACAGGTGCTATACTAACGTAACTAACCATCTGTAACTGTTAGTGTAACAACTGGATTCGATGTGAATTAAAGGATATGAAATAATTCAGAACTATTTGTATTATCTACTTTTACATTAATTTAGTTTCTTCGTAGAGGTTCCCCGTTAAATTAAAAGTTATCTGCAGGTGCATAATTTGAAATGACGAAATTTTAACAAAATTCCAAACTTTAATTATGTAGGACAAAATGTACATAGCAACCTATATTTAAACATATACATACACAAACAACTCTATCACAGACACTAATCATGTACAAAACTCAATATAATAACTATATAATAATATATATATTCACTTTCTGAATAAGAAACGACATTGGTTTGTGGTACCAATTGACCAATTAATTAATTAAAATTAACAAATATTATGTTGAAACGTTAATTCAGGTAAGTTCTTAATAATCGACGATCATTGATGCATCTCTACATAGTGTATGTATTACCGTCGTAGTTATGATTCTAAATGGGAAATTAAAATCACGACAAACACTTTACATCAACGTTGTTGGACCCCTAAATATTCAATTAAAAAGCCATTTTATTCATAAGTAATCTCTTTAAAAATTTTATCAAATTTAACTACCTATTTAACCTACACACATGACTTGTTTCATAACTTCCTGAAAATTTCGAATGTTTATAATAAGTCCGCGCGGCGTCTTAAAGCCCCTTCAAATATTTATAATATGAATATTTTAATGTGTTATATTATGTACCTTTAACGGAATTCAAAAATTAAACATGATCAAGGAGACTCATCCTCAAAAAATGTTTAGTTTAGTTTCGAAATTATAAAAGAGAGCAGTAAGTTAATATTGATTTATGAAGACTGTTAGTATTGATAGATCAAGAATTATTTTATTTAGATAATGCTAATTACAAGCTATTAATTTGTCTTTATTGTTTATTTTTTAATAATTTCTTCTTCATTAAAATCCCAGAACATTCATAAAGTATTTCGTTGAGCTTATTGCGCATCGAGCGTGCACGCGACCGGGTCGTGTATATTTGTCTAAACGTTGGTCCCTATAATTGCTATTGTAATTTTGTGTCGTACATAGCAACGCAGAATGGGGCGGACGACACCGCGCGAGTAGCGGCCGGGCTCTCCGAATAAAGGCACATTGAGTCATGATTCATTTGTTATCCTACATGCAGTACCTAACCATCCCACTTTCTCGTCATAATATTTCTCATTTTTTGAAGGTCGGCCTAGAACTAGTTAAAGGGATTAACTAATTAATAATCTACTTTATATATGAATTAAAAGTCACACCACTATTTTATCCGGTCGATTAAATTTTCGTACACTTCAGGAATTTTGACATCACATCATATATAGTCCTATGACATTCAACTTCTCATCTCAATTCTACTCATTTTGGCAACATGGTGGTGGAACTACAATTTGTCTAATTAAACTAAAAGGCATATTTGCCTACGAATTAGAACTAGGGCAAAGATCACTTAAAAGTTATCTTCGCATTTGATCTCCCGTGAGGTGGGCAGCGAGGCAGGCTGGGAAGACCACTGCGGCTCAGCAGGTCCGTCCCAGTCGGGAAACGACTCGTACATAAAATTATCAGCGGGAGTTTCGTCGACCGCAATCTCAGTCCGACTAAACGCCTCGGCGAACTTCCCGATCTCTGTGGAGCCGAACGCTTGTTGGAAAGCGGGCAACGGGACAACGGGCGGACGCGGCGGTCGCTTTTCCTCAGGCGGCGAGCGACGCGGCTCGGAGACGGGGAAACGCTCGCGAGCAGCGCGGGGTGGGTCGGTATGCGTCACGCTCGGCGGGAATTCAGGCGTATTCCTTTGCCTCGAGCCAACCTCTCCGTTGAATGGCGAATCTTCATAAACAGGATAAGGCGTTGATCTCCCATCCTGTTGACATGCCTGATTCTGACTATGCAAATGAGCACCCTGTAATGTAAAAGAAAAACAAATTAGCTACCTATGGTTTTTTTTCAACTCACGAGGTTATTGTGCTGGTTTTTCAAAGTTGAATAAAGTAACTTTGCTATTATTTCTAGCTGATCGTTTAAATCTCGGACACGAGACGCATGATTTTGCCTCATACAATACTTGTTTGCATTGATACTATGCTGAACACAGTTTGTCATACCTACGTGGCCTCCATGTTAAATTGATATTTCAAAAAATATCAAGTATCATTTTTTTTCGCGTGGATTTAACTTCCGAAAGCACAAATTATCACAACATATTAAGGGTGCGATATTCTTTAATATATTGAATCTTAAATTTGTCATTATATTGTATTGCAACAGCGAAACCACCTTACTTTATCATACACCCAGCTTCAAGTTCAAGTTACAGAAGAAATGCGGGTTATTCGGAAAATCATCTTAGTCACTCGCAGTGTATAAATGTTTACATAACAATATTAAAGAGTATGTCATTAATAACCTTCATTGGTCGGCATTCGGGAGGATACCGCATGTGGTCACGCGAGCACGCACTGCGCGGGGCCCACCCGCCGTTGACTGCGCTAGCACCAGTCCATCCTCCGCCGCCCATGGCACCCATCTGCTAAAAATAACAAATTAATAATCAATATTATAATCAAGCTTAAATTATAATTAAGAAGTAAAGAAATCCCTAGTCAGTATACTGGAGCCTACATACCACCGCCGCCATAAGCCAAATTATGTACGCTTGTCGACATTGTGGTTTTTGAGTTCTTTAAGATAAAATGTGATACACCTACCACGGTGTCTGTTAATTATTAGTGACCAACGAATGCATAGTTTGCAAACCACGTGATATTTTAAAGTATATCTTCTGAAATTCGACAACTATGATGTCAATTTATCTTTGTAAAATTTTTTGTACTGGAGAAATACCTACCTACTTCCCGAAATTGCAATCTATCTTGTTTACCAATACACTATTTTTGTTTAGATAAACTACGAACATCGATAATCACAAAATATTAGAACATGTGACACGGTTTAATACCTGATAATGTGGCCACATCTGCGGTTCGCAGTACGCGGGACCCCGGCCGTTCATCCCACATTCTAGCGGTGGCTGGAAATGAAAACAAACAACTTTATTATCTCTCTTCCACTTCATATAACAGTTTAAATCGGTGAGTCAATAGATTTGTCACCTGTAATTCATTAGTGTTACACAAAAAAGATAAAACCATAAATTATATATAACATAAACAATTTAACATTAAAATATTGGCTTCCAATCATTTGGTTAAGTGTGTTTATAAATATTTGAGAGCTATATGATTATATTGTCTTTTTCTATACAATAAATACCCATTAATACTTCACATTACTTTCCTACTACCATAAAAGTAGCTTTCTCAATCAATTGATGAAAAATTCCGTCAATTACTTAACAAAGAGCAAAAAAGAGTAGAGTGTCATTGACTACCGAGTAGGGGACCGTCTGTCCCACGCATACTTATTGATTCAGACAGCTTACAGCGAATTTGACGCTAAAGATTGCTTCCGATACACCCTGACTTTACGGTCTGCAAAGTTAGTCTCCTTTTTTTAAATTTTCTTCGATAACTTTTTTGACTACCCCAAAGGGAAAACGATGCGATAATATTCTATATTAAAGTTTTTTTATGTGTGATACTGAAATAATTCACGACAGTTGATTGTCTCTGCATTTCTCAAAAATAATACACTAAAATTAAATCGTTCAGAAAAAAATGTCCCGTTTCATTTTAGCCTTTGAGTATTTATTGTTAAAATCTATTTGTTTTATAGATCTACACAAACATTCATTTTTTATTTTAAAAACAATTTATATTAAAAAAACCACCCTGTGTAAAGACTACTCATTTTTGTAGCACCCATTACTTGATACTGATACGGCAAGGGGTTCGGAGCTTCAAGTTTTAACTAGTTGTTAAATATTCAAGTAACATGTTCTTAATTATTATTCAAGTAGTCTTCAACATAAATAAAAATCACGCTAGGGCATGCTATGTGTGACTATAAGTATTAGAATAAAAAAAAAAAACAAATGTTTCAAGGAAACGGAGTACAAAACGTTACTTTCAATGTAAAGCTTGTCTACCACATTCAAAACAGACTCGTTGCAGTAACGTGGTAGTTTGTACCGCGGCATCTGAATATCAGAGGCCCTAGCATGACTTCACGTTTTTGTAAATTAAAGTAAACAGGAACTTTGACATCAATTTGATAAGAAAAAAAATAGTTCCTCGTTCGTTCGTACACTAGACTTTCAATTTTCCATACAAAAACGCTTAATATACTTCAAGTAGGATGTAACTAAAATACATAAACCTTATAATAAGGCTTGTGAAATTTGTCTCGCTGAAAGTTTTGGAAAACCCCACAATACAAAAACCGTTCGCAAAAAAGAGAACACAAAAACCTATTATACCAGTTAGCCTAAAATTCAAATAATTAAAGTAAAAATAAAAGAAACTTTATTCACCTTTAAATAATGCACACTCATTACAAAATTGTTCACGACAGCTACGACGTTTTGTTTGTAAATATTTACGTTTAGTGGTGAAATATGTGCACAACCTGTACACGAGATAATGTTTAGTGGCGCGAGGGTGTGAGAGGGCGGTGCGGGGGGGCAGGGGGGTCGCGCCACCGATCGATGTCCGTTACTCCCCGTGCAACGTTACGTTGCACCAATTGCATTCATCATCACACATCACCATCACCGACAAAAATAATAATTTAAGCTCCAGTCCTAGTGTAATAAAAACTTTTAAGAACAAAATCAAAGATTATTATTTATCTATAGTATTTTAAAAACTTCGAAACTAATTGTGCTACGGTGCTACGCCAGAGCTACGGGCTGCTACGAGATTGTTACTCTTACCATTTAAAATAATTTGAAACGACAATCCTAGATAAATCAATTTCATTTAACACCTACAAACTATTGGCAAATTTTATTTTAGTATATGGGAAGGTAAAAGTTCAAATAAATTTTGCTACGGTGCTACGCCGCCGCTACGAGCTGCTACGCGGTTGCTACTTGAGTTCTGATTCTATTGCATTAGTTTTTTTTTATTATTTTGGGTGTTTGACGACTTTGTGTGAATTATTTTAATGTTTTATTTAGTGTTTTGATGAATATTGATTTATTGTTGCTAACTTTTTAAATAAGTTTTTTAGGTGTATGGTTTTCTTTTTAAATGGCACAAGTAATCCATTTAAAAACAAAAAGCCAAGCTAAAAGCAGGTCTTTTAAAAGTTTTTTCTCTCTTCTACGGCAGAACAAAATACCTACACAAAACAATCCTCACGCTAGGAATTTCAATCGTTCAGACGTTATATAAACTCGTAACGGCCTGAAAACTGTTCATGTGTGGGGGAAGTAGAATAGTGACGGGAGATTTGCAGAGGCTAACTAACTATCGAGCGGCAGGCGGCGAGCGCGAACCACGTGACTTATCGATCAGCGCGGCGCCCACGACACTCGGAAAAATCAACCGCTGACAGCTTTCATAGGCCACCTCCACCTCTCGACTCACAACCACCCCCAGCCCCCTCCTCCCCTCGAACACGCCGCCCAGCCCCTCCCCGCCCTCATTAGCGCCTTTGTGACGCTCACTTGTCTTGTAATATGACGCCGTAATGATACCACTTACGACTCGATTATTCGTTAACATTCCTACTAGTTGACTGCCAAAATCAGAAATGACCCCTTCATTTTAATGAAATTTTATGTCATATTTGAAAAAAAGTATTTGTAATATCAAGAGAAAAAAATATTGAAATATACAAATAATCCTAATACAGCCGCAATAATATTTGTTAACACGTCCTAAAATATTTACTAACAATACGCCTCATTTACCTAATTTGTAACATCTGAGTAGAAATGACAACAAACTTTTGTTTTCAATGAGCAGTCATTTCAGAATTTACACAACAAACTTTCCCTGACTGAATTTTATAGTGAGGCGGTTGAATTTAAACTCTATCTGCATTGCTTACGATTGATAATGTATGTATAGTACCGCAGAGGAGTGAGCGTTAGTTGCGAATGAGGATGTCAACTGTCCTCTGACACTGACCTACATAATTTTAACTAGTCTTTTTGTATGCCGATGACCTATTCCGCCGTAATTTAATAAAAGGCGGACTTGTCATGTTCAAGACAACTCATTTGTTTAATAAATTAATATTAATAATAAAGTGTTTGAATGTTTTATTTCTTTTGAATTGTCATTGACTGCTTCTATTTATAAACTAGCAAAGATAATGTTTGTTTTGCATCATAAAACCTTCTAACGGTATCTGTACAAGTTACGAGATAAGTACTCATTTATTTCATGTAATATTCACATTCATAATTTCCATAGTGCATTGTTACAAAATATTAACATATCTACTGCTCTAGACTGACTAGATAATAGATATGTATCAGTTGCTTGACGGTCTTGAGCATATTGTAAAGATCAGCAAAGGGGAATAGGGCATTTAATTGTATTCATTGTTTATAAGTCAACTACCTCAGTCACTTATGTGTTATTCTATTCAACTCTCTATTTCTATGCGTTACTTCAAACGGCCTCGACACAACACAACAAACAACTTCTTATTGGTGTTGCTTACTCGCGAGTAAGTAAACGTACCGAATATTTTATTAAACATCCATTGACACGAGGAAAGTTTAATATTTATAACGAGTTCGTAAAATATTGATCAACATTTTTCTGAATTAATACTTTTACTTGCAAAATATGAGATTTTCGCAAGATTGCCGCAAAGTACACTATCCTTGGGAATTAACTAACGAGTGAATTTCAACAGGTCCTATAAAATCTTCATTTCCGTGGTTTTTTTAATCTTAAGCTTTTTTAAAAAAAAGAAACGCTCTTATTAAAGTTTTTGATAATTTATATATTCTTGCTTAATGTCTAGCAGATAACTTAAAAAACTAACGAGATATAAGGATTTAAAAATTTCGTGCCACGGCGATGAAACATGCGTGCACGGCAATGAAACAAGCGCCCACGGCAATGAAAGAACTGTGGCATGGCAATGAAAGAATCAATCAACGATGAGTACAATATATGTTAAAATTAGAACTACAATTATATTCAAACTCATTGGCAGACTTTGACAAAATAATATTATGCATCATACCGACATATGAAATTTAAAAAAAAAATCGTCTTGTACATGTTTATTTTCAAGCCCATAGCCCACCCATTGTGAAACTCAGTCGAGGCCATCAAGCATCATGCTGAGTTCCTCCATCGACTTGCCATGACTATGATGTCGTCGGCAAATCGAAGGTATGTGATGTATTCGCCGTTGATGTTGATGCTAAGTCCTTGTCATTCCAGGAGCTTGAAGGCGTCTTCCATTGTGGCAGTAAACAGTTTCAGGGAGATAACATCCTTCTTACGCCTCTTCTCAATGGAATCGCCTTTGTGCTCTGCTCCTGTACTCGAACCGACATGGTGGCGTTATCATACAAACACTTCAACACTTTGATGTACCGATAGTCAATATGGCATCACTGGAGTGACTCAAGTACCACCCATGTTTTCACCGATACGCTGGCTTTCTCATAGTCCACAAACGCTAAGCATAATGGCAAGTTATACTCTTCGGTCTTCTGTATAACTTGCCGCAGCGTATGGTGTGGAGTATGGTACTATAGCCTCTTCGGAAACTGGCTTGTTCGGGAGGCTAGAAGTCATCAAGTCTGACTCATGACTCAGAAGCATGATGGGTCTGTAGTTTTTCAATAGGCTGTTATCAACTTTTTTTAAGAAAAGCACCACTTCACCTTTGCTCCATGCTTCAGGCGTTTTGCCCTAGAACAGGACGGTATTAGTGAGCTTCTGGAGGATTTTAAATACCGGTATTCCACCCGCTTTCAGAAGCTCTGAAGTGACTGAAGTGACTTAGATATACGTCTATTTAGATGCTTATATGACTTTGCGTCATTGGAAGACTGCAACTGTAGCAAACCTCGTTCAGACATGAGGTTTAAGGTTTGCTCGGTCAATAAGTTCGCAGGGAAAGCAAAGCGATTAGAAAGCTCGAGTTGATTTCGAGGTTCTGAATATGGGACCGAGTAGGTGGGAGCGTAGACTTCATCAGGCTGGACCTTTGAAATCAAATCTAAAGAGAGACCAGAGAGAAACCATCTAGAGTTAACTTGACGAGTTTTGTACTGTCAGTAATCGGTATTACCTGAATCGCAGGTGACAAAAGATGTTTTCTTTGCCTAATCATACCATGGCGATGAAAACACAAGTCACGGAAATGAAATACCTGGCCACGGCAATGAAACTAAATTGTTTTACAAGACATGGCAATGAAATTTTTTTCATTGCCATGTCTTTTTTTTCATTTCCATAGCAAATTTCGGCCACGGAAACCACGGCAATGAAAACACGTCGATGAAAATCAAGGCAAAAAATATAAATAACAAAAAATCTATTAATTACTCGAAGAAATAAGCACCTCACAAATGAACATATGAGGAATGGTGTTCTATCGAATGCTTACTCATGAAGACAAACTTATTCAAATATCAGTTATATCTATCCACGGCGATGAAAGAAATTTTTTCCAGTAACATAAAAATTGATTATTTAAATTTATGGTGGGAAAACGCAGGCACGTGTGTACTTCCTTCCACGTTGAGCACTTAGACAGCACTAATATGCAACGTTTAGCATACCGGTAGGGGGGAAAAAAGTAGTAGGTAAAACAATATCCTTGAACATGATTAGGACACGGCGATGAAGGGTAGTTCTGGGACAAGTGATTTTTTATTAACCATTCGTTGTTTTGTTTAAATATTTGAATAAATGTATTCTGTAGAAATACTTTAACTATTCATGTATCAAATAAAATGAGGTTTTAGTAAAAATAACCAATAGATTTTTATCAATGTGGAATAATACACAACAAGGTGAAGTGTGGACAAACACGGCAATGAAAGATTTCGAGGTTTAATATTTTTTTTTGGAATATCCATTAATCCAATTAAATAAACATTTAGTGCTACACATAGATTACTATTTCACCTACCCGGAAAAAAAATTGAGAACGTTATAACTATGTTTTTTAGTACCGATTTCATTGATGCCACGCAATTTTCGGTCCCGGGAAATTCACTCTAACATTAAAGTCACGCTGCGTCCCCGAAGATTTGTGAAGTGGTTCACTAAGAATCACGTTACGCCCACGATTTGTCTGGCATTTTTATGTACTTAACCTGATTATACAAATATTTTACTAGCTTTGATATAAAAAGTGTTTTCCTTTTTATTGATTTATATTAAAATATTTATATTAGCGTCCAGTTAATAATGGTATGCTCATTAAATACATAAATCTGGCACAATGAAAGTCTAATAAAAATCTGAACATGGCCCATCAAGAACACAGATGTAATAATAAATTATAATTAAATAAAAAAATGCACAAAGATCAAACGCAGTAGAGTCAAGTCCTTCGAAAAATTCGAATTACTATGCCAAAATATAACACTTATTGCCAAGCTGGGAACACTTCCAAGCTCATTTAAGAAAATTATTTGTGCATAATATGGTTTAATCTGAATTATGTATAATGGTAAGATGAGGCTACTTACCGTGGGTGGCAGGGGCAGGTGTTGCGCGGGGGTGTGTGCGCGCTGCTCGCGCCGCGCCACCGACCGTCGCACGCGCGCCTCCTTCGACGCGTACCCGCCGTAATCTAAACACGCATTGCTTATCATTATCTCTCCAACTCATTATAATAGCATGCATCAATATTGATCAACATCGTTACTCATATCGACTGACAAATTCCTTTCATCTCTAAGCGATACAAAAGTCAACAGGTTGTGCTGATATTTTTAGCGATGTACGCCATTTATCGATTATTGCAGATGTTGCAATAATTACTTTTTCTCCACCACATCATTTCGTTCCACAAATACATTAACACGATACAGGGATTTCACAGAAAGTTTAAAAAAATACTTGAGTAGTGGCGTATAGTCCTATTCCATGTTTGTACTGAGTAAGCTGAAGTAGCACTCACAACACCAACGTCATAGTAGGTGCCATTCCGTTTAAAAATCGATCATAGGTGTTTTATGTATGTAGCGATGCAGCTATAGCAATTGAAACCGTGACCCTGAACGTACCAGACGGACATTTTGCTGCTACGACATTTGCTCACTTTGCTGACTCAGTGTCCTACATAATGACATGACATTGTAAATTAAGGTCGAATATTCTTGAAATAAGCAACTATTACAGAAAATCTGTAACAGGAAAAAAATGTACTGTAGTCTGTAGTAGTAAATAAAAACTTAAAATATATTTGCAAAAGGGGTATAGGTAGGGTTACCAGATGACAGGAATTTTCCTGACATGTCCATAATTTCAGCTGTCTATCAGGGACACAGGGAAAGTTGGTTTTCAGGAATTAAAAAAAAAGAAATAACTCAAATAATGAAATCTTATAATGAACAACCATTTGATTACTTAATTGTTAATTATTCACCAGATCCTCATATTTTATAATGCTGAACATAGATTTCAGCACTTTGTAAAATAATATAATTTTCTGCCGAAATTTCAGGAAGGTTATTGCTGAAACAGGGGTTTTTTTGGAAAACTTATTTTTCGGATTTGGTAACCCTAGGTATATGGGGGGTAATCCAGTTGCTAGGCGTGTTCAAAAGCACAGTGATCATTTATTTTTCACTGTTATTATATCTCTTAAAATATCTTACGTTACCATTGGTAATGCAAAGCCAACTGTACTGTGTTGTCCACGTCCAATTCCGTGGTAAGCGCCTATGGTCTATTACAAAACAATTGTGAAACTGGTTGGTACCAGATATCCTTTACATATTTTTAAAAGTTCTTGGTCTTACAAAGAGAACAGACCAGTCGTCAAGAACAGTGACCCATCCCAAACACACTAGAGAAATATGTGATTTAACCCCGTATAACATCGATCTGCGCCAGATCTACGTTACAAATCAACGCATGAATCGTAAATGTTATTCAAAGCTTATCTTTAGCAAGTTGTAAAAAGAACTCTTTATTTTTTATTTAATGTATTCGTCATATAAATAAGGAACGAGATATTGTTGCATCAATGCATAATTATGCTGTTTCATTCTCTAAAAGTTAAGTATTTCTTGATAGCGAAACGTAGTGTCAGGCCAGTAAACATATTATTTTATTGCTATATCTCGACATAAATAATTTAATTTCGATAAAACTAGCTGAGCTTGCTCCGAACTAGCAATAACTAAGTCATTTTATATTTACGGTATCGTTAACATCACTGAAACTCGCTATAAATTCAGAAATACGGCACTTATTCTACAATTAGTTCAATAAACTGCAAAAAGGAATTAAGGTTCTTGCTGAAAATAAACTGAGCATCCTAAAGTTTGAATAAAGTATGTATACGCGTAACATTTATGTAAATGTTATACGCATAAATGACAAATTGGCAAATTAATTTGACGAAATTAAAATACAAATTGTTTATTGTCGGGTTAAATTGCGCAAAGAACTTCATCTACATATTCATTAATCGCTGACCTGGCGATGACGACTTTTTTAATGATGAATGTATAAACTACAATTTGTAAACAAGACGATTTCTGCCTGCAGGGTACATTTATTCTGTAAGTAGGTTATTGCAACTTATATTAAAATAAATGATCGTGGTCTTCCATCGCGTCAGTGCGAAAGTCGTTCCATGTTTCACGTAGCATTTATAAGGAGTTGAGCGTGGATAGCGGCACGGGTGTTAGTACCCCGGTCAATATGTAGAGTGGCTGTGCTGTGCAGGCGATCAATCGCGTTGCGGCGTGGGGGCGGGCGGCTGAGGGCGAGGCGACGGGGGGCGGGGGCGAGCGACCACCTGTAGCGCTGCCCCCGCGCGTCCTGCGCACCCCCGCGGCCTCTGACATCGACACGTGACGTAGACACCGAGAAATCCGCCCAAACGTAAACATTAATTCTTACTTCATTCTTCATTGTTCAGAATGTCGCTTCGCGCCACGCGCACGGATTCCGATCTCTCTCGTATTGGTAAACAAATTCAGGTCGACGCACACTACGTGTGGTCGTCAAGCATGTTATTGTACTTAGGTACTAGCTCCACGGCTGTGTATCATATACGTGAAATAGTTCAATACTTGTAATTCAATTACGTTCAAGGAATTAGTTACATATATTTTGCTGCAGCACATGACATGTGTGCTTCAGTATTATGAGGATTTATTTTCAAAGTATTCAAATGAAGAAGTACCGTAAAACTTTTGTTAACTTTTCAGTTATAAACTAACACGTAGGTAAATTAATGGCATATGAAATATGATAATTTCAGCATTACCTAGTCATACACACAATAAAAACTTAACAATTATCCTAGTCGATCGTTAATCAGGTACCTACCTAATTTGAAAATACTTTGCGGAAAATTCATATCTTAAGCAATTACCAGCTAAGGATTTGTCAAGTTTTACTAGTAAAGCTTTTCCAATTTATTAGATTGATTATTTTTCATTGGGCTACACAATACACATCATCATCAAAACAGAAATATCTTCACAGAAATACGTTTCCCTCTGCTGCTTGTAAAATTAAATAGCCTTTTGTAACAACTACTGCCATTGTTTGAAGTATTACCATCAATATTAGAGTACTAGGGTTCACTATCACCTCATTGGTGAATGAATTGGTGATCACCATCAATCAAAGGCATTAAAATATATAATCTCTTTGCCATCAATTAATCTTCCTTCCATTATTTACCATTCCAGCAGTTCGGTTTTTTTTTTGTTAAACTAACTTTTCTCAGATTCCCAAAATATACCTAGGTAAGTAAAACCGTTGCAAATTATTTGTTTGTATAACTTTCTTTATTAGTCTCTAAAGGAATGCCAGGAATGAAAACTTATAATGCTAGTCCACGTCTAAACGCTCGCAAAACTAGCAACAACCACTACCATTGTGATCCTTAGTAACATTTCACTAAAACCGCTCTTGGTGAGCTTAGCCTAATTGATAAGGTTCATAAATAATTTTTAAAGGGTTTTACCTAAGTATTTTGCCATGTTTAGTGATTATCATAAAACATAATTGGAATTAAACATTATTTACGGATGTAATAATACAAGAATGTTATTTTTTTTTTAATTTTGACCTATAAGTAGCTTTAATTTTCAGTGTTTGTGTATAAAATAAAAATCTTAGTTCTTTTTCATTTCTCAATTCATAAATTTCAAATGCTACTGACTTTTTGGGAATCTTTTTTATTTTTGTGTGAATTTGTTTTGTCATCCCTGTCTTCAGTTATGTTTTGTTGAAAGATTTAGATTGATATTTTCTGAAGCTGTTTTAGTTTGCATGGCTTAAAAATGACTAGTTTAAAAGTCTACTGGAATAAGCTAGTGTAGTCAACCTGTAAATATTAGCTGAAACAATAGATATACCAACCCATAGGCATGACATGTTCATGGTGCATGTGGTGTGGTGCGGGGTAGTCATAGCGGTAGTAGCGCGCGTAGGGGTCGTGCGCGTGCGGCGCATAGTAGGCGTGCGCGTAGGGCGCGTAGGGCAGCGGCGCGTAGTAGCCGTCCCATGCGCCCGCGCCATACGCCGCGCCCGCGCGGTACTCGCCGTAGTTGCAGCAGTCCATGGCGCCGGCCCTACGCGCAGCACGCGCCCGCCAGCGCACGCGCACGCCACGAAACACATCCTCGCCTGGCCGCGCACCGCCACATCACCGCACTCTTACGCTCAACAACCCTACCACTATTCAACTTTACTCGACAAGTTCATGACTATAAACCTGAGAGGGTTTATAAACAAACAAATTATAACAATAAATCTACGACCGCTTAAATAAAAACTCTCAAACAAAATTTCTCTAAAATACTTTAAAGGAATTCTGAAAAATATTTCAGAGTGTAATGAATACGCGTAGAGATCGAGCGCAGTTTCGCGGCGGGAATCGGACGCGGGTGCGACGTTAGTTAGCGAAAAGAGGTCGTTCGAGTTTGCCGGCGACGACGAGAGATTCGATGGACGAGGGCGGTTGCGGGGCGCGGGCCGCGAGGAGGGGCGACGCCCGCTCGCCGGCGGCTCGGCGCAGCGCGGCGCTCGACGGACGCCGACTGAAGGCGCCGCGGAATCGATACGCCGCCGCCGCCCGCGGCCGCCCGCCGCGCGCCCTGCCGCCCGCACTACCTGCCTGCGCCCGTATTGCGCGCGAACTTTGTCTTCCCCGACGGAATTTTATATTTAGAACCATGGTGAAACGATTGATCGATACTTTGCACTATTAATTAGTACCTACACACTTTCACTAGATATTCCAGAGGGAAAATATCCACTCACTTTGTTGCTACTTTATAACCACTTTATTCAAGTTTCAGTGTTCTTCCTGCACGGTTTTTGCCATAGTTATTGATGTCTTAAACTGGTGTTTCCGCAGATTCATGCGGTACATTTTGAATTTGCAACCAAAAAAGTTTGTTATAGTTTAAAACATGAATAGTAAGAGAGTTGCGCTCTGTTTGTAGTTAGGTGGAGGATACTTGCAAAGTTTTATCGAATTGCGCGTAGGCGGCAGTGACCCACATCGCGACAATCATGTGGCGCATCACCCGCGCCCTTCGTCCTTCGCCTGCCACTGCCTCTGCCGCCACCACCGACAACTTTCAATAAAAATCAGACGTTTTTGATGTATTTACATAAGAAGACGTTACAAACATGTTGTTGACATTCAAATCGTTGCCATTTATTGTAAGCGTGACTGCAAAGTAGGTATGATTCCTGAAACATATATTGATTCAGTTCTAAAGTAAAAATTGTTAGGTTTAAACGCTTTTAAGGTTTATTTATGTCATGACTTATTAAAACATATAATTTTAATAATATACCATGCGGTACCTAACTAAGAAAATTCGTACAAAGATTGAACTGTGGAATTATTTTTAATCAATTTAATAGCTATACATGCGCCAAGCCGGTTACGTTGTGCCTACTATAACACATTTAATCAATCATTTTAATTGCGTTTAATGATTAAGTTATAATAATTTAGCATTTAAACTTAACTTTAAGAAAATTCACTTTAAAGTTCGCTCCGCAATCGTCTGCTGAAGGTAACTAAACTTGCGAATCTATAGACAGAGAGGAAGTTACGAAAGTATGTAGACGCGTTAACCTTTACGTTGGTGGGGAGTTCCTACGCTAACCCTTTTAATAAACTAATGAAGAGATAAAAATTAAATTATGTTTTAATGAATCGTGAATTAAATAAAAATAGAAGATATTTATGTCAGAAAGTACAGTTATTAAACACACCTAGTACTTCGTCATTGAGCAAAAATCAATAATTGTAAACAAAAAAAAATCGTGTGTACTAATCATAACATGTGAACGTTATAAAACTAATAAATGTTTCCCAATAAACTATTATCCAGACAAAACTACCAAAAATCGTTTCAATCGACATATTTGAGTTCTGCGCAACTCCACATTGAAAAAAGCGTGATAGTACGTAGGCCGGTCGCCTGTGTGATAGATCCTTCTACAGCTATGTATACATAGTACTATGTATCATGTTACTTACAGGAGTGAGTTCAGTCCATGTAGCAACTACGCCGGCGCGAACATTCAAAATTTTGTTCAAGATGTTTCAGGCGCTTATTTACAGTTTCGAACTTGTTTAAAAACAAGAAAAAGGGTAAATTAGAATAAACTATATATTTGCTAGGTTCACCATATTATTTCCTTTCGGTAGGTAAAGAATTTGAGATATAAAACTATTATTTCACAAACAAAGTGTGCAGCGTAGCACTCTCGTAGCAAAATTTCGTAGACTTGCTACGCCTAACATTTTTATATAGGAAAAATTCACACATCCTCTGCAAAGACCAATTTTGGTATAAAAATGTTTTTATGACTGCTTTATTTCATAACTATCATGTATAGACAAGTTTCAATGGAACCTTAAGTTTAGCCAATGTGTAGACAGCAATAGTACGAGGAAAAAAAGTTGTCATAACAGTACAAGTGCTTCGTATCGATAACATATCATCAATGTCGTCTGTAAATGTGTCTCGGTAATTGTGTTCTAATGTATGTTGTGTAGTAACTGTAGAGAAGCCAGGCGCGGGTTATCATGCAGATTGCGGCGAATCAATAGGGGCGCCTCGGCCACTGACGGCGGATGACGATCAATAGCGTCCCAGTGGAGCTGTCTCCGCATTAAGGGGCTTCCTCGAACGCCCTTACACCTACCCACAGTCTACCTACACTTTGTACATAACTTAGTGTTACAATACGACCAATGTGCCGACTGTTTGTGTTGAACGCGTGTGAATATTATAGATTTCAACGATCATTGATATTTTATGATTTAGGATTTGCGCGCTGAAACCTGAAGTAAGGGTAGTAACTTCGTTTATTATACAGTTCATTCGCTACTTTTATGGTCATTTGGGTGGCTGAGTGTTTATAGCTTTTCAAATTTTTGTCAAAGAACGTTCATATTCGCACCAATTAACACGTGTTTTTTGATAATATCGACAAATAGATCTTAACTTTAGTATTGCCTGTAATAATTTCGAATTGACGTGGATTGCCTTATTAGAACATAGCCATTCATTTAGCAAATCCAAAATCTGGAGCGTTGATAACATCACGTGCGCTAGAAATCCGATTAGGATTTACGCATAGGTCGGCAAGTATAGAGTTAAACAATAGTTGACTGATCAATAGCAATGGAATGAAAACTAGTGTGTGAGCAGAATCCCGTCCCGCGGAAGTTGTAACAAGCAGCTATGGGAAATGGGTTGTTGCGATGAGTTAGTAATCCGTCAATACCGTACTCACGTACTTGCAACACTGTTAAGGTATGTGCACATCACGTGTGGCGCATCAGTGGATTATTCAGTTACGGAATGTCATCATTGCGACTGTCTGTATTTTTGTTCGTCGAATTTTGTCTCCCTCCCAACCATTGTACCATTGACAGGCGGGGCGGGCAGGAGTCGACGCTTTGATGTAATGTATCCGACTACTATAAGTAGTTCTGTATGCGCATTCGTTTATATTAAATCGTAAAACGGGAGAAAGTGATTCGTGCAGATTCCTTTGCCGCAACCGCAATGCGACCCTCTATGGGCCGGCCATAATGTGCACTCATATTTTTGTATCCGAGTTCTGGTCAGAACGTACGTTTGGATATTTGCCGTAAAAAATATAAATCCATATTTTAATCATTTTGTTTTTACGTGACAACGATCAAAATACGGCTGAATAGGTCGATGACCTCCATTTGTCAACCGTCACTAGAAAATTAAGATTAAAAAAAATGATTGTAAACAACTTTCACTATAAAACAATCCTAAAAAATGGTGCTTCATAAAAAAGAATATTTTTCCGTTGTCAATGTATGAAACGCCTGATTTGTTTATAAATTTTAATTAAATAAATAACATACAATGAATAAAATTCTATTTGAATTTTGCCGCCCTGCAGGGTTTGGAATTTTATTTTTATTGTAAAGCCGAATAGTTCCGTGCTTACGAGCCAACCCAGCCTCTTGGGGTGTAGACAGAGAATCGAGCGGCTGAATTTCCCATGCCGGGTAGGTACGTACTGTAAGTAGGTATGTATGCATTCAGTTGTCTATCTCTACATCCATAATTCATTTTGTGCAGACTCGTCGGTTAACCTCGGTTCGTTTGCGTGGTATTTCAAATGAAAAACTACCATTTATATATTTTACTTACAATCTACAATGTATGCTCTGTGCTGTTCGCTACCTACATATTGAATGTTTTGCTTTCTACATATATGAAAGCATTTTTTTTTACACACGATACAGGAAGAAATTCCTAGTGTGGGGTAACACACTAGGAATTTCTTCCTGTATCGTGAATGCGTTTAAAAACATAGAAACTCACATACACAAACACCCTGACCCAGAACAACTACTTGCAGATTATATAAATATTTGTTACGTGCGGGGATCGAACCGGCGACACGCTGCGCAGTCGATCACTCAGCCCCTGCGCCAACCGTGTCGTCAAATTCAATTTGTTTGTGCAAGATTAGTAAACAGTACCTTCATTAATTAATATCTGAATCTATACTAATATTATAAAGCTGAAGAGATTTTTTGGTTGAACGCGTAGTCTCAGGAACTACTGATGAGAACTGAAAATAATTTTTAGTTCGATAGTACCTTTATCGAAGAAGGCTACAGGCTTTATGGCATCACGCTACGACCAACAGGAGCGGAGCAGCGGAGCTAAAACCCCTGGAAACAGCTAGTAGGTTAAAATTCTTGATTCGGGATTTCAGAAAGAAAGATTTTCGTCTGTATAATCATCCCTCGAAAACTCTAGCTAGTCAACACAATAAGTACGGTAAGAACAAAGGGTAAGGCGTATGTTTCAAATGATGAGTAAAAACCGAAACTCTACAGGAAAGGGCACTCAGTATGAAAATGATGAACACAAAGGTGACAGATAGCTGAAGCGGCGCGGCGTGCGAAACTTAACCTTCATCGATCTACCCGCGTCGGCTTTCACTTAGCCAAGAGCTCGCACAGTTCGTCCTCCAAAAGCATATCCCTAATATTAATAGGTACAAAGTTTTTTTTTATGTTTGTATGGACTTTTGTTCCGTTTTCAAATCAAACGGCAGAACAGATTTTGATGAATTTTGGTAGGTAGGTCTAGAGATAGAACTCCTTTTTTTTCTAGCGTGGTAAAATCATCAAATGAGTCCTCCAACCCCGGGTAGGGCTGGAGGGACTGTCAGACTTGTACTGACTAAAATCCACGGTGTCCTTCAATAGCCCTTTATGTTCCGGGGTCACGGTGATAGAAATAAGTCCCGCAACCCCGGCAGGCTTTGGCCCTCTGAGAGGGGGCCGCGTCATTTTGCTGACAGGTCTTTGAGGCGCGCGTGGAACACGACGCGCCGTCGACCTGGGCATGGTCCAAATTAAGCTGTGTCTAGGACCCGAACCGGTCTTCTGGATAAGTACTCCAGACGCCTTACCAATTAGGCTATCGCAACTCCATGCAATAGCCTAATTGGTAAGAGACATTGGTATTTGTGAGAACCTGGTAGGATCATGGTCTGCACTAAAAATACGGTAAACTAGTATTCAATAATTTGCGGCACGTTTGGCACAGTGGCTGAGCAATTGAACTGCTGTGCTATGTGTCGCGAGTTCGATCCACGCACGGACAAATATTTGAATGATCTGCAAGTTGTTGTTCCGGGTCTGGGTGTGTGTATGTGTGTTTCTATGTTTGTAAACGCACCCACTATACAGGAGACCACGATCACACACACAAAAATAATTCGTTCTTTCACCAGTGTTGGAAGAAGAAATAATACATTTTATGTATGAAGCATACTTTTTATTTATAACGTAATATTTAAAATCATGTAAATCGTGTAAAATCTGAATAAAATATCCAACAATATTATATCAACGCAAATATAATATTTAATTTAACCTAACTATAAATATATCTATAGCTATCTAGATTCGGTAAACCTAAAATCTATAGGTATTCCATAAAATAATTAACAATTTTCACTAATGGCATTCGCTGGAGTAATTCGAATTCGCAATTCACTCTAATAGATATTTGAGATGACAGTAAGTAGAAATAAGAACGTGTCCTAACTACTTACGAACGTTATTAACACTAACAGGCTAAGAGCCTGCGACCACCACACCTTCCTTATTTTATAAAAGTTGACAGTTTATCTGTACACAATTAAGAACGATCCCCGAATACGGAGTTTGGAACATGGTTACTTTGGCAGGTATCTGGCAGCAAATTTAAGTATAAGTTACTATAAAAGATTAAATCTATAATGATACTTGGACAACCATTTGAAACAGTTTCCTATGCTGTCAGTTTTCCCAACGTATTAAACCCTCGAACTTTTATAAAACAACGAAGGTCTGCTCGTCGCGGGCTCTTGCTCTATAACATTAAAATTTAAAACTAATAGATAATAATATGAAAACGACAGAGAATTACAGGTAACTTATTTAAATTCCAAGTAAAATCCTACTAATTGAATAACTTACTAAAATAACATTTTGGCACAGTACACCAAAACATGTAAGAAATTTCAAAATACATAACATCAATTTTTCATTTGATATACTAATCATTAAAACATCCACAGAGTATGTGGCTAAATTATATTCGAAAGTAATAACTTAATTAAACATTTATCAACAATAAAAGGATAACTTACGTAGTAAAGGAATATCAATCTTGATTTTAACATTCTCTAACATGCATTTTTTGTTTGGCATTATGTAGTTTAATAACTGCATTTATAAAAATAAAATTTATATTATGATTCGACCAAATGATAAGCACCTATTAATTTGTTACTGCAACAGTAAACCTTCTCATTATACCAATAAAGACCACTGATATTGTATCAGATTACAAACAATAATTACAATCTAAGAAACTCCTTCTATGCTAACATATTTGTAAACCAGCGTCAAAATGTACTTTAACTGATATTAAAAACTATAATATTATAATTAAACACTAGATCATTCGTTAACTTGTCGCCTCTGTTGACCGATATGAGAATGCTGCCTTACAATTTATCTGGCTCTGGCTGTACTTGACAACCTCTCGTGATAATGTATCCTTAAATTTAATACAGCCAATAACTTTAATATCACTTACTACATTGAATCTAATAAACAGTGTCAGCTGCATACCACTTTCAGATTGATGACATCAAAATCTGTACCTCAAAATGCTGCACATCAGATAGTAATGTTTTACCATCATTTTACAAAACAGTTCCAAGATAACTCTTTATGTTTCAAATGCAAGTTATATTTATTTTCAGCAATGTTCTTGTAAATAAAGCTGTACTGGATCTGTTTATATCTTAAAATACTGAACTGGGTGATACTAAAGGGACAAGATAGTCCTTTAAAATGTTACAAAAATTTCAATTTCTGAATAACAAGCAAAAGCTATCAGTCTCTTCCACTGCATATTTTGACCTAAATTACTTTAGCAAGGCATTGATTTTCGTTCAACAAGGCACATTAGCTTTCCACATCAGCTATCCAATGTCTTACTGCAATTGACAAAGAACCTAAGGCACATATTTGCAGGTTAATAAATGAAAATTAATTCCTTTGACCATGACTTGTCCACATATGCTCTTTGAATGTCTCACGCATAGTGAATGACCTTGGGCATAGGTAGCAACAGAGTCTGTTGGTCAAGTCAGAGTGCATTAATCTGACATGATATTTTAAGGCTGACTGGTTGGAATACTTCATGCCACAGTGTGGGCAGTCGCCGCAAATCGCGGCATGGTTCGACTGGTGTGCGAGTCCTTGTGACGTTGACGCGCCACCACCCAACACAGGCACGGTGGACATTCCTGCCAGCATCAGTAGAGCTTGAGATTGATCTTGAGTGTAAGTACTATCAGAATCTGTACCGTCTTGGTGTTCTGATAGTAGCACTTCTGGCTCATATTCCACATCAGATTTAGGTGACTGCTTTTCTGGTTTCAAATGTAGCTCTTCAGTTACTATAGGACTTTTAGATGGTGCATTAGTGTATGTTACTGTGTCTATATTTATATCCTTTGACCGTGTTGAACAATGCACATCCACCATTATATTTGACACTTTCTTGAGAGTTGAATTGTTGGCACAAGCTTCACTTTTAGATGGATTGATCCCTGTAAAGAAAACATGACATATATAAAAATTACAAACATATTTCTTGTCCATAAAAAAATCTGCCTTTCAAATAGATATAAAACAGCATCTAGGCAAAATTGTAATACCTGATAGCAGGGATCTGGCAAGCATGCTGTTCTCATAATCAGGAAGACTGTCATCATTTTCAGAGTTGGCATTTATTGATAATGAGGGTGAGTTGTTGTCATCTGTCCTTTCTGTTTTGATTGTTATTGGAATGTTATCATTTTGAGCATTCACCTGAAAGTTGTTAAGAAACATATTTAAAATGCACTTCAGATAAAAAATAAGAATTATTTTTTTAAAAGACTCAGGAAAATTAAACTTTGGGGTTTTAAAATTGCAGTTTAACACAATATCAAGGAAAATGAACTGTCTCATATTGGTACCCCAGAGATGGCAAACGAAGATGGAGACGGCAAACGAAACAAATGTCGGCAAACTAAATAGAAGGCGGCAAACGAAACAGAAGCCGTCAACAGATGACACGAGAAAATGACCGAAAGCCTATGGCCAGATAGTGGAGAAGGGTAGTAAGTGACAAAACTCACTGGAAAGAGTTAAAGAAGGCCTACGCCAAGAGACATGTTGAAAAATGAGTATTTTTCTTCCGTTAATACTTTCAAATTCTTGTAACATATCTATGAGTTCAGAATAAAAAGCTATATTATGTTATTTAACACAAAATCAATAAGAATAAAAAAATATTATAAATATAGAAATAATTTAAATACCTGAGATGATGCTGAACTTTTTCCATTAGCTGTTATAGTTGCAGGTTCAATCTTGCCCTCACATTTTCTGTCAATATTATTTTCAGGTATGAACACTGGGTTATCAAGTTTAGTTGTTTGAGAAATATTGTTTCTACTATAAATATCACATGTTTCTAATAATTTGCTCTTCTTAGGGGCTTCCCCAATAGTAACATCATTAGGTTTGTCAGATGTACTGCTTCGTCTCTTCTTCAAAGCAGGCACTTTTGTCTCTTTATGTGTAGCACCAAGCAGGGGTTTGGATGAAATGGTCAATTGCGTGTATAGTTTGTTTGATGTGTTTGGGGATGAGATATTTTCTTTCTGCAAAGTAGGACAAGGTTATTAATATTAATAAAATAAATTTGGATCAAGAAGATAAAAAACACCCTAATAATCCTACTATGCTAACTGGAGAATCCAGTTCCAGTTCCCAAATACCAGTTGGCCACTACTATGTTTATTTATTTTTTAATTTAGTTTAGAAATGTAAAGTATAAGTGAAGAAAATAAAACAAGGAATTAATCTATGCTCATGATAAAAACAAATTTTCGAAATGTAAAGAAGTAGTAACATGAATAAGTGATGAATTATTTGTAATGATTATGGCAAATTCACCTTTTTATACCCTATGTGCAAAGTCAGTGGGGGGGACTATCGAATCAATTGCAGCTGACAATGAAGTGAGTACTTATTGAGGAATATTTTTTTATGAAAAACAAGCCAAAAAAGTTTATCTAAAATTTTGATCAGTGGCATGAATTGGCCGATCTTATTACACTAAATGATGTGGTGAATAGGATGCGCTGTCCTCGGGCACACTATGAATAGCCTCACCTGTTGTGTAACCCCAGTTAAACCTTTCACTTGTAACAGTGCTGCTGTGTGCAGGAATGAAGACAGCTTGCTCTCTTCTATGAACACTTCTCCTTGGTACATGTATGACAGCAGACTAACAATATCATCAGCAGAAACATCTTTTAGTATTATTACTGGATGTTGGCAAGGATTCTCCTGAAATTGTACAAATCTCAATGAATAAATCTGCTTTATTTAATTTTCAAGTATTTTATTTCATTTCCACTCATTTTCATTTACATCATTGATTGAAGAAGCAAAGAGCAATAATAAATATTGAAAAGTTAATGAATCAGTCAATTTAGAAAATCAGTTTGAATTGAGAGTAACAAATCTATGTATAATATAGTGTTGACACAACATTTGCTGCAATTTAATGCAACAGCTTTACAATAATAGGGTCAAATAGAATAGAAAACTAAGAGTGTACATGTTATATGTTCATTGGTATAAATATGAAGGTTATTAATGTCCTAAGTCATTCACCTTGAACACATTCCTGAAGTACGGACTGCACGCTGACAATATGACTTTGTGGGCCTTGATATTTCTGCCTTCACAGGTGAGCGTAACGTCGACCAAATCTTCCGAACACTTCAATGAATCCAAGGCACTCACTATGTTTGACTGGAAGTTGTTCCAACGTAAACAGAATTGATCAGCCATCCCTATGGTTTCTGTCGAATAATCTGCAAAACAAAATTATTTACGCTGACTTCTAGTTTTGACAAATGACAGAGTACGAAACCGTTCAAACTGCAAGCTCCAAAAAAACAAACAAACCTGAGGTAAAACGCTCATTACAGTCACAGAAAACATTAGTTTTAGTTAAATAATGTTATTTCAAGATTCAATAACTTCGTAAAATGCATAAAAATGCAAGGCATGACCTCCATACGCTTGACACTGTCTGTTTCTTTCACTTTCTTGCAAAATGCTTTGTCTATGAAGTGCATAGACAAAGTTTTCTATTTTTACGAAAAATTTAATAGCAATCGACTACATAACCGAACGATTAGAAATCGTCTAAAAATTGAGAATGTTACTCATACTCACCCAAGTTAACCCCCATTCGCACGAGCGCTTATTTTACTTTTGCTTTTTTTTTTAAATGTAATTGACTTTACGTTATGACGAGTCGTTGTATTATAGTTTTATTTTGTTTCACTACTCGTCGCTACTTGTTGCGCATCGACGCGCTACGATATTGCGGCGATGCTGCATCGCATTGCCGCGATAACATCGCACTGTGGAGACGCGTTCATAGAGAGTGGAAATACGTGGCACGACGATAATATCACCACGATTCTCTCGCTCGTGGGGATGGCGCCTTATCCAAGCGAGCACAAACTATAATAGGGCTCAAGGGAGTCACCCACAAATATAAAGCATGGACCTGGAATAATTAGTGGCTTTCATTACATTATAGAGTCAGGTTTGTTAGATTTATTAATGTGCCATGAAACTATCATAATAGGTGAAAAAAAAAAACGTGGTGTGTGGTGATATGTCTGTACCTGTGGTAATAACTTATCAAATCATTTCATCGTGGTTTCTCAAAATTAGTCAAATATAGCCTAGTCAAATAATACAAAAACAACTAAAAAAAAATTACTGGCAACAGGAAACAACACAAGATGTCAACTTTATTACGTCAAATTCAAATGACACCTTTCTTTTTGTCAAACTCAAGATCCGAAAATTTTGTTTGTTCGCGTGACGTACTTGTCTGTCTCGTGTGAGTGAAGTCGAAGACAAAAAGACAACATTATCTTTGTTTTCGTGAGGCTGTTTTGTCTGTATTAAATCCCTATAGAATCTTGATACTTAATACTGTGTAACAATGGCTAACGATCCTGAAAGATTCGATGCGATGCTGTTAGCGATGGCCCAGCAACACGAAGGCGGTGTAAAAGATGTAAGTATCATTATTATTTAGCAACAGACCTTATTTTTTGTTTTCTGTACTCGTTTATCTTCAGCATTTTTATATTTTACATCGGACTTCCTCTAGGTTTAAAATTAATCTCGTGTTCTCGATTGTTCTACCAACTTCTCTTCGATTATTGATCACATGGTGACTCAACAGTCTGGTTTGCTAGGTTACCGGAACAATATTGAATAACAAAACAAAACGAGCTACTACAATATCATAATGGGGTAGAATGGTTAGGTATTTAATTGATTGCCACTGCTAGAAAATTATAAATTACAATGGGCATGAAAATGTTTAACAGAAATGGTCAACCTTAGCAACCAGTTCTGTTCAGGAGTCATATTATTTTTATTTGGTCTTTTTGGTCAGTAGTTCATTTTAGGGGATAGGAGATATTTTAAGTCTATTATTTACCCACCAACTATAAGATTGAAAATAATATTGAGACTTTGTCCATAGAGCTTAAGGTTTTGCTATTTACTAATTGTTTGAATCTACTGTATAATTCCGAAACACACCAGATTGGAAATTTTAGTTTCTTATTTCAGATCTGGCTTGTTTGTTATTTTGATTTTGTCTAAATTCATGTGTCTAAAACTTTCTAACTGTCAAGAGAGTGAGTGGAAGACCCCATCCAAAGTCAAGCCCTGATTTGAGATTTTGACTTTGAATTATCACTAGCAGTGGGTGATTTCAATTAATCTAAAGTTCCTGTTTAAAAAAAGAATATAAACAACCCAAGGGTTTATGCAAGGAAAATCTTTTTAAATATAGAGCTTTCTAAGCCTGAAGATTTAATTAATTCAATCCTGTTTCCAGTTGCTGGCTACAATAGTCAGCTTTCTTTCAAGAAAAACAGACTTCTTCACTGGGGGCAGAGGAGGAGAATGGGAGCAAGTAAGTAAAGAACACTTTTTGTTGTTGTAAACAATTTTTTTTTTTAATTTGTTCAGTAGTTTGGCCAAAGCAATCAAGTGGTTGATGGTGAAGCACTCTTACCTGAAGTACTTACTTACTGGAAGTAACCTACATACTATTTACTTGACGCCCCCTAGGTTGAAGCTATCAGAAAACCATGATTCTAGAAGGGAAATCCACTACCTAGCTGCATGTTTTTTTTATGTGTATTGGGTTTGCTCTTGATCTTAGTTGATGTCAGGAGTGACTAAGACAAGATCAACAAGGGTTTCATGTTTTCGGAAACACAGATGCAGGCACAGCAGACGCAGGGGCAGGGCATGTGGGTGGGATGTTCACTACCTACCATGTACCTCTGGCACATTGCCAAACTTTTTGTTGTCTAATGTCATCATCTGCCTAGCTTTTCAAGCTGTGCCATTTAAAAACAAAAACAAAAATTTGGATGATTATCAGCATTCTGTGGTCATTGAAATGCACAAAGACCATGATAATACTAATTATTATTTTAATCACTACAAATACTGCATTTGATACATTTTACAGGTGGTGAAAGATACATTTTATGCTCATGCCAAGAAGGCAAAGGAAGAGGCTGATAAAATTAAGAAAGAAAAAGAAGAGGCAGACAGGAGATTGAAAGAAATCCAACAAAAGAAGGATCAGGAAAGAATGGCCCAGGACCTGAACTTTGAACCTGCTTCTGTTACTGAAATAACAGAACAAGAAGCTGTTCAAATACAAGAAGATATAGACCAGGAAAAGAAAAACAGTAAGTATTATTCATCTAGTAGCACACATGTGTGTTGTTGCTAACAAATATTTTCTAGGCATTTGTTGTCATTGAAATTAATTATATTGCAATGCATGGCTAATAGATTGGGCTTATCCTAATTTTTAAATTTTATCCACATTGTCTGACCCTTGAAATTTTCATTTTGCCTATTGATGCTTCTGTGAAAGACATTGTTCTACAATAAAATAGATGTAAGTAAAAAAAAAATAGATGTAATAGAAAAACAGTAAGTATTATTCATCTAGTAGCCAGTGACGGATTAAGACTACTTGATGCCCTAAGCAATTGAAGCTTTTGGTGCCCCCTATCCACGGGCACTCCTCCCACACAGGGCGGGACGGGAGAGACTGTCAGACTTGTACTGAATAAAATCCACCGTGATCCTTCAATAGCCCTTTACGTTTCATGATTAGGTACGGTTACTTGATGAGATAGTCCGGCGAACCCGGCAGTCTTTAGCCCTCTAAAGGGATCGTCAGTTTGCTGACAGCTCTTTGAGGTGTGCGCGGGACACGACGCGCCGTCGACCCGTGAACGGACGGCGAGTCACCCATTATTCGACATCCACCTTTTTCCTAGGGAAGTACTTCGTGTAGTAAGTAAAACAGAGCCGTAGGCAATGCAAGGGCGAGCGAAGCGAGCCCGATTTTTTTATGCACCTTTCTTCTGTATGCAATAAATGAGGCAACGAAATCTACGCATATTGGATTAGCGAGCGAAGCGAGCTAGAAAATTTAAGCAGTTTCAGTAAGTTTTTGATGACGTGAGAGTGAAAAGTGATGCCCATGGGGGCAACAAAAGAAGAAGCACAAAAAAAAACCGTCCATATTTTTTTTTGTGCTTCTTCTGAAATTAAGCAATTGCTTAAGGCATCACGTCTTGGGGGGCACCCAAGACGTGATGCCCTAAGCAATTGCTTAATTTGATTAAGGGTTAATCCGTCACTGCTAGTAGCACACATGTGTGTTGTTGCTAACAAATATTTTCTAGGCATTTGTTTCCATTGAAATTAATTATATTGCAATGCATGGCTAATAGATTTGGCTTATCCTAACAATAATTTTATTAAGTTATTTTATATCAAACAGAAACTGAAGTGGGTAGTGGAGACGGCACATCTGGCGACCAAGACACAGTACCTGATGAGGAAGATGATCCCAAAGAGAAAGGCAAACTGAAGCCCAATGCTGGCAACGGTTGTGATCTCGAAAACTACAGATGGACCCAGACCCTAGAAGAAGTTGAGGTAAGTCACTGTTTTTGGTGAAATGTGATGTAAAATGACAAGCATTATTCCATACCAACAATTTGCTTTACAATAAATTTCCCCAAATTACATAGATTTCTGCTAAACGTCGCTACAGCGAGTGATCTTGTAGTACCCGCCTCCTGCAGATGCCCGCGATTTTTACTAGGATAAACATCCTATATATTTTTACTAGGATAAACATCTTGATTTTTCCCATGCAGATAGAATCAGAGTGAAATCGATAAGTATTGCTAAAATGCATTCTATGCTATTTCAACTGCATCATTTTTAAATTACAAACTAAAAGAGGATATTGGTAAATTTTTACGCCAATAGTTGAAAAGAAAACTGCTAACAGGCACAAGAATTGACATATATTTCAAATAGAAGCATATATTCTTTTGCCAAACTTCGCTTCTCCCTCGACTTTGGTACACATGGCTACACATCAAGCTATGCAAAACCAGTATTAGCTGACTGTTCATTGTGTGTAAAAAACGTACGAAGCGAGACCAAGGCAAACTGGTTTTGTAGAGCTTGACGTGTAGCCGTGTGAACTACTTGCAATAATATTTGAATACTGTGAGTGTGTGCGCGAGAGAGAGAAGAGAGCTGACTGTGTGTTTTAATTTGAGATATTCTAAATCGGTTACACTTATGCCCATTTTGAACATGACCCTTTTCATGTTGGAGTTCGGAAGGTCTTCTCTAGGAGCAATGGAATAATTGAATGTAGTGTAGTGCCCTAAGGCGTAAAAATAGTGAAACTTCGGAATCCAAGGCCAGTCGATGAATCTTCATATTTTTTTTGTAATGCGTAATTAACAGCACATAGAAAAAGGTTAAAAAAATTGTCCGATCTCAAATATTTAAATATATTTTTTTATGATGTCATTTGATTTAGTTTCATGTAAGGATCATTTCATTGTATGGGAAGGAAAAGAGACAAGGTTCATTGACTGGTCCTGGATTCCGAGGTATAAGCCTTACGGCACTCCACAAATGTAAAAATAATATGTATTAAAAATATTATACATAATTATGGATACGGGATAAATAAGTGCAACTAAGTGTTTTTTTCGTTTATTATCACAGTTTGTCGATAACAATTGAACTAATTTACTTTTATAAACCAAATTAATCGCAATAATAATTATTATGCCACTGCCTGATTACAAATATTCCTAAAACAAAAGTAATGGTTTATAGGCAAATACTAAAGATGCAGATTTTCATGAGACCTACGAAAATATGCAACTTTTACACAATCAATCCTGATATCTAAATAATACTTAAAACATAAATTAATCACATTATAATTTAAACTATTATAATACAGAATTCACTTAAAACTTAAATAATTTGAATATGTTATTCATGATTTAATATATCATACAATTTAGAGGAAACCAATTTAGCCTTCAGATTATTATAAAATAACGTGAACATCACAGCTTAATAGCTTATAAGACTTATCAAAAATAAATAAAATATTACCTACATCACTAAGTTATTTAAATGTACTGGGTAAGGAAGATATTGCACTATTTTATTGTCTAACTATTGGTACTTATTGAATGTTGAACAAGCTGCCTAACAATTTGAAACTGTGTCTCGCTAAATTTATGTATTGTTACTAACATAATTGATAGCTATTTAATTGAAAACAATTAATACTTATTCCGCATATCACATCTTCCAATTTTCTAGATTCTATGAATATTTGTACATTCCGGTCTCCTTACGCATTCGCACTGAAACAAAAAATAGCGGTTAACATTTTATAATTCTATCACAAATGGTACTTTTGAACAAATCATTCTTCAACAGTATTTATTACTTTCACTAATAGAACGTGTCCTTGTTTACTTTTGGTCGAAATCTCGGCTAAAAGCAGACTTAACACCTATGTAATAATTATTTAGTGCAGATTGACATTTTAATCTATGCATCCATTATACTTGACCTTAAAAGACAGCAAAACTGTTAATAGATAACTTTTTAATTTTACATAAAATATGACTTTCGATTGCATAAATACTCACTTTCAACGAAGCAAATGGCTGCAAGTATACACGCGGAGAACAGTATGGTCATTGATATAACCAGAACTGTTATCTGATGCGAATGATCGCAACAACAGGATTTGGGTTCTTTCCCTGTGCGGTGCTTCGTGTATCCGTTGACGACAGTGAAGTGGGTCGAGCTCGCCACTGACTGCGTGTCTCCTGGCCCCGAGTTCCGCTTAACACCATTCCAAACAGAATCCAATCCTTCGTGCGACTCTTCAGGAATGGCGACTACTGCCTCAGAATGTCCAGATTTTCGTCCATAGCTTCCTAATTTGGAGGGGTAGCTGCCAAGATTGTCTTGTTCTGTATTTCTGCCGTGCAAGCTTGCTAAATGCGCCGCACTCAGCAGCAGTGAGCCGGATGATACACTCTGTAAATAAAATAATTGTATTTGAATTTTATGATAACATGAAAAGTGCCTATGATATAAATACTGTGCGGTAACGAGCGCGTGCGTAGTAAAAGTATGTTCATTGTCTAATCGATTTGAACTCGTCGACATTAAGAGCTATGAAGAGCTGCGTGGGACGCTGTTACTATGTGTTAGTTATGTCACGATTCTTCTAAGAGAACTTTGAACTTTTCATAGAAGCTTGAAGTAGAGTTATTTCGTATGAGAGAAATAATTTGGGTAACAACGAGTTTTGTAATTTGAGACTCACATTCTGAATTCTTTGCTTTGGCTCTTTCCTTATCTTTTTTTTCCAGTTTCTGCATATTCCCGATTAATCAAAATAATGTACCAAGTAAACTCTGAATGACATTCATTAGCTTTAGCTAATTCTTACAAGTATAAATTCATGGTTTCTGCAAAAGTCACCTGACATAAGTAAATATTGCTTAAATAAAAAAAAAACATTAACAACATGTGAGATTGCTGAAACCAAATTCCTAAAGGTGCTAACTGACTAGACCTCTTGTACGTTGCAAAACTTACGGGTTCTTTTTTTCAAAATAATCTCTACTCGACTCGATACCGTAGTATTTTTTTAATAAAAGAAACAATATTTCAAAACGTTAGTGACGACAGTATGACTTAAAAGCCTTCACACGATGAAATGTTTCGCCATTTGCAAAACATTGATCCATATAATTCAAATTCAAATTTTCCCTACCTAAAATTTAATCAAGACAGCTATATGATACCAAAATAAGCGTAAAATTTAATTGATGGTTTATGTAAATGTCCACACAGTTTATGCAGGAATTTACGATAATGAGAAACGCCCATATCAACGAAATGCGAAAATAATGTCAACCAAATTTTCTCGAGTTATTATTATTTTGTTGAAGAAAAATTATACCATCAGTGCCTGACCTTCGAGGATTTAAGCATTCAGAAAATAAGGAAACGATTGTTTCAACTGTCATGTGATCTAAAACAATTTGGATCCGTGTTTGTCATAGGCGGTGATATTAAATAACGTGTTTTGTTCGCATATTTATCATTATTTAGTAACTAATAGTATCCAATATCCAACAATACTTGTTATGTTATCAAAAACTTGTTAACGTTATTTTCGTGCGTCAGTCTTGCAACAGTTGTCAGGTCAAATTAAGCAATCTTTGGAATGTTGTATGAGAACGTACGACTATAGTGGATCCTGTACCGGACGCGGCAATATCAACCAGTTTCTTGACCCCGTCTATTATCAAAATAAGTATCTAATTTGGATACAAAAACACCATTAAATTAATTCTGCGAATAAAAAATGACTTTGTTGCTAAGGTGGTTGTGTCTTCTAAAGTTTATCATGATAACTGAGCGTGCATTTTTGAGATTTTTGTAACGATAAGCTGAATGTCATTAAGAATTTAAATGCATTAAGATTCAGACTACTTCGTCGCTGCATAGCGTGATTCTTGCTGAAATAATCGACGCGGAACCTTTGTGTGTAATAGTTGTGACGCACGGTTTACAAGGTTGCCTTACATGGGTACTGTGGTTGCTTGCTGAGCCTTGGCTGGAGGCGGAGCCACCGCGGGATCTCGAGTCGCTCAAGCTCCCAGCAGCGCTGCTGCCCGACAGAGATGGCCGCGGTATGTGCCACTCTTGTGATGAGATCTGTAATTAGCACATTAATAAACATGAGACTCATTTTTAACACTGATACAAAATTTTAATAAAGCTAAAAAACTAGATCTATTCCATTCACATTTTTTTATTTGTGAAATGGCTGTTTTTCATCACTACATTTAAACATCGATTTAAGTCAGTACTTTCAGTTTTTTTTTAAACTTTCATTATCTAGGTACATGGTAAGCTGGAAATGTTTTTATAATAAATTCTGCTCAGTTCAAATATTAGCAGCAGAAAGTAGGTCGAGTGTTGAGCACAAGTGTGTCATAGTATATTTAAAATATTCAAACCAATCGATAGCTGTCTGGGTTTCTATCTATTGAGCTATCTGACGAGCAATGACGTAGCGTTCTTGCTTTAATAAGAAAATGTATCATAATGTTCTATACCAGGTCCTTGCATACATATTCATATTACAGTAAAAGGACTACATGTTGGACATTCTCTTTCTTTCAATCTTGGCGAATACCTTCAAATGAATATTTAATTGGTAACAAATCAACATATCAGCGTATAATTCATAGGCAATTCACATTCTCTAACAATGGATGGGTATTTACTTCGTCGTAATTATTGTTATAGGAGGTTTTTCGAGATTAAATGAGAAAGAAAAATATTGTATGACCCTGGTACAAAGAATAAAAGTTACAACAGCCTTTGTATTTAAAATTAATTGGTTTTTAATTGATTGGTTGTTAAATCGTCATCTACAACAACACAACGTAACGTATCAAACGTAGGTTGTAAAATTATAGTTGTTTTAGTAGTTGAATTAAAGATTTATATGGGTAGGAAGGGTTTTTCTTATCTTTTAGCAGTAACTCGCGATTGCTAGTCAACCAGATTCAGGACGTGTGTTTTTGAATAATTTCTTTATTCAACCGTTCGGACTGTATAGTAAAAAGTAAAAAAAGTTACTGACAGAGAATCAAGGAAAATTATTCTTAACTAGTATCTTCCGTTACGTTTCTCAATGTAAATTGCATAAATGCCTAAACAGTAGTGACCTAATTGTTTATAATTCATAACTCTTTTCAGTACAAAGATGCAGCTGTCACGTTTTATAATTTTCGTACTCTGTCTCTTGCAAAACTGCTTCATGCCATGTTTCTTCAACTAAAGAGTCGTCTATTGATCATCAAACAAAGACGTCGACATAAAAGTAACAGGCGCATACATCTACACATTCTGTAGTGTCGTTGTGTTGTGCAACTTTGTCTGGGTGTTACTGAATGCGTACGGAAATCATTGCGGCACTCTTCCTTGTCGCGTCTTTGGAGATTAGTTTCATCTTAAGATCGCCTTTCAATCTCAGTGCATCTCTTTATGTAATGCTGTGGAGATGATATACGCAAATAGAGCTTATTGAATTCTTGTTCGATTTGTTCATCGATATAAATGATCTGGGAAACTGCTTTTACATAATCCATATTACACCTACGTGCAGGATCTTATTCAGTTCCATCAATTACATTTTAGGTCAAGTTTTGTTCGAAGTCCGATTGATTTTGTCAGATACGGTATTCAAGGTCCATGTTCTCTTTATTTGCGGTCTCGTTTCGTCGGCCTCTGATGCAATAAATCTTAGCTTTGCTTTCGGCTTCATGGTCCTCTTTGTTACTCTGATAACATGATGGATAAGCATTTTAGGTAGTAATATCATTAATTCGTTTTACTTTTATTGTTATAAGGCAAGGTCGCGTCATACTTGTGATATTTGAACAATCTTTTGTTTATTTGAGGGTTACGAAGTGTCTGGCAAAGTATTTACTTTGTGCGGTTTAAAGAATTCATTGTTAAAACTTCAAACGATATTGTTCACTCGAGTGTCGGCACGAAAGCTTCGTCTCAGATCGACGATAGAGGCGGTGGGCGATGTTGCAAAACGTTTCGCCAAATGCAAAGAACCGGTTCCGGGGTCTACGTCGATGCTGTTTCACTGTTGTGTTCAGCAATGTCTTGACAACATGTAGAATGCATACACTTTCGCTCTTTGTGTGAGAATTCATTCTGCACCACAAAATAAAGTAGATTATGATAAGATGTAGCAAGTGGGAACTCGGTCGATTTGTTTAAGTTCTATTGTGTGTGCCTATGAGGAAATGGTATGTAATTAGAATGTTGCCATTTATTAGTCAACATGATAATTTAAGTAATTAGTTTTTAAATTAATTAAGCATTTATATTAATAGTTATAAAGAATTACGGACTTGTTAAAAAACGCTGCATGTTATTCCACGTGATATCTGAATAAATCATACTGATTGAGTTCCTGTCGATCTCTTTTTATCTAAGTTCATTTGAATATAATGCATTTTGTATAATTATATCGAAGTTGCTACAGTGAGGGCACGTTCATACTTACGGATATGCCCACATGAATCAACTTTTAATTGCTATCAACACGTGGTGTGCACACGTTAAGAACCCCGTGCGAACAAGTAGTGAATAAACGTTAGTATATTAAAATGTTATTATGCGTAAGTCTGTTCGTCCACGTGTAAAGAAGCACGTGCTTACCGTCGTGTAGTGTGCTCAAGTCTCAGACCATAACCGTTATTTGTCATACCAATTACAAAGTAACGTGTATTGATGCAGTAAAGGTGGATTTGTACATCCTAAGCTGTCTCTTATAAATCATTTATGTCAGTTTTGACATTCAACTGGTTTTTGTTGTTATGATCAAACCTATTTGATGACGGTGCCTAGGGTTGACATCTCTGACTGGCCTGTTGGTCTAGTGGTTAGTGACCCTGACTGCTATGCCGGGGGGTCGTGGGTTCGATTCCCACCCAGGACAAATGTTTGTGTGATGAGCATGATCATTTGTTCTGTGTCTGGGTGTAATATATATTTATAATACATATGTATTTAGAAATATTTAAGTATGTTTATTCAGTTTTCTAGTACCCATAACACAAGCTCTGCTTAGCTTGGGACTAGATGGCGTTGTGTGATAGTTGTGGAATATTTATTTATTTATGGAATATTTATCTCTAAAATTTGGAAACCAGGACAAGACGCGTGTAATAAACCCAGAATTTTAGCGTCCAGACATGAGCCAAATTGCGCACCGTGGCAACTGTGTCGGGAGGGGTGAGGGGACTGTGAAGTTTGCGTGTGTCGCAGGCGGCCCAACACTTAAAATTTTTAAAACCGGACTACGAATGTTGTCCCCCGGGAGGCTCCTCAAAGACCCTCAAAACTAGGAAAAATCCGGGGAAACCCAGACGGATGGCAACCCTAACGGTGCCTATACTTCTCAACCTCTTCATAAGTCCCAACTGAGGTTGATGAAGACGTCAAACTTAATAATGGGTAAATTCGCTTCGGACACGACATTGTGTCCATATAAGTGATTGTTATGTTCAGTTGGGACATTAATGTCATTAAACCATGAAGGTAAATCTGACTGCAAGTACGTTTGTGTCGTATTTGGGTTCATCTCGTTATTTTTATCGGAACAATCTACTTGGCTTATCGCACCATTCATCTTCAGTGTTCAGTTTGGTGTGGTACGTTTGTAGAGCAATTGTGTATGCTTCATTAGTTTAAAAATAAACGTCCCTGAAAACGATTGCGTCAAAGTTTTGCTAACTGAAAAGTTTTCATAACATTTGTGTGACAATAGTCACACAAATGTTATTGTTCAGTGGTTGTAATTGTATATAATTAACGGTAACGAACGAGTTGCATGACAACAGGTGCATAGTCGTTGAACATGTTCGGTGCGTCGCGCTTGTTGGCGAGACGCTCTAGTTATGCAACATGTAATCTTTACGAATCAACAGTCAATGCGTGCTCGTGCTGCGTGCTCATAACGGGTTCATTGTAATCGCGGAAATCATTAGACATAACCCAACTTAGGCTTGTAGCACTTAAATCTCACGACACTTAAGTTAAAGCAAAATATGTATCGTGACAGATAAGTACGTTATCTGCCTATATCATCATTAAACATTTCATTTTTTGTCGGAGGTAATTATAATTTAAAACATAATTGATTTTACTAACAAGTTTTTCAATAACTGAACTTCTTGCGTTAAGAGTTTAGTCACGAACTCACGACACTGTTTTTCTTTAAGATGGACTTCGTTTAGCAGCAGGAGTGACGCCTCCGACAACTTTCATAATCTCAGACAATAGTCGCTACACTTACTATGATAATCAGTTAAAGACTAACTAGACCGTTCCCCTTATAAGAGAAAGCGTACATTTCCGATGCATGGCTCTTCTTAGAATACTTTCTGTACTGCAAATGTCACAATGGATAACGGGTTACGGTCCACGATTTCGATACTTTTAATTTCACGTCTCTTTGTGGTCAGGCTGACTTATCGTAACTGAATAATGGCGTTGCAATATTGATCTGTATCAACGCCACCGGCGATACGGCCAGGTTGCATACTGTGTTTAGTTTCTCCTGAAACGCCTCTGTATGTACTTACTCAGCTGCCTGGCTATCTGTAGCAATAAATAAGTAAGTAGTCCATTTACATGCATCACTGAGTATCAGCAGTTATGCTAAAAAGCGGTTTGGCCCTCGAAATATGAGTTGTGTTTTAGTCTTTGACAATGCGAAGTTCAGTTATGACTTTAGGTCGACAAAAGCAAGACGTGTTATTGAGCATCCAATTATCATATTTTATACGCGATTGCATGAGGACGCCGCAACATAACTCATTGTTCACGCTGGTCACAAACATTGACATGATGCTTATGGTCGTCCTTGAACTCAATTACTCGTATTAATGAAGCTAACGGGATTTGTGTCAATGCAAAACGCAGAGGTATTTTAATTTCATATTTTACAAAATAAGTCATTAGAAGAGTCGACGGTTTCGTTATATAAGTAAGCAATAATCAACAAAAAATCCAATCAGCGTTTATTATAATTATAGACTTTGTTTGATGTTGTAATCAGTCGTTAAAAACATAGTAGGTTGATTGAACTTTGGCTTGAAATAGATTTTCCGGAGTCTATTTAAGACGATTATATAATTAATTAATGACTGTGGTATTCTTCCCTGTATGTGTTGAGTAATTACTGCATTCTTTATGTTTTATCTATTAGATTGCTGGTACCTGTTTAGTTTATACCGTGAATGATGTTTCAATAGAAAAAGTGGCCATGAGATGGGTTACTTAGCCGGATTCTCCTATCATTTAAGTACGTTACGATGACATCATTTTCTGACGTTCGTGATTTGCTGTGATTGAACATGGATATCCCTACGCGTAATCACTACTCATCGTTCCTTATAAATATACAAATGTACCACCTACTATTTTTTTTCGGATAAGACGAATAGGACGTAAGATCCAATAAGTGATTTAATTACACAGTTTAATGCCAAAGCTTTTTACCTTGACAGATTGGACTCTGAAAAAACTGTAGGTAGCCACAAAGACGCTTCCTGTCTATGATGTTAAATGTATGACAAATATAACATCGTCCACTGTTACTTCTGTCAATTGAGTGTAAGGTCAGTACCTTTTTGTAAATATCAATCGTAATCTGGTAACTAGCAACATTAACAAAAAAACAAACAACAACTACACGCGTGTTTGTTTGATTTAGGCAGTAGCTTCCTATTTGTAATATCCTTGCCGTCAACTTCTATTCTTTACATAAATGACGATAGACAGAAACGATAGACAGGCAGACGGATTGATGGTAACCTTCGTACGTTTTTTTTGGGAGTAGCTTTAACCGATACACCCACAAAAATATTACTTTAAAAAGTGGAAATACCAAAAGACATCAATAAGAATGAGGTCTCGTAACGTTACTCAATACATAGTATACATACCTACCTAATTACAGAAATTGCTTTTCGTTCGTCTCTTGAATGCAACCTGTTGACGTTCCTAATGTTCCTATATGAATGTTACTGTATTGCAAATGTTTCAATGAGAAGATGCCTTTACCGTTATCAATGCTTTAATTATTTAGAAATTCTAACGAAGCTTTGATTATGATTTTACGGATCCATCGATAAATTACCAAAATATTCCACATTTCGAAAACCAAATTAAGTAAATCGAACGACCTTAATTATTTGTTGTGTGAGGAACATTCAGCCGCGCGAAAAATTTTGTTTACCAATTATTTCGTAATCCGAAACTTGTTCGGTACGATGCCGATGTCGTCATTACACTTTACGAACTACTACGCAAGAGAAATATAGAAATATCATATCTATAAAATTCTTCAAAAAAAAATACATTTTACAAGTGTACTTGCATACTTGGTACATAGAATATTAACTGTATTTCCTTGAAGTGTTTATTTAAGGCATGTATTTTGACTTCATGAATACTGTTATCAATTACATCATACAAGACTTTGTTGTTAGATCCGCTTGTAAATGGGAAATCCTAATCATGCCATTTGAATAAAATGTCGTTGACTTTCGCACGATTCACAACTGCTTTATGACTACTAATCATCTCGATGCAAAAATAAACATAAAATTCTTAATTATGCGAAGGATAAGAGCAAATGTGACTTGTTGCTAACTTGACCTGCGTATTGCAGTAATCTTATGACATGTGACCCAATGATGTTTTGAGCAATACTTGGTGTGACGTAATAGAGATATTTTACCTCCCATTGGGGAAGTGTTGTTCAGATAAATATTAACAAATTAAAAAGGACATTACGAGACAGAAACTTGCTAAGGAGTAGTAGTAAAAGTGACTTCATCATCATCACCAGCCTGTATTCGTCCACTGCTGGGCATAGGCCTTGCCCAATGTGCGCCACTGAGCCCTGTCTTGAGCTTTCGTCACCCAGTCTATTGGGCGCCTTTCGCAGGTCGCCACTTCATCACAAGTGCAAATAAGTACAAGTTACTTGAAGCATTCAAATGGTTGATGAAAATTTAAATTCCTATATAGGGTTTCTCTGTACATGTTACACAGCCATTTTTATCTTTCCCTGTTGTTCCTCGATCTTTAACTTAATCCACTCTTTCATTCACGGATTTGCGACTTCCAATCCTATCTCGTAATTTTATCTTTTATGCTTCATTCTTTGGATCTAAGATCAAGCACAGATTACGGGAAATGAAGAAAATGAATATTATTTGTAAATCTGATGCCTGAACTTCGTAGCTTGTTATGCTGTGCCAAATATTTCGTCGGCTCTACCAGCTCTACTAAGACTTGACATGTTGTTTTGCTCTATGGGTCGATGAAATGGATTTGGCATACCGATGCACTATGGATTTAAACATGCGTGCCCGTATGAGTATTTACTCAATACATTAAAGCCATACAAACGGAAAGCACAACACAACAAAAGATGTTTGTCGAGGCATTGAATATTAGAAATACTATAATGTTATCGGGTCATTATTCATTAGTTGTTGTGCAAACAGTTGACCATGAACTACTATAATACAGTGTGACCAAGATTTCATTAATTCGCTGTGACACTGCTGTTTTATGAAATTAGCATAACAAAATTTCCGCTTTTGGGAATAATCCTAGATATTGAATGTATAAATAAATAAATATTAATATTTAAATTATTTGTAGTTCCGGTTCAACTCTCAAAAACAATGAAAAGTATCCGGAAAAATACTGCATGGACTGTGGTTACTTTACACGTAATGAATAATTATGTAATCGTAGAATGTGTTTGTATCGGGAAAGCAAATTACCTAGATAGCCAGTAATATTAGAGTTAGCTCATAATTTTAATAAGCGACGGTTCAAGCGTCACCTGTCACGTTCAGCATGGACTACCAACGTAATGCAAAAGCACGATCGGAAACATAAAAGCATTTCATAGATCAACTCTCTCACAATATTAACTCATTTGCTTCGTTACTGTTCGAGTTATGCTAAACAATGGAACTTCTCGAACTCCTTCGATCTGTTGAGAGATTTTGTATAAATGAATGCACCTCAACCGTTCGGACTGGCTGGATGTACGCTAAGTCCGGGTGTTGTGAAATGTGAAGGCCGCGCGTCGAGGGCAATTTTAGTCGTCAGTCCCTGTGCCATTTACCTCGGACTAATAGAACTTGCCCAGGCGCACGTAGACACCGATTATCGAGACGGTTTTTTATAGACACTCTTATTGAAAAACCCAAATAATTACCAGGTTGCAACACTAATTGTCTGGAAATTGGCAATGTATATAATATTTTTGAATATATTCCAGTGCAAAAAATAAAAGCTATCTCTAGAATGAAAGCTCTCTCGGTTTTCATGACATTTCAGTTCTTGTTATTCTAACACGCGGAAGGGATGTATGAAGATTTATTCTTCCGGGTTTTTAACCTTCAGTTTCATAATAGGATATACTATGCAAGAATATATTGTTGTCAATTCAATTGAAGTGATTCACATAAGTTATTATATAATACTAATTTACATATAAGTATGTATTTGCCAAACAACTTTAAGTCGTTTGACGGCTAAGTAGGAAATGCTGTTGCATTTTATAGTTCAGAAGATACAGGCTGTGCCACATGGTTTTTTATCATTAATACGTCATTAGCATACGTCAGTTCTGTGTATTTCCAAGTTGATTTGCTGATTTAGGTAATCAGTAGCTACATTGATGTAATACGACATGCAAGTCAATTGATGTTAATGAGAATCCTATAAGGCTTTACATTCTTTCCAAAGACGGACCAAGATTGATCGCTTGAAAGAAAATCGCATGCGTTTTCTGTTTAAAACATTTTGTTTAATTGCACCGACGGCGACCATCAAATAGTTGTGCTGCAAATGTAATTGCGAAAATACGAATGGTCAATCACATTCTAAAATTGTCTTAATGGACATAATCATAGGATGTGGGGACTGAAACGTATCTGTGTCTATTTTATAAAATTGCTAAGTCAAACAAACTTATACACTGGTAAAACAATTTAATGCTTGAAATGCTGAATTTAGATAATTATTTATAATTATAATTACGTTCATAGATACATGTATACCTTTTGAATTCAACTTGATTTAGAGGTTATACGTTCTTTAATGTCTGTCGAAAGAGATCACTGTAATTTGTAATGTAGTAGAATTGCTCGGATTTACTTGGTGGAATTAAAGTTGACACTCGTTTTTTAGGTCGCAATAAACAATTTATCGCTTATTTTTAAGGAAAGGAAAACACGCAAGATATAATAGGTGCAAATATGATGATCTATTCAATTTCCTTATTTATATTTATTCTATTCGAAATTGAATATAAAAACTTTAAGGAAATCTTTAAATGGCAATATTAGTGTGTCAGCAGGAGGTTGATTAGGTTTAAACTTTTTGTTAGACTTAATACTTTGATTCTATAGGACTTATTTCCTAGGATCTTTTTGAAACACGCGTGAAAAGTATTTTTTTATATTAAACTAGCGGCCCGTCCCGGCTTCGCACGGGGGGACGTCGTCTAAAACCCGGTCCCGGTGGTTACAAAGACATACAAAAATGAATTATCCGAATCGGTCCAGCCGTTTTCGAGTTATGAGCTTAGCAACACATTTTGCGATCCATTTTTATATTATAGAAGATAAGTTGCTTTTGCTTTGGATTCCTGTCTTGGTCAAAAGTATCAGAGAAAAACCCTAGAAACTTATTGAGGCTTAGCGACAGGCTTAGCTTACATATGTAAGCTTACCCAGAAGAAGCCTGTTCACTCTAACTGTAAAGAGATTCGGGAATGTATGTATCCTTTCGAAAGCAGACGCACGCAGGCGCAGTGAGTACCACTCTGTTGCTGTGCGTATTATGAAAGACGTTTGGAAACTCGTATTACGAATTGATGGAATCGCAGTTAAGAATAAAATATAAAAATGGATCGCTAAATGTTTTACTAAGCCCATAACTTGAAAACAGCTGGACGGATTTAGCTAATTCTTTTTTTGTTGTGTTTGTAATCATCGGGACCGGGTTTTAGGGTCTTCCACCCGTGTGAAGCCGGGACGGGCCGCTAGTTTAAAATAGATCTTTCGTATCAAAGAGTGTTAACTCCTAAAAAATAATTATAAAATTTAATTTAATTAGTATGACGACCTTCCAAATTTCTTATTATAATTTTGTGTTGATTAACTAATATTTTGCAATCAATCGTTTTATTCAATCCCCATAGATACGTCTTTTATTGTAGTTGTTCTTATCATACATAATTTCGAGGTTAAATCAAGGAAAATGAGTTTCATAATATACATATTGGAAAAATAATAGCTTAGATGGTGTGGCACAGGGGCAGAGTGAATAAAAATGTCTGTAATAAAATGAAGTACTTCGATTGTCCATCCCTGTCGCTCAAGGCACTCAAGGTGATCAAAGTAGAGTAAGGAGACGAATTTATCTTCGCAATAATGCCCCAGATGACAATGACGGTAGAAGCACTAGATGAGTTTTAATAAGGAGAGGGTCTTTCACCTTTACTATATCGAGACTAACTTCAAAAACTTAAACTTGTGAAACTGTGAAGGATCTATCGACCCACGCTTTGGATGTGTTGCTCACATCTAATGAGATTCCAAATATTTGTTCCAAAGTTTACCACATTCCACTTTTTTTGTTAAGTCGATGAGCTGAATCGGTTCCTGGTGACCTTGTGCTCATACATAACAACTTTGCTAAATGTTGCTCCACCCATATCGATGAGGAAAAACTCATAAATTTGATGCACTGAGTTTTTCTGGTTAGCAACACGATGCAACTTTGCAACGTCAGGTTTTTGCGTATGGGTGTTAAATGAAAACTTTATATTGATGTTTACACATACTCTGGCTAATGTGTAATCTTTTAAAGCTCTTAGTCCTATATGAAATGTAATCAATTAATGTTCCTTGTTTTCTTGAATAATATCCTTTGTGTAACAACATCAATTCCAGTGAAAATCTGGTCTATTTATAATATTAACAATTATTTATGTTAACCAAAATCATCCATTTTCTGATACATTAAGTAGATACATACATATAAAGTTATTTCTTGTGCTAACAACTGCAATTAACGAATTAGATATCCATAAAGTGGTTCTGGTTAATGGTAATTACTTATGCCTTAATTATTAATGTCCTTCATGCAAATATAATTAATCTATTATATTCAGAAAAAATAGTGCTTAAAGTTCACTTGTTTGTTTTAATAATGGATTACAATACAGGTTTGTCATGATACTGAACTACTTCAAAACCGATATGGTATGGTTGTCATTAATTATTTATTTATGAATGCGGATCTAAACTGCCAAAACTTATGTTTTTATGGCATTCTTGTGCGATAGCGGGTTATTCTATGAATCCTATACATCCTTTTAGTAAACCTGTATAATTATTTACTGTTTAACTTGTTACTAATAATAATAACACCAGTATCCACCATTTCTCTCCTATTGTACTATAAATTAACTTATTGATGCGGTAGAAATACATAAAATTGTAAAAATGCTAATGCAAATAGTAAATCAGCTGATTAAGTTTTAAACATCACTGAATAAGATTAACAACAAAAGGTACTTCGTTTTACCTGCTATTCGAACAAAAATCTACCGGCTCCATGGGATAATCATCAAGACAAGTCATTGTTTAATTAAAAAAAGTTGCATGCATCACTTACCGTGCTTTTGGTATCCATTGTTTACTGTGCCACCTCCACTGTATTATTGTTGTTCTCTTAAGAGCTGTTCACTAATGTTACGTCACTGAACACTGCATTCACTCGGTCCACATGTCTGTCAAAATTGCGTTAGGTTGTAGTTTCGAGTTAAACCTCTCTCGCCCTCTCCGTGTGGCCGGCGTCGTGCAACGCGCCTGTTCCAAGCGGCAAAGCGACTAGAGTCGTACTGAGAGTGTTGCAACAATCACCAAGGTTTATATATGAGGTTGCACGCTGCTGACTTGTAGACAGATCTTTTACTCATAATATTTTGAAAAATATTGCATTTTTTCAGAATTTGATAGTATTTAAATCAGGGCTTCATGTAACTTTGTGCTACATTTGAGTGAGCTAAATTCTCGCCTGTTCCAAATGATTTCGGTTCATGAATGCATTTTATTTATAAAGAGTTAAGCTTGTTTTAAAGGATAATTGTACTTAGTCATAATTTCTCTCGTACAGATAAAATAAGAAGATTATTACATTAGTAAGTTTTCGGTGCAGCTGTTTAAAATCTTCTTGTCGAATCAACTAGGTACTTACTTATAAAAAAAAAATGAGTAAGTACATTCTTTTTCTATAAAACCTTAGTAATTTTTCTAGTGATATTTTTTGTTAATGAATCTAAATTAAAATGAAAACTCAGTAAGTCCAGTTAGTTTCCTTAAATCTACTTATAAAAACATGCAATGAAATAAAGATGCTGTGAAATACTTAGTAGGAGATGAGTATTAATTGAAATAATATTCAAAAAAATAAAAATGATTTAAAATAAAAACTATTAGTCACTTACTGATGAGTGTCAATGTCCTTACCAGAAAAGGTCTTATCACTTCCATTTTTGTTTAGAAATATTTACATTAATTTAAACATTTTAAATTAATTAAATAAATAAAAAACAAACGAGAAAACACAACACTAGTGGTCAGGATCAGGACAATTTTCGTGTGACCATGTACGACGACTGTCGGTAGCCTCTAGCCCACAGGAAAATAGTAAAGAAGCAATACGGTGGCTATGTCACGTTGTGTGCATCGGTTTGTGGCGAGTCAAGTCCGTATGACGTATCCTTAACCGATGCCAGGAGTTGCGTAATCGTTCGCGATCGCGAGGACGAACTCTCCGCTCATGGAATTTCATTACAGGACTCCGATGAATAATATTATGATCACCAAAAAAACCAATCACGATCACGACATCAACCGGACATTGCGCTAAACATCTTGAAATTCTTTCAAAGTTTTTTATTGGAAAACAGATTACAACGCCGCTAATGGTGATAGATCTCCCAATTTCATTTGTGTAATTTTTAGACAAATTGACCTTCGATTATATTGAGAAGTAGACAATTATAGTATCAATTCTAAGCCATTAAATATTGTGAGGTTTTTTCTTGTAATAGTTTTTTCTTCAGATATTTATGATCCGTGTACTTTAGATTGCTACTACTTTTAGTACGTGCGTGCCTAATTATTTGTTATCATCCATCTGATCATCGATATTGTGATACCCCTGGTTTAGGCTTGAAGAAACTGCAGTATTTTCGATAATTTTTAGTCCAGCTACACTCAGGTTTAAATAGTAGTCAACTTTTTTGGGAATAACGCTTTTAGGCACAGTGTAGGTCCTATTAATTTTACGGTGGCAAGAAATTCCGTACGTCCGAATGTAAAAACGGAACCCTTCTAAAGTCACTCGTGTGTCCGCCTGTCTAGTTTACCCTTCACAGTTAATTTCCTTCGAACGTCGACCCTACTTGAGGGCCAAACGCCAAACATGACGCGGGTGAATCTGCGTGCAGAAGCTAGTGTAGGCACACAATATCGCTCGCATTTTGCGAGGAGTGAGGTCGTGGGCTCCTGGTTAGGAAAATATATTTTAGACGGGAGGAGGGCTATTCTCGGCAGTGGGTGGAACATGGGAATGTTGATGATAACTTTAATTGCGAAAAAACATCGAAAGAGGAAAAACAAACCGTAGCTACGTTTTTGTCCTTTTTGTCGGCATGATGTTATATAGCGTATAGTCTTCCTCAATAAATGGACTATCCAACAGAAAAAGGATTTTATATCAATTCTAAGCAGTGTTCATGATATTAGCGCGTTAAATAAGATAGATACGACATCATCACAGTATAATAATATACAGTAGCGTAACTCGGCCGCCAGACAGATTTAAATACCTACAGCCGCGCGGTACGTAAACATGCGTTAGGGCTACCCGTCTACATCATTTTAATAACATTTGCCTTTGCGTACTTTCTGTTTCTATTTTAGTTTTGTGATTGGTAATATACTTTTATATATAAATAAATGAAATACTTTGTATAATGAATAGGAAGTGTTCAATAAAAATGCGTGTTGTTTTTTGATTGGTAGATTTCATTAAAAAAATCTTGTTTTTGTTTGAAAAACAAATCGGGCTTATTAAGTCCGATGTATTATAGAAGTATTTGAGACCGAAAAATATTTGCGCCTCGACTGAGTCGTACGAAATGCTTTATTGTTAAATTTTAAAGTATAATAAATCCGCATTCTAATATAAAGCTTAATTAAACTACTCGTCTTATTAAATATGTACTCGAACTGATTTTTAGAGAAAAAATCACGCGGTTATTGTTAAAAAAACAACACACCGTCCGCTCAACACTGCGGTACAGCCGTGACTGTATGCGCCCCGAGCGCGCCCCGACATCGAGGCGCGTAGGTATAGCTCGCTTTTCGTCCGTTTGTATGAAGTTGGGGTACTGTATTATTATATTACCGTGACATCATCTAGTAGATTACGAATGAATATTCATTTATTTTTTGCGAACCGGGTAGATGAGATTAGACTGCAATACTTAACATAAAGGGCTGATTTCGCAGAAAAATACGTGTGATGTGATACCATTGCGATCAAGGTGACGACATCAATGACGTTAAAGGAAACCGATGCGCTTGCGCATAATTAACGACCGTAATCGACAAATAACTAGACTATACGATCTAGATTCTCCGTTACTAGGAAGAAAATAAAATACCTTATTAAGGATGCGCTAGTCGGCGGGACGAACTTGTTGGCGGGCGGGATTAAAATGCTTGTTATTTCATCCAACATCACGTATCGATAGGATGGATGAGCAGTAAGTAGCTAGGGCACTTATGCAGACATACTCCACCCTTCGACTGACTCATGAATGCGTGATTACTTTGAATAATGAACTACTGCAACTTTTCAAAAGACCTTCGGGAATTTGGATATTATGAAAAAACTACTGAATGTATCTGTTCAAATTAAAGTTATCTAGAATTTTGAACAAATCATCTATTTCTGTATGGAAATTATTTTTGTTATTTATTTCCCCCCAAAGATTCGTTAAAATTAGGCTTAAAATAAGGAAGTTTCAACACCCATAACTAATAATAGATGTTTTTTTTTACTTTTTTGATTCCATACAGGACTAGACAATGATGAGATGAATGTAGATCATTGTTTAATGAGAATTTAAACCGTCAAATATTGGAATAATCGCGAAACTACGTTTGTATGGAAGAATGACCGACTAGGGTACCCTTAAGCCTATAGTTGACGCCAGCAATAATCTCCATGCAAGATTTGCTATTGAGAATAAGACAACACATTAAAAATCATCATCATCAGCCTATAAATAATCCCACTGCTGGGTCATAGGCCTCCTCTTTGTGAGCGTGAGTGGGCCATAATCCACCACGCTGGCCCTGGCTGGTTCTAGGACATGCGGGTTTCCTGACGAGGTTTTCCTTCACCGTTCTCACATTAAAAATGTAATCAATAAAATATAACAACAACATTACTTTCGAAACAAAGTTGATTCATGCGTCATAGGTATAATGGTTAAATGATTTCGTCAATGCATTCAGAAACCTACAGACTTCACAAACTTCTATATAATGAATAATTATCTTTGCATAGGTTTGTTGAAGGCTGCTGTGGTATTTAGCAAAGAATGGCACACTGGAAAACCGTCAGTCAACATTTTGTTATCATTACTTCAATTATTTGGATAAAAGTAAGCACCCGTAGCAGTTACGAGCTACGCGGCGTAGCGGTGCAGTAAAAGTGCTATGAATTTTATAATTAAAAACAATATAATTCACTATTTTTCGATGTGTTGTAATTATTTATCTTCAAATCAGAATCTTCGTAGCAGCTACGAGCTACGGCGTAGCAGTTACAATGAAAGTGCAATCCGGTCATTTATTAGTTGTATAATTTACAATAATTATAATATAATTATTCTCATACACGTTGTACTCACACACGTCTTGACGTAGGTATTTTATAAGGAAGGCGATGCTATTGTACAGTTAGCAACTAAGTAAGCACTTAAGATTTCAAAAAAAAATATGTTTATCAATATGTATGACTGTAAAGCTACCACATTTTATCGTTACGAATAACAAGAGGTCGGAATTAGATAGAGTTATTGTAGTACTTACATCCAAACTTTGATATTAATATTGATCTTCCTGGGATTTACAATAGATAATCTCGTGTAGAAAACAGTATTACAAATAAATAATAATAATTAAAACATCACAGATCAGACAAATGAAATTAAATAACTATTTCATTTAATAAACCACGGGATTTTTCTGCTCTTTAAAAGTGATTCCGGGATTTGTGGCATATCCACACAATCAGTGTTTGTACATTAATAACTCTCTCGACCTATGCTAATGACTAATCATTGAATAATAGTAGATTACGCAACAAGGGAGTAAAGCACTGCCTGACGTCACGGGCGTATTGAATCCCGAAGCGACACTAAGGATTCTGGGGGTGAACCTCCGTAGCGCAGCGAGGAGGTTCAAGTGTTAATTCCCGAGTGAAACGAGGGAATTAAGTTAAGAATCCTTAGTGTAGCGAGGGATTCAAGTTAGCCCAAGACAAGGCAGCTTTACTCCCGAGGAGCGTACTCTGCTTTTCAGACCTACTGCGAGGAAATAAATTCGATTTTTGAAATTTGATGTGGTACGACAACCTTTGAACGTGAAGTTGGCACCACTGCAAGCGATCAGCTGTTGCGGCCAGCGGCCGCCATTATTGATACAACTCCTTGGTGAACGTTTTCATACGGTTTTCTTTGAGGTTCCAAATTCAAATCACATTATTCCCACGGGAATAATGAAATTCAGTACATATATTATTGCCCGGCTCGAGCGAGAGGGAACAATGACTTACTTTACAGTAGGTTTGACTGACATATAATTTGACATTTACGAGCAAGTAGTGTGAAAAATGTTTTATTATTAAAGTAAGTACCCAACAATTAGCTTGATCCAATTCTTCTGAAATATTTTCTTCGAGGTGAAACTCCCAGTAGTTCGTTCCATGACTTGGTTTAGTTCGGTTTCCAAATCTGAAGAGAGCAAATATGCTTTACTAATATGAACATACAAACGAGAATAAAGTGCTTATTTATTCTATGTTGGTAGTACACCCACGTTCGGAAACGTGTGTGTAGTAGTGATTTTGTAATTACATTAGGTGTGAAGTTTACGCTTCTATGTTATGACCTCCCATGACCATGACGTATTTGCAATAAATCTGCTCGGGGAATCAAGACTTCAATAATATTACAAGCTATAAGATATTGATGCAGAATTCAGTGCCTGCAAGCATTTCATTGTCATATTGTGTACGATGATCGTTATCACTATTTACGAAACTACCAATTAATATTTCAAGTCATTAGTGTTACTCATGAACTCAGTATCAATAATGTAATGCTATTAATGCTGGAGGGGTTTGATTGACTGCTGAAGTATATCATAAGTGTTGACCATGTACTGTGGCTTGCTTACCCCAAATGCTCCACTTGCTAACATAGCAATTGTTCTTTGCCAATTTGATAATTATCAGTAATTACTTTTTCAAAATAAATTAATGAAACCAAACGGAACTACTTTTTAATTTCAGGATAGTCTCTTTCATAATTAATATAAAAAAATCTACTAACTATAAATGCCTAATCAACTAAATCACTAACTAGGAATATTTTATGACCATTAATTCTAGGATATAACTGTATTTAATATAGAATGTTTGTTTTTGATTTAATTTGCATCAAATAGCAGATTTTATGATTTCAACCAATTTTATTAACATCCTGTTCTGTGAGTCTGAAGATGTAACACTTCAGGTATAATATGATATGCTACGCTATAATACCTACCTGACAATTTAAGATTTGTTTTGCTTCAACTATTACGTAAGTCCATAAATATTCCAAATATGTATTATATGGATTGACTCAACAGACCGAAATGAAGACATATTTTATATTATGTGTAAGATGACCGTCGTTTAAATATCAAGTAGGAGTATTAAGGCGCGTTGATATCTAATCTACTGAGAATTTCGTGCGGCGACAACGAGGCGCCTAATTACGGTTCTGGTTGAATACTATTATCATGTGTTTGGTGCAGAGTCTCCGACGACTTCGGCTTCCATTAGAACGGGGCCGTAATCGGCGCGTAATCGTGTGAAGGTATTATAACACTACGCTATTGAGCGCAGTTACCACAAGGTTCTTATAAGAAGTTATTCGTTAAAGCAACAAAGGATTGAAGGCTTGCTTAATTTCTCAGTCGCACGCACGACTCCAGCTTAATTGGAATGCAATTATATCATTAACTTAGCTGTATCATTGCCCAATTATCAGTCGCTATGAATAATTTTGATACGCCTACCTCTTGTCTTGACACATCAAAGGATAAACGGAAACAGTTCTGCAAACATTGTCCAAATAGTTCTATGTTATCTAATGTCAATGTTTTGTTGTTAAACACAATTTGAATTTACTCTAATAACAAAATTGTTAAATATTCCAAACGGTGGCATAATAAAACATAATATATTTATTTGATTTTGACACTGTAAATAAGAAGTTCGTACCACGTCATGTTTGCTATTAATATATTGATTGAGTAATATTATGTAATTAATTCATTTTAGGTTACTGCTAGCGAGATTTTACTAGTAACAAGGCAAAAGCATTATATACATGACTTTGGGGAAAAACATACAGAAAAGAGAATAATTTGGGACGTCACAGAATTTCTAGATAAAGTTAACATTGAACTGGGTCGGATCAACAACGCTTAATCATTTTATTATGCATCATCTTAGCATAACTGAATAATGATCATGGCCACGGGTCACATAAACATTATGTTGTTTATTTTAGATATCAATAGACCGAATCACTAATTACATATTTTGTGTCAACGCAGATTTCATTATTCAAATTGTCAAGGGCAAGGTCAATAATGTTACTTTGTTTTCCAAAAGCAGTTCCTCATGAGACAAAACAATTTAATACTAAGTTTTATGTATGCGGAGTCGCCAAAAAAATAAAATTTACACGATGCTACTGAATGCCTATCATTAAAATACAGACAGACAAACTTGTTGGACGCTCAAGTTGGAATATATAAAATTGCCATCCTCATTAAAACTTGTTTCGCAGCAGCTGGTCATCATTTCGGCATCTTAATACGAACTGATGGCCAGTATGGGGTCACGTTAATGATTCACAAAGAACACAGGTACCTACATTGTCCGGTCGTTCGGCTGTGCGCAGACGCTGGTATATTCATGCACATCGTCCTTGCCAGGAATGCGAGGTCATCACGCCTTCGTTCAAAGAACGCGTTCTGTCTTGGCGGTCCTCTTGTGAAACATAATTATTGTTGTTTTTAGACTTATTCATTCCGTATTCTATGCATGTCATTATGATGTCAGTTCGCGGCCAGCACCTTGTTACTTAGCGAATTGTCCTGTTCAGCCTAGCAGCCTGGCTTGATAATTGTACTTAAACGTTTTACTGCGTGACTCGTACATTATGTATAGTACCTATAGGGTTTGACTTTCATTGCATAACGTTCTGTTTTATTCAAAGAAAAGAAAAACACAAGGCATTTGATTCATGCTGAAGTTTAGTTGGGTTGTAAACTTTGTTACGGGATACTATACAACAGGTTTCACTGATAAATTAATTAGGCGAGAAAATTCTAGAAACTGAATAGTTTTATTTGAGTAGATTGTTCGAAAATAACTTTATTCATATTGCATAAGTTTATTTTGTTTTAAATTATAATTTCGATAAGATTGTGTCAAAGATATGCACATTCTCCATAAATCGGTTCTGTTTATAAGGCTACAAATGTAACAGGATCTCAAATTCAATGTGAATTTCCCATAGTCTCATTCTGATATATCCTGATCGGAAAATCTTATATTATTGTTTTGTTCTACTGCTAGCGAGTGATGCCTCATTTGAAAAACTCAACCAAGCAGTAAAGTAACACATGTTACACGTTTTTTTATCTGATTTTGAACGTAACAGGACATAAGTTAACTTTTAAAACAAGGTGAAATAAACGCACAATTACGTGAAAGTATGTTAATTGGGTTAAATACTCGTAATTCAATTATTTTCTTGATAAAAATTAATACGGTTACTTTTTGAGTTCGACGTCACACATAATATTCGAAATTATGACGCAACTTAATGAAATTGTCGCGTATTTTCCACGTGTTGAAATGTTAAGGTGTCATTTTGACCTTTTACCATTACTTTTTACGTAAAATGAATGAAACCTAACATATTTAATAACTACTATTGTGCACCTATATCCGTTTACGTAAATAAATAAAAATTAAATGACAATTATGACGACGTGAGGTATGTCGTTTACATTAATTGGAACTACTTCAATATCCTGCACCTTTCAGTCTTGTTTTATTGCATCTAATAACTAGTTTTGTGCTTTATCAGAGCTGAGCCTTATGTTAGCTAACTCTAAACTGGATGCCATAGGTTTCCGCGTAGGACTGGAGGTCCGTTGGCGTGGTACTTAGTAACTGCATCATAAATACATAATTTAATAATACTCGTGTTCCTTCGGAGAATTTATAATGTAATTTATGCATAGAAGAATGATCATCGTAGCAACTATCTTGTTAATAGTGTAAGGCTAGATCGTTTTAATACAATATAGTTTTCTATCTACTTGAGATTTTAGTATTTAGAATAGTTTTTGGTTGCCTATTGCAAATACAAAGTATACATTTTGAAACATCTGTCATAGTTTTGCATGGCAACACAATAACGAAATTTTATTTTATTCTCAGCTCCGAGTACCACTCCGTCAAGTACTGAGGCCACGTGACTTAACAGTGATCATCAACAAGAAGCATCTCAAAGTCGGCATCAAAGGCCAGCCGCTTATCATCGACGGTGAACTAGATGCAGAAGTCAAGATTGAGGAGTCGACGTGGGTGTTGCAAGACGGACGCAACTTACTTGTCAACTTAGAAAAGGTGTGTAGCTCAACGTGAGCGTACTTTTAGACATGAGCAATTTTAGTTTATCTTATACAATCGTCTGGCTCTTGCAAATGGTAATGTTAAGTCAATATTATGTTGATTTTACCGTTCCTTAGCATTTGCTAATTTTAATAATTTATATTTGCCATTGTTTTTTTTTTGCTATCATGTTATCAGTGTGTACTAAACAGCTGATTAATAGCTTCCTTATTATTGTTTTTTACAAGTAAAGACTCAACATTAGTTTTAGGCAACGATTGCTTTGTATTGCAGTACGTTTTAGAGATTTCCATAAAAAAGAGAGCCAAAATAGGAAGGCTGTTTAATTGTTGACGGTAACCATAGCTTGCCAATCCATACTCACTTATGTACACAGGTAAATAAGTGAGCCAAACGTTGTTAATGCTAATGCGTGAGTTTTTTTTCTAAAATGTCATAAATAAACCTTGTAACACTTCTAAAATTGCTTTGTACAATTATTTAAACATTTTAATGAAGTTGTCATTATGTAACGTAAAACGGTGTTTTTTTTTAGAAACCAATTTAAGGTAATGATGAGTTGCTTTAGTGAATAATGTTGTAAAATTTTATTATATCTTGTAGGTCAATAAAATGAATTGGTGGGGCAGACTAGTCACTACCGACCCGGAAATATCCACGAGGAAGATCAACCCAGGTAAGCATTTTGGTTGAGTTAAAGCATGTATTTATGGTAATTAATTGCTCACGCAGAACTTGCTCGGTACTTCTTGGTGTTTTATACGCCAGTTAAACTGTTAAATAGACTGTAGTTATATACGGATTCTATTTTTATACTTATTGTTTTTGAGTATTTCCGGAAGCTACATTCAGTTTCGCCAATTTAGCGGTTATCTTAACATGCATGGGTTTTACATTGTGACCTCAAGATTCGACTGTGTCGGGAAATGGAACTTGAATTACTACTTCTTTAACTTGCATTATTTTTAAACCCAAAGTAAAAGTAATTCAATTTCAAGGAGGTACGGATAGGAAGGAAATATTTTTTGAAATTAATCAGTACTTGAATGTTTCAGAACCATCGAAGCTGTCCGATTTGGACGGTGAGACCCGCGGCTTAGTTGAAAAAATGATGTACGATCAGCGACAGAAGGAAATGGGTCTACCTACTAGTGATGAACAAAAGAAACAAGATGTGCTCAAAAAGTAAGTCTCACAAGTCATCATCATCAGCCTATAAATCTTCCCACTGCTGAGACCCAGGCCTCCTCTCTGCGAGAGGGATCCCACCACGCGGGCCCAATGTGTGTTGGTCTCACAAGTAATGTTATGTTAAACACGGAACTTGCGATTTGTAGTTTACCGCAAGATGGTCGCTAGCCACTGATAATAATTCAGCGTTTTGATTTGTCAGAAATACCTAGTCTAGTTAGTCAAAGAATCACAATCGAACTAATGCAAAAGCTCATAGTGTATTTAATGTACAAGCACAAATGATTTCAATATATTTGGCGAATGACTGTGTTGTTCCGTTATGACTTCTATAATAATCGTAAATGCATTATGATAATTATACAGCGTGAAATTTTATTAAGTTGCAATATTTTAAATTCGAGCTTTATTAAGGATAATCGAGCTTTATATAGTATAAATCGAGCTTTATATATTATATAGTATAATACTAATCATATTACGGAACTCAAAAACACCATTAATGCAAGTATCTTCGCTAAATATTATTTGATGTTTGTTTACTTTTCGTATCGCGGTGTACTACGCTTTAAAATTTGGATACTTTAGGACTTTTGGGGTTTATGATGTTTTTTTATTACTTTTAATGTTTATTTGCAGTAATAAGCCTTTGCAATGTGACATACTATGTTTTAAAGGTGTCCATAATTACATCAATCATCTTGCGAATTGCGAATCATCAATTTGCGATTTATTAGCCGTAAGAGAGGAGATTTTAGATTAAAATATTGCCCATGCAATATTTTATATCAGCAATGAAAATTGGAGGATATTATGTAGGTAACTTAGAAGAACTCCATGTTTTCTGATTGAAAAATCGATGTCTTATGAAATTATCTAATATTATTTTTTTCATTTACAGGTTTATGGAACAACACCCAGAAATGGACTTCTCAAAATGCAAGTTCAACTAAACAAAATAGGAGATCTAACTCACTGTTGCATTCAATTACGTAAATAATACTTGCGATGTCAATGTCATGTATATTTTACAGCAAAACAAACAAATTTTTACAATTCTTTTTCATTGCGCGTTCGTGATGTAGAGGTATTTAAACGTCAACTTTTTATAGACTTGCGGTTGCTGCACGTATGATTTTGTATTATTAAGGTGCGTTAATGTTGCACTGTAAGACAGGTGGCGCTTTAAGCGACTAGGTCGGACAACTTCACGTTCAGTGATCACTTTTTAAGACGTCTATGTTACGGCTGGCTATCCAACTACGCGTTTTAAATGCCTTCTCCTACTAGATCGGCAAATGCATCCCCGTCGCGACCTGGCTGCTCAATGCATTATCTGTTGTTTAAGCGAACTTTAGTACAATAGCATATTAACTATTGTATTCGTATTAAATAAATAAACAATTTTTTAATTACGCTTTTTATTTCATTTATTTACAAGTATAATTATGCGTTGTACGAACTACGAAGCACATGTGTATGGTTTGTTTTCTATGTGTATTCATTTGTGTATGACCTTTGCGTCTTAAAAAGAAGGGCCGACATAGGTTTGACAAGCTACTACAACAACGATACATATCCGTATCCGCATTTTTGCAGAAGTTTGCACCATAAAAACAAGGTCATGTTCAACCTATTCTATAATTCTTTGTTTAGTTAGAGAAAGAAATGAAGAATAATTAATAGTTTAGCCGACGACATGACTAAGGGTCAGCGCACACCGAGACGCGACGCAAGGCGATACTGCAAATGTGTATCTTTTCGTGTAATAAGTGAAGTTAGATTTTGACTTTATTTTCTTTGCGTCGGCGGCGCCTTGTAGCGTTGCGTAATCTTGTCGTATAGTAATAGAGTTACATTTTGAAAAGCTCTATTACAATGAAGGCGCAGTGTCGCGTCTCGCTGTGTCTTGACCCTAATTATATTATAGTTAATTAGGCGCCATCTCCACGACCGAGAGAATCGCGGCGAGTCCGTGCCTTAGTCACGTCAATCATGGGGGAATACGAAAAAGCGTTGCAAAGCAAAAAAAAAAACAGGCGAATCTATAAAAATAATTTAATAGGAAACCGACTTTTAGTATGCAAGACTCTTTGTTCCTCATAACGGGAAGGGTCAACGACGATACATTACTAGACTCCTTATAACAGGCGACCGATGTCTGTCAACACATTAGGCAAAAAAGACTTTTAGCCGTCTTATTTCGACCACTCCTGTGAGCTGTAAACATATCTTGAAACAGAACAGACCTTGACTTAGCCAATCACAACGCAGTACCCCGTCCCCTTCGCTTACGTAGTACCTCAGCGAGTTGACAGAATAGTTTTTGTTCCTATCGTGCATGCGGAGTCTAGTAATATATCGTCGTTGGGAGGGGTAGCCTACGATAACACAACTGCTTTTAACAATCAGCTCCTGCTATTGACCACAAGCGACCTTGCATCTAGTATGATCGTCCTTCTCAAAAAGGTAAAGCTGCATTTACCAAACAAAAAGGGGAGAAAGTGGTTGCAGCAGCAGCGATTGAAAGTCACACTCCTCAGTGAATTCAACCGTTTCACAGTTGGCATGAAAGCCCTGAAGCCATGCGACAAATTTAACAAAAAAAATCTTTAACAGTTATGTCTATGGAATCTTTTAGTGGTCATATCATGGACTGAGCCTTCTACGCGTACGTGTCTCCACACTGCCAAACGACGAGTTTAATGTGCGCGCGTAACGTTGTCGTATCGCTTTGGTTTCGTCGCTACTGGATGCGCTTCAGCCACGCGCTCGTAGCTTAACTTGCCGCTCTATCGGTGAGCGCGCGGAGGCGGCGATACCAGCAACAAAGCTATAGCACAATGCAGGGCCCCCGTAAGGGCTACTGGCACCTGTGTGCAAAAAAGGATTTTGGCGCTCCTTAAAGCATTTTGAATCATCTTTTTTTACGGTAGGTAGGTCAGTGGTGTATTTTAAAATTCAGTGCCCTTGGGCTGTAAAGCTTGCCGCCTCAGAACTTAAACACAAAAGAAACCATAAGTCCACCATCAATTTCACACCCAAACCAGAGTGCCATACCATCATAGAGAAGACAAACCTTTTATATTTTGTAGAACACAACAAGATTTAACTAACACACAATAAGAAGCTTTTGGTAGTGAAAAACGAGCTATGAAAAGAGTGGTCAAGAAAACCGAATGGCAATTTATTTATTAGAAGCGTGAGCGAAGCGAGCGCAAAATTTTTTAGGTTTTTGGAATAGGACAAGGTAATTCTACATAGAAGAGCGAACCCAGTCAGCTCTAAAAGTAAAACGTTTCCGGACTTGTTATTTTAATCTGAAAGTGAGATCAAATATTAGTCTTTAGTACTTAAACCTAATCCTATATAAATTCTCAACTCCTATTTCTAAATTATTTTAAATCTTTTTTTGGGCCCTTTGCTTTTGCGCCCTTAGAGGATGGCGCCCGTGTGCATTGCACACTTTGCACATATGGATGCGGGGGCCCTGGCACAATGCCTCGTCGCGAAATAACAGCGATTCCGTTGCCAGTCGTCACGATACGATGGCGGAATAATCGCTCGTACGTGGAGATTCCCCGACTATAGAAGAAGGGACTCGTCAGGAGTCTCTCGCTCCTGGAGATGGCGTCTTACAATGTTTGTCGTCTTCTTAGAAAGAGACAAAAGCCTCCGTAGGAGCTATCTCTGTCGGCAGAGTTTTGGCATGAGAGCTCAGCATAGATTCAAGTCTATGGTCTGTGACAGTGGCAGATTCGACAGATGTCATGTCCACTGACAAGTGTTCAATTTGACATGACATCTAATGACATCTTTGACATGTAAATCTGAATCGTATGACACGACAAAACAAAGCTTGCAAATCAACTTTTAATATTAAAATTAAGCTATTATCACGTAAAATCTGAACGTATTGTGGCAGCATATGTAAACAGCCCAATAAATTGTGAAAGATGGTCCGGACAGTTTATTCTCCAGAGTATTGCTTACAATATTTAGAGCAATATGCTTCTAAGGAAATATTCGTAATAGGATTAATTCTCGGCCAGGTAAGTTGTATATCTTAGTAAATACTCAAAGGAATATGTATCCCCCGGATTTTTCATTTTTTTGTGTGTCGAATAAGTCACGTAAATATGTATTTCATCAAAAACCTAATCAGTGAAGTTTACTATTACTCAGCTGCTCGAGTTCATTTAGATCATAATAATAATCTCTAGAAGACCTTTCCTTTTCATAAACCTAAAACCTATGCACAAGTTTACTCTTAATTTTCACGGCAAAAGCCGTAAATACCAACTTTTATTATGTTTAACTTGTCATTTTATAATTCAAGACAACTGGCTCTCGGGACAATGTCATCCATCTGGCTCGCACACCCGACGAGAAAGGTTCAGAAAGCGCATCAGAAACAACTTATGAGTTGGACAAACTAGAACCAAAGACACTACTGAATGTGTCAGAGGCATGGGTCGCTGACCATGCTAAACATGTTACAAGAATGCTTCCTGGAGGCATGTTTGTTCAAGGTAAGATAGTTTTTAGATTTGTCTTGAATAAACATTAGAACAAAGTTCACATAAAATCATTGACTTGTGTAACTATAAAATCATTGATTTGCATACACACATTTAGAAGGCATATTAACATAATTATAATAGAACTATTTTTTTAAATTATTTCAGGTATCTTCATTACAAGTGATGAAGACATATTTGAGGATCCAAATAGTTTCAGTAAAGTGAAATCGGTTGTGAATCATATATACAAAGTTATGAGTATCAATCCATACATGTATGGGAACTGTTTGAATACAAATGAGAGACTTATTTTACATATGTCTACAAGTACAAAAGTGCTTACATGTAAGAGTATTGAAGTGGGTACTGGAGTCAAGAACACGATGATCTGTCCCGTTGAATGGAAGTTCTTGGCCAAACCCCAGCAGTGGCAGCGGCTGGACTGCTATTACGAGTTTGATGATGCCTACCCTGTGATAGTAAAGAAAAGTGGTATATCTGTTAAGCAACAGTTTCAGGTAGTCTATTACTTTCTTAATATAAAATACCTACATTTTTACCTATTTCAAAAATAAAAACATACCAACCGAATTGAGAACCTCCTCATTTTTTTGAAGTCGGTTAAAAATATACTACAAATTATGAAATTAGTCATAGCAATTTGAATTTCTTGATAAAATTAGAACAAGCATTTCCAGCTGCCAACTTAATTCATAAATATTTTAGTGTATAATTTGTACAACATTTGTCGACATAATCATGTTCTGAAATTTTCAGCAAATCTTGGAATCAGCTCACAAAACAATTGAATCAAGCATCATGTTCATTGATGGTGAATTAAAAGACAATTCAGAAGTCCTTGAACAACTCTTAAAAAAGAAGAAACACAAAAGTACATCTAAACTGCAGCAACAGGAATTACCGAAGTCCATGAATGTTTCATTATTTGTGCCATTTGTAAGTGAATACAATACGTTGTTATTATTTCATTGTTCTCTCATCTTTCATGCGTAAATTGCATTATGTGTTATGTGTGGCATTCAATAAATTTCTCCTTTTAAAAGATAATTGTGTTATGCTTTATTCTCTTATTTACTGAAAAGGTTATACAGTAGGACCTCGTTAATACGGAGAGGCATAACACAAGACCCCTTGCGGATTATCGAGGCATCCGGATGATAGTATGTCATATATTTGAATAGTATTAAAACACATGATAGTTAGTTAGTTTGGTTTCTGTAATCTTTTTTTTTTCAATCAAATGTCTTTCGTAAACCAGACCACGTTATGTTAGACCAGCAAACTTCAAGATTTTGTCTCTGTTTTTCTTTATGTCCCCTACAGCTGACCTGCTTATACCAAACTTTCGAGCAATGATAGGGTAGCTATTGCCCATCCGGATTACAGGGATCACCGAACAAGTGGGAGCCTGGATTAACGAGGCCCTACTGTAGTGTTAAATGAGTACCTAGCTATTATATTTTTAACTAGGCACTAAATGTTTGACACAAGTCAGAAATAATGACCCATTTTCTTACAAATCTTCTAAACATTTCAGGAAAATTCACTCCCAGAAACAGTGGAATATTTGGAATGTGATGGCAGTATACACTTCAGTGGGGTTGTATCTTCAAGTGTGTTCATGTATCCCAAGGCAACAGTCAGTGAAACAATTGCAGCTGTAAAACAAGATATAATAAGGTCTTTAGCATCGAGGTTCACTATGCACTGTGATGCTTTGATTGACGATAATTTACTTCCAGAAGGTAAGAATAATAAACTATTTAGATAAATTAGGATGATGAGAACTTAATAGCTACAATTCAAAGGTCATTGTTAAATGGCAAGTTGTGTCTTTTTTCGTTAGTAGGTACTTATAAAGTAATGAACAAAATTGGGTACAACATTAAGTCTTTAAAAATGTTATGGAAAATAGCTGCTTAGCACAATTTCTGTTTCATTAACAGCATTTATGTTGAATAATTTTTGCTCTGTCACACTGAAACAATTCCGAATTTTAAGATCAAATTAAATTATGTTCTTTTACTTTTCAGAAAAGGTATGCTTCAACGAGCCACCACGGCGAGTTTTAGTTCCTGTAGGATCCTTGTACCTCTGTGATTACCTGTTCCCGGGAGAAGCGCCTGCCGAAGCTCTTCTGTCAGTGCGGGAGTTGCTAGATCTACAGATTACAGAGGCTGATGTGGTGTGCGATGTAGAAACACCCGCTGGTAAATAGTAAACTTTTCTTTAAAATAAAATGTTCCTCCATACGTAAATGTTCTCTGCGAGCACGTGGGATACGCAGGTCAACAGTCAATGTGCGCTTTCACATTAGACGATAATGATACTGATACAAAATTGGTTAGGATGGGTAGTTTCATGCAATTCCAAGGGAAATGAGCGCGAGCGGACGAATTGCCAGTCTTGTGTCGTACGTTTTAATGTTAGAGTGCCTGACGTATATCGGGTTTTCTGGTCTTCGACATTTGGACGACCCGGCTCCATGTACGTCAAATACTTTTAATGAAAGGAAGCCCCAACTGAGGAATATTGTAAACATTCAATTGAGACTGATGTGCTAAAGACAAAAGATCGAAATTGTCGAAGCTATATTAGCAGTGGCACAGCATTCGAATGCTGCGCAGCGTGTTGCGGGTTCGATCCCCTCACGGAACAAATATTACCCCCCTACAAGTAATCGTACCGTGTATGTGTATGGGATTTTCTATGTCTGTTAACACACCTACGACACAGGAGGAATTCCCACACTAGGAATTTCTCCTGTATCGTCGTCGAAGTGTTAAAATAAATTACAATGTTTTTTGTTAAGTGAGCTTTTGTATTTTTTTTATAACCATATATTATTTCTCCTCCAGATACATCTGAATTTGATGCATTGGACAGGGGTAATAGCAGCGAAGAGTTACTGGCCACACCACAAGAAGCGAGCCAGTTTATGTATATCACTGGCATTTGTTTTGCGATGTTCGTCCTCGTTGTTTCCATCATCATTCACTACTACGATGGCATCGCCGAAGTTTTCAGTAATTTCTTCTCAAAATCGAGTTTGAAATAATATTTTTTATTTATGTAACTGTTAAAGCTTAAAAGACTTATTATTGTTGTGAATGACTTGTGTAAGTTTCGTTGATTTAATTGCATTTGCGTAACAGATTATAATTTCGATTTATTATGAGAATACAATTATTTAACATTTATTTTATCTAGGTGCAGACTCATCGTGTAATTTGAACTGTGGCATTTTAATAAATAAAATTTTTTACTCTAACTAAGCTTTTATTTTCCTTATTTAATCAAATAGCAAGCAATACATTATAAAAAAAAAGTACCTAGTGAAAAATGTTGATATTCGTCTACACTAGGCGTATTTGCCTAAATATTGGGTTATTTGGGCAAATTGAGCAATACTCAACACATAAAACTAAACATACGATACCTACACCTCTATCTTTTCAGTAACCTAAAATGAAATATTGACGTAATCAATTAATTTAAAAATACTTCCATTGTTTATCGATTTAGTTGCATCAGTTGCGCCATCTGTTGTAATAAAGCTATAAAACTACGGGAATTAACAGATGGCAGTTGGCCACCGACATTGAAGGGTTAACCCATTCATTGTCTCTTTTTTGTGGCGCTAGTGTACCGTCTGAATGCTAGTGTTAGAAAGAGAGATCCGATTGTTTACAAGATACATGAATGCTTGATTCATACATACACAATTTGTTAATGACACTAGAGTGACGTTATCACAGTGGATACGCTCATCGTAAGTCAGTCATACTCATACATAGCTAGAGTGTTGTATGGGTTTTCATTGAGTGACTTTTATTATTGTCGTGCAATGGTATCCTAAACTTACAGGTGTTGTGTTGTGTGTTGTGTTTATTCCTACGACATAATATATGTGACAGCAAGTAGTTGTGATCGTGAAACGATGAGGTTGTACGATATCGATCGTATTGCGTGATTAATTATTCAGTAAAACCGGTTTAATGCGAGTGTGATACGCGATAGTAAGCAGAGAGAAGACTTAACAATGGCATTTTCACTTAATAAATTGAAGAACATTTTGAATACAAATCGGGACAGTCAGCTGGCCGGCAGTGGTAGTTTGGAACCGGAGATAGGATTCAAGTTGGCCTTGCATCCAATCAGTAAAAATTTATTTGTGACCGTTATCGGCGCCCGGCACCTTCCGTCCTTGTTTGGGTTGAGTCGCGCCCATGGATACCTCGTTAAGGTAACTTTCAACCATTGTTTACACTTACTGCTTCATTATAAAACACTAACAACAAGCCAATAAAGAATTGATTCGCTAGGAACTGTAAAACTATCAAAGACACACACAGACAATTTAATTGTATAGATACCTTTGAGCATTGTTTTAGGAATTTACTTCGACTCTTAATTTAATAGATGCCTACTTACAATAAACCTTAAGTAGAATAGAATATTAATTTAGGTTAGTACCTACCCTACATCTTCTGCCATTTAGATCGCAATTATAATATCGTTTCACTTTAAACCACATACCCACACGCCTACCTGCTAATCCTCTCTAATGGAATGGATAAGTTTCCGCAATCAATTACCTAGATTAATTTAGAATAAACATCATACCAACCTATTTTCAATTTTGTAAAGCCCGAGATAAAAAGCGAGATAAAAATACCTATTGTAAATCGCTCGTAGTAGGGTTGTTTTAACAGAAACTGGTAAAACTATCGTTATAGTAAACATTTGGCTATTACTACCTGCGATATTGCGTATCTCGGTGTCATAGGGTGATCATCAAATCGGTAGCTGTCAAAAGATAAATTTCGTATTTCTTTTTGCATTAGCAATGAAACTGATAAATGTTAGATAATGTTCCCCCCTATAACAACTATTTTATCTAACGCTCTTGAGGCACTCCATTCCTCAACTTAGCCTCATAACAGGTACCAAGCCATCAAAGTTCAGTGGACAACCGCTGGTCAGTGACTACCAAGTTAGCCAATATTTAGCCCTGCTGATAGGAGCTGATCTGTTATAAAAGCACTCAATCTTACTACACAGCAAAATTTTGAGAATCTAAAACACCTATGTCCATGTAACTGCAACGGTTCACAAAAAATGCAGGTATAGATGCGTGGTGGAATAAAAAAGGAACATGGCAGTAGACTGCACAACCTAGGCAGTAGTAGTTTAGTAGCAGCAGTAGTAGTTTACCTTACATATCTACTGCCTGTAAGTAATGCGAAACTTGATTTTTTCCACCAACAAAAAAAAAACGAAGTCACTTAATCAGTCAAGATTTTTGACTAGGTACCTTCTCATAGACAAGGCATTCCCGCGCATTTTTAATAACCCCCAATCTACATGATCTTCTATCTATCTATATCTATACATATAATAAAACTGTAGAAATAGTATATTTTGCAACGATTGAATAAAGAGCGGATTTAAAGCGAGGGCCATTATATGAATCAAGAGCAAGCGAAGGATTTTAATGACTGAATCACGACCGTAGGGAGTGATTCATGATGATCGAATCACGAGCGAAGCGAGTGATTCAAGTATTAAAATCCTGAGCGACGCGAGTGATTCAGGCCCTCGATTTAAATCCGTTTTATTCAAGAGTTGCAAACGATACTTTATACCATGACTACGAGAAAAAGAAAGATTTGAGCGATATTATATTATTTTTATATTCAACGAAACAAAATAAAGTTTTTTTTAATAACTAAGTCTGCTTCACACACACGTGGGTGCGAAGTAGTCCAATCGCTCGGTCACTGCGCCAACAAGCTGACGTTAAAATCGGAGCAATGGTTTGAATTAAGGGTAATTTTCATATTAGCAAGGGGGTTGTCCAGCATCGCGGTCGATGTCGAATATACTAAAGTAAAATTCAAACACCAAAACAGTGCGTAAAAGACTACTTTTACGCACTGTTTTCCGTGAGTAAAAGTAGCTTTTTCGAGGGGGAATGGTATAAAATTATTTTTGTAAGTACATTAAAAAAAAACTCAAAAAATATAGCCAGGGTATTAAAGGACAACCAATAGAACCCATTTCTAGCATTTTTAGAATTTTTTGTCTGTTTGTCTGTTTATCTGTTTGTATGTTTATTTGTCCAGGTATCACGTAAAATGTACAAAATTAATGTAGATAACTTTTATACACAACGATTAAGCGTAACTTGGAGAGGAATTTAGTTTTTGTTTCATTGGAATCGGTTCAGTCTATCAAAAGATATTTGAATTTAAAGTGTTTTAGAAGTAAAATTACGGGTGCACTCTGGTCTCACAATTTGATTTCGTACGCCAGTCGCGCGATCTAACTTCGAATTCGAATACCAAAACTACAACGCACGGCAGATGGCGTTAAAAGAAAACCTGGAATAGACGTGTTTAAATTGAAGTAACATTATGTATTTTGTTTCATTGTAATCGGTTCACATAATATAAAAAATATAAATTAATTAACGGAAATATTTAAAGGAATCATAGAGTAGAACAGAATGGAATGGAATAGAATGGTGTGGTGTGGTGTGGTGCGGTGTGGTGTGGTATGGTGTGGTGTGTAGAGGAGTGGTGTGGTGTGGTGTGGTGTGGTGAGAGCGGGCATTAGGAAAATAATCCTACATAAACCTGGAATACAAGTGTCAAATATTTTTGATTAATCTAAGAAAATTCTAAATACACGGTTCATATGAAAAACGTGGCCTGAATTAAGCGCTTGCAATTAAAAAATACATTGTTAAATTTCGACATCCACGCGAACGAAGTTGCGGGCACAGCTAGTCAAAAATAAAAAACAATGTCTGAATCAGCACCACACAGTATAAAGTCTGCGTTAATTGACTAGAAGTAAGAACGGTTGTGCCTACATAGGTACATTCTTTGTTAATCTTGCAATTAACATCACTATCTTCATCGGTGCGTCATATGCTGGTCGCTGACACTGCGTCTACCTACATTACATCTACTATTAACATCCGTTTAATTGTTTTCCTAATTGAGGCCAACCCGGCGTTACCGCGACAAACTCGTTTGTTTATTTTCACTAAATTGATATTGAGGCGAAAACTGCAACAAGTCGGTGTATAGACTACTGACTATAATTATTTAGTGTTTGTAGGAACTTACGTGTACCTGTCTAGTTTAACTTATGAAATTAGAAGTAGATCTTGCCAGTAGGAATCAAACATTCTTATAGATGCTGTTTGAATGCCTGCTTGGATGCCATAAGCGTGTCTAATTCCCACTTTCTTTTTCATATGGCATGGCATGCGTCCTAGCCTAGAACCAAAAATATCGAATGATCTACCAAATTACAAACTACAACTCGCGACCCAGATTTTACGCAGGTTTGCTGCATGAAACCTGGGCCGCGAGTCTCTAAACAGGTAACTGTAAACATGGAATGTAAAGCCCTCATAATAAAGGAACACCGTGGCTTTAGTTCGTAAGTCTGTCAGTTCCTTCCCTGGCGGGGAAGGAACTGGCAGAGTGAACCAGGGCATGAGAGCTTATTTGATGATTTTACCACAAAAAAAAATTACAAGCCCGCACTTGAACTTTATTGCAGGCTGCAACACCCTCTATTTGTCCATTAAATTCCTATTAACTTTATTATGACAACACACGTTTCACGCTCCCGAAGGAGTGACTTGCGTAAGGGGTAGCAAAGGTGATCCATCATCATTGATATTAAATAGTTGATGACATTACTCTGTATTGGTTTCAAACTAGAAATCCCTCCTGAACGCTAATGGAACCACACGAACATGACAGTATTGTTTTATCTTATTATGGTGATTGGCACAAGAAAATACATTCACTCACTCCTTTATCCCACGGGATTAGAGTAGGTTGAAACTATACAATCTCTTGCTACGATCCTTACCTCTTGGTACGCCTACGTCTTCTCTATGATTGCTTCGTCTATGTTTAAGTATAGACAAAAATACTTGCGTTTATTTTTTGTTCCTATGAATTTTATACTGGCCGCGCTAAAACAATAAATAGGCACGCACGAATGGACATCGTGTCAATAAGCATTGAAATTGTAAGTCAGCCATGTGTCTGGTACGCTGATATTTTTGGCACGCACTAAATGGTTTCATAGTTTGTCTTAAATAGTGATTTATTTATCTTTAATAAAACGTTTGCCTGTTTATTTTGTACAACTGAGCTAAATCAACAACTACCTATTCTAATTTCAAATGGTTATTTCACTTCTATTAGTTGGTTTCTAACAGAGGGGGAATTTGTGTAAAGCTGAGACTCGATGCCCCGATTCCGGTCATTAATTTTATGTAATGTCCAAAATAGCTTTATTAATTAAGATGACTACATCCGGTGCATAAAAGACGTAAAAAAGGCTCAGAGCAAGTATACTATTATGTACAGTATGTACAGAAATATTTTTCTGTAACATTGTTAGTTGTGGTCGCTGTCTATCAGTTACCACTTCCTGCATATAATGATCAGAATTTTAATTTGTACCTTTAGGTTAATTAATAAATGATTGTTACTTCTGTGAATTAACAGTGCCAAACAATGCTCAAAATATTATAATATAAATGTTATCGCCATACGCACACAGAAAGCTAAGCAATATCAACTGAAACAAAATAAGATTACAAAGTCAACTTTATCAATAAAAGTAGGTAATGTGCGTTGTAAATTGTATTCAACCTGATGTCTGGTCACCGTGACCCCGGAACATAAAGGGCTACTGAAGGACACCGTGGATTTTAGTCAGTACAAGTCTGTCAGTCCCTCCCGCCCTGCCCGGGGTGGGAGGCCTCATCTGATAATTTTACCACGTAAAAAAAAAGGGCAATCGTCATGAAGCAGTATTCTGTCGTAATCCAGGAAGCTACAGGACATAGCTCGGAGTTCCTGCCCGAGCCTCGATCTTTTGAAAACTATCTGCAGCACTTACCTACCTTTAAGTAATCAGTCCTAGAACCAGTTGGTTCACACGCAATAACTCGTCTGCTCTTACCATCAATCCTATAACACTGTCGTCATTTCAGGCTTCCAAATCGACGTGCATTTACAATCTAATGGGTATACCTTGTCAGTGTTATCATTCTAAATATTTAAGGAAAGTCAATGGCACTCATCATTACGCTATCGTCGATAAGTACGACAAGCACGAGCCAAATTATGACCGCGTTATCTGCGGTTTTATCAATGGAAGTCACCAGTTCTTGTTATGGCATGGTTATCGATGCTGTTATCTTTCTGCAATGCACCTGGAACCATTGTAATATTTATAAACCTTGAAAGGCATGCTCGAATTTGAATAAATATGAATTTATTTTTGTGCGAAATACCAATCGAACTCATTGCGTGTTCGATTTATTGCCAAGTCTGACTTTTAGAGAGCAAAATAATTATACAATTTGTGGTCCGATTATTACTATAAAGGCAGTTAGGTGTTTGAACAAGTGACTTCAGCTGAATGTAGTAATTCAAAAAGTGATAAGTAGGAAGTTACTCGAAAAAGGTAATGCCTCTACTTAGATGCTTCTTTTTGCGAATAATTCTTAAACGGCTCGTAAAACTGAAATTCATCCAAAATGAAAAGAAATAAGTTATACTGGTAAAAGACCTTTGACATATTTTTCAATTTTATGAGTTATATTGAATTCCAGTCCTATCATACTTATTACCCTAAAAGGCAATATTAAAATATTGTAAAATTTTCCGGAAATTAACTTCATATTTTTCCTAAAGAATATCGCGTTTCGTTCGTTGAAACTTTCCTACATTTTAACGCGTCTAATGATTTGACATCAAAGAACAAGTCGAATATCTGTGAAAAGCTTATTAATTATTAACATCGTTAAAATTATATGAATTTGAGTGTAAACCTGTCGCAGTAGTAAGTAAATAATTATTACAATATTTCATTTTAAATAAATAAGTTGACATCACATTTTACGTGAATTTGTAGAAGCAATCAATATTGTAATTAAGGATTAATTCATTTGGATGTTACAATAACAATGATAGCAAATTATGGTTGGATAAACAATTTAATTTTCGAGAGCCAGCCTATAATGGAGCCATCCCGTTGTTTTCGAAAATGATCTACGAATAAATTGCTTCGCTTATCTAGCAGTCCCAAATGTGACAGTAGAGCGTGTCGGTGTCTTTATGAGCTCGATTTGTTTCTCAGGATAGTCAAATTGTTTTGTCACATTTTCTTGCACAAATTTAGACCTAACGTTGTTAAGGGACTATTTTTTTGTACCTAGGTCTATGGCAAACGATCAGACTCTCCCCACACACCTCTATTACATACGCCAGCATATCCATCTGCTCCAGTCGGTAAAATTTTCTCAATCAACTAAGAAACATCGGTTTATGTTACAATGTTTAAAATCTATTGAAGAATGACAGATTGGGGTAGGTTGATGTGGTCACTATTTTGCTGTGCCTTTACAGGGTCTACAACGGATCTTAGCTCTAAGCTCTTTGTAACATCTTTGTACCTTGTGGAATGCAAATAATTTATATGAATATGAGTAATGCTATGTTTATGTATTGAATGAATAGATTGGAACATAATTCTATAGAAATCAGCTACGAAAAGGTTCATAATCAATTAATTATTTCAACATAAAATCTCATTCAAATAGAAGCCGTTCCTGGCTGAATATTGTTCGTACTACTATAGAGATGGGACATTAATTTAAATTCAATTTGCTTGTAAAATGAGCGGGGTCAAATGGTCTGACTCCGAATTCCTGAATGGCTTGTGTACCAGAGGCAATCGATAGGTTTCTATTTGTATTACCACGAGTTGGAAGCGTGTTTCTAGGTATGTGATTTCACTAACAATCAAACCGCAATCAGGTTTTGGGGTGAGATTGATTATTCTACTTTACTGCTGATAGTTTCAGCTTCGTTTAGAATCTTGCATGTATCCTTTTTTTTTATCGTGGTAAAATCATCAAATGAGGCCTCCCACCCCTTACTGTCAGATTTGTACTGACTAAAATCCACGGTGTCCTTCAATAGCCCTTTATGTTCCGGGGTCACGGTAATGGTATAAGACCCGCGACCTTGCATGTATCCTTGGATCTAAAATACTATGGTGATCAAATGACCGTTGTAGGTATTTGCTTAATAGCATCATGACGCCTAACTTAGAAGTGAAGCATCATCATTAAACCTAACCAGGAAGCTGCTCTGTACACCCAAGAACAAAAGTCTTCAGAATTTGTCAAAAATATTACAATGCTGTGCGCCATAATACAAAACCCCAATATTCAAATAACTTTTGTTCTGTCCTACCTAAACAGCTTTTTTGTGCTGGGGATAAAAAGTTATGTGCGTACCAGTGTTTGAGGCTTAGCCGCCACTAACAACATTCACGGTTGGTTTTTATCCCGGGCTGGTCCGGAGCGATTTATAATGTGGCAGCTGGCTATGAAAATCTGTCGTATTTTTACACATTTATCTGCAAAAAACACCGTTGAACAAAAAACATTCCACATAAAACTGCTATCTTTACCAACTTAAAACCGAATACAAGCATTGCTCCACGCCATATACATTCAGGTTGAAATAACGACGTTTTTATCTTTACAGGTCAAAGTATTTCCCGGAGATAGCAGATTTGAAACATCATTACAGGAAAGTTCTTGGCCCGTGTGGAACGAAGATTTTAAATTCCAACTAAAACAAAAAGATGCGAAAAAGGCAGAACAAAAAAATGACCTTCAGAGTTTGCTAGCCGGGCATTTTTTGTCACTTACCATTTATGCTATATTAGAACCTCCAAAACAAGAATCAGACAAACGCAAAAATAGCAAAACTTTAGACTCGAAAAAAACGTCCAAGGTGGCAGAACAGGAAGAGCCGAAACCAAAGACTGGATTTTTTGAAAAGACATTTAGTAGTTTCAAGTCGACGAAAGCTGAGGCGTTAGCACAAAAGTCAATTTTGGAGAAACGAAGAACAGTTGGAGCTGCGACGTGGAACTTTGACTCAAAGTTGTTTCAGAATGATCTTAAGAACGGTCTGACTGGGACTCCTGACATATGGCGGCCGATCAACGCTATCACGAGTGGTATAACTGCGGCTGACTCACGGGTACGTATGCACTATTCAAGTGTAGGGTAATTAACAGCAACATTACAAGTCACTGTCACGAGTGATGCTAATCACCACATGATAAAAATAGTCGTAAATGCCCAAGTTAAATGTAAAGTCGCTTTATGGCAAACCTATTTCCGTTCGTAATGAACTTGATCTTGATAAATGCTGGTTGCCGACGGAGCAATGATTATAAATTTAAAACGTAGCTCCAATTTCATCATTTTTTTTTCTATCTATAAATGAGATTATTATTTCGTGCGAAAACATTATTTCTGTTACTAAGTTATGTAAGTAGAATGATGACTTCAAAGACTTCAGTAAATATAGTTTAACGAGAGAGATTCATTTTTTTTTAATTAATTTCCTAATGTCATCTATCTAGGCTACGAATGAGGCGACCCCTAATTTCGTAGTATTCTTCGTAAAAATAGGCTCAAAATAGTATCTGTAGTATGCCAAGTGGTGAATAAGGAAGTACCAGTGTTTATTATTAAAAGTGTCTCTCGATTGGAAGCAATAGAAATTTCTATGTTGAAGATAACGATGTCAATTAATGTATGAGTCATGAGTAGATATACTACTTAATATGATGAATACACGAAGAGCATGTTCGTGTGAATAAAATCTTAATAATGTACAATAGAATAGTTTTGACCTCGGCCAGTCCCATCTGATCGTCTACCTACGTTTATTACGATGATGTAAGGCCATAAGTATGCTACGTCTTCGTGCGCACAAATTCGATAATTACGTTTTATCAATGTTTATATACCTACTGATAAATCTTTGGTTTTTCTTGCTAATTGCTTAAGTACACACCTACTCATTGGCACATTTAATTGGGCTAGTCTATAAACAGAAAACTTGTGGTGCTAATTACTACAAGTTTTATGTTTGCGAACTGCCCTCATCTCGATAAAGTTGGCCATAGCCACAGTCTCATACTTAAGAGCTTTCTTGTAATAGCGTTGATTAAAACCCGGATAAGTGCCTACTTAGTAAAATTAGATTTTTAAAATTTAAAATGAAATTGTTGTAGAAGTTTTTGTACCTACGTGCCTTTGTTTAAGGCTTTTAAGATAACTACTTAATGCTTTGTGGCTATATGAATATGCATCAGTTCTGATTATGTCTTAACCAAAAATTGTCCTTATTTCTAATGCTTTATGTATTAAACTTTTATACATATAGAGCGACCACTAAAATGGTTGTCTGGTAGACCTTGGTCCGGAGTAAGTGCCTAAGATAGTTAAGAACCTACGTGCAACTAAACACATTATAATTTTTACATAGGTGTCACGTAACTAGATATTTCTAAACTGTTTTACATGAAATGCAATAAAAATATTCAATGTCATTACACAGAGCATTATCAGTGTCTTATCTTGTCGCGTGAAAAAACTGAAGAAAATCGGTTTCTTAGATAAAATCTCTCACGGCTTATCGGCTTGACTTAAATAAATAAGAACTAAGGGGAAACTATATCGTTGGGAGCTGTAATATTTTTCAAATAGGATAATAAAATTCGTTGTTTGAATTTATTTGAACGTGATCGTTTAGCTTTATAACATTACTTGCTGTTGCCTGCGGCTTCACCTGCGTGTGTCTAACTGAAAACGTCCAAACTTTCGCATTTCTAATTTTAGTTAGAAGATACGAAAATTTGAATGATTAGATGGATGGATGGATAAATGTTTGCTGCTCAATCACATCAGAACAAATGAACGAATCTTGCTAAACACATCGAATAAACTTCATCCCGGTATACTGCGTTCCCGTGGGCAACAGCTAGTTTTTTAATATTTGTTATATTAGTAGATGAATCCTAATATTATGACTATTAGTAACACAACTCTTCCATTTATTCATTGCTTGTGTTGTTTGGAACTTTGCCCAGTTTCCTTCCTCGTTGGTCTTGTTAAACAAATCTGCTATACATCTCGGTACATTCCAAGGCAGTTCAGATATGGTTGATTGCGTATAATTTGCCCATGCGGGCCTCTAATCTTTGGCAATTAACATGACCGCCGTGTAATTTGTGTCTACAGCGGGAAAACAAGAAGGGCCAGTTGGAGGTGACGTTGTTGTACACGGCGAGCGAAGACGGGCTGAACGATATAGTGCAGCTCACGGTCAGCAGGCTACGGTGCAGTGTGCAGACCATGCAACAGCATGAACAGTATAAAGGTAACTATGATACATTATTCTAAGATCTCTTTAGGCGGGGCCGCGGGACTTATTTCATTACCGACTACCGTGACCCCGGAACATAAAGGGCTATTGAAGGACACCGTAGATTTTAGTCAGTACAATTCTGACACCCCGTATGTTTTTACCACGATAAAAAAAAGATCTCTTTAGGCGCGTTTCGAAACGGCAAGTCTTCCATACAAGTATGATGTAACATTTGCATACTAGTAGCTTGCATTGCATGTGTGTAAATTGTAGGCAGGTTTTACTTGCATAGTTCCTAATTAAGTACTTACTTAAGTAGGTTGGCAGTTACTTGAAACAAAATGTATAAGTTTTGAAAACGACCTACTTCCAACTTGTAGATTGTATGCAGGTTTGTTCAAGTTCCATAAGACTGATAAAACTTGCAACTTGTATACAAGTAAAATAGTACAATGGAATCGCGCGTTTATAGTTCCGATAAATTTTATATCAAGTCATGATAATAAGAAGCGTGCAGACAAGTGTAGTTGTAGTTTTTTCTGCACCTAATCAACTCTTTTTGAGGACCTCTTTTGTTTTTTACAACACTAGCTAAAGAACTTCAAGGTTAGGTATACTTTAGACGCTAGCTTGTAAATAACCTGTAATTAGTTTTTTATACCTTCCACGATTTTAAACGCAGTGCCAAACTGCCAGTTGTTTTGACTGCGATCATTCCAAAATATACCTACCTAATATCACGACGATAGAGAAGCTATCACTACACGATCTCTTAAATAGCAGTTACATAAAACACCGATACGCATTGCTCGATAACACGACGTTAATTAGCCACATTTCGGTTAGTTCTGATAAGACCGCTTTAATGTGAACCGGCATTATGTTGTACTTACTGTGTTATATGTAACTACGGGAAAAAGGGCAAAATAACTGCCACTTCGACGCAATCAATTTCGCTCGGGAGTGTGTCGTAGCGCCTTAATATGCTATGTATCTTATACCCTCGCCTAATGATATCGGAAGGGATCTATCGTTAGCTCTTAAGATGTATGGTTGTGTAGCACATCCCTCTTACATCCTATTTGGAGAAACAATGTTCTTGAGTCGAGAGGCTTTACGTTCTGAAATTACAGGCAAATAATGCGGTAACTGTTAAATGTTGAACGGTTATGGCTTGATAAGATACTAAGCAAAAAGGAATGCTCCATAATAATTTGATGTAAGTGCTGCCATAAACTCAGTTGTCACAATAAAAATGCTTAAGATGTGGTTATTCTTTGGAACCGTTTTGTACAGGAAAATATAAAGGTCAGGTACATTTTTATCCAAAAAAATGCGGAGTTAGATAAATATGTGGAGATTTGTTTGATATACAACAAACGAGGAATCCTCTTGCACAATGTTTACACGAGAGAGGTGTAATATTTGCAAAATATTATAAAAGTTTACTTACCTACTATCTACTGTTTATTGTACGAAAATATAGTGACCCAAATAAATGAAACAACGAACGATATTATTATTTGGGACACTTGTATTAAGTGGTCTTAGGATAAGTAAGACGACTCTTGATTTATTACTTTGTAACCTACGTGTCTGGCTGGACAACAATCCCTTAAATACATAGATAATGGTCCCACTAACTGTCAGCCAAGCAAGAACTAGAATGAGTAATGAGCTATTTTATGACGTTCAGAAACAAAAATGTTGTCCTCCTAACTGGGTCAAAATACATAATTTTTGTTTGATTGTATCACTTTGATAAAGCTTTCGTGAACATTTCAGAAGTTAAACCTCGACCTGGGGGCCAATTTGCTGTTTTATATAGATGGTGTCGAACTCGACAAAAAATTCTAAAGACGTCATTTTTTCGACAAATTTTAAATGTTGCTATTTTGGGGATGTCAAATTCGCCATTTGTCGAAGGTTAACGTTAGACTTCAGTAAAATTTGTCGAAAAAATGACGTCATTAGAAATTTTTGTCGAGTTCAACACCGACCGTCTCTAAAACCGAGAAATTGCCCCCTGTTTAGAGATTCACCAGGCAGTGGTCAGTCCGCAACTACATAAACCTCATTCATAATATTATTTATCTATAGAGACAGGCACTCGAGCCGCGGCCCACGCAATGCTGTTTGCTTATTAAAGAGGAGAGAGTTACGTTCAAGACGAGTGTGCGTTGAATCACAACTCAAATAACTAAGCCCACGTTTGCAATTACGAAAGGTTCGAAAATCTCACATTCTCGGCATTGATTTTTCAGCGTGTTTGTCTCTTAGTCACATTCGCTACGCATGGTTAAGTAACGGATAATTCGTTTAAGGTTCATTTTACAGTTGGCCGGAGCCAAACCTTATGGCTTTTGTCCCGACACTAGTAAGTGCCATGCTATTGCGTTGCCATATAATGTGACCAGTCTGTGTACGTCAGATAGTTTCCGCATGTTTCTTAATCATATTCGCTTGCACAGTAGGGTATTTTATTCAACAAATTTTAGTAGTCCGAAATATAGATTATTAACAAATATTTGACCCGTATTTTTTCTTTTGTCACTTAAACCAAAATTGACGAAGATACATCGCTTCTAAAAATCATAAAACGTCACTCGGTCGTTAAAACTTTACAATCGTAATGACGTCACAAGCCCCCACTCCCGAATTTGGAATCGTTTTATCTATGTCCATTATTTTTAAATATTATTACTGATGGACTAAATAGATTTTCAATTTATTTATGCAGTAAAATATCCTATTATACATACATTGTACAAACTCCTGCATTCACGTCCTAATGCCAACAAACAGATGAGAGTCGATTGAGCCCTTTGAATCTAGAAGCTACATAATTCTAAACAGATTCCGTTCCTGATTATTGAGAAAGGCTTTAATAAACAGCACGTGTAAGAGATTATTCTAATAATTGATTGCTACTTACACAGAGAAGGGGATTACCTGAAGGTCTACAAGTCTTGTATTTATCGATGCTCTTAGTGATCAGTAATATACAACATCAATGGATTCAGGAATAAAGTGTTTTTTTTTTTTACTTGACCCCGGTCAGGTCTGAAGGGACTGTCAGACTTGTACCGACTAAAATCCACGGTGTCCTTCAATAGCCCTTTATGTTCCGGGGTCACGGTAATAGAAATAAGTCCCGCGACCCCGGCAGGCTTTGGCCCTCTGAGAGGGGGCCCCGTCATTTTGCTGACAGCTCTTTGAAGCGCGCGTGGAACACGACGCGCCGTCGACCCGGGGCATGGTCCATGGTCGGACAGCGAGTTGCCCTTTACTCGCTGTCCGCATGTCCGCGCTTACGGTGGCCGGAGATCGTCTTGCGACGTCCGATGCCGTGGGTGTACACCACTGCGGTTGGGGCGGAGGGAGGACGCTGTCCTCTCTCGCTCGCGGCCCGCCACCTCCTTCACGAGCATGACTGCCTCGCAGAAGGTGGCGACCGCTTCCCACTCCGTCCGCTCCGCAGCAAGGCCGAAACCAATGCCGGGCGCGAGAGGTCTCCGCCTATCGCCGCCGTGAGGACACGTCGGTGCTCTGCTCAAGCTGGGCAGTCTTGCACCGTATGCTCTACTGTGTCCTCCGGGCGATCTTCGCAGTGGCTTCCTCCTTTCCCATTAGCCACAGGTACCTCCCGAAACTTCCGTGTCCGGTGAGGACCTGCGTCATGCGATAGGAAAGGACGCCGTGACGTCTCTCCAGCCACTCCTCAAAGAGGGGTCTTACCGCCGCTATTGCGGCGTGCCCGAGGAATACGTGATAAGAGAACTAATGTGATTGTTACACACTATCTATGTGGCACTTCTAGATAATAAATATGTAAAAATGGGTGATTTATACGAATATCGCTGTAAGTACTAGACCTTACAGCGATATTCGTATAATAAAAAAATATGTAGTTTACATATTTATATGTGCAACGGACAGAGTTTCCTTATAAGACAAATGTTTATATAGATAATACAATATACTAGATCTTTGTCCTTACCTGAGCCATTGATAAGTTTGATATACCAGCAGTGGCTGCAAATAGCAGACAAATTTATCTCCATCCATGAGCTTTTCGTTTAGCGTTTTCTAAAGAAATGGAAATCGAATTCACTTTACATGTACAAGCTAAAAAGAATTTCCTTACTCGGTTTCCATGTGATTCATTGAATAAGAATCCAATCATAATAAGTAAATTGGAAAATGAAAGTAGAATATCCTTAGAAATCTAGATCTTTATCTCGGCCTTAACGTGATTCATTTACTTAAGGTTTGGTTTTGACAACTCTATCGGTTTTCCCGTTTTTTCTTTATCTATGACTGTCTTAAGATAATCTTCATCTATGACTATCTTAAAATAAGCTGTTCATGGTCACAGTTCTCATCAGTATGCTACCAGAGATGCTGATTCTGTTCATCAAGTATGGACATAGGTCCATATAATTCTCAGCTGGACTTGTAGGGCTCTCCACCTGTCTGCCTTCAAAACGTACGTGTGAGGAACTACGTGATATGCCGTAATGAGATAACGTAGTTATTAGATCGTTATAATAAGGTTTTCACCCCTTAAATGGGGCTGAAACGTAATTGGTGAAGTAGGTGAACACTTCTGTGTACCCTTTAGGAGAGCCTACAGTAACTTATTAGTGCTATATGGGTATCTATTTATAGAAAGTAGAGTCTGATTACAAAAAGTAAACGAAGCTCATTAAAAGATGTTAACTTTTTGATTGGAATTTTCTCAACAAAATCCAAGTTGTAAACAATAGGACGTTAAACAAAACCAAGTAAAAGTATTGTTTTACGAACCTTTTTTACTTACGTAGAATATTGTGTTTCAATTTATTATCCAATAAAGTAAATGTATAGCAAAGTCTACCATGGTTTTGCTTCACGTTTAAAGACCGTTTTGTTTTTATTATCTACCTACCTACATTTTTTTTCTAATGCATCATTCACTTGCAATCTCGTAAATCTTCTCATCGAGTACCTATGAAAAATATACGTACTTTGTTGAATGTTTTAATAATACTCGTATTAAACTGTCTTACACCTCATCTTTTTGTGTTAAATTCCATCTAATAACAAACTTTAGACATATACTTTCACTATAAAAACACATCAAGTGTAATTTATTTGAGTTACGTAATTAAACGTTTATTAATTTTCTATTTTCAGCCCCGTTGTACCTGAAAGCAACGATATTAGAGGCGAATAAAGCTGAGTGCTATTGGAAAAGCGATAGATTTGCTCCCGCAATATCTGCCAGATGGGACCCAAAATCTGCTACAGTGAAACTGACAGTTTTCAAAGCTAGTTTGAATAAAGTCAGTATTTATATAAGCCTCGGGTGTAAGACAAAGATGGCGAAGAAGGAAATCTTGGGAAAAGCGACGATAGACGAAAAATCCGCCTACGCAGACAGTTGGAACGAGTGTCTTCGGCAACCCGGAATACCAAAAAGTTTTTGGGTCAATTTCGAATAATGGTCTCAAGTATATTTTTTGAAGAGCAACTATGACGAACTTAGATTAGGTCGAGAAAGAACGAAGTTGATTGTGAATAATATTATTTTTGTTCAAACTAATGACTGCGCACGTTGTGAATTTCTGTTATGCTTAAATATTTTATGACAACAATTTAATTTTAATTAATATTAATTTAACGTATTATTTTTTATATCACAAAACTTATTGGATAATACACTGTACTGATATTGTTTTATAGTTTGATTCTTTTTCTTGGGAAATGAGGAAAATTTTATACCAGGTGCCAGTTCACACAAGCAGGCAATTTGATCGATTAATCTTAACCTTCCTTTAAATTCAACCGGTACATAGGAAAATTCTAACCTCGCTGTAACATATTGCGTCTGTATAGTTTAGCATAAGACGGCATTATTTACGAAAAATAACACGGTAATTAACACGGTCTTACACTGTGACGTACCTAATATCGATAACATAAACGGTCCGTTAAAAGAACTTGGTGAAAGTTGTTCCTTTGAAAATAATGTCTTATAAAGGAAGTAATACAGACAACATCTTCGCAATTTCACTTCCTTCGAAACTTCCAAACACAGTTTGGGGACTTCGTTGAGAGGCACATTATTATTATTTGTATCTAACTGTCGTCTGTCAAGGAGTTTTTAGATGTCCGTAACTTCAGAGGTGTTAAATAAAATGTTTACCGAAGGTCGAACATGAAGGTTTGATTAAATTAACAATAAAAACAAGTACGAGAAGGTAATATGAAATAACAATTCGTTTTTCAAGGATTTTGGACGTCAGGAAGTGTCTATGGCTTGTTGAGACTTCTCAAAATGTTGAATGATTTGTAAAAATATACAGGGCATCCTACGGCAATAAAAATAATGTCTACTTTCAGTAAATTGTTCTATCTGCAATATTTAAGGTACTTTCCCTCCATGTGGCATAGCCGTGTGACGTCCTGTACCTATAATATGGACGAGGTGAAATTATGTGGTGTCTATGATATAAAAATCGTTCTATAGAGTCTAAATATTAAGTATCTTGTTCTTTACATAATCTATTATTCTTCGTTCTATCAATTAAATACAGATAGAGAAATCGATCAACAGCAGGCTTGCATTGCCACTGACATGCTATTAAAAGGAGAAGTTCTACCTACCTAAGTAAAATTATGGGATTGAAGCATCTATGACAGTTGTATGGACATTGAATACGAAATTAAATAGATCCTGAAGGTTTGTCCCGTTTTGGAAGATTTGATCGATCCTTTGTAACTGACACTATAATATGATTATGAATACTAATGCGAAAAAATACTGCGGAAAAACTTGTTCGCATTTATCTTGCCACTTAGGTATGCGACATACGGATTTTCCGTATCCAAACGCGTATGCTTATAGTTGTGTATGTGTATATGTTTTACAATATGTCGTAAAGAGCGCGTGTATGGTATATTGCCAAGGACGCGACCTTTATGTAGGAGTTTCACAATGCCGTGTCCCGGATTCTATTCAGCGTGGAATATGGAACGAATTACAAGTATCGGGGACTTTGTGCTCGAACTGAAACCAATTTTAGGTATGTGTTACCTTTTACCAGAATTTCATATTATTTAAAAGTTGTTTTAGGCAACTGGTCGGCGGTGAGCTTAGATGTTAGTAATGCCTACTAAGTAAAGGTAAAGCTCAACTTAGATAGTGTTTGGTATATACCAAGAGGTGATGTGTTGGTAAATAATTTGGTACCTTTTTTTTGCGTCGTAAAATCATCAATTGAGTTTGAATTGCCTCCCAAAATGGTTGCCGACCGCTGATCTATAGTGTAAAATATGTTGCTACTCCACAAACAAATGGGCCACACAATTTATAGATTTCTACCGACATGTTAAAAAAAATTTCTTATGTGCAAAACTATTTAATCAAACCTCACAAAAATCCCAAAAGAATTTTATTCATATTCAGAAACTGTTGGACTGTGTTTTACCACAGTCCAACAGTTTCGGACACACAAACGAGTAAGTAAGTGAAAAAAAAGGGAATCGTGTTGAAACGGCAAATATTGCCCGTCAAAAAGGTTTTGTTGAATCGGAAAGGATGCGTCCGAATTGAATTATTGAGCTATGGGGCATCAATCACAATCAGAATGTGGGGATTGCTTTGCCTACACTGAAAAACCGAATAGGTTGAATCCCATAATGTTGATTTCATGTAAGTTGCGTTAACCTTTTATTATGTTTAAACAAGTATTATATGACATTTATTTCTACAAAAATAAAATTGTTAAAAATTAATAGGTTAAACCAACCACTAAAAGAGGTTAAAACGACACAATATTCGAATCTAACTGATAATATAGTCAAGTCAACATATTAACGAAGTAGAGTCAACAAAATAAACAAGTTAAATATATATAATCAGATGAATTATTTGTCATAGATTTGAAATTACTGCGTATAAAAGTTGAGTTAACAAACTGATTAAGTCCATTTAACTAAGCATTTGATATATACAACAATATAACAAGAATATTTATTCAACTATTTATTACAAGGTTGTAACAAATAGACGAAAAAGTTAACATAACAAATATACAAGTTCAGTCAACTAAACACATTTCTTAATCCATCATGATAAAGAACTTCGTACCAGTAACTTTAAACAGCTATACAATAAAGTTTTTTTTTAAAACTGCATGATGACGAAACAACTAAACATCTCATTAGAAACGATTAAGCATCAAGAATATTAATTCTACTATTTAATACATGTTTGAAATAACAAAATGAAACAATTGAGGTAACCAACTATATAAGTTAAATTAACTAAACATGTAAGTTATATCAACCACTGAAACAACATTATTTTAACAACTTACTAGATGTGCCAGTTAGTTATATTAAATAGTTGAGTTTAAAAACTGATAAAGTCAAGACAATCAAATACTTGATTTAAAATTACAAAACACAAAAAATATGTATCAACAACTAGACGAAATAGTTAAGTTTACAAAAACTTAAGTCGAAACAACCAAGCATTTATGCCACAATATTTCTGTGATTTATGCTATCACAAAAAATTGTAAGTACAACATTTTACCAGCACTTTGAAATTATGAAATACCTACCTATACGAAAAAGTTAACTAACTGCATAACGTTGAAACAACTAAACATCTGATTAGAAACAATTTAGTTTCAAGAATATTAATTGTACTAAAACGAAGCAATTGAGGTAATCATCTGTGTAAACTAAATTAACTAAACATTTAAGTTAAACCAATCCATTTAAACAACATTATTTTAACAACTTTCTAGATGGGTCAGATAGTTACATTAAATAGTTGAGTTTACAAACCGACAAAGCCAAGCCAACCAAATACTTCAGTTAAAAATACAAAACAAAAAATATGTGTTCAACAACTAGACAAAATAGTTAAGTTTACAAAAACTTAAGTCGAATCAACCAAGCATTTATGCTGTTACAAGAATTTATACAACATTTAACCAGCACTTTGAAATACCTATACGAAAAATGTCGAAACAACTAAACATCTCATTAGAAACAATTTAGTTTCAAGAATATTAATTGTACTAAAACGAAGCAATTGAGGAAATCATCTTTGTAAATTAAATTAACTAAACAATTAGGTAAGTTAAACCAACCCATTTAAACAACTTTACTTTAACACATTACTTGATGTGTCAGATAGTTACCTATATTAAATAGTTGAGTTTAAAAACTGATAAAGTCAAACCAACCAAGTAGGTGCCTACTTGAACTATAATTAATTACATAACAAAAATGTCTACTCAACAACTAGACAAAATAGTTAAGTTTACAAAAGTTTAAAGTCGAATCAACCGATCATTTATGCTATCACAACAAATTATAGGTAGGTACTTACAACATTTTACCAGCACTTTGAAATACCTATACGAAAAAATTAACTTAACTAAAAATTAAGTTAAACGAACCCATTTATACAACTTTATTTTAACACATTAGGTACTAGATTTGTCAGATCGTTACATTAAATAGTTAAGTTTAAAAACTGATAAAGTCAAGTCAACCAAATACTTGAGCTTTAATTAATAACAAAACAAAATGAAGACGGTTAAATATGTACTCAACAACTAGACAAAATACCTAGTTAAGTTTACAAAAACTTAAGTCGAATCAACCAAGCATTTATGCTGTTACAACATATTATTACAACATTTTACCAGCACTTTGCATTTTTAAAAACCTATACGAAACTAAACATCTCATTAGAAACAATCTAGTATCAAGAATATTAAATGTACTATTTAACACATGTTTGAAATAACAAAAAGAAACCATTTTTTTGAGTGGTAAAATCATCAAACGAGTCCTCCCGCCCTGGGCGGAAGGGACTGTCAGACTCTTACTGACTAAAATCCACCCTGTTCCTTGGGATGCCCTTTGCGTTCCAGGGCCACGGTATCCTGCTTAGACAGTCCCTCGACCCCGGCAGGCGTTTGGCTCTCTAGGGGCCCCGTCAGTTTGCTGACAGCTCCTAGAGGCGCGCGTGGAACAAAACGTGCCCTCGACCCAGGCCTGATCCTTGATCGGATGGCGAGTTACCCATTACTCGCCGTCTGCAAGCCCGTGAAAACGAAACCATTGAGACAACCAACTGTGTAAGTAACTAAATATTTAAGTTAAATCAACTCATTTAAACAACATTATTTTAACTACCTACTTAGTAGATGTGTCAAAATGTGATAATGTGATGTAATCTACACTGACATTATAGGTGAGGTTCTTCAGAAAGGTCCTACTCGCAAAGTACCTACTCGCAACCGGAGTGCTTGAATGACCAGATACCTTTATGAACGTGGAAGAGGCGAAAGAAGTAGGTATGTAAGGATCGTAGCAGGTGGCGCTTTGTGGTTTCTGCCTTCCCCCATGGGAAAAAGGCGTGAGTTATGCCATGCCATGTGTCAAAACCAATAGGTAGGTAACACTAAAACTGCCCGACCTGGGAATCGAATCTAGAACTCCATGCTCAGTAGTCGCGCTTACGACCACCCTAGATCAACGAGGCAGTCGAGGCAGGATTTGATTTATAATAAGTAATTAACAAATGTAGTAGACTGTAAGAAATATAAACCTACTCAATTTTTTTATTTACTTAAAACAGTTGAAGTCCAATTTGGCCTTGGTTGACCGCCAACCGTATATTCTTGCCATGAGTCCGCGCCGCCGCGGCCACATACCTACCTACACTTTTCGCGGACAGCGTCTTTCGACGGGCGCGGGCGCAGCGATTGGCAAGGGATAGGTATATTAAGTACCTACCTATGCCGTCATGATGGCATATGAACACGGTTGCCTTCGACTGTGTAGGTAAACTTCCAGTGAGTAGGTATCATGTTGGTCTCTCAGCTGGTCGCCAAACGTACTCACGTCGATTCGGTACCTACCTACCTCAAAATCACGTTGATTTGGTACCATTTGAAAAAAATGTAACCGCTATCAAAAACGAACTTTAGCACTCTGACCATAGGACGTGTTTTTGCATTTTTTACAGGCAGTCGGCAACCTCTTAGGCTGAAAACTTCAAAAGTATTATAATCGTAATCAAAAATTAACCTTAGTACCCTTACCATAAGATGTGTTTTAGCATTCTATTACCGACTGTCGGCAACTAAAAAAGAAACGATAAAAAAGTTGTAACCGTAATCAAAATAGAACTCTATTGCTACATATTATAGGATGCATACTTAAAAAACAGTACGTAATTTAGCGGCATCTTTGAAGCATAGGCAAGAATGTGTGATAGAGTTGTACCACGTTGTACCTTGAGTATCGAGATATTAAAAACATTCCTATGACAATAATTATTATTTAAACGCGTTCTACACGGTAGGAAATTGACCTGAAGTCCAGATGACCTTGGTTGGTTTCGAACCATGTAGACAGTGGTCTGGAGCTCGGTTTTGCTACCATGTAAAACGCGTTTTATAGCCGAGCGACCCGACATTTGAAGGGTTTTAATCCATTTTATTTAGTGCATGTTTTATGGCCTCCATGGCCGCACTAGTATTATTATTATTGCATTTAAGTGTGAACGTAAATGTTGGTCTAACGAACTGGAATGAACATTTATAAAACCGTGTTGTGTAATTGAGGAGTTTCACTATCCACGTCTTCGAGCACCCATCACCCAATCGGTTCGATTCGATGGTAGGTATTTACTAGTTTATTATCGTGTTGTCTTATCAAAACTAAACAAAATTGCCAAGTTTCAAATCAAATCCACAATCCCTACTATCTATATAGAGATTTGTTGGTGTAATTTGTGTGGGGACCTGTTTATTTACTTTTATTTTGAACTTGACTGTTTTATTTGCAAAAATATTGAAATCGGTTTCTAAAACTAAAAATAGTCCAGTTTTTAATAAAAACAAAAATAAAACAGATACTTACGGCTTGGCCAGAACGGATTGAAACGGAACTAATCTTTTTGTTTGCTGACAACGTTTTAAAATCTTTGATAGTTGATGTAAACAAAGAACGCAGGTTTGTTAGATTTATTATTGTGCCATAAAACTAACGTAATAGAAAAAATAAATAAAAAAAAAACAATCAAAGTAATGGTAGCGAGAGCACAGTTGCGACTTTCGGTTTTCTACTGTTTTTTGCCAAGCTGTACATACAAATCACTTTATTTACTTACTGAAAAAGAAGTAGGTACTTAGGTACCTCGGTTAAAATCGACTTTCAAGCTTTTATAACTTGACATGGTAAATAGTTATAAGAGAAGCTAGTACGTAATAATGTGTGTAAAAAGCTAAGTAAATAATGATAAGGTTACATAAATAATTTACATTTTCGAATCATGCGTATTTTTATAGTTAAGTATGATTAATCGATAAATCAAAATGTCCGCGAGCGAGAACATCTCTAGCGCGTTTGAGCAGACTTGTGCCGTTGTGCCTACTAGGCGCTTCCATTTCAATTTGTAACTCTTTCCGAGACAGTCGTGCGTGTGGTCGCGCGCGTCTGCTTTGTGGCAAACAACTCGCGTGTATATTCTGCTCGTCTTGCTATTCTAAGCTGCTAAGTGCTAGTGTTACTTCACAAATCAAAGAGATTTAAATTAAAAGAACTAGGTAGGTATATAGCTTTGTCTTTGCACAATGAACGAGGAAAGTGTCGAAACTTCTCTTATACAACTATACTTCAACGAATGGGGTCTGAGCGAAGAGACTTGCAAGAAATTTATAGGTAAGTTGCCTTCATAAGCATATAATTAATTTATTTGACCATTTGCGCGAACAACGGGTCAGTGGTTCATCTTCCAGAAATGTGTTGTATTAACCTCTCAACCTATTATTTTTAACAATTTTTTTTTGTAGAAATAAAATAACCTAAGTAACTGAAGTTTTGTTTTGCGTTTCAGAAAACGAAATCACGTCATTAGAATATCTTCCGAAAATTTCGAGTTGAAAGAACTGATTCCTAGAATCAAAGAACGGATTCTATTTAAATCTGGTCTAGAACAACTAGAAAAGATTACTCATGTAAGTACTTACACACCAACCCATCTACGAAACTTATACCTTCCTAGCGTTGCAGCACCGGGGAAATTTGCAGGAAACTCTTAAATATTAGGTGCACCGGGGAGAAACTTAGCAGGCTAGTGTTTCGGTCCTACCACCAGGACCTTACTTAACTACTTAAACATTTTAGGACAACTGTTAAATTGTTTTAAATTGTCTTTTTTTCTGCCGAAACAGTATGAAATTCGGCTTGATTTTTGGACATGGTCTTTTTATTGCAGAACTATGTAGATGGTATTTAGGATTTAAAACGTTATAGAAATCAGTTGTTACAATTTTTCCAGGACACAGCCTCTGAAACTACCATATCAGGTCCGAGTAGTCCAGCATCAAGTATAGAGAGTTCTACTTCTACCAGCTATGCTGTTGAGGAACAACAGGATGGCAAGAAGTTGTATGTAAGTTTGCTTACAAATTTTATTCACATCATTTATCAGTTTTATTCATTATATTCTATTTTATTCCGTTTCGACATCTCATATGTTAGAGTACGTCAAGTCTATAACATAGGTTTAGATTAAGGTTCCCATCGGGGGCAGTTTGCCTATGGAAGTACGGCTAAGTAGGTAATACCATCCGCTCTAGAAAGAGAAAACAACTGTATGATCATCTACCTCTTTCTTTAAAAAAAAAGGCTGTAGTTGCCGTAGAATTGTTTATAACGAATTGTAGGTATTTAGTGTGCTTTTATTTTGTAGTATGAATGAGTAATATAAGTAGTTAGTATCATCGACGAAACGAACATAATACCACAAAACAAAGGCGCTCCACCCACTGCACCGCGCCCCGTCGCTCGCGTAGCGCGGGATGGCAGATTTTTTATTGTATGGAAATATCTCAATTTGCATAGAAATCACGCCTAGCACAACACACTGCCAAATTGGCAGAAACTGCGCGTGGGAAGGCAGATTCTGCCAATCTCGTATACAAAAATCAAAATGACAATAATAACTGCAACATTTGAAATTGAATAAGTTCGTCAATTCTCCACGACGATCAACAGTGGATACATGAGTTTATTTAGCGCGAGGTCGTCGTAATCTGCATCGCGAGGGGGAGCAGATTACACCGCTTAGTAAGGCAGATCTGCGCCTCCGTCGCCGCGCGCGTTATCTATTCTGTCGCTCCGCGCACCGCGGCGGGACGCGTATTCAGTGGTTGGAGCGCCAAATTGGTACAGAAGTCAATCACATGACGTATACCTATACTTCACTTTTCATACCTACGTAGGTAGTAGTAGGAATATAAAAAATAATATATACAGGGTGAATTTTTCAACTGGGCGTGGATGGCTACTTTCGAAACTATGACGAATTTCGAAAAACATTGAAAGGAGTCTCGAAGCCGATTTTGACGAAAACTAAAACTGCATCATTGGATTTTAGAAAAATCAAAAATCCTGGTCAGGAATCGAACCCGCTGATTTTGGAAAAAAAATCACACCCTGTATTATTACACCGTTCGATAGTGTTGCTAATAAGGAACAAATTCTGGGAAATAATCAGATACGGCAAACTTCGGAAATGGCAGATTTTTATGAAATTGCTATTTTTCCATGTAACATTACATCTAATGACCCATAATTTATTCGAAATTATAAAATTTTATTGTTTTCAATGTCTCACTGGATTTGATGTTTCAACGATACCACTTTACTTAGCAATACGACATTATTGAGTTGAACCAAAAAATAGCATTATTTTAAAGAAGGAACGGTAACCTAAGTTTCGAATACAGTCTTTGCCTTGAAGATTAATCAGTTTTTTTGTAATTATACGTTTTCCTTAAGTTTGCCGTATATGATTACTTCCCAGAATTTGATCCTTATTAGCAACACTATCGAACGGTGTAATAATACAGGCTGTGATTTTTTTTCCAAAATCAGCGGGTTCGATTCCTGACCAGGATTTTTGATTTTTCTAAAATCCAATGATGCAGGTTTAGTTTTCGTCAAAATCGACCTCGAGACTCCTTTCAACGTTTTTCGATATTCCTCATAGTTTCGAAAGTAGCCATCCACGCCCAGTTGAAAAATTCACCCTGTATATTCGGAGTTACCAGGTAAATTAAAAATTGTTATCTCTAGGTGCGTTTTTGACGAATTCAAGCAACCAAAAACAGCACAATATAGTCTATAATTGCTCTTTGTCGTATTTAGTAAAAAGTTGTTTCAGTAAAAAGTTGTTCTTACCTTTTTGAGTTATTTATAAATAATTACAGTAAACTGTAAAACACCTGGTTTCAGTAAATCTTAATCTGTTAGTAATATGAATAGGAACCTAGGTAGGTATTTGTCTATCTTTGAATATTTTTATTATATTGAATTCGAGATTAATATTTGATTAAAGGGCTTCACACACAGTAGCTATAATGTAAAGATGTACATACATATCATTACATCTTTCCATAGAGATTCGAAGTGTAAAAATATACATTATAGCTGCAGTGTGTGGTCTCCTGACGATTTCTATGGAAAGATGTAATGAGATGTATCGTGCTATAATATACATCTTTACATTATAGCTGCTGTGTGTGAAGCCCTTGATGGATTCGTTGACATTAGAACCATTGTCCTAATTAAATGTCAGTGTGGTAAATAACTATATTTTTTTAGGAAACATACTACATTCCTGCATTGTTAACGAAAAATAAACAAATACCCGCCAGGGGAAAACTTGTTGATCGTTACAACAACCAAAGACGTTTACTAAAAAAGGAAGGTGTCATTGCAAAAAAGAGGAAGATAAATGATACCGAAACTGAAGGACCGGAAAAAGACGATATCATTGGTATGTTATAAATTATTTTAATCAGTCTTATTTTTTTGTACCTACTTTTTTAAAAATGTTCCAACTTCCGACTGATTCGAGAAGGAAAAAACAATTTTTGCTTGTTCTATAGGTTCAATTCATCATATTTTGTCAAAATTTACTCCCATGCTAGTAGCGTTGACAGATTTGACCAGAGTTTGATCGTTTATACGGTTTGTTTCAGAACATGAAGATTTAGTAACATGGTTGAAATATAATAAAGAGCCATATCAAGAAAATTCGAGAGAAATGGCTGGCAACGAGGCCATTCAGAATAGCAAAAGATTATGCCAATAAGGAAAACAAACTTCAAGATATTCTAAAAAAATATCCCATTTTAAAACAAAATATCGGATATAAACTGGTAAATATATGTACACTTAGTTGCACAACATAGTTTTGTGCCTGTACAACATCAATCTATTAATTGGTTTTATATTTTTATAATCTTCTATGTTCTTATTTCACAGATCGAAATTGACTTCGAATACATGCATCCCGGAAAAGAACTAGTTCTCTACGAAAAGTTCGATTTATTCATGCAAAAAGCATTTGAAATTTTTAAAACTGATGTCAAAGTGTTTAAAGACTGTAAGGAAATTTATGAGAAGAGTTCCAATGAAGGTAAATGTTGTTATTTCTAGCTTTAAGCCGGATTTACATTTATCTCACGTGTCGTGTTGTGATGAATAGAATGGTATGGGTTTCATACATTTTGCATGGTTATCGTCACAAAGCATCAGAACGCGACATATAGATATGAACGCTACCCATTTCGTCAGAGACCATCACAACGTGACACGACAGACAAATGTTAATCCAGCTTTAACCAGGTAGGTATCATATTCCGTAAATAAAGCATTTGCTCAAGTCAAAACGCGGCTTTGAAAACTTGAATCTTTATTAAGGGCTGCCCACACACATCCGGGGCCCTGAAGCTCAGGACCGTGGAGCTTTAGGGTCCCGGGTCAGCTTAATGGAAAAAATGTAGGTAAACAAAGCTAAAAATAAACAATCAATAAAACAATATAAAATACCTAATAAGTACATTGTTATAGACACATAATAATAATATTAATGTGATTTCAGATACAAAAGTGTTTGCAATACTTTCTCTGCTATGTGGTAAACTCGTTCCTGCGGTAGGACGTCGTAGTTCGTTGTCGAAAGGTTTTTCGAAACCAACAATTTTAGAGGCACGTGACAGTTTGCTTTTACATGTCAAGGTAATTCATCACGAATTTCTACTTTGATAATTATGTAATACTGGTAATACTTCCCTCCGGTCGACCTGGGCCACTTCCTTATTTAGTTCAGCAATAGTACTCATGTTTTTGTTTTATTTTCAGACTCAAACTGATGTTATTACCAGCCTAGAAAAACGGCGTGCCATTCACCTGGAAAAAAAAATGACCTGCCAACCAATCGTGGTTTGTGTCGGATCCACCATCGAAAATTTACAGGCCTTTTACGTCAACTTTGACGACGTAACGTATCACGTTGAAACTCTCCTACAAGCAGTGGACATCTGTTTCAAAATCTTTCAAGTTTTTGATGTAGAATATCCTAAAGAGTGTCTGCAACAGTGGATTTTTATCCAGCATTATTTTTATGAGCTACAAATACCACAAGATCGAAAGTTACCGAATGTAGCTACTTTGATCGCTGAATTAATGTGATTGCTTAGCTTCCTGGTAAGTCTAATCATAATTATGTGATTCATAGTTACTATGATAACTGTATTCAAGCCCTTATTGTCCATTGTCGTGCTTTGGTTACAATGGATTTTTCCTATCGCTGTTATGTTTGTAATATTGAATTACATTCCATTAAAAGTTTGTTCCTACACTTTAATTATAGACATAATAATTTGACAGTATATGATTGCGCACAACATCTATGTCATAGACGTTTTCAGAATGCTAAAAGCTTTAAACGCCATCTTTTAATTCACTTAAAATATCATCAGGAACAATCTCTTGTAACCAATACATTTGATCATCAAAACTATGACAGCATTCACTCTGGTCAGTCAGATTGTTTATTACAACCAATATATAGCGAATCCCAACAAAATTGTAACTCTCCTGAACACCCTCCGGCAATATGTAATATTGATAGTCAGCCGATAAATGTCTTTAATATTGAAATTGATTTACCTTTACAACAATATGGTATTTCACAACTTTCAAAACAGGTGCTAATAAATAAAACCAGTAATAACTCTTCAGAAATTGTAGATGAATGTTTGAAAGTTTTAGAAGAATCAGCTACAGGTTTTGCATTATCTCTGTATAGTAATCCAAACTTAAATAGAACTACAGGAACAGGTATTCTACAAGAAGTTACAGACATAACCAAAGTTATTGGAAAAACTTTTAAACACTGTATTTCAAATACTCCTCATGGTAGCTCTGCTATTGAATCCGTTATAGATGCATGTTCTTCTCCTTTTAAAAATGTAATAACAGAAAAAAAAGTGTTCAGGCATTTAGAGTCAACCGAGTTATATATCAAACCTATGCAATATGTCATTAATTCTACTGTGAGACCATGTATACAGGGTTCTTGAATACAATGCAAACTAAAATAGTTACAGGTACAAAGATCTCATTAGCAGCTATGTTTAAGTCCATTTTTGAAATTCCGGGTATCTTGAATGCTACTTTAACTAATATGAGTGTTCTTAATGCTCAAAATGGAGAAATACTTGCTAATTTTATTCAAGGATCTCTATGGAAATCAAAAATTTCTGTAAGGAGTGGGACATTTATTCCATATTTCCTTTATTTTGACGACTTTGAGACGGGTAATGTTTTGGGTAGCCATGCTGGAAAACAGTCGATAGCAGCAACTTATGTTAGCTTCCCAACAGTTCCATCTGAATATACACAGTTGTTAGAAAATTTATTCGTCGCCACACTGTTTAATACTTCTTTAAAAAAGTTTGGGCAAGATTCATTATTTCATACACTTGTCAGTGAACTTGTAGATTTAGAAAATAATGGCGTTGAAGTGGTTATTGAAAATGAAAAACAAAAAATATATTTTGTTCTTGGATTAATTATTGGCGATAACTTGGGTCTTAATTATTTATTAGGTTTTAGTCAATCGTTTTCTAGTAATTATTATTGTAGGTTTTGTAAAAACCATAAGTCGCTTATGTGTAAGCAAACAAGACAAGAAGTTGATGACATTTTAAGGAATAAAGATAATTACATGACTGATTTGCTTATAAATGACGTATCTGAAACTGGTGTATATGCAGACGAAGATAGCATTTTAATTTGATTCCTTCATTTCATGTTACTAAAAATATGGCTGTTGATATCATGCATGACATATTAGAAGGAGTTTGTCATTACGATATCTGTAACATGATAATACACTATGTGGATAGAATTAAATTATTTAGTCTCAGAACATTAAACAATAGGTTGGTATCGTTTGATTACTCTGGTATGGAACTCAAAGATTATCCTGTAACTGAAATAACAATCAATCATTTAAAAAACAAAAAACTTAAGATGAGTGCATCTGAAATGTTATGTTTTGTAGGCATTTTGCCATTTCTTATAGGTGATCTTATTCCTGAAGATGACAGAATATGGAGTTTGTTTTTAAATTTGTTAACGATAATTGATATCGTAATGATGCCTGTCCATAGACTTTCCAACTATTAATTATTTAAAATATTTGATTCAAGAGCACCATGAGCAGTATCTTAATTTTTGATTCCTTCAATCTCTTTGATTTGTGAAGTAACACTAGCACTTAGCAGCTTAGAATAGCAAGACAAGCAGAATATATGTACACGCGTTTGCCACAAAGCAGACGCGCGCGACCACACGCACGATTGTCTCGGAAAGAGTTACAAATTGAAATGGAAGCGCCTAGTAGGCACAACGGCACAAGTCTGCTCAAAGTACTTTATTACCTAATAAACTAATTTATTTATCAAAAATATTTTTTTTAATCTAAAAAAAAATATTTAAAATAATAATTTGTCAATTATTTTAAATATTTTTTTTTAGATTTTCGAGATTACAAAAGCAAAATATATTATTTCGATTGGAAAAATTTAACAGTTTGGGGTAGTTTGATGTGCAGGCGTCTGTACAATTACTGCTTTAAAATGATTTTTGATAAATAAATTAGTTTATTAGGTAATAAGGTACTTTAAATAAGTTATCGTTCTAGCTAAATTATTATTTTAAATATTTTTTTTAATCTAAAAAAAATATTTAAAATAATAATTTGTCAATTATTTTAAATATTTTTTTTTAGATTTTCGAGATTACAAAAGCAAAATATATTATTTCGATTGGAAAAATTTAACAGTTTGGGGTAGTCTGATGTGCAGGCGTCTGTACAATTACTGCTTTAAAATGATTTTTGATAAATAAATTAGTTTATTAGGTAATAAGGTACTTTAAATAAGTTATCGTTCTAGCAGAATGTAAGTCGGTACAATAACTGCTTCAAAATGTTTTCTGATAAATAAATGATTATTTATACATCTATATTTTTATTATCACCTCTATCTTCCTAAGCACACACGCTCACAGATATCAGTGGCTATTATTATTACGTTTGTTATTAAAATCAAAATTAATATTAGTCCAATCAAAATCAAAGCATTTATTTCAAGTAAGGCCAAGGCCAATTACAGGCACTTTTGAATTGTCAAAAGACAAAGTATAGTTTTTCGATTTGTGTCAGAATGTTAGATTTAATTAAATCTTGTGGCAATGTTATTTTATATTTATTCATTTAGTATTCGTGACACGTGCTATTATTATTAAAACTCGTAGCGTAATGTTTGAAATATGTGCATTAAAATTGTTATAATTTAACCTAAGTTTATAATTATTCATGTCACATGCGATTATGGTGAATCAATTTATGTTGCAATTTAAAACTTATTATATACATTGATTTCTCGTAACAACGCGTCTATGAATAATTATAAAAGTAGGTTTATTTTACCACATGACTTTTGTACATCTAACATTGCGCCTCGAGTTATATAATACATAATAGCTCGTGTTAAGAATACTAATTATTTAATGTAGGTTAATTTTACTGCAAGATTTAGGTACATCTAACATTAGGCTTCGAGTTGATTCAACATATAGCTAGGTCAAAGATACTATTTAATGTAGGTTAATTTTACTGCAAGATTTAGGTACATCTAACATTAGGCTTCGAGTTGATTCAACATAATAGCTAGGTCAAAGATACTATTTAATGTAGGTTAATTTTACTTCAAGATTTAGGTACATCTAACATTAGGCTTCGAGTTGATTCAACATAATAGATAGGTCAAAGATACTATTTAATGTAGGTTAATTTCACTGCAAGATTTAAGTACATCTAACATTAGGCTTCGAGTTGATTCAACATAATAGCTAGGTCAAAGATACTATTTAATGTAGGTTAATTTTACTGCAAGATTTAGGTACATCTAACATTAGGCTTCGAGTTGATTCAACATAATAGCTAGGTCAAAGATACTATTTAATGTAGGTTAATTTTACTGCAAGATTTAGGTACATCTAACATTAGGCTTCGAGTTGGTTCAACATAATAGCTAGGTCAAAGATACTAATTAATGTAGGTTAATTTTACTGCAAGATTTAGGTACATCTAACATGAGGCTTCGAGTTGGTTCAACATAATAGCTAGGTCAAAGATACTAATTAATGTAGGTTTATTTTACTGCAAGATTTAGGTACATCTAACATTACGCCATAAGTTGATTTTACATAATAGCTAGGTCAAGGATACTAACTAATGTTGGTTAATTTTACTGCAAGATTTAGGTACGTCTAACATTACGCCTCAAGTTGATTCTACGTAATAGTTAGGTCAAGAATACTAATTCATGTAGGTTAGTTTTACTGAAATGCGTAGGTACATCTAACAATACGCCTAGAGTTGATTCTACATAATAGCTATATCGAGGATAGTAATGAATGAAGGTTGATCTTACTGCAAGATTCAGGTATTTTAACAAAGTACCACTGGTAGATCCAACATACAAAATTTGTAAGTTTAACTTACATGTTAGGCAGTAAAACAAACTATATTCTTAGGTAGGTTCTATATTAACTTTCTCATACAATGTTGAATTTACTATTTTTTAAATATGTTGAAACAACCAAACTGAACACAGTTTAAATTTACCTTTATAGTTCAACTATTTTTATTTTGTTAATTCAACAAATCATGTCGGTAGGTGCTATATTAACCTAAAATAAAGGTTGAAAAAAGGTTAAAACAACCTATTCGGTTTTTCAGTGTATGCAATTTGAAAAATACTAGCAGATCCTTTTTTTTCAAAGATTAGTATTCAATTACTACTTTATTTTACAGTCAGTAATTTTATTCTGAAAAATGCCCATACATAAGTACTTACATACTTGTGTCACAGATGGAGATCCTCAGATTCTATGGTATCCAAAGGACGAGAAATCACCGCACGCACGCATGTCCGCGCGGTCGGGAGGTGCATGTGACAACAACACTTTATACAAACCAATGCGAGGTGCGGACGAGGGGTGTCGTGTAAGAATCCACTCCAGCCTATCCATCAACAAACACCGCCATAGTTCACTTGTAAAATCAAACACTAAATCATTTTCTTTTCGCCTCAGTACTCGTTTAATCGGGTGTCTCAGATACTACATGCGATACATCAAACCGATGGACAAAATAAATTGGGGTCCTTTCGATCTTACAAGACCCCGATAAATCCTTCTACAAGACTACGGTAGATTGAGCAGTGAATACTTATCTGTTTTTGTTCTATTTCGAAGACTGAACAGTTATTGGATTGACAGACAGGCAAATGAGTATGTTTTATTATACGCAATGTTAATTATTTATTTGAGTTAATTGGACCGTTAGTATCTATCATGGTCATGAGGGTAAAAGGTCAGTGAGTTTTTATTAGTTCGCAGTTCCAACCCTGCCCCTATCGTTAAACATGATGTAAAGCTGTTGCTTATACGCCTTATTTTCCCCTGGTATTGTCGAGCCATCGGACTGCCTCTTTGGCAGTCCGATGGCTCGACAATACCATGGACAATACCAATAACAGATATTGCATCACCTATGTTAGATAAGTGTAGGTTCCACACATTTATGCAGTTAGGGAGGATTTTGAAATAATTTTACGATTAGGTTTTGTTAATTTACAATTAAATATGGCGGAATTTATTTCGATTTTTTTTAAGGAACAGTAATAGCCTGTGACAGAACTGACATTTGGAACGTATTGTTTGTGTTGGGATTTACCTGCACGTGTGTATTTTATTGATATTATTTCAAGTATGGAAGACCGTCCAATATGCATAATAAAGTTTACTCCTTGTCTCGAGTCATTTAAAGGTAAGGAAGGGTTTGTTAGCTTCTTTTAAAATAGGTACATATATGGTTAGTTCGAAATTGGACCTATCCATTATCCTAATTGGCCGCCAAGCAGATGGTGATGGTGATGAGTTTGATAGTTTGTAACAGAACAACTAAGTACATAGTAGCTCGGTAGTTGAGTTACTTAAATGGACCTTAATTACAGTCTTCAATGTAAGCACTTTCATCTTCACTAATACGTGGGCGACACTTAGTGTTGTGTATTTTGTTATTAAACTTGAAACTGTTGCAGAATAACAGGTGCAGTTTACGTAATAGGTACCTAGTATTCTGAACGAGCTCCCTTCGAAGAATCGTGTTGTTAGCTACAAAGACAAGATTCTGAAAATTGTCAACAAAGTAATGTTTTCAAAGCTAGCTTTAGCAATTTCATACGAATTGTCCTCGACATATGTCTTATTAAACTACTACAATTATACACGGCCAGTATTGTGCTAATTATATTTGCAAACTTAATTTGTGCAGTTATCGTCGAGTTTCAGGAGTGGTTAATTAGTTTAGTCACAATTTACAGCTCGTCAACATGGACTAGTTGAATGTTTTGTTTGTTCTAGTACCTAAACTATTTGTAGGATAAACACTGAGCTGACTGTGACTTTGAACGACAGGCTGGCTTAGTCGACTCTGCCCATACCAAAATCCAGAACTCTACCAAAGATAATATCGTTGGTAGAGTTCTGGGTTTATCGGCACTCTTAGGCTCGTATTACAGAACGCACATCAAAACTCAAGTCTTCCTTAAAAACTAGTTTCAACCAATCAAATGCATTGAATCTAGTTTTAAGTAATGCTTGAGTATTGAGTGATGTTCTGTAATACGGGCCTTTATTAGTGGTACTTACACATTTCAATTAAAACAGTCACTCACATTGAGCAGATTATAATAATTCACTCGATTGCACCTCCTGTACAGTCTCATAAATTCCAAATTAGATCTTCTTGAATTAAGTTATATTATCTATTGAATTTTATTATACCTACTAAGGAAGAGCCATGAACAGGAGGGCTGATTATGCCTGAATAAAAAATATGATTATATACATACAGGTTAAATAGATTCGTAAAGTCATCCAAGCCGAAGCCGACTTTAATCGTCGACTAGCCGTTACGTCTCTAAGAAAGAACTATGTAGGCACGTAAACAATTAGTTTGTTGTGAAGTTTTGTTACCAACACTCCTTGATTGTGGCTCATTTTCTTATCGACCCCTCCTCCCAGTGCCGGTCCTACTAACATTTCCAACCGGTGCGAGGACTAAAAATGGCGCCCCTCTAAAAAAAAATCTTTAAGCAGTATTTATTTTCAACCAGAAAAAGCAATGGGTTGAAATTATTCTGCTGCCAAAAGTTTGTATAACCAATTTTAATGATTGTCAGCTTTTATTATTTTATTCTTTTCACATGACATTACCTAATCAAATATAATGATAATTTAGCAATAATATAAAAATAACCTTCAACCTTCAATAGCTACTTTCTTAGGATTTTTTCAGAGGCGCGGTGGCGCCGCGGTAGCGACCGTATACACAGCCTAGGGGCGCTGTGGCGGCGCGGTAGCGACCGTATACACAGCCTAGAGGCTCGGTGGCGCGCGGTTACGACCGGATACACAGCGCCTATAGGCGCGGTGGCGACCTGTCACCCGCCTAGGGGCGGCGGTGGCGGCGCGCTAGCGATCCCGTATAATACACAGCTTAGGGAGGCGCGGTGTCGGGCGCATTAGCGACCGTACACAGCCATATAGGCGCGGTGCGACCGTATAACACCCTAGAGGCGCGGTGGCGGCGTGGGTTAGCGACCGTATCACAGCCTAGAGGTGCGGTGGCGGCCGGGGTGAGCGACATATACACATCTTCGAGGCGCTGGTGGCGGCGCGGTAGCGTCCGTATACAAGCTTATAGGTCGACGGTGACCGCGTTCGCGCGGATACACAGCCTAGGGCGCGGTGGCGACCGTTACCAGCCCTAGGGCGCTGTGGCGGCGTGGTAGCCGAACCCGTATACACAGCCTAGGGGCGCTGTGGCGGCGCGGTAGCGACCGTATACACAGCCTAGAAGGCGCGGTGGCGGCGCGGTAGCGTCCGTATACACAGCTTAGAGGCGGGGTGGCGGCGCGTTAGCGACCGGATACACAGCCTAGAGGCGCGGTGGCGACCGTATACACAGCCTAGGGGCGCTGTGGCGGCGTGGTAGCGACCGTATACACAGCCTAGGGGCGCTGTGGCGGCGCGGTAGCGACCGTATACACAGCCTAGAGGCGCGGCGGCGGCGCGGTAGCGTCCGTATACACAGCTTAGAGGCGCGGTGGCGGCGCGTTAGCGACCGGATACACAGCCTAGAGGCGCGGTGGCGACCGTATACACAGCCTAGGGGCGCGGTGGTGGCGCGACTCGCGCGTTCGATCGAGCTTCTTTTGTTTCAAATTTTTGATCATTTTGGCGCCCCCCCTTAGAAGGCGCCCGGTGCGGTCGCACCGCTCGCACCGCCCTAGGACCGGCCCTGCCTCCTCCTCCTACTTTCGCCATTATACCCTACTTAACAAAAAACATGTCCATCACTGTCTGTGGAGATCTTTGTTCAAGGAAATTTTATTTGCATCAGTGTAGTAGGAGCTCGTTACAAATGTCCGGAGAAGTAATTTATCATGCAAGAAGTGATGATGATAAATGTCAAAGATGACATGATAGACGTATGTGCACTTAATAACCAAAATTTGATTATTAATTAAGTGCACATTATCTTTAACAATTACCCTATTTCTATCTTATCTAGGTATACTCAGGTGTCAATTATGTCGCTCTATAAAAGAGCGCGATTTGTCTTTTGTGTTCCGTCACTGATGAAATGTTAGAATCTGTAACGTTACATTACAGGTGAATGCTCGCGGTGAGGGAGCGCACTTACTTCAAAGAATTTTCCACCTGAATACAGTCTGTTGGAGCCAGAAAGCTAGAAAAAAAAATTTGAAATCTTTTAATTTATTCGGCTTGAGGCTCACCTTAAGTACACCTTAAGTGGGATAAATTATATTTCTTTAAGAAGTCGTGATCCCAGAGGTGTGAAACTATTGCAATCATTCCTCATAGCTTCAGATATAGCTATCCACGTCGAGTAGAAATTTAATCTGTACCATTTGTCAGAGGACCTAATTATATTTTTAAATGTCTCGGGAGCATTAATATAAAGTTAAATCCTAGTTTGTGAGGTCGCAACCGTTGTTCTGCTGCGACCATCTTGGAAATAATAATCTTATCTGGAGAATTATAGGTCGCACAAAAAAAGTAGGAATATTTTTTGCAAATTAAAATTCTCTCCAACTATGGTCAGTGAGTTTTAGTTACATACCAAAGTTAGTAGAGAGTAAGTAAATAAATTAATAATAATAATAAACTGACGAATGCAACCCCAATTTTTAACAGACTAAGGGCTTTTTCAATGGATTGAGGGCTTGTATTTAAAATTGCGGATCGGCGCGATACGAATCGAATGCTAACACAGAAACAGACTGCAACACGAATTGCTACGATGCGATTTCGCAAGACATTTTTCACGATTCGGGTGATCATTCCTTCGACGACATTTTGTCTAAACGTTATTTTATAAACTAGAGCGTAAATAAAATTTACACTTATATTGTTACGAAGAAGATATAGGATTATGAAATGGCGTCAACGCGAGTGACTCAACAAGCAACATAACACAAATGCATGATAAGGATCCATTCAAAATTGTTCCATGGTTTTATAAAGTAGGTTTAAGACAGTTCTAGATCTTATGATGCGTCGAGCGAATTCATTTATAGTATAGACTTTTCCTTGAATGGTAATTGAGCCAGTGCGTTTGTCAGTCACGCACTATCACCAGATTACCGGGGTCGTGCTAGAGTGGAGACCACGGACTAGCAAGCGCAGCGTAGGACGTCCACCAACAAGGTGGACAGACGACCTTATGAAGGTCGCCGGAAGACGCTGGATGCAGGTCGCTTCCAACCGGTACATGTGGAGATCAAAAGGGGAGGCCTATGTTCAGCAGTGGACGTCCTATGGCTGAGATGATGATACTACAGGTGCTTATTCATTTTCTATGCAAGAAACGCCATAACTTCTCAGAGGGCCAAAGCCTGCCGGGGTCGCGGGACTTATTCCATCACCGTGACACCGGAACATTAAGGGCTATTGAAGGACACCGTGGATTTTAGTCAGTACAAGTCTGACAGTAAGGGGTGGGAGGACTCATTAATTATTTTGATGATTTTACTACGTCAAAAAAACGCCATAAATACTTCAGATACTCTGTAGGTTTATACAGAACCTCTGGATATTTTTTATTAGTGATACCCTGCAGGGCATTATTGCTCCACGTCAAGTGCCTGCATTATTACTCCCCTGCGCGTTTTAAAAACTTATTAAATTGATTAATAAACTTGCAAATTATTTTACGAATGTTTGAGCAAATATTTATTTCTCACTTAGGAATAATATTTAACATAGTACGAGTTGTGTATGAACCATAGTATGACACTTAGATGTTAATATTTCAGTAATGTTTGAGAAAATATACCGATCCCAAAATTTAAGAAATACCGATATATCTTCGACCGTGGCCCCTTTACATGAGTTATCGATCTTATGAATTTATTATTTATCGGGAAATTTCATTATTTAAAAAGTCGGAAGTTACGGGTCGGGTTTGAGAAAGAAAATATTGTAAGATGTCTATAGGGTAGCATTTATTACTAGTCATAAATAACCCTTATCTGAAGAAAAGGTTTCTATGAAGTTTGATGACAGGGACGAGCAACTCGTAAATTTCTTAATATTGTATTTTTTTCATGTTTCCTAACTGGTTATCAAAGACGAAAAAAATAATTACAAGAATTTGGGCTTTTTCATTACGGTGTGTTCCGTGACCAACCTCTGCAATCTGGTGTCAGAATTAATAAAGCAGTCTCTGGCAACCATACAGATCTCTGTCTTGGCTGTTGACTTATACTGATTTTATGTATAAAGTCCAGATTTCTTCGCGATGTTTTCCTTCACTGATTTCAATGATCTCCAAATGCATTTTAACGTAAAAAAATAACTTCTTACAGGTCAGTTAGTACACACGGCTACACATCAAGCTATGCAAAACTAGTATAAACTGACCGTTGAATGTATGGAAATATCATAAGAAAGGAGACCACGATTAACTGGTTTTGTATAGCTTGACGTGTAGCCGTGTATACATGTCAGTGTAGCAATTGACCTGTAGGAAGTTTGTATCCCAGAACTGGGATAGTAGGGGAGCATACTTCTTCTTCTTGAACCTTTAGTCCAATGCTGAGTGGAGCTCTCTTCCAAATTGTTCTCTGACGGTTTTGTGTTAGGGCTATCCAGTTGCAGTGCCGGCATTGGTAGATCATTTAGCTATCAATAAACCATAACTAGTAGCAAGCGTGTTACGTATACCAAACAGTAATCCGCAAGCTAAGCAGAAACCCACAGAACAATGAACAGACGTCTAACGCTGAGTTGGCATAAGGCGAAATATGAAACATGACGACAGCTCGGCAGCGCCGGGAACCGGGAAGGCGGCTCGCAACTCACTTTCGGTTCTAACATCGAACGATCGTCACCTGTATATTAGTTTAATATTATAATTTAATTAAAATGTAATTTCTAATTAAAATAAGTGCCTGTACCTCGAGTCTCATTGCAACGACGCAGCAGGTGTATCCAGACATCGATACAGCAGAGAGACCGAGATGCAAAAAACGTGAGTACACTAAAATCTTTTTAGTGGATTGCTCATCCTAGTACATAAGTTCCCTACCTAAACATTTTCCAAAATTTTCCATTCACGGGAATCGCGGAGTGTTAGGTTAGAAATTAGAATTAGTAATAAGTATAGTGGTAAATAGCCTACAGAATAGGATGGCAGATATAGATAGCATTTTTAAGGCCCTTCGTTTAGTGCCTGAGTTTGATGGCAGTTACGGCTAGGTACTTAAATTACAATACCTATAGTTATTTGTTCCACGAACCTTACAAGTACCATGAAGGATTTTCAGAACATTCAAAATTTAGACAAACCAAGTCAACCTACAAATCCAACGTTAGCTGCTCTACATGCAGATTCGAGATCCTCCGCTAGAACTTCTAATAGACACGGGCGCTAACCAATCTTTTATTAGCCCCAACGCGGTCAAAGCTTACTTTAATAACGTACAGTTGAACTATGACCCCTTCGAAGTTTGTAATGTGCACGCTGTGACACGTCACAACTGCCCGATAACGCTACCTTTTTTCTCCAAACTAAACGATAAGGATTGCATCACACCTTTTGTTTATAACTTCCACGACTATTTCGACGGATTGATAGGGTCGGATTTATTAAATAGTTGCTAGCGATTAACATCGAATCGTCATTCGGCGAAATTCTTAAATTAGAAAACTTATTAGGTTTAAACGTGCAAGGAGCACACACTTTCTTATGTTTAAATTAGATACATTAAATAGAATTAAAAACAATTATGCTCTCTATCGTAGAGAACATATATTTTAAATTAGTATTAAGGAATATTTCGAAATAGTTATGTTAGGATACTACTGTAATAGCCGAAATTTAGTACTGTTGTTTAAGTTCCCGGTTGTCCTTTCCCACACCTATGACCTTTATAAAATATCCATAGTTCCCGATAGAGATCACAAAGCGCTAATTCCAGTACCTATATCCCCTCCTAGCAATTCATGATAAAGATTTTATGTACATAGAGGCAGAATGCCCGAAGTCCAGCCAATACTATCTCTGCGAGGACAGCATCAATCAGCACTACAATAGCCAAGGCGACTGCATTCACTGTCTCATATCTACCCAGCAAGTCGATATCTCCTGCCAATTCATCAAAGCCAAATTAAAAAGTGAAGCTGTGGAAACACTTTACGACCGGCACTATGCATAGTCAATACAGCACTACAAGGAAACTACATCATCACACCTCTCTATCATAACGAAGATACACGAGACGACGCTCACCGGAAACAACACCTGATCAAGAAAATGAAGAAATAGACCGCGGCGTCATATAACAATAACAACCACACTGCAAGTACTCAACCAAGTTATCAGCGCTATTCTCGATCAGTCTAATCGTCTAATAGTCGCTGATCTTCGGGAGGGAGATGTTACGTATACCAAACAGTAATCCGCAAGCTAAGCAGAAACCCACAGAACAATGAACAGACGTCTAACGCTGAGTTGGCATAAGGCGAAATATGAAACATGACGACAGCTCGGCAGCGCCGGGAACCGGGAAGGCGGCTCGCAACTCACTTTCGGTTCTAACATCGAACGATCGTCACCTGTATATTAGTTTAATATTATAATTTAATTAAAATGTAATTTCTAATTAAAATAAGTGCCTGTACCTCGAGTCTCATTGCAACCTGTCTGCCCGACCGACTTAATTAGCGCAGCGTAGGACGTCCACCAACAAGATGGACAGACGTCCTTTTAAGGCCCTTCGTTCACTAGGCGACGCCAGTTTCCGATACCTTACGACTTCAGTATCCAGGCGACTCTCGCAATAGAAATCCATATACGTTCGTACACATGCTCGCGACGCGCGACGCCAATCGCGCGCTACCTATCTGTTGACATCGCCGCTACTTGAGTTTCTGCGACTTTCAAGATGGCGGAACAATTTATTTACCATTATTAATTATATTCACACAATAAAGGGTTCCGTAGCATATTCTTGAATCACTTTTGTAAAGTAATTATTTAAAAAAAAAATTCACTCAATATTCAATCCTCGTAATAAATCTTATTATTTGGTATGCAGTTTAATTAAAAAATTGGGAGGGAGGGGTTTTTTTTCTATTTCATTGAATAAAATTTATTACGAATAAAGTATTATACTAACAATCCTCACAATAAGCATTTTCATTTGATGTCACATGATGCAGTTTACAATTTTTTTTCATTGTTGTCCCTCCGATGTCTATGTTGTTTTAAGATCATAGGACTACTGTGAATTTTCTTGTAATCTATATACAAAGGACTTCTATTATTATATACTAGAAGTCCTTTGTATATACTCAGTATTTTCGGAGATAAGAGATAATACAGAAAACACACTTGAGCAATAGGAACTGACATGTTTGGAAATGGCATAACTACCTACTTAACTGTTCTAAATGTATTCAATAGATAAATGTTTACAACATAATCGGTCCAAAAAGTTTACAGAAAATTAACTGTGAAGGGCGGACGGTCACACGACTTATCTTATAAAGATTCCGTTTTTTATTTCGAACCTACGGATCCCTAAAAAATATATTTTGACATCACAGTCATGTGTCAGACATTTTATAAATTCATAATCTTGACCACCCATCATGATCTTTTGACGCGGCGCTAGTGTCTATGTCGTTACATCAAATTGCATTATAGAAATTTAGTACCTCTAATTTTCCGCAGGTCATGAGTAGTAACGAAACTATAGTATCGGCAACTTGCGTCGCGTTGTGTACGAAGGTTCGTACACAACGCTATGCAAGTTTCCGATACCTTACGATTTGGTTTCCAGAAGACTATCGCAATACAAATCTTTAGAGGCTTATTTTGGTGATGCGTCGCCGACTCTAGCCACGCGCGACTCCATTTATCAAGATCGCGGATACCCAAGTCTGCGCGATTTATAACCGACCAAAAATTTGTATCTAAGTTTTATTTCAAACTTTATTATTAAACATCTTTGTATTTGAAGTAGAAAAATATCCTTGTTTGTATCATATAATATTCCACAACTATCACACAACGTCATCTAGTCCCAAGCTAAGCAGAGCTTGTGTTATGGTTACTAGACAACTGAAAAACATAATTTATTTTCTAAAAATATAAATATTATAGATAAATTACTCTCAGACACAGAACAAAAATGATCGTTTTCATCACACAAACATTTGTCCTGGGTGGGAATCGAACCCACGACCCCCGGCATAGCAGTCAGGGTCACTAACCACTAGACTAACAGGCTTGTCAAATTCAAAAGAATATTCTAAATATATTATGGAATACTTAAGCTTTTTTTTTACATGGTAAAATCATCAAATGAGTCCTCCCACCCCGGTCAGGGCGGGAGGGACTGTCAGACTCGTAGTGACCAAAATCCACGGTATCCTTCAATAGCCCTTTATGTTCAGACTACGAGTCTGACAGTCCCTCCCGCCCTGCCCGGGGTGGGAGGACTCGTTTGATGTTTTTTTTTACCACGCAAAAAAAAACAAGGGGCAGGAAGATGTTGATGAAACTTCACTGATACCAAATTAACAAATAATACCTAGTACCTACCTACTTACTATAACAGATAATTCTTTTTTTGTATATTTTAGACAAAACAAATAAAAAAAAATGGAATAAAACTCTAAAAAACAAGTGAAACACGAAAACAGAAAAATTCTATCTTTACCTGGGGATTGAACCCATGGTCACCACCATGAAAGTCAAAGCATAAACAAATCGAGCTACCTTGTAGCAGAATCGCGCGGCGAAATTGTGAACCATATTCTTCCTCAATATTTTTGCATGAAAATACATTTTTCTCCGTGCCAATTTTAAATTCCAAAAAATTGAAATTGGAATGCGCCCGCCATTTTTAAAATTAACAGCATTTATTTTATGCAATGAGATGTACATTTTGTGATTTGCACAATATATTATTAAGGTTGAATATAGAATGATGGCCGAATAGACGATTTGAGTCTTACGACTCGAGTCGCCGCTGTGTACGGATCATGCGCTACTAGAGTCGCGCGACTTAGGTATTTGACTGGAGTATCGGATACCCGAGTCGCCATGTGTACGAAGGGCCTAAAGGTCGCCGGAAGACGCTGGATGCAGGTCGCTTGCAACTGTATATGTGGAGATCTCCACATATACCGGTTGGGTTAGGTTACAGGGGAGGCCTATGTTCAGCAGTGGACGTTCTATGGCTGAGATGATGATGATGATGAAACGACAACTACGTAGCAGTATATTCCCTTGATAATTCTACCAAATAAAGTGAGTTATAGTGGAGACATTTTTCTTCGTTATTTTTAGCACTTTATTAATTTCGTGCAATAATAGACTGGAGCTGGCGTGGCGCGTGGGAGGCATGCGATCAAGAGCGTGAGTGAGAGGGACTCGCTTGATTATACCTGAATTTTAAAAATAAGTTTCCCCGACCATCTGATACTACCGAACAAAAAAATATTCATCAAAATCGGTTCACCCAGTCGGAAGGGGGGGTAACAAGCAGAAAAAAAATCTTCGAATTGAGAACTTCCTATGTTTTTGAAGTCAGTAGAAAAATATTTCAACAACACTGGTTGCTCTTTTTGTGTGTGTGAATTAAAATGTTTGTAAACGCACTCGCTATACCCAAAGGACAAGTTTCTAGTTAGGTGTTATGAAAAAACAAAGATTTAAAGGCAGGACTGATTAAACTTATACTGGTTTTTTTGAGCTTGGTCTCTTGGTCTCTTGGAGTAAAGCATTGCCTTACGTCACGGGCGTATTGAATCCCGAAACGACACTAAGGATTCTGGGGTGAACCTCCGTAGCGCAGCGAGGAGGTTCAAGTATTCGTTTCACTCGGGAATTAAGTTAAGAATCCTTAGTGTAGCGAGGGATTCAAGTCAGCCCAAGACAAGGCAGCTTTACTCCCGAGGAGCGTACTCTGCTTTTCACACCTACTGCGAGGAAATAAATTTGATGTGGTACGACAACCTTTGAATGTGAAGTTGGCACCACTGTAAGCGATCATCTGTTGCTGCCAGCGGCCGCTATTACGGATACTACTACTTGGTGAAAGTTTTCATACGGTTTTTTCATACGGGATTTTCTTTGAGGTTCCAAATTCAAATCACATTATTCCCACGGGAATAATGAAATTCAGTACATATATTATTCCCGGCTCGAGCGAGGGGGAATAATGTCATGCTTTACAGTAGGTTTGCCTGACGTATAATATGACATTTACGAGCAAATAGTGTGAAAAACTTTTTATGTTGACTTTTCTACTACGCTAAAAGTACCTAAGTACTCAATTCGAGTTTAACAATCCTTGTGAACGCACCAAAAGGCTTAGTACGAGTTTTTCATGCCTTTACGATCGCGTTATCGTAGATTTCGATTTGCACTGAAAATAAAATTGCTTCGTCTGGTGACAAAACGGGAAGCACGAGTTTGTTCTGTAGGTACCTAGTATAAGCTATTTTCCATATTTGCCTTTGTAACCTTTGTTTTTATGAGTAGGCTAAGTTTTTAGATACCTACTCATATTTACCATGATTATAATTTGCCTTGAGTTTCTGATATTTCGATGCTCTTGCAAGCGCCGTGATCACGGACAAATTGAAATATTATGTAGTAAATTTTTACATTTATTTAAATACTTACTTAACCAATCTAATAATAAATAAGTAACTAACAAAGAGTATCAAAAAAGTCATCGACATCGCTGTCAACAAGATGAGTGCCCAGGGGCCTAAGTCTACTAATTTATAAACGTTACAATGGTCTCTCAATGGTGTGTTTTTGACAGTTTTTGTATGGCAAATCTGTCAAAAACTTACCATTGAGAGACCATTGTGACGTATATAAATTAGTAGACTTAGGCCCCAGAACGCTGGTAACATTTTGGGTGGATGTTTATGAGCAGACAAGTCGGTCTACCCTCTTTCTTGTTCTTTTTTTGCTAGCACTACTATCATTATCATTCGTCTCACTACAACCCGCCAGTTTATTAGTGTTCTGTGCTGAAAAGACGATTCTGTTCGGAAATTAGTCAGCAAGTGGTTACAGTATGAGTTTTGTGTGTCAGGAACAGTAATATACACGGTAAGTATTCCGTTTAAATATTAATAATTATACACAAATTTTTCATTTATTTATTTTATATTAGTTCGAAATGTCGTATCATTGAAGAGGTTAATATTCAGCGGTGGTCCTATTTTATAAGTTGTCGATGACGATGACTTGTAATTCTCAAATATTTACCATTAATTAGAACTGCAATATACCGATCTGTTATCATTTAGGTTTCCCAACTAAGTTAGTGTCCCCGGCATCCACTCTGTCCAATAGCGGCGGAGTAAATCAGCGGCCGCCATATTCCGAAGTCCGCAACTCAATTACCGGTGCTACCAATAACTAAACTATGTCTGCGTAGTACTGTTTCATCTGTTTGAAACCAACATTTACTGACCAAACAGCAGTTTTGAATAAAAAATGTCGGTGAGAGTCATTTTCATGATAAGAATCGTCCCGCCTTAGTGGAGTGAAACGGACTATCAGATTTGACTGTCTTCATACCATCCTGTTTCTTCAATTGACCTTTTCGTTCTAGGGCTCCGCTGTCCTTTTAAGACTTTTGCGGGCCCCTGTTCTACGCATATGTTGTGTATCTACCTATACTTATCAAGAGTTACACCCTGGCTGAGGTAGGCTGTTTCCATTCATAACCATACTTGTGTCTCTCTGAATAAATCACGGGAGACTTCAGCCGCTGTTGCATTTCTACATACTAACAAGCCTTCTATCGTTTACTCGCACTACGTCACAATTATTGCAAATAAGTACCATATGAACCAGATGGTATGGAATGGCGGTTATGAAATAAGTTGTATATACTTTTATTCTGGTCCTGTTACTAGTTTTTCATAAAGAAAATCTAAGTACATTTAAATATAACTGTCGAAATATGAGTGTAGTACGTGCATCTGCCTATTTTTTCTATGATAAAATTTTGTCATGGTATTAATTTCCGAAAATATTACTGAGCTTAGTAATTATATACTCACGTCATATAGACACGACCTAAGTTATTTTAATCCGTTTATCTACATTATTTTCTTTCCTTTGTGCGAAAATTTTCATCGTCTTCCTTCACTTGGGGAAACGGAAGTGCTCATTTTAGGCTCGACTGACTAAAAAAACAAGGCCAGGGATGCGGGTTCCGCTTCAGGGCATATGCTTCGACCCAACTACATCACGGGGCCCTCCCCTTTTCTAACGCTAAATAAATATACTTTTAGGCACCACTGTTAAGTAAATATATTCTATTTAACTATGAAACCCTCTTAAACAAGAGTGTAACGAAAAACAAGTGCGAACCAGATTCGTATACGAAAGGTTCCTGCCATTATCTACGGCAAAAAAAATCGTTTTTTGTATGAGCGGACCCTTAGGTATTTATATTTATTTTAGTCTGTATTTTAGTATTTTTTGATATAGCAGTAATAGAAATACAGCATTATGTGAAAATCTGAACCGTCTATCATGGTTAATGAGATGCGGCCTGGTGACAGACGTACAACAGCCAAACAGCGAAGTATTACTAATAGGGTCCCGTTTTATTCTTTGGCTACGAAACCCTAAACATTTAAATATACTAGAACTAATATTTCACAATAAGGATTTTTGAATTACAAATACGACCACACATACGTCGTTGTGAAATAACCTTTATTTTGTTGTATTTACATTTCAGAGAATTCATTGTTGCTTATGTTGGGTCTTACAAGTTAAGAAGGGTAACCGACCCTTGTAATAACGTAATAGGAACATTTATTTGACGTCATCCACTATTGTGTGGAAACTTAATATGTATTGTAGTTGTTGTTAAACAAACCAGAATTTAAAGCCAGTGTAGTGTTAGGCGAATGGAAGAAATACCTTTTGTAATACAGCTTTGAAAGCGCTTTTGTTTGATTTCTGCCAAATCTCATATTGGTGGTTGCTAAGACGATTTTTGAGAAAAATTGGTGAAGTAAAATTCAGTTGCAAGTGGGATTCGAACCCGCATCTTCTGGATAGGTTCTCCAGACGCCTTAAGCAACTAGGCCATTGCAACTCTCACTTGCAAGCTGAAATTCTCTTCCTCGCTTGTTCTGTTTAATTAAGTCAAACAATTAGGTAAATAAGTCTTTCATAATCAAGCGTAATTACAAGCTCTGCGAGCCAATATTATTGGCTATCATAATTAGAGCCTGATTTATTAGGCTCTATTTTAATTACCTACGTTTATACAGATCTGATAAAAGCCAATTTATTAAAATGAATAAATAAGGTTTGCTGCCCTTAAGGCCTGTCTTTTGTTTTGCGAGTCAATATTACTCCCGCTAACTTTTTGGATGCCATCCTCCCGTCGAGTTATTCCACTCTGATCCCTAAACTGATCCCCTGTCATATATTTTTACTTTCTAGGGGATCAGTTTTTGGGGATCAGAACGGAATAACTCCTCCCGTCTCATAATCTGTCTACTTTTGTTTCTTTTGCTATCTCATTTCTCTTTTATTTTCTCTTTATAAAAATATATTTTGCCTTTTGGATTTCTCCTGTATCGTGGTTGCGTTAACAAACATAGAAAACTCACATACAGAAACACCCACAACCAGAACTTGCGAAATACTGATCTTACAAATAAATTGTTCCGAACGGGGATCCAACCCGCGGCACTCAGTGCTGCAGTCAACCACTGCACCAACCGTGCTGTACCGTGCTCGGGAGTACTATTTCGTAACCAGCCATTTTTCTTTTTTTTCTCTCTTCATATTATAATTATATTGTGTTGTCCATTTCCATTTTAGTTATATAAATTATGTGTATACGTATTCAAGGATGTATGTTTTACTAATATTTGTCGATCTTTTTCCAATTTAGTAAAGCTGTATAAATAACATTTGCGAGGAAGTATTGTTATTATCATAGCTTCAACATGTGTCTACCTCATAAGTGCCTAATAACAGAAATTATTACAAGATTTAATAGCAGCGAACTGTTACGATACAGCTTAGTTATTAGATCCATAAGGTTACAGTTCATTTGAGATCAAATAGTTCTGTAGAACTATTTACAGTAGGTACTAGTGACAACCCAGTGTTTGAATTTCAACCATATTTCATTTAAATATTAAGCAGGTATGAAAAAAAATAGCTTTCTGCTGTCTTTCTACACATAAACTTTCACTTTAGCTTTATTTTATACTCCACCATACGTGTCATTTTCGTAGAAATAGGTGTGCTATACATTGTCAACAGAAAAATATTCCATTTCATATGAAATATCTCATTTTTTTTCCTGTGTCGTGGTTGCGTTTACAAACATATAAATTCACATACACAAACAACTATTTGCAGATCTTATTAATAATTGTTCCAGGCGGGGATCGAATCCGCGACACGCAGCGCAGCAGTCGCTCACTCAACTACAGCGCCAACCGTGCTGTGGTTTACAAATAACCGACCGATACCTGTATTCCTGGCACAAGGTCAGTATCTGAATTACATTCTGTAACGAAAATATTTTCCTACTTTCTACGTGCTACGAATAAATCACATTTCACACAGAGCTACAGCAATCTGGAACGACTAAAATAAGGTAGTACACTCGTAACTCGTAGCTCGTAGCTACGCAATTGCTACGAGCTGTAGCTCGTAGGAGCTAATGTGATCTCGTCCCCTAAACCACTAAATCGAATTTAACTCAGCAATCCCCAATTTTATTATGTCGAAAATTCCGTACTCGGATTCTTGATAAATTTTACGAGCAGTTGGTCCCAGGAGATTTGAGTTTCCAATGTAGGCATACATGCTATCTACGATTGACCGAGCCGTAATTGTGAAATTGTACCTATGTGGGCTAGAGTCAGCGGCTACTGTGTCCCGCCTAACAAGAATTCGAATATACATTCTCTGGATAGCGTCTGTATGTGGATTGGATACTATTACAGCGTGGTATTGTTTGAGAAAACATTTTGTATTATTTCGAAGTTCGGCATTACAGGAACTACTGGGTACTGGGACTAGGGTAACTTTTAATTGAAAATATTATATAATGTATATTTGTCTTATCTAGGAGACACTTGTCATGCGAGAGATATAGATATTCCTATAAATGAAAGGAGTTAATCCGAAAATCACTTAGATAAATATTTGGACTACTATCTACACTGAAAGCTCAGTTCATTAAACAATAAATAATACAAATAATTATTTATTCGTTGCACAGTAATGGTTCGACTATAGTTGCGTGAGTTGCGTCCACATAGAGCGAGCAGCCTCGCGAGGCATTTGCTTCGCGCGGCAAATGCCTCGCGAGGCGGCTCGCTCTGTGTGGACGCACCTATTCGATAAAAATTGACGACATGGTTGGCGCAGTGGCAAAGCGATTGTCGTAGTTTCGATTGCCGCATGGAATAAACATTTGTACGACATTACGACTGCTTATATCGACTCTGGCTATTTGTGTATGTGAGTTTTAGGCCCTTCGTATACAACGTCTTCTCTACTTTACCTTTTTTTTGGTAGAATCATCAAAATGAGTCCTACCCATACTGTCAGACTTTTTCTGACTTTAATCCACGGTGATCCTTCCAACGTTTCAGGGTCACGGTCACCTGGGTGGGTATTACAACGTCTTAAAACCAGGCTTATTCCGGCGAGTGAAAGTGACAGAACTATACAAGTCGTCTAGCGCCATTTCGTTTACTCACTGGAACAAATCTGGTTTTAAGACGTTGTAATACCCCTCTCATAACCCCGATAAGACAGTTCCGCGACCAATATCATACCGGGTACCAACCTCTGTGGATATGTGTTGCGCTAGCCGTCTTTATATCAAAGTCATAAGGTATCGGAGATTTGCGTCGCGTTGTGTACGAAGGGGTTAAATGTTTGGTAACGTATCTCCAATACAGAAGAAACTCCTAGAGTGAGGAACGTTTAAAAAATAAACATCCCGAAAATGGATGTGTGTTATCAAAAAAGCCGGAGATATATTTATCAACTGTCCAACAGATAGGTTCATGTGAGTATTATCGTGATGAAGCCCACAATAATCTGACTTTGATAAATGTATGACTTTATCATTAATGGAACAGAGTTACTCGTGGTGACCCTAGCGTCGGTCAGTAGGGTAATTAGTCAAATGGATTTATGTAACCCATGGAAATGGTATAAGGTTATGGATTGGGTGAGCGCAGTTGATATCTGCATATCGCTGGTTAGATGTTTTCTGTATTTGACTGAAAACTGAAAAAGTCAAACATCTGTTGTCTAAAAAAGTGTTTCTAAAAAAATGACCTTTAAATCAACGTCAAATGCCATTTTGCAGTTGACAGTTTTTTAGATAAAGTTCTCACCGATGTTTAACTTTGTATAGTAAGACGGTAAATGTTTGTATACGATACTGAAATTATTTCTAGAAAAAAGAACCTTAACAACAACAAACAACCTTGCAACCTTTTTTATAAGAAGTTATTCTTTGTTTATATTATAGAATTCTCTTCATAGGCAACGTATTTTAGTTTCAAAACTGGTCATTTGTAAGGACTCAACCCAAATTTTCATTTACGACGTAATCTTGAAACGTTTTGAAAATGAATGGGTACGGCTGGAGATGGCAGATGGTTGGTACTGTCGAACGTTCCCCCCAGCCTTATCATTAATCTTGTAGCTTGCTATATTATTTAGGAAGAGTTGCTTTCTGGTTACTGGAGGTGCACGTGGCTAAATAATTACAGCCGTACAGACCTTCCGGGTTAAACTGTGTGGTTGGTCTGTGGATGGGTGACCATCTGTCATAACGAGTTATCTGTCTTAGAGAGAACGGAAAGCACGTAAAGCCCGGCTGTCATTTGTAGGTCTTTGATAGTCGTTACTGTTAGTCAGAAGCTCTAATGCCTGACAACCAGTCTTACCATGGGGTATGGTATTGACCAGTTACTGGGTTGTGGAGGTCCGATAGGAAGTCGCTTCATGTAAAACACAGATATTTAGCTGAATCTGGTTTGACCGAAAGCCGACCCCAATAGTTGGGAAAAAGGCTAGGCAGATGATGAACAGTTGCCTTCTGCTCCTTTTGTGTCCATATATTGTGACAACGTATGTAAACCAGCTATTTAATAAATAAGTAAAGTTGTCTGGAAGATATCGCGATTAGCGATAAGAGCGCGTTGTACCCTTAGAATTAACAATATCGTTTTTATTTACAATAAAGTATATTCTATTCTATTACTAATATAAAATATTTACAAAAAATTTAACTATTACTTATTTCCAAACTAAAGTTGATTCTCTTTGACCAATTAGTTTGCATTTTCTTTAAAAGCTTTACATTCTGACCTTGTTTACTTGACAGTGTAAATGCCGCAGACAGCGAAAAATAGATGACTTTGCACTTTAAATTTTAAACGACTTCATTTGTAAAAAGATTAAAAGACAACGCTGTCGTATCTTAACTTAATTGAATATCCAACCATTGTGTTACCGAAATTTAATTTATCCCATTTACATTGGAAAAGTAAATGTATAAGTGGGTTCAAATCCGAGCGGAAGGCAAACATAAAATCCAATAATTACCAAACATTTCTGACTGAAAATCGTTCATTTTCGTGTGTCTGATCCTCGATTACTGTTGTAATGGTTGTTATCTCGACACGCTTATAACTGAAGCGATATTGTGCGCCATTGTGTACCTTTAAGCAATTAATTTGCGAATGTTAATTGTGCCCGGTGACAATGTAGCCACAGTTCTGATAACATTGCACTTAGATGTGATATATCGGGTGATCAAGAGACGTAATTGTACATGATTGCAATATTGAATGTATTGCTAAGGTGATTGTTGACCGTGATCTACTGTTTAGTAACCCCCCGTTTACACCAAGGTATATAATACACGTATTTGACAAGTTTTGACATGTCATAGACTTCAGTGTAAACGCAAATGTGTTTTATACTTGTATAAATACTTTTTGGCTACACGGTGTGAATGAAAGCATATTTGAGATTATGGTTTGAGACACTCTAAATACATGTATAAAACAAACAAATTATGTTTTGACAAGTATTCTACAAGTTTTGTATGAAACTAGTATTATACTTGTTTCTTGGTGTAAACGAGGGGACACTGTAATGTATAACGGGGTTGCTTGCCGATTACGAATATTAGAGACCTTTGGTATATTCTCAAACTGTAACCACAAAAAGACCTGAATCTATTTACTACATTGTGTGAAAATCGAAACAGTACAAATACATCTAGTCTAGAAAGTTTTTGTTCAAAATGAATAAAGTTTGTTCTCGTAATTGTAGAAAGCTTTTTGTAATGAGTTGGAATAGTGAGTTACTGTTCACTTAACACGTATACACTTCTCTCTAGTGTTCCACTTTCACGTTCAACAAACTAAGTTGAGTAAGTTTAGGAGGTTCCTACTAATATTATAAACGTGAAATTTGTATGTGTGGATGGATATTTGTTACTATTTCACGCAAAAACTACTGAATGGATTTGGATGAAATTTGGTACACAGATAGTTTATAACCTGGATTAACTCATAGGATAGTTTTTATCCCGATTTTATGTTCCCGTGGGATAATTTTCGAGTTAGTAGTAGCGGGTGAAACCGCTGGCAGCAGCTAGTGTTACATACTTTCACACATACTTGTATGGATCACTCAGCCGAGAGTTGGCTCGTATATTTAATATACGAGCTGGCACGATTCCAGCTTATGTATTAGCTACTACGGAACTATGCTGTGGCTTCTGTTGTTCAGTAAGTAACCAACTTTTGGCTCCGTCATAGTTGACATATTGAGTGATGGAGTGCATAAGGTGTCGGAAGGAATGCTTTTACCTCCTATGTCGTAACATGCAGCCATAATGAAGTACAATGAAGGACTTTGGGTAACTTTTATGTATTTTTGTATACATAGATAACGTAATAGACGTAATGTGTTGTAAAGGAGTCGTTTTAACTGAAAAGCTTAATTTTAATGCCTACTACGTTCACAAAGCTATTTCGAGGCTACATAGAAAAAAAATCTTCACATAAAAATACTCCACATAGTTCTTATACGTCGTTTGAATACAAACCGTCGCGAAAACCCGCAGATAGCAGTTTGAATGAAACCAAAATAACATTCCGGTTTACAAAGTTGCAATTGCGATGGCTCCAATTCATGAGATTCGTCAACCGTTGGCCATGCAGAATGGCAAAGCTGATTCTTTGACCATGAAATAGGCCGGCCGCCTGCAAACTTTTTTTAATATTTCTGTGACTACCTCTATCTCTATTGTACAAAGAATTGACAAAGTGATTTCAAATATTTTATTGCCCGAGTAAAACACGATCTGTAGGCAATGAAGAAAATAAATGTTTAATATGTACATTTTAAACATCGCATCGTCGTCCTTAGGACGATAGAAACCTTTCTACATTTTGTAACTTTTTCTACTCGACCGACGGCAAAATCTGTTACGGTGACGGTGCTAAGACTTGCTTTCATTTTTTTTATAAATTGCCTCATACTAAGAATTTCTCGTATATTGTGGGCACGTTTACAAACACAGAAATTCACACACACTCAGGCCCGAATCAATTACTTGTAGATCATGCAAATATTTGTTAAGCGCGGGAATCAAACCCGCGACATGCAGCGCAGTAGTCCAATCGCTGCGCACTAACCGTGTAACCCTCCTGTACGGAAAATAATAGGTTCGCTTTCAGTCCCATGGCTCTAGTTTTCAACTCCGTATGGTTCAAACACTAGCTGACATAGGCGGAGAACAGCGTGAGGAAACCTAGACTTACCTATTGATATCTATTAGTACAAAGACTTATCAAAGAAGTGTAGAATTCTTAGAATCCCAAATTGTATTAGCTCTATAAGGCCCACAAATAGTGACTTTATTGGTAGTTTTATCGTTTGTTTCAGCTTTATTTGGTAGTTTACGTGATCCAGTTAGCATTAACGTGCTGTAACGGCTGAAACTGATCCATTTTATCGATTGACAAGCTAACGTATCATTAGCTTCGCTAACAATGGTGGCTTAAAGCAAAGCCCGGATCCTAGAGCTTGTTAAAAGTTGTTGAAATCATGTATTAAGTATATACAATACTATTTTTAGAATATGCGAAACCTGAATATAATTTGTTCAGAATCAGTTACTAAATCAATCCCAATATTTTTTTAAATCATCTCGTATTTTGTTGCGTTGCGACACCACAATTAGTTTATCAAAACACCAAAAAATAGTTGACACGAATTTTTTCTTTTGTTACGTGAACCAAACACTTAAAATCGCCAATACTTCGTGTTGATGCGTTGTGTTTTTGTAAATAGAACTTACCGACCTGCTACTTACGTTTGCAATTTAGTCATGCTTTCAACATGCCTAATAGCTAGCTAGTAGCTAATAAGCACTAGTAAATTCTTGTCACCCACGACTCCGCTTGGCGTCACCTTATAACTTTGCACTGAGTACAAACTATTCGACAAGCTTCTTGAAAACTTACCAAGAGTTCTCTATTTCAGCCTTTGAAAATTGAGCTTCAAACCTGGAGTGACTGTGTATCCAAGATCTTTGAAAGTGAACAAACAGAAACATAAGTAAAAGTCCTTTTTGACTGTAAGACTCGTGCTAAGTAAAATCCGCGGTCTTCCTTGTAGCTTTTTACGTTCCGGGGTCACGGCTACCTGTTAAGACAGTCCCGCGACTCCGGCGGGCGTTTGGTACTCTCTCCTTGAGGCGCGGCTGAAATACAACTGTCTGTCGACCCGGATATGATCCATGATCGGGAGGGGAGTCAGCCATTCCACACTCGCTGTCCACATGCTCGCGAAGTTAAAGTCCTTAGGTAATACCTACGTTGACTAAATTAATATTTTCGCAACATTATATTAAAAGAAAATTGAGACGTTTTTGTAAGTATTTAACGTTAGCACACTCATTAACTTTTCAGTAATTAATGAATCTATGAAATCACTAGCCCGGAATAAAATGTTCCCGATTAATACCACCGATAAAATTGTTTCTGCGACTGACAGTAGTCGTTAACATTATGAAAGGTTATTTTCATAATTTTCAGGATTATCGTTTTTGAATAGAGTCTGATATAAAATGTAACAGAATTTATTTACAAAAGGCTTCGTTTATAGTTTGATAATTTGGTTTCTCGTCAAATTGAAATTAGATGAATTTATTACCTTTAATAATCTGAGTGGTACAGACGCCAGCATATTGACCTACGTTAATCTGTCAAATTTCGATCATCGATTTTCAACATTACCACGTTGCACATAAGTGAAAATGTTGGAAATCGATGAAAGAAATTTTAATTAAAAGATTCATATTCGATTGGGAAAATTTGACAAAATTAACTGTCTGTGATATAGGTACAAACTTAACTAGTAACTAGTACTACACTTAAGTGATTAAGGCGTGAAAAAAGGAAGTACCTCGATTTATTTGCCCCCAAGTGTAGCAATACTGGTTATTGAATTGTCCTAATTAGTGAACATAATCACTAACAGGTAGATGTTAATTATTGCCGGTACCTAATAAGTAAATTAATTAGGTATTGTTTACACATTACGACCTACTGAACTATTCCACATCAAAACGTTATAACTTATTAAGTTAAGCATAATTATTAATGTTGAATAAATTCTAGATTTAAGTTCGTAATACGTAATACGTAGGTACAAATAAATCTGAAAAATTATGAAACGATTTTTCTGTCATAGAAAATTTTACAGCATCAACAAATTGCAATAAAAATAATAAGCCCGCAAAATGTCTTTCTAAGCCCTTTAGCTAGAGTTTTGAAAAATAATAAACCACGTATTAATTTTTTACAAAATTCGAGTCGCACGTGACGTCAGAAGCAGGTAAAAATTGTACTTGCTTGTGACGATTAGCCAATTTTTAAAGTGTCTTATCTGCGTCAATTTTGGCTACCGTAATAAAATTAAAATATGTGCAAAATGTTTTTTGATAATATAACTGACGGACAAATCCTGATGTTTTCAGTCAAATACTGTTTCTGTTTAGTATATTTTTACATTTTCTCAGTCAAGTAATTGCAAGTTGGAGATCAAGTAAGGGCTCAGAGTGATAATAAACAAGAATGTGTGTCAGGTACTTCAACATTCATAAAACCTGAAGAAAACTTATCTAAGTGTGTTTATTTTTGTGAGATGAGAAAATAAAGTCTACAAGAAGGATAAGTTTCAGGGTGCTTCAAGCGGTTCATGAATCTTGCAACGATGAATCATTTATATTCTAGTTTTAAACTATGAGATTTTAACAAGGTATCACGTTTTGCATTTATCTGGGTACGTTTTTTTTTCTTAATAGGCAATATTTAACGTTTTTTAAAGATATTAAAAAAGGAAGAAAGAATTAGTTAAGAAAGGCTTAAAGTAAGGGTAAATTAAGCGGTGTAAAAACAGAAAATTCCAGTGCAGTTCCAAAGAACCATGGGCGAAACTACGAGTTTCGTGCTAAGAGAGTAGCACCCCAGAGCGATATTTAGCTACACTCGCTTTTTTGTTTTTACGCAACTGCCCAAAAAAAGGAGTGTGCCAACTTATTTTGAGGGTCTCATTTAGAAATCGGGTGAACTAGTTAATAAATATTTAACAATTCTATTCCGTCCGGATGGGCAGAGCTAGTGGATTTTTCCGTTGTTAATAGTAGCTGATTGGTGCCAATAGACATGTCTCCCGGGAACATAGAACTCAAATATTACTCAATGAAGGTTTTCTTTTGCATAGCTCTTTGTTTTAACAAGTGTGATGTTATAATAATAATAATTTAAGTTTTCGCATGAATTTGACGAGCTGATGAGTAGTTTTTTCAAACTATGGAGGTCTAGTAGTACCTGCTTATGCCTAACTGTGCTAACATAATACAAATTCACAAACTACATATAATAGTTTTACCAAATTTAATTATTGAAATAAGTAGATTACTTTTTCGCGAAGTTTAAAATAACGCTATCAAACGAAGGGCGCGAAGATAGCATGAACACTAAACATTATCAGAATTAATTTCATAAGATAGAAATTAGAATCAACATTTCAAGTAGAACTAAGCTGAGCAGTCAAAATCTAATAGCACTTATAAATACATTTAGTAATCGCCAGATAATTATTGAATCGGTCATTCAGTATCCAAGGTTCTGTATAATATGGCTATATGAATATCTACTCTTATTGGATTCAGTTACGCTTCACAGTCAAAGGATTAGTTTATTGAAAATGACACATTGGATCGGAGGCCTCATTTACTTAATACGGTAGTGGTGGCGTTCAGAATAATGAAGTTTAAGAAGACATAATATTTTATGGTGTCGTTGTCAACTAGGTACTGTACCTTTTTTTCGCCTCCTCCTTAGCTAGCATGACTGCTTCGCAGGAGAAGGCGACCTCTTCCCACTCCGTCTCGTTCGCATGTTTAGGCCCACACGGGGACCCCGTAGAGGGCCAAGTACTGTATAAATTATGTACAGGATAAATTATGTTTTATCTATGTTCACGGCCTAGCATGAGTAAGTAAAACTATTAAATTCTTGAGATTTTAAATACGAACCTCGGGGTCTACTTTCAAAGTAAGTTTACGAAGACACTGGTAATGGTTATGGATACGAACGTAACATCGTCAGGACGGAAAAAACTTAGAGACCGCGCTCCTATTGAAGTGCTTTTGAGGCCGCAGGTGCTAGTTTATAGATCAGACATCAAATTGCATAAAAAAATGTAATATGACGAATTTTCCGCATGACATAAGACCACTATGAGGATAGCTCTTGTCGAATCTTAGTATCATTCATTCTTAGTTCGGGCTCGATGTCACGGCTCAATACACTAATCATAACATAGAAAGCATTCTATCATCTATGCTACATAAAAACAGGAGCAACTAAAAGCTTTCTGTGTGTCACGCTTCCGTTGGCAGCGTGCGATATCCACACATGGTTCGAATAACCCAAGAATAACCCTATTTTCTAAAGTTTGACAGGTCAGTGCACAAACACTTTATGGTTGATCGCAACTATTTCTTTGCTCTTTTTTCATTTCACCTAAAAGTTGTAGAGGACAAATGAAGCGGAATTAAAATCAGCCAGGGTATTTTTTTTTCTAAACGTGCTAAAATCGTCCAATGAAACCTTCCACTCTGGGTGGGGTGGAAGAGACTGACAGATTTGTACTGACTAAAATCTACGGTGTTCTTTCAGTATTTCTTTACGTTCCAGTGTCACGGAGCCCACATTAGATTGTAATGCTTTGAACACATTGGGACCGGACGCTTTGGCGGCAGTGACTGAAAGATTGGCTGCGATTACTGCGCTGCATCTCTTGGGTTTTGATCCCCATGAAAATAAGTATTTGTGTATGTTGGTTTAAGGGTTTGTAAATAAACCCGCTATACAGGAGAAATTTCTAATGTGAGGCAATGTTTAATAAAAAAAGTGCTTTATTGCAGCAAAATTTTTACATCACCAATAATTTTATCTATCTTCTATACATATAATAAAATAGTAGAAAAGTCATGTATGTCCGGGATAAACTCAAAAAGTACTGGACGGATTTGAATGATTTTTTTTTTGTTTAGGTATTAAGTCTGGCCAAAACATAGGCTATAGTTTATTTTGGAAACTTGAACAGCTGGCGCAGAACCGCAACAGACCAGCTTAACTATAAGAGATACAAAAATGGTGCAATAGCAAAAATTGTTCCACATGATGAGCATTTTCTGCTGAGAGAATAAATTTGAAGACCTGGAACAGCTGATGTGGAACTTCAACAGCCCAGCTGAACTATAACATATATAGGAATAACATCTTAGCAAGAGTTGTTCAGCCTGATGAACACTCTCTGTTGAGATATAAAAATTGAAGATCTGGATCACCTGATGTGAAACACCGAAAGCCCAGCTAAACTATAACATTTATAGGAATGAAGTCTTAGAAAGAGTTGTTCAGCCTGATGAGCACTCTCTGTTGACGTATAAAATTGAAGATCTGGAACACCTATGTGGAACTCCAATAGCCCAGCTACACTATAACATATATGGTAGTGATGAAAGAGTGGTTCAGCCTGATGAGCATTATCTATTGATGTATAAAAATTTAAGTCTGGAACACCTGATGTGGAAATCAAAGCTATCACTTATTTCACTGTATAATTATAAAATCACATAAGCTGGGATTACCAACACGCAGTGAAGGCGGTCGTAGTTTAGGACTGATTTTCAATGACGATGACTTTAGTAATAAAAAAAGTATTCTACTGACCAAACTCCCATTATTTTTTTACCCGGGCTCTTGGAGTTGGGAATCAGACTTTTCAGATCTTCGATTTTGACGACCCCGTTGTCGCTGGCATAAGCAACAAGATCCGCGTACGAAGTCGCGGGCAGAAGCTAGTAATTACTAAACGGCAATAATTTAAACCTTTCCTTTTCATTTTCGATGATAAGTTCTAAAATCATAAACATTAGACAGACGGAACTGATGCCACCTAAACTACTGAAAGATTAACCAGGGATTCGTAACCTTTGGTGTGGTTATAACGAAAGGATTTTTGATGTGGCAAACCAAAAATATTAATCGGTAATAATCTGTTACTTATTTGAGTTATTTTAGCTCTTTCCTTTTGATCTTGCGTGCTCATAAAGGTTGACGGCGGCTTATCGTATAATTTACTGTAAGGGAAGAACAATAAGCATGAGAATGATTTATGCTCGTTTGATGGTAATAGGTTCTCGCCCCATTACAGTATGAGATTTAAACATAACTAGCGATTTGTGTGTGAACTTATGTACAGATTAGCAGTTTAACTTAAATCATTCTGTAAAATATTACGAATCGAATATTAACCTTCCGCTATTGTAATAAGGTTGAAAATCTATCAAAGTTTGACAGAAATTGTAAAGACGCCAGCACATCAACCTACCTCAATGCTAGGTTGATATGCCGTTTGTACTATTACGTTCCTACCTTTGGAAAACCCTTTAATAGGATTAAATTTGCTATTTACGTGATACCATGTAATTAATGCTTTATCGACAAAATAAAGCATTAATTAAGTACATGAAGAAGATTATTTTACTGTTTACTTACGAACTATTTTCATTTATGCAATGGCAACCCAGGTTATACTTTGTGCTCTGCTCTAGCTTTAGTCTATGAATGTGTCTTGTACACGCGCTGTGCGTTGAACCGTGTTACTAGTATTGTAGTGCTAAATAAAAGCATTATTCTTTAACAAAATTTACACCATCTATATCTATCTATCTATACATATAATAAAACTTTAGAAAAGTTATTTTTGTACATTAAAAGAAAACTCAAAAAATATAGCCAGGGTATTAAAGGACAACCAATAGAACCCATTTCTAGCATTTTTAGAATTTTTGTCTGTTTGTATGTTTATTTGTCCAGGTATCACGTAAAATTTACGAAATTAATGTATAGTCCGGTCAATTTAGACATTCGAAGTTACATAAAGTCCCAACAAGCTGGATTTTTGTGAAGTTGTTCAAAACATAATTATAAACAATGTCTGGAAGTTCCCCATCATTCCCCTGTAAGGAAAAAAACTATTCAAGGTCAAAGGTTAAAAAAATGAGTTTTTCGCGATTTTCAGCAAAACGGTAAGTTTTATCATAAAAGTACCTCAGACAAAAATTGTAGATCATAAAATTATCTATAAAAAATGTACCAATACTTTTTTTCTTACGACCCACCGTTTCTGAGATATAACGATTCTAAAAGTTATAAAAGTTGTTATCGTCATAATATGCATGAGTACGCCACGTATATACATCTAGAGTTGTAAAATTTTCCAAAGGTTGACTTACTTGTTTTACTCACTGCTCGAATGCCAACTGAAAAAACTTTTTTTTTCTTAAAACCAGGAAAAGCTCAGCATCAATCAGATATATATTCATCAAAAAGTTTATTTACTTTTGTAAAGTCTAAAGATCATGTACTATTTTTACACGCAATAACTGGCTGTGATACATTTGCATTTTACAGGAAGGGTAAAACAGCAGTTTTCAAAATGTTTGAAAAACAAGATTTAATTGCATGTGCTGAAGTTTTTAAAAAAAGTGATTCAACTCAACAAGAAGTTATTACCAACGGCATCCGCTTTCTTCTTTCTATGTACGGAGCTCCTAAAAAAACTACCTGCTTAGATAAACATCGATATGCACGTTTCGTTAAAAATACTAAAAATAAAAAACAAGTTCAATTAGCTTGTCTTTCTCCAACTTCAGTTGCTGCTCACCAACTTCTTTTTCGAGTATATTACCAAGTTCAAGTGTGGCTTGGTTATCAGCTAGACCCTACAGACTGGGGTTGGAAGTTGGTCAACAATATATTAGAGCCAGTTCAAACTTTACTTCCACCTGCGCCGGAAAAACTGCTGAACATTATTTTTTGCAACTGCAAAAAGGGATGCAGTGCTAAATGTGGTTGCAAAAAAGTCGGACTGTCTTGTTCTTTGGCATGCACAAATTGTCAAGGCCGGTCGTGCTCTAATATTGAATCACAAACAATGGAGGATTCGTTTGACTCCGACGAAGTATCATGCGATACATCGCTATTGACGCAATTTACTTGCATCCAAAATGAAGATGAAGAAGAAGCAGGAGAAGAAGAACAAGAAGAAGATCAAGAAGAAGAACAAGAAGAAGATCAAGAAGAAGAACAAGAAGAAGAACAAGAAGAAGATCAAGAAGAAGAACAAGAAGAAGAACAAGAAGAAGATCAAGAAGAAGAACAAGAAGAAGAACAAGAAGAAGAACAAGAAGACGAACAAGAATTTGAAACTTACGAATAAGACGAATAAACTTCAACACTTTTTTTTCATTTACATCGCTTTTATCTTTCCCAATCTTTGAAAATTTCCGTTATTTTGCAATAGTTTTACATTAAACAGGATCACACCTGACCCGTGCAGTAGGCTTACTGGGGAAACCACGTTAACAAAAACGCGCTAAGTACACTACCTCATAGGTGGCGTGGAAACGTGTGCATATTATGACGATAACAACTTTTATAACTTTTAGAATCGTTATATCTCAGAAACGGTGGCTCGTAAGGAAAAAAGTATGGATACATTTTTATAGATAATTTTATGATCTACAATTTTTGTCTAAGGTACTTTTATGATAAAACTTACCGTTTTGCCGAAAATCGCGAAAAACTCATTTTTTTTTACCCTTGACCTGGAATTATTTTTTTTCCTTACAGGGGAATGATGGGGAACTTCCAGACATTGTTTATAATTATGTTTTGAACAACTTCACAAAAATCCAGCTTGTTGGGACTTTATGTAACTTCACTCTCATTTTTTGGTCTAAATTGACCGGACTAGTAGATAACTTTTATACACAACGATTAAGCGTAACTTGGAGAGGAATTTAGTTTTTGTTTCATTGCAATCGGTTCAGACTGTCAAAAGATATTTGAATTTAAAGTTTTTCAGAAGTAAAATTACTGTCAGTTCACAATAAGACGCGCAGTTCAGTAGCGCGATCTAGCTTCGAATAGAAAAACTACATATTGAAATTATTTATCTTAACATATTTCAATGATAAAGATATATTTATTTTGTAAAACATGGGTGAGCGTATACAGTATATAAAAATACATACAGTAAAAGTACATATATAAAACGGTAGATGGCGTTAAAAGAAAACATGGAAATAGAGGTGTTTAAATTGAAGTAACATTAAGTTTTTGTTTTATCGTAATGTTTATTCCTTATGAAAAATGTAAATCAATTAAAGCGATTTTAAGGGCAAGATGGGATAGAATAGAATGGAATGTAATAGAATCAGTTATTCTCTTAGGTATATTTAATATACTAAAGATTACATAAAACGTGAAAAAACTAACAAAAAATATATGGTAGGAAAAGTACACCGATTTAATAAAGGAAATGGCGTTTATTGAAATGAACCCTTACGTTCACGAGAAAAAAAATTAAATGATCAATTTGTTTTTCCATACCAACATCCATTTAATTCATTAAACAATATCGATAATTCAAATCGATAGACAAACTACACTAATCCAGTGGCAATTGAATGTTAATAACAGAGGGCGTATATTACAATTACGTCAAATATTCTTGAAAATACTAATCTAAAATCCTAAATAATTGAATTAATTAATGCGAGAATTAAGTAAAATCATGTCCGAATGTCCCGAATGTGAATTTTAAAATCACGATATTTTCAATATCACATAATGCAACATGCAACTAGGCATATTATCTTAGAAATATTTTTTTCTGTAAGCAAAACATTAAATCACGCATACGCGAAACTACAAACTAAATTGAACTTTCGCCCTTGTCTGCTTACGTTGCGGGCATGCGGGCGGCGAGTAAAGGGCAACTCGCTGTCCGACCATGGACCATGCCCGGGTCGACGGCGTCGTGTTCCACGCGCGCCTCAAAGAGCGTTAGCATAATGACGAGGCCCCTTCTCAGAGGTCTAAAGCCTGCCGGGGTCGCGGGACTTATACCATCACCGTGACACCGGAACACAAAGGGCTATTGAAGGACACCGTGGACTTTAGTCAGTACAAGTCTGACAGTCCCTCTCGCCCTGCCCGGGGTGGGGGGACTCATCTGATGATTTTACCAAGATAAAAAAAAGAAATGTCTGCTTACGTCCTTGAGCTGCCAGCGCCGGCAAAAGTAGGGATGGGCAGGCTCCGGAGCCCGCCCATACTACTCTGGTCCCAGAGACGTTTAAACTTAGCTTTTTCTCTTGCACGAGCATGCGAGTGGCGAATATGCCTTTTTCGGCGGCGTGTTGTGTTCAACATGTGCCTCAATGCGCTAGCAAAATAACGGAACCCCTTAGAAGGCCAAAGCCTGCCGGGGTTGCGGGACTATCGCATTACCTTGACTCCAGAAAGAAATGGCCTATTATAGGATTTATAGGACACCGTGGATTTTAATCAGTAGAAGTCTGACATTCGTTCTTGCCCTGCCCTGGCTGGGAGGACTCATTTGATGATTTGCGTACGCATATTTATGTACGCTCCAGAATGGTGGTTCACAGCTGTTAATAAAGAAGCACTAACATAAATAAAAAATTGTATCGGTATCCTCCAACAGTGCTTTGCACAGAAATACATTGTTTAGTTCCGACATCCACGCGAACGAAGTCGCGGGCACAGCTAGTACTCAATAATAACAGATACTTGGAAAATAACTTATTATAGTTTGAAGCTAAACTTTCATAGAGCATGGAGTTCTAGAGAATTTGATTGAAATGTACTTATTTCGGGCTGATTTAACTATCATTTAGTTTTTGGTAAGAAGGTTTTTTCAATTAATTTTAAGTATTTTTTGTAAGACTCAAGTCAATCTTTAAGATGACATTAACTCGGATTTTATTTATAGACATTATACGTGTCTAAAAACCACTTTATTTCCTTTGTATTTAAGCCTTCATCATCTGGTTTAATATTCCAAACACATTTCCTACCCTTTACCGGCAAGTTAATTCAATTAAATGCGTCTTAAAATTCTCCTCGCAAGTTAAACATTGAGTGGAGGTAGGGTTGCCATCAGTCCGGGTTTCTCCAGATTTGTCCTAGAGTAGAGCAGCTGGGAGTGCATGCGCGCTCCTAGTCATGTCCGGGTTCTGGGCTCTTAAATCCGGAGTTTTCACGCGTCTTGTCTTGGATTCCAAATTTTAGAGGTGGCAACCCTAGGTGGAGTTACGCCACGGTCAAGCCTGCTTATACGAGGCGAAAATCCGATTGAACTATATAAACCGGTCATCTGGACGAACTATTCGCTAAATCTTTCTGAACTTCACTTGGACCCATAAATAAAGCGGGAATCGTACAATAGATTTCGAAAAGAACGAGTGAACTGTGAAACTTTTCCGAACGCTCGTTTCAGGCTAACAGCCATCGGAATTATAAATAGCGGATCGTAGGTACTCATGCGTTTTACAGTTGTATATGTATAGGTATAGTGATGGGCCGACTGTGATTCGACCTTTTTGTCGGTAATACAGAATGATTTGACTATTGGTAGTCGGATGTAAAAAGGTCGAATCATTCTCTTCGATTGAGTTCTGGCATTATCGAAGTGAAGTTTCGTGTAAAGTTGGGTCGTACACGAAATATCACATTCGATACATTATAAAATGCATTAGTCACAAACATAGTGTCGATCGTAAATAAATTGTTGCATTTATCTCTAATTAAATTAAATTGAGAATCTTATGCAAAACAATGTTAGGCTGATTTCAATATTTATATCAAGAAAATAATTTCATAGTCGACTGTAAAATGATTATGAAATATCAAAGAAATTATTAGTTGTAATCATAGCAAGCGACAAACATGCAATATCAGGTACCTACTGCATTTCGATGTATGTGAAACCAATAAACAATCACTCTGTACAAATATATGTATGTGTATACCTCTGCTATTACCTGGTTACGTGGGCGTGGGTAAGTGACGTCATAACTGTTAATAAGCCATACGCCTGCTGATTTTGCAGTGGCAATCTATTCCAGTTACGAGTTAATGCTATTTCAGAATTTAATGTCAGCTCTTTTCTGTGTGGTTCAACAATATTAGTTATCGTTAAAATTAGTAAGAGTGATGTAAAGGAGAAGTAGGCTGTAATAAAGAATTACATTTGTTTGAAAAAGGTTGTAGGTATCTATTGTTATTGAAAACTTAGGCATAAGCGCAACCGTAAAGTATAAGTAATTACTGCCAGTAAAATTCTGATGCTCGCTGAAAGGAACGGCACATATTTTATACACTGAAAAAAAAAATATGCTAGCCGGAAGGCAAAATTTGTATTGAAAAAGTTTCCAGATCATAATTTCCGATAGTATGCGGGTTGCATCAGTTTTTTTTTTTAAAGAAATTTCTTGTAATATGCGGTCTTGCTAAAAGACAAGAAGAAATGAAGAATGTTAAAGACTCTTCATACACAATTTACAGGTAAACATAAAAACGTATAAGGGCTGATTTTTCAATAATCAGTTAACTTTCATCTGAGGAATAAAAATGCCGGTTTAACAGCTTATCTATAGAAAATATGTCGAATCGCTATTTTTATTCCTCAGATAAAAGTTATCTGACTATTGAAAAATCAAACCTAAAATGTATTTAGAAAGCTGTGTATTTGACATCTGCCACTTGGTCGGATCAAATGTGCCGAAAATACTTGTTTTTCCTGCTTTCTTATAATTGATTTGTTTTCATTGTTCGGGTATCGGTCCGTAACAGATTGCGAATATTATGTTCTACTAACATAAAAGTTAGAAAAGTTACCGGACTATTAGTTTCGGTCACTATTATCTAACTTTGTCGACCGCCCACACCGGTGTGTGTAACGATCTTTCGATATTTATGTTCCTATCTATGTAGCACTTTGTACCAGTTCTAAAGCCACCATTTTAGCGTAAATAAGATTACATTGAAGATTTATGGGACGTGATTTTCTGGGGAAGGGTGCGAACCAAAGTATAGCAGGTATTAGGGTACAGGCTTTGTTAGTATTTATAGACTTCAGTTACGTTTGAACTAGCGATTGATAACGTAATCCCAAGTGCCTCTAAACTATTAATTAATTCAAGCAATTTTAATGGAAATACGTCTACAGTTTATTTAGTTCGTCTCTGCTTCTACTAGTTTCCAAGAATTGATACTTATCTAACATTTCTTTATCAAAAGATTTCGGCATGAATGACTAACAAACAACTACAGTTAATTGACTATTTCGAGACATTACCATATCGGGTGCTTTGAAGGGGAGCTAATAGTCTATAATTTTAGTATTACCTCCAGAAGTGTACCGTTTATAGCTCTTAAATTAAATTTAACGTCACTTTCTGCCTATATACGGTAGTGAATCGCGTGGGCTAGAGTGTGAACCGAGTCACCAACAAGACGTGGTAATAGGACCACTAACGAGGTGTAATAGACGTTAGCCGAGATAACTCTCACCAGGTTATTGGGTCAGAAGTATTGTTAGAGCCTCTAGTCATCGGTTTTTAGTCGCCGGCCACGCAGATAAAAGTATCGCTCTACTTGGGTGGTCTTACTCATACCAGTTTTTATCAATTCATTGAATTTGTGTAAGCTCCAAAAATAGAGATACCAGAACAATATTAATTAAGATTTATTACGTATTTATGCGGCCCGTATGACTAGAAACTATGACTACATTAGAAGTACCCAATAGCAGTTCACTGTTGGACATAAGTTCTTAAGGTACATTTTCATTACCTAAACTAAAATCTAAATCGGTTCTTAAACTAAGCATGAATCTATCAAAGCAGAATTAAGTTACAGTATTCATTGTCTATACATGAACATGCTTTACACAAGCCATACATCATTATGTCCATAGGTCAACGCAGGACAAACTGACTGGCAGCTTGGTAATCGCTGAGCTGTTTTCACGGCCCGTTGATTTTCACCAAGCACATAATTTTCACAAAGCGCTGATTGCGCAGAAAAGATGTCGCATACTTTTGTTAAGGGCTATGCATATAATTTTTTCTAAGATCTCTTTTATAAAGGTCGGATCAAAAAGTATTACGGACTAACATTATTTTTGAACTGTTTTTAGTCGATAAAAGTAAATGAATCCTGCATGGATTCATTTATCTTTTGATACTGAAATCGGACCTTTGTGCATTTGATTGCAACGAATTTTCAATATGCTGGCGTGTAACTCAATGTACAAACATGTGCAGAAAACTGTACATACTGTTGAAGTGCCGGGTTGTTAAAGTTTTTATTTAAACGGTAAATTATGTGAATAAGCCTTTAATTTGTACGTCGTCTTATTTTGTTTCCAGCTCGTTAAGTTTAATAGTTTTAGAACAAGCCTGTGATTAGTGTACAAAACACATACGTTTTAAATGTACATTACTGATGTATATATAAACTTTATGTACAACAAACAACTTTGTAATGGATATTTTAATTAAGAGTTAGGGTGTGAACTCAAGTTATCTTCGCACGTAACGGCTTAATTTTATACAACCTACAGACTTTTGTGCGAACTTACATCAGTTTAAAGTGGTCAAGTTTATGGAACTTAAACGAATGAACTGTAACGGTTCAAAATTTTCGGGAAAAAAATATTTCCCTCACTTCTAAGCGACTATCGATACAAAATATACACGCACGCGTCAATGGATGCCAAACTCGTAAGGTATCGGAGCCTTACGTCGCCTTGTGTAAGAAGTAGTTTACTACGAAAACATAATAATATAATTAATGTGAGTTATCCTCATCACACAAAACGCGCTATGCTAGTGCCAACTTTCAGCGATCAACTAGACCAACAACTATTACTAACTTATAGACTCGTTGTTGGACAAAGCTTTTATGCCTCCATCAACGCTTTACAACCCTGACGATAGTGACATTATGCTATACTTAATTTGATATATTTTGTCAATTTAATACATTTTTTTCTTTTATAACATACATTAATTAAGGCTGATCGTGACTAATCTTAAATCTTTAGTGCGGAGCATATTAGTAGTATGCAGATTTAAACATTGTTAAAATTTTAGTATCTATTCTAGATGGCATAATATATGTACTGATTATAGAATTTCAGTAATGAAAAAGCCGAAATCATTTGCACGAAGCAACAGGATATTTGCTTTAATTAAGTTTCATTCAAGTAAAATCAGTAAACTTTATTGAAATTCAATTTTATACTTGTTGAATTTCAGATGAATGGCGTTTAATTAAACAATATATTTTAATATAACTTTTCCGTCATCGCCCATCGTCATTTAATTTCCAATACTCAATATATTTCTTAATAGTCAAAGAAAGCAACTTTGTAATTTTTGAACTGAAAATCTAATATGAAGTTTTAACAGAAGTATACCATTCTGTATTATTTGTCTGAAGATAGTTGCTGGTAAGTATCCGATGATGGTATATAACGAGCGAAATTCAAAGGAAATTAATATCCACTATAAAATTCAAGTAAAAGTTGAGCGCTTTAGGCGAGCAAAGTGGGAAAACAATTTCTCAACTATTTAAATAATGAGATGCCTAATAGAACTCACTTTAGTAGTAAGTGAAGAAGACATGAGCTTTATTTTATTCTTATTTGAAATTAAGAAACAAAAATGGTAGGTATATACAGTTTTGCCCCAATATTTTTTATTTATTTTTTAACGTTCACCCACACTAGGATTTTCTCCTGTATCGTGGACATGGCGGGTGCTTTTACTTATATACATATAAACTTACATACACAAACGCCCAGACCCGGAACAGCTACTTGGTAAATCATGCAAATATTTTAGTCTGGCCGTGCTTTCCGTCCCACCCAGGGTTGGAGGACTTTTGATGATTTTACCACGATAAATTCATAAATCATCTGCTACTTTCCTTACATACTTGTTTTGCAATAAAACAATCGTGATTCAGCTTTTGAATAGGTAAATAAATAGGTAGGTTTAGTTGTGCTCATAATGACTACAGTGAATTAGAGACGGTTCACTATGTTGCGCAATGAACTCACAAAAGCGGCTTTTATGACAAATAGCCACTTATCTGTTTACACAACACTGTTTAATTTATACAGGTTTAAATTAATTTAGAATTTACGTAATGGCTCCTTAAAATGTTTAATAAGTGACCAAAAATAAGTGTTCGTACGTAAGTGCGCTCACGCTTCTTAATTAAAATAAATTGTAATTCTGAAGCAGTAAATTTAAATAAGCTTTAGGCTAATGGTATCTACAAAAGGTGGGGAAAGTTTCAGCTTTTCACTTTTGGCAATGTTTAAGTGGGTACTCCTAAAATGTAAATATTTTGTCTTAGAATGAAATATGTAAATGTATTTGTATAAAGTAAAAAAATAAAAAAGTGCCTTTATAAGACTGTTGTCTATTTTAGAGATTTTAAGAGGTTTTTATTAAATAGGTAATCTTTAACAGGGATCAGCAACCTTAGAAATTCAGTGTTTAAAACAGTATTAAGATTTTCGCAAACTATGTTGGGAGTACAAATTGTACATACTTCATAAGCGACAAAAACATTGAAAAAAGAAATGAAAATCTGGTATTCTTCTTGAACAATGTTTAACACTTATCTACAAAGTGACTTAAGTCAGTTTATAAAAGCCACTATTCTTTCATTATAGATAAAGCTTACCAAAGTCCAGTAAGTCATGAATAGACGAGAAAGTTTGAGTTTATGTTACTTTGTTACTGAATCTGTCTGTAACTCTGTAGTAGCGGTGTTGACGGCGGTAAAACAGACTGAAATCAAAAGTTAGTTACAAGTAGAAAGCTATATCTCTATAGTGTCGGAAACTTTCCAGACGACCGCAGTCGCCGGCACAGGTAGTTAAACAATGTTCACTTAACATTCCTTCTTGCAGTGGCGTATAGACGAAGCGGACCCTAGACCCCGGCCTCCCACCTGAAAGGACCTCGCACACTGAAAAAATTTTGCTTTAGCAAAGTACCAATTAAGCTCTGTTAAAAAATATTCGGCTGCAATCAAACAAGACATAATTATTTGAAACTAGCGGCCCGTCCCGGCTTCGCACAGGTGAGGGACCCGGTCTAAAACCTGGTCCCGATGGTTACAAACACAACAAAAAAATAATTATCCGAATCGGTCAAGCCGTTTTCATGTTATGTCGTGACAACGGAAAACGGCTTTCATTTTTATATATATAGACTAGCGGCCCGTCCCGGCTTCGCACGGGTGGAGTACCCGGTCTAAAACCCGGTCCCGATGGTTACAGACACAACAAAAAAATAATTATACGAATCGGTCAAGCCGTTTTCATGTTATGTCGTGACAACGGAAAACGGGTTTCATTTTTATATATACAGGGTGAATTTTTCAACTGGGCGTGGATGGCTACTTTCGAAACTATGAGGAATATCGAAAAACGTTGAAAGGAGTCTCGAGGCCGATTTTGACGAAAACTAAAACTGCATCATCGGATTTCAGAAAAATCAAAAATCCTGGCCAGGAATCGAACCCGCTGATTTTGGAAAAAAAATCACACCCTGTATTATTACACCGTTCGATAGTGTTGCTAATAAGGATCAAATTCTGGGAAGTAATCATATACTGCAAACTTAAGGAAATGGCAGATTTTTATGAAATTGCTATTTTTTCATGTTACTTTACATCTACTGAGCCATAATTTATTCGAAATTATACAATTTCGTTGTTTTCAATGTCTCACTGGATTTGACTTTTCAACAATCCCACTGTACTTAGTAATACGACATTATTGAGTTGATCTAAAGATAGCATTATTTTAAAGAAGAAACGGTAACTTATGTTTCAAATACAGTTTTTGCCTTAAAAATTAATCAGTTTTTTTGTAATTATACGTTTTCCTTAAGTTTGCCGTATATGATTACTTCCCAGAATTTGATCCTTATTAGCAACACTATCAAACGGTATAATAATACAGGGTGTGATTTTTTTTCCAAAATCAGCGGGTTCGATTCCTGACCAGGTTTTTTGATTTTTCTAAAATCCAATGATGCAGTTTTAGTTTTCGTCAAAATCGGCCTCGAGACTCCTTTCAACGTTTTTCGATATTCCTCATAGTTTCGAAAGTAGCCATCCACGCCCAGTTGAATAATTCACCCTGTATACTAGCGGCCCGTCCCGGCTTCGCACGGGTTGAGGACCCGGTCTAAAATTTGAGATTTAAACTATCCTATCTCTCAAGTTGGATCGAACTGCACATGGTGTGCGAGTTTTATTATAATCGGTTAAGTGGTTTAGGAGGCCATTGAGGACAAACATTGTGACACGAGATTTATATATATTAAAGATATAGAAGATGTGTAATAGAGCTTTGCTAATATTATACAAGCAAGTATTGCTAAATATGATTGGCTCTTATTAACAAAGTACTTATTTATTTCTAAATTAGCGACTCGTCATATTTTACCCTCACCGAATTCGGTTAAAAATAGACAAGCTCAGGTTATTATTTCATACTAAGTAAGATATTTAGTTCTAGACTTATTCCTACTTGATTAAAATTTACTCCAAGTTACGTGGTTGTAAATAGCAGCAACTTGTTTATTTGTAGCCGTTACGTTTTTTCAGTGTAGGCGAAGCGGACCCTAGCCCCCGGCCTGAACCTGAAAGGACCTCGCATTCGGAAAAAAAATCTTAAGTTGCATTTTTCGCCACTTCGCTCGTAGAACTGACAACCGATGGGGAACAAAGGTTCTCGAGTGGCGGAAGTGACCGGAAGACTCAGCGTAGGCAGGCCTCCCAATAGGTGGACCGACGACATCGTGAGAGTCGCAGGCAACCGATGAATGCAAGTGGCGAATTGTAAAATGACGGGGCCCCCTCTCAGAGGGCCAAAGCCTGCCGGGGTCGCGGGACTTATTTCTATTACCGTGACCCCGGAACATAAAGGGCTACTGAAGGACACCGTGGATTTTAGTCAGTACAAATCTGACAGTACCTCCCTCCCGCCCTGCCCGGGGTTGGAGGTCTCATTTGATGATTTTACCACGCTAAAAAAAAAAAAAAGTGCCGAATTGTAGTTCGGCGTGGCGGTCTAAGGGGGAGGCCTATGTTCAGCAGTGAACGTCTTCCGGCTGATGACGATGATGATATTTTTCATCCTGAAAAAAAAGGGCCTAGCGCATATGCGTTTTGCTCCCGCCTAGATTAGGTCTCGCTACGCCACTGCCTATTTATGTATATTTATTTTTCACATTATCATTGACGAATAAGTAAACTCCGATGCACTTTGTGTCTGACATCAATACATATTTAGTTAAATAAACGCATTAAGTACTTACTTAAATCGCTTAATTAATTTAAAATGAATATGATGGAATTGTACACTGCAGTCGTGTTTAATTTCATTACTATAATAAATACGTCACGGATTTACCGGATCCCAAATCCAAACGAATTAACTTAACAAGCCTGTACTTAATTAAATAATACATGTGAACAGTTTGAATTAAAATAAACAACACATGCGCGTGGCATGCTAATGGGTGACTTGATTTCCGAACATGAACCATGCTCGAGTCGACCGGGCGTCGTGTTCCTCGCGCGCCTCAGAGATCTGCTAACAATATGGTGAACTCTCGTTATAGGGCCAAAGACGGTCTGTCTTATCAGGTAATCGGTGAATCGGAACGTAAAGAGATATTAGAGTTAAGTCAGTACTAGTCTGAGTGTCTGATGGTCAGTCCCGTCCTGGGTGGGAGGAGAGAGAACTATTTGACGATTTTATCAGGATAAAAACAAAAAAAAGTATACCAGACATGCCCAATACCCGTGTAATGTCTAGCTTACGTAATAGGTATCTAGGTATTAGGTAATCAGTATCATCGGCGACACGGTTCATTAAGAGTGAGTCGTTAAACAGTCAATATATTTGAAATATCTTCCAGTGTGTGATCCAAACGGCCGCGGCGGTGACAAGACAAATATGTCATGGTTTTAAATATGCAGTCCACTCTATCTGTACATAGTCTAGCCTTGCGAAGTATTTTCTGCTTTTAAACGAATCAAATAAGAGCCTTTTTATGAGAATTCTTAAACACCATACTTCTAACATATTCTGCCTAATAAGACGTTGCGTTGTTGATGCAGTAGCTGGATGATGAGGCTTTGAGTCAGGTTCGATTTCTGTACAGAACAAATATTTGCCTGGATTCCCGGTAGTACCTCCGATGTAACTGTTTGTTTGTTAGTTAAATCTTTGTAAACACTCCCACGATATGGAAAAAAAACCTAGTTAAGAAGAACGCTGTAAAAAATATACACCCGCCAACGTATGACCTCATTTCATATTACATTCTAAGAAACCAATAAAAATAAAAAAAATGCTCGTGATATTAATTTCTTGGAACGTGTTTTCCAACTACATTGCATTTTGCGTACGCGTGCAGTGGCTTGGCAGTGGTTTAGGGAATTAAATTAACTCAAATTACTATTTTGTTGCGGTTTCGCAACAGATATTCTGTGTAGCAATTCCCTTTTGCGGTGGCCAGCATAAAATGCAAACAGTTAAATAGGACATAATGCCTAGTAATAGGTTGCATTAGTGGAAATTTCACTACAAATATGGGGTTTACACGGATTGATTTAAATTAATTAGATAAATTAAAAATTTATCAAGTTAGTAAGGATCTTTTCCTTTCAGAAATATTGACCCGTCCAGATAAAGTTTAAGCTGTCAGTAGCTACGATTAGGTAACGTTTTGATTATATTGTTAGGCTTGTTATAATGACCATGTAACTACCTTCTCGTGCATAATGTTCAAATCCCTAGTAATTGTGGCAGCCGTTCATGTATGTATAACCACATCATTGCAGTGTTGCGAATAGAGTATTATAATAGAGTATATCTGCATTTACTTGTTTACAAAATTTATAGACAACAAACATTCACGCCAACTCAAGCACTCGCCGTTTTTAATTTTGCTGAACAGAGCTGAGCATAGAGCCAAACATAGCTATAAAAATTTTCACGATCTTCCTAGCGAACGCTCTACTCGATGGTTGTTAAAGAAGAAGATGTAAGACTTGACAGTCGGCTCGACAGAAAGCTCGAAACGTTCGCTACAATGCTCGATAAAACGCTCTCGCTTGTTCACCGTAATGTAACTTTCGCAAGAATGCCCATAAAGGGCGCTACACATGGCTAAAATACTAGAATATTTTATCTTAAGATACCATATCGCTCTCCATGCAATTCAATGGACCATCACACATGACGAAGATGGTATATAATTCTTATTTTCGTATCTTAAGAGAGCAATATGTCAATTTATCGTAAGATAACATCTTAAGATAAAATACGAGTAATATAGTATCGTATCTTAGCCGTGTGTGACGCCCTTTACTAACGCTAAGTTTATCAGCAGCTTATCAAGCTCAGTGCACTGAATGCGTCATACCGTTTGTATTCGTATTTGCCTATTGAGCTGCACTTGATTGCTGTACTCGTGACGTAATTGCTGAGTAGACCATTCGACCCGGCTTCACTTGAAATTCCACTTAACCGCAAACGTTGCAGTAATTCACACCCAGGGTTATTGATGGCATGTTCATTTGTTCAACTGTTCCAGCTGCATACGTATTTTGCCTACTTTTGACTGTGCTTGTTCAAGTTGCATGGTGTGTTTTGCTATTTTTAAGGTTATTGTACCTTTGTAAAAGTTACTTACAGAAATAGAAATTTACTTACAGTGGTACATTATAATAATATAATAGTTGCTAGATTTCGTTAAAACAATAGGCTTGTGTATTGAAAAAATCTATAAAAAATATTTGACCGGTATTTTTTATTTTGCTGCGTAAACCTAAATTGATGATGAAGTTACGGGCGTCACGTCGTGATGTCATTTGGGCACTAAGCCCGACTGTCGAGTTCTGATGCGTTTCGAATGCGATTATTCATTGATTTAACAAAAAATACGTTATTTTCAATCCATTATTCTTTTAAACCAGAATAATCAGATTTGCTATTTATTGATGCTGAAATTAGCCTACTGTAATTGACTGTAGAACGAAACATACTTGATTGACAAGATTTGGTAACACAAATGTTGCATGAACAAAATGATTTTTAAATAGTTATTCTACTCTGATCCCCCAAACCGATCCCAATATTGAATATAAATATTAAGATTTTATACGATACACTGGTCGCTTTTCAAATAAATAAGAAACTGAAACGTCTAACATTTCCTAGTCATAATTATCTAGTAGAGGAGTGGTGTTACTGGTTGTAAATCTTGCGTGCAATTCTAACCATGGCTGACTTACTGGTCAAGTAGATACTGGTTAGATCGCAATTCGCAAATGTTGTTGAGTGCATGTTAATCAAAACTTGAATAATTATGGATTTTATGTTGGAATCTTGATTTATCACATTTGATTTGAATAGCCACTCGATTGGATCTAATTAATCGGATTCTGAGGTCGCCTTTCAATAAGATAGAATAATGTTATGTAAACAGATATCGTTTTGTAAAAAAAGTGGTTACAGAAGGAAAACTATTAGTATAGGCAGGTGCTGTACTATGGACGCTTTTACCTGTGGACAATGTTAAATCTGGAGAAAACAACACGGAAAAAAAAAGATGGCGATACGTCATATCTGTCAACCATAGACAAATGCTTCGGACGGCTGCGTTCAAATTAGAATTTTAGGGTTGCCCCTTTACCCATAAATTAACGGTGTCCACAGGTAAAAGTGTCCATAGGTTCTGCACTTGCCCCTACAATATAAACAGAACCAAAAATATTTGTTTGAATCTGAAACGTTTGCAAAGTTTTATACATACATAGCGATTGTTATTCACGCGAAGAAAAGTATTATTAAATGAGTCTGTTGTGTCCTACTGAAGAAAAGTTACGAGTGAAATTTAACCCAAGACACAGTTTTGAACTGCTGGGATCTGGTCGGAGTTTTTGGCTTAGCACAGTTACCACAGGGATTTTAGATTTAATGGCAAAAGTAAATCTCAACTTTCGCCAAAATATCGTCATAAAAGTCTGAAAACTCAATCCATTTGGATTTAGTTTACCCCACGCTTTTGACAAGCCCTAAAGCTGTGGCCACACTACCGATTTTGATGTAAATTAAATACTTTAAACGTTACAATTAATTATTACATTAAGTAGATCATCATAATCTTGGATGATGCTAGCTCGAAATACATGATTTTTTGTGTGAAAACCACTATATGCACGGCTGACTGCACGATTAGCGCAGTGGCTGAGCGATGGGACTGCTGCGCTGCGTGTCCCGGGTTCGATTTCCGCACGGAGCAAATATTTGTATGATCTACAAGAAGTTGTTCCGGGTCTCGGTGTTTGTGTAAGTGACTTTATATGTTTGTAAACGCACCCACGACACAGGAGAAACTCCTAGTGTGCGACAACGTTTTATAAAAAAGAAAAGAAAGAAAGATATTAAAACTTACCATAAATACCTAGGTAAGAGTTATCAACTCGATAACAAAGGGACTGTATCTATTACATTGATTCCAAAATTATTACATAAAAGTTGTGTAAAAATTATATATTATTATTATCATATTGTCAGTACTCTATTTACTAGTAAGTATTAAGTCGTCTTTATGTTGTCACAGCTTAGGGGAATATTGCTACAAGATAGCCGAAGTCAATCACGAATTCCAGGAATTTAAACGTCTCTGTCAGTCTATACTTTGCTCAATCATGCGTTAAAACGTTTCCAGCACTCAGGTTTCTCATATACTATTAAGCCGGCGTAAAGTTAAGATTTTGCAAATTTTATGTAGACAATTTGTGATCGCAAGACGATCTCCGGCCACCGTAGGCGCGGGCATGCGGACAGCGAGTAAAGGGCAACTCGCTGTCCGACCATGGACCATGCCCGGGTCGACGGCGCGTCGTGTTCCACGCGCGCCTCAAAGAGCTGTCAGCAAAATGACGGGGCCCCCTCTCAGAGGGCCAAAGCCTGCCGGGGTCGCGGGACTTATTTCTATTACCGTGACCCCGGAACATAAAGGGCTACTGAAGGACACCGTGGATTTTAGTCAGTACAAGTCTGACAGTACCTCCCGCCCTGCCCGGGGTTGGAGGTCTCATTTGATGATTTTACCACGATAAAAAAAAAAAAAAGACAATTTGTGATATATTATTTAATTACTTTATACAACAATAGATAGAGTATAGTTTACACTAACACGATCATTCATAATATCAACTGAACTTAAAATGGGAACTATGTTTTTACAGGGTGAATTTTTAAACCGGGGTGGCTATATTCGAAACTAAGTATGAGGAATACTAAAAAAAAATGAAACGTGTCTCGAGGCCGATTTTGACAAAAACTACGGACCGGGACTGGGTGATTTAGTCTGATCAGGGCTTAGGGATGAACCTGCAACCTCAAGCATAAGGCCCTTCCTCGAGCATAGGAAGATCATGAGGTTTTACCACCTAAAGGCACTCCCTCACCGGGAGCATTCACGTGTAATGTAACATAATACATTCGACTTTGAGCATTACATTACAGTACAGATACTACTGTGATGTAATGCTCAAAGTCGAATGTATAATGTACTGTACTGACTATGTCGAACGTATAATGTAGCATTCGCGTACATTTAGTATAGATTTTGATACAAGGTGCGCATAGTGATGCTCAATTGTTCTCCCTCTTCAATGAAATGTTCGAATCTGTAACGTTACATTATGGGTTGTAATGTTTTTGGGTGCAATTCTTTTACGTGTAGGATATTAATCGGAAGTTTAAACATATGATGTTTACATTGTTTTCGTAGTAAATGTATTGCTAAGAAGCTGTTCCATAAAATATTTTTATGTATTATTTTTTTCTTTTTGGAAAGATTCTACTTCCTCATTGTTCCACTCCATTGCTTCCTGAGAAAGGTCACCGAATTAGACAGCCGGAAATTAAATGTGTTTTTTGCCAAGTGCCTTTAGAGTTATTTCTTAGGTACTAAAAGCTATTTTGTCAAAAACGATTTAGAAGACTTAGAACAGTGCAAATTTCTCCTACTTATAGACATATAATTGCCAATATTTATATACCTTTATCGTGGCTCTTGGTCATTTTATATTGTTTCGATACCTATTATACCAAGTCAATACTTCAAACCTAAATCTACCTTATGGCGTGGTAAAAATATTTGTGATTGATTATATTTAGGCAACGACGACATATTACTAGACTCCGCATGCACGATCTAAGGAACATAAACTATTCTGTCAACTCGCTGAGGTACTACGTAAGCGAGGGGGACGGGGTACTGCGTTGTGATTGGCTAATTCAAGGTTTGTTCCATATCAAGGCATGTTTACGCCTTACGGGAGTGGTCGAAATAAGACGGATATAAGACTTTTTTTTTTCTTTTAATGCCTGCCTAATGTGTTGACAGACATCGGTCGCCTGTTATTAGTCCAGGAGTCTTATAGTAATATATAGTCGTTGTATTTAGTGTACACTATCTCATTTGGTCACGGGTATTAAAGGTTGCGTACCAGTATCTACAAAATCTCAGGAAGCCCCCTTTAATGATTAGGTATTTTATTCTATTGTCTAGTACCTATTTGCAACAGACATACATCATCTGTGAAGAAGCTGTCTACCAGTGACGGCTCATGAAATACAGCCTGTAAGCAGAGTTCCGTTTAACGCTTTGAAACCTAACAATGAGAGCAATCGTCATAAGACGTGATTGAACTATCAAAGAAGGGAAGTAAAGCTTCGGGAACCTGTCAAAAGGAGACAGCAAATAATGGATTTTATAATTGGCAGTTCTAGCAGCCTCTTTCGCAATGACAGCAATGCCGATGTTGATGATTTGCAATTATTTTTAACCAGCTTTTTTTTTTTTTTTTTTTTTTTTTTAGGTGGTAAAATCATCAAATGAGTCCTCCCGCCCTGGGTGGGGCGGAAGGGACTGTCAGACTCTTACTGACTAAAATCCACCCGTGTTCCTTCGGATGCCCTGTACGTTCCGGGGCCGCGGTAACCTGGGTTAAGAAAAAAACCCGCGACCCCAGCAGGCATTTGGCGCGAAACACGACGCGCCACCAACCCGGGCTTGGTCCTCGGTCGGACGGCGAGCCACCCATTACTCACCGTCCGCAAGCCCGCTCCGCCGCTGTGCCCTTTGCTGATCAGAGGGACACGCGTTGGAGCGTCCACACGACAGGCTATTCGCATACGGGCAAAGACTCCTTAGGCACACAGAGCCTAAAGAAGAGTTTTTGCCCGCATCCCAGGGTGCACCGGCCCGAAAAACTGGTCTTCCCCCCGGACGTATCCGAGAGGGAACTCCAGTCCACGGGCGCACGTGGAGGTTTCCTGCCTTAGCACCCCCAGCTAGGGTAAAACTAGGTCATACGGCCCAGTTGACAACTTACTGTTCGGAAACACACGCGAGTGTGGCTGCTGTTAGCGCATAACATGGCTCTTGACCTTGGCCAACAGTGACTCCACTCGCAAATTGTTCCGAGCAGTCAGTTTGAAAGATTTTTATTTATTTATTTTTTACGTGGTAAAATCATCAAATGAGTCCTCCCGCCCCTACTGTCAGTCTTGTACTTGTTTGTAAAGAATGCTAGAAGCTTTTTGTCAACTATGTAGGACTAGGGCCTATTACCTAGTTTTACCCTAAAATTTAAGGTAAACGAACGCGCGATACACAGTTCCGCAGTTCAATTGCTCGACCGCTGCGTTACTCTTTCCTGTCAATTATTTTTCCCCTTTGATTTTACCAGCTATAAAATAATTTGAAAGACTTTCTCTCTACAGTTTGCGGTTAGAAGAAAATGAGAATGATGGGAAACATCGGAAATTCGAAGTTTTGTTTACAAAAACCCGTAACCAAGTTGTTATGTTAGTGTCCAAAGAAACTGACCATCGTGTAATATTAAACTTTCTTAATGGGGCATTAAGACTCAGATTACAAGACAAAGGAGACTTCCTGTTTCTTAATTAATGGATTTTTCCTTTTATACCTCCTGGATTTGTTTATTTTTTATGTTGGTATCTGTATTGGACTGATTGACGAACGAATATTCGCATTCGCAAAATTCATGCGAATATTTTGCGACTACGAACGCCTAAAAAATACCAATATTTGGTTCAATTCTTCCACATACTTCATTCGTTCTTATCTTTTGGTTTCCTCTCCATTCATATTTATCCCGCCTGTTTTATCTCGCAATTCATCAATATTAAAGTTCATCAAATGAATCACAAATACCAATCTATCTATCTATATCTATACATCTATCAATCTATACATATAATAAAACTGTAGAGAAGTTATTTTTGTACATTAAAAAAAAACTCAAAAAATATAGCCAGGGTATTAAAGGACAACCAATAGAACCCATTTCTAGCATTTTTAGAATTTTTGTCTGTTTGTCTGTATGTCTGTTTGTATGTTTATTTGTCCAGGTATCACGTAAAATGTACGAAATTAATGTAGATAACTTTTATACACAACGATTAAGCATAACTTGGAGAGGAATTTAGTTTTTGTTTCATTGGAATCGGTTCAGTCTATCAAAAGATATTTGAATTTAAAGTGTTTTAGAAGTAAAATTACGGGTGCACTTTGGTCTCACAATTTGATTTCGTACGTCAGTCGCGCGATCTAACTACGAATTCGAATAGCAAAACTACAACGCACGGCAGATGGCGTAGACGTGTTTAAATTGAAGTAACATTATGTATTTTGTTTCATCGTAATCGGTTCGTCGGATTGGTGTGGTGTGGTGAGAGCGGGCATTAGGAAAATAGTCCTACAAAAACCTGGAATACAAGTGTCAAATATTTTTGATTAATCTAAGAAAATTCTAAATACACGGTTTATATGAAAAACGTGGCCTGAATTAAGCGCTTGCAACTAAAAAATACATTGTTAAATTTCGACATCCACGTGAACGAAGTTGCGGGCACAGCTAGTCATAAATATAACCATGGTTCTTTCTGCTTGTCTTTCACTGATGACACTTTTAGAGATACTCTTACAAACTTTTTACATTCTCGTTACAGACAGAACGATAGTTATAAATTTAAATAAAAAAGAAGAAAAAGTGTTTTGTTTTTTGTAGTTTCTCGTGTTTGGTTTAAAACTGAATATTCGCTTTCGCATTTGTATTGGCAAATATTGAAATTGAATATTCGCATCCGCATTCGCATTTGCGAATATAAAAAATCTAACATTCGTAGCATCACTAATACAAACGACAAAATATAACAGATATTTTTAAAACAATATCGAATTCCAAATTATCGTTGTCATTCAAATTGTCTTAGATGTTTGTGTTTGCCTGAATTTTCATCATCAAAAATACTTTAAGGAAAATGTTTTTATTTTTTAATTCTTATGTATCTGGTTCATTATTTTTATGACGGAAACGTCACTAGAAATAATATTACAAGTAACATAATTATGTCACCTTCTTTGAAATGTAACACGAAGGAATTTAGTTTTTCGCAAAAAAATATTACTTAATTTTATAGATTACTAACAAAAAGTAAATCGTAATGCTCGTTATTACAAACGTTTTTTTTATATTATCTTACTATTAGATAGTTTATTTTTGATATTTCGGTTAGGAAAATAAGCTTCTAATAATACAAAGCTAAAATCATTGATATTCCAAGAAACACTGCAAATTAAAACTGTTTTTAATCGTTTTACCATACTCGGAATTTCCTCTGTAGCCTGCCTGTAGCCTGTCTACAAACTCATATACACAAATACTCAGATGAGTATTTGTGTATATGAGTTTAAATGTTTGTAAACTACTATTTTAGTAAATTAAACCCTTATCTATGGTGTTAGGTGTTATGCTACGCATGCAAGACCCACGTCTTTGGCCACGCTCTTTTATTTAGCGTGTAAAAATCATCAAATGATTCCTCCCACTCAGGGCAGAGCGGGATTCCTCCCGCTCTGCCCTTGGTGGGAGGACTGTCAGACTCGAACTGACTATAATCCACGGTGTCCAATTGTCCATTATGTTCCGGGCTCACGGTAATTTGATACGTCCCGCGACCCGTCAGCATGCTGAGGCCGAAATATGGAAAAGCTAGGCACAATTCTGTGGCAAACGAACTGCTTAGTTAAGCACCACAACGTTGCCACAAACCTGCAGCTGCTTATCCCATCTATCAGTGGAAGATAAACTTTATTTCCAGATGAATTTAATAAGGAAGAATTGTCAACCTGTGTTCTCAAATTCGTCCAAATCCGTGACATCGTTCCGAAGAGATTTCGCAACAAAAAGCCAAACTTAACTGAACTAGTTGCAAATTAGTTTGGATGCAGTGTTCATTTGCCTCCTCGTTACTTACTAACTTAGTTGTACTCCCAGTGGATACACTAGGTTCCTAGAGTTGGTAAGGATTTGTAGGTAACCTGCATTGACTAAGCAATTATTCTCGCAGTTCATGGTCCATGGCCAAACTCAGTCAACATTGGACTTTTTAATGGTGAAATCTACTAATTAGCCTGCCTAACCCTTCGGTCATTATAGGTACTATTATGTAATCCAAATATAATAGCGCAACAAGCTTAAACACCTACCAAGCGTTCCTTATCATCCAAGTTTGCCCTAAGAAAATTGACAACAAATTACCCCGCAATTTCAGCAGCTGCTGGGCCCTTTTGGTCGTAGTGTGAGCATCGGTAAATGGACTATCTAACACATAAGTAATTTTTCAATACGAACTAGCGATTTTCGAGATAGTGTGTTCAACCAAATAAACTCTTCCGCTTTATAATATTAGTGTAGATAGATACGTATTAACGCCTGAGCCGCGTATCCTAAGGCTTTTAGAGGAAAGAAAAAATCAGCTGCAGGTGGTTCAGCTTATCCAGAAATAATTAGTAATTTTTCTTTTCTCAAAAGCATTGTTATTGTTTACATTTGTCTTATATCATTTTTTAGTGTCTGGTTACCGGTCGCGAGACTTATCTCATTACCGTGACCCTGGAACGTAAAGAGCTATTGAAGAACACCGTGGATTTTAGTCAGTAAGAGCCTGACAGTACAGTGGGTGGCAGGACTCATTTGATGATTTTACCACGATAAAAAAAAACACAAAAAAGTGTCTGGTTACTAAAGGTAAAGGTTAAGAGCAATAGCTTTTCTTATTTAGTTAGTCGACTGTAGACCCTGCGGTAATTTACAGCTCCCCGGGGATCTCTAAACACCGCCATTGCTTAGGATTTACACACTCGTTACCGTGATTGGAGTTTGTCGCAGACGCGGCTTTAGTATATTATTAAAGGTGTTTAGTTACTTTCTTACAAGCTATATTTCTACCTTAGTTTACAAGGAAGTAAAGTAAACATTAGTGATGTTGTAGTGTGCTTTTGAGTTTCGTGAATGCGAATGAGGATGCGAATATTCAATTTCAATTTTCGCGGACGCGAATGCAAATATTCAGTTTAAAGTCAATCACGTTTGATAAAAACATATTATATGATCTATTATATGATCGAACTTCATAACTTAATTTTGATTTTTTATATATTTACAGCCTTTTTTACTTCCTGTCTGTAACAAGAATGAAAAAAGTATGTAGGAGTAGCTCTAATGATGAGGACGCAGAGATTGTTAATCTAGTTTCGTTTCTTTTTACACGATAACACGTGGTCAAACGGAAGGATCTCGAAAGGCTTTATGTAGCCATGACTTGGTTTAAACAGGTCTCGCTAAATTACAGATACAGATCTTGCTGTGGAGACGTTTCTATCGCCTGGACTATCTGGGTTGGATTTTTTACCTTATAAGGCACTGGGACATTACAACCATACCAGTAAATAATGATGAAGGGCAGTTTTAGAAAATGTTGCAGAAATCTTCGACTGTATTTTGTTCTAATGAGTAGATACATATCCTGCCATTCATATCCATTCCGCTCTAATGAGTAGGTACTTTATCCACGATGACATTGTGACAATAGATGGTCATACCAATTGATGATAACTGGAAAGGTTGGTAACCGCAGCGTCCGAGAGGTCTTTAGATGCTCGGACCAAATTCGCTCTTCCCTGAATACTAATCTTCTAGATGCGATTACCCCACCCAGGACTGAAAATATTATTTATAGTAGTATTTACAATAGATTTAAACATCTTAAAAAGCATACTTTTAAAACCAACAGTAAACGGTCAAAGATCTTAAACGGGGCAGTTCAAACGAAGATTATAATATTTATCAATAATCCTTTCTTTGTGCGTTGATTGCGCTGTAATCACGGATTCTAGACACTCGCTTGAATGTATCATTAGGTTTAATCAAAATCTATTCATGTCAAAGTCATGTCTATTTCGATAGCGAAAATATGAGCAGTGTCACATTGTCTAAAATAAGTTCAATTTTGAGTTCGTCTTGAAATATTAATCAGCTAGAACACTGTAAGCTCGATGTAATAAGACTGATATTAAAATTTTGAGTCACTAGCTAAATAAATATAATAAGTCTCATGCTTTTTATAGGAACTTCTGGAAAAAATAATAGGGTATTTTACTGCATAAATAAATTGAAAATCTATTTAGCCCGTCAGTTCAGTATTGTAAAATAATAGACACAAAAAAAAACAATGAATATTGACAAAGATAAAACGCTTCCAAATTCGGGAGTGGGGGGGGGGCTTGTGAAGTCATTGCGCTTGTAAAATTGTACCGACCGAGTGACCTTTTGGAATTTTTAAAAGCGTTATGTCTTCGTCAATTTTGGTTTAGGTGACAAAGGAAAAAATACGGGTCTAATATTTTTTTAATAATCTATACATCGGATAATATTTTTTTCATCCCCCCATCTCGGAAACGGTACTTTTGCTCTTCGATATCTGACCGTAAAATCCGTTTTTATCCTCAAGTGAGTAAAAGCCGTTTTTATATTTAGATAAAAATAAGTAACTCTTCGAAACGAGAATGTTTCGGGTCTGAGATTTTAACAAAATAATTGTAGATTACGCTCCAAGGGAGGCGTATTGAATTCCGAAGCGATACTAAGGATTCTAGGGGTGAACCTCCATCCGTAGCGCAGCGAGAAGGTTCAAGTGTTAACACCCGAAAGAAACGAGGGAATAAAGTTAAAAATCCTTAGTGAAGCGAGGGATCCAAGTTAGCCCAAGGCAACGCAGCCTTACACCCGAGGAGCGTACGCTGCTTTCCCACCTGTGTACCACATCAAATTTTAAAAATAGAATTTGTTTCCTCGACAACCTTCGAACGTCAAGTGGGCACCACAGCAAGCGATCAGCTGTTGCGGTCACCGGCCGCCATTACTGCTGCTAGTCTTTGTTCATACGATGTTCTAAATTCAAATTTACTTTATTCACTAGAAGATAAAAACGGCTTTTACTCACTTGAGAATAAAAACGGCTTTTACGGTCAGATATCGAAGAGTAAAAGTACCCTTTCCGAGATGGGGGGATGAAAATAACTATTTTGAGTAGAATACCTTATTCTAATTGGAATTTTAATCGGTCACGCTTATTGGTTGGCGTTAATACTGGTTTTAATCAACAATAGGTTGTACCAAAAAGAAAAAAGTAAATCAGTAATCGCGTCGCCTACATCTGTTAGAAGCTGTTTCAATATTTGATTACGCGGTCACCGCCCGCGCGTTATCACTTCCCGTAGTGAAATAATCTGCTAAGGCATGGTTTTCATATGATATCGTACTTTTAATTAATTACAAACATTCTTAAAGATTTATCAAAGACCGGTCTTGTATTCTACGAACCTGTTTTTATTCTCTCATTAATTTACTTAAATCTCCGACAGTTTTATTACTTTATCCAGTAATCAACTAGGAATTACACAATTTGTAGTTTTTTTCTTGCGATGCCAAAATCGGATATAATAGATTTCTTGATTATATTCGCTAGTAAATTGTTTATACGATATACGTTACACGCAAATAGCTTATATTTATAGTTTTTAGTAATTAGCTGTACTATTTGGAGAATCCATTAACTTACTCAATTAGTACCTAGTTACCCACGTTATCTATGTATACCAACTAGGTGTCTATGTAAGTAATAGTAAGTTCAAACAAACCTACTTTTTTACTAGGCTTATCTTGGGTTTTATATCAAATATGTACTTACAAGGGAGTACCAAAGAAATCTGACGCCACACGAAGTTATCTGTAGTTCGAATTCAGAATTATCTCGTACAGTAATTTAATAATGATAATAGTCAATGCTCTTACAGCTGTTGATCCAGCCTCTTTGCCGTCAGTAAAGCTGGTCGCGTTCCAGAGGATAGAGAGAGCTATCCGGATGATTATCGGGACGCACGGTCTCCGGTAAAGTCTCTTTGCCGGATTGCCGCCGTGTAATCCGAGAATATCAAAAATAAGTTGAAAGCCAAATAAAAACAACAGTATAGACTCTAAAAGCCCGTTTTATGAAATAGTAAATGATTAATCTATCTTTTCGTACCACTTGCTCAAAAAAGTGACATTCTATGCCACAAAAAGCGAACATAACAATAGTCATTTTTAATCTGTGAAAAACAGGGAAAGAATGTTGTACTGAATTTCATTCTCTCTCTAGGGAGAGAATGTGATTTAAATTTGGAATACTTAGATTACGGTAGACTCGATCGAAAGCTAACCAGAATAATAAAACATTAAAAAATAAAGATTTCGAGTCGACAACATATATCCGCAAAATTCGGATTGTCGAGTATTTTGTAAATTTCTAATGATTTTCTGACCAGACAGATCGCAGCCGCCATTATTGACATCGGTTATCATGTTGAGTTTTTTTTTCTTTCTTTATTTTCGGCCTATGACTTACCGTGACACCTACATTTAGTACCTTGATGTGTAGTATTTGGGACACACGTTTCACCCGAGCGAAGCCGGATTTTCATCTAGTTATATAAAATTACGAAAACCGACGAGGCCGTATGAGCTTGATGCCTTTGCTTTTTTAATTTGCCGCGTTTTTGTATTCTTCAAATACATAAACGTTGAGTTTATTTTTACTTATTTTTATAATTAAGTTAATGTTAAATATTAATGTTTAAAATGCGTATCTCATATTATTACTGTGTTATTTTTTTCGCAAATGGTACGAAAAGTAGAGTATTTTCCTCGGGGATAAAGCTGTCTTAGTCTTGGGTGAACTTAAATCCCTCGCTACACTCAGGACTCGTCTTAAATCCCTCGCTTCGCTCGTGATTTAAGTTTTTAACACCCTCGCTACGCTCGGGAGTAAACCTCGAGCCCTTCGTTACGCTCGCGATTTAATTCGCCACCCGCGACAGAAGACCCTGCTTTATCCCCTTGGTTAATAATCTACTAATCTTCTTCTTTCTATTATATAAAAATCAATTGCTGTTCGTTAGTCACGCTAAAACTCGAGAACGGCTGGGCCGATTTGGCTGATTTTGGTTTTGAATTGTTTTGGGAAGTCAAGGGAAGGTGTAAAAGGTGATTTTAAGGCGGTACGAAGTTTGCGGGGTCAGCTAGTATTTTATTAATATATTTTATAAATATAAGTAAATGATTGCAAATTATTTAAGGTCATCAAATTAATGCCGCTTCACATTGCTGCATCAATCACGTAATTAATTTCAGAATAACAAAAAAAAACTAATTAAAATTCTAGATCATGACAATACATAATCAAATTATCGATATGTGCCGTACGTAATTGAATGAAGCAAAAGCGTAACATTGAACTCTTAGGAACAACAATGTTAACAGATCTGTTATGTTAAATGGGGTATAGTTTAGTCGAGCGGCGGTAGACAGCGAGCGGCGCGCGCGCAGCTCCAGTGCTCCTCTAGTCGTGAACGCGTTGCCTCGATCCCGCTATCTGTTGTAGTGCTATACTTGTTATCAATCAGCATCTATGTTGTGCGTATCTCATAAACAGCCGAACGTTTGAGGTAAGACTCGTTTCATATTATAACTAAATTGTAAGTATGATTTTTCTTCATCTTTAAATTACAGGACAATTCAGTTACTTATTTAGGTTTAATTTGATACGTCAAATACATAAATTTTGCTAGAATAAATTAGAAACTGAAGTTAATTTGTTTCTAGTCCATTTCTTGATTATTGTATTAGGTACCAACAAACTAAAATTATTATGAGGACTTGAAAGTCTTCGAAATCTAATTACTCAGTTTAAATGGTATCTTTTTAAAAGTATTTTTGAACTGAAAATACAAAGTAGTATGCTATGTTTAAATTAATTGCTTTAACACAAAAATACTTTGTGGTTACGATTATTTCTGAATCATGTATCATGTAAACACAAGAAGCCTACTTGTCTATTCGATAATGTCGTACTTAAGTGTTGTTTTATCAGTAGGTATTATTAAAATATAATGAGTTTTAATTATAATGGTCTTAGTTCAATAGGTTGCGAATTTCGTACAGCTGTGTAAACAAAGTCTTGTTTAATAATAAAATAAAGGTTATGATGACTTATGATGCTTCTCGAAAAAACGGGAAGAGATAAAAATAATTAATTGTTGTGATAATAAATAGGAGATTTCTCTCCCTAGAGCCCAGACCGCCGGTAGTTTATCTACCGTCTTGGGCTACTATTTTTACCCGACTGCGCAATCTCCAGAAGAAGGTTTATTAAACATTTTCGTCATGATTTAGTAACGAACATCTATCAAAACATCGAAACTCTTGCATCATCATCATCATCTGCCTAGCCTTTTCTCAATTATATAGATATCAGTATTTTACATGGAGCGACTGCCTGTCGGACCTCCATAACTCAGTAACTGGGTAATACTATACCCCATGGTAAGATAGGATAACAGACTTTAGAGCTTCTGACAGTACCGACTGTCAAAGATCTACAAATGACAGCCAGGCCCAACTGCTTTACGTGCTTTCCGAGGCACGGAAGAAACTCGATATGACAGATGGTCGTATCCACAAACCAACCTCAGCAAGCGCGGTTTAACCCGGATAATCGGCCTGTGCGCCTGGAATTATTTAGCCACGACCTCCTCGATCGAAACTCTTGCATGTTGTATAATAAATAGGTATTATTTAGGTTATAATATCAATTGTTTAAGTTCGCACAAGGTTGAAGAAAATAGGTTTGACGATATTGAGTGTCATCTGGTTTTATTATCTACGTTTAATTAGAACACGTTCTCACAAGACCTCGACTACGGATATTATCTACCACAAAAGATGATCCAAATTAATTGTTTTATTCTGATAACGTTGTATGTGACTGACTATTTGATAGATACATTAATCTATGGAAACAATGTAGTATCTGCCTTTTTGTTTTCTATTGGAACATTATGATCGAAAATAATGTCTCAGCCAGAATATTCTCAATTTTTTATTATTTTTTATTTAAGGTACATAGTCTTTTTACTTGTGAAAGCTTGTAAATGGCAAATGTCAGTGCAATTGTTGTAAATAATCTATGTATTAATCTGTAAGCTTTCCAAACATTAAATAAATAAATTGAATTAAATTCTGACTAAGTCGTATCCGTAAAAAGATACTTTCTTCACTAATGCATCAGGTGTTCCATTTGATTTCTAGGTCAGAAAACAGTCTGATATTGCATTATTTATTACGAATTTCTCAGTAGCAGCCGTTGAGCGAGGGTTTTTGGCCGATTGCAATATACTTGCCCTATATTTCACGAGAGTATAATCTAGTTCTATCAAGTAGGTACACTTATAACTAACCCTTCGAGGTTACGGTATAGGCGTGTTATGTTATTTTGTGTGTGTGGCTTATTAAAGAAAAAGTGTAAACAAGCCAATCTAAAATAAGTAATGTTTTAAAGTCTAACTTTTAGGGCGCTCTCTCACCGCGAGCATACACCTGTAATGTAATGTTACAGATTCGAACATTCAAAGACAATAGAGCATCAAACTGCGCACTTTTATGTTACATGTCGCACCCCCCCTGGAAGAAGCGCGTAACTCAACTTGCGTCAATTTTTTTTTATTAATGCAAAAAATCGACCGTATTCAAATACACCTTCTCACAAATTTTCATGAAGCTAGCGCCAAAAATAAGGGTACTGCCACAAAAAATGAGAATTTTTGCGACAAATAATAAAATAGTTTTCCAGCCTTATAAAGATGTAAACATACATATATTTGTTTATTTTAAAACTTTCCCTGGGTATAAAGCCATAAACACACATACTCATAACTAACACGAAGAATCAAAATAACTTTATAAAAGTAAATAAACATAGGCATTTGTTCTTGGATACTTTTGCGAAGGCGTGTCTTGCAACTCCACTTACTTACTTATTACACGAAACTTGTTGCGGGACTGTTTTGCGTTTTATATCGTTGCGTAGTTTCTCCAAGGAGTTGTCATAAATACCTGATGCGTAGCTGCACTTAATTCTTTACGATCGCAAGAGACATAATAAGAATACCTCGAAAAACTTTATATAGGAGCATGGAATGCGTACATTCTTGGATGTTGGCTCTACCCTGTGTCCCGAGAGGAAAAGTACCACCGTGGCAAGGGAACTATCAAGATACAACATGGATATCGCGGCTATAAGTGAGACCCATCTAAGTGGTAGCGGAAATCTTTGCAAGCAGATGAGTTCGTATTATTGGATTGGAAAACCAGCTGAAGAGCAAGCAGCTAGCGGAAATTGGCTTCACAGTGCGTAACAAAATTACGGCATTCTTAACACAACTTCCGAAAGGAATTAATGATCGCATAATGACCTTGTGCTTGCCAGTTAATGATACTTAATTCTATCCACATCATCAGTATCTACGCACCAACCTTAACAGCTAATGATGATAATAAAGCAGAATTCTATCGGGACCTGCCCTGCGTTCTTACGGGTATTCCACCTCAAGACAAAATCGATTGATGATTACGAAGCATGGCGTGGTAACCTTGGTTGGCATGGAGTTTGGAACTGCAATGCTAATGGCTTGGAGCTTGTCACTTTGTTTTTTCAGAATTTGACCTGTGCCTGACTAATACCTTCTTCGCCTAGCAGATAAATATAAGACCTCGTGGATGCACCCTAGATCCAAGCAATCTTCTTCTTCAACCTTTAGTCACCCAATGCTGAGTGTAGGTCTCTTCCAAATCTTTCCACTTCTGGCGGTTTTGTGTTATGGCTATCCAGTTTCTTCCGGCCACTTTAAAAAGATCGTCTGTCCACCTAGTCGGTTGCCTCCCTACATTCCTCTTTCCCGTTCGTGGTCTCCACTCCAACACTTTCCTGCCCCATCTTCCATCCAGTCTACGGCATATATGACCCGCCCACTTCCACTTTCTTCTTGCTATCACCCATGCTATGTCTAAAAGCCTCGTTCTTCTACGAATTTCGGTGTTTCTCACCCGGTCGTAAAGAGAGATGCCCAACATGGCTCTTTCCATAGCTCTCTGAGTAACTTGCATGCGATGGATTGTATGTTTGGTGAGCGTCCACGTTTCAGCCCCGTACGTCATGACTGGGAGAACACATTGCTCGAACATGCGACGCTTTAGGTTAATGGGGACCCGCTTCGACTTCAGTACGTCCGACAGCTTACCGAAAGCACCCCACCCCAGCTGGATACGACGATTTATTTCGCGCTCTTGAGAGTTCATCCCCAAACTCAAAGTCTGTCCCAAGTACACATACTCCTTGACTTTTCCTATTTGCTGACCATGCACAAGAATGTGATCAATGTCGTCGTCACAGCACATTATTTTAGTTTTTGAGGCATTCATTTTTAGACCAACACTGAGTGACACGTTGTATAGTTCTTGTACCATAGTCTGCAAATCCTCGACGTTGCTGGCGAAGATGATAATATCATCAGCAAAGCGCAGATGGGTTAACCGTTCACCATTGATGTTTAAACAATAAATGTGTAATCCAAGCAATAGCACCTTATTAATTACATTATTGTATGCAAAAAAAATCTGAACCATTTCTTGGTAACAAGAGCTATGTGGGGTGTGGAGTGCTGGGTGTGGTCAGACCATCATCAAATCGCATCAACTTATTCGATCGAAGATTCGTTTGTAAATGAAAGCTCGTCAACGCGCAGCGCATAAGAAACCAGTGAATGTATGTGTTGTCACGGCGCCAAGGCGTTTGTATGCCAAAAATCTTCATGATATCGTGTCATGTACTATACCATAACCACTGAAGAAAAACCAGAGCTGGTTCGATGACTGATAGGCAAGGAAATCAGAGCATTTCTTGAAAGCCACAAACTAGAACTGAGATCTCTATCAAACACCGATAGACGAAAATCCATTCAATGCGAACTAAAAAATTAAGATCCGTGACATAAAAATCAACTCTGTGCTGACACAAATCAAACGAGTAGATAAATCTACTCGTTTAAGTGAAGAAGGCTTGAAAACAATTTTCGGACCCAAATTGAGAAAACGGCACCAATGCATTATTATACACTCGTGACAGGGACTGTAAACTGACAGATCATAATTAAATCCAAGATAGGTGGGCTGAACATTTCAATGGCGCTCTGAATCTCTGCTCTCAGATAACAGATTTACCATACTTTGGAAATCTTGAATGCCGCTCCATCAAGGAAAACTTAACTAATCCATCAACCCTTGGTAAATTCATGTTAGCCGTCAAAAGATTGAAGAATGGTAAAACACCAGAAACCGACTGTCTACCATCATAGGTTTACAAATATGCTGATCCACAAATACAAAGTAGGCTCTTCAACTTAGTGCTCAAGGAATGGGAAGCCGAAATTGTATCCCAAGAATGGAAAAATGCCTCTATTTGCAAATTTTATAAGGATAAAGGTGAATTATTGGACCATGGTTCTTACAGAGGCATCTATTTCCTGTCTTCCACTGGGACGGTACAGGCTCATATCATCGATAGCCGCCTATCAAACCTTGTGGAACAGATACTTCCAGAGACGCAATGCGGTTTTAGACCCTAATAAATATAACCAGCGATGTGAAGCAAGGCTGTGTCATGGCTCCCACGTTATTTTCACTCTATTTCTCGGCTCAGCTAAATGATGCTCTACTATATCATAACTTGGACAGATTGAACAAAGCAAGACGGCTTGGGTTCCCGTACTTAACAAACTCTGGTTTTCTGGAAGATATCGCTATTAGCGATAAGACCGCCATTGTAACCATAGAAATAGTAATGTTTATAATAGTTGTGTAACAATTTTGATGTACAATAAAGAATATTCTATCAATCTATATATCAATGCTGATGATGTATGCCTGTCAGTTGATCGTGTGGAAATTCTCCAAGACTATCTTAATAACATTCAGGCCTCCTGTTTTAGATTTGACTAGTAATAAGCGTAAAAAAACCCAAGTTATAAAAGAACCACCACGGGGACGCCGCCCTGCCCGGGGTGGGAGGACTCATTTGATGATTTTATCACGTAAAAAAAGGGGACGTGACGATGTCAGCTCAACCGTTAAGTTGAATTTTGTATAATTGGATACCGCAATTTAAATATCTCGGGAAGTCTAGTCTCCAACGACAATTGACTGGCGTCTGAAATTCCTGCACGGATTTCTAAAGCAACCGCCGCGCCGCCTTTGGGAAGCTTCACAAGCGTGAGTAGACCTCTGATGACCTGAAACTGCACACGAAAATATGCGTTTATAAAGCCTTTGTTTTACTAATACTCAACTACTCCGCGGAAACCCTGGTGTCGATTGAGCATAAAACTTCTTTTGTATAAAATACCAGGATTTATTATTTTTTCCTTCGGATGGGGACTGAATGCTGTTAGATTAGGGGGCATAAGCTAGTGATGGAAGTGAACAAATACTGTTACTTCATTAAAGTTCGTTAACAGATTAGAGTCAAGACGTTTCAACAATAACAAAGGATTTTTTTCTGTGTTTTAGTAATTGATAGAAGATATCCGTTTATTTAGCTTTTAGGCACTTCATTTTATATACCATAGGCTTCTATAGCATGTTTTTTTTGGCACACCTAAAAACATAATTTCAATCGATTAATGTGATTAAAACGCAGCAGATTATATTGTTTTTAACTATTTGAAATCTATATAGTACTGACATACAATTTTTGTACATTACAATCTGTGAACAGTAAAACAGAAGTTTACGATGTTATACTTCATTATTTGAATATTTTTTCCAACAAAAAACAAGTTAATTCAGAAGCTCCAGAACAACGTAGATACTTTCGCATGCAAAAAGTATGTATTTATATTTACTTAAATGACTTCTTCGTGTAAAAACTACGTAAGTGATACTTACACTTTCGGACATACCTAAAATTGGAGCATGAATAATAGAATAACTACACTTAACGCAGCTAATGCGGTACACCAAAGATGACAACAAAGCAATATCCATATTTACACCGGTATCTTTTATAACAGTTTCGGGGATTATTTGAGTAACCGTATAATTGAACCTTATCTCACAGTATACATAATACAATGAAAAATCGGAAACTCTATCGTTTCACCGCTGCTAAATGCCATCTTTTGATCTATAACAGGTTTTCCTAGGATTTTTTTTACAATGTTGAACACGTTTTTTTAAGCTCCTGAAAAGTTGGCAGATTTCACTTACCGCTTTCTTACAGGAAGGGTGCGATGTCAGGCGAGCGCCTTTAGGATAACAAGCATTGTTCTACTAGAATAATTTCCTGGAAAATCTCCTAAACTGTTTTGTCCTCGAAAATCAATAGTTAGTCCATTTAGAATAATCCTAAAACTCACTGTTTAGTATTCAAAGTCTTCATCAAAAACAATTGTTAGTTATTTAAATTCCAATTTGTAGGAAATAGCAAACTAAAGTAGCCTCTTCACTGTTAAACAATGGGTAATGATTCCAAGAGACTGATGGTCTTACCATGTTGTATAGCAAAGTGGACAACCTTTAGCCAATGTTTAAGCCAGCACTTGGGTAACGGAGGATTTTAAGATGTTTTTGTTTTAGTCATCATCATCTGCCTAGCCTTTTCCTAACTTTAATGGCGACGGCTTCCAGTCAAATCAGATGCAGCTGGATATCAGTATTTTACAAGGAGCGACTGCTTGTCGGACCCCCACAACCCAGTAACTGGGTAATACAATACCCCATGATAAGACTAGACTAGACTTTGTCAGACTTTTGATGTTTTTTTTTTGTATTAATGGAATATAGTATTTAATGTTATCAGATATTTTCTATAAATCCTAAACTAGTTACGGTTTCCCTTGTTAGGTTTTAAGCCTTTGAAATAATAGTAGATAGCACAAAATTATTTCAAAAGCAAACTTAGAATTTCTGTTATATACTTACAATGAATATAAACTTGAGCTTTGAAGTGTTTAATGGGTATAATTTTAGACTTATAATAAAACATAAAGCTCCAGATTCGTTGTATCTAAGGGCTCTTAAAGATACTTTGAATAAATTTTGGCAACTTTGCCCATATTATTTTATATAAAAACCTTAACAAACAATAATAGCGAGTGAAGCATTTAATTAACAATCGGACCGCCAAGAGTGGAACAAATTAAAACAATTAATTTGTTAAACAGAAATGGATAATAATTAAATAAAATATAAAACGTTTAAATCCGACGGAAACGTTAAAATTTTATTTTTATGTAAATAATTTGAATCTCGTCCAATTTTATGTACTTCTTCGATGTAAAAATTGTTAAGAAAGAAACCTTAAGATTTCTTTTCTCTAGACGTTACGAGAAAGACGTAGGAATTCTATTTGACTGAAAATTATTATTTCACACTATTTTTCTGTTGTTACGTAAACCAAAATAGACGAAGATACGAGACTTTTAAAACAAGCAAGTATAGTTTTTACATGATTTTGACGTCAAGAGCCCTAACCAACTGAAAGATTAATGATATCTTTGTAAAAATGTATTGATTTAACAGAAGAAAAAAAATACGTAGGTATCCCTATTATTAAAACTCTACCTGACGGACTAATTAGATTTTTAATTTATTGATGTTGTCATATTAAAAACATTAAGGGTCAGGCCAAACGAGCGTAATTTTTGAGTTATGTCGCAGAATTTCCTTCGCTTTCATACAATACAAAACACGCGACGCAAAATATTCTATGAAAGCGACTGAAATTCTGCGACTCACGACTCAAAAATTACGTTCGTTTGGCCTAAGGTCAGGCCAAAGTGTAATTTTTGAGAACTACTAGATAAAACAGGCCTTCGATGTTTGAAACTCAGTAACTCTGCTTTTTACATCCATCCGTCCATCATGTTCTCACTATATTCCATAGTCATGACGTAAACAGAGTGTTGCGAATCTAATTGTTCAATTGGATCGGGCCGTGAAAATGGACGCTCATATGCAATTAATAATGGCCTGCTATCAGTACTTCTTTAAATTTTCCCACAAATTCGCTGTTGCTAACAGGTTTTTTGATACTAAAATAAACTTGTACGAGTATAAACACTTCACTCATCCACCAAAACATAAGTCGATTACACCTAAATCAAAATGTAATCATTTTTAGTAGATAATATTTTTGCTAGCGTAACATCTTGATATAAATATTTAAAACAAATATTTGAGTTTCAATGCAGTTATGATCACACGGTAACATCACTTTTTTTTTTTAGCGTGTTAAAATCATCAAATGAGTCCTCCCACCCCGGGCAGGGCGGGAGGGACTGTAAGACTTGTACTGACTAAAATCCACGGTGTCCTTCGACCCCGGCAGTCTTTGGCCCTCTGAGAAGGGGTCAACTCAACGGTAATATCACTTAGATATTTTACGAGATATGATTTCATATACAGGGTGAATTTTTCAACTGGGCGTGGATGGCTACTTTCGAAACTATGAGGAATATCGAAAAACGTTGAAAGGAGTCTCGACGCCGATTTTGACGAAAACTAAAACTGCATCATTGGATTTTAGAAAAATCAAAAATCCTCGTCAGGAATCGAACCCGCTGATTTTGAAAAAAAAATCACACCCTGTATTTTTATACCGTTCGATAGTGTTGCTAATAAGGATCAAATTCTGGGAAGTAATCATATACGACAAGCTTAAGGAAAACGTATAATTACAAAAAAAAACTGATTAATCTTCAAGGCAAAGACTGTATTTGAAACATAAGTTACCGTTTCTTCTTTAAAATAATGCTATTTTTAGTTCAACTCAATAATGTCGTATTGCTAAGTACAGTGGGATTGTTGAAACGTCAAATCCAGTGAGACATTGAAAACAATGAAATTTTATATTTCGAATAAATTATGGCTCAGTAGGTGTAAAGTAACATGGAAAAAATAGCAATTTCATAAAAATCAGCCATTTCCTTAAGTTTGCCGTATATGATTATTTCCCAGAATTTGATCCTTATTAGCAACATTATCGAACGCTGTGATAATACAGGGTGTGATTTTTTTCCAAAATCAGCGGGTTCGATTCCTGGCCAGAATTTTTGATTTTTCTTAAATCCAATGATGCAGTTTTAGTTTTCGTCAAAATTGGCCTCGAGACTCCTTTCAACGTTTTTCAATATTCCTCATAGTTTCGAAAGTAGCCATCCACGCCCAGTTGAAAAATTCACCCTGTATATGTATTTTGATTCAAAGAGATTCAATTCATTATACAATTTAGTATCGTTTAGTAACCTTAAACTTTCTATGTTTGGTTCAAAAACTGTCAAGAACGATAGAGTTACGTAGTTATTTGAACACCTGGATAACTAACTTCATGTCTTTACAGAATACTTGTGGTATAAAGGTTACTAGGCAACAAGTAGATACTTGGTTCTGTATGTTTAATTAAATTCACGATATCTTTAGACTTTAGACTACCGACAAACCTAATGGAAAGTTAATCTAACTTTTCCCCGGCATTCTTTTGTTTGAATCTTATTATTTCTTCTTTTATTCCGAACCCAAAATTTACGACGATATGAGACTTTTCAAATTGGCAATTCGTCACAGGCAGGTACAGTTTTTACTTGCTTCTGACGTCTCAAGCGGGACTCACGATTGTTGATAGTTTGAGAGAGATTGTTTATCTTTCTTTACATAGGTTTAACAAAAGAAAAAATACCTATCCACTATTTTTCAAAGCTCTGTGACCGACTATACAAGTATACACACGGCCCATAGGCCGTCGACGCCTGATAATAAACGATTTTTATTTATTATTATCATTGACATCAACATGTCTATTCTCGATATCTTTAGAGTAGCATAAATACCTAATCGAAAGCATAGAATAACTAATAGTACTTCGAAAGTTAATATAACTTTTCCTAGCAATATTTTTTTAAACTTAATTTGTAGTTCCGTTGCAAGACCAAGATTTTAATTAATTCAGATATAAAGAGGAAAAAGTCGTTCGTCCCGATGCACTGCTGCAGGCGACCGACACTGATGTTTCAAGTAGTTTTTATAGCAAAAAGTTTCGAACCCTCAAACTTTCCTTTCCAACTGCTTTTGAAATAACTTAAAAGCAACTTATGCAACCATCTGAAAATTTTTGAAAGTTTGAAAACAGTTGTCAAAGTTGGAATGCATTTCACAAAGATCTCGAATTATTTAAGTTGTTCATATTCCCTCTATTTTAGTTTATTAAATTGTCATCAAACTCGGTTGAGAAGAGTTGGCGCTTTAACTTTATTGAAATGTGTAAGAGAATGCTGATTGAGCTGTAGTGATCTAACAAAAATATTCGCAAGTTTTTTTTTATATTCGCATTCACATTCGCGAATTCCGAAATTCGCAACATCACTAATAAGCTGTTATAATTATATTTATTTTGTGCCGTGGAGAGGGGCAGTTCCCTATTTGCTTTTGACAGTGTAATTGATGATTAGATTTTTATATTGAATTTGGTGTGTCGAAAATTTTATTGTACGGTTATTTTGTACTATTGATGCTTTATTGATAAGAATGTAGTGATTATGTCAGTTCAAAACGCCTAACTAGACGTTAAGAAAGAGAGTTAAAAGACAATCAAAATATTTTCCATAGACACAGCGTTCCTCATCCTCTCAAAAATGTACGCGAAAAAGTTGCAACGTAGGCAACCGGTTGGGAACCTTTCGGTAACCAATTTCCATCAGGCGAACGCGAGAACGGTATGTACGATTGTCAATTTTATGGTACAAGTAATCTTCAGTAGGATAACATAATTATTAAAGCCACAAACAGGGTAAAAGGAATTTCAATTATATTATCTGAACTGTCTTCAATGAATACCAGACTCCCTATTATCGACACCTCATCGAAGAACTTTAATCAACATTGGCGTTATCGGTTCTTAGAAACCGGGCTTTTGGGAACTTTGCAAACAGAAGGTAGCACAAAAGTTACCAGTTATGAGCCAATGACAAAGTACCTAGAAGACGTCCAGTGAAGCGTTTTAAGGTCAGCCTTTATAAACGATGTTTGAGTAACACTGACTTGTATGGGAAAATTTCCATCGCGACAGCACGAGTATTTTGTAAATTAATTCCTTCTTCGCACACCAGAGGCGCTGTTCCATTTTTTCCTTGAAAATTGTCAATTTGAAAGTGTCAAAGTTCCAGTTTACTTTACGTCTCATTTACAGAAAACTCGTGCTAAGGGTACTGAGGTTTTATAGTTGTGTAATAATGTTGTACTTATCTCTCAGAAAAAAATGTTCTAGTACTTTACAAATCACTTATGTTCAAATAATTATTCTCATAAAATGAAATGAGTCAATCTGAATTATTTGTTTGGAACCAAATGACAAGTAATTTTACTGTATCGAACAAAAAAAGATTCGTACAAATCGGATCAGATTCGTTGGAAAAATAAATAAAAAAATACCGTCCCAACTGAGAACCTCTGCCTTTTTGAAGTCCCACAATAGTTCCCGGAACAGTTTTCCCTTCATGGTTGTTCGGCGGATAAAATCCAAAGTCGTATTTTTTATGAATAATCTAACACATGAAAGATAAAAGTAAACCCGTAAATCGTAGTCAAAATCCAACAAAAGATTTCGTGTACCGCTTGATTTAAAGAATTACTTTTCTCCAGGAGCTCTGAGATTTTTATTTCAGCTCTTAGTTCAGTTGAAAGAATTCGCTCGTTTGCCAAGATTGCGGTTTACCGTTTTCCTTCACAATGGTTTCCAATGAACGGACGAAGTTTCCTCTGAATCCCTTCTTGGTCTCGCTCGCTATGTTACTTGGTCAATTCGCGTTATATAACTTTACTTGTTAAATGCTCACCGGAGTTAAGTTGAGGCTTAGTTTTGATCCGCTACCAATTATCGGAAGTCGCTACTTTATTTTAACCTGTGTGGGTTGATTCTTGAAAACTTATCAAAGTTGTAATAGTTCCACATTTTGAAATAACTACAATTATCGAACCTTTTCATAGTCAAGTGGGTGTCTCATCTTTAGGTTGATTGTACATTAGGGCGTTAGCAGCGCGACAGTAGCGCGGCAGAAGAACATTTCTTCACATTTTATATGAACAGCCTCGCATAAGCAGCGTCTGTCGCGCGACTGTCGCCCAAATGTGAAAGCAGCGTTACTTTTATTCTATTTATATTAATATCTTTAATTCTAACAGCAATTTTGTTTTAATCTGGAGTGTTCTACGTCAAAAGAGTCATGAATAACAATAAAGATTAACATAAAACATTAAAAAATCATGTTATTATAACACAAACGCTGCTCGTGTAATTACATAGCTAAACAAACATGGACGTTTACACAATAGCATTGAGTTTTGGCAAACGTTCTGACTTTACAATAGAGTACTTTAGTATGCCGCGTGGACTTGTGGACTAGTGTGTAGACTAGTTTCTCAGTATGTGCTAAGTCAAGGCAGTGTTGCCGACAGCTGTCCTAACTATTGTTCGACATCAAAGTTCCTAACTACACATACATGGGGCACAAATGCAGTGAACAGTGGAACACTACGTTATTGACAGATGCATGAACACACGCCTTCTCGTGGTTGCGAGTTAATTAGGAACTTGTGTTGTATCGGGGCTTGTCGAACGCGGCTGAAACAATTGATTGTTTATTGTTTAAAGGGATGTGTGACACATTTCCATCAGTCGGTGGAAATGTGTCACACAGTTAAAAGCAGTTCGTGAAAATCTAGTCAGATTTTTACAAACTGCTATTTTCTAGACTAGTCTTTGCTGGGGCAGGTGTGAGTGTTTAATTTTATAACATTATTTACATACTCAATTTAGACAAAGTAACAATTGACATAGGATTAATCACATTAACTAGAGATTTTATTTGATATATAATATAAAATCAAGTAAAGGTATAAGTATTACGTGTTATGTGAAAATCATAAAACTTTAATCCAATCTGAACTAATCAGTCACTTGGAAATATTGTTTTAACTAAGCAGGGTCGAACAGCCCCGCGAAGCTTCTATTTTTAAGTTCAGGGCTTAAAGGAATCTAAAATGAAGGAGATGACGGGGCCATCGTCTCCTCGCTCGCCCCCGCCACCCCCCTGGATAACCTAAGCTATTCCTGTCGAGGTACCCAAAGGCCCCAATTTCAAATTCCTTAAGTTTGTCGTATATAATTACTTCCCAGAATTTGATCCTTTTTTTTTAAATCAGCTGGTTTCATTCCTGGCCAGGATTATTGGTTTTTCTAAAATCCAATGATGCAGTTTTAGTTTACGTCAAATAATCGGCATCGAGATAGATTCCTCTCAATGTTTTTCGATATTCCTCATAGTTTCGGATTTCATTCCATTCACGTCCAGTTGAAAAATTCATGATGATTCGGACTTTAGCAGTGTCAAACTAGTTCGGCACTATTTTTATATCCTTGATTGGTTTTGACGTCCTAAAATTTATAATATCCGCATAAAGCGATTAATTTATCACCTTGTCTAAACTATTTAGTCAGAACAGTCAAACAAATAGAGAGTTAAGTCATAATGACTAGTCATTTTTTATAATAGCTACTTAATCCCTATGACTGTAACATATACCAGATAACATGTGAGCCTAATTTAATTAGTCCAAAGTGTATTACGTCTTACATTCTGAAAATTGTATCAAAGTCGGGTGGCCTGCCAAAAAGGAATGGTTCCAAACATCGTCGTCGTCAAAGTCGACTGAATTGTTACTTAATCTAGATTTACTTGGGTTTTATGCCTAGAATATTTACTAGAAGTTGTGTAAAGTGTGGATTTAGTTACCAAAGTAAATTAGTAAAGCTTTCTAATGAATACGAGCTGAAGTAATGGATTTTCAAATGAGAGCAAATAGTACATAGTTATGTAAATGAGTATTTGTAGATGTTCTAAGAAATTGTATACTTATTTGTTTTTGTTTGTGTAGAACAGCTCATCAAAATATGACTTTTGATCTAACGCACTTATTTATGACAAAGAATTCTAATTTTTTGTCGTCTTGAATTAAAGTTTAGCTATTTTAGTTAACTTCGCTATTTCTATTTTCTTATTTCAAAAATTCTTCCTCTAAATTATTGATGAAAAAGATAGGAAAACGAATAACTGTAGGTAATTTAAAACCAGTCGATATTACAAAACTTTTTTTTTTGGTTGTGGTATGTAATTGGTACCTAAAAGATATTAATTAACCACCCACGCTGTTACAGCCAACAAATTCATCGTAATCAAAGCCATACTTAATTTGCAGTAATTACATCAATTATAAAAAATGGACGTGTTCCCAAAAATAAAAATGTCTGACTGGAAATGTTTATTATCATTGATATCTTTGTTAAACGCCGAGCTTCATAGGAGCTTTTAACAACGCCCCTAACACCTAAATTAACTAGAAAATTATGACTTGCGTACGATACGCAGTAATTTTATGGAGCATAAATTAATTTTAGCTTGTTATTGGTAGTACAGTTGTGGGAATAATTAATTTATGAGTAATGTATGCATGAGGGTGACGGTATGTAATTGTTAAGTTTCAAGGTCTATAGGCCTAATTTCGAAGATGACATGTAACGAAGCAATGTCGCAATTATAATCAGGATTTTACGCAGCGCTTCTGATGTATATTGAGCAAAGTAGAACATTTTGCGAAGTAGTTTGTAGTTTAGTGTTCACTAATACACTCGCTCTACACGGAGCGACTGTGATGCAAATTAGAGTAAGTAAGCCCGGATACTAGTGATGAATGTGATCAGTTTATGTATGACAACCGGGACCGACGTGCTCGACTCGTTATACATAAACTCATCTCTTTGAAGCGAGAATTTCCTCACAGTTATATCGTGTTATCTGTATGTCTGACTACGCGACTATCATCTCATAAATGAAAGAACAGGGGGCCGATTCTCGGTTTTAGAGATGGTGTCGAACTCGACAAAAATTTCTAATGACGTCATTTTTTCGACAAATTTTACTGAACTCTAACGTTAGCCTTTGACAAATGGCCAATTTGACATATCAACTTTTAAAATTTGTCGAAAAAATGACGTCATTATTGTCGAGTTCGACACCATCTCTAAAACCAAGAATCGGCCCCCAGTTGCATGTTTATTTCTTTTCACTTACGACGTCGTTTAAATAGTTCTTGCATACTCCCAAAGTCATTGAACCGCAGTTTACAGCCAACCTTAAACTTCTAAGAATAATCATTGCGATCCCTTTTATAAGTTGTTTTATGAGCTAGTTTACGATACATCGCACATAACGGTTACGTAAGCACAAACTTTTATTCAAGAAATGTTATTTGTAGTTTGATGAAATACCTATGTCAAAGGTCGTCTTTGGAATGTCTGGCAAAAACATGCCGATCCGAAGTTGTCTGGGATAAATATTGACTTACACACATTCTATTCGTCTTATATGTCAAGTACCTACTTTTAGGCCTGAAATCGCTCGCTATGTAGATACTGGGTTTAATTTTCAGGGCCATATTTAGGTACTAACGTGAATGTTTACATAGACGGTGGGTAGGCAATAGACTACTGGATAAATACTATACCAGGACACAGCCGTTTCAAATTTGCTTTTAAATGTGATGCATTTTGATGTGCTGCATATCAAACATTCTCTTTTCAGCTTGCGAATAGAACCGTTGCGCATTACAGACAATTTTTTTTTGTGGAAACATGAAGCGTTGTAGCCTGTTACCGTTGTAATTTTTTAGATAGAAAAAAAAAACAAGGAATGAAAATTGTTGGCCTGCCGGGGTCGCGGGACTAACGAGTTACCGAAACCCCGGATCGTAAAGGGCTATTGAAGGACACCGTGGATTTTAGTCAGTACAAGTCTGGCCCCTCCTGGCTTGCCCTAAGTTGGGAGGATTTATTTGATGATTTTACCACGATAAAAAAAATGTGTAATTAGTTCTCAAGTTTTTTTTCTCGATCGTTTCTTGTTTTTTTTTTATTAGCAGGAACTGCAGCCCGAGGCTGTTTGTCTTTCAACTTTATGAAACAGTGAACAAAGTTTGATGTCTCATCAGATTATCTTGTTGGTACTGAGTTCCGAGTCCCGGGGGCATTGGAGCGTTTCGTGCGCTATGATCCACGACCGGCCGTGTAGGTCTGTAGGGCATAACATACAACATATATCATTATTCGACAAGTGCCTGCGATTTATTGTAGTAGCTAGTATTTGTATAGTAAGCCGCGCCCGTTTATTGTATCGAAAAGAAATCTGATTTCAAACAAATTGAAATATTATATTAGCAGATTGGTGAAATTGGAAAGAGGAGCGTTGACCGTACGGCGGCGAGCGGTAGCGAGATGCGATATCGTTGTCATCTTGGGTATATTCTGGATGAGCCTGGCACAGGAAAAGGGAGACCTGTTCTAATCTCTGCAGTGGGTGATGCTGCTCTGTAGATGATGAGTTTGATAGTCAGGGAGTACATAGGTACAGGTTCATTTTAATAGTAAAATAGAAAGTAAAATCTAGAATACCTACTTGACAATGAAGACGATACCATACCTTGTACGGGTTACAGACTAAATAAACAATAAGCGTCCACTAGGACAATAAACGAGTACGTAAACCAATAAAAGTCCACTACGATAATATACACATCAAAGTAAAATACCGATGTGGTTCTAAATCAAAGATTAATGTTTCTGTAACGCCTTCACGTCAATCAACTGAAATCGACACAAACAGAACACGACAACCGGATAACTAATACATACAGGTAAATAAACCCTGTTGGAGAAATATAACATGTTCACCAAAAGATTCGATTTGGGGTTACCCACTACACAAACGCGAATAAAATATCAATGCAATATTCTCGATGGCGTATTAGTATGCGGTAGATATTCTCGACTTATGATTCAACGGAGAAAAATCTAAGATATCTGGGATAGTAGCACGGAAATGCCCTTTGATTATGAACTATTTATTTTTGTTTTAATAATAGAGTACTAGTTGTATGAGTTACATCTGTTCGGCGCCGCCTTATGAGAAGGTTGGTGAACTAAAAAAAGTATTAAAGACAAGCATATGACTCATAGAATTTAAAGAGAACATTCCCATTTCTGAACCATTTATATCCAATTGGTAGTTTTCGCCAATTGGTGTAGTACAGAGTACCCTAATATCACCCTCAACCCTTCTAATAATTTGAATATTATGCAGATTGAATTGCTCATCTAAGTGTATTGACCTTTGCCTGTTAATTTGAGGCTTTGTTGTTAATTGTCTGTCCCAATGTTTTGTGTTAATTTTCTGTCAACCTCCTTTGACACTTATCGAAAACGATGGGTGGCTGAATTCGAAGTGTGAAACTGGCAGCTTTTGATTGACTAATTTGAATATCGAATAGAATCAATTAAAATAATGAAAGCAAGCAACAAACAAGAAGCAAATCCAATAAATCAAGATGGATGCCTAATGAACCAGATCGTGTTTTAATTTATTTTCAATACATTTCCAATTCCGAATACTGATTTAAATAATGTAACGGTGAATGGTAATAAGATAAATTAGGAGCATTAATGATTTCGCCACACTTGTGTCACGAATGCAATTAGTTCCATATTACGCGTGAGTACGTACATTGTTTACGCACAGCTGGATGCCAAGTAAATGAATGGTACTTAGATGAGGACGTAGATATTCGGTAGGTTTACATCACGGCCGCCGCGCCTTGTCGTAAAACTGTGATATTATGACATTACCGAACACACACTCCTGCCTTGTTTATGCCACAACCTTGTGTCAATTCAGATAAAAAATCTCATTTTATACTTTTTTGGGATCTTCATTTACGGGCACGTGTGAGTAGCAACCACGTACGATTGTACGGTAACGTTCTAACATATATGTAACAAGCTTATTTTTCGAATAACAGGTTTATTACCGTAAGCAAAAGTTTAGATAAGTTGCCCCTAATAGAGGATAAGTTACATGACTTAATATTTATTGCTGAAACTTCGATAACAATGGTTATAGTTACAAACTGCCGTATGACGGAGTGAATGGCTGCCTTATTGCGACTGACGTGAGTCATGAGTGAGGATGGTCAATTAAAAAAAAAAAATCTTCGGACGGATGGCAAATTAAACTGGATTATGATATTATTAACGAACGCTTTAAGGGCTGGGACTAAAAGATCCTTTTTATTAGCTTTGAAGAAAAACCATTGTATTATTTCTATCATTCCGTAGAATATTCAATATATGAAACAAGAATTTTACATATTTGATAAAGTTGTGCATACTGGTGGGTAGGTACGATGCTATATGATAAAGTTGTGCATACTCGGTACGATGCTATTGCAGCGACAAGGGTCTTTGACTCCGAGCATATGCATAAAATAATTTCATCAGAGCTGATATTGAAAGTTTGTAAAAAGAGTAGCAGTTTTGAGAAAATATTAGGTTTCAAAGAAAGTTCATTCTTAAGAATAACAAATAACTTTCATAAAATATCTGAAAACATATTATTACTATGCAAATCTTGATCAGATAAACAAAAATTATAATTTAAACAAACATCTGTTATAGTTTCTGAGCTTCGATAGCTATGAGATAGCAATGACTGATGATGATCATTTGTTTAAAATTAGTTAAGTTTATAATACCTAAGTACCTAAGATGACAGATAGCTTACTGAAGCAATCGATGTGGGAACTTAGCTTTAACGAGCCCGCGTTGAATGACGTCGAATCAATGACCTAACCATGAACTCGACTGCGAGGCATAATGATCTGCAGCGCGCTAAGTGGGAGGTTATTAAACCATCAATCATATAGTTGAATGACTTTAACCAAAACCGACCGAACAATTTTAAAGTGAAATGAATCTCTTTTTTGTTATGACTGTAAATCTATTTTTAGGTACCGTTAAACCTTACATCGCACGATTTTAATCTTCATTCTAGTAAATAAAAACAAACTGTCATGTAACAAACTTGTCTCTATTCATGCCGATAGAAATAGTAAAGAATAGTGGCCATTTTATTCCTCGAAAAAGCCAAGTTGTCAGGTAGGCGAAACCTTTTGATAAAAATCTATATAAACAAGTCTTTCGATTTCGAATCATACAGAATCATAATACTAAGCTGTCACCTTCAATTCTTTGGTTCATGTTACCCACTCATATTGGAAATATCACGTTCTTGAAAACGAGGTATAAGATATAAACGATTGTTGGTACCAAGGATATTTTGACACAAAAGTATTTTTTTGTATAGGTTAGGTACGTACGTATACTTTTATGATTCAGCGTAAAAGTGTCGCAAGTTTACGACATGCCGAATTGGCAAGAAAAACTATAACAATGTTAATAGTCAGTGAACCTACTGCCGTGAACCATCATCAGTGTCAACATAACTAAAGTTTATAATTCTCTCGCATCATAACAATCATTGGACCAGACGAAACTGATTCATTTTTATTGCACACATTAAAATAAACATTAAATCCGATTCACAGTTTATTATCACACCGTTCATTTAACAAGGCTTAATAGAACTGTTTGAAATCAGAGCCAAAACGAAACGTGCAAAAACTTAATTAACTTTTATAAGAAACAATTCTTTCTCGGGACATAAATCATGCGAGTTGAACTAAGTGAGAACGTTTAAATGTTGAAGACGACTAGCTGCAGACAAAGGAAAAGGATCCATCAACTACTATTTTCATAATCTTCTCGCTCGTGGCGTGTCGTAACAAATGCTTTTATGTATCCGCAAAACTTTTAATGGTCTGAACTATCGTAGACAAGAATACGGTTTTATCAAGTATCTATGGTATTAAAATAAATGTCTAAAAGAAGGTTTTATGCCCAATACATTATGTTTATGCCCGTGAACTTTTCGTTTAAAGAAAGAAAAACGAAAATGAATTCCAGAAATGCCGTGGCAATTGCCATAATCTCTTTTCACAGACTGGTCCTTAATATTATGCAAATTGATAAGGGTGACTAAGAAAACACTGAAAGGAATAAAATAAAAACACTCGTTTGTCCGTTTAATGGCATCTGTATACTTTTCATTCAATTTCCTGAATTCTTAGAAAAAAAAGTGCTTGAAAATAAAGGCATGTTTCTTACTCGAGTTAGAACTTCTCTTTATTTTAAATCATTTTGCATATTGCAAATGAGCAAGAATGCAGAGAGAAAAAAACATACGAAAGGTTATGAACTCAGAAAGTACCGTTAACTTTTAAGTAAGAATAAATTGCGTCACAATTCTTTTTAATTTGTAAAAGAAATGTTTTATTGGTTTCTAAATAGTTTATCTTTCTGTTTAAATTTACAAACACTGACTTAATTCACCATGTTAATTTATTATTGAGAAAGTGAAATTAATATTTAAAATGAATAAAACGATCGTAAACATGTCAAGTAGAGAATCACTGAGATCATTGATTAAGTATCTAACTTTAAATTTTTCTTTGAGGATGTCAAATAAGTAGGTAAGTAATCTGAATCTAAATTGCTTACACAAATTATAATAATACCTGATTTGCGGGAACGTCGGGGTGGGTTTTACTTGTGTCTGACAATCTTTCGCTCTAACTTGGGTGTGAGAACTAATTTTTTTTTTTTAATTTTGTTGATTTGCCACCCCAAAACATGGTGATAATTGGTCATTCCATTTAAATTTGTGAGAGAAGGGACCAGTACCCTGCATGTGGAAAAGGTAACAGTATTACAAGTCATCATCAGTCTGTATTTGTCCACTGCTGAACTTTCTCTCGCCCCTTCTTACACAAGGCGACGCAAGTCTCCGATACCTTACGACTTTAATATCTTTTGACGCGTGCCTGTGTACGAACTTCTATAGATTTGTATTGCGATAGTCGCTTAAATTGGATACCGAAGTCGTAAGGTATCGGAGACTGGCGACGACTTCTGCACGAAGGGCCTAACTGTACGGCGGCGCAGAGCCCGGGATTCATTTATCCTCATTCAGTCTTAGCTGGCTACCATTTGCAGGTCATCGCTCCATCTGGCACGCGTAAAACATCTTTCAAGTATAATTTTCTTACTCTTGACCTATTACCATTTTTATATTCATAGCCTGCCTTGGCTTTCGAAATACAATGACATCAAAATGCAAGGGTCCTTATACGGAGTATGTAGATATGAATTGTTAGACATATTGAGACACCTATTAGCACTTGGGCTTTAATTGCATTGTTCGAGCATTAGAATAAACAGACTGTCCATTTTAGTCAAAACTGTCACTGCAATAAATGCATTTCTGTCTTAGAAGAGGTTTTTATTACAGTCTAAAATGAGGACGTGGTATTGTTCTAAATTATGCCCAAAAAGAAAAAAGTTTATTGTCTTTCTTATCTAGCTCTTAACTTTATATGTCATATGAGAGCAGAATACCTTCAGGAACTAAATTCCGTTTTACATCTAGCATTAAAATAAGTTACGAGCAATACTTTAAGCATTTGCTGCATTTGCTGGTTTAACTTATACGTAAAATATTTTCCGATATCTACTATTACTAAACATTCGATGTATCTAGGATACTTTCATCTCATTTGATAATAGATATTTTATTCCCGAATGCGGATCTGAAGCCGCAGATCACAGCTATATTTTTACTAACAAGCAACCCGGCCTGGTCGTGCGACTTACCGAAGGACACCGTGGATTATAGTCAGTAGGAGTCTGACAGTCCCTTCCGCCTGGCCCTGGGTGGGAGGACTCATTCGATGATTTTACCTCGATAAAAAAAAAGACTAGTCACCCGGCCTGGCTTCACTTGCGGGCACAATTCAAAACTCAGGAGTGACATAGTTTTTTACTGGTGAAATACATTTCGAAATTGGTTCAGTAGTTCTAAAGATTATTCGCTACAAACGTAAACGTAAATGTAGATGGTCAAAAAGTTTTATAACTAAGTAGCTTTTACCTGCGGCGGCGGTCGCTTCGTAGACAGACTATCATCCAACGTCAACTAAAGTTACAACCAGGATAATCTTCAGACTAACCATACATTTTTTATGCCTTATTAATAAAGGGATTAATTTTGGCGTAACTTTACTTCTTGCTTTATCAATAAGGAAATCAGTGTAGCATTCTAAATTGATAGCATTAATATTATAAGCTGTTATCTCCGGAATCTCACTTCTGTACCAAAATCAGTCTAACGGCTTTGGCATAAAATCATAACAAACTAAAAAAAACACGTTTTAAATCACAATATTAGTGACAAAGCCACATTTAAGTACCTCAAACCTCAATATTGGCTTTCATCCAAGTTATAGACGGAGACTTGACTCAATTAAATTGTGTTTAGTGGCATGTAACGATGTAAGACATAAGTATCTCCAGCTCGATATGAAATTACCGACTGTTCAAAGAGGTTCAGAGACTATTTCGAGATGCGAGTACCTTTCAAAGAAACGCTTACTATTCCTGTCGAAATGAACTCGGCATTTTCCATTGTTATTTTAAAATGACGTAATAATATTATAAGGGCGTATTCAGACGACACGCGCCGATCACGCACATCAACCGCGCACGAGTTGTCCGCCTTAATCCCAAACATGCGCTGCATCCGCCTCGGACACGCGTCGAACCTTGTTATACTAATAGTAACTGGAATAGGCATAGTACCTTAAATAACACAACAGTAGTCATAGCGCGGGCGCAAGGCGTACGCGAGGAGGGTGCATAGTGCGAGTAGGGCGAGAGTAGGTTTGGCGCGAGGCGGGCGCAGGGCGAACGCTTGGCGTACGCGTGTAGACCTCGTTAAATGCAATTTGAGATGGACTCAAATTCTTACTTAACACAATGCGAGTTGAACGCGGGTGGCGTGCGCGTGTCGTGTGAACGCGCCCTAAGGGTGTCTACTATATATCTGGTTGACGGGATGTTTCTGGAAATTGTGGTGGGTAGGTCTTTAAGAAATGATCATTTTGTATTCCTCACACGAGCCTCTGTGCTATAAATAGAACTTATTTTTTATTTTTCAGAGGGCTGAGACAAAATAATATATTTCAATGATACCGATGGAAACTTTTCGTTATTCAAGATAATTATCTTCTGAAAATATCAACTCATGTCAAATCAATGCATGATCGATTCAAATATTACGTTGTAACTCGACATAATTTACCGTGAAAATTAATTTTAGTTTTTCGGACTGTACCTAAATATCGTATGAAAAAACGGAATTATCACAGTTTCATCGAAATGTCTCAAAGATAAAGAAAATATAGGATATTTAATAGTTTTTTCAGTAAATATTGAGGTAAGGAAAAGGCATAGACAACTTTTTTACATAAATATAAATTTTGATTAAAAAAAAAAAAAATTTGGCCCTAAGAGACCTAAAGAGCTAAGACTAGCAATTAGTTTTTGAGAGTGTTTCACGAAGTAGTTGCTGTTAAACTAACTTATTCTTAGATAGTCACAAAGGAATATCATCCCATGAACGTACTATGTAATACTTTCCTACCTAATAGTGTCACAAAATGAACTTAGAAAACTGAAAGCAATTATGGAAATCGTAACTCGACACTACATCCACATTCTTCGCAAAACGATGCACTTATCTTGGTTCTAACGTTTCCATTTTATAGAGCCATGCATGGAATGAAATTCTACTGAACTTTTGAATGTACTTTTACATATGTGCTTACGTACGGTTTACTAGCCTCAATTATTGGCTCATTTCAGTATAAATTTTCTAGAAAAACTTTCAAAGCGATATGCGGACTGCGGCTGCTTGAAATATTTGTAGATTTATTATAAAGTTGCATTTACTTGCCCCAGTTTAGAGCATGTGTACTTGTTCGAACCTCATCAGATATACTTTGAACTACTTTTGAATTCGTAGCTTCTGGTCATCTAGATTTCTTATACGAGGAGTTTTTGAGATAATCCTGTCACTGCATTTCAAGCTATTGCTACTCCTGAACGTAAGAATAAACTGCAGCTGCGGCGGCCACTTGAAAAGCCCCGCCCGGGGCAAAAAGGCATCAAATCATTCTGTTTGTTGTGTGATTTTAATCTCTTTTTAATTTGGAACAACTTGATTTTTAACAGACTTCAAAAAAAAGGTTCTCAGTTCGACCTGAATGTATGTTTGTATGTATGATGTTTGACCGCGATTATCTTGCGATTGGATGAAACAATTTAGATGCGGTTTTCAAGAAAGTTTTCATAGCATTCTGCTGGAAAAGGTTTTAGTTTATAATACTAATGGATATCCCGTGACTTTGCCCGCGTGGATCCGTTTTTGCTTACTTGGATTGGCGATTTTCAAAGGCGATTGCATATTTGCATGTTTGTCCGTGATTATCTCGCGTCTGGCTGAACCGATTTTGATGAGGTTTACAGAAAACTGTTCGTTACATTCTGAGGTAGGTTTTATAGTGTATAAAATAAAGGATATCTCGTGAAGTTGCCCGCATAGATCCGTTTTTGTTGCTTACTAGGATTGTAGATTTTGAAAGACGCCGATTATATGAATATTTTTGTTGGTTATCTAAACTAAAAGGGGGAAAATATAAATTTTTAGAAAAACTTACTATTTGAACAGAACTGTAGTTTTTGATCATTGTTAATAATAAACTAAACTCATAGGGGAGGAGTGGGACAAACCATAATTTTCCCTTCATCCAGTACCAATTAGGAGAAATAGCAATTGTGATTTTTATAATAGTCATAGAAAAACGTTTTGACGCCCAATTCTAATCTGTTTATTGCTGTATCGACCAGAAAACTACATCGTTATATGCCATAGTTATGTGTTATGAGTTAGATACGCTGACAGTTACCGGTAGTTCATACCGAATTTGGTAATGTTATGCATGATCTATCAGGGCCACGGCTGAGGTTATATGGGATGACATGATATACATATATGTGATGTATTTTATTATCAGTCCCCACAATAGACCTTGTGATTTGGCAGAAATACAATTATTGGTCTAGTCTAGACTGTTGTTATGGTTAAATGAGGTCTCAGTATCAATTTTTAGGTCAAGCTCAACGTGGTATTGTTAGGGACATGCTGAGTTTTACCAAGCTGATGCTAAAGTCCAAATTTAAATAAATGAATACCCCAATTTGAATTTAAAATGGAGTATATTTTATTTATTAATATTTGTTTTAACTTTCTGATATTTCGGCATACTATTTACTAAATGATACAAAAAATAATTTAAACAAAAAGTCGATCGCGGCAGAGGTAGTCTGATGATCTGATCATGTTTGCAGACCAGGTATGAACAGAAATTTCCCAAATAAGAGGTTTGGAAAGAGATAGGGAGGCCTTGCCCAGCTGTTGAACATAGAATGAACTATAACCATAATTCGGAATTAGGTAGAGTTATTTTGGTACTTTATAGACAACCTCGTGTGTAAATCAGTATAACAAATTAATAAGTAATAATAATAAATAATAAAAAAGTAATTCCGGATTTCGGACATATCCACTTTATTCTTTCGCTGTATAAGTACATGAATAACTCTACCTAATTTCGACCTACGGCTATAACACAAAAAGTCTGTGTTACTCAGATATACAACTTTCAGCGACCGAACTCTAGTTTCAATTTACATAATAAAGGCGTTTACTTTTAAGCTTTCGTAAATGTCTGTTTTTGTTTTAAAAGCATTGTTGCCACTTTAGCAGTCGTTTTCTCTCCTATTTCTCCTTGTTAGTAGCACTGCAAGCGCACTCATTTGTTGGCTATTTTATTTGCACCCATTCAATTAAGTTTTAAACAAAACATATAGCTCGTTCTATTTACAATCAATTTTGTTACCTCTCTAATCTACATGAAAACTAGTATAAATTCAGATGAATGCATTTTTCAAATTAAAATAAATATTTGTTAACTAGAACACACTGGCTTAAAACTAAAATATTTAGTAGGGATCATTGTTTAAAAAAGAAGCTTTAACTGTTATATTTTTTGAGCTAAAGCGACGCGACTCTTCTGTATGTTTTGCTTCGCGGTGCTTCGATACATGTTGCTTGAAATGCTGTAGAAACAAATGTCTCCGCCCCTTCTGCGTCTTACGTCTTTTCTGTATGGCCAGCGCCTTAAGCTAACATTGGCGAAAACAGAAGACTATCGAGGGATTTGATCGTCGTGTACTTCTGTTAAGTACTTGACATTTCTTTATATTGCAAAAACTATGCGACCATATTCCACGCCATCAGCATTCAAAATTGTATTTAGTTTAAATTCGTCTTTCTCTTCGGGTCAATTTAGTTGTCAAGTTGAAAGTAGATCGGAAAGAGTTACTCAGACCTTCAACTAAGAAATAATTTATGATGCTGTCTTTTAATACTTTAGATTTTTAGAAAATTGAGGAAATCCAATTTTGGAATACAAATGGATGTCGTCAATTTCTTGAAGGGTTTGTAAAAACTTTTCTCAATGATTGACCTTTTTCGGATTTAAGCAGGTTCTTATTGTACCTAGACTGTTATTGTTTGAAGAAGACGTATTATTAGACGTATTAATTATAATTTGTTACTTTTAAAGTTAATTAATACATATAATTCATATCGAGTGCCGAAACGAACGTGATTCGTCATTCACGTTCATATCAAGTTAGAAACTGCCTTTCCAATTGTGCAAAAATGATCTATCTTCTATCTATACATATAATAAAATAGTAGGAAAGTCAAAACTGTACATTGAATATATTTTTTAAAGAATACTTGGGGTGTGATCTACAATCGATACCGAAGCCAAAAATATAGTTTTTAGAATTTTTGTCTGTTTGTCTGTTTATGTTTGTCTGTTTGTCTGTATGTATGTCCGGGATAAACTCAAAAAGTACTGGACGGATTTGAATGATTCTTTTTTTGTTGTATAGGTATTAAGTCTGGTCAAAACATAGGCTATAATTTATTTTGAAAACTTGAACAACTGGCGCAGAACCGCAACAGACCAGCTAAACTATAAGAGATACAAAAATGGTGCCATAGCGAAAATTGTTCCACGTGATGAGCATTTTCTGCTGAGAGAATTAGTTTGAAGATTTGGAACACCTGATGTGGAACTCCAAGAGCCCAGCTACACTATAACATATACAGGAATAACGTCTCAGCAAAGTTGTTCGGCCTGATAAGCACTCTCTGTGGAAATATAAAAATTGAAGATCTGGAACACCTGATGTGGAACTCCAAGAGCCCAGCTACACTATAACATATACAGGTATGACGTCTTAGCAAGAGTTGTTCAGCGTGATGAGCACTCTCTGCTGACGTATAAAAATTGAAGATCTAGCACACCTAATTTGGAACTCCAAGAGCTCAGCTACCCGGGGTGGTGGACTCCCACGGCGTCGGACGTCACAAGACGTTCTCCGGCCACAGTAGGCGCGGGCATGCGGGCGACGAGTAAAGGGCAACTCGCCGTCCGACCATGGCAGCATAATGACGGGGCCCCCTCTCAGAGTGCTAAAGCCTGCCGGGGTCACGGGACTTTTACCATCACCGTTACCCCGGAACATAAAGGGCTATTGAAGGACACCGTGGATTTTAGTCAGTACAAGTCTGACAGTCCCTCCCGCCCTGTCCAGGGTGGGAGGACTCATTTGATGATTTACCACGAAAAAAAAGAGCCCAGCTACACTATAACATGATTTTTTTCAACTGGGCGTAGATGGCTATCTTCGAAACTATGAGGAATATCGAAAAATGTTGAAGACTCCTTTCAACAATTGTGGGAAGTAATCATATACGGCAAACTTAAGAAAAACGTATAATTGAAAAAAAACTGCATCAATCTTCAAGGCGATGACTGTATTCGAAACTTAAGTTAACCTTCTCTTCTTTGAAATCATGCTTATTTTTGTTCAACTCAACGCACAGTTGAAAAATTCAACCTGTATAGGAATGACGTCTTAGAAAGAGCTGTTCAGCCTAATGAGCATTATCTATTGATGTATTAAAATGTAAGATTTGGAACAACAGATGTGGAAATCAAAGCTATCACTAATTTCACGGACTGATTATCGATGACGATTAATATATTGATACAATTTTTATTCTACTGGCCAAACTCCCATGAATTTTTTACCCGGGCTCTTGGAGTTGGGTATCAGACTTTTCAGATCTTCGATTTTGCCAACCCCATTGTCGCTGGCATAAGCAACAAGATCCGCGTACGAAGTCGCGGGCAGAAGCTAGTAATACATATAAAAGTTAGTGAAAAAAAAATATCGTGACCCAAATCACTGAGTGGTACAAAAACTAATAGAAGTTAGTTAACGAGCATTTCACGTGATGCTTGAAATCAAGATTTTGACCAAAATACACCTTGAAAAGCAAGAAAACATGAGGTGCCTATCAAAAACAAATCTGACGAAAATAAAGAAACCTATTTATAAAGAAGACACACTGGAACACACAATTGTTCTTGTAATTTCAATTAGGAATATTTTAACTTTGTCATTTCTCAGTAAACCACAAAAACAAATAAAGATAATCGAAAAGAAATAAAACTTGGTAACTGTCTAACATTGTTTGCCCGAAATAATCAAATCCAAATCTTTTCTGTTCAAAACGTGCAGTTTTACCCAGATTATTATTTTAACAACTGCTTACCTAACTTCTATGTTTTAAATACCCTTAGGTTATACAAATATTCTGTCCACCTCATTAGCTGAAATTCTAAGCTTAACGAGTACAGTAACGATGTCACGTTTTCTGGATTTGTTACTCAAAAGGGATATCCGTTTAATGAACTTTATTTACTGGAAAATAAGAGTCATTATTTATCCATCAGGGCACCAAATTACAAGAAAAAAAAACATAGATATAATTGCTGTCAAAAATAATTGTTTGTAGGTATAATAATAATATTTTTTTGTTTCAGATGCCGTATGTTGATGGAGGGTTAGTTGCCAGGACTGAGGAATATGAAGTGGCTATGTCCTGTCATCATTTTTAGCATCATCATCGTCGAAACCGTTCCGGGACACGAAGTGAGTGATATTTTGTCATAGGTGTACTTTAACTTAATGTACATTTGTATGATTTTGGAATATTTTCGATAACGGTAAAATGTATCTATTGGTAACTAAATTAAAATTTCTAAAGACGTCCACCGTGTCCCATCCAGGATGAGACAACGCGCACAAGTTCATTCAGTTGTTTGACAGCTCTGTGGCGTGCTAGACTCCACGTGCTTTTTTTTTCGTGGTAAAATCATCAAATGAGCCACCCCGGGCAGGGCAGGAGGGACTGTCAGACTTGTACTGACTAAAATCCACGGTGTCCTTCAATAGCCCTTTATGTTCCGGGGTCACGGTAATGAAATAATCCCGCGACCAAGCTCCACGTGCAAGATATTAGTTCTCGGTTGACAGTCCTAGCGCATTTGTGGTTATGGTCGCAGTAATATGTGACCACAACTGCGCGATACAACCTAGCCTTAAGCTTTTCTTCTCAGAGTCCTCGCGATAAAATCATTTGATCGAATGATTGATCTAAAAAATATCAACTGATGTAAGTTACCCACTATGAATAAGCTGGGTGTCGTAATAAGATGATTTATTCAGAGTGTGCCCGCCACCAGTCTCTATAAATATGTATATTAAAACTTGCTTGAACTCCCACGTAACTACAACAACATGGTATAAATATAAGAATACAACATAATGAAATATATTAATAATATTCCACAACTATCACACAAAGCCATCTAGTCCCAAGCTAAGCAGAGCCTGTGTTATGGGTACTGAACTACTGATAAACATACTTATATTTTTCTAAATACATACATATTATATATAAATTACACCCAGACACAGAACAAATGATCATGGTCATCACACAAACATTTATCCTGGGTGGGGATCGAACCCACGGCCCCAGGCATAGCAGTCAGGGTCACTAACCACTAGACCAACAGGCCAGTCGAACAGTATTAGATTCACAATAATTTATAACTACTGTATTTTCATTTCCGCTGTACTGAATTGTTAATGCACATAATATTGCATTATTGCACATGGGCGCCGCAGATTTGAAAAGTTCTAGATCCATTACTAGCATTGCAACTGACAATGCACTTCCGATCACAAAAAATATCTGGCTCGCAGCCAAATTGAAATATGTCTTGGTTGATTGCAGCGATTGTATGGAAACTGGCTTTTCAAAACGATTGACCTAGTTATCTATGTTAGGAAACTCATTGTTATCTCAACTATTATGTACTGTTAGCATATTGATAGATTGTATGGGATTTATGAATTGCAGATTGAAAACGAGGTGGCAACCCACAATGAACACGTACATATGAGTTATTCCGAAGATCCTGAAGGTTTAGATTATTTATTGAAACATAAGAAAGGTTGGTATACATATCCTTCGTTAAAGAGTTTTTAAGTATTCCTTACTACTTAAGTATTTTCTACATTTTCTTTTCCAATTGCAGGTTTACATTTAAAGCAGAGTTCATATTCTCCGTGGGGTCGGTGGAGCGCTTGTCTGGACGGGCACAGGACCCGCCGGCGACACTGCTTGAGTCGCCAGATATGCGGAGACTCACTCCGCATAGAAATCGCAAGGTGATGTTTGAATATTTTATCTAAACGATTTCATACGAGTGTATGAATAAAGGTACACAGAAGGTGACAAAACGAAAGCTGTTGTGAATTTCTGCAAACAACATTTTATTATTTATGATGTTATGAAACAAAAATCTGTACTGTGTCGACGACGATACCAAACATCTCTAAAGTGAGTCATCACATAATTCCTCAGAAACGATTTGATTTGTTTACAAATATCGTCCAAAGAGACATTCCCAAGTGAGATCATTTAGATACGATTATTCATTTATCCTAACTATACAAAATCTAAAGAATTACTATTTCGAAGAAAAACTTTTAAACTTTCTTAATCCATTCATCACATCTTTCTTTTTTCAGCGAACATAGCCTATTTTTAAAGAATATTGGCTACAATCTGACTCATCGCAATATAGCGTGAGTAATATTATTTTGCTTACAGTTGTAAAGAATCATCTCGCCCACGCCGGCCGAGCTCGTCGATAGAAACAGCAGAAACTTTTTCTACAGTATGTATACAAGTAATTTATCTAAAATATACAGCACTGGGAGTGCCTTACAGCCTTATGGCGGAGTAATCAAAAGTATATGACGGCTAATTTTCACCATTTCAGCTCCCAAAGTCCTTGGCCAACATTTTCTGTGAATAATTCCAACGTTATGAATAATATATTCAAATAGATGAAATTTTCGTTAGTGTAAGAGGCATATATCGTGTTTGTTTACATAAGGCTCGTAACGTAGAACGATTAGACGTCTGAATTGGTTGCGTCGAACACCTAACTAAAGTATTGCTGACTGAAGTAGCTAGCACCGGTAGGCGGCGATGATAGATAAGAGAATGTTTAGAGTTGAATGCTCGATAATATATAGACTGCTGTCTGGTAGTCACAAGCACGACAGATGAGTATGGGGCCCTGGGTTAGGTCGTATAAAAAAATCAAGATTTCATCAATATTTTTTGGAAATAGGTAAGTAACACATTCTTGACTTAAAGTAAATGCGAAATAGTAGACCTGGTTGCCTGTTACCTGTTAGGTTATCATCCCATCAGACTAGTGAAGAGTGAATGTTTTACCAACAAACAATGAACAACAATCATGAACTTTAACACTTTTTGTGCGTAGTTGACTTTATTTTAGGTTGCGATTGGACAAGTTCAGTCAGGTGAAATTGATTATTAATTTATGTTTCGACAGCCACAAGTACGACAGTTCAAGTCTGAGGACGTGCAGAGGAGATTTCGAGGTTTCTCTCAATGGAGCTCCTGGAGTGTTTGTTCCAGAAAATGTATTACGGTGAGAAAGAGGTAAGGAAAACTACTTTTTTTTTAAATTAAGCCCTAGTGTCCGACTCTTACAGCCCAGCTGCAGTGTTAGACGCCCACGGCGACGGCAAGACGATCTCCTGCTATCGTAGGTGCGAGCATGCGGGCGGCGAGTAATGGTCGATTCGCTGTCTGACCATGGACCATGCCCGGGTCGACGGCGTGCTGTCGACACGATGACGCAGCCCTTTAGAGGGCTAGAACCTGCTGGAGTCACGAGACTAACGAATACTATGACCCTGGAACGTAAAGGGATATTGAAGGACACCGTGGATTTTAGCCAGTATAAGTCTGTCAGTCCCTCCTGCCCTGCTCTGGGTGGGATAAGTCATTTGATGATATTACGACGCTAAAAAAAAATGTCCGACTCCTGAACAAAGGCCTCGTTCCATTCCATTGTCTTGTCCCGATGCCGTGCTTTTTTTCGCCTATTCACGAGGCGAGATCCAATATTATTACCATTTTATAGAGAATTTCACGAAAATGCACGACTGAGAATCTATGATGCCTTTTGCAGCTTGGGGTGAACGAATACTATGATTGTGTATTTTGTATTTTTGTCACATCCGAGCGTTATCGGGATTACCCGCTAGCATCGGGTATGTCACATTTTGAGCGCTCTCCATTCACTGCACAACTGCGATATGCGGAGATATTTCACTAATTCTATAAAACACATACAAATATGCACTTTATTTGGCGTAGATAAAAATCAAATTTCCTTTATTGCGTTGTAAATATTGTACTTACGAGTACGTCCGCATCGTTCCGTTGGCTTCGTAACGCGCTTCGACAACTTTAAATCAAGAATTTAAAATAAGGTCTCTTCCATTTCTGGACTTTTCTGAAATATATTGGAATTGTATGCCATAATCCATTTTATAACATAATATAAGAGCCGACACACGCTAAACCAAATATTGTTAGCATTCTGTTTGCAGAAACAATTTAATAACTATTTGTATTGCAGTTTAGAATTGGCTTGTTAATTAACAAGTGAATGCAACCTGAAATAGCAAAATTAGTTACCAAAGCTTATTAATCTATAGGTAGCCAACAGTCCTTAAATAAAATGGGGTGAAAAAGATATACAAGTAGTATAGAAGTTGAATACATTATGCATGCGTAGAAGACACCGCAGATGCGGATTTTGTCGGAAGATTAGACAAAATGATAGAATGTAGAAAGATTTCTATCAACCTAAGCATGACGATGTTTGAAATGTACAAAGAAGAAAGCCGGATTATATGCAGTGCATTTTGGAATGGAGCTAAAATGATCATGCTTTACGTGCTGCACTTCTCCATATCAACGGTTAAATTTGGCAATAAGCGACATTTTGGTCGGTAAAGTGAATTCCATCAAACTTAAAATTTCTGCGATTTTCTTCCGAATGCGTCATTTATACCTGCCTAAGCAAGAACTGCGGATTTATGTCCAATTTTCCGCAAACTAAATCAGCGTATTTTCATAAAATTCAAAGCTTCGATTTTACGCCCACGACATTTGATTCCATGACAAAATTTCAGAGAGTTCAAGCGTCGTACGTAACCAATGACAACAATTCAGTTTGGCTGATAATAATTAATGATTGTTTTGTGAAACCAATTTAAAATATTTCAGACTCGAAAATCTCAGCACAATATTCGATGAATTCGTTAATTTACGCTAAATGACAGTCTTGGTACAGATCAACATTAATCATCTTGAAGCGTGGCTACGTTAATGTTTATTAAATTTCACAAACAATCGAGGAAGCTGACGACTACTTAATTGTACTGTATTGATCAAAGATAACAATTTGCAGTAAAATACACAATATACCTAATTAATAAATGGGTCCTAGATATTATGGTTTTACTGTGGTCTACTACTATAAAGTTGTTAAAAGTGACCGTTTTCATTTGTGTGAAAATATTCACCAAAAACTTGTCATCACCTATTTCCTTAAAAATAATGAATAACTTATCTACTTAGGCATTGTCTGAGACGGGCAATATGCGGTCGTCAAGTGGTGAAGCAATCAGCTTACTGCTTCATGGAAGGCAGCTACTGCCACCTCTGGATCAAGAGCAGGATGCAGAGGCGAAAGGACCCAGGTGATCTTGCACATAGGTACTACGCTAACAGTATTTATTCACATTAACCACGCTTCTATATTCACATTTCCTCCATTAATACCTAATCAATGTATTTAGAGGTGTTTTTGTCCTATCCAACTACTACTATCATTATCAACCTTTACCGTTCCACAATAGTTATTTGTTATACAAGAGTGCAAAGTTGATTTTTAACCGCGTGCTCAATTTTGATGACCGAGCAAGCGAATGATTCTAAAATTGAATCACGAGTGCAACGAGTGATTCAAAATTAGAATCATGAGCGATAGCGAGGGAATCAAAAGAGCACAAGGTGAAAAATCTTTGCACTCGAGTGCAACACGTAACTTTTCATCCCACCTCAGCGAGGAAATGACTAAATGCAAAAACAAATAAAAACAGATGTACATTGTACAAACACAAGACAGGCTTTTATTTCAGTTTAGGTATTAACTAAGACATTATTATAGAACAGAATAATTTTTAAATTAGAACAAATAATACTTAGGTAGTAGTTGAAAACTACGTAAGTACCTAAGTATTATTAAGTTACTTATTTTTATCTTGGTTTGTCATAACATAACAATAAGACGTGAAAGGAAAACCGCACAAAGCAAATAAAAAAGGTAAAACAAAGTACTGAGCCAAGAATGTTTCGGGTCTGAGATTTTAACAAAATAATTGTAGATTACGCTCCAAGGGAGGCGTATTGAATTCCGAAGCGATACTAAGGATTCTGGGGGTGAACCTCCGTCCGTAGCGCAGCGAGAAGGGTCAAGTGTTAACACCCGAAAGAAACGAGGGAATAAAGTTAAAAATCCTTAGTGAAGCGAGGGATTCAAGTTAGCCCAAGGCAACGCAGCCTTACACCCAAGGAGCGTACTCTGCTTTCCCACCTGTGTACCACATCAAATTTTAAAAATAGAATTTGTTTTCTCGACAACCTTCGAACGTCAAGTGGGCACCACAGCAAGCGATCAGCTGTTGCGGTCACCGGCCGCCATTACTGCTGCTACTCTTTTGTTCATACGATGTTCTAAATTCAAATTTACTTTATTCACTAGAAGATAAAAACGGCTTTTACTCACTTGAGGATAAAAACGGCTTTTACGGTCAGATATCGAAGAGCAAAAGTACCCTTTCCGAGATGGGGGGATGAAAAAACTTTTAAACGTCTGTTGAACACTCTTGTCTAAAAAAATGTCAGATTATGACGTTGAAATAAGGTACGTTTTGCAGTCACACTTTTTTGACACGTGTTCAACAGATGTTTAAGTTTTTGTAGTAAGGCTGATAATGTTCTCACTGCTAGGACACACGCCTCCGCTCTACAAGTAGAACTGGGCTGTAATTCACCACGTGAGCCTTTTTTTTCTCTATGAAATGTCAGTTTTTCACGATGTTTTCTGTTTAGAGAGCAGTGGCGATGAAATAAATTAAACAAAATTAATTTTGTTATCAAAATTTTAAGGTTCGATCCAACTAACCGACGTTACCACTGGGTTGCACTACTATAGCTTAATCACTGTTATAATTAAAAGGCACTCACTGTTATAATTATAACCACCGGCCTGAATGACATTTAACAAGGCTAGGTTATTAAATGGATGTCAGATTTTAACAGTTACAACAAATTTTTGGTTATTGATTAATAATGTCATTCAATATTTTAATAATGTTTGGAAGTTCTGTTGGCACGTGCAATCTAATTGTCTAGAAAAGAGGATATTTAAACTTTTCAATCGAGTTATGGTACTTTGATAACTGGTTTATTGTCGTTTCTCAATATTATTTTGCCATCCTCGAGTTAATTTTAACTATGTAACTTATGAATTACTGTTATGTATGATGCATGTATATTTATCGTCCTGTTAACTCCTGTTGCCTAGAATGTTTTATGACTACTTGAGGTAAATCGAACTTGTTATGTAACGAACAGAATATCCAGTTCAAACTTGGGTAACTGGTATATCGATAAGTGGGCATTGGATAAATAATCTAAACGAGTAGATACACATTTTCCCTACCGTTGGTCGGGCATGAATGTTGTTACTATACATAGAAATTCCTACCTTAAGAATTACCTCGCAGTGGGTAGAAGCTTGAATTCCTATCAGATGAGATTGAATCGCCTAATATTAAAAGTTGAACGACCTCTCGCAACTTAACTCATTATTGACCATGTTCTTGTTCGTGAGGTTAGAACTTTCGTAACAATTTTGTGGTCGATGTCAAGATTATATAGAACGATCCGGGTTTTGGCCAAATCCAAAGCTATGTGCTAGAAATGTTCTGAATCTCGTGAAAAAATACGAGTTAAAAAAAATGAACTTTCAAAGAAAAATAAAAACTAGAAGAACTACAAAATGGTAATACATTCCGCCCGAAACTCTCTTTCTGTCATAAGTCAAACAGTTAGTACACTCGTGAGACTAAGTTGGCAACAAGTCGAGAAGAGCTGGGATAAAGAACAATGAAATATCTGTAGGCTATTTGTATATGGCACACGCTTTCAAACTTTGGACGACAAATCTCAGACAAAGTGTTTGCAAAATGCGAGAAGCATGATTTATGTCTGACACCTGACATATGTAAAGATTATAACTTCCATTGCCGTGAAAATACATTAGTCTGTTTAGTTTCTGACATTGTTTTGTGTATAGATAATTTCATTTCCATTCAGTGGTAAGCTTAGCTTTTGTGACCTCATTTACAAGACAAACATAACTTCTATAGTAAGTATATTTGTCAAAATTCAGACAGCCAAAAAAAAAACAATCATCTTATGCAAAATTTATAGCATTCTTCTTAAGTAAATACAGAAAAGATTTCATTTGTTGTTTATGTAAAGTGGTTTCACTTATTCGCTCAAATTTTGCAAATTACTAGACAAATTGAAACAAGGTTGCGTGTACTCGAGCTTGCTAAGTCGTGAATATAATACAAAATGCCAAGTTGTTCGTACAACATGTATTTCATTTTGAATTTCTGTGAAAATCTACCTGTTTACGTGGTTTTTGTTGCCTTAAACTTGGAGCTAACTGAGCATAAAATGTTCCTGTTTCTTCAACAAATGTTAGTAAATAGTATTCGAGGGGGTAATGCCAGGTGTTGCCAAAACACGGCGATTATGAGAATGATTATATTCATTATTTATAACGCAATGAAAATTGATTGATCGCTTTCAGCATGTGTACTCTACAGTAGTAACTTTATTTATCTTAAACATTGTGCAGATTTTTTATGCCGGTGCAGGTGGTCTGAATTGTTCAGTAGTTATAATGTAATGTAAGCAATTTTGGTCTGTGTTCCTTGCAAATATTTCTGTTCTCCTTTGACGTCACGTAAGACAGACACGCGAACGTAAGACTATGACGTGATTAGTTTCAGAATCTTTGAAGATCGTTGGTACATCGAACTAGTTCTAATAAAATAAAAGTCAAATAAACCCTTTTAAGGGTTGGGACAAATACTTTATCCTGTCGACAAGACCCTTTTCGCACAACTTGAAACTTTTTAATCTCAGTAGTTTTCCTCGCATACCCTGAAACTACAACAGGGAGCTTCTTTGCTTACGGTATTAAGTTATGCATGCATGAATTTTAAATTCATATTATGGTTATAGGATATACAGGATATACAGTAGTTGAATCAATATCAACTCCTGCGCCGGCGATACATCCCGAAGATTCCCGAACGACGCCGTCGGCTCCACCATGTGGCAGGCTCGGCAGGTACCGTGGCTCTGCGTCTGCGCGCCTGCGACAGCGCATGCGTGATATGGTCCGTATTATAGGAGGACGACCCGCGCCACCTGGGAAGTGGCCCTGGCAGGTCGCTGTGCTTAACCGATATAAGGTACGAGTAATTATATTATTTGCTATTTTCAATTCGACTGTATGTTTTTTTTTTTTTTTTTTTTTTGTGTGTTTGTTACGCGATTACTCCGGCGATTGTGGACCGATTTTCAAAATTCTTTTTTTATTCGAAAGGAGATGCTTTCGGAGTGGTCCCATATTCACCAAGTCAAGATCTGATGATTAGATCCTGGAGAAATCGAGGGCAACCCTCAAATTTTATAGGCCCACATATAGTTTTTCGCAAATATTATGAAGTAATTTAAGTATTTGCGTATGGTAATCATAATCTCATGTAGCTGAGCTGATGATGGAAGGTACAACTCCTTAACTGTAAGGAGTAGGCATCGACTGATTTAGTTTGTGTTCGCTTATCTCCGGAACTACAAGTCCGATTTAAGTCATCCTTTTTTTGTTATATTAGGTATCGTTCAACTGAGGGAACACTGCACGTTTCATCAAAATCGGTTCAGTAGTTTTTGAGATAGGGAATTTTATTAGCTAATTTTGTACATGAGCGATGTTATTACCGGTGCTAAGGATTACAAAATTGTAGTGCACATGTAAGAAAATTATGTACCTATTTGACAAGAATTTGGGTTGAATATTTAAACTAAAAAGAGTAAAATAAAAGCTTTTTTAAAAAAAATGTAACCGCCTTCAAAACCAACCACTAAAAAAGAGTAAAATAACCTACAAAATAACTTTTCTTTCGGAAGTCGGTGGCAAAAAAGACAATGAAAAAAAAAAAAAACACCGACTTCCGAAAGAAAAGTTATTTTGTAGGTTATTTTACTCTTTTTAGTGGTTGTTTTACAAACTACCCCAATCTCTAACACAATTGTCATTATTTCCAAATGTTAATCTCAATCGGCTGTTTCCTAATGGTCAGTACATCAAACTGAACAACGTTAAAAATAAGATTGTGATATTAGTTTTTTCAATTAAGGTTGTTCCACGAATACTTTCGTACCAAGCTCTCTGGTAGACGTTGTTGGATTAAAAAAAAAATGTGTGCTTAAGATGACACAATAGAAGGTTAATAACACAAAAGCAACCTTTTTTGTTCTTTATTAAAATTATTTTTTTATAATTATTTCTCAAGTAACGGATTCCGAGCTTGCCGAGCGATTAACAGTGATGGGTTGATTAGGCATTCTCTCTTGCTCTCTTAGGGCGAGTTATTTGATTAGTAGTTAAGTCAACAATATTGTTAAAATCCTATATTTTTAAACAAATGGTTGAATTTTTCTGACCATTTGTTAAAAATAAATATGTATAGGATTTTACAAATATACCTAAATAATTTCACTAATGATCCAACAACGCGGCTTAAGTCGACTAGCAATCCGAATGAATGTTACTTATAGCCATGCGTAACTGCTTCGTCCCGTTCAATACCTACAAAATAAAGCGCTCAGCTTGCCTAAAGAAGTAATTACGTAAAAATAAAATGTTTATTAATGGATAATTAGACAGTATATCCCCCAATATGCTATGCCGCTTAATACCTTCCCTGAACGACTATCACAGGTTATCTAAGGGCCGCATATTGAAAGACCCTTTCAAAATATTCGCCAAATTGGATTACGAGCAATTATAATTTTTATTTAGGCAATGAAAAAGTTTTCTACTTCACAGACCTCAGCGGGTCGAGGCTGAAATTACTGAAATAATTTTATTCAACACTTTGTAAAAAGTAAGAACAAAGTTATTTATTACAATGAAAAAATTAAGGACGAGGCAATATTGTAGCTGCTTATTATTTACTTGAGTATTTCAAGTTTTTGGATTAAATTCTCGGCGTTCAAAAGAAGGGATAAATAAATAAATGAAAGAGTAATTAAACGCATATGTATTTGAACATAAATCGTATAAGGGTTGAATCCGGGTCAACATTTGGGTTTTGTTAAAAATTTGTAATTGATTACATAAAGGTGTGTTTAAACTGGCAATAATTTGACTGCAACATATGGCTATAACATTTTCGTCCAGCTCAAAACATTTTCAATATTTCCGGCAATCATAAACATTTTTTAATGTCTCGTCAACTCAATGGGTGCCTGAGAATGGACGACGCCGTCTAGGCCGACCCAGAAAGTGGCAGGACGATCTAGATGTGAACCTTGATGTCTGGTCCGAACTGGCGCTAGAAAGGAGCACTTGGAAGGCTATGGGGGAAACCTTTGCCCAGCAGTGGGATATGAACGGCTAACAAAAAAAAAACTCGTCAATTTGTCTGAACCAGTATGGCTCATACATTTTGTCTATACGGCCTCACCAAAAATGTGTGGCTAATGGGCGGGCCATGCTCAAAATATAATCATAATTGCATATACTGGCTGCAATTGCTGGCAATATTGCCGATACTTGTATTGTAGCCATACATTGCAGTAAAATATTGAGCTTTAAGACGCACCTTTTTTTTTGGTAATGACATAGGTATTTGTTTTTATTCCTCAAAATATGGAAATAAAAATGGTTTTCGCTCAACTTTGTGTGTTGAGACACGAACTGTAAACAAGCATAAGTTTAAACATCTAATAAAAGTAATTGATACAAAAATAAAGGCGTATTCTAAGCATAGTCACGCACGAAAGTATTTCGTTTAATTGTTCAACTAATGTTTTTTGAAATTAGTGTGCACGATTTAGTTGGTAACTGTAATCTGCATAATCACGCGATGTTTTTTATAAGTACGGGAATGTAATAACTAGTCATGTTTATAATTTATTATATTTATCGACACTTAATGTTCCTCAGTGATAATTACCGTATTCTTTAGCCAAAATCTAACTGTTCATAATCATCTAATATGATTTGTTTTTGGGTTCCAAGACTGTTAAAATCACGTGTTTCTACCTTATATAACTCTCTTGACGAAGTAATTTCTCAATTTGTTTGATCCTCTCGTAAACCTGTCATAAAATATGCCTTCATACATGCAGAAAAGTCAATTAAATTGATGTTGGCTCGGCTCTACAAAATTAAATAACTTTACCCCCTCATCTCTTAGATAGTAATATTGTTATATTTACTTATACAGTACATGTGTGTCTACTAATAAGTAAATATCGGATTGGGAATAATTTGCTATTTCTATAGACCTTTCTTCATTTCCATAAGCTCCAGCATGGTAAAGTCATCAAATGAGTCCTCCCACCGAGGGCAGCGCGGGAGAGAATGTCAGACTCATACTGACTAAAATCCACGGTGTCCTTTAATAGCCCATTACGTTCCAGGGTCATGACAATTCGTGAGTCCCGAGACCACTTCTATAAGCGATAGGATAAGTTTTTAAGACGAATTAAGGGCAGGATAAATTGATTTCGCTTAAATAAATCCTGGTATTACGATGGACTAGATAAACTTTCATTGGAAATAAAAATACTGGCTGTTTGGAGAAATCGGAAGAGCGGAGATAATTCAATGTAATCTCTTATAGACTCTGTTGTCTGAGCCGTACGATCTTATTTACTAATTAAGGTAAGTAAGGAACCCTACGCCTACGTATCATGTAAACACTGCAGTCGTTATGAGGCTTTTACTTGATAAAGGTCTTGTTCAAGAGAAAGGCAATGAAAATTAGCAAATTGGTCAAGATACACAGATAAATATAGTGTAAGGGACTTCTACTTGAATCAATATTTTTTTATTATTTGGATTGGGAAATTATCAAATACTCGATTCGAAAGACTCGCTGTCCGACCATGGACGATGCCCGGGTCGACAGGGCGTTGTGTTCCACGCGCGCCTGTAAGAGTGTCAGCATAGTGACAGGTCCCCAGTAGAGGGCCAAAGTCTGCCGGGGTCACGGTACTTATCGAATTACCGTGACCCTGGAACGTAAACGGCTATTGAAGGACACCGTGTGTAGAGGACGGAGTGGACTTGATGAATAAAAGTCAGTATTCACCACTAGGAGATTATATTTCCATAGGTTTTAAAATATTACATTCGCTAATTCAGAACAGGTACAACTTGCGTGGTTACAGTTTGATACTTCTATCTAACGCGCTACGAAACACGAGACATGTGCACTCTTTCGAATCCCGAGGCGAACAGAACGATTGCAATAGGCAAAATGTGCACGGAAGACGATAAACTTCCGGTTCAGCTTTCTAGAAAATTCTGGAATGTTCGAAACTGTTGCCAACAGCAATCCCCCTGGTGTCGAGTGGAAAAAACTACAACATTCATTCATAATATAACAATGGTTCATTGATAAAAAGGCGCCTCTGGTGTCGAGCAGCGCAAACAGTCGTTCACTATGTGCTAAAGTCCTTATCTTCTAACGCCATCTTGAGGCGAGTGGGGCGAACAAGGTGACATTTATTGTTGACTGTTTCCGCCACGCGCCAACAGAGGACGCTACGTGGTATATCAGTCACACCGTGGATTTTAGTCAGTGCGAGTCTGACTTGTAAACCTGAAAGTTATACAATAAGAGCCACTATTGTTGAAAGTATTCAAATGTCCCATTATTTCGTTTAATACGCGATGACAAATGTTTAGCCGGTCATTTAACACGTTATCAAGGTAACATTCAAAGCCAAAATGTGGTACTAAGCTACTATGAATGGGCTATTAAGGCTACTATAGCCATGAAAGTTCTTATGTGCAGAATGTTATTTATTACACGTGGATGGAAGATAGCCAAACGAGTTATTGCGCACACAGCACTATTTCGTGCTTTGAATTGCAGATTTTATATACTTTCTTACTGTCTTTTTAGTATGTTTCATTCGGCTGTGTAAACATCGTTAACGCATAAACTTGGTTTTATAGAATCAAAGAAAAGAAAAGGTGTAATAAAAATAACTATTTCCATAAAAATAATAGGATTTCATAATATCTATGAAAATTAAGAGCGTGTGAACGCCGAATGACATTTCATACAAACTTTATTTAATTTAATGAAAATTTAAATTGTGTTACTATAAAGCTTAATTAGACCCATTTTATAGCAAACAGATTTCAATTTTTTTTAATATGGCATTTTGAAAAGCAATGACTTGACATTTTTGTATGCAATGCTGTGCCACACAGCAGCGGTCGGCAACACGCGGGCCACAACTGTTTTATAAACTGAAGGTATTTTTTTATAAATAAGGTGATTATAAGGAGAAAATACGAACACAATTTATTTCCGTTATTAACATAAAAATTGTGGCCCGCAGAAACTTGATTTTACCACTTTGTGGCCCTTACCTACCAACTTAAATAAAAAAAGAAATTTCGGTATGAAGTAGTAAAAAAATTGGAAGCTAACAAGTTTTATCGAGCCTGAGTTAAATAACGACTTGTAAAAACGAAAAGAAAGTATCGAAACTTTTCCTTTAACTGAAAACTTACATCTTTGATAAACTTTTGTCTCGTCTTCAAGTACTTACGACATATTTTTTATTAGTTTTCAATGTAATAATAACTGAAGGACACTGCGATCGAAGCCGGTCAAAATAAGATGGCGATTTCATATTCCTGGAAAAGCAGCAATTGTTTTCAAAACCTTTTCGATTTTCACATCTACTTTCAACATGATCGACATAAGATTTTTGTATACCTATCGATGTCATTGTGTAGGGCCACTGAATTCATTAATTACCTAAACTGGTACGAAATCTATACTAATAAGTTATAAAGCGTATAACACAGATTGTTGGGTTGAATGCACTAATCTCAGTAGTTATTATTTTTGTGTTACATAGTCCGAGTATCGAGGAAGGTTAGAGACTAAAATTAAATAGCATCACACTAGGACCGTACTTGTTTAAAACTATAAGGAGAAGAAAGGCAAAAAGGTTAGCTATAATAAATAGAGTTTCTTTTTTATAGGAAGCCTTTTGCGGTGGCACCCTAATCTCTCTCCGTTGGGTAGTGACGGCAGCACATTGCGTGCGCAAGCGCCTGTACGTGCGACTGGGCGAGCATGACCTGCTGCTCAGGAACCGCGGAGAGGTCGAGATGAGGGTCACGGAGGCTGTCATCCATCCCCGCTATGACCCTGACACCGTCGTCAATGATGTTGCCATGTTACGGTAAGTTATAGTAAGCTATTAAAAGCGCTCCCTCACCGGGAGCATTCGCGTGTTATGTAACATTATAGGTTCGACTTTACATTACATACAGTTCTAACTGTCTGACTGACGAGCATTCGCGTACATTAAGAATAGATTTGATACAAGGTGCGCATTGTGATGCTCGATTGTCTTCACTCACTGATGATGAAATCACGAAACGTTTGAATCTGTAACGTTACATTACAGGTGAATGCTCGCGATGAGGGATAAAATTATAACGCGCAGTGACTAAGCGATTGATTGCGTCGCTGTGTGTCGCGGGTTTGCTTCCCGCATGGAATAAGTATTTTGTATTCTACAAGTAATTCTTTCGGGTGTGTATGTAAGTTTGAAAGTTTATAAACGCACCCACAAAACAGTAGTTTCAGGATTCAGTAACGTAAAGGAATGTAGAAAGGCCCCGTTATCAGCAAGTCAAAATGAGATGAAATGATGCTGATCCGGTACAATACTGGTTGGATGATTTCGAGATTTACGATCCGTAATTAAAATTCAGGTCCGTAATTTGGCCCTAAAAGGTTGTAAACTGGGCTTATTTTGCATTGTTGGGACGTAAAACTCCTGTATAAATATTCTTCTTTGTAATAGATACTACAGGGGCCTTTGACCACATCCGGATAAGTGGGAAACCTTTGGGTAAATAATATTAAACAAAAACACTCTTCTTTTTGAAGTGGAATCCCCATTTAAAATCAGAAGACTTTAAAAGGTAATGAGGTCTACTTTCTAAATACGTTATCGAAGAAACGTGTACGGATATTGATATAAGTACGAGTGTAATTAACGTCAAAAACAAATTCGCAGACGGACAAAACTTAGAGAACGCGTCCCAAGACTGAAGTCTGCGTCATCAGTATCTAAGTCATTCCATCAAATTGCAATAAAAAAATGTGGTATGTACCACTAATTTTCCACCGGTCATAGGTAAGTGGTGGCGCGGACTCTAAGGAGCCATCTGCCAAATCGTAATAATTAATTCATAGTTCAGGCTCGATGTAGAAACGCCCGTAACTAGGGCCGTAATCACGAGGCTCGTACTTAGACGTTAGACCGCCTGAGCCAATGACCTTTCACACAAAGTAACAAGTAAGGGGTGATCAATTTCCCTTAGACTAACTCCTACGCTTTCGGTTTACAAGCTTATTTTTGTAGGTACATATTTATCACTTTGAATCGTCTATGTTATTTTAGCCCAGCTTGCAATACAGACACTTTTTTATAGTTCTAATTTAATACAAGTGAATGGAATAGCGTTTTCATTTCCTCTTATCAATGAAATTGATAAGATAGGTACATCATACAATATCGCTTTGCCGCCTGTCCGTCTTTTTGCTTTATTCAAGCCTATCTCGTTCGTGTCTCGCGGTATCAATTTTATTATGGACTGTACTTATCTAAGAATCAACCCTTAACTTAGGAATTTGAGTAATTCTAAGTTTTCGCTGTATATAAAGTGCTCAAAGATTATAATCTTTGAGTACTTAAATAACCACTCTTTGACAGATGTCCTGTAGGCGTTTCATTCGTCTTTCAGCAAACAGTCAAAGTAAAAGTTTATTCTAATTATCAAGTCAGTGCTAATAATAGCGTTGTTAGTATAAATGTTCTAACTTTTTATGATACACGTTCTAATTTATGAAACAAAAAGTGTTTATGAAATAAATTTTAATTTTCTAAAATTTGTGAAAGTCCGTTTTCGACACGAGCGTTCGTAAGCTTGCAGAGTAAGTTTAACTATCAAATTGTTCCCAGTCGCTGAATTATTTGAGCCCTAGTAAGCTGAGATTGATTATTAAATATTTCAGCATATCATCTCGCCTGTATTTCAGAAGGTCTAGGTTAAATATTTATAAGTTAACTAGCAACCTGGTCAGGCTCCTCATCATACTAATATTCTTGTTTATTAAACGTCATATAAATTGCTTCTTGTATCACTCCGTCTATTGCTGAATTCCGCATTAAAATTTGTTGCTTATTTGGAAAGATTAAAGAAAACAGAGCACCTGACAGACTTCGTACTACGTAAGGATAAATGGGACCTGCCGGGTTGTGGGATTTTCTTAACAGGTTACAGTTACCTTAGAATGTTAAGGGACTATTGAAGGAACAGGGGGAGGACTCGTTAGATGATTTTTCCCTTAATCGCATTTCAATCAATTGAGCGGGTGAGGGTTCAAGAGATTGACCAACAGTTGTACTTGAACTGATGTGGGTCGGCTCTTTATGATTGTTTCGGCCGATATTATTCAACCCAGCATGCGCCCTAGTACATGCCATGAATAAATATTCAATTTGATGGCAAATATGTAAACCAATGGATCCCTTTTCAGTACACCCTATGTTGCTATCAGACCCAATATGAGAAAGTGAACATACCTCATACCTTTTACTATTCAAAATAACCTTTTCAGCAACAATTGCGGTCAGTGATTAAATATCAATAAAAAAAAATACTAGCAATTTTCAAACCCATTTTTTACGAAGACATTTCAAAGGAAATTATATTAAATTCCTCATCTTATACATTAAGTTACCAAGAAGTTCTTTATCTTTGAAAAAGATTTTGGAATTTTATAATATTGTCCTTATTTTTTGGTCCTTAATGAAAAAGGGGAACGCTTGTTAGATCACTATATTTCTGCCTTCCAGTTGATCGGATTGTCGTGGTTTTCACGGATTTGAATACCTAAAGTAAAATTATGTTCAGTTGCTACGCTAAATCTAACTGTAAGAATGATTATAAATGCGAAAGTTTGACTCAATTCATGTTTGTTACTAAATCGCGCCTAAACAGGTCTGGATGACATAAAGAAATAATTTATTCTGGAATAACACAAAGGCACAATACTGTTCATGCTAACCATAAAAAATTCTACGGGTTAAAGTATTTTTGAAATTGGTCGAGTAGTTTTTGAGTTTACTCATTACAAAAATATAAAAAAAAAAAAACATTTCTCTTTTTAATTAGAGTATAGTTCGATATGGCTTACCTGTTGCAGACTGTCAGACAATGTCAGTGTTTATTGACTCATTTCTTGATACTCTCGATTATGCGGCAAAACTTAGTATCATAAATTCTTCAATAAGAGCCTCTACCTCTACTCTAGCTAAGAAATGATATACTTATCGAATTATGCCGTGTAGCTAACATAATTTTATTCCTCCTTCGTATAGCCGAAGTTCGCCAATAATAAAGTTATTATTGGCAATATTTCGAGTTGAGAAAATAATGCATATGCGGAAAGCGAACTGGAACCGGAATGTGAGACCATAAATTGAATTTACATTTCCATAATTCCAGAATGAAAAATTATTGTACGAATAATGGGTGCTTTTCAAATAAATTTCGCTAACCTAATATTGAGTTTACAAAATATATTTCTGTAGGTACTGTTTAGTAGTCTGGCACCATTTTGACCTATTGTTTATAAAATATATTCGTTATTATAAGCTTAATATACAAGAAGAAATCTACCGTGGGGGCAGATATCGTCTTGTATTTATCTACCTTACAATAAATCTCGAGTGGGTTTCCTAAAATAACAATATTTAAGAGGCATGATAAGTGCTGTTGATAGAACGATAAGATTTAATAATGATTTTGAATAAAGTGAAATTGGAGAAGAGATTATAAATATTAATACGAAACAACGCTGGCGTCTCGAATCGTATATTTTCGGAAAGAAAAATTTTACTGCGAGTGGTATTCAAACTTGCGTCTTCCTGGATAAGTACTTACTCCAGACGGTTAACTAACTAAGCTATCGCAGCGCGTCGGGCATGAGGACAGCAAGTAAAGGGCAACTCGCTGTCCAACCATGAACCATGCCCGGGTCGACGGCGCGTCGTGTTCCACGCGCGCCTCAAAGAGCGTCAGCAAAATGACGGGGCCCCCCCCGGGGACGGGGTCACATAGGGCCAAAGCCTGCCGGGGTCGCGGGACTTCTTTCCATCACCGTGACTTCGGAACATAAAGGGCTATTGAAGGACACCGTGGATTTTAGTCAGTAAAAGTCTGACAGTATGGGTGGGAGGACTCATTTGATGATTTTACCACGCAAAAAAAAAGCTATCGCAGCGCTGCCAATCAATGTTGTATTATTGCTTATAAAAACTTATATTTATTATGATAGCTGCAATCTAAAGCAACATGATTCATTACTAAAGTAAGAAAAATAAAATGAAATTGTACCACAAGAAGAAACTTTTTCATTCTTTATAGTAGAGGACTCATTTTCATTTAATTAAACCGTCTTTACTTTTATGGTGTTCTAATTTTTTTTTTCTTAATCGACAGATTGCCGGGGCCTGCCCGGCCAGATTTGGGGCATGGTGTGGCGTGTTTGCCCTCACCCCACCAGCCACTACCGCCCCATACCTCCTGCGTGATACTGGGCTGGGGCAAGAAGAGGGCCACTGATGTCCACGGGACTCGTGTGCTGCATGAAGCACAGGTTTGTAAATCTGTAGTTTTCTTGAGCCAAACGGCTATTGTTATCTGTTGGCTACGGGCGTTGAAGTCAACTAGCGATTGGATGGCACAAACCTTGTTTGACTATTGCCCCATATTCGGGTACACAAACGAAAAAACTGCGTGGGCGGTGGGTCTGATTTGTATCATTTCAAAGAATATAAACTGAATATGTTAAATATAGATTTATTTATAGAATTGTAAGGTATTCTAAGAATGTAGACAGAGAATGTACATATAAATGTAGAATTGTTTCCCCATTGTTCCTTTTCATTTTACACATAATTATCCTCGTTTTATGTGTATGTAGACACTTAAGATTCAGAAGAGCAATGTCGTCAAACATTAAGATTAAACCTCTCGCACTGGTTCATCGCGTACATAATAAAATCCGTATATGTTGTTAACAAGCTACTGCGGATCTCAAACTTCAAAATTGACTCTTACAACTTGTGCGGCACATAGTGATAAGGACTTGATACACTTTGTGTTTCATGCTCGCAGTTTAACTCTGCAACACCCGGTTTAACCCACAAGAGACGAATAACGACGCCAAATACGTAAGCTTGAGCACAATGTTTTTGTCGCCTTGCGAATGTTTTAGTATCAGATTATATGTTTACATTATTGAACTAATTGATCCCTATATTTCTGTTGGTATTTAAATACGTGATTTAACTTGGTATTAGTAATTTTGGCAGACTACTTCAAGATTCAATTTGAATATAAGTGATCCAACACTCGGTACGCTAAAATGGGATCATGATAAACGTATCTTTACGAAGAAATATGTTCCGTCAAATAATGTATATTTAATGGCCCTAAATTTAGTTTTGTAGAAACCTTTTCTTGCAAGGAAGATTAGTCAAGGCTCCACTAGTCTCCCGGGGCTCATACACTTTTTGTCGGTATTATCTATACATATAATAAAATAGTAGGAAAGTCAAAACTGTACATTGAATATTTTTTTAAAAGAATACTTGGGGTGTGATCTACAATCGATACCGAAGCCAAAAATATAGTTTTTAGAATTTTTGTCTGTTTGTCTGTTTATCTGTTTGTCTGTTTGTCTGTTTGTCTGTTTATCTGTTTGTCTGTATGTATGTCCGGGATAAACTCAAAAAGTACTGAACGGATTTGAATGATTCTTTTTTTGTTGTATAGGTATTAAGTCTGGTCAAAACATAGGCTATAATTTATTTTGAAAACTTGAACAACTGGCGCAAACCGCAACAGACCAGCTAAACTATAAGTGATACAAAAATGGTGCCATAGCAAAAATTGTTCCACGTGATGAGCATTTTCTGCTGAGAGAATTAGTTTGAAGATCTGGAACACCTGATGTGGAACTCCAAGAGCCCAGCTACACTATAACATATACAGGAATAACGTCTCAGCAAAGTTGTTCAGCCTGATGAGCACTCTCTGTGGACATATAAAAATTGAAGATCTGGAACACCTGATGTGGAACTCCAAGAGCCCAGCTACACTATAACATATACAGGAATGACGTCTTAGTAAGAGTTGTTCAGCGTGATGAGCACTCTCTGTTGACGTATAAAAAGTGAAGATCTAGAACACCAAATGTGGAACTCCAAGAGCCCAGCTACCCCGCGGTGCCCACGGCGTCGGACGTCACAAGACGATCTCCGGCCACCGAAGGCGCGGGCATGCAGGCGACGAGTAAAGGGCAACTCGCCGTCAAAGCTATAACTAATTTCACGGACTGATTTTCGATGAAGATTAATATATTAATACAATTTTTATTCCACTGGCCAAACTCACACGAATTTTTTACCCGGGCTCTTGGAGTTGGGTATCAGACTTTTCAGATTTCGATTTTGCCGACCCCATTGTCGCTGGCATAAGCAACAAGATCCGCGTACGAAGTCGCGGGCAGAAGCTAGTCCCTTATATCACGACTGAGTACCGATTTATATCCGTGTGAAAATCCTTATAATGTATGTTTGGCAAAGCCATTACTTATAAATGTTTTTGCTTGAAATCCCTTCCACCGGATGTAATCTTGTGTCTTACTGTTTCATCAGTTACCTTAAGCCGCTTAAATAAATGTACATACAATTAATATTAATTAATTTTCCAAAACCTACCTTACTTACCTTCAGATTCAGATATGTAGATAAGTCATTAAATAATCATAGTTATAGATACAACAGTCCTGAGAACTAAAGCTTTCGCTAAGAGCTCCATTGTGGCAAACACATCTCGAGGCAACAGGCTATGTTAAATAATTCCACTATCCAAACAACAAGTTGACGCGCCTTCATGAATAAAATACAGTTAAATTCATTTTTCAAGTAATCAATACTTGTCTAGTTAGTGGCGTCAAAGTCGTAAGAAAATATAAAGTGATTATATATCTATACTATTACTAGCTGACGCGGCAAGCTTCGTACCGCCTCAGAATCATTTTTTTCCACCTTTTAAACTTTCCCTGGGGGGATATTACAACGTCTTAAAACAACGCTAATTCTAGTGAGTGAACGAGATGGCTCTAGACGACTTGTATAGCTCTGTCACTTTCACTCGCCGGAATAAGCCTGGTTTTACCAAAATCAGCCAAATCGGTCCAGCCGTTCCCGAGTTTTAGCGAGACTAACGAAAAGCTATTGATTTTTATGTAATAGAGATTATATAACGGCACATTATATTATCAATGAATCTATTAAAAGTACTGTGAATATGGCCTGCGGGGAGAAGCGGTTAACTCGTTGCTTATAAACTAGAGTGGGCGGCAGTGAGGAGGTCCTTGGCTATGTCAATATTGTGATATTTTTTTCTCGCCGATACCAAGATTTTGGGATGTTTTTCTTTCATCGAAGATTTTATGTATTCCATAAATAGCTACATTTCGTAACGTTATGTTTGAAAAAACAAATAACAATTTGGACCCTCGTGGTTTCTTCGTAATATTTGCTTGATTCACTCTTGAAAAGGGCGGATATTTTGGGGGACTTTCTTGTGTAATTCAAAAAGCAGTCTAATTTGTATAAATGACTTTTCATTTGAATTTATACATGGGAATAACAAAGACTGATGCTATTTATGCTTTACAGAGTTTATCTCACATCCCAGAAACCAACCATAAATAGTCCCAAGACTTCCAAAATCATTATTGAAACAGGAAATGTAAAGCTGGAACCGACAATCAATCAAATCATTAATCCATCACCATTTGGCCGGACAACACACAAACCTCACCGTTTCACATGATTTCATCGCTCTTCCCCGAATTCACTTTGTCACAACCCTCGTTTTATGTACATTTGTGACTAAGGTCCTTCGTACACAACTTGACGGAAGTTTCTTGAACCTTTTAACTTTACTTGTTGACGACGTCAGTTGTCGACGAAGTTGTCGCTACAAATGTTATTGAGACTGTTAACCCGCGTTTTTATTGGGGGACATGTCACAGACCATGTGTCTGGACTTTTATGTGGCATTTTTTTTGGGACAAACCCACCACACTATTCCCACTCCTGAGAGCCAGAATCAACAGTGGCAACCACCAGAAAAGCGCTGAGACAATAAAGCTCGACGTCTCTCGGAGAATGAATTTACCTGTATTGGGTCCTGCAACGAAATTAATCAGAAAAGAATAGTGGAGGAGTAGGAAAAAATATGTTTTCACTTCTTTTTTTATGTTGGCATGTCTCCTCGACGCGTTGTGAAGCAATGTCACTGGATTTTTTTCTTGTTCTCAGTACCCGGTTTTTACTAGCGATTAATTCCGCGACCCGTAGATGCCGCAAGGTATTTTGTTATGCCGAGCGACAGAGTTGCGGGATAAAGGTCCCCTAAGTGAAAATGCGACTTCAAGATTGCGGAACAGTGATTAAATTTAAATTATTTATGAGCCTCTGAATATACTATAATTGAATACTATTGTCCTTATTTGTATAATACAAGCTTAGAAAAAGAGCCAGCAGTAGACGCCGTTTCAAAAACATTGGTTATCTAGGTATACCTAAGAGCCATTTTTGCTATGTTACAAAATAAAAATAAATCAGGACCAAGTTTGTGAGATTTGAGAAAATATAAAACGTATCGGAGATTAGCGTAGCATTGTGTGCGAAGAGCAATAAGTTATTCAAAACATAACTTTACAAAATTAGTATCGGAGGCTTCAGCGTGTACGAAGGGCTTACGACTTTTCCATAATCAATTTTGTTATTGAGGAGACAATTCCATGTAATCTTTCCACGTTCGTGAATATTTCATAATATCAATATTGAAAAGTACAATTTGAACTTCATTATTTGATCTTTTTTAATACACACTTTATACAGACACGTAATAATAGTATGTTATGGTTGTTTAAAAGTCCACTTTAAGAAAGTCATAATTCGAAATGCGATATATTATCAGCATATTGCCGTCCACTGCTGAACGTAAGCCTCCCCCAAAGAGCGCCAACCATCCCGGTCCTGGGCAGCCCGGCCCCGGCCCACTTCCAGTTCAGCATGCTGATTCTAAGCGCAATGTCGATTAGTTTGGTTCTCTGGCGAATGACTTCATTACGAATTCTATCTACCAGAGAAACCCCGAGCATTGCTCTCTCCATCGAACGCTGAGCAACCTTAAATTTGTGGACCAGGCCGATGGTAAGTGTCCACGTTTCGGCTCCGTAAGTCATTACGGGTAGGACACACTGGTTGTAAACCCTGGTTTTAAGGGATTGTGGGATCGATGATTTAAAGATATTTATTTATTTATTTTTATTTATTTAAACTTTATGCACATACTTGTACAAAGGCGGACTTAATGCCATAGGCATTCTCTGACAGTCTACCTTAGGGTGATGCAGAGAAAAGAAAAAAAGATATGAGATATGACGCAGCTTCCCGAATGCCGCCCAGCCCAAGCGTATTCTTCTGGCTGCCTCTTTCTCAAAGTTGTGCCTGCCCAGTTGTACACTTTGGTCTAGGTAAATGTATTCCAGCACAAACTCGAGGGTAGCACCATTCACGATTACAGGTCTCGGGGTGACATGACCATTAAACATAAGATAGAATTCTTAAAATGTTAAAATCTATTCCATTGCTCAAGCAGCAGAACAGGTTACAGTAGGTTTGTAACAATTTTATAGCAAATCATATTACGATTCTGCCACAGCGACCGTTTTAGACCCCCTGACTGTCACAGATACCGGCTACTGTACATTCGAACAGCCTCATCGTTTGTATATCTAATAAAGTTTGGCCTACAAAAAGTCTTGTCCCTATTAATTAAAAAGTTTTTAGCGTGATCACTTCAACTTTGTTTTTAATTTAAACTTTAGTCAAATAGCAAATGACTTTAATAATTAAAAGATTTGTGCCGTAGAAAATACTTTTTTTGGATAGTAGAGCAACATGTGTTCCTTTATAATTTTTTTGAATTGTATTTAATCCAGATTCAATTTCGCTGTTCAATGAAACTGTCTTATAGTAAAGTAAATGGAAGGGCGATTGATGAATAATTGGATGAGTTCTTGAAAATGGGGATTCGTAGAGCTAACGTTAAGATGTCGAGAGTAGATTTTGCAAAATGAACACTTTTTGTTTTTGAGGAAAAAACCTAAAAACTCATTTACACTCCATTTTTTTTTTAAACATTGCTTCGCTCTATAAATTTCTACTGTATCGTACGAAAACACCCAGTACCGAAACAACTACATATTTGCAGATGATACAAATATTAGTTCCGTGCTGGGATCGAACCCGTTACATGTTGCGCGGCAGTCGATCTGTCAGCCACTGCGGCAAACGTGTCGTCAAAATTTTCTGTTTAAAATTTCCTAATTATCTATCATGTTTTGTAAGTATTTGTTGTGTTATACAAAATATTTACGAAAAGCTACAGAAAAAGAAAATTTGAATAAACCTTCAGCATTGGTGGTTCATTCTTTTTGTGATTGTATGAATAACAAACATATTTCATACGTTTGAAGGCTTTTTGGCGTCGCGATTGTAATCACGTCACCGCACACGTGATTGTTCTTCGCACAGAAATGTCGATTACAGTGATGGCGGACGCATTCGAGTGTTTTATAGAAAACAATTGATGTTAGAAACATTTGTGCAAAATTTTGATGACGGTTTAATTTAGGGGCTGTCTTAATAAAACATTTACGGCCCCTTCACGACCTTGCCGCAAATGTATAGAAATATTTGGAACAAGGCACGAGGCACTGCCAGTAGCGAATTCGTGTACCTACTTAAAAACTAATTAATGTCCTATTCGCGCCGCCCTTCGCACCGCTCACCGCTTAGACAAACTCGTATAAGGGCCAAAATATGCATCTTATATCTTAGAGGGAATCTTTATTACAAGATTTCCCTTGTACGTAAAACCTTTGTCTGCCTTTCATTCAGGTCATAATTACGTTTCTAGGACCTATCTCAGTGATATCGCCTGTCGCCAGGCTCCAACGTTAAGTTAACGTCAAGTTATGACTGACCTATGAAGGCAAGATAAGTAACTAGTAGCTGGGCGGCCGAGTTTCGGTCATTTTTAGGGTTTCGTAGTGAAAAAGAAATCCTAGTTTTGCTACGTCCATTGTTTCGTCTGCCCGACCGCAGCTTAATTCTAAAAACGCATTATCACTAGAAAGTTTTATGGCATGAATATACAGAAATGTTACGTGTGATTCATAGATCATGTATATTATGACTGGCACTATAGAGCATACTATTGAGCTATGAGCTGACGTTTTTCCGTACAGACACCAATCTGAACTTGGGCATGGGCAAGCCGTGCGAAAGAAAGAGACAGAAAATAGATTGACTACGTAGATTTAGAAATCCACTCGAGTCATAGCACTCATTTTTCTTTTTTTTTTACATTGAAGTCATCAAAATATGAGTCCCAAAAAAATTAAATATTTTTATACTTGTCTCCAGGTTTCAACGATACAGCAAGGCGTTTGTCGGCGTTCGTACTGGCAGTACGCAATTACCGATGACATGGTATGCGCGGGGCGAGGTCGGAGAGACTCCTGCGCAGGTGACTCGGGTGGCCCGCTACTCTGCAGAGATCGCACCATGAGATATTTCTTACAGGTAACAGCTTTATCAAAATTTTAGTTATCACTAGGTAAATAAGATGTGAAGTTGTTTTTGTGGTAGTTTTGTCTCCACTTTAATCCCTAAACCGATCCCCTGTCAAATATTTTTACTTTCTAGGGGATCAGTTTTTGGGGATCAGTATCCGTAGCACGAGTTTTCACTATTTTACTTTCCAGTATTTACAGCGTTTCTTGTATGAAAAAATGGAACAGCTCTGGTGCGCGAAGAAGGAACTAATTTTTCCCTTGAAAACTGTCAATTTGAAATTTCCAGTTTACTGTACGTCTCAAATACTGAAAACTCGTGCTAAGGGTACAGAACAGGCAGGATTGCCCCGCCTGGGCGGAGCACCGACGTGTCCTCACGGCGGCGATAGGCGGAGACCTCTCGCGCCCAGCACTGGTCGCCTCCTTCTGCGAAGCAGTCATGCTCGCGAAGGAGGAGGCGGGCCGCGTGAGAGAGAGGACAAGGTCCTCCCTCCGCCCCACCCGCGGTGGTGGACGCCCACGGCGTCGGACGTCGCAAGACGATCTCCGGCCACCGTAGGCGCGGGCATGCGGGCGGCGAGTAAAGGGCAACTCGCCGCCCGACCATGGACCATGCCCGGGTCGACGGCGCGTCGTGTTCCACGCGCGCCTCAAAGAGCTGTCAGCAAAATGACGGGGCCCCCTCTCAGAGGGCCAAAGCCTGCCGGGGTTGCGGGACTCATACCATCACCGTGACCCCGGAACATAAAGGGCTACTGAAGAACACCGTGGATTTTAGTCAGTACAAGTCTGACAGTACCTCTCGCCCTGCCCGGGGTGAGAGGTCTCATTTGATGATTTTACCACGTAAAAAAAAAAAAAAAAAAAAAAGGGTACAGAACAGAATAACTCTATAAAAGGTATATGAGAAACTGGAGTTCAAATAACAGATAATATTTATCTGTTAACATACACTTGTTATAGAAGTTAATCTCTGGTAGAAACTAGGAAGGTTGTGATCTAATCAGAAATTCTATTTATTTTCATAGAAAGTAAAGGTTTAGGTATATAACACATATTTCTTGTTCTTTAAAATAGATAAAAAAAACATACGCTAAATAAACTAAGATCAAAGCGCCTAGCTAACGTTTCGGAAAATAAGAAAATATGAAATAAGTGAAAATACGAATGGCACAGTGTGCCGATAAACATTTTGAGATTTCAACTTTCGTGGAAATACCGGTAATAGTCTCAAAGGGAAGGAAACCTTTTGATAAATAAACGAAAAGGGACTAAAGTTCTCTATAATGTTTAAATTTTATTATAACCCTGTGTATCCAGCCAAACTCAATAAGATTTCAACTGTTTGATAAAACTAGCCTTTTATCTCTTTAACTAATCGACGGCCGTAACGTAATAATGTTACCCGCAAATGAGTTATTCATGCCAATTACTAAAAATTTCATCTTTTTTTAATGTGATTTTTCCATTTACCTATATTCCCAAGTAAAAGCCACCGACTCATTTCCATTGTATTACAATTTTGAAGTACAAACTGTTCCTTGAACAATTTATTTCAAACCGTGTTTGACGCAGTCGTAATGTCAGTTTTTTTATAGAAAATTGAATTTCTAACTAGGTAAATCTTCCACGAATCCTTTGTTTTCACGAGAAATAATCACAGAATGTATAAAGTTTTCCAAAACAGGTATTTTTCTGAAAAAAAAAAGATTAAAGAATTGTAACAGATAAATTAACTTAGAACAAACAGGTATTGGCGATAACAAAGAGTCTTAATTTCATAAAAATAATAAAGAGAGAAAATAATTACGGCTTCGGAAAATCAATAATTATCTGTTGCATTTTCAATAGAAACATGTTCTGATTTCAAGGGTGGGTCATGTATTGGGTTTTCAATACCTTTGGGCGATTTTCCTTCAAAATAACATAACATTTCTTTTGCAAATTAACATAAAATTATTAAAACAAATACACAAAACAAACAAAATAACATAACATAGCAAGCTTCAAAATAACATAACATTTTCTTTTGCAAGTAATGTAATGTCTGTCAATTTTTTTATGTACACACACAGAAAGGGTAAATAAAAGAGAAACTTTTTTTTTTAACTGAACACTAAATGACCCCAAGGTTATAGCTGTCAGGAAACACAGACCGTGGCAGGGAATTTCACTTCTTGGCTATGCGTACAATAAAAGTATTGGCAAAGGCTTTGTACGTTCTCGGAGCGATGCCCACCATGTAACGAGAGCGCATTACCGCGAAAGCAAGTTTAAAATAATACACAATTAATCGATTAAATCAAACAAAAGATTTTTATCAAGAAATAAATAGAAATTGTACGCCATTTTTTTTATAGAATTCAGGACCTGATCTGTGGCCATTTACAAGGCAGGCATACATCTAGAATCGAATCTACCTTAGCACTTTCATGTCTAGATCATTGAGTCTTAAAACTTTCAATCAAGGACAATCCACGTTTACCTATACCACAACTAAGGCGCCCATTAGACAATAAATCATTTCCAACAATCATGAATGGTGGTTGAATGACGGATTTTTTATCGCCTACAATTTTCGTCATATAAACGTCAATCATCGCATTAGATGATAAGACGATAGGTTTTCCGTCAGTCAAATTCTCTGCCATGGTTTTGCCATGGCAAAACCTACCGTCTAATGGGCGGTTTAAAAGAAGTTAATAATAAAAAAACTAACCACCTTCAAAAACTATCTCTCTAATAGTTAGGGCGTTTATAAAATATAGCAAAACATTTAATTCAAGAAAATCACTCGTATACTTATTATACTTGACTGGGCCTGTTGGTCTAGTGGTTAGTGACCCTGACTGCTATGCCGGAGGTCATGGAGCTTATATTTGTGTGATGAGCTCGATCATTTGTTCTGTGTCTGGTGTAATTTATCTATAATATGTGTGTATTTAGAAATATATAAGTATGTTTATCAGTTGTCTAGTACCCATAACACAAGCTCTGCTTAGCTTGGGACTGGATGGCGTTGTGTGATAGTTGTGGAATATTATTAATATATTATTATTATTTCGACACGTATTTAATCTCGCAGTACATCATTAATTCTCCTTTAATATCAGCTTCGAACGTATTGGGTCACTAGTTCTTCATTATCTCTTGGAATATGAGTTTCTAATAATGTGTTTTAATGATTCACTGGCTGTGTTACATACGCAGTAAGTTAACTACGATATAAAAGCATTTTATGAAATAAAAAATATCATTCACATAAAATATTCAGTTTCATTATATTATTTAAAGTGCAGTTTTCTCTACTAAAGGTTTTCTAAACACAACCAGCCTTACTACAAAAACTTTATCTGTTAAACACTTGTCTAAAAAAAGTGTGACTGGAAAATGGACCTTATTTCAACGTCATAATCTGACTTTTTTTGAAGTGTTCTTGAAGTGTTCAACAGTCGTTTAAAAGTTTTTGTGGTACGGAATATAACCAAATTGCTAATCAAAATAGGCTTTAAACGTAACCCTCCTGATAATCGTAACCCAATAATGAAAACAGGAAAATTGCAGGAAAAGGTAAAGTAGATTAAAGGATAGCCTTGTGAAATTCAGCCAAGTAGGTGTTTATATTTATTTTTGGCGAATTTCACGAGGTTTCCATTTCACATGTCCGCATCGAGCTTAACGCTTGTCAACAAACAAATCTAAAGTGTAGTATTTTTGAATTTTAAAATTCTAAATCTATGTAAAATATTTTGTTGACGAACACAGAAAGAAACGAATTTTATTTACGCATAGATAGGGTTGAAAGTCACTCAACCCGCAATTATCTGAACGTGAACATCTCGTTATGCTTGCTATTGAAATACACACAAATTAAGCAAATAACACAAATAAAAGGACGCTCTGACGTTTGAGTTTATGATTTTATGTTTGCACTTTCATGTGGTTCTTTTTGAAATCAGTTATACGGTTTGCAAACATGTATTTCTGGGGGCATGGCAGCGCCCCTGCCAAGACGAGCCAATTCATTTTTCTTTGTAAAGGTGGTAAAGCTCACAGCATGTTATTTTGTTTACCTGTATTAAGGTGGGTATTTCCCACAAATTATTGCTACATATAAAAGTAAAAACGTGTAGTATGTATCATGTGTTTGTAGATTAATCTCATTATAGGCTTGTGTACCAAAGAATTCAATAAGTCCGTCAGTTAGTAGGTATTATAAAAAATAAATTTACCGTTTTTTTTTATTTATTGCGGAGTGATGACTATGAACTAAAAAAGATCCTTTAAAAACTATCTTGCTTTATCGAGTTGCCAGAAAATGAAAACTACTAGGTATCTTAGCTAAAAGAGAAATTTCTTGTTTTCTTAAAAACGTAGCACTCAGTTTCTTACGAAACAAAGTTTCTCAAAGTTATTCAAAGTTCCTCATGCAAAGTGAAGCCAAATCTTTAACATTGAGGTATCAAGTACAACACGGTACTAAAGTTCAAAAAGGAGATCTTTCTCACGATTAAAGAGAAGATAGTTATTCATTAGGGATTCCTGAGATTGGAGCTAGTAGAGGCACTTAAAAAAACACGCGGCCTTGGATTCATTATCATCACAGAAAGTTGTTTCAGGTATTAAGTTTGCCTTTTTACAATGATATTGTGCTTAAGGAATGCTGGTCCCAGGTGACGCTCGAAAAAAGTACTTGGAAGATGGGCTTTACCCTGCAGTTGGACTATTAAATAAATAAAACATAATGTAGATTAATTAAAATAAGAGGATTATGAAAAGTACATAAGAAAGTTTTCACACTACTTGCTCGTAAATGTCATATTATACGTCAGGCAAACCTACTGTAAAGCATGACATTATTCCCCCTCGCTCGAGCCGGGAATAATATATGTACTGAATTTCATTATTCCCACGGGAATAATGTGATTTGAATTTGGAACCTCAAAGAAAACCGTATGAAAACTTTCACCAAGGAGTCGTATCAGTAATGGCGGCCGCTGGCAGCAACAGCTGATCGCTTACAGTGGTGCCAACTTCACGTTCGAAGGTTGTCGTACCACATCAAATTTCAAAAATCGAAATTATTTCCTCGCAGTAGGTGTGAAAAGCAGAGTACGCTCCTCGGGAGTAAAGCTGCCTTGTCTTGGGCTGACTTGAATCCCTCGCTACACTAAGGATTCTTAACTTAATTCCCTCGTTTCACTCGGGAATTAACACTTGAACCTCCTCGCTGCGCTACGGAGGTTCACCTCAGAATCCTTAGTGTCGTTTCGGGATTCAATACGCCCATGACGTAAGGCAATGCTTTACTCCCTTGGTGCGTAATCTACTATTATTTTAGTTTGCCTTTAATGAATTTATTATACAAGAATTTATTTAAATACATTCTGTATCAAACCAATCACCCCGTTTCTTACAAGCTGCAAATTATATACAATTTGAACAAACGTGCATATAAGTAACACGTTGGAAATTTGAACTGTAAATTGTGTTTTTTTTTTAATTCAAGCAACTTACATGCCAAAGTGCCGACATATTTTGTAAACAATACTTGCCTGATGAAAAGGCGCCTTAATAAAAAATTCGCTGAATTATTTTTGCTGCTTAAAATCATTGTTTTGCTTGCAAATACGCTTCAACTAACATAGCAACTGTAGACCCGACAATAACAACATTACATAACTATATCTGCTATTATTCGCTTGATGTGGCTTGAATAGTACAGACATAGACAATAGACATATCCCAGTAGAGCTGAATAAGGTCTAATAATTATAATATCATCATAACATAAATAGATATGTTATTCGAAATGCACCAGATATCAGAATTTGGTGCGTAGGATGCAGGCATTATTTCTAAGTGATTTGAATTATACTGTATTTCATATTATTTATTTTTCATCATCATCTGCGTAGCCTTTTCCCAATTATATTGGGGTCGGCTTCCAGTCGATTTTTTGTTTTACATGGAGCGACTGCCTATCGGCCCTCCACGACCCCCGTACGAAAGGAGTACTCGTATGTAAGGATCATAATTATCATTAGGCGTTCTGTAGTTTTTGCCTACCCTCACGGAATATATAAGGACGGATTAGGATGTGTGAAAACCAGGTTTGGGTGAGCATTATGTTTTGTTACGAGGTTTTAAACTGTCTTAATTAATTTACAAATCATGATTTCAAACCAATTTTTTCGACGGCAAGGTTGGCTTAGTGCCTGATCGATCGACTGCTGCACAGCGTGTATCGTGTTCGATCCCCGCACGGAACAAAAATTTGCATGGCTTACAAGTTGTTGTTCCGTGGGCCCAGACCCGGAATAACAACTTGCAAGCCATGTTTGTAAGTGTGTTCATAAATGTTTGTGAACGCACTCACGACACAGGAGAAATTCCTAGTGTGGGGCAACGTTTTTTAAAAACAGACTTCTCTCAGCATTGAATTATAATGAAAATTATATCAAAATTAATGGTTATAGCTTTTTAATGCAATTAAAAAAAATCTGTGGCAATTTTCCAAACGAAAATAAAGAACATAAATCTATGAACACTTTTCTATTTATAAAATACTGTTTTGACAATGAAATAAGCATCCCTGCTTGAGGGCTCGGTACTACTTCCGCGAACAACAAAGAGAAACGTGCGCTTTCATAGAAAATGTAATGAAATTCGAAACGAAGCCAGCGCCCCGTATCACACTTCCTACATGGATCGAGCTACAAACGAATAATTCTTTTATTTTTGTTTGTCTGTTTTTTTTTTCTTTTCCTAAATAATTTATTAAAGACGGTATCATTTTTTAGGTTCTCCGTATTGTAGAATACTTAAAGATGAGACTTAATTGAGTGTTGAAAGTTATCAAATTTGTTAATGTAGTTAATAAGTAGGTAAAGTAAATACTTAACGGATAAGTTATTCTATTTGCTCGTGGTTAAAAGTGTTTTATTTTCTAACCAACATTATTAATTAGTGAATTATTGATATCTTCATCTGCCCAGCCTTGACCTTAAACTATAAAGATCAATGACTTTATGTGCTTTCCAGGCTCTAGCGGCTTTTATTATTTATTTATCTTTATTTGAACAGATTACAATGTTCTATTGTGATAGTAACAAAATAGCTTAACCGTATTACTGAGCTGCCAACTTTATTATGAGCGTCCCAAAATTGTTTAAAATTGATGTTCCTTTTTTGATTGAAAAAAAAAAACAATGACTGCGTCACTTTATTGGCATGATTTATGACCCCTGTTACGGTAGCGACCACGGTTATCGTGTGTCAATAACGAATGTCCCATCCCTACGACTCACAGGGGTTTACATAAAATACCGTACCTTTTAAAAGGTTTCCTTCAATCACAATAAAATGGACGTGACATTTCACAATTTTACGTGAAAGCAAGAAGCTTATTGAACATTAAAGAGGGATAATTTTTTTTGAGGATGCCGAATTAAATGGCACGGTGCCGTAAACGTGAGGAGGATAATGTCGTAATTTGCATTTATTTGAGCACGTTTTAGGTATAACTGGCATTTATATATTTTTATTCGCAATATGGACTGTTTTTTTGACGACTGCGAAAAAGGTCATTATAAGATTCATTTATTGCTCTTCCGTTAGCTTAGCGACACCTGCCGCAAAATGAGGTAAAGTTGGCAGTCCAACGTGCAAATGGAACAACCATTTATGAAAATGGTATCTGGCAATGATTTCGACTGAATGTTAAATCGATACAATCATTATTTAGAATGAAGATTTTAATGAGGACTAAAAAATTCAAAAAACGTCGTTTATGAGCAATATTGAAGATGTCAACATCCACTGATGGTCATTTAAAACTTGTTCTAATTACTATCCAGGAATATATTCAGAGCTTGAAAAGCTTCATAGTTTAGATTAACTACGCGAAAGTTCTTAACAAGCTTCAGGAATTATGCTTTTGTCAGTAAATGCTGTTGCGAATATGTGACGTATTCGCACGTTTTCCTTTTCATTTTTGGAAGATTTAAATTTTGCAATTAATCTTGCAAAATTTAATCCTTTCAGGTTTAAATTTTCGAAAATTAATTTTATGTACACAGTTTTTTTTATTAATCGTTGTTACAAGGTTTATGCTGAAAAGAAGGATGGACAAAACGTCCCACCCCTTGTAACACTTCCATCCATATATCCAATGAAAGCACTTGAAAAGTGTATCATTTCATTGTATGACAGCAAACCTGTAAACCATGGGAGAAAAAAGTTATTGAAACTTTTATGTCAAAATACCAACGAGACATAATGTTAGGCAGAAGTCGTGTAGGTCTTAAATTATATTAATCCATACTCAATACAGTGTGCTAATGCATCGTTGACGTTACTGTATTTAAAAATAAAATGCCAGTAGGGGGGCGCTTCTTGATTTAACCAATGAGCGCAATGGTAGAGTTTGCCGTCAAATAAAGAAAAGTGTTTATTTGAGAGCCGGTACACACAAAAAAAAGGAACATGATAACAAATCATGATGATGTCAGCATGACAAATGTCACATGATATGCAAAAAAAAAACTTTCTTTAACCAATTTATCGGACTGCCTTCAGCTCGTCCGCGATTCTATGCCTTAACGATTGGGTTTGTCGACTATGAAAGCAGAAGACAGGCGTCAACTATGTGTTACGTGTTCGCGATCTTTACTTCGAGTCTTCAAGAATTCGCCATAGTGTTTATTACGAGAATATGTAAATGGAAGCTCGGCCGGGATTCACAGAGTTTATAATGGAACACATTGATTTCGAAAATGTCAGTTGTAATATTTAATAATAGCGTTTTCGAAAAAGAATAAGGCGCTATCTGCACAATCGAGTGAATCGCGGCGATATTGTAGTCGTGCCACATATTTCCATATACAATATGAACGTGTCTCCACACGGCGATGTTCACAGATGTTCACATGGTAATGATGACTGGGTACAAGCGTTGGCGCTGGTAGGCATCATTACCTTGACAAAAAGCTATTCAGACACTGTTAGCACTTCGGACACTAATGAAGGAAACCAAAAAATGACTCCAACGACCATCTATAGTACACTGGTGATTTTTTTGACTCCTTTGCTACCTCGTTAGTTAGTTGAGTACCTAACGTTTTGGTTGTGGCGGCATGTGACGGTATTATAGCCATGTTCTTCTAAGTAGGGGCTGTGGTAGGGGATTGAGCCTTTAAAGCCCCAAACTAGTTTAAATTCATTATTTTCATACAATTATCACTACTAAGTACTATGATTTTCTTTTAAAAATTCAGAAGTGGGTGCCGCTATGTCAACAATGTTACTCTTTTTCATGATCTGTATACATATTATCATGAGAAAAAGCTAAGAGCAATGTTTTCTTCTGAAAATCGAAATTCATCTTTTGACATAAAAGTCTCAATAACTTTTTTTTCCCATAGCTTACAGGTTTGCTGTCATACAATGAAATGATACACTTTTCACGTACTTTCATTTGATCTATGGATGGAAGTGTTACAAGGAAAGGGACGGGGTCCATACATTTCTGCCCATTCTTCTTTACGTAATATCTACCTATACAATTTACATAGGTACATAAAGAGTAGGTGTTACTACCCAATAGGATTTTTATTCGTAATCTTGAGTTTAATGACCCGTTTTTAGGATACTGAGGTACATAAAACCTTTTATATACTTTACTAGAAAGATGGAAATCGTCTTTATATTGCACAACATTTTAACTTCATAAAACATGTTTATTTTATGTTTGAGTGTACTTAGTCTAATACTAAAATCACGATTGTATATAATGTATAGCTTAACAAAATTATTGTGATTTTACATGTATATATTTTGTACTTTATTTGTACAACCAGTTTGAGAATAATATTCAAAAGACAGATTGAAGATTCTGTGTTTTTTTTTTTGTTCAACATTTCGAAAACTTTTTATTTTCTGATCAGCATAGATCGCAATTAGGTAGCATTATTCATGTACTTACACTGATTTCATAAGAGAAAGAATATAGTGGATATGCCCCAAATTTAATCCCGGAATTACTTTTAAAGAGCAGAAATATCATGTGATTTATTAAATAAAAAGGTATTTACTTTTACACGATTTGTCTGTCTAATCTATCCCAGATATTTCCATTTTTTTTATATTGTTTTCTAGTTTCACGCAAGATTTTCTAATAGAAATAGAAATCAAAAAGCCATTTAATCAAATTAGGCTGATTTATAACCACTTTTTGAAGGTCAATAAAATCCCTGGAAGATCCATATTAATACCAACATTTCGAAGTACTAAAATAACTGTACCTAATTCCGACCTCTAGTCTGCTGTTCAGTCATATTATAGAGTCCACTCACAGGACGCTTAGGGGTTGTCCATTGATTACACCACAACCTGTATAAAGTACTATACTGTAGTTCTCACCACGAGATGCTATTAATTTTGTAAACACACATTGGGGTTCGCAACGTTCCTAAATTAGATTGCCAGTATTTACAGAGAGCTTCAGCGGGAGCGTAGGCGTGAACCTACTGAAAAATGGCAACCCAAATGTTTACGTTCTATGAGTATATTGTATCGAGTTCCAATACCACAAAACTTTAAAAGACAGTGCAATATATAACTAAAATATAACCCGACCAAGATAAATTGCTCGTTAGTTTCGTAAAACATGTATGCAACGCCTGCCAGGGTCACGGATTGTCACATCAAGAAGTAAGAACAGTACAAGTATGACAGTTCCTCCTGCCCCGCTCTGGGTCCTCATTGAGTCCTCAATGAGTCCTCATTTGATGTGTTTGTACCTAATTTGATGTGTTCATACTAACAAAAAAAAAAACCAAACATGTATGTGATTTTGACTTGATTCGGATGATTTGTTTTCTTTTTACTAAGTTCTTTTAAAATATTTTCCTGTCTATATTTATGTGTGTAGGTACCTAAATAAATGAAACTCTTAATTTCCAAAAATAGCTTCTCGTGGCTAGAACTGTAAGTAATTGAAGTCCACGTGTCAATGAACGTGCCTCTATTCAATTGCGAACAGAACTCTTTGAAAATATTTTGTTGTTTTTTATGTACGTTTTGTTAATTAAGTTTATTTTCCTGTACGTTCAAGAACTGTTATTAAAGTTTTTATTTTGTTTTTATTTACTACGAAGGAAAGGATAGTTATAAAATAGTGTAGATATTTTTTGATTTGATTGCATCAGTAAAAAATCCTAATAAATCGACCTCGAAGAGTCTGCGTTAGCCGCCATCTTGGATTGAAGCGGCACAAATGTGTTCTTTTTAATACAATGATTCAACCGTTGACTTTATGACAAAAATGCCTCAGAGAAGTTTAAAGACAATTAAATTCCACAATAAATAGTATTGTGCATTATAAAGCAATTTTCAATCTTTCTATTAAAGTATATAAAAGGTTTTAGGTACTTCAGTATCGTAAAAACGAGTCATTTAAATCTAGACTACGAATAAAAATCCTATTATAACAAATATATGTACGAAAGTAATATATGTATTTGTGGGGGTGAATCAAATATTTCTAAACTAAATTTTATGTATACTTATTGGTGAAAATTTTTAGCATATTTTATTTTTAAAAGCATCTCCTGACCTATCCTGCTATCGCATGTTTTTGTTCGGCGCCCTACCCAGTCCTTTCTTGGTCTAAAACCTACCAGTGCGGTTAGAAGGTCATTTTAGGGCACACTGTTTGCGGATAGGGTACCGACCAAAAACATATTATATATAAATATTTCAAGATAAAATATAATTGTAATTGTTGTTTCAATGAACACTTTAAAGTAGATTTAAAACTGTAATTGTGTTTTCGAAACTTTTTTGTTTTTAAATCGATTCAGTCATTTCAAAAAGTATGAACTTTATAGTTTGCATAAATATAATTCGGCACACGTACACACTGAAAAAAGCAATTGTTAAAAAAAGTAAGATTTTGTAGGCAAGTGCAGAGTCTGCATCATTACCATATTCTTGTACAAACCTTCTGATTCCCACCTGTTGAATTGTCAACGGACCACGAAATAGGGTTGATTTATATGTGCATAATAACAACCAGGTCCTAGTTGGAAATCCCAAGTTGCGACTGTGAAATCATGACAAATCATTGTACAGTCAGCTTTAGATTGATGGTAGTGTACAACAGAACAGTTGGGCAAGGTTCTTTACATGGTGTGCATTCAGAATATATGACGTCGTTGTATCTTGACCTAGTCAATACGTATTCTAGGATGAGCTAAAAGCTATTGGCTTTATTAGACACACAAAGTTTTTTGTACGTGGTAGAATCTTCGAATCAGTCCGGGACTCAGATCGCGGAAGAAACTGTTATTACGCGGTGTCCTGCGTATACGACGCAACGTGACGCAATTCGACCAATTTCAACTAATTTTATAAAATTATATTTACTTCGTGTTGCGTTGCGTCGCGTCGTATTTCGTCGCTCACGCAGGACACCGTGTCAGACTCATACTGAAATCTTCTCGCGACGGCCTTTTTCTTTCCGATTTACGTTAGTAAGCGTTAAAGCGTATAATATGTCACTGGAGCGAGGTATCACCCGACCAAGCGTTATGCTCAAATACCTTATTACTACTAACATGTGAAACCACAATTCATTACACCATCCCAAAGCTTAACACGCTAACCACAGGTATACGCAATTTAAACCATGTTAATAAACGTGTACAATTTTGCATTGACAGGGGATCACGAGTTTCGGCGATGGTTGCGGCAAGCGTGGCAAGTACGGCATTTACACTCGCACCGCGGGCTATGTGTCGTGGATGCGTGACGTCATGAACCACAAGTATTTTGATTGAAAACTTAAAGGTCTGACGTGGCCTTTCAAGTTCAGGGTATTTATCGGTGCTATGTTCGACCCATTTGTGATATCTATTACCTTAAATGGGATATATACTAATTTGTGATCGATATTTCATTAAGTGTGCCTGTTTCTTCTTTCTTAACAAAGCACAATCCACCAGATAAAGTAAAGGGACGAAAGGATAACATCAGGATTCCTTTATAATTAACTTTCAGATAATCCAACCGGAACTAATCCGAAGGCAGTGACATGATGCCTACTTAAGTAGATGTTCTACGTGCGTGTAAAATATAAGGAATTCTGGAGAAATCCGTTCAAATGAATACATGTAGGTAGGTATTTCGTAGAATAGGCGCTTGCCAAATATTTAATCTATCTTCTGACGTCGCCGGTTTTGTTCTGCTGTAGCCTAAAATATGTTTCTGAATAATATGAGATCAGATTGAAACATTTACATAAAAGAGTATTCATTATTTCGCATGTTATTAATTTCGCATCAATACACGTTGAGTATCGAGAATCATACTCACAAATGTAGGAAAAATAATTGCTAAATATAAATGCAGTCTATTCAAATGGGAACTTTTCATTGTCTTTTTTTCTGCGCTGCATGTGCCTGCGGGCGCGTGCAAGAGCTTAAGGGCGCTTCCTCATCGCGAGCATTCACCTGTAATGTAACGTTACAGATTCGAACATTCGAAGACAATAGAGCATCAATTTGCACACTTTTATATTACATTACAGGTGAATACTAGCGGTGAGCCTTAATGTGTTTAGCTACTCTGAAAAAAGTCATTGGCTATTCTTAGGAAGGCAGAGTTATTACACAAAGATTATCTAATACTATGTCTTCAGTAAAAAAAAAAAACAATTTTTGTTGTAGGTACCGAATTACACCAAATTCTGTATAAATCTTTTCAGTGTCAGCTCTGAGAAGTGAGCCCCTAAATGTGCTCGGGCTTAGTTGAAGTAATTTGGGGCAAATGACTTCAATCATTATATATTTAGTATCGGAAATTTTGGCTGGACGGTCAATTTTATTTTGATTATAGAAACCTCGTATTTTGGATATGAACGAGTACCCATTTACTTTTTGATCGCACGATATAATATGTAATAATATCGAGAGTATATATTTAAATGACCACTGAAAAAAAAATGTGAAATGAGTGATGAATGAAATTACCCAGTGATTGAATCTTGTGATGAAAAATATTAAGTGATCTTGACGAACAAAATGAAATATCCAGACTTTGTTAACATTACACAAAATTACAATTTTACTAACCCAAGTTTGTAAACAATTTAAGGCACCGTTTGCATTGAAGTTCTTCAGCAGTTTGCAAAAGAATAATTTTATTATTCATTGTTTTCTCTTCGAAACAATATGTAAATACAAAAGTAATTTAAATTGTCTTCACCATTTACTGGAATTTAAAATGACACTGTGTGAGCACTTGTGAAACTTATGTTTTGGACATTGTATTTGTTTTAATATAAGTAAATATTCGTTAAGATGATAAATAAAGTCTCTCTAAGTTTTGTATAGCGCTGTTTGATTTACCTCCCCTGCTGTGACGTTATCAGGTAAGGTACGAAAGTTGAGATGGGTTCAACATTCTGTGTTAGTGATAAGAATGAAATGCTAACCACCTATTCGCTCTTGGCTAAACGACTTATTCGTCAACTCGCCCGCAATTATCTCGCCCGCTCGGGCGAGTTGGCACCTTCCGATTTTACCTATTTTTGCTGTCGTCAACTCGCAAATGACCGAAAAATGGTACAGTCATCTATAAAAGTGTTATAATAAATTAATATAGAAACCTACTTTATAGTATGAGGCGCTGTAAGATTTGAGTTTGAATATTTGAAAACGTACCCACGATATAGGAGAAATCCCAAGCGTGGGGCAAAGACACAGGGCACCTTGTTATTTATCTGGTATTTTATATTAATTGTATTTTTGTAAAAACAGTGAAAAATACCTGTATACTATGAAGTACCTTTATTTAATTATTTAAATACCACCTTTTCGTGCAAGCCTAGTAATTTTGTGATAAATAGATTTTGCCCAAAACTTGTATGTTGAGACAGAACTGTTAAAATGAAAAATACCTCCTTGATTTTATGCAGTCCTAGTACATTTTTGGGTATTGAGTATTCGCCAACAGAAATTTTTAGTTTTGAAGACCGTTCGTTGTGCGGTATGAAAACCTTCAGCATGATTCTGTTCTCCTAGTACTTTTTGTTCTAATTCCTCATTCAATTTCGGCACCAAAACCTTCTTCTTAATCCTGTTCTCCTGGTACTTTCTGATTAGATTTCACATTGAATTCTAACTTATAAAAAAATCATAATTAATTATGTCTTTGTACTTATATTTTATTAATGATCTCAAAACAACTCCGCCCCTAAGACGACCCACTGGCCCTCAATTAACCTACTTTACACGTTTAGTGTCATAAAAGTGTGCACAAGGTATAGTTAAATTAAATGTTAAATTTATGGAAACACTTTTGTAGACGACTGTAAAAACGTCAGATTTACGCTTAGTTGCGAGTTGACGACAACAAAAATAGGTAAAATCGGAAGGTGCCAACTCGCCCGAACGGGCGAGATAATTGCAGGCGAGTTGACGAATAAGTCGGCTAAACAGGGTTCAATATTCCTTTATTCAGGCTTGAAAGGATTTGGGAATTTACTCTAAATCCACATGTATCTAAGTTCATGTACACATTTCTTCAAACTGTCTTTTACAGTGTGCAGTTGATGAGCATTATTGTCTGCTGCGCTGTGTGTTGCAATAAAATTTACAGCGAAAAACATTCTTCAAATTAAAAATAGTTTTCTTTTAAAAAGTTAATTTAACGAACACAATAAGTAAAGTTATTGGCTTTAAAAAGCGTTTCTGAGATAAATAAAACAATTTATTTGAAAATTTATGTAGATAGTATGCACTTAATACAAAAACACAGACAAGTAAAACAATATTAAAAAGACAATAACGAGAACGCATAAAGAGAACCTAGACAGTTTAAAATAAAATCACAACAAAACAAAGGCTATAAAAATACAATGTCGAAAAAGAAAAATCGAAAATGCAAATTAGATACTGAGGGTGAAAGTGTCGACGTCATCGTTCTCCCGAGCCACGTCGAGTATCCAGGGGACGAGCCGCCAAGTGCCTGTGTACTGAGCACACTGGTCACCCCAGGGACGTCTCTCCTCCTATAAATAGAAAAAAAAACGATGTTATTTTTGGACCTTTTTTAAAAATAGGAAGTCTTTTCATATTTGTAGCTAAGATGGTATCTTAGCAACGTAAAAAGGAAGTGGCACAGCTTTGGTACATGGACTTATTGGGGCGGCCTCAATTTATGTGTTAAACGATGTATAGTATCAGATAAAAATAAATAATTATGTATAATTTGTTTGTTACACTTACAACCAAGGCATGGAAATTGTAAGTATAGTTGTTGAAAACAGAATCACTAACAGACAGATGGTACCTTTTTAATGGTTGAAAAATCATCAAATCATTTTAGGTAGTCTGGTAAGTATTCTCGACTGTCATTTAATTTCATCATCAAATGAGTCTCCCTGGGTTACGTACTGACTAAAAGACACCTGCTCTTTCAATTGCTCTTTTCGTTTCATGGCTCATAGAAAATCCGTAACTCTGACAGGAAATCAATAGTAACCTATGTGTATTTATAACCTACCCAAAGTAGTATTTACACTCCATAACACTAAGAGCTACCGCTCTCTAGATATTTTTTGTGACGGAAAAGTTTTATTTCCCACCTATTTATATATGATCAAATATTTGCCACTATAATAGACACTGGACAAGGAAGGAGAAAAAATTCCGCGACAAATAGCCTCTGCGACAAAATCTCCGTGACGAAAACTCTCCACGACTAAAAGTCTCCGCGACTTAAAGTCTCCGCGATGTAAAGTCTCCACAAAAAGTCACCAGTAAGCGACTGGTCGTATGTAGGTAGTTCACAGATAAGACACACTGTCACACAAACTTGGGATAATTTAGGTGAAAACTAAGCTACTATTAAAAGCTATTCCCGCTACATCTTAATATGTCGTTTAGTTACATCTGATAACATTGAGTGACAATATCAGGGAAAATTATGATGTAACATTAGTCGGGAGACGTTCCTATCAAATCGAAGATAAATTACATAACTAAACTGCATAGTTTTATAAAATAAAAGGCTATTAAAATGAGGGTTCAGTCTTTATCTGTTTTAACTAAATTAAAGTGCAGAAAGCTTTCAAAGTGGAAATATTAAATTGAAAACACTGTAAATGAAAATTCCTTTTGTGCTATTCCCCAGGTGAAACTGCAGGGAGAAAAACATTTTATTACATTTAATGAATTCTAAAGAACAACTTTTCTCACCACTATAATATGTTTCACTAACTTTCAACATCGTATTCAGTGGGATTCAAATCACTTTGGACAGTCAAAAAAAGGGATTGACATTGCTTTTGCTGTTTGTTAAAATAAATGTTCAGTAACGCTTATGAGAGCGGATTATAGGAAAGTAGCATAGTTGAATTGCAAGGAAATATTATACTCACATTTATAACCTATTTTGTTCCGTTCGGGTAACATGCTGCAGTACATTATATGGTTACATTCTTTCTCGCACTGATTATGAAGCGATCTGATGAGTCTTTAATCCGGATTTATTATAATTACTGTACAGAACTTGGCAATTTCGCTTTCACTCGAATACATAGCAAGGTCATGGCAGAGATTAGCTTGGGAAACTTGGCTGTGGTTGGTTGGGGTGGCCGTCGGTTAACCGAACTAGACTTGGAGCTTGAAATTGTAGGTAATTTAGTGAGTGGAATAATAATTGCGGTTCGTGTGTTTGATATATGTGGTATATAGCTCCTATGTAATTAATAATTATGTAGTATTTTAATTAGATAGTATTTTAAGCATAACTATTTAATTATATAAAACAACGATCAACTGATTTCCGAACGAAATCAGTTGATGTTCAAATATTTATCGAATTCGGTTACGGTTGTAAATAAATAATTCATAAATTTCTAAATTATCTAATTATGTTTTAAAATAGTTCTACTGTAAAGGATTTGTTTGTTATTGTTTATTTTATTAATTATTTAACTGTAATGTTTGACGATCTATGATTGGTTAGTAATGGCGGTAATATTTGTTGGAAGTGGTACAATACGAAGTTTATAAAAATAGATGTACCCTCACATCGGTGGTCATTACGCTGCAACTGTTGAAAGAGTTAAGACGTGTCCGAAGTGGTGTTCTGTATATTTAATGTGATAATTATGAAATAATAGAGAGTACAAGTGTGTGATGCTGAAAGTTATACTTTGTGTCCTCACGTTCCACAATAAAAATGTAAGTCAATTGATATTTATTATGATGAGAATTTTACTGCTGTTAATTATGTATTTTTATAATGTGTACTGATAAAATATGTTGTCGTGCAGTTTCTTTTTCCGTTTTTCTCCACGAACACCGAGGGTTTTGCGAACGGATGTAGTTCGGTAATAAATACCTAAAGTACGATTTTTAATTGTAGTCAGTAAAATGACAAGTCCAACTGTCACTGATACAAAAAAGGGTGACCCGCTACAATAGTGATGTTCGGCAATCAATAGACTTAGACATTTTTAGTCATGCTTTATTTTATTGTCAAAAAGTTTTTATTGTAAACATTTAATACATAACGTATTAAATAATACGATTTTAGAAATATGGACCTTATATACCAGTATATTACAATTTCTCACTACAAAATTATTACAAAAGCTGGGGAAAAAATGTATAGACATTCAGAGGAATTAACACTAGAAAGTCGGGAATATACAAGTAACTTTATACGTTTTTATTCATTACGGTTGTCATTGATTCCGAGTTCCGACACAATCAGTTACATTTATAATGAATGAATCCACATATTCATTTTGTCACACACATTCATTTTGACACATTTTGTCTTCGACTTTTATGGCGTGGTTGATGCACTTTCTCCAATTTTCAGGCGTCACTTCTTTCAGGCCTTCTTCAAATAATTGCTTTACGTCTTTTATTTTAAAAGTTTTATTGTTCCTGGCGACGTACCCCTTTGCTTGAGCCCAAACTAACTCTATTGGGTTGAGCTCCGGGCACGCCGCAATAGCGGCGATAAGACCCCTCTTTGAGGAGTGACTGGAGAGACGTCACGACGTCCTAACCTTCCGCGTGACGCAGGTCCTCACCGGACACGGATGTTTCGGGAGGTACCTGTGTCTTATGAGAAAGTAAGAAACGCCTGGGTGTCACCACTGCGTAGATCGCCCGGAGGACACAGTCGAGCATACGGTGCAGGATTGCCCCGCTTGGGCGGAGCACCGACGTGTCCTCACGGCGGCGATAGGCGGAGACCTCTCGCGCCCAGCACTGGTCGCGGCCATGCTGCGGGGCGAGACGGAGTGGGAAGCGGTCGCCTCCTTCTGCGAAGCAGTTATGCTCGCGAAGGAGGAGGCGGGCCGCGTGAGAGAGAGGACAAGGTCCCCCCTCCGCCCCACCCGCGGTGGTGGACGCCCACGGCGTCGGACGTCGCACGACGATCTCCGGCCACCGTAGGCGCGGGCATGCGGGCGGCGAGTAAAGGGCAACTCGCCGCCCGACCATAGACCATGCCCGTGTCGACGGCGCGTCGTGTTCCACGCGCGCCTCAAAGAGCTGTCAGCAAAATGACGGGGCCCCCTCTCAGAGGGCCAAAGCCTGCCGGGGTTGCGGGACTCATACCATCACCGTGACCCCGGAACGTAAAGGGCTACTGAAGAACACCGTGGATTTTAGTCAGTACAAGTCTGACAGTACCTCTCGTCCTGCCCGGGGTGGGAGGTCTCATTTAATGATTTTACCACGTAAAAAAAAAAAAAAAAAATTGGGTTGAGCTCACAGTGATAAGGACGCAGACGCAGGATTGTGACACCGTATTCAGCAACCAACTCTTCCACAGCATAGCGTTCGTATTTAGATTTTTGTAATTTTACTATTTCTATTAATTCAACCTTTATCATTGTAGGTTGATATTAAATTTGTTTTTCATCCGACCACTGAATAATATCAGCCTTCCGCCAGTTTGAAGTAGGAATATGCTCGACTTTTCTTGAATGGTACGGTGCGTTATCTAAAACCAGCACCGCATTTGGGCTTTAAATTTGGCAAAAATTTGCTTTTAAGCCATTCCTCAAAACACTCCGAGATCATTTTCTTTATGATAGTCCATACTATTTTTCTTCGATTCAAACATAAGTAAAACGGCTTCTACAAAACCTTCATCACTGCCTATATGTTAATTAGACGATGACGATGAGTGTTATTAGACGATAAATGGACATAATAATTATGTCTTCTTCGATAAATGGACTATCCAACACAAAAATATTTTTTCATTTCTAAACAGTAATTCCTGAGATTAGCGCGTTCAAACAAACAAAGAATCAAACTCTTCAGCTTTATAATATTAGTATAGATTTAATTACCTACCGATACACGGTTTCTTCTGTTTAATTAGCGTATTTTTTTTTTTAATTATTTAGAGGCAATTTGATATTGAATTAAAAACAATGTAATCTCGATTAACTTTTAATTGTTAAATCTCGATTAACCACATCACTATTTATTTGGGACGAAAAACCTGCAACACTGGAAATGTCATTTTACTGACTACAATTAAAAATCGTACTTTAGTCTTGATTTTGTGCTTTTCTTTATAAACACATTCCTATACGAAAGTCCTTAGATATACTGTACATACAGTAAATAAAATAACATTAACCATCCTGATATCTTAAATTTGGCAATAAAGTCGATATTAATATCAATGAAACTAGAAATACACATCCTATTTCTAACAGGTTGATTGATAAAAGATTTATTTCAATACGAGCGGCTAGTCCCGGCTTCGCACGAGTGTAAGTTCTCTGAAACCCGGTCCCGATGATTACAAACACAACAAAGAATTATCCGAATCGGTCTAGCCGTTTTCGGGTTATGAACTTAGCAACACAATTTGCGATCCATTTTTATATTGTAGAAGACAGATAGATAGATAGAAGATACGTACTTTGTGTTTGATTGGTCTCAATGTAAGACAGATTGTTAAAGAATAAATTTCAATTTCATTTTAACGTCTTTACTTAATTCATAATAGTATTTAATAATGCACACCATTAGTTGTAAAGATTTCTCCGAACGCCAGCATGATACATAAAAAAAATGAAAAATTATTCAAATTACATAAAAATATCGATTACAGCTGAAACAAAGGAACACAATAAAATGACACGGAATACAATGGAATTCGTTAAATAAATCGGAATACGATAAAAATCATTTTGGTAGAAGCAATGTCACGGATCTCGCAAAATGAATGAAATACCTTAACGAGTTAACTGTGACAGTTATAACAGTAACTGTAATTATTATTAATTAGGTATTCGAATATGATACTTTTAGGCAGTGTCCTAAAAGAAAAGGAAAATAATCTTTCAATATGAAAACCTATGCAACTGACTAACTAAATAAATGTTTCTGTAATCATTAATATAGAATAAAATCGTATAATTATTTGTACAAAAAAACGTGAAGGTTCATGAGTTTGCTACGGCGTGGACTCGTAGCTGTCTCGTAGTAAATTGTCGTAGCCTCGTAGGTCACGCATGTTTAATTTTTTTTTTGTTTAGGCAATAGTATTTCACTGCTGAACAAACACTTCCCCCAAGTTTCTTTCAAGAGCCCTGTATCTGAGCTTTCTCGATCCACGCAAACACGGTATGCGTCCAGGTCGCTTGGCTAAATATTGACAATAGTGTATATATTGACAATAGTAGAGTGCAATGACAGCCCTTAGGTATTTATTATAAGCGCTGCACTACAAACCTCTGTCTATACTCGAGCCATTTCAGATTATTTTCATGAAATTCTATACTGTAACAAGGTGATGCCAATAAAATACAATTTTATAGTACACGATCGACGATGAAAACCAACAATAATTCCCGTTCAAACATGAAAAATCGTTTATATTTCAATGTACTAAATAAAGTTTTTAATTTTCTATAATGCTTCCTAAATTTGTAATATTGTTCGAATAGCCATTTAAATCGACGCAGATTTCAGCGGTACTCAAAATTTCAAGCATTCCACTTATAAAATTTTTGATCACCCTCGAGCAAAAGAGCCTTGTTATAAATTGAAGGCTCTCAAATGTCTGTTCATTAGCACGAACGCGACAAGTTTTAGGGTTCCGTCATCAAGGGATGTCAATAAGACCCTGTTTGTGAGCTGTATGCCGATGACACAGGCTTAATTAGTAATTGTTTATTTGCCAGTCTGAAACTTTATCTAACGTAATGATGGATACTGAAAATAAAAGAAAGATAAAAACCGTCCTAAACTTGCCTTTATTAAAGTTTTCGTGCCAACTCTGTCGCATAGTCAGAAACCATTAATTCAAGATCGACTCGCACTTAACCAGCCTTTTTTCAGGATTAGGATTAATTATTATCGAATGACTGTTTTTCAGAAAATCTACGTTCGCATATTAACTGGGGTATACTTAATGATCTTTGTTGCTTTGTCGTTTAGAAGTCATCTCATAGTAGATTATAAGCAGTTCTTCAGTAAACTCGCTCATAATGATGTCTACAATTTTAATGTGCAAATATTTCTCCCGAAAACTGATCTAAATGATACTCATTTTCGCCAATTTTCATAATGACTGCTGAACGACTATGTTAAACAGAATTTAAATGATGAGGTTCTTAATTTATTTTGTGGAAGATTAGTTAAGATTAACTCTTGTCAGATAAGATAAAGGTTCTTTGTATTAAGAATGTTAGTGCGAATCCGTCAACCTTTAGATTACTAAGCGACCGCGTAAGCCGACGTAAGCGCCTTCACTATTCTCGGGACCGCGATTTAAGTTGACGTGATAGCAGGAAATGAGAAGCCACCGCCAAACAGAGCTCTGAATATCATTGAAGACAAAGGATGAACGGATTGGCTTTGTATTGTTATTCTGGGTATTGCTTGAATGCAGTTTGCAAAGGATTTACATATACGACACACACAAAACATTTGTCGGTGTTCGGACTTTTTTATCGAAGATACTGTGGCTCCGATTCCAAATTCCTTGAAGACAAATCTGCTGGCATAAACTATTAAATAAATACAATAAAATAGGTACATAGTTACTACCTCTATTTGAGTTCCAATCAAGTGTTTAAAATGCTCTTGCCTTCGTGAAAATTGCAAGGGTTACTGCTAAACAAACGCTTTCAGAAATTCTCTCAATTAATGCAGCTGTCTACGGGAGCAATTTAAATGCAAATTCTATTGGAGAACCGGACACAAACTCTATTTGTTACAATTTAAATAAAATTCTGAAATATTTTTGACTTAATTAATAAATATTTTGTAATAAATAAATAGTCAATATGTTCAGAGAAAACTTTAGGTAGGTACAGTTAAATTTCATGTAGAAAAGGAGTGCAAAAAGCTAAACAAATTTAAAATCTTGTACCACGATGTTGCATCACGGCGACTCGATGATTTTGTTGTTTTTTTTTTTGTTATGTAAAGTTGTAGGTCGTAAAATACCCATCCCGCTAAAACAAACACCTAGTTTTTTTATGCTATGTATCAGAAATATCGAGAATGTAACCTTAACAGCCACTAGACGTCCTCTATTACTATTAAAATGTAAAGGTCCAATTATAATAATAGGAAAAAAAAACTTAAGTTACTTTGGTACTTATGATAATTACGATTTCGGTCTATATTTAGATATTTTAATTGCCTTTTCTATCTTCCTAATGGCCTATTCCTAGTTATTTTTTTTTCTTGTCTGTCTGTAATTAATTCCAATATTGACTTGAAAAATTAACCTCAATATATTTGGGTTCCGTAGTCAACAAGGAACCCTTATAGTTTCGCCATGTCCGTCCGTCCGTCTGTCCGCAGCTTAGCTCAGAGACGCCCAGTACTAGAAAGCTGTAATTTGGTGTAAATATACGGATTTGTTGTGCCGAAAAAGTGGTAAAATAAAATCTCGTAAAAGATTTTTTTAGGGTACTTCCTGTACACGTAAAGTGGGGATGTTTTTTTTTCTCGTGTACCCGTAAGTGTGGCGTATCATTAAATAGGTTTTTAAAAATATTGCTAGTTTCCATTAACAATTTTTTGATAAAAAGGTTAGTTTGTGAAATATTAAGCTTTATTATTTAGCTTTATAGCATGTAACTTAGTTTAAACATGACTAAGTAGGCTTTACAAGTTTACGAGTAATAGTCGACCAACTTATAAAACGTACTTGGATAACATATTTTTCTAAACAAAATTTATCGTAGAACATGTTTTTCAACTGTAAATGTAAGTTTGTCAACTTTTATTAGTTAAAATTAAATTCAGCGAATGAGTTTAGTTAGTTCGTATAAGTATTTTGATGTGATACTACGGAACCCTACACTGTGCGTGGCCCGACACGCACTTGGCCGGTTTTTTTTTAGCTTCCAATTGATACTGAAATAAATCATCCAGGAAATTATCTGCTAAAGTAAATACTTTCTTACGTCGATTGCGTCGTATTTGAGTAAGTACAATCGACAAAATTGAATTATGATCCAACATGGGTTTCTTTTCTTAAAGGCATTCGAACACTACTTGGTCCACATTCAACGACCTTGATCTTTATTTTATGAAGGTTTCAAACGATTAATTCTCAAAATGGGTCATGATTTCAATTTGTCGACAGTTCTTAAATAAATATGTTGACGGTGTCAAGAACCTGTAGGTATAAGGCGACTAATTTCCCTCCCGCTAGAAGCAGTCCTCCATGTATCGGGTCAGACGCCTCGCTCTTGTAAGGCGGCAAGGCGAGGCAGTACACGTTCTTAATGCCGCCTTCCTCGTCAAGGCGCTTCGCTGTACTGAAAACATTAATAGTACGTTTTTAATTAAAATTTCTTACACATGATAATCCGTATAATCCGGCGGGGGATTTATAATACCACATTTTTACGTATTATTTTTTTGGATAATCTGATAATATCTTCTTACTAATACTATAAATACAAAAGTTTGTGATTTTATCAGTATGGAACGGATTTTAATGAAATTTAGTACACTAGCGTTAGTTTACAAGCCAGGTTTTTTATCCCGACACTTTTCCGGCGGCATCGTTTTAACTGCCGCTGGCAACAACCACTATCTAGATGTTAACATACTTACTTGTATCCAAAATTCCCGGGGCAAGAATGTGAGTAGACTAGATTTTCGTAAGATGTTAGCACTGACTTTGGTAAATCTTTGGATGAATATCGCGTATCAAATCTGTGAGAATATAAAAGCTATGAGTTACCTTATTTTACTTAAGCCTGAATTACGATAGTGTATTACAGAAGGTACCTATATTAATCAATAAATAAGGCATGAATTGCATAATTTTTAACAATCTATTTTTTGTCTGTCAGTCTGCGGCTTAGCTTCTAATCCAACTTAAGTTATTTTAAACCAAACCAAAAAGTAGTAAAATAAAACATGAAACTAATCATGTGATGAGTTGATGACGAGGCCAGCCTAGAATGAGGTGGCAAAACTATCTGGATTTGAACCACGAGGGCTGATTTAAACTGACGAGAAAAATGTTCATAGAAAGGAATTCAGGGACAATTTTGCCCAACAGTGGGATAGTATTAGCTAACAAAAAATTATTACAATTTTTTCTTTGTTTTAGGATTTTATGTCTGTGCTTTAACATCGGGCTTTCACATAGTTATTATCCCACCTCTCTATTCGCACTCCCAAACCACTGTTACTCCTAAAAGCCAGCATCTAAAGTGACGTCCACCAGAAATGCGCCGAGACAATGAAGTTCGACAAGTGTCGTGGAATGAATTTAACTGTCTCAGATTCTAAACGACCAAGGAGGAGTAGGAAAATACGTAGTTTATCATAGATATATGGGACAGGAAAGAGCCTCTACAAACGTGAACCTTACTGAGCCCTGATTAAAATGATGTTCGGTACTTACCTGTCCAATCCCCATCCTACGGCTTTAGCCATAGCGCCTTCCTCTTCTGCCACAATTTGGTGAGACATCAGCGAGATCGATGACCAACCACTGCAAGCTGATGCCATCGATGTCACTACCTGAACTAATCCTAAAAAGAAACACTTCTTTAAGGCATATGACATCAAATAACAAATCTCATGTTACAATGAAATATAAAATTCTAGTGTTCCTTGAAACTGTTTTAGTTCAGCGATTGAATAAGCTCAGAAGAAAGAGCAAATAGCATGTAAATGTCATCATTACCTTATTTATGACGTTACAAAGTCTTTAGCCATTATTTTATTTGCAACGTGTTATTGGGTAGAGTTGGATAGAAGTTTGTCCCATTTCACTTTGAACGAAAACAAACATTGTTGACACCGCATGTGGTCCAATTTTCCGAAATTGTAAACAATGTTGATTATGTCGTTATTAGCAGAATCCCGATTAATACACATCAAATGTCGAATACGCGTGTGTACCTATAGAATGCCGCCTTTGATTCCAGTCCCCCGCTATGTCAATAGTGTCAGAGTAGAATACATTTTGCTAATTCAGTATTATACATACAATCTAGACGGTAAATTATGTGTTTGGCCTGAACCAAAAACGTTAAAATGATTATTGCTATAAAACCCCATGAATGTTACAGCACAAATGAACTGCAAATATGAACTTAGGAAAAGTGAAGATTAAGGTGAAAAATACCAATATTATAAAGATGTCTTCGGGTTTTCTCCCTTGGGTGGAAACGCGGGTGTACGACACTGTACTTCACGTAGGCCACTCGCTCAGGGTTCCACCAAACGGCTCCACAGTAGGTCACAAAAGCGGAACGACCAACTCCTCCTGGATTCTTATGATGCCTTGATAAACACGACCCTGAAGTTATCAGCCAGTGAGGACTAATTCCAGCCGCATCACAGTGTACCTTTAATTAAATTTCAGTTACAGATTGTGTATAAGTGTTACTGATTCTGCTTATGGCATTAATTAAAATGCTTATGGCATATCTTTCTTTGTATTCAACTAACTTCACATGACGCCTTATCTAAAGCACTTTTGTTTGCAAAAACGTACAAACAAAAGTATTTCAGATAAAGCTTCGTGTACGTCTTTAAAGACTATAGGGGCTTTTTTGTGATATGATAGCTATAAGGTCAACCGATTTAGAACTTTAATTCATTCCATACTATGTACCTTAGTCGCTAGAGAACAGAAATAGAGCAAATTGAAACATATTGCTTTTTCTTCTGTTTTTGTAGAAACTTTCCCTAATAACTAAACTAATAACAAAGCTTACAAATTTTATGTTCATAGATAACATGACAAATAACTGCTATACGAATTAATCTTATTTAACTTAATATTGTTTTAGCGGATAGCCCATTTAGAGCACGATTTATTGAATTAAATTATAAACAGAAAATTTACCCGAGACGGTTCGTAAACATACACAGCAGCAAACGGGTAGTCAGACCATTTCACATATTTGCTATTGAAATATTTATGAAATCGAGAAAACTTTGCATCAGACTGCAACAATTTAATGGTTGATTGTTTGGTAACATTTTGTTTGGAATTGGTATCATTCAGCTTCGTAGTCTTCAATAGTAATTCTGATTGCTGCAATTGATTTAGGTTACTTTGGCTATTTGATTTACTCTTATAATTTTCGACTATGCTTTTCTTAGCATGTTTTGCTTTGTGCGGTTTACTTTGCTCTTTGTCAATACTCTCATCTACATTTTCCAAAAGTACTTTGCGTTCTATATTGTTAATTTCGTTTCCTTGAATAAATATATCAACATTATCCAGATCATATAATCGGCCCTTTTCATCATAGTATGGAACGGGAGTGTGCTTATCATACATTTCGAAAAATTTAATTTTGTCGTATGCTGTAGTAGATTCATGTTCTGTTCTTGTCTCAGTATCATTATCTTTACTTATATTTTCATTCTCAGCCGTATCATTTACAGCAAAATCTACTGTAGTAGGACATGTCTCGTTATCTTCTATGAATTCTGTAGTAGTAATTGTATTTTCTATACTTGCAGATGTTTCATTTGTTACAAAAATATTATGTTGCGTACTTGTATACGGATATTTATGAGAAGATGCCAGAGAATTAAGAAAAATCAAACCTGGTAAAGAAGAATCACGGTTTCTAACTTCACTTTCTTTTATTTGACTTGTTGTTTGCGTATATTTAGTGGTCAATCCCGGGGGTTTGTACAGCGGATCATAAATGCGAAATGAAATCATAGGAAAATCTGAGAGAACAAATTTATGACTGCCATGATGTTTTACAAAATTTTCTGTCTTTGTGGAAGGCTGGATATTCCTCTGAGTTGTGATGTCTTGGATCCGTTCATCAGTCTCGTCCAAGTAATAAAATTCTATGTAACTTGGAGTAGTAGATGATAAAGTAGGCCGTGGTGGAGACCGAATGAAAGGTTGACGGATACTTCTTTTAGTGTCATTATTTTGTCTGTAATTATAGTTTATGGTAGTGGGTTCTACATCCGCAAATATCTTTGTTTTTCTCCAAAGCATATTTATGATTTCATATTGTTTTCGGCTAACCCTCCCAACTTGCCACTTTTTGTATTGATTTCCTTGAGGAATAAATTTCTTGTTATTATGGCCTATCTTGTGTTTGTCTTGACGATGGTTCTCGTCCGTTTCAGGCTTTATATTATTGTTATTTCTTGGAGTAGTAGCATTTCTACGATACCTAGTGCCATAATGATTTCTTCGGTTTCGATATGCTGATGCTAGTTGGAACCTTGTTGGATCCTGTATGGTTTTTACAATATTTTTGTTTTCATAAGAGAGATTACTGGCAACTGGTTTTACTGAAAATTGAACTATTACAAAACTCAGGAACATAAATATTCCATTATATTCTGCTAATTTCATGATGATAACTAAAAAACATAATTTCTAAATTACAAGTTCCTGCGAACACTATAATTTGTGACACTAGACTTGACAACTAAAGTTGACACATAGATGACAGACTATGACGGTGAATTTATTCATAGCAAAAAGTTTCAGTACAACATAAAACTTATTTCTGTGATTATGATATTGGCCACTGATAACAAAATTTAAAAGAAGAAATAAATAAAAAAAACATTTTAACACCAGAGCATTTGACATCTCTCGGCATCGAAATCATTTTTATCAAATTAATTGAATTCTAAATGTTTAGTGTAATTTAATATATTGTGAATTCCTTTTCTTCATGTAGGTAAACAAATTCTAAACTACCCAATATTTATTCAGAGATTCACCTCCATTTTATGAACATCTGACACACCGGTAAGCTCTATTAAATTGACTGGTTTCTTAGCCAATTTCAAATACATAGAATGAAAATAATAAATTTATTTAAACATTTGAAGGCCTCACGATGAATTCCACACCGGTTCTCCTGAACAAGGCGGCAATGCGAAAGTACGAGGATCTGGAGATCCCGTGCGAGTCAGTGTTGGCCAGTTATGTTTGGATCGACGGAACAGGGATAAACGTCCGCGCTAAGGACAGGACTTTAGATTTTGTTCCAAAACTACCTAAAGGTAAGATAATAGAACAAATATCTTTACTTTTTTTTTTTTTTTTGAGTTCAAATTGGAATGCTAGCAGATAGTGGTTTTCGATTCGAAAGCCGTAGAACTTACGTTACATTTACGTGGTACGGTCGTGCTAAAGCCTCTGCGAAAACAAATCACATCATATTGTGTCATGTGTGGTTTGAGCCCTCATTCGACCGTCCGGTTTTATGAATATTGACGCTGTTCACATAAAATCTGTTTTATAGCATGCTAAAGATAGCTTGATGTGTTACGTTACAGTGTGTTTTTTATAGATATTAGGTTTATCCCAAAATTTTCTTCCATGACCAGCCATCATTCTTTAGTCGGGCGATATAAATTAGATTTTCGTCATCATTGCTATATTACTAGGAAATAGTACGATAACAAAGGATCAATTTACACGAAACGTAATATTCTCATGAACAGTTTTTCTACTCTTTTCCTTTGCTTTGATTCCAAAGGTATTATATTGATTATTGAATCACTCATTTTGAACGACAATAGAAGTATTTACGTGTCAGTATAATATGTCAAAGGAAGATCGGTAAATATAGGCGAAAGTACAAGTGGCTTAACGACCACAGTGGTGGAATATTTGTGTACACGTGTATCAGACGCCACATGAAGTGAAAGAATAAATATTTTCTTATAATTATTATATAACTCACTCAGCCCGCGATTTCATCCGTGACACTTTCGTATTTTCGTCTTCGATTTTCGATTACCTCTTTTGGCTGATTTTAGTGCTTGACCGACCGTCGCTCGGTTCTTACCATCGGTCCTGACAGGCATAACTGATCGTCAAGTTAGTCACGTTCTGTGCTCTCCTGGCCAGCAAACAGGTCGGACTGGTACAGTCACAAAAACTTTGCTAATTACTTTATATCTGGTGGTGGTGTTTCGTAGCAAAATAATAGTATATTTTGAATTAGATTCTGTTTCAATTCGTATACAAAGCTGTACAAACTTCTTCCCAGGCCCTTAACTTGGCTTCACGGTCTTTGTATGACAGCTAGCCTTTGTCCCACAGAAGTTCGCGAAGTCGAACTTAGATAAATAAGCTTTCGGTGTCAGTATGTCATGTTTGATCAAAATTTGGTACTTCAATCACTAAAAAGCAAAGATCAATCAATAATTAATATTGAAGTTTTGAACTAATTGGTTCGATTATTTTTACGATGATACAAGCATCCGACGGTCATTCCATCAGTTTCAGCTATGTGTAAATCGACCAGTTAGCAAGCCAGTTTCTTCTTTCATGATGTAAATAATTTTTCAGTTTAAACAGCTGACGAACTTTCAACTTATATACTCGCGCTCCTGAAAAAAGCAGTACGAGTACAAAGTAACACAACAATGTGATTTTACAATCGTTGTTTTTTTTGAGGTATAGAACCGTAAAAATGAGTGAAATTCCCATGTGAGTAGAATAAATGGTATTGGGTAGAATATATATTTTTTTGTTACGTGGTAAAATCATCAAATGCGTCCTGCCACCCCGGGCAGTGCGGGAGGTACTGTCTGTCAGACTTGTACTGGCTAAAACCTACGGTGTCCTTCAATAGCCCTTTATGTTCCGGGGTCACGGTAATGAAATAAGTCCCGCGACCATTGGGTAGGGTATAGGAGCAAAAGAGCAACTGGGTACTAAACCATCTATTTGCGTATTTGGTAATGATGAGTTCAAAGTCTAGAAACGCTTAAATCACGTTAATTACACAGTTTAACTGTTACAGATTTGCCGATCTGGTACTTTGATGGCAGCAACACATCGCAAGCTAAAGACGAGAATTCCGACACGTATATATTTCCAGAAGTGATTTATCATGATCCGTTTAGACGTGGAGTCCATATAATAGTGCTGGCCGACACGTACAGTTTCAACTACCAACCAACAGGTTAGACATTTTCGACTAATTTTGAGAAGAATTTGCTACTATCAATTTAACACTATTACCTTTATTTGTATGCTTAATTATATATGCATAATTAACTGGTACATAGGCCTCCCCTTTGTTTTTTACACGATAAAAGTATTATATAGAAAGGTTTCAAATGCTTTTGAATAAATGATGATAAGCACCTATTTCAATCCGTACTCTAAAAAACATTTAATAATTGTTAAATACATATGTTAAATATAATATTACATACATGAAACACCGCACAATTTGCACGGCTGCGTTTTCAGAATGTTCTCTAGAAATGCACTAACGGATTTCGGGAAACAAATTCAGTTTATAATTATTCGGTTGGACGTGACTCTGCGTATTAGTTTTAGAATGGATAAAACAACCTCGTGTTCACTTCATATGCTACTTCATAAAATTTTACAATAATTTTTGTATATTAGAGCTATCTTTACAAACAGTCAAATTAATAATTTTGTTGTTGCAATTTAAATAGTTTTGGACGATAGTAATTGTCCTCTTGACTGACTCTCGGCTACTCCTTAAGTACTTATCGACGCAAACTATAAAGGGCAGAAATGTGTGCAAAGATATCCGTGCATTTCCTGTTCCTTTGCTCTCGTTGTTCAAATAATTGTTGAGAATAAGTGAGAAAAAATTATGTATGTTTTTGTTTAAGTACTTGCTTGCTTTGTCCTCTTCAATTGCTGGTGAAGAGGTGGCGGGATTTTCAGAGCTATAAACAACCCTTGAAAGACGTACCAACCGTGTTTAAGATCTTCCAGAGTCTCGACTTCCTTGGTTCGCCAGTCAAAACAAAAAAGCACACATTTGGTTAACAAAATCTTATCTTTGCTATGGAAAGAACCATCTACGCCTTAATATAGGAAAAATAATGGCGTTAAGATTGCTTGAAAAGGTTTTATTTCCCGTGGAGTTTTCATTTTAACTGAGTTCCTAAGTGAGGGCAACGTTTCAATGTAAGTGAGGCCACGCATTATACCTAATCAATATGTCAGGGACAATTATTTGAGGCTGGGTGGCTTTAACACGTTTAGCTTTCAAACAACCATTATATGTATCATAGAATCCACTTATATAGCCTGTTTCATGACTCGATTGAATGGTGCCGCGTTTCATGTGATTATCTGGGGCTCGATCGTTTACAGCCTCACAATTTGTGACGCGATTTGTGGGAATCGGAAATGGAATGCAGTGCAATTGACCTCTTTAGAAGATAGCTATGTATTTCAAACCTCTAAATTTTATACGTAGGAATGTTTTAGTCTAGTCTAAAATACTTCCGAGGTTCGAGTTTACGGCATGATAAATGGTAAAATGTACACAGAATTGTAAAGTATTTAACATTCAACTGACGAAGAGAGCCAGTAAATTATAATTTGTCTGTATGCGCCCGAAAATGCATTTCCATTTTGGTATTAGTGAAATTTATTACGTGAATTTTCTCGAAACACAGCAAAATTGTGGGTTTTATGGATGATGTATTTGTTTCATAATATGTTCTAGTTCAGTTGTTAGTATATTTATTTTTTTATGCAATGGGTTTGTGGGTTTATTGTGTTTTTTTTTACGTGGTAAAATCATCAAATGAGTCCTCACACCCCGGTCAGGAAGGGAGGGACTGTCAGACTTGTACTGACTAAAATTGACGGTGTCCTTCAATAGCCCTTTATGTTCCGGGGTCACAGTAATGAAATAACTCCCGCGAACCCGGCAGGCTTTGGCCCTCTAGAGGTCCCCTCATCAGGTTTGTTATGACAAACCTGATGAGGGGACCTCTAGAGGGCCAAAGCCTGCCAAACTTTCCTTATCATAATAAGCTAAGTTTCTGATTTTATAAGACGGTATTTTTAAATAGGGAACTATTTAATTTACAGAGATTTAATAGATTAAAAAAAAATGTTAATACTTACAAAACGAAATGAATACCTACCTCGCAATTTTTATAAAGGTATTCTAAAAATAAAAGTCTCTAATCAAAGCTATTTTTATGGTGCCACATCTGCTGGGGTAGATCACCGCCCAAATAAATTAGTCTACTGAGAATCAACGCGAAATGGGCGTCTGGTAATGTTGCCAACAGCACCAATTTACAATGAAAGACGAGCTTAATGAGTCGTAATGATTTGGGGAAAATTTTCGCCATTCTTTGACACATCTTATTAACAAAAAACAAAGAGTTCATCAAGTAAATCAAAGTACAAAGTGAAACTGGATCCTAACTTAACTCTCGTTTTTGCAAAATAATTTTGTCTTAATCATTACTTTTGTTTTTGTTGAATAGATTTTCATTCTTATGTCTTGTGGATAAGAGTTGAAAACTGATATTGTTACCAAACCAAACTTGTTCTAGGTATAGTCTAATTCTTCTAATCACCGAATCCTTTGAAAGAGACTTTTCACAAATAATTTTCCCTGTAAACTTTTCTAAAAGATGTTCGTACGTTAAGATATTCTGTGTGAAAAGTGTGTCGGCATGATTAATAACTGCTAATAAAATTCATAATATTCAACCAGTGTACACTGTAGAGCTAATAAAATTTTTCAGCGGTAGTGTTGAGTCGTGACCAGCAATCCAATACACTGGCGAGCACGAACTTTCCACATTTATCGCACTTGACTCTAATAAGGAGTGCCAACTAAATCAAAGATTTCCTAACTTCCTTCCTTAAAGATGTGTCTTTTCTTTATTGGATTGAGAAGAAAAGAAAAAAACAATAGCTTTGCTTTGTGAAAGAACTAACATGTTTTCAGTTTTTGTTTCCAGTAGGTGTAAAGAGTTTATTGTCGTTTCTGGAGACCAAGTTACTGTTATATGTGTAGTTTTCTAGAATTTTACTTTTGCTTTATAACCCTTATCCAGAGACATATCAAAATACTGATAATTTTAAATCTTACCTTCTTCTGTAATATAAAAATGGATGGCAAAATGTGTTGCTAAGCTCATAACTCAAAAACGGCTGGACCGATTCGGCTAATTCATTTTTTGTTGTTTATTCCCATCAGGACCAGGTTATAGAGGACGTATGGGTTATGTGTGTAACCTCATTTAACCTTTTCACCGCCACGCCATATCGGTATTCCTATGCCCTGTACGCCAAGCCTTTTTTAACCATAAATTATTTTACTTTTTATCATCAAATATTTAAATGAGGAATATGCATTTTTGTTTACTGTATGCAACTAAATAATGTTTAGACATTCAGCTTTCAAGGTGTATCAATAAAATACATAAAAGTAATGATTTAATAGGTTTATTTTGTATTTTTCTGCGACCTGTTTTTTGTCGAGTATAGCCGTCGTTGGCGCACAGGGCACGCTTGCTCATGTCGGCTATAGCCGACATTGGCGTTCAAAAGGTTAATAAAAGTTTTATACTTGTTAACGTTGGTGTAGAGGTAGACCTACGAGTCTAGATTAACGACTATTACTTAGATGTTTGAGTGCTTAAATACAGAGCGTAGAGTGCTTCTGTCTGAACAAACTGGGAATACACAAGACGAAGATACCAAGTTATTCGTTGAAACCATTACAACACTTTACCAAAATTTCGAATCATCATACATTAGCAGATATGTACATTAGAGCCGCGAACATTATCGTTAATGTTCTAAATCAGACGAGTTGAGTAAAATTCAGTGAAAAGGAAAATGTGAAAGGTTATAAATAATGAAAAATACAATTTTTACTTTTATTTTACAATGAAAATAAATGTAAAATGTTTTTGTATAACTATAAATTTATTTGCTTAGTAGCGGAAAATTATAATTATGACTAGGTTTGTTAAATCAAGACATGAAAATACTGTCTAAAAAGTTTCCAAAATAAACAAATAAAACTAAACTTATATTTCTATATACTGTATACTATTTCTATGTACAATCACGAGCAATAACATGTATACAATCAACAGAATTCAAAAGCGATTTAATCCTAACATTAACGATTTGCCTTTTGTATTTTCATGAACCTTCTATTTTGGACGCTATGCTATTACAAAACGAGTCTTCAAAGTAGAAACCAGTATTTCATGAGAAAATCGCGTTAGAATTTTGTTATGTGTATATGTTACGGCTAATACCCGAAGTGCGGTTACACCTAGGTTTAACCAATCACATACGGTTAAACCTAGGTTTATTCTTCCTCCACAGGAGAAAGTCGACGGAACCCCGCTCCGCGGGGCTTCTACTTTTGTTTTTTTTAACCAAAAAGGGTCTTTCAGACCCCGCCATCCTCTTCTAACCTAAATTGTCCGAGTCGGGGTGCCAGCTAGTCCCGAGGTTAGACCTAGTTCTAACCGACTAAACCTAGTTCTAACCGAAGTTAAGTAGGATACACCTAGGTTTACCCGTTTGTGGTCGGTTATACCTAGGTTTAGCCGGTTAAACCTAGGTGTAACCGCACTTCGGGTATTAGCCGTGACATATACATGTTATTGCTCGTGACTTTACTGTGTTTATAGGACTTAGTTGCCTGAAACAAAGAATAATTTATGTTCATTTATTTACTTAAAACTTTTGTGTAGCCACAAACTACCGCAAAGCTTGCTTGCTGATGTGTGAGAAAGGCGAAGTTGAGGAGCCGTGGTTTGGGTTCAACCAGGAGTTCTTCCTCACCACGACAGACAACCGCCCGCTCGGCTGGCCCCCCGGCGGCTTTCCTGCTCCTCCAGGACCCTACTACTGCGCCACAGGAGCAAACAAAATCGTAGCAAGAGATCTCATGGAGGCTTTCTACAGGTATTTTTGACACTAAGGAGTTTTTAAACATAACTATGTTAAAAAATTCCAAACTACTAACATTGATAGTAACTACTAACAGTTTCATAAAAAGGGATAAACAGAGTTGATCACTTATTATTTTATTATTTAGTTCGTTCGTGGCAATCACGAACCGGAACACGCAGCGTTAGGCAGGCCTCCCACTAGGTGGACCGACGCGACATCGTGAGAGTGGCGGACAACCGATGGATGCAACTGGCGAACTGTTGTTCGTTGTGGTGTTCTAAGGGCCTCCCCCCTAATGTTCAGCAGTGGACGTCTTCCGGCTGTTGATGACGATGATGATGATGATGATGTCCTGTTTTGGGTTCAGTGAAATGTATCAATCTTTTCATAGAACTGAACAGAACATGTTCTAAGTTTTCGTAGCGTGTATTATTAAATATTCAGATTGGCAAACATTTCGTGATAGAATGTACAGTCAGCTTCACGATGTAATCTTTTAGCCTTGTGTACGAGTAGTGGTTCGAATTTTCACATGAGAAAAGCCAGACGTCTATTTTGTAACGTTGCTACTTTTAAGACCATTTTTCAGAGCCTTAGGCAAAAGTATGTAACTTAGTTTGGAATAGAAAGAAACATGGATCTGGCCAATAAAATAAATGTACTTTACATCTAAGCTATAACTCGTGAAACAGTCGCGAATTTTACGTTTTCACTCTCTGTAATACGTTTTAGATGCTGCCTTTATGCGGGGATACAAATCAACGGTATAAATCCTGGGACTACACCCTCCCAGTGGAATTTCCAGGTAAATTCCCAGTAGTACAATAGTTAGAGAGATCTTCCGCTTGCTTGCTTGACATTGATTCGATTATGATATCGCTGATATTTTGTTACTCCGATTTTCGAATTCTGCGAAATAATACTATATAATTTAAATTCCTGGCTCTCTCTGTTTCTAATATTAATTGAATTGTTATTCTTGTTGTTATCATGAATCATTGATATTATATTATTTTTAATAATTAGTTAAAAAATGACCAACATATTGCAATTAATTCAACGAAATTAAACTTCTTAAAAAAAATGATTGAAAATGGTGTTTATTGGCACAAACTTAAAACTAAACAATACAATAAAGTTATAAAGAGGGAGTAGGTAGTAAAAATAGCAGCCACACGATCACTCTGCGAAATAAATCAGCGCTGTCCAGTCCAGACTCAATTCCTGTATCACTGATGGATATTCACTACGTACTGTTTCCTCCGTGCTTCGTATAACAAGCTAAGCTGGTACTCTCATTGCCGTGAATATCTGACTACCACATTTACCAGTGAATACCATATTACCCGATGCTTATTGGGTCGTAGATGTCATATGGTCGTTCAGTGTGTAATAAACTGGTTTACAGTAGCATCTAGTTCAACAAGCGGCTTCAAGATAGTTGGACTTCAAAAGGCTAGTCAGATGATCAAGTCCTTTATCATTTGACTAACCGATCAGACCTCAAAATAATTACACTTCTTAGGTAGGTAATGCCGTTTTTTTTTAAATTTAATCAAAATAACTTTAGGATTTCTGTAGCGGGCTGCGAGTAATGGGCGACTCGCTGTCCGACCATGGATCTTGCTCGGGTCGACGGCGCGATGTGTTCCACGCGCTCCTTAGGGAGTGCTTAAAGCCTGCCGGGTTCACGAGATTTATCGAATTACCGTGACCCCGGAACGTGAACGGCTATTGAATGACACCGTGGATTTTAGTCAGTACTAGTCTGACAGTCCCTCCCGTCCTGCTCGGGTGGGATGACTCATTTGTGATAAGTTTACCACGTTCAAAAGAAAAAAGCATTTCTGTAGCCATATTATTTTATATTGCGTGACAAGGTTGGATTAATAACTTCGAAAACAAACCAAAATTGGATAGAAAAAAGTGTTACGGAGCCGTGTCTTCAGGGTATTGTATTTTCATCAAGAAAATAGTTCTTTTTTCAATTCGTGCATGTCCGACCTCCCTCGTCACAAACAAAACTAGGTAGCGTCGCCAAACTAAGTCCCCGGAGCAGTCATAACTGTACACAATAAATCAAAACAAGAGATTGTGGGCTTTAGGTTTTCAACCCTCTTCGACTCGCTTATGCCACGTGCGTCCAGATGGTACTGTTATTATTTCTGCTATAGGTGTAGTTGCCTAGCTCTATAGGTTGTTTAGTTCTGTCTCCTGCTTGGTATGGAGGGAAGTTTCTTCAAAGTTAGAGTGAACAGGCTCCTTTTGGTTAACCTCGTTCCATCATAGGCTTTGTCTCGGTCACTTTTGACCTCAATTAGAGTCAAGAGCAAAGACATCTCAAATAAAAACAACAAATCACGATTTTTCTTATTCCTCTGCTCCTATTATTTTCTTACAGACCGTTGCTGATTCCAAGACCTGGCCGAGGTCCCCAGTTAGCTCCTGGGTTACACAATCATTTCATTACTCGTCACATTGATTTCTAACTCAATTTAAGACATCTGATTATTTCAACAATTTGTATGTTAATCTAAGAATAAGATTACCCAATCTTTGTAACTACAATCACATTACAAGACTGCTATTGGGTTTAGTGATAGCGAATTACAATGAAATTAGAACGCATTTGAAAGCAAATTGAACTGTATCTGATCTGGAACTGGGATTTTAACAATTCCTACATGAATGTAGGAAAGGAATGTGACAAAAAATAGATAGTTATTGCTATGAAACTGTGGATAATCTACATTTTTATTGGGAGTCTTTATACGGATTGATTCTTTTAAGTGGAACTGCATGGAGAAATTCAAATCCATAAGGCTACTGGGAAATTTCTTTGTACTGGGAAATTTTATTGGGAAATTTACGTGACGTATCCACGTGTTAAATGTTTCGGTATAATTTTATGACCAGTTTTTCCGTTTTAGTGACTGGACCAATAATTTCAATGCCGTTTTAGTTTAAAACTAGCTTCTGCCCGCGACTTCGTACGCGTATCCTTTTGCTTATGCCAGCGACAACGGGATCGTCAAAATCTAAGATCTGAAAAGTCTAGTCTATGGCTTTTGGCCAGTAGAGTACAACGTCATCGAATCGGTCCTAAACTGTTACCGCCTTTACTGCGTGGAAGAAATCCCAGCTTATGTATGTGAAATTAGTGATAGGTTTGATTTCCATATCAGATGTTCCAAAACAAATAGTGCTCATCAAGCTAAAATTTTTTGCTAAGACGTCATTCCGCGGGCACGCCGTAATAGCGGCGGTAAGACCCCTCTTTGAGGAGTGGCTGGAGAGACGTCACGGCGTCCTGAACTACCGCATGACGCAGGTCCTCACCGGACACAGAAGTTTCGGAAGGTACCTCGAGTATCTCGCGCCCGGCATTGGTCGAGGACATGCTGCGGGGCGAGACGGAGTGGGAAGCAGTCACCTCCTTCTGCGAAGCAGCTAAGCTCGTGAAGGAGGGGGTGGGCCGCGAGAGGGAGAGGATGGCGTCCTCCCTCCGCCCCAACCGCAGTGAGTAGACGCCCACGGCGTCTGACGTCGGCAGACGACCTCCAGCCACCGTAGGCGTGGGCATGCGGACAGTGAGTAAAGGACAACTCGCTGTCCGTCGTGTTCCACGCGCGCCTAAAGAGCGTCAGCAAAATGACGGGCCCCCCTCACAGAGGGCCAAAGCCTGACGGGGTCGTGGGACTTATTTCCATCACCGTGACCCCGGAACATAAAGAGTTATTGAAGGACACCGTGGATTTCAGTCAGTACAAGTCTGACAGTGGGGGTGGGAGGCCTCGAGCTGGGCTCTTGGAGTTCCACATTAGGTGTTCCAGATCTTCAATTTTTATACGTCAACAGAGAGTGCTCATCAGGCTGAACAACTTTGCTTAGACGTCATTCCTGTACATGTTATAGTGTAGCTGGGCTCTTGGAGTTCCACATCAGGTGTTCCAGATCTTCAATTTTATTCTCTCAGCAGAAAATGCTCATCACGTGGAACACTTTTTGCTACCGCACCATTTTTGTATCTCTTATAGTTTAGCTGGTCTGTTGCGGTTCTACGTCAGGTTTTCAAGTTTCCAGAATAATTTATAGCCTATGTTTTGACCAGATTTAATACCTATACAACAAAAAAAGAATCATTCAAACCCGTCCAGTACTTTTTGAGTTTATCCCGGACATACATACAGACAAACAGATAAATAGACAAACAGACAAAAATTCTAAAAACTATTTTTTTGGCTTCGGTATCGATTGTAGATCACACCCCAAGTATTCTTTTAAAAAAATATTCAATGTACAGTTTTGACTTTCCTACTATTTTATTATATGTATAGAAGATGTATATGTTACGGTAAATGTGATTAATTGAAAATTATTAATAATTTTACAAAATTATTAATAATAATCACATGTTTTGATAAATGTGAATAAACGATCGAAATTTATTACTTTTAGTAGTAATTATTAATAATTCACGACACATATTGGTAAAAGTGATAAAATTAATAAACTAAACGGCTAAACCTAGTGCTAACTGAAGATAAGTATGATACACGTAGGTTTAACCGATTGTGGTCGGTTACACCTAGGTTTAGCCGGTTAGAACTAGGCCTAACCTCGGGACTTGCTGGCACCCCGACTCGGACAATTTAGGTTAGAAGAGGATGGCGGGGTCTGAAAGACCCCGCCATCCTCTTCGTGGTTATTTTTTTTTTAACCACGCAGAAGTAGGAGCCCCACGGAGCGGGGCTCCGTCGACTTGCTCCTGTGAAGGAAGTTTACTTATTACATTTATCACTACTAGGGTCAAATTATTAATAATAACCGACAAATGTGATTAATTAATCACTTTAACCTCGACTTTCGGTAATTATTAATAATAATAGATAATTATTAATAATTTTCAATTAATCACATTTACCGTAACATATAGATGTATACGCTAACCAAAATTATAAAGCGATTTTCTCCTCCTGCAATGATTTACGTTCTCAAACAAGAAATCGTTATTTCACGAGAAATTGCTTTTGCATTGTGATCGCTGCTGTACATGTAGCGATTATTAAAAGTTAATTTTCCTCCACTGGTATTGATGATAATTTGATATGACTAGAAACTTGGCAATTTGAAACAAGTACTATGAAAATTCACAGCAATAGTAGCAGAAGTACTTCCATTTGAAAATCTATCACTGTGTCGCCTTATTCATTAGTTCTTTTTAAACCCCGACGGAAAAAGAGGGGTGTTATAAGTTTGACGTGTCTGTCTGTCGGTCGGTCTGTCTGTCTGTCTGTCTGTCTGTCTGTGGCATCATAGAGCCCAAACGGATGAAGCGATTTCAATTTAGTTTTTTTTTGTGTGAAAGGTGACTTACCTGCGAGTGTTCTTAGATATGTTTGATGAAAATCGGTTGAGCCGTTTAGAAGTTATGGGGGTGAAAGTGGGGAAAGGTAACCGAGAGTCTGCAAATATACTCGAGTTGGGTATCAAATGAAAGCGTACTGAAAGGGAATATTGATGACTTAATCGGGAGTACTCTTAGCAACAAAAAAATTATATAAGTATGTACCTATAAAAAGTATAAAATAAAATATAAATTAAAAATTTAAAAAACCCCCGACACAAAAACCAAGTTCCCTTTAAAAATAATAAATATACGTCGCGTTGGGGGACTGCAAAAAAACAAGAGATGATGAATAATTTGCAGCAGTCCCCCAACGCGACGTATATTTATTATTTTTTACTTTTTAAAGGGAACTTGGTTTTTGTGTCGGGGGCTTTTTAAATTTTAAATTTATATTTTTTGTACGGTTTGTATGAAAAAGATATAATATACTATCTATCTACCTTTCCATAGACATATAAATGATAGAGCATTTGGAAGATGCGGATTTGATGTATGAATATTTATCTAATGTTGATGTATAGGTGGGGCCAAGTCCCGGAATCAGGGCGGCGGATGATCTATGGATGGCGCGCTACATACTGGCTCGCTTAGCTGAGGAGTACGGCACAGTTGCCAGCTTCGAGCCACAGCCCATCCCTGACTGGCCAGGCAATGGCACTTTTGTCTATTTTTCTACTAAAGACATGAGGGAAGATGATGGTATATTGTGAGTATTTTTAGTCATGTTGCATTGAAAAATTTTTACCAAGCAAAAATTGCAATTACTGTCGGTATTGTAACAACATTTTTGGTGGAATGTCAAGTTATTTTCTTATACAATAAGTCAAACTTACCTTGCAGCGAAGATTTCATGGTCCAATCTATACATATAATAAAATAGTAGGAAAGTCAAAACTGTACATTGAATATTTTTTTAAAAGAATACTTGGGGTGTGATCTACAATCGATACCGAAGCCAAAAATATAGTTTTTAGAATTTTTGTCTGTTTGTCTGTTTATCTGTTTGTCTGTATGTATGTCCGGGATAAACTCAAAAAGTACTGGACGGATTTGAATGATTCTTTTTTTGTTGTATAGGTATTAAGTCTGGTCAAAACATAGGCTATAATTTATTTTGAAAACTTGAACAACTGGCGCAGAACCGCAACAGACCAGCTAAACTATAAGAGATACAAAAATGGTGCCATAGCAAAAATTGTTCCACGTGATGAGCATTTTCTGCTGAGAGAATTAGTTTGAAGATCTGGAACACCTGATGTGGAACTCCAAGAGCCCAGCTACACTATAACATATACAGGTATGACGTCATAGCAAGAGTTGTCCAGCGTGATGAGCACTCTCTGTTGACGTATAAAAATTGAAGATCTAGAACACCTAATGTGGAACTCCAAGAGCCCAGCTCCCCGCGGTGGTGGACGCCCACGGCGTCGGACGTCACAAGACGATCTCCGGCCACCGTAGGCGCGGGCATGCGGTCGGCGAGTAAAGGGCAACTCGCCGTCCGACCATGAACCGCGCGTCGTGTTCAGATGGCTAAAGCCTGCCGGGGTCGCGGGACTTATACCATCACCGTTACCCCGGAACATAAAGGGCTATTGAAGGACACCGTGGATTTTAGTCAGTACAAGTCTGATAGTCCCTCCTACCCTGCCCGGGGTGGGAGGACTCGTTTGATGATTTTACCACGTAAAAAAAAAACTGTATGTACTCGCCTTACTAAACAACTCAAAGCCCTGTTGAAAAATTCAACCTGTATAGGAATGACGTCTTAGAAAGAGCTGTTCAGCCTAATGAGCATTATCTATTAATGTATTAAAATATAAGATTTGGAACACCTGATGTGGAAATCAAAGCTATCACTAATTTCACGGACTGATTTTCGATGACAATTAATATATTAATACAATTTTAATTCTACTGACCAAACTCCCATGATTTTTTTACCCGGGCTCTTGGAGTTGGGTATCAGACTTTTCAGATTTTCGATTTTGCCGACCCCATTGTCGCTGGCATAAGCAACAAGATCCGCGTACGAAGTCGCGGGCAGAAGCTAGTCCAATGTATAATATAAGTAAGCATGTATTATAAGTATACTTGTATTACTTGTATTGCCTCTATTAGAGAGATAACTTGAACAAAATTTATTCAATTAAGCAGTGATTTTAGATGTGAATTCATTTCATTATTTGTTAGAGAAAAAGAAAGAAACTCCCACGTTTTAAACTAAATTAGTATGTAAGATAACAAGACGCCACGTGTAAGCTCTATCTAAAGAATTAATTTATTTGCGAGATTGCGAAACATTCGAACAAATCCGTTCTGCAAAGAAACGAATTCAGGAAGAAAATCTTTTGAAAACTCATTCCTAGCAGCCACCTATTTGTATGAGAATTACCTGGAACATCGAGCTTTAACTGATATATTATTAAACGAAACTGAGTTCCTAGGAGCCACCTTCTTTATGAGATTTACCAGGAAATCGAACTCTAACTTGATATTTTTTATCAACTAAAGCTTTAATTTTCGTAAATAACCGATTATGGGGAAGTTGATAAAAAATACTCGTATAATATGACAAGTTTTATAAACATTTCTTGTTGTCGGATTATTTTCCAGTAATGTTTTTTTATCTTTCTTTAATCTTACTTTTATAAACGGCTACCCAGCGGGTGAAGCCGCGCGCGTAACGACTAAGCTAGCTAGATCATATAGGTGAAATAAGTGTTTCCCAGGGTCACACAACAAAAGCTATTTAGCTAATAAAGGTGAACTGAATAAAATTGTTTTCCAGGGTGATTGAGCGCGCTATTGACAAACTGGCTCGACGCCACGGAGCCCACATCAACGAGTATGACGCCAATAACGGCCTGGACAACGTGAAGCGGCTCACGGGAAAAAACGGAATGCCACATATCAAAGATTTTACTGCAGGTAACGTTTTTAATAATCAGTGTTTAAATGACAAACTTTTCATCGACATCGCCTCTTAAAAACGGCGTGTTGGCAACCAAGCTTCAACTCAACGTTTGTATTTTAAAAAGCGAAATTATGTGCCCTTAGGCTACAGATTTTTTTAAATATAAATTTTACAAAGAGTGTTTGTCTCCAAATTACAACCGATACCTATACGTCGTGATAAATGTCCAGTGTACACAGTCAGTTTTTATCAATATCGGCTTTGACTCCTTTCAGTATTTTTCGGTATTCCACATAGTTTATAGATTTTAGCCATCCACGCATTCCACACTCACCAGAAATTCACCCTGTATACATATGTATAAGTAACTGAACATATCACCTTGTATAATATTGCAAATACCACGACACAACAACTAGATCGGATCAACACTGCAATAACAAGCATTACAATGATTGATACAAATCTCCAACGCGCTGTTGCACAACAATCGTGAGTTCCTAAAATTTTACACGAGTTACGCTTTTGTTAAAGCCCTTTGTACATCCCAAATTTATTGGTTCGGACCAAAAACATAAATGAATAGAACGATGAAGATGGACTTGTAATCACATCTGTCTTGGCTTGAATTGAACTGAAATCGTTTGTACAAACGGTATATTGAGTTTTAACAAAAGTCGTTTATGTTGAGTGTCTTTTTTGTCACTTACACCTCTGCGTCAGTCGACTTTACGCTTCACGCGTTGTGAAGCGTCATATCAGGACAGGCAGTTCACTACCAAGTTTGAATTCTATGTGCTTCTTTATTTATAGTATTTTGGACAATCAAACCACGAGTATAAAAAACTTGCTATATATATAGGAACAAAGTCATTAATCACGTCAAAATTTGAAGAAATGCTTAATATCTATCAAGCATTTCTTCAATCTGATAATTATCTTTAGGATGAGTCTGATTTTTACAGTTACGGGAAAACCATAAAAAATAAAATGGGACAGTCGTGAAAGACCTTTTCGTGGCTTTCAGTCGCTGATATGAATCAAATAATAAAACACTGTAGAAGGTACCTATTATGTAAACAAAAAATTGGAAAATTATTTGTAGAGCTCCTAATAACCCACGTGTTTCCAGCGATTACAACTTTCGTTGAGTTTCGTGTTTATAATAAGTTTGTGAAGCGAAAGCGGGAATCTAAAATTATACGCAAGTGAACCCTACTTTTATACCAAATCATAAAAGGATTTATGTTTCGATACTCAGGACTTTTATGTACTTACAGGCCTTTAATCTTAGAAAGTATATAGAATATTTGAAGGCTTGATAAATCATCTCTAATGATACTCTACTAAAGTAATACATCGATAAAGTGAGAAACGCAATAATATGCATGTCAATAGGGACATGGCAATTACTTTATCATGAACTATCCGCTTGGGAATTATTTTATGATGAGAATGATACGTCAGTTGCCAAGTATTTTTATATCCTACACCACGCTCGTCTTTCCAGAGTTCATTTTCGTTGTTTGATTAAACTTGGAAGGCGTACGACAGTAGGTATAGATTAATCACGAGAAGCTACATTCAAGTTCAAACGCCCACATATGATTACCAACATGAATAGGACAAAAGTTCTCAATATGATAAATGATTATTTTCTCTCTCGTGTAAAATTCGTGTATTTTTAGGCGAATTTTATGAAAAAGAGCGGTGGTTGTTTAATAAAAACGGCCTCACCTCAATGAGGATGTAAGTTCTGTTTTTATACCCACGCATTGCTCTCCAAAACAGGAATGAAAACATAGAGAGGTACTCAGATGATATTTTGAGGAAAGAAAAATTTCAGATTGCAAGTGGGATTCAAACCCGCGTCTTTTGGATAGGTACTCCAGACGTTTTAACCAACTAGGCCATTGCAACCCACACTTGCAAGCCGAAATTCTCTATTCCTCGTTTCAACGCTTTACGGTAGCCATAGAAAGGAAACCAGCATGTCGTAGATCCAAAAAAATCGGGGGCATGTGACGTTTTTTGGCAGCCCGCATTGGGCTAGCGTGTTAAATTACAGCCTATTCCCTCACACGGAGAGGACATTTTCCCAGTAGTGGCAATATTAAATTCTGTTTTATTGTTTTGCAGTACGTGTTTATCTTTGCACAATAGTGTACAATATAAAACGCGAAAAATAAAACTATTGCACTTAACAATAGCAATATCACATGAGCTGAATTTACTTATGTGGGTCATGGAGCTAGAAAAGCTTTATTTATTTCTAGAAATATCGAGATTGACTTATTGCCTCTGGCTACACAAGTGCGCTTCCACAAGAACTAATACGAGATACTAAGAAAACATTGTTGTTTTAACTTTCGACTTTAAATTGTCTCTTTTAGATACAATGGTAGTGTGATTTTATTTTTTGGAAGAAAATGGTTCTCCTCACTTCTCTTCTCTTCTATATTTCTCCGAATTTTGTTTCCGTGTTTACAATAAACGTTCGAGAGCGAGTGAACGGATGTTTGAATATTCTACTGAATTGACTTAGAAAAATTGTACACAGCTTATTGTTATTATTTTTTTTGCCTAATTTTGTTAGACCCACGTATTAAAAAACAAGCTTTGTAGTAACGTCTCGGTGATTCAACATATTGCCGCCTCTAAATTGTTTATGACATTTTGACGCCTCGTTGACTCTCATAAAACTCTTTATTGTTTGAATAATTAATTTGTGTAGGTACCCACTAAAAACAAAAAATGTTCTCATTTATTTAGATTTGCGTAATCACTTTTCATTTATTAGACCAGGCGGCGTAGAAGACATCCGTATGCAAAATATGAGGACCGAGTTTTGAGTTTTTTAATATATTTTTAGGATTGTCAAGATATATATTTTTGATGTTGCTAACAATTACCGTGGTCCAAAAAAAAAAACCGCACCTTGGTCTCGGATCAATAAAACGTTGATATTTGTGGGATTCGATCTGAATAAATTTCATAGGATATGGAATTACATACTGATTATAATTTATTATGACGAGATCTTGATAAAATGATTAGCAAATATAGTAGAAAAACATATTAATACATAATTATCTATATATTTAAAAGAACAGGGTATGGTCGTACGACTCGCCTACAGCCGAAATAGCTAAACGTAGAAACTTGGGTTTTGGACAATAGTTGCAGTCTACCATTTAGAGGGGCGTAAAGACGGGATTTTGTGAAAATCGTCCTCTAAAGGTGTGAAAAGAGGTGAAAACTACTGTATGAAAAATCCTATTCCTTGGGTTTATATATTTGAAACTAGTCATGAATAAGAATACAAGTAAATAAAATATATTGGCACTTTTATTTTTTTTAAACTACCCTCCATTAGTGATCTAATCGATGTTAAAGTTTGTATAAAAAATTATAACGCGTGATCCGATTACTTTGAAAATCAGTATTTATATAAGAAAAAAGAAATTATCAAACACGTGTTTTTGGATTTTTCAAAAATCTCCCACAAAGTTAGTGAAAAGGGGTATTCAAGTTTAAAGGGAAGGATTTTAAAGCGCTATAAGTGTAACCTGCATTTTGAATGGTAGTTGCAATTTATCATGTAGGTGAGCACCCAGAAAGGATTTCACCTTTAAGGAGGTGACAATGGGCATTATTAGTTTTTTTAAACTACCCTCCAATGATACTCTAGACCAGTGGTTCTTAACCTTTTAGTCATGAGGGACCATTTTACCAAATGTTTATCTCGCCGGGGACCACCCAGTTGGTTTTCATAAATTAAGGATGGTTTGATAAAGAAAACAAGCACAATTTTATTAATAACAAAATTGCACTAATTTATTTATTGTTTATCAAAAAAGTAAAAGTTACAGATTTTAATTTAATGTGGTTTTTGTGACTGCATACTCTTTACTAGTTTCTGAATTCTTGGTTCAGTGCTACTCAAACCTAAACGCATGTCGGCAGTAGCATCCAACCGAATTCGATGCTTGTTCGCGTCACGCCACATGTTATCAGGATGGCTTCGCGGACCACTTGGAATGCCTCCAGGGACCACTAGTGGTCCGCGGACCACCGGTTAAGAACCACTGCTCTAGACGATGTTAAAGTTTGTATGGAAAAATCATAACGTGCTAACCGATAAATTTGAAACCTGGTATATGGAAATTAGATCAAAAATAATGAAACACGTGTTTTTGGGTTTTTCAAAAATCGCCCCCTAAATTCGTGAAAAGGGGTGATTATGTTTTAAGGGAAGGATTTTACTACGTGTAGTGCGGTAGTATTTTACAAATTTCTGGACCACTCCAGACACTGGCAACATGCATTTTTAAATAGTCCTAGAACCCATTTGCATACTTCATAAAACAGATTGCGGTCCTCACATTTTGCAAACGAAATTCCTTCTGCGGCCTGCACTATATGTGTAACTTGGTAAAGCAAAAGACTCATCGGAACCCTACGATAATCATGTCTTAAAGTTGCCATAAAATTAATACGTAATGAAACTTTTTTGTAAGAACTGAAGGTACTTAAGGAGGAGGCGGGGCGCGAGAGGGAGAGGACAGCGTCCTCCCTCCGCCCCAACCGCAGTGGTAGACGCCCACGGCGTCGGACGTCGGCAGACGACCTCCGGCCACCGTAGGCGCGGGCATGCGGACAGCGAGTAAAGGGCAACTCGCTGTCCGACCATGGACCATGCCCGGGTCGACGGCGCGTCGTGTTCAACGCGTGCCTCAAAGAGCGTCAGCAAAATGACGGGGCCCCCTCACAGAGGGCCAAAGCCTGCCGGGGTCGCGGGACTTATTTCCATCACCGTGATCCCGGAACATAAAGGGCTATCGAAGGACACCGTGGATTTTAGTCAGTACAAGTCTGACAGTCCCTCCCGCCCTGCCCGGGGTGGGAGGACTCATTTGATGATTTAACACGATAAAAAAAAAAGACTGAAGGTACTCATATAACTCTGTAAGAGTCTTTTATTGTCTTTAAATGATGCTTTTTTGTCCTAGAAGTTTTAAATGAGTAAACGACAAAAGGTTTTTTTTAATAATGAACAGGGTTCCAGCGTTTGTCTTTCAATAATTAACATTCTTTGTACATCTATTTTGTGTTTCGTTGCGACTTCGAATTTCAATGAGCGTTGTAGATTCAACAGCATTAAACATCTAATTTACAAATGTATTTTCAATTTCCTTGAGATTATTTACGATTACCATAGAGGGGGATTTCTTTGCAATAGCATTACCTCGCACAGGATACATCCGATTCTTTTTATCAGAGCTTTGAAATCTGTTGATCGTATTAGAAACACATTTCTAGTCAAAACTTTGCAGCGTATGAATGACTGACTTTTTTCAGTATTTTTTTGTTACATACAGAAACTCACATATCCAAAAATTCTGACCCGAAACAACCACTTCAAGGTCATATTAATATTTGTTTCTTAGGGATCAAAGCTGCAACGCGCTAAACAGCAGTCAATCACTTAGCCACTGCACCAATCGTGTCGTCAAAAGAATTGAACAACAATTTTCAAAAACAGTTGAAGCTAATATTCCGACGTGCACGCGATTTTCCGTTCCGAATCACTAAGTGGCTGAATGATTTTGCGAACAAAATTCCGAAAACTACGAACGCAGCGAATTCCCTATTCCGTATAATAATGGACGTTGGGCGTTAACATTAACTGTAGCCATATATATACAAAGTTGCTCGGTGTGGCGATGATATTTACCATTTTGCCTGAATCACGAAAATAGAGTTTGCGTCATATATTAGGGGATGGGTTACTAACAATAGGTGTTCCGTATCTTGAAAGCAGTCAAGAGGAAAGCTTGCACAAAGCTGTAAGCTTTCATTGGAGAATACCATTCATCACTTATGTGAACCGCATTTCTGGCTTTACGAACTTTTCGGAAGAAATGTTAATAATTTTATAAAATACCGTATTTTTCAAGTTTTGTGCCAAGAGCTATTCTGTTTGGATCCTCCCTTTAGAAGGCCAAAGCCTGCCGGGGTTGCGGGACTTACCGTAAACGTGGTACTTGAAGGCCTATTGAATGACACCGTGGTTTTTAGTTAGTATGAGTCTGCCAGTCCCTACTCCCGCTCTGCCCTGGATGGGAGGACTCATTTGATGATTGTACCACGACAAAAAAAGACCTGTTCTGTTTTTTGGTTCCCATTCAACTGTGTATCAAAATTCATTAAACGTTATTAAACAATTTAAGCATGAAAGCCAAGCAAAAATTCAACCCTAATTTTGCATAGATAAAAATATTAGTTACACTAGCGGCCCGTCCCGGCTTCGCACGGGTGAAAGTTCTCCAAAACCCGGTCCCGATGTTTACAAACACAAAAAAAAAATATCCGAATCGGTCCAGCCGTTTACGAGTTATGAGCTTAGCAATACATTTTGCGATGCATTTTTATATTATAGATAGAAGAAGATACAGATAGCGCGCGAGTTGAATGCAGTCGGGGTCTGAGGTGAAGAGCGCCCCGCTACCCACACGCCCCACCTCACGCGCCTGCAGTGTAGTACTTTGCCATCCTTGTCAACAGCACTACCGCATTCCTAAGCTCTGCATTCAACTCGCGCGCTATCTGTAGATAGATAGATTTATTATTCTTGCTTGGCTTAGCTATTTTACTAGGTTAACTGCTTTTCACATGAATCGTTCATACTGCCTTCTTTCATATCCCCTGAATTTTTGGCCAGCCGTGCAATCCGCTCTTTTACACTAAACTTTTATTTGATGGCTGCCGGTTACGGTTATTTTCTAGTTTATACATTGTTGATATATCCATTGGCTAACTGGAAAGTGCAATATTCATGTTATTCGGTAGAGAACCACGTCTTCGTCTTATACTGTTTCCTTGGTTTATATTTTTCGAAGGAGAGTTTTCTGGGTGAATCTGGGTAACTAAATTATTTAGACTCTAAATAAATGCAGTGTATAAAACATTAAACAAATGGCTCTATATTTTACAGCCAGCATCATATTCTTTTATTAAAGAAATTAAATCATCCTAACCTACTAATATTATAAATGTGAAGGCTTGTTTGGATGGATGGATTTTTGTTACTCTTTCCCGCAAAAACCACTAACCAACTTGAATGAAATTTAGTACACAGATAGTTTAAAACCTGGATTAACACAGAGGTTAGTTTTTGTCCCGATTTAATGTTCTCGTTGGATAATTTTCGAAATTTAGCCGGTGAAGCTTTTTTTAACGTTTTGAAATGTAGTTTAGATATTTTATTTAAGGAACTGTTAGGAAAAGACATGGTGGTTTTAATTTCATCGAGCTTAAATCATCAAATGAGTCCGCCCATCATCCAGGGCCCTGAAACTTAAGGGCTAATTGAAGAGTAGCCCCACTCTTCAATTAGCCCTTAAGTTTCAGGGCCATGGCTACTTGCTGAGATGGTCCCGCGACCCCGGGATGCTTTGGTCCTCTAAGGGAGCCCCGTCAGAGATATAATAGTTATAGATAAAACTACTAATCAAGGCATTCTAAATACAGGCGAATATTCCGAAGAGGAATTGCCTTAATAAAAATAAAACATGTGAAAGTCCCTCATCCACGTCACTTCAGCGTGTGCATCGTTGCGAGATATTAAGGTCAAAGCTCGTAAATAGGTTTTGGGTAAGGTTTATGCGATATCAGGGGATTGACACTTACGAAAAGAGAATTTGAAATGCAATTAATTGTGTCATAGTACGATCAGGCTTATAAATTGTATCTAAAGTCAAATCGGTCTTAAATGTTTTTCGGTTCGGTCGTGTAGGCTTAAATTGTAAGAAAAGATATCCTAATAAATAATTTACGTTGTGTTTGATGGTGCTTTTTTGGAAAACAGAAATTAAAACCAGTACTGAACACGCAATTGAGGTTAACATCAATTGAATAGGTTTTTACGTGGTACTTTTGGCGAAGTTGCTTAATTAACGGACTTTTTTGTGTATAGCGGTTGCTGTTAAGGTACTTACGTTTACAAAATAACTTGTTAATCATCTTATAACTAAGATGCCTACGTTCTTTAATGTCTTGCAATATCCTTTCGGCGCGAGCACACAACGCGTTGCGGCGCCGCACCGCAAAGATTACGCTTTTCGTCTGGCCGCACACTGCGCTTTTTTTTTGCGGTGTGGCGCCGCATAATATGTTTCGCCGTACTGAGGTTTAATGCAACCAACAAGAAGACACGACTAACTTTCAGTTTGTCATTAACTTGCTAGCCATAAGAAAACTCGTAACTTGTGCGTCATATTGCAGACGTTAACTTTTGTGGACGTAACTTCTGCTCTACTTGATAATTAGCATAATTAATTTGTGTTGCAGGTGTGGCGAACAGGGGCTGTTCCGTGCGAATACCTCGCCATGTCTCGGAGGATAAGAAGGGATACCTTGAAGATCGACGACCTGCCGCCAATGCAGATCCCTACAGAGTAATAACAATTATTATTAAAACCTGCATATTTGATGAGTAAAATTTGTATTCCGTGTAAGTGTATTGTGTCGTTTTACAGCGTATTTGGCAAACAACCGGTTGAAATTTATGTCATTGTCAATTTATGAATTAATCGTGTTCATATTATATTTTACATTTCGAACCTCTCGTTTCTTTGCCACAAGCCCACAACAAAGAGTTACCGTGCGGACAGGGTTTATTACCACTACATTTAGCGATAGAGAGGAATTTTTATTACATTTTCTTTAGAATTCTGAGAAATCTCGTATTAGAACGAGATTGTTTATAAGAGAGTTGAATAGCCCACACATAAAGAAACATCCCGTGATTCACATTTGATTAGTCAATTAATCCGTTGAAAACAAGTTCGATTTAAACGTTTGTTTTCAATTTAAAACCGATTGATGATGAATTGTTTCGGTGATTTTACATTTCTAGCACGAAATTTTTATTGTCAGTCATTAAATACTGTGTTCATTAATTAATTTTGACGTAAATAGGTACTAGGAGTGTAGCATATAAGTTGACAATTGCGTCAGGATTATTAACAGGTAGAAAATACTTGGATCGACCTACTCACGTAACTCTGCCGTCAGAGTTATTAAATCATTGAAAACCATAATAACCCTTGCTAATTAATTTGAAACTGTTTGAATGAAACCACAGCAGTTGGACTTATAATAATTATTTTTACTTCGTTAACGTACAGTCATATTTTACATTATAATTATTAATAATTTTATTCTATCACATCACATGTTTGATTATTTGTTATTCTAAATGTAATGGAAATCTCAACGTATTTACACTTTGTCATCGTATGATATGTCTGTGAATTCTACAATATTACTATTTGGGAATATATACAGCTCACTGACTCTCTCATCGCCTATAGGCAGGTCGTCTCTATTTGATAGTTTCTTTCCTGATCTTCTTTTACCAATATCTGTGTTGCTCATTCTTATATTCAGATACCTCCTACTGTTGCCGTGACCTTCCATGTCTTCAGTTTTCATAAAGTTAAATCCATTTTCTCTGCTCTGATTTCCCATGCAATGGCATGAGTTTCTAGACGGAACTTTTAACGTATCTCCGGGCGGCATGTTTATAGATTTCCTGGTTGAATAGCTACTTCTATCGTTTGTTGATCGGAACGATAAAATTCGGGTACGATACGACTGGCCGTCCTGGAATTAGTTTATTCGATTCATTATTACATCTAACCCAAAATTTAACACATAAAGAACTAATAAATCTACCCGCCGGGAGCCTTACCTCGTAACTATCGTTAACAAATCTGCTTGGCTTTTTCCCGAAAGTAAAGCGTTGCTTGAATTCCTTTTTGAATTTTTCCTGAAACAAAAGTAATTCGTTGTTAATTGGCTCGTATGTTTGGTGCGAAGAGTAAAGCGCTGTTGTTTTGCCCCAATTAAATCGGATCACGAAAAAGAAAAACTTGTATTTTTTTCCGAAGAGCTTGTTGGCAGTAAATAACATTTAGGATAGGGAATATTTTTATACTTTTGTTATTTACTTCCGTTTTTCGGATATAGTGCTGCAATTTCGCGCGCCCTTCCTAGTGGAAGTCTCTTCAGGGAAATCTGAGAGAACAAAGCTGAAAGGGCAGCGTGCGTCATGAGATACGAGAGCCTATAAAAGACAGGGTTATACTACCTTACTCATATCATGAATTGGTTGAAGGTGGGCATAAAACGAGGTATTTCGGAAAATCTTAAGAATATTTACACTAGTCAATGTATTGTACGTAATTTGATAGTTGCGTGTTACACCAAAAGGGTTTGTATTAAAGTTGTAAAACTACAATTATTGCCACTCAGATTTCATAAAATGATAAGCTTGAAAGTTTGAGAGACCCTGTAATCAAAAAATGTTGGAACATTCATATCGGCTCCATCGTAAAACATACTTTTACTGAATTTTTATTTAGTTTACATTAAGAGTCCCTACAAAAAACATTATCGCAATCTTTATTTATTTTCAAGATTGCCATTAGTGATAAATATTAATGGATGGATGGATTTTATTCAAATTATAGTGTTTGTGAATAAACTATTATATATTACATTAACTTCTTACTTGTAGAATTAATTTCGGTATGTTTACAATGAAATCACGCTTATTTTGGATATATTTGTGGTCTTTACAGGTTTTTCTTTCAAATTTGGGGTGGGGAAATGGCACGCAATAAATATTTCTAAGAGTCACTAATGACTGGCAATTGGGTACCTACAATCCTGAAAAAGTGAGAATTATAGACAACGAAATCAATCAGAAAAGTGTGAAATTAACATCTTAAAGATGCTTTGGTTCGTTTTTAACCATTGAATGTTTGAGAATTAAAATAGCGTATACTGTATGAGTATGTTTAAAGATTTCAGGTGAATTTAGCACTTAACATTTTCAGTTTAGCTAGTTTAATGTTTGACAAAGCCAGCTGACATTCAAGTACTCTTATTCATACCTTGGAAATCAAGTGCCATAAAGTTCACGTAGTATCTTAACATATCAAAAATTTCCCATAGTAGGTACCCGAACTTTGTTACAAACAGATTCAATTGATTCCGTGGTTCATAAGTTATTAGAAAAGTATCAGTTTAACGTCCGGAACGTCCAAAAACATTAAAAAAAAAAAACATCGTAAAATTCTCGCAGTTTATGAAGAATAATTGTATTTTTTTTCTAAAATTTAAAGGTTCAATTACTCAAAACCAATCCAGTTTGACCCCCAACTTAAAATTGTTGCAAATTAGGCTTTGCATCAACGGTATCACTGAATACAATCAATTACCAATCACCCTGCATTTTTTTTTCTCTGCTAAAAACAGTCTTATGTAGATTATGGCCAAAGTCTTAACTCTGTTTTTAATGACATGTACATAAAGTTCAAATTAAGTTTTTTCTGAAAATCATTTCCGTGACAAAGAGACTTACGTTGTAGATGGCGTAGATGAAGGGGTTGTAGCACGAATTGCTCATCGCTAGCCAGTCGAAGCAAAAGAAGAGAACGTTGATATACTTGTACCTGAAAAGAAATCGAATGTTAATTATGCAATAACTAGCTGACCTGATAGACTTTATCCTGTTTACATAACGACGATAATATAATTTCGTTTTATTTATACCTAGAAGTTTAGTTCTAGATACCTTAAAACGGGGTGGATAATGAACGCAGGGTTATATCAAGACCAAACTCTGAAAGAGATTTTAACATTGAAACTATAATGGTCTGCCGACAAAGTCCCTAAGTAGGTACAAATATGTTACGTTCGTAATAATATTTAATATAGGTTAAAATCCCTTTGTAAAGCTTATATCGATTCACCCCTAAGTTTTCTATTCAAATCAAATCAAAAGTCATTTATTCAAATTAGGCTGATTTATCAGCACTTTTTGAAGGTAAATCTATATCTATATAATATATAAAATTCAAAACTGACTGACTGATCTGATAGCACAGCCCAAACCGCTGGGCCTAGAAACTTGAAATTTGGTATAAGCGTTCCTCATACCCCGTAGGTGAGCACTAAGAACGGATTTTACGAAATTCGACCCCTAAGGGGTTGTTTTTGGGGTTGATAGTTTATATGAAACTTCGCTACTAAAGCTGCTAGGAATTCCAAATTTTGCATGAGGCGTCTTTTTAGAACGTAGATGCTCACTATGACGGGATTTTGCAAAATCCGACCCCTGACGGCTTTGTTATTGGGGTCGATAGTTTGTATGAAACTTTGTTACTTCAAGTGCTAGGCGTCTCAAATCTAGCATGCCAGTTCTTTTTAAAACGTAAATGCTCAACAAGGTAAACATTTTGTGAAACTCGACCCCTAAGGGGTTGTTTTTGGGGTTGATAGTTTTGAGAATACTTTTACATATGTATTCTTTATTCGACGTAAGTGATACTAAAAACGGGATTTTGCGAAATTCGACACCCAAGGGGTTATTTTTGGGGTTGATAGTTTGTTACTACAAGTGCTAGGAGCCTCAAATTTTGCATCAGGTTCTTTTTTAGGACGTAGATGCTTACTTAGGATTTTGCTAGCCCCTAAGGAGTAGTTTAGGGATTGTTAGTAAGGAATCGCAAATTATGCATTGGGGTTATTTTTAGGATGTAGGTGTAGGTGCTATCCAAGACGGGATATGGCGGTTTGATAGAATTTTTGTTGAATTTTGATTTGGATTTTCCAAAAGTATCCCTTAAAGAGGGTGGCTAGGAGTAGAAATTCACAAAAGCAATGTTCGAATATCATGCGGACGAAGTCGCGGGCGTAGTGCTCGTTTTTACATAAGACAGTCCCCCAAAGCGCCCCCCCTTCGACACTATTCACCCCGTATTACCGTTACTGGGTTAAGGTTTACTATATTTTTGCGATTTCCTTGATAGTGGAATAAATTGATGGGACTATTGTTTAATCTAGCGATGAGTCACCTCTCATACGCCTTTGGCAGACACTTTCGTAATGCATTACTGATTTCATGAAAGTCCTAGCAGTGTGCTTTATGGTGCTTAGATGCAGGCGTGAAATCGCGTTACGAAAAACACATCGAAGCTGTATCATGCCATAAACGATGAAGTGACCCATCGAGTGGTAAGCGGACAAAAATATAAATAAAATATCTCCCATAAAAATTCATATCGTGTTATATAATGATAATTATGCTTCTAAGGATTCATACAACTGACCATGGTTTATTAACGTTCAATAGATCTGTAATAAAATCATCTGCAAATGTGGTCTCTAAAATAAAATAAAGTTGGCTAGAAGAAAATGTCTATGAAAAACACAATCAAAATTCACAAATAAGAAAGTAATTCCATTACGATTGATGAAAGTTTTTTTTTTGTATTTACCTCATTCGGAAACACGCATTATAACAAACTAAACTAATATAATTATTGTTTTCGTCTAGCAATTTAATAGAATTAGTTTTGAAACATCTGTTGTCTGTGTATTCATAATTTACTTGCATGTTTTACTTCGTTTACCGATTTCCTTAAATAATACAATTCGCCTTAAGACGAAGTTAAAGAGATTCAAATGAGCTGGTTTAGTTGTTCCCATAATGCAAATCAGTTTGCATAACTTCGGTCATCTCTTAATGTCAAGTACATTAACAATGGTAAACAGAGTCAGGATAAATTTCTTGCAAAATTATTCAAATATGGCTTATGTTGACAAGAAAGGTACAAGCGTCTTATTCCCTTTTAGGACGTGAATTCAGTTAAAACTGGCATAAATAAAAAAATCTTAGTTACGTAATATCGATGTAAGTGGATATCAACTCTAGCAGCAGTAGAGTATAATTACGGAAGTTAGTTCATTCATTCGCGTTTACAAGGTGAAAAATTGATTAATTAAGCAAATTTTATCATTGATTTATTGCGTCCAGTTTTTTTTTTTTTTACGTGGTAAAATCATCAAATGAGACCTCCCACCCCGGGCAGGGCGAGAGGTACTGTCAGACTTGTACTGACTAAAATCCACGGTGTCCTTCAATAGCCCTTTATGTTCCGGGGTCACGGTGATGGTATAAGACCCGCGACCCCGGCAGGTGCGTCCAGAACTTGGACTCGAATTCGGCCAAACCTCCGGCTTTGTCCGAAATTGTCTAAAGCCGAAAGTTTTTATGGAAGCGTCGAAATTAAAAGAGTGTGGTGTGGGGTAGCGGTTCCAGAATCCGCGTTTTGAAGTTTTACAGTTTTTGATATATTGTAAAGGTTTTAAGTAGTTTTAGTGTGTGCAAAATTGGTCACAAGTAAAATAAATTTTGAATTAACGTTCTTCTATTATAAGGGCTGATTTTTCAAACCAGATAACTTTTATCTGACGAATAAAAATAGCGGTTTGACATATTTTCAATAGTTAAGCTGTCATACCGCCATATTTAATCCCAAGATAAAAGCTATCTGACAATTGAAAAATCAGTCCTAAATAAATAAACATTCGGTTTCGGTTTCAGCTTCGATCTAAAGTTGCGACGATTTTGACTTAGAGCAGAAAATCGGCTATTGGTCATTAACGCGATTAGCTTTGGCACTATTGATTTATTCAATTTAAAGTATCTGAACCATTGGCCTAAATGTTTACTTATGCTGTTTATTTATTTATTAAAACTTCATGCACGGATTACATAGGCGGACTTAATGCCTTACTTAGTTTACACAGCGAAGCTGGCCCGACGGGCACAAGTGCCCGGGCAAGACGTTATTTTGAAGGCCGGCCGGCGGCCTGATTTTGACTATTTTTCATTGTTCAAGCAGGCTGGCCTGTCTGTGGACCACCAGGTTGTGCCGGCAGCGGGCCGGGCTTCGGTGTGTAGACAGCTTTAGATCAGTAACCGTAAAGATAATAATATAATTAACGCACTTACTCGTTTATCGAAGGGAAGAAGGATTGCAGCAAGAGATAGCTCTGTAGCGGCAACCAGCACAATGCGAAGAGAGCCACCACCAGGACTAGCATTTTGATCACCTGCGAACAATTTGTTATGTTATAAAACGAGAAACCTCCGTGTTTAATTGAAATGTGGTAAACAGCTGTTAAAGATTAATTTATTCACCCCTCGTTTTGTTGCTTTTCGGCTGAATTTAATCTGATTTATTGTTTCTGTTAGGCGTAGAAATTTAAACAGATTACGAAAAAGCCACCTTGCTTTATGACTGTTATTTTCTAGTGTTGTATCACTTGAAGGGGCTCTTTATATTAAAAAAAAACATTTCTTAAGACAAAACGTATCATCAGTCAGTTTATCTGTGTCCTATGTCCAAGTTTCGAGATTTTGTCACGTTCCTAACCATACATATCCTTAATTATGAAGTTTTTTATAGTTTTTCAAATATTAAATACAGGAAAACCAAGAAAGTAGCATATCACCCACCTTTTTAAAGTTTATTAATAAATACTCGTAGGTTCTAATGCATTGAACGAGTCGTTGCGAAAACTGAATGAAAGAAAATTCATTCTTGAGAGTGGTCATTTAATAACAGTCAAAAGGTTCATGTAACGGTCAATTTGTTCAGTTAAATACGTTGTTGAGAAGGTATATAATGAAGTCTTTTACTGAAGCAAGCATTTATTAAGTAAGATGTTGGGGCTCGATTGCCGAATCGTAATAGAATCACAAGACTTATATCTGCCCAAATAATGTTTCACAAAATAAGATTGCGAGGATCCCTTGAACTCCCTCAATTTATAAGATCTTTAACTTTGAGTTATGATGCCATTTTGGATTAGGTTTTATAAATATCCTTTTATTAAGAGAAAGTGTTTAGTTCAAGAAGTAATGTGGTCTGACAAATCGTCGAGGCATGAACAAAAATCAAATCAAAGTTCAACAAAAATATAATCCGGTAAGCGTGTTTTTTTTTATTACGATGATTTTTTAATCGAAATATCGGAAAACCTGTATTACAAAGGGTTATCGTATGACACAGCTACCGGGTTGTGCAGGTCAGATAGTCAGTAGTTGCTCCATGTAAAATACAGATATTCAGATGCATCTGGTTCTACTGGAAATCGATCCCTACTGGGTTTTTTTTTTTTTTTCTATTAATTTTAGGGACTTTTATGACGCACAGCGCATGTCAGTCCCATCGTAACCTAAAACAATATAAGAAAAAGAGATAAAATTATTTTATTTATTGGGAAAAATGATGTTTTTTTTTTCGAAATAAAAATATACATGTAGGTACTTGGAGTCTATGAAATTCAAGTTTCAATAAGTTGGAAAGTTTGTCTAGCATAAATAAATAGGGTTGAATTGAGTCAACGATAACCTTATTTTTAACCCACCTCTAACTTCACATCTTCTGGGTTTTTAAATAATTAATGAAATGACTATTTCGTGGAGCTCAGGTGCACAGTTGCTCGGACCCTTATAAATCCGTGTCCTGGTTCAATCAAACAGAAGTGGGAAGGATTAAATTTATATGTATAGGGAGATGTCAGTGTTACTGCTTATTGCCAGAGATTTAAAAGTATTGAATTCGTCCTAAAAGCATCAAAAGATAGCTCTTTCGTTTGCGCGATACCTCGAGGTGCACGCTCGTGTGTCTGTTTATATGTAGAAATAACTTGAGCCGTGCTATAACGAGCGGGTTTATTTTAATAGGTTTCCTAAAGCCTGGGACACGCAGTGCATCGGACGGCGCATTGCGTGGGGTGGGCCTCTTGAAAAATTAAGATACTGCGATGTATTTTAGAGATGCATTTACACTCATCAGTCACCGTCACGTCATGTTAGGTCACCAGCCCGATTTAAAAAACAAAATGTTTCTATACGATAAATTCCTATATGATATTTGTTCCCACACGTCAGTCGCCGGCCAGTCACCGGCACGAGATCTGTTAATCTCGTCAACGGTCAGGCATATTTCCATAAAAGTTTCATTAGGTGAAGTGACGGTGATGTGACATGACGTGACTGATGTGTGTGAATGCACCTTTAGTGCAACACTTGCCTGCTTCGCTCGACGCACCACCTGATAAACAGAAAGACGCGTCGCGTGCTCTTGAGGTCTAAGAAAAAACTATAGCGGGTGATCCGTAACGCTAAACAAAAACGGAACCCTAAAATAATAACATATACCGAATTGAAGCGCAAAATTGTCTGAATTAATCCTAGAGCATTTTACCTGTTTCAAAATTATTGGTTTTACAATTACTCGTAAATGTAGGTAGTTTTTTTTAATTTTCAGTTTGCAACAAAAGCTCTTTCATTTCATTGAAAGCTTTTAAGTTGCTCTGCTTTTTAATAATAGAATTAATAATGAAATCCATAAAAGGTTCGAACAAACATTTCGAAATGCCAATAAAATTTTTCGTTATCGAAAAAATAATAAAAATAAAGACAAATATCCATTTATTATAACCGGTTTTCGGAAGGCAACTGAGCATTTGATTAGATGATTCAGCAGTAGATCCATTAGTCTACACTTTGCTAAAATTATGTCCTATGACATCATACACAGGCACAGGTCTATACTTAAACCCGCGCTCCGTCTGTGTTTGACATACGTTTTACGTCAGAACGACGTCATCGAGACTTTGATAAAGTATCAGAACGTAACACTGACACATTTGAACTTCTAACATTATCAGCCTTACTTGAGGTAATTACCTTAAACGAGGATAATTGATCGATTAATTACGAAAGGAAATTGTGTGTGAAATCTTCCGTAAGTACAGTTCAATGTAGGGCACCTTGCCGCCTGTTTTGTTACATCATTAATTAATCGTAAAACGTGTGACAACAAGTCTTGTAGGTCAATGTTTTTGTGTTGTGTATAAATGTAAAATTGACATCCTTGTCTATTAACTCAAAGGATTAGGTAAAAGTGGTCGCAGGACCGTCTAAAAAAACTGTGAATCTGGAACGACGAAAGGGTTATTGACGGAACAGGGTGGATTTTTAATCCGTAAGAGTGAGCACACCATCCAGAGCGTTATAAAATTTCTCAAAAAGGTTAGGCAAAACTGTTCATATTATACTAATTCCCACGTTTTGCCGTAAATGCTTAGGTGTCATGTGATAAGAGCAAGTCTCAAAGTCAAATAATTTATTTTAATTAGGCTGTCGACGAGACACTTTTGAACGGCAACTGTTAAAATTAAACGGATAAGACAGACAGACAGTCTATTGCCACTAGTCACCCAGGCCTCATGACTCAAGGATATTTTGAAAAAAAAAACCCAAAGCAAATTGGTTACCCTGAGAATCGAACTCAAGTTGTCATGCGTTCAATAAGCCCTTGTAACAATAATATCGAAGAGGTAAGATGACTGAAAAAATCTACTTAGTCCGTAAGTTAGACTATCAAAAATATTTATTATACGTACCGTATTTTACTTTTTACATAGCGGAAGCTTAAATTAAAATTCGCAAAACCTCACTCTTAGGTACTGACTCACTCACTAGTTCTGACATCACGAGCGCCACTCTTGAGAGTTTTCGTTAATTAAAAAAAAATGTGCCCCTTATTTTTTCAGAACTTTTCATTGAATAATTAGATTTGCAATTAATTGATGCTGTCGTCATACCTATCGTCCCTGCTTATTATCACATTATTCCTAAAATACTAATTTCTCATTAAATACTCCTTTGTCTTGTCAACCTAGTAATTTCATTAGATGCTCAGTTGAACATAGTGTAAATTGGACTTTCAGCTTAAATGTCTTTAATTACGACTTTATTTTCAATCGTTATAACTAATGGAATAAAAGACGACGATCATAATTTATAAAACGCTATCGGAAGTTATTACTTGTAGGAGTCGCACAACTGTCTTAAAAGTGCACCGCGGTCCCACAGTATAATAATCATACAGTAGCGTAACTCGGCCGCCAGACAGATTTAAATACCTACAGCCGCGCGGTACATGCGTTAGGGCTACCCGTCTACAACATTTTAATAACATTTGCCTTTGCGTACTTTCTGTTTCTATTTTAGTTTTGTGATTGTAAATATACTCTTTTATATAAATAAATTAAATACTTTGTATAATGAATAGGAAGTGTTCAATAAAAATGCGTGTTGTTTTTTGATTGGTAGATTTCATTTAAAAAATCATGTTTTTGTTTGAAAAACAAATCGGGCTTATAAAGTCCGATATATTAAAGAAGTATTTGAGACCGAAAAATATTTGCGCCACGACTGAGTCGTACGAAATGCTTTATTGTTAAATTTTAAAATATAATAAATCCGCATTCTAATATAAAGCTTAATTAAACTAGTCATCTTATTAGATATGTACTCGGACTGATTTTTAGAGATAAAAACACGCGGTTACTGTTAAAAAACCAACACACCGTCCGCTCGACACTGCGGTACAGCCGTGACTGTCTGCACCCCGAGCGCGCCCCGACATCGAGGCGCGTAGGTATAGCTCGCTTTACGTCCGTTTGTATGAAGTTGGAATACTGTATTATTATATTACCGTGGCGGTCCGAAGGGCATGTGAAAGAACAGGGTGATTCTAATCAGTAGATCTAACTGTCCTTTTCGCTCTACCCAGGACGGAAGAACAGTTTTTATGTTTGCTAAACCCCTAACAAAACATGGAAATAATGTTACGTTATGATGTGAGATGTGAAACTAGAAGCAGTACTTTTACAAACCTGAGAACGGTAATAAAGCTCTTAACTACCGATTAACAGATTAAGGATAAACCAAACAACAAACCAGACAATATCCATTAACTCTTAAAACAGCAACATTAGAATTCCAGTGTAGCATGTGGTTAAGCCAGGTTATGTCCAAACGTGTTTATTTACATTACATTACATTGCATTCAATTTGCACCAGATGGATTTAAATGGCTAACCATCTGTTAAACGAAAATAGACCGAACGCTATTTTCAGATGTAACATTCCCTTTGGCCTGCTAACCTGATGCCGCCGATATCATCGACCTTGCTCTTAAGGAAGTATATCATTATCATGGTGATGATGGATTGGTAATTCGTGACAGCGTACTGTTATTACTTCCTGTAATAACGTGAGCTTAACGATGGATTAGAAACGCCTCATTAGATATAAATAAAGAACAGTCTTAGTTAGTTAACGTTTCGTTAAAAGAAAATCTTTTTATCGGTTGCCCTACCAAAGGACACTTTTTTATAAGGTTGAAAAATGGAAGGCCCATTTGATGATTTTTCAACCATGAAGACAAATACAGGATGTCTGTCTAGTCTGATAGTGACAGTGGCAGTCCCTTCTCTTCACCCAGGGCGGATAAAGAGTCAGTGAGACCTGACTGACTAAAACGAACCTGTTCCTTTAGCTCTTTGTATATCAGAGCTGCCTTTTAAAAGCCGACAGCAGACAAAGCCTTTTTTCACTCAATTCTATGCCAAACGGAAAAATAAAATCTGCTTAGCGACGTACAAGTTGAGGGAAGAAAACGGACCAATTGGTTCTAACAAAAGCGGAGGTTTCGGACTTATTGAATTATTCTGCCACAGAAGCTCGCTAGAAACGCGAGTAAGAAATGGTATTTATTTACAAAAGCCAAATTGGAGCAGTTAAATCTAAGAATCGTTAACATGTAAAATATGGATATTTAATGTTGGTGTTGGCTGCCTTACAAACGGTTAGCACTTTGATATTTATTATTGGTCGATCTCTCATTATTTAAGCATGAATTTATTTCTTTTTCTTTAGTATTCGAACCTTCCACAACAAAGAATAGTTTTACCGCATGAATAAAACTACTTCAGCTCGTATTTTCAGAGGCAGTCACTTTGTATGAAAGTTGTAAAATGTAAATAAGAGAAATGGAGTATTGTTTGTTTCTCGTTACTTGTCACTATTTCAACACAATGAATTACTATTGATGTTTATCCTGTTGATGGAGCTGTCTCTAATGTTCTCAGTATACCATTTCCATACCCATGTCATGGTAAAATATGTAAATCAATACTAGTATTACAAAAGCTGAAGGGTTTGTTTGGTTAATTTATGTTGGATAGTCCCTTTGTTGAAGAAACCTTTAGGCTATTAATTATGATATCACACTAGGACCAACAGAAACCGAGCCGTGGGGGGTGAACTGTGAGAAACAGCTAATCTTTAGTCTTTACTTTACTTTACTATAAAAAGAACGCTACTTAAAACATTAAAATTAACTTGAAAATTCCTCACTCACTCTCAATTCATTATTCACCCATTCTAATTTACCAATATGATGTTTATCCTAGTATAGCATAAAATTTACGGAACTCACCTTCTTCTTATTTCTCATGTGGTTGGCGTCTCTCGTCTCCTGCGCATTCCCAGGTGCGCGCGCGCCCCATAGCTTCATCGCCATGTGCGCATACGCAAACGTAATCACGCATAATGGGATCACGTACTAAAAGAAAAGTAAACAACGTTTAAATCGCCACTGGCATAATTACAATTACACATGAAACTGATCTTTGTTCTGTAATAAAATTTTATATTGGTCCTAGCTTTCGCCCGCATTCCATCTAAAAATGTAGCAGTTACTATATTCAGCGTCTCATCTATCTCAGTGACACATTATCAAAATTGGTTTAACTCAATTTCGTATTAATAAAATTGGGGTTTCTGTTATTATACATGTTTAAAATGGTTATCGAATTTTGGTCGGAAAATCTCATCGTAAATTTTCATAGCTGTCCCTTTTAATAATGAGGAGTCTTTGAAATTTAAGCAGCTATTTTAATCAGCAATTTGATAAGCCGATTATTAAAATTATTTTGTTATTAAAATTTCATTAATGGATACAAAATAAGATACTTAATTAATAGGAAATTAAATCAAAACACTTATTTTTCAGGGGTTTTTGTTAATGGCATAATAACGATGTGTAATGGTGCTAGTATTCAAACATAGAGACAGTCTATACATGAATGTATGTAGATATACATCCGAGACAATTTAATACATAATAAACCAAAACAAATTCCGAGATGAAATAAAGCTTCTTCTTTATTATTGTTCGTAGAATATGAACATGTATAATGAACAAATAAAAAAAAAATATGAGTATGTTGTTTATGATATTCACAGAGCGTGAGAGATCCGCCACGTCGCCGCCCGACGTCTAGACTCGAGACAAAATTGCATACAGAACCTAAATTTTATTATGTTACACACAAATAGGTCATGAAAATTTTGACAATTACTAAATGCCGTCTCTAACAGCGATTACGAAGAAAATACAAAAAATGGGACACAGCTCAAGGTAGGTACATAAGTTCAATACGCCCTAAATCTGCCCAGTTTTCAATTTTTCACAAATTGACCAAGAGGACCAAATTAAAAAAAAAAACATCGGTCAAAGAGGAAATAAGTACGATATGAATTTGAATTAAATCGTTGTTTGTTACTCAAGTCTAGATAAGTTATTTACTCAAGACTGATCTGGAAGTATGAGTGTTAAACTTTGTCTTTCCACAAAAGTTAAAAATCTGTTGAGGACTTGTGTAAAAAAATTGTCAACGTCAAAACGACATATCATGTTGATATAAGAGTCGTTTTGCAGTTAAAATTTTTTTGAGACATGCGTTCAACGGGTACGTATTAAAATACCGAAATTTAAAAGACCGAATTTTAAAATACCGATGGACGGAATCCCGAAAATTGAAACGCCGAATGGTTGTTTGGTCGAAAGTTTTAAATCTCGAAAGTTCATTTGCCCGAAAGTTTAAAATCCCGAAATTTAAAAACCTGGAGTTTAAAATGCCGTAAATTTCCTTCACAGGAGGAAGTCGACGGAGCCCCGCTCCGCGGGGCTCCTACTTCTGCGTGGTTAAAAAAAAATAACCACGAAGAGGATGGCGGGGTCTTTCAGACCCCGCCATCCTCTTCTAACCTAAATTGTCCGAGTCGGGGTGCCAGCAAGTCCCTAGTTTAGGCCTAGTTCTAACCGGCTAAACCTAGTTCTAACTGAAGATAAGTATGATACACGTAGGTTTAACCGCATGTGGTCGGTTACACCTAGGTTTAGCCGGTTAGAACTAGGCCTAACCTCGGGACTTGCTGGCACCCCGACTCGGACAATTTAGGTTAGAAGAGGATGGCGGGGTCTGAAAGACCCCGCCATCCTCTTCGTGGTTATTTTTTTTTAACCACGCAGAAGTAGGTTCCCGCGGAGCGAGGCTCCGTCGACTTGCTCCTCCAAAAACCGAGGTTTTTGATCAAAAACATAACGACTATCGGCATTTAAAACTTTCGGTATTTTGAACTTCGGTGTTTTGGACGTCGGTATTTCAAACATAGGTATTATGAACTTTCGGTATTTTGAATTTCGGTGTTTCGGACGTCGGTATTTAAAACATAGGTATTATGAACTTTCGGGATTTTGATACGTACCCCGTTCAACAGATATTTAAATTTTTGTAGTAACACGGATTGTGTCTCAGAGTAACGTAATTTGTTTGCAACAATTTCAGGCTGCGTTTGTTACTATGTGAATTACGGTTATCAATATATTAAAAACTTTTAACAAAGCCCATTTATCAGTAGATAACAATGTAAATTGATAGCTAATATCTATTTACGAAGCGATAAACTTTATTGGATTTTGCTAAATGAATACATAATTATTTAAATTTTGCTAAGTGAATAGTGTTTAATGTGTCAACAGTAAAAATTACCAATGAATTGAATGTATTGAGAGATTTCAATTCATCGGTAATAGTTTTAATATTAGGTACCAATGATTTCAATTCTGTCAAACACAATTCTATATATATTCTATTCCTTGGCCAACGAATTAGCATTGCCATACAACGTGGCAATGCTGCCAGCGTTCTGGGCACTGTTCCCGTTGACAGCGATGTGGACGTATTCTTTGACGCCCTGTGAATGTTTTCTCTTTTATTTTATTTTTTATTTTTCCTGTACATGTTACTAGTAGGTTGTTGTATTTAAGTATTTACTGCTAATAATAAAATATGCAATTATAAAAAATAAAAAAAAAAATCTATATTACAAAAACAAAACGGCTTAATATTTCATGCAATGGAATGAAAATGTAAGAGTAAAATAAACAAATAGTGACATCGAGGAGTAAAATGGACCAATAAAACTCACCTGGAATACATACAGTAATAGTCTGTAAATGGCCAGCGAATGTGACCCGAACTCAGTTGGAGCACAAAAAGGCTTTTTGTAAAAGATTTTTGTTACTGTAAAGAAGAAAAGAAACAGTCAATTTTAAGGTGTCGAGAAACTTCTTAACCTAGTTGTTAAACTTGGATAACGAGAGTTTAATTGTTTAAACAAAAGTTTTGGATAAAAGACTGTAATTGTAAGTTGATATCCATAACTGCTTTTGAGTACTTTTGGTAGCTCATCAGTATTACACGTTACAGATTTTTTACATAGTGTAAAACTTGTTAAACATGTTGCCCCAATATTTGTATCAGTAAAAAACACGAATTTGTAATTCAAAATTATAAAGAATCCATAAACTTGGAAATCATAGAAAATTTTGCATCTAACGTGACAAAAACTTATCATGATTGTGAATCTTGATAACAGCAGTGTCATGTGCAGTTTTATAAAGGTCTATGTTTTGACCAAATTAGCTCGGTAGAAAAAACAAAGCCCGTAAATTCATCACAGTAGTCGGTAGCTAAAGTGAACGGATTCACTTTGATCAGTGGCGCCGTAACTACTACGAACCAGATTTTATTGGGAGTTTTTGATTGAAAAACGTGCTCCGCTTTTGTGGTTTTTTTTTATTCTGACCCACCATGTTAAATTTAATCCATTTATGCAATTACACGAAGGGGATGTTACCAAAATTCAAATATAATTTTCAGATTTGATAGGGATTATAAAATAGAGGGTTTTTTTTCGTAGGTCGTTATTGTTTTATTCCTGGGCAAAAGCCCATTTCCACTCACAAAATATGAAGGATAACTGTCTTAAAAATATCTACGTACCTGGATCAAATTCGTCTTCCATGATAACCTCCCACGACATGGCCATTGGAGCAGCCAAAGAGAGCGCCAGAAACCATATAACTACTATTATTACTTTGGCAACGCGCTTTGAAGTGTGGGCACTGCAACAAACATTACGCAATTACGCATTGACATGATAACAAAACACAGGTTTGATTTAAACACAAACCTCAGAGCGGAAACCTACTTGAAGCTCAAAGAGCATTGTTAGAGCTAAAATCCTACTGCATCGGAAGTTTAAGATGCATAAGACGCGGCAATCTGGAGCAGAAAGGCACTAGAGATCTTCAAGATGGATTGTGTGGATTTCGTTACCGCAATTTGTAGATGCCACATATTCATACATTTTAACCTTCCGGCTACCAAAAATATATACTAGCCTAATATAATCATCAGTGTTTGTATAATCAAAAGTAGTTTATATCGTCAAGTCTTGTAGAAAGTCGCGGGACTTACTTCTATCACCGTGACCCCGGAACATAAAGGGATATTGAAGGACACCGTGGATTTTAGTCAGTACAAGTCTGACAGACCCAGCCCTGCCCGGAAATGGAGGATTCATTTGATGATTTTACCACGATAAAAAAAAAGTCTTGTAGAAAATAGAATAATCTTTTTTAGGTTGAATTATTTTCCGCCTTTTAAAAGATACTTAACTTTTATCCATTTTCGAAGTTTAATTTTTCGGATTACTTGAACGCTTTTTTTTCAACAATGATTAACTGAAAGATTACGCACAATATAAAAATGAAAATAAAAATACCTCAACGTAAGTACGAGGTTGAATAGATGTCTGGTTTCATTTCGGCTGTTAAATGGGTACCTATTTGCCCTCTGGACCTTACCCAAGAGGCATCAGACAATGGGTCAAGGTTAACGACCCTTTGATAGACTGTACGCACTTAATCTCATAGTTCATCTCACCTATATTTTCAAGAGGATGGACGATCACTGTTCTGTATGATGCTGTTACACTGAATATTAAATACCGTACAGTCACGAGCAATACAATGTATACACCTAACAAAATTAAAACGCAAATTACTCGTGAAAGACTGGTTTCCACTTTGAAAAATAAGACCTTTTTCGTAATAGTATGGCTTCTAAAATAGAAGTCTAATTAAAAGGCAAAAGTTTAATCAATACGGTAGCAAAAAATCGCTTTTGAAAACTCCTTAGTGTATACATACTATTGCTCGTGACTGTACACGTGTGTGGTAGTTATTTGCCTTAAGGCGCGGTCTATTAGGTCATTTTTATCTTATTCAAGTCTTATTTTTATCGTGGTAAAATCATCAAATGAGTCCTCCCGCCCAGGGTGGGACGGGAGGACAGAAGGACCGACTGCGAGACTTCATTGATAAGCAAATTATCTTTTTGAATTAAAAAAAAAACACATTATAGGTAACAGTTCTTTCGTATGCAATTTGTAACTTGAATACAGGTTTGTTTCGTTGAAATTTGCAACTTGTAAACAACTAACTTGTATAATGGAAAAGCGGCTTTATGGACAGTCATATCAGTCTACTTTTAGTAACTAAGTTCGGTTTACTTTTGGACATTGATGAAGGGATAAAGAAAAGTTACCCCTTTTTTACGTTAGAAAATTATGAAACGAGTCCTCTCGCCCTGCGTGAAGCGGAAGGGACTAATCAAAAATCTGCTTGTTTCTTAATTTGCCCTTTGTGTTTCATTCCGCTGAGTTTCGTAAGGTTGTATAATGATATAAATGTGACATACTGAGTTCTATAAAAGTTCGTCTTTAATAACGCTTTTTTTTTGCGTGGTAAAATCATCAAATGAGTCCTCCCACCCGGGCAGGGCGGGAGGGACTGTAAGACTTGTACTGACTAAAATCAACGGTGTCATTCAATAGCCCTATATGTTCCGGGGTCACGGTGATGGAAATAAGTCCCGCGACTTTTAATAACGCTTAGTTTCTGTTTGCAGCTTTGCTCGCGTGCCTATTCTAGTTAGAAGACATTTATTCGTGTTTTCGTGCAGCGATCGTTATCAACATTCCTTATATTTCTATGTGGTTTGTTTCAAAAGCTGACACGTATTTAGGGAAATGGGAATCTGCTTAATAGTAGTAGAGCCGATGACACTAACTCTATAATAGCATGAAAAAACTCCCAGTTGATTCCTGTTCAATTAATCGCAGCATTAAAGGGGAAACACGTAATATCCATGCTGCAATGCAAAAAACTTGGCAGGGTCGTTAACAGTTATTTATAAGATGGTCATCCATCTACAGACCAAGCAAGCGCGGCTTAACCTTGAATATCGACTTTCCGACTGTTATTATTATTTTAGCCACGAGTTTCTTTTACAGGTCATCGTAATCTATTTTTGTCTGAACCCATGTTGGAATGTTAAAAACCATACAATAAAAAAGTCGGAACCCAAATTAAAGGCTTACAACACCGGCAAAATATTTACACTGGCAAACGGAAAATTTACTTAACGATTTAAGATTCATGTACCTTCTATTAAGATTGTCAGTAGTTACATATTCTTATCAGTTTGTAGATAACAAAGACGCAAATGGGAAGCTGGACTTTAATTAAAATAATAATTGTATATTAGTTTGGGTTTTGTAAAAATCGTGCATTTTATTTTGGTGTAATGGTCGCTAAAGCATGCGATTGTAGATACTATTTCCAAATTATTATTTAGTATTAATATTTTTTCTATCAGTAGTTTTTTCAGACTCCTGTCTTTTAAAAGTAGATGAAGACGCTAAAATCATTTTTGAAGGAAACGCGTGGGTTTTGTTTCAGAAAGAGTCTGACAGACCCGCCGACATCATTAACGAGTCTGCGCCGCCCAGAGGTGGAGAAACAATATCATCACTTAAAACCTCATTGGTTTAAAATTAGACATTTATTTCTTTGAAGTATACATGCAGTTAAAGTGACGTCTCGGGTAGTTATTTCGGTTATTTCGTACAAAATCTATTATATGGGGAAATTGTGTTCTAACAGCTTATAAAAAGTATGTCAATTGATTGGTGCGCCCACTTCCGTAACATCGTTTATTATCTATCACAATTAAATAAATTAATTGTTACGCGATAAAACACGTGCAGTGTATTATTAATTACGTACAAGTGCTATTGTGAACTTATTACGCCCCGTTCACGACCTACCGCTGTGAGCGAAGCGACGAGCGGTTCGATCAAATGTATAGAAATGTTTGAAAGACGCCACGAGGCGCCGCCAGTGGTGAATTCGCGAATATTCAAGTAATGTATGTCTTTTTCGCACCGCATAATGCGCCGCTCATTACCAAAGTTGTGGACAGGCTGTTAGTGAATAGATGCCTCCACACAGAACAAGCAGCCTCGCGTAAACATTTACCGCGCGAAGCAGTTCGGTTAGTGAGAACATGACTCGGCCGAGGCAAAAGCGCGCGATGCCGCGGTGGAGTGACTGAGCGCCCGAGCAATTCAGTGTCGGCTTTTGTTTTGCTCTAAGGCGTCTCAGTCGTTTGCCGCGCGCGCCATCTGGACGCTCGTGTATATTGTTTCTTGCCACGGTTGAAAAACATTAGACGCGTGCACACAGAGCAAGCCACCTCGCGAGGCTTTTTTCCCTCGCGGAACATTCCTCGCGAGGCTGCTCGCTCTGTGTGGACGCACCTAATGATTGTAGATCTAACGGTAATAGTTGTATATACAAACAGTTATAAATAAAATCTTTTACGTCGGTTACTTTTAACTACGGTCATAATTAGCATGGTACCTCAATAATGACGTTGTTAAATAGGAGAAGCCTTTTAGTTTTCCGGAACACGTATTTATTCCAGTCCAGTTAGTGGAAACAATTACGAGGCAGTAGTAATTTATTTACTGCCAAACAAGGGTTGCATAACACTCTCTTGTGTGCCAAACATAAACATACACATAATAGTATTGAGTCTTTTTTGGTAGTCGATACACCCATTATTGTGATGTTCTCTTTTTCATGAATATACCTACCAATTTATATTCAAATTTTGTGCATCTTTATTAAAATTTTCTTCACAAAGTCGACGGATTATATTATTGGATGTACGATATTGGATTAAATAGCGCGTATTTAAATGCAACTGGAAAGTTTTTCGCCGTTCATTAACGGGTCTTGACTTATTTATTGTATGACTATTTGTTCGATTTTCGTATGAAATAAACACGGGGAACTTATCCCAGATGTATGGGCTTATGTACCTAAATCATAGGATCGAGTTCGCAACTGAAAGTTCCACATACCAGAGAAAATATAACACAGATAGTTTGAATCTATCGCTCGACCCATTTCTGTGAGTTTCATTGTGAAAAGATTCGTAGTTTGCTCCTTTAGAAAATTATGAAGATTCCGGATCATGTCGATGTTACTAAAATTTCATTTGTAGAAGAATACTTACATTGCATAGTATGATAAAAAAGAGAGGTAAAGATAGTACGGGCCATAGCTGCACACAGGGATTCGTATACGGTACTTGTAAACCAAAAGATTTGAATAAAGTTTTCTTAGTTTTATTTTTAGTTGATTCCCGTTGTATGGTTCATTATATTTTCGATCTAAACCAATAATAGTTCAATCATGCTTATGTTCGTCAAGTTTATTGAAGAAAACAACATAATAATCTTATGACTCCACGCAAATATTGTTTTTATCAGCCATTGTGTTAAATTTCTAATTTAACGGATAGCCTGTCATTGCACTCTCTAAAGATTCTCTTGGGTTTTCCGTTAGAAGAGCCAATGTGGCGACCACATTTTCCGAGAAAACATTTGTAGGTACGTATACGGGGCATTGTGGTTTTAATTCCTACGAGTATATAACGGGCTGTAGTTTGTTTGGGTTCGAACTGCGTGGCTTTAGGTTACATATTTCACATGAAGCGCTTTGAATTTTTTTTAGCCTCTGTATCTAAACAATACTTTCATGGAAAAGTAGTAAGGCAGTTAAAATAAAAAAAAACAATCAATATGCTGTTATTTTTTAGATTTAGCAAGTTCACAGAAGCCGCTTATTTTAAAACAAAACTTCAGTAGCGATAAAATCGGGCAATCTTTCGTACCACTGCAAATCGTCGAATCGAGAGATGAAACGGCCGGAAGACAATTATTCTGCGTTCTTGTGGAGTATGGCGCGGCGCTCCAGTTGTTTTTGCTTCATGTATTTCACATCTGAAATTTGAAGCCTCGATGATATAATGCGCCATTAGTCGAAGGAAAAGCTTTTTCCAATTAGCGCTTTTTATACGCCGGCGGCAAGGTGTATATAACCATAATGTTAGCTTTACATTTACTGGCGTAATTTGACCGGCAAGCGATCGCCAGGTGCCCGATCCACCGCTGTGCGTCCAATTGCCTACCGGTTAGCCGCCAGCCGAAACGAGTGGCGATGGCGTATGGAAGACGCACTTCTTTCATGGGTACTAGTGGCGGAGAGAGAATATAGTACATAAGCATGCGACTGGATACGATCGTCTCGTGTCAATCTGTTAGCTGAACGTGTAAGCAGACAGTCTGCACCTTTTATCCGGCAACTGGTAGGAATGAAAAATCACTCACACTGGCTCCACCTTGGATTCATTTTTTAGGGTTCCGTAGTCAACAAGGAACCCTTATTATAATATATTTTACTCTTTTAATGGGTGTTATATTATGTTGTGTGAAGAGCTGTCTCGATTTCTCCAAGAGCCCATCGTCAGATCCTGATCTGAGACTATGGAACCATCTGGAAAATAGGAATAAAAATGGAAAGGGTGCAATTTTTTTCCAGGCAATCTTCGAGGAATTGGGTAAAATACATAAAAAACCCGCAAATTGAAAACCTCTACCTTTTAAAATGTTCCCGCAAATTGAACTTTTTTCAGAGTCTCTAAAAATACACCTGCAAGCAAAAGTATAAAATCCCTTACTCCATGCCGCGCGATCTTGAGTACCTTCTTAATTACTAGTTAAGAATACTTAACTTCCAAATTCATTAAAATCACGCCATTATTGAAGGAGCTATCCCGGATCAATTCCAAGTACCTAAGTGATTCCATAATTTTGCTCGTTACTGTACCAAAAGAGCCTCCGCTCAGAATAAAGACTCATGACAACGCTAGATAGATAGCTTAAACTGAAATTCAGCGCAAGTTTTCTGTAATAACATACGTTCACGGAATCAAGTAAACAAATATATTCGACAAACCATTCATGTAAAATCAAGACATTTTCGTAATATTCACATAATTGCTTTAAATGTGGAATCTTATGTGATTTCTACATAATGATTTGTATTTTCAGATCAACGAAAATTATAAACAGAAACATGTGTAAACATCACATTTAGTACCATTTATGATCGTTTTGTGTACACATAGTCTTTACATCATTCAAAAGAACGGAAGATTGATATTAATGAAACTTTGGGCGTGTTTTTCGAACGAGTCTGACGTAAATTCATAGTTAATTTTCTTGGTAACCAAGTCGATATTTATACAGTAACCAACCAATATGATGACAAGCAAATAATTTGGATATAAATCTTCTTAATATGAGCAAGAATTTGCATATCTATACATATAATAAAATAGTAGGAAAGTCAAAACTGTACATTGAATATTTTTTTAAAAGAATACTTGGGGTGTGATCTACAATCGATACCGAAGCCAAAAATATAGTTTTTAGAATTTTTGTCTGTTTATCTGTTTGTCTGTTTGTATGTATGTCCGGGATAAACTCAAAAAGTACTGGACGGATTTGAATGATTCTTTTTTTGTTGTATAGGTATTAAATCTGGTCAAAACATAGGCTATTATTCTGGAAACTTGAACACCTAGCGCAGAACCGCAACAGAAAAGCTAAACAAAAAATGGTGCGATAGCAAAAAGTGTTCCACGTGATGAGCATTTTCTGCTGAGAGAATAAAATTGAAGATCTGGAACACCTGATGTGGAACTCCAAGAGCCCAGCTACACTATAACATGTACAGGAATGACGTCTAAGCAAAGTTGTTCAGCCTGATGAGCACTCTCTGTTGACGTATAAAAATTGAGGATCTGGAACACCTGATGTGGAACTCCAAGAGCCCAGCTACACTATAACATGTACAGGAATGACGTCTAAGCAAAGTTGTTCGGCCTTATGAGCACTCTCTGTTGACATATAAAAATTGAAGATCTGGAACACCTGATGTGGAACTCCAAGAGCCCAGTTACACTGTAACTTTTATTCTACTGGCCAAACTCCCATATTTTTTTACCTGGGCTCTTGGGGTTGGGTATCAGACTTTTCAGATCTTCGATTTTGACGACCCCATTGTCGCTGGCATAAGCAACAAGATCCGCGTACGAAGTCGCGGGCAGAAGCTAGTTCGAAATAAGACCAAAGTCGAATGCACTTTTATATCTATCCTGGATGTTTCTCTTGTTTAACAAAAGTTTCATGAGAAGACAAGTCTTTTTACCATCACTTTGTTCGTTTTTCACTGTCCATTATACTTTGCAATGAAAAGCTTTGTGAAGTGTGTTACTAAGTCTGAATAATTCAACAGACTTTCATTTTAAAGTTACGCTACGGAACAGCAATACCTTGTTGACGATTTAGTCGGAAAGCTATCAACCGGAAAAGGTCCATACGCATAACAACGTGACTTATAAAACTTACGATGTGCTTTAACTAAGCGGCTTTCACTTTGACTTTCAAGGTTTTGTTTACCCAAAGAATCATTTACCTAATGGACCGGCAAAACCCCTTCTCGTCATTTTCGCAAGAAATGATGACGTCATGAGCCGCTTTTAGAATCTTCAATAAGCATATACACGAGCTTAATGTACAGCCAGAAAGGTTTCTGCTCTAGATATTACGAAAAAATGTACTTCAATTTGTTTCCGAAATTGTAGTGCCTATGTTCAATAGGTACTCGATATTCAATTTCATATTTATGTATTAATATGAAAAAGGAACATCGACTACCTAAGTTTTTGAACTATTCATATGCAAACATAGCTTTTCGAGTCGAGAGGTTTTGTCCTATTTTTATACGTCGAGACTGTTTTCAATTTGAATTCCTCAATTTTCCTCGGGCGTAGCTTCTTATTTTCGAGTTAATTAATCTCATTAATCTCTCTTTATGAGAAAAATTAAGTGGCTGCCGGCAATAAACTTTTACCTGTATTCAATGCCTGAGTCGCAGGACTGTCTTATCAAGTATCCGCCGTGGCCTCGGAACATAAAGAGCTATTGAACTACACCGTGGATTTTAGTCGGTAGAGGCCTGACAGTCCCTTCCGTCCTGCCATGGGACTCATTTGATGATTTTACCAACTAATAAAAGAATTGAAAATAATGGATGAAAGGGAACAGTATACAGTTTAATAATATATTACCTGAGGGGCGTGATAATGGCCCGATGCCTGTCAACCGCGATCGCGGTGAGCGTAAACACGCTGACGTTGACGCTCAACGCTTGCACGAACGGACAGAATGGACACATGAAGTGCGGCAGCAGCCACCGCTGTAGCAACGCGGCTTGGAACTGTCAACAAATAACTCATATTAATATATTAAAATACTGTAAACGATGGTACATTTAAGTTACTGATCCAAAATATGAAATTTCTGTTTGATAGTGTGTGATCGTAGTGTGATGCTGATGATGCGATCCGACCAATTTCGGCCAGGGCGATTGCTTCAGCTCCATTATAGTTGCCGTTCATGTGCTCGCATGTGGCTTATGTATCTAACCTTATTTGTAAAGATCCGTGCACAATGCGGGGCATGTGAGCACACTATCGATCTAATTATTTAACTGATCGCCGCAGGTGAAGCTCAATGTGCCGCTGCAATTCGAAATTATGGACTTTGTTTTGTATTTATATAGGACAAGTCAATCAAAATGACTTTAGAAATATCTAAACTTTTAAGTTATAGATATTGTTTACTAATACACTATATTCAGCTAGCACTGAACATTAGTGAACATGCATAAATAAAAAAAAACACAATGTTAATAAGTTCCAAACTGGAGAATACTGACATCTTGGAAAGGAATTTATGCAAAACAAATTCTCAGAACAAAATGTACATTAAAAGTTCATCTCCAACCTTCCGCCAAAGTTTGTGTGAAGATTTCATGTAAATTTCGCTGTAATCGACCGAAATGAATAATTTAAACTGTAGGGGACTTCTTAAGTATGATTGCAATTCTAGATGAGACAATCAAGTGCTGTCACTGACCATTTAATGGCATCTTGGTTAATTCAATTACCTCGCCTATTGCTCGGTTGACAATATTCCACCTCGTCTGCTATTGCAAACTTTCCCCGCTTATATCGTATAAATGTAAAAAAAACCTGGTATTCATCTGATATAAATCCTTAGCAAGCACAAGGTAATGCTCGTCCAATATAAGATAGAAACTTGAAAGCTCGGTGGCGTAGTTCTAAAATATTGCTCAGTTCAACCCACATAATATTTATTAGATTCGTATCCAACCATAATGTGATAAGCGAACACTGGTTTGAGTAAATCGTTTTACGCAATCCAGTATTCCAGTGGCCGCTTATCTTTATCATTGATGCGATGTACGAGTATGTATAAATGGTTTTGGGATTTTTGGCTTTAACGTGAAGCACTGAATTAAACTAATCACAAGATTTTTTTATCATTATATTGTGCTGGCATGTTGACAGATGTTAACAGCAATTTATGGTTGTAAAGGCCCATTTTGCCATTGCGTTATTCCTTAGATCATCGGCAATGTATTCAAACTTGTATGCAAATTCTTGCATATCTAAATAGGGCTTAACTAGGATTGTTATGTATGTGATAATAATCCATCTAATATCTTGAAATCAGCAATTCTTGTAATTTATTTCGAATGTCTGGGAAACTGGAATTATCTCTATATCCTTAATAAAAATTAATGGACAACTGTGTTGCTAAGTGGAATTCTCCAGAATGGCTGAATTAGGCTAATCTATTTTTGATTGTGTTTTTTATTGTCTGGAAAAGTTTTATATTAATTAAAAAGTTTTCCTTTTTTCTGTTCCTGCTTTGTGCTTTAGTAAATTGTACCGGAAGGAAGCCGGGACAAGTTACTAGTTTTATAATTATTGATTTGTTATTTGGATTAAAATCAGATTTAGTTGGCTCTAAAACAAAAACTTTGACTCTTTAACGAAAAACGTTTTCTACGTGAAAAATGTGTGCTATGTGTTAAAGAGCAAAGCTCGGTCGTGACAAGGCATTGTAAATACAGCAGATGTATTGATTGGAACGAATCATAATTGATTACCGAGCTGGTATTGGCACGTTCTAGAATACCGAGGTATATATACAGCCATTAGCCTACTGAAGAAGTTTTGACTGAAGGCCGAGCTTTGGATCAGCAATTTTTTCCTGCTAAGTAAAACAAAATACATTTTCCACTGATTTCAAACTGAAACAACATTGCTTGAAGTAAACTAATGGAGCTAACATCGATAAACTGTCAACCTAACGTTACAAAGTGTCGTTTTATCAGGTGATTCCACCTTAACGAGGTTTTCAATAGTGCATTGGCATGGTATACGAAACTTTCTCTTCATACAAATTACCTTTTATATAGATATATATCTTTATATGTGTATATTATGTATTTCGTTACTATAGTATCATACAAAACACTCAATCAACGATGAAAATAAAATAATAAAAGTGAATATCTGAAACGGTGACTGCATTTAATTTTGTAATTAAAGTTTCAGTTTTGAATAACTCATAGTTGCACGATATTTTTTATTAAATATTGTTTTAAAACATTTTTGAGCTAAAATAAAATATGTTTTTAAACTATGACGCCGGTGTTTGGTAGATACCTGACTGCTTTAAGAAGAAACAAATTCAGAAGTCCCAGTATTTGTTAAAATCCAGACATCTTCAAGTTCATGTCATACGAAAATTCTACTGGCGTTTGAGATGAAAAAGAGTAAACCATATAGATTGAGTAGACCTATCCAATTAATGGAACGCACTTGCCGCTGTGATCGGCGCCTTATCGTGGGGTGCGAGCGGTAAGATTAAATGTCTAGAAATGTTTAACACGCCACGAGGCTCCGCCAGTGGCGATTTCGCGAACTTACAAAGTAATGAAAGTTTTATTCGCGCCACCCCGCCGCACCACTCACCGCCTAGATCAAAGTCGTGGACGGGCCGTAAGCATTTGGTCAGTTATCGTGTAGCCCGACTTATAACTCCAGTACCTCATTATAGGGATCATCATACGGAATACGTACGTGAATCCACGCCCTCACGGCGAGCATTCACTGTAATGTTAAACTTTACAAATTCGGGCATTTCATCGGTGAGGGAAAACAATCAAGCATCATAATACTGCGCACCTTGTAACAACACAAAACGAATTTACATCAGTGAAGGAGCATTACTAAAGTGCAACTTGTATCAACTCTTTATTAAATGTATGCGAATGCTCGTCAGTCAGGCATGCAGTACTGTAATTTACTGCTCAAAGTCGAATCTAAAATGTTACATTACACGCGAATGCTTCCGGTAAGGGAGCGTCTTTATATCTTCCACATCGCTAATGCATCCCGATTAAATGTAATGAACTGTTAATCCAACTTTTCAATGATATCTTGGCATATTCAATCCTCAGCTATAAGTACTTTGCGCGTTGTACGTAATACAACGAAGGTTAATATTATTATATTAAAAATATTAGTGTTATGTGTCTGCATGACAACTTTGGTGAAAACAATATCAATGCACCGCATTTTTTGGCATCCGCATTTGGAAATAGAATAATCTTTTATAATGATTTTTTTATCCGTAGTCATGTTTCAAAACCACTTCAATCCTCGTAACATTAGGTGGGATAAAAGAATCTGCTACTATATTTCTTTGTGGTGTAACGTAAAATACATTCGTTTAATGTACCGTGAAATGATATGAAATAACGCGAGAGAAAGGTCTGGGTTTAAGGTGGGAAGTATTTTATCAGGGATGTGACAACGAAGGTATTATATGAAAGATTTTGTAAGACTGCTCCGCACAGCCCCTGCCTGGAGGCCTTAGGCTAGGCGTATGCTGAGACGCAGGTTACGCAGGTCCACACAGCGCAGAGCAGAGTAGATTTTGTAAAGCATGGAACGTCATTGAACTCCGTACGCTGCGGCGCAGGACATGTCACGCAGACATGTGTCCGTCCTGCTCTGCGTCTCGTTGCAGTGCCGGCACAGAATCCTGCGCGACGCGTGTATTGTGTATGCTGGATACATTCGTTGCTAGGTAACTTTGTTTATGATGCGAATGTCAGTTGCGTCGCAGCATGCGGAGGGGCATATGTCTGCCTCAACTGCCCTGCCCTGCACTGTGCTGTACTGTGCTGTGCTGCATTGCCTGCGTCTCAGCATACGCTTAGCCTTAGAGTCATATAAGGTATCCGAAGAATAGTCCGTATAAGCAGCTCGCAACCTCCCCTAGGAAGAGACTTGTGAGATGCCACTCAAAACAAAATCCCCACACCTTAGTAACTGATCAATAACGATACGAGGAAAATGGCATAGGACATATTACATATATTATACACATTTTTTTATATATGTATAATATATAAAAAAATGTAGTAGTAAAAACATTTAAGTATGTATATTATACACATTTTTTTTATCGTGGTAAATCAAATGAGTCCTCCCACCCCGGGCAGTGCGGGAGGGACTGTCAGACTTGTACTGACTAAAATCCACGGTGTTCTTCAATAGCCCTTTATGTTCCGGGGTCACGGTGATGGAAATAAGTCCCGCGACCCCAGCAGGCTTTGGCCCTCTGAGAGGGGGCCCCGTCATTTGCTGATTTGCTGAGCTCTTTGAGGTGCGCGTGGAACACGACGCGCCGTCGACCCTGGCATGGTCCATGGTCGGACAGCGAGTTGCCCTTTACTCGCTGTCCGCATGCCCACGCCTACGGTGGCCAGAGATCATCTGCCGACGTCCGACGCCTTGGGCGAGTACCACTGCGGTTGGGGCGGAAGGAGGACGCGGTCTTCTCTCTCTCGCGACCCGCCATCTCCTTTACGAGCATTACTGGTTCGCAGAAAGTGGCGACCGCTTCCCGCATGGCATAGGACACTTAATATCAATTATAAAAAGAACAATTATGCCACACCTTTCTATAGAAACATCAACATCGAAAAACATAAGTTAAATCCATAATGTTGGAAAACAGACCACGGAATCACGGGGGATTGTGAGAAGAAAAGCGACTAGTGGACAAACGATTTTTGAGACAAAGTGTTAATACTCAATTAGGTAAACATGACACTACAACATTTAATAATTTCCTCAACTTGAATACACGTTACTTAGCTTCTTATTACTTAGCTTCACTTCCTCGTCACTACGACTTCTTTGACTACCTTCTTTGTTAAGCCTGGCTTAATCGAAACTTTATCAATTTGAAAAGTAAACAATTTCAGAACATCGCTTTGTAGATCAAAAATTACGAGTACTATAAATAGATCATTTCTTATACAACATTATGTTTTAGGTTAAGGTCCTATGGGTCTTTTTTACCTGAAAATAAATGACTTCCGGAAACAAAAATCAGTAGTTTACGGTTTAAATTGTAGATTTTATATAAACATTTACAATTTAAAAATAATTTCTCATGCAGTAGGTAAATCAACGCAACTAATAAAAATAGCAATCGCTATTGGAAATGGTAAAATATCGATGTGAGTATCAGATTAATGCACTGCAGTGAACAGAACATAATTGAGCACTAGTTACTTTAATATATCATGCGGTATCAGCTGATCCGGGCTACTGTCACCCTTTGTCAAAATTATCATCATATTAAGCCTGGACCGTCGTGATAGGAATTTATGATCCATATAAAATCACTGGACCAAGTTTAAGCCTAAGATTCGTACGTTCGCGTAAGATGTGTGTAAAAGACCTTTTTTCGTTAGTGTTATATATGTGTACATGAGGCACAATGTGTGTGCATGCGGCAGACACCCGCCATGTTGTTTGTTTGTCAAAATACATGTCAGTACGCTAACAGCAAGCTATTGTTTCACTTGTCCCCATCCCCCGTATTTATCAGTGGCGACGAGGAACTACATTATATAAAAAAAAAAAAACGTGTAACGGAAAATGTCCGGTGCAATATTCGGGATTTTGTCGTCGTTTGACCATAATACCCAGTCTTGGGAAACGTACAAGGCTCGGATTTCACAGTGGTTCATCGCGAATGACATAAATCCAACTAAAGATGCGGCGGGAACAAAGCGACGAGCGATTCTACTTAGCGCGCTCAGCGATGGCTCGTACAAACTGGCAGCTGACCTTGCTCTGCCAAAGCAGCTGCAGGACGTGCCATACGAAGATATCGTCGGATTGCTAGACGAACATTTCACTCCCAAGCGCTGTGGGTTCAGCGAGCGGTTCAAGTTTTATGCGGCTATGCAGCAGACGGGAGAAACGTTTAGTCAGTGGGCGGCGCGCATGCGTGGTTTGTCGGCGCACTGCGATTTCACTAACGTCGGTGAAGCTCTCCGAGACAGATTCGTCATGGGGATGAGTTCTGGGCCGGAGAGGGATAAGCTCTTCGCACAGGACCTTAAGGACCTGACTCTGGCCAAGGCCGTGGAGTTGGCGGAGAGCGTACACTGCGCGCGTGCGGGCGCGGCGGCCGCGCAGCCAGCACAAGTACATCACGAACAGCTGTTTAAAATTACACAAGCACGGCAGCGAGCGAACACCGCCGAACGCAGCTCCGCAGGTGATAAAGTGCAGTGTCAAGTGTGTGGGTATTACAACCACGAAACATCTCAGTGTCGTTTTGCGAAATCCAAATGTAAAAAGTGCAAATCTGTCGGTCATTTACGCAAAATGTGTAAAAATGTAAATTTTGTGAAAGCAAGTGGCGTGGATGAGGGCGATGACGGTGAGTGTTTCAATATTCGTTCAGTGAAAGGGGAGCCTATGGTCGAAACGATTTCAATATCAGGAGTTCAACTTAAATTTGAAGTAGATAGCGGTTCAGCCGTTACAGCGATGTCCGAGAGCACGTACAAAAAACATTTTACGAATGTGCCATTGTCATTAACAAAAAAACGATTATTATCTTATACCGGTGATAAGATTCCGTGCTTGGGGCGAGTACTCTTACCAGTTACTTACGAGCAGCAAACACATTCGCTTAGTATTTATGTCGTACGAAATGCCGCTGCGGAGATATTAGGACGCGATTTTATTTCGCTTTTCAAGTTAGAACTCATACCGGTTCGTTATTGTAAACAAACCAATGGAAGTAGTGAAATAGTGTCTAGGCTAGAAAAACAATACCCATCGGTCTTTTCAGATAGATTAGGACGATTTAATAAATACAAAGTTAGTCTACAATTAAAGGATAACTCAAAACCGGTTTTCATTCGCGCGCGGCCGATTGCATTCGCTTTGCGAGAAAAAGTAGATAAGGAAATAGATCGTTTGTTGTCATTAGGCGTGTTAGTACCAGCGAGTCATGCGCAGTATGCTTCACCGATCGTACCTGTATTAAAGAAATCGGGTTCGATTAGGATTTGCGCCGACTATTCGACAGGGGTAAACAAACAGCTGGTTGTTGATCAGTACCCTTTGCCTACTATAACCGAATTGTTTGCGAAATTACATGGCGGTCAACTATTTACAAAATTAGACCTGTCAAATGCATATAATCAGTTCGAATTAGATGAGAAATCACAGGAATTGACTTGTATTAATACGCACCGTGGCATCTTCAGATATACCAGAATGGTTTTTGGTCTTTGTTCAGCACCGAGTTTATTTCAGCGGGCCATGGAGAGCGTGTTAGCGGGCGTGCCGGGCACGCTGTGTCTCCTAGACGATGTGCTCGTTACGGGTGAAAATACTGAACAACACTTGCGTAGGCTCAATGAGGTGCTGAAAAGATTACAAGACGCAGGCCTCACACTGCAGAGGGAGAAGTGTGAGTTTTTCAAAGATAAGGTCGATTATCTGGGCTACGTAATTTATAAGGACGGTCTAAACAAATCTCCGCTTAAAGTTAAGGCTATGATAGAAGCGCCGGTACCTAGCAACGTACATCAGCTGCAATCTTTCTTGGGGTTGGTAAATTATTATAGGAATTTTGTCCCCAACGCGTCTAGCATATTAAATCCGTTATATGATTTACTGAAAAAAGGAGTTAAATGGGTTTGGTTGGAAGAACATAATAAAGCGTTTGTCGCCATCAAGGAATGTCTGGCTTCGGAACAGGTGTTGGCCCATTTTAACCCGGCCGCGCAATTGGTGCTCACTGTTGATGCTGGACCAGCTGGATTAGGGGCGATATTATCACAGATCGACGCCGACGGCGAACGTCCGATATCTTTCGCGTCGCGAACTTTAAACGCGGCCGAGAAACGATATTCGCAAATCCAAAAGGAAGCGACCGCGATCATTTTTGGGGTACGCAGATACCATCAGTATTTGTATGGCCGTGCCGTTCCGTTCACCCTCCGGACGGATCACAAACCCCTTTTAACGATTTTCGGCCCGTTTCGTGGCATACCAGAAGTGTCCGCGAACAGGCTGCAACGATATGCTATGTTTTTAAGCGGTTACAATTTTAACATAGAATACGTCCGGAGCGCGGACAATAGTGCGGATTATTTATCGTGAGCCAGCCTGCCCGAGCAGGAGGGGGCGCGCGCGGCGCAAGGGGGCGCGCTCGGCGACGTTGAAGCCGCACAAGACATACCTGATCGCGCCTCGTACATCAATTTCGTAGTAGAAGGTAACTTACCGGTAACATTAAACCAGCTGCGCGAACAAACTCGTAAAGATGCAACTTTGCAAAAAGTGATTAATTTCATCTTAAACGGTTGGCCTACGAAAATGATAGATGTTACCTTAAAACCGTTTCATTTATGTAGGTTACAACTGTCTTATGAAGACGGCTGTGTTATGAGGGGTCACAAGGTAGTTATCCCTGGGAACCTTCAAAATATGGTGTTAACAGAACTTCACCGGTCGCATCTAGGTATAGTAAAAACAAAAGCAGAGGTCCGGTCTAGGTTCTGGTTTCCCGGGGTTGACGCTGCCCTGGAAAGCATGATAAATTCGTGTGAGGTGTGCCTACAGCTGCGCCCGACGCCGGCCCGCGCGCCTCTCGCGCAGTGGCCGTACCCGTCGTACCCGTTCCATAGAGTACACTGCGATTTCCTCGGCCCTATTAACGGTAACACATTTTTAGTTATTGTAGACGCATATACGAAGTGGGCGGAAGTGTATAATATGAAAAACGCGTCGACGTCTGCGGCAACAATCGAAAAATTGTGCGATTTTATGTCTAGGTTCGGAATTCCGCATACTTTGGTTAGTGACAATGGCACGGCATTCATTTCGCGTGAGTTTGAGAGTTATTGTGCACTGAATGGTATTTCGCATGTGACGTCACCGCCATATAATCCTGCTAGCAACGGACAGGCTGAATCATATGTTAAAATAATTAAGAAGGGCATTAAAGCTAGTTTGCTTAGCGTTAAAGGAGTACAGAATTCGTATAAAAATCTTTTGAAATATTTATTTGATTATAGAAATTCAATACATACGACAACCGGAGTTTCGCCTGCCGAGCTAGTATACGGCCGCAAACTCAGGTCACGCTTGGACCTGATTAACCCTCATGTGCCGACGCCCTCATCTCCGTCACTTGCTAACATTGTACGTAAAAAACAGTGTTCACAGAATAAGGCATCAGGAGGCCAAAATAAACAGTGTTTCTCAGAGGGAGACCAAGTAATGTTTAAGAAATATACAACTAACGGTAAATTTACATGGCATCGGGGTACAATTGTAAAGAAAGTAGGCAAAATTGTGTATATAGTAAGAGACAATAACACATCAATGACTTTTAAAAAACATAAAAACCAAGTGGTGGCGTACAAGGGCTACGGTAACGCGCGTTATGACTATGCCGACATAGATATGGAGTTCCAGTGCGATGACTCATCACCCGATGTCGGTCGAGCGCCGTCGGAGGACGCGCAACCTATCGCGGAGGAGGACAGGAGAGATGACCCTGTTATTGAGCTTCACGATAGCCATAACCAGGCACTACCAGGTGGAGATCCTGATACCCTAATACCAGGCCCGGACCGGTCGGATGATGACGACTTCCAGGAGGCTTTGCCTGACCAAGAACCAGCCGTACAGTCTTCAGAGCCCAAACAAGGGTCAAGCAGTAGTACCCTGGCAACCACCCCTCGGTCTAAACGCATTCGTCCTAAGGTTAATTATAAACAATACTTCTAGGTTAAGGCAATTGTTATTGTGATCTCAACTGACGTGTATCTAAGGGGAGGAATGTTATATATGTGTACATGAGGCACAATGTGTGTGCATGCGGCAGACACCCGCCATGTTGTTTGTTTGTCAAAATACATGTCAGTACGCTAACAGCAAGCTATTGTTTCACTTGTCCCCATCCCCCGTATTTATCAGTTAGTCATATAAAGGTCAAGATATAAAACCTTTTTGACTTTTCTACCCGCATGCGATACTAAGGCCGTTATCATACTAGCGGTTTGGAAGCGGCTGCGGGGCGGAGCGGACGCGCATCGCATCCGTCGCGAAGACGCCGCGCATCCGTCGCGAACACGTCGCGGACGCGTGGCAAATGCGTTACGTTTTCGTCGCGTGTTTGTACACTCAGTAACAAAATGGATTCCGACGAGGAAACATTGCTGTTGACGTATTACTTCGAAAACGCCGAAAACGAAAACGAAAGCATCGACGAATTTGGGAAGATCCATTATCAGATTAGGCTGAGGAATTTTTCGCAGAGAGTTATAAGCAATATTCATGTTTTGGTAAAAAAAAACTTCTCGGCTACTAAAAAAAATTTGGATGATTATGCATCTATAATCTGTATCACCTTCTCTTATCATATTATGCCAAATTTCAGCGCTGGAGGAATTTTTCGAAAGTCTTCATACAAAAAATTCCTCGTTGATCTGAGGTGGGGCGGACGTTCTGGCGTTTGTTCGAGGCAGTACAAAATGGCGTCCACTTTGCTGTTCGCGGCGTTCCCGTTGCGCGTCCGCAACGAATTCGCTGCGCAACCGCGGCGTGTTCGCAACGCATTCGCTGTGCGGCCGCTCCGCCCCGCAACCGCTTCCAAACCGCTAGTGTGATAAGGCCCTAAACAAACGGAGCTCGTCATGTGATCATGGTTTTAGAAATCAACAGTATATGAAATGCATGATTGACAATTGAAAGGTATATTGTATGTTTATTGTTTTAAGGCGCTCCCTCACATCAAGCATTCATCTGTAATCTATATATATAAAAATGAAACCCGTTTTCTGTTGTCACGACATAACATGAAAACGGCTTGACCGATTCCAGAAGTAACCAACGGGACCGGGTTTTAGACCGGGTCCTCACCCGTGCGAAGCCGGGACGGGCAAACGGGTAACACTAGGTTACATAAAACTGCACAATTTGATGCTCTATAATTATCTTCGAATATTCAAATCTGTAACGTTACATTACAGGTGAATGTTCGCGGTGAGGGAGTACCCTTAAACCTAATGACTTATCCAGAACGTATTATGTATTATTATTTCGTAGTATTGCAAGAAATTGAGAATTTTCTTTTGCTTTGAAAGATGCAGAAGAACACTCGTACCAGAGATATTTTGTTCCATTAAAACTGCATTTTCCTTTAAAAGGACGGGTCTTATAATCTACGTTTGTCAAAAGATGCAAACACGCTTTCTTCCAGCGTCGTTTCGTAATGGTTTTTTACATTTACACGAGTAAAAGGTTTTTCGGTAACACTGAATATTAAGTTAACTGAATATGAAAAATGTACGTTATAAATGTAAAAAAGATTAGAGATTCCCGTATCCAGAAATATGTATAAGGCGCGTAAATTAAACATTCATACAGGATAAATATCCTACCGAAATACGTAATTTCATCGTTTTGCTAGGAAACTCAAACACCTTGAAATACGAGTAGGCTCGATCACGCTTTCACGCTTCATGCACACTATAAGTGATATCATTTATTTATTTGCGATATTTGTACAGACTAAAATGTTAATAAAAAAACTTCGATGCTTAACAAAAAAAAGTGAAAATATATTTTCACCCCTCAAAAAGATATTTGCCAAGTGGTTCCTAAAACTTCTAAGGGAAGCGTTAAAATTACTTCCGTAGCTCTCCCTAGTTACTACTTTAGAAATTGTTTATATCCGTTTTGAAAGCGACCTCTGATTGTGTAGTGAAATAAACAAAAAGTAGCTACAAGCTTAAATGTCATGGTGCGAATGCGCCACTCGCGTATTTTTTAAAATATAAAATTAAAAGGGAAGTCTTCAGTTGTCTACTTCAGGTAAAGTATTCACTATGTACTGCATTTGCCCATAGTGTTTAATTTTCCTGTAGTGTGTTAAATCAAGATTTATGACACCATACGCATTTGCTATGAGCAATGAATGAATATAATGTATACATATTCTGCGTTTTCACATTATTCCAATGCAATGTAAACACGAAACGGTTAATCGAAAATTCATTCGTGATGATGACCAATCTGACAATTTACGATTAAATAGCTTTTCCTTCACAATACTTTCCCCCTTTTGAATCCAATGAATAATTGCGACCATAACGGTTCGTGAAACATTTGGATACAATTAATCAATCTGCGTTGTTACCCAATATGCGATTTAATGGAGTTTGCTTAATGGACAATGGAAAAATTGGTTCAACGAATACATATGACTGAAAGAGTGGAAAAGGCGGACTATGTTGAAACTGATTACACGGTTGGTATATTCAGGGCTTATCATTTCCATCGGCAAGTATAAATTGTTTTATCTTGCGCTTTTACGTATGCACATACATTGTGAAACCGCCTACAGTAATGGATTACCGGTACCTTTATATTTTGTTGGAATGTCTTTTGTTTCAATGTTAAACCGCCCCGAAAATTAAATGATACAAACAATTACAATCTACCGCCGGTTTCGTAATTAAACACGTCAACAGCACTCGTTCGTCTCATTAATAGTAGCGTAAATATAGAGTCTGATCAATTGAACTTGACTGTCACCGGACAAGCTTACATAACAGCTTTCCGGGCTGAATGATATTTTCTGATTTTCTTTTCTTTTAGGGGATTACATAAACGTACCTAAAATAAACTTTGATGGGTAAATAAGTTAAGTTGATATACTATAATCACCGTGCTAGAAAAGACCTCTCTGACCTACTTTTATGATAATGATTGAAAATTAAATTAAAATATCCGTTAAAACTGCGATACTTTCTTTCCAATAAATATCTACTGAGTACAAGTTACTGTTAGCTTGTATCATCTTACTGTTGATGCATTTGAAACAATAGGTTTATTTCTTCTAATCTAATCTGTCTACCGAAGGACTAGTAACAACTAAATATTTACAAAAACAATTTTCTACCCCATATTTGCTGCGAATATCATACAAATTAGCATCCCATCACGAGTTACTTACTTGAAATGGTACAGCGAATAATCCTATGACTATATCCGCTAAAGCTAAGTTTGCGATGTAGCAGTTAGTGACGCTCTGCATTCTCCTCGACGTGGCCACAACCCACATCACCAGCAGGTTTCCAACCACGGCCAGCACCGATATTGAGCCGTACAAAAACGATAGCAACACTATCATACCGGTCGGCACGTCATACAATGTTTCTGAAACAAACATGTTATCATTAAATCTGTTACGTGTGGCCTTTGATAGGTAATGGTATCGTATAACATTGGATTGGAGGTAAATGAAAGCCAGCAGATGTATATCTGCTAGGTAAATGTAATGATAACTATTGTGTTTGTAATAGATAGTATCTTTTGTAATCAGAAGAGTCTGCAGAAATATCACTACATAGTGTAAAACAAAGACCCTGCTGTAATTCTGTCAGTCTGTTCGTGAAATAACTCAAAGACTTTTGTAACGGATTTTCTAGGAAGGTTTCAGTGATACATAAAATTAAAAAGTTTGTAGTAGACATATTCAATATTTCGTTATCAAGTTAAAATATCGATTTCTTGTTTTCATGGCATGCGCTAGCAAAGCCGTGTGAGATGTAACAAAATAAAGATCAAAAGAATTCGTAGTTCTTTTAAAAAGCAAAACAATTATATGCATATGAAAAATTAATATAGGTAAAAAAAATACGCGTATTAATTTTAGTATAATTTTAGAAGATGTTAGACCACGCAGTCTAACAGTTTTTCTGTATCTATAACCATTTTCATCTTTTAAGTTTTGCGTAAAACTAATGCATTATTTTAGAAGCTGTTTAAATATGGTGTTAATCTAAATGGATTATCTTCAAATCGAATTTAGAACAAACTAACATAATTATTAAATAAATATAATAATAAATATATAAATCATAAGAATTATCGCAAAATAAAGCCGTTACAAAATAATTGTACAGTAAGCGTACTTCTTTTTATGTTCTAAATCGGTCCTGAGCAAAGCTCAGGTTTCTACTAATTAAAAAATACTTTTCATGATGCGAGTCTTTTCTAAGATTTCGTTCTTTGATTTCTTTAATTTCTTAGATTACATTTATTTACCTCTCGTTAACTTCACAAGCGCACAAGCATCGATGTTTTCAAAAGATACTCTTTGCTTTAATTGTCATTTACTGAACATCAAAGAGATAGAATCATAGACAATTAGGCATAATTTATATTTATAATTAAATGAAATATTTCAAGTACCTAACTAGCTAAAGACACTTCAAAGTGTTTTTCAGCAAAGAACAACAAAATATACCGTGTATATTTTATACAATTTCCAAAAGGCTGTAAACTGGTTAAGAGTTTGAAAACTTTGCAATAAAATTCGTGAAGAGGCCCTTTGTGGGCTATTTCGTTAATATTTATATTATAAGTATATTTTGAAAATTATATTCAAATTGTGACCTCAGAGTCAGTGGGATAAACAACTGAAACGACCCCTTGGAACAAGGAAAAAGAATCAGCAATCTGTTACAAAGTAAGTAGAGATTGAATCGGCAGTCAATATCGGACGGTTGACGCCTGATCACACCTGATTTATCTACCGGGCTCCCGAAATTTATAGCCACGATAAACGATAAAAAACTATTATCTTCTGTACATGTTTGTATAAAACAGGTACTCACCGAAGGTATAATTTGTTCCATTGTGTACCAGGTACCCATCAATGGAACTGTTCCTTGACCAGTCCGCGTCGTCATCTTGTGACGAATTTGTTGTACTGTAACAAAATAAACACATTGTAACAAAGAACACACTGTTTAGCCGTATGCATGTTTAATCAACTAATACTAATTAAATTAAAGTGATATTGCGACAGTATTCTAAAATTAACAGTTATCTACGCGAAGTGATAATAATAATAGAGTCGTTTTTATTTGACTTAGAAATATAACATAACATAATGTTATTGTTGTGACATAAATATTCGTAGAAGACTTATAATTCAAGTCTTTCAGAACCGTCGTAAGCTGGTAGCTTTCACAGCATTTAATAACGTTTTTCTTATTGTTGTTCATTTCTTATTGTGAAGAAAATTTATAAATTATAACACAAGAAACTAAACCTAAAATTTATTTCACAAAGGTGAGCTTATCTCTTTCAGCCCAGTTGTATGATTGCTGTAATATTGCATTAGAGCAAAATACTAATCAGTTTTCGAAAACTCTTATGTGGTAATTAATTATTTTTAAAACGCATTAACGCATGCGATGCGCATCGTAAAGATGATTTTTTGAGGAAAGAAAAATTTTAATTTCAATTTGCCACCGGAAAGCGTTCAAACGAGGAATAGAGAATTTCGGCTTTTAAAATTGTTTAGAAGTGAAACGGGTCAGACAATAATAACAAAATAAATAAATCCATTTGTTTACAAGCTGATCACCATGGCTGTAAAGTTCGTCTAAAATAAATAACTGAACTTCTTACGACTAAGAAATTAAATCTCGTAGTAATTTTATCAAAACACGGTAATATATCTAAACACTTTATACTCTGTAAGTAAATAATTACCTGAGCATCTTCTTAAATAATAGTAACTATGTAAAAGACGAGATTCAGATAATCATAAACCAATCAAAATAACAGGATCAATGAAATGTTATTGCTCGTGTTTGTTATCAAAAGTGAAAAGGCCGTCTAATCCCTAGGGATCTTCACAAATGGTCATGAAAAAGATTAAGATGTCACACAAAGGCATTCCATAACAAAACGCTTAAGCGCATACCGAATAAGAGAATCCGAAATCCCTCAATAGAACGCCATACTTTGAAATGCGGGTCAAGCCACAATAGTAGGTATTATAACAAGCTTTAGCTTTCAAATTATTTTTCCGCTTTTACACCATGGCGAAAATTGATTATCTCTCAAGATTAATGCGTTTTCGTTGCCTGTAGCTGAAAGTGAGTGATGATGACCACGCTTTTGTCCGACCGCGTTTAATAAAACATGGATGGTCATACGATATTAGGTAAGTTCGAAATAAGCTCTCGTTCGACTTATCAATCAATTTTATTAACATGCAAAGATGATGTACGGATTGGACTTTATCACGTAGTAGGTCCTTTATATAGCCTGTTTTAAATCAGTGCCTGAGAATTTATTTTTATTGTATTTTATCCGTTTATATCTCGTGCCCTTGTGCGTATAAAGTTTCACCTCGGTATATGACCCTCTTGGGATAGAAGTTTCAAAAAATATTTTATTAACGGATGTCTACGTTGGCGTTGTGTAAAAATGCTTTTTAGATTTTTTCGTATGTTTTATTGTTCCCAGGATAGCGAGTCTTATTTATCTTTCAAAACAGGAACGCCAACTACATATATTGAAATCTTATTTCAGTATCAATGGGTTAGAAGACATCATGCGCATTTAATTTCGTGTCAGTCAAGCTGGCGACAGCGCCAAACTTATATAAATATGGGCCACACATAGCATGCCAAATTGTGCTCTCTGTCATTCGATAAACTGTTAACGAATTCAGAAATGAACTTAGTAAATTATATAACACTAGTGGCGCGCCCCGTGCTTCGCTGCGTATTACAAAAAATGTGATATATGACGAACCGCTCGACTGATTTTGTGCCAACTTCACATAAATAAATAATCTACCAAATGGTCCGAAAAAAGCATTTGCTTTGGATAGGTGAGCCCGTTCCTGAGATTTAAAAGTACAACGAAAAGTGGCATTGTTTTTTATATATTACAAGATTACAGCACAAAAAAACCGAACATGAAAAGAAATTGTTTACATAATGTCAGACCAGAAAAGATGCATCAAAAAAGATTTTCATGTCGCGCATATTATAATCAGGATAGTATCTTAACAATAAGATCCTACAATACATATTTGTAGTCGGCAAGCCAGTGATTGTAGACGGCCAGGTGATAACAATGTTGTTTGTACTACATCTTATGTTCAGGCAAGAACGACTCTAATGAGTCGGATAAAGGTCAATGTTACATATTCCAGTATCTCCGCGATTAAAACAACTGAAAACTGGTTTTGGCTCGCTGTCTGTTTATTTTACCTGCATGTAGTTAATCGATCGTTGGTTTGGATTGTGAAAACAGACCTAAAATTTCATCGTACTTACCTAATATTTTGCACTTGCATTATTTTTTAACTAATTTATCAGTCAACGGGAGGAAATAACAGGAAGCAAATGTTCTTTTATATATTTTCAATTTACTTGTGGAATATTAAACGCATGTTGATATTAAGTATGCTCCTAATTAAAAAGTTTTACTTGCTTATCTTCAATTATCGACCCGCCCCAGCTCCGCACGGGTGCAATCCCAACTATATAATGTCATATATATAAAAATCTCCTCTTGTAAATGTCCTCTTGAATCACTATCTATTAAAGAAAACTCATCAAAATCAGTTTCGTAGTTTTATAGATTTAAGCGACTTTGTTTTATACTATGCAGTGATAACGTTTTTTTACCTATAATTATAATGTACTACAGTAAAAGAAGTGTCCGTAAGGTTCCGTGGATTTGGATATTCATCGTGAAAAGATACATTTATGTACAGAACCTTCCGTTCAATCCCAGAAAATTAAGGCCAGAGTTCAGGAAATGTTGCCTTATGTTTGTCACGTAGTCTGTAAAATCGTGAGTAGACTGAATCTAAACAATTTTATTGTATGGTGTTTGGAGATTGCTAAACTTCAATATAAGCCGGTATTCCAGTTCTAATTTTGGAATGTTTATTTTTTCGGTTTCATGACTTATTGACTGATGTTATCGTTTGTACTTATTTAATGAGGTAAGTAAGTAGATGAAACAAGAATTTAGATTCATTCGCAAAGTCATCAAAAATATTTTTTACTAAACGTATTTAAAGTATCGTCGTTTTACTGTCAGTTTTAAGTTGATAAAGTTAGAATTATTTTTCAAATATGTGCAGCATTTATTTAATAATCTTCGGCCCTTCGTTCACTAGGCGACTCCAGTTTCCGATACCTTACGACTTCAGTATCCAGGCGACTCTCGCAATAGAAATCCATATACGTTCGTACACATGCTTGCGACGCGCGACGCCAATCGCGCGCTACCTATCTGTTGACATCGCCGCTACTTGAGTTTCTGCGATTTTCAAGATGGCGGAGCAATTTATTTCCCATTATTAATTATATTCACACAATAAAGGGTTCCGTAGCATATTCTTGAAACATTTTTGGAAAGTAATTATTTTAAAACTAGCTGTGCCCGCAACTTCGTTCGCGTGGATGTCGGAATTTAACAATGTATTTTTTAGTTGCAAAACTTAATTCAGGCCACATTTTTCATATAAACCGTGTACTTATTTAGAATTTTCTTAGATTAATCAAAAATATTTGATACTTGTATTCCAGGTATATGTAGGACTATTTTCCTAATGCCCACACACACCACACCACACCACACCACACCACACCACACCACACCACACCACACCACACCACACCACACCACACCACACCACACCACACCACACCACACCACACCACACCACACCACACCACACCACACCACACCACACCACACCACACCACACCACACCACACCACACCACACCACACCACACCACACCACACCACACCACACCACACCACACCACACCACACCACACCACACCACACCACACCACACCACACCACACCACACCACACCACACCACACCACACCACACCACACCACACCACACCACACCACACCACACCACACCACACCACACCACACCACACCACACCACACCACAACACACCACACCACACCACACCACACCACACTACACCACACCACACCACACCACACCACACCACACCACAACACACCACACCACACCACAACACACCACACCACACCACACCATTCCACACCACACCACACCACACCACACCACACCACACCACACCACACCACACCACACCACACCACACCACACCACACCACACCACACCACACCACACCACACCATTCCATTCCATTCCATTCTGTTCTACTCTATGATTCCTTTAAATATTGCTTTAATTCATTTTTACCGATTACGATGAAACAAAATACATAAATGTTACTTCAATTTAAACACGTCTATTCCAGGTTTTCTATTAACGCCATCTGCCGTGTGTTGTAGTTTTGCTATTCGAATTCGAAGTTAGATCGCGCGACTGACGTACGAAATCAAATTGTGAGACCAAAGTGCACCCGTAACTTTACTTCTAAAACACTTTAAATTCAAATATCTTTTGATAGACTGAACCGATTCCAATGAAACAAAAACTAAATTCCTCTCCAAGTTACGCTTAATCGTTGTGTATAAAAGTTATCTACATTAATTTCGTACATTTTACGTGATACCTGGACAAATAAACATACAAACAGACAAACAGACAAACAGACATACAGACAAACAGACAAAAATTCTAAAAATGCTAGAAATGGGTTCTATTGGTTGTCTTTTAATACCCTGACTATATTTTTTAAGTTTTTTTTTAATGTACAAAAATAACTTTTCTACAGTTTTATTATATGTATAGAAGATGTTAAAAAAATATTCACTCAATATTCAATCCTCGTAATAAATCTTAATTTGGTATGCAATTGGGAGAGAGGGGTTTTTTCTATTTCATTGAATAAAATTTATAACGAATAAAGTATTATATTTACAATCCTCACAATAAGCATTTTCATTTGATATCACATGATGCAGTTTACAGTTTTTTTTTCATTGTTGTCTCTCCGATGTCTATGTTGTTTTAATATCATAGGTCTACTGTGAATTTTCTTGTAATCTATATACAAAGGACTTCTATTATTTATATATTTTTCATAATTACAAATATACCTGTTCAGTATTTTCGGAGATAAGAAATAATACAGAAAACACACTTGAGCAATAGGAACTGATATGTTTGGAAATGGCATACCTACCTACTTAACTGTTCTAAATGTATTCAATAGATAAATGTTTACAACTTAATCAGTCAAAAAAGTTCACAGAAAATTAACTGTGAAGGGCGGACGGTCACACGACTGATCTTACAAAGATTCCGTTTTTTTTTTCGAACCTACGTATCCCTAAAAAATATATTTTGACGTCACAGTCATGTGTCAGTCATTTTATAAATTCATAATCGTGACCACCCATCATGACCCTTTGACGCGGCGCTAGTGTCTATGTCGTTATATCAAATTGCATAAAAAAAATTAGTACCTCTAATTTTCCGCAGGTCATGAGTAGTAACGAAACTATAGTATCGGCAACTTGCGTCGCGTTGTGTACGAAGGTTCGTACACAACGCTATGCAAGTTTCCGATACCTTACGATTTGGTTTCCATGAGACTATCGCAATACAAATCCTTAGAGGCTTATTTTGGTGATGCGTCGCCGACTCTAACCACGCGCGACTCCATTTATCAAGATCGCGGATACCCAAGTCTGCGCGATTTATAACCGACGAAAAATTCGTATCTAAGTATTATTTCAAATTTTATTATTAAACTTCTTTGTATCTGAAGTAGAAAGATATCCTTGTTTGTATCATTTTATTATATTCCACAACTATCACACAACGTCATCTAGTCCCAAGCTAAGCAGAGCTTGTGTTGGTCGCGGGTCTTATACCATCACCGTGACCCCGGAACATAAAGGGCTATTGAAGGACACCGTGGATTTTAGTCAGTACAAGTCTGACAGTACCTCTCGCCCTGCCCGGGGTGGGAGGTCTCATTTGATGATTTTACCACGAAAAAAAAAAAAAATAAGCAGAGCTTGTGTTATGGGTACTAGACAACTGAAAAACATACTTTATTTTCTAAGTACATAAATATTATAGATAAATTACTCTCAGACACAGAACGAAAACGTGGTCATCACACAAACATTAAATGTCCTGGGTGGGAATCAAACCCACGACCTCAGGCATAGCAGTCAGGGCCACTAACCACTAGACTAACAGGCTTGTCAAATTCAAAAGAATATTCTAAATACATATATTATGGAATACTTAAGCTTTTTTTTTACGTGGTAAATCATCAAATGAGTCCTCCCACCCCGGTCAGGGCGGGAGAGACTGTCAGACTCGTAGTGACCAAAATCAATAGCCCTTTATGTTCCGGGGTCACAGTAATGTAATGAGATAAGTCCCGCGACCCCGGCAGGCTTTGGCTCCCTAGAGTCATTACTATGGAGTACCTAAGCTTTTTTTAAAAGATAAACTTTAAAAAAAAAGCTGGAATAAAAAATGGAATAAAATTAAAAAACAAGTGAAACACGAAAAAAAAAAATTCTTTGTTTACCTGGGGATTGAACCCATGGTCACCACCATGAAAGTCAGAGCATAAACAAATCGAGCTACCTTGTAGCAGAATCGCGCGGCGAAATTATGAACCATATTCTTTCTCAATATTTTTGCATGAAAATACATTTTTCTCCGCGCCAATTTTTAATTCCAAAAAATTGAAATTGGAATGCGCCCGCCATTTTTAAAATTAACAGCATTTTTATTTAGGCAAGGAGATGTACATTTTGTGTTTTATACAATGTATTATTAAGGTTGAATATAGAATGGTGGCCGAATAGACGATTTGAGTCTTACGACTCGAGTCGCCGCTGTGTACGGATCATGCGCTACTAGAGTCGCGTGAATTAGGTATTCGACTAGAGTATCGGATACCCGAGTCGCCTTGTGTACGAAGGGCCTTCTTCTTTTTGTCGAACATCAGAAAAGGTTAAGGTGTCTAAATACGACTGGAATTAAAATAAAAGATCGAAATCATTTAAATAAATAATCGTATATTCTTTATGAAAATGTCGAACATTCTACCTTATATGAAATTTCCAGGAAGGTAGAATAAGTCATTGAATATGAGTACCTATAGGATTAAAACTAGAGAACGAGAAATTGTATGACTGTTGTTTTCTCTCTTACATTACAAAAAAGTGTCAAAGTTTGCCTATAAATTGTGCCTATTATTTCCGAAATACTATTTTCGAAACTAGATTAAATCGAGCAAAATCTCCAGACACATATATTATGACCAGAAAAATACAATGGTATTTTTCTTGCCATAATAATGTGTGTGGAGTAATGAGTTACTTACTTTACCCAGCCATACAATATTACAAACAAAATCGATAAACTAAACTATAAAATATTTTCAAAACACCTGAACGTTTTCAGTTAATTACGTACAAGTTGAATTATGTTGGCCCACCATAAGATTATTTTCATACAAACATTCAAATACATTTAAGTCCACATTCGCATAAAACGAGTTATTTTGACAGATTCAAACGATTTATTGTCGGATAGGTCATGATTCAACTTTGTCGATTGTACCCAAAAGACTGAGGGCATCGACAACAACGTTTTAAAAGAACGCTTAACCTCTAGTGCCTCTAGTAAGGTAAAAGCCAGACTTTGAGTCACAGGAAGCGTCAACTAGACGTTTGGATATTTCTTTATAAATGCTGGGAACACTCGGATCTCACGGCCCTAGAGTTTCAATGCCAAACGACTCGATAATGTAGTGAACAACGAGGATATAATGTACATACTATATTTACACCGTATCAGACAGCACAGTAAGATAAACCCAGATGTTGAAGACATAAAAACACAACAGTAAACGCATATTCATCTTCCAAAGAATCAAAAACATGCTGTCGTCGCAGGTCAAAGTGTGAACTCACTGGGAGTTCAAATACAGTTGTAACACTGAAAGTGACAATTTAAGAGCTCGACGGATGATATCGTTATTATTCACGTGCAAAACAGCCCGAACCTACTTATATTGTATGACAGGCAGTCTTGTGTCCGAAGCTGACGCTCTGTGTTTCCACATTTTCACGGTGTACTGCGCTTTAAAATGTTGATACTTTAAGACTTTTGGGTGTGTGATTTATTTTTATTACTTTTAGTGTTTATTTGCAAAAAGAAACCTTTGCAATGTGCCATAATACATTTTTAAAAGTGTCCGTATCTGAATTAAAAAAAAAAATGATTTGCGATTTATTAGCCGTAATGCAATTAGCAGCGTTAGTAGAGCCTTTGCCCATGATTTCGATTTCACCTTTTATAATAATAATAAACGCAGTAAGAAATACTGAATTATTTCAAGGCCTCTGTTGGCGGCTTTGCTGCACTAACAGCTACGAATTAGCATTTATTGAACCAAATCGCAACATCACCCAGAACAGAACAACATCACAGAAACCTTAACTATCTATTAATATAGACAACAGGTACAAGCAGATCCTTTAAACGCAAGTACTTGTTTATTAAACTTGTTATGTAGTATAAGAAAAGCATCAAGGAACTTTTCAACGTAAATCAATTACAAATTCAAGCATGTTCGATATAGGTGTTATGAATATGGTTTTAAACGGAACTCGACTACTTCCAACATCTAAACCGCTGTCACGGCAGTTAGTGCAATAAGGTGTAACTATTCTATAGCAATGATGATAGATTTTAAGCGAAGTTTAAATTAATTGCTGTTATTTTTGGCCTTTGTAATGGCCTTCGAACACCCCACTGTCGACTTGAAAAAGAAGTAGGTAATGCGCGCTTACATAAGGTGACGTAAAGTTCATTACGTCAATAGACATAAAAAAATTACGTCATAAATCAATTACAACAAAGAAATTGTACATCGAACTTTTTTCTTTTTAAGGAACCTTTTATGGCGATTTTATGTCTTATTAATGTCTTTTTTACGTGCTGAATATCATAAATGAGGAAACAAATTAACGAAAGCCCCCTTGATATCTGTTTGATGTTTGCCTAAATAATCGTAGAATACGTTTTGATGTATTTTGGGTGAATCCTGAGATTGCCGATATTTAGTTGATTCCCCTGGCGAAATTTATTTTCACACATTCTTTCTAAGTAACAATGTAATATAAAATTTAACTTCATTATAAACACATTAAACTAATTGGCATCACTTTTGGCCGGATGGTTCTCAATATATAGCAGTTTAGTTTTTTTCTTGTCAGGGGAATCAAAAAACGACGACAAGGGAATCAAAATCAAAACAAAGATTTAAAAGAAAAACAAGTTTTATTATTATTTTAACGTAGCCTCTAATTTTTTTGTAGTCTAAGATGTTCTGCAAGTCGTTTTTTTTTAATCTTTCTTGCCTTGATAGTTTTGGGGGCATTGCTCAAATCTGAAATATGAAAACAGGCAGGAATTTCGTGCGAATTAAATAAGATAAATGATTTTTAATCGATAAGACGGTTTAAAAAAATAATGTATAAGAAATATAACGAAAACTTTTTTGTTTTCACAGAAACCTTTTGATTTCCATAATACATTTTGATTACCTTGGCGCAAATACCAAGGGAATCAATGCCAATGGAATCAAAAAACACGATGTTTTTGTCGATTCTGATAAAAACAATACGTTTTAAATAATATGAATGTAATAAATAAATAATGATCATTAAAGCTGTTCCATGTACACCCGAAAACAAATCCTTAAAACTCAAATTGCATTTATAAACGTGATCAGGGTAATCAACGAGCTAGCGAACCAAACCCAGGGAAATCAAATCTTTACCTTCGTAATTTCGTCCTGGACCAACGAGCAGCGCAACCTTCAACAACTACGTTGGAAGCGCTACCGGCAGCGCTCGTGCGACGGCTCGGAGACACTGTTCTAGAATATTTTACTAGAGATTTACGAAGTTTAGTGACGCGCCACGGGAATCACTGTTTAGTCTCGGACAAACTTTATAATATAGTTCTTAATAAAACTATCATAAATACACAAGGCGTATATTTTTTTTATATGTCTACAACAACCCTGTTAGCGATTAGACCGCATTGTTTATATTGTTTATGTTCGTAAGTTAGGGTTTTGTCGGTTTGTTGTTTGCAAAATGTGTAGCGGACGCGCCAGGGGTATCAATATTTAGGCCTTTTGAATTTTTTTTAGACTATTTGGTACTAAATTAGACCCAAAAACTATCGTGCTACAGTTAGATCATACATTAACGTGGCATAAAAAAAATATTTTGACATCAAATTTAAATACTACGGGTACTTTTTTTCTTCGGACAACGTAAAATTAACCTCTCAAGATTCACCCTTTTATTATTCCCTCTGACTACAATAATATAATATTTATTGTATAAAAATTGCTAACATTTTGTGTTGACTGTTGAAATATTTTGCTAGATTTTTTGTGATTTTTCATGAAAGCTTATGAAACGATAGGTATTATAATAGGGGTGCTACAGGAAACCTCCACCTGCGCCTGTGGAATGGAGTTCCCTCTTGGATAAGTCCGGGGGAAAGACTAGTTTTTCGGGCCGGTGCACCCTGGGATGCGAGCAAAAACTCTCCCTTAGGCCACTGTGTGCCTATGAGGTCTCTTTGCCCGTATGCGAATAGCCTGTCGTGTAGACGCTCCAACGCGTGTCCCTCTCAGAGGGCACAGCGGCGGAGCGGGCTTGCGGACGGTGAGTAATGGGTAGCTCGCCGTTCGACCGAGGACCAAGCCCGGGTCGGTGGCGCGTCGTGTTTCGCGCCAAATGCCTGCTGGGGTCGCGGGTTTTTTCTTAACCCAGGATACCGCGGCCCCGGTACCTACAGGGCATCCGAAGGAACACAGGTGGATTTTAGTCAGTAAGAGTCTGACAGTCCCTTCCGCCCTGGGTAGGAGGACTGATTTGATGATTTAGGCGATTCACACATACACACTGCCCCGCATGAGCCAAGGCGGGAGGACTCATTTGATGATTTTAACTGTAATGTATTATAATAATACTAGCTGGTCTACCGAGCTCTGCTTGGGCGTAAATTAGGAAAAGGAAAGTGAAAATGCTCCGTCAAGCAGTTTATTGCGGATAATTTGCTGTTCCCCCATGATCTTTTAGAATAGGCTCTACAATGTGAAGATACTCTATAAAATAATCATTCATTTACGTGCTTAAATAACATTTTAGACGGGCTTTTACAAGAAAAAAAAATGTATATTAAAATTGAAAAAAATGCAACAAAAAAAAAATGTGTGTACCTACACTTTTTCTGTGCGACAAACATTAACTAGATAAATAGCATCAACGCCACTTTTCGAGACGACTCGCGGCGGCCGCGGAACGTATTTTGCAATTTCACAATCTTGAATTTCTCTTCACTACTAACCGCATTAACATTTAAAAAATAAAATCGGCACGTCTGATAGATTAATATACGCTTGTAGGCGTAAAAACCTTAAACATGAGACATTTCAATGGCCATATGACACAGACCATGCCAGCAGCAGCGGAATTATGAAAAATATGGCGTAGATGCCTTCATCTTTTTGCGAAAGAACCTCCTTTAACCCCCCAAAAGGTGCGGGTATGCGGGCGGCGAGTAAAGGGCAACTCGCCGTCCGACCATGGACCATGCCCGTGTCGACGACGCGTCGTGTTCCACGCGCGCCTCAAAGAGCGTCAACATAATGACGAGGCCCCCTCTCAGAGGGCTAAAGCCTGCCGGGGTCGCGGGTCTTATACCATCACCGTGACCCCGGAACATAAAGGGCTATTGAACGACACCGTGGATTTTAGTCAGTACAAGTCTGAGAGTCCCTCCCGCCCTGCCCCCGGCAGGCTTTAGCCCTCTGAGAGGGGGCCTCGTCATTATGTTGACGCTCTTTGAGGCGCGCGTGGAACACGACGCGTCGTCGACACGGGCATGGTCCATGGTCGGACGGCGAGTTGCCCTTTACTCGCCGCCCGCATACCCGCACCTTTTGGGGGGTTAAAGGAGGTTCTTTCGCAAAAAGATGAAGGCATCTACGCCATATTTTTCATAATTCCGCTGCTGCTGGCATGGTCTGTGTCATATGGCCATTGAAATGTCTCATGTTTAAGGTTTTTACGCCTACAAGCGTATATTAATCTATCAGACGTGCCGATTTTATTTTTTAAATGTTAATGCGGTTAGTAGTGAAGAGAAATTCAAGATTGTGAAATTGCAAAATACGTTCCGCGGCCGCCGCGAGTCGTCTCGAAAAGTGGCGTTGATGCTATTTATCTAGTTAATGTTTGTCGCACAGAAAAAGTGTAGGTACACACATTTTTTTTTTGTTGCATTTTTTTCAATTTTAATATACATTTTTTTTTCTTGTAAAAGCCCGTCTAAAATGTTATTTAAGCACGTAAATGAATGATTATTTTATAGAGTATCTTCACATTGTAGAGCCTATTCTAAAAGATCATGGGGGAACAGCAAATTATCCGCAATAAACTGCTTGACGGAGCATTTTCACTTTCCTTTTCCTAATTTACGCCCAAGCAGAGCTCGGTAGACCAGCTAGTATTATTATAATACATTACAGTTAAAATCATCAAATGAGTCCTCCCGCCTTGGCTCATGCGGGGCAGTGTGTATGTGTGAATCGCCTAAATCATCAAATCAGTCCTCCTACCCAGGGCGGAAGGGACTGTCAGACTCTTACTGACTAAAATCCACCTGTGTTCCTTCGGATGCCCTTTAGGTACCGGGGCCGCGGTATCCTGGGTTAAGAAAAAACCCGCGACCCCAGCAGGCATTTGGCGCGAAACACGACGCGCCACCGACCCGGGCTTGGTCCTCGGTCGAACGGCGAGCTACCCATTACTCACCGTCCGCAAGCCCGCTCCGCCGCTGTGCCCTCTGAGAGGGACACGCGTTGGAGCGTCTACACGACAGGCTATTCGCATACGGGCAAAGAGACCTCATAGGCACACAGTGGCCTAAGGGAGAGTTTTTGCTCGCATCCCAGGGTGCACCGGCCCGAAAAACTAGTCTTTCCCCCGGACTTATCCAAGAGGGAACTCCATTCCACAGGCGCAGGTGGAGGTTTCCTGTAGCACCCCTATTATAATACCTATATCGTTTCATAAGCTTTCATGAAAAATCACAAAAAATCTAGCAAAATATTTCAACAGTCAACACAAAATGTTAGCAATTTTTATACAATAAATATTATATTATTGTAGTCAGAGGGAATAATAAAATACATCAAAACGTATTCTACGATTATTTAGGCAAACATCAAACAGATATCAAGGGGGCTTTCGTTAATTTGTTTCCTCATTTATGATATTCAGCACGTAAAAAAGACATTAATAAGACATAAAATCGCCATAAAAGGTTCCTTAAAAAGAAAAAAGTTCGATGTACAATTTCTTTGTTGTAATTGATTTATGACGTAATTTTTTTATGTCTATTGACGTAATGAACTTTACGTCACCTTATGTAAGCGCGCATTACCTACTTCTTTTTCAAGTCGACAGTGGGGTGTTCGAAGGCCATTACAAAGGCCAAAAATAACAGCAATTAATTTAAACTTCGCTTAAAATCTATCATCATTGCTATAGAATAGTTACACCTTATTGCACTAACTGCCGTGACAGCGGTTTAGATGTTGGAAGTAGTCGAGTTCCGTTTAAAACCATATTCATAACACCTATATCGAACATGCTTGAATTTGTAATTGATTTACGTTGAAAAGTTCCTTGATGCTTTTCTTATACTACATAACAAGTTTAATAAACAAGTACTTGCGTTTAAAGGATCTGCTTGTACCTGTTGTCTATATTAATAGATAGTTAAGGTTTCTGTGATGTTGTTCTGTTCTGGGTGATGTTGCGATTTGGTTCAATAAATGCTAATTCGTAGCTGTTAGTGCAGCAAAGCCGCCAACAGAGGCCTTGAAATAATTCAGTATTTCTTACTGCGTTTATTATTATTATAAAAGGTGAAATCGAAATCATGGGCAAAGGCTCTACTAACGCTGCTAATTGCATTACGGCTAATAAATCGCAAATCATTTTTTTTTTTAATTCAGATACGGACACTTTTAAAAATGTATTATGGCACATTGCAAAGGTTTCTTTTTGCAAATAAACACTAAAAGTAATAAAAATAAATCACACACCCAAAAGTCTTAAAGTATCAACATTTTAAAGCGCAGTACACCGTGAAAATGTGGAAACACAGAGCGTCAGCTTCGGACACAAGACTGCCTGTCATACAATATAAGTAGGTTCAGGCTGTTTTGCACGTGAATAATAACGATATCATCCGTCGAGCTCTTAAATTGTCACTTTCAGTGTTACAACTGTATTTGAACTCCCAGTGAGTTCACACTTTGACCTGCGACGACAGCATGTTTTTGATTCTTTGGAAGATGAATATGCGTTTACTGTTGTGTTTTTATGTCTTCAACATCTGGGTTTATCTTACTGTGCTGTCTGATACGGTGTAAATATAGTATGTACATTATATCCTCGTTGTTCACTACATTATCGAGTCGTTTGGCATTGAAACTCTAGGGCCGTGAGATCCGAGTGTTCCCAGCATTTATAAAGAAATATCCAAACGTCTAGTTGACGCTTCCTGTGACTCAAAGTCTGGCTTTTACCTTACTAGAGGCACTAGAGGTTAAGCGTTCTTTTAAAACGTTGTTGTCGATGCCCTCAGTCTTTTGGGTACAATCGACAAAGTTGAATCATGACCTATCCGACAATAAATCGTTTGAATCTGTCAAAATAACTCGTTTTATGCGAATGTGGACTTAAATGTATTTGAATGTTTGTATGAAAATAATCTTATGGTGGGCCAACATAATTCAACTTGTACGTAATTAACTGAAAACGTTCAGGTGTTTTGAAAATATTTTATAGTTTAGTTTATCGATTTTGTTTGTAATATTGTATGGCTGGGTAAAGTAAGTAACTCATTACTCCACACACATTATTATGGCAAGAAAAATACCATTGTATTTTTCTGGTCATAATATATGTGTCTGGAGATTTTGCTCGATTTAATCTAGTTTCGAAAATAGTATTTCGGAAATAATAGGCACAATTTATAGGCAAACTTTGACACTTTTTTGTAATGTAAGAGAGAAAACAACAGTCATACAATTTCTCGTTCTCTAGTTTTAATCCTATAGGTACTCATATTCAATGACTTATTCTACCTTCCTGGAAATTTCATATAAGGTAGAATGTTCGACATTTTCATAAAGAATATACGATTATTTATTTAAATGATTTCGATCTTTTATTTTAATTCCAGTCGTATTTAGACACCTTAACCTTTTCTGATGTTCGACAAAAAGAAGAAGGCCCTTCGTACACAAGGCGACTCGGGTATCCGATACTCTAGTCGAATACCTAATTCACGCGACTCTAGTAGCGCATGATCCGTACACAGCGGCGACTCGAGTCGTAAGACTCAAATCGTCTATTCGGCCACCATTCTATATTCAACCTTAATAATACATTGTATAAAACACAAAATGTACATCTCCTTGCCTAAATAAAAATGCTGTTAATTTTAAAAATGGCGGGCGCATTCCAATTTCAATTTTTTGGAATTAAAAATTGGCGCGGAGAAAAATGTATTTTCATGCAAAAATATTGAGAAAGAATATGGTTCATAATTTCGCCGCGCGATTCTGCTACAAGGTAGCTCGATTTGTTTATGCTCTGACTTTCATGGTGGTGACCATGGGTTCAATCCCCAGGTAAACAAAGAATTTTTTTTTTTCGTGTTTCACTTGTTTTTTAATTTTATTCCATTTTTAACATTTTAGACGGGCTTTTACAAGAAAAAAAAATGTATATTAAAATTGAAAAAAATGCAACAAAAAAAAAATGTGTGTACCTACACTTTTTCTGTGCGACAAACATTAACTAGATAAATAGCATCAACGCCACTTTTCGAGACGACTCGCGGCGGCCGCGGAACGTATTTTGCAATTTCACAATCTTGAATTTCTCTTCACTACTAACCGCATTAACATTTAAAAAATAAAATCGGCACGTCTGATAGATTAATATACGCTTGTAGGCGTAAAAACCTTAAACATGAGACATTTCAATGGCCATATGACACAGACCATGCCAGCAGCAGCGGAATTATGAAAAATATGGCGTAGATGCCTTCATCTTTTTGCGAAAGAACCTCCTTTAACCCCCCAAAAGGTGCGGGTATGCGGGCGGCGAGTAAAGGGCAACTCGCCGTCCGACCATGGACCATGCCCGTGTCGACGACGCGTCGTGTTCCACGCGCGCCTCAAAGAGCGTCAACATAATGACGAGGCCCCCTCTCAGAGGGCTAAAGCCTGCCGGGGTCGCGGGTCTTATACCATCACCGTGACCCCGGAACATAAAGGGCTATTGAACGACACCGTGGATTTTAGTCAGTACAAGTCTGAGAGTCCCTCCCGCCCTGCCCGGGGTGGGAGGCCTCATTTGATGATTTTACCACAATAAAAAAAAACCCAAACGGTAAATTTCATAGAAATCGTTAAAACCGTTTTTGAGAATATGACAACTTAATACTATTGATATTTTTATAACGTACCTATATTTGGTATTTCTTTAAAGTACCTAATAAAATATTATGAATAAAGACGCTGTCTTTTGTATTTATAATCATCGATACAGTTCAAAACTAACCTTTCGATGAACGAGAATCTATTTCCAGTTCAAGCTTTAAAAGCATTAAAGTTGGCTCAACATGCCCTATATTTGAGGACGACAAAGGCGCACCCCCCACAGTGAGCACACAACGGAAGAAACAGTAGAACTTCGTTTAATGAACACCGCTCGATGTTTATTTCGGCTTTAACCTACACATAATAAAAATATAACCCAGACTTCATCATAAATCAACAGTAAAGAAAGACATTTTAGGATATTAAATTTAATTTTATGTTCTACGTTAATGATCGCGTTAAAAAGCAGTAACTGTTTTTTTTTTTGGCGTAGGAGTCGTTTAGGACATCTACAAAATGAGCGTTGGTAATATAAACATGCTTTTTGTGTTCTTTGTTATTAAGTTATAAACGTATCTGAATGTCTCTTAATAGTACCTTTGTTTTCCGGAGAAAATTGTGGTTTATTTTGGGTTCGTTTAGGTAACAAGTGGGTTTTTTATTAATATTGGATAGCTTAGGGGCCAATGCGCCAGATACGTTTATCTCAAATGCCACTGTCACGTGTGCGGCACATACGTCGACCCCTATACTTACAACTCAGTAGCTGTTGACCTGTCTTTAGCCGGGAGAACCGTCAAAGTACTCTTTGACACATTTATGTACCAACTGATATCTGGATTTCGAATATTTTCGGAAACAAAATGTTAAAGTGGAGTTTAGAGTTTTAAATGTATTTTCGTTAGGTAATCCTGTAATTCCACTGAAACGAAATAAAGTTTCATAAAGCTACAAAAAATAAACATTTTAAAACAAACCCGAATACTTAATGGAGGTCAATTTGCTACGGGAAACTGAAAGCTGAATGATATTGAACAAAGGTTTTTACTAACAAAACAACAGCTACTTTGATAAAATCTGTTTCCCTAACATTTCCAAGGCCTAGTTTCAAGTGAAATACGAGTATGTTGTGCAAATAAGGCAAAAAGTAGGAAGCAATTCCGAGCTCCGACCTAAACACTTGATGAAGAGATTTCCCGGCTACTTTCAAGTAAGAACCGCAGTATATAAGTTAAGGATGCTTAATCACTGCTCGGCACGCAACTCGACAATAATTGAATTAAAACTACGAGCACACTGATTCACGTTTACTACTCCGGCTTTATAAATATATACTAAAGCTTAATTAATTGTAAGCTAACTCTTCGTTACTCTCCTGTCTTAGTCCTAATTTATGGTTACTTACCTCTCTTATATATATATATAGAGAGACCATACGTTGATCTCAACGTATGGTCTCTCTATATATATATATATATTTTCTTTATTTGTCATCATTACTACTTGTACACTATCTACTAGTTGACTTCCTTTGGTCTTGATTTCCATAATCACAAAAAGAATCTTCTCAAAAATATTTGTGAGTGATACGTTTATTTGTGTATATTTTTCGCTTTATTATTTTCTTGGATAAACACATAAACAAATATCGACGTTGAAGCACAGATTAAGCTTCAAAAACATCAATATTTAGGTTCATAAAAACATTACCAGTTCATGAAACGATGTTATGACCTATATGACTGACACAGACTAAATAACGTATTTATTTTACACATATAATTTATTTCTTTTTGAAATCTTGTTTATGTTAAACTGTAGTTATCATAGCAAGTCAGTGAATCATACAGAGTTTTGAATTGATGTATGAAGTTCGGATTCTCTTTTGTTTATAAAGTAACTAGCGGCCCGTCCCGGCTTCACACGGGTGGAGGACCCGGTCTAAAATTTGAGATTTAAACTATCCTATCTCTGAAGTTGGATCGAGCTGCACATGGTGTGCGACTTTTATTATAATCGGTTAAGTGGTTTAGGAGTCCATTGAGGACAAACATTGTGACACGAGATTTATATATATTAAGATTTTAAAATCTAAAGTTTGATTAAAAAGGCATAGACTTTTTTTTGCGTGGTAAAATCATAAAATGAAGCCTCCTACCCCGGGCAGGGCGGGAGGGACTGTCAGACTTGTACCGACTAAAATCCACGGTGTCCTTCAATAGTCCGCTATGTTCCGGGGTCACGGTGATGGAAATAAGTCCCGTAGAATAGGTTAAATGTTTTAGGTCCGTAAGTAATATTGTAAGTATCTATCTATAAGAAGACGAAGAACGACGTTTCATGACTTCTGATTTGTTTTATAGTTAGCTATAATAATTGAATAGGTTACGTAAGTGTAGATACTCGTATTAAAATATGGAGTGAGGAGCTACATGAAAATTAAATTCATTTTCTACTGTTTCCTTGCTTGGAATTAATTTTATTCTAATTAAACTATTCTAAAATACACAGTTATCTGTAAATTATTATTGTGTGATTATAGTAAATAAGTTGTATTGCTCTCAATGAGAATGGGATATTTTTCCACAAACTTGTTTTATAATTATAACGTTCCATATACTGAAGATAGGCCAGCTATTTACCAAAGTTTAATTAACATCGCTTCTAAGTAATGTGTGCCGTTATGTCTAACATTGTCTTATCACATAATGTGCTGAAATATAACACATTTCTCTTACTGAGACCCCAGAGTGTAAGTATCCAAACATTCTGACATTGACTGGCCTGTTGGTTTAGTGGTTAGTGACCCTGACTGCTATGCCGGGGGTCGTGGGTTCGATTCCCACCCAGGACAAATGCTTGTGTGATGAACACGATCATTTGTTCTGTGTCTGGGTGTAATATTTATCTATAATATGTATTTATTTAGAAATATATAAGTATGTTTATCAGTCGCTCCTCCCACCGAATAATATCGTAATCGAAAAATTCAAATTTTACAGGAAAAATAAAACAGTGGTTTTTTATGATTATTGTAAAGATTGTCCAACCTAAGAGAATGATTAATATATCAAATGAAAGGTATTTTTTTATAGAATCATTCTGAATAAACGTATTTATTTTTTATTATATCAGGACCAAGTAATAAAATAAAATATATTTTACTGGATACGTTAGAAAAACATTTTTTCGTAACAAAACATTACGATGTTATTCGCGTAAAAACAAAAAGACAGCGTGCACAATAATAGTGTACTACAATGTTATTCGTTGAACAAAGACAACCAAACATAAACGCTAATAGACTGTAACTGGGACTTTAAATACATAATTATGTAGTAACCAGTATTAACCATAGTTTCGAAATAAAATCTCTACTAGGAATAGTATTGTTAAAAAACTTTACTATAAAACGAGTTTGCTGTTCTTACTCGAATAATATCGCTATCGTAACATACTGAAATTCTTATTAAGAGTGCTATCCGTAATCACTAGAAGCGAGGTTATTCGCGTAAATAAGTACAATAAAACTGTAACGGAATATTAGGGCTATGGTTAATAAAAAAAATACTAATTTGGAATGTACTCATAGGAAAAATGTGAAAAAAATTGACAACGTGTAAGATGTACGTACATGATGAATATGCAATAAAACGCAAAGTATCGTTATATCACATTACGATATTATTCGGTGGGAGGAGCGAGTTGTCTAGTACCCATAACACAAGCTCTGCTTAGCTTGGGACTAGATGGCGTTGTGTGATAGTTGTGGAATATTATTATTATTATGAAAATTATTTTCTGTCGGTTCAAAATAATTGAAAAACAAACAAAAATAAATCAAATTGTTTCGGTAATGTGATTATAAGGTTCAAATTTCGTTACCAGAATACTATCAACAAAACTATGACATCCAGTGAAATCTGTTATGTACCTTTTCCTATTATAACCCCTGTATAATAGTAGATTACGCACCAAGGGAGTAAAGCATTGCCTTACGTCACGGGCGTATTGAATCCCGAAACTACACTAAGGATTCTGGGGTGAACCTCCGTAGCGCAGCGAGGAGGTTCAAGTGTTAATTCCCGAGTGAAACGAGGGAATTAAGTTAAGAATCCTTAGTGTAGCGAGGGATTCAAGCAGCTTTACTCTCGAGGAGCGTACTCTGCTTTTCACACCTACTGCGAGGAAATAAATTCGAATTTTGAAATTTGATGTGGTACGACAACCTTCGAACGTGAAGTTGGCACCACTGTAAGCGATCAGCTGTTGCTGCCAGCGGCCGCCATTACTGATACGACTCCTTGGTGAAAGTTTTCATACGGTTTTCTTTGAGTTTCCAAATTCAAATCACATTATTCCCACGGGAATAATGAAATTCAGTACATATATTATTCCCGGCTCGAGCGAGGGGGAATAATGTCATGCTTTACAGTAGGTTTGCCTGACGTATAATATGACATTTACGAGCATGTAGTGTGAAAATGTTATTTACGATCAAAATATGACATTTGTTTCAGTGCGGTACTTACAGAGTAAATTAACTGTTAACCGCCCGTGATATCCGAACAGGTGAGGCGTTAATATTAAATGTACCAATACAATTTCTCACCTATGATTTGGATTTATTATTGGTATATTGACAGTGTTCCGGGAATTGTTAATTATTCATCATCCTCAACATTTTAACCTATTGCAGTCCATTGGTGGACATAGGCCGTACCTAAGGGAGCCATAGCGCACGATTCGCTTCATTCATCCAACCACTGGTACCTTACTGGTTTACCCGGTCATCCATCTGTCCATCATGCCGCGTTTTTATTCAAATGCCTTTTTTTTACGTCGTAAAATCATCAAATGAGTCCTTCCACCCCGGGCAGGGCGTGTCGGGGCCGTCCAACCTCCACAGTTATGACAGACTGGCTGACTAGAAATATAAAATGATTATTGACAAGAAGAAAAAAGACTTGACTTGACAGAGAAAAAAAGAACTATTAAAGATATATTATATTTACGTAAAATAATTATTAGTTTCTTTGAAATTAACGACGACAAGACCGTTCAGGGCGGGAGAGACTGTCAGACTTGTACTGACTTAAAAGCACGGTGTCCTTCAATAGCCTTTATGTTCCGGGGTCACGGTGATGGAATGAGTCCCGCGACCCCGGGAATCCTTGAAAGTGAAACTTTCTATAACATACACTGTTTTTTTTTTGTGATATTTAAACTTCTCCATGATTGTTTATTTTTAATAGTGGTATCTTAGCCTAATCGAATTTTAAAAGATGTTTAAAAGGTTTCATAGTAATTATTTTTCAACGTAATGGAATACATTAACTTTTAAATGGCTCTAAAATCGTTTAGATGTACCTTTTTATTTTGCTTGTTTATTGTTTTCAACTTGTCTGACTGTCATGAAATAGCTCAAAGTAAATGTTTTAACCTGAAGGCCTCGACAAGTGGTGTTATTTCTCAAAGTGTTTTGTTATTAACGTCGTTGAAACAAAGCCGCTAAGTCGTTGTTTTCAACAGTATTCATATAATTAAAACCCTATGGAAGCTTTCGACTTTGATAAAAGTAATTTTGTCTAAGCCTTAGGGTTGATAAAAAAGCTAAGTCTAGTGTTGTGACTTGCGCCCATTTGAAAACAATACGCTCGCCTCGTGTTGAGAATAAAAACCGAAATGTGAGTGAACACATGGCCGTGCTATATTCACACTTGTCTGGTTACATAATATTATTGTAATACTTTGTGTAGGTACATATGTCATGAAACTTTAAGTAGCGTACCTATTTATCTAAATCTGTACGTGCAAAATAAAATCATAATCTAAATTCTGCTGAATCTCTGTGCCTGTTAATGAAAACCAATATGGCGTGTCTTTTTTAAATTTCAGATGTGTGCCGAATGTAATCGGGAACCAAGTTGGCATAGACACATTAACACCGAACACGTCGATAAAATAAATGAACTATTGGACATACTCTGGTTTGAAATGCTACATTTCCTCCCAACTTTGATAAGTAATTTTGACCTTGCAGTTTTCAGTGCAATGTCTTTGAAATAACAGAGACTGCCTAAAATGGAAATTAATGGAAGCGATTAATGTGAAAAGCGCTCAATTATTCATTGTAAGTTCCTTATGAGGGGTCGACGGCGCGTCGTGTTCCACGCGCGCCTGCAAGAGCTGTCAGCAAATGACGGGGCCCCCTCACAGAGGGCCAAAGCCTGCCGGGGTCGCGGGACTTATTTCCATCACCGTGACCCCGGAACATAAAGGGCTATTGAAGAACACCGTGGATTTTAGTCAGTACAAGTCTTAGTTCAGTTCTTAGTCAGTTCAAGTCCCTCCCGCCCTCCCGCCCGGGCGGGAGGAATCATTTGATAATTTTACCACGATAAAAAAAAAGTTCCTTATGAGGAATTTATAAGTAGCTGTGCCTGATATGCGTTGCAATGTCATGTACGAGCAAATATCAGATTTCTTGGGTTAAGACCTTTTACACGCGTAAACAAATGGACTCACTATATATTTATAACGACTAGATGAATGGTTTAGGACTACATAGGAGAAAATATTCAGTTTTAGTTTTAGACGCAGCTCTTATCAAAAATCATTTTCATTCAACGTAGTTGACAGTAACATTTAAGCCCTCTTAAGTTTGCATTACCCTCGAAAGGTCATTAGTTCTATGAAAATCTGGCTAAAGTTTTTCCTTGAACATTTCACTATTTATTTCAGCTTGAAAAAACACGCCTGAAAAATAATTTGGCATGTACTTCGACAAAATTTCATACCAACAAACAAGGCCAACTAAAGATGAAAGAGATTTTCTATCGAGATTAATGGACCTGAACAACCGCGGTCACTGGTTTCAGACCGCTTTGTTAAGATACCGGACGTAGTGTGGAATGAAAGTTCTGGCATGGGTTTACTTTACAGAGTTACTCTACCTAAGAGAAGCCAAAAAGATTAGTAGATTATTTTTTGAGAAGTGTCAAAGATAAACTGTATCCACATGCCTTGTAGTCGTCAAACTTTTACCGACATTGGCTATTAGCTCATTGAATGTTTTTGATTTATAATGACTATTTTTACACTAGTCTATATTTTTACAGGTCAGTGTAAATGGAATGAATAATTAAACGAATCCGCGTTTGTATTCGGAATGGAACAGCAAATAGATCTAATGCATCTACACCTAAAAGGTACCTATTCTGTCATACACAGCAGTTTAAATAAAATCTATATTCTAAATCACAAAGTCATGTTTTGTACATCTCAATAACGTGTAAATTGTTGAATAAACAATGAAACAAATCTTCCGCACACTGAGATACTTTTGTAACAAAGTTAACACGTACACCCAAATGTAATTATAATTCAAATAGGATTTAAATGTGTGTGTGGTACTTATTAATTGGTTTTGATTCATTTCGAAAACAATAGATTTAATTATAAAAGTTTTCAATGTTTTTTTTAAATCATGGTTTCAATCAGAACCAACAGTGAAATCATTATTAAAATGATCGTACCTTTTCATTTACTCAAAATTCTATGTTACCGTACAAAGGGTATATTTTTTCTACTCGATTTACTTTGATAAACGGTCGGGCGAGAAACCTGGGAGGTGATTAACGAACCTTTATAAAGTTGCCTTATCTAGTAATTTTTACTTCATTATAACAACTTGCCTAGTGTCCATTGCGAAGAGCGACGAGGCCACAACTTGGAGCAGGATGGTGTCTGTTGATAACGCCAGTTTTCTTTGTTCTCGATTCACTAAGGCCTCCTTGGCTGGCTGTACTAACACACTCCACACACACCGAGTGCACAGCTCGACGCCGCCTTACAACGTGTTTGCAGAACGATTAGCACGCTTGTCCCCGCTTCCAAAGTTGACATTGCGCACTTACAGATTTTTTAACCTTCACGTAGAAATTACTTCTGTAAACTTTAGTTGATATTTGGCTTCCCTTTACTTTGATTTACACGTCTGTGATCACTAAACACAATATAACTTATTTGTTTTCACATATTATTCTATTGAAATCACAACACTTCAACTCCCAATTAGATGGCAAATAACATTAATTAAGTAAATATTTCCTAATACTATAATTTCGTATTTATATCACAATAGTTTAAAACTTTAATACTGCTATTTACGTTGAAAGATTGGAATAAATCAAGAATGCTGAATTTTAAGTACAAAAAAAATAATTTAAATTGATTATGACTAATGTTTTACGTTTAGGACGTCACTATAAGTATTTACAAGTTATCCTTTCGAATGGTCGCGGCGGAAAATCGCGCGAGGGAAAGTTTCAGCGGTTCGCAGCGGAAGCGGTGCGCCGCGGCGCGTATTCGAAGGCGAATGGGCGACGTCGTAGGCGGCCGGCGACGCATTCTACAACACTACGTAACGACGTGCCTACCCCTGACTAGCGCTGCTCGTGAAAATGTTATTTGTCAACTTAGCCGTGTGGACATATTCATTAAGTCGAGTACTAACGCAGATAGCACCAACAAAGATTAAACTACTAATTGTTTGCTTAGCTAATTATAACGCGAACAAAATAAAAGTGTAGATTAAAAATGCATTGATTGTGTTGACTTAAACTTTATTGTTAGGTATGACACTATATTTTTAAAAGACTGAATATTTTTAGTTGATAATGCTACCTCAAAAATAAATGCACTCCAACATATTGCATATTACGTTCCTCTCGTCTTTCAGATGGTTATACTTTTATTATGTATTCTGAGGACAAGATGTGGTTAGCGAACAAGTTATTATTTTCGCAGTCATATACAAGATTAAGATACACATACAAGATACACCAGCGTTGTCTTAAATATTGTAACTAATTAGGTATTCATTGCTCTACTAGGAATATACGACGATTTTTTTTTTGTGGTTAAAATCATCAAATGAGTCCGGAACCCAGGGCAGACCGAGAGGGACTGTCAAACTCATACTGACTAAAATCCACGGTGTCGTTCAGTAGCCGTTTACGTTCCAGGGTCACGGTAATTCGGTAAGTCCCGACAAATTATGTTCCGTCAGTATTATGTTTATATTGTGGAAGTGTAGTAGTCACAAAGATTCACAAAGACCAGATCAGAGTTCACAAAGACCTTTAGCACGAGTCTTCACTCTTTTACTTTACAGCGTCTTTTCAGTATTTACGGCGTTTCTTGTATGAAAAAATGGTACAGCGCCTCTGGTGTGCGAAGAAGGAACTAATTTTTTCCTTGAAAATTGTCAATTTGGAATTGTCAAAGTTCCAGTTTACTTTACGTCTCAAATACTGAAAACTCGTGCTAAGGGTACTGTATTTACTTACAGCGTGAAGTTTTTACGGCGTTTATTGTATGGAATATTAAAGAGCGCCTCTAGTGTACGAACGAGGAACTAATTTTTTTCATCAAAGAAACGTCAAAGTAACTGTTTACGTCACAAAAACGTGAAGGGTCATGCTAGGACATCATGAATTTTCTAGATTAAAAAAAAATCGTTTGCTATTCTAACACCAGAGGCGCTTTTTAATTTTTTCATACCATAAACGCAGTAAGTACCTCAAGTACGCTGTAAACAAAATACATACATTTTAAGGCAAGAGGCCTTATCATGAATTTACAGTTATTGTGACCAGTAAACTGGTACTTTGACATTAATTTCAAGGAAAAAATTGAGTCCATCTTCGTACACCAGAGGCGGTGTTCCATTTTTCCGTACAAGAAACGCTGCAAATACTGAAAAGACGCTTTTAAGTAAAATACTGGCAATGTACACATTCCCATATTTACTATCTACTAGCGGCACCTATCGGGAAAAGAGTACAAGCTGACTTATCTCTGCACCGCACTAGGAATTTCTCCTGTAATGTGGATGCGTTTACAAACATATTGTCTCGCTGTATAAAAACGCCCGGCCCGGAACAACTACTTACTTATAGATCATAAAAATATTTGCTCCGTGCGGGAATCGAACAAGCAACATGTCGCGCAGCAGTTCAGTCGCTCAGCCACTGCGCTACGTGTCGCGGGTTAAATTACTATCTACTGTACTCAGGGCTGATTTTTCAATAATCAGATTAATTTTGTCTGGGGAATGAAAATATGTCAAACCACAATTTTAATTCCTGAGATAAAAGTTATCTAAGTACACCATTTATTTGCAACTTTTAATTTGTATAGTTTGTTGTTGTTTAAGGTGCATATGCAATGCACTTGTATAATAGAAATGCGCTTTAGAGGTGTATTTACTTTCAAGGTTTGAACTTATGAACTTAAACTGTTCCGAAGGAAACCTAGTGTGATTTAAGTTTGATCTATTTTAGAACTTTGGTAGTAGTTTCACATTTAGCTTTTTATCTCAAGTAAACAGAACTATTGACCTTGGAGAGCATACGAGTAGGCTTTCAGCTTGTGTGTCAGTGTCAGATTAAGGCTGCCTGATGCCCTAAGCAATCCAAGGAAATGGGACCCCCTTTTTTTGGCGATTGGCACACTGCCCCGCATCACGCAGCGGGGCGCACGGTGACAAAGGAATGAACACGCGCGTGAATGCGTTTTCAGTGTGGGACTGTGCGTGTTTTCCATACAAACGGAGATACTTACAAGCAACGGAAGAACACGCATCCACGCGCTACGCTGCTTCATGCGGGGCAGTGTGTATGTGTGAATCGCCTAAATCATCAAATCAGTCCTCCTACCCAGGGCGGAGGGCCTGTCAGACTTGTACTGACTAAAATTCACGGAAACGTTCCAGGATCACGATTTCCTGATGAGACAGACCCCAGTAGGCTTTGGCCCTTAAAATAAACCCCCAGTTTACTGCACTGCTTTCAGAACTTACATTGAGATATTATTATTTTAGAGTTTTGCATCTTTTCGTCAGTTTCAAACAGATTTTGACCTTTCGTGTGCTAACAAATAATTTTTCGGTCTTATATAAGGTGCCTCCTAACACGTGTCTGAATTCGGAACTGCATAAAACATCTAGGACGTGGGCTGTTTTGTATCTTCTCAATAACTATTTTGGGAAAATACGGACCATCAAAAATGCGGAGACGGAATCTCAATTCCTGAATAGTTAAAATAAATCTACTAAAAGTGTAATTTCAGAACGAACACACTTGCGTCATCTACACTCTGTTTATTTTCATTAATTGTTCTGATTATATTAAACAGTCTGTTTATAGTAATTATTTTGACTCGCGAAATTCTGCTGGAGATTTATGTAGTTTTTGTGGTATATTTATGTAGTTTTTGTTTTTTGGATATTAAATTTCGATTATTGGGTTTGTAACAGTGTCATAAATGAAATGTAAAGAATGTTTCAGAATAACTTTGCCGATAATACCTATTGGTTTCTTTACCCTTGTTTGAGGGGCTTGAGGATTTTACTAGAATTTGATTTTGAGTAGTTAATTTTCTAATAATGATAATAATTCAAGGAGGAAGTTTTCGTTATCAGCCGATTAATGCACACTACCTAACACTAGGACGGTTGGTGCTCTTTGGGAAACTTGTGCCCGCTCATTGGCCTCCCCTCCTGTGAGATAGACTAAGTAAAGGGGAGGGGGGTCCTACTTATAGTCTATCTAAAAGAAGACTAATGCAACCTTCTATTACCTAATTAAAGATTTTTTTTAAATCGGTTCAGTGGTTCCAGAGATAATCCCTTCTTACAAAACAAATTGTCAAATGCCAACTCTTTATAATTATAAAAATAATAATTATTATGATGAAAAGGTTGTCCCTCTCCCAGAAAAGAGGCCTGTCTCCTAGCAGTGGGAAAATAGGCTAATGATGATAGACGAAAAGCATCAGCATTAATTTATCGAAGATAATAGTTTCGACTACATAAACAAAGGTCGATAAGTCACATCATCAATCATGTAGATACAAACATAAGTTTCCAAGTTCAGTCTAGATTATCGAAATTAAGTTTAATGGTAGTGGGAGATTTGTAGTTACTGTTTACAAGTCTTTATTAATATTGATAGGAGGATTTTGAAAACAGAAATCAACTAATCTTTTAGATCCATTTAATGCCTGGATGTTGTAATTTAGTATTGTATTACACTAATAGTGCGACTAAACGGGTAATATATTTACCGCAATTTATGGCTGCAATACAATTGCCAGCAACTGTAGCCAGACTCTGCTGTATATGACAATATTTTAGACTAGCCTGGCTATATCCACTTATTTTTAGTCTAGCCAAAAGACAAAATGTACGTATGAGTCGCTCATTTATTAGTTGGCCGTTAAGACGTAACTTTTTTTTTAAATAGTAACATCATCAAATTTTAGCCAAGCCATACGGTCAAGGGGTGCTAAGACAGGAATTCTCCACGTACGCTCGTGGACTGGAGTTTCCTCTCGGATTCGCCCGGGGGGAAGACCAGTTTTTCGGGCCGGTGCACCCTAGGATTCGGGCAAAAACTCTTCCTTAGGCACTGCGTGCCTAAAAAAGGGTCTCTTTGCCCGTATGCGAATAGCCTGTTTTGGGGACGCTCCAACGCGTGTCCCTCTGATCAGCAGAGGGCACAGCGGCGGAGCGGGCTTGCGGACGGTGAGTAATGGGTAGCTCGTCGTCCGACCGAGGACCAAGCCTGGGTCGGTAGCGCGTCGTGTTTCGCGCCAAATGCCTGCTGGGGTCGCGGGTTTTTTCTTAACCCTGGATACCGCGGCCCCGGAACGTAAAGGGCACCCAAAGGAACACGGGTGGATTTTAGTCAGTGAGAGTCTGACAGTCCATTTCGCCCCACCCAGGGCGGGAGGACTCATTTGATGATTTTACCACCTAAAAAAAAAGCCATACGGTCAAACTAAAATCCAAAGTGTACATCAGTAGTCCTTTCGACGCTTCGAGACCACGGTTACCTGATGAGACAGTCCGTGACCCCGATAGACTTTGGCCCTCTAAAGGGGAACCCGAGGCGGGCGAGGAACACAACGCATGCCCTTGCCCGCGTCTACAGTGGCCGTAAATCGCCTCACGACGTCCGATGCCGTAGACGTCTTCCGCGGCTGCTGGGTTCTCAGGTGGAGACTTTCCTCTCCCTCATGGCGCCCGCCTCCTCTTTCGCTCTTCGCGGAAGGAGGTGACCGCTTCCCATCCCGTCTCGCCCCGAAGTAAGGCCTCGACGAGGTCGCCACTTTAGACGCATCTTTAGGTTTAATTTCCACGAGTTTTTGTCCTAAACATAAAAATGAATACAGTTACAAGTTTCAACCATTGTTCTTGTGTAGTTCTTTCTTTTATTAGGTTCTTCAGGTTAATGGTTCTTTTATTTTATTATTTCAGTTGCCCAAAATTATTTGGAAGTGTAGCTTCACTATAGTTACGTAAGTAAATAAAAGTCGATTTAAGTTACATCTTTTTTATCGTTGTAACTGTATGCATACACCTACATATTTCTTCGTAGATTTTCAAGATTATCCGACAGTTCATTATGGCGGACATTGGGACGCTCATGTTTAATTTAGTACGATGCTGGAGATAAAACTCCCTCTTTAGAAACTCGGCAACTGATCCCGAAAAAATATTGAAACACGTAATCACAAAAATCTTTTTCCTCTTTATGGGTTTTCCTTTTTTCCGTCCGATAGGCAAAGGCGAAAAAAGGAAATTATTTTTTATCCCAACTCCTCACGTTTCGTTAGTATTCTGATTAATTTTACAACGGGGTTCAAGACAATTAAGTGAATTCCTGAGGGAAAGGCTTTCGTGATTCTTCAACCTTTCGTTCAACAACAATGAAAGTCATTAAACTTAATGCAAATAGAATTACAATAGCCTGTTCATCCAGAAATCTTCAAGTATCATGAAAGTCTATTTAAAATACTTGAAAAAAAAAGTATTTAGTAATGTTACCTAAAGAATTTAGTTTACCAAACTCAGTTTGTGACAAATTGATTGGCTGGTTTAGGTTAGAACTTCGACACTCTGATGCACGAGCGGAGTCAGTGATGCGAATATACCGTGGCAACAGCTGGCAAATCGCAACGACTAAACTCTGCCGTGTTCAATTTGTTCAGATTCTACGTCCCGAAAAGTTTTATAAAGACGTGTTTGAAAGATCAGTTGTTTAGCTGAACCTTGTTGCGAGACAATAATACAGTTTCAGTTGTTAGAGTAATGTTTAAGTATTACTAGAGGTAAAATTTGTTTGTACGAAATGATCCATGGAATTATTGAACCAATTTTAAAGAATCTTTCGTCTATAAATAGTTACATTACTTATTCCTGAGTAGGGCCGGCAGAACCGGTACTTTTTAAAGACCCGGTACCGGATGTTCGGTACTGGAGTTGGAACCGGGATTTCCCGGGAATTTCGGTACTTTCGGTACTCGCGTACAAATCGCTATTAACATATTGTATGAAAGGCACGAGTGTGTGCACACTACATATTACACTAATTATCTAAATCGGTTGAATAATGTCCTCATTACAAAAGTGGGATGGTGCAGTTCAAAAAACTTCGTTTTATTCGTAAATCTATAATTGACAATAACTTTTCCTAACGTGGTCCGATTTCAAAAAATCTTTTTTTGTTGGAAAGAGTATATCTTAAAGTTGGTCCCATTTAAATTTCAACACTAAAATCGGCCTCTGAGGGTAGAAAAAAAGGAATTAATTGTCAATCTTCCTACAGAATTTTCAATTATGAACCGATTCTGTTGAAATAAAGTTGACAATCGTAGTTCTGAGGACATTATTATATAGCAGAGATGTGGAGAACATAACATGATGGCGTCACCATCATCAGACCAACTCCAGATCCCTGTTATTTTGTGAAGTCAGTACCAAGAGTTCCTTAACAGTTAACAACAGCTATACCGTGTTTGGGCTCATTTCACTTAGCTTTATGAGAACTTTAGACCTAGCTGAAGTATTATTGCCATCGAGGGTCTGAGGATTAACTCTGAGGTTAACAGCACCTTTATCGTGTTTGGGCTCATTTTACTAGACTTGTAACAGAGGGCAGTAGCAAGAGATCCTTAACAGCTGGAGTTGATCTGATGATGGTGACGCCATCATGTTATGTTCTCCACATCTCTGTTGTATAATATATATGACACGAGATAGGAAACTCGAAAGTAAAAAATAAGTCCTTTTAAAAAAAAATGAAACCGACGAAACATCGAACTGAAAAGCAAAAAATAACTTTTGAGGCGGCGCCAAAGAAATAATCAACGAATAGCTACGACGAGCTATTCAACCACGACAAGCTATACAACGAGCTATTCTGCTCTAATGGTTAATTTATAAACATGTTTGTTTGTTTGGCGTCGCCCCAAAAGTTATTTTTTTTTTCAGTTCGATGTTTTGTCGGTTTGATTTTTTTTAAAAGGACTTTTTACAGATCAATTTGCCAAATAATTATAAAACACACAAAATTTAAGCATAATAAAAGTTATTGTCTGTCAAGTAGATTTTTGATCAGTTTTATAAAAAAAAATATTTATAAAATTCTCATTATTATCAATTAAAAATGTTTTATGTTAATAATACTGTTAAAAAATAGTTAATTGGATATGATTTGTTGCTTTATATTGAAAAAATAAGGAAAATAAAAAAGTACCGAAAGTATCGAAAGTACCGGGACTACGGAATGAAGAACCGGAACCGGATTGTATATAAAATTCCCGGGATTTCCCGGTATTTTCGGTACCGGGATTTCCCGGTTGCAGGCCTTATTCCTGAGCAACATAACATTTTGACTGACCTGTTGGTCTAGCGGTTAGTGACCCTGACTTCTATGCCGGGGGTCGTGGGTTCGATTCCCACCCAGGACAAATTTTAATGTTTGTGTGATGAGCATGATCATTTGTTCTGTGTCTGGGTGTAATATATTTATCTATAATATGTATGTATTTAGAAATAGGTATACAGGGTGAATTTTTCAACTGGGCGTGGATGGCTACTTTCGAAACTATGAGGAATATCGAAAAACGTTGAAAGGAGTCTCGAGGCCGTTTTTGACGAAAACTAAAACTGCATCATTGGATTTTAGAAAAATCAAAAATCCTGGTCAGGAATCGAACCCGCTGATTTTGGAAAAAAAATCACACCCTGTATTATTATGCCGTTCGATAATGTTGCTAATAAGGATCAAATTCTGGGAAGTAATCATATACGGCAAACTTAAGGAAAACGTATAATTACAAGAAAACTGATTAATCTTCAAGGCAAAGACTGTATTTAAAACATAAGTTACCGTTTCTTCTTTAAAATAATGCTATTTTTAGTTCAACTCAATAATGTCGTATTCCTAAGTACAGTGGGATTGTTGAAACGTCAAATCCAGTGAGACATTGAAAACAATGAAATTTTATATTTTGAATAAATTATGGCTCAGTAGATGTAAAGTATGTAAAAATCTGCCATTTCCTTAAGTTTGCTGTATATGATTACTTCCCAGAATTTGATCCTTATTAGCAACACTATTGAACGGTGTAATAATACAGGGTGTGTTTTTTTTTCCAAAATCAGCGGGTTCGATTCCTGGCCAGGATTTTTGATTTTTCTAAAATCCAATGATGCAGTTTTAGTTTTCGTCAAAATCGGCCTCGAGACTCCTTTCAACGTTTTTCGATATTCCTCATAGTTTCGAAAGTAGCCATCCACGCCCAGTTGAAAAATTCACCCTGTATAAGTATGTTTATCAGTTGTCTAGTACCCATAACACAAGCTCTGCTTAGCTTGGGACTAGATGGCGTTGTGTGATAGTTGTGGAATATTATATTATTATTATAACTTTCATTTTATTTTAGAATTGTGCCTGTTCGAGAGCAGGGTAGGGCGCTAGTCATCAGTGTTACCTGTTATATTATTAAGAAGAGTTTTAAAGTGTGAATTACTATAGGAACGTTTGGTTAAATTTAATTTTATTTACGGCAGGTACGTTAAATTCCTAGTTTCGAATGAATTAGCCAGGCGTAAATGTAGACTTCTGGTATTCTACTAAGAAATTTCTAATCGACAAATCTAGAATCTCATCAAAATCAAATGTTTTTATTTCACATAGGCCCATGAGCGCACTTATAAAACGTCGACAAAAACGTGCTCGGTTCGGGTTGGTCGATTCCATGGAGAAGAACCGGCAAGAAACTCTATGGTTACTCTTTTAAAAATATGGTATGTTTACAAGCTGATTGTTACAATTTTAAAAAACGAAAAACGTAGGCCTGGTAACAAGGGGGAAGTCCTTACAAAAATTAGCACTACAAAAAACAAAAAAGAGAGAAAAAAATATAGATATACCTACACACGACCTACAGTGTTCTCACACTGACAAACAAGGACTATGACAGAACCTATATAAAAATAATCTCATCAGCAGTGAAATATCGATTAGTAGAAATTAAATGAAAGGGTAATCCAGTAAACTTTTCCTCGTTAACCGTTACTGGTTTACACGACTTTGTCTTAAGCACTTACAACGCAACCGGGTACCTAGTTCATTAGATTGTCAGAAAGCGAAATGAGCTTACATGTCTCAAATTAGAGGAAGGTTTTAGTATATTTAATAAATTCGTTCCGAGGGAAGCTGGGGCAGGTCGCTAGTAGTAATATATCCAGTACCCGGACCTTAATATTTAGGGTTATGAGGAACAGGTTGTAAAGTTCCTAGATACTCCTTTTAAATGAGATCTACTATCAACCAGGTGTTGTGTATGACGCCGGCTTTCTGAACGAAAATCATTTAATCGGAATCTATGTTCTAAAGTCGCAGAAAACTTAAGTTATTTTTTTTTAATACATTTGAATTTTTTTTTTTTTGATTTTTTTTTTTGATTTCATATTAATTCAAATCTCAATTTTATTAGTGGGAATTTCGTTTTTTTTCAACTTAATTTTAGTGCTTAAATAATTGGGCTGAATTGAACTAAATAAATAGATTAATTACCACAATGCTGGATTTCGATTTTTAGTTCCTGTATTGCACCATAGATGTCACTAGTTGTCTGTTTGTTGAGAAGATAAGGTTCGCATTTATTCAATGTCGTATACAAAACTTTTAAAATTATCTTAAAGATAAACTAAGCTATGACTTCGAATAATTACATCGTTTTCAGTCCGTCTCCCGTCACTTTAATAGTTATATCATGGCAGAACATAAAATTAAAAATACTGAGATCAGTTTAGAAACTATTAGGGACCTTCTAATCTTAAATAGCAGCGGGTACTCCACATGGCTCGAGGAACAATGAGGATCGTGACCCTAGGAGTGGAGTGACTGCGTCCCGGAAGGCACAACTTGGCTGGGAGCCCCCCACAAAATTGACCGCTGAGTACCGACAACATGATGCGGGTCCAGAAGGACAGGTCGGTGTCAAAATACATGGGAGAGGACATTGCCTATTAGATATCATATTAACTGGTTTCGTCAAATATATCGCTGACTTAATTAAACAGTAAGATAATTATGTTTAAGATCAAGTTTCGAGTTAAACCTAGTTACTTTTATGATTTTATTGTCACTAATGATAATTTAAATATGGTGAGATTGACGGCATGTTTGGCGCAGTGGCTGAGCAATTTCACTGCTGCGCTTTGTGTTCCGGGTTCGATTCCCGCACGGAAAAAATATTTGTATGATCTGCAAGTGGTTGCTCTGTGTGTGTGAATTTCTATGTAATGTAATGTCTAAAAATGCCTGTGGGGCAACGTTATTTTTTAATTGTTTTTAAAAGGATGGATTATCTTAATATAGGTATTTGGGAGTTACCTATGAATATTTTAATATGAATTAATAATAATAATAATAGTTTTAAGGCTTTTAATAGTAACATAACCTTTTCAACTCAAAATAAGTAAAAAGTGTTTTCGAATTTATGTATTTTAAAAACGGTTTAACAAAAATTGACTTTTTTGTTTCGTGCATTTCATTTTTTCAAATGTCCAAATTGATGTATAGTAATCAGACGTTGACATACTTTTAATATATCTTAGTACTACATCACAGTGATATTTTAAAATATAAGATGTCCGATTAAATCTGGTGCATGTCTGATAGAATCTGGTGTGAGATGTCCGATTATATCCGAGTCCGATTTTATCTGGGATTATCGTTTAAAATCAGTCATTTCCTCGATATGATTAGATGTCTGAATCTTGAACTACTGTTTAAATGTTAGAATGTTATACCTACTTTTTTATATCTTCCGTGTTACAGATTTTTTTAAGTAATAGCCATGGTCTTATGCCATCTAGCCAATAAAGATTTTGTGAAACGACGACCAAGAAATAACAACCGCAGGTGGCACGACCACTTCTGTAACACGGAAGATAATTATAAAAATTAATAGTATCTTATGGTGTCTATAAAATAAAAAAAATATCCAAATTTCAAAAGCAGACTAAGTCATCTTCACGTTTTATAATAATTCAGATTTAAATATTACAAAAAACCTTTCCAAAGTAAATCCTCAAATTATTTGAAAACAGTAACATGACTCCTGGTTCAGTATTACCATACCTAAAAATAGTATTCATTAAAATCCAGCTATAAGAAATTCTCCCAGTGCACTTTATAAAGAGCTATTTGAGAAGGATCTCGCGTTCCGCCATTTATTACCTCGCTTGCATGATCCTCGTTTCCCACAACAAGGGTGGCTGCATATGAGAATAATCTCCACATTATTTTATTATTTCAGTTTTGCAGACTGACGACCAGAAGTGTTATTCTGTAACGTTTACTTACTTCAACTAAGTGAGCGCAGAATCGAACTCATAATAATAAAGGTAAATCATCGCAGAATCTAAACTAGATACTAAGATAATAAACTCTAAACATCATGTCCAAAATTATAACGATCCCTCGTTAAGAATACGGCATTCAATTTATTTTCAAAAATTGAGTTCCATTATGCGCTCACTTGGTGAAGTGAGCTCGTGAATCTTACACAGTCATAACAATCCCTGCTTCACTGTTTTTATTTTCTTTATAATACCTCATTGTCATCAGCCTGTAGCATAATGTTCCCACTGTTGGGACACAGGCCTCCTCTCTGAGAGAGGGAGTGGGCCATACATAATCCACCACGCAGGCCCAATACTGATTGGTAGATGTCACAATCTTGAATTGAAATTGAAATTGTCAATATCTTCGAATTTTTGGTTCCAGGACATGCCGGTTTCCTCACGATGTTTTCCTTCACCGTTTTGAGAGCAGCATGCATGAAATGAATTATACAAAGAAATGCTCCTTGCGGGGATCGCACCCACGACCTACAACTCGTAAGTCGGGAATAATAATATTATAATACTTACTAACATAATATTCTGTCTTTACCAACAGCAAATGAATAAATTAATGGAAGTTTACATCATCGCATCGTCGCGTCGCCGTCCTCTCGCAAATATATAAAACTTTCGAAGACGAGAGCTTCACGTCTTGCACTTCATTGTAATAATATAATCTTGTCTAGCGAAGGAGCCCTACTGACACGCGTTCATTTATGCAAATAATAATCTCATTTAGGTCTCTATGTTAGGTACCTAAGACAGAAATATTAATATATCTATGTACCTACGCTTATGAGACATCTCTAGAAGCTTGACGCACATGGCTCCATATAGGATAGCAATAGATCTAAGCTACGTTTGTTTATATGGAAGTATGCATGCTGCAGATGCGTGCTATGGATGAAAGCAAGCTACTTATAGTAAGCACGCAGAGCTCTGTGGCACATCATCAAACCACATCTTAGTTGCCCTGCTACTTTTCTTAAAATTAGTGGAAACGGTCACATATTTTCGTAGCTTAGCTTTTGCATTCTGGCAACATAGCATAGATTTAAGCCTCGTGTAATAGGGGCAAGTTTATTTTACAGAAATCCAGACTATGTGGCGATATTTTGGAAACCAAATAATAATTTCAATTAGTGAACGCTGTAATTAAGAAAGTTAAATAAATGAAATAAGGCCAAACGTATAAAACAGTGACTACAAGTCTGAAATAGTTTTATTTTGTAAGGTCAAGAAGGCAAGCCAAATTATGTAGTCTTCTTTGATTGGTGGTGTTTCAGTAACCAGCAAAATGAGCATATGTAATTTGAAATTGAGTAATTTATTATGAGCATACATGTTTTAAACACTGTTTCGTAGTTGTTAAAGGAATACTGAATGTCTGTGTGACCTAGGCATGTAATTGAGAACAACATCAAAAGGTCTAATAGCCTTCGACGTCCTTGGGGAGTCCACGATATGATGATAGCGTTGCGTCTGAATTTCACGAGTTGTTAACACTCTTTTTTTTTAATGTCTTATTATGTTACATGCAAATACATATGTAAATAAAAAAATAGTTATACAGAGTGTTTCTTTTAAATTGGCCAAAAGGGGGAAACCTGCATCCATAAGAGATACGGGAAAAGTTTCTTAGGAACCTTTAGCTCTCTTTTGATACTGAACAATTTGGCGTTTTTATTTTTTTGGTCAAGTGTGAGCTGTCCACAGAAATTAGTGAAATTGACCAAAATTTTTTTTAATGCTGTTCGACTCTATTTCGTGTAAGGATCATTTCATTGTATCGGAAGAAAAAAATCGGGACGGCGGAAGTTGGTCAAATTTAGCAAAATATTTTTTCATATAAATTGTATGAACGAAAAAATTCCCAATTTTTTTTATGATGCCATGTGATTTAGTGTCTTGTAAAGACCATTTCATTGTACGGGAAGGAAAATGCCCGGGCAACAGAAGTGGGTCAAATCTTATGAAATACTGACACTATTAATACGACTTTATTCTGTTAGAAGAAACTTTACTCTACTTTTGACCAACTTGTACTGTCCAGATATTTTTCTGTCCTTACAATTATCTCATCTTTACATGAAAGTAAGTCAAACAGCATTATAAAAAAAACAATATTTTTTTTTGTTCATACAATTTGTATGAAAACATATTTTGCTAAATTTGACCAACTTCCGCCGTCCCGATTTTTTTCTTCCCATACAATGAAATGATCCTTACACGAAATAGAGTCGAACAGCATTAAAAAAAATTTTGGTCAATTTCACTAATTTCTGTGGACAGCTCACACTTGATCAAAAAAATAAAAACGCCAAAATGTTCAGTATCAAAAAAGAGCTAAAGGTTCCTAGGAAAGTTTTCCCGTATCTCTTATGGATGCAGATATCTCCCTTTTGGCCAATTTAAAAGAAACACCCTGTATATCAACACTCCAAACAGTGTCGAAACCCCTTCAAAGAATATTAAACTTGTTATTGATGTAATTTAATCTAAATAAATATTAGTTTTATAAGCCGTCTCGGTATGTTTATGTATGTAGTCACGCGTCCATTTCTCCTTGTCATAATGTTTATGGGTTCAAGGGTTCAGACCTTTGCAGCCGTCATGTAAGGGTCGACACTATAATGTGATTAGAGTTAATGTTGTTTAAGGGCTCATAAAGAGCGGCAGTTAACACTTAATAGTTAATACAATAAGTAGCAGCATACGCCCATCGCATCGTTCTGAATGACGGTCATTGGGAGGTCCATGTTTTGCAGTGGACGTTTACGGACTTATAATAAAACATTATGATAGCAGGATGATTGTTCCCAGGATAATTAAACTGATATGAATGCCTTTCTACTTGAATGGCAGATTAAATGTACAGGGGTATCCATGAAATATTGGTACTGTTTATGAAATAAACATGTTCATAACTTTTTTTAAAATTTAAGCTTTATGTGGGACTGGTGGTTGAGCAAGTGAACCCTTGTGTTTTAAGGCAGTCGAATCTGACTTGCCCTTCCGCCTTTGTCGGGCGGAGGACGTCCATGAGGATTTTCACAGAACAAAAACTGTATTTAGCTTAATGTTGCGTACGTGATAAATACATAATGTCAAAGGAAATGTAAATGATCGGAGCCCCTCCTTTAGAGGGCCAAAGCCTGCTGGCGTCACGGGACACACGTATACCGCGACTCCGGTACACAAAGGGCTACTGAAGGACACCGTGGATTTTAGTGAGTACAAGTCTGAAGTCCCTCCCGCCCTGCCCGGAAGGACTCATTTGATGATTTTATCACGAGCAAAAAAAAAAGGAAATGTATAAAATCCATCGTTGTATACAATTCCTAGGAAATGCATGTAATCCCTAAAATCGCCCGGAAATGAGGAGGTACCTCTGAAGTCTAAGTAAGGGCACCTCGAGGTCTTTCAAATAGACCAGCAACTTTTAAGCTCCTGAGGTTCGGTTTGGTTTGATTCCTTTAAACCTTGTAAGCGGAGATAGGAGCCCCGCTCAGCGGTATCATAATTTTCACGCCCTTTTGCCATAGGGGTTGGCAGAAACTACAGAATGCCACATGCTAAAATCCTTATATACTCTTTTTGCATCATCCACATTCATACATTCGATCATAGAGGCACGCCTATTGAGAATTCGATGCATCCTGGTGAGGTCCTAACCTAGGAAAATTATTTTCTTTGCAAGGCCACCAAACAAACCGGTACTCTATACAGCCGATATCGGTCGTAGCTATCACATCGATATATTAAGTCAAGATATCTACTTGTACGTAGCTGTGTTGCATAATAATTGTGCAATTAATTGTAACAATTGATGCCATTAAATGAATGCGTACTTTACATTGTGCTCCTAATCCATCATTGCCTCTATACTAGTGGGTCCAGGCGCCAGTACATCAACCTACATCAGATCCGAGACGGGACGTGACGCAACGAAAAGAATGGGATTGTCTTCTTTTTTTTTGAAGTAGTGACTTACTCCGGCTTTGCTATGATGAATTTATTATATTTGACTTGCTTATATTTACTCTCGTGCAAATATTGTCCTGAAAAATTACAAAAACAAAAATTCAGCCAAATTAGTCCAGCAGTTTTCCAAGTGATGATTCGTTATCCGTGTCCCTTACTACTTAGTTAAGTTTTTTTTAATACAATATGAACATAGATTACCTAGTTTTTCTTTCTTTATTGCCCGAGATACTTACTACCGCTATTAGTACCAGTAGTACGACGGTTAAAAAATGACCCGTAGTAGGGTAAAGGGAGATTATTTGTTAAGACAGGCAACTCAGTGATAGAGTCTTAAAAGTCTCTCAAAACGATACCTATGCATGCATTAATGCGAAATGATGCAACTAGTTCACCACTAAACTGGACAAGATGTAGTGAGTGTCACATCATTTCGCGTTACAGCATGCATAGGTAACGTTTTGAGAGACTTTTCTGTCTCACCAAATAATCTCCCTTTACCTTACTAAGAAGCTATACATTAGTAACACAGGAAGTTTTTTATTAACCCTTGTAACTACTACCAGTGATATCACGGACAATAACTTTGTTTTTTACAGAAAGCAACAAAACTCGGCAGGCCTGTTGGTCTAGTGGTTAGTGACCATGCCTATACCGGAGGTCGTGGGTTTAACACAAGCTCTGCTTAGCTTGGGACTAGATGGCGTTGTGTGATAGTTGTGGAATATAAAAAAAACTGGTAATCTTATTGTCAGAAAATAAATACGACATAATTATGGAGGGAAAATACCTAAAAATATATTTAGCTGTCATTTAATAACATTGAGATAAGATTAAACGATAAGGACACGTCAAATTTCACGAAATTAAACAAAATGCAATCAAATTCGTATTAAAATAAAAGATAAGGATATAATATTGTATGATAAACAAAGTAGCGGACTTATTTCAGAACAGGTAGCAGGAACTGATAAATCAGTATTCTAGCAAGAATTATTCAATTATTATTAATGTTTTGGCCCCTGCATTCAAGACTGAGAAATAGAAACAATATTTTTCTATTGATAATTTAAACATCTCCTTTCTTTGGACGATTAAAAGATTATTTGTTGCAAAATTGTTTTTATTCATCACAATCTGTCTCGCTGTTAAGCCGTAAAAGCGCAAGAATAAAACTCACTTTTTGTATTATTTTTAATCCTAAATTGAAACTGCAATTTTATTGTTAGAATCCTTTAAAGTTTTAACCGAATAAGGAGACGGTTCTCAATTCGTCGGTATCTTTTTTAAAACAGTAATTAAGTCTGTTAAACAGTTCATAAAGTCCACAAAATAAACGGTTTGTGTGATTAGTTTTTCAATTCATTGAACAATTCTAAGTCCCCAATTCCGCTTTAATTCCGTCGTTCGCCCTACTGCACGTGGACAACGGACGCAATCAATTCAGCTAACTGGTTAATTGTGTATCACTAATAAAATAAAAAATAGCGCTATACAAAATGTTGCCAAAACTGAGTTATTGTCGTCCTTTTTTCAAATCGATTTTCAGAATATTATTTAAACTAAAACAGCAGAAAAAGCTTAGTTTTGTTAGCACTATATGCATTTTTTTAATAGCTTAATAAACAAGAATGTACGTACAACAGTTTTTACAGTGTATTATTTGTACATACCTAACCAAAGCACATTTTATAGAAGCAGGCATTATACAAAAAAGTTTTGAAATATTTAATTTGCATCATTTTTCTGCTCGCGTTCGAATTTTACTTCCCTTACTATGGAAAAAAAACTGCTATCTTAGGTGCATTATCATTTAAATTCAAGTATAATCCCTTAAAGGAAAATTTGAGTGATCTGATCACGAAGCCCGACTATTATAACAAATAGATAAATATCGAAATATGTAGAAAACGCTACCGAAGACATAGTTACAACAGAGAATTTCAAGAGAAAATATCAACAACATTTTGTACAGCGTAACTTTCTGCGCAGTCTAGCCAAAACATGAAACTTTACATTTCGGGTTAAGATTCGTGCCAGCAATGTTTTACAATAACAAGATTCGGCCAAAAACCATCAATGTTCACTTATTATACAAATCTTAAAAGTTACCTCCATATATCAGAACTTCAAACTATCTGAGATTTACCAAGACAGAACCTTGAAAGCAATATGCAAACATTAAAATATGGTGCACAGTAGTGCCCCCGCCAAGTAGATACAAGTTAGAATATAACTACGTCTTTTTGGATCAGAATTATATGCTAGTGGGTGGATTAGACACTCATACGTATAAAAATATTGCATAAATGTAGTAGATTAATCCAGCGACTACTACAGTAATCACTGTAAATTTTTAAACAGTCTCCTTTCCTGACGCTGTACTAACAATAGCTAAAAGCAGTAGTAGTATAGTTTAAAGCAGTTTTCACAGTTTATCCCTACGGCATGTTTCAAACCGCAATTTCAAAGCATTTTATAAAATAGTGCAATGTTGCATAAAGCGCAAAACTACACTTCGGTAATACGTGAAACAAAAGCAAGTCATTCCATTGTAGTAGCTCTCCGCTTTTGTTTGGACTGACTCAAACAATGAATTTCAAATTGTTGCAAATAATTATAGCTGTAGCTGTGAATATAAAAGGTAAATGATATTCATTATTTTCAATTCTCTTTATACGTTATTTTTTTAATTTGTGTATATATACAATTAACAAGTTGTTTATGAAATCCAATGTAAATTCATGGACGTATTCAAATAGGTTTTATTTAATTCACTTATCAACATTTTAGGCAAACATTCCTTTTTCAGAAATTCCATTGAAACATGCTATTCATAAAAAGTAGCACGATTTACTTTGAGCCCGTAACTACTAAACTCACCATAGTAGTAAAAATAATTCCAGTATTATGTTTGTAGAAGGTTTTGATCAAGCGCCTTATTATCGCTAACACAAAGTTATGTAAACGTTTCAAATTACTAATGGCTTTTGTACTAAATAATAGCTTGACTGAGACTACAAAATTATAAGGTAATATGTTGTAGACACGTTATTTTCTAATCCTCGTGTTCATAAATAGTTTAAAAAATAAAAACTTGAGATTTACGCCATAGAAGAAATTCATAGTCATAGTGGGTCAACGTTTTTATACAAAAAAACCTTTTAAGAATGTTTTTCAATAGCAAATAAAAGTTTGTAAGCACAATTTTAACAGAAATAAAGATTATATAATTCTTTTTTTATTTTGAAAAATACGTGTAAAAAGAAGTTTGAAAGTTTAGAAAACAATTATTAACAAACAAACTCCCTTATCCTGTACATGTTGTATTATAGAGTTAATAATAATAATTATGTTAAATACTAATACAGGTTATTTGGAATTTTAACAAATCACTTAATCGCGGGACTGCGGGCAGAGTTCCGATGAGATTTCATGCTGGCATGGAAAGAGTGGATATCCCTCATGACCTCCCCGATGTCATCCTCATGATGTCCCCGGATGACCTAAGTTTGGTCCTCTTTGACAATGGCCGAAGAAGCGTCACGGCAAAGGTTCTGGTCAATACGAGATACTATACGTATACGTTTATTGCGTATATGGGAAGACCATTCCCTTGATTGGTCTTAGTTAATTTGACTATGTATTTTATACCTACTGTGCTATGTGCCATTTTCATTTTTAGGATGTATTAATTTTAGCGCCGCCGCCGCCCCGCTCGCTCTCGATAGTTTCTGACATGCCATCCACTTCATTCAAGCGTGGTGACGTGCTCTCCAAACATTGATATATGACTTTATTTTTTATTCCCTTTTCCCATTTTACCTTGTAACACCGACAGTTAATCATAGTTTTTGTATAGAAATATCAGGTGTTACCTGGATCATGCTAGAGTTTTCAAAAGTGATCACTATAGTAAACGTCTCTCCGTTTTACCGAGTTTGATCCGAAACGGATAAAGACCTATACGATTTGACTCCTGCAACTGTACTTGGTTTTAATATTATATGTTATAGGCAATGTGTATAATCCTATATGCCTAGGCATTATATACATTGCCTAAAACGTTCAGGCAATGTATATAATACGATTCATTTCATACATTGCCTAGGATTGTATAAAATGCCCAAAGCGCATGAGTTAATCTATACATATCTATTTACATATAATAAAATAGTAGGAAAGTCAAAACTGTACATTGAATATTTTTTTAAAAGAATACTTGGGGTGTGATCTACAATCGATACCGAAGCCAAAAATATAGTTTTTAGAATTTTTGTCTGTTTATCTGTTTGTCTGTTTGTCTGTATGTATGTCCGGGATAAACTCAAAAAGTACTGGACGGATTTGAATGATTCTTTTTTTGTTGTATAGGTATTAAGTCTGGTCAAAACATAGGCTATAATTTATTTTGAAAACTTGAACAACTGGCGCAGAACCGCAACAGACCAGCTAAACTATAAGAGATACAAAAATGGTGCCATAGCAAAAATTGTTCCACGTGATGAGCATTTTCTGCTGTGAGAAATAGTTTGAAGATCTGGAACACCTGATGTGGAACTCCAAGAGCCCAGCTACACTATAACATATACAGGAATAACGTCTCAGCAAAGTTGTTCGGCCTGATAAGCACTCTCTGTGGACATATAAAAATTGAAGATCTGGAACACCTGATGTGGAACTCCAAGAGCCCAGCTACACTATAACAAATACAGGAATGACGTCTTAGCAAGAGTTGTTCAGCGTGATGAGCACTCTCTGTTGACGTATAAAAATTAAAGATTTAGGACACCTAATGTGGAACTCCAAGAGCCCAGCTACCCCGCGGTGGTGGACGCCCACGGCGTCGAACGTCACAAGACGATCTCCGGCCACCGTAGGCGCGGGCATGCGGTCGGCGAGTAAAGGGCAACTCGCCGTCCGACCATGAACCGCGCGTCGTGTTCCACGCGCGCCTTAAAGAGCGTCAGCATAATGACGGGGCCCCCTCTCAGAGGGCTAAAGCCTGCCGGGGTCGCGAGACTTATACCATCACCGTTACCCCGGAACATAAAGGGCTATTGAAGGACACCGTGGATTTTAGTCAGTACAAGTCTGACAGTCCCTCCCGCCCTACCCGGGGTTGGAGAACCCATCTGATGACTTCACCACGTAAAAAAAAAACAAAATAAAACTGTATAAACTGTACTCGCCTTACTAAACAACTCAACGCCCAGTTGAAAAATTCAACCTGTATAGGAATGACGTCTTAGAAAGAGCTGTTCAGCCTATAATGAGCATTATCTATTGATGTATTAAAATATAAGATTTGGAACACCTGATGTGGAAATCAAAGCTATCACTAATTTCACGGACTGATTTTCGATGACGATTAATATATTAATACAATTTTTATTCTACTGGCCAAACTACCATGATTTTTTTACCCGGGCTCTTGGAGTTGGGTATCAGACTTTTCAGATCTTCGATTTTGCCGACCCCATATTCGCTGGCATAAGCAACAAGATCCGCGTACGAAGTCGCGGGCAGAAGCTAGTAATACATACGAGTCTAGACGTCCGAATTTTATAAAAAAGACACATTATTTCGAGCTTTTACTAGCAGAGTTTGGGAAATGATAAGATTTACCAATGATGGTTGGTAAATGTTGATTTAAGGAATAAATCAATGCGTAATTCTTAATCATTTATTTCAATTGAATGTACGTGGTTCAGGTAGACGGAGCCCCGCTACGCGGGGCTTCTATTTCCATTTACAAGGTTTAAAGGAACCTAACCAAACCGAATTTCGGAGTGCCACAGCCGTCTACTTTCAAAGGCACCAACAACTCTTGGGGTACCCAAGAGAGTTCCTTTAAACCTTGCACACGGAAATAGGAGCTAATTGTTGAAATTAGGATCAGCTCTAAAAAGATCAGTTCCTATCTAACTAAATCATAGAGAAGAAAAATCGATTACATACATTGCCTGTGCTTCAACTGGCATTCTATACAATGCCTAGGTATTTTATACATTTCCTGGGTAAAGTGTAAAATAGTTTAAACTTTGAACATCATTGCCTGAACGACCCCGACATTCTAAACATTTCCTAGGTATTGTATAGAATGCCTACATTATACACATTGCGTATAACATATATATATTTTACAATATAGAGACAAGGTTCCACATCGACTTAATCAACCTTTTGAAACCTACAAGCGGACGACACGTTCAAGACTCCCAAGATAATGACCTATAATAACTTTCTAAGACACTGTCTCTGGCATAGTCTTGGACTACAAATATCCACATTTACCATTACGCCATTACTATGTAAATATGAGGGCTCTATCGCTATTCAATTATTTTGTCCATTTTCCTAAAAGGGTTGCTAGTTTACGTTACTTCAGGATGTTTAATAAGAGTTTTTATAAGTAATTAAAAAACAATGTTAGTTGACAAATAGGTATAAATATCCCACCAAAAACATTCTGTAAAAAACTAGCCAAAGTCGTCCCAAGTCTTAGGTTCCTTACTGCGATTTCTTTTTTATTATAGTTAATGTTGTGTTGTGTGTATTTTATAAAAGTTTTTAAACATTTCGCTTCGTAAAACTCGTGAAGAAGCAATAAGGCAAATCAGGGTTTTATCACTGCAAAACAATGCCTCACGCTGTATTTTTTTTAATACTTACTTCATTTTTTCATTTTCTCAATTTCTTTGGGGACAGCGTCCCGAATCTGGCCATATCATATTCCACTCAATATAACCTTTATAACAAGATTCTAATTTGTAAATTTAGGAATTGTAAACCTTTGTAAAGTCGATTCTTCTGAAAGATGCCAGTAGCCGCTAATTTATATTCATTGCCTGTCCCTCGGTCTACGATATCAATAATAACCGGGATATACTTTTTGACGGCGACGCGACGTTTGTTTGTAACTCCTTTAACTTAATGTTTTTGAGTCCCGAAAGTTAGAGAACTCAATTGAGAGCTTGTGTTTTTGTACATCATAAACTTTTCTGACCGTAAATTAAAATTTATGTAGTAATATCATTGCTAATAAACCTACAGGTGAGTCGTGTCGTTCAACTAGCTTCACGTTAAGTTTTCAATACGTTTCAAAATTGCTTACACTAAAATGTATTCGATGAACTTTTACTTATATAAGGAATAACTTTAAGTTTATTTTAAAAAGTTGCATTTCGTTAAGTGAAAAATATAGAAAAAATACATTTTAAAAATACCCACAAATATCTGGAGAGTCAGCTTGGATACTTGCCTAAAAACATTGGTTAACAAAAAAAATTAAACATACTAAGCTACTTATTCTTTTTCTGAAGCTTAAATACTAATAAATAGAACAAAAGCTGCCAGGTTTCCTTAACTTGTCAAAACCCACATTCTACGTACAATAGAACGAGCAATTTCGTCTAATTAAATCACGTTTCTCCCCCTTCTTTGCATAGGATCATAAAGACGTGATTACATTAAAGGCATGTAGACAATATAGCCTCTTTTGTTTTATGGGAAGTGTTCCAGGCAGCTGAGCCTCCGCCGCCGTGCAGCTTGAACGCGTGTGATGTGTTCGAAATGTTTACGAAGGGCAACCGTGTAGCTGATTCTGCTCCTTCTTCCGGAGCCTGCAATCCGGACCTGCACTGGCGTCAACTAGATCGACGGCTAAGGGCTATTGAACAACCTGGTAAACCTAACCCTAATCTAACTTAATCTTATTTACCTCCACCACCACCTTACCCTTACCGCCCTAAGAGCTGGAGTTAATTTTAGAGTTTTAACTCCTTTCTTTTTCGTCGAACACGCTTAAATAGGCTATATCTAAAGATTGGCGCCGCGTTACACTGAAATAGACCGTCAGTTTTCGTATAGGTAACAGACTAAAAAAAATGCAAGCAACGATGACTGACGACATTGTGTTTTTTTATATTATTGTCTTTGAAGCAGTCTGTAGCCTATGACGTGTATTTTAAGATAACATATCAATATCGTAGAGTGGTCAGCAAAACTTTTTTTTTTAAATAAGCCTGTACAAAAAAACGATTTATTTTATTGTTTTACTTGGCCTAACTATCATGTTGTGGCTGTAAAGTTGAACTAGCAAATTAACTTATAAATAAAAATAACGTGTCACGATTTTTGTGCACTTCGTCTGAATCGGCATGATCAATGTTAATGTTTTTGCTTGGAGAATAAGTGGAGATTAACTAAGTCATGCGATATTTTAATATTAAATGGGAAGAATTTAAAAAATGTTTAACGCCCTAGTAAGGTGCACGGTCAATGTGCCACACGAAAACTGAACGGATTTGCATATTTGCGATACAAATATAATCTGGATTATCACGTGGGATACTTTTTGTCCCGGTATTATTTCCCCCTGGGATAATTACTGCAAAACGCGGGAATTCCGTAACCTAGTTGTTACACTATAATTTTACAACGCAGAGTTAAAACCCCATCCTTGCGTCTAATTTTTTTTTATATGTAAGTTCCTACTATTTATCGCTCACATAGCTGGCACAAGGTTTTAGTTTCCTAATTTCTCAGTGAGGTACAAAAAAGAACAGGAGAATAACCAAAATATCCAATTACAATTTCCTAAAAAGATTAAAGAAACAAAATGCTTAAGACAAACTAAAAAAACATAATTACATGGTTTTGAAAATAATTTTAGCAATTATTCATTTTTACTACGAAAAAAAGAGTATGCATAGGACGAAGAATTAATAAATACTGGCCATCCATAAAAAAAATTAAAACGATTTTTATGAAAAAAAAAAAATTATGTGGCCAGTAATCAAGCTTTTTACAAAAACACAATAATCTTATTTCGCATTACTCTATAATACGGACTGTTCTGCTTTTAATATTTAAATCATATTTCTTTTCTTTAATTTTTAAGCTATTTTTGGAAGAGAAAACAGTATTTAAGTTTGTATTCAAGTTTTTAATAATCGATTAATTTATTGTTATATCTAACCTTTTTTCACATACTTCGTTGACATTTTTTTTTAAAACAGCGCTTCTAATCCCGCATAATTCGCGCGTTTTTTGTTTTATTTTATAGAAATGCATGACATTGATTGAGAAAAGTTTCACCAAGCATGAATTATACGAAAATAACGCGAGAGTCACGTTATTAAAGACTTAATAATTTAGTTAAGTGATCGGTCTTGGTATGTACAAATCAAATTATTCACTAAAACAATGTCTTCTTATTTAAATAAAAATCGAAAAATTCTATTCCTGCAAAATTACCTAAGCTAAAAATTAAATAAAAAATTAAAATTATTTTGATGATGCTTTTTTCGTGCAGTCTGTTTCATACTTTAAATATTATTCATTTACTTTGAGGCATTTAATATTATATGCTTTTTTCCTGTGATGCTGATGTTAAAATTTCGATTGGTTTTTTCGCAGCATGGACAATAAGCTTCGGCCAATCTCGTTGGAGGCAGTGTGCGAAAAGTGCTTGCCGATGCGATTCTACTCGCCGCTCACTTAATTGTTGGCGGGCCGGCTTCACCACTCTCACACCAGACCTGATCGTTCCTGCTGACCTGGTTAACATGTGAGTTAAACTTTTATTTTATAATAGCTTTTACCCGCGGCTCCGTCTGCGTGGAATTCACTGTAAGCAATGAGTAATGGGTAGCTTGCTGTCCGATGATGAACCAATGTCGACGGCGCTACGTGTTCCATGCGCGCCTCTTATAGAGTTGGTCCCTATTGGGAGAAACGCATGCCGGGGTCGCGGGACCGTCTTAAAAGGACTCCTTACACCTAAAACGCAATACGCCAGAAAACAATTTTTAACACAGTATTACAATACCAAAATTTTATGTGCCAAAAGTTAATGCTGCCAAAAGAATCCAAGTAATTGACTGTATCCTATCGGTCTTTGTGTGCATTTTGAAAAAAAGCCTTCGGTCTCGGACCAGATTTAACTTAGGCATTTAAAGTGACGCCCCCACTTTTATCAGCGCCTTGGACGAATATGGTAAGACAATATCTTGACGATTTAAATCTTCGATAAAATCTCACGCAATAAAAAAATGATTTTACTTTTAAGAAACTACTGCATAGAGAAAACTGATAAAACATGTTAATACAAAATTTATCTCGTGCGGCTATTTGCAATAACACTGCATTATTTTGATACCTTTCTTAAAATAGTTCTGAAAGAACCTATGTGTTTCCTACGACGTAAAGTTTATACATTATAACATCTAATTTATCCATAACTAGCTAACCTGGCAAACTTCGGACCGCATATTTGATTTCTGAATTACTTTTAAAATTATTTGGGTGAATCCTGAGATTGGCGATATTCAGTTGATTCCCCTGGCGAAATTTATTTACGCAGATTCTTTCTAAGTAACAATGTAATATAAAATTTAACTTCATTATAAACACATTAAACGAATTGGCATCACTTTTGGCCGGATGGTTCTCACTAAATAGCAGTTTAATTTTTTTCTGGCCAGGGGAATCAAAAAAGACGACAATGGAATCAAAATCTAAACAATGTTTTATAAGAAAATCAAGTTTTATTATTATTTTAACGTAGCCTCAAATTTTTTTTTTTAGTCTAAGACGTTCTGCAAGTCGTTTTTTTTTTTTTTCCTTGCCTTGATGGTTTTGGAGGCATTTTTCAAATCCGAAATATGAACATAGATAATTTAAAAACTTAACATCGTTGATCAATATTTGTTTAAGACATTAAGAAATTCGTATAAATTGTTAATAGTGATAATATTTTTGTTTTCAAAAAACAGGCAGGAAAGTCGTGCAAATTATATAAGATGAATGATTTTTAATCGATGAGACGGTTTAAAAAAATTATGTATAAGAAATATAACGAAAACTTTCTTGTTTTCACAGAAACCTTTTGATTTCCATAATACATTTTGATTACCTTGGCGCAAATACCAAGGGAATCAATGCCAATGAAATCAAAAAACACGATGTTTTTGTCGATTCTGATAAAAACAATACGTTTTAAATAATATGAATGTAATAAATAAATAATGATCATTAAAGCTGTTCCATGTATACCCGAAAACAAATCCTTAAAGCTCAAATTGCATTTATAAACGTGATCAGGGTAATCAACGAGCTAGCGAACCAAAATCAGGGAAATCAAATCTTTACCTTCATAATTTCGTCCTGGACCAACGAGCAGCGCAACCTTCTACAACTACGTTGGAAGCGCTACCGGCAGCGCTCGTGCGACGGCTCGGAGACACTGTTCTAGAATATTTTACTAGAGATGTACGAAGTTTAGTGACGCGCCACGGGAATCACTGTTTAGTCTCGGACAAACTTTATATTATAGTTCTTAATAAAACTATCATAAATAGACAAGGCGTATTTTTTTTTATATATCTACAACAACCCAGTTAGCGATTAGACCGCATTGTTTATGTTCGTAAGTTAGGGTTTTGTCGGTTTGTTGTTTGCAAAATGTGTAGCAGACGCGCCAGGGGTAACAATATTTAGGCCTTTTGGATTTTTTTTCGACTATTTAGTACCAAATTAGACCCAAAAACTATCGTGCTAAAGTTAGATCATACATTAACGTGGCATAAAAAAAATATTTTGACATCAAATTTAAATACTTCGGGTACTTTTTTTCTTCGGACAACGTAAAATTAACCTTTCAAGATTCACCCATTTTATTTCTAAACGACCGACCGCGACGAATATCAAAAATGTTTGACAGGTAGAAATAGCTTCTATGAGAAAACGAAATTGTTGTTTTGACTTGACAATGAAGGGAGATTTTTTGAGTAAATATATTCTTTTGGTTCAAACTTTATTCTCCCATGGATTCCAAATAGAACGAAAACACACAATATTAAGTCAATTACCCACATATTATACTCTTAAATTCAATCAGAATACAGATATAATTAGGATGTGCACCTGAACTCGAACAATGCATTGTTCTATAGTAAACTTCGTGCCAGCAACACTACTTTACAAGATGGTCATTTTGCTTTTAGATTTTGAATAGGTACTTTATGTTCTATTGTAAGGTGGATATTGAAAGATCATGAACATATGTAAAATAATTGCTTAGCGCTCACAACACATTACAAACAATTTGTAGCATAATTTTCGAATACCTACATGTGTACATTACATGTGGCCTTTGTAAATACTACTGGCTGCCTATTTACTATGATTGGAAACGTTATCATTTTCTTCTATTTTCCATTCAATAACACAGTATTATGTAGTTGGACTAATTGCCAACAAAAAGTAAATACTAGCTTTTTTAGCTTTGGTACCTACCTAATTTGTTTGTATTTATGATTGCTAAATCGAAGTTTTAACGTGAAATTAATATTTTTTCGGGAATATAACTCATTTCTTTGTTTCTGCAGAGCTTGATGTTTTATTTCGATAAATCTATGTACAGAAGCCAGCAGCACATCAAGTTACCACAGTCTGTCAAATTACTTTAATAGATTTTCAACCCTATCATAGTTAAATAGACGAAGTTAATGTTTGATAGGAAAATTTAACAGATTCGGGTAGGTTGACACGCTGTCGTCTGTTCATTCGGTATATTTCTTACGTGAAGTTCGAAGTGTGGCGATTTAGTACCGTAGTTAAAAATACTCGTACTGAGTTCTCCAGTAGTACCTACACCTTTTTTTTTACTTTTTAACCAGAATTCTATCTACAATATCGTGTGCTTACATCTTATCTAGATCATCGCAGTGCCACGTTAATCATTTCCAGAGACTTGGGCACTAACAAACTGCGGACATTACACAAGACGACATTCAAAGGTATGCGCTCACTTGCCGAACTGGACATGTTCGACAACCATGTGGAATATCTACCAGCTGGGATTTTTGATTCTTTGGTCAATTTAAGGATTCTGTGAGTACTGACATTTTAATTTAGTTTTCATCCCAATAACATAATATGACAGTGTCTTTTTTTATTGGTTCAGGAACAGAATCTATAACTTCCTGGTCTAAGCATTATCATTTATTTTTTTGTCTACTAAAGTATTCGTCAGCGCATTTAGATACCCCAATCTGTCAAATGCCTATCGAAAATCAACCCTCTAATATAGCGATAAAGTTGACAGTCTATTTATTTGGCAGATTGGGGTAGCTTGATGAGTCAGCGTCTGAACATTTTTGGGTAAAAATGTTAATAAATTTTACATCCGGTCTGAAAGTAGATCTAACAAAATGGTACTGTTTAGATTTGCACCAAATTATCTTAGATTAGTATTTCCTCTTCAAGACAAATCACTATGTCAAGGCGGATCTACAGATAACAAAGTGACATCATTACAACAGCAAACTACAATGTTGAAAAGGCTGTGATAAAGATAAATCGCATCTTAAAAATCAATGCAGATTTATTCATTTTGATACTGTACCGGATGGGTTTAGGTTGCTTTTTTTTACGATTGCGCTAATAATCCGCCTTTTTGTCTTTATTTTTCAAACGCATATAGACACTTGAAAATATATTTCTAGCCAAATGGGTACATAAGATAATACATAATTATGTTTATCATCTTTATCTTTGTAATCGATCAAATGAAAAACTTTTTCAGGAGGCTGCAAAGAAATTACTTGGAAGAGATTGACAGTCATGCATTCAGGTCAACGAAAAAATTGTTTCATGTGGATCTATCGAACAATTTCTTATATTCTCTTCCGGAGAAATTGTTCGCTAATAATTCATTTTTAGAAACCATCGACATTTCCAATAATCATATTATGTATATGCCATCGGATAGTTTTGTGGGCCTCGAATCTCTGCAAATATTAGATTTGTCTAAAAATAAAATACAACGCATCGAAAACGGAACATTTTTACTGAAGACACTTCAGATATTGAAACTCTCCGACAATAAAATATGTAATATCAGTGAAAATGCTTTTGAGAGCTTGCAAGCTTTGGAAACTTTGTTGTTAGAGCGAAATAAATTGCAAAGCATTCCAACTCGACTGTTTCATAATGTGGATTGTTTGACCTTCCTTGATTTATCCAGCAACAATTTGATAAGTGTAAGTATGTGTAATTTATTTATTGATAATCATGTAGAAAGATTAAAACCTCTTGATAATTTATTCTGTCTTTACATTTTCAGTTAACGGGTGTAGAATTTGAAAAATTGAAGCGTCTACGTACGTTGGATTTGAAGGATAACTCTCTCATAGAACTTCCGGATTACACCTTTTCGAATTGCAGCAACTTAGAAAAGCTCGACTTATCGAAAAATAAATTGCGGTTTTTAAATGTCACCGCATTCCTCGGATTGGAAAATCTCACATCGCTTTTGTTGTCAGAAAATAAATTGTTCGAGGTTCACTTCAAAACTTTTTCAACTTTGAAAAATCTCACTACTTTGTAAGTATTAGATTAAATAAAAAGAAAGTGTGTTCTGAAAAAAGATGTCAAATATTTTTCAGTTTTGTATTCTATAATAATCAATATATTGGAAAAGGTTTATGATAGTTGTAAAAACTAGTAGGTTAATAGGTAAACTAAAATAACTAAAACTTTTCGAAGTAATTTTTTGTTCACTCATGTTTTTGTCTCTATTCAATTCAATCCACATTTTAGTGCAAAATAGAGCGATATTCAATTTAAATTTAGTATAATTAACAAAATTCAACGTAATAGTAATAAAGACGTCACATTATGACAGCTAAGTCCAATCTATTTTTAAGTATTAAAACTATATAAAAGGTATCCCTTATGTACGTCGGTAATGACTCGAACTATAAAACCAGAAACGCATCTATAAAATAATGTTCATATTGAAAAGCAAACCATCTAATGAAACAATTTTCTTGCAGGCATTTGGACAACAACATGTTTCCTTCATTACCGTCTCGCACATTGGATTACATGCCCAAACTTGCGATCGTAAAACTATCAGGCAACCCGTGGCACTGCGACTGCCATGCATTGTATATTTCAGCGTAAGTACGCCACATTTCATAAGCAAATGACATTATCTCCAGATGCAGGTCGCAAAGTCTATTCCAGCTGCTCTAATGCAAACGTATCGCTAACTTTGCACATGCATTCCGTCGCGCCTTGCATGAAACCGCCTCTGAAATTATTTCAGGCAATATGGAGCTTTTTTTTTTTTTTTTACGTGGTAAAATCATCAAATGAGACCTCCCACCCCGGGCAGGGCGAGAGGTACTGTCAGACTTGTACTGACTAAAATCCACGGTGTCCTTCAATAGCCCTTTATGTTCCGGGGTCACGGTGATGGTATAAGACCCGCGACCCCGGCAGGCTTTAGCCCTCTGGGAGGGGGCCTCGTCATTATGCTGACGCTCTTTGAGGCGCGCGTGGAACACGACGCGCCGTCGACCCGGGCATGGTCCATGGTCGGGCGGCGAGTTGCCCTTTACTCGCCGCCCGCATGCACGCGCCTACGGTGGCCGGAGATCGTCTTGCGACGTCCGACGCCGTGGGCGTCCAACACCGCGGGTGGGGCGGAGGGAGGACCTTGTCCTCTCTCTCACGCGGCCCGCCTCCTCCTTCGCGAGCATGACTGCTTCGCAGAAGGAGGCGACCGCTTCCCACTCCGTCTCGCCCCGCAGCATGGCCGCGACCAGTGCTGGGCGCGAGAGGTCTCCGCCTATCGGCGCCGTGAGGACACGTCGGTGCTCCGCCCAAGCGGGGCAATCCTGCACCGTATGCTCGACTGTGTCCTCCGGGCGATCTACGCAGTGGTGACACCCAGGCGTTTCTTCCTTTCTCATAAGACACAGGTACCTCCCGAAACATCCGTGTCCGGTGAGGACCTGCGTCAAGCGGAAGCTTAGGACGCCGTGACGTCTCTCCAGCCACTCCTCAAAGAGGGGTCTTATCGCCGCTATTGCGGCGTGCCCGACCGTCGGTCGCGACAGTCGTGCCCTCCATACTGCCCTGAGATCGCGCCGGAGCTCTTCCCGCTGCGCCTCGACTTCTCGAGGCAGCGGGGTCACGCCCCGGCGCTGCGCCTCCACGCGCCATTCATAGACGCGCTGGAGGGCAGTCGCCTCCAGATCCCAGGGCAGCAATCCGGCGAGCAGGTTGGCCGATTCGCCGGCAATCGTGCGGTATCCCCGGATCATCCGGATAGCCATGACCCTCTGGCATGCGACCAATTTGATTGGTCGCGTCCGGATGCTTAGGGCCCACACTGGGGCCCCGTAGAGGGCCATGGACCGCACGACACCGGCATACAGCCTACGGCAGGAGGCGTTTGGCCCACTGAGGTTCGGCAGGAGTCGCCTGAGGGCGCCCGCTGCCCGATTCAGTTTCGGGGCCAAACACAGGAAGTGCTCCCGGAAGTTCCACCGGCTGTCGAGGACGAGTCCCAGGTACTTCATCGTCCTCAAGACGCCGAAGGCAATATGGAGCTTGGAATTGAATTGAATAAGCAAGAATAAAATAAAAGACGATGTTGCGGAAGGAATGGTTCTTGGTTAGGTAACGTTTACTATATTAGACTCATTGTTTTATATATTTTCTGTTAAAATGTTAACCCACCTTATTTAACCCTTTTTTTATACCCATACGTTTGTAATGTTTCCCAATAGGCATGTTAGCAGCATCAATAAAATAAAAACCTAGTTAGCCTTTCTATTACAGTTTTTTTTTAATGATGAATGTTGTGAATTTTGAAACCGTCATATTTTGGTCAGTTTTGGCTGTAGGTACGTAACAAAAGAAAATTTTGCTGTATCTGTACAGCAAAAATTAGCTGGGTACTAAGATGATTCACTAAGTATTTTAAGTTATAATTTGCTCGGTAATCATAATAGAGTATATCAGTTTGATCCCAATTAAAATAATAGAAGCCATTAAATAGTTACGTTTTAAACTTTATTTTGATTTGATGAAACGTTCACAATAAATATACCCAAATTCAAAATTACACATATAGTGTAAAAATAAGGAAACTATTTAATACCGATATCGATATAATGATAATCTTTGAAGTATCAATTTCATACACCGGATATAAGAAAAGCGCGGTCTTTTTTCCTTAAAAGCGTGTTAGAGACTGTAACTAAAACTTTACGTTCGCCATGAGAATTCGAGGCATGAGATCAGCATCGTTATCACAAAACAAAACCTAATCAGCTGTCATGTAAAAACCTACTTGACCCAAATGTGTGGGCAGCTGATATTATATTTACAGGAGTATCATAAAAAGTATTTTCTCCTCATGTATGCGACGTACCAGTATTATTCGAGTCATTACTATTAGAAATTAGTCTATCCACTTCTTTAATTAAAGTTCCTGTCACTCTCAGGTGAAGTATTTCATCCCAAATTTTTGAGGTACTTAGGTAACTTTGCCTATTACTTGTAGGTATTTTTCTTTTGTTCTATAAACGATTAATTATTAGTAACTAACTATAACTACTCAAAAACCAACATCGTAACTTAATCTAATTTTACGAAAATAATAAATGCGAATATTTGGATGGATGAAGAGATCTTTGTTAGGACCAATAATCAATCGCAAACGGCTGAACAGATTCCCCATGATAATAATAGTTTTCCCTTAGTTGATAAGTATTTACTAACCAGTGGACCAATGTTGCCAAGTTAATTAAATTAAATAATCAGTGTGCCAAATTTGACGCACCAGCACATCCATTCGGATACCGTGAATGCCAGACTTAAGAACAGTGTCTTCATTGGATTACTGGATTACCAATTGACTTTACGATACAAATGACATAATTATGGTATGTTACCCGTTAATTAACGTGAGTCAGTAATGTACTGTTTTTAGCGTTATATTCTTACTAAGAATGCTGAACACTTCTCTATCACTATAGTGACAGTGTAGATGCCTATCCTCTCTGTTTTTATTAAAGTTATCTCTTTTTTGTTTGTTGCGTCATAATTAAGAGGAGGCTGGCATTCTATATATCTACAGATCTTAGACTGTCGTTACTGGTCAGAAGCTTTAAAGTCTGACAACCAGGCTTACCATGGGGTATGGTATTACCCAGTTACTGACTTGTGGAGGTCCGACAAGCAGTCGCTCCATGTATTATACTGATATCCAGCTGCATCTGGTTTGACTGGAAGCCGACCCCAATATTGTTGGCAAAATTAGTTGGTACTCGTAGATGTTCAGTTGCGTTATAATTACTATAACAATTTAGGCTCTATTTCTACACAGTGATGAAGTTTGCACAAGATTACTGATGTACTTTTGATTTTTCTTCTAGCTGGGTGCGCTTGAATGAGATGAAGATATGGGATTATTCTCCGACTTGCGTTTCGCCCTGGTACCTTGAAGGCCACTTTCTCAAAAAGCTAAAGTTTCCTGAACTTTGTGCTGGTCAATGGGCTAGTATGGTTAATCTTTCACCTCGGTTACCGATACAACATTTATTGGCATTGAATGTGTCTGTAAATAGAAAACCTCAAGACAGTATGGAGCAAAATCATGACGTCACTACGATTGATACTTGGCATTAAAATGGCTTCATGTTTCACGTTTGTTTTTTTTTCATTGTATGGAGATAACCCAATTTATATAAGAAAAGTTTTAAGGATTCTTGTCTTTTGTATCGCCTGTATCCTAAATATATGGTATGTATACTTTTTATATAGTCGGCAAAATAGTTCGCTGTTATCCAAGGGGTGAAAGTAACTTTAGTTCCGAGACAGGTACTAAACAGATACAGATACTTGGTAACATTAAGCATCGTAACGAGTAGTGGTTTGATTCAGTAGTTTTTATTCTTTTATGAGCATTTCTTATTGTGTACTTGGGTGATCTTATTACCAGTACTACGGATTACGTATTTAATAAGTATTTTATTAACAAATCCAAATAATTTTATGGGAATTGCAAAGCATTAAACACTGCAAGTGCAGATAAAGAATTTAATCTGAACGAGTTTAAAGAAATTGAAAGATTTTTTTTATTCAGTCCGCATAACATGGTACAATATTAAAAGGCTAGTAACCAAAGAAAAGTGATCCCTAATAGATATTTACATATTCCCTGGACTCCACACTAGGGTACACGGTGTCGTGGAGTCCAGTCTCTTCCCATGCGATGTTTAACGCTTTTACTGAACTAATTACATTATTATAAAGGAAACAAAAAAAAAAACTAACAAGAGTATAACTATTATAAGTTGACAAACTAAAAACTATTAGGTAAATGTGTAACAATACTTTTTGAAGGAAAGGAAGGAAAGGTGGTTTTGGAAATGTGCGTGTGTGAGTGTGTAAAGGCGTAAACACATTATTAAAACGCGACTAGCGCTGCCCGATGAAACGTGATGCGTAGTGACTCGAAAAAATGTGCAGGCATGGCGTCGCGTCGCATGTTCATAGTTTGATTCTGGTCTATAGTGTGTGTGTGTGAGTGTTAACGCGGGTGTGGTGTGGGTTGTATTTGAGTCAAGCGAGAGAGATTTTCTGTGTTTTTTTTTATGTGGTACCTATATAAAATTTATTACCAAACGAAATTACCTTATCCTGACAATAACTGTAGCCTTAGATTTTTTTCAAATATTATATCTCTGTAGGTGCCGACGAAAACTTTACCGTGAGGAGCCATAATAACAACATTAATATCAAAAGTAAGACTTCCCCACATAAATAATGTTTGTAAGCTAGATACGCAGACGATTATAGCGTTATCGCTCTATATGTATGTGTATGTATAAAACGTTTTCCCAATTTTGCCGACATAATGATAAAAGTGAACGGTAAGGAGTCTACACACCGAAGCCGCCAACCCGCCGGCACAACCCGGCGGGCAAAGCCGGCGGCCTAATTGTGACGGCCGGCGGCCTGATTTTGTCGATTTTGCATTGTCCAATCAGGCCGCTGGTCTTGCCCGCCGGGTCGTGCCGCCGGGTTGGCGGCTTCGGTGTGTAGACTCCTGTAGATACAAACAAAAATTCGCTATGAACAAGAAATAATTAGAATCATTCGTCCTGATGTTTTGTTTTGCAGCATTACTCGACAGTAGGTAGTATCCGTAGTACTCTCCTGTTTTTGAAAATCTTCATATAAGTGAAGTTACTGTAACATAAATGAGTTGTTTCTTGTTGCACGTTTAGATGTTTAGTATCAACGCTTAAGATAAAAACACCGCTACTTAGTAGTTTATATTATTATAAATCTCTAATTTGTTCCTTGCTAATTGCCAATTCTTTTAAATTAATAAGATTAACATTATAAATTACAAATAAAAATAATAATTTGTACATTTTAAATTGAAAGATATGGGATATCCGTTGCCTTTATATGCTTATAATGACATAATATATTGGTAGAAGTCCAATGATTTTAGTTTTCATCAAATTCAACCTCGGGACTCAAAATAAGTTGTTTAGCTATTCCTAATACTTTCATATTTAGCTATCATATACCACGCCCGGTTGTCTATATTCACCCTGTAAATAAACACCCCGCGAAGAGTGCCCATTTTATTCAGCCGAACAAAATGCTATTTATAAACAGTTAAATAAAGTCTTTAAATCCAAGAGTTGTATTAAGCATTAAGAAGGGATTTTGCGAAAATCGGGATAGAGTTTCTATGAAATATTACAACAATTAGAACTGGAAAGTGAAAAGAGCTTTCATGATTAATTTTGCTATCCAACCCTTTTTTTTACATGGTAAAATCATCAAATGAGTCCTCCCACCCCGGGCAGGGCGAGAGGGACTGTCAGACTTGTACTGACTAAAATCCAGGGTGTCCTACGGTGACGGTCCACGGTGATGGAGTATAAGTTCCGCGACCAACCCTTCCAACCCTTGAAGGGGTATTGAAGTTTATTTTGAAAACCTTAAATAAACTATCGCTTAGGCACTTTTAAAGCTGACCTAGAAGATTTTTGTTCTTGAGTTATAAATGAATTCTCTAATCAATACAAATCTATTAGTAGATGTGAGACGAACTAGAAATAACACTGAATAGCCCTTATGATTTTTCAGGACACTTTCATAAAACTTTTACGTTACTTAGTTGCGTAAAAGTTATATGTGTTCAGAAACAAACATATTAACTGCAATTAAAATACTGGAATATCAAAAGTCTTTCATGAAATAGTCACAATGGCCAAAGTCATCAACAACGTTCTTCTCCAAGGCATATAATTTCTTTGGAGATATTAACCACTAGGACATTTTTATAAGTTTTAAAGTAAGAAAAAATTCTAACTTCTTCTTGAACATGAAAAGTGGTCATAACTTTTGAACCGTTAAAAATAGCACCCAGTCCCACATAGTCAAAGGTAAAAAGGTTGGAAATTACCTGACCATACCTCTTTTCGATTTCATCCATTATTTCAGGGACATTCTGTATAACCAAACTAACTGCTCATAGAGTACAACAACACTTAACTATTAAATTAATATCATAATAACGCCATTATAATAGTTGATTTCCAAAATCAACAATTACAAAAATTCACCCTGTTTATCTAGATACCTACACCGATAACATTTTCGATTATGCGGGTGCGTCATATTAGTGTTTAAAGTAATGAAAAACATTATCATTCGATAAGAAATATTTACACCGATAAAAACATATTATCTTATAAATTTAAATTATTTATTTATCATCAGCAGCAAAAGTAAATCTGGTGTCTATCTCCATAGAACAGGAAAATTATTTTGATGAAATTGTTCGGCCTAAATTGATTTATTTCCTTCGTAGTTCCTATTTATGGGAGCACACTTTATCTTTTGGTCGTAATGACCAAATTACCAGGCCTTCCCAACCTTTTTTTAAAGACTACCGATGCACAAACTACCCTTCTTATTCGCATATGAGAGGTCTAGATTTCCGCAAAATTACTAGTATAAGTTTACCAGCTTTCTTACCGTCGATACACGTCACTGAGAAATTAATTAGGAACACCCTGACTTCCTGACTGATTGATTTGGATTTACGTTGCTTCTTCGAGATTACATACAAAAAACTCAAAAACTCACTTACTCAAATACCGAACAACTCTCCTTTCCAGAGACGATGTGACGAGCCGCACTGCAGAGCTGCAAAACACTCATCATTCCACTGTTGGGAGCCAGGCCGCCTCCTCTCTGGGAGAGGGAGAGTGGGGCTGCCAAACACGTCAGCTGCTAACTAATCTGTCCTTAAATGTTAAAATGTAGGACGCATCCTAAACTTCAGCCGAAGCTTTTGTGCTTAAATAGTAGTTACGCCTCTGGGTCGCGGGACCGTATTCTCAGGTTATCGTGGCCCCGGAACGTAAAGGGCTATTGTAGCATCCCGTGGATTTTAGTCAGTACAAGTCTGACAGTCCCTCCCGCCCTGTCCTCGCTGGGAGGACACATTGGATGTACCAGGTACAAAAAAACAAACCCTGGCCCGGACGCGAAAGGTCATCGCCACCGATTAGTTTAAATATTTAAACCCCAAAGTAATAATTAACAAATACATTATCTGCTGCCAATAACTCGTTTTATGTATAATTCTATTGTTATCGCATTATTTCCGCGCAGATATCAGTCATCAGATATTGTAATCATCAATTTATTGATACATACCAACACAAATATTCAGTTCTTTGTGGAGTTTTTTTGGTATCTGACGTACTTACCTTTATATTCAAGGTATACAACCCGGGTGTTACAGTGATCAACAGTTTTTTTTTATTTTGAGTCATTAATACATATATACATAGTACATGTGTTTGTGCGGTAAGTGAAAGTGCATTTTAGTGCGAAAAAAAAGATATTACGAGACAAGTGTGAATAAAGATAGGTAATAAATGTGAATAATTACATCTTTCTCTACAATTGCGTAACATTTTAGGAATGCATAAATTGATGTGCATTAAACCAAATAAAGACAATGGGGCATTGCAGACTTAAGATTATATTCTTTTCATTTTTTATCACGACGTGTTGCTACTACAGTAATGGTAAGAAAAATAATTATGTAAATTAACTTACCCTATCACAATACTTTCTCCAAATTTATAACTCTTCATACAGTCCATTAAATATATTTCAGCATGCGGGATAGTAGGTACATATCCAGGATTGTTTTATTACGGATGGGTCAGAGACGTAGACGCGGGCATTATTTGGCGAAATGAGACAACGGATGTTATTGGTAAGCGTTTCATCGCATTGAATTTTAGAAATTAGTTGTTAACCGTATCCTTTGACAATAATTATAAATGAGATCTAGGTAGAGGACCAAATGTGCTTTACATGATTGCCTGTAACTTTCCTACTCCAAATAAATGCCTTGATTATGATTTCCTTCACTTAGGCGTTAGTACGTTTAACATTCTAGTAAAAAGTAAAAATTTTATCCTTATATGTAAAGGCAAGATGGCATTTAATCGCAAAATGCAAAGTAGGTATTTTGACGTTTGCTTCACCGTCGTTTTGCCTTTGATGGATTTAGATCAACGAGAAATACGCCATGGGTATTGGTTTTTGCTTACATCATCATCATTATCAAATGTTTAAACAAAAGGCTATTGACAGCATCAGTAAATTTATTTTAAAAAATGGAAAAACAATTAGTTCTTGACGAGTATTTTCCTTTCTGTCAAATCAATTCATACGAGTTTTTATAATGATAAAACACATCAAAACTCGAGAGGGACTGGCAAGGGCAAAACTCAATTTAAATTATTATTGTACTAAAGTGACGTTTCGCCAATTTTTAGACACTACGAGGGTCTAAAAATTGGCGATATGATGGCATTATGTGCCTATTCTGAAAGGGCCACGCCAACAAAAAAAAAATTACTTTCTGGATAGTACGTAGGTACTAGTCATTCGGATCAATAGTTGGTATAGTATGGCACAAAAGTTGTAGGTTCGGTTTCAAAAAATGCCCAAAATGAAAGACGTTCTTTGAAATATATCCAATATGAAGAGCATTACGGCCTATTAGTTTTACTTTGCACTATGTATAGTGTTCGAGTGTACTTTTCAAATGTTATACATTAAAGCTAATTTCCAATAAAAACTTATTTCAGCAATTACTAACTACGGTATAGGTGGAGTGTTAGACACCAGGGGCTACCTGGGCGTACAACTCATCGATTCTAAATTCGAATTGTTTACAACTGAATACTTCAAAGACTATGAAGAATACGAGGTTTCCCAAACAATGACAGTTCAGGTGTCATATGACTGTACGGGAAACAACAATATGTTACCACAGGTAAGAACATTTCACCGCCGGCTCTTATCTCGCAAAATCTCCAACTACTTACCAAGGGCTGCAGCAATCATTACATATCGAACAAATAAACAAAAAATACCTATCGTAACGTATGAGTTACATTTTTCTCACATCAGGTTAAATCACCTTAAAGGTTCACATTTATCAACACTGCAAGCGCCGCATTATATGACGTTATCAGCAATTCAGCACTATCAGCATCCTTCTTTCAATATCCGGATGATGAGAGCATTTCTCAAATAAGGTGCGTGTGTCGTTCAATAGCCCTTTACGTTCCGCGGTGACGGTAGCTCGATAGTCCCGCGACCAACAGCGTGTACGGTGCTGACAAATGTGTGATCAGCTTTAGCATCTCATCCCAATTTTATTCAATTTTTCAGCTAATTACAATAGATGTGAAAGATACAAACAATAACCCGCCAACGTTTTTGCCGTCGAATGAATATGTTATCAACATTGCTGCACCAATGCCTCCAGGGTACGAAATTACTGGTTGCGGCTACGGAATAATTGTGAGAGATATCGATCTCACTACGCGAAAAATTATCTTTGAAATACAAGACAACCCATTTTTTGAAATCGAGAAAGAAATTCATCGAAATTCTTCTACACCTAAAGAGTTTAAGGCAATAATAAGAACAAAGAGTTTCATAAGGAGTTTTCCGGAAGAACTAAAATTAACTATCTGGGCTACGGTAAGTTCTACTAATACTTTATTATCTGAAGGTAATATTTTGGCTTCATTCTCAGCTTTCGTCCTGTTGGCTAAAAGTCCCTAGGTTAAAGGTTCTATCGATGAACCGGGCATAAATTAATCGTCGTATCGGCGAAAAGTCCAAAGGTGAAAGAGTCTATCGGTGAAACGGCCATAAGTGAATCGTCCTGTCGACGAAACGTCCAATGATGAACCGGTCGTCGGCGGATCGTTGCAGAATCATTCATTTTTGATGAGGAAGGTGTTAAAATATATTATAGATAAGTAATGTATTTAGTAGGTAACCAGAAATCTGTAAATAAGATACCCAAATCTACGATGGAATAGTAAAATTGATCTAGAAAATTTGAGCAATCTTTTGTTTTCAATCATTAACATCTTTTGGATTTAATCATAAATTTGGTTATAACCATTAATGCTTTCAGCTCATGAAAGGTTGTTAATGTTTTACAAATAATCCTGTATAATTTTTAACAGGACGATGACCAAACAGAAGATAAACCGAGAACCAAGGAAGCGACTATTACATTTCTTGGAAATGATTTTGTGCTCCCCGAAGAGCCAGTGTTCTCCGAAACATTTTATCTCGCTGACTACACAGATGACAATCAGGTGGTCCTAACTAAACCAATCACACTTAAGAGTGGCTATGACAAACATGTGCAGTTTAATATCAAAGGAGGTGAATATATAAAAACACAGATTCTTTAAGTAAATCAAAAATAATCAATAGTAATGTACAATGAATTACATAAACAAAATACCTACATCATCATGCTTCTGAAGCACTTACGTCCAGCAATTAAATGCTTCATTTAATATTTAACTAAACTCAGTAAATCCAAGCGGACATAGTTTCCTAAATGCAAATAAATAAATAAAATTAGCACATAGGCTTTGATTATATAATGTCTAGATGGAGCGTCGCCGTACAATCGTATCAAAGAAAACGAGTCAACATTTTCAAGTATGTGTGCGTGCAGGCGTCGTTTTACACTATGCGTCAATGTCTCTGTGTGCGTAACTAATGATACCAGCTACTGCAATTCTCCCATTAATCATGTTAAAAAAATAGACTTATTAAATAAGATAAGTTTTAGGTGTACCTATGTATGTAGTGTTACTCAGTTTTAGTGTATTTTAATTCAGTTGTTACTTTTTAAATAAATCAAAAACATTAATTTAATTATAGTTGGGTGGTTGAATGTTGTAGGTAATAATATTTTAAGCAGTATTTGGAACTATAAACCAATTAATATAATACCCACAAAAATGACGTTAAGTAGGGAGAGTAAAAAAAAAGAAACTGGCAATGATAATCATAAAAACAAAAAAATAATTATGTAGTTTCTTGGTTACTTACCGATGCAGATGGTAGGTGATGTCTTTGGTATTTATTATCTTTCCTTTATAATTCCGGCACAATTTAATAGCACATACCGTCATTTGGTCGCTGATATTTGTGTTTTACTTGGCACGCGTAATACGTGGTGACACGTAAAGTAAAGCGACACGATCTGCACTGATTGGCGGGTAAGCACTAATCAGCCAACGATTGGCTGAATATTTTTGACACGTTTGAGCGCTCTTGACGCTCCATCTAAACATTATATAGTCAAAGCACACAGGTTAGAAACAATATTTTAATAAATAAGCTAATTCTTTTTTCAAAAAAATATATTCTTTTTATAGATTACTCAAATTTTAAGTTAGTGGAAGATGAAGAAAATAAAATATCAATCCATGTCGTAAAGGCGTTAGCAGAAGAAGTCCTCATGGAAACCAACATCCACCTAATTGTGACAGCAGACCGAGAGCTCACGAGCGGAGCTTCGGCAACAGTCGTGCTGCGGTTACCTGAAGGTGAAATACGTTGAAAGTTTTTTTATTCATGTTTTTTTCAGGGCGCGATTAAAAAGAAATAATGTTTTATAAGCTTATTAATTATTTATACAAAAATATATTACGAAAAAAAAATACCTCGTACCTACTTCAAAAAAGTGATTTTCCTCAGAAAGATTTCCGATATCTTCTTTTGGATTTTATATCATAAAAGAATCTGTAGATGTAGATAAACAGATATTAGGCTGCCGGCTTGATTATAATGCTTTGGTTTACCAACTACCCACCAATTCATAACATTTATCAAAAATAATTATTTTCAGTGGTGCCTCTGGATTTTCAAAGAAGTCATTATAAAGGAAAGATTGAGGACAATAACCTGGATGCCCCACCGCTGATTTTAAGTCAAGGATATGAGGATACCGCTGTAAATGCCACTGTGATAAATGGTAAATAATTCATATAAACCGACACAAATCAGCTCATCCAAAGAGTTCAAAACGCTCGCAATAACACTTCACATTTAAATTAAAATTGAATCGCAAATGCATCAGCATGACTTGCCTTCTGCTCGGTGTGATAATAATATAAATTTTTTTTCGTGTTAGTCATCAAATGAGTCCTCCATCCCGGGCAGGGCGGTAGGGACTGTCAGACTTGTACTGACTAAAATCCACGGTATCCTTCGGTAGCCCTCTGTGTACCGGAGTCGCCATATACGTATGACCCGTAACCCCGGCAAGGCTATGGCCCTCAAAGAGGGGGGGGCGTCATTATGCGCTCTATGAGGCGCCTCCTCCTTCGCGAGCATGACTGCTTCGCAGAAGGAGGCGACCGCTTCCCACTCCGTCTCGCCCCGCAGCATGGGCGCGATCAATGCCGGGCGCGAGAGGTCTCCGCCTACCGCCTGCGTGAGGACACGGCGGTGCTCCGCCCAAGCAGGGCAGTCCTGCACCGTATGCTCCACCGTGTTCTCCGGGCGGTCCTCGCAGTTAATAATATAAAATAACACTGGACATGTAACCTTTGCAATAAGCTAAACTTGATTACGAAGAGACGAAAATGTGATGAATATGTGCGACAGGATTTAGTGAGTTTTTACCCTATTCACTCTCCGAACAGACTTGGACACTTCACATTTTGTACATGGATTGATTATCATAGAAGAGAAGACACGATAAGAGCATTTGACCGCCCTCGGCAAGAACCGTCAGGATTATAAAGAGTATTAACTTTTTGTTGCTGATCAAAGTTTTGGAAACGAACTTCAGCCGGGAATCGCGTTGTTTTGAATGTGTTGTCGTCTCAAGCCTTCCTAAACCAAAATTTCGTTTTCCAGCATACTCATCATACTTCAGTGCCAATGTTGAAGGGGACACAATCACACTCTCAATGACAACATTACAAGAAAGTATAATATTGGACAACAATTTCCTAAATCTGGAGGTACTTGCCACCAACGGCCGCAGTACTGCGAGGACTATCGTCACCCTCGAAATCGTAAAAGATGACAACGTTACACCGGTCTTCAATAAGCCCATATACATTGGATCGTATAGTCCTACTGGCTTAATCCTTGAGAAAATTGAACTAGTTCAGGGGTATGAGGAAGTTAATTCAGTAGACTTGCATGGAGGTAATTAATATTCTCGATACAAATACTCTTTCAGGTTTTGAAGCTTGCACACTAGTTGGGCACGTTATACTAATGTATATGTTACGGTAAATCTGATAAATTGAAAATTATTAATATTTTTACAAAATTATTAATACACATGTTTTGGTAAATGTGAATAAACGATCGAAATTTATTACTTTTAGTAGTAATTATTAATAATTCACGACACATATTGGTGGAAGTTATAAAATTAATAAACTAAACGGCTAGGTTTAGCCGTTTAGTTTATTAATTTTATAACTGTGCTAACTAAAGATAAGTATGATACACGTAGATTTAACCGCATGTGGTCGGTTACACCTAGGTTTAGCCGGTTAGAACTAGGTCTAACCTCGGGACTTGCTGGCACCCCGACTCGGACAATTTAGGTTAGAAGAGGATGGCGGGGTCTGAAAGACCCCGCCATCCTCTTCGTGGTTATTTTTTTTTAACCACGCAGAAGTAGAAGCCCCGCGGAGCGCGGCTCCGTCGACTTGCTCCTGTGAAAGAAGTTTACTTATTACATTTATCACTACTAGGGTCAAATTATTAATAACAACCGACAAATGTGATTAATTAATCACTTTAACCTCGACTTTTGGTAATTATTAATACTATTAGATAATTATTAATAATCTTCAATTATTCACTCTTACTGTAACATATATATGTTACGGTAAATGTGATTAATTGAAAATTATTAATATTTTTACAAAATTATTAATAATAACCACATGTTTTGGTAAATGTGAATAAACGATCGAAATTTATTACTTTTAGTAGTAATCTATCTATACATATAATAAAACTGTAGAAAAGTTATTTTTGTACATTAAAAAAAAACTCAAAAAATTTAGCCAGGGTATTAAAGGACAACCAATAGAACCCATTTCTAGCATTTTTAGAATTTTTGTCTGTTTGTCTGTTTGTCTGTTTGTCTGTTTGTATGTTTATTTCTCCAGGTATCACGTAAAATGTACGAAATTTATGTAGATAACTTTTATACACAACGATTAAGCGTAACTTGGAGAGGAATTTAGTTTTTGTTTCATTGGAATCGGTTCAGTCTATCAAAAGTTATTCGAATATAAAGTGTTTCAGAAGTAAAATTACGGTCAGTTCACACCAAGACGCGTAGTTCATAGCGCGATCTAGCTTCGATTCTGCTACATATTCAAATAAAAATTCATCTAATGATTATGATAGGATGGGATAGGATAGGATAGGATGGGATAGAATAGGATAGGATGGAATAGGATGGGATAGGATGGGATAGAATGGGATAGGATGGGATAGGACGCGACAGGACGGGACAGGACGGACAGGACGGGATAGGACGGGATAGGATGGGACAGGACGGGACAGGACGGGACAGAACGGGACAGGACAGGATAGGACGGGACAGGACGGGACAGAATGGGAGAGGACGGGACAGGGCGGGACAGGACGGGACAGGACGGACAGGACGGGACAGCTCGGGACAGGACGGGACTGGACGGGACAGGACGGGACAGTACGGGACAGGACGAGACAGGACGGAACAGGACGGGATAAGATGGGATAAGATGGGATAAGATGGGATAAGATGGGATAAGATGGGATAAGATGGGATAAGATGGGATAAGATGGGATAAGATGGGATAAGATGGGATAAGATGGGATAAGATGGGATAAGATGGGATAAGATGGGATAAGATGGGATAAGATGGGATAAGATGGGATAAGATGGGATAAGATGGGATACGATGGGATACGGTGGGATTTTGGAGGGAGACCTTTTTACCCGACGCTTCGCACAAAAAAATACATTGGTAATTTCCGACATCCACGCGAACGAAGTCGCGGGCACAGCTAGTTATTAATAATTCACGACACATATTGCTAAAAGTGATAAAATTAATAAACTAAACGGCTAAACCTAGTGCTAACTGAAGATAAGTATGATACACGTAGGTTTAACCGCATGTGGTCGGTTACACCTAGGTTTAGCCGGTTAGAACTAGGCCTAACCTCGGGACTTGCTGGCACCTCGACTCGGACAATTTAGGTTAGAAGAGAGAGAGCCATCCTCTTCGTGGTTATTTTTTTTTTTAACCACGCGAAAGTAGGAGCCCCGCGGAGCGGGGCTCCGTCGACATGCTCCTGTGAAAGATGTTTACTTATTACATTTATCACTACTAGGGTCAAATTATTAATAAAAACCGACTAATGTGATTAATTAATCACTTTAATCTCGACTTTCGGTAATTATTAATAATAATAGATAATTATTAATAATCTTCAATTATTCACTCTTACCGTAACATATACACAAATTCTTGAAATATATGTTACTTTTAACTTAAAATTGTAATTGTTTTCTCGCAGATGACAAAAAATACTTCAGAGCGGTGCTTAATGGAGCTACTGTGACGATTGAAGCTGAAACTATTCCACCTGCAATATATAGCCAAGAACGAGTAGTGTTGACCTTAGAAGTTATGAAACCTAGAACAGTGGGCGCTAGTGCGACAATCATCATCAATTTACCTGCACGTAAGTTATTATAACAATGTTTCACTTAGATCGCTAGTTATACTCTAAGTCAGCGGTCTGCAATCTTTCGGCAGGCAAGGGCCACAAAGCGGCAAAATAAACTAAAGGTACCCGCCTACCCGGGTCACATTTGTGATATAAACCCTAGAAGTCAAATATACCAATCAAAAACATAAATGTGATATGAGAGCCAAGTTCAATATTTTGATATATGTCTTGGTTGATGACTTCAGCGACAAAAGAAGTGAAATCTAATTGGGTGCCAAGTTCCAATAACCGTTTGAGATCCGTTTATAAAATTTGGAACACGTATGTATCTCGCCAGTCTCAATATGTATGCCAAATTTGACAAGTCTAGTTTAAATAGTTTTTGAGTTATGGGGGGCTAAAAAGTGGCTCCAAATGGTTCGTGTAATATAACACATTGTGAGCTACGCGCCAGCTTTGCTTGGCTCTGACACGCTCCCGCGTGTCTAGAACTACGTATTATTGATGTCCCATAGAACAAAAGGAAACTGTATTACAATTGTTAAAAATAGGTATTTTGATGCTAACATTATGTTTATTAAATGTTTGAGAAAAATAGAAATGATAGAAAACTTCGAAGTGATAATAATAAAATAAAAATATTTTTTTTATTTTCTCTCACAATGGATTTGTAGCACTTAACAGTTTTGAGTAGGTACCTACTTATTATGCGTCTGATGAAGGTTTTAGGGAAAACCTGTGTTACAAAAGCCAAATCAAGATCTTTCTTCTTCTTGGGAGCCAATCATTTTGCCAACATAACCTTTGATGAATAGATTTGGTCACACATTGTGCAGGTATAATACCTACTACGAGTACCGTCATCATTCTCAAAGGTGATTTTTTTTTATTGTTAGGATATGTTTTTTACGAAGTAGATTAATACCATATTCGTACAAGGGAAATTACTCAGCGATATCTGAGATAAGCTTGATTTAATTTTGATAAATACTAAGACCGAAATGCTTTTTGATAAATATAAATCAAGGATAAACGTGAGTATAATTGCTTGTCGTCGTACTTTCTAACCACAATGATGGCAACATTTGACGGAACGACGCACTGCCTGAGCAATCGACTACTGCGCAGCGTGTTGCGGGCTCGATTCCTGCACCGAACAAATATTTGTATGATTGCCTGTATGTAGGTATTTTGGGTCTGGGTGTTAGTGTATGTGTGTTTCTGTTTGTAAACGCACCCACGACACAGAAAAAAATCCTAGTATGAAAATATAATAATTATGGACTTCATTATGAAATACTAGCGGCCCGCCCCGTGATTCGCTACGAGTTACAAAAAATGTGATAAATGAAGAGCCGCTCGACCGATTTTGTGCAAACTTCACATAAATAATCAACTAAATAGTCCGTACAAAGCCTGAATTTGGATACCTAGGTGAGCCCGTCCTTGAGTTATAAAGTTACAACGAAAAGTGCCATTGATGTATATATATGGATTGAATCATTTACAAACATACACAACCTAATAGGTACATTACATTGTGGATCATTGTACAACATTTATTTTGCAATTGGAATGAACGATATTCTAAAGACATCCTAAAATGGGAAGGAAGGAGAAATCATTACTCTACTGACAGCCAATTTGATTAAATCATTTGGCGGTCTGTCTTAGTGTTTGTATGTTCAACCGTAGCGTCTAAACTGATCAGATTTTTATGAATAAAATTTCTAATAAGTTCGTAATATTAACACGGCTAACATGGCATATAATGTATAATTTCCGACTTTAGAACCAAGATTGTAACGTTGAAAATGTTTACTGTGATATTTATCACGTGTTGGGTATCAAAAACAATCTTGGCGCACATTACAAATTTGAAATAAATAAAGTATTCGACAAAAATAAATTTAAGAAAACTATAACCTGAATACCTACGTAAATTAAAAAAATAAGCTGAGCCTACACCTCGTCCGACTGCATAAAAAAGAAATCTAGAACTACATAGGTAAAATGATCAAACTAGAGCCATCTGATATCATTCAGGACTAAGGCAGTTTTGTACCGGTGAATGATTTTTTAAATCAGTCCTTGAGTACAGTCCATTTTTTGAGTTTAAACATTACAATCATACGAAAAAAAAGGTTACCTATTTATAATAGAAGCATAATATAGTAGTATTTTTTTTTTTTTTTTAGGTGGTAAAATCATCAAATGCTCAGGACTCCCGCCCTGGGTGGGGCGGAAGGGACTGTCAGACTCTTACTGACTAAAATCCACCCGTGTTCCTTCGGATGCCCTGTACGTTCCGGGGCCGCGGTAACCTGGGTTAAGAAAAAACCCACGACCCCAGCAGGCATTTGGCGCGAAACACGACGCGCCACCAACCCGGGCTTGGTCCTCGGTTGGACGGCGAGCCACCCATTACTCACCGTCCGCAAGCCCGCTCCGCCGCTGTGCCCTCTGCTGATCAGAGGGACACGCGTTGGAGCGTCCACACGACAGGCTATTCGCATACGGGCAAAGAGACTCCTTAAAGCAGAGTTTTTGCCCGCATCCCAGGGTGCACCGGCCCGAAAAACTGGTCTTCCCCCCGGACGTATCCGAGAGGGAACTCCAGTCCACGGGCGCACGTGGAGGTTTCCTGCCTTAGCACCCCAATATAGTAGTATTAATACGATTAGTTTAAAAAAGTATTTTCCTCTTTTTTTGAAATCTTTACCCTATTTGAGGCGGGTTGCTAATTTCACTATAGGTACGGTGTATTTTGTTTAATTTATTGCAAACATCAATTTCAGCAAGAGTTATGGAATTTGAAGCATCAACGCACAGAGGAAGTATAAAGAATAATGCTTTAACACTTGATCCGATTCGATTAGCAGTTGGTTATGACAATAGCGTGGTATTTACTATTACTGGAGGTAAGTCGCTTTTAGTAAACCTAAAAGTTTTCTATGAAATCGATTCATTTAACTGAGAAAACAAGTTTTTCTAGAAATACTTACCTGCAAAGACCCTTACTAATCTAACTTTTCATTGAATGCATTCCTATTATTAATTAGCATAACTCTCTTACTGCTATACAAAGACCTCCCGTTAAGGGAGGCCTCTTTCCCACGTTCGCAACTGTACGCCGCCTCTTTCTAATTTCTCAAGGAAGATCCAGTTCGTCCTGCCCACCATTTCCATCGCCAAACTGTGTGGCTTTCAATGCACCAATTACGAGCATTGCTTGCCCATAGCTCGTAAGTCGACGTTCGACAAGCGAAAGACAAATTTAATTCAAAGTCATATATATTTTAGATTATGCAAAATACTTTCAAGTAACGAATGGTCAAAATCCGGCCATTATAACTCCAGAACCAGATATTCCCAGCGACGTTATATTAAACAACAATGTCATATTTTTGACTGTCGTCGCATCTGGACTTAACGCTGTAACAACCACCACGAGTGTAATTCTGGATATAATAAAGGATGACACGACGACACCTGTATTCAGTAGCAATATTTATTACGGCACATACTTGGACATATTGAACTTCGATATACAAAATATTCACTTGACACAAGGTTCCGATGGTGACGTCACCTTCAAACTCGATGGAGGTAAGTGAACTACGCAATGAAATGCTAGTTTAAAAACTTTACTACTTTCGTCTTATCTAAAATCTTTTACAGATCATGCTCAATATTTCAACTATTCAATTAAAGGGAATGATGTAGTGGTTTATCCTCGGTCCGTTATCCCTCAAGACGTCATATTCGAGAAGAAGGTTTTGGTGTTTAATATTTTAGCAATGAAAGCATTGACTGTTGGCGCGAGCGCGGCTATATCAATCAGATTCCCGCCAGGTGAGTAAGACAAATAATTATGTTTCTATAAAAAAAAGAAATCTCAACAAAAATTGAAGCAAACCAACGATGATAGTGCTAACTGATTATTCCAATCAATTAACAGGATCTACGATAACTATGTATAATTCCGAGTGAGGATTGCGAGTCAACAAAGTATAACAGCGGATAGCGGCAAGTGCGCTGACTAGCCGCCGTCCGCCTTGGCTCATTCAAATTGTCTTTATAAAATATATTTCATATATATTGTAATGTATTTAATTTCTGGTGGTGAGCAGTACCATTTTAAGTATTGTGTGCCATGACGTTTAAATGGCGTATAATCATGTCCCAGGGATATAATATAAACATTGTTGTCATTTGCCATTTTTGACATTTCACTTAACCATTTTAAGGATTTGATCAAAACACTAGATTTCTAATGTGGGATTTATCAAATCGCCAGATTTGTTTCGGGTACCTAATGATGATTAATCATGTTGATATTTTAACATGCTCTGGGAATGTAACAAATCCCTGTTTTTATCATATCCCTACAACATATAAACAATTGAAATAGCTTCATTTCATTGCAGATTTAACAGATCAAGTTATATTGTCGTTTGCGCAAAGTACCTACACCGGAACTTTAGCAAGCAATGGTCTAACTATTGACGGCAGCATTAATCTCAGCGCAGGATATGCACCAGGCACTGACTTCATCCTTACTGGAGGTATGCTTTTTATTGGCACAAATGACTGGTTTTATCAACTAGTATGTTGATTCGTGTAATCAACGTGACCGTGAACTAATACCTACTGTTCTCATGATTTCAGAATTTTCGGAACATTTCAATGCACTGCCTAATGAGGATGTTCTGACACTAATGCTTCTCGATACGTTGCCCGTTGAGGCACGCGAAAGAGCATTTATAGTATTGGATATAGAAGCCAGAAGAGACAGAGCAATATCCGCATGGACTAGTGTAGTTATTGAAGTTGTTAGACAAGAAATCGTTCCTCCAGTATTTGACCAAACGTACTACAGGGGTGCTTATAATGCCGAATCGGGACTGCGATTTACTCAAGTCATTTCCTTATCACAGGGCTTCGATGACACGGTCCACTTTACCTTGGACGGAGGTATTCGTCAAAGCTATAATTCAAACGAGTCTATTCTAACCCTGTTATAACATTTAAAATTGAATTCTTTTTCCAGCATTAATTTCACTGTTCACCTTGACTTCGAGGGATAGTAATTCGCTCATCATATCGGCTCCTAATCCCATACCTAGTGACGTATTACAAGCACACAGCCAGATTCTATTCGCTGTCGTTGCCACGAAACCCGGAGCGTTAACTGCACGATCGGCTGTATCCATCGATATTGAAAAAGGTAAGGGTAATAATGAATGGATACCTAATCCGACGGCTATTACTTCAACAATTCACAAAATAAAACGCGTCAGTGAGAATGGTATGTAAGTCCACGTTAACTAAGATTTAAATTATTCCTACAAACTTACAGTGGCATTACATAAATTTATTCTGTCTACTTGCCACAGAAGTCTAGAAATATCGATTTCTCAGATTCACATTACACATTTTTTTTCCAGACCTAACGGATCGAGTCGTTTTGACATTTGCGCAGAGTACCTACACCGGAACTTTAGCAAGCAATGGTCTAACTATTGACGGGAGCATTAAACTCAGCGCAGGATATGCGCCAGGCACTGAGTTCATCCTTACTGGAGGTATGCTTTTGTATTGACACAAATGACTAGTTTTATCAACTAGTATGTTGATTCGCGTAATCAACGTGACCGTGAACTAATACCTACTGTTCTCATGATTTCAGAATTTTCGGAACATTTCAATGCACTGCCTAATGAGGATGTTCTGACACTAATGCTTCTCGATACGTTGCCCGTTGAGGCACGCGAAAGAGCATTTATAGTATTGGATATAGAAGCCAGAAGAGACAGAGCAATATCCGCATGGACTAGTGTAGTTATTGAAGTTGTTAGACAAGAAATCGTTCCTCCAGTATTTGACCAAACGTACTACAGGGGTGCTTATAATGCCGAATCGGGACTGCGATTTACTCAAGTCATTTCCTTATCACAGGGCTTCGATGACACGGTCCACTTTACCTTGGACGGAGGTATTCGTCAAAGCTATAATTCAAACGAGTCTATTCTAACCCTGTTATAACATTTAAAATTGAATTCTTTTTCCAGCATTAATTTCACTGTTCACCTTGACTTCGAGGGATAGTAATTCGCTCATCATATCGGCTCCTAATCCCATACCTAGTGACGTATTACAAGCACACAGCCAGATTCTATTCGCTGTCGTTGCCACGAAACCCGGAGCGTTAACTGCACGTTCGGCTGTATCCATCGATATTGAAAAAGGTAAGAGCAGGAGGTGTTCGTCGTCGCATATCAAATGTAGAGTACCCAATTGCTGACCTTTATTATCTTTTATTACATTGGCGTCACAGAAATTTTAAATAAAGTAATATTGCGTCCGTAAACCTATAATACCCTGCTGATAATAAAATACCCTGCCAAAATTAGTAAAAAAAATAACAATTTGCTAAGCCGCAGGTTGTTTTTAATGTCATTGTATTACGGTTTTACACGATAGATTCCTAAGAGTTTGGTATCAGTTTGGTTATTTAAGACAAATATAATGCTTTTCCAAATGTTTTTCAGTTTTAGTGAGTCTTTACTGGTTAAATTGTTGGGGTCTGCTACACACAAAGTATGAAGAACCATTTTATTGACAAGACGTGTCAATAATTGGTAGTTAACCAAATGTATCAATTTACCAGTTATTGACACCACTGTGTGAATGTGTAATCAATCAATTTTAAATAGTGAGGTAGATTATCTTCAATACACCTGTGTTATGCCCATGGGCATTAGCACCCCCAAGGGTGTGTAGTCTGAATAATCAAAAACATAAAAAATACCTTAGTTCCCTGAGAACCTCACATAATTTGAGCGAAGAGCTTAAACTTTCGGTCAACTGTTACATAAGAATCCTCTTAAATATATTTAACTTGCTACTATTGTAGGAAATGTGACTTGCTAAATAGTTTTTGATACAATTATGCTAGCAGATAGTGTTATAACCTGGTTAAGTGGGTATATCTGGACATATGTTTTTCGCAATTTCATGGTATCAAGCCCCCAAAATATGGCATTACACGAAGTTTTCGTTAAAGGAACGAATACTTATTTGACCGAATGTATGGTATGTCCGAATTTAAAATGGCGTACTTTTATGACGGCAGATTATTTTTTGGCATAATCAGAACCTTTGCCAAAGTGATATATTCTGATTCCACGATGGGATCTAACCATAGTGTGAAAAAGGGGTGAAACAAAAAAACTTCTACGGATATTTACTTCGAGAACCGACTATGCCAATATAGAATGGAACTGTAAAGGTATCTAAATGGAAATGAATGTATGGAGATAAAAAAAAATCTATTTTATCCGAGACAACTTTATTATAACGATACCAGACGCAACGCAATCTATTCAGGCGTTTCAAAGTTATGGCGGAATAATGAGACTCACAAACATTCCAATGAACGTAACAAAGCACTCAACAGTCCTTGTTATGGGCAATCGTGTAAAAAAGTGACCAAAAAGGCTCTCTTTATCATGTGTTCTTTTGTTTCATTTACGAAGCAGTGAAGTGATGGAACGAGTTGTAGCACAAACTGAATAGGTACTGTATTTGACGGATAGACTTCAACATATATTATAACAAAGATAACCTATTTAAGGTATGGTAAAGTATGCATATTACCTAACTTAATTCTCGCCTGGTGTAACATAATTAAAACAGTCAACATGCCGCAGAATCCACAAACGCTGATAATGTCGATTTGCTCCGATTCAAACAAAATGTTTTTTTTTAGAATTATCGGATCAAGTCATTTTGTCGTTTGCGCAGAGTACCTACACCGGAACTTTAGCAAGCAATGGTCTAACTATTGACGGCAGCATTAAGCTCAGCGCAGGATATGCACCAGGCACTGAGTTCATCCTTACTGGAGGTATGCTTTTCATTGACACAAATGACTAGTTTTATCAACTAGTATGTTGATTCGCGTAATCAACGTGACCGTGAACTCATACCTACTGTTCTCATGATTTCAGAATTTTCGGAACATTTCAATGCACTGCCTAATGAGGATGTTCTGACACTAATGCTTCTCGATACGTTGCCCGTTGAGGCACGCGAAAGAGCATTTATAGTATTGGAGATAGAAGCCAGAAGAGACAGAGCAGTATCCGCATGGACTAGTGTAGTTATTGAAGTTGTTAGACAAGAAATCGTTCCTCCAGTATTTGACCAAACGTACTACAGGGGTGCTTATAATGCCGAATCGGGACTGCGATTTACTCAAGTCATTTCCTTATCACAGGGCTTCGATGACACGGTCCACTTTACCTTGGACGGAGGTATTCGTCAAAGCTATAATTCAAACGAGTCTATTCTAACCCTGTTACAACATTTAAAATTGAATTCTTTTTCCAGCATTAATTTCACTGTTCACCTTGACTTCGAGGGATAGTAATTCGCTCATCATATCGGCTCCTAATCCCATACCTAGTGACGTATTACAAGCACACAGCCAGATTCTATTCGCTGTCGTTGCCACGAAACCCGGAGCGTTAACTGCACGATCGGCTGTATCCATCGATATTGAAAAAGGTAAGGGTAATAATGAATGGATACCTAATCTGACGGCTATTACTTCAACAATTCACAAAATAAAACGCGTCAGTGAGAATGGTATGTAAGTCCACGTTAACTAAGATTTAAATTATTCCTACAAACTTACAGTGGCATTACATAAATTTATTCTGTCTACTTGCCACAGAAGTCTAGAAATATCGATTTCTCAGATTCACATCACACATTTTTTTCCAGACCTAACGGATCGAGTCGTTTTGACATTTGCGCAGAGTACCTACACCGGAACTTTAGCAAGCAATGGTCTAACTATTGACGGGAGCATTAAACTCAGCGCAGGATATGCGCCAGGCACTGAGTTCATCCTTACTGGAGGTATGCTTTTTATTGACACAAATGACTAGTTTTATCAACTAGTATGTTGATTCGCGTAATCAACGTGACCGTGAACTAATACCTACTGTTCTCATGATTTCAGAATTTTCGGAACATTTCAATGCACTGCCTAATGAGGATGTTCTGACACTAATGCTTCTCGATACGTTGCCCGTTGAGGCACGCGAAAGAGCATTTATAGTATTGGATATAGAAGCCAGAAGAGACAGAGCAATATCCGCATGGACTAGTGTAGTTATTGAAGTTGTTAGACAAGAAATCGTTCCTCCAGTATTTGACCAAACGTACTACAGGGGTGCTTATAATGCCGAATCGGGACTGCGATTTACTCAAGTCATTTCCTTATCACAGGGCTTCGATGACACGGTCCACTTTACCTTGGACGGAGGTATTCGTCAAAGCTATAATTCAAACGAGTCTATTCTAACCCTGTTATAACATTTAAAATTGAATTCTTTTTCCAGCATTAATTTCACTGTTCACCTTGACTTCGAGGGATAGTAATTCGCTCATCATATCGGCTCCTAATCCCATACCTAGTGACGTATTACAAGCACACAGCCAGATTCTATTCGCTGTCGTTGCCACGAAACCCGGAGCGTTAACTGCACGATCGGCTGTATCCATCGATATTGAAAAAGGTAAGGGTAATAATGAATGGATACCTAATCCGACGGCTATTACTTCAACAATTCACAAAATAAAACGCGTCAGTGAGAATGGTATGTAAGTCCACGTTAACTAAGATTTAAATTATTCCTACAAACTTACAGTGGCATTACATAAATTTATTCTGTCTACTTGCCACAGAAGTCTAGAAATATCGATTTCTCAGATTCACATTACACATTTTTTTTCCAGACCTAACGGATCGAGTCGTTTTGACATTTGCGCAGAGTACCTACACCGGAACTTTAGCAAGCAATGGTCTAACTATTGACGGGAGCATTAAACTCAGCGCAGGATATGCGCCAGGCACTGAGTTCATCCTTACTGGAGGTATGCTTTTTATTGACACAAATGACTAGTTTTATCAACTAGTATGTTGATTCGCGTAATCAACGTGACCGTGAACTAATACCTACTGTTCTCATGATTTCAGAATTTTCGGAACATTTCAATGCACTGCCTAATGAGGATGTTCTGACACTAATGCTTCTCGATACGTTGCCCGTTGAGGCACGCGAAAGAGCATTTATAGTATTGGAGATAGAAGCCAGAAGAGACAGAGCAGTATCCGCATGGACTAGTGTAGTTATTGAAGTTGTTAGACAAGAAATCGTTCCTCCAGTATTTGACCAAACGTACTACAGGGGTGCTTATAATGCCGAATCGGGACTGCGATTTACTCAAGTCATTTCCTTATCTCACAGGGCTTCGATGACACGGTCCACTTTACCTTGGACGGAGGTATTCGTCAAAGCTATAATTCAAACGAGTCTATTCTAACCCTGTTATAACATTTAAAATTGAATTCTTTTTCCAGCATTAATTTCACTGTTCACCTTGACTTCGAGGGATAGTAATTCGCTCATCATATCGGCTCCTAATCCCATACCTAGTGACGTATTACAAGCACACAGCCAGATTCTATTCGCTGTCGTTGCCACGAAACCCGGAGCGTTAACTGCACGATCGGCTGTATCCATCGATATTGAAAAAGGTAAGGGTAATAATGAATGGATACCTAATCCGACGGCTATTACTTCAACAATTCACAAAATAAAACGCGTCAGTGAGAATGGTATGTAAGTCCACGTTAACTAAGATTTAAATTATTCCTACAAACTTACAGTGGCATTACATAAATTTATTCTGTCTACTTGCCACAGAAGTCTAGAAATATCGATTTCTCAGATTCACATCACACATTTTTTTCCAGACCTAACGGATCGAGTCGTTTTGACATTTGCGCAGAGTACCTACACCGGAACTTTAGCAAGCAATGGTCTAACTATTGACGGGAGCATTAAACTCAGCGCAGGATATGCGCCAGGCACTGAGTTCATCCTTACTGGAGGTATGCTTTTTATTGACACAAATGACTAGTTTTATCAACTAGTATGTTGATTCGCGTAATCAACGTGACCGTGAACTAATACCTACTGTTCTCATGATTTCAGAATTTTCGGAACATTTCAATGCACTGCCTAATGAGGATGTTCTGACACTAATGCTTCTCGATACGTTGCCCGTTGAGGCACGCGAAAGAGCATTTATAGTATTGGATATAGAAGCCAGAAGAGACAGAGCAGTATCCGCATGGACTAGTGTAGTTATTGAAGTTGTTAGACAAGAAATCGTTCCTCCAGTATTTGACCAAACGTACTACAGGGGTGCTTATAATGCCGAATCGGGACTGCGATTTACTCAAGTCATTTCCTTATCACAGGGCTTCGATGACACGGTCCACTTTACCTTGGACGGAGGTATTCGTCAAAGCTATAATTCAAACGAGTCTATTCTAACCCTGTTATAACATTTAAAATTGAATTCTTTTTCCAGCATTAATTTCACTGTTCACCTTGACTTCGAGGGATAGTAATTCGCTCATCATATCGGCTCCTAATCCCATACCTAGTGACGTATTACAAGCACACAGCCAGATTCTATTCGCTGTCGTTGCCACGAAACCCGGAGCGTTAACTGCACGATCGGCTGTATCCATCGATATTGAAAAAGGTAAGGGTAATAATGAATGGATACCTAATCCGACGGCTATTACTTCAACAATTCACAAAATAAAACGCGTCAGTGAGAATGGTATGTAAGTCCACGTTAACTAAGATTTAAATTATTCCTACAAACTTACAGTGGCATTACATAAATTTATTCTGTCTACTTGCCACAGAAGTCTAGAAATATCGATTTCTCAGATTCACATTACACATTTTTTTTCCAGACCTAACGGATCGAGTCGTTTTGACATTTGCGCAGAGTACCTACACCGGAACTTTAGCAAGCAATGGTCTAACTATTGACGGGAGCATTAAACTCAGCGCAGGATATGCGCCAGGCACTGAGTTCATCCTTACTGGAGGTATGCTTTTTATTGACACAAATGACTAGTTTTATCAACTAGTATGTTGATTCGCGTAATCAACGTGACCGTGAACTAATACCTACTGTTCTCATGATTTCAGAATTTTCGGAACATTTCAATGCACTGCCTAATGAGGATGTTCTGACACTAATGCTTCTCGATACGTTGCCCGTTGAGGCACGCGAAAGAGCATTTATAGTATTGGATATAGAAGCCAGAAGAGACAGAGCAATATCCGCATGGACTAGTGTAGTTATTGAAGTTGTTAGACAAGAAATCGTTCCTCCAGTATTTGACCAAACGTACTACAGGGGTGCTTATAATGCCGAATCGGGACTGCGATTTACTCAAGTCATTTCCTTATCACAGGGCTTCGATGACACGGTCCACTTTACCTTGGACGGAGGTATTCGTCAAAGCTATAATTCAAACGAGTCTATTCTAACCCTGTTATAACATTTAAAATTGAATTCTTTTTCCAGTATTAATTTCACTGTTCACCTTGACTTCGAGGGATAGTAATTCGCTCATCATATCGGCTCCTAATCCCATACCTAGTGACGTATTACAAGCACACAGCCAGATTCTATTCGCTGTCGTTGCCACGAAACCCGGAGCGTTAACTGCACGATCGGCTGTATCCATCGATATTGAAAAAGGTAAGGGTAATAATGAATGGATACCTAATCCGACGGCTATTACTTCAACAATTCACAAAATAAAACGCGTCAGTGAGAATGGTATGTAAGTCCACGTTAACTAAGATTTAAATTATTCCTACAAACTTACAGTGGCATTACATAAATTTATTCTGTCTACTTGCCACAGAAGTCTAGAAATATCGATTTCTCAGATTCACATTACACATTTTTTTTCCAGACCTAACGGATCGAGTCGTTTTGACATTTGCGCAGAGTACCTACACCGGAACTTTAGCAAGCAATGGTCTAACTATTGACGGGAGCATTAAACTCAGCGCAGGATATGCGCCAGGCACTGAGTTCATCCTTACTGGAGGTATGCTTTTTATTGACACAAATGACTAGTTTTATCAACTAGTATGTTGATTCGCGTAATCAACGTGACCGTGAACTAATACCTACTGTTCTCATGATTTCAGAATTTTCGGAACATTTCAATGCACTGCCTAATGAGGATGTTCTGACACTAATGCTTCTCGATACGTTGCCCGTTGAGGCACGCGAAAGAGCATTTATAGTATTGGAGATAGAAGCCAGAAGAGACAGAGCAGTATCCGCATGGACTAGTGTAGTTATTGAAGTTGTTAGACAAGAAATCGTTCCTCCAGTATTTGACCAAACGTACTACAGGGGTGCTTATAATGCCGAATCGGGACTGCGATTTACTCAAGTCATTTCCTTATCACAGGGCTTCGATGACACGGTCCACTTTACCTTGGACGGAGGTATTCGTCAAAGCTATAATTCAAACGAGTCTATTCTAACCCTGTTATAACATTTAAAATTGAATTCTTTTTCCAGCATTAATTTCACTGTTCACCTTGACTTCGAGGGATAGTAATTCGCTCATCATATCGGCTCCTAATCCCATACCTAGTGACGTATTACAAGCACACAGCCAGATTCTATTCGCTGTCGTTGCCACGAAACCCGGAGCGTTAACTGCACGATCGGCTGTATCCATCGATATTGAAAAAGGTAAGGGTAATAATGAATGGATACCTAATCCGACGGCTATTACTTCAACAATTCACAAAATAAAACGCGTCAGTGAGAATGGTATGTAAGTCCACGTTAACTAAGATTTAAATTATTCCTACAAACTTACAGTGGCATTACATAAATTTATTCTGTCTACTTGCCACAGAAGTCTAGAAATATCGATTTCTCAGATTCACATTACACATTTTTTTTCCAGACCTAACGGATCGAGTCGTTTTGACATTTGCGCAGAGTACCTACACCGGAACTTTAGCAAGCAATGGTCTAACTATTGACGGGAGCATTAAACTCAGCGCAGGATATGCGCCAGGCACTGAGTTCATCCTTACTGGAGGTATGCTTTTGTATTGACACAAATGACTAGTTTTATCAACTAGTATGTTGATTCGCGTAATCAACGTGACCGTGAACTAATACCTACTGTTCTCATGATTTCAGAATTTTCGGAACATTTCAATGCACTGCCTAATGAGGATGTTCTGACACTAATGCTTCTCGATACGTTGCCCGTTGAGGCACGCGAAAGAGCATTTATAGTATTGGATATAGAAGCCAGAAGAGACAGAGCAATATCCGCATGGACTAGTGTAGTTATTGAAGTTGTTAGACAAGAAATCGTTCCTCCAGTATTTGACCAAACGTACTACAGGGGTGCTTATAATGCCGAATCGGGACTGCGATTTACTCAAGTCATTTCCTTATCACAGGGCTTCGATGACACGGTCCACTTTACCTTGGACGGAGGTATTCGTCAAAGCTATAATTCAAACGAGTCTATTCTAACCCTGTTATAACATTTAAAATTGAATTCTTTTTCCAGCATTAATTTCACTGTTCACCTTGACTTCGAGGGATAGTAATTCGCTCATCATATCGGCTCCTAATCCCATACCTAGTGACGTATTACAAGCACACAGCCAGATTCTATTCGCTGTCGTTGCCACGAAACCCGGAGCGTTAACTGCACGATCGGCTGTATCCATCGATATTGAAAAAGGTAAGGGTAATAATGAATGGATACCTAATCTGACGGCTATTACTTCAACAATTCACAAAATAAAACGCGTCAGTGAGAATGGTATGTAAGTCCACGTTAACTAAGATTTAAATTATTCCTACAAACTTACAGTGGCATTACATAAATTTATTCTGTCTACTTGCCACAGAAGTCTAGAAATATCGATTTCTCAGATTCACATTACACATTTTTTTCCAGACCTAACGGATCGAGTCATTTTGGCGTTTGCGCAGAGTACCTACACCGGAACTTTAGCAAGCAATGGTCTAACTATTGACGGCAGCATTAAGCTCAGCGCAGGATATGCACCAGGCACTGAGTTCATCCTTACTGGAGGTATGCTTTTCATTGACACAAATGACAAGTTTTATCAACTAGTATGTTGATTCGCGTAATCAACGTGACCGTGAACTAATACCTACTGTTCTCATGATTTCAGAATTTTCGGAACATTTCAATGCACTGCCTAATGAGGATGTTCTGACACTAATGCTTCTCGATACGTTGCCCGTTGAGGCACGCGAAAGAGCATTTATAGTATTGGAGATACAAGCCAAAAGAGACAGAGCAGTATCCGCATGGACTAGTGTAGTTATTGAAGTTGTTAGACAAGAAATCGTTCCTCCAGTATTTGAGCAAGCGTACTACAGGGGTGCTTATAATGCCGAATCAGGACTGCGATTTACTCAAGTCATTTCCTTATCACAGGGCTTCGATGACACGGTCCACTTTACCTTGGACGGAGGTAATCTTTATAACTATGTATATTTCAAACGGGTCGTTCCCAAAGTTCCACGATTATTTTGTTGTCTGTTTCCCAATGGCTCCATAACAAATTATAATATAGTTTTGAATTTGCCTACATGAATTCCCAACGAGTCCGATTTTTAAAAAGTACAGTCAGTAAAAACGATTTCATGTAAGAGATACTAAAATAGTAAGAGTCGTCTTGTCGACTGGTTTAAATGACTGGGATACAAATCAATGAAATGAGAATGGCCTCTTGATGTTTTATTTTACACTTGCTTCTATTATGTGATATTTTATAAAAGTACCAGGCTGACATGAGTTGTTTTTTAATTTAATAATTCTGGGAAGGTTAACTGAAAAGCTTACCACTAAAAGTACTAGGCTTTCATAAGTTCAAGGAGGTATGTATTTGACTGAACACCTGCACGGTGGTGTATTGATCGGCCTTGACCTTTTGCTATATAACTATTTGCAATTATTAAATACTAAGTTGTACTTAATACAAAAACCACCTTGAACTAATGCCAGCCTAGAACTTTCGCTGGTTATAGTAACATTATTTCAGTTTTTAAGCATATATATGTATAGCCAAGCTTTTGTTGTTGACTGTATCAAACATTCTCATGGACCCGTTGAGAACAAAAAATGTAATATTTTTTAATGTCCTGGACCCGTTAGGAACAAATGTATGAATTTTCAATTTTTGAGAACAATAGACTCATGTACCTGTTGGGAAAGAACCATTCAAACGCCTCTTTTAACGTTGTTACGATATATTAAATTGTATTATTTTTTCAGAATTAATTTCACTGTTCGTTTTGAGTTCGAGGGATAGTAATTCGCTCCTCATATCGGCTGCTTATCCCATACCTAGTGACGTATTACAAGCACACAGCCAGATTCTATTCGCTGTCGTTGCCACGAAACCCGGAGCGTTAACTGCAAGATCGGCTGTATCCATCGATATTGAAAAAGGTGAGCCCCTACGTACACAGGGGGCGCATATCATCGATTCTGGAATGGATGGACATGATGATGGATAGTTCATTAGACAATGCTCCAAATGACGGAACTAAGAAGTCCTTGTTCTACATTAGTTTTGTAATACGGAGAAAAGCTATGGTTCTGCAGATAAGTCTAGACTTGATAGTCTTTATCCAATAAGACTTTTTAGTCTATTAAAGCAGTTAAATTCGCCCACATTATTGTCAACTGTCTTATAATATGTAGTGGTTCTAGTTTTAGCTATTCTAATTCACAACCGATTAGTTACACTACCAACTTTCTGCTGTGCAGTAATGATGATGCCTCAAATTGCTTTTGTGATTAAATGTTGTCGTCCCACTCTGAATGGAACGGAAGAGACTATCAGAGTCGACCTAACAAAAATCCGCGGTGTTCCTTCAATAGCCCTTTTTTTTACTTCAAGAAGTCATCTTCATGGCTGCACCCAGGGCGGGACGCGAGGGACTGTCAGACTCGCGCTGACTATATTCCACGGTTTTCCCTCAAGAGCCCTTTACGTTCCAGAGTCACGGTTACCTGATGAGATGCTGACGACAGAGCAGTTTTTTTATGGCTTTGGCCCTCTAGTGGAGTGGTCCCGTCATTGTGCTGACTGTGTGAGGCGCGCGTGGAACACAACGCGCCGTCAATCCGAGCATGGTCCATGGTCGGACAGCGAGTCACCCTTTTCTCGCCGCCCGCATGTCCGTGCCTACAGTGTCCGGAGATGTTTTTGGATTTGGATGTTTTTGGCTTGGCCGTGAGTGCCTAAAACTGCCACATTCAATATCTTTTTGATGTTTTACATCCGTACTATCGCTTCTGGGGGAAAGCTTTTATGAAATGTGTGTAGAGGAAGAGTCCTCACATATGAAGAGACCACAGTTACAAATCAAAAAGAAGCAAACACTTTGCTTCGGATTTGATAAAAGTCATTTTGTCCAAACATGCAGATTAGAGTAACTTTAGCCAGTGTTATATTATATGGGCACGCCGCAATAGCGGCGGTAGGACCCCTCTTTGAAGAGTGGTTGGAGAGACGTCACGGCGTCCTTACCTACCGCATGACGCAGGTCCTCACCGGACACGGAAGTTTCGGGAGGTACCTGTGTCTGATGGGAAAGAAGCAAACGCCTGGGTGTTACCACTGCGAAGATCGCCCGGAGGACACAGTAGAGCATACGGTGCAAGACTGCCCAGCTTGGGCAGGGCACCGACGTCTCCTCACGGCAGCGATAGGCGGAGACCGCCCGGCATTAGTTTCGGCCATGCTGCGGAGCGAGACGGAGTGGGAAGCGGTCGCCACCTTCTGCGAAGCAGCAATGCTCGTGAAGGAGGTGGAGGGCCGCGAGAGATAGAGGACGGCGTCCTCCCTCCGCCCCAACCGCAGTGGTACACGCCCACGGTGTCGGACAAAACCATTTAGCCAGCATCATTTCCTACAATAGTAAGTTAAATATATTCAAGAGGATCCAGAAAGTAACAGTAGACTGTTTAATAAGCACCTCGCTCCAATTATAATAGGCTCTCAGGTTACTACTTTAGGTATTTTTCTATGTTTGTGATTATGCAGATACATATCATGACTGACCCGTTGGTCTAGTGGTTAGTGACCCTGACTGCTATGCCGGGGGTCGTGGGTTCGATTCCCACCCAGGACAAATGTTTGTGTGAAGAGCATGATCATTTGTTCTGTGTCTGGGTGTAATTTATCTATAATATGTATGTATTTAGAAATATATAAGTATGTTTATCAGTTGTCTAGTACCCATAACACAAGCTCTGCTTAGCTTGGGACTAGATGGCGTTGTGTGATAGTTGTGGAATATTATATTATTATTATATTATTATATATCAATAAGGGTGTCAACAGCCGTGGAAATAATACAGGTGCATTAAAGTTAAGCTACCTCACCAATAACAATGAACTTTATACACAAACAGTAATGTCAATAACTGGTTTATTAGTACATCTGGTTAGTTACCAAGTAGTGACATATCATGTCGATTAAATGATTTTTCATACTTTGAGTGTACCACATATTGACTCCATCATTTTAACATGTTAAGGCTCACTAAAACTTGGAATCATGTAGAAAAGCAGTATATCCGTCTTAAATAAAGAACCATACTCAACTCTAAGGAATCAATCATGTAAAACTGAAATAAAATTACATCCAAAACAAGCATTAGCTTAGCAAATTGTTTTTCTTGCTGATTTTGGTAAGGTATTTGGTAATCATAGGTTTACGGACGCGATATTGCTTTATTTAAAAGTTCTGTGATGCCAATATAATAAAAGATAAATTAAGTTTAATTTACTGTACTTTTTATGCACCACTGCAAGTAATTTTTTTATTATTTTTGACAAAAACCGTTAAGTAGACAATAGTTGGTGGGAGGTCAGCAATTGGGTATATTACCCAACCTATTAAAAATATGAATTGTGAATATCTCACTTTTTTCTAGTTATAACTGTGATTTTCTTTAGAGCCGTCAGCAATTAAGAAAAAAAACGCGAAGTCGTTTAGTATAATTTTGGTGCTTTGTTTTTTTTTTATTTTAAATATATTCCTTTCCTTTTCCGGTTTTGCTGTAATTCATGTCTTTTCACGCATTTTATAAAATGGTTTTCGGTCTAAAGTACGCTAATTGATTAATGTTTTATGTGATCCCGTAGATTTGCAGGTTGGAGATGACGTATCATTTGATAGAGTTCTATACAGGGGAGTGTTACAATTGGACGAGGTCCGACATGATGTAATCAGAGTGTATGGCTACGTTAGAATTGTTGACATAATTGGCGGTATGTATTTTTGCATTATTAATATTTTTTATTTATTGGTCATCAAAACAACAGAACTAAGCACTTTTGGAATAAGTTTATTAACAAATACTGAAGCAAAATGTAATTATACTTTCTATGATAACCCCTTTTTTGGGTTGAAATGTCATCAGATTCATCAACAACTTTTTTGAGGAACCTCGACATCACAAAACAATAAAGGGTGTCACACACGGCTAAGATACTATAATATTTTATCTTAAGATGTTATATTAATATACAGGGTCTTTCTTTTAAGTTGGCTAAAACGTAGAAATCCGAATCCATAAAAGATACCGGAAATCTTTCTTAAGAACCTTAAGCTCTTTTTTGATGTTGACAATTTTGACATTTTTTTTTTGGTCAAGTGTGAGTGTGAGAAAAAAAATTGACACACTACTTTCTGTGTACAACTGAAATGTGTGAAATGGGCCAAATATTTTTTATGCCGTTCGGCTCTGTTTCCGCTGCGTCGTCCCGGTTTTTTTCTTCTGATACATGAAATGATCGTTACTTACATGAAACAAAGTCGAAAGGTATTTAAAAAAAAATTGGCCAATTGCACTCCTTTCTGTGGACAACTCACACTTGATCAAAAAAAACAAAAAGCCAAAATTGTCGACATCAAAATTCCGTATCTCGAGATTCGGATTTCTTCCTTTTGGCCAATTTAAAAGAAAGACTACGACGCATTTAGTATCTTAAGATATTAAGGTAAGATACATTTTATATCTTAAGATGTTACCTTTGGATAAATTCTCATATTACTCTCTTTCTTAAGATACGAAAATATGAAATATAATATATTATCTTAGTCGTGTGAGATGGTCCATTTAATTCTATGGCGAGCGATATGGAGTTTTATGATAAAATGTTTAGCTTAGCCGTGTGTAGCGCGCTTAAATTAGCTGATCTCTGTTGAACAAATTAAAGGATTGGTAACCCTAGATTAAGCATTAACTGTTTTTTAATTCACATGCAATATTGATTTTTAGCATACTCAAATATGTTCGAGACTAGCGTGTCGGGTGGAAGGGTGACGGTGCGGGCGCTGGGGTCGCTGTCCCTGCCCGCTGACGTCACTTACCTGACTCTTGAACTTAATGCAGCAAGTGCAAGAGCTGTACTGCTTCTAAACGTCGTGGAATCAGGTATAATATATTTTAGCTACATTTTTTCTTTTGAGTTATAGGACCCTAAAAACATGTCGGCAACCCCTCATTAAGGTGTAGGGGGCTTACAGTGGCGATACATCGATCTAACCAGGGCCTATATCTCGGAAATTATATCTAATAATTGATTAACATTTATATTTATGTATCCAAAATTTATTTGGGTTCCGCCAGGTGGAACTTTAGAGCCAACCGTGACATTTTCTTCGGAGACGTACAGGCTGTCTGTGGACATAACACAGACGGGCTTTGTGGGTCGCGTCTCGGCGTCTGCGAACACTGGAGAGGATCTCACCTACTCACTCGAACCAGATGATGGTAAATATTTTAGTTGTATTATTTTGCGATTCGAAATTGGCCCAATGAACGAATTCTGAGATGAGTAAAATGTAGCACGCAACACGAACACACGAACAATAACGAATTGGGTTTTTTTCATATTTGAAAATGGATTCCTCTTTACTAACTTTGAATAACTCTCACAAATAAGCAATCTCTTATCAGTTGCACTAACAAAATAAGAATGCTTTTTTTGAGAAGTTAGAACAGGGTGAGACTTTACAAATTACGCATTATAATAAATAACGTATATTTTACCATTCAGAAGTATAAAACAAATTGTAGAGGAACTTAGTCACTCGTCCTGCTACACCTTCTCGAAAACGCCCGAACTCAAACTACAAACGATCTGTAACTGTAAACTAAAGCTAGAAGTTCTGTGTCATTCACCATCCTCACCAGATCTCGCGACGATCGACTTCTTCCTTGTCTAGAATATGGACAACTTCATGACAGAGAAAGAATTAAAATCCCAAAAGGCAGTATAGAATTACGCTGTTGTTGTTGTTGTATGTTATCTCCTGTTCCACTTCTTCAAAAAGATTAGTCATAAGTTACCACTGTTTTATCAGAAATACAGCGACAGTATGAATACTTTAACTTTTAGTATACACCGTAGGCCGATCGTTCAATTAGCCACATCGTGATATACCTTGTTACTGGGCACATCATCAAGTATTAGCGTATCATGGCTTATTCAACGATCATCGACCGACATCAACGAAGCGTCAATTTTAAAAATAAAGTATTTTAAAGAATAGGCTCATTTAGGTACCACATAAATATGCTGTCCCATTGAAATTTAAAATTCGAAGGTTAATCCACAAATTCATTAAATTTTTATCATTTTTTTAAATTGTTACAGCTCATCTTCAGACTCATCTTTTTATAAACAATGAAGGTGAACTGCATTTGTCTGCGCCAGCAAACAGTGGAGTCTACACGTTCCAAGTTATTGCCACTACAGTTTCTTCAAAAGCGACGGGAACAGCTTGGGTATGAAATTCTTCTCTATCAATTTTACTACAATAAAATAATACGTTAACCTTTCATATAAAAAAACTAATGATATACCTATATGTTTGTGCATTGTTTTAAGTATAAATTGGTTTCGCAGGTACATTTAACGGCACAAGCAGTCACGGTATGTGACGACAACGGCATCGTCATGCCCCCACTTATTATTTTAGAAAGAGATGAGGAAGCGCCTCACAGTAACCTAGTCGTTCTTGACTCTACGCAACACGCTGGCTGCCACTTTACCTTAACAAACCGCTGGCCGACTGACCAGACGTGGCTGTACGTTAACGAGTTCGGACTGCACACGAATGCCATAGATAGAGAACACGCATCCATAGCTTTTATGGCGTTATCACAAGTTCAAGTGGAACTTACATTACATTGCAGAAGTGATAATGATAACGCCATCCGTAAAAAACGCTCTAAAACAACTGAGCGACTCGGTCCCTACGACTACGGTTCTAATAACTGGATTCTCACGGACACGATCCCGTACAACTCGAGACGCAGCTTAGTAAATCTAATTGTAAAAGACATCAATGACAACGACCCCATTTTCGTCGGTATAGAACAACAACCGATTGCTGTCGGATACCCCACCGCTGAACTCGAGGAGAGGATATTACCACGTTCTTTGGCGGAGTTACAGGTAAGATTACAATCTTTTGTAAATACTCTATTTCAATAATTTTTGCAACCAAACCCAACGAAACTGAAATATCTGATGATTTTTAGTATTTCAAGCGTTAACGTTTAATGCATGGCAAAAGTTAAATAATAACGGATAATAAGAAAAACAAGTGATAATAATAGGGTTATGGGACATCTCGCCCACGGAAAAATAGGCGCGCAGGCCAGATGTCCCCTTTTTAAAATATGCATGGTTGAATACGATACTTCCTTCAAAACAATTTAGTTGCAACATTTATTGCATATTCCTGCTCTTTGCTAGAACCACAACAAAAATTCAAATAAGTACCTATTTAAATTCGTCAATAATTAATTAAAATTCGTCAGCACCAAATTGCTCGAAATGTTTTCCGAAAGGAAAACAGAAGAAGTTCTTAACAAAATTCTCTATCGAAATACCTAACAGGGTAATCAGAGTATTTAGGGCGAAGTTCTCCCTAGAACAACAAAAACTGACATATATTGCTGTGTTTTATCAAAACAGGCAACAGACGCGGACATTGGAGAAAATGCGGCGTTGAGGTACTGGAGTGATGAAACTGTGTTGGCGGTAGCTCCAACGACTGGGTTCGTTCACGTGCGCACCGGTGCGAGGCTGACGCACGACCAGATCCTCGAAGTCAGTGCAACTGATGAGAATGGGCATGGACGCACGGGAACTATTCAACTTAGTGTAATTATATTAACAATTTAAATTTACTTATTTGCTTTTTACACATTTCTAAACTTTTAACATTTTGATCGATTATCCAGCTAAACACCGTTTAGTTTAGCATAGTGAGAAGAATAAAAAATTATATAAATTTGCGTGTCATATATTAAATATACATAGCAAGAAGTTATACATAATAGTATTTCCATTTCCAGGTGAAACTGTTGGACTTAAACCACATAGCCGTAGTGACAATAAGAGATGCCTTCCTTAGTGATGAACCAACCATTTTGGCTCAATTGAGTAATGCCATTGGATATGAAGTTAAAGTATTGAGATCAGTCGTCATATCTGATGACATATATGTAGACGTTACCAGAAATAAACGTGAAGTAGGCACTCGAGGCGCTTCACTACAACTTTACGTATATGGAATTGACCAAAGAAAAGCTGTCACCGTGGATCGTCTTACGGCGTAAGTGTTTTGGGAATATACGTAACAAACATAACCTACCTACTGTGCATCAGCTGTAATGTAAAAGATACTTTCTTTTCCAGAAACATAAGTGCTAACGCTGCTATAGCAGGTGTTGTTAGTACTATTTCACTGGAAGACCATCTACAAGATATGAACATTTTAGACCATCAAATTGGCTTGTTAGTGGCCACGATAATCCTTGGCGTGTTACTCTTTGTAGTTATTCTGCTGGTGGCCATTTGGTTCTTCCTGAGATGGTAAGTGACAGTTATCTAAATGAACTGTTAATGAGTATATTTGAAAATCTTTAAAAAATAAACCTGATTCATACCGTTATTTTTAGGAGGAAGGCCAATAACCACAAAGAATTTCATGATGAAAGCTCAATATCGAATAACTCATCACTTGGAGAGTTACCAAAACCCGAAACTGAGCAGCCACGTCTCAACATCGAAGATCTGAGAAGAAGTGAAAGGAGACTGCAAGAAATGTTGCAAGCTCCTATCGAACAGGTTACAGTAGAACCAATGCCGAAGAAAACTGAAACTCCTGTCGAGGCAATACTTGATTTGCCTATTAACGAACCCAGCGCACCTATTGTCATTCAGTCAATAGATAAATTGAAAGATGCTGAAGAGTCCTCGGATGACGAGTTTGGGGAAATTAGCCCAAATCGAAGAAAGTCCGTTGTAACATTCAATGAGAACGTTGAAAAGATTATCCACGTAGAAGATAACGCGGACGACGACGGCGATGGTGACGACGCCAATATCAATCCTAGCATCGATGCCTCCAATTCCGGATTTGAAATTTATAGGTTGTAAATAATAATACATAACGATGAAAACCCCAATCTTATTCAACAAAAGTAGTCGTTTTCTTGTTCATATATTTTTTTGACTTATTTTATATGATACTCAACTAATTTTTTTTTTAAATATATTATATATTCTTTTATAGAATTATTTATTGTTTTATTTGCCTAACAAGATATAGATTAAATATTCAAAATAAAAGTATTTTTTATACAAGCTCTTGATTTCATTCATTTTTGATAAAACATCAGATGCACCATCAAAACCAAAGGGGATTTTGAGATTTCTCTGAAGTTGCTTTGTTCATTTCTAAGGCCACTTTGAGACAGGTCCCTTTTTTATCGTGGTAAAATCATCAAAAAGTCCAGGAGGACGATAGGAATCGGGCGTGGAGGAAAGGATTGTTAGACTTGTACACGGTGATCCTCCAATAATCCTTTACGGCCCAGGACCTCAAACCGTTACCCAAACAGGCTTTACCCAAACAGGCCTTCTAATGGGCTGTCAGATAGCCGACAGCTATTTGAGGCGCGCGTGGAACACGACTCGTCGTCCGCATACCGGCGCCTACGGTGGACGGAAATCGATTAGCAATGTTCATTGCCGCAGGCGTCTCCAGCGGTGGCTGGGTCGTAAGGTGAACGCTGTCCTCTCCCTCACGCGTCTTGCTTCCTCTTTCACCACCATGACTGCTTCACAGACGGAGGCGACAGCTTCCCACTCTATCAAGGCTAGTACAGGTAGTTAGTACTTTATGTACATACTTACTTTATTTTTAAATAAAATTATTTAACATTCATAATTTTAGTTTCTTTTTGTTAGTTTCTTTTTGTGTCTGTTATAATATACAAATGTATATCAGAAAGGGAATGTAAAACTCTTTAAATAATATTATCAGTAACCATGGCTTAATTCGTAACAGAGTTTGTCCATTCGAAAATTCATAACATCCATAATAACGCATAATGTTCCGGCTCAACGCATAGACCGCTGGTTCATACACAGATATTGGTATTACACGTCCCGGTTCCCTCCTCCATGAGCCGAAGGTGATTATCGAGGTGGTTTTAGTGAGGTCCCAATCCCACACTCCCCGGTCCCATCCCCAAATAAGTAAGCAGCAAGTTCAGTTTAAAAGACCAATAACAACACAACACAAGTTTAGTGCCAGGATCCCTAATATGGACAACTAATGTTACTAATGTTTTAAATAATAATGTTCTTGATCTGCACGTCACATCATTATAGCAAACAATGTAATGTTTTTACTGTCTTGCATGCATTTTTTTCGTATGCGTCATACACATTTAAGCGGATAACGATTCATAATGAGTATCTTATCTAGAAATGTAAAAAGAAAAAAAAAATAACCGAATCCTAAAAAGACAACACAAACTATCAGATTCTTTACGAGGTCTAGATAGCATAGCGGTTAGTATCCAAAGGATTGACATAATGATTGAGACAGCGATGCCGAAAATAACAAATAGATAACATTATCCTTGTATGGCAAAGTAAAGTAGCTAAATTATATTTGACAATTTAGGTTCTCTGTTTTTTTTTTTTTGTTAAAGTTTAACCTACACTATAATGTCTCTTGTAATCATTTTCCATGCCCCTCGTTCCATCCATTTGCCTAGACCAAGCCATAACGAGAGAGGTTGTCTCCGCCGATCAATTATATTTAAGTAATTAACTGTTCGTTTGAAGTAATAATATTGTTAAACTGTTATCATTTTTAATCCGCACCGATTTCAATCGGAAGTTATCGGGATGACTAATATATTGTTACACACCAGCAAAAAAATTCAGTTCCTTGTGAAGTTTTTGAGTATCTGACATACTTACCCTGATAATCAAGGTATATAGCCGGACGTTGCAGTCTTTAACTGATATTACTCATTAATTGACATTAGTGCTAACGTGCCTGTGCAGTAAGTAAAAGTGCACGTTAGTGATAATATAAGTGACATAACGAAATAAGTGCAATAAATGAATGTGAATAATTACAGTTTTCCATAGTTGGATATCATTTTAGGAATAACTATCCTGAATAAGTATAAGCCAAAGAAAGACAATGGGGCATTGCAGACTTAAGATTATATTCTTTTCATTATTTATCACGACGTGTTTCCGCTACAGTAATGGTAAGAAAAATATGTAAATTAACTTACCCTATCACAATACTTTCTCTAAATAACTCTTCATCCAGTCCATTTAATATATTTCAGCATGCAGGATAGTAGGTACATTTCCAGGAGTCTTTTATTACGGATGGGTCAGAGACGTAGACGCGGGCATTATTTGGCGAAATGAGACAACGGATGTTATTGGTAAGCGTTTCATCGCATGTCATTTTAGAAATAAGTTGCTAAGCGTGTGCTTTGACAATAATTATAAATGAAATCTAGGCAGAGGACCAAATGTGCTTTACATGATTGCCTGTAACTTTCCTACTTCAAAAAAATGCCTTGATTATGATTTCCTTTACTTAGGTGCTAACGCCTAAGTAAAGGAAATCACAATCAATAAATCATAATCGTTTAACATTTTGGTAAAAAGTATTTTTTTTTTATCCTTATATGTACAGGCAAGATGGCATTCAATCGCAAAATGCAAAGAATTTTGACGTTTGCTTCACTACGTTTTGCCTTTGATGGATTTAAATCAATGAGAAATAAGCCATGGGTATTGGTTTTTGCTTACATCATCATCATTATCAGATGTTTAAACAAAAGGCTATTGACAGCATCATTAAATTTATTTTTAAATAAATGGAAAGCCAATTAGTTCTTGACGAGTATTTTCCTTTTTGTCAAATCAATTCATACGAGTTTTTATAATGATAAAACATATCAAAACTCGAGAGGGACTGGCGAGGGCAAAACTCAATTTAAATTATTATTGTACTAAAGTGACGTTTCTGCAATTTTTAGACACTACGAGGGTCTAAAAATTGGCGATATAATGGCATTTTCCGTCAATGTTGGTGAGTTATGTAGCAAAGGAACTAGAAAAGTCCGGGTCAAATATTTTTTCATACTTCAACTAATAGACTAAACTCATTGAAACGACGGAAACGATATTAGACATATTGTTGTGAAGTAGATCATTCAGGCTCCATACATTTTTGGGCATATTCTGAAAGGGCCGCGCCAACGAAAAAAAGTGGTACATTCTGGATAGTACGCACTAGTCATTTGGGACAATAGTTGATGTAGTACAATAGTTGATGTAGTATGGCACAAAAGTTGTAGGTTCGGTTTCAAAAAATGCCCAAAATGAAAGACGTTCTTTGAAATATACCCAATAGGGCCTTTTAGTTTTACTTTGCACTATGTATAGTGTTTGAGTGTATTCTTTTCAAATGTTATCCATTAAAGCTGATTTCCAATAAAAACTTTTTTTCAGCAATTACTGACTACAGTTTAAATGATGAGACCAGCTGGTTGTACCTGGGCGTACAACTCATCGATTCTAAATTCGAGTTGTTTACAACTGAATACTTCAAAGACTATGAAGAATACGAGGTTTCCCAAACAATGACAGTTCAGGTGTCATACGACTGTACGGGAAACAACAATATGTTTCCACAGGTAAGAACATTTCACCGCCGGTTCTTATCTCGCAAAATCTCCAACTACTTACCAAGGGCTGCAGCAATCATAACATATCGAAGAAATAAACAAAAAATACCTATCGTAACGTATGAGTTACATTTTTCTAACATCAGGTTAAATCACCTGAAAGGTGCACATTTATCAACACCGCAAGCGCCGCATTATATGACGTTATCAGCATACTTCCTTCAATATCCGGATGATGAGAGCATTTCTCAAATAAGGCGCGTGTGTCGTCAATAGCCCTTTACGTTCCGCGGTCACGGTAGCTCGATAGTCCCGCGACCAACAGCGTGTACGGTGCTGACAAATGTCTGATCAGCTTTAGCATCTCATCCCAATTTTATTCAATTTTTCAGCTAATTACAATAGATGTGAAAGATACAAACAATAACCCGCCAACGTTTTTGCCATCGAATGAATATGTTATCAATATTGCTGCACCAATGCCTCCTGGGTACGAAATAACTGGTTGCGGCTACGGAATAATTGTGAGAGATATCGATCTCACTACACAAAAAATTATCTTTGAAATAGAAGACAACCCATATTTTGAAATCGAGAAAGAAATTCATCGAAATTCTTCTACAC